>CM072336.1:20907500-25707500 GCA_036874045.1 Cymodocea nodosa
AGACCATGATATACAAAAATAAGATTGTACAAAACTTTTAGGCTAAAGTTGTCAACACTACATGTTATATCATTAATAGAGTTCATTTAAGACTAATATTAGATAAAATACCTTTTGAAATTTGGTTTGTCAAGATTCCTAAAATCTCTTATATGAACCATTTAGCTATAAATATTATATCTTAAATACTAGTAAAAAAAGATATAAATTTAAACCCAAATCTGATGAAAGAATTTTTATTAGTTATTCATTTAGAAGTAAAGCCTGTAGAGTTTATAACAAATTGTTTGGTGCGAAAAGTTAAATCATAAACTTGTTTAATTTGTTTTTATGCTTATATCAATAAATTCTTTTAGAAGTAAACAAACAACCTTTCACACAAATTAGATATTAAATCCAATTTGTATTTTAACTACAAGTGCACAATGTATATTGTATTTGTGTGCAAGTATAGGTCAACCCCACAGAGATTGAGTAAGAATTGTGTATTGTTCTGATTTTTATATTGGAGTTTATATGTGTTCAGTTAAACACTCTGTTGAGTTACAATTAACTCAACAGACTTAGTTCGTGGAGTTATGCTTAACTCAACAAACTAACCTCGTGGACTTAAGTTAACTCCATGAGCTTACCTTTCCAGTTAAATACTGCTATTTATAGAGAAATTCGGCCTACCATTGGGCGGTTCCACAGAATGTAAATAACATCAATTAAGCTCTTTAATGTTAATTAATATTAGATTTGTCATTAAGCAACACTAACATTTAGATATTTCAAATAATAACTATTAAAATCTTTAAGTATCTGGAACGAATCAATTTCAGTAAACAATAAAACTATTTTCTATTTTCTAAATCAAATAAACATAAAGCATTCACAATACTAACAATGATAACATTAATCATGATACAAAACAAACAATACAACACTTTAATACTAAATGTAAACATAGATAATTTGTTGTTTTTGGTATTTTTGTTTTGATATGTTCTTGAAGATGAGAGAAAGGTGAAATGTAAAAATCTCTATTGACAGTAAAAACTTCTGTCACTATATGCGACGTGATTACACCATTGAAAACTTAATCACTTACAATCTTGCCTCTTCTCCCTATAGAATTATGAATCAAGAATTGTAAGATAATCTCCTCTTCAACATATTGGCATCAACTTGAAACCAAAGCTAGAAGTTTTACGATCTCTTGAGATATAAGTCAGTGCTTGGTGAAAATGGCTTCCCTTCCTATGAGGTGATCACTCCTCACAGTGGTTGTCAGTCATCGTGTTTAGCTCGGAATCGACCCGACATCCGAAAAGTATCTTCACAGACCTCCGATGGTTGGTGATTTTGGTGGTGTAGTTTGTGGAGCTTTAGGGAACTTCCGACGCTTCTTGCAGTTAGCACTGTTCTCCACACTACACAGTCTTTTTCTTCGTCTTTTATATTTTTCTCAGTAATAACTACTTCTACTTAAATGATCGGTTGGATTTCCTTCATTCATATCAACGTTGGTGATTTATTCTTCATTCTATGAGTAAATTCCTATGTGATACGTGCAATCATGGTTTTCCTTCGAATTTCCTGTTTCTACAACTGCTACAGTGGCACATTAGAAAATAAATGATCTGTAGAGTTAATGTAACTCAACGAACTTACTTCGTTGATTTAACTATAAAACATGTGCAATAAAGAAATAACAAGTTCATATATTTCGGATACTTACAAACCTAACTATCCAATGCTTAGATGCATTTCAGATAGTTACTAGATAACTCACTAAACATCACTTAAGTCATGCATTACAATTTCAACACGTGTACTCCAAGAAATAATAAAATATTCTTCTATCGTTTAAAACATAATTGTCTAGTACATGCAATATAACTCTCTGAAATAACAGAAAATTCAAATACTTAGGAATTAAAAAGCTTGTAATTTACCAACAGTTTATAAATGTACTTAATTGACGCTAATTCCTTATAATTATGTAGATTCTTTCATTAAAGCATATAACAATGCAATTATAACAAAATGGCTTAATTCTCATATGACAAGCTAAATATTATGCAATTAACCATCATTTAACCATTAATATTATACACTGTTTCATTCTAAACACAAATCAACAAGAACTATTTAGGAATGCTTACATGTTAAGTTTAATGAAGACTCTTATCTAGAACTAGATCAAATTCAAGATAATAGTGATAGTGAACTCTCTCAGCCTAAGAATATACTAGAAATTTATGGAGACAATGATAACAAGGTTAAAGATAATGTTAAACATGTTGAAGAAATAAATGAATCAATTAGGTCTTGGCATTATTCCTCATCTCATTCTATAAATTAAGTTATTAGAGATTTAGATGAGCATGTTCAAACTAGATCCTCATTTAATTTTTGTGCAAAACATGTTTTGTTTCTTTAGTGGAACCTAAAAATATTAAAGAAGCATTATTTGATGAATTCTGATTTAAAGTTATACAAGATGAACTTAATCAATTTATCAGAAATGATGTATGAGATCTAGTTCCACTCTTTGAGAATCAATTTGTAATTAGTCCTAGGTGGGTCTTTAGAAACAAAATAGATGGAAATAGTCAAGTTACTAAAAATAAAGTTAGATTGGTAGCTTAAGGTTTTAAACAAGAGGAGGAAATTGATTTTAATGAAACATACGTTGCTAGGTTGGAATCAATTAAAATTTTAATGGCATATACTTGTTATATGGATATTAAACTATTTCAAATGAATGTTAAAAGTGCTTTTCTTAATAGATTTATGAAAGAAAAAGTATATGTTAAATAATCTCCTGGTTTTCAAGATTCTAAATATCCTTATTATGTTTTTAAATTAAAGAAAGTTTTGTTAGGACCCTTGTATTTTGATAATGCAAAAACTTGTGTGAGAAAACAAATTGTATTTCACAATTAAGACAGTTCAGCAAAAGTTTAGAAGGCAGATAATTCGATATAGATAGTTCAAAAATTGCTGCAAGATAAATAGGAAATCGGAAGGGTACCAGACTTAAGTATCTGGAAGAAATGAATGTTCGGTGAATTACAAGCTTAAGTATCCGAAGAGTTAGTTTAAAGTAGTAGAAACATTTGTTAGAACTCGAGTATTTTGATAATGCAAAACCTATGTGAGGAAACATATTGTATTTCACAGTTAAGTCTGTACTATATTAGTTCAGAAGGCTGTTAAAACAATTTCCAAGTAGACGAACAGAATGAGAAGGTTCCAGATGATAATACTTTCAAGTTACAGTAAAATCAGACAGTTACAGGTTCAAGCATCTGAAGAATAAAACAGCAGCAAGACTATCGAACAATTAGAAGGATAACTATCTGAATTTTACAAAGCCTTCGGAGAATTATTATATCAGATAGTTAAGTTGGTTGAATGATCGGAGAGTTATGGAGTTAACTATCCGAAAGAAAAAGGGAAATTGGAAAGTTAGGAAGGCTAACTATCCGAAACTTAAGTCATTCAATAAATCATGTGCAGAAATATAGAACGAAAGCTTAAAGGACTTGTCGGAGAGTTAGATAACTATCCGAGTTTTCTTTTCGGAGAGTTAGATAACTATTCGAGTTTTTCGGTAAGTTACAAGCATAACTTTCCGGAACTTAAGTCATTTTATTACGCACGTGCAAAATGAAGATGTCGGCAGTTGAAAGCTTAAAAAGGGAAATCGGAGAGTTAGATAATTATTCGAAATTTCAAAGAGAGTTTTGGTAAGTTACAGTTTAACTATCCAAAACTTAAGTTATTGAAATTACCACGTGCAGAATTCCAGAAAGATCATTTAAGTTTTCGGAGAGTTAGAAAGATAACTATCCGAAATCTCAAGAGAATTTCGATGAGTTATAGTTTAACTATCCGAAACTTAAGTCAGTGAATTTCCCACGTGTAGAATTCCAAATAGATGTTTAGATGGGTTTTTCGGAGAGTTAGAAAGATAACTATCCGAAATCTCAAGAGAATTTCGGTGAGTTATGGCTTAACTATCTGAAACTTAAGTTATGTTTTTATGCACATGCAATTTTGAAGGAACAACTATCGGAGGCTTAAATGAAAGTTCAGTAAGTTACAGTAGTTAACTATTCGAAAATCAGGAGCTTTTTTGGTAAGTTAAATACAAGACTCTGAACACTTGACTTTACACGTGAGCAACTTAAAATCCTCACGTGACTTAGAGAATAGAGCATGAGTGATGAATCGGCAAGTTATGGATGTTTTTCGGTAAGTTATTTTTATAATCATCTGAAAGCCTGAGATTTTCGGAAGGTTATTTACAGAATATCAGATAGAACGGTAACTTACCATATTTAGGTCTGATTATTTACCAAGTACAGCAGAATACATCCGTTGAAAGAAAAATATGATCGTTATACCTTTAGCATAAATATGAGGAGTTTAAGAGAAGAAAACACACAACAGATATAATTTATACAGTGAGCTACACCCCAATTTCAAAAACACTCAAGTCTGCAAATAGTGAAGGATACTCTAAAGACATACTGCAGAAAAAGCTTTGTGCACCATAACTCTGATTGAAAGATTCAAGTTGTTGGTTCGTGGCTTCAACCTAAAAGCCACATTCAGTTGCCTTATTGTTCAATATAGCAACTCAACGCATTTAGTTATGTTAACTTAACGAGTTAAACATGTGCACCTCACGTGATACAATACAACATTCGTAACTTATAATTTCACCACGTGTATAACACTAACTTAACGAGTTCGTCTCTTCTTTTACTCACTAACTTAACGAGTTATCACGTGGCCTATTTTAACCTTTAAGCCTCTAACTTAACGAGTTCTCACGTGACCTCTATACAAACAAAACTCTAACTTAACGAGTTGTCTAAACGTGCACTGTTCATGATACAGAAGATATAACATTAAAACATATCATGCTTTTCAATAAAAACACACGTTAACTTAACGTTTAGCTAAATGAGAAATTAATGCAACGAAACGACTAGTTATTAACTTCAGATCCAATACAGACAAGTATTTATATCAGTAAGCTTTTTCTGTATTAATTGATGATTTTAATTTCTTTTCACAAGCAATAGTAATTAAGCAAATATGATTATTTTCATTCAACACACATCGTCAAAACAAAAATACTCAACAATCTCCCCCTTTTTGATGATGACAAAACCATATTAAATCAATTATAAAATATGTATAACTCAACAAAGCACCTTCGTTGGGTTAACTTTTAATTCAACAAACTTGTTTGTTGACTTAAGTTCACTTAAGCTTATTTCTATTATTTGTGTAAATTTTACCTCTTAGAACTAAAACTCTCAAATGTCAATAATTATATAAGTATCAGTTTTCTAATTATCATCTGTCAGATTACAATAACCATTTAAATAGCATCTCCTTTTATAATATATATATGCAATTAAGATCATAATCATCTTTTTATAATATTTCTCCTCCTTTTTGTCATTAATCAAAAAGATAATCATAGAGAATATATATATATATATAAGAGATATAATTACAACAACTCTTTTTGTAAACAAGAATAATAATTGAAGACATTTACAGAAAAATGTATTGTTCAATCAAATCAAACAAGTAATACAAACATTACATTTTGTATTCAGAAACAAACAAAAACAGTTATTGACCCCTCCTAAGTATATCACTTATAGCATTACATATTTTATCTCTTAGATGCCTAATATCATTTCTGATGTCGTTAAGCACTGCATCTAAGTCAGGAGGTAGCTGGGTTTGCTGTTCTGCTTGAACTGAATAACTTTGTTGTTGTTGTTGTATATGGTCTGTATCAGGTTGTTGTTGTTGTTGTCGTTGAGGTTTATGCATGGCCTAGAATTTTTGCAAATCTTTGACACTAAATGCTCTCATGCCTTTAGTTTCAGAGGGCCAGTCAGATAAAGTCAATTGGTTTGCAAGGATTCTACATACAGCATCACCATAAAATAACTTTGAACTCATATGCTGTAGTTGAGACATAAAAACATCAAACCAATTTATTTGAATTCTATTCAGTAGGCCATAAGTAGCATATAAACAACTTCTGCTGACTTCCAAATTGTGTCCAACTCTCTGAAATAAATTTGCATGCAATATATTTGCAATAAATCTTGCCTCTGCATTTAGATTTTCCATTAATCTCATTTCAGAATATACATCTGGAATTTTTGATAAAGACTAAATGTTCCATTCCAGTTGTCTTATTATGTCAAATATGTTGGTAACAACAACACCTTCATTCTTTAATCCTAAAACTTCAAAAATTAACTCAAGAGACAATATAAACTCTTGTTCATTTATTTGAGTTTTCATAAAATTTCCATTCTTGACCAGATTGCTATAAAAAGCTGCAATAAGCTTTGTGTATTGCTTCCATTTCGTTCCTACGGGCAAGAATTTAATGACGCCTTGAAACTCAAACAAATCTCTTATTTCCATCAAATTTCTGAATTTTATTGGACGAGCATGCAGAATCTAACATGTAATCAGATTATTATATTTCTACAATGCTTCTTCAGATCTAAAATGAATTGCATTACCTTGAATTTTTAATATTGTACACAAAGAAGGTGATACCTGAAGTTGTGATTCAGAGTTTAATTCATCTATAGGAACCTCTTTCTTCAAAATGAATGTCATGTTGTTCCTCTTTCAAAATATTATCTTGAAGCTGCTCAAGTAAGCTTGATTCTTCAGCTTCAACAGTGCTAGGAACATTGTCAATATGCTCAACATTCATCTGTTTAGTCTCTATAGAATGTTCAAAGTATAATTTTTCCACAAATTCTAAAGCCGATATATCTGTCAGGAATTGTTCATTTTGTTCAACAGATAATTCCATTGATTCATGCTGTGAATTCTCAAACTCTGCTTCTATAGATTCCGTAGAAGGCTGGTTAACTTTTAGCTCTTCTGAAGTCTTAACAATTTCAATATCTACTACTCCAAACAATTCAGCCTTTGAACTAGTTACTGCCTCAACATTGTCAATTATATCTGCAATAACTTGTTCAATGTGAGGTGTCTGATGCTCTGATTTGTCAATTTTTGCATCATCAGGACTTGTACTAATAGAAAAACTTGAGCTCATATTTGACTTGGATTTCTTCTCAAGATTTCTAGCAAGGGAAAATAAAGTCTCATTATCTTCACCAGTTTCAGTGTGTTCGGAACTGATGAGTTTATCAGATGCACAATAAGGTACAATGTCTAGACATACATTGTCCTTTGGAAATAAATTTTCATCTGATTTTCCTTTTTCAATAGACTTTGTTTCCTTAGACATAATTTTTTTGACTTTCCTTCTTCTATAACATTTTTGTTTCTCCTTTTCAAGTATTGCTGTTTTCTTTTCAAATTTCTCCATAAAAGTTTTCTGCTTTAATTCTTCTAAGGCACTTTCTATTGCAACATCCTTTCGAAGACTATCAACTTTTGTTTTGTCTACAGCAATATCTGATTCTACTTGTTTTGAATATAAAGGAGTAGGGATAGCTGATTCATGCTCTTCCTGAAATGCATGTAGTCTTGTACCGTTTATAGGAGTTTGAGGAGTTCTATTTGATGAACCTACACCTTTTTCCAAATATTTTGCATACTGTTCCAAAAATGCAATCTCAGCACATTTCATTCTGTATTCTCTATCATATTTACTTCAAATACCCATGTATGTAATACTTACATCAGTATGTTGAAGTTCTTGTCTAACTTCATCTAATATATCCTGAGAAAAGAAGTAATCTCTATAAAGTTCTTCTAACCTTTTGTCCACTCGAAATATTTTCTTGAACCAAGTACGTGGAACTTCATCATTCTCTATTTCTTTTCCTTTTGCATCTCTTCTGCTTTTGTCTTTTCCTCTGCCACGACCTTTGTAGAACTTGGAGACCATCGTCGCAGGTTGTAACAGCAACAAGCGGGAAAGATTTTCTTGACAAAGTTTACAAATAACCTAAGTCCCCGTGTAATAAGTGTTTAAATAGGATTTTTAGGCGTATAACTCAACATGAAGAGAAGTCGGGTTTAGAAATTAAATAAATATTGAATAAAGTTTATTCAATCAAGGCACCCGAAATATTCAAGTATAACTCGCTGAGTTAACCAACCTAACGAGTAAAATGCTGTCTAGAGGCAGTTTTACACGTTACCTTATCTAACATAACGTCTAGTTAGTACACAACAATTTTCGGATGCTTCCAACTTAACCGTTTCGAAAACAACACACATGCTAAACTTAACATTATCTTGAGAACATTGTAAACTATTTGAAAATTTTGTCCTTTTGAATCTAAAATAATTTATTTGTCTTTTTAACTTATTTCATCAAGATTTTAAGAGGACATTAATTCAGATTAACTAAGATTTGTATTCTAAATTATATTAATCTGTTTTCGACATTATTAATCCTCCCCCTACAAATATACTTCAAATATATTCAATCAAAATACAAAATATACTTGTAGTGACAATAGATGTTAAGTATAACTATACTTTTACATTTTCTTTTTAGAGACTTTCGTTATCCTGACATCATCAAAAATGATTTCCAGAATCAATTCCTACTGTATATGAATCAAAACACAACTTTGAACTCAATTTGATTAATTCAAGGAGAATAAAAGAATGTATCTCAAATAAACATTTTCAAAAGTACTAATGTTGATTCAATAAATCAGTAGTCATATTGGTATAAATTATATGCGATTCAAAGATATCTGTAATTAATGAAACAACTTTTTCTTTTCAAAAACAGTAAATATTGATAATTTTCTTTAAAAGTTAGTTTGAAAAGCTTGAATCATGCAAGAGCTTTCTAATGTACCCATGTAATGAGCTTTCAGTCAACAATCCCAGATCTGATCAGGACCTTAGGTTGCCAGATTTAAAGAATCCTTTTTTAGGACAACAATCCTTACATACCTATCTGCTCAAGTACAAAAGGCTCATGATCAAACTGATCAATAAACTCTCAAAGATTTTCACTTTGTAAGCACTTTTCATTTTAAGCACAGTATATATGTATTCCATTAATACAGATGCAATAAAACACAAATCTCATACAATTTTTACTTCTATGATTGTACTGAGAATATGAATCAGTTTCAATAAGCTTATACTTTTGATTAACAATTTAAGATGAGTTACGTATAACTTATTCTACAAGTTTAATCAATTAAGTCAAATTTATGCATGATCATATGTATTTTCCTTGATTCAAAGAAAACATTTAATCAAAATTTCAGAATGTCAGAAGTATTTAATGTTTTTCATTTACATTTCCACTTAAAATCGTAAAAAACTATTAAAATTGATAAACTACTTAAAATCAATAAGATACTATTATGATTTTACAATAAATACATAGTATCTTAAGCAGCAATTCAGATATTACTTTAGATATTTATAATAAGTATATAATATCTATGAGGTGAACAACATCATCAATAATATTTATCTTTTTATGTGGAGTTTAAGCATTTTACACATCACATAGCCTACAAATACCTAAATTTAATCTAATGTTGTAGAATGTATTTTCGTCTAGAGGTTTTGTAAATATATCAGCTAATTGATTTTTACTAGTCACAAATTCTAATTTAATTTTTCCTTTAATTACGTTATCTCTTAGAAAATGATGTCTAACCTCTATATGCTTTGCTCTTGAATGTAATACAGGATTTTTGGAAAGATTTATTGCAGAACTACTGTCACAATAAATCTCAGTTGTATCATAAGATAATCCAAAATCTTCAAAAGTTTGTCTTATCCACAGAATCTGAGTGCAACACAGTGCAGTAGCAACATATTCAGCTTCTGTAGTAGAAAGTGCTACACAGTTTTGCTTTTTACTAAACCATGACACCAAATTATTTCCCAATAATTGACATGTGCCATTGGTACTCTTTCTATCAGATTTAGATCCTGCATAATCAACATCAGTATATCCTATAAGATCTATTTAACTATCCTTAGAATAATACAGTCTGAAATTTTTAGTTCCTTGTATATATCTAAATATTCTTTTAACTGCAATTAAGTGTGATTCTTTAGGATTAGATTGAAATCTAGCACAAACACACATAGCAAACATAATATCAGGTCTACTAGCAGTCAAATAAAGTAAAGAACCAATCATACTTCTGTATTTTCTTTGATCTATAGATTTTCCTATGTCATCAATATCTAACTTTAAAGTAGTACTCATAAGAGTTCCTCGAATCTTTGTATCATTAAAATTAAATTTCTTAAGCATTTCATCTGTATATTTTTCCTGATTTAAAAATATACCTTTATCCATTTGTGACACTCAGCAAATTAAAACCTAGGTTTTCTACAAATAGTACATTTGAAATAACACAAGTAAGAGTTATTTGAACATTGCCCATACCTATGATTTTATCTTTGCTTTTGTTTCCAAATGTTACACTTCCTTTCATGGTATTTGTAAAATTTTGTAATAGAATTTTTTGTCCGGTCATGTGACTTGACGCTCTACTGTCCAAGATCCATTTTGATGTTGTTTCCTCCTGCAACACAAATTAAGAAAAACTTTTTCTTGGTACCCAATGTTGTTGAGGACCAAGTTCATTAAACGCATATTTCTTCTTTTTGTTTAAAAATAGTTTAACATTATCATTTATATTCTTATTAGTTGTAAGTAATATTGATTTATCATTAGCTTCATACTCACATATAGCATTATTGCTTTTACAATCATTCTTTTTGTTTTCAGATGTAGTATAATCAAGACCAAATAGATTTTTATCAGATGTTAATTTATTTTGGTCATGCTTATACATTTCAGTAAGTTCATACCAAGATTTTGTACTTATATTAACACTTTCCGTACATACAAAATCTTTTTCTGCACAAGAATTTTTGTTTTATCACATGCAGAATGAGTAATTGGTCTAATACCAGTGTATTGAATTACATGCTCAGGTTTCTGAATTTTCAGTTTACTACAATTGTCTGAAATTTTAGAAACATTAGAAACTGAATTTCCAGAATAAGAAACAAGATTTTTAGAAACATTTATAGTCATGTTAGAAGTACAATTTGACAAATCACATTGATTTATATTATTACTGCAAGATTCATCCCTTGAAGTACCTACTTCTACATATTTATTACCTTGTTTCATAATAAAAGGAATTTTAGTCTTAGATTTACTTGAACTGCAACTAATAAATCCTTTATTGGCTTGAGATTTAGGATATTCAGGATAATCAAATCCTAAGCCAAATTTATAAGACACCGCAGGGGTACTAGTTAGTTTGTCTAACTTAGTTTGACTTAAATTCCATTTCTCAATGGTAGAATTTAAATCTTGCTCTCTCAGTTTTAATTTTTCTATCTCTAATTCAAGTTCATTTATATTGTTTCTCAACATTTCATTTTCAGATTCTATCTTTAATTCTTCAGCATTTATATTTTGTATTTGTTCATGCAAGATACATTCATTAAATCTAAATTTTTGCAAATCTCT
This sequence comes from Cymodocea nodosa, assembly GCA_036874045.1. Lineage (NCBI taxonomy): Eukaryota > Viridiplantae > Streptophyta > Magnoliopsida > Alismatales > Cymodoceaceae > Cymodocea > Cymodocea nodosa. Next base: position 20,919,016 of record CM072336.1, read on the forward strand.
AGCATGATTTTCATTATCACATTTAAACTTTTCTAAAGTAGTAGACAGGAAACAATTTTCTTCTTCCATAATGGATGAAGATTTTCTAATATTCTTATTTTCCAGTTTACAAACTTTAAGTTTTTGTAATAATGCATGATAAGCACATAATAATTCATCAAAGTTGAAATCTGAATGACTTTCAGGATCAAATATTACCTCAGACTCATCTACCATAAAGCACACATGAGCAACGTCTTCTAACTCTTGTTCTCCTTCTGAATGTGAAGATTTTGATGCTGATTCCTCAGATTCAGACTCTTCAGACGTGTCATCCCAAGTGACCTTCAAAGCCTTTTTCTTGTAAAACTTTTTCTGAGTTTTCTAAGCTGTCTTCTTCTGATTTGTCCTACTTTGCTTTTCATTTTTCCTCATAGGACAATCTGGAGAAAGATGTCCAGGTTTCTTACAATTGTAACATACATACTTTCTGGATGAAGAATTTTTGTCATTCAATGATTTTGACGTTGAGGGTTTTTCATTTTTGTTCCTTTGCTGTTTCCTAGCTTTCCATGCTTTCTTGAATTTCCTAGTTAGCAAAATCAAATCCTCGTCAGAATCAATAGATATATCAGAATCTGAATTAATTTCGAAGGCTATTTCTTTCTTCATTTTTAGTTTGTTGTGACTCAGTGATTCATTTAATTGAACTTCATAAGCTGTTAAATTTCCTATAAGTTCATTCATAGTATAAACATTTAAATCTCGTGATTCCTCAATTGATGTTACTTTCTAAGACCATTTAGAACTTAGGGATCTGAGAATTTTCCTCACCAAATCCTTCTATTCAAAATTCTTTCCTAAACATTTTAAAGAGTTTATGATATCAAGAAATCTAGAAAACATCTTAGAAATATTTTCGTCTTCATGTATCTTAAAGAGTTCATACTTATGAATCAACATGTTTATTTTAGTCTCTTTAACTTGAGAAGTACCTTCATGTGAAACTTCTAATGCATGCCACACCTCATAAGCAGATTTATATGCTAACACTTTACTGAACTGTTCATAACTCAATGCATAAAATAAAATATTTAAGCTCTTAGCATTCAGAGTTTCATTTTCTTTTTCAGTAATTGTCCAAGTATTATAATGAGTAGTTAACGGAGTATATGGTTTAGAAATCATGAACCACAACTTATGATCTATACTTTGAAGAAAAATAGTTATCCTATATTTCCAATATTCAAAATGTATTCCATCAAATAAAGGAGGACGATTAAGATTTTAGCCTTCATATAAAGAAAAATTACCATTTCCAATAGCCATTTTACCTTAGATTTTTCAACCTATTTGATTTTAAATAGTCTAAAAATTTTAAAACAACTTGAGCCTTAAATCAATAGAGTTAAACGTATGCTCAGATATTAATTTCCGTTTAAAAACAAGGAAGGTAGAATAAGCAATGATATTAAATAAGTTGGTATCGATTTTATATCAAAGATTATTAACAAAGCTCTAATACCACTTGTAGGATCGTATGGCTACACAAGAGGGGGGTGAATTGTGTATCTTTAATATTTTTTGAAATATAATTGAAACTTTAAAACTCAAAAACAAGTCGAGACAATGTTTTCATAAAATCATTTTTATTCAAGGTTTCAATTACAATATACAATTCAATTCTCTTTAGAAATTGTAGATGCAATTATATTTCGATACCATGTATCATCTAAACAATTTCATAACTACAAACAGAGAAAACTAATTTGCGGAATTTAAAACTTTTCTCCCTGTTTGAGATCTTTCTTCTTCTTCTTTTTCTTCTTCAGCAATTCTTCAGTGACGAATATCTTGTCTTTTCATGCTTCATCGAATTTGCTTTCTTCTGATACTTCAAATCTTCAGTGATGAAAATCTTACCTTTTTATGCTTCACTGAACTTTCTTCCACTTGAGAGATTTTCCCCGAGAAGAGGTGTTTTTGATCCCTGAAAAAGATTTTTCTTTTGGTGTGTAGGGATGGTTTGATCCTTGAAAAGATTTTTCGTTTTGTGTGCAAGGATAAATTGATCAACGAGAATTCTATGCCTTTTATACTGTATCTTCATTTCATGCATATCCTTCACGTTTAACCACTACCAGTTTTCCACTTCTCCACGTCTTTTCTTTTTCCTTCATCAAAACACACACGTTCTAACTCACGTTTATATTTTTGAATTTTCTTTAATCATCAGTCTTGGATCTTTGAAAAATTTCCTGCAAAATAAACTTTCTCGTCCAAAAGTTTTTCATCAGTGTAATAAGAAGTCGTTACTTTAATGTTAACTAAATGAGTAACACAAGTATATATATAACTTAACGTTTCTAACTTAACGAGTTCACCATGTGCTATTTCACGTGACAAGTACTGTAGCTAACTCAACGAACTAAGTCCATGGTGTTATGCTATCTCAACGAACCATCTCCGTTGTGTTATAATAACTCAACGAACCAGTAATAAACAAATGTTTTTATAATAAGAATTTTACCACGTGCAAAAATAACAACTTAAGTTTATAACGCTAACCTAACGCGTTGCCTTAGTATTCAATATAGCAACTCAACGCGTTTAGTTATGTTAACTTAACGAGTTAAACATGTGCACCTCACGTGATACAATACAACATTCGTAACTTATAATTTCACCACGTGTATAACACTAACTTAACGAGTTCGTCTCTTCTTTTACTCACTAACTTAACGAGTTATCACGTGGCCTATTTTAACCTTTAAGCCTCTAACTTAACGAGTTCTCACGTGACCTCTATACAAACAAAACTCTAACTTAACGAGTTGTCTAAACGTGCATTGTTCATGATACAGAAGATATAACATTAAAACATATCATGCTTTTCAATAAAAACACACGTTAACTTAACGTTTAGCTAAATGAGAAATTAATGCAACAAAATGACTAGTTATTAACTTCAGATCCAATACAGACAAGTATTTATATCAGTAAGCTTTTTCTATATTAATTGATGATTTTAATTTCTTTTCGCAAGCAATAGTAATTGAGCAAATATGATTATTTTCATTCAGCACACATCATCAAAACAAAAATACTCAACAATGTGATAAAGGCTATACTGTTTCTTTTAATACTAAAAACTATTTCATTATTGATCTTGCCATAAATGAAACAAAATTTACTGGTATTAGAAATTGCTCAATATATACATTAAACTTTCCATGTGAAAATCTTGTAAGAAATTCCTATTTGGTAGCAACTAGTGAAGACGATTGGGTGTGGCATAGAAGACTTGGTCACATCAATATGAAGAATATCAGAAAGCTATCCACAGGTGATCTTGTTAGGGGTCTGCCTAAACTCACTTTTAAGAAGGATAGAGTGTGCAGTGAGTGTATGCTAGGGAAGCAGAAGAGAACTACTCTTCACACCAAAAGTGTTGTTTCCACCAAAAGGCCATTAGAATTGCTACATCTAGATTTGTTTGGTCCTTCTCAAGTATCAAGTATTGGGGGTCAAAAATATACCTTTGTTATTGTTGATGATTTCTCTAGATTAACTTGGGTGATATTTTGACACATAAAAATGAAACTTGCAATGAGTTCAGACATTTCTGCATAAGAGTTCAGAATCAGAAGGAACTAACAATGAAGAAAATTAGAAGTGATCATGGAGGGGAATTTGAAAACTATGAATTTGAAAACCTTTGCAATTCATTTGGAATTCTACATGAATTCTCTTGTCTTAGAACTCCTACTCAAAATGGAGTTGTGGAAATGAAAAATAGGACATTACAAGAAATGGCTAGAATTATGTTAAATGCCACGGATCTACCTAAATTTCTCTAAGCAGAAGTTGTAGGAACAACTTGTCACATTTCCAACAGAACTCACATTAGATCCATATTAAATAAGACACCCTTTGAAATTTGGTTCAATAAAACTCCAAATGTTGGCTATTTTAAGACATTTGGATACAAATGTTTTGTCTTAAATACAAGAAATGCTAAAGACAAGTTTGATGCTAAGTCTGAACCTGCTATACTTGTTGGTTACTCCTCGAGAAGCAAAGCTTACAGAGTATATTTTGCTGAAGATAGAACAGTGGAGGAAAGTATAAATGTTTAGTTTGATGAAGATCTGTTCCAGAATTTCAAAAAGCTAAAGATTAATAATGATAGTGAAAATGAATACTTTGAAGATGATAAAAGCAAGCAAAATACCAATTCACAAGTGTTAGACCAAAATCTCAACCATAGATATCAAAATCATAACAGTTGGAAGTTTAGATTTGATCATCCCGAGGAACAAATTATTGGAAATATATCTAAAGGGGTACAAACCAGAAGCAAAGCACAAGATATCTACAATTTTTGTGCATTTGTGTCAGAAATAGAGCCAAAATCAGTAGATGAAGCTTGTAAGGATACCTATTGGACAATGGCTATGCAGGAAGAATTAAATCAGTTCCAGAAAAACAATATGTGAGAACTAATAGAAAAACCTACAGGAAAATCCATCATTGGAACTAAATGGATTTTCAAAAACAAATTAGATGAAGAAGGTAACATTCTCAAAAATAAAGCTCGATTAGTTGCATAATGCTACAATCAGCAGGAAGGTATTGACTATGAAGAAACTTTTGCTCCTGTAACCAGGATTGAAGCTATCAGAATGTTGCTTGCCTTTGCAAGTAGTATGAAGAAAAGATTGTTTCAAATGGATGTGAAAAGTGCCTTCTTAAATGGAGAAATTCAAGAAGTGTTTGTTAAACAACCTCCTGGATTTGAAGATGAACTCAAGCCAGATCATGTCTACAAACTGAGAAATGCTCTATATGGTTTGAAATAGGCACCTAGAGCTTGGTATGAGAAATTGAAAAAAAATTTAACTAAAAATAATTTTTCTATAAGCAAAGTGGACAACACTTTGTTTATCAAAACTTTTGATGTACAAATGTTGATTGTTCAGATATATGTTGATGATATAGTCTTTGGAGCCACTTCAGAAGATCTCTGTATGGGAGAATTGAAGTTTTTCTTGGGATTACAGATTCATCAAATGCATAATGGTATCTTTGTCAACCAAGAAAAATACTGCAAAGAGATGTTGAAGAAATTTGGTTATGAAAACATCAAATCCGCAAATACTCCAATGAGTTCAAGCATTAAAATAGAAATGGATGATTCAAGTGTTGTAGTGGATCAAAGGCAATATAGAGGTATGATTGGATCCCTGTTATACCTTTCAGCTAGCAAGCCAGATATTATGTTCAGTGTATGCTTGTGTACTAGATTTCAAGCATCACCAAAGGAATCACATTTGAAATCAGTTAAAAGGATTTTCAGATATCTACAAGGAACAAAAGATTTCGGATTATTTTACTCAGCTGACAGTAGTTTGATTTTAACAGGCTATAGTGATGCAGATTATGCAGGCAGCAGATCTGATAGAAAAAGCACTAGTGGTACTTTTCAACTACTTGGATGTTCTTTAATCTCATGGTTCAGTAGGAAACAAAATTGTATAGCTTTATCTACTACTGAAGCCGAGTATATTGCAGCTAGATTATGCTGTACACAAATCCTTTGGATGCAGCAAACTCTAGCAGATTACAGACTAAAAATTTAGATTTCAATCATATTTTGTGATAACAACAGTGCAATCAGTCTATCTAAGAATACAGTACTTCATTCTAAAGCTAAGCATATCGAGATCAGACATCATTTTCTAAGAGATCATGTGGAGAAAGGGAACATTTCACTTAAGTTTGTGCCAACAGAAAATCAACTTGCAGATATTTTCACCAAACCTTTAAATGAATCAACTTTTAATCATATTAGACGAAATCTAGGAATATATTCTTTACAAGATCTTTAAATATTTTTTTTCATCAAGCTCACCATATGGGAGCTTGTTTTTCTGCTAACCTACTCGTGCAGGATACGATCAATATCAGTTTTACAGAAACTTAGTTTTACAATCCTCACCTTTTTATATAATGACAAAAAGGGGAAGAAGAATTTGGAAATTTGGTCACTTACAGTATTTCCAGCAAGCACTGAAAGAGAATCATTAAAAGAGAAGAAAACAGTTAAGTCTGTACTGCATTTGGTCACCGAGTATTTTGATAATGCAAAACCTATGTGAGGAAATATATTGTATTTCACAGTTAAGTCTGTACTGCATTAGTTCAGAAGGCTATTAGAACAATTTCCAAGCAGACGAACAGAATGAGAAGGTTCCAAATGATAATACTTTCAAGTTACAGTAAAATCGAACAGTTACAGGTTCAAGCATCCGAAGAATAAAATAGCAGCAAAACTATCAGATAGTTAGAAGGATAACTATCCAAATTTTACAAAGCCTTCGGAGAATTATTATATCAGACAATTAAGTTGGTTGAATGATCGGAGAGTTATGGAGTTAACTATCCGAAAGAAAAAAGGAAATCGGAAAGCTAGGAAGGCTAACTATCCGAAACTTAAGTCATTCAATAAATCACATGTAGAAATATAGAACGGAAGCTTAAAGGACTTGTCAGAGAGTTAGATAACTATCCGAGTTTTCTTTTCGGAGAGTTAGATAACTATTCGAGTTTTTTGGTAAGTTACAAGCATAACTTTCCGGAACTTAAGTCATTTTATTACGCACGTGCAAAATGGAGATGTCGGTAGTTGAAAGCTTAAAAAGGGAAATCGGAGAGTTAGATAACTATCCGAAATTTCAAAGAGAGTTTAGGTAAGTTACAGTTTAACTATCCAAAACTTAAGTTATTGAAATTGCCACGTGTAGAATTCCAAAAAGAAGATCATTTAAGTTTTCGGAGAGTTAGAAAGATAACTATCCGAAATCTTAAGAGAATTTCGGTGAGTTATAGTTTAACTATCCGAAACTTAAGTCAATGAATTTCCCACGTGTAAAATTCCAGACAGATATTCAGATAGGTTTTTCGGAGAGTTAGAAAGACAACTATCCGAAATCTCGAGTTATGGCTTAACTATCCGAAACTTAAGTTATGTTTTTATGCACGTGCAGTTTTGAAAGAGCAGCTGTCGGAGGCTTAAATGAAAGTTCGGTAACTTACAGTAGTTAACTATCCGAAAATCAGGAGCTTTTTCGGTAAGTTAAATACAAGACTCCGAACACTTAACTTTACATGTGAGCAACTTAAAATCCTCACGTGACTTAGAGAATAGAACATGAGTGATGAATCGGCAAGTTATGGATGTTTTTCGGTAAGTTATTTTTATAACCATCCGAAAGCCTGAGATTTTCGGAAGGTTATTTACTGAATATCAGACAGAACGGTAACTTACCATATTTAGGTTTGATTATTTACCAAGTACAGTAGAATACATCCGTTGAAAGAAAAATATGATCGTTATACCTTTAGCATAAATATGAGGAGTTTAAGAGAAGAAATACATAATAGATATAATTTATATAGTGAGCTACACCCCAATTTCAAAAACACTCAAGTCTGCAAATAGTGAAGGATACTCTAAAGACATACTGCAGAAAAAGCTCTATGCGCCATAACTCTGATTGAAAGATTCAAGCTGTTGGTTCGTGGCTTCAACCTGAAAGCTACATTCAGTTGTTGGTTTGAGTTTTGACCTGAAAACTCTAGAGGTTGGTTTACTGAAGTTTATACCTGAAAACTTCTGTGTTGTTGGTTCTTGCTTTGACCTAAAAGTAAGTGTGTAAGTGTTGAAACACTTAGTGAAGCCCAAGTGAATCTTGGGGGTGGACTAGCCAAGTTGGTGAACCACCTAAAACTTGCTGTGTGTTATCTTTCTTTACTGCTTTGCATTCGTTTAACTTCATCTCATTTCACTTCTATCTGAATCATTTGTTTCAACAATAAAAAGAACTTAAAAATTACACACATTCACCATTCACCCCCCCCCTTTGGTGAGTCTACCAATCCTAACAACATTGTCGAACAGTTAGAAGAATAACTATCTAAAAATACAAGGCCTTTAGAGAGTTTGAAAGATAACTAGTTAAATAATCAGAGAGTTAAGGCACTAACTATCCAGAAGTTCAAAGAAATCGAAAAGTTAGGAAAGCTAACTATCCAAAACTTAAGTCATTCAATTAGCCATGTGCAAAAATCCAAACAAAAGCTTAAAAGGATTTTCAAAGAGTTAGAAAGCTAACTATCCAAAAAATAAGAAGTTTCGAAATATTACAGATTTAACTATCCGAAACTTAAGTCATCCTATTGTGCACATGCAAAAATAAGAAGACAGCAGTCGGAAGCTTAAAAGGAGAATCGAAAGGTTACTATAGCTAACTATCCGAAAGTTGAAGAGTTTCGGTAAGTTAGTAGTTATAACCATCCGAACTTAAGACACTTCATGTATATGACTTAAATCTTACGTGACAAAAGGACTTAAGTGGATTTTCGATGAGTTACAAATATCCTTTGGAAAGTTACATAGTTAACTATTCGAAAGTCTAAGAAAATCGGAAGGTTATCTTGAAACACATTTCCAAACAATAACTTATCATATTTATACCTGCAAACTCAGCAAGTACAACAGAATAAATCTGTTGAAGAGAAAATATGATCGTTGGATTTACAAGCATAAATACAAATAGATCATTCAATATTTAGTAGAGCTAACAAGTGAAATTACATATACAATCTCATACAGAGACAATATAGATTGCAGATTAATTATTGTTAAAGAAGAAAGCTCAATTTAGATTAACTGCAACAAAGAATCGATTGAAAGCTAGATATACAAGAAGATACTTAATGCTCTCCAAGTGCTGAAAGTTTAATCTAAGAAGGATCATTTGGTTCGTGGCTTCAACCTTAAAGCTTCATTTAAGTTGTTGGTTTGAGTTTCAACCTGAAAACTTAAGAGGTTGGTTTTCTAAAGTTTAGACCTGAAAACTTCTGAGTGGTTGGTTAGAGCTACAACTAGAAAGCTCAAGTGAATGGTTGGTTCTTGCTTTGACCTGAAAGCAAGTGTATGTAAGTGTTGAAATACTTAGTGAAGCCCAAGTGATCCTTGGGGGTGGACTAGTCGAGTTGGTGAACCACCTAAAATTTCCTTGTGTTTCTTATTTATATTTTCGTTGTGCATGTTTTATATATTTGTTTAGTACTTATGCAAACTAATTATTCAAATTGGTTAATTAAGTCAAAAATAGTTTTAAAACTACACATAGACACCATTCACCTCCCCTCTGGTGAAGCCTTATGGTCTTAACAAGTTTTATATAGTCTAAAGCAAGCTCTAAGATCATGGTACGAAAGATTATCTAATTTTCTTATTGAACAAGGTTATGTTATGGGTAAAGTTGATCATACTCTATTTATTAAGAAAATAAATAATGATATTCTAGTTATTCAAGCATACGTAGATGACATTATTTTTTGATTAACTAATGAAAAATTGATTAAGGATTTCTCAAACGACTTGCCTAATTAATTTAAGATGAGTATGTTGGGAGAGCTTTCCTATTTCTTGGGCTTACAAATTAAATAAGTTAAAATTGATATTTTATTAATTAGGAAAAATACACCCATAGTTTATTGAAGAGATTTGATTTTAATGAAACTAAGATCATGAATACACCAATGAGAACTACTACAAAGTTAGATAAAGATGAACTTAGAAAATCTATAGATATAAAAACTTATAAAAACATAATTGGTTCTTTATTCTACTTAACTATTAGTAGACCTGATATTATGTTTAGGGTTTTTTTATATGTTAGATATCAATCTAATCGTAAAAAGTCACATCTTATTGTTGTTAAAAGAATATTTAGATATCTACGTGAAACTACAAATTTTGGTTTGTTTTATTCTAAGAATAGCTCATTAGATCTAGTAGGATATAGTGATGCTGATTTTGTTAGCTATAAATTTGAGAGAAATAGTACTAATGTCACTTGTTAATTATTGAAAAATTCTTTAGTGTCATGATTTAGTAAAAAGTAAAATTGTGTAGTTTTATCTACAATAGAAGCTAAATATGTAGCAGCTACACTTTGGTGTACTCAAATCCTTTAGATGAAACAAACCTTGAATGATTTTGGTATATATTTTGGTCCTACACAAATTTATTGTAATAATAGTTCAACCATTAATTTGTCTAAAAATCCTATTTTGCATAGTAGAACTAAACATATAGAAGTTTGACATCATTTCTTAAGGGACAATATGATTAAAAGGAACATTACATTAGATTATATGTTAACTACTAAACAACTTGCTGATTTATTTACAAAGTCTTTTGATGAAAATCAATTCTACAAATTAAGGCTAAATCTTGGCATATGTAGACTATCTGATGTTTGAAAAGTCCATTTCATCTTGACTATGATAAGTTTATAGTTTTACCTACTTTAGTTACTTTATAATAAAAAAACAAAATTACTTTATGTTTTCAATTTTTAGTTTAATATTCTAAAATAATTGAATCTATTTTTCCTTGAGTAAAGTTTTCAAATGATCTCTTAAGGAAAAGATTTTTGAATCTGATTATAAGTGTCAAACTATACTTTTTATATTTATGTATGAACTATCATGAGGATATTAACTAGAAAACACATGAAGAATATATTCAGTTTGTTAAGGAGAAGTTTTAATAGTTTGTTTAAAAGATAAAGTATTGAGGTTGCCCTTGTTATAATTGCTTTTATGTTTTGTTTAGTCTCTTGTGTCCTAATCTGAGTTGCTTTAGTTATTAAGTCTATTGGAGGATCTTGAACTCTAGTCACTTAAACCAATTGGTTTAGGATGTGTTGACTAAAAGTTTGTTATATAAGTAATTGAGATTAATGATTTCAAGGTAAAGCTTTTTGCTCATTCTCACTTACCATTAAGTAATCTATTAGCTTTCCCCTAAGCAAGGGTTTGTGATCATGTCAAAAAATAGTATTATGGGAGATAATCTTAAATAAAAATAAATAAATAAAAAGTGGGTAATGTACTAAAACTTAATTAATTTGTAGGTGTTAAGATAATTCTATAATAGACTACATATATAATTTGTGTGGATTTTAGTTTTCATCTTTTAATTACACATAAAGTATGGTACTTATTTTCTTATAAGTTTGATACTTGTTTAAAGGAATTCTTAATTAGCCCAAAGGAGCATCGTTATGAATTTTACTTAACAGATAAATAGGTTACAAGTTATTTCAAGTTATCTATTTTCTTACTATTTTTATTAAGAAAAAATACAAAAATTATGTTTTATTAATTTGGCGTACTTTATTTTTCAAGTTTTTGGGCTTGGCAACCCTTTGAAGCCAATCATGGTGTTAATTTCTTATATCTTTTATGATGTATTAATGTAGGGGGAGAGTTCATTTAATTACAATTTATGTTAGTTTGAACTTCTGGTATTTCTGCTCGCATTTATGAGCTCATCTAATAACTTTTTGAGTTTTTCGTATAGTTATAGACATAATTGCTTAAAAAAACTTGTACAATTATCATAAGTTTTCAAGTTTCATGATATATCTTTAAAATAGCTTTTAGTAAAAGACGTAAGGTTATAATAAATCTTCATATTTCGTTGGTTGAAAACTCATATAGTTAGGATAACCCTTCAAGATTTTGTGTACTCTATTGATGATTTCAGATTTTCTTTATTCATGAGCTTAAGGTCAAATTCGAATACTTGATTAAAACTCATAGAGTTATCCTTTTAAATTTGTCAACTATTCATTTTTCTATCATCATAACCCCACCTTCTTAATCACAATTCTACTAAGTTCTTGATTTCCAAGTGTTGTAAAAGCTTGCAAGAATGTTTGGACATAGATGTGGAAGAAGAAGACTTACTAAAGCTCAAAAGAGTTGGAACTACAAGAAATAAAAAGATAGATTCAAGACTACTATGCATGGTACACATTTCCAACTCATGCACTAGAAAATGTATGAAAAACTATAAAGGATGAATGCAACTTTTGTTGGAAATATATTAGAAATATTGTAGAAACAAATTTTAGAGCAAAGCAAATAGAATTGTCATGTTTAAAACTTTGAATAAGAAATTTGCAACCAAATGCAGATGTTGCTAGTAGTTTTGGTACAATTTCGCAAAAGTAAAAATGCAACAAGTTAAGAATTATGGAAAGAAGTGGAATACGTTGATTGCTAAAGCAAACTCTCAACTTCAAGATTTCATTTTCCTTTAGAGGCATTGGATGAAGTCAAAATACATGTGACTTGTGAGAAGATTGCAATATAGAAAATGAGCTTACAAAGTAAAGGTGAAAAATTATTTCAATTAAAAATGTTTGAAGTAGATGCATTAGAATAGTATTCCAGAATGCTACAAAAAAGAAAAGATGATGAAGGACCATCTAAGCCTCAAGTGCTGCTCACAAGAAAAATAAAAGAAACACAAGAGCCACCACCACTTGAAGAGTAATTGCATAACTTATAGCTATAAAAGAAGAAGAATTGAAAATATAGGGTTGACTATAGGAGAACAAAGAATTTTACAGTAAAGAGAACAATTGTTAAGAAATGGAAAATTGTTTTCTATTACCATTGTTGGAGAAAAGATTATGGGGGTGTTAGTGGCATTGGAAAGTACAAGAAAGAAAATTCAAGAAAATCTGGAAAATGAGAGAAATGGAAACCTAGAGAAAGTTTAGGAAATTCAGAAAATTTGAAGGTGTTAGTGTACATTTAGAAAGTTCAGGAAAGATTAAGAAATTCCAAAAATTTGAAGGTGTTAGTGCATGTTTAGAAATTCATTTCTATCTCAAGAAATTCTTGTATATCTCTTAATTATTGATAAATGACATATGAATATTTAATAATATAATTATATAACATGTCAATTGATTAATGTAATAAATTTATTAATTACTTAAATTATTTAATTAAATAATTACTTAACTAATTAATTAAAGATAATTATATTACATTATTATCATACATAAATATAAAATTCTAATTTTATAAAATTTTAACTTTACAGAATTTTTATGTACACAAACAGATTTCTCTATTATTGATTGTTGGGTAATTTCATTTATTTTTGTGTGGGTGAGGGTAAGCGAGGGTGGGCAAGAGTAGGCGAGGGTAGGTGAGGGCGAGTGAGAGTGAGTGAGGGTAGTCGATGTGTGCACGAGCAAGAGCAATCGTGTGTAGCAGGTGAAGGTGAGGGTGAGAGCAAAAGAGGGCGACTGAGGGTGAGTGAGGGTGAGATCAAGAGAGGGTAGGCGAGAGCGAGCGAGGGTGGTCGAGGGCATGCGAGGCTAGGCGAGGGTGGTCGTGTGTGCATGAGTGAGAGCAACCGTGTGTAGTAGGAAAAATTCTAGAGTTTTCTCACCTTAGAGGTGAGAAATTTTTTTAAAAGAGTTGGAAACCTGGGGAATTACATTCTCGTAATTCCCTAGGTTTCCCACAGTCACCTAACACAAGAATAAAAAAAAATTTCCTTAACTTTCCTTTTCCCCTACTTTCTTCCATTTTTAGACCTGCACTAACCCCCCCTATAGATGGGATACCAACAAATCTAACACATCTTAGTTTAAAAGATTATACACTAAGGTATTGTGTCACTCTCACATATAATGTGTTTTTCACAATGACGGAAAACTTTCCAAGTCCATTTGCACATACTACAAATGTTTTTGAAAGTCAGGAACCAAATTTTGAAGAAACAAATAATACTTATCAAAATGAAGATCAATATGGAGATGATACTTTCTATACAAATGACATGTTTGTTGATGAAGGGATAGAGTCAATAAATTTTGATGATATAGCATTTGAATCAATAAGCCTTGAAGTTATAACTTTTGATGACAAATGTACTACAATCATTTCATATAGAGTATATCAAGATAACACTCCAATCATCTATCATTTACAAATATTTATCAATTACAGGATGAAATTACTAAAATTTGTTTGCGTCTATTTAATTTTTATCTATGAAAGATAATAATCAATTTTTCAAATTGACTATCACACACCTAATGTCTTGATGGAGGATCACATTGAACAAACTGCATATGTTCCAAGATAGTTACCCTTTGCAAACATAGATTTTTAGTAATTATTTCTAAAGAACCAAAAAGAACAAGTAAGTATCATGCTACATTTATTGAAGATCAAATTACTTATTTTAATGATCATGAAAATTTTGTTGATGAACAAGTAAATGTTGCTGAAATTGTTGAGTTTTATGTTGATCGTTTTAATGCTGCTGAAATTTCCAATGACATTTTTGAAAATGTTGCTAGTACTTCTAGTGAAAATGTTGAAAATATTGAAGATGTTATGAATACTACTACTGAAAATGAAAATCTAGACACTATTGCTATTACAAAAATTTTACATCTGAATCAAGACATAAATGACTCAACATTACTAAGGCTTATAAATTTTGATGATATAAATTGAATATTTTGTATTCAAGAACTATAAAATTTCAAGAAATAGAGAAAATTATGAACATGTTTGAATTTCAAGGTTTATTACAAATGGTTCCTAGTTTACCTAGTCATTATATCAATTTAGAAGATGTATATACCTTTTATGCCAATCTTATAGTGATCAATGTAGTGCCCATGACCAATATAAAAGAAGATGACATCTTATTGACCCTAGAATTAATTTTTCAAGCATTAAGACTTAGAAATGAAGGGGTTAGATTATCTAAAAGAAGACATGTTTATCAGTTAGGATAAGATGTATAACAACTTGCTCATGATCTACATATACACAATGAATAAAGAATGTTGAATGATTTGAATGGCCAAGCAAAATTTATTACCAAAATTCCACTTGTAATTTTTCAATGTTTCAGCCATAGTGCAGAAGTGGGTGGATGCTATCTTTATTCAACTTATGCTATACTTAATAGGATACAAGTCAACTGGTATGACATTTTTATCTATCACCTATTAAATTTATAGAGAAAATTATTTTATGGTGATGCTATATTGAAAATTGTGGCAAGCCAAATTGATTTATTACCCTAGTCACAAAAGAGGATTAAGTCGTGGTCATTTTCAATAAAAGATCTACTAAAGTATTACGAAAATGGTCTTCCAAACTAGCAATAGTCACAACAACATCAATAATAGCTACCGCAACAACAACAACAATCACAAGCATCAAGTTCACAACCATGGCAATACCAAGAATCTTTTGATTTACATCTTGAAATTATTGACAAAATTAACAAAATTAGCATAGAAATTGCCTAAAAACTCTTAGAAACTCTATTGGATGTTACCAAATGTGTAAGGGATTAATTGATTATGTGGTGTCAATTCTGCCTTATTCATCTTATTTAATGTTATCATGATTTCTAGATTGTATAGAATGCTTGTATTTAACACTTTATGTCTAATGCATGATATATTTGTGTAATCAATGTTTTCTATTTTAATTTTTCATAGGTTCAACCCTTATAGGTCAATTACTTCACATATGCTCTCTCATAGATCTAAATGTCTCACAATCTTTTAATCTCTCACAGGTTTTATTATTTCACAAGCTTTTTGCTTGATGATAAAAAGGCAGAGATATGAATTAAATTGAATATCCTTTGAGTAGGAGATAGACTTTAGGGAGATATAAGGTTTACAAGGGAGGTATGATATGATTCTTAACTTACAAAAAAACATAATTTTTATATTTAGATTCATTAGGTTTTGTCATCATCAAAAAGGATGAAATTGTTAGGATTTTGGTTTTGATGATGAATATTTTGTCTTAAAATGAAAATGAATCTAAGTTTTTCTAACTTTAAGACTAGCCTTAGTTGTCTAGTTATTAAGGTTGTTCTATGAAAAGTCAAGTAGTTAGAAGTTAACATGTTCTAAAAAGTTGTATAGTTATAACTTAACAGTTTGACAAAGTTGAAGAGTTATGTTTAAAAACTCATATAGTTATGGTTTTATGCATGTGTATTTTTAAACAACTTAAGTTCTTTACATATTTTCATATACTATTTTTAAAGTTATTGAAGAGTTAAGATGATTGTTCGAGTTTTTCATATGGTTATTTGATAACTATTTGAGTTTTGTAAGACTAACATTTTAAGTTAAGTTTTATAGATCACGTGCTTTGTAGGTAAAAACTCAAAGAATTATAAGACAAGTATTCAAGTTTTTATAAGACTTGTAAGTATAACTATTCAATAAAGACAGAAAGTTAAGGCAAATACTTCAATTCTCTAGAAGATTATTCTCGATGAATCTACATAGGAGATTGTGAGAAAGTGATGAACATGTGAAAATGGAAAAGTGCAGAGCATGGACAGAAGAATATGAGAACATGGAAAGATGTACATAATGAATGAACATGTATCTCAATTTTGAAGGCTATAAATAGAGGACTCCAAATACTAATGAAGACTAAGGGACCTCTCTCTCACTCTTAAGGTTCACATTACAATGACACTCATACATTTAGACTAGCTTATTTCTCTCAATGCTTAATAGAA
This sequence comes from Cymodocea nodosa, assembly GCA_036874045.1. Classification (NCBI taxonomy): domain Eukaryota; kingdom Viridiplantae; phylum Streptophyta; class Magnoliopsida; order Alismatales; family Cymodoceaceae; genus Cymodocea; species Cymodocea nodosa. The sequence continues at coordinate 20,935,463 of CM072336.1, forward strand.
GTACTTCATCAAGAAATCCCTCCTATTATTTTTCATGGGTAGAAAAACATATTAGAAATGCTTTAGGGAAAGAGCTTTCACATAGATCATTTACATACATCTATTCGATAAACAAATTTACATAGATAGAGTGATATTCCAGTTAGTCTAGTGATCATAAATTCTAAAAAGAAATGTCATAATGCTTACAGAGTTCAATATTACCAAAAGAGCAAAAAGTCAAGAAGGAATTAGTGTCAAAAAAGTTCAAAGCATCTTGATAGAAAGATTCCAACTAAAGAAAAATTGTGGTAATCATGTACTTTATTGAAAATCGAAAGTGTAAGCTATTTATTTGCAAGCTTTGAAGAAGGGTAATAGTCTTATCTGAATTTTATCATTTGTGCTTGGGTTGTAAGAAAAAGTTTATGCTTAATATGAAATAAGTTTTGAAAAAGAATTTCACTATGTTAATGTCTTTGTTTTAAGCTTAAATTCTCAAAATGATCTAAATTCACAATTCACAATTCACCCTACTTCTTATGAAATCATTCCAATCTTGTTAGAATTGATATTAGTACACCAAATTCCTTTCAAGTTGACCACTTACAACTCTTTCCTATACAAAATGATAATCCACTTCTATGTGTTTAGTCCTAGCATGAAAAATAAGGTTATATGTAAGAGCTATTGCAGATTGATTATCACAATATATGGTTGGAACATTAAATATGGGTATATTCAATTCCCTAAATAAAGATGAGAGCCAACACAACTCTCCTAAGGTACTAGGCAAACATCTATACTCAACTTTAGTAGATGAAGTGGAAACAATGGTCAGCTTCTTAGCATACTGGGATATTGGATTTATACCTAAGAAAACACAAAGCCCACCATAAGAGCTTCTATCATTTGGGTTACTTACATAGTTAGCATCACAAAACATCAAACTTTCCAACAATAAAAGCATTTAATTCAAATGATCTAGTAGTGAACATTAAACTTTCTTTAATAGTTCCTTTCAAGTAACATAGAATTATTTTTACTATAGAATGATGAATAGTAGTAGGGGTGTTTGGGTTTTCCCAGCACTACACTAGAAAAACTTGGATTTGTTACTTCTGTTTTACTTAATTAATTTATCTTTATGCCTATTCTTTCTTTTAGAAGTAAACAAACAACCTTTAATACAATTTAGATATTAATTCCAATTTGTACTTTAACTGCAAGTGCACAATGTTTATTGTATCAATGTGCAAGTACAGGTCAATCCCATAGGGAATTGTTGACGAATTTGAGAACTGTTCGTTTGTTAACAATCAAATTTATATATTCAATAAGCTCTCCATTGACTTACAGTTAACTCAACGAACTAAGTTCGTTGAGTTATGGCTAACTCAACGGACTAACCTCGTGGACTTAAGTTAACTCCACAAGCCTGACTTTTCTTTTTAATACTGCTATTTACAGAGGAATTCGGCCAACCATTGGGCGATTCCAATGATTGTAGATAACATCAATTAAACTCTTTAATGCTAGTTAACATTGGATTTATCATTAAGCAATACTAACATTCAGATAATTCAAATAGTAACCATTAAAATTTTTAAGTCTTTTAAACGAACCAATTTCAGTAAACTGTAAAACTAAAATAAACATAAAACAATCACAACACTAACAAAGATAACATTAATCACGATACAACACAAACAATACAACACTCAAATAGAACATACAAACATAAATAAATTGTTTTTGGTATTTTTGTTTTAATATGAACATGGAAATGGGCGACAGGTGAAATGTAAAGTAATCTCACTTGACAGTAAATACTTCCGACACTACTTGCAATGCGATTACACCACTGAAAATTAAACCACTTATAATTTTGTCTCCTCTCCCTATAGAATCGCGAGTCCAGAATTGCAAGATGATCTCCTCTTCAGCATACAGGCATTAACCCGAAGCCAAGGCTAAAAGCTTTACGATCTCCTGAAATATGAGTCGGCGCTTGGTGAAAATAGCTTCCCTTCCCGCGACGCGATCACTCCTCACAATGGTTGTCAGGCAATGTGTTTGGCTCGGAATCAACCCGACATCAAGCAAGTATCCTCACAGACCTCCGATGGTTGGTGATTATGGTGGTGATGATGGTGATGATGATGGTTGGTGTGGTACTTCAGAGAATTGCGACGCTCATCCTCCTCTGCACACACTGTCCGCCCATCAATCACACCTCTTCTTTTTTTCTTCTTTTCTTTTATATTTCTTCAGTAGTAACTGCTTCTACTTGAATGGTCGGTTGGATTTCCTTCATTCGTATCAATGGCGATGATTTCTTTTCCCTACGCGATTGAATTCCTGCGTGATACGTGCAAACGTGGTTTTTCTCTTTCAACTGTCTATTCCTGCAACCGCTACAGTGGTATATTAGAAAATATATAGTCTGTGGAGTTACAGATAACTCAACGGACTTTCTTCGTTGATTTAACTATAAAACACGTGCATAAATTTAACTATCTGATGCTTAGGTGCATTTCAGATACTTATAAACTTAACTATCCGATGCTCAGGTGCATTTCGGATACTTACAAATAACTCACCGATATGTAACTTAAGTAAATCTACCAGATCTCGACACGTGTCAGCAGCAGTTTAATCATAAAATAACATTTCGAAGAGTTACAGGTATAACTATCCGATGCTTAGATGCATTTCAGATAGTTACAGCTAACTCACCGAAAATCCACTTAAGTCAATTTCCTAGAATATGACACGTGTCCACAGCTATTTTATAAATAAAAAGAGATTTTGGAGAGTTACAGGGATAACTATCCGATGTCCAGCTGCAATTTCGGATAGTTATAGATAACTCACCGAAAGTTCACTTAAGTCATTCATTATGGTTTTGACACGTGTACTTCTGGAAATAATAAAATATTCTCTCAAAACATAACTGTTCAGCAATTTAAACATAACTATCTGATACATATTCGGTCTATTAAACATAACTGTCCGAATTTGTTCGGTATGTTAAACATAACTGTCCGAAATATCAAAAAATTCGGATACTTAAGAATTTCACAGCCTACAACTTACCGACAGTTCATAAATGTACTAAATTAACATTAATTCCTCCAAATTAAGCAAATTCTTCAATTAAAGCATATAACAGTGCAATTATAACATAATGGCTTAATTCTTATATGATAAGCTAAATATTATGTGATTAACCATCATTTAACCGTTAATAATATGCACTTTTTCATTCTAAACAAGGGGCTTGAAGAAATTGGTACACTTGATTAATACTAAAGGAAATATCAGGTCTAGATAAAGTAACATATTGTAAGGCTCCAACAATTCTTCTTTATTCAGTTAGATCCTTTAATAGAGTAGCATCATTTTTATCTAGTTTTAATAAATTGGTAGGAGATTTGATAGGTTGACAGTTATCTAAGTTGGTTTATTAAAGAATTTGATGTATGTAATGGCTTTGATTTAAATAAAGTTTTCTATGACCATAACTAATAGAAATTCCTAAGAAATATAACAATTTCCCTAGATCTTTTAACATAAATTCTTTACTTAATGTGGTAACAATTTTCTTGGATAAAATTGTCATTTGAACCAGTGATAATAATGTCATCAACATATAACAAAATATAAATAGAAATGTTGTTTTGTATAAAAACAAGTAATGATGGATCACATAATGAAGTAATGAAACCAAGTTTGTGAAGAATAGATGAAAATTTTTCATACTAAGTTCAAGGAGCTTGAGCAAACCATAAATGGCCTTATTCATTTTACAAACATAGTTAGGATGTTCTTTATTAATATAACTAGGTGGTTGATTCATATACATAGTTTCTCTAAGTTCACCATGAAGAAAGGTACTTTCTACATCAAATTGCCTAAGATTCCAACCTTTATTTATAGCAACAACAAGTATAGTCCTTAAGAGTAGTATGTTTAAGAACAAGACTGAAAATCTCAAACATGTCAATTCCAGGTTTTTGCAAAAAACCTTTTGCAACTAATCTAACTTTATGTCTAGAGATAGTTCCATTAGGATTTTTTTAAAATTTATACACCCATTTACAATCCATAACATTCATATTGGAATTATACAGGACAAGGGACCAAGTATTCTGTTTATTGAGAGCATTTATTTCATTGTTCATAGCATTTTTCCATTTTGGACTTTTACTTGCCTAATTATAAGTATTAGGTTCAGTTAAACCATAAGCATGAGAAGTTAAACAAAATTTTGAATTAAATGCTCTCTTCTTAAAGATGCTCAATTTAGATCTAGTTTGCATGTGATGATTATTATTAGTAGGAATGTAAACAGTAGTACTAGAAGAATTATCAATACTAGAATCATCCACATGCTCAACATGATTATTCTCAACTTTAGTACTTTTATTAACAAGATGTTTAGGTAACATCCTTGGCTATGACCATCAGAACCACTAACATTTTCTTGGTCATTATTTTTTTCTATACAATAATCCTATCGCTCAACAGAACTATCATCAAACATTGAATTTATAATAAGAGTATTCTCACCTTGATTGTTGAGAAAGTCAAGTTGATTATACAATTCTTTGTTTTTGACAAATCCTAGAGTTTGAATCTAGATATTACAATCTAAATTTTGATGCTTGTTCCTATTTTGTTCATTCATGATACTGCTATATGGAAATATTTCATCAAAGAAAAGAAATATTTCATCAAAGAAAACATGTCTAGATATATACATTTTCTTATTTACAAGATCATAACACTTATACCCTTTGTTTTTATTGCTATATCTAAGGAAGATACTTTCAACATATATACTTTCTAGCTTATTTTTACAATAAGGTCTTAACCAAGGATAACAAAGACAACCAAAAGAATGAAGATGACTATAATTAGATTTAGTTTTAAATAACAGTTCAAAGGGAGTACATTTATTTTTGGAATTTACACAACTTTCAATTGACATTTTGTTAATCAAATAAACAATAGTATAGAAAGCTTCAAGCCAAAAGTTTTCAAGCAAACCAGAAAAGTCTAATAAAGCTAAACCAATTTCAATAATATAGTAGTATTTTTGTTCAATAACTTCATTTTGTTTTAAAGTACAAGGACATGAAATTTGATATTGTATACCATTATTTTTTAAATAACTAGTAAATTCAAAGGACGTGAACTCACCGCTATTAGATCTAAAACTTTTTAACTTTTTATCAAATAAATTTTCAATTAAAAGCTTAAATTGAACGAAAGTACTAAAAACTTCAAATTTGTAATTTAAAGGGAATATCCAAGTATATGAACTAAAATCATCAATAAAAGAAATGTAATATCTAAAACTAGTTATTGAATTACATGGGTAGACCCCAATACATCACAATGAATTAGTTCTAAAATGTCACTAGTACAAGACTTAGAAATAGGAAACGGAAGTTTATGAATTTTACATTTATTATAAGAAATAGGAAACGGAAGTTTATGAATTTTACATTTATTATGAGAAGTACAGAAAGCATTTCTAGTGCTAGAACTATCAGAAATTTTATTTTGAGAATCAAAGGAGAGATGACTCAAAGCATGATGAAGACTATTAACACTAAAGCTTTTAAGTCTAGCCCTTTAAGTTTGATGGGATATAGAGACCCATCAGTTCTTCCCTTGTGCATCATCCTCTTGGTAACTTTGTCCTTAATAGAAAAGGTATCATTGTCAAAATTAATAGATAACAAGTTAAATGGAGATCTAGAACAATGCAAGACATTATTAAGTTTAAATAAACAAGATCCATTAGTAACAATAGAAGAACCTATATTCTCTATATTCAAACCTTGTCCATTGCCGACTTGAATAACCTCAGAACCATTATAAGGATTTGAAATCTGTAGATTCCCAGGATCAGAAGTAATATGGTTTGAAGCACTTGTATCAGCATACCAAACAACATTATCAGATGTACTTTTTGATCCTTGTTTAGCAATCATGGCAGTAAGCTTTTCTAGGGGTTGTTTGCCTATATATGAAAGATTCAAACGATTAAAACTATTTAAGTCAACATGTCCAGCTTTGCTAAATATTTGGCAAATAGGACGATTATTCTGGTTTTTCTCTCCTTTGCCACCAGAAAAATTATTCTGACCACCTCTTCTTCCTCTATTATTATACCTACTTCCACATCCATGGTTACCATTCCTCCCTCTCAAACTTTGGGCAACAAATGCCATGGCAATTTCATGTTCAATAATTTTGTCATTTTTGTTATTTTCTTCACATATAAGTAGGAATTCCAATTCAAACAGTGTAATAGGAACTCCGCGTGTATGAATTGAGGCACAAAAAATTTCATAGGATGAAGGCAAATTATTAAGAATATAGGTTTGCAATTCTTCATCACTAATTCTAGTTCCATAGGATAGAAGTTGGTCGTTAGTAATCTTGAATTCTTTTAAATAATTTTGCATGTTCTTGTCATTCTTTTTAACATGCAAAAGCCATTTTCTCAAAGAAAGCCCGTGATTCTTCATGCCTAAACCAAAACATTTATACAAACATTCTCAAGCCTCACGAGTAGAGGAAGTACCAACAACATATGGTAAAATAGGCAATGATAATGTCGCGTTAATCCAAGTGAGTACAGTTTGGTCCCTTTCAAACCATTCAAGATAGTTTGGGGAATCCTTGCTAGGAGCACGGCAAGAACCATCAACATGCACCATTAGTTGATGACTATACGAAATGGCTTGAACAAAGTGTTCCAAAGAAAGTAGTATGTTTCATCTAGTTTAACAGGAATAAGACTAGAAATATTTACCACAGCAACTGGTGGCAACGAAGTTATCTGACCTTAGTTATTCGAAGAAGTCATGGTTATCAAAAAAAGGAGCTAAAGGTAGAAAGAAACTACCAAAAGATCTGGAACGCTTAAGATCTGACGACTTGGATACGACATGAACGATCATAGTGAAGCACCAATAGACCACAAACCCTTGACAATAATGCCAATCCACTACGCAGGAGATCACAACGATGCAAGAATAAGTTGATGATTGAAGCTCGTCGTGACCATGAAATCACTCTGATACCACATTAAAAATTGCAAATTCTCAGTCAATGATTACCAAAGAGGAGATGATGGTGACGATAGAAAAAGGAGGAGAAAATTCTAGCGGGAATGGGTGGCGATACGTCTCTCCCTTTTTATGATATTATTTATAGAAGAACTATTATACTGGAAAAAGGTGGTTACTTAAAAACAACCAAAACAATAAACTGTAATCACAGTTATTTACATTTTAAAGAAAATTAAAAAATACATTAATGTTAGAGAATAAAATGGAATCATCTTGATTCTTTTCAATGTCGACGGCATTCCCAGTGACTTCGAAAAAATGGTATCGTTTTATTTTTAAATAGGAATGCCACCACTTCTGTCAGGAAGAGAGTAGCTGATTTAAATATATACCCCAATTTCTTAATGGAAGCATGTCCTGATTTGAAAAGATTGCTGATTTGAGCTGTTAAGCTTGTCCAGTTTTTAAATTATATGTAGTCCCTGCAGTCCTCGTCAAACTAGGGAAGGTATATACAATGATTTCTATAGTGCAGCAATTCACAGGGTGGTCTCCCTGAAATATAAAACTCTTTAATTACCTTCATGTGCGAGATCTTTTTGGAACGCTAGAGTTGTTGCAACCGATGTACTTTATTTCTCAATCTGCTATTCCGTTTTTGGGATTTGCTTTGTCAATTTTCTGTTTCTCAACTCTTGCAGGTCGAAAATCCATGGCCATGTTGATGGTCCATTTTTGCAGCTAGTAGATGTACTACTGACTTATCTAACATATTTGTCACATTTCTGTTTAGTCAGTAATTTCTTGTGGCATGGTTTACCGCTTTACATTATCTATTCTTGCGTTCATCTATTTTTTTTACTTATTCAGGATGTAAAATCATTTATGATATTGATTTTTTTTCTTAATTCTCTTCATTAATTCTTATGTTATATATTCTTTGAAACTTATAAACATTAAGTATTTTAGCTTGAGCCCCACACTTGAAGTCTAAATACACAATATAATGTCTCCTTATCTCAATCAAGTCACATTTCATCACCACAGATAACAATTTCAAATATGTTAATATCTATTACATATATATATATATATATATATATATATAAAACAATTTTTTCTAATCTAACTGTAGAGACTTAACATTGCATTTAACAATCTGATAGTTATTCCACCAACAATGCAAGCTCCTAACAATGAGGTAATTGTGATTTCTTCTATGTATTTAATGTAAAATTACAAATGGAATAATAATGGTAACAAAAGGAATATTGTCAAGTGAAGGTTCAAATAAGAACTTGTAGAGATGTCTAGTGTGAAGTACTTATCAAAGTTGGTATAAATAATAATGCTTCTTTATTGAGACCATATGAAAGAACAACTAAAATTGGAAATGCAGTTGGAAGTAATACATGTCCTCATTCTTAGGTAACTATTTATATTATTTCTATAGTTGATCATTTAATATTTAAGAATTTTGTATGAGTTTTAGGCCATTCTTTTTTTAGTTTCATTAATTTTTGCAAAATTTTGGACTCAAGTTGATTGATTTACAAAAGATTATTACATGACTGATTTATGTTTAATTTTTGAATTGAAGTGGAAACTAGTGTGAAACATTCTTGACTAAAGATATTAAGAGTTTTAATTATGCGATAAAAATGCCTCCAAACTAAAAGGAAAATGTTAGAAGACATTTATTTATTCAATTGTGTTTTATGGCATAGAGTCCTAGGGTTGTTAAACGTGTAGTTGGTACGTAATTTGGTTCAAATAGAATGGAACTACATTAGTTAGGAAAAATGTGAAAAAATTGTAGATCACCATCTTGTTCAAAGAATGCTTTTGTTAAATACTAAGAAAAGTGCTGGAATGTTAGTGACATGTAAAACATGTAGTTGATACGTATCGAACAATTGGAATTCATTTCAAATAGAATGGAATAACATTAAATAGGTAAAATGTGAAAAAATTGTAGATCATTTAGTTCAAAGAATGCTTATGTTAAATAGTAAGAAAGGATTGATTAATAAATCTAAGTGCTATTAAAAGTGGTAGGTCAAGAAAGATCAAATGTTATATGGTTAGAATCAGTGGCAAGATTTGAAATTATGTAATCTAATAGAGAATATTGTGTTGGATAGAAATAAATTGGGAAAATATAAATTTATACTATTGATCCAACATATTAGAATCAAAGCATTGATCATTATTGGAATCAAAAAAGCATTGATTATTGTTGTTGTTAGATATTGTTACATATATTTTATATTTTTGGACATGGATGTAGGAAAGGTTTATACTTAAGGGGGTGACTTAAGTATGTCATAAATTTTCTTATTTTTCGGTTCCTTTTTAAATCTAGTTAATGTGAAAATAAAACAAAGATTAAATTACACAGACAATTTATAGTAGTTCCCTTCAACTAGAGTACGTCCACTTCTTGAGTCTTTACTCAAGAATTCACTATTCTCAAGAGTTTTTGGTTCACTTAAAACTCTGTGTACTACAACTTTATTCAAAGCAAATCAACTTGACAAGGCACTGATCTTTCGTCAAGTTCTTTTTTTAACTGTTTGAACCCTTGCACAATTACTATGCTAACTATACGAACTCTTGTATAGTTATCTACATAACTTTATGAACTCCCGTAAAGTTACTCAAAACTTTTTTGAAAGAACACCTTTCAGAGTTTCCTCCACAACACCCTTTGTGAATAGGTTCACTTTTTCAATTTACGATGTAATGTAAAGAGGAATTAATCATGAAAGTATAAACATAATAAAAATTTTCCTCTTGTAGATACAACAATCTTTAAATCTTTAGGAAATAACTTTGTTGCCATGGAGTTCTTTTGAATGACTTTCAACTCTCGTTCTCCAAGTATCTTTAAGACTTCTAAGAATTTTCTCTCTAGAGTTACTACCGAAAGGAACTCACTTCTAACTTTAATTTTACTTAATTTATATTACATAAAGAACTCTAATTGATTACAAACGATCCTACATACATGTTTCTTCTTTTCCAAATTTCCTACAACTGCTCACTACGTGAATAGTAGAAAAATAACTAGCTCATAGAGTTAGTATAACTCAACGGACTTACTTCATTGACTTAACTGTAACCCAACGAACTTACCTCATTGAGTTAACTATAACTCAATGGACTTACTTTATTAAGTTAAGTTTTATTCAACGAACTCATTTAGTTCTAGACTTTTTCGAACCACAATATTTAATCTTGACTTTATCAAATTTATCTCTGATTGTCATCTATAAATATTTGACTGAGTCTTTAAAAATATGGTAGAACGTGTGTGAATACGTGTGTGACACATGTCATTTGCAAAATAAATAATCCTTCAACAAACTTTGATTAAATATATAAAAATATAACAGTTAAATAAATTCATCAAAGTAATAACATTACGACCCTTCATAAAGTTATACTCATAACTTTATGAGCTTATACATGGTAGAATATGACGAACATTTATAAACTTATCCTCATAACTTTATGAACTCTTACAAGCTGACACATGTAAAACACAATTGTTTATCTTTGACAAACTACGTATACTAGACTTATAACTTTACGAACCCTTTAAGAGATAATCTTATGGAGGTCCGTCAAGTTATTCTTATAACTTTATGGATTATATATCATAAGTTTACGAAGATCTATAAAGTTAAACTTAGAACTTTACGAGTTAAAGATTCATAACTTATATATGTAACTTCATATCTTTATGAATGTCCGTAAAGTTATAAGAATAATTTTACGAGTCTCTGTAAAATTATATACTTAGAGAAATTCTAGAATTATAAACCAGTATTATGAATTAGATAAATTTACGATTGTCCATAAAATTAACTATATAACTTTACGATAGTTCGTAAACTTATGGATTGGATAATATTTTGAAGTTCATCATTACATAATATCATTTTGTTAATCATCAAAATATAAATATATTAATAGATAAGAGCATTATCCCTAACAATGATTTTTTACAGATTTGAAATTAGTAAAATTAGAAAAGATGAATTTTCACAATTTATTAGTGTTTTCCTTTACATACTTCCTTATTAAATCAACTATAACGTAATGCAGATAATGACTTGAATTGTTATTGTTGTTGCTGGTATATTATACCTTAGATTAAGTAATTATATAATAAATTTAAAAGGTAAAAATAATAAAACGAGAAACTTTTCCAAATTTTATTTGTCCTTATAAGTTAGCATAACATTGTAAGATTTGAATTTAATTTTGGTATCAATCATGCAAGATCTTAACATCATTATTATCAAATAATATTCTTGAAAATTTTGAAGCTGGCAAGTCAGTACAAATTTAGGTATTTTCTATAAGTTTACTTCGGCATGTCAGATTCTTTTAGAATATTGCTTTATATAAGATTCTCTAGGATTCATGTACATATTGGTTTGCAGACATTTTTAAGTTGCTTGTCATCGTATTGTCAACGTTCCTCCTTTACCTTGCATGTATAAGACTGGTTGCGTGGGTGATACTTTTGTAAAAAGATCTATAAAATGTCTATGTATGCATTTTTAAAGAAAACAGAATTAGTAAGTTTAGGTGAAACTAAAAGTGATAGTGGAAGATCAAAAATTTCTTGGCTAAAAAGCATGTAAAGATTAAAAATTACATAATCTAATAGAAAATCTAGTGATATATAGAAATAGATTTTGCTGATCTCACCAGTACGTACGATTAAGCATTGATTGATTAATTGTTGTTTTTGTTAATTTAGCTTTAGTAATGGTTACATAAATGATTGAATAATGATTATACTACAACATTGATCAATCAATCATTCTTGTATTTTAAATCATTTTAATTTTAAATCAAACATCAAATCTTTTGACTATGGTTTTCAAATATTTTTCCTTTCTAATGTTGTGCATTTAATATTTCTATAATTGTCTAATTATGAATTCTCTTTCTTATTTATGTAGGTGGAAATCCCTAGCTAATAGAAGGAATATTCAAAGAAGATTTTTGCTTTGGAAAATTAAAGGAAGATGAATTTTTGCTTTGAGAAATTGAAGCAATAGGATTTTGGCTTTAGAAAATTAGACTCATAATCTCTTTATATTTTGCATGTAAAAAACATTTTGGAATTTCTCCTTTGTTATATGTAAGAATATTTTGATTATAAATACTTTTTATATGATGAATATAATTTATTTATCATTAGACATTTTCTATATATTTCTATTTTTTATGTTAGCATTGTCACTAAATTCATATATTTTGTGACAGGCAATGACTATGATAAAAAATACGTTTTTAGTGACAATTGAATTGTCACTACATCTTAATCTTTTGTTACACTCAAAAACTATTACGAAAGAATGATAAGAAGTGACAGTTTAACAACTATCATAATAAATGTCTTTTATGATGGTTGAAAAAAACTGTCATAATAGTTCCGCTATAGTTACTATGAAAGTATTTGTTGTGACAAACGTAAAACTATCATAATAAACAGCTCGATTATGAATTGTTTTATCTGATAGGTCTTATAATAAACTGACATAAAAGTCTATTATGATAATTTTATCTGACTAATATGACAGTTTTGTTTGTCACTAAATAAGAAAATTGGTATGTCATATCAAGTAATGATTTTTGAAGTTGAAGTAAATGTTAATGATGATGTGGAATAATGTTTAAACTTTGATGTTATATTAGTGTTAGTTTTTATTAGTTATTTTGATGTACATATCAGGTTGAACTGCCAGTCATGTTATCTTCAACTTTTTCCCACATATTTGACCTATCAAATCTTCCAAACTATTTAGCGTTTAGATTCTCAACCATAAGATTGCCAACCATAATCTCACAACCATAATTCATGTTTTTTGTTGTATTTGTATGTGTTTATTATACTTTGCTGAAAATTTTGAATATTTTGAGTCTTTGTTGTCTTGTCTATGGATTTTAGTGATCTTATAAATTCATTTACCTTTGAAGTAATTTTCTCTTCATATTGGCACTATATAGATCTTTGTTTCAAAAATTTATATTGCTGTTAATAAGTGGTAGAGAATAAAATAATAATACATTATTGTAATCAAGGCTATTAAGGTCCCAAGGCGTCCAAGCAACAGCCTTGGATGTTAATATATATTTATTTTTAAAAAATGTGTTTATGTATAGTTATTTATATATTTGTATGTATATTAATAATTAAAAATACATAAATAAAATGTAAACTAGCTTATAAAAATGTGTAAACAACAAACATAACAATATTACGTTTAAAAGTTACAAGTTATAAATTAACTTGCGATAAAAGTCATTACATAAGAATGAAATAAGATGCATAAAGTTGAAATGTTGCTCAAATAAAATGATATTTAATATAAAATATTAGAAAATACCTAACATGGTATTAGATCTTTCTTGGAACTCTAATTAGATATAAGAAAGATCTGGTTATGTCCTACAAGGTGTTGGGCATATGTAGGCATTGCCAAGAAAATGTTTGATGATTAGGTAGTGCATAAGTTCAAAGATTGACAACCTCAATGTTGTAAATTTGCTAGGCAAATGAAGGTTGACGCAAAATCCGTTATATGGTACTTTTTTAATTACACATTTAAAATGTTTTTATTCGATAAATTTACATTTTTACTTATAAAAAAAATCTTACCAGAACACAAATAAAAAATGATAGGGAGAAGGTGTGGTTGATATTTCTCTAGACGGAAAAGAAAAATGACACATTTGATGGTCACGTTTATAAAACTTCTAGCTGAACACAAATAATATTGACATGCTTTGCTTAAGTAAAGAAAAAAGTTAACTTCTCGCATGTAAATTTTCAATATCTTATTTAAAAAAAGAACATCTAGATTATTAAAAACAAACTTTTGGAATGGCAACATCTGATTTTAAGCAAGCATCTGTATTTGTAAAAATAGACATTTAGCTAAAAGAATATCTGGATTTTAAAAAAAATTGATCCGAGATGTATTTAGTATCGCCCCAATCGTAACATCTCATGCTAATTGTGGTGGAAATGACCATATAGATTTATTTATTTGATGATTATTGTAAATGAAAAAATGTCACATAATGTAGTCCATCTCATTTCAAGTGAAAAAAATTAGATATACCATGTTTATCTTTAAGCTAATGATGGTTTTTTTAATGCTGTATGAAAAAAGTACGATAATTTCATTGCGAAATAGTTTCACGATTATATATTACTTATTTGTTTTATGTATGTGGATATGTAGACACATTTCAAAATATGTTAGAGAAATGAAAGAGTTCATTAAGTTTGCTAAGATCCATAGAATTACTAATAGAATGATAAAGTATCCATACTTCAAATATATTAATGTACTTTAACAAGAAGTTAAAGTAATACGAAAACACTTACTATGGAATGATATTTTTCAAAAATATATAAATTAGAGATATCATGGGAAAGTTGTATCTCCACAAACAAGCAATATAATACATCATCGTCGTGACAGTATTAGTGAATGAGGTGATGAAGCTTATGATGGTTTGTCTAAAATGTTTAGAGATATACGTGGCATGTTTTTATAATAAAGGATTTTAACAAAGGGAAGAAATTGACAGAAATGAAGATAACTATGTTAAGTGCTTTTATAATAACTTGGATGATGTCAGTTAAGATTATATCCTAGTTTTGAGAAGTATACTGTTTGAAAATTGGATGATAAGGAGGAGGATGGATGAGAGACATTGTTGTGATAAGGCAATCGACCACCAATCAACTAACGAAATGGCAGGAATAATGATAGCTATTATTGGAAGCCATTTAATGGTTTCCAATGTGTTACAATATTTCCAATATGCTCCCTTTAGGAGGCATTAGCAGGAATGACGATATTCATTTTGGAGCGAAGTTGCTAAAAACGTGAAGCAGGTAAAGGCTTGGTTAATGCATCAATTGGTTGATAGATGCCAGTAATGAAAGCTACCAGAAGTTTGCCTTGTTGTATAAGTTCACGCATAAAATAGAAATCCATATCAATATGCTTTGATCGTGAATGAAGACCTGGATTAACAAAAAGATATGTGGCTCCAATATTGTCACAACAAATAAACAGAGGAAGCCATGGCGGAAAACCAAGTTTTATGAGTAGAGAACGCACCCAAAGAACCTCAGAAGTAGTGTCGGCGACTACCTTGTATTCAGCATTAGTGGTGGATTGGGAGATAGAACTTTTATCTTTTTGAAGACCAAGAGATAAGATTGTTGCCCAAGTAGACTAAGTAGCCACCAATCGAACACTGATCAACATAAGTTAAACCCCAATTGGCATTGCAGAAGATAGAGACCCGAGTACAATCAAAAATAGAATAAGACATGGTAGCATCAATGGTACCATTGAGATAACGAAGTATGCATTTGACAACAAGCCAATGCACATCGATCAGAGCATGAAGGAACTGGCACGCTTTATTAGCAATGAATGTGATATTAGGTGAAAACAAATTGAGAACTTCTCAATTATTATTCATGGAACTCTCACTCCTTTCTTCACGACTTCTTGTGGCCTTCGGCTAGGTGATCTTTATCTCCTAACATTTTTAACTTTGTCGAAGAGGTATTTAATAGGGAAATCCATCTTGTCAACAACCACTTGGTTGACCTTATACCAACAGAATCAATGATATGAAGATCTCTCACCTCCTCTTCACCAATGATGCTTTATTTTTTTGAATGGTAGCAAACGATCCATCCTCCGCCCGTTGAAGTTTCTAAATATCAGAATTTTTCTAAACAACATATTAATGCTAAGAAGAGTTGCCTTTTTGTAGATGATAAATGGGCTAGGGATAGACAAGACTCTCTCAAGTAATACATCAATTTTTCTTGTGGCAACCTTCCTTTAAGTATCTAGGGGTCACCATCTTCAAAGGGAGAACTAAAGCTTATTTCTTTGAAGATATTATCACCAAGGTTCAAAACAAGATGGCAAGCTGGAATACTAAAATTCTCAGTCCTAAAGGTAGAATGACCTTAATTAAACATGTGCTAGCCAACATTCCAATCCATATTCTTAGCTGTTTTGACTACCCCAAATTCATCATATCTTTGACTACATAGAATCTTCTCTCATTTCCTTTAGAGTAATATGGAGAAAAAAACTAAGGCCCATTGGGTAAGATGGTCTACCATCTCTAAGCCATTTGAAGAAGGTGGTTTAGGGATCTAGGACATAAATGAAATGATGTTCACATTGCACATGAATAGAGCTTGGAAAATGCAAAATGATGAGTCTCTTTGAGCTACGTATATGCAGGCTATGCATTGTTAATCTAGAATATAGATTTGCTAAAGAACTGGTTAGAATTAGCAATCTCAGGGATACTTAGAAGGTGTGTAAGTTGTTCTCCAAGTGGAGCTATGGTACTAGCAAAATTAGTTTTTAAATTGACGATTAGCTACCCCATGGCAACATTGCTAGCAAATTTCATCCTTTGAATAATTTGAAAATGCTATTAGTAAAGGACGTATGACAACCCTCATATACTTCAAGACCTAAATTTCGAACCCCAACTAAAACATTAAATTAAGACTATGGTAACTAAAGTCTATCCAATGAGAGATGTTTTCTTATGGGGAC
Organism: Cymodocea nodosa; assembly: GCA_036874045.1. Taxonomy (NCBI): domain Eukaryota; kingdom Viridiplantae; phylum Streptophyta; class Magnoliopsida; order Alismatales; family Cymodoceaceae; genus Cymodocea; species Cymodocea nodosa. Next base: position 20,952,180 of record CM072336.1, read on the forward strand.
TTAGTAATGATGGGACTTTCAACCTTTAATCTGCTTGGAATGCTTACAGAAGCAAGTTTCAACATAAACCTTGGGGAAAACATATATTGTCATGACCTGGGTCGTCATTCCTCTCTAAAAGATTGTTTCAATGGGGAGAGGCACCTATTACCAATTAAGTGCACACCATATCATCACAATCCACCATGCTTTCATCAACCAATGACTTCGTCGACACATACACACACTTGACTGTCACATCATTAACATGCCTAAGGGTCGCAACGTAGGCCCTAGCTATAGATTGAGCTAGGCTCTAATATCATTGCCACTACTACTATTAATGGCCGCTAAAAGCTATGGTGCATTTTGTCTTTACGTCTATGGTTGGGGAAAGTACTTCCATTGTTGATGATACTATTGTTGAGGTGGGGTATCACTAGTACTCTAGTGAGATCCCTCAACAAAGGGACAAGCTGCCACCTTGTAGTCTTCTTAACCACAACCAAAACACCTGCCACCCTTCCACCTACACTAACTTTGGTGGTTCCTCCTGTACTTTAAACAAGGAAGTTACTCATTGCTTGAATTTCTTTCCTTTCCACTTGTGCTGATTTCCAAAGGTCCAGTTGCTTGATTGGGGGATCACCTAAGAAATTGATCTTGAAACCAAAAGGAGAACACTTGAGGACAGTGGAGCAAGAGTTTGTAGCTAACATCGTAATAAGGTCCAATGGTATAATCATTTTGAGTGTGAGGCCACATGAGAGCTAAAGGAAGATGTTAGAAGGAAGTATCTATTTCTTTTTATGGATTCAGGTAATTATAAATTTTTAGGACAAAAGCTATTTTTAGAGACATGGAATGTGCAGTTTAAAGGTAACAAGGTAATTTTTCCTTGTATTTTTGTGTGGTTATGGAAGTTCCTTTTTTTTTCCTTCCTTAGTGTTGGCCTCAAATCATTTACCCTTTCTGAACATCACACCAAGGGCTTCTTTGTCAGTCATGCATGGTGAGGAGGAGGAGGAGGAGGAGGAGGAGGCATCATCGCTAATGAGCTCTACATGAGGTGAACAGTCGGTTTTGCATTTTGCGAGTCGTCTACATGGTGCCAAGGCTAACAACCTCTATCTTTCTCGCACACAAAGTGAAGCGCGAGCTTGGCAATTTGTACGCACGAAGGAAGGAGGTCGTATGAGCTTTGTTAGCTGTTGTTGGCTTTCTAGTGAGCTCGGAGTGTTAGATGTAGTTGAGTTCAATTGTTAGTGAGGGTGAGGGTGAAGGAGAGAAGAAGAAGAATTTAAGGCTTTTTGTAGTTTAGTCCCCAAAGTAAGTTTTTCTACCATTAGATCCAAAATTATAAGATTTTGAGGAATTTTGCATAATTATGGAAATTTTTGCATATTTATAATGACTTATGTATAATTAGATTCATTACTACATGCAAGACATGTTAAATTAAAATTCATGATTTTGATGATTGTGTATGGTTATGGTAAGATATAACACTAATATATTTGTGATAGGTAGCATGGTTCATGTGATCTATGCATTATTAGTGATATTATTGCATGCGTAATAGTGTATGATTTTGATAAAGAGGGAGATGGATGCACTTGTTTTAGTTATGACATACTTATATTGACTATTGCATGAACATTTGATTATTACATGATCTTATTAATGTTGGGCGTCAAACATAAGTATAGAATGATGAATTATTCATATTGTATGCATCTTGTATACCTTGTTTATGATTACAGAAGGCCTATTTGATATGCATGTAGTTCATTGATGAGAAATGATAATAGTATAGATTATACATTATATGATTGACTAGTGACCTTTGTTAATATTTTATATATAGTGAATAAATGAGTTAGCTATGAAATTTGGCTACATAGAGTTATAATACTATGATATTGTGTATATAATTGAAATATGATACACTTGGCCTAATTTTAAGACATTGAGGTATATGTATGTCTCTATTACTAGGTTATATGTGACTTTCTCTATCATAGGGAAAAAAATGCGATTGTAGTTAGATATTGTATATGTGGATATATACAAAATGGATATGGCTTAGTTTGTTATTTTATTTTGTGTGGTTCATGCTTATTGCAATTTCTTATATTTCTTTTTATTTACATTACCTTGATTAGTGATTGAATAACTTTCTTATTGCATATATGTTGTAGTTATTTTTTATTTTTAGACTTATAGTGATTAACTTATTAGACTTTGGCTCACATATTGTTATCGATTTTTTGACTATTTGATAAACTCTCAAAGTTGAGCGTACGCAAGATAGAACACCCTATTTGTCTACTATTATCAAACTGTGACAATGTTTTTTGTGTTGATGAATATTTTATGACTTTGAGAAGATACTGTGATTTATGCCTCATTAGATGTAATTAGTTTTGGTTGAGGTTTTATTTTTGTATTGTTGTTACGTTGATGTTGATCTTAGCTTGTCTTAGAGACTTTTTGTTGTGAATTTCTACTGTGATATTTTTGTTTAAAATTTTTAGAGATATTTTATTACTCTTAATATATAAATATTAAAGTTGACAATCTTGAAGGCCATGTTCGTATACTGCTTTGACAACCTAATCTTTAGCATTTGCAGCTCATTACACCGGGAAGAGGCAGATGGTGAAATCACCACCAACCAATTATGCATTTATGCATTCTTCGTGGTGTGGAAACCTGAAAAATTCCATAGCTGCATACATAATTACAATACATATTGATCCAATTATATTATAATAGATAAGGTACACACCCCAAGTATCATAGCTGCATACAGACCAAGTACCTATTCCTTTGTTGTCCAGATGACCATATGAGAATAGAACAAGTTCAATTGATGTAACAGAAACAATGTCTTTCTTTATGCATCTTTTATTTGGCACAACAAAAAATACATACCCCACAAGACCACCCCATCGTACTTCCCTCTAACATTCGAATACATAGACAACTTTTTCTTCTCTGAAGAAAAATCTTTCTGATTATTGGAAATATACATAGAACGCAAGGAAACTAAAGAGTTGAAAGAAAGGGACCCAGTAGCTCTGAACGCAAGGAAAATATCGAGTGAAACTGAGCGAGCTATTGAAACCCATGACTGATATGCAGTGGAATATCTAAAATATGAACACCACACTGTCATGGACTCTAGTCTTCTGATTCTGTGCGACGCACTCCGAAATCCACATGAGGTTCCGAATTTCCTGCTCTCTTAGTCTCATGTATGCAAAGAAAATGGCATAGTGGAACTGCAGATAGGGCATGGATCCATTAGAAGAGATACAAGTATGGGAAAATAAGAATTAAACAATCTTGGCAACAGTCAAGACCATGTGGAGTGACCGGTAAAGTTACAGTTCAAAGGTCTATCGAATAAAAAGGAAATAATGAAAGCAAAAGCTACGTTTATGTAGTCAATGTGCATATAAACATGCATAAGTTTTGGAACATCAATGGTATGAATCTCCATGCTTCAATTCTTCTCACAGATCAACGATTTCCCCAAATTAATGATTCAATTATTCTTAACATTCCCAGTAAAATAAAAAATAGTAGACTACTTTGAGGCCCTAACCCACCTGTTGTTCGAAGGCCAAGCAAAGTCTTTTAACCTCTTCCTCATAGAAGGCCTTGTCAAGCATCTGGGTTTCTCCATATGATATTTTGGAAAAAATAGATTGGTAAGGTGGGTATTTTTCCATTGCAGCACGGACCTGAAAAGGAAAAGGATGGTCAAGTTCGACCATCAAAACAATGAAAATGATGGCAGTAGCAACCATATGCCCGTAAAAAAAAAAAAACATGTTCTCAATACCACATTTGAAGTACTTTCCAAGACATACCTGATCAATGTCCTCACAGACAGCTAGTTCCTCGTGGCCATAGGGATACCTAAAATTGTGGCATTGTCTTCATGTTAGACAAACAGTTAAACCAAAATAAAAGCTAGCAAGATAAATCAAAATAACTTACAACAAACCAAAATTTGAATAGAGCTTCCGACGATCATCTCGAGTCAATTCAGTTCCAATACTGCATATAAAGCAAAAGATAAATATGGTACGAGAATATACAAGGTACAGACATAAATGCACTTCAAAGGACATGAATTAGATTCATTATACATGCAACAAGTTCATAACTATGTTACCTATTGATAGTGATATTTACAGCTCTTCTATCAGCTTCAAAGGAAAGGAGATCAGTCATGATTTCAGCAGTGGCACCACCAAGTTTCTGTTTCAGAAAAAGTATATTATAAAATGACCAGTGAAAGTGGATGCATAGATGTGAGACCATCCACTTGCAACCAACTGAAACAAGAATATCTACCTTGCAGAAGTTATAGAAATCCTCAAGATATGCTTTGTAAAGAGTGTTCCGCATTATCTCAATATTCATATCATCCAAGTCCTACAAAAAGAAAGCATACTTTAGTAAAACCATCCTTTTTCATATGGAAAGTCAATTGCAAATATCATTTTCATTTAATATTTTTAAAGGAACTACATTAATTGCTTTTGCATATTTCATTTGGAATACAAACAAGATTTAGAAGCATCTATCAAATTAACATGTTTCAGCTGCTGTAAATAACATATTTCAGCTGCTGTAAATAACATATTTCAAAGTTATTCTTGTTCTGTGATTTTTTTAACCTATATACAAGTACATGGAGGTGTTAAGCTGATGAACCTAGAAAGCCAAATGACTCCAAGTGTTTTGCAGTTGGCCAAATGACCTAAGTACTAGCAAACAATATCAAAAGCAACATTCTAATAGCAGGGTTTCCGAGAGAACATATAAATAAAATAGTGTAAGATATGACCGATCAATTACCTCAGATGTAATACATTCAGAAAAATATGGTGCCAATGGTGTATCAACAAGGACCAATCTGTAAAGGTCTCGCATGTTCTGGGCCACTGCTAGGGTAGCAATGCTGTGAACAAAATTCAAATCCAGCTGTCAGGCAAGAAATTCCAAACAGGGAGTAAAACAGTCAAAAAATAAGATGGTGAACTTTGCCTATCAAACATTCCCAAGGGGTGACACTTTTCTAAAAGTTCATGTACATCTCTTTCATGTAGTGTGCCAGTGACAATGAGCACAACATTGTCAATCATGTGACCATACCTGAAAAAAAGTTCAATCAAACTTCATTTTAGATTACCGATGATTTTGGTCTACTTGGTTAAACATAAGATACAAAAATAATATTGTAATTTATATGCAGGGAGAGTTAATGAAAAATACACACGTTATGTATTCTAGAAAGGTTGAGAGCGGTTCTGTAGCTTGACAAAGCATGTGCTTATATTCATCAACGAGCTTAAGAGTGCACTTCTCCACAATAGTTGTTGTATGCAAAGGAGAAGGTTCTGCGAACAGTAATATACTCGATCAACAAGCAGCAATGAAAGTCAATGATAGTATTTCAATTGCAGCAAAGAAGAGTTTGTTCTCCATTAATTATGTATTACGTAGGTGCTAGTTATAACGCGATGTTTATAAACACCCCTGGAAACAAAATTCTACCAGATTATATTTCCTTATAAGTTTGAATAAGAATGAATGCCATAAAATGCAAAATAGATTTAAAATGGAAAATACACACGGAAGAATTGGTTCATCCAATTGAATATGACAGAAAGTAATTGATGAAAATACAAATAATCAATAAGATGGGTTAGATTTAAGGAATTCATATAAGAGAAGGTCAAGAACATGGAATGCACCGGGTTGCATATAAAAAGATGGATGGACTAGCGACGCTCATTTATTTCGAAGAAGAGGGATCAAAGCATCACCTTTCTATGTATTGCCAATAACGCTAGGATCGAACGATGCCCCAAGCAATTTCGAATGAAACAAGTTACGAGTTGATAGTGGATAGTACAAGTGAGATCCAACAAATTACGAGATGCACTCCAAACAGCGATGCCGAATCCATCTAAAACCGAAACTACCACTACCCCTTCCCATCCCTTCTTGTAGAGAAGCCCATAAATTTACAAGGCAATCAGACGAACAAATCTGGATTCGATGGGTTTAAAAAGCACACACACACACATCTGCTCCGACGGAAAAGCTCGTCCTTTTCCAGTACTGACGTCACCGTAACGTGTTGTCGAATTTGCAACAAACAAGATCTACTACATGGTTAAAGTCAACCTTTCGGAATACATCCGAAGAAGGCCCAAATCATAATCCCCCTTTTCCTTTCTCCAAAAATCCACGACGAGATCCAGGGATCACAGAGCGAAAGGAACGATCAAAAAGGAAAAAAAGACCAAACTTTGCGTCCAGAAGAGATCCCAAATGGGAGTCAGGGGTGGGGCGTACCGTTCTGCAGGTACTGTCCGTACTCGGTGGCGGAGAGGTGCATCTTGATGTCATCGAGCGTCTCGCATTGGCAGAGGTTGTTGTAGTCAGCGGCGGTGAGAAGGCTGGACCTGTTCCCCCTGACGATGGCCTCCAGGTAGCCGTCGTGGATGTTGAAGGTCATCATCTCGTAGCCGTACATCTCGGCGGACAGAAATTAGAGTTGAAGGTCTCCGGCAACGGATGAAAGAAAACGGGCAGAGGACGGGGAACGGTGGTCGGTGGTGGCGTGGTGGTATTTGTGGCGACGGTGCTGGACAATTTGATTGAACGAAATTGCCCCTGGATGAAGTCGGGCCGGACTGGGAGATTACTGGGCCGGGCCGACAGGACCATACATGAAACGCACCGTTCCCTCCTTATTTATATTACGGTACAAAAAAATGTTTGTGTATATGAAAAGTCAAAAAAAAGATAATAAAAAGAAATTTTGATACTTTTCTGTGACATATATTTTGTATGTGAAGTGATTTTTAATCCTCTCCTACAAAAATATTTAAAAGTGACATATTGTAAGGAGTAAAATTGTGCTAATTTATATAGGATTATTCATGTTTCTTAAAGCTTAAATAATACATAATGCATGTTTATAATTGAAATAACATCACTTTGGCATTTATATGATTATTGAAGTAAATAACTTAAAATTACACAATTTAACCTTTTATTTGATTATGACTTAAATGATAATGGAAATGAACATTGATTAATACTTAGATGTTTTATGTTATGTTATTTCATGTCTTATTATCTTTCAATGTGTTTGTTTAAGTTTAATAGGTAAATAAAGAAGTGATTTTTGAAGTCTCACAAGGGTAATAAATGAAATAGTAAAAGATACTTGAGGGTGCTTTTGGAACAATACCTTAAAGCTCCAATTCTCTCCCTTTAAGAGACGACCTAGGGCCTTCTTGGAGACTATCTCCCATAACTCAAATCAGCCAAGCTCCCTCCACCTAGGGCAAACTCCATCCAAGCAAGGGAGGCTCTCCTCTTCTTTTCCAAGGCCAGGTAAGGTTACAAAGGAGGCTTAGACTTGGGCTCCCTCCTTCCTTTCTTCTTCCTTGGGGTGTTGAGGGCTTAGATCTTCATCAATTTCTTGTGTGGTGCTTTGACATTGGAGGAGGAGAAGGTTCAAATCTTGTTTGGACGTGTGGCTCCCTCTTTTGGTGGTTTAGTGATATCAAACTTCATTTAGGGCTTGAAATCCACGTAGTTAAAAGAGGAGACTAGTTAGGGTATGGCAACCTTGTGTCTTGAAGCAATCATCATGGAATCCACTCTCTTGGAGGACGTGAAGGAAGGGTGACAGCCCAAGTCTTCTCCTTACAAGGGATGTGTAGCATCATTTAAAGGTGGAAAGCTTGCTCCAAGTCTAAGGTAGAGCTTCAAAGGTATTTTGAGGAGGAGATCAATCTTGTTTATATGTGTTTTGTTCTTCATTTTTTATTTTTCTTGATGTATGCAAAGACTAATGAATTTTCAGTAGTTATAATATTATATTTATTTTTATTTGAATGTGTGAATAGTCATATGGTGTATACAAATTTCCGTCTCCCCTATTTTCAGATTTAGGGTTTATTTGTTTTGTTCATTTCTCGAGTTTTTCTCAATGTTTTTCATTGATTCTTAAGCCATTTTTGTAGAGAAATAAAAGACGATTCTTTTTGTATACTTTGTTTAATTTTTTAAGCACGTTTGATTTGATTTTTCTATTTTATACGAAGAGTGTATTCTCAGTTCGAAATCACATTTTTGGTTAGTAGGTTTGTAGAAATGTCTAATACGATTTCTCCCTCTATGCACTATATTTTTAAGATCTATAAATTGGGTTTGTTATATTGATAAAGTTGTTGAGTTTTTACTAGAAGTGCACGTTTTGAAATATTTTAAGACTATTTTATGCACCTCACTAGGTTTTGATGTTATTTTCAACTAAGAATGATTTAGAGTGTAAAATCACCATGTATGTTTAGATAACTTAAAACCCTTTCTAGTGAATATTTTTGTATGATTTTTCAATGCTTAGTTTGGAAGAAATCATTGTTACAAGTAAAGCTATTTTCTGTGATTTCGAAAAATAAATTAGGAAGGAATGAATTTTTGTAGTTTTGGATTCTATGCAAACATAATCCTTGCCTTCCATTTTTCCTTTTAAAAAGTAGATTTTATGTAGAGTATTTTAGTGTTTCTTGATATGATTTTATAAGAAATTTTATGTAGATTACAGTTATGTAAGTTTTGTAATTTTTAGAAATATATTTCTTTGATTTTTGAAATTTTCTCTTAGAGGTAGCAGCAGTTTTGAATTTCTGTTCGAGTGCTAGATTTGGTACTCGACACCTAAGTGTTGCCCACGCTGCAATCTTTATGGAAAATCGTATTGTCAATTTTCCTTAGTAGTAATACGAGTCTTCATTCATAGTCCTCTAATTTCGTAGGATTTCATGGAGTTTTAACTAAGTTATGATTTTTGCACCAAGTTGCATTTTCGGAAAGTTTACAGAATGGTTCTACACCTTGTTAGTAAATCTTATATTTCTAGAGTTCTATAATGAGTTAGTCTACTTCCATTTCAAAGATAACTTGAGATTCTTTTCAACCAATATTTTATCTGAATTTTTGAATATCCAGGTTGGAAGAAAAAAGAGTTAGAAATTGAACCTCATTTCTATGATTTTAGGGCCAAAACTCATTGATTTTCTTGAGTTTCTTAGGATTTAACCTTAGGAGTTTATAAGATTTTGGGTGATAATTGAATCCTTCATTATATTTATACTTATTAATTTATAATTAGAGTTTTTATTATGACTTTAAGGAAGTGAATGTTTTGCTAAATGATTATTTCTATGAATTCAATTAAGACAAGCTTCTTGTGGATCAACCTACTTTTGCATATGCTTAATACAATAAGTACCATGTGCTTATAGCTTATAAATGTAAAATTTAAGTTTTTTCATGTATTTAATTGAATAACAATAAAATACCTTACACATATACAACGGGTTGATCATTTCATCTATTAGTCATTTATATTGTTGGTCTTTCCTTCGATTGACTAACATCTTCTCTCTATCTGTAAGTTATTTGAATTAGCAAAGGTAATAAGGTAAAAGAGTCTTTATATAAAATTTAATACATCATTTAAAGAAATGATATACCAATTTTGTAAATAGAACCAAATTTAATATCTTATTTACAGAAATAGTATATAAATCTTGTAAATAATTTTAGTATAATAAATATACGATGAAGCTAAATATATCATTTACATAAAATGGTATATCAATTTTGTAAATAATTATGGATATACAATTAAGTTCAATATATTATTTATAAAAATGATATACTGATTATAGAAATAATCTAATATAGGGGTCTTGAAAATTTCAATTTACTTCACTTTGCAACAAAACAATGGTAAGAAAGTAAAAGAAAAAAAAAGTAAAAGGTATAAGACTTTTGCAATGGAATTGAAATTTTATAGAATTGAATAAAAATAAAATTTTAAATTGTAAAAGGTATTTGTGTACATTTAAGAATTAGATGAAAATTAAAAATTACTTATTTATGTATAATAAGAAATTAAACAAAATTAGAAATTTATATTTATGTATATAATATAATTATTTTTAATTAATTCAAATTAATTAATTAATTAATTTATTATATTAATTAACTTAAATATTATATAATTATATTATTAAATGTTCATATATCATTTATGAATAGTCAAGAGACATAAAAAAATTTTACAACAAAAATGAATTTTACACTTTTTAAATAAGAATACACGTTCTCGTGTTTACGTCGTAATCTAAAATTTTATTTTATTTTATTTTTTAAATTAAAATTTTAAATATAATTTTTTATTTTCAAATTAAATAAAATTTAAATTTATTTTCGTTTAATTTCAAATAAATTCCCCAGAAGCGAAGAGACGAATCGCAATTCGCAACCAACCCTCGTCACCCGCTCCCGTCGGTAGATGTGCGAAAATACCCTCGTGAAATTCCTCCACGGCAAACCTTGCACTTGTCGCCGACCCCAAACCCCGCCAGCCCCTTCGCTCGACACCTTTTTCACCCAACGCCCTCTACTCAAAACCCTTCTCGTCGCAAAACCGTCGGTCCGAACAGCGTCCGACCAAGTGGGTTTGTCCGTTCGAACAGCGTCTGGCAGCGAAGGTTGCATGCGATTGAATCACGCGTCCGACCTTCTCGCCGAAACCCCTTCTCGTCCGAGCTTCTTCGTGTAGGGAAGACGAGGACACTATCCGACGATCAAACCAACGATCGATTATTGCAGAAGGGGGCCGACTTCGTGGTTCATTCGGCCGTGCTATTCAATGGCGCAAGAAGGAAGAGAGAGGTGTGCGATTATTCTATTCTAACTAATTTTGTTTATGTTATTTGGGTGAATTGTGATCTAGTAATATGCTGCATTTCTATAGCTAGTGTATGTTGCATTTACCAGGCATTCTGATGTGTATCAAAGAGTGGGATTTGGTTGTTCAGCATGTGATCTGAAATTGAGCGGTTGTCATTTAAGGATTTGCCTAAGTTCAGAAAACAGCAGCCATTATTCTTTCTTATTACATGGGACTGTTTTAAATCATGAGATCATAAAAAGGGAGTTTGCAGCATATTATTTTTGGAACTGGATAAATTCTGTTGGGCTGCATTGATCATTTTGGATATTATAACATAAAAAGTGGTGTAATAGATACTGAATTAATCATTTTTAATGTGTGTTATCTTCACTGAATTACTCTTCAAGGGTGCTGCTGTGTTTGTGCAAATTTAATTGTGACTGTTTTGTGATGTGAAAATCAATAGAAATTTTCAATTTTGTGGCATTTGCATACAAAGCTAGTAGACGGATGTAGTGAACATTGAGATATATGACTTGAGATCGGTTTTATTAACTTTTTTAGGAAATATTGAGAACACTTTTAGCAAGTTAACATAAAACTTGGGTACATGAAAAATTTTTCATGGGCAATCATAATTTGTTTTTTCAGAAAATCATCATTTGTAGATTGAAGGGCACACTTTTTGTTTGCTTGATATATATATAGCTCGGTATGGGACATGCCATCATTGTTAGGAAAAAATCTAAAAGGTCACATGTGATAGAAACAACGTTATGTTTTTTTGAATGTCATGGACATGATGGACTGTTATTATTGTATCTTTGGTTTATTAATTTTTTATTTCATTTAATTTTGTTAGGATGGATAAACTACTTAAATGTTATAATATTTATGAGTTGAAACATGTTGAACAATTACAAGTCATACCTTTCTTCTACACATTAATGTGAACATTGTATAATATAACATTTCCTTTTAGAGAACTTATTCATAATGTTGGATATACAAGTAGTGAAGTTGTTAAAAACATATTAAATGGTCATTGGATGGTATGTTTTATCACTTGTATACATTTTTGAGGTTATGTGAAATTCTTAAAGTAAAGAATTTTTTATCTGATAGTCGATAAGTTGCTGTTGAAGAACAAATTAAAGTTCTTTAAGTAGTCTTACAGTATTTAGGACAAACCATAGGTAAATACATACATTGCATTTTGAATGTAATAATTGCATGGGCACTAGATGTCATATGATTGAAGGAGTATTTGAATAACACCTTTCAATTTTTAAAAGATATTCTTAGGTACATGTTGTTCTTTAAAGATGCAATTGATACATTAGATGAAATACATATTCATTGCTTAGTGGATGAAACTACACATATTGCATTTAGATATGATTGAGATGCAAAGAGAATAACACAAAATATGCTTGGTGTTTGTGATTTTCAAATGAAGTTTATTTTTGCTTTTATTGGATGGAAATATATGATTGTAAGGTTCTAAAACGTGCAAGATCTAATCCTTGTCATAATTTCTCTTTCCCTCTTAAAAGTTAGTATTAACAATTTAATGTTAATTCCATTATAGGCTACACTCTTAAGGGGTTGTTAGTACACGATGAAAAATTTTGATGGAAAAGAAAAGGAAAATTCTAATAGAAAGGAAAATAAAAATTTCTAATGGAAAGGAAAAGAAAAATTTCGACAAGGGTTTAATACATACGAAAAGTTCAAACGTAAATTATCACAATGGGTTAGTACACGATGGAAAGAAAATAACAAAAAGAATTAAATCAATCAATAATAATAATGAAATAAATGATACATTTGTTTAAAAGTACAAACAATCTAATTAATTATTACAAATAATATTCAAAAAGTACAAATACATCTCAATTCAAATATTACAATGCTAAATAATATTAAGTAATTCTTTCATCTCACATTGACATCATCATATTTTTGCGCATCTTATTTGTTATTTCTTTTCTTTATTTTTGACTCATTTCAACCTATGCATTTATTTCTATATGTATCTCTTTTATTGGTTGTATATCATTAATAATATTTAATTCTTTTAACTTATATTACAAGTTTTCAAGTAAATCTTTTTTATCAGTCTTACAAATGAAATTATAGAGCAAAAAACATGTGATGATAATTTTCACTTGTGTTTCATATGGATATAGCATCTAACCTCGTAATATTAAGAATTCATGTTTCACAACTCCAAATGTGTGTTCAATGACTATTCTTAGTTGTGAATGTCTGTAGTTGAAATTTTCTACAACATTACAGAGAACTTTATCATTAACATAATCAAATAGATGATATCTTATACATTGATGTGGACAAATATATTTTGGTCGATTTAGATATTCAACATCAACTAAGTAAAACTTATTTGTATAAAAAAATATTAGTATGGTGATGTCTTTATAACTTTTATAAATAGAAAATACATTTACTTGGTGGAACCTAAAAATCATTAGGTCAAGTAATTGTGTTTTGGAGAATACAAGCATCAACAACTAATCTTTTACAATCAGCTAAAATATATGTAAATTTTATATCGAAATTACATGCTACCATTATATTTTAAGACAATTTACCTTTCATGTTCCTAAATCTTGTTGTTTCTTGTCCATAAATAGTTGCTTTGATATGTCTGCCATCAATAATTCTAATGTAATCCTATAAACATGTAATTTTATTTTGATATTGATTAAAATAACATTAAAAATAAGAAAACTACAAAAGTAAAAATGTACCTTAAAATATGGTTACACATTTAAGTCATCTTGAATTTGACTTGGTGTTTTAGATGTAGGTCTTGTTAGAAGCACATGATTTAGTTGTAATATGACATTCAAACTTTATTAAAGTATTTACTAACTGTCTAATTTACTTGATTGACTAAATCATTTTGTAGTTACCTCGTACCTTTGATTTTGCCTAATTATCACAAGGAACATGGTAAACTTCTCTTCTACATTGATATTGTTGGTATCTGTAAGGACTTCTTCCCTCCTCATTAAATCACAAAAACCTTTGAAAATACTTTGACTCATTCTATAAATTTTTCGATAATTGTAAGCTTAATGTGGTAGAGAAAGATCTAGTAATCTTCTTATATATTCTACTCATTTACTATAATACAACTTATACTTGAAAACAAAGTTGAGGTACTTGCAATCCCTATTAAAATATTTCAAAAAGTAAATAGATGTCTTTGTCTTCTTCTAGTCTGTTCCTCCTCTTCTTGAAATAACATTAAAGTCTCAATTACTAGTTTAAGAAATTTCTCTTCAGAATTCATTGTCACCTACAAAATAATATAGACTAAAGAAAGATATCAACTTCAAGTTCAAATATATTAGGTTATGTAAAAATAAACATACTACATAAAATCATTCCACAATTAACAGAATATATCAAAATATGACAAAGAAACATACAACATACTATCATTCCACATTTCAAATACAAACAAAAAGTACATGACATCAAACATCTAATACAATAAAAAACATTTAAACCATCTTTAGTCCTCTATATTTTTTAAGTGAAACTTTAACCATTCTTGTCACTTTTCTTTTGGAATTGACAGAAATATTTTATTGAATCCTTGCTTTTAGAATAATTGAGTAGCTTTATATTGGTCAATCACAAATAGATCTACAATCTCAAATATTACTACAATAGATTCATCTAAAGTAGATTGAGACTTCTTTTTCCATGTAAACATTTTCTTTTATATCTCAATCATTTCTCTCATTTATTCATTACGTACTTCACCATTAGTATTATCTTTTTCACACATAGTAGGAAAAACTTTTAATACATCTTTCAAACATTATGCTATCATTTGTTGGGATTCTATATGAGGACGTGCTCACTTCCCTTTTTTCTTTCGCTCCAATGGAACTTGTGCACTTCTTCTTGAACTAGGAGATATGTTAGAATTTATGTCCATTTTATCTTGTGTAATGTTTGAAATAAATGCAATTGGAACTTAAGTGTTTGGTACGACATCTTTCTCCTCTACCTGTCTAGACATATTTTCAATAATCATAGTACTTTCAAAAGTTAGCTGCAATTGCTCATAAATCAAATATGATTTTCCCTCACAATTTTCATACTCTAGATGTGCCTATAAAAAAATACAATATAGATAAAAAAAACTATATTACATAAACTAACATACTTAAAGTATATAAATAGAAATCAAATCTTAATGAACTCCTTTTATATTTCTCCATCTATGTTAATATACCTTTGTATGTAATTTTATCTCTATGCAATTTTAAAGACATGGAGACAAATGTATACTAACCAGGACATTTTGTCTCAATGTCTTTAAGCAACCTTTCACTTTTTTTTTTATAATACATACATTTCTTCTATTATTATATTTTTCAACTACTTCATCTTAAGTGTTCCCTTTTATCTTTCCATCTTAGGTTTTTTTGTTTCCTTCATTTAACAATTCTGACAAAATATCTAAAAAGAATGTATCTGTATTAATATTTCAAGTCATATAACTTTATCCTCCCTTACTCTTTTCTATATCGAGAGTAGTCATTTTCTACATGAGAGTAAATATTAATAAATGGTAACAAAAAATATTTTCATGTCAATACATAAAGCTAGTAGGGAGATGATACATCATTTATAATCATTTCTGCATGAGAAACCAACAAAATTTTTATATATAAACAAATCAGTCATTCACAATATTAACAAAAGCCATTTACAAATATAATTAGTCATGACATAACACATTCTAAATTAATCCAACAACATTTTTAACACATATATTGAAGCATATCAATGGAGATCTATGAAAAACTTAATTGATTACAAACAACATCATAGAGTATGTGATATGTGATTTAAGGACAACTTAATTGCATTAACTTGTTTAGAAGATATACCAAGATTTAATATCAAATTTTATACATATACTTCCCTTGATGGTTTTTTGTCTTTTTTCATGTGGGGATTTTTATATGTTCTACCGTAAAATCCTAAATCCTAAATCCTAAATGAGTTATATCTTATAGGTTGACATAGTGGTAGGCTTACCAAACAGCAGGAACAATTATTTGGCAAACATTAATGAAGTTCAAAACCTTTAGATCAAACTATTTTGCAAATTAGATGTACTACTTTTACTTGTTCATTGAAAGGATCTTTAGATGTGTTGTTTTGCACATAGATTTGTTAAATGTAATTACAAACCATGATCTTCAATGTACATTCACCTAAGAACATTTGTTAAGCATCAAGGAAATCCCTACATAAATCCAACATAACAAATAGATCAAATAGACCAGAATAACTAGAACAAAAACAAAAATATGTAAATAAGGGTTTTAGATAAAGGATTATAATGAAGTTAACATTTTGTTTTGATAATAATGGGCAAATAGATCATAACAACCAGATCTGTGAACCCTAAGCCTAATGGTATAGAATTGGTGCAAAATCAAATAAACAATGATATAAATTTAAAAAAAAGGGAAAATAGGAAGAGGGGATGGAGATGTGTTGTCAACAAGTCGAGGTTGCTTGGAAGTTGAGTAGTGGCTAAGTAGTTCGTTAAGATCGCATTTGTGTGGAGGTTATTGAGTAGGGATTTTTTAGATGAAAGGGGGTTGAGCAGTGGGGAAGCTTTGCGAGCAAGCCAGAAGATATCTTCAAGCAATTCATTAAGCAACATCGAGAAAGCCTAGAAGTTGAGCAGTGGTCGAGCAGTTCGTTGAGGTCATTGAATAAAGATTTTTTGAATGAAAGAGGGTCGAGCAGTAGGGAAGGTTTGTGAGCAGGTTGGAAGATATCTTTGTGTAGTTCGTTGAGCGGTGTCAAGAATGCTTGGAAGTTGAGCAATTCATTGAGGTCACGTTTGTGTGGAGGTCGTTGATATCTTTCAAGTCGTGTAGGGTAAATTTCGAAGGGGGGAAGGTTGAAAATGATCCAACGGTAAAGGTAAACTTTTCTATTCATGTCATTAATTTGCTCATTTCCTTTCATTCAGGAAATCTACACACTAACGCTCACCTAACAAAATTCAACCATTTTCCTTTCCATTGGTTGAATTCTGTTAGACACTAAGGGTCTATTAGTGCATAACGGAAAATTCTGACGGAAAGGAAATGGAAAATTTGTAACGGAAAGGAAAAGGAAAATTCTGAGAGGGGTTTAGTGCAGGACAGAAAATTTTGATGGAAATTCTGACAAAAGTTTATTACAACTAATATTTGAAAAATACAAATACATCTTAATTGAAATATTACAATACGAAATAATATCATCTAGTTCTTCCATCCCACATTGCCATCATCATATCTTCTCGCATCTTATCTGTCATTTCTTTTCTTTGTTCTTGAGTCATTCGAACCTGGGCACTGCTTTCTATATGTATCTCTCCCATTGGTTGTATGTCATCAATAATATTTAACTCTTCCAACTCATCTAGTAGGTCCTCAAGTAAATTTTCCTTATCAGTCTTACGAATAAAATTATGAAGCAAAAAACATGCGATGACAATCTTTACTTGTGTTTCATATGGATATGGTATTTGACCACGTAATATTGAGAATCGATGTTTCACAACTCCAAACGTACGCTCAATGACTGTTCTCAGTTGTGAATGTCTGTAGTTGAAATTTTCTACAGCATTACGAGGAACTCTATCATTAACATAATCAGATAGATGGTATCTTACACCTCGATATGAACAAATATATTCTGGTCGATTTGGATATCTAGCATCAACTAAGTAAAACTTACCTGTATAAAAAAAATATTAGTATGGTGATGTCTTCATAACTTGTAGAAGTGGAAAACACATTTACCTGGTGTAACTTGAAAACCATTAAGTCTAGTAACTGCATCTTGGAGAATACGAGCATCAACAGTTGATCCTTCCCAACTAGCTAAAATATATGTAAATTCCATATCAAAATTACATGTTGCCATTACATTTTGAGATAATTCACCTTTCCTGTTATTAAATCTTGCTGTTTCTTGTCTATAAATAGTTGCTTTGATATGTGTACCATCAATAGCTCCAATACAATCCTATAAACATGCATTTTTATTTTGATATTGACTAAAATAACATTAAAGATAAGGAAACACCAAAGGTGTGGAAATGTACCTTAAAATATGGGTACACATTTGAGTCTTGACGAATTTGACTTGGTGTTTCAAATGAAGGTCTTGCTAGAAGAACATGATTTAGTCGTAATACAGCATTCAAGACTTCATTAAAGTATTTACTAACTGTCCAACTTGATCGACTAAATCGTTCTGTAGTTACTCCATACCTTTGATTTTGCCCAACTGTCACAAGGAACATGGCAAACTTCTCTTCTTCACTGATATTGTTGGTATCTTTTAGGACTTCTTCCCTCCTCATTAATTCACAAAAACCCTTGAAAATACTTTGAATCATTCTATAAATCTTTCGACAATTGTAAACTTGATGTGGTAAAGAAGGATCTAGTAATCTTCTTATATAATATGCACCTTCTTTACTATAAATACGACTTGTACTTGAAAACAAAGTTGAGATACTTGCAATCCCTGCTAAAATATTCCAAAAAGCAAGTAAACGTCTTCGCCTTCTTCTAACATGTTCTTCCTCTTCTTCAAATAACATCAATGTATTATTTACTAGTTCGTCAAAATCCTCTTCAAAATCCTCTTCAAAATTCATCGTCACCTACAAAATTTCATGTCGAAACATATTACAAGGTTGTAATACAAATAAACATATTACATGAAATCATTCCACAATTAATAGAACATAACAAAATATGATAAACAAACATCAATAATAATATCATTCCACATTTCATTGTCCAAATAAAAAGTAGTTACATCATACATCTAATACAAAAAAAAAAACATGTAAATCATCTTTAGTCTTCCATCTTTTCTTTTGCCATGCAATAGCTTCATCTAAAAAAGACTCAGACTTCTTTTGCCATGCAAACATTTCCTTCTTCCATGCAAACATTTCATTCTTACATACAAACATCTCTTTCTGTATGTGAACCATCTCTCTCATTTGTTCATTACGTACCTCACCATTAACAGTATCTTGTTCACACAAAGTAAGAAAAGCTCGTGACGTATCTTTCAAACTTTCTGCTATCATTTGTTGAGATTCTGCATGAGGGCGTGCTCGCTTCCCCTTTTTCCTCTACTCCAATGGAACATGTGCACTTCCTCCTGAACTAGGAGGTATGTCAGAATCGAGGTCTATTCCATCTTGTGTAATGTCTGGAGTAAATGTATTTGGAACTTGAGTGTTTGGTACAATGTCTACTTCTTCTGCCTGTCTAGACATATTTCTACTAGCCATAGTACCTTAAAAAATGAGCTGTAATTGTTCATAAATCAAACATGGTTTTCCCTTGTAGCTTTCACACTCTAGATGTGCCTACATAAAATTACAATATATATTAAGAAAAATTCAATACAATTGGGATAATCTTAAAGTATGTAAATAAAAACCTTACCTTAATAAACTCCTTCCATATCTCTTCATCTATGTCAGTATACCATTGTATGAAATTTCATCCCCATCCACTCTGATTTGCAATTTTTGAGTAGTTACGATAAATTTGTCTTCATGTTTTTAAACGACTTTCCACATTCTTCTTTGTAATACATGCATTCCTTCTATTATTGTATTTTTCAACTACTTCATCCCAAGTGCTCCCTTTTATCTTTCCATCTTGGGTTTTTTTGTTTCCCTCATTTAATACTTCTGACAAAATATCTAAAAAGAATGCATCTGCATCAGCATTCCAAGTCATATAAGTTCATCCAGCATTACTCTGTCCTCTATCAGGAGTACTCATTTACTACATAAGATCAAATATTAATTAACTGCTCCGACAAAAGATTATGAGATTTGCAAAAACATAATATATTTTGTCAATCTACTCAATATTTGAAAATGAAAGCAAAATAATAACCTTTGGAGCATCTGATGCAATGATCCTATAGTTTTAAAAGAGGATGACTTGCTCAACCATATTGCAAAGAAGAATATGATATCAACAAAATATAATAAATGACAAAATAACACAATCATAGATATGAATAATACAAAACATGTCAACTAGAAATATTTATTCTTCATATCAAATATTTGTCTTTTAAGAAGAACATGTCAACTCTTTCTTATTAACAATACAAACCTTGGATATCTAACAGGTTGATAGCTTATTTATTGCAACTCTTTCAATCTGCTTTCTTCCCTCTGTGATTGATAGTTAACAAAGCACAAACAACGATTGAATATGCACTGTCCAGTCAAAGATTCAGTTTCTAGATTGTAAAAATTGGTTAAAATCAAGTATTGTTAAAATTAAGCTCAACATAGTAAGATCACCTGCAGTCGACACTCAAATAATCGAGCTTCGAGCAGCAGCAAACATACATTGTATTAGCTTAACGCAAGCAAAAATGCACATTACGTATTTGATTGAAATAACATACTCTTCTACATTTTTTCTCTTTTTTACTTTTTCCTTTATTTCCTCCACTTTTTTCCCTCTCTTGCTCCTCTTTACTTCACACATTTTCATTGCATTTTCTCTTGCTCCTCTTCTACACACTTTTTCACTCTCACATTTTACTTGTCCTTTGTAATAGTATGCACTTACAAAAATGAAGTCCAGTTCCTGCGATTTATGACACTGCCATGAATGTCCATGGACCGGCAATACTCCATAAAGCTCAAGATAGAGAATATGCAAATTGCAAAAATTTTCGGAGATGACTACGGAGAGAGATAGTCAAACCGGAAGAAGCAACCCACAAAAAAATCGCACATCAAATATGTACAATATCCCACATCAATCTCCCAGATGTTGAAAATAAGTACAATAAACATTCAAGATTCTGGCTTTCAAAGAAGGGAAATCGTTGGAAACAAAAAACAGTCGAGAACAGAAAAGAAATCTGCACCAACCAGAGAAAATTAGTTGTCGATCTACTCTCGAGTCTCAAGAAATCTACACCTAAATCTCCAAAACCAGAAAAGAAAATTAAATGAAAACTCACACCCCAACACAACCATCAGATCGCATCCAAATAATTTAATCGACCCAATCGAATCAACCAACCACAATAAGCCCTTGGAAAATCGATGGATCAAGTACCACATACCTTGAGCTATTGGAGGGAAATGTTAGCAAGCACTGTCAATCACAGGCTAGAGGGAGCGGGGACCAGCGTGGAGAGGAGTCCAGAGCTTTTGTTAGGCACGAGACCGGGTCACTACCGACGTAGGCACAAGAAGGAGAGAAGCTTTGACGGCGAATCCCTCGCAGGTGAACGTTGCGAAGTCTCGGTTGAGGGTTTCGCGCGAGAGAAATTTTTCTGAACGGAGGTGATCGGAAAATATTTGACGGTAAAAGAAATTTTCGGATTTTATACAATGGTAAAATCCGACTTTCCTTTCCATTAAGTGTAATGCACACTAACAGCATTCTAACGGAATTCAGCAATTTTCCTTTCCATCAGCTAAATTCCGTCAAGCACTAACCCCCCCTAAGGGGGGGTTAGTGCACACCAGAATTCATGGAAAGGAAAGGAAAGTTCAAACTTTCCTTTTGTAAGTAGTTAGTGTGCATGCTAATTGACAGAAAGGAATTCTACACATTTTCGTCCATATAAAATGTTCAATTTCCATTTCCGGCTCAAATTTTCCCACCCTTGCGCACGCGAAAATCGCCTAGAGGGCACACGATTTTTGCCCTCTCGCGCGTGCACTCACCCTCCCTCACGCTCGTGCTTGTCGTCGCACTCGCACTTGTGCTCGTCGTCGCACTTGCACTTGTGCTCGTCGTCATGCTTGCTGCTCGCACTCGCCCTCGTAGTCGTCGTCGTACTCGCACTCACACTCGTGCTCACTGTCGCGCTCATTGCTCGCCCTCACGGAAACCTCCTACACGTAGCACCGTCGAAACCTCCTCGCGTCGAAACCGCCCTTGCCCTCGCTGTCGCCTGAAGTCGCCGCTGTCACCTGAAGCCTCCACTGTCACCTGAAGCTGTCGTTGTTGCTCGAAGGTGTTGTCGCCCGCCATTGCCCACCCAATAGGTTTGGCCTAAAGATGCAAATCTTTATTCACTTTCAATAAACCCAAAGTGCCGTTGTTTTTTGCACTATAATAGCATCTGATACACGAGTGCAATGGATGAATATTTTTTTCCCCAATTTTATTGCATGCTTTAATGATGCATGAAGGTAATAAACCAGATCTCATGTTTATAATACTAGTCAAACATGTTTAAGTGGAAAGAAAGTGTTGACTCTGTCATGGTTGACCGGTGAAAATCCAAATAGATTGTTGTTGTTAACCAAGGGATCTACTAATGGTGATGTTTGCTTGAGCCAGCAACAAGTTGATGCTAAAAAACGTCTTCTTGACTTGGTAAGTTTCTTTTTACTTCTAAACTAGTATTACATATATTTTGTAGGTCAATTTTCCCTTGGAACAAATCAATTAAAAAGTTACTTTGAAGACAGCGTATGAGTTATCAGCCACATTTTTAATGACTTACCGACTCCATGCTCTATTCTTCAACATACACCTTTTTGCATAATTATACTGTTACCTAGAATATGTAATCAAAATTTCTCTTTTGATTGGTAGCCTTTTATCTTGTGAATGATTAACTTAGTTTTGATTCGTTAATATGAAAATTTGTAAATTTACTTTCAAAATGGTTTTATTGCATATGTTACAAATTTTAATCCCAAAATTCCTGATTTTCACCTATACTTTTTACATTTGTGAAGTTATTTCATAAGCAAGTAGGTCCTTTTCTTATTTGCTGGATTTATACATTTGATGCTAATTTATTATATCTAATTTTCATTGATGATTGAAAGTAGCATTAATTTATGGAATCTATAGTATGTGTGAGAAAGATGAAACATTACTTGATAGCTGGGTATTCTTAACTACCACCTTTGCAAGAGTTTAACTGGTTGGGAAGGATCAGCAGTTGATGCTCGTATCCTTCAAGATGCAATTAGTAAACCTAATGGTTTCAAAGTTCCTCCAGGTAAATGCAATTAGTATATTTTCAAGTAATATGTACATTATCATACTAATTTCTATTCTTCTATAGGTAAGTTTTACTTGGCAGATGTTGGATATCCCAATCGATCAGAGTATATTTGCCTATTTTGAGGTGTACGCTATCATTTATCTGATTATGTTAATGATAGACTTCCTAGTAATGTTGTAGAAAACTTTAACTACAGGCATTCACAATTAAGAACAGTCATTGAGCGTACATTTGGAGTTGTGAAACATCGTTTTTCAATCTTACGAGGTCAGATGCCATATTCATATGAAACACAAGTGAAGATTGTGATCGCATATTTTTTACTTCACAATTTCATTCGATTGGCTGATAAAGAAGATTTACTTGAAGATTTGCAAGATGAGTTAGAAGAATTAAATATTACTGATGATATACAACCAATAGGAGAAGTGCATATGGATGGACATTCATAGGTTGGAATGAGTCAAGAACAACGAAAAGAATTAACTGATAAGATGCGTGAGGATATGATGATGATAATGTGGGATGGAAATACTATTTAAGTTCATTTATATTATACCTTTGGATCTTAATAAGTAATAAGTAGAATGCTTTGTATCTTTGGACTATTGTGTAGATTGATGTTGTAATACTTTGAATGTTTTGTATTTTTAGACTAATTTTTAAATTTATGTTGTAATAATTAGAGCATGTATACTTTTTTAATTCATTAATATTATTTTCATTTTTAAAAATAAAATTACAGATTGATATATTAATTACACAATTTTAGGTAGTGTTTTATAATATATTTTGGTTGAAATCTTAAATCTATTAGTTCAAACCATAGATTATAAATTATTCTTATTATTTTAATCTTTAAATACAATTTAGTTTAAAATACATATACATATATATATATTTATATATATAAAAAGTATTGATTGAATCGAACATGATTGATTCAATCAATTTAAAAAATATATATACATATATATATTTATATATATAAAAAGTATGTTCGGTTTAATTGATATATATATATATATATATTTATATATATATAAAAAGTATCGGTTGAATCGAACATGATCGATTCAACCAATTAAAAAAAAAAAAATACATATATATATATTTATATATATAAAAAGTATTGATTGAATCGAACATATTCAGTTCAACCAATTCAAAAATATCATAAAAAATTACAAATATGCAGAGCCCTCTACTTAACCGATTAATATATATATATATATAACATAAATTATCGATTGAACCGAAAGATCATCGATTCAACCATTTTCAATATTAATAAATATTAATAGTTTATAATCTATCGGTTGAACCAATATATTTATGATTCAATCGTTTTCCAATAAGTAAATATGTAAATAATAATAATATATCATTAAATATTTTATTCTTCTGCTCAACAAAGACATTCTTGGTTTTGCCAAGTTAAGTAAATATACATACATATATATTAAAATAATAATGGTAAACAATAGATTAATAATGATATAACATCTTTATATTATTTTAAAAAAAATTATAAATACACATAAAATATAATAAAATAATTATAATAATATAAAAAATTTAAGAAAAAGAGAGAATAATATTAGACATATATATCTAAGAATTAATAATAATAATAATAATAAAATTAAATTTACAAAGAAAAAATGAAGATGTAGATTTTTAATGGTAAAAGTATGCTTATCTTTTAGGGACCTTTTGCATTTTGATGATTATTATTCTATATTTCCTAATGTACAATTAAAAACATTTAATGTATATAATTATATTTAAATATCAAATAAATTAATATTATTTTTAAGTGTAAATATAAAATTACAAATTAATGTATCAATTACACAATTTTAAGTAATGTATTAGAATATATTTCATTACTTTTTCAATTTCTAAACATTCTAGCGTGCACTAAAATCTCATAGGAATTCTAAATTTTTGAACTTTTCGATAGTTGCACTAAATCTTTATGGAAATTCTGACATTCCAGACATTCTATTTCCTTTCTTTTTGAACTTTCCATTTCCTTTGAGTCTTAACTTTCCGACGTGCACTAACAGTCTCTAAAACTCCTTAAAAGACTAGAAGAAAATTTTAATTACCTGCACTCTTCATTGTGCAATGTAATTGTATAACTATAACATGTAGGTGAAGTTGGTTATTACTTGCATTGTACTTTACAACTTTATTACAGAAGAGTGGTAGTTTATGGATAAATAAGCCTTAAATGAAGATGACAATGATGACAATGATGACAATGTTGGAAACAATGTTGATGTCGAAGGCAATCAAAGTACTTCTTACTCTACCGTAGAGGATGACAATTCTTTAAGGCAATTACGAGACCAAATTTGAGATCAAATAATGGCAAACTTAAAATGTTGACGATGAAATAAATTTTTTATTGAATAATAATATGCAAACTTAAAATAATTTGTTTTACTTGAAATATTTCAAAACTCATAATTACTTCTTTTATCTGTTTTGTTATTCATGTGTTATGTTAAACTCATGTCTTTGATTTATGTAGATTGATAGTACTTTGGCGTTCATTTGGTTAGATAGTTCTATTTCATTTTAAAATTGTTTATAAGTGCTATTGATTAATGATGTATATTCTCATATAATTGATGATGCTTTTCAGGTGCATGGATAATCAAAGAACCTTTGTCGAATGGATGATAGAGCTTGACGATCTAACATTGGAATCTGTAATGCAAGACAACAGAAGTAACAATAATATATTAAATACGCCCCAAGTAAGATAGTAACCATCTACATGTTTAACAAGAGGGAGATTATGATCACAACACAAGTAGATTGGGAAGATGATTTAACACAAGAATTTTTAATTCTGTAATGAGTTAGCAAATTTGGGACATAAGTCTGCATCTTATTTAACAGCTAAGGGCTATGAGTTACTTGGGAAAATTTTGTCTGAATGCACAACAGTTAGAAGAGCATTTTAAAAAATAAATATGACAAACTTCAAAAAGATTAACAAATCTAAAAGTTGATTGATGTGTCCGTGCAAATCTAGAAGTTGATTGATGTGTTCGTGCACAATTTTCATCGAGAGAAAGGAAATAATGACGAGAATTATTAGAAATATTAAGAAATAAAAAATTTAAGAAATAATAAGAGAGACGAAAAGTTTTGAGTATATGCTGAAAAATAATAAGAAATGATAAAAATTTTGAGGTATTTATATATAAAAAGAAATGATAAGAAATATATTATTTAATAATTTTAAAAATTTTAAATAATAAAAAGTAAAATTATTATTATTATTTGTTGTTCTTTTATATACTTTCATTTTTGTTTTTTCTTTATAATATTTTTATTTTTTATTCATTTTATTTTATTCACTTCGCTTATTTATCTTATTTATTTCATCTTTCATTTTTTATTTACATTCATCTAATTTTCTCTTTTTTTAATTAATTAACTATTTTATTTCATCTGTGCCGTTCACTTATTTATTTTCTTATTTATTTTCTTTTCTTTATTTTTTTCTTCTCCTTCATCTTCTTCATCTTCTCTAGTGAGTTTCGATTGACCAAAAACCACTACTGGAGTTTAAAGTGTCTTTGTATTGCTTGTAGATCTTAAGTTGCTTGTGATTTAAGGAGTAGATGAAGGGCTTCGGTTGATCTTCGATTATAGGTGATAGCAGTAACTTTTAGGTGATAATAACAAACCCTCTCTTAAATAGACATTGGCTAAAATCCTAAGATAAAGACCCCCCTCTTAAATAGACATTGGTTAGAATCCTACGACAAAGACTTGAAATGAAGCAAATGACAATTGGTGGACAAACTTTAAGTTGGTACGTAGATACTTGAATATAAGTTTCTTAAATAAACTCTTTTTTGTATTTTTGTCCTATTATGATGTTTATCACGTTTATCAATTATATTTTTAACAATTATTTTTTATTAGTGTGAGCTTAATTATGAGAAATTTCACTATAAGAGAATCAAATTTTTAGATAAATTATTTGACGGCTCGTAATAGGATAACATTGTTTTATTTGAAGATCATCAACAAATCCACAACTTAAAACATAAAAATCGATAACTTCATCCTGGAAAGTCCCATTAACAACGATGAACACTTTGAAGATTCAGCTTTGTGCCTACTTCATGGTTAGTAAAATGAGGAACGATAGGGTTGAAGATCTGAAGCAAATCTTTACCACATACATTGCAAAGTGACACCCCTCAAACTCAGATTTCACAATGTATGAAAAAAAATTAAAGAAGATGGAATTACATTAGATGGTCCATTATAGGGTGTTGTAGTGTTAAAGTTCGACAAGCCACTTTCAAGATCAATATTTTTGGAATTTGAGGCAAAAGAGGAAATACTCGCATGGTTGAAAAAATCTTAGCAAGCTTATGACAAGGGTTAATTTGTTGTAGGTGTGATGGAGTGTTTTGTAATTTGCAGGTTTATTAATATAGGATAGTTATATGTGTGCTTTTCGTTTTATCAAAACATTTTCAGACTATTTCAAATTTACATATATGAATGTAATGCATCATAACTATCCATATTTGCATGTTTGTCTTTTGATTAGTGGTATTTCGAAAATATCTTATTTACACGTTGTATTACATTAACGGGTATTATATTATGTCAAATGATGGATGAATATGTGATCGTTTATAACATTATGGGGAAATTTTTTCCATTCTGTTAAACATGTTTACTCAAATTTTGACAAAAATGTATATAATATATCATAATAAAATTATCTCATACGACTTGAAAAAATAAATTCACAATATAATTTAAAAATAGACATTTTTTAAATATTTATTATATCATTTATAATATTACAATACCAATAAAAATAATTTACAATAAATCAAGTATCAATTATAATACTTATTTTAAAAAAAATTAAGTACTTGGTAAATTTAAAAATCTGTAGATGGTACTACTTTAATAAATAAACATTATTCTTGAATTTCTGTTGTTCTTTGTTGAAGTTGTTCATTTATGTTACTGCTAGCGTAGTGTTTGTCACATTCTAGAGTTAAAATAAACATAACCTTTATCTTCTAGCCTTACTCTAATATCTTTGCACAAAGTCATTAAGGAGTGAGGAACCTGTAATTACCCTAGTGTTATCAACAATTGAATTTCTACTTTTTGTTATCAACTAGTCCAAGAGATCATTTTATCTTATTTAAGTTTTATTTCCTTGACTTGATCAACTCCCATATTTGAAGTCAAGCTGTCTAACCAAAAGGAGGTAAAAATATTGAGATAATATTCTTACGTGAGTGGTTAAAGATTTTACTATTACGAATCAACCGAACAATCTAAATAAAAGAAAGGTAAACCAAATAGAGCTACTCGTAGTCTATCGGTGAAAGAAGTTATCAGTGAAAACCTTCAAGAGGAAATTTAGATTGGAGGAGGAGGCGACCATTTCTGGCAATAAAAAACCAAATAACGTTAGTTAAATAACAAATCAAATACACAAACACCCCATAATGAGATAATATTTTTTCTATCATTTTTGAAGTACACACACCCCCACAATACACATCCATATCTACATTTTCAAGCAACTTCGAATATGTGTTTATTTAGATTACTTTAAATTATAATTATTTAATATCATTAAATCATATATTTTAAACTTCGTACCACCGACCATCATTATACGATACAGGACGATGCAAAAAAAAAACAAATCCATGGAACAGCGAAGATGTCAATAATTGGAGAAGTCCGCGTTCGGGCCTTGGTATGTGTGAGACCCACGTGACCATATCCATCGAAATAATAATATTATAAAAAACGGGTCGGGTCGGGTCGGTGGAAGAAGACGAAGGAAGAAGGATGGCATCCCTATCCGGAGTGTGGATTGGACCGATTTATTCCATAAATCCACGTCACAAAACCATGGTCTCTACTCGGACCCACCACCGCCCCGATTACCCAATTACGCCTCTTGACAAACCCACCCCCGTAGTTATGAAATTTTCTATTTAAGCCCCCTACGTCTCCACCTCCCCGCCACAGCTTGCACCTCTCACGGTCTTTCTTTCTCTCTCTCTCTCTATATATCGTTTTCTCTCTCTATACAGCCTCCGATCCACCGGAAATGTTCGCCGCCAGGTGTTGCGCTCCGGCGGCGGTGCACCGCAGGGGCGATAATGGCTCGCTCATGCTGTCGGGGGTCGAGAGGAACACTTTCGGCAGGGACGTGATGTCGCTGAAGCTAAAGAGCAGATGCGGGTGGTCGGCACTGAGCTCGAGGTGTGCGTTCCGGACGAGGAGGACTCCCGTGCTCGCGGCAGCGGCGAAGGAGCTCCAACCGGCTGAGGTGGCTCCTCCGGTGGAGGAAGGTCAAGGTGGCGATGAGGGGTTGGTGGGGAAGCAGAGGTTCGTCGTCCAGAGGTGTCGCAAGGTCAGTTGTATTGGCGGTGTCCGAGTTTTGATTTGATCAAAAAAGGAAAGTGTGGATTGGATATTTACTGTTGCTTTCATCCTCTCTTTTTTGGTATTTAGTCTTGGTTTTCTGTCGATTAGGAGTGATAATGATTGGAATTTTCTTTTCAGGGTGTCTTTTATTTTGTGAAGATGAGATTGTGTCTTTTGTGTGTGTGTGTTTGTGTTATATATATACATATATACGCACACATATATGCATAGATATATGATGGTTGCTTTCAGTTGCTGACAGGTGGTTTTTCTTTGTTTTGGGAAATGGCAGGTGGAGGGGAAGATCATGGTGAGAATGGAGAAGGAAGAGAAGGATGGAAGGGTTAAAGGGAGGTTGGTGGTTGGATGTGATCTGGATGGGGACTGGGTGTTGCATTGGGGAGTCATTCATTACGATGGATTTGGCAGGTAACCGCTGTCTGTTTACATGTTTTTTGAGAAATAATTATCTTTTTGTGGTATGATTTTAGATGTAGGAACCAAAACCCTACAACCAAGTTGATAATGATTTACTTTTGGATATCTGCAGAGAATGGGATCAACCTCCGGTTGAAATGTGGCCACCTGCTTCTGTTCCCATCAAGGTGTTTCTGCTCTCTGTAGACTTTTATACTTCCTTTCTTGCTTCATCTCATATAATTTTCTTCTTTTATCTATTTTCCCATCACACGCTTATATATTCTCATCTTCTTCTAATTTTCAGGATTATGCTCTCGATACACCTTTGAAGAAGTCTTCATCAGCTTCAGAAGGGAAAATACTACACGAAGTGGGGATTGATTTTGACTGCAGCGATTCGATCGCAACTATTCATTTCGTTTTAAAGGTTTTATACTTTTATAACTGCAAGTCAATTTACTATGTGCATCTGATTCTCTTGCAATTTGCTTTTTCGTCCGTCTCTTCTGGTATCTTAGCTTTAGACAAGTAAAAGGTCCAAAAAAGGACCTCAACAATGTGATTCATTGTCAAGAATCATCTCTCGCCCAACGTATATTTGTGCCACTGTAGGAAAAGGAGACTGGAGCTTGGTTCCACAATGGAGGGAGGGACTTCGTAGTTCCACTTTTTGGCAACGAGCAAGAGGATTCTACCACCATAGATGTCACAGGTAGTTTGGATATACGGTCCATTCTGTAGTCACAAGTCTTATTTCAACTTTTTTCCCCATCAACTTGATAGTTCTTCGAGTATCTCATTTTTGTGTATACACTTCTTAACTTGAGTGGATCCATGAAATGGTTTCCTTATTTTGTCTGAATTATTTTCAGATGGTTTGAGTTCAATTTCTAGCTCGGACGTGAAACCTGGGAAACTTCATAAAGATAGTGAACATGAAAATGCTGATGGATATTACAGAGAATACTCTCTCCTGAAAGAAGAGCGTGTTACAAATTTTATAACTGCTTCAGTAGTGAGAAGTGAGGATATGAAGTCGAATCACCTAGTGCTTGACACAGACATTCCAGGAGATGTAGTTGTTCACTGGGGCGTCTGTAGAGGTGAAAGTGAGGGATGGAAAATTCCAAAGATGCGTCCACCTAAATCAAAAGTTTTCAGAAATAAGGCTATCCAGACTTTTCTACAGGTATTGACTATCACCCAACAAAAATGAAAATTTGTTTTCCTTGTTAGTAAATCCTATGACCTGTATGTATATATGTATGTGTTTAGTGAATGTAAACCTACCTTTTGCGCTTGTTTGTTGTCCATTACCGATTTCCAATATTTAAAGCTTCTGTTATTATTTATTTTTGTTTCTTTTATAGAAGAAGAAAAATGAAGCTGGAAGTTGGGGATTATTTCCACTTGATAAGGATGTTGTGGGGGTGCCCTTTGTCCTTAAGCTTGAGGATTACACCTACCGGAACAACATGGGAAATGATTTCTATATCCCTATTACCAATGAAGCCAGACAATATCAGTGTGATATGGCTGAACTGCAAGGTCTACTAAACAGCAGCATTGAGCAGGTGGTCGATTCTGCTACATATACTGATGAAATTATTAATGATATAAGAACCCTCATAACTGATATTGCTGCCGAAAGAAATATGAAGAAGACTAGTAAAGAAGCACAAGAAAACATTCTGGAAGAAATAGAGAAATTGGCAGCTGAAGCATATAGCATCTTCAGAAGTAGTACTCCACTCTTCACTGAGGAGAGCATCTCAGATGTGGAAACAAAGAAGCCTTCTATTCACATAAGCTCTGCAACAGGGACAGGGTATGATATAATTTGCCAATGTTTCAACTGGGAATCTAATAAATCAGGAAGATGGTATTTAGACCTCTCTGCAAAGGCTGACGAACTATCTAAACTTGGTTTTACGGCAATTTGGTTACCACCACCAACTGAATCTGTATCACCTCAAGGTTACATGCCAAGCAACCTATATAACTTGAACTCAAGGTATGCAAGTTAGTCCTTTTTATGTTCATAATTTTAGATCATCATGAGATCCAGTTGTATTACCTGCATTCACCTCTAGGATTAAATGTCTCTTTGCTGAAAAGCTCCTTAACAAACTTCAGATTATATAAACTGTCTAATTCGTAAAATATGAAAATGGTTAGGTACATGGTTCATTTACATTTCACATGGCAATGCTCATTCAATTCATATGCTAATAAAATCGAATGAAAATATTCTGCAACTATGTAATACTATTTTGCTTTTTTTCTGACATCTATTTGTGTTATACCAGCTATGGAAGTGTTGAAGATCTCAAGTATACCATCCGTAAATTCCATGATGTAGGCATCAAAGTTATTGGTGATATTGTACTGAACCATCGATGTGCTCAGTATCAGAATAAATATGGCATTTGGAATATCTTTGGTGGTCGTCTGAATTGGGATGACCGAGCCATTGTTTGTGATGATCCACACTTCCAGGTAGAAGGTTTTTTCTACCATATAAACATTATCAGAATGGAAATTGTCTTGATCATCCATAACTCCTCTCTTGATATGCTTTTGTTTTAAACGATGCTTTTTTCTCTGATTCACACCATATCAACAATTGATGGCTGCTATACTGCATGTTTACGTGGTATATTTTTATTGAGCTTACATCTATAAGTAGATTACTCCATCTTTATTCCATTTGTTCAATCTATAAACTATTTATGTTAACTGCAATAGTGTTAACTATTTCAAACTGGATCAAACACTTTAACTTTTTTCAGGGAAGAGGCAATAAGAGCAGCGGAGAAATGTTCCATGCTGCTCCAAATATTGATCACTCACAGGATTTCGTGAGGAGAGATATTAAAGAATGGATTTGCTGGCTGAGGTATTTCGGCTCTTCTTAATGTCATTCCCTCGTTAATGCTCCTTAATTGGGCCATAATATGATTTCTATTGTGAACACCCTACTTGTTTATAAATTACATCATCCGTTGCAATTTTCCAAATATTATGAAAATTAATTTTCAAATCATAGTTCTAGCTTCTAAATTATTTGGTAAAAATTAAGTTTCGTGAGTGAGCCATACATTGTGAGTTAGTGGATATTATTTTTGTTTTCTGAGGGGCCCGCATGACATCATTAGCACTATCGCAGTTTGAGTTGGAACAAGCAACAATATGTAGGGATAAATCTCTAAATTACTGCTTCGTTTGTGCTGTACACAGAAAGGCCATATCCATTCGACGACCGGCTTTAGTTTCTGACAGCATACGATACATTAAATCTGAATCTATCACCATATTTCTTTGTCATTTAGTACAAAAATAAGCATCAGTAAAACAATTTCTCGGATTTTGATTTTCTTAGTAGAATTGTTGGTTGACTTTTACATCAAAGTTGTACAGAATCCATTGCAAGTTTTGTATCTTCGTTAGGTTTTGTAGAATTTTAAGTTCGTATATATCTTTGGTTTATCCATTGCAAGTTGTACCAATAGTTGTCACATTGTTTTTGCAGACATGAAATTGGCTACGATGGTTGGAGGCTAGACTTTGTCAGGGGTTTCTGGGGAGGTTATACTAAAGACTACATGGAAGCAAGTGAGCCTTACTTTGCAGTAGGGGAGTATTGGGATTCTCTTAGTTATACATATGGTCAGATGGACCACAACCAAGATGTTCATAGGCAGAGGATTATTGACTGGATAAACAGCACAAATGGAACTTCAGGTGCATTTGACATCACCACCAAAGGAATCATGCACACTGTAAGATTAATAATGCTTCTTCATATTATTTCCAAGTACCTGGTTAGTTTCTTCTGGAATGCGGACATTTTTCATCCCCTTCCGTTCAATTCAGGCTCTTGAAAATTATGAATATTGGAGATTATCGGATTCTAGGGGAAAACCACCAGGAGTAATCGGATGGTGGCCCTCTCGTGCAGTCACATTCATTGAAAATCATGACACTGGTTCTACTCAGGTTTGGCAGTTTCTTTGGAAGCTATCACTATGTTTCATTTCCATTTGTGTTTAACAGCATCTGTTTGGTACTTATATTTTTAATGTTCAAGTATGTCAGTATTGTAATAATTTCCTCTTTCTCGTAGATTAAAGATGAATATAAATATGCAGTATCTCATAACCACCATAACTATCATGCAACTAATTGCATTATCTCACCTCCTTTTCAAACAACTAGTTCCCTGTTTCTAGCTTCGTCATCAACCAATTGCATGATTCAGGAAAAAGGGCCTTGGTTATATGTCTATAATCATAAATTGTTCTAGTTACTTCATAGAAAGCCAAGGATTTTACATGCTACTAACAAAGGATTATACAACATATTTAATTCACTACCGTGGCTATCTTCTTCTTTTTTTTCCTTCCATAGGGTCATTGGAGGTTTCCAGCTGGTAGGGAGATGCAGGGCTATGCATATATCTTGACACATCCTGGAACACCAACAGTCTTCTTTGACCATGTATACTGTCACAACCAACAAGAGATCGCTGGATTGATCTCTCTCAGGAAAAGAGCCAATCTTCACTGCAGGAGCAAGGTGTGTATTCTCAGCACCACTCTACCTGCGGAAACTTGTTCTCTCATCCAAACCAATAGATTACACACTGTTCCACCTAGTTTTCATCATGATAGTTCTGAAGCCCTACTCCAAGTTTTTTCCAGACATTTATTATCTTTATTCCCGCAGGTGAAGATAGTCAAAGCAGAAAAGGATGTTTATGCTGCAGAGATAGATGAGAAGGTAGCCATGAAGATGGGGCCAGGTTACTATGAACCAGGTGGTCATCGAAGATGGGCAGTGGCTGCTGAGGGAATAGAATACAAGGTCTGGGAATCGCAGTAAAGATCAGCCAAGATTACGTCGATTTGTTATTAGTATTAATCCTATTAAATTTATATTTATGATAGCATACAATTTCTCAAAATATTGAAAACAGTGAAAAGCCTACTTATATTCCTCAAGATACATTATCATAGCATATGGCATTGCTCAAAGTTTCTCAAGGGCAGATGCCAGACTTCTGTAGCATTTAATGAACAAGAAAATGGTATATTTACTTGCATTTAAATTCTCTCTCTATCTCTGTTTGTGTGTGTGTGTGGGCCACAGCAGCTTGTTTTACCATTCGATAGAGATGCATCATTCATTCTTTTACCATAATGTCTTGCAAGGGGAATAGGGTAGAAAAAAAGGATGGAATTGGAAGAATACGGATTGGCTTGTTGGTGGATGACTTTATTTTACAGTTTGAGATTTTGACTTCAGGCCTAAGACTCCTTGAATGATGGAATGAAAAGCACTTATAGAATGTGTATCTGAAGTGCCCAATGGGCGGCGGTAGCAACAACTTTCAGGAGAAAGAGAGTTAAATACATCACTCACCAAAGCCTAACACCCTTCCAGTGTACTTTTCTTTTTCTGAATGGACCAATACAATCTTTGTTTCATTAACCAACATAATTCACATGCAAACCATCTTAGTGAACCAGCTCGTAGATGCGTGTAAAAGTTTAAAACCCATGACATACCAACAAAAGGAGTGATCTTATGATTAATGCTTCCCGTTATCTTTGGGAGATTGTTGATACAGGGAGGCATGGGCACCATTTGAGAGGCTCCTCACTGGCTGAGGTCCATTCCTCATGAAAGACAGCTGGGACTTGAGGGGATTCCGGGTGTTTGAGTTGTTGTTGGCATGCACTGCTCTCTCTACCTGCATTGTCTGGAAAAAGTAAGAGGAGCTGGCCATGTCTTTAAGGTTAAGCAGTGGTTCAAGGGTTTCAACGACTTCACTCATGACAGGCCTGGCCTTCGGATCACGGCTCAGACATCGGTAAGCAAGCTGGGCAGTTTTCTGGGCAGCCTTTATGGAGAAGTGGCCCTCTAGACGGGGATCGATGAGACGGTAAAACCTTCGCCTTTCTCCAAGGTGGGGGCGCGCCCATTCCACCAGGTTGTGTTCCCCATTTGGGCGGTTCTTGTCCATGGACCTCCGTCCCGTCAACATCTCAAGAAGAACCACTCCAAAGCTGTAAACGTCACTCTTTGATGTCAAATGACCTGAAGGTGGGAGGTGTATCATTATTTTAGTATACAATTACCACAAGCAACTCAACTAGATAAGAGTTTCAATTATGCCACACTGAAGAGGTGACTACCGTAACACACATCATCTTGTACACCTGCCTGTTGAGATAATTCGACAAGAACCTGCTGGCCTACCTGTCATCACATATTCTGGAGCTGCATAGCCATATGTACCCATCACTCGTGTGGATACATGAGTCTTGTCCCCCTCAGGCCCATCTTTGGCAAGACCAAAATCAGACAGCTTAGCATTGTAGTCCTGTAACGTATTTAAAGGAAAGCATGGTAAAAATGGAAACAGGTAAGCAAAGCAAGGCTGTTTACCATAACAAGTGAAGACTTATATAACTGCTAAGGATGTCTAGCTGCATACCGCATCTAGAAGAATATTTGATGTTTTAAAGTCACGATATATAATAGGTCTTTCCGCTTCCTCATGGAGAAATGCCAATCCTTTTGCAGCACCAAGAACAACTTTCATCCTCAGAGACCATGGCAGTGGCAGGGACCCTTCCAAGAAGAACACGGTAGCAACCACATGAAACTAGATAATTTGGAAACAATGAAAATGATGGGGGCACTCTGCAGCACATAAATGATGTGATTTTTACAACTAATCGTTCAGGAAGCCTTCTAAAACCCCAAGTCAAGCTTCCTCACATGAAATTAAACAATAAGCAGAGGATTCGTCCACGTTGACGAAAAATGTAAATAAACAGGAAATTGAAAAGAAAAAATACATTTTAATTAGTATGATTTTGCTGCAAGAAGGGCTTTCACATTTACGTCCATATAAAAACAACATGTACAACAGATTTGCAGGAAAACAAGCCGAAAGCATATCAAGTAATACAACAAAATTAAGATTTTAGAATAGACCACTAGACGCCAAAAGGGACAAAAGTATAGCTTCTACTATATTTGCCACCATCAATGAGCACGAGCTTCCCAATGGAAAATGTGTTGAAATTGTGGATTCATAGCATTTGACATGCTTCATGGAATAGATGTTGCTGTAATCACAATGTCATATACCATTAACAAACTTGGCCAGAGAATCATTTTACGAATCAATAATTGATGAAATCCTCTTCTAGATCCATTTAAGAGGATGTTGGCCCCTGATAAAAGATCCATATAAAAGGTTTTTGTAGGAAAGTTAGAGATCTATATTATAGATGTGCGGGTGACGCCAACACTGGTAATATCAAGAAAAAGCCAATTACGTACTTCTGAACAAATGGTTTTCCAAGCTTCCCCGAGGCATAAATTCATAAACCAGCAATCTTTGATCATCTTCACTACAGTATCCAATCAATCTAACCAGGTTTGGATGAACAAGGTCACCGAGAAAATTCACTTCGGCCTGGAAGGACAAAGGTATTAGACACACATATGAGACATCAAATACCTAAAATTGACCAAAAAACATACCAGCCACTCTTTGTGCCCTTGGAGCCCATCATGGTTCAGCGTCTTCACTGCAACAGTAAGGCCAGTTCCAGGTTTCACAGGAGAGGTTCCATTCTCCTCAATCCATCCCTTGAAAACACAGCCAAACCCCCCTTCCCCAAGAAGACTCTCCGGCTTAAAGTTTCTAGTAGCAGATTTTAGCTCATTGAACGTGAATTTCCTCAGCTGAGATGGATGTCTAAGATCCCCACTGAACTTGGAGGCCGAAGAACTACTTTCAGCATTACTGGTCGTTGTAGAGCCTGACACAATTTGAGCAACGGGCCGGTCCCTGCTAGCAACGTCAGCTGACTTGCTTTCTATTGGATCAAGGATGGAAACAACAACATGCCTAAATCATTATCAAAACAAAGACATATATGACCCCCATGGTCATCCCCTCAACATTCTAATTTCTTTCAAACCAACATATGATGATATAGCATACATACAAAAAACAAAAAAAACAAAGATATCAATGTAGAAGTAACACCCAAATCATAGAAAAGAAAATAAATATTTTTATATGGTATATATGCATCTTCCCAAACCACAACACATTTAAGATTAATAAGCAATTGAATTGGCTTTTATACCACAAAATCGGAGTAATTTGAGCCCAGGAAACAAATTCTGTGTTAGCTATCGTCATCAGTATCTTCTAAAAGAGTAGCCATACCTGTGGATCCCTCTAAAAAATTGACTAAGCATATTCTGTACAATTTATTAGAACCAGACCAAAGTAAACAGTTGGAAAAGTTGAAAATTTTGCAAATGTTTACATAATATTCCTCTTAAAAAAAATGTATACGAGTAGCAACAAAACAATGGAATGGATATGAAACGGGAATCCAAATCTGGTTATTCAATGCTTTATATTCATCATGTAAAAATTGTCAAATAGAACTTCGTGTCTGCTCAATGTCATTCGACCATTTAGCAATCCAGATAGACAAAAAAAAAAAAAAAAGCTTAAATCACAAACAAACAGATTACCGGAATGGATGTTGGATGTGCTTAGGGAAGGACCAACTTCAGATCTTGAAGGTATGCAGTTCTCCATGAACTTAAACTTGAACCAACACCCAGTTCCCTCCACATCGAGATATTTCTTCTTCTTCTTTTTCACATCCTTGGATCTCTTGGTCGTCCCCCACCTCTCCACCTGAGCAGGAGCTTTCTCCAGTTCCATCTTACTCCACACTTACTTGTCAACCCTCCATCCGGTTCAGAGTGGGAAAGGCAGATCTCCAGCAGCAGCACCACCACCACCTTCTCCAAACCCGTGAACTAGCACATTTTGCCCAAGCACAACCCACCACTTCCAATTCCAAAAAAGTTCACACCTTTATCTCGCCACGACACCAAGACGACCCCACGTTTGCAACAGGAGCCCCTATCGCTTTCCCTCCAGAAAAACTAAAAACAAAAATCAAACCTTTACCGGGTAGACGAACCGAAAGCCACGGATATTGGACGAAACCTAAAATAATGGGTTATGTCCAGAATCTGGGAGGAAGAAATGCACATAACATCGCCACATTACTCTCCTTCCCCCGCTCACCGACGGCAGTCTCTGCATCCTTCCCAACCATGCGCAGCACAGGTGGAATGATAGCTTCGAGGAGAGAAGGCGGCGGAGATGGGAAGGGAGGATGCTTTTTTGGCAACGAGTGGTACACCAGTAAAGTAGAGAAAGAGAGAGAAGATGAAGAACTGGAGTAGCGAAGAGAAAAAGCAGCAATGCGTGCAGTACTCCTCTGACATGATTTTTTTGAAAATATTTTCCATCTTCTTGAAAATATTTTGAAATCATCGCGGTATGTATTCAACACAATTCATTTTAAAGAATTTGATTGAAATATCATTTAAATATTTTACTATATTTTTAATAAAGTGTTTTTGTTAAGATATTTTTCTTCGAAGATAGACATAGATGTTATTAGAGAGGTTATTTCTATTTGAGATCAACAAATGCATCGGATTTTTCAAGCGGATACATCTACGTAAAATAAGAGAAAACATGAACCATCGAATATCGATAGACAAAAGCCACATCTGTCCGGAGCCCATACATCAAGATAGAGAAGTTTAAGAGGAGCGCTTGTGAAGATAGTACCATGTTAGAAGTAAAGCTTGTGCGCTTTACGAAGGGAACATACTTGACATGCAAAGGAGGTAGATTGCGGAAATAGGCTAGAGAGGGGGGACTCAAACGGAGATGTCAAAAAGATGGCATGCATACTTGTAGAAGCAATCGGAACGTAGCAAGAGTTGTCCACACTAGGGCCACTGAGAAGAGCTTGGTACGTCACCTTGTCCTCCACACAATAAATAGTGTGTCGTCAAGAAGAAAATAGCATTAGTTATCGCCAGAAAAATGTTGAATAGATAGTAAATATTTTGAAAGTAAAGGTACATGTGGGACACGATGGAGGTTGAGATTATTGGCCAGACGAGCGGAGCCAATTAATATAAGCAATAGGAAGGATGTGACCAATTCCCACAGTTTTCAAACTTCTACCTTTACAAGGTTTTGGAGTTGTTGAAGGTTCAGCGTCATGTGTTCGGTGGCGCATGCACCAATCTCGATTGAGCCACATATTGCAGAGATTGTTGGCGACAAATGTGGCATATGCATAGTTGCCTTGTTTCATACAAACACAGGCCATGTGTACCATGCGATTGCAAATCTGGCAAGGTACACAGAAGCTGGAGTTGGATAGATTGGCACAAGTTGGGCATATGGTATGGGGCCTCCTCCATGTTGTGAGTAGTGATCTCTACAATTTCCATTGCGAACACCACAACTGGACTTTCTAGATTTGTTGCGACCTCCATGGTGTCCACACCCATGCTGCAAGGACCTTACCGATTGTTGAAAAGATCGTTGAGTTGAGGCGACGAGAGCCATAGGTGCCATAGCACGTTTCTAAAGATGTTTTTCTTCCAAAAATAAGTCCTAGAGGTCGTCAAAGTTGGTGGAGGCCTTGAAACGAAGAGAGGTAAGAAATTCCTTATATTCATGCTTGAGTCCATCGTTGATGAACTCGATTGGATTTGAATCAAATAGAGGCGTGCTAACCAGCAGTAAGAAAGGAGATGGTCCACCATGGATTGGCTATCGGTTTTCTTGAGGTCGCATGGTTGGTCTCATAGAGTGCAGATATGAGTTTTGGATACCACTAAGAGCCGTTTGGCAAGTAGTTGTACTTCTCGAGTCAAGGCACAAGAAAGGATTATGTTTTATATCAGCAAAGCGATGGTGGCAACAATCCAACTGAGGACAAGATGGTTCGATCCAACTCATGTGAGGTACCCTTGCGCAGGGGCAGCCCCATCTACAAGCAGCAGTGGAGGTTGAAAGTCATTGGAAATAACATGTTGGAGGTGATGGATGTTGAGAATGTCAACAAATTGGGAGCACTAGCACTAATAAGTCGATTTCCGTGTGGGAGTTGGGAAGTGGTGAGAAATGTTAAAGGAGGTGGGTAAAGTAGAGATTGGTCTAAATATATGAGCCTTTAATTAATGTATTGTCACATACGAAGAATATTTAATGAAGCAATGGTAAAACCATTTTACTATTACAAACCTAAACCCTAAACATATGCCTCTCACAAATTACCTACAAGTATAAGACATTATAGTTTTTTGTGAAAATTGTGGATTGTAAAAACAAAAGAAGAAAAGAAGCTAGATACATTAGTGTGATGAGAGAGCAAAACACAAAAATAAACTAAAAAAAACAAAACTAAAGGAAACAAAAAAAGAAATCATTTGAGCGATTCAAGCGAAATGAAATATATTATAGAGACTAAGGGCCTATTTGTACACCTGGAATTTGAATTCCGCAGAATTTGAATTCTAACGGAATTTGAATTCTACAGAATTTGACGGAAAGAATTCAAAATCTGGGTGTTTATGCACGTTCAAGAATTTGACGGAAATTGAATTCCAGGTGTTTGTGCACATGACAGAATTGGAGGGAATTGAATAAAATTGATTTTTAATAAAATTAAGTATTGACTTAAAATAATTAGTGAAAATGTAATTAATTTATTAATGAATTGTTGACATTAATAAATAAATATATTATTAAAATAAATGTTTATATATCATTTATCAATTAATTAAATATATCATTATATAAAATAAATCACAACATAACAGAAATTGATAACTTTCCCGTTATATTACATATTTAAAACAACAAAAAGATAATTATAAATTTTATATTCCTCGTAATGATAAAAAAAAAGGCATATTACAAAAAATTTACTCATTATGATGTTTGTAATATTTTCATTCACGACCATCCCACATTGCATACATAATATTTTCACGAAATTTATCTG
Organism: Cymodocea nodosa; assembly: GCA_036874045.1. Lineage (NCBI taxonomy): Eukaryota > Viridiplantae > Streptophyta > Magnoliopsida > Alismatales > Cymodoceaceae > Cymodocea > Cymodocea nodosa. The sequence goes on from CM072336.1 coordinate 20,993,877, forward strand.
CAATTTCTTTTCTTTACTCTTGTATGTTGTTCCCAATAGTGTTAAGTATTTCATATTGTCTTTCTACATTTGTAGAGTCTTCAACTTGTATATCACATTCATCTTCTTGTACTTCATCTTCAAGATCTTGACATAAGTCTGTTTTATCTGCTTTACGAATGAAGTTGTGAACTAAAAAATATGCCAACACTATTTTTGCTTGAGTTGTGAAAGGAAATGGCATATATCCTCGTAATATTGCAAAACGATGTTTGACTACTCCAAATGTACGTTCAATTACTGTCCTCAACTGTGAATGTCTATAGTTGAAGTTTTCCACTGCATTTGTTGGTTGTCGATTTCCTTCATATTCTGATAAGTGATATCGAACACCTCGAAATGGACATATAAACTTAGGCCTATTTGGAAATCCAGCATCAACTAAGTAAAATTTACCTGCATGTATTTGAACATCATTTGAAATAAATTCAATTTTGAAAATAAGGTAACATAAAGGTAGATCATAAGTTGTATACCTCGTGGTACTTGCAAACCATTGCATTGAGTTATTGCATCTTGAAGGAGTCGAGCATCAGCAGTTGAACCTTCCCACCCACTGAGAACATAAGTAAATTCCATATCAAAATTGCATGCAGCCAATACGTTTTGTGACAATTCACCTTTTCTATTCCTAAATCGGGCATTCTCTTTTCCATAAATTGTGGCTTTAATGTGTGTACCATCAATAGCACCAATACAATCCTACTCATACCAAAAATAAATTTAATTAATATATAAATGAATAACATGAAATATTAAAATAGAAATAAAGATTGAAGTGTGTACCTTGAAATATGGATAAACATTAACATCATTCTGAATTCGATTGTGTGTAGCAACTTCATGTTTAGCTAGAAGTATATCACCTATTTTTAATATAGCATTTATCATTTCATTGAAATATGTACTAACAGTCTATGCTGAGCGATGAAAATGCTCTCTAGTTACTCCATACCTTTGATTTTGTCCAACTGTTACTTAAAAAATAGCAAGTTTCTCCTCTACGCTCATATTTCTACTATCTGATATTACTTTCATATTTCTTAATAATCCACAAAATTGTGAAAAAACATGTTGACTCATTCGATAAATTTTCCTGCAATTGTATGCTTGATATGGTGACGATGGATCTAACAATCTTTGTACATATTGTGCTCCTTCCTTACTGTATATACGAGTGGTGGATGTTTGAATCCCATTTATAGTAATTCCGCATAGGAATTGCCATGTTCCCAATATAACTTTTCTTTTTTTCTTCCTTCGTTCTTCGTCTTCATTAATAATGGACATAGACGTCTTCATAAATTCCAATCCTAGCATCTGTACCTATCATATCAATTATGATTTAATAAAGAAAACATAATAATAGCATACAATGCAAAACAATGCATACATCAACAAAATGTTTAGACCATGTTACGTAACATTAAGGATAACACAAGTTCAATAAATTCAAACATGTTCAACAAAATTTAAATTTTTAAATGAAAAAAGCACATCATTTCAAATTGAACTTCAACCATGAAGTTCTCATGTTCGGTGGTAGACGCCTAAATTGATTCTTCTTTGATTCTATCTCCAATAATTGCATTGCCTTGTATTTTTCTTCTTCTGTAAGATCTGTAAGTGAAAGTAAAATAGTGAGAACATCATCTTCTTCACGATCTTTTTTCTCTAACAATTCCATCTTCCTCTCCATGTATGCTAATTTCCTTTCTTCAATACGTTGTGTAAATGCCATCTTCTCCTTTTGGATCGATATCATGTTCTCTTGTAGTTGTATGGCACGCTCTGAGTATGCCATTTTCCTCGAATTTTCTTCCAAATCCTCACTAAAATAATTCATAAGTGATACACCAACATTGTTCATTGTAGATGCCATAAGTTGTTGTGATTCAGCATGTGGACGTGGACGTTTTCCTTTCCTGCATGAGTCTACATCATTCAAACTAAGAGAAGGAGTTTGAGTAGGAAAAGGATCTTTAGTTTCAGCCTCAAGTTCCATAGTATTTTGTGTAAGAGGTACATTATCAAGGTTATTTGTATCTTCATTCAAGTTCACAGCTGCTCTCAGATTTGTTGTACTCATTTTAGTTGAGCCTGTTGCAAGATTTCCTTCAAATATTATTTGAAGCTGGTCATATATAGGACATGCTTTACCCTTGTACTGTGCACACTCTGGATGAACCTATTAGGAAAAAAAATATTAGTACAAATTATAAGCTAATCAAATGTTAAATTTAAATTTGAAAAAATTCAACTAACCATAACAAATTCATCCTAAACTTCTTTTGCGATATCAGTATGTCCATGAATGTAGTTCCATCCCCAACCACTTTGTGCACCAATCTTTGTATAAATCTTGTACATTTGTCGCCATGTTTTCATTCGACTATCAATATTTTTCTTTTGGATGTTACCTCCTGTTTTTTTATTGTAATCATCAATTACCTTCAGCCAAGTATCAACTCGTATCTTTCCATAAGGAGTTTTACCATTACCCTCCTTAATAGCATCACACACCTTTCTTAATATCATCTCATCCGCTTGAACACTCCAACTAAAATAAGATCTTCCACATCCTTTCTTGTTTTCCATTTCCTAAGAATACATATATGAACAAAATATAAAATGCACCTTTCTCGTTAATCATTATACAATGAAAAATAATATATAAATGACTACTGACATACACACACACACACACACACACACACATATATATATATATATCTATATATTTCATATCTAAATATGTGATCAGAATATATTTTTGAGACTTGAGTTTGATTGAGGCCTCTCCTTCCCACTAAAGAAACTATCAACCACCAATATACAAGTGGTAGAAATGCTTCCTTGTTATGAAACCACAAGATCAAATAGAAAGTCTGATTTCAAGTAAATGGTTATTTTTTGATATCTGGTTGTCAGCCTTTCAGTTGGCATCTTGCAAAAACTTGGTACGCTGTTTGGTTGAGGCTCTTGAAGAGTTCTGGACTGTGGGATTTTCAAATCAACCAGATATACCTTATGACACACCATGAATGGTAAGCTCTGATATTTTATAGTCTAAAGAATCTGGTAATCAAACATGACGTGTGATAAAGTGAAACACAAAAGGTCTATGGGTGGTTGCCACCTTTGGGTTCCAACCGTATTATAATCCAAAGAATTACCAGCAGAAGGCAGTGGGCACCACGCTTCCTTGTAGGCACATGAACATGAGCATTGGCGGTGGTATCATCAACCACTCCATTTCCAACAAATTGTTTTCTGCATTAGAATTGTAAGACCAGGATGGCTTACATTTCCCCCCAATCAAGATCACTGCTGCCAACACCGATATGTGATGAATAATGCGCACAGGACAGGTGTTCTGATAGAAATTAAGTTGCCATTGCCAAGACCAGAAAGGTAGTTTCAAAGTCTATAGATTGATGCAAACTGATGTCAAAAATATAATCCTAGAGAATTTCTTGAGGGGCATGTTATATTTTTACAGCTAAATTAATTTGGAATATAGACCTACGACAATGCCATGTGGTTGAAAGCATGCCATCTAAATGCTTTATTTCTGCAGATCAACCAGAATAAAAGATCTACCATATCCAAAAATAAAATCATACCAGAATGTACCTGTTCAACGGAATGTACCTGTTCAACCAACGTCGAGCGTCGCGATGCACTGCAGGACGAATGATCAGAGCTTCAGACGTAGGACGGTTACAACGATCCAATCACGAACGACTCGCGAATGGTAGGACGACACGATCAGTAGGACGACTTGTCTGGGTGTTCGACGAGACAAGTGTTCGCGGAAGATGGTAAGGGCAAAAATCAATACCTTAGACCAGGGAAAGCATCTAACGGGGCGACGGTGAGCGCCAGAAGTCGGAGAGCATGAGATTCAGACGGTGACAGAAGCAAGTGCAAGTCGGGGCGAGGGCTTCTGCGTTCGTTCAGGAGAAATAGAGACTTTCGATACTCGAAAGTGTCGGTGTCGACGAGCGCGAGGGGGAATCGACGAGGGGCCGACGAGCACGTAGGCGAGGGCGACGAGCGAGACGACGAGCGCACGGGCGAGGGCGACGAGCGAGACGACAAGCACGTAGGCGAGGGCGACGAGCGAGACGATGAGCACGCGGGTGAAGGCGACGAGCGAGACGACGAGCACGCGGGTGAGGGCGACGAGCGTGATGCGAAGGGCTGACTGTCGAAAAATGAATTCCGACCTTTTAGGTTGGGAATTCATTTTCCCAACTTTTGCACATGTTTGGAATTCAAATTCCCAAGGAATTTGAATTCCAAAATGCACAAACACCACATAACTCAAAATCTGACGGAAAAAATTTTCAATTCTATTAGATTCTGAGTGCACAAACCCCCCCTAAGGGTGAAATTGAGAGGAGAATCAAGAGACTACAATTGGTAAACTAAGCAATTAAGTGAAATAGGAGAGAGGGGAAGAAACAAAAATTGAGAGTGGAGGTGGAAAAGGTGGAAACTAGAAGATTTGGAGGGGAGAGTTGGCTTTAGAGAAGGGCAGACGCTGTGTGTCTAGAGCAAAAGAAATTATTGCATGTAAGGAAGTGGTCAACACTAACTTTCTGGATGACCTATTTTGATGTAAGAAAAAGAATTTCAATGGCGATCCTCTTGAACAATGTAGCTGGTCCTCCTTACCTTAATGTGGCTTAAGAAAAATTATATAAATCATTCACCTCTAAGGTTTATTTGTGTATTTAGAATTAAATCTGACAAAATTTGAATTCTAATGGAATTTAAATTTTATGGAATTTGACAGAAACAGAATTTAAAATTCAAGTGTTTATGTATATTTAAGAATTTGATGGAAATTAAAATTACCTATGAAAGAATTGAATAGAATTGATTTTTAATGAAGTTCTTAATTAATGAATTGAAGTAATTAGTTAAAATATAATTAATTAATAAATAAATTACTTACATTAATTAAGTATATATCATTTATCAAAATCAAGTATATGCAAAAATATAAGTATATATCTACATCCATGTATTCCATGATTATTCTTGAAATCAAAAAATTCAAAAGTAGAAGATCTTAATTGAAATTGTAAAATAGGATCATCATATCACTACAATAAAATAAGATCTTAGTTAAAATCATTACTGTATGTTTGAATTCTAGAGGATTCTAAACTCAAGATTTAGGAAATTTTTTCCTAAAGTTCAACTAGAGACAAAATTCATTTTCTTAAACTTGTAAGCATTTGAGAGGCTAACTGTTTGGGTTTTTCTAGCACTACACTAGAAAAACTTGGATTTGTTACTTCTATGTTTACTTAGTTAATTTATCTTTATGCCTATTCTCTCTTTTAGAAGTAAATAAACAACCTTTAATACAATTTAGATATTAATTCCAATTTGTACTTTAACTACAAGTGCATAGTGTCTATTGTATCAGTGTGCAAGTACAGGTCGATCCCATAGGGAATTGTTGAAGAACTTGAGAACTATTCGTTTGTTAACAATCAAATTTATATATTCAATAAGCTCTCCGTTGACTTACAGTTAACTCAACAAACTAAGTTCGTTGAGTTATGGCTAACTCAACGGACTAACCTCGTGGACTTAAGTTAACTCCACGAGCCTGTCATTTCTTTTTAATATTGCTATTTACAAAGGAATTCAGCCAACTATTGGGCGATTCCACAAATTGTAAATAACATTACTTAAGCTCTTTAATGTTAGTTAACATTGGATTTATCATTAAGCAATACTAACATTTAGATAATTCAAACAGTAACCATTAAAATCTTTAAGTCTTTTGAACGAACCAATTTCAGTAAATTGTAAAACTAAAATAAGCATAAAACAATCACAACACTGACAAAGATAACATTAATCACGATACAACACAAACAATACAACACTCAAATACAACATACAAACATAGATAAATTGTTTTTGGTATTTTTTTTTTAATATGAACATGGAAATAGGTGAAAGGTGAAATGTAAAGTAATCTCACTTGACAGTAAATACTTCCGACACTACTTGCAACACGATTACACCACTGAAAATTAAACCACTTACAATTCTGTCTCCTCTCCCTATAGAATTGTGAGTCCAGAATTGTAAGATGATCTCCTCTTCAACATACAGGCATCAACCCGAAGTCAAGGCTAAAAGCTTTACGATCTCCTGAAATATGAGTCGGTGCTTGGTGAAAATGGCTTCCCTTCCCACGACGCGATCACTCCTCACAGTGGTTGTCAGGCACTGTGTTTGGCTCCAACATCAGGCAAGTATCCTCACAGACCTCCGATGGTTGGTGATTATGGTGGTGATGATGATGGATGGTGTGGAACTTCAGAGAATTGCGACGCTCATCCTCTTCTGTACACACTGTTCGCCCATCGATCACACACTCTTTCTTTTTTCTTCTTTTCTTTTATATTTCTTTAGTAGTAACTACTTCTGCTTGAATGGTCGGTTGGATTTCCTTCATTCATATCAACGGCGATGCCTTCTTCTCCTACGCGATATGTGCAAACGTGGTTTTTTTTTTCTCTTCCAACTGTCTGTTCCTGCAACCGCTACAGTGGCATATTAGAAAATATAAAGAAATAAGCTGCTAACATAACGCGTTACCTTAGTGTATATTCATGTAACTCAACGTGTACAGTTATGCTAACTTAACGAGTTAAACATGTGCATCTCACATGATATACTAAAGCATTTAAATTCAACACGTACATAAATTTAACTATCCGATGCTTAGGTGCATTTCGGATACTTAAAAACTTAACTATCTGATGCTCAAATGCATTTCGGATAGTTACAAATAACTCACCAATATATAACTTAAGTAAATCTACCAGATCTCGACACGTGCCAGCAGCAGTTTAATCATAAAATAACATTTCGGAGAGTTACAGGTCTAACTATCCGATGCTCAGATGCATTTCGGATAGTTAGAGATAACTCACTGAAAATCCACTTAAGTCACTTTCCTAGAACATGACACGTGTCCTCAGCTATTTTATAAATAAAAAGAGATTTCAGAGAGTTACAGGGATAACTATTCGATGCCTAGCTACAATTTCGAATAGTTATAGATAACTCACCGAAAGTTCACTTAAGTCATTCATTATGATTTTGACACGTGTACTTCAGGAAATAATAAAATATTCTCTCAAAATATAATTGTTCTGAAATTTAAACATAACTATCCGATACATGTTCGGTCTGTTAAACATAACTGTTCGAATATGTTCGGTATGTTAAACATAACTGCCTGAAATATCAGAAAATTCGGATACTTAAGAATTTCATAGCCTGCAACTTACTAATAGTTCAGAAATGTACTAAATTAACATTAATTCCCCCAAATTAAGCAAATTCTTCAATTAAAGCATATAACAGTGCAATTATAACATAATGGCTTAATTCTTATATCATAAACTAAATATTATGCCATTAACCATCATTTAACCATTAATAATATACACTTTTTCATTCTAAACACTAACCTTCAACCAAGTGAGGTGGGTGCTTAACACCTTCTCACCTCATACCCTAAACACTTATCCATGAATCTCTATGCAAACTAGTAACCCATCCTTTGCAAAGAGAAACCACTCATTATTGGTTTCCTTGGTTTTCTCCTTAAACTAAGTGGTGACTCCATTTCTCCCTTTCTCTCTCTCTTTTTTTTTTTTCTCTCTCTCTTCTCTTCTCCCCTTTCTTTTCTCTCCACTCCCTTCTTCCCCTAAGGTGGAATTGATGGTCCTTCTATAACGTGTCTCTAGACATGTTACAGAAGTGTTAAGTATTATGTTTTGATGATGTGTGTAAAATGTAAGTAATCATATTTAATCAATTAATGTTAATTGTGAAAGTAAATTAAGAACATCAATTAATACAAAAAAAATTTAATATTATATATTTGTCTATAATGGATTTGGAATTATGCTAAGTAACTAGTCGTTAAGTTATATTAACTTTTCATTTAATTAAACGTTAAGTTAACATATGTTTTTATTGTAAAACATGATATGTTTTAATATTACAGATTTGTATCATGTATAGTGTACATTAAGAGAACTCGTTGAGTTAGCGTTTTTTTTGTAAAAAGGTCACGTGAGAACTCGTTGAGTTATAGGCTTAAAGGTTAAAATAGGTCATGTAAGAACTCATTAAGTTAATGAACAAAACGTTAAGTTTCATGAATGAACTTATTAAGTTAGTATTATGCACATGGTGATTTTAAAGTTTACGAATGTTATACTATATCACATGAGTTGCACATGTTTAACTCGTTAAGTTAACATAACTACACATATTGAATTACCATATTGAATACTAAAGCAACACATTAGATTAGTATTATAAACTTATAAAGTTATTATTCTTGCACATGATAAATACATTATTATTTAACATTTATTTATATTGGTTTGTTAAGTTAACCATAGCACCATGAACTTAGTTCATTGAATTAGCAACTTATACAAAGAAACATGTCACATATATGATACATGTTGAACTCATTGAGTTAGACATGTTAAGTTATAAGTCTATTTGTTTTATGCATTTAGTTAGTATTAACACAATATCTTGTTATTATATTTTGATGAAAAATTTTGGACGAGAAAGTTATTTTGCAAGAAATTTTTCAAATGATCTAGGATTGATGATTCAAGAAAATTCAAGAAAAAAATGTGGACCAAAACGTGTGTATTTCGAAATTTGAATTTGAAAGTAAAATAGAAGACATGAAGAGTGGAGATTGATCGTGGATGAACATGGAAGATATGCATGAAATAAAAATAGACTATAAAAGGCATAGAATTCTCATTGATCAAATTATTCCTATACACTTAAAGAAATATATTTTCAAGAATCAACACCTCTTAGGATAAAAGCTCTTAGAAGGAAGAAAATTAAGTAACTTTGGTGAAGAAGAGAAAGTCAAATAATTGCCACTAAAGATTTGTAGAAGAAGAAGAAGAAGAAGAAAGGGAAAATCTCAAATAGGGAGAAATGTTTTAAATTCCATAAATTAATTTTTTTTGTTTGTAATTATGAAATTGATTAAATGAAACATTGTATAGATATATGTTTGGGTTTTTAGGCGGCACTAGAGAACTTGATTAGTTCCCTGGCAATGGTGCCAGAAAACTTGTTTTGGATTTGTTAACTTTTGTTTAGTTATGCAAAGTTAAATCTTAAACTTACTTATATCAGTAATTTCTTTTAAAAGTAAACAAACAAACTTTCACACAAATTAGATATTAATTCCAATTTGTATTTTAACTACAAGTGCACAGTGTATATTGTATTTGCATGCAAGTACAAGTCGATCCCATAGAGATTGAGTAAGAATTATGTACTGTTCCGTTTTTTAATAATGAAATTTAGGTGTTCAGTAAGTACTCCATTGAGTTATAATTAACCCAACAGACTAATCTCGTGGACTTAAGTTAACTCCACGAGCCTATCTTTCTAGTTTATAACTACTATTTACAAAGGAATTCGACCAATCATTGGGCGGTTCCATAGATTGTAAATAACATCAATTAAGCTTTTTAATGATAGTTAATATTATATTTATCATTAAGCAATACTAACATTCAAATATTTCAAACAGTAACATTAAATCTTTAAGTATTTGAAACAAATTAATTTCATTAAACTGTAAAACTATTTTCTATTTTCTAAATCAAACAAACATAAAACATTCACAATAATGACAATGATAACATTAATCACGATACAAAACAAACAATACAACACTTAAATACTAAATGTAAACACAAATAAGTTGTTGTTTTTGGTATTTTTGTTTTGATATGTTCATGGAAATGGGCAAAAGGTGAAATGTAAAAATCTCTATCAACAGTAAACACTTCTTTTACTACATGCGACATGATTACACCACTGAAAACTTAATCACTTACAATCCTACCTCCTCTCCCTATAGAATCGCGAGTCTAGAATTGTAAGATGATCTCCTCTTCAGCATACTAGCATCAACCCGAAACCAAGGCTAGAAGCTTTAGGATCTCTTGAGATAAAAGTTGGTGCTTGGTGAAAATGGCTTCCCTTCCCGCGACGCGATCACTCCTCATAGTGGTTGTTAGGCACCGTGTTTGGCTCGGAATCGATCCGACATTAGGAAAGTATCCTCATAGACCTTTGATGGTTGGTGATTATGGTGATGTTGGTGATGGTGTGGATGCTTCAGTGAACTTACGACGTTGCCTGTAGTTAGCGTGGTCCTCCACCTCTACACACACTGCCACACATCGCCAACCACACTTTCTTCATTTTTTCTCCTCTTCTTTTATATTTCTTTAGTAGTAACTGCTTCTACTTAAATGATCGGTTGGATTTCCTTCATTCATATCAACGATGATGATTTCTTCTTCCTTCCACAAGCGAATTCCTACGTGATACGTGAAATCGTAGTTTTCCTTCGAATGTCTTGTTTCTGTAACCGCTATAGTGACATATTAGAAAATAAATGGTCCATGGAGTTACAGATAACTCAACAGACTTACTTCATTGATTTAACTATAAAACACGTGCAATAAAGAAATAAGCTGCTAACATAACATGTTACCTTAGTGTGTATTCATGTAACTCAACGCATACAGTTATGCTAACTTAACGAGTTAAACATGTGTATCTCACGTGATATATTAAAGCATTTAAATTCAACATGTACATAATTCTAACTTAACAATTTCAGATATTTCAGACACTTACGACCTTAACTATCTAATGCCTAGATGCATTTCGGATAGTTAACAGATAACTTACCGAAAATCCACTTAAGTCATGCATTATAGTTTCAACATGTGTACTTCAGGAAATAATAAAATATTCTTCTATCATTAAAAACATAACTGTCTGGTACATTAAACATAACTCTCCGAAATAACAGAAAATTCAGAAACTTAAGAAATTTCAAAGCATACAATTTACCGACAGTTCAAAAATGTACTAAATTAACATTAATTCTCTGAAATTATGCAGATTCCTTCATTAAAGCATATAATAGTGCAATTATAACATAATGGCTTAATTCTCATATGATAAGCTAAATATTATGCAATTAACCATCATTTAACCGTTAATATTATGCACTTTTTCATTCTAAACACTTCCCCCATACTTAAATTTTGTTAGTCCCTTGATAAACTAAGATCTAACTAGTTGGTCTTTCTAAAGTGCTAGAATTAATTCTTCACTTCGTTTTTCTTCAAAATACATAATTTAGATTACTATATAGATATTCTGTATTTTTTAGTAATTTGTTTTAACTTTGTTTTCTCCTCTTCAACCTGCAAATATATTTAGAACATATGTAAATTACATACAAAATATATCAGCATTACATAGGTGTTAATTATATTATCATTTTTTTTTCTTTTCAACATCTGTCATCTTGAATTTTCCAATATGATTTCCAGAATAAATTTCAACTACATACGAATCAAAACACAATCCAATTCAATATGATTAAGACAAGTAAAATAAAGAATTGTATCTCAAATAAACAACTTCAAAAGTCTATTCTAGATTCTTACTTCAGCAATTTTAGATAACAGAAAATATACTCGATTCAAAAGATATCTATATTTCACAAAACACTTGTATCTTTTCAGAATAGTATATGCATATTTGTACTTTAAAAGTTAATTTAATAAGCTTGAATCATACAAGAGCTTTCTAGTGTACCCATGTATCGAGCTTTCAATCAACAATCCTAAATCTGATCAGGATCTTAGGTTGTCAGATTTAAAGAGTCATTTTTCACGTCAACAATCCTTACATACCTATCTGCTCAAGTACAAAAGGCTCATGATCAAACAAGTTAATAAACTCTCAAAGTTTTTTTTTTCTTCTTTTTTTTTTCTTTCAAACATTCACAGTATATATATGTATTTCATTAATACAGATGTAATAAAACACAAATCTCATATAGTCCTGCTTCTATTATTTACTGAAAATATGAATCCATATCAATAAGCTCATACTTTTTCTGTAGTTTAATAAGCTCTACACATAAATCATTCTACAAGTTTAATCAATCAAATTAAATGTATCCTTGATCATATGTATTTCATTTAATCCAAAAATCAACATTTCAGCTCTTCTAGGATTTCAGATAATTTACTGAGTTTTAGTTAAGCATTTTCTTTTTTAAATTGTGAAACTGTTAAACTCATAAAATTCAACAAAAACATAAGATACTATATCTAGATTTAAATAAATAGTAAAATTTGTAACATCTTATATAAGATTATAAATATAACATTCAAGTAGTTACAGTTCTTAAAAATTTTACAATTTCAATTATTAGATAGTTACAGCAAATTCAAATTTTTTTTTTTTACTTTCCATAGAACTTTTGCAGTACCATTCTAATTCCTCTAATTAACAAAATTACATGGTTGTTACTTTAATTACCTCCCCCCATACTTACATTTTGCATTGTCCTCAATGTAAAAGATCTTACAATAAATATAGTAATTGTAGTAAGCATGAATATTGTTTCGTTGACTTAGCACCTAACTCAACGAACTTAGTTTAAATGTAAATTCAGGATAAGTAATCAATTACATACATTGTCCTTTTGTATCTCCTTCAATATCTTCTGATTTTTTGATTCTGAAAAATTTTTCATTCACAAATAAAAGCAAAATATATAACAACATAACAAAACATAAATTGTTAAATCAGTGTCTTGTGTGGAACCTAGGCTCCTATGCCTTTGGTGGCTCATAAGCAAGCCAGTTGGTTTCCCAGAATAGATACCAACAAACTGGATTGATATATATATATTTTTTTTCTTTATAAAATAAAACTAAAACTAAAAATTTTTCTCTTCTTTTTCTTTTTCTAAAAAAAATGCAGAATACACACAACATTAAAAACACAAAATCATAGTTTAAAAACATGATTGAAAAGTAGTAACAAATGGAATAAATGTGTTAGTCCATGCAAACTTTTTAGGCATAATTCTTCTTGCTATTAATTCTATTTTAATGCAGTTTACTTTTCTTTTTAGCTTGTAAACTTGTAGTATGTTATCAATACTAAATATAAGTGTATTACCATTAATGAAATGAAATGTAGAAAGGGATCCTCTTCTACTCCAAGATAATGTAGCTGTTTCTATTTCTATATCTATTTCAATATATTCTTCTTCCCACTTCCATTCATTTAGGTCTTTCATAATCCATATTTGAAATTTCCTTATTGTTAGGATCGATAGGCTCACCAAAGGGGGGGTGAATGGTGAAGGTGTGTAAATTTTACTTCTTTTAATTTAGAATCGACTGATTCTATTAAATAGTGAGTTGAAATAAATTAAATGGATGCAAAACAGTAAGAAGAAAATAACACATAACAAATTTTTAGGTGGTTCACCAACTCAGCTAGTCCACCCTCAAGATACACTTGGGCTTCACTAAGTAGACAAGTACTTATAACACTTGCTTTTAGGTTGAAGCAAGAACCAACACTTAGAGCTTTTAGGTATAAGCTTAATAACCAACCTTTCTTTGAACTTTCAAGTTGAAGCTCTCAACCAACAATGAGTTTTCAGGTTGAAACTCACGAACCAACAACTTTAAACTTTTCTATTAGAGTTTTAGCACATGGAGCTTTTTTATTGTAGTGAATCTTTAAGAGTATTCTTGAATGTTGCAGACTTGAGAGTGTATCTAGAATTTTGTGTAGCTCATAGTATATTGTATGATCGTTATGTCTATCTGATCTTCTCTTCACTTCTCATATTTATACCAAAAGGTATAACGATCATATTTTTCTTCCAATAGATGTATTCTACTATACTTGCTAAGAAATCAGACCTAAATATGGTAAGTTATCGTTCAGGGAGGTATTTCAAGATACCCTTCTGATTTTCTCAAACTTTCGAATAGTTAGCTATGTAACTTTCCGAAGGATGTTTGTAACTCACCGAAAAATCACTTAAGTCTTTCTGTCATGTAGGATTTCAGATTGTATAATGAGTTGTCACTCAATCGGATACTTGTAACTATAACTTACCGAATTGTCCTTTGACTGTCAAATAGTTAGCTACAGTAACCCTCCGAAATCCTTCTTTAAGTTTCCGATTGCTTTCTTATTTCAGCACGTGCATAAAAGAATAACTTAAGTTTTCAGATAGATAAGTCTGTAACCTTTCGAAAATTCCTATTTTTCTGATAGTTAGCTTTCTAACTCATCGAAAACTCCTTTAAGCTTCTGTTCTAGATTTCTGCACATGGGTAATTGAATGACTTAAGTTTCGGATAGTTAGTTTTTCTAACTTTTTGATATTCCTTGAGCTTTCGGATAGTTAACTCCTTAACTCTCTGATCATTCAACCAACTTTCTTAACTATTCGATCATTTAACTCTCCAAAGGCTTTATAATTTCGGATAGTTATTCTTCTAACTGTCCGACGGTATTTCTGTTGCTTTACTCTTTAGATACTTAAGCCTGTAACTTACCGAAAATTAACTTTCTTTTGAATACTTGGCTTGGTAACTATCCGATTTTCTTGTAGCTTTATAGCAGTAATTTCTGAATTACCTGTATTTGTTTATTTGCCTTCCAATCTTTTGTTGCACTGTCTTAACTGTGAAATACAATATGTTTTCTCACACAGGTTTTTGCATTATCAAAATACTAAGGTCCTAACACTTAATTCATCCCACCATCTTATCAGACATAAAGTAGGATCATCATATTCATTATACCACATTTCTAATTGAATTTGATCAAATTCTAAAGACGGTGGTTTAGCTATATCACTCGGTATAGGTAATATTTCTATAAAATCATCATAATTGTCTATGCTTACCATGTATAAATAAGATCTAAATGCAATTGTTATATCTGTGACTAGATATATATATCCATCAAGTATGACATGCATGTTGTTAATTAATGCTTTCTATCCTAGATATATCATAGTATTTTAAGTCCAAGATCTATTCAGAAAATTATACACACTTAAACATAAATCTTCATCCCAATTTCCAGTTGGTCTCTAATAATATAATTTTTCAGGAATGGTCAAATTTTTATTCGAAAATATTAAAGCTGACCCATAATTTTCAGTTGGTACTTCATATCTATTAGGCCTTCTTATATTCCATTCTTCTCTTGTGATAGGATTTCTAATCAAAATGTCAGGTAACAGAATTGCATACCTTGGTTTAGTTTTGTATATAATTAATCATTCATCCATCCCCATAATATGATCTATTCCTTCTAATGTATTAGGTGGAATTCTAGTAGTTTTTTCCATATTCATATATTCATAACAGATTGACTTACGATTAAATGACTTCCATAAAAATCCATCTCTAATCTTAGTCATTTTTGCAGCTTGTAGTCCATGAAAATATTTTTCTCTGACACAATTTTTGATTTCCTTTGATACACAACATAATTTGCATAGATCTTTAACTGATAGGTTACTCAGTACTTCCCTTAGTGCATCCAGTGGTAATTTCATCAATTTCATCTGTTGTGATTTTGTATAACATAAACAAAAATTAACAGAGACAAAATTAACATAGCTACTTCACACCCTTGTGGAGTTAGGTCATAACTCAATGGACTAAGTTCGTTGAGTTAAGTAATAACTCTACGATACTACTAACTATTCTACTTACTATATTATACATAGTTACTTCAGTTATACTATTTCATTCAGCTACCCTCCCAAAGGAGGTATCAATTTCATTAACAGTTATGTTAATAGGGTTAGGTATTGCTTGTATTGGCAATCCTCCAATAGGTCTAACTTCCATTGATTCCTTCTATTTAGGGGGTATATTTCTATTTATATTTTGATTTTGAATTGTAGCATTTCCAAATACAAGATCTAGACGATTGTTTAATTGTTGTATTATCTTTTCTAATTTCTCTATTCTAGATCCTTGTTCAATTAAAACTTCATAACTTATATTTTTTTCATTTATATTTTCTCCTCCTTGGAAATTGTTATTTCTCCAAGATAAATTCGGGTGATTTCTTCAATTAGGGTTATAAGAATTTCCAAAGTTATCTTTTTGGTTTCTAGCATAAATAATATCTAAATCATTAACGTTTGCATTCTTTTCTGCTAGCTTTTGATTTAATGATAACTCTTTTATTTTCTTTGTTAATTCAGTTAATTTAACTTCAAGCATAGTGCTTGAATCTATTTTATGCATTCCCCTTGGCAATATTCTTTTATCTGTAATAGCTTCAGCTGAGTTTTCCCACTGTGCAGTTCTTTTTGAAAAGTTTTCTAAATATGCGCATGCTTCTTCACTACACAGTTTTAAAAATCCATTATGACAAGTAGATTCTAATAAAGATTTTGTTGAAACATCTATGTCTTCATAAATTATACCTATTAATTGTGCTTTACTCATTGCATGATGTGGATATTGAGTTAGTAAATCTTTAAATCTTTCAAAATATTTCTAGAATGATTCTCCCTATTTTTGGCTACACATTAATATTTCCTTTTTCTTTTTAATCATTTGATGTGTTGGATAACATTTTTCTAGAAAAATAGAGCAAAATTCAGTCCATGTAGAAATTGAATCAAGCGACAGAGTATATAACCATCTTTTAGATGTGTCTTTTAAAGCAAAAGAGATATATCTAAGTTTAATAGCATCTATACTCATGTTCGACATTTTCATCATTTGGCAAACTTCGTTAAATTCGATAAGGAAATAATAAGCATCCTCTCTTTCTAATCTATGAAAGTGTGGCAATTGACTAATATAATTAGATTTCAATTCAAACCTATCTCTCTCGAAGTTTGGCAATCAAATACATGAAGGTTCATCAACTAATTCAAGATACAGAATTTCCCCTAATGGTTTTTCTACTAGAGCAGCCATATCTTCGTTCTCTTTTAAAGAAAGGTTAGCTACACCCCTAAGGATTTCGTTAAAGTCCAATTTAGAAAATATTTCAGTACGTCTCTGTGTTGAATAATCCTGTGTAGGTGTTCTTACTAATCGTTTAGTGCTTGGAGAACGAATCCATGTGCTCATAAACTCTTAACATAAAGTAAAATAGCAGAAGATTAATTACATACCAGTTTGAAGCTTTATATTCAGTAAATAGTTGTTGACGGATGAAGTTGAATTAGCTGCTTCTCCTTCCAGTTCCCCAACGAATTTCCTTTTCTTCCATAAGTGCTGGTAACTCATAAATAACATTATGTTCTATATTTATAATGCACGTCCATAAAGCAAATGAATCTCATTGCAAGAACGTGTCTTGTAACATGTAGTGTAGTTCCTATTTTTATGGGTACATGTGCCACTTCTAATTTCAAATTTTAGTAACCGCTAAACCCATGAAGTTTCGTTTGTGGCTAAAAGAATAACCGTTTAGCTTAATCCATGAACTAACCTCGTTGAGTTACAGTTAACTCAATAGACTAGCTTCAGTTACTATTGCTAACTTCACGGACTAATTTCCTTGAGTTACAGATAACTCAACGGAGTGATCTTATATTATATTATTGACCTTGTGGAGTTAAGGTTAACTCAACGAATTTACTTTGTTGAGTTAACACTTAGCAAATTCTAAAACTTACTCCTTGTATTAACTTCTATATTTTTTTCTCTCCTACATTTTGTCAACTTAAATAAAGTTAAATACATGCCATTAATGAAGTGTTCTAATTAAAAACTCATTTAAATTTGAACATTATATAAATATTTAACTTGCAATTCATTTCATGTTATGCAGAATTTACATTTTACTTTGCAACATGCAGATATTTTCAGGCATTAACCAGTTATCTTGCATTTAATCCTGTCATTCATAAAATTTCTATATCTTTTAAACAATCTTGCATCTTGTTCAAACAATTATATAATATTCAAGATAATTCATCCATTACATCATTCTCAAACACAAATGCAAAAACATTTGAAAAACATACATTCATTTATATGAATAGTTTACATTACAATCAATCAGATATTTTTCGTACAAATATATACAAGTAGACGAACAATACAATTTAATCTTTTCTCCTAAGTTCATCTACTTCCTTTTGGAGTTTTTCTAATTGTTGCTCTAATTGGTTTATTCTTTTTATAGCTCCTGTAATTTCTCTAGAAGGTTCAACAATCTCTGCAGCAGCATAATTTCTGTATTCTTTCGCTGAAATGGTTCTTGATCTTATCCTTTTGGATGCCCATTTCATGAAATCAATATAGTCCAGCATCAGTAGTGGAATTAGATCTCCATAAAATAATTTCTTCTTCACTATTCTCAGCTTGGAGATAAAAACTACAAACCAATTTATTTGAATTCTGTTCACAACTACATATGTGGCACATTTGACAAATTGACTTAGTTCTATATTATGGCCTTGTCATTGGTAGACATTCTTAATCAAAATATTAGCTATCATGTGTACTTTACCATTTAGTGTTTTAGTCTATTTAATAATGGCACACCAGGATTGATAGCTAAATAATCCTTTATGATTTGTTTTGTCCACTCAACTGTAGTTGTGCTTTCCAGAATTTCTAGTCCTTCATTCTTCAATCCTAAAATGTTGTGGAGAAGCTCTAGTGCTATCTATACATCAACTTGCTCCACGTTGGAAATTAATCCTCTTTCTCCTTATCTTAAGTTTGTATAAAAGTAGGGAACTAGATTCTCATATAATGCATGCACTCTTTCTTGAGAAATAAACTACAGTAGACCTTGGAACTCAGATAAATCCTTAATTTCTTGCATCCCGTTCCAATTTATTGGTCTACTGTAAATGATATCATAATCTCTAATCTCTTGGTATTTATTATATGCTTCTTGACTCCAAAAGTCTACTTCATTCAAAACTGTTACTTCGGTTGGGTCAGGAATGTGAATTTGTTGCTCTAGAGGGGTTTGTTCTTGAACTTCCTCTTCCATGTGTTGAACTTGAATAGACTAAAAATGCTCCGAAGATTCCTGCATTTTTGCTTTTGCTTCTATCTGTGATGGTGAGCCGGTAGAACTCTCCACTCTGTCTTGAATTCTTTCCAAAATTTGCTAAAGAGTTCTTTGCTCTTTAGTGGAATCTGTCGAGTCATTTCTTTCTATATGTACTTGTTCAACTTCTTGTTCAGTTTCTTCTTTTTCTTCTTCCTCTAGACTACTAATCTGCATTGTCACTATTCTTTCTGATTCTGTGGCAGATTGGAATGGAGTTACGGGCAAATCAGCTTCTACCCTAATTTCTGTTTCTTCTACTTGTACAGGCTACAGATTAGTTTCAACCTGTTTTTCTTCTTCTCTTTGCTCTTGCTACTATTGCTCCTACTCCTCCTCAGAATCGGATAGTAGGTTTACAAAAATCAACTCTACAGGCCCTACTGATATTTGCATCTCAGATTTAATCTCTTCTTGATGTTCAGACAATATCTCTTTTCCTTTTCTTCTTCTAATTAATTGTGCCTGGTCTTCCTCTTCTTCTTCTGAGATTAAATCTACAAAAATAGGCTCTACAGGCCTTTAAGCCATAGGTACTGGCTCTTCCTATTTAACTTTTTCTATAATTGCTAGTCTCGAAGGACCAACTTCAGCTCCTCTCACAATAGGTTTGGTAGTGGCTTCTTGGTGCTGTTCAACTTTAATTTTATATTGGGCAACCTTTTTGCAGCATTCTTTTTGCACCATGCATCAAACACCAGATGTGCTATAGCTACTGCCAACTCTTCTAGTTCTCTTTGGTCTTTTCCAATTTGAACCAATTCTTGAAATTCTCTTATTTCTTCCTTAGTAGAAGGCTCTATAATTGCTGCTCTTTCTAACAGCCTTGGTGGTGGAATTGAAGGTCTTGGTTGCTGTTCCTCAAGGACAGGTCTTTCAACAGTCGGCTCCTCTTGTTCTTCATTTTCTTTCCTTTGTTGCTCCTAGATTGCCTACTGAGCTCGTCTACCTATGCATGTTTTGAACCAGAGTCGGGACTTACGTTGGATCAATTTTAGGGCAACTTTGTTATTTGGCCTGATTCTTCTCTCTCTGCTTACAGCAACTTTCGTAGTTACTCTGATTCTTGTTTCCATAATCTGAGGTATTTGTATACCTAAATCTACTAACACTTTCCTCTAGTAGAAAAGGTCAGATTCTACCTTTTGTAGCTCTTTTTCCCTTATCGTATTCCTGATTTTCTGCCTTGTGTGCCATTACTCTGAATCTTTAAGAAATTCTAACGTGTCAACTGCATTTTCCTAGAACTCGGGTGTCATCTTCCTCATTGTGGAGTTACGCAACGGAACAGAATCGCTCTGATTTTTATTAGTCTAAGTTCTAAATGATTCTACGGATAATGCCCCCAAACCCTAAGTTTAGTATAAATAAACCCTAAGTTTAGGCGGGTAATCGAGTTATTTCCCACACAAAACTCTCGCTCTCTCATCCGTGGAATTATAGTTCTGTGGACTTAACTACAGTACTCCGTTGAGTTATAGTTAACTCAATGGGGTAAATTCGTTAACTTATCTTAGACTCAATGGGGTAAATTTGTTAACTTATCTTAGACTCAACGGAGTAAGTTCGTTGAGTTAAGTGTACTCAACAGACTTTCCATAAAGTTATATTTAATAAAAATACATATAATAATTCTTTTTACTACTATCAAGATCGAAGAATTTTCGGTCTAATCGATTCTTAATTTTTCAACATTTTAAAACTTTTCGGTCAAACCGTTATATTCCTCGGTTGAACCTAAATTAAATATTTCTTTTTTTATTATTGGTTGAACCGATACTATACTTCGGTAACACCGACATTAAACTAAATATAATACGATACTATACTTCGGTAACACCGACATTAAACTAAATATAATATATATATTTTTATGTTTTTGTGTTTCGGTCAAATTGATGGATCCTATTGGTTGAACCACAATGATTTTTTTTTTAAAAATATGTTTCGGTAAAACTGATAATTCCTTTCGGTTTAACCGTGATTATATTTAAATAAGTTTTTTTTTTAATATATACTTAGAAAATTTCTTACTAAGTAAAGCTCGAGTAATCCTCTACTCTTACTTCTTCTATAATTCCAAAGGAACTTTTTGGAATTTTCAAAATAGGTCTAAGTTTTTGTCCATTTACTTTAAATATATTTTGATTTTTAGGATTTTCAATTTCAATAGCTCTATAGGAATAAATATTTTGAACTATGTAAGGTCTTGCTCATCTAGATCTTAATTTTCCTGGATGGTTATGGAGTCTAATCATGTAAAGATATATTTCTTGTCCTATTTCAAAGGTTTTTGGAATAATTTTCCCGTCATGCTAGAACTTCATTTTCTCTTTTTCTCTTACAGTTTTTGAATAAGCTTCATTCCTACATTCTTCTAATTCAATCAATTGTATTTTTCTATTCTCAACAGCTTGATTTAAATTAGTGTTCAGAGTTTTTAATGCCCAATAAGCTTTATGTTCAATTTCAGTTGGTAAATGACAACTTTTTCCATATACTAGCCTAAAAGGTGACATACCTAAGCTTGCTTTATAAGTAGTTCTATAAGCCCAAAGTGCATCTATCAATCTATTAGCCCAATCTGTTTTAGTAAGATTTACTACTTTTTCTAAGATTAACTTAATTTGTTTGTTTGTACTTTCTACTTGTCCACTTGTTTGCAAATGATATAATGTTGCAATTTTGTGGTTTACTCCATATTTCTTAATTAAGGCTTCAAAACTTCTATTACAGAAATGAGTTCCTCTATCACTGATAATAGCTTTAGGTATTCCAAATCTAGCAATTATATTGGTTCTTATAAAATGTATTACCACTTTATTGTTATTAGTTTTTGTAGGAATAGCTTCTATCCATTTAGATACATAATCTACCCCCCAACAATATATAATTAAATTGATTAGACATAGGAAATGGACCCATAAAATCTATTCCCCACACATCAAAAATTTCAATCTCAAAAATAGGATTAAGAGGCAGCATATTCCCCTTTGATATTCTTCCTATTTGTTGACATTTTAAACAACTTAAGCAATATTTATGAGCATCTTTGAATAGTGTTAGCTAATAAAAATCACATTGCAGAATTTTAGCAGCAGTTTTTCCTGAACCAAAATGCCATCCACATGCTTGGTCATGGTAGAAAACAATATGCTTTGATATTCAATTTCTAGAATACACCTCCTTAAAACCAGATCAGGACATTTCTTAAATAAGTATGGGTATTCCCAATAGTAATATTTTACTCTTGAAAAGAACAATTTCTTATCCTGTCTATTCCAATCTTTAGATGTTAAACCAGTAACTAAGTAATTAACTATCTCTACATACTAAGGCATTGTGTTGATGGTCATTAATTGTTCATCAGGAAAATTATCCTTAATTTCAATATTTGATTTTTCTATTTGTAATCTTGATAAATGATCTGCTACTACATTCTCACAACCTTTTTTATCTTTAATTTCTAGATCAAATTCTTGTAATAATAATATCCACCAGATCAATCTAGGTTTGGTCTCTTTTTTTGCTATTAGGTGTTTTAAAGCTGAATGATCTGTGTATACTATCACTTTAGCTCCTACAACAAAATCAGATGCATCACACATTAATTCAAATGGATGGCTCCAATCAGGTGCTTGAATTATAGGAGTTGAAATTAAACTAATTTTAAGCTTGAAAAATGCTTCTTTGCAATTTTTATCAAAGTTGAATGAGACATCTTTTAATAGATTGGTTAAAGGTCTAGCTATTTTGCTAAAATCTTTAATAAATCTTCTATAAAATCCAGCATGTCCTAGAAATGATCTAATATCTTTTACTGATTTAGGTTCTGGTAGATTAGAAATTACTTCTATTTTAGCTTTATCCACTTTCAACCCCTTCTTTGAAACAACATGTCCCAAGACTATTCCTTGTTTAACCATGAAGTGACATTTTTCCCAATTTAGAACCAAACTTTTTTCCACACAGCGTTTTAATACTTGGTCTAAATTGTTTAAAAACACTTCATATAAAGTTCCATAAATAGTAAAATCATCTATAAATATTTCTAAAAAATCTTCAGTCATTCTAGTGAATATACCCTACATACACATTTTAGAGGTAGTTGGTGCATTGCATAATCCGAATGACATTCTCTTAAAAGTATAAGTTCCATTAGGACATATGAAAGTTGTTTTCTCTTGATCCTCTAATACTACTGGGACTTGGTTATATCCTGAATACCCATATAGGAAACAAAAATATTCTTGCCCTACTAATTTTTCTAGCATTTGATCTATGAAAGGTAAGGGAAAATGATCTTTCCTAGTCATTGCATTTAACTTTCTATAGTCTATACACACTCTCTAGCCTGATTGAATTCTAGTAGGTATCAAGTCTTGACTTTCATTCCTAATAACTGCTAATCTTGATTTCTTGGGAACTACATGGATTAGGCTAACCCATGAGCTATTAGAAATCAGATAAATTATGTCATTATCTAACTATTTCACTATTTTCTTCCTGACTATTTCTTTAAGGTTTGGATTTAATCTTCTCTCAGGAATTCTACCAGGTTTAGCATTCTCTTCTAAATATATGTGGTGACAGCATAAAGTTGCACTTAACCCTTTTATATCAGTCATAGTCCATCATATTGCTTCTTTATAAGTCATTACTACATCTTTTAATTTCGTAATTTGATCCTCTTTTAAATCTGAAGTAATAATGATTGGACATGTTCGTTTTTCTTCCAGAAATATATAGGTTAATTTAGGAGGTAAAAGTTTTAATTCTAATTATTGCCCATTAGAAGCTAGAGATCCTAATTGAACATCATCATTTTTTAAATTAATTTCTTCTTGATCTCCTTCTATATTTATGCTTTCACTTTCCTCTAAAGTCTCAGAATTGAGTTGCCTATTTAATTCTTCTTGAATCACATCATCTAACATATCTCCTTCATCCTCTAAAAAGTTTATGGTATGTAAGGACATTTCTAATTTCTCAAACTTTTCTGGTTTGAAAATGTTTAATTGAGTATCCTCATTACCATATGCTAACTTCATTACTCTAGTTTTACAATTAATAACAGCCTCTAATGTTGCTAAAAATGGTCTTCCCAAAATTAAAGATGTATCACTATTTTTATGCTTAATTTGTTGGAAATCCAAAATTACAATATCAATAGGATATATGAAGTTTTTGATTTTAATTAAGACATCCTCTATTTTTCCTCTAGGGTATCTTATACTTTTGTTAGCTAATTGAATAACAGTCCTAGTAGGGATTAAGCCTTCTAATCTTAAGGATACAAATATATCACTTGGCATAACATTTATACCTACACTTAGGTCTATTAAGGTTCTTTCTAGAATGATATTTCCTATGGTGCATGATATAACAAGAATTCCAGGATCAGATAACTTTTTAGGAATTTGTGGCAGAAATAGGGAACTACTTTGCTCAGCTAAAAAGACTTTCCTTAAAACTTTTCGCTCTCTTTTCTTAGTACATCAATCCTTAAGAAATTTAGCACAATGTGGCATTTTCTGCAATAAATCTAACAAAGGAATGTTAACTTGTATTTTTTCAAAAATTTCTCTAATTTTTTCTTGTTTTTCAAGAAATGTTTGTTGTAATCTTTCAAGATAGGGTGTTAATGATTGTGATTTAAAAGATTCTTTTTCTTTCATTTGATTAGTTTGATCATTTTTAGTCTCATTTTCAGATTCAGATTTTTCTTCATTGATTTCTTTATTTTCAGATATTACATTTGCATTATCATTTTGATTTTTGTTCTTATCCACCTTCATATTATTTTCGTTTTGAATTCTTGATGGTATATCAGTTTCAGATCTTAATGTTAAACATACATCTTCTAGATTTTTGTTGCTTTCTTGATGTTCTTATATATCATTTTCGTGATTATGATCTTCAACTATTTTTAACTTTAAATTGCATTCTTTAAATTCTATTGCATTTGTATTTTCTTCTGTTTGTATGTCTTGCAAATGATGCAGATTTATAATATTAAAGTTTTCATTTGTATTGTCTTGTTGCATAACTTGTAATTTCATTGTAAATTCATCCAATGCTTTTAGTTTTCTTTCTAGATCATCTAATCTCATTGCATTCAGTTTTTGATCAATTTTCATTATGATTTTTTCAGTTTCATAAATGATATCAATTTTAGGTTCTAAATATGCTTCCTTATAGTTTAATTGGTTGACTTCTTGTTGCTGACACATGAATTGTTCTAGTTTATCCATGTTTTGCTCTAAGCTACACTCTAGTCTATCATACCTATCCCAAATTTCTTTGTCTCTCAACATATTACACATTCTAAACTAACCATTAGTTGGGTAAACTATAGGATTCTCATACTTAGATCTATTATAGTAAAGATAATTCATTTGTTGTTCATGTGATCTAACCATCTGCAATCGTCTCAGTTTTAAACAATTAGAAATGTCATGACCTTCCAAATTGCAGAATTCACATAAGCTAACTACAGGTTTCAGAAATCTTTGAGCATAAGCATATGCCATATTCTCAATTATAGAAGAAAACACACAACACTCCTCGTGCTATTAAAACAAAACAGCACTTACAATTGCTTAGCTTCTCAATCCCCGGTAATGGCGCTAGAAAACTTTTTTGGGTTTTTAGGCGACACTAGAGAACTTGATTAGTTCCCTAACAACGACGTTAGAAAACTTGTTTTGGATTTGTTAACTTCTGTTTAGTTGTGCAAAGTTAAATCTTAAACATGCTTATATCAGTAATTTCTTTTAGAAGTAAACAAACGAACTTTCACACAAATTAGATATTAATTCCAATTTGTATTTTAACTGCAAGTGCACAGTGTATATTGTATTTGTGTGCAAGTACAAGTCGATCCCACAGAGATTGAGTAAGAATTGTGTATTGTTCCGTTTTTTAATAATGAAATTTAGGTGTTCAGTAAGCACTCCGTTGAGTTATAATTAACTCAACGGACTAACCTCATGGACTTAAGTTAACTCCACGAGCCTATCTTTCTAATTTATAATTGCTATTTACAAAGGAATTCGGCCAACTATTGGGCGGTTCCACAGATTGTAAATAACATCAATTAAGCTCTTTAATGCTAATTAATATTAGATTTATCATTAAGTAACACTAACATTCAGATATTTCAAAGAGTAACCATTAAATCTTTAAGTATCTAAAACGAATCAATTTCATTAAATTGTAAAATAATTTTCTATTTTCTGAATCAAACAAACATAAAACATTCATAATACTAACAAAGATAGCATTAATCATGATACAAAACAAACAATACAACACTTAAATACTAAATGTAAACACAGATAAGTTGTTGTTTTTGGTATTTTTGTTTTGATATGTTCATGAAAATGGGCAAAAGGTGAAATGTAAAAATCTCTATCGATAGTAAATACTTCTGTCACTACATGCGACGTGATTACACTACTGAAAACTTAATCACTTACAATTCTGCCTCCTCTCCCTATAGAATCACGAGTCTAGAATTGCAAAATGATCTCCTCTTTAGCATATTAGCATCAACCCAAAACCAAGGTTAGAAGTTTTATGATCTCCTGAGATATGAGTCGGTGCTTGGTGAAAATGGCTTCCCTTCCCGCGACGCGATTACTTCTCACAGTGGTTGTTAGGCACCGTGTTTGGCTCAGAATCGACCCAACATTAGGAAAGTATCCTCATACACCTCCGATGGTTAGTGATTATGGTGATGTTGGTGAATTGTTGGTGATGGTGTGGATGCTTTAGTGAACTTCTGACGCTGCCTATAGTTAGCACAGTCATTCACCTCTAGACACACTGCCACACACCGCCAACCACACTTTCTTCATTTTTTCTCCTCTTCTTTTATATTTCTTCAGTAGTAACTGCTTCTACTTAAATGATCGGTTGAATTTCCTTCATTCATATCAATGATGGTGATTTCTTCTTCCTTCCACGAGTGAATTCCTACGTGATACATGCAATCGTGGTTTTCCTTCGAATGTCTTGTTTCTATAACCGCTATAGTGGCATATTAGAAAATAAATGGTCCGTGGAGTTATAGATAACTTAACAGACTTACTTCGTTGATTTAACTATAAAACTCGTGCAATAAAGAAATAAGCTGCTAACATAACGCGTTACTTTAGTATGTATTCATGTAACTCAACGCGTATAGTTATGCTAACTTAACGAGTTAAACATGTGCATCTCACGTGATATACTAAAATATTTAAATTCAACATGTGCATAATTCTAACTTAACAATTTTAGATATTTCGGACACTTACGACCTTAATTATTCGATGCCTAGATGCATTTCGGATAGTTAACAGATAACTTACCAAAAATCCACTTAAGTCATGTATTATAGTTTCAACACGTGTACTTCAGGAAATAATAAAATATTCTTCTATCGTTAAAAACATAATTGTCCGGTACATTAAACATAACTCTCTGAAATAATAGAAAATTTGGAAACTTAGAAATTTCAAAGCCTGTAATTTACTAACAGTTCAGAAATGTACTAAATTAACATTAATTCCCTGAAATTATGTAGATTCCTTCATTAAAGCATATAACAATGCAATTATAACATAATGGCTTAATTCTCATATGATAAGTTAAATATTATGCAATTAACCATCATTTAACCGTTAATATTATGCACTTTTTCATTCTAAACAATATATCATTGCATTTATAATTTCTTAGGAGAATTGAATTGTATATTGTAATTGAAACCTTAAATAAAAAGATTTGAATAAAATAGTGTCTCTACTTATTTTAATTTTGAAGTTTCGATTATAGTTAAAAATATTGAAAAACACAATTCACCCCTCTATTGTGTAGTCTTTCAATCCTACAAGTGGTATTAGAGTAGGCTTATAGTTTTTGATATGAAATTGATACCAAAATAATTAATATCAAACTTGCTTTACCTTCCTTGATTTTAAATAGAAATTAATATCTGAGTATAGGTTTAACTTTATTGATTTTAGGTTCAATAGATATCGAAAGTTTAAATTATTTAAAATCTTATAGGTTGAAAAATCTATTGTTAAATGACTACTAAAAATGGTAACTTTTCTTTGTATGAAGGCTAGAATCTTAATCATCTTCCTTTATTTGATGGAATACATTTTGAATATTGGAAATATAGGATAACAGTCTTTCTTCAAAGTATATATCATAAGTTATGGTTTATGATTTCTATTAACTACTCCTTATAATACTTAGACAGTTATTGAAAAAGAAAATGAAACTCTAAATGTAAAATGCTTAAATATTTTATTTTGTACATTAAGTTATGATTAGTTCAATAAAGTGTCAACATATAAATCTACTTATGAGGTGTGGCATGCATTAAAAGTTTCGTATGAAAGTACTTATCAAGTTAAAAAGACTAAGATTAATATGTTAATTCATAAGTATGAACTCTTTAAGATGCATGATAATGAAAATATTTCTGAGATGTTTTCCAAATTCCTAGATATTATAAATTCTTTAAAATGCCTAGGAAAGAATTTTGAATAAAATGATTTGGTGAGGAAAATTCTTAGATCCTCAAGTTCTAAATAGTCTTAGAAAGTAACTTTAATTAAGGAATCATGAGACTTAAATATTTATACTATAAATGAACTTATAGGAAATTTGACTAATGAAGTTCAATTAAATTATTTCCTAAGTCATAATAAATTAAAATTAAAGAAAGAAATTTCCTTTAAACTTAATTTAGATTCTGATGAGAACTTAATTTTGTTGACTAGAAAATTTAAGAAAGCATGGAAAGCTAGGAGACAACAAAGGAATAGAAAGAAAAACCTCAACATCAAAATCTTTGAATAAAAAGAATTCTTCATCTAGAAAGTATGTATGTTACAATTGTAAGAAACCTGAACATTTTTCTCTAGATTGTCCTATATGGAAAAATGAAAAACAAAGTAGGACAAATCAAAAGAAGGCTTAGAAAACTTAGTAAAAATTTTACAAGAAAAAAACTTTGAAAGTCACTTGGGATGATACATCAGAAGAGTTTGAATCTAAGAAATCATCATCAAAATCTTCACATTTAGAAGAAGAACAAGAGTTAGAAGATGTTGTCAATGTGTGCTTCATGGCAAATGAGTTTGAGGTAATTTCTGATCCTGAAAATCATTTAGATTTTGACTTTGATGAATTATTATGTGCTTGTTTAGAATGAAAAAGTGCATAATATTAATGGTTAAATAATGGTTAATTGCATAATATTTAGCTTATCATATGAGAATTAAGCCATTATGTTACAATTGCATGATTATAGGCTTTAATGAAAGAATCTGCATAATTTTAGGGAATTAGCGTTATTGTTAGAACCTTTGTATTTTGATAATGCAAAAACTTGTGTGAGGAAACAAATTGTATTTCACAGATATCATAAGACAGTTAAGTAAATTGAAGATTAGAAGGCAGATAAGTCAATACAGATAGTTTAGAAATTGCTGCAAGAGAAAAACAGGATTTTCAGAAGGTTACTAGGCTTAAGTATCTGGAAGAAATGGATCTTTGGTGAGTTATAGGCTTAAGTATTTGAAGAGTCAATTTAAAATAGTAGATACACTATTGGATAGTTAGAAGAATGACTATCCGAAATTACAATGCCTTCAGAAAGTTTAAAAGATAGTTGATTGAATGATCGAAAGATTAGGAAAGCTAACTATTCAGAAATTCAAGGAAATCAGAAATTTAGAAAGGCTAATTATCTGAAACTTAAGTCATTCAATTACTCACGTGTAGAAATTTAGTTGGAAGCTTACAAGGAAATTTGGAAGGTTATTGTAGCTAACTATTTGGAAACTTAAAACACTTCGTTAAATTAATAGCTACAACTATCCAAAAGTTAAGTTACTCAAATACACACGTGTAGAATTCAGAAATTTAGCTGGAAGTTTAAAAGGATTTTCAGAGAGTTAGAAAGCTAACTATTCGAAAATAGGAAGTTTCAGAAGGTTACAAATTTAACTATCCAAAACTTAATTCATTCAATTATGCATGTGCAGAAATAAAGAAATACGTGTCGAGTAGTCAAAAGCCTTGAAGTATAACTATTCGAGTTTTTCGAAGGGTTACAAGATAACTGTTTGAGTTTTTTGAAGAGTTACAAGCTAACTGACTGAAACTAAGAAGCCTCACATGTATGACTTAAAATCCCACGTGACATAGACAAAAGGACTTAAGTGGATTTTCGATGAGTTATGGCTATCCTTCGAAAAGTTACACAGCTAACCATCCGAAAATCAATGGGAATCGAAAGGTTACAAGCTGAACATATATAGAACGATAATTTACTATTTTTAGGACTAACTACACAATAAGTATAGCAGAAAACATTCGTTAGAAGTGAATATGATCATTATACCTCTTGGTATAAATATAATAAGTAAAGGAAAGATAAAAATAACGATAATCATATATTGAGAGCTACTCAAAAATTCTAGAAAAATACTTAGTTTGCTAATATAGAAGTGATACACTCTCTAGCATACTGAAGCACAAAAGTTCCCTATGCTCAAGTTCTGATTCAAAGCTCAAAGCTATTGATTCGTGAGTTTGTACCTAAAAACTCATTATTGGTTAAGAGCTTGGACCTTAAAGCTCGAGAAAGGTTGGTTGCTGAGCTTCTACCTGAAAGCTCAATTGTTGGTTTTTGCTTCAACTTGAAAGCAAGTGTTATAAGTAGTTATATACTTAGTGAAGCCCAAGTGAACCTTGGGGGTGGATTAGCTGAGTTGGTGAACCACCTAAAATCTCATTGTATTCATTATTCTTTATTGTTGTGCATGCATATCTATTAATTAAGCTCACAGATTAATTGAATCAACTAATTAAGTTTAAAAAGAACTTAATTTTACACATAGATCACCATTCACCCCTCCTTTGGTGAGCCATACAATCCTAACAATTGGTATCAAAGCTTGGTTAATCCATTTTTAAGATTTAACCATCTAGATTATTATGGCACAATTTGCTAAGGGTCAAAACATCCACAGACCTCCTCTATTTGATGGTTTCAAATTATTGGAAGAATAGAATGGAGTGTTTCCTTAGGAGTTCTGATGTAAAACTCTAGAAGATTGTTGTTCTTAGAACTACACTTCCTACTAGTAATGTTATGGACTAGACTGAGGAGAATGAGAGAATCATCTAGTTGGATGCTTGAGGGTTGAATGCTATATACTATGCACTTACGGCTGAACAATATAATAAGGTATCTGCATGTAAATTAGCACATGAATCTTGGAAAATCCTTCAAGTTACACATGAAGGTATAAACCAAGTAAAGAACACAAAAATTAGCATCTTGTCGAGAAAATTAGAACTATTCAAGATGAATGAAAGTGAATGCATAACTAAAATGTTTTCTAGATTTATTGAGATCATTAACAGCCTGAGAGGCTTAGGAAAGGAATTTTCTATGCATGAACAGGTACAAAAGATTTTGAGAAATTTAATTGTTGAGTGGAAACAAAAATCCACCTTCATTCAAGATTCCAAGGACCTCAACAACTGCACTGTTGAAGAGCTATTGGGCAATCTATTGGCCCATGAGGTTCAGATGAAAGACTGGAAGGAATATGAGGGAACTATTGAAAAGAAAGCTGAGAAGAAAAAGGAAATTTCATTTCCTTCAACTAAAGAAGCTCTAAGCTCAGATGATGATGAAATTATGTTGTTGGTAAGGAATTTCAAAAAATTTATGAAAAAAAACAATAAGACCAGCTCCTCCAAAAGAACAATCCCTACATGCTTTAAATGCAAAAGGCAAGGGCATATACAAACCTTCTATCCATTGTAGACAGAAGAGGATCAAACAGATAAGAAGAAAGGATGGAAAAATAAAAAGAAAATGACTCTTAAAACTACTTGGGATAATAGTAGCTCCTCAAGTAGTTCTTCAGAATCTGAAGAGGAAGCTGTAGCCAACGTGTGCTTTACAACAGAAGAGGTATGCTCCACTTCTCCTTATTGTTCAGAAAATGAGCATGATGACTTAGATGTAAATAGTCTTCTTTGTATAGTAGATAGTCTATATGTTAAATGTAAAGAATATAAGAAAGATATTAAAAGTTTAAATAATTGTTTAGAAGACTCTTTTGTTGAGTTAGAAAAAGCTCTTGATGAAAATAGAAATTTAAAAACTAAAATGGATAAATATAGTTGTGATAATTGTGAGTTAAGAGAAGAAAAGAAAAATTTATTAGTTGAAATCTCTAATCTAAAGAGTACTATTTGCAAGTTTACATAAAGTCAAAAAGGGCTAGATAAAATTATAGGATCTCAACGACAAAATGGAATTAAATATGACTTAGGGTATACTACACCACAAGAAATACCTTATTGAGGTGACATGATTCGATCATATAGAGATGACACTACTATTTTTGCTATCAGAAGAAGATCTAGTCATATGTGACTACCAAGAGACAATGAATTCAATGTTTTAAAGACTAACTCTGTTGAATCCAAGAAGATTTGGGTACCAAAAGTCTTAATTTCAGTATAACTTATAGGATGGCAAGGAGCTTCAAGCACAAATGACAAAATAGATTGTGGATAGTAAATGCTCAAAGCATATGACAAGTAAGAGAAGACTTCTTAATTCAATTAAAACTTTAAATTCAAGATCTGTTAAGTTTGGTAATAATAAAAAATGTAAAATTACTGCAATAGGAAGTATTACATCTGAAAATGATAGAATTGAGAATGTCTTGCATGTTAATGGACTAAAAACAAAACCTACTAAGTATAGGACAATTGTGTGATAAAGGATATAATGTTTCATTTACTACTGAAAATTGTTATATTACTGATCAAGCTACAAATGAAATAAAATTCATTGGTTTTAGAAATTGTTCAATTTATACTCTAAACTTTCCATGTGAAAATTCTGCAAATGATTCTTGTTTGGTAGCATCTAGTGAAGATGATTGGTTGTGGCATAAGAGACTTGGTCATGTGAATATGAAAATTCTTAGAAAGTTATCCAAAAATGATTTAGTTAGGGGATTACCCAAACTTAAATTCAAGAAAGACAAAGTGTACAATGAATGCATGTTAGGCAAGTAGAAAAGAAATTCTTTACAGAGCAAAAATGAGATTTCCACGATTTCCACTGGAAAGCCTTTGAAACTGTTACATTTGGATCTTTTTGGTCTAACTCAAACATCAAGTCTAGGGGGTCGAAAATATACATTTGTTATTGTAGATGATTTCTCTAGATTAATTTGGGTAATATTTTTGGCACATAAAAATGAGACATGCAATAAATTCAGAAATTTCTACACAAGAGTTCAAAATCAAAAGAAACTGATAGTGAAGAAAATTAGAAGTGATCATGGAGGAGAATTTGAAAATTATGAATTCGAAAATCTTTGCAATACTTTTGGAATCTTATATGAATTCCCCTACCCTAGAACTCCAGCTCAAAATGGAGTTGTGGAAAAAAAGAATAGAACATTGCAAAAAATGGTTAGAACTATGTTGAATGCTACTAACATACCAAAATTTCTTTGGGCTGAAGCTGTTGGTACAGCTTGTCACATATCCAATAGAACTCATATCAGATATATGCTGAATAAGACATCATTTGAACTTTGATATGATAAGACACCAAATGTTGGATATTTTAAGACATTCAGATGCAAATGTTATGTCTTAAACACTAGAGATGCTAAAGACAAGTTTGACTCAAAATCTGAACCTGCCATACTTGTTGGGTATTCCTCTAGAAGCAAAGCATATAGAGTATATTTTGCTAAAGATAGAAGAGTAGAGTAAAGTATAAATGTTTAGTTTGATGAACATTTGATACAAAACTTAAGAAATTTGAAGATTGTCAGTGAAAGTGAAAATAAAGAATATGAAACAATTAAATGCAAGCTAAAATCCAAGTCCCAAGCATCAGATCAAAATCAAAACAGTTAGAAATTCAAATTAGATCATCTAATGGAACAAATAATTGGAAATATAGCCAAAGGAGTACAAACAAGAAGTAAGACACAAGATATTTGTAATTATTGTGCATTTGTGTCAAAAATTAAGCCAAAATCAGTGGATGAAGCTTGTAAGGATAATTATTAGACAATGGCTATGTTGGAAGAATTAAATCAATTCTAAAAAAATAATATTTGGAATTAGTGAAGAAACCAGTAGGAAAATCCATCATTGGAACTAAATGGATTTTTAGAAATAAATTAGATGAAGAAGGAAACATTCTCAGAAATAAAGCTTGACTAGTTGCATAAGGATATAATCAGCAAGAAGACATTGATTATGAAGAAACTTTTGCGCCTATAACCAGAATTGAAACTATTAGAATGTTGCTTGCTTTTGCAAGTAGTATGAGAATAAAATTCTTTCAAATGGATGGAAAGAGTGCATTTCTAAATAGAGAAATATAAGAAGTATTTGTTAAATAGCCCCCTAGATTTGAAGATGAAGAAAAATCAGATCATGTATACAGATTAAACAAGGCTTTGTATGATCTGAAATAAGCACCTAGGGTATGGTATGAAAAATTGAAGAAATTCTTAACTGATAATGATTTTAGCATAGGTAAAGTGGATAACACTTTGTTTATCAAAATCTTTGATTTGCACATGTTAATTGTTCAAATCTATGTTTATGATATTTTTTTGGGGCTACATCAGAAAAACTATGTCATGAATTTTAGAATTTGATGAAAAATAAATTTGAAACGAGCATGATGGGAGAGTTGAAGTTTTTCTTAGGACTATAGATCCATTAAGTGAAGAATGACATCTTTGTTAATTAGGAAAAATACTACAAAGAAACTCTAAAGAAATTTGGTTTTGAAAATATCAAATCTGCAAACACACTAATGAGTTCAAATATTAAACTTGAAAATGATGACTTAAGTGTTGCAGTAGTTTAAAAGAAATATAGAGGCATGATTGAATCTCTATTGTATTTATCAGCAAGTAGGCTAGATATCATGTTCAGTGTATGCTTGCGTGCTAGATTTCAAGCATCACCAAAAGAATCTCATTTGAAATCAGTCAAAAGAATCTTCAAGTATTTACAAGGTACTAAAGATTTCAGATTATATTACTCAACTGATAGTAGTCTAACTTTAACAGGTTATAGTGATGCAGATTATGCAAGTAGTAGATTAGATTGAAAAAGTACAAGTGGTACATGCCAACTACTTGGAAGTTCTTTAATTTCATGGTTTAGTAGGAAACAAAACTGTATTACATTATCCACTACTAAGGCAGAATATATTGTAGCAAGTCTATGTTGTGCTCAAATTTTATGGATGTAGCAAACTTTAGCAAATTACAAACTTAAAATTTAGAATACAGAAATATATTGTGATAACAATAGTACAATAAGTTTATCCAAGAATATAGTACTTCACTCTAGAGCCATGCATATCGAGATCAGACAACATTTTTTGAGAGATCATGTGGAAAAAGGGCATATTTCACTTAAGTTTGTTCCAATAGAAAATCAACTTGTAGACATTTTTACAAAACCATTAAATGAATCAACATTTAATCATATTAGAAGAAATCTAGGCATATGCTCTATACATGACTTATAATGCATTCATATTGGTTTTATGATTATTACCACTCAAGCTCACCATATGGGAGCTTGTTTTCTACTAACGTGTACTCTTGCAAGATTTTAAGGTGTGCATACTCTCAGGGGAAAAGTAAGTTAGAAAATAGAAGGGGTCAATAGGAGAAGATCTGTTAGCCAACCCAGGATTAAAAGGGGAGAAGATTTTGACTACAAGAGTTAGGAAATAGAGATCTCCTTTTATCTAATGACAAAAAAGGGGAGAAGAATAAAGAAAAATTACATGGAAGGCAGGGGGAGAATTTCTAGCACACAAATAGGGAGAGAAATTTACTCTAGTATTCTGTACTCACTATAAATCATGTAACTCTAGAAATTTGTTTCACTTATTTTCTGTATGATTGAATGTATAGAAATAAACTACGGAGTGAAATACATGTAATTAAATGTAAAGGATTTTGTCATTATCAAAAAAGGGGAGATTGTTAGAACCATTGTATTTTGATAATGCAAAAACCTGTGTGAGGAAACAAATTGTATTTCACAGATATCACAAGACAGTTCAACAAATTGAAGATCAGAAGGTAGATAAGTCCATACATATAGTTTAGAAATTGCTGTAAGAGAAAAATAGGAATTTTAGAAGGTTACTAGGTTTAAGTATCCAAAAGAAATGGATCTTCGATGAGTTATAGACTAAAGTATCCGAAGAGTCAATTTAAATCAACAGATACACCGTCGGACAATTAGAAGGATAACTATCTGAAATTACAATGCCTTCGAAAAGTTTGAAAGATAGTTGGTTGAATGATTGGAGGGTTAGGAAAGTTAACTATCCAGAAATTCAAGGAAATCGAAAAGTTAAGAAGGCTAATTATCCGAAATTTAAGTCATTCAATTACTCATGTGCAGAAATTCAGTTAGAAGCTTACGAGGAAATTTGAAAGATTACTGTAGCTAACTATCCAGAAAGTTAAAATACTTCAGTAAGTTAACAACTACAACTATCTAAAAGTTAAGTTACTCAAATACACACGTGCAGAATTCAGAAATCCAGTCGGAAGCTAAAAAGGATTTTCGGAGAGTTAGAAAGCTAACTATTTTAAAAACAAGAAGTTTCAGAAGGTTACAGATTTAACTATCCAAAACTTAAGTCATTCAATTATGCATGTGAAGAAATAAAGAAATACGTGTTGAGTAGTCAAAAGCCTTGAAGTATAACTATTCGAGTTTTTTGGAGGGTTATAAGATAATTGTTCAAGTTTTTCGGAGAGTTACAAGCTAATTGATCGAAACTAAGAAGCCTCATGTGTATGACTTAAAATCCCATGTGACAAAGACAAAAGGACTTAAGTGAATTTTCGATGAGTTACAGCTATCCTTCAGAAAGTTACATAGCTAACCATCTAAAAATCAAAGGGAATCAGAAGGTTATAAGCTGGACAATATATAGAACGGTAACTTACTATTTTTAGGACTGACTACATAGTAAGTATAGCAGAAAACATCTGTTAGAAGTGAATATGATTGTTATACCTCTTGGTATAAGTATGATAAGTAAAGGAAAGATAAAAATAACGATAATCATATATTGAGAGCTACTCAAAAATACTAGAAAAATACTCAGTCTGCTAATACAAAAGTGATACACTCTCAAGCATACTAAAGCACAAGAACTCCCTACGCTCAAGTTCTGATTCAAAGCTCAAAGCTGTTGGTTTGTGAGTTTGTACTTGAAAACTCATTGTTGGTTAAGAGCTTGGACCTAAAAGCTCGAGAAAGGTTAGTTGCTGAGCTTCTACCTAAAAGCTCAAGTGTTGGTTCTTGCTTCAACCTGAAAGCAAGTGTTGTAAGTAGTTATATACTTAGTGAAGCCCAAGTGAACCTTGGGGGTAGACTAGCCGAGTTGGTGAACCACCTAAAATCTCCTTGTGTTCATTATTCTTTACTAATGTGCATGCATATTTATTAATTAAGCTCACAGATTAATTGAATCAACTAATTAAGTTTAAAAAGAACTTAATTTTACACATAGATCACCATTCACCCCCTTTGGTGAGTCATACGATCCTAACAAATTAGGTATATTTTTGAACTGTTGGTGAGATTTAGACCTTTTTGGTTTTTGAAGTATCTGAAACGTTTGTTGTTTCGGAAAGTTTTATTTTATGTACGAGATAGTTTAGTTTTAAATGCTTAAAGAGTATTTTATTATTTTAAGGACACATGTTGTGACATTAATACATGACTTAAGTTGTTTTACGAAAAATTTAAATGGTAACTATCTGAAATGCATCTAAGCATCAGATAGTTATGTTGACAAGTATTCAAAATACTCTTTTTCCATCAGTCAGTTGTTTTAGTATTATAAGTTATTTTTTTATGACATGTGGCATAGAAATTATTTATATATAGTCTTTAAAGGTGTAAAAACTCGTTAAGTTAGAAGTATGCACATGTTGAATTTAAATATTTTATTACATCACGTGAGTTGCACATGTTTTATATTATTATTTTATATCAAGTCTGTTAAGTTAAACTTTACTCAACGAGAAAAGTCTATTGAGTTAACAGTTAAGACAATGGAGTAAGTCCATTAAGTTACGCTAACTCCACAGACCAACTACTTTCTAATATTTAATATGAAGCGGTTGTAGAAATGGGAAATTCGAAGGAAAACCATGATTACATGTATCATGTAGGATTTAAATCGCAAAATGAGGAAGGAATCACCATAGTTGATATGAATGAAGGAAATCCAACCGATCATTTAGGTAGAGGCAGTTACTATTAAAAGAAATATAAAAAGAAGAGGAGAAGAACGAAGAAAGGGGGTGGAGAACTGCACTAACTGTAGGAAGCATCGATAGTTCTCTGAAGCTCCACAACACCACCACAATCACCAACCACTGGAGGTCTATGAGGATACTTTTTAGATGTTAGGTTGATTCCGAGCCAAACACAGTGATTG
The DNA here is from genome assembly GCA_036874045.1 of Cymodocea nodosa. Lineage (NCBI taxonomy): Eukaryota > Viridiplantae > Streptophyta > Magnoliopsida > Alismatales > Cymodoceaceae > Cymodocea > Cymodocea nodosa. The sequence continues at coordinate 21,032,503 of CM072336.1, forward strand.
ACAACTATTGTGAGAAGTAATCACATCATAGGAAGGGAAGCCATTTTTATTAAGTATTGACTCATCTCTCAAGAGATCGTAAAGCTTCTAGCCTTGGTTTCAGGTTGATGCCAATATACTAAAGAGGAGATCAACTTACAAGTCTCGGTTTGCGATTCTATAGGGCAAGGAGGCGTGATTATAAGTGATTAAGTTTTCAATGGTGTAATCATGTTGCATGTAGTGATGAAAGTTTTTACTATCAATAGAGAATTTCTACATTTTATCTTTCATTCATCTTTAGGAACATATCAAAACAAAAATCCCAAAAACAAAACTAATTATTTGTGTTTATAGTTAGTATTTATGTGTTGTATTGTTTGTTTTGTATTATGATAAAGTTATTATTGTCAATATTGTGAATGTTTTATGTTTAGTTGATTCAGAAAATAGAAAATAGTTTTATTGATTACTGAAATTGATTTATACAGAATATCTAAAAATCTTAATGGTTATTCTTTGAAAAATCTAAATGTTAGTGTTGATTAATGACAAATACCAGATAAACTAACATTAAAAGCTTAATTGATGTTATTTACATCCTATGGAATCGCCCAATGGATGGTTGAATTCCTTTGTGAGTGGCAAAATTCAATTGGAAATTACTAGTCAGACTCGTAGAGTTAACTTAAGTCCATAAGGTTAGTCCATTGAGTTAACTATAACTCAACGAGAGAAATCCATTGAGTTAGCAGCAAGTTAACGGAGTGTGTAATTTAAAAGATATAAAACTCCAATTATAAAAGTTAAAATAGTATGCAATTTTTACTCAATCTCTGTGGAATCAACCTATACTTGCACACAAATACAATAGACATTGTGCACTTGTAGTTAAAAACAAATTGGATTTAATATCTAATTTGTGAAATTTTATTTGTATACTTCTAAAAGAAATTATTAAGAGACGAATAAAGTAAACGAAATTCACTCAAACAAAGTATTTAAGAAAATATACACATAAAAGTAAACAAAACAAACTAAACAAGCTTTTTTGACGTTGTTGTCGGGGATTGAAAAACTAAGCAACTATAGTGTTGTTTTGTTTTAATAGCATAAGGAGTGTTGTGTGTTTTTATCATTGAAAATATGGCATATGCTTATGCTCAAGGATTGCTGAAACCTGTAGTTAGCATATGTGAATTCTGCAATTTAGAAGGTCATGACATTGCTAATTGTTTGAAATTAAGATGATTGCAAATGGTTAGATCACATGAACAACAAATGAATTATATCTAGTATAATAGAATTGAGTATGAGAAACCTACAATTTACCTAACCAATATTCAATTTAAAACAACTAATGTGTTGTTTAGAATGAAAAAGTGCATATTATTAACAGTTAAATGATGGTTAATTGCATAATATTTAGCTTATCATATAAGAATTAAGCCATTATGTTATAATTGCACTATTACATGCTTTAATTGAAGAATCTGCTTAATTTGGGGGAATTAATGTTAATTTAGTACATTTTTGAACTGTCGGTAAGTTGCAGGCTATGAAATTCTTTAGTATCCAAATTTTTTGATATTTCAGACAGTTATGTTTAACATACTGAACATATTCGGACAGTTATGTTTAACAGACTAAACATGTATCAGATAGTTATGTTTAAATTGCTGAACAGTTATGTTTTGAAAGAATATTTTATTATTTCCTGAAGTACACGTGTTGAAACCATAATGCATGACTTAAGTGAACTTTCGGTGAGTTATCTCTAACTATCTGAAATTGCAGCTGGGCATCGGACAATTATATGTGTAACTCTTCGAAATCTCTTTTTATTTATAAAATAGCTGAGGACACGTGTCATGTTCTAGGAAAGTGACTTAAGTAGATTTTCGGTGAGTTATCTATAACTATCCGATGCTCAGAAATGCATCTGAGCATCGGATAGTTAGACCTGTAACTCTCCGAAATGTTATTTTATGATTAAACTGCTGCTGACACGTGTCGAGATCTGGTAGATTTACTTAAGTTATATATCGGTGAGTTATTTGTAACTATCCAAAATGCATTTGAACATCAGACAGTTAGGTTTTTAAGTATCCGAAATGCACCTGAGCATCAGATAGTTAAATTTATGCACGTGTTGAATTTAAATGCTTTAGTATATCACGTGAGATGTACATGTTTAACTCGTTAAGTTAGCATAACTGTACGCGTTGTGTTACATGAATATACACTAAGGTAACGCGTTATGTTAGCAGCTTATTTCTTTATATTTTCTAATATTCCACTGTAGCGGTTGCAGGAACAGACAGTTGAAAGAGAAAAATCACGTTTGCACGTATCGCGTAGGGAAAGAAATCATCGCCGTTGATACGAATGAAGGAAATCCAACTGACCATTCAAGTAGAAGTAGTTACTACTGAAGAAATATAAAAGAAAAGAAGAAAAAGAAGTAAAGTGTGTGTGTATGATCAATGGGCGGACAATGTGTGTAGAGGAGGATGAGCGTCGCAATTCTCTGAAGTTCCACACCAACCATCACCATCACCACCATAATCACCAACCATCAGAGGTCTGTGAGGATACTTGCTTGATGTCGGGTCGATTCCGAGCCAAACACAGTGCCTGACAACCACTGTGAGGAGTGATCGCATCGCGGGAAGGGAAGCCATTTTCACTAAGCGCCGACTCATATTTCAGGAGATCGTAAAGCTTTTAGCCTTTGCTTCGGGTTGATGCCTGTATGCTAAAGAGGAGATCATCTTGCAATTCTGGACTCACGATTCTATAGGGAGAGGAGACAGGATTGTAAGTGGTTTAATTTTCAATGGTGTAATCGCATTGCAAGTAGTGTCGGAAGTATTTACTATCAAGTGAGATTACTTTACATTTCATCTTTTGCCCATTTCCATGTTCATATGAAAACAAAAATACCAAAAACAATTTATCTATGTTTGTATGTTATATTTGAGTGTTGTATTGTTTGTATTGTATAGTGATTAATGTTATCTTTGTCAGTGTTGTAATTGTTTTATGTTTATTTTAGTTTTATAGTTTACTGAAATTGGTTCGTTCAAAAGACTTAAAGATTTTAATGGTTACTATTTGAATTATCTGAATGTTAGTATTGCTTAATGATAAATCCAATGCTAACTAACATTAAAGAGCTTAATTGATGTTATTTACAATTTATGGAATCGCCCAATGGTTGGCCGAATTCCTCTGTAAATAGCAGTATTAAAAAGAAAAGACAGGCTCGTGGAGTTAACTTAAGTCCACGAGGTTAGTCTGTTGAGTTAGCCATAACTCAACGAACTTAGTTCGTTAAGTTAACTGTAATTCAACGAAGAGCTTATTGAATATATAAATTTGATTGTTAACAAATGAACAGTTCTCAAGTTCTTCAGCAATTCCCTATGGGATCGACCTGTACTTGCACACTGATACAATAGACACTGTGCACTTGTAGTTAAAGTACAAATTGGAATTAATATCTAAATTGTATTAAAGGTTGTTTGTTTACTTCTAAAAGAAAGGATAGGCATAAAGATAAATTAACTAAGTAAAAACAGAATTAACAAATCCAAGTTTTTCTAGTGTAGTGCTGGGAAAACACTAAACAAGTGTCAAGAGACAAGGAAGTTTGGGATAAGTTTGATAGACTTGAGTGCAGTTTAGAACAAAATTTAGACAAATTGGAATAATACATGTATCAACAACAAGAAGTCAACCAAACAAACTATAAGGAAAATTATTTAGAACCTAAAATTGATATCATCTATGAAATGGAGAAAACCATAATGAAAATTGGTCAAAAATTGAATAAAATGAAATTAGATGATTTGGAAAGAAAGCTAAAAGCACTAGATGAATTTACAATGAAATTCCAAGTTATGCAACTTGAAAACACAAATGAAAATTTCAATGTTGAAGATTTGCATAATTTGCAAAACATAAAGATAAAAAAGAATACCAATGAAATAGGAATTAAGAAATGTAATGTAATGAAAGAAAACTTGGAAACAATTAAAAATCAAAATCATAAAAACAAAATGGTAATACAAGAACATCAAGAAAGTAATGAAAATCTGGAAGATGTGTGTATAACATTAAGATTTGGAACTTATGTGCTACTAAGAAGTCAAAAAGAAAACAAAATGGAGGAAAGTAAGAACAAATTCAAGATGAAAATGAACATGTAATACCTAAAAACTTAGAAACCAATGAAGAAAAATCTGAATTTGAAAATGAAACTAAGAATGATCAAAAGAATGAAATGAAAGAAAAAGAATCTTTTAAATCACAATCATTAGCATCCTATCCTGAAAGATTAAAACAAACATTTCCTGAAAAATAAGAAAAAATTATAGAAATTTTTGAAAAAGTATAAGTTAACATTCCTTTGTTAGATTTATTGTAGAAAATGCCACCTTGTGTTAAATTTCTTAAGGATTGGTGTATTAAGAAAAAGGAGCAAAAAGTGTTAAAAAAAGTCTTTTTAGCTAAGCAAAGTAATTCTCTATTTCTGCCATAAATTTCTAAAAAATTATTTGATCTAGGAATCCCTATTATATCATGTAAAATAGGAAATACCATGTTGGAAAGAACTTTAATAGACCTAGGTGTAGGTATAAATGTTATGTCTAATGATATATTTACATCCTTAGGATTAGAAGACTTAATCCCTACTTGGACTGTCATTCAATTAGTAGATAGAAGTATAAGATACCCTAGAGGAAAAATAGAAGTTGTCCTAATTAAAGTAAATAACTTCATCTATCCTATTGATATTGTTGTTTTGGATTTCCAATAAATTAAGCATTAGAATCATGATACATCTTTAATTTTGGGAAGGCCATTTCTAGCAACGTCAAGGGCTATTATAAACTTTAAAAATGGAATGATGAAATTAGTATATGGTGATGAGGGTACTCAATTAAATATTTTCAAACTAGAAAGGGATGAGTAGTTAGAAATGTCCTTACATATTGTAAACTTTCTAGAGGATGAAGGAGATATGTTAGAAGATGTGATTCAAGAAGAATTAAATAGACAAATAGAAATTGAAAATTTAGAAGTAAATGAAAATATAGATGGAGACTTAAACATAGATGTAGAAGAAGACCAAGAAGAGTTTAATATCGAAGATGAAAATGTTAAATTAGGAGCTCTAGCTTCTGATGGTCAACACTTAAATTTAAAACCTTTACTGCCTAAATTGACCTATATATTTCTAGAAGAAGAAAGGACTTGTCCAATTATTATTGCATCAAATTTAAAAGAAGATCAAATATCTAAATTAAAAGATGTAATCAAGACATATAAAGAAGCAATAGGATGGATTATGGTTGACATAAAAGGGTTAAGTTCTACATTATGCCGTCATCATATATATTTAGAAGAGAATGCTAAACCAATTAGAATTCTTGAAAGGAGATTAAATTCAAACCTTAAAGAAGTAGTTAGGAAGGAAATTGTGAAATAGTTAAATAATGAAATAATATATTTGATTTCTAACAGCACATGAGTTAGTCTAATCCATGTAGTTCCTAAGAAATCAGGATTAACTATTATTAAGAATGAAAGTCAAGACTTGATACCTACTAGAATTCAATCAGGTTGGAGAGTGTGTATAGACTATAGAAAGTTGAATGTTGTGACTAGAAAAGATTATTTTCCCTTACCTTTTATAGATCAGATGTTAGAGAAATTAGTAGGGTAGAAGTATTTTTGTTTCCTAGACGGGTATTCAGGGTATAATCAAGTCCTAGTAGCATTAGAAGATCAAGAGAAAACAACTTTTACATGTCCTAATGGAACTTATGCTTTTAAAATGATGCCATTTGGATTATACAATGCACTAGCCACCTTTTAAAGGTGTATGCAAGGCATATTCACTAGAATGATTGAAGATTTTTTAGAAATATTTATGAATGATTTTACCGTATATGGAACTTCATATGAAGTATGTTTAAACAATTTAGATCAAGTATTAAAACGATGTATGGAAAAAAATTTGGTTCTAAATTGGAAAAAATGTCACTTCATGGTAAAATAAGGAATTGTCTTGGTACATGTTATTTCAATGAAAGGACTGGAGGTAGACAAAGCTAAGATAGAAGTAATTTCTAATCTACCAGAACCTAAATCAATAAAAGATATTAGATCATTTCTAGGACATGTAGAATTTTATAGGAGATTTATTAAAGACTTTAGCAAAATAGTTAGACTTTTAACTAATCTATTAAAAGATGTTCCATTTAACTTTGATAAAAATTGCAAGGAAGCCTTCTTTAAGCTTAAAACTAGCTTAATTTCAACTCCTATAATACAAGCACCTAATTGGAGCCATCCATTTGAGTTAATGTGTGATGCATTTGATTTTGTTATAGGATCAATGTTGGGATAGAAGATAGAAAAATCTCCTAGAGTGATTCATTAAGCAAGCAAAACTCTAAATGATGCTTAAGTTAATTATACAACTACTAAAAAAGAATTATTAACTGTTGTGTTTGCTTTAGAAAAATTTAGATCATACTTAATAGGAGCTAAAGTGATAGTATATACGAATTATTTAGCTTTAAAATACTTAATAGAAAAGAAAGAAACTAAACCTAGATTGATCCGGTGGATATTATTATTGCAAGAATTTGATCTAGAAATTAAAGATAAAAAAGGATGTGAAAATGTAGTAGCAAACTATTTATCAAGGTTATAAATAAAAAAATCAAACATTGAAATTATGGTTCATTTTCCTAATGAATAATTAATGCTTATAAACACAATACCTTGGTGTGCAGACATAGTTAACTATTTAGTTACAGGTTTAACACCTAAGGATTGAAATAGACAGGATAAGAAATTGTTCTTTTCAAGAGTGAAATATTACTATTAGGAAGACTCATACTTATTTAAGAAATGTCCTAATTTAGTCATAAGGAGATGTGTTCTAGAAATTGAATATCAGAGCATATTATCTTTTTGTCATAACCAAGCATGTGGAGGACATTTTGGTTCAGGGAAAACTACAACCAAAATTTTGCAATGTGGATTCTATTGGCCAACATTATTTAAAGATGCTCATAGATACTACTTAAATTGTTTGAGATGTCAACAAATAGAAAGAATATCAAAAAAGAATATGATGCCTTTAAATCCTATTGTTGAGGTAGAAATCTTTGATGTGTGGGGAATAGATTTTATAGGTCTATTTTCTATGTCTAATCAGTTTAATTATATATTATTAGAGGTGAATTAGGTATCTAAGTAAATAGAAGCTATTCCTACAAAAACTAATGACAACAAAGTGATAATACATTTTATAAGAACTCATATAATTGCTAGATTTGGAATACCTAAAACTATTATTAGTGATAGAGGAACTCATTTTTGTAATAGAAGTTTTGAAGCCTTAATGAAGAAATATGGAGTAAATCACAAAATTGCAACATCATATCATCCGTAAACAAGTGGACAAGTAGAAAGTGAAAACAAACAAATTAAGTTAATCTTAGCAAAAGTAGTAAATCCTATTAGATAAGTTGGGCTAATAGATTAATAGATGCACTCTAGGCTTATAGAACAACTTATAAAACAAGCCTAAGTATGTCATCTTTTAGGATAGTATATGGAAAAAGTTGTCACTTATCAGCTAAAATTGAACAAAAAGCTTATTGGGCATTGAAAACTCTAAACACTAATTTAAATCAAGTTGCTAAAAATAGAAAGATACAATTAATTGAGTTAGAAGAATTTAGGAATGAAGCTTATTCTAAAACTATAATAGAAAAAGAGAATATGAAGTATAGCATGATAAGAAAATTATTCCAAAAACTTTTGAAATAGGACAAGAAGTATATCTTTACACGACTAGAGTTCATAACCATCTAGGGAAATTAAGATCTAGATGGGCAGAACCTTACATAATTTGAAACATTTATTCCTTTGGAGCTATTGAAATTGAAAATCCTAAAAATCAGAATATATTTAAATTAAATGGACAAAGACTTAGACCTATTCTAAAATTTCCAAAAAGTTTCTTTAGAATGATAGAAGAAGTAAGAGTAGAGGACTACTCAAGTCCTATTTGAAAGGCCATCTAGATTTTGATAATGTAAAAATCCATGTGAGGAAACAAATTATATTTCACAGGTGTCACAAGTCAGTTCAGCAAACTAAAGATCAGAAGGCAGATAAATTGATACAGATAATTTAGAAATTGTTGCAAGAGAAAAACAAGATTTTTGGAAGGTTACTAGGCTTAAGTATCTAGAAGAGATGGATCTTTGGTGAGTTACCATTTTAAGTATTCGAAGAGTTAGTTTAAAAGAAACAAAAACACTTTCGAAAAGTTAGAAGTATAACTATCTGAAAATGAAAGGCCTTCGGAAAGTTAGTAAGATGGTTGTTTGGAAAATTAGAGAGTTAACGAGCTAATTATTCGAAAGTTCAAGGAAATCAGAAAGTTAAGAGAATTAACCATCCGAGAACTTAAGTCATTCAATTTCACACATGTAGAAATCTAGACGGAAGCCTAAAAGATTTTTAGAAGTTTAAAAGATTTTTGAAAAGTTAGGAAAGCTAACTATCTGAAAAATAGGAAGTTTTGGAAGGTTACAGACTGAACTATCTAAAACTTAAGTCAATCAAATATGCACGTGCAGAAATAAGAAAATAGTAGTTAGAAACTTATAAGAAAATTCAGAAGGTTATTGTAGCTAACTATCCAAAAGTTAAAACACTTTGTTGAGTTAACAGCTACAACTATCCAAAAGTTAAGTTATACAAATACACACGTGTAGAATTCAGAAACTTAGTTGGAAGCTTGAAAAGGATGTTTTGGTAAGGTAGGAAAGCTAACTATCTGAAAGTTAAATATGTTTTGGTAAGTTGCAGCTTCAACTATCCGAACCGAAGGAAATTTCATCTATATGACTTAAATCCACACGTGACAAGACTTAAAGACAATTTCTATTCATCGGAAGGTTACCACTATTAACTATCCAAAAGTTATAGGGAATCGGAAGGTTATCTTGAAAAACCTTCCTAAATGGTAACTTACCATTTTTGGACCTGTAAATTCAGTAAAGTACAACAAAATACATTCGTTAGAAAGAATATGATCGTTACATACCTTGGTATAAGTATAATCAAGGATAGAAAGAAATACACAATGATGATCATATACTATTGAGAGCTACACTAAAAGTCATTTCACGATACACAATTAAGTGAAAAGCAAAAGGCCCCCTATGCATAAATCTCTGTTTGACAAAGCTCAAAAGTGTGGTTCATAAACTTACACTGAAAGTTCACTATTGATTCAGAGCTAGCACTAGTAAGCTCAAAGGAAAGGTTAGTTCGGAGCTTGTACCACAAAGCTCGATTGGTTAGTTCTTGCTTGGACCTTAAAGCAAGTAATTGTAAGTTGTGAAAGTTTAGGAAAGCCTAAGTATCCCTTGGGGGTGGACTAGCCATTAGTGGTGAACCACTTAAAAATTTCTTTGTGCATTATCTACACTTATTGCATGCTTCACTAAGAGAATAGCTTTAGGCTTGCTAAATTTTAACTACTAATCAATCATTCATTATTAAGTCTTAAACTCATTAAAAAAAAATCAAATAGTACCATTCACCCCCCCTTTGGTAAGCCTTTTGGTCCTAACAATTAGTATTAGAGCTGGTTGATCTCATTAATAGATTTAACCATCTAAGATCATGACTTTCCATATTATAAAGGGACAGAATATCTATTGACCTCCCCTCTTTGATGGTAGCAATTATAGCTACTGGAAAAATAAGATGGAGTGTTTTCTTAGAAGCATAGATGTAAAACTTTGGAGGATGGTTGTACATGATACACCACTTCTAATCAAACATTAAAGTGACTAGATTGAGGAGGATGAAAGAATCAGCTAGATGGATGCTCGTGGGTTAAACTCAATTTACTATGCACTAATTGGTGAACAGTACAATAAAATATCTACATATAAGTCTTCTCATGAGGCTTGGAAGACCCTTCAAATTACATATGAAGGAACCAGCCAAGTAAAAGATACTAAAATTAGCATTTTGCTAAGAAAGTATGAATTATTCAAAATGTTTGGAAAGGAAAATGTTACTAATATGTTTTCAAGGTCCATTGAAATTGTGAATGAACTAAGAGGCATTGGAAGGGAATTTTCTAACCATGAGCAGGTACAGAAGATTCTAAGGAGCTTGACAGTTGAATGGAAATAGAAGTCTACTTTCATATAAGACTCAAAGGTTCTGAACAATTATTTAATAGAAGATCTGCTGGAAAATCTTCTTGCTCTTGAAGTTCAAATGAAAGAATGGAAAGAAGAAGAAGGAGCCACTAAAAGAAAAGTTGAGAAGAAGAAAGAACTAGTTTTTTCCTCAATAGAAAAGTAACCAAGCTTGGATGAAGATGAAGTTTTGCTGTTGGCCAGAAACTTTAGAAGAATGATGAGACAAGGAGGCAAAGCCAGTTTCTCAAGATCAAAGTCCCTACATGTTAAAGTACAAGAAATTAGGACATATTCAACTCTACTGTCCCTTTCAATAGAAAGAGGACAAATAGAAATTGAAGAAGAAGATGGCTTTGAAAGCCACATGGGATGATAGCAGTTCATCTAGTAACTTATCAGATGTAGAGGAAGATGCTTTTGCAAACGTGTGCTTTGCTGCACAAGAGGTATGCTCTACATCTCCTTATTGTTGAGAAAATGAAAATAATGATTTAGATATAGATAGCCTCCTTTGTACAATAGATAATTTATATGTAAAATGTAAAAACTATAAGAAAGAAATTAAAAGTTTGAACTCTTGTTTAGATGATGTTTTTGCTAAATTAGAAAAAGCTCTAGTTGATAATAGGGAATTAAAAACTAAAATTGATAACTATAGTTGTAAAAAATTTGATTTGAAAGAAGAAAACAAAAACTTATTATCTAAAATTGCTGATTTGAAAAACACTATATGTAAGTTCATGAATGGTGAAAATAGTTTAAATAAAATAATAGGATCTCAAAGAATTGGAATAAATAAATTTAGCCTAGGGTATACTGCACCACAAGAAACTCCCTACTGTGGTGGAAAGATTAGATCTTATAGAGATGTCACAACTGTATTTGTCATCAAAAGAAGATCTACTCATGCATGGATGCCAAGAGGCAACAGATTTAATATGCTAAGGACTAACATTGGTGGACCCAAGAAAATATGGGTATCAAGAGCCTTAATTTAAACATGATTTGCAAGACTACAAGGATAAGAAAGCTCAAATGTCAAAGTGGATAATTGACAGTGGATGTTCAAAGTACATGACTGCTAAGAAAAGATTTTTAGAATCTATTAAAATCATAAATTCAAGAGTAGTAAAGTTTGGTAATGATGAAAAATGCAAAATCACTACTGTAGGAAATGTTGCATCTAAGAATGAAAAAATTGAAAATGTCTTACATGTAAATGGATTAAAACAAAATTTGTTAAATGTAAGTCAATTATGTGACAAGGGTTACAGTCTTCTATTTATTGCTGAAAACTGTTTTATATTACAGCAAGATACACTTGAAATTAAATTTACTAGATATAGAGATAAATCAATTTATGCCTTAGAATTTCCATCAGATAATATGACTAGTGATGCATATTTAATTACTTTTAGTGAAGATGAATGGTTATGGCATAAGAGATTAAATCATGTAAATATGAAAACCTTAAGGAAATTGACCAAACATGATCATGTTAGAGGTGTGCCCAAAGTCAAATTCAAAAAGGATAAACTGTGTAGTGACTGTATTGTTGGAAAATAGAAGAAATCAATGCATAAGAGTATTGAAGATATTACCACAAGCTAACCATATGAACTTGTTTGGTCCTACTCAAATAGCTAGTTTATGAGGAAGAAAATGTATCTTAGTGGTGGTTGATGATTACATAAGATTCACTTGGATTATTTTCTTAGCACACAAGAATGAAGCTTGTAATGAATTCAAACATCTCTACATTAGAATTTAAAATGAAAAGAATTAACTGTGAAGAAGATCCAAAGTGATCATGGAGGTGAATTTGAAAATTCTGATTTTGAAGACTTATGCAATTTTTTTGGTATATTACATGAGTATTCATGTCCAAGAACTCTTACACAGAATGGAATTGTAGAAAGGAAAAATAGATCAGTACAAGAAATGGTAATAACAATACTTAATGCATCTGATCTACTAAAATTTTTATGGGTTGAAGCTGTGAATACTACATGCCATACAATAAACAGAACTCATCTTAGACCTATCTTGCATAAGACACCATTTGAATTATGGTATGGTAAAACACCAGATATTGGATACTTCAAAATATTTAGATCAAAATGTTTTGTGCTTAATACAAGGGATCAAAAGGACAAATTTGATGCTAAATCTGATCCTACTCTACTAGTTGGATACTCTTCAAGAAGTAAAGCTTACAAGGTCTATTTTGAAAATAAAAGAAGAGTAGAAGAATCAATTGATGAAGAGCTAATAGGAAAATTAAAACAACTTAAAATAGACAATGAGAGTGAAAGTGAATCAGAAAATCAAAAAACACTATAGAAAAAGGAAAGCACAACACTGCCTACACCTATTGTGATAGAAAAAGCATGGAAAATAAAATTTGGACATCCCATTGCACAAATTATTGAAAAAATAAGTCAAGGAGTTCAAACAAGGAGCAAAATTAAGAATATCTGTAATTATTGTGCATTTATATCTAAACTTGAGCCTACAACAATTGAAGAAGCTTGTAATGATGAATACTAGATCATGGCCATGCAAGAGGAACTAAATCAATTCAAGAAAAATGAAGTTTGAGATTTAATTGAAATACCCATTGAAAAATCAATTATTGGAACTAAATGGGTGTTTAAAAATAAATTAGATAATAATGGTATCATTATTAGAAATAAAACCAAATTAATTGCTTAGGGATACAATCAACAGGAAGGAATTGATTATAAAGAAACCTTTGCACTTGTTGCAAGACTTGAAGCAATCAAAATGTTGCTTGCTTTTGCAAGCAGTATTAAAATAAAGCTCTATCAAATGGATGTAAAGAGTGTATTCCTGAATGGTATTTTACAAGAAGAAGTATATGTAAAACAAACACCAGGTTTTGAAGATAAAGACAAATCAAACCATGTATACAAACTGAACAAGACTCTTTATGGTCTGAAGCAAGCATCACGTGTATGGTATGATAAGCTCTAGGGTTTTCTTTTTGAGAATCAGTTCAATATAGGAACTATAGATAACACTCTATTTATCAAATCAGAAAATTCTCAAATGTTGATCATTTAGATTTATGTTAATGATATTATCTTTGGTACAACAAATAAGAAACTATGTCATGACTTTCAAAACTTAATGTAAAATGAATTTGAAATGAGTCTTATGGGAGAATTAAAATTCTTTCTAGGATTACAAATTCATCAATTATAGCATGGAATCTTTCTGAATCAAGAAAAATTCTATAGAGAGATTCTAACAAAATTTGGTATGGATAAATCCAAAGAAGCTCATACACCTATGAACTGAAATGAAAAGCTTGATAAAGATATCTTTAGCACTTTTGTAGATCAAAAGAAATATAGAGACATGATTGGATCACTTCTGTATTTAACAGCCAGTAGACCAAACATAATGTTCAATGTATGTGCATGTGCAAGATATCAAGCCTCTCCCAAAGCATCACATTTAAAAGCACTTAAACGAATCTTTAAATACCTATAGGGTACAAAATATTTTGGTTTATTTTACTCCTCACAAAATCTATTAATTTTAAATGATTATAGTGATGCAAATTATGTAGGATGCAAGTTAGATAAGAAAAGCACGAGTGACACTTGTCAATTGCTTGATCACTCTTTAGTATCATGGTTCAGCAAAAAATAAAATTTTATAGCACTATCTACAACTAAAACTGAATACATGGCAACAGGTTTATGTTGTGCGCAGATTTTATGGATGCAACAAACACTAGTTGATTATAAACTTAAATTTTAGAAGACAATCATTTACTGTGACAATAGTAGTGCCATAAATCTTTCCAAAAATATAGTCCTACACTCAAGAACAAAACATATTGAGATTAGGCACCACTTTCTAAGAGATCATGTTGAAAAAGGTCACATTTCTTTAGAACATGTTTCTACTAAAAATTAATTAGCAAATATTTTCACTAAACCATTATCTGAATCTACATTTAATCATATTAGACAAAATTTAGGAATTTGTTCTTTCTATGATTTATAATCAATATTTCCTCATGATTATTTACTCTCCAAGCTCACAAACAAGAGCTTGTTTTATACTAACTTTTCCTCTTGTAGAAACTTGGCAATGTTCAAACATAAAAGATCATTGTAGCTATAATTAGATTTTAGAGATATTTTATAACTCCTTTTGATTAATGACAAAATAGGGGGAGAAGACCTTGATATTATTATTACAAATAACACAGAAATAGGGGGAGCTCAGAAAAATAGGGGGAGTAAACTCAAGACAATAAGGGGAGAAGATTCAATATAATTTTAATGTTTCTTTATGAGTATATTTGTATAGCCATATAGGGAGTGAAATACATGTAATGAACTATAAGGTTTTTACCATTTATCAAAAAGAGGGAGATTGAAAGGTTCTCTAGATTTTGATAATGCAAAAATCCATGTGAGGAAACAAATTGTATTTCACAAGTGTCACAAGTCAGTTCAGCAAACTAAAGATCAGAAGGTAGATAAATCGATATAGATAGTTTAAAAATTGTTGCAAGAGAAAAACAAGATTTTCGGAAGGTTACCAAACTTAAGTATCTGGAAGAGATGGATCTTCGGTGAGTTACAGCTTTAAGTATTCAAAGAGTTAGTTTAAAAGTAGCAGAAATACCTTCGGAAAGTTAGAAGGATAACTATTTGAAAATAAAAGGCCTTCGGAAAGTTAGTAAGATGGTTGTTTGGAAAATCAAAGAGTTAAGGAGCTAACTATCCAAAAGTCCAAGGAAATCGAAAAGTTAGGAGAATTAACCATTTGAGAACTTACGTTATTCAATTTCACACGTGTAGAAATCTAGACGGAAGCCTAAAAGATTTTCAGAGGCTTAAAAGATTTTCGAAAAGTTAGGAAAGCTAACTATCCGAAAAACAGGAAGTTTCGAAAGGTTACAAATTGAACTATTTGAAACTCAAGTCAATCAAAAATGCATGTGCAGAAATAAGAAAATAGTAGTCAAAAGCTTATAGAGAAATTCGGAAGGTTATTGTAGCTAACTATCTGAAAGTTAAAACACTTCGGTGAGTTAACAGCTACAACTATCCAAAAGTTAAGTTACTCAAATACACACATGTAGAATTTAGAAACTTAGTCGGAAGCTTAAAAAGGATGTTTTGGTAAGTTAAGAAAGCTAACTATCTGAAAGTTAAATATGTTTCAGTAACTTACAGCTTCAACTATCTGAATTGAAGGAGATTTCACGTGTATGACTTAAATCCACACGTGACAAGACTTAAAAATAGTTTCTATTCATCAAAAGGTTATAAATGAATATCAGAAGGTTACCATTGTTAACTATCCAAAAGTTATAGGGAATTAGAAGGTTATCTTGAAAAACCTTCCTAAATGGTAACTTACCATTTTTGGACCTGTAAATTCAGTAAAGTACAACAAAATACATTCATTAGAAAGAATATGATCGTTACATACCTTGGTATAAGTATAATCAAGGACAGAAAGAAATACACAATGATTATCATATACTATTGAGAGCTACACCAAAAGTCATTTCACGATACACAATTCAGTGAAAAGCAAAAGGCTCCCTACGCATAAATCTCTATTTGACAAAGCTCAAAAGTGTGGTTCATAAACTTACACTGAAAGTTCACTATTGATTCAGAGATAGCACTAGTAAGCTCAAAGGAAAGGTTGGTTCGGAGCTTGTACCACAAAGCTCGATTGGTTAGTTCTTGCTTGGACCTTAAAGCAAGTGATTGTAAGTTGTGAAAGTTTAGTAAAGTCTAAGTATCCCTTGGGGGTGGACTAGCCGTTAGTGGTGAACCACCTAAAAATTTCTTTGTGCATTATCTACACTTATTGCATGCTTCACTAAGAGAATAGCTTTAGGCTTGCTGAATTTTAACTACTAATCAATCATTCATTATTAAGTCTTAAACTCGTTAAAAAAAAAAATCAAATAGCACCATTCACCCCCCCTCTGGTAAGCCTTTTGGTCCTAACAGTATTAAGTAGATATAAATATCTATATATTTTTAAAAATATATATATATATTATTATTTTAATAATTTAACCAAGAAAAGTCTTCGGTCTAACCAAAATAGATAATATAAACTTTTAATTTGTTTGGTAAAAACAAGAGAAACTAATAGTTTTACCGAAGTAGAGAAAAAAGAGAAAAAAACTTATTGTAAGTTAAATGACTAGTTGGATCTCCTTTTTTCGTATTAACGGTAGTGATTACTTCTTTTGTCCAGGATTTAGATCATGGCGTAGTTTGTGTGACATGGTTTCCTTCGAATTTCTTGTTCCTACAACTGCTCATAGTTGAATATTAGAAAATAACTTGTCTGTGGAGTGAGTGTAACTCAATAGACTTACTCTATTGATTTAATTATAACTCAACAGATTGATCTTTTTGAGTTAAGCTTAACTCAATAAACTCATTTAGTTCTGCAGTTTAATAAAACAAATACTTTTATAACATTTAATATGTAAAAGAAGTAATTCTTAATCATTCAAAAGTTGACATATGAAATAATTCCTAACTTTATGAGGTTTCGTAAACTTCTATAAAACCACACGTACTAGGCTTTCAATATTTTAATACTTAATTAACACTAATTCTTTGAAATTATGCATATTCTATAATTAAGGCATGTAATCGTATATTTGTAACATAATGGCTTAATTTTCATATGATAAACTAAATATTATGCAATTAACCATTAATATTATGCACTTTTTCATTATGAACAATCATTAAATCAAAAACTAGTAGAACAAAATGCAAATATGAATGACTTAGATATTATATATGCTAGAAACCAAAGAGATAATTTTGAAAATTCTTATAATTTTAATTGAAAAAATCACCTGAATTTATCTTGTAGAAATAATGATTTCTAGGAAGGAGAGAATATAAACAATAAGAATCAAAATTATGAAGCATTAATTGAACAAGGGTCTAGAATAGTCAAATTAGAAAAAGTAATTCAACACTTAAATAATCGTTTAGACCAAGTATTTGAGAATTTTGTAGTTCAAAATCAAAATATGAATATAAATATACTTAAAATGAAAGAACCAATGAAAATTAAACCTACAAGAGGATTACCAAGTCAATTAGTATCGAATCATTTAAATCAAAATATAAATGAAATTAATACCTCCTATAGGAGGGAAATAGAATGAGTAAGTAATTATTATTACTAATATATATGTAGAGTATAAAAAAAGAAGACTATAGAAAAATAGCAAAAAGAAAAAAATAAAATATAGAAAACTCTAAACATGAACAAAAATAGATTTTATTATTGTCCTTAAGTTCGTGGAGTATGGTTTAACTCAATTGACTTAGTCTGTTGAGCTACCACTTAACTCAACGTGCTTAGTAGTAGATTAAATATTAATGTAAATTTTTGTTTTTATGTTACTAAATACAGAATCATAGTAATTAGAAATTATAGATTTTCCACTAGATGTGCTGAGAGAGGTATTAAGTTATTTGTCAGCCAAAGATTTGTGTAGATTGTGATGTGTATCAAAATAGATTAAGGATTGTGTAGTAGAAAGGTATTTCTATAGACTTGAATGAATGGAAATGGAGAGATGAGTACATTGAATTATTTGTGAAAATAGAAGCATTTATATCTTCATGTACAAGAAAAGGAACAATATCCACATTTAATTTCATTAATGGCAATACTTATATTTGGGACTGACTAATCAGTAGGTACAATAAGATGAATACTATTGAAAAAAAATTGATCGTTATACCTCTTGGTATAAGAATGATCAATAGGTGGAGAACAAAATAAAAAAATGATTATTCATATACACCTATAGACAGAGCTACATAAAAATTACCAGAACATCACATATTCAACAAGTGCAAGATTGAAGGATTCTCAAGTCAATTCAAGTGTCAAAAACTCTTTGTGTGAAATCTTTGATTGAAGAACAAAGTGTTTATTCATGAGTTTCAACTTGAAAACTCAAGGTTGATTAAGAGCTTTGACCTAAAAGTTTAAGGTGTTGATTGTTGAGCTTCTACCTGAAAGCTTAAGAGGTTGGTTCTTGCTTTGACTTGAAAGCATGGGTTGTAAGTGTTTGATCACTTAGTGAAGCTCAAGTTGTGCCTTGAGAGTGAACTAGTCGTTAGTGGTGAATTACTTAAAAATTTACTTGTGTGCTTTTATTCCTTGTTTTAAGTCTCTTTTGCATTAATTGTTATAATTTACATTGTATACACATTCATAAGTATTTAATTAAGTTAAATTAGTCATAAAAATAATACACTCACCATTCACCCCTCCTTTGGTAAGTCCATATGATCCATACATTCCACGCTTTATGTGAGGTGTTGCACTTAGAAATAGCATTAAACATATCTTGACTTATTGAACAATATAAAATATTTAAGCCCATAATATCTAAAGAAGTATTTCTCTTGTCTTCTTTAGTCTATTACATATAAGGCTTTCTATAATAAAATCCACCATTAATAACAATATTTCATAAATCTAAGCTCACATATTTAAGAAAAACATTCATTCTACATTTCCAATAATTATAATTAAAACCTTCAAATAAAGGAGGTTTGTTAATATCTTTGTAGGATCGTATGACTACACAAGAGGGGGGTGAATTGTGTTTTTCAACATTTTCGAATATAATTGAAACTTTAAAACTCAAAAAACAAGTCGAGACATTGTTTTCATAAAATCATTTTTATTCAAAGTTTCAATTACAATATACAATTGAATTCTCCTCAGAAATTGTAGATGCAATTATATATCGATACCATGTTTCATCTATACAATTTCATAACTACAAACAGAGAAAACTAATTTGTGGAATTTAAAACATTTCTCCTTGTTTGAGATCTTTCTTCTTCTTCTTCTCTTTGTTCTTCAACAATTCTTTAATGACGAATATCTTGTCTTTCTTTACTTCACCGAATTTGTTTTCTTCTAATACTTTAAATCTTCAGTGACATAAATTTGACCTTTTCTGCTTCATTAAATTTTCTTCCATTTGATACTTCAAATCTTCAGTGACATATATCTTACCTTTTTCTGCTTCACCGAATTTTCTTCCACTTGAGAGCTTTTCCTCGAAGATGTGTTTTTGATCCTTGAAAAGATTTTTCTTTTGGTGTGTAGGAATAACTAAACAATGAGAATTCTATGCCTTTTATATTGTATCTTCATTTCATGCATATCCTTCACGTTTAATCACTACTAGTTTTCCACTTCTTCATGTCTTTTCTTTTTCCTTCATCGAAATACACACATTCTGACCCACGTTTATATTTCGAATTTTCTTTAATCATTAATCCTAGATCTTTGAAAAATTTCCTACAAAATAAACTTTCTCGTCCAAAATTTTTCATCAAGTGTAATAAGAAGTCGTTACTTTAATGTTAACTAAATGAGTAACACAAGTAGATATATAACTTAACGTTTCTAACTTAACGAGTTCCTCATGTGCCAACTCACATGACAAGTACTATAGCTAACTCAACGAACTAAATCTGTGGTGTTATGCTAACTCAATGAACCATCTCTGTGGTGTTACGGATAACTCAATGAACCATTAATAAACAAATGTTTTTATAATAAGAATTTTAGCACGTACAAAAATAACAACTTAAGTTTATAATGTTAACCTAACGCGTTGCCTTAGTGTTCAATATAGCAACTCAACACGTTTAGTTATGTTAACTTAACGAGTTAAACATGTACACCTCACGTGATACAATATAACATTCGTAACTTATAATTTCACCACGTATACAACACTAACTTAACGAGTTCGTCTCTACTTTTACTCACTAGCTTAATGAGTTCTCACGTGACCTATTTTAACCTTTAAACCTCTAACTTAACGAGTTCTCACGTGACCTCTATACGAACAAAACTCTAACTTAACGAGTTGTCTTAACGTGCACTATTTATGATATAGAAAATATAACTTTAAAACATATCATGCTTTTCAATAAAAACACACGTTTACTTAACGTTTAGTTAAATGAAAAATTAATGCAATGAAATGACTAGTTATTAACTTAGTATAATTTCAGATCCAATACAGACAAGTATTTATATCAGTAAGCTTTTTCTGTATTAATTGATGATTTTAATTTCTTTTCACAAGTAATAGTAATTGAGCAAATATGATTATTTTCATTTAGCACAAATCATCAAAGCAAAATACTCAACAATCTTGTTCCTTTAAGAAATGTGAAGTCATGGTCTTAATATGGTTAAATCTTTAAAAAGATCAATTAAACTCTAATACCAATTATTAAGATCAATTTACTTCATTAAAGGAAGGTGAATAATGAAATTTAATAATTTAAAAACTATCTTAATAAAATAAATTTAAATTAAATGATTTCTATGAATCTTTTAGAGTATAAATCAATGTATAAGCAAATGATACAAAAATCATGAGAAAATACAAAACAAAATAGACATAAGAGATTTATAATGATTCTATAAACCATGTATGTTTACTCTACAAGCTCCTTATTTATACCTATTTACTAAATCTAATGTTTTTATAGGTTCAATACTAACCTCTACACTTAGTGCTTTTCTAGGCTTAGTACTCAACATTTAGTATTTATTCATACTAACACTACAATTTTTGTGCTATTTTATAGGTCTAGCACAAATCCTAATCCACCTCAACCTATGGTGCAATGAAAAAGGTTGTTACTCATTTAAGCACAAACACAAAATTTGAATTCTAAACATTCAAGCCTAAATGTAATAAAGCAATCACAAAGTCATATTTTAGACTTTCCTATAGAATATCCTTGGTTGAATCTTTGTGAACTTGATGCTTTTCAATTTTCTTCAATGTGCTTCAAGTAATTCTTCAATTCAACAATATGTTATCCTTAGTTTTCACCTTACTTGATCTTCTTTCCTTCCTTGGATGTCTTAAAATGAAGTTAATCTAGGGCTATGGTTGTTGTAGACATGAAAGCATTGAAGGCATCACTCTTCATTGCCTAAAACCACTTGTGTTTATAAGGTTGGGGCTAAGGTTTCAAAACTTGGAAAGTATATCAATTAGTATCTCTTAAAGTTTGGTCCAAATCGATATGCCTTTAATAGAATAGATATGTTGAAATTTGAATTTTGACCAACTATATCTCAAATTGGCACTTATATGGAAACATCAAATCTTTCAATCTACACCTTCTATTCTTTGATCGATATACTGTATTATGTACCAGTACGCCATTTTTTAAACTTCTACAAGCTGCCATTGAATCAATTCATAAATGAAAATACCAGATCATCCAATCTTCAGATCCTATCAACTCTTCTTCCAAAAAATAGTATATCATTGACTCCATTGGTATACCATTTGTTCATTCCTAACCTAATCAAGAATGAACAATGTTTTGTCCATCTGAATGCATCTTTCATTCACTAGAAACTTGAAACATTTGTTAGCAATAGATAATATGCCAATATGTCATTTGCTCATCCTACCATGTGGATGATCTAACAATGTACCATTGTTTGGTAATAGTGCATCATTTTCTTTCTCTAGAGACTTTAGTTGATCACTATTCATCACAAAATAAAATATTGTTGACATACATTATGTTGAATATTAATCTAGAAATGATATATTAGATTTGTAAATGGTATGCCAATTTTCTATTCTAGTAACTTAAATAAATTCTTGTTGAGCTAATAACATTATGCTGATTAACCAAATGGTAGGTCATTATAAAAAAAAATATATAATAAATTCTAAGTCCTTATTTATACATAATTTCTATTTAAACATATATCATTAAGTTTTATTTCATCAAAACCTTATGAGAAAAATTTTCTTAATAATAAATCTCTTATGTTTTTTTCTTTGTGATTTGAATGTTATTTTTATGTGGTTTTACTTGGACTTCATTCAAAAATAGATTTCTAAACAAAAGGATTTTACATAAAATTTTAAAATTGAATTTGATTTAATTAGAAATTTTTTAATTATATTCACTTTCCTATTCACCTCCCTTCTAGTAAAGTCTTTCAATCCTAACAAAGTAATCATGCATAATCATGCATTAACATATAGAATCATGTCTTACCTAGTTAACTAATCATGTATCACCATACATAATCATACATTATCCACTTAATTAATTATACATCAACATGGATAATCAAGCATTATCAATTTAATTAATCATGCATTAACATGTATAATCAAAGCTTATTTAGTTAATTGATTATGCATTAACATGTATAATCATGCCTTATCAAATTAATTAATCATGCATTAACATACATTGTTAAATTAACTAATCATGCATTACTACACCACTTAAACATGCACACTTACTAGTATATGCACACACTCGCTTCTATATATCATGCATACACACACTTCACTCATTCATCTATAGGTCATTTCATTCATTCATCTTAGTCATGCACTCATACACTCTTCACATGCATTTATGCACATACTTGCATTTATGCCACACATACACATCATGGCTATGATGCTTTTGGTAGCACTTAGACCTTATTTCTTATCAAAGCTATACTTGATGAGGAATCATTATATGACTTATATCTCTTCCTTCTCTAGCCTCCATAGGTATGCACTCATCTCTTTTCTTCACTCTTATATTATTTCATCTCATATGGATCACTCAAATCTATTCTTCTCACCTCTTTATTTGATTTACACACAAGTTTGCACTCACTTAGTCTTAGTTTGCAATAACTATTTGTTAAAGATGTTTCTAGTAACTCAACCTTACAAAAATAATTGAGAGGCTAAGAGGTTAACATGTTAGATATGTAAGGTGTTTAACACCTTCCTCATACATATTTTGAAGTAATTATCTAAATCTCTCTAGATCATAAACTTTAAGCCTCATTCTACACATAGGTCACTATGTACTTGCATATAAATTTTTTCTAATTTACCTTTGAATTAAATGTGGTGACTCATTTCTCCTCCTTTTTTCTTACATATGTAGAAAAGAGAGCAATAGTTATGGAGGTTATATTTTGTACATTTACATTGTTATATAATCTATATGAGATCAACATGCCTTGTCCATGCAAAAGGTCTCAAATAATATAATTGTTGTTAGGAATTTTGTTTTGATAATGTATATTTTACTTAGTCTAAAAAATAAGTCTAAGTATTTACCTTAGTTGTATAGTTAAACATTAATAGGTTTTTGAAAAGTTGTATAATTATGGTTAACGTTTTGAGTTAATCGAATAGTTATGTTAAAAACTTATATAGTTATAGTTATATACATGTGTGTTTTTTAATAGTTTAAGTTTTCATATGTTTTCCATGTGTGTTCTTAAAGAAATTGAAGAGTAAGATAATTGTTTGAGTTTTTATACATGGATTAAATAACTATTTGAGTTTTATAAGTGACTAGCGTAACATTAAGTTTTCTGTTTTAGTCATGTATTTTGCATGTAGAATACTCAAAGAGTTTTTAGATAAGTATTCGAGTTTTTATAAGTGTTAAAAGATAAATGTTTGACTAAAGTGACAACTTAAGAGATAAACTTTGTAGTTTTATAGAAAGAACATTCTCAATAGATCTATAGTTAGAGAACCTAGGCATCATGCAAGAACATGAGGAACGTGTATATTTCAAAATTCAAAAGAACATAAGATCATAAAATTATGGAAAAAATAGATGAACATGTTGAATGTGAAACTCTAGTTTGATTACTATAAATAGAAGGTACGAGTTGTACTTCAGTAATCTCAATTCAATACAGAGGAATCTCAATTACAATACAATCTAGAGCATTTAGAGAAAGTGTCCCTATCTAGTGAGAGAAAGTTTCCATACACACCAATAACTACTTACATTACACGAGATCAATCTAAAGAGCTAAAAATCAGAAGGAATCAGAGTTGAAGGTCAACAAAAAATTTAGAAGAATAATGTTTCAACAATTGCTGAGAAAAAACTTGAAGAAAGACAGGTGAAGGTTTCATGTAGAAAAATAAAAGATCGAAAGTTGTTAGTTCTTTGTGTTGTTACTATTATTACTCAAAGGTAAATTCTGAAAGTGATATAAATTGTATCTTGTCATGTAATAAAATATAAAAATCTTGTATATAATAGGTAAAGTTTTTAGAAAATATTTTTAATACATAAATTTTAATTCACAATTCACCTCTCTTGTGAAACTATTTCTAACCGTTCACTTTCAATTGTCAACCAAAGTTTAGATCTCGATCAATCTAGAATATAAAGATGGACAAATAACTTCCACTTTTGAGTATTGTTGACTTCCAATCTTAGGTTATGTTTATTTATATCTTTTTGTGCTTTTATGTTAGTAATGGTTTCACGTAACGTTTCACACTATTATTCATTAGGATTTTTCCCCCCTTTTTTCTCATGACTCAATTGGTCTCCAGGATGAATGTTAGCAACTTTTGAATTTTATTTCTACTTTCTATGTATACTTTTGATATCTTCAATTGTATTTTTCATAGTTAAAGGTTTTTTTATTAAATTTTATCTGAGAGAAAAAAGTCCAGAATGGTGTTTTATGTCAAGATCAAGCTGAGAATTTATCCTTACAGCCTCATTTTTCTTTTTCAGATTGGTACTGCACTTGCAGATCATCTGGGTTGCTTAATGCCAAAAATCTTTCAATGTCAAGGAGATACCTGCTACGTTTCAGACAGAAGGATGTAGCCAAGCTGATGACGATATATCATCCGCTGGAAGAATATACGGAAGCTGTGATGTGAAATTATCTTTCAAATTTGGATTGGCTACAATGAAAATAATCGTGATGTGATGTCCATGTATGTGACGTAAACTTCTTCCTTGTCTACTTCTCCTTTAAATAATATTCTTCAAATGTATCCGATTCTGATCACTCAATTGGATGCGCACATTCCATCAGCCTATATGCACATTATTTGATGATGTACTGTTGGTGAAAAATAGATGATATTTTTATAATTAGATATTGATTTGCATTATAAATGATAGATGAAATTGATGGCAACAATAGAATCCTTTATTATTAGAAGCTAGAATCATTTGTATTTTCTAATCCAAATTATTTTACATTTGAATAGGATTTTAGGTGCTATCTGTATGCATGGAGAGAATGAAAGAAAGAAAATTCAAATACTTTTCGAGTATCTGTGCACTTGATAAATGTTAGAATTTATAGCATTTTCAAGTATTTGTGTACTCAACAAATGTTAGAATTGAATTTCAACATTTGCCTAAAAAAATTTTCTATCCTTATTTTCTAGACCTTAATCCTCAAAAAACAAAACAAATCATTTCTCTGCCATCTTTAAAAAAAATTATATTTAAAAAATGGTGAAATCTAAAATGATAAAATTATAGTCAAATGTATTGTAGATTCCATAAAATCTAATCTGATATATATTAAAACGTAACTTAATTTCTATTAAAATATAATCTAATTCTTTCTAATTTATATTTTATGTATGATAATTACTTAGAAAATTTATCTAAATGTTTTTATATGTTTATCATTATTTGTCTTATCATGTCTTTAACTTTCTAAGTTAAAATTTGAAGTTTTTAAATTATTTTTAAGCTCAAATTCCATTTTTTTTATCACATATATAAGTACTTTAATTTTAAATTCCATCATTTTTTATCATATATACAAACACCAAAAAAATAAAATATTTTCCATTTCCATCATTTAGTGAAGTCTTTTTTGTCATTTTCTTGATGAACAAACGGAAAGAAAAAATTTTATAAAATAATATTCTACATTAATTTTAAAGTAATAAAAATCATAAAATTTTAAATTATTATATAAAATCTATTAGAAATTCTGACTTTATCTCTTTTTTATCATTACATTTCATGTGAAATGTACGAAATTGATAAAATCAACTTTTCCTTAATTTTACCATTTAAAAAATTGAATTGTAAACTACTATTCAAATTTTCTAAGATATTTCTTAAACTCTATCATATCATGTGCATATAATTTTATCTAAAATCATGACCATGCAAAATTCAATATCTCAAATGAGGCCTTAAGACCAAAGCAATGAAACCACTCCAAAAATATTTTCAAATCAACCTTAGGAAATGTCATCATTCAAGAACTATCAATACACACGAGATTGTATACCTTGTTAGGATCGTATGGACTTACCAAAGGAGGAGTGAATGATGAGTGTGTGTATTTTTAAATCTAATTTGACTTAATTTTGATTTTAATGAATGTGTAAGCAATGTATGAAATGATATTTAAAGCAAGATAGAATTAAAGGATAAAATAAAATCACACAAAACAATTTTACGTAGTTCACCACTAATAACTAGTCCATCCCCAAGACATAGCTTAGGCTTTACTAAGTGTTTGAGCATTTACAACCCTTACTTTTAGGTCAAAGCAATAACCAAACTCTTGAACTTTCAAGTGAAAGCTCAACAACCAACACTTTGAATTTTCAAGTCCAAGCTCTTAACCAACCTTGAGTTTTAAGGTATAAACTCACTTTGAGCATGATGGGACAATCAAAGTCTTGGAGAATGTTTGGCATGTGTCTAGGTTGGGCAAAAGTCTTATTTCATTGATGACCCTTGATTAGAAGGGTTTCAATTTTAAGCTCTTAACCAACCTTACTTTGGGTCTTTGGAATAAGTTGGAGACATTGTATATGACTAAGTCACTCACAAATAAACTATTATTGAAGCAAAGACTATTTACTCTTAAAATGAAGGAAGGTATACCATTGAAGCAACACTTGGATCAGCTCAACACTATTCTCGTGGAGTTGAGGAATATTGGTGTCATTGTGGAAGATGAAGATGTTGCTCTCATCTTATTAGTATCTCTTCCTCTCTCATTTGAGAACTTTGTACAATCTTTTGTGGTTGGTAGAGATAAATCACCTTAGAGGATGTGAGATCGAGCCTTCATTCTAGAGAATTAAGGCATTTGACTACTCATGGTAGCAATGATGTAGGAGAATCAAGTTTGTTAGTGCATCATTCAGAGTTCAGAGGACGACATAGTAAGAAAGACAATAGGTGGAGGGGCAGAAGTAAATCTAGAGGTAGATATTCCAAGAACACTTGCAATTATTGCAAGGAAAAAGGGCATTGGAAAGCAAACTGCCCAACATTGAAAATAAAGGGAAATCTAATAGTTGTAGAAAATGGAGACTCAGATTCTGATTGTGATTTTTCCCTTACTGTTTGCTGTAGTGCCTACTCCGATCAGAGTTGAATATTAGATTTTGAAGCATCACATCATATAACTCTCAACAAGGAGTATTTCCACACGTATGAGGAGGTAGATGGTGGACAAGTCACTTTGGTAGATAATGATGTTTGTGACAGAACATGCATTAGATCTATCA
The DNA here is from genome assembly GCA_036874045.1 of Cymodocea nodosa. Lineage (NCBI taxonomy): Eukaryota > Viridiplantae > Streptophyta > Magnoliopsida > Alismatales > Cymodoceaceae > Cymodocea > Cymodocea nodosa. The sequence goes on from CM072336.1 coordinate 21,060,166, forward strand.
GATTCAAGATGCATGATGGGACAATCAAAGTCTTAGAGGATGTTTGACATGTGCCTAGGTTGGGAAAAAGTCTTATCTCATTAATGGCCCTTGATCAAAAAGGTTTCAGTTTTTCAGGTGGAGGAGGTAAACTCCACATCCTAAAAGGTTCCCTAGTTGTGATGAAGGGAATCAAGGATGAACCTTTGTACATTCTTTAGGACAAGCCTATCATTGGATCAACAACTACAATAGTGAGTGACCAACAGTCTATGTCAGCTATTTGACATTTCAGGTTAGGACATTTGGGCCTAAAGGGAATGTAGAAGCTCAACACACTTGGCAAGTTAGATGGGCACATTTTTACTGATATTGATTTGTGTAAACATTGCATCTATGGGAAGCAAAAATGTGTTTCTTTTGGTAAAGCAGAACATACCACAAAGGGGAAGTTGGATTACATCCATGCAAATTGTTGGGGACCATCTCAACAACCCTCATTAGCAGGTTCTAGGTATTTTCTCTCTATTATTGTTGATTTCAGTCATATGACTTGGGTTTTCATTATGAAGCATAAAAGTGAGGCTTTTAAGAACTTTAAACAGTGGAAGGCTATTGTTGAAAACTAAGTGGAGAGAAAAGTAAAGTATTTGAGAACAGATAATGGATTAGAATTCTGCTTAAATGAATGACATTTTTTGTAGAGATGCATGTTAGGACCCTAATATTTTGATAATGCAAAAACTTGTGTGAGGAAACAAATTGTATTTCACAAATAAGACAGTGCAGCAAAAGATTGGAAGGTAGATAAAAAGATACAGGTAGTTCAAAAATTGCTGCTATAAAGTCACAAGAAAAACAGATAGTTACCAAGCCTAAGTATCCGGAAGAAAGTTAATCTTCGGTAAGTACAAGCTTAAGTATCTGAAGAGTCTATTTAAAGCAGCAGAAACACCGTCGAACAATTAGAAGAATAACTATCTGAAAATACAAGGCCTTTGGAGAGTTTGAAAAATAGTTGGTTGAATGATCGAAGAGTTAATGAGTTAACTATTCGAAAGTTCAAGGAAATCAAAAAGTTACATAGCTAACTATCCGAAACTTAAGTCATTCATTTACCCACGTGCAGAAATTCAAACAGAAACTTAAAAGGATTTTTCGGAGAGTTAGAAAGCTAACTATTCGAAAAACAAGAAGTTTTGGAAGGTTACAGATTTAACTATCTGGAAACTTAAGTTATCCTTTTATGCACGTATAGAATTAAGAAGACAGCAGTCAGAAGCTTAAAAGAAAAATCGGAGAGTTACTGTAGCTAACTATCCGAAAGTCAAAAACTTTTCGGTGAGTTAAAATTACAAGTATCCGAACTCATGACACCTCATGTATACAACTTAAAATCTCACGTGACCAAAGGACTCAAGTGGATTTTTGATAAGTTACAAACATCCTTTAGAAAGTTACACAGATACTATCCAAAAGTTTGAGAAAATCGGAAGGTTATCTTGAAACACCCTTCCAAACAGTAACTTACCATATTTAGACCTGCAAACTCAGCAAGTACAATAGAATTAATCCATTGAAGAGAAAATATGGTCGTTGGACTTACAAGTATAAATACAGACAGATCATTCAATATTCAGTAGAGCTATGAAGTGAGATTACCTAGACAAACACATACAGAGATACAGTATACATTACATATCAACTACTGTTACAAGAAAAAGCTTAATTCAGATTAACTACTACAAGGAATCGATTGAAAGTTAGATTTATAAGAAGATTCTTAAAGCTCTCCAAGTGCTAAAAGTCTGATCCAAGAAGGATCATTTGGTTTGTGACTTCAACATTAAAGCTTCATTCAATTGTTGGTTTGAGTTTTGACTTGAAAGCTCAAGAGGTTGGTTTTCTGGAGTTTATACTTGAAAACTTCTGAGTGTTGGTTTTCTAGAGTTTATACCTGAAAACTTCTGAGTGTTGGTTAGAGCTACGACCTGAAAGCTTAAGTGGTTGGTTCTTGCTTCGACTTGAAAGTAAGTGTGTTGTAAGTGTTGAAACACTTAGTGTAGCCCAAGTGATCCTTGGGGGTGGACTAGCCAAGTTGGTGAACCACTTAAAATTCCCTTGTGTTTCTTGTTTATATTTCCGTTGTGCATGTTTTATATATCTGTTTAGTACTTGTGCTAGCTGATTATCCAACTTGGTTAACTAAGTTAGTAAAAGTTTTAAAACTACACTTAGACACCATTCACCCCCCTCTGGTGAAGTCATTCGTTCCTAACAATTGGTATCAGAGCAGGTTGATCTCTTTTTATAGATTTAACCATCTAAGATCATGACATCTTTTCACAGAGAAGGTCAGAACATCCATCATCCTCTCCTATTTGATGGTATTAACTATAATTACTGGAAAAACAAGATGGAATGTTTCCTCAGAAGCTCAAATGTGAGTCTATGGAAAATAGTGGTTCTAGGAACACCTATTCTACCTAGTCATGAGGATGACTAGACTGAGGAGGATGAGAGAATCATCCAAATGGATGCTCGAGGGTTGAATATTATTTACTGTGTATTATCTGCTGAACAATATAATAAAGTTTCAACTTGTAAATCTGCTCACAAGGCTTGGAACACTCTTCAAATAACCTTTGAAGGAACCAACCAAGTGAAAGACAAAAATTAGCATTTTACTTAGAATGCTTGAATTATTTAAAATGCTTGATGATGAAACCATTACTGATATGTTTGCTAGATTCACTAAGATTATTAATGGCTTAAGAGGTTTGGGAAAGGAATTTTTTGTCCGTGAACAAGTGTAGAAAATCCTTAGAAGCTTAACTGTGGAATGGAAGCAAAAGTCCACACTAATACAAGATTCCAAAGACCTTAACAAATACTTAGTAGAAGATCTAATGGGCAATCTACTGGCCCATGAAGTTCAAATGAAAGAATGGAAAGATGAAGAAGGAAGTGCTAAAAAGAAAATAGAAACGAAGAAAGAACTAGCCTTTCCATCAACATAGGAACTTTAAAGCTCAGATGATGATGAAGTTGTGCTATTGGCTAGAAAATTCAAAAAATGGATGAAGAAAAAGAACCAAGCCAACACATCAAAGTAATGCTCCAATATACTTGAAATGCAAGAAGTAGGGACATATACAACCTGATTGTCCACTACAACTAGAAGAAGAAAAAGAAATGAAGAAGAAGAAGAGGAGCTACAAAAAGAAAATGGCATTGAAGGCTACTTGGGATGACAGTAATTCTTCTAGTAGCTCATCCAGTTTAGATGAAGAGGTACTAGTAAACGTGTGCTATATAGCACAAAAGGTATGTTTCACTTCATCTCAAAGTGATTCTGATGTAGACAATGATAATCTAGATGCAAATATTCTTTTGTCTGCTGTTGACAGTCTATATGTTAAATGCAAGAATTATAAAAAGGAAATTAAGCATTTAACTGCATGTTTAGAAGAAGCATATACTAAACTTGAAAATTTGCATGTTGAAAATAGAAAATACAATAATGATGAATTAATAAATGAAAATGAAAACTTGATATCTGAAAAATACTGTGCATAAGTTTACCAATGGACAGAAAGGATTAGATCAAATCATTGGTTCTAAAAGATATAGTTCAAGTAGACTTGGCCTAAGGTATGCTACTCCACAAGAAATACCTTATTGTGGTGGTGTTATCCGATCTTACAGAGATGGTACAACAGTGTTTGCAATCAAAAGAAGATCTAGATCAATATAGACAAAGGAAGAAATACCATAAATTAGGAGAGCAATTACTAACTTCTCAGATATTAATATGTCAACAATTGGTATCTGACAAGGATTGAGGAAATTGACACTTCAATTGATACTGTGCTCGAATAAGAAAGAAGAAAAACAATACAACATCAAAGGGAAAGAAGAAAATAGATTGCAATGATGAAAATATCTCAACAATTGATATCAACACACCAACAGTCAAACATTTGATGCATAATCAAAATTGGTATTTGAAGATATTAATGCAATCAATTCTTTCAACATTTGATATCAAACAGGATTATGGAAACAATATTAGAAAACTGTTATGAGATTAGATATTACATCTTGAAAATAAGGGGAGAAATATGGCAGTTATTTTAGCAAAAGAAAGTTATGGAACTCCTTTTATCTAATGACAAAAAGGGGGAGAAGAATGAAGAAAATTACATAGAAGGCAAGGGGAGTATTCCTAACACATAGTTAGGGGGAGAAATTAACTCCACTATATTGTATTCACTGTAAATCTTTACTTTACTTAGTTTTTGTGTGACTGAATGTATAGAAACAATCTAGGTAGTGAAATACATGTAATTTAATGTAAATGATTTTGTTTTTATCAAAAAGGGGGAGATTGTTAGGACCCTAGTATTTTGATAATGCAAAAACCTGTGTGAGGAAACAAATTGTATTTCATAGATAAGACAGTGCAGCAAAAGATCGGAAGGTAGATAAACAGATATAGGTAGTTCAGAAATTGCTACTATAAAGCCACAAGAAAAATGGATAGTTACCAAGCCTAAGTATTTAGAAGAAAGTTATCTTCGGTAAGTTACAGACTTAAGTATCTGAAGAGTCTATTTAAAGCAGCAGAAACACCGTTGGATAGTTAGAAGAATAACTATCCGAAAATACAATACATTCGGAGAGTTTGAAAGATGGTTGAATGATCGGAGAGTTAAGGAGTTAACTATCCGAAAGTTCAAGAAAATCGAAAAGTTACATAGACTTAAGTCATTCATTTACCCACGTGCAGAAATCTAGACAGAAGCTTAAAAGGATTTTTCGGAGAGTTAGAAAGCTATCTGAAAAATAAGAAGTTTTGGAAGGTTACAGATTTAACTATCCGAAAACTTAAGTTATCCTTTTATGCATGTGCAGAATTAAGAAGACAACAGTCGAAAGCTTAAAAGAAAAATCGAAGTGTTATTATAGCTAACTATCCGAAAGTCAAGAACTTTTTGGTGAGTTAAAGTTACAAGTATTCGAACTCATGACACCTCATGTGTACGACTTAAAATCTCACGTGACAAAAGGCCTCAAGTGGATTTTCGGTAAGTTACGAACATCCTTCGAAAAGTTACACAGATAACTATCCAAAAGTTTGAGAAAATTGGAAGATTATCTTGAAACACCCTTCCAAAGGGTAACTTACCATATTTAGACCTACAAACTCAACAAGTACAATAGAATCAATCTGTTGAAGAGAAAATATGATCGTTGGACTTACAAGCATAAATACAGACAGATCATTCAATATTCAGTAGAGCTATGAAGTGAGATTACCTAGACAAACACATACAGAGATATAGTATACATTGCATATCAACTACTATTACAGGAAAAAGCTCAATTCAGATTAACTACTACAAGGAATCGATTGAAAGTTAGATTTACAAGAAGATTCTTAAAGCTCTCCAAGTGCTGAAAGTCTTATTCAAGAAGGATCATTTGGTTTGTGGCTTCAACATTAAAGCTTCATTCAGTTGTTGGTTTGAGTTTCAACCTAAAAGCTCAAGAGGTTGGTTTTCTAGAGTTTATACCTGAAAACTTCTGAGTGTTGGTTTTCTAAAGTTTATACCTAAAAACTTCTGAGTGTTGGTTAGAGCTACGACCTGAAAGCTCAAGTGGTTGGTTCTTGCTTCGACCTGAAAGTAAGTGTGTTGTAAGTGTTGAAACACTTAGTGTAGCTCAAGTGATCCTTGGGGGTGGACTAGCCAAGTTGGTGAACCACCTAAAATTCCCTTGTGTTTTTTGTTTATATTTTCGCTGTGCATGTTTTATATATCTATTTAGTACTTGTGCTAGCTGATTATTCAAATTGGTTAACTAAGTTAGTAAAAGTTTTAAAACTACACTTAGACACCATTCACCCCCCTCTAGTGAAGCCATTCGCTCCTAACAATGCAGGCATAATCAGACATTATACTATCAAGGGAACTCCACAACAAAATGGAGTTGCAGAACATCTTAATAGGATGTTGTTGGAGAAGCTAGATGCATGCTCTCACATGTTAGGCTTGAAAAATGTTTTTAGGCTAAAGCTGTTAACATAACCTCCTATTTGGTGAATAGATCGCCATCTAATGCTATTGGCGACAAAATTCCCAATGAGGTATGGATGGATAAAGATGCAAATTACTCCAAGTTGAAAGTATTTGGATGTCCTACTTATTACCATGTGAATCATGGTAGATTGGAGTTGCGTGCCAAGGAAGGCATTTTTGTGAGATATGATATGGGAGTAAAGGGATACAGAATCTATGATAAAGAAACAAAGAAGGTCATTCATAGTAGGGATGTTACCTTTGATGAGGTTTCTTTGATGCATGTGAAAGAGAAGCCAACAATTTCTGATCTACCTAGTACTCTTGAGCAGGTGGAGCTTGATTTAAATCAACCTTTGATTTCTGATCAGTCTGTTCTAGGTAATATAGATCAACATTTGATTTTGGAAGATGACCATGGAGACAAATTTGTGGAAGACACACATCTAAGGTGTGTTGCTAGGGATCATCTTAGGAGGGATGTCCAACCTCCACAAAGGTATAGCTACAACAATATGGTTGCATTTTCCTTACAAGTAGTTAGTGAAGTGGAGGATGCTGATCCACTTAGTTTTGATGCTGCTATTAGCAGATTAGAAGCCATACATTGGATGGGAGCTATGTAAGAAGAACTTCAATCTTTGCATAAGAATAGGACTTGAGAATTGGTAAAACGTCTCAAGGATAAGAATATTGTTGGTTGCAAATGGGTGTTCAAAAAATAATTAGGAACACAAGGCAACCATGAAATACAATACAAGCAAGATTGGTAGCAAAAGGTTTTTCACAGAAGGAGGGGTGTGGACTTCAATGAAGTCTTTGCACCAGTAGTGAGACACACCTCCATTAGAGTCCTTTTGGCGATTATTGTAGTAAATGACTTAGAACTTGAGCAACTAGATGTGAAAATAACTTTTTTGCATGGTGATTTAGAAGAAGATATTTGGATGGAACAGCCAATAGATTTTGCAGAAAGGGGTAAATCAAACCTTATTTGTAAATTGCAGAAATCTTTGTATAACCTAAAATAGTCTCCTAGGCAGTGGTATAAAAGACTTAATTCTTTTATTACATATGTTGATTTTGTTCGTAGTAACTTTGATTTATGTGTCTATATTAAACAAATTAAAAATAATGAATTTGTTTATTTGCTCTTGTATATGGATGGCATCTTGATTGTAGCCAAAGATGTCAATGAAATACAGTTTTTGAAAGACACATTGAAGTCTGAATTTGCAATGAAAGATTTAGGTTCAACAAGTAAAATCCTTGGAATGGAGATTTATCGTGACAAGAATATTGGAAGGTTATTTCTCCATCAGCACAGTTATGTTCAAAAAATTTTAAGCAGGTTTGGCATAGCTTCAAGCAAAGCCATTTGGATACCTTATGATAAGAACCTACGATTATCAGTTGCTATGACACCTCAGACATAGTCAGAACAGTAGTACATGAAGAAAGTTTCATATTCATAGGCAGTTGGCAGTCTTATGTATACCATGGTATGTATTCGTCTAGATCTTGCTTACCCTCTTAGTGTTGCAAGTAGGTTTATGTTAAATTTAGGGAAGAGTCATTGATAGGCTGTGAAGAGGATCTTTAGGTACTTGAAGGCCACATTTGATGTGGGATTGATTTATGGAGTGAAACATAATTGTAATGTGGCTGGATATTCAGACTTAGATTTTGTAGGTGATGTTGATCAACGTAAGTCTTTGACAGGATATGTTTTTATAGTGGTAGATTCCATAGTTAGTTGGAAATCTACTCTACAGCCTACAATTTCTTTATCCACTACAAAGGTTGAGTATTAGCAATGACAAAAGCTGTAAGAAAAGGTATTTGGCTGAAGGGGTTACTTGGAGACTTTGATTTGCGATATGATAAGACAAAAATATTTTGTGACAGTCTTAGTACCATTAGCTTGACGAAGGACAATGTGTTTCATGACAAGACAAAGCACATTGATGTTCGTTATCACTTCCTTAGGACTAAAGACCGCATGAAGATATTGAAGATCAACACTCATGACAACCCAACTGATATGTTCACAAAAGGCATCCTTGAGAGTAAGTTCAAACATTGTTTGGACCTACTAAATGTTTTTGCATATAGTTGACCCTTCAAGTCTTTGTGATGGAGTATTTTTTGGTTTTAGGTGGAGTTTGTAAATTCAAGACAAGGTGGAGATTATTAATGTGTCTTAAATTAAATAGTTGTATACGTAAGGGTATTTTAGTCTTTTGACCACATGAGATGCTCATAGATGTATGAATCTTGTATCCCATTTGTTATCACCTAGTGAAGAACCAATCGGCCAAGCCTTCATCTGAGGATGTACCCAATTGGGGAACCACATAAATCTTATTGTTTTTGTGTGTGATTTGCCTCTTATTTCTCTTTCTCCTTCTCCACGTGTCCAAGCTCCTTCCTTTCCGCATTGATCTTGGCACAACATATTTCAAGTTTACTGTCTAATACTACACATCACATTTATAGTAAAGAAGAATAAAACTATATTAGAATATTATTAAATCCATCACTACCACATCAAGCATATAATTATTGAAAGATATATAGAGTGAGTCAACATGTTTTCTATGAATTTTGTAATTTATTATGAAGAGAAGGTCAAATAGGAAATACAAACATCATTAATGTTAAAGAAAAGTTTGTAATGTTTCTCGTGACTATTAATATCTACTTTAATGAAGTACTTATGTAATTTTAAACTTGAATGAAGTACTTATTACAACACCTTCAACATCAACTTCAAGTAGAATTATGAATGATTCAAATATGTACCCTTATTTTAAGGTAAATATATATTTTGATATGGAATTAATTTTTACATTAAATTTGTTTTGACAAATTTGTTATGATTATGTTAATAGGATTGCATTAGTGTTATTGATGGGTCACATATTAAGGTAACTATTTATGGACGACAAACAATACAGTTTAGAAATAAAAAAAGAGAGTTAATATAGCTACATGCAATTTTGATATGGAATTTACTTATATTCTTTGCAATTAGAAAGGATCAATGTTTGATGCTCAAATCCATCAAGATGTACTCACAATACGTAATGTTTTCAAAATTTCATTAGGTATGTAATTAAAATAAAATTGTTAAACTCAATTTTGTTGTTTACATGAATTTATGATTATATACAGATAAGTTTTACTTGGTTGATGTTGATTATCTAAATCGACTTGAATTTATTTGTCTACATTGAGGCATAAGATATCATCTATCTGAATATCAAAGCAATCAATTTTCAACAAATGCAATGGAGAACTTCAATTATAGACATTTACAATTAAAATTAGTGATCAAGCAAATATTTGAAGTTATAAAATATCATTTTGTTATCTTACGAGGATACATGTCATATCCTTTTAAAATACAAGTTACAATTGTCATTACTTGCTACCTACTTCATAATTTTATACGTAAAGCTAACATAATAGATTTATTAGAATATCTAGAAGATGAGTTAACTGAATTTGATATTGAAAATAAAGATATTGAAGTTGCTGAAAAAGAATTTTCATAAATGGATGGTAAATTAGAAATGATGCAAAAACAAAGGAAAGAAATAATAAATAAAATGCATAATGATGTTAAAATAGCTATGTGGGATGGATGTTAGTTTTAAATCATTTCATATGTAATGGTTTCTATTATTGTTATACTAAAATAGATATTTAAACAAATGTATTTTAAGAATTAATATTTATACTAAGAACTTTATTCATATGGATGTTAGTTTTTAATTCATAGAAATGTAATGGTTTGTGATATGTTATGTTCAACTAGATATTTGAACTCTTTATTTTGAATATTAATGTTGAAAACTTTATTTCAATAAGTATTGTTTATTACATTATTAATAAATAAATAAGTTCAATTAATAATAAAAATAAATGGAATAAATAACTTTTTTGAAAATAAAATTATTATAAAGTGAAGAAATGAAAGTAAATAACAAATAATTGTTGAAGTACTTTGATTAAAAATAAAAATAATCTAATTCTAAACATTCCATTAGCACAAATGATTTTAAAAATTTTAATTTTTTTGACTTTTCGTTAGATTCACAAACATCTTAATTTTTCTTAAGATTTTAGACATTCCATTTCTGACCATTCTAAACTTTCTATTTCTTGCATTTTTGAACTTTCTAACGTACATAAATGAGCCTTAATTGTCCCAACTTGTTCATGTTGCCATGAATCTTCATCATAAGTTGCATGTTTTGCAACAAAGATGGCTCAAAAATATTGATATCAAGACAATAAATACTAGGCATGGCTTTCACACAGGCTCACGTAGATGTGACAAGCACCAGAATTCACAGAAACTCAAACAGATGATTTAAGAAGAATTGAGGAAATGGCTTTACTACTACAACTAGTTATTCAATCCGAGATGATTGCAAGAATTATAGATTTAAGTCAGACATGGTGAAGTGTTGATTTCATCTCCTTTCGAAAAAAGGGTTACGTTACTTTCTTCTCAACATTACAACAGTGACCAACCTAATGAATCCCATATTCACTTTGCTTCTTACAGGAAGCAATAGATCATTAGCATAAGTAACATAGAATCATTGTATTAAAATAACACCACCTCCTCCTTTTCCCAGGCTTTTGTCTTCGTAAATCCATACTTGTGAAGAAATGTTGTTTTGGTGAACTGAAAAACAAGACAACAAGATTGGAGAAGAATAGTAATGAACCAAATTTCCCCCTTCCAGTCGGAAATAAGATGGATGATCTTGAACTTGCATAGGATATATTAATAATGACCATCTCAGAAAGTTTTCATCAAGGTATACCTTGAAGATTTGAATCGTGTACTTCAATGGTAATTCAAATGGACAAATGAAATACTTGTTGCTACCATATGTTGCCTGCGGTCTTGTAAAAAATTATGTTTCTGCACAAGTTATAGTTCTTGCTATTCGATAATTAATACACCATAATCTGCTAGCTGTTGGACCTTAACTAAAAGTTATGAGAGCACCCGCATGTGGTGAAGTTCATAACAACCTGGTAGCCTGGTGGGCATTGCACATGATCAAAATTATAAGAAGGTCATAGTACAATTAACTTAATTGTAGTCTTATACAGATGATCAAACCGTAATAGAAATATAAACCTCAAATTTATTAGCAATATCTGATTTTGGTGTGCAGAACATAATCATCTAGAGTAAAGAAACACTTAATGCAACATAAACAGAGAAAAGTAAATACCACGTAATTCTTCATCATCTCCCAAATTTCTTCATGAGAAAACTCCTGGTTCTCTTTCTGATCCTCGTGAATGCTATAACAACACAAACAAGTATCCACGGGGAAAACGTACCATCCTTGGTGACATTCATCCATTTCAACCAATCCGGTGTATACTTCACAGCCATCACAATTAACACCGTCACCATCGCCACTCCAACAATGATTTTCGTCACCGGCATCACCAATGAATCCTGAAAATGGCCAACGAAAAGAAAAACCCATAACGTTCAGCCAAAGAAATCGTCCATCAAGACACCACACGTTCATCACCACCAATTAAAATCCAAGTGTTGGCCACAAAAATCCACCAGCATAAATCCTAACATCCAAATAAAAAAGCTAAACACAAATTTCATTTCCTCCAATCTTTAACTCCCAATTTGCACCCCCAACAAAAAGAACCAACCTTTGATCCCCGCTACACTCAAATTGACAATAAACAGAAAAATAAGACCAAAAATCGTCAAATCTCAACTTATTCCCCTCTCACCTGGGGTTCCCCGTCGAGGAAGACGACGGCACCATCGGAGTATGTTAACACCGACCTCCCGTTCTTCGGATTGAACCGGATGGGCGCGCCGCGGCCGGACTCGGGATTGAAGGCGTACACCGACTTCAAGCTGTACTTGTCGAGAATGTCCCTGACCTCGATCTGGTCCCGATCCCAGCCGCCCAGATGCACCCTAAAGACATCGACCGGGCCCTTGCCCGAGCGGAAGAGCCTGATCTCGACCTCCAGCACCTTCCCCGTGGTAGCATCTGGGATTGGATTCTGTACGAGCTGTTCTCCCTCTATCTCTTCTCCCTCCATCGTTCCCTGCCACTCCCAACTGGATGAGGCGAACACAACCTTCCGCAGGAATCTGCCGAGAGATGTCAGTGGGCCGGACCAGGCTCGGCCCGTGCGAACTTTACATTCGGAAATTTTCGAACGTTACGTTTGGAAAATTCGAACGTTTCGTTCGGAAACAACGTTTGGATTTTCCGAACATTTTTTTTTATTTAAAATGTTTTAATAAATATATTAAATTAAATTAATTATTATTTAACCATAATATTTAAATAAATTATTTTATTTATAAATACCTCAACACATTAATATCAATTTACCGTTCATCAATGCATTTAAACACAAGTTATAAACTTAAAATAAATTATTTTATTTATGAATTAAAATTACATTATATTTATTATGACAAAAATAATACATCAAATATTTTTATATTTTATTTACATAATTACATTTAAATATTTAAGTTTTCAAATTTATCTATAAAGTCATCTTACTATTATTATCTACAATTACGAGTAAACTATTAATCTTTAACATATATTAAAATTTCTAAAATATCATCTTTTAACATTACTCTTCTATCATCTGATATATTATTAAAAATATTAAATATCTATTCACATGTTAAAAGAAAAAGTTAAAATTGTTAGTAAATATTTAGTTATTAAAAATAAAATATGAAATGTATATTCTTACTTTTTTACCAATTAATTACATTAAAATCTAGAAAATTAGGATTTTCTCTTATTAAATATTTATGATTAGTATTATTATAATTAATTAATTCTTATTTATTTGTTGAGCTAAAATCATTACAATCATTAATAAATATATTAAAGTATTTTCCTTAACTTCAAATAAATACTAGTGGTCTAATTAAGATACATCTAAATGAAAGTCATGCTCTAAACTCAACATAATCTCTCTTAACTTTAATTCTTCTATATTTTTATCCAATTCAGATATTGTCCTTTCTAATTTTTGAAATATATTTTGATAGTCTAATCGCTTATCTTATGAATACATCCCAAGATTTGGATTATATTTATTTCCATAATTCTACAATATGTTTTGATTTTCAATTTTAAGATATCTATAATCATAATTGCCTAAAGCATGCTAAGGAAAAACATCTAACAATACATTAATGTGTAAATCTAAATATTTACCCCTAAAATTTTCAATAGAATCAAGCTCTCTATAACTATTACTAAAGTTAAAACCAAACTCTTGGATATGAATCATCTAAATTCATTGATTCAATATGAAATTTAACAAAAAGGTAGAAATACAATAGAATACAGAGGAATTACAGGAAAATAAAGTTCAACCACTATTCTATCAATAGAATAATAAAGCTCACTATAGAGCAAATTTAATTTTAAAGTAAAGAAAATTTCTAGTAAAGACTATGGAAATTGATCTTAAATTCCTATGTAATTAACACCACTCCCTAGAAACGATGTCAAAAAATTGTTCATGTAGTTAAAGACTTGTTAATTTAATTATATTTAGACTTAAATCGATTTAATTGCAAGTGCACAATATCAATAATAGTATATTATACAAGTACATGTTGTATCCACAAAGAGTGAGAAATACTATCTAAATGTAGAATTTAACTTAAACTCCTATCTTAAAATTAACGTCTACTACAATTTGCTTGATTAACTATGAACGTAGTAATCTAATCTAAAGGGTAACCACTAATTAATCCTACTATCGACCTAATCCTATTAACATTAATATATAAATTTTATAAAAACACACCATCACATTACATATATGAATAAACACTATGTTCAATACAAATATGCAAACTTTCATATTTTACTTACCATAGATGAATTTGAAGTTAAATGCACACTGAAACATTTCATAGAAACATAACTAAATAGATTTTGTTCATCAAATCCAATTACATGTGGAATAACCAAACATAAATAGGAACAAAATAAAAGAGACAGAAAAGTAAAAGGACTTGAACACCTAAACTCCCATAATTACACCTTTTCTTTCAAAATCTACTTAGATCAAGGAATGAATTCACCTCTTCCCTTCAACTCCTCACTTCATCATGGCGAAGAACTTGATTTCAACAACACTTTGTCAGGGTGGTAGCTTAATCCAAAAGAATTTAGACTTGTATGCTCCTTCCTTCAAATTCTCACTCAAGCTAAGAGTACAATTACAAAAGAGTAAGGAGAAGGTCAGGGAAGAAAGGGACATCACTTCTTTCTATGATGAAATGTATGGGTGGAAAGGTAAGAAGATGAAAGTATAGTGAAATAGAAGAAGAGTACAAAGATGGTTAGAAGAAATGATCGAGCCTGCGAGAGTGAGAGAGAGTGGTCAAGCATGATTTATAAAAATAAAAGGGTGGAATGGTTGCCATCAGAAGTTAATTAACTTCCCACTCTCTTGTAATTGATTCTTGTATTGTCATGACACACCATTCCTTGCTAATATGGCATCTTCTTAATTTTGCTTAAGATTAAGATATTGAGTACACAAAGTTAGTACTTTGTGTAAGGTTATTGTTCAACTTATAAAAATAACATCTGTAAGGTTGTTAAATCTGTGAAAAACATCTATAAGGTTGTTGCCTAACCTACAAAAGTAACTTATTTAAGGTTTGTGCTTAACCTTAAAAACACTTAGTGGAATTCTCAAGGTTGTGGTCTTAAAAAGTGAACTACCTAATTTGAAAAACCATTATAAAATCTCATGTGTTCTTTTATTCTTACATTTTATTTACCACCATAAAATCAACTAAATCAAGATTCATTAGTATCAAAAACATCCAAAATTTTTAAAAGCAACTTAAATTTAATTAGGATACCATTCACCTCCTCTTTAGTGTGCCATTCAATTTCATCAACATCTTCTTAATTTTGAAGATGTTACTTTTGGATCAGCACCTACAAAAATACACTTCGAAACATGTTAGTAGATTTCAAATAGTTTACCATAATGTGAGTTAAGTTCTCAAAAGTATATTAATCTATATGTTCTGCTGAAACATACCATTGATATTGGTAGCTTTCACTATATAATGGTTTTGGTGGTTTTTAATTGAAAGCTGCTAAAACATAATTACTTGGTTGATAGGTTTCACTAAAACATACCATTGATATTAGTAGGTTTTATTGAAACATACCTACTTACTCATTTATAAAGTGAATTATAACACACGTAAAACTAACTTAACAAGTTATTAATGGTTCAACAAGTTGTTTTAACATTGAAGGCTGTGACTCAACGCATTGTTTTAATGTTGAAGCCTACTTAAATCACCTATGACTGATTTTCCTTTAATCAACCTGTGACATATTAATGTACCCTTTCATGAAATATATTATAAATAAATAAACAAACATATATAAACAACAATACATATTCCTAAACAATGGAACAAATGAACAATACCTAGTCGATGTATCAGCATTGTAATTAAACATTAAAACACATTTCCCACAATTATACAAACATTCCTTCTAATAATTGTCCAGTGATTGTATACTTCATATCTGATGTGTTGCTATTAAGGTATATTAATAAAAATAAGCATAAATAGTATACATTCTTTAGAAAATATTCTTGTTCTCTAGTATTAATTCCACAAACACATAAAACATACATTTCCATGCAATTTCCATGCTTTAAGTGTATTTTCCTATGTTGTCCAGTTAATCAAATAAACATGTAATTTTACAAATTATCGTCATTTATATATGAAAATATGCATAATAAAGTGTACCATTTAATGTTAAACATATAACTTGCACAGTTAGATACTTATCTCAGTAGCTGTGATGATATGAAAATGGTTTCTTGTTGTTGATATGTGGATATGTTGTCATGTAGATAAGGTGTTTGTGAATACGTGTTTATATAACAATAAAATCGTGTGTAGAAATTAGGGATAAATCATTTTAATCAGATCGTGCAGTTTCTGTAAGATTTTTGATCGATTCTGGGTTCGATTTCATGTGGTTTCGAGCCCACTTTCGAGTTGTGCCATTTCAAAATTTTTGGAGGAGATTTGAAGGGATTTTATAAATTTATTGTTGGAAGGTGCATCTGGCTTTGAACGCAGTTTTTGGCTTAGTTAAATCGTACAACTTCCATCTGTGTTTTCTCGCGGCCAGGAACAAATTTTTATAATCTATAAATTGAGTTTTCCAGATGAGAAAGTCTTCTTTCGTTGCGTAGTGATTTCATGACTTTTCACGATGATTTGATGATGTTATGAATTTTTTAGTAAGCACGTGCATTCTATGTTGTGATTTACGCGTTTTGCACACTCACAGTAGATTTGAGCCTATGGACGGACTATTTGGAGTGATTTAGTTCTCAAAATCACATTTTTCAGATCAATTGAAATCCTTTCCAATGCATATTTTTACTTAATTTTTCGATACCTACATTGGGAGGAGTAGGTGTTGTAAGTTGGGTTTTATTTCAGTGATTCCAAGGATTGGAATAGTAGTCACCAATGAAATTGTCTTGAATCGACTTTTGTATAAACATGTTGGTTTGTGGATTTGTACATGTTTTGTGAGTTTTATATTCTATTTGAAGATATATAATTGTAATTTCAGTAGGCTTAGGTTGTGAATAAAATTTTAGAATCATATTAAGGTATTAATCAAGTAATCAACTCAATAAAAATAATTAAGATAATCTTCTTGTAGATTAACTTATACTTGTATTGCTTAAACATTATATGCTTGCAGTAAATTATAAATGTAAAACTTATTTTTTTCAAACATGATTTTTCCCTACAACTAATATTATATAAGAAACAAAAATACAACAAAACACATATTTGAAAATAACATATATATATTACAAATCTATGGAAATGATGCATATACCATGCTTTATAAAATGATGCATAATTAATATCGGTACTAGTTTTGTGCAATGCCTACATTGTTAGTAGTGACAAATCAAGTAACAAATCAATGAGAACAAATGCAACCAAGGAGAACATATACATATGTAGAGTTAGTTTGAAAAAACATTAAAGTTAGTGGCCACATGCCTAGCATAAAGCAGTGTCTAAAATCAAGAAGTCTAATATGAACCTTAGTAAATAGCCATTTTCTAACTGAAGAAAAATGTGACAAACAAGAAATAACTAATTGCTAAATATTCAAATAGGACACCTAGGACATAAAAATGGCCCTTCTACATTAGCTGAAGAGCACTTCGCCTATTCAAAAATGGGCCCCATACATTATAGTAAATTTTTTCCTTGAGATGATAAAAGCTGGAACACCGATCTTTGATAGATGTCTTCAAAATTTACAAAAGAATCTCACCCTTCAGTAAAAAAAGGCTAACCAGACATTATCTAAGATTTGGAATATGAATAAAAAATTTGAAGTCATTTCGTTTCTTCTATCATTTGGTACCTAAAAAATCCTTCTATATTTATGCAGAGAGCTTCTCAAAGGCTCTTGACTAATACAGGCAAACTAGTGTGTATTTTACAACATTGAACTTGTTGCATAACATATAATTACAAATGAAATTATAAAAAAACTTTGCCATCATTAAGAAAAAAATTGGAATTCCAAGAATAAATTAAATTATAAACATGTGTATGTCTTGCATGGTCTTACTGAAATAAAAAACATTGCCATCATTAATAAGAATTTTATATTTTAGCATAAATTATCTATTCATTTTTACTGAACATATATAATTTATTTGAAGTAAATAGATTATAGCACTCTTATTTGAGTGTGTTTTAAAAATATTTTAGATCTCTTGTTTTTAGGTGCATGCAGCATCCTTGTCTATAATATTTTTTTTACAATAAAAGCTACCATTCTAAAAGCTATTTATTTTGCATTTATCTCGACTTCATAATGTTTATTCTTAAATCTCATTATTTGACTGCAAAACATTACCTACTATCATTTATTTATAATATTCTTAATTAATAAGAACCATAATATTATTAAGCATCACTCCTCTTCAATCTTCCCTTTCTATATTTTGTTCGAATGGTTTTAGAAAACATCAAGAGAATTAATTGTTCCATTCTATAGGAGTGTGCACAAATTAAAATCACATCAACCTCTTAAACTATTATTTGGGTACAAGTTTTGCAAGCAATAAGAAAATGATTTGTCGTCATCAATTCACAAACATAACAAATCCAAAAAAATTCAATTCTTACATTCGTTTAGTATGGGTTGACTTCTCTAAACCCAATTATGAGAGTATATTTTGGAACATGAATACCAAAATCCAATTCGTATGATTGCAATTTGATTTATATTATTAGCATGTAGTTATCTGTAGTATCAAAAGGCAACACAAGAAAGAGGTGATATATGTTTTTCAATATTTTCAATTATAATTGAAACTTCAAAATAAAAACAAATCAAAACATTATTTTATTCAAATCATTTTATTTAAGGTTTTAATTACAATATACAATTCAATTCTCTTCAGAAATTATAGATGCGATGATATATCGATATAATGTTTCATCTATTCAATTTCATAATTACAAACAAAGAAAACTAATTTATAGAATTTAAAATATTTCTCCCTGTTTGATATTTTTTCTTTTTTTTTTCTTCTTCTACAAATCTTTAGTAACAAATATTTAACTTTCTCTTCTTCACCGAAGTTGCTTCATTTTGAGAGTTTTTCTCCTAAGAGGTATTGATCTCTAAAAGTATATTTCTTTAAGTGTGTAGGGATAATTAGATCAACGAGAATTTTATGTCTTTTATACTTTATTTCTATTCCATACATATCTTCCACGTTTATCTACAATCAGTCTCCACTCTTCACATCTTCTATTTTATTTTCAAATTTCGAATACACACATTTTGGTCCATGCTTTCTTCTCGAATTTTCTTGAATAATTAAGCTTAGATCCTTTGAAAAATTTCCTGCAAAATAACTTTCTTGTCTAAAATTTTTCATCAAATGTAATAACAATATGTTGTGTTAATACTAACTCAACACATAAAATAAATAGACTTATAACTCAACACATCTAACTTAACAAGTTTAGCATGTGCCATTCACATGACATGCTTTGTTCTATAAAATGATAACTTAATGAACCAGTATTAATAAATGTTAAAGAATAATGTATTTATCACATGCAATAATAATAATTTAAGTTTATAATGTTAACCTAATGTGTTGTCTTAGTGTTTAATATAGCAACTCAACATGTGTAGTTATGCTAACTTAATGAGTTAAACATTTACAACTTACGTGATACAATATAGCATTCGTAAACTTTAAATTTACCACGTGCATAATACTAACTTAATGAGTTCGTTCATGAAACGTAACGTTTTATTCACTAACTCAACGAGTTCTCATGTGACCTCTTTTTAACCTTTAAGCCTAACTCAACGAGTTCTCACGTGACATTTTTTTAACCTTTAAGCCTAACTCAACGAGTTCTCACGTGACCTTTTTACACAAAGAACGCTAACTCAATGAGTTCTCTTAACGTGCATTATAGATGATACAAAACTGTAAAATTAAAACATATCATACTTTACAACAAAAACACATGTTAACTTAACGTTTAGTTAAATGAAAAGTTAATATAACTTAACAACTAGTTATTTAACTTAACATAATTTCAAATCCATTTATAGACAAGTATATAACATTAAATTTTTTCTATATTAGTTGATATTCTTAATTTACTTTCATAAACAATAGTAATTGATTAAATATGACTACTTACGTTTTGCACACATTATCAAAACATAATATTTAACAATCTCCTTCTTTTTGATGACAATAAAACCATATTAAATCAATTATGAAATATGTTTAACTTAATGAAGCACCTTTATTGGGTTAAGTTTTAATTCAACAAACAAGTTTGTTGACTTAAGTTTACTTAAGCTTATTTGTTGTTTGTATATAAAAATCATCTCCCAAAAGTAAAAACTTTCAAAATTTTCAACAAACACATAATCATTTCTCCCTTAATAAAAACTTTAAAACCATAATCATCTTCCCCTTTTTGTCATTTATCAAAAAGATAATTACAAAGGATTAAAATTAAAGAAAAATATGCACAGCTTAATTCTCTATAAACTTTGATAAAACCTGAAACACATTTACAATAAATGTATTTTTTAAATATGCAATCATTAAATACAAACATTACATTTTGTATTAAGAATACAAACATAACAAACAAATGACCATACATTTATCTATTCCTCCTAAGACTATCACCTATAGCATTACATATTTTATCTCCTAGATGCCTAATATCATTTCTAATGTCATTCAACATTACATCTAAGTCAGGAGGTAGCTCAGGTTACTGTTGTACTTGATTTGAATAATTTTGTTGTTGTTGTTGCTATTGCTGATATTTTTGCAAATCTTTAATACTGAAAGCTCTCATGTCTTTTATTTTAGATGACCATTCAGATAAATTTAATTGACTTGCAATTAGTCGACATACAGTATCACCATAAAATAACTTTGAACTCATATGTTGTAGTTGATAAGTGAAAACATCAAACAAATTAATTTAAATTCTGTTAAGTATGCCAAGTTACATATAAACAACTTCTGCTTACTTCCAGATTATATCCAACTCTTTGAAATAAATTGGCATGCAATATGTTTGCAATAAACTTTGCTTTCGCATTTAGATTTTCCATTAATCTCATTTTAGAATATACATCTAGAATCTGTGATAAAGATTGAATGTCCCATTCTAGTTGTCTAACTATGTCAAATTTATTTGTAACAACAACACCTTCATTCCTTAAGCCCAAGACATCAAAAATCAATTTAGGAGATAAAAGTAAACTCTTGTTGACTTATTTGAGTCTTCAAAAGATTATCATTCTATATCAGATTACTATAAAAAGCTACAATAAGTTCTTTATATTATTTCCATCTAGTTCCAACTGGTAAGAATTACATTGGCCCTTGAAACTCAAATAGATCTTTGATTTCCATTAAATTTTTGAATTTTATAGGTCTAGCATGCAAAATTTGACATGAAATCAAACTATTGTATTTCTGCAATGCTTCATCAGATCTAAAATAAATCAAATTACCCTAAATATTTAGTATTACATATTCAGAAGGTGATACCTAAAGCCTAGTTTTTGAATTTAATTCATCTTCAGGAATCTCTTCTTCAAAATGAATGTCATATTGTTCTTCTGTCAAAATATTTTCTTGAAGCTGCTCGGGTAAGCATGATTCTTCAGCTTCAACATTATAAGGAACGTTATCAATAATTGCAATATCCATTAATTTAGTTTCTATAGAATGCTTAGAAGTTTCATTTTCTTCAAATTCAACAACCTTTGTATCTGTTTGTAAATCATCATGTTGTTTAATAAATATTTGCATTTCTTCTTATTATGTGTTGAGTATTTTGTTTTGATGATGTGTGCTGAATGAAAATAATCATATTTGCTCAATTACTATTGCTTGTGAAATGAAATTAAAATCATCAATTAATACAGAAAAAGCTTATTGATATAAATACTTGTCTGTATTGGATTTGAAATTATACTAAAGTTAATAACTAGTCGTTTCATTGCATTAATTTCTCATTTAACTAAACGTTAAGTTAACGTGTGTTTTTATTGAAAAGCATAATATGTTTTAAAGTTATATCTTCTGTATCATGAACAATGCACGTTTAGATAACTCGTTAAATTAGAGTTTTGTTCGTATAGAGATCACGTGAGAATTCGTTAAGTTAGAGGCTTAAAGGTTAAAATAGGTCACGTGAGAACTCATTAAGTTAGTGAGTAAAAGAAGAGACGAACTCATTAAGTTAGTGTTGTACACATGGTCAAATTATAAGTTACGAATGCTATATTGTATCACGTGAGGTGCACATGTTTAACTCGTTAAGTTAACATAACTAAACACGTTGAGTTGCTATATTAAACACTAAGGCAACGCATTAGGTTAGCGTTATAAACTTAAGTTGTTATTTTTGCACGTGGTAAAATTCTTATTATAAAAACATTTGTTTATTACTAGTTCATTGAGTTATTGTAACACAACGGAGATGGTTCGTTGAGTTATCGTAACACCACAGAGATGGTTCGTTGAGTTATCGTAACACCACAAAGATAGTTCGTTGAGTTAGCTATAGTACTTGTCACATGAGTTGGCACATGAGGAACTCGTTAAGTTATATATATACTTGTGTTACTCGTTTAGTTAACATTAAAGTAACAACTTCTTATTACACTAATGAAAAATTTTGGAAGAGAGTTTATTTTGCAGGAAAATTTTCAGAGATCTAGGATGGATGATTAAAGAAAATTCAAAATGTAAATGTGGGTCAGAACGTGTGTATTTCGATGAAGGAAAAAGAAAAGACGTGAAGAAGTGGAAAACTAATAGTGATTAAACGTGGAGGATATGCTTGAAATGAAGATACAATATAAAAGGCATAGAATTCTTGTTGATCAGTTATCCCTGCACACCAAAAGAAAAATCTTTTCAGGGATCAAAAACACCTCTTCGGGGAAAAGCTCTCAGGTGGAAGAAAATTCAGTGAAGTAGAAAAAGGTAAGATATATGTCATTGAAGATTTGAAGTATCAGATGGAAGAAAATTCAGTGAAGCAAAAAGGTTAGATTTATGTCATTGAAGATTTAAAGTATCAGAAAAAAGCAAATTCGGTGAAGTAGAGAAAGACAAGATATTCGTCACTGAAGAATTGCTGAAGAAGAAAGAGAAGAAGAAGAAGAAGAAAGATCTCAAACAAGGAGAAATGTTTTAAAATTCTGTAAATTAGTTTTCTCTATTTATAGTTATGAAATTATATAGATGAAACATGGTATCGATATATAATTGCATCTACAATTTCTAAGGAGAATTGAATTGTATATTGTAATTGAAACCTTGAATAAAAATGATTTTATGAAAATAGTGTCTCGACTTGTTTTTGAGTTTTAAAGTTTCAATTATATTCGAAAATGTTGAAAAACACAATTCACCCCCCCTCTTGTGTAGCCATACGATCCTACAAGTGGTATTAGAGCTTTGTTAATAATCTTTGATATAAAATCAATATCAACTTATTTAATATCATTGCTTATTCTGCCTTCCTTGTTTTTAAACAGAAATTAATATCTGAGCATACGTTTAATTTTCTTGATATAAGGCTCAAGTTGTTTTAAAGTTTTAGACTGTTTAAAATCAAATAGGTTGAAAAATCTAAGGTAAGATGGCTACTAGAAATGGTAATTTTTCTTTGTATGAAGACCAAAATCTTAATCATCCTCCTTTATTTGATGGAATACATTTTTAATATTGGAAATATAGGATGACAGTTTTTCTTCAAAGTATAGATCATAAGTTGTGGTTCATGATTTCTAAATCATATACTCCGTTATCTACCCCTTATAATACTTAGACAATTACTGAAAAAGAAAATAAAACTCTAAATGCTAAGGGATTAAATATTTTATTTTGTGCATTGAGTTATGAACAGTTCAGTAAAATGTCGGCATATAAATCTGCTTATGAGGTGTGGCATGGATTAAAGGTTTCATATGAAGGTACTTCTCAAGTTAAAGAGACTAAGATAAACATGTTAATTCATAAGTATGAACTCTTTAAGATGCATGAAGACGAAAGTATTTTTGAGATGTTTTCCAGGTTTCTTGATATAATAAACTCTTTAAAATGCTTAGGAAAGAATTTTGAACAAAAGGATTTGGTGAGGAAAATTCTCAGATCCCTAAGTTCTAAATGGTCTTATAAAGTAACATCAATTGAGGAATCACGAGATTTAAATGTTTATACCATGAATGAACTTATAGGAAACTTAATTGCTTATGAAGTTCAATTAAATGAATCACTGAGTCAAAATAAACTAAAAATAAAGAAAGAAATAGCCTTCGAAATTAATTTAGATTCTGATATATCTACTGATTTTGACGAGGATTTGATCTTGTTGACTAGGAAATTCAAGAAAGCATAGAAAGTTAGGAAACAACAAAGGAACAAAAATGATAAACCCTCAACGTCAAAATCACTAAATGACAATAATTCTTCATCCAGAAAGTATGTATGTTACAACTGTAAGAAATCTGGACATCTTTCTCTAAATTTTCCTATAAAGAAAAATGAAAAGCATAGTAGGACAAATCAGAAGAAGATGGCTCAGAAAACTCAGAAAAAGTTTTACAAGAAAAAAGCTTTGAAGGTCACTTGAGATGACACATCTAATGAGTTTGAATCTGAGGAATCATTATCAAAATCTTCACGTTCAGAAGGAGAATCAGAGTTAGAAGACGTTGCTCATGTGTGCTTCATGGCAGATAAGTTTGAGGTAATATCTGATCCTGAAAGTTATTCAGATTTTAACTTTGATGAATTATTATGTGCTTATCATGCATTATTACAAAAACTTAAAGTTTGTAAACTAGAAAATAAGAATATCAGAAACTCTTTATCCATTGTGGAAGAAGAAAATTGTTTCCTATCTACTACTTTAGAAAAGTTTAAATGTGATAATGAAAATCATGCTAGAGAATTGCATAAATTTAGATTTAATGAATGTGTCTTGCATGAACAAATATAGAATATAAATGTTGAAAAATTAAAGATAGAATCTGAAAATGAAGTATTTAGAAAAAATATAAATGATCTTGAATTAGAGATTGATAAATTAAAAATGAGAGAGCTAGATTTAAATTCTACCATTAAGAAATGGAATTTAAGTCAAACTAAGTTAGACAAACTAACTAGTACCCTTGCGGTGCCATATAAATTTGGCTTAGGATTTGATTATCCTGAATATCTTGAATCTCAAGCTAATAAAGGATTTATTAGTTGTAGTTCAAGTAAATCTAAGATTAAAATTCCTTTTATCATGAAACAAGGTAATAAATACGTAGAAGTAGGTAATTCAAGGGATGAATTATGTAGTAATAATATAAATCAATGTGATTTGTCTAAATGTACTTCTAACATGACTATTAATATTTCTAAAAATCTTGTTTCTTGTTTTGGAAATTCAGTTTCTAATGTTTCTAAAATTTTAGGCAATTGTAGTAAACTGAAAATTCAGAAACCTGAGCATGTAATTCAAAACACTAGTATCAAACCAATTACTCATTCTACATGTGATAAATCTGAAAACTCTTGTGTAGAAAAAGATTTTGTATGTATTGAAAATTCAAATACAAGTACAAAATCTTGATATGAACTTACTGAAATATATGAGCATGACCAAAATAAATTAACATCTGATAAAAATTGGTTTGGTCTTGGTTATACTACATCTGAAAACAAAAAGAATGATTATAAGAGCAATAATGCTATAAGTAAGTATGATGCTAATGATAAGTCTATAGTACTTACGACTAATAAGAATGTAAATGATAATGTTAAACTGTTTTTAAACAAAAAGAAGAAATATGTATTTAATGAACTTGGTCCTCAACAACATTGGGTACCAAGAAAAAGTTTTTCTTAATTTGTTTTGCAAGAGGAAACAACATCAAAATGTATCTTAGACAATGGAGTATCAAGTCACATGACCGGACAGAAAAGTCTACTACAAAATTTTACAAATACCATGAAAGGAAGTGTAACATTTGGAAACAAAAGCAAGGATAAAATCATAGGTATGGGTAATGTTCAAATAACTCCAACTTGTGTTATTTCGAATGTACTATATGTAGAAAACCTAGGACTTAATTTGTTGAGTGTTATAAAACTAAGAATGGATACTATGTAGTGTTTGAAGATAATGTATGCAAAATTATTGATAAAAATACAGATGAAATTAAGTTTATTGCTAAAAGAAAAGGTTCTGTATGCATTTTATCTTTACCTTCTAGTGTAGTTGATTTAAATTCATGTTTACTAACTGAAACTAGTGATGCATATCTATAGCATAGAAGGATTGGGCATATAAATATGAAACTGTTACATAAACTATCTAAAAAACATTTAGTGAGAGGTTTACCAAAGATTAAATACTCAAAGGACTTTATGTGTGATGCATGTGAGTTAGGTAAACTTCACAAAAACTCTTTAAAATCCAAAACTGATATTTCAAGCAAGAGAGTCTTAGAACTTATACATATGGATCTATTTGGACCAACAAGAATCATGAGTCTTGGTTGTAAATAGTATGTGTTTGTTTTAGTAGATGACTTCTCTAGATACACTTGAGTATATTTTTTAGCATCTAAGATAGAAGTTTTTGAAAAATTTAAAATGTTTTGCAATTTTGTTCAAAATGAACAAAGTGTCTCTGTTCAAAAACTTAGGAGTGATCATGGTACGAAATTTGATAATGATCAAATGAATAATTATTGTATAGATCATGACATTGATCATTGATTTTCTTTTCCAAGAGCACCGTCTCAAAATGGTGTTGTTAAGAGAAAGAATAGATCACTTTAGGAAATGGCCATGTTGAATGAACATAAGTTACCTTAAAATCTTTGGGCTGAAGTAGTGAATACAGCTTGTTATGTTATTAATAGAAGTCACTTAAGACCTCGTGTTAATAAAACTCCTTTTGAAATTATGTTTAATAGGGTTCCAAAAATTTCCTATATGAAACCATTTGGCTGCAAGTGTTTTATTCTTAATACTAAGGATAAAAGGGACAAATTTTAAGCCAAAGTGGATGAAGGAATTTTTGTAGGTTACTCTACTAGAAGTAAAGCCTATAGAGTATATAACAAGACTTCTAGAACTATTGAAGAAACCCTCCATGTAAGCTTCAATGAAAATTCTTTTAGAGAATCTCAATCTAAAGCTGATAATGATGATATGATCAATTTCCCAAAAGAGTTGGAGATTAATAGAGAGATTGAAGATTTATTTGAGAAAATCAAAAATATGAACTTAAATGATCAAACTAATGATGAAAGTGATGGACTTTCAGATGTTGATGAGAATATTGAGGAAAATCAAAGAAATTGGTGTTATTCTTCATCACATCCTATTACTCAAGTCATTGGTAATATTAATGAGGGAGTTAAAACTAGAGCTTCAGTAAATTTAAATAGTATGTGTATGTCTGTTTCTATGGTGGAACCAAGAAATATAGGAGAAGTATTATCTGATAAAAATTGGATAGTGGTAATGTAAGAAGAACTAAATCAATTCATCAGAAATGATGTTTGAGAATTAGTCTCTCCACCAAAACGTTAGTCCATAATAGGTACAAAATGGATCTTTAGAAACAAAACTAATGAAACTAGTCAATTTATAAGGAACAAAGCTAGATTAGTTGCACAAGGGTATACACAGGAAGAAGGACTAGATTATGATAAAACATTTGCTCTTGTGGCTAGGTTAGAAAGTATTAGAATATTATTGGCCTATACTTGTTATATGGATTTTAAATTATATCAAATGGATGTAAAGAGTGCATTTCTAAATGGTTTTATTAATGAAGAAGTCTATGTAAAACAACCACCTGGATTTGAAGATATTAAAAATCTTGACTTTGTGTATAAGTTGAATAAAGCCTTATATGGTTTGAAGCAAGCACCTAGATCATGGTATGAAATATTATGTACTTTTTTATTAGAACAAGATTATATCATGGGAAAAGTAGATCATACTCTATTTATTAAGAGAGATGGTAAAGATCAGATTGTTGTTCAAATATATGTAGATGATATAATCTTTAGAGCAACTTCTGATAAACTAATAAAAATATTTTCTGAAGAGATGACTAGTCAGTTTGAAATGAGTATGATAGGAGAACTTTCATATTTTCTAGGACTTCAAATTAAGCAAATGGATAAAGGTATATTTTTAAATCAGGAAAAATATCCAGATGAAATGCTTAAGAAATTTAATTTTAATGATACAAGAATTCGAAGAACTCCTATGAGTACTTCTTTAAAGTTAGATATTGATGACATAGGAAAATCAATAGATCAAAGAAAATACAGAAGTATGATTGGTTCTTTACTTTATTTGACTGTTAGTAGGCTTGATATTATGTTTGTTGTGTGTGCTTGTGCTAGATTTCAATCTAATCCTAAAGAATCACACTCAATTGTAGTTAAAAGAATATTTAGATATATAAAAGGAACTAAAAATTTCAGACTGTATTATTCTAAGGATAGTTCAATAGATTTTATAGGATATACTGATGTTGATTATGTAGGATCTAAATCTGATAGAAAGAGTACTAGTGGCACATGTCAATTATTGGGAAATAATTTGATGTCATGGTTTAGTAAAAAGCAAAACTGTGTAGCACTTTCTACTACAGAAGCTGAATATGTTGCTGTTGCACTATGTTGCACTCAGATTCTGTGGATAAGGCAAACTTTAGAAGATTTTGGATTATCTTATGATATAACTGAGATTTATTGTGACAGTAGTTCTGCAATAAATCTTTCCAAAAATCCTGTATTACATTCTAGAGCAAAGCATATAGAGGTTAGACATCAATTTCTAAGAGATAACGTAATTAAAGGAAAAATTAAATTAGAATTTATGTCTAGTAAAAATCAATTAGCTGATATATTTACAAAACCTTTAGACAAAAATACATTCTACAACATAAGATTAAATTTGGGTATTTGTAGGCTATGTCATGTGTAAAATGCTTAGACTCCACACAAAAAGATAAAAATTATTGATGATGTTGTTCACCTCATAGATATTATATACTTATCATAAATATCTAAGTAATATCTAAACTACTGCTTAAGATACTATGTATTTATTGTAAAATCATAGTAGTATCTTATTGATTTTAAGTAGTTTATCAATTTTAATGGTTTTCACGATTTTAAGTGGAAGTGTAAATGAAAAGCATTAAATACTTCTGAAATTTTGAAATTTTGATTAAGTGTTTTCTTTGAATCAAGGAAAGTGCATATGATCATGCATAAATTTGACTTAATTGATTAAACTTGTAGAATAATTTATATGTAAATCATCTTAAACTGTTAATCAAAAGTATGAACTTATTGAAACTGATTCATATTTTCAGTAAAATCATAGAAGTAAAAATTGTATGAGATTTGTGTTTTATTGCATCTATATTAATGGAATACATATATACTGTACTTAAAATGAAAAGTACTTACAAAGTGAAAATCTTTGAGAGTTTATTGATTAGTTTGATCATGAGCCTTTTGTACTTGAGTAGATAGGTATGTAAGGATAGTTGTCCTAAAAAAGGATTCTTTAAATCTGGCAACCTAAGGTCTTGATTAGATCTAGGATTGTTGATTGAAAGCTCATTACACGGGTACATTAAAAAACTCTTGTATGATTCAAACTTTTCAAACTAACTTTTAAAGAAAATTATGAATATTTACTATTTTGAAAAAAAAAAGTTTCATTAATTACATATATCTTTGAATCGAATATAGTTTCTACCAATATAATTACTGATTTATTGAATCAACATTAGTACTTTTGAAAATGTTTATTTGAGATACATTCTTTTATTCTCCTTGAATTAATCTTATTAAGTTCATAGTTGTGTTTTGATTCATATACAGTAGGAATTGATTCTAGAAATCATTTTTTTGAATTCAGAATAACGGAAGTTTCTAAAGAGAAAATTTAAAAGTCTAGTTATACTTAACATCTACTGTTATACAAGTATATTTTGTATGTTATTGAATATATGAGAAGTATATTTGTAGGGGGAGGAATTAATAATGTCCAAAACAGATTAATATAATTTAGAATACAAATCTTGGTTAATCTGAATTAAAGTCCTCTTAAGATCTTGATGAAACAATTTAAAAAGACAAACAAACTATTTTAGATTCATAAGAAGAGAATGTTAGAATAGTTTACAATGTTCTCAAGATAATGTTAAGTGTAGCATATGTGTTGTCTTTGGACGGTAGCATCCGAAACTTATTTGTTTAAGTGTACTAATTGAACGTTATGTTATATAAGGTAACGTGTAAAACTACCTCTAGACAACGTTTTACTCGTTAGGTTAGTTAACGCTGCGAGTTCTACTTGAATATTTCGGGTACCTTGTTTGAATAAACTATATTCAATACTCATTTAAAGTCCAAACCCAACTTATACACGTTGAGTTACTCACCTAAAAACCCTATTTAAACACTTATTACACAGGCACTTAGGTTATTTGTAAACTTTGTCAAGAAAATCTTTCCCGCTTGTTGCTGTTACAACTTGCGACGATGGTCTCCAAGTTCTACAAAGGTCATGATAAAGGAAAAGGCAAAAGCAGAGGAGATGCAAAAGGAAAAGAAATCAATATTGATGAAGTTCCATGCACTTGGTTCAAGAAGATACTTCGAGTGGACAAAATGTTAGCAGAAATTTATAGGGATTACTTCTTTCCTCAAAGTATACTAGATGAAGTTAGACAAGAGCTTCAAAATACTAATGAAAATATTGCATATATGGGTATTCGAAGTAAATATGATAGAGAATACAAAATGAAATGTGCTGAAATTGCATTTTTAGAACAATATGCAAAATATTTGGAAAAAGGTGTAGGTACATCAACTAGAATTCCTAAAATACCTATAAATGATACAAGACTACATGCATTTGAGGAAGAACATGAATCAGCTATCTCTACTCCTTTATATTCAAAACAAGTAGACTCAAATGTTACTATAGATCAAAGAAAAGTTGAAGGTCTTCGAAAGGCAGTTGCAATAGAAAGTGCCTAAGAAGAATTAAAGCAAAAAACTTTTATGGAGCAATTTGAAAAGAAAACAACAATAATTGAAGAGGAGAAACTAAAATTTTATAGAAAAAAATCAGAAAAATTATGTCTAAGGAAACAAAGTCTGTTGAAAAAGGAAAATTAGATGGACATTTATTTCCAAAGGACAATGTATGTTTAGACATTGTACCTTTTAGTGCATCTAATAAACTCATCTATTCCGAACATACTGAAACTAATGAAGATAATTAGACTTTATTTTCCCTTGCTAGAAAACTTGAGAAGAAATGCAAGTCAAATATGAGCTCAAGTTTTTCTATTAGTACAAGTCCTGATGATGGAGAAATTGAAAAATCAGAGCATCAAGCAACTAACATTGAACAAGTTATTGCAGATATAATTGACAATGTTGAGGTAGTAACTAGTTCACAAGCTGAATTGTTTGGAGTAGCAGATATTGAAAACGTTAAGACTCTAGAAGAGTTAAAAGTCAACCAACCTTGTTCAGAATCTATAGAACCAGAGTTTGAGAATTCACAGCATGTATTAATGGAAATATCTGTTGAACAAAATGAATAATTACAGATAGATACACCAGCTATAGAATTTGTGGAAAAATTGACCTCTGATCATTCTATAGAGACTGAACAGATGAATGTTGAGCATATTGAAAATGTTCCTTACCCTGTTGAAGTTGAAGAATCAAGCTTACCTAAGCAGCTTCAAGAAAATATTTTCAGAGGAACAACATGACATTCATTTTGAAAAAGAAGTTCCTGAAGATGAATTAAACTCTGAATCACGACTTCAGGTATCACCTTCTTTGTGTACAGTATTACAAATTCAAGGTAATTCAATTCATTTTAGATCTAAGGAAGTAGTGTAGAAATTCCATAATCTGATTACATGTCAGATTCTACATGCTCGTCCAATAAAATTTAGAAATTTGATAGAAATAAAAAATCTATTTGAGTATTAAGGCCTCATTCAATTCTTGCCAGTTGGAACGAAATGGAAGCAATACACAGAGCTTATTGTAGCTTTTTATAACAATCTAGTCAAGAATGAAAATATACTGAAAACTCAAATAAATAAACAGGAGTTAATATTGTCTCCTGAATTAATTTTTGAAGTTTTGGGATTAAAGAATAAAGGTGTTGTTGTTACAAACAGATTTGACATGATTAGACAACTTGAATGGAATATTTAGTCTTTATCAAAAATTTAAGATGTATATACTGAAATGAGACTCATGGAAAATCTAAATGTAGAGGCAAAGTTTATTGCAAATATATTGCATGCCAATTTATTTCAAAGAGTCGATCACAATATGGAAGTCAACAGAAGTTGTTTATATGCAACTTATGGTTTGCTGAATAGAATTCAAATCAATTAGTTTGATGTTTTTACTTCTCAACTACAGTATATGAGTTCAAAGTTATTTTATGGTGATGTTGTATGTAGACTCATTGCAAGCCAATTGAATTTATCCAACTGGACCTCTGAAACTAAAGGCATGAAAGCTTTTAGTGTAAAAAATTTGCAAAAATTCCAGGCCATGCATAAACCTCAACGACAACAACAACCTAATTGTACAGACCATATACAACAACAACAACAAAGTTATTCAGTTCAAGCAGAACAGTAACCCCAACTACCTCCTAACTTAGATGATGTGCTTAACGACATTAGAAATGATATTAGGCATCTAGGAGATAAAATTTGTAATGCTATAAATAATATACTTAGGAGGAATAGATAACTGTCTGTTTGCTTGTATCTGAATACAAAATGTAATGTTTGTATTCATTATTTGATTCATTGAACAATACATTTTTCTATAAATGTACACAATTCTTATTATTGTTTACAAAAAGTGTTGTTGTAAATATATCTCTTACTATATATATTCTCTGTAATTATCTTTTTGATTAATGACAAAAAGGGGGAGACATGTTATAAAAGAAGATGATTATGATTTTAATTGCATATATTATAAAGGGAGATGATATTTAAGTGGTTATTGTAATCTGACAAATGATAATGTAATCTGAAAGAAAATTATATGGTTATTAAATTATATAATGAAAGGGGGAGAAATGATACTTATGTAATTATTGACATTTGAAAGTTTTATTTCTGAGAGGTGAAATTTACACAAACAATAGAAATAAGCTTAAGTGAACAAACTTGTTTGTTGAATTAAAAGTTAACCCAATGAAGGTACTTTGTTGAGTTAAATATATTTCATAATTGATTTAATATGGTTTTGTCATCATCAAAAAGGGGGAGATTGTTGAGTATTTTGTTTTTATGATGTGTGTTGAATGAAAATAATCATATCTGCTCAATTACTATTGCTTGTGAAATGAAATTAAAATCATCAATTAATACAGAAAAAACTTACTGATATAAATACTTATCTATATTAGATCTGAAATTATACTAAAGTTAATAACTAGTCGTTTCGTTGCATTAATTTCTCATTTAACTAAACGTTAAGTTAACGTGTGTTTTTATTGAAAAACATGATATGTTTTAAAGTTATATCTTCTGTATCATGAATAGTGCACGTTTAGACAACTCGTTAAGTTAGAGTTTTGTTTGTATAGAGATCACGTGAGAACTCGTTAAGTTAGAGGCTTAAAGGTTAAAATAGGTCATGTGAGAACTCGTTAAGTTAGTGAGTAAAAGAAGAGATGAACTCGTTAAGTTAGTGTTGTACATGTGGTGAAATTATAAGTTACAAATGTTATATTGTATCACGTGAGGTACACATGTTTAACTCGTTAAGTTAACATAACTAAATGCGTTGAGTTGCTATATTGAACACTAAGGCAACGCGTTAGGTTAGCGTTATAAACTTAAGTTGTTATTTTTGCACATGGTAAAATTCTTATTATAAAAACATTTGTTTATTACTAGTTCGTTGAGTTATCGTAACACAACAGAGATGGTTCGTTGAGTTATCATAACATCACAGAGATGGTTCGTTGAGTTATCATAACACCACAGAGATAGTTCGTTGAGTTAGCTACAGTACTTGTCACATGAGTTGGCACATGAGGAACTCGTTAAGTTAGAAACGTTAAGTTATATATATACTTGTGTTACTCGTTTAGTTAACATTAAAGTAACAACTTCTTATTACATTGATGAAAAATTTTGGAAGAGAAAGTTTATTTTGCAGGAAATTTTTCAGAGATCCAGGATGGATGATTAAAGAAAATTCAAAATGTAAACGTGGGTTAGAACGTGTGTATTTCGATGAAGGAAAAAGAAAAGACGTGAAGAAGTGGAAAACTGATAATGATTAAACGTGGTGGATATGCATGAAATGAAGATACAGTATAAAAGGCATAGAATTCTTGTTGATTAGTTATCCTTGCACACCAAAAGAAAAATCTTTTCAGGGATCAAAAACACCTCTTCGGGGAAAAGCTCTCAGGTGGAAGAAAATTTAGTGAAGTAGAAAAAAGTAAGATATATATCACTAAAGATTTGAAGTATCAGATGGAAGAAAATTTAGTGAAGCAGAAAAGGTCAGATTTATGTCACTGAAAATTTAAAGTATCAGAAGAAAGCAAATTCGATGAAGTAGAGAAAGACAAGATATTCGTCACTGAAGAATTGCTGAAGAAGAAAGAGAAGAAGAAGAAGAAGAAAGATCTCAAACAGGGAGAAATGTTTTAAAATTCCGCAAATTAGTTTTCTTTGTTTGTAGTTATGAAATTGTATAGATGAAACATGGTATCGATATATAATTGCATCTACAATTTCTGAGGAGAATTGTATTGTATATTGTAATTGAAACCTTGAATAAAAATGATTTTATGAAAATAATGTCTCGACTTGTTTTTGAGTTTTAAAGTTTCAATTATATTCGAAAATGTTGAAAAACACAATTCACTCCCCCTCTTGTGTAGCCATACGATCCTACATTATGAATTCCTTGGTTTTGTATCTATAGATTTCGAAATAGGTTGATTAACATTAAGCTCTTCTAGAGTCTTTTCTTTTTCAATAGTCTCTACTTTAGACAATCCAACCCCTGATAGTTGTTGCCTCAATATTTTTAAGTACTTCTGTAATAACTTGTTCAATATCATCTACTTGATGCTCTAAATGATCAGTTGTCTTATTATCAGGGCTTGATTCAATAAAAAAACTTGAACTAAATTATTGCTTTTGTTTCATTCTAAGTTTTCTAGAAAATAATAAAAAGTTTCATTATCACTATTAGTTTCAGTATGTTCTGAACTTATCAACTTCTCAGATACATTTCATATGATATTCTCTATCAAATTTACTTCTAATGCCCATAAATTGTATACTCTTAGTAGCATATTTAAGTTCTAAATGAACTTCATCAAGTGGAAATATTCACTATATATTTTTGCTAACCTTTTATCTACCTAAAGTATTTTCTTAAACCATGAATGTGGAACTTCATCTTCATCTATCTGTTTTCCTCTTTCATTTTCTTTGCCTCTTCCTCTACCTCTACCATGCCTTTCATAGAACTTTGAATACATCATCAAAGGAAGTTATAGGAACAAACAAGTGGGAAAGATTTTTAGAAAGATTTTACGAGATAACCTAAGTTCCTATGTAATAAGTGTTTAAATAGGGTTTTTGAAACTATAACTTAATCAGTCTTTTAGTCAGGTTTAAGTTTTAAATCCATATTGAATAAACTTTATTCAATCAAGGTACCTGAACATAAAGCATAATTCATTGAGTTACCTAACCTCATGAGTAAAATGTTGTCTAGAAGTAGTTTTACACATTACCTTACATAATATAAGATTTAGTTAGTATATACTTAACGAAAAAGAAAGTTTCAGATGT
Organism: Cymodocea nodosa; assembly: GCA_036874045.1. Classification (NCBI taxonomy): domain Eukaryota; kingdom Viridiplantae; phylum Streptophyta; class Magnoliopsida; order Alismatales; family Cymodoceaceae; genus Cymodocea; species Cymodocea nodosa. Next base: position 21,095,851 of record CM072336.1, read on the forward strand.
TTTTAACTGAAACCTTTTGAAGACAAACCACAATCAGTATGTTTCATTTGAAACTTTTTGAAGAACATTTCTGGTGAAAGTATAATTCAGTGAGAACCTTTCAAAAATACTCATTTAGATTCAAGAATTAATAGTCATATTGGCAGAAAGTATATTCGATTCAAAAATATTTGTATTTTTAATGTAACAACTTTGATCTTTTCAGAATAGTAAATGTAAATAATTTTTCTTTAAAAGTTAGTTTGAAAAGTTTGAATTATATAAGAACTTTCTAGTGTACTTGTGTAATGAGCTTTCAGTTAACAATCCTAGGTCTGATTAGGACCTTAGGTTGCTAGATTTAAAGAGTCCTTTTTCAAGTCTACAATCTTTACATACCTATTTGCTCAAGTACAAAACGTTCGTAATCAAGTAAATCAATAAACTCTCAAAGATTTCACTTTGTAAGTAGTTTTTATTTGAAGCACATAATATATGTATTTCATTAATATAGATGTAGTAAAACATAAATCTCATATAATTTTTCACTTCTATGATTTACTGAAGATATGAATCAATTTCAATTAGCTTATACTCTTTACTAGTAGTTTAATATGATTTACATATAAATCATTCTACAAGTTTAATCAATCAAGTTAAACTCATTCTTGATCATTTGCAATTTCTTTGATCTAAAAACCAATCAATCAAAATTTCAGGATTTCAAAGATATTCTGAGTTTCTTTTAAGCATAAACATTTCTATTTAAAATTTATAAAGCCATTTAAACTCATAAAATTAAGTAAAAACATAAAGTACTACTATAATTTTATTATAAATACATAGTATCTTATGCAGCAATTTAGATATTACTTAGATATCTATGATAAGTATATAATATCTATGAGATAAGCAACATCATCAACAATATTTATCTTTTGTAGAGTTTAAGTATTTTAAATATCACATAACCTACAAATACCTAAATTTAATCTTATATTGCAAAATGTATTTTCATTTAGAGGTTTTGTAAATATATCAACTAATTAATTTTTACTAGACACAAATCCTAACTTAATTTTTCCTTTAATTATGTTATCCCTTAGAAAATGATGTCTAACCTCTATATGTTCGGCTCTAGAATGTAGTACAAGATTTTTAGAAAGATTTATTATAAAACTACTATCATAATAAATCTTAGTTGTATCATAAGATAATCTAAAGTCTTCTAGAGTTTGCATCATCCATAGAATTTGAGTACAACATAGTGCAGTAACGACATATTCAACCTTAGTGGTTGAGAGTGTTACACAGTTTTGCTTTTTATTGAACCATGACACTAGATTATTTCCTAATAATTGACATTTGCCACTAATACTCTTTTTATCAGATTTAGATCCTACATAATTAACATCAGTATATCCTATAAGATCTATTGAACTATCCTTAGAATAATACAGTTCAAAATTTTTAGTTCCTTGTATATATCTAAAAATTCTTTTAATAGCAATTAAGTGTGACTCTTTAGGATTAGATTGAAATCTAGTGCAAGCACACACAACAAATATAATATCAAGTTTGCTAGTTGTTAAATAAAGTAAAGAACGAATCATACTTTTGTATTTTCTTTGATCTATTGATTTTCCTATGTCATCAATATCTAACTTTAAAGAAGTGTTCATAAGAGTTCTTCAAATCCTTATATCACTAAAATTAAATTTTTGAGCATATTTACCACATATTTTTCCTGATTTAAAAATATATCTTTATCCATTTGCTTAATTTGAAGTCCTAGAAAATATGAAAGTTCCCCTATCATACTCATTTCAAATTGGCTAGTTATTTCTTTAGAAAATATTTTTATCAATTTTTCAGAAGTTGCTCTAAAGATAATATCATCTACATATATTTAAACAACAATTTGAAATTTATCATCCTTCTCGATAAAGAGAGTATGATCTACTTTTCCTATGATATATTCTTATTTTACAAGAAAAGTAAATAACCTTTCATACCACAATCTAGGTGCTTGCTTCAAACTATATAGGCTTTCTTCAATTTAAACACATAGTCAAGATGTTTATAATCTTCAAATCCAAGAGGTTGTTTAACATAAACTTCTTCATTAATTAAACCATTTAAAAATGCACTCTTTACATCCATTTGATATAATTTAAAATTCATATAGCAAGCATAGGCTAATAATATTCTAATACTTTCCAACCTAACCATAGGAGCAAATGTTTTATCATAATCAAGTCCTTCTTGTGTGTACCCTTGAACAACTAATCTAGCTTTATTTCTAATAACTTGTTCAGTCGCATCAATTTTGTTTCTAAAAATCCATTTCGTACTAATTATGGACTAATCTTCTAGTGGAGAGACTAATGTTAAATTTAAAATCAATCGTTCAGTCAACGCACTATGGTACGATTCTGAAACACTCACCTTTAAACTCACTGAAACTAGGAAGTGAAGAGGAAGAGGAAGAAAGAACACTGAAGACACAAGATTTACGTGGTTCGGCAACAGCTTACGTCCATGGAGAGTTGGGGATTTTTCTTTGAGCTTCGGCACAATCAACTACATGTTTTACAACATCATAAATGTTTATATACTACCCAACATAAGGTTAATAAACCTTTAATTACACTTGAGCCATTACAGTAGAGAGAAAATGCTTCAGAGAAGGAACTCAATTTCGGAGCCTTATCTTCCTATCTTTCTAAAATCTACAACACTTCGGATAGTTACAAAGCTTAACTATCCGAAGAAAATTTTTCATTCTTCATTTGTCATAACGGGCGGTACTATAGCAGGCTAACTATCTAGAGAGATTTGGTATTTCGGATAGTTATAGACTTAATTGTTCGAAAACCCACTTACATCTCTCTCAATCCATTTAGAAGGTTCTACCATTAACTTTTGGAAAACTACTTGTCTTTCGGATAGTTATAGTAGAGAGAAAATGCTTCAGAGAAGGAACTCTCAATTTTAGAACCTTATATTCCTATCTTTCCAAAATCTACAACACTTCGGATAGTTACAAAGCTTAACTATCCAAAGAAAATTCTTCTTTCTTCATTTGTCGTAACGGACGGTACTATAGCAAGCTAACTATCTAGAGAGATTCAGTCTTTCAGATAGTTATAGACTTAACTATCCGAAAACCCACTTACATCTCTCTCAATCCATTCGAAAGGTTCTACCATTAACTTTTGGAAAACTGCTTGTCTTTCGGATAGTTACTATCTTAACTATCCAAAAACTCACTTAAGTGTCACTTCAATCACTTCAGAAGGTTGTAGTTGTAACTTTCCAAAAAACTCATGACTTTCAGATAGTTACTGTCTAACTATCCGAAGATCCACTTAAGCCACTATCTTTCGAATACTTGGCTTCTTAACTATTCGAGCATCCACTTAAGTGTTTGACTTTTGGATACTTAGCTTCATAATTGTCTGAATATTCACTTAAGTGTCCTCTAAGTTATTCTGGATGGTTACAACCAGTAACCCTCCAAAATCTCCTAACTTTCAAATAGTTAGCTCAAAGCCTTCTGACTGAAACATTATTTTAGATACTTCGACTTGGTAACTGTTCAAGCTTTAATTTTGCCCATTTTTAATGAATTTTATAAGTAATTTTGCATGATATTATATATCTATGATGGATAAATGATATTAATTATGGGTAATATAAGTCTTGAAATATAGTGCAATATAGAAATTTAATTAACAAGTGCATCCCCCATTGGATATAATTTTACATGGAACACATTGATTTATTTTGCATGTCCTATGTTGGCTAACGTCTCTTGGAGTTCAACTTCCATTAATTGTAGGTAACATATATATGGGAGGAGCTTAATGCAAAAGACCAAAGAAGATGTAAAGAATCAAAAGTTTGTGGACTAAACTTTAAAGAAGAGGACATGCCAACACCTTATTGGCCCTCCTAGATCTATGGCATCTTATTGGCTTGGTGATAAAACCAAGGTGCCACATCAAAGAGAGAGAAGACAAAACAACATAAATACAAGGGGAGAGGAATTTCGTCCAACAACTTGGTGATTCCAACAAGAGAAAGGAGGAGAAGAAGCTTGGAGGTGAGGCTTGTGCTTCCAAAAGAGACCATCCATTCATGCTATTCACCATTCTAAGGGCTAAGGAGAAGACGTCCAAGCTTGGAGATGGATTTGCTGCCAAGTTCCATTGAATTCAAAGCTCTAGAGAAGAAGATAAGAAGCTCCTAAGGTAGTGACAACTCTTAGAGTTTATTATTTTCTTGTATAGAAGGAAGAATTGATGAGAAATGGTGGTGAACATCTCAATTATATGTCTTCTTAGCTAGATAGAGTTCAATGAATGTATATGAATGTTTAATTCTTCTTTTCAACTTCTAATTTGCATCCTCTATTCACGTGTATTGTTGGGGCTGTTGGTGAGGCTTTCACACGAGTGAATGACACTCATCAATGGTGGCTTGGCGCATTTGAGAAGAAGGTGTGAATTGAAAGAAGAAGAAAATAAGTGTTGATGTTCATTTGAATGAAGAACCTATCACTTATATCTAGTTGTTAATTTTAATTTCAGTAGTTAATTGAGTTTGTTATATCTTATATTGATCACATTTTGTCCTAATCAATCTCCAAAAAGAATTTCTAATGCAAGTAGTATAGTATAGTTTAGCTAGATTAGCAAATAACATAGTTGCATGCATTTAGTATAAATTAGAATAGAGTAGTATAGTCTATTGAACCTTGTTGTTTTATTTTTCTTTCCTTAATATTGATGCATTGATATCACTTCTGAAATCACGTGGAACTTGTGTGCATGTTATAATTGAATGAGTTGATAGATTTACAAGTAAAGAAATTGTTCACATCACCATTTTCCACTACAAATTGCCTTGAAATTGCATGATTTGTGAGCTTGTGTTAACTTTGATTATTCTACATTCACATGTCATTAATTTACTGAAGTATACCTAAGAGCTTGAAGAACAAGTTGAGTAATAGTTGATTAAGTCATAAACACAATCCTTGTGGAAGAATGATCTATATTTGCCATGTACACCAAAAGAACTGTGCACTTGCAGTAAAGCTTGAGCTAAAAATATAGCTCAACAGTAACCTTCTGAAATCATAAATCTGCTGTAGACTTACTACTAACAAGCTTTTGACTAAACCTAGACTTCTTATGGCATACTCCACACCTATACTACTCGCCCTAACAATTTCCCACTTGGAGTCTGACACAATCATCAAAGAAAAAAAATCTCTACTCTTGGCTTATAAATTATTTGCAACAGCAACTCAAATAAAACATCAACTCCACATCCCCTTTTTCTTAATTATTTAGGAGACCAATTAAGGCCATATAAAGCCTTAATTTCTGTAGATTCAGAACTTTAGTTAACATGTCTGTAGCATTTTCAACACCAACAATCTTCTACAAATCTAACCTATTCTACTCTATCTCTTTCCTTATATACTATCCAACTTAGGGTTAATAAACCTTTAATTACACTTGAGCCATTACAGTAGAGAGAAAATACTTCGGAGAAGGAACTCTCAATTTCGGAGCCTTATCTTCCTATTTTTCTGAAATCTACAATACTTTAGATAGTTACAAAGCTTAACTATCTAAAGAAAATTCTTCTTTCTTCATTTGTTATAACAGGCAGTACTATAGCAGACTAACTATTTGGAGAGATTTGGTCTTTCGGATAGTTACAAACTTAACTATCTAAAAACCCACTTGTGTCTCTCTTAATCCATTTAGAAGGTTCTACCGTTAACTTTCCGAAAATTGCTTGTCTTTCAAATAGTTATTATTTTAACTATCTGAAAACTCACTTAGGTGTCACTTTAGTCACTTCGGAAGGTTGTAGCTATAACCTTTCGAAAAACTCATGACTTTCAGATAGTTAGACAATAATTGTCTTTCGAATACTTGGCTTCTTAACTATCCGAACATCCACTTAAGTGTTTGACTTTTGGATACTTTGCTTCATAATTGTTCGAACATTCACTTAAGTGTCCTCTAAGTCATTCTAGATGGTTATAGCCAATAATCCTCTAAAATCTCTTGACTTTCAGATAGTTAGCTCAAAGCCTTTTGATTGAAACGTTATTTCAGATATTTCGACCTGGTAACATTCCGAAATCATAAATCTATTGGAGACTTATTGCTAACAAGTTTCTGACTGAACCTAGACTTCTAATGGCATACTCCACACCTATACTACTCGCCTTAACAACTAAATCCCAAACATCATTTTTGATAAATTGATTCAGTTCATCTTGCATTGCTAATACCTAATTTTCATTAGATAAGGTTTCCTTTATATTCATTAGTTCCATCATAGAAACATACACATACTATTTAAATTTACTAAAGCTCTAGTTTTAATTCCTTCATTAATATCACTAATGACTTGACTAATGGGATGTGTTAAAGAATAATACCAATTTCTATGATTTTTCTCATTATTCTCATCAACATCTAAAAGTATATCACTTTGATCATTAAGTTCATATTTCTGATTTTCTCAAATAAATCTTCAATCTCTAATTCTTTTGGTAAATTAATGATATCATTATTATCAGCTTTAGATTTTGATTCTCTAAATGAATTTTCGTTAAAACTCACATGAAGGATTTCTTCTATGATTCTAGAAGTCTTATTATAAACTCTATAGGATTTACTTCTAGTAGAGTAACCTACAAAAATTCTTTCATTTACTTTGGCTTAAAATTTATCCCTTTTATCCTTAGTGTTAAGAATAAAACATTTACAGCTAAATGATTTCATATAAGAAATTTTTAGAACCCTATTATATATAATTTCAAAAGGAGTTTTATTAATAGGAGCTCTTAAGTGACTTTTGTTAATAATATAACAAGCTGTATTAATTGCTTTAGCCTAGAGATTTTAAGGTAAACTATGTTCAATTAACATAGTTTTGGCCATTTCCTGAAGTGATCGATTCTTCCTCTCAACAATACCATTTTGAGAATGTGCTATTGGAAAAAAATATCTTTGATCAATGTCATGATCTTTACAATAGTTATCTGTTTGGTTTATTTTACTTACTTAAATATATGTTTAGAATTTCTTCTAGAAGTAAACAAACAATTTTCACAAATTAGATATTAAATTCAATTTGTTTTTAACTGCAAGTACACAGTGTCTATTGCATAAATGTGCAAGTATAGGTCGATCCCATAGAGACTAAGTAAAAATTTCGTACTATTTTGCTTTTTACAATTAGAGGTTTGTATGTGTTAAACTATGTACTTCGTTAACTTACTACTAACTCAGCAAACTTGGTTCATTGAGTTACAATTAACATAATGAACTATCCTCATAGACTTAAGTTAACTCCATGAGCCTCACTAGTAACTTTCAATTACATTTACTGTTTACAAAGGAATTCGGCTATCCATTGGGTGGTTCCATAGAATGTAAACAACATCAATTAAGCTTTTCAATGTTAGTTTATATGGTATTTATCATTAATCAACACTAACATTCAGATATTTCAAATAGTAACTATATGGGCTTCAAGGTTGCAATAAGTACATTATAAAAACCCAATTTTAAAATTTATAACCACAAGTGCAAGGTGCCTATCATAGATAACATGCGAGTATGGGTCGATCCATAGGGAACTTGTCTAATGTAAAACTCAAAATTTTGTAAAGTTAAATGTTCCTAAGCCTTTAGGATTTTCTAAGATATATTCAACTAAATGCAAAGTGAAACTCAATGTCATCTAAATATGTATTCTAATCATTTTCATAGTTTAATATGTCCTTATCAAGTGAAAACCATCAATAGAGGTAAAGCAAACTCAAATCATTCAATTAATACAAGGAGAGATCAAAGAAAACAAAAGCATCACTAAAATTTTCCTATCTGAAAATCACTGAAATTAAGCTTAACTCTACACCTTTTCCTTTCATCCTATTAGATAATAAATTTACTAAAAATGTAATGAAGGAAGGATCATTAGAGTAAAAAATAACAAAAGTGATTTCAAGTAAAAATTCCTCTTGAAGTACCTCCAGCAGTTATCTTATCAAGAGAGTGCAAAATAATTTAGGTGATTACTAAATTGCACATTGCCAAAAGAAATATCATATCTCCTTGAATTCTTTATGAAAACCAATGAAATCAGAATCATAGAAAGATGAGTCAATAATCTAACTATTTCCTTTTACAAAACTAGATTTCATTAAGTATAACTCATGAAACATATACTTCTTTAAAGCATAAAATCTAGCATCTAGAACAGAAAACAAGGCAATTGTGTCTCTAACTTCAAAATTTGAAAACTCTAATCAAATCATTCTAGAAAATTCCACAAATTCCATAATATGAATCTACATGAAAAGCCATTAAAATTAGCATCAAGAATCACTCAAAAGCTTCGCTTAAAACTTGACTATCGAATGAGTTAAATTTCATTGTTCCTAACTCAATGGATCTGAGACTTAACTCAACAAACCCTGTTTGTTGAGTTATGGCTAACTCAACGGACCTGGGCATAGGAACACCAAAGAAACTTCTACCCAATCATACATTGAATTATAATACTTCTTTATCATGGATCTACATCTGAAACACATCTAATACATCTATTCACCACTATGTACATAATCAAAATTCATTTCTATACATTTTAAGAATAAATGAAATGAAAGTAAAAGGGTTAATTGAGTTAGTCACGTACATTAACAACCTATGTGTAGGTATTTATAGTATTAATAAGGCTCATCCATTTTCAAATATAAATTTCATTAAACTTGAAAAGTAAAGTATCAACATTAAGATAAAGACACTAACATTAACAACTATCCTATTAATATAAAACACAAATAAACATGAGATACATAGTCACACATACAAACACATAACATCACAACATGTAAACACAATGAGAACATATGCAAACATAAATAATCTTCCTTCCTCATATTGGTACCTAAAACTCAGCCAACAAACACCTAAAATTCAATAAAGATGTTGTCCAAGCCTTCTCCGCGTGCTACTCTTAGGCTGTCACCACCAAAGATTGTCACCAAAGTAGGGAGGCTTCACATGAATCTGAAAATGAAATGTTGGTGTCATTGGATGACTTTCAACTATAGTTCATTCCTTGCAAGAAATGAGTAGCTACAATTGTGTCTTCTCTTCCCACAGGTGTGCAAGCCTTCTCCATGTCATTGCCTTGCACCAAGGATATCACCGAAGATGGGAGCTCTTCATGGGTGTAGGATTGAATGGCTACACAAGAGGGGGGGTGGATTGTGTTTTTCAACATTTTTAATCATAATTGAAACTTCAAAATTAAAAAAAGTCGAGACACTATTTTAATCAAATCATTTTATTCAAGGTTTCAATTACAATATACAATTCAATTCTCCTCATAAATTGTAGATGCAATTATATAATGATACCATGTTTCATTTAATTAATTTTATAATTATAAACAGAGAAAACAAATTTGCAGAATTTAAAACATTTTTCCCTATTTGAGATTTTTTTTTTTCTTCTTCTTCTGCAATTTTTCAGTGACAAATATCTGACTTTCTCTACTTCATTGAATTTACTTTTTTCTAATTCTTCAAATCTTTAGTGACATATATTTGATTTTCTCTTTTCCATTGATTTTTCTTCTATTTGAGAGCTTTTCCCTAGAGAGGTGTTTTGATCCCTAAAAATATATTTCGTTTGGTGTGTAGGGATAATTGATCAACAAGAATTCTATGTCTTTTATATTATATCATCATTTCATGCATATCCTCCATGTTTAACCACAATCAGTTTTCCACTTTTCATGTTTTCTCTTTTTCCTTCATCAAAGTACACACATTCTAACTCACATTTTCCTTTCGAATTTTCTTTAATCATCAATCCTGAATCTCTGAAAAATTTCTTGCAAAATAAACTTTCTTGTCGAAAAATTTTCCATCAAGTGTAATAACAAGTCGTTGTGTTAATGTTAACTAAATGAGTAAAATAAGTAGATTTATAACTTAATGTATCTAACTTAATGAGTTTGTTGTTTAGAATAAAAAAGTGCATAATATTAACGGTTAAATAATGGTTAATTACATAATATTTAGCTTATCATATGAGAATTAAGCCATTGTGTTATAATTGCATTATTATTTACTTTAATAAAAGAATCTGCATAATTTCAGGGAATTAATGTTAATTAAGTACATTTTTGCATTGTTGGTGAGTTACAGGCTTTTTAATTCCTAAGTATTTGAATTATCTGTTATTTCGAAGAGTTACATTTCATGTATCAGATAGTTATGTTTTAAATGCTTAAAGAATACTTTATTATTTCCTAAAGGACACATGTTGTAACCTTAATACATGACTTAAGTGGATTTTCGGTATGTTAGACGCTAACTATCTGAAATGCGTCTGAGCATCAGATAGTTAAGTTTGCAAGTATCTGAAATACCTTTTTATCATAAAATTGATTGAGGACACATGTCGCGATCTGGAAACTTGACTTAAGTTATCTTTCAAAAGGTTAGGTGCTAACTATCTAAAATGTATGTGAGCTTTAGATACTTATAGTCGTAACTATCCGAAACATCTGAACTCATTAAGTTAGAATTATGGACGTGTTGAAATTAAATGCTTTATTATGTCACATGAGCTGCACATGTATAACTTGTTAAGTTAGTATAACTATATGCGTTGAGTTACTTGAATATACACTAAGGTAACACATTGTGTTAGTGTTATTAGCTTATAAGTTATTTCTTTATTGCACGTATTTTATAGTTAAGGTAACGAAGTAAGTCCATTGAGTTACACTGACTTTATGGACTATTTATTTTCTAACATGCCACTATAGTAGTTGTAGAAATAGGAAATTCAAAGGAAAGCCACAATTGCACATATCACGTAGGAATTCACTTGTGGAATGAAGAAGAAATCACCATCGTTGATATGAATGAAGGAAATCCAACTGATCATTTAAGTAGAAATAGTTACTACTGAAAGAAATATAAAAGAAGAGGAAAAAAATGAAGGAAGTGTGTGTGAAGTGGAGGACTACACTAACAATAGGAAGCGTCGAAAGTTTCTTGAAGCTCTAGAACACCACTAAAATCACCAACTATTAGAGGTCTGTGAGGATATTTTCCGGATATCGGGTCGATTCCAAGCCAAACACGATGACTGACAACCATTGTGAGGAGTGATCGTGTCACAAGAAGGAAAGCTATTTTCACCAAACACCAACTCATATCTCAAGAGATCGTAAAACTTCTAGTTATGGTTTAAGGTTGATGCTAGTATATAGAAGAGGAGATCAACTTACAAGTCTTGGTTCACAATTCTATAGGGAGAGGAAGCAAGATTGTAAGTGATTAAGTTTTTAATGGTGTAATTGTGTCGCATGTAGTGACGAGAGTTTTTACTGTCGATAGAGATTTTTACATTTCACTTTTCGTTCATCTTCAGGAACATATCAAAACAAAAATACCAAAAACAACTAATTACCTGTATTTACATTTAGTATTAAAGTGTGGTATTATTTGTTTTGTATCGTGATTAATGTTATCATTGTCAATAGTGTGAATGTTTTATGTTTGTTTGATTCAGAAAATAGAAAATAGTTTTATTGTTTATTGAAATTGATTCGTACAGAATACTAAAAATTTTAATGGTTACCATTTAGGAGATTTTAGCAAAATAGCTAGACCTTTAACTAATCTATTAAAAGATGTCCCATTTAACTTTGATAAAAATTGCAAAGAAGTATTTTTCAAGCTTAAAACTATCTTAATTTCAACCCCTATAATACAAACACCTAATTAGAGCCATCCATTTGAATTAATGTGCGATGCATCTGATTTTGCTGTAGGAGTAGTGTTAGGATAGAAGATAGAAAAATCTCCTAGAGTGATTCATTATGCAAGCAAAACTTTAAATGATGCTCAAGTTAATTATATAACTACTAAAAAAGAACTATTAGCTATTGTGTTTGCCTTAGAAAAGTTTAGATCATATCTGATTGGAGCTAAAGTGATAGTATACATAGATCATTCAGCTTTAAAACACCTAATAGCAAAGAAAGAGACTAAACCTAGGTTGATTCGGTGGATATTGTTGTTGCAAGAATTTGATCTAGAAATTAAAGATAAAAAGGTTGTGAGAATGTAGTAGCAGACCATTTATCAAGATTACAAATAGAAAAATTAAACATTGAAATTAAGGATAATTTTCCTAATGAACAATTAATGACCATAAACATAATGCCTTGACATGTAGATATAGTTAATTACCTAGTTACTGGTTTAAAACTTAAGGATTGGAATAGATAGGATAAGAAATTATTCTTTTCAAGAGTAAAATATTATTACTGGGAAGACCCATACTTATTTAAGAAATGTCCTGATCTAGTTTTAAGGAGGTGTGTTCCAGAAACTGAATATCAGAGCATATTGTCTTTCTACCATGACCAAGCATGTGGAGGACATTTTGGTTCAAGGAAAACTGCTGCCAAAATTCTACAATGTAGATTTTATTGGCCAACACTATTTAAAGATGCTCATAAATACTACTTAAGTTGTTTAAAATGTCAACAAATAGGAAGGATATCAAAGAGGAATATGATGCCTCTAAATCTTATTGTTGATGTTGAAATCTTTGATGTGTGGGAAATAGATTTTATTGGTCCATTTTCTATGTCTAATCAATTTAATTATATATTATTGGGGGTGGATTATGTATCTAAATGGATAGAAGCTATTCCTACAAAAACTAATGATAACAAAGTGGTAATACATTTTATAAGAACTAATATAATTGTTAGATTTGGAATACCTAAAGTTATTATTAGTGATAGAGGAACTCATTTCTGTAATAGAAGTTTTGAAGCATTAATGAAGAAATATGGAGTAAATCACAAAAAAGCAACATCATATTAATTAGATTAAAAGCCAAGTAATTTTGTTAATTAGAGGAATTAGAATGGTGCTGCAAAAGTTCTATGGAAATTGAAATTTTTTTATGAATTTGCTGTAACTATCAGATAATTGAGACTGTCAAATTTTTAAGAATTGTAACTGCTTGAATGTTATATTTATAATCTTATATAAGATGCTACAAAATTTTACTATTCATACAAATCTAGATATAGTATCTTATGTTTTTGTTGAATTTTATAAGTTTAATAGTTTCACGATTTTAAAAAAAAATCAGAATGCTTAACTAAAACTTAGTAAATTATCTGAAATCCTGAAAGAGCTAAAATGTTGATTTTTGGATTAAATGAAATACATATGATCAAAGATACATTTAATTTGATTGATTAAACTTGTATAATGATTTATGTGTAAATCTTATTAAACTATAGAAAAAGTATGAGCTTATTGATATGGATTCATATTTTCAGTAAATTATAAAAGTAGGACTATATGAGATTTGTGTTTTATTGCATTTGTATTAATGAAATACGTATATATACTATGTTGAAAAGAATGAAAAAAGAGAGAAAAACTTTTAGAGTTTATTGACTTGTTTGATCACGAGCCTTTTGTACTTGAGTAAATAGGTATGTAAGGATTGTTGACTTGAAAAAAGACTCTTTAAATCTGGCAACCTAAGATCTTGATCAGATCTGAGATTATTGATTGAAAGCTCGATACATGGGTACACTAGAAAGCTCTTATATAATTCAAGCTTTTCAAATTAACTTTTAAAGTACAAATATGCATATACTGTTCTGAAAAGATAAAAGTGTTTTGTGAAATATAGATATCTTTTGAATCTAGTATATTTTCTATTATCTAAGATTACTGAAGTATGAATCTAGAATAGACTTTTGACGTGTTTATTTGAGATACAATTCATTATTCTACTTGTTTTAATCATAAATAACACAAGTCAAAGTTATTTGAACATTACCCATACCTATGATTTTATCCTTACTTTTGTTTCCAAATGTTACACTTCCTTTCATGGTATTTGTAAAATTTTGTAGTAGACTTTTTTGTCCGGTCATGTGATTTGATGCTCCACTATCTAATATTCATTTTGATATTGTTTCCTCCTACAAAACAAATTAAGAAAAACTTTTTCTTGGTACCCAATGTTGTTGAGGACCAAGTTCATTAAACGTATATTTCTTCTTTTTATTTAAAAACAGTTTAACATTATCATTTAAATTCTTATTAGTTGTAAGTACTATTGACTTATCATTAGCTTCATACTTACTTATAGCATTGTTGCTCTTATAATCATTTTTTTTGTTTTTCAGATGTAGTATAACCAAGTCCAAGTCGATTTTTATCAGATGTTAATTTATTTGAGTCATACTCATACATTTCAATAAGTTCATACCAAAATTTTGTACTTGTATTAACATTTTCAGTACATACAAAATCTTTTTCTGCACAAGAATTTTCAAATATATTACATGCAGAATGAGTAATTGGTCTAACACCAGTGTTTTGAATTACATGCTTAGGTTTCTGAATTTTCAGTTTACTACATTTGTCTGAAATTTTAGAAACATTAGAAACTAAATTTCCAAAACAAGAAACAAGAATTTTAGAAACATTAATAGTCATGTTAGAAGTACATTTAGATAAATCACATTGATTTATATTATTATTGCATGATTCATCCCTTGAATTACCTACTTCTACATATTTATTACCTTGTTTCATGATAAAAAGAATTTTAGTCTTAGATTTACTTGAGCTGCAACTAATAAACATTTATTGGCTTGAGATTCAGGATATTCAGGATAATCAAATCTTAAGCCAAATTTATATGACACCGCAAGGATACTAATTTGTTTGTCTAACTTAGTTTGACTTAAATTCCATTTCTCAATGGTAGAATTTAAATCTAGCTCTCTCATTTTAATTTATCAATCTCTAACTCGAGATAATTTATATTTTTTCTCAACATTTCATTTTCAGATTCTATCTTTAATTTTTCAGCATTTGTATTCTGTATTTGTTCATGCAAGACACATTCATTAAATCTAGATTTATGCAAATCTCTAGCATTATCACATTTAAAACTTTTCTAAAGTAGTAGACAAGAAACTATTTTCTTCTTCCACAATGGATAAAGAGTTTCTGATATTCTTATTTGCCAGTTTACAAACATTAAGTTTTTATAATAATGCATGATAAACACATAATAATTCATTAGAGTTAAAATCTGAATGTCTTTCAGGATCAGATATTACCTCAGACTCATCTACCATGAAACACACATGAGCAACGTCTTCTAACTCTGGTTCTCCTTCTGAATGTGAAGATTTTGATGATGATTCCTTAGATTTAGACTCTTCAAACGTGTCATCGCAAGTGACATTCAAAGCTTTTTTCTTGTAAAACTTATTCTGAGTTTTCTGAGCTGTCTTCTTCTGATTTGTCCTATTATATGCTTTTCATTTTTCCTTATAGGACAGTCTAGTGAAAGATGTCTAGGTTTCTTACAGTTGTAACATACATACTTTCTGGATGAAGAATTCTTGTCATTCAGTGACTTTGACGTTGAGGGTTTACCATTTTTGTTCCTTTGTTGTTTCTTAGCTTTCCATGCTTTCTTGAATTTCCTGATCAGCAAGATCAAATCTTCATCAAAACCAGTAGATACATCAGAATCTGAATTAATTTCGAAGGTTATTTCTTTCTTCATTTTTAGTTTGTTTTGACTCAATGATTCATTTAATTGAATTTCATAAGCTATTAAATTTTATGTCAGTTCATTCATGATATAAACATTTAAATCTCATGATTCCTCAATTAATGTTACTTTCTGAGACCATTTAGAACTTAGGGATCTGAGAATTTTCCTCACCAAATCCTTTTGTTCAAAATTCTTTCCTAAGCATTTTAAAGAGTTTATGATATCAAGAAATCTGGAAAACATCTCAGAAATACTTTCCTCTTCATGCATCTTAAAGAGTTCATACTTATGAATTAACATGTTTATCTTAGTCTCTTTAACTTGAGAAGTACCTTCATGTGAAACTTCTAATGCATGCCACACCTCATAAGCAGATTTATATGTCAACACTTTACTAAACTGTTCATAACTCAATGCACAAAATAAAATATTTAAGCCCTTAGCATTCAGAGTTTCATTTTCTTTTTCAGTAATTGTCCAAATATTATAAGGAGTAGTTAACGGAGTATATGGTTTAGAAATCATGAACCACAACTTATGATCTATACTTTGAAGAAAAACTGTCATCCAATATTTCCAATATTCAAAATGTATTCCATTAAATAAAGGAGGACAATTAAGATTTTGGCCTTCATACAAAGAAAAATTACCATTTCCAATAGCCATCTTACCTTAGATTTTTCAACTTATTTGATTTTAAACAATCTAAAACTTTAAAACAACTTGAGCCTTAAATCAAGAAAGTTAAACATATGCTCAGATATTAATTTCTATTTAAAAACAAGGAAGGTAGAATAAGTAATGATATTAAATAAGTTGGTATCGATTTTATATCAAAGATTATTACCAAAGCTCTAATACCACTTGTAGGATCGTATGGCTACACAAGAGGGGCGTGAATTGTGTTTTTCAATATTTTCGATTATAATTGAAACTTTAAAATTCAAAAACAAGTTGAGATACTATTTTCATAAAATCATTTTTATTCAAGGTTTTAATTACAATATACGATTTAATTCTCCTTAGAAATTGTAGATGCAATTATATATCGATACCATGTTTCATTATACAATTTCATAACTACAAATAGAGAAAACTAATTTGCAGAATTTAAAACATTTCTCCCTGTTTGAGATCTTTCTTCTTCTTCTTCTCTTTCTTCTTCAACAATTTTTCAGTGACGAATATATAGTCTTTCTTTGCTTCACCGAATTTTCTTTCTTCTGATACTTTAAATCTTCAGTGACATAAATCTGACATTTTCTACTTCACTGAATTTTCTTCCATCTGATACTTCAAATCTTTAATGACATATATCTTACCTTTTTATGCTTCACTGAATTTTCTTCCACCTAAGAGCTTTTCCCCGAAGAGGTGTTTTTGATCCTTGGAAAGATTTTTCTTTTGGTGTGCATGGATAACTGATCAACGAGAATTCTATGCCTTTTATACTATATCTTCATTTCATGCATATCCACCACGTTTAATCACTACCAGTTTTCCACTTCTTCACGCTTTTTCTTTTTCCTTCATCGAAATACACACGTTCTGACCCACGTTTACATTTCAAATTTTCTTTAGTCAGCAATCCTGGATCTCTAAAAAATTTCCTACAAAATAAACTTTCTCGTCCAAAATTTTTCATAGTGTAATAAGAAGTCGTTACTTTAATGTTAACTAAATGAGTAACACAAGTATATATATAACTTAACGAGTTCCTCATGTGCCAACTCACGTGACAAGTACTATAGCTAACTCAACGAACTAAGTTTGTAGTATTACACTAACTCAATGAACCATCTCTGTGGTGTTATGATAGCTCAATGAACCATCTCTGTTGTGTTACAGATAACTCAACGAACTAGTAATAAACAAATGTTTTTATAATAAGAATTTTACCACGTGCAAAATTAACAACTTAAGTTTTATAATGCTAACCTAACGCATTGCCTTAGTGTTCAATATAGCAACTCAACGCATTTAGTTATGTTAACTTAACGAGTTAAACATGTACACCTCACGTGATACAATATAACATTCGTAGCTTTTAATTCTCCACGTGTACAATACTAATTAACAAGTTCGTCTCTTCTTTTACTCACTAACTTAACGAGTTATCACGTGACCTATTTTAACCTTTAAGTCTCTAACTTAACGAGTTGTCTAAATGTGCACTGTTCATGATACAGAAGATATAACTTTAAAACATATCATGCTTTTCAATAAAAACACACATTAACTTAACGTTTAGTTAAATGAGAAATTAATGCAATGAAATGACTAGTTATTAACTTAGTATAATTTCAGATCTAATATAGACACGTATTTATATTAGTAATCTTTTTCTATATTAATTAATGTACTTAATTTCCTTTCACAAGCAATAGTAATTGAGCAAATATGATTATTTTCATTTAGCACACATCATCAAAACAAAATACTCAACACTTCTTCTCTAGTTGTCGAATTTCCAAACTTCTTGCATTTGCAGCTCCTTTTCTAAAATTGTTTAGAATTTTGAACTTCTTCTGATGTTGGAGAATTTTTCTAGATATGAATATTTAGACTTGATTTTTTAGTTTAGGATCTGGATTGAATATTCAGACTTGGTTTTTGAGATTGGGATCCACATTGTAATGTAGCTCGTACTCTATATTAGTAGTCGAACTCTAACTTCACATCAACATGTTCATCCACTTAATCTATAATCCATGTACTAATTTCAAATTCAAATCATCCATGATTTCCACTATCTTTTTGAATTTCCACTATGTCCATTATCATTTTGAAATTTCCACAGCCTCCATTGTCATTTTGAATTTTCATGATTTCCACTCGTAGATTCACTGAAACTTTATCTTTTTGGAGATTTGTAGAGTATCTTCTAAGTCTTCGTTTTAGTCGAACACTTATCATTTAAGTCTTGTAAAAACTAAAACACTTATCTGTAACTTTTTGAGTTTTTGCACCTACAAAACACGTGACTGAACATAGAAAACTTATATGTTTGTTAGTTATTTTATAAAACTCGAACAGTTATCTATCCATGCATATAAAAACTCGAACAGTTATCTAACTCTTCGATTTTCATTACCGAACGCACATGGAAAACATATGACAACTTAAAACATTAAAAACACATGTGTAGATAACTTAACTATACGAGTTTTTAACATGACTCTTCGACTAAATCGAAATGTTAACTATCAGAAAATTTAACTATCTGAAAACTTTAACTATTCAAAAATCTAACTATCTGAAAGTTAACTATCCAAAATTTTAAATGAAACTTTCTAATAACTTGTCAACATTTAATTACATGACTATTATACTTAGAAAATATTATTTAGACTTATTTATAAACTTTAGTAAAGCATTTATCATCAAAATAAAATTCCTAACAATTATTCTTTTAGCCACGAACGAAATTTTGTGGGTTTAGTAGTTACTAAAATTTGAAATTAAAAGTGAAACACGTATCCATAAAAATAGGAACCATACTACATGTTACAAGACACGTTCTTGCAAGAAGATTCATTTGCCTTATGGACGTGCATTATAAATATAGAACAGAATGTTATTTACAGGTTACCAATTGAGAAGAGTAAAGAGAATTCGTTGGGGAACTAGAAGGAGAAGCAACTGATTCAACTTCATCCGTCAACAATTATTTATTGAGAACAAAGCTTCAAACTGATATGTAATTAATCTTCTGTAATTTTACTTTATGTTAAGAGTTTATGAGCACATGGACTCATTCTCCTAGCACTAAACGATTAGTAAGAACACTTAAATGGGATTATTTAACATAGAAGCATCTTGAAAAATTTTCTGAAGAGAACTTTAACAAAATCCTAAGGGGTGTAGCTAACCTTTCTTTAAAGGAGAACGAAGATGTGGCTGCTCTAGTAGAAAAACCATTAGGGGAAATTTTGTATCTTGAACTAGTTGATGAACCTTCATGTATTCAATTGCCAAACTTTAAGGGAGATAGGTTTGAACTGAAATCTAATTATATTAGTTAATTGTCATACTTTCATGGATTAGAAAGAGAAGATGCCTATTATTTCCTTAGAGAATTTAATGAAGTTTGTCAAATGATGAAAATGTCGAACATGAGTATTGATGCTATTAAACTTAGATATATTTCTTTTGCTTTAAAAGTCACAACAAAGAGATAGTTATATACTTTGTCATCTGATTCAATTTCTGCTTGGACTGAATTTTACTCTATTTTTCTGGAAAAATATTATCCAACACATCAAATGATTAGAAAGAAAATGGAAATATTAATGTGTAGCAAAAAACAGGGAGAATCATTTTGGAAATATTTTAAACGATTTAAAGATTTACTGACTCAATGTCCACATCATGCAATGAGTAAAGCACAATTAATAAGTATAATTTATGAAGGCATAGATGTTTCAACTAAATCTTTATTAGAATCTACTTGTCAAAATGGATTTTTAAAATTGTATAGTGAAGAAGCATGAGTATACTTAGAAAACTTTGCAAAAATAACTGCTCAGTGGGAAAACTTGGCTAAAGCTATTACAAATAAAAGAATATTACCAAGGGGAATGCATGAAATAGATTCAAGCACTATGCTTGAAGTTAAATTAACAAAGAAAATTAAGGAGTTATCATTAAATCAAAAACTAGCAGAAAAGAATGCAAATATTAATGATGTAGATATTATTTATGCTAGAAACCAAAAAGATAACTTAAGAAATTCTTATAACCCTAATTGGAGAAATCACCCAAACCTATTTTGGAGAAATAACAATTTCCAGGGAGGAAAAAATATAAATGACAAAAATATAAGTTATGAAGCATTAATTGAACAAGGATCTAGAATAGAGAAATTAAAAAGATAATTCAACAATTAAACAATCGTCTAGATCATGTATTTGGAAGTGCTGCTATTCAGAATCAGAATATAAATAGAAATATACCCCTTAGACAGAAGGAATCAATAAAAGTTAGACTTACTAGAGGATTGCCAATACAAGTAGTGTCTAACCTTGTCAATAGAACTGTTAATGAAATTGATACCTCCTTTAGGAGGAAAGCTGAATGAAGTAGCATAATTGAAGTAACTATATATAACATAGTAAGTAGAAAAATATAAAAAGAAAAAAAAATGAAAGTTTAATTATAGTTAGTAGTACCGTAGAGTTATTACTTAACTTAACAAACTTAGTCCGTTGAGTTATGACCTAACTCTACGGAAGTATGTAAGTAGCTATGTTAATTTTATCTCTACTAAATTTTGTTTATATTATACAGAATTACAACAAATGGAATTGATGAAATTACCACTAGATGTACTGAGGGAAGTACTGAGTAACTTATCAGCTAAAGATCTATGTAGATTGTGTTGTGTGTCAAAAAAAAATTAAAGAATGTTGTTGTGCCGAAAGATCAAACAAACGTGAAGCATCTAGGGGTGGCATGGAGAAGAGATCTACGTGGAAGAGAGGATTGCGAGAGGAGAATTTGAAGAACAACAAATTTACGTGGTTCCCTAACACGGGTACGTCCACGGGTGATCAATCTATCGTGATTCCTTATTGTATGGTTGTTGGTATAAAGAAGGGGGAGAACAAAATCAAGAGATGGTTTGTCATGGCATCCCTTGGATGTGGATGACCCCTTACATATATAGGGGCAACGGTTGGTGATACATAAAAGACAAGTTTGCCCCTATACAAATTATCAAAGAAATACAACCATATACAAAGACACATACATATACTTGATGGAAGACACACGCATCACAAATCTCCACCTTGTCTTTCATCAATCTTCACCATGAACAGGTGATGGATCACGAAGACCCAACTTGGGTTAGCAGCAGTAATAAACGTTAAGTAAGTCCAAGCAATGCTTGAACTTGCTTTCAACAACGCCATTTGTAAACATATCAGCCGGATTGTCCTTTGTGTTGACCTTCATAATCTTTATTTTGTCTTCATTCCTAAGGAAGTGATACTTAACATCAATATGTTTAGTTCTATCATAAAAGACATTATCTTTGGAGAGACAAATAGCGTTAAGACTATCACAGAAGATATTAGCTTTATCAATGCGCCAACCAAAGTCTCCAAGTAAGCCTTTCAACCAAATCCCTTCCTTTGCAACTTCTGTCATAGCTACATATTCAGCCTCAGTTGTGGACAGAGATGCCATAGGCTAAAGAGTTGATTTCCAACTGACAATAGAACCTGCTAATGTAAAGACATAACCAAATAATGATCTCCTTTTGTCAACATCACCTGCAAAGTTTGAGTCTGTATAACCAGCCATAGTACAACCCTGATCTGCTGCATACATCAAGCCAACACCTGGAGTTCCTTTCAAATATCTGAATATCCTTTTAACTGCTTTCCAATGTTCCCTACCCGGATTGGACATGAACCTACTAACAACACTCAAAGGATATGCCAGATCAGGCATAGTGCATACCATAGCATACATAAGACTTCCAACTGCCTATGCATAAGGAACTCGCTGCATATCAAGCTTTTCAGAATCAGTTTGTAGACACATCGTAGATGACAATTTGACATTTCTGTCATAAGGCGTGCTAATGGCTTTGCATGAAGCCATACCAAATCTGCTAAGGATCTTCTCAATGTACTTCTATTGATTCAAAAATAGCTTACCAAAATTTCTTTCACACCTAATCTCCATTCCAAGAATTCTGCTAGCTGGACCAAGATCCTTCATATCAAATTCTGATTTTAATGTGTCCTTCAGCTCCTGTATCACTTCGATATTCTTTGCAGCTATAAGAATATCATCAACATACAATAACAAATAAACATGTGTACTCTTATCAAGAGTTTTAACATATACACATGAATCATAGTTGCTGCGTCTAAAACCAACTTTAACTATAAAGGCATCAAACCTTTTGTACCATTGGCGTGGTGACTGTTTAAGTCCATACAAGGACTTATTTAATTTGCACACCTAATCAGATTTACATTTCACCACAAACCCTGTTGGTTGTTCCATCCAAATATTTTCTTCCAACTCACCATGCAAGAAGGCCGTCTTTACATCTAGTTGTTCTAATTCTAAATTCTGTACTGCAGCAATGGATAACAAAATTCTAATAGATGTATGACGTACAACAAGAGCAAATACCTCATTGAAGTCAACTCCTTCTCGTTGTGAATAACCTTTGGCGACTAATCTTGCCTTGTGCTGCACACCTACGTTGCCTTGAGTCCCAATCTTCTTCTTATAGACCCATTTGCAGCCAACAATATTTGTGTTCTTTGGACGTTTCACTAGTTCCCAAGTCTTGTTCTTAGGGAAAGATTGGAGTTCCTCCTCCATAGTAGACATCCAAAGACCAGCTTCTGAATCTTTCATTGCAGCTTCATATGTAGGAGATCAATAGAATCCTCCACCTCAATTGCTACTTGTAAGGCAAAAGCAACCAAACTGTCGTAGCCATATCTAATCGGAGGTCTAATGTCTCTTCTAGGACGATCTTTGCCAATGGTTCTTAGTGGTGGTTGCTCCACCTCTTCCTCCTCAACTTCATTTTCCTGAGTTTCATATGAGATTTCTCTAATTTCAACTTGATCAGTGATAGGCGGCTGCTGTGCATCATCTATCTCCATCTGTTCAGGAAGGGTGTGCTCAATTTCTAGTGTTTCACTTGCTAGTTTATCTGTTGCCTACAAAAGAGAATTCTCATCAAAAGTAACATCACGACTATATATTACTTTGTGAGATTCAATATCATATATCTTGTATCCCTTTACACCAATACCATAGCCCACAAATATGCCTTTCTTGGCACGTGGTTCCAACTTGCCATTGTTCACATGATAGTAAGCTGAACACTTGAAAATTCTAAGCTTTGAATAACTAGCAGATCTTTTCAACCATACCTCAAGAGGTATCTTCCCATCTAAGGCACTAGAAGGGGACCTGTTCACCAGATAGGAAGCTGTGTTAACAGCCTCTGCCCAAAACTTCTTGCTCAAACCTGCATGAGACAGCATACAACGTGCCTTTTCTAGGAGTGTTCTGTTCAATCTTTCAGCCACTCCATTTTGCTGAGGGGTATACCTGACAGTGTTATGCCGTGTAATGCCTTCATCTTTACAAAAGTTATCAAATTCTTGAGAACAAAACTCAAGACCATTATCAGTTCTAAGATATTTTACATTTCTGTCTGTTTGGTTTTCTACCTACTTCTTCCAATGCTTGAAGCAAGAAAAAGCTTCACTTTTCTGTGTCAAAAAGAAAACTCAGTTCATCCTTGAATGACAATCAATGATAGAAAGAAAATATCTGAAACCTGCAATAGAAAGCTAGCGTGAAGGCCCCCAACAATCAGCATGAATATAATCAAGAACTCCCTTGGAGCTATACTGACTGCGTGCAAATGATACTCTTTTCTGTTTGCCAAAGACACAATGCTTGCACATGTCAATACAAGCAACCTTGTGCTCATCAAACTTGCTTAGACTACTCAGTTTCTACATTCCTTTCTGCCCCAAATGACCCATCCTTGAGTGCCACATGACAGAAAAATCCTACTGACCAGATATAGCTGATGTAGCTACGCCAACAATTGGAGTTCCCTGCAAAATGTATAAGGGACCAGATTTGGTTCCCTTCATAACAACTAACGAGCCTTTTAGTATCTTGATCTTCCCCTCACTACCTGTATATCTATAACGCTTAGCATCAAGGGCTATCATTGAGATCAGACTTTTTCCAAGCTTTGGGATGTGCCAAACGTCCTCCAGAATTCTAACTATGCCATCATGCAGTTTAAATTTTATAGTGCCCACACCAACTCTAGAACACACATCATCATTGGCCAAAGTCACTTGACCACCCTCCACCTGCTCGTAGGTATCAAAATACTCCCTAGTAGGAGTCATATGATGTGAAGCTCCTGAGTCCATAATCCACTAATCATCAGAATAGGCACTGCAACAAACTGTAAGAGAAAAGTCATCACCTGATGCAGAACTGGTTTCTACCACAGCAGCCTTTCCTTTGTTCATAAGCTTGGGACAATGTGATTTCCAGTGTCCTTTCTCCTTACAGTAATGGCAAGTATCCCTAGAGTACTTGCCCTTTGACTTGCTTCTACTTCTATTCTTCCCTCCACCTTCTCTCTGGCTTCTTCCATTGCTCTCTTGCTACTAAGCTGAGAGGCCAACACCACTTGCCTCGTTTCTACCATGCACCATATGCCTAAGCTCCCTAAAATGAAGGCTGGACCTCACTTCTTCCAATGTAATTGAATCTCTTCTAACTACACAAGACTAAACAAAGTTTTCATAACTCAATGGGAGTGAACAAAGCAAGATAAGAGCTACATCTTCATCTTCTATGATTAGTCCAATATTCTTGAGTTCCATCAGAATAGCATTTAGCTGATCTAAATGCTGCTTAAGAGGTACACCTTCTATCATCTTTAAAGAGAACAATCTCTGCTTTAACAACAATTTGTTTGTTAAAGACTTAGTCATATACAATGACTCAAGTTTCTACTAAAGACCTAACGAGGTAGATTCATCAGCAACTTCTATTATAACTTCATCAGACAAACACAACAAGATGGTGGAGTGAGCTTTCTTCTCCTGCAATTCAAACTCTAGCGAATTTCTGTTCAAAGTAGTTTCCTTATTTAAAGGAGCCCAAATACCTTGTTGCTTTAGAAGTGCTTTCATCTTAATTTGCCATAAGCTGAAGTTATTCTTACCATCAAACTTTTCTATCTTCAACCCCGAAGTATTCATGTTTTCAAAACAACAAACAACCAACAATACACACAAGATACAATGTGATTTCAACAAACACAATTCTGCAGCAAGGTACACAATAGCAAGCAATATCTCAACAACAATATGCTACTGAAACTATTGATTTCAACGAAATGCAATCAGCCACAAGCCAAGCACACTACTTATCACAAAAACAATAGCAAATACTCGCACAAACCAAGCACAGAATCGTAATCACAAAATGCCCAAAATCTGACAATCAAAGAGTCACTCGTCCAGAAAACTATTGTGCCCTAGCCAGACGCGTCCTACTATATCTCTCTGAATACGAAACTTCTGACCACGAAATTTTAAAGAAAGGAATTTCAAGAAGCTTACTACACGTCTGAAAAATTTGAGACGCAATGGAGCACGGACGAGGAAGGCGCACAACTTGGCGTCGGAGTGTGCAAACTGGCGCTGGCGACGACGGCAGTTACGGCAATGGGGGATATCCTTGCGGAAATGGCATGAACCTTGATCAATCTCTTCGAAATTTTAAAGTAAGGAATTTCAGAAATCTTACTACACGTCCTCAAAATTTGAGATGCAACGGGGTACGGACGAGGAAGGCGCACGACTTGGCGTCGGAGTGTGCAGATTGGCGCCGGCGACGACGGTAGTTACAACAATGGAGAGATCCCTTGCGAAAATGGCTTAAACCTTGATGAATCTCTTCGAAACTTTAGATGCAAACCTGGAGATGTCCAACCTAGCTCTGATACCAATTGTTGTGCGGAAAGATCAAACAAACGTGGAGCATCTAGGGGTGGCGTGGAGAAGAGATCTGCGTGGAAGAGAGGATTGCAAGTGGAGAATTTGAAGAACAACAAATTTACGTGGTTCCCCAACACAGGTACGTCCACGGGTGATCAATCTATCGTGATTCCTTACTGTATGGTTGCTGGTACAAAGAAGGGGGAGAACAAAATCAAGGGTTGGTTTGGCATGACATCCCTTAGACATGGATGACCCCTTACATATATAGGGGCAACAGTTGGTGATACACAAAAGATAAGTTTGCCCCTGTACAAATTATCAAAGAAATACAACCATATACAAAGACACATACATATACTTGATGGAAGACACACGCATCACAAATGTATCAGAGAAAAATATTATCATGGACTACAAACTACGAAGATGACTAATATTAGGATGGATTTTTATGGAAGTCATTTAATCGTAGTTCAATTAGCTATGAATATCTAAATATGGAAGAAACTACTAGAATTCCACCTAATACATTAGAAGGAATAGATCATATTATGGGGATAGATGAAGAATTGATTATTTACAGAAACAAACCAAGGTATGCTATTCTGTTACCTGATATTTTGATTAGAAATCTTATTACTAGAGAAGAATGAAATATAGGAAGGCCTAATAGATTTTAAGTACCAACTGAAAATTGTAGATCAGCTTTAACATTTTTTGATAGAAATTCAACTATTCCTAAAAAATTGTATTATTAGAGACTAATTGAAAATTAGGATGATGATCTATGTTTAAGTGTGTATAATTTTCTGAATAGATCTTGGACTGAAAATATTATGATATATCTAGAAGAGAAAGCATTAGTTAACAACATATATGTTATACTTGATGGATATATATATTTAGTCACAGTTATATCAATTGCATTTAGATCTGATTTATACATAGTAAGTGTAGTTTCAAGATTTTAAAAAGAAATCAGAATGCTTAACTGTAACTCAAGAAATTATCTAAAATCCTGAAAGAGCTGAAATGTTGATTTTTGGATTAAATGAGATGCATATGATCAAGGATACATTTAATTTGATTGATTAAACTTGTAGAATGATTTACATGTAAATCTTATTAAACTACAAAAAAAGTATGAGCTTATTGATATGGATTCATGTTTTCAGTAAATTATAGAAGCAAAATTATATGAGATTTGTGTTTTATTGCATTTGTATTAATGAAATACATATATATATTGCGTTGAAAAAGAAAAAAAAGAGGAAAAAAAGAGAAACTTTGAGAGTTTATTGATTTGTTTGATCACAAGCCTTTTGTACTTAAGTAGATAGGTATGTAAAGATTGTTGACCAGAAAAAAGACTCTTTAAATCTGGCAACTTAAGATCTTGATCGGATTTAGGATTGTTGACTGAAAACTTGATACATAGGTACATTAGAAAGCTCTTATATGATTTAAGATTTTCAAATTAACTTTTAAAGTAAAAATATACATATACTGTTCTGAAAAGATAAAAGTGTTTTGTGAAAATATAGATATCTTTTGAATCGAGTATATTCTCTATTATCTATGATTACTGAAGTATGAATCTAGATTAGACTTTTGAAGTTATTTATTTGAGATACAACGCATTATTCTTCTTGTTTTAATCATATTGAGTTGAATTGTGTTTTGATTCGTATGTAGTTGAAATTTATTATGAAAATCATATTGAAAAATTCAAGATAACAAATGTTTGAAAATAAAAATTTGATAATATAACTACCACCTATGTGATGCTAGTATATGTTGTATGTAATTTACATATATTTTAAATATATTTGCAGGTTGAAGAGGAGAAAATAATGTTAAAATAGATTACTGAATTAATATAGAATATCTTTATATTAATCTAATCTATGTATTCTGAAGATAAAAAATGAAGAATTAGTTCTAGCACTTTAGAAAGACCAACTGGTTAAAACTTAGTAGTTTGCTAAGGGACTAGCAAAAGTTAAGTATGGGGGAAGTGTTTAGAATGAAAAAGTACATAATATTAAGGGTTAAATGATGGTTAATTGCATAATATTTATCTTATCATATGAGAATTAAGCCATTATGTTATAATTGCACTATTATATGCCTTAATGAAAGAATTTACATAATTTCAAGGAATTAGTGTTAAGTATATTTTTGCACTATCGGTGAGTTGTAGGTTTTTTTAATTCCTAAGTATCCGAATTATCTATTATTTCTAAGAGTTATATTTCATGTATCGAACAGTTATGTTTTAAACGTTAAAAGAATATTTTATTATTATTTCCTAGCGTACACGTGTTGAGACCTTAATACATGACTTAAGTGGATTTTCGGTAAGTTATCTGGTAACTATCTAAAATGTGTCTGAGCATCGGATAGTTAGGTTTGCAAGTATCAGAAATATCTTTTTATCATAAAATTTACTAAGGACATGTGTCGTGATCTGAAAACCTAATTTAAGTATGGTTTTTTAGTATTAACCATGATCTATTTTATTTGCATATATTTATATCATGTATAGGTGCATAGTAACAACTCGTTGAGTTAATGTTCTTTTTTTGAAAGATCATGTGCCAACTCGTTAAGTTACAGGTTTAAAGGTGTAAAAAGATCACGTAAGAACTCGTTGAGTTAGCGAGTAAAAACTGTAAGTTGTATATCTTAACTCGTTAAGTTAGATTTATGCACGTGTTGAAATTAAATGCTTTATTATGTCACGTGAGCTGCACATGTTTAACTTGTTAAGTTAATATAACTATATGCATTGAGTTACTTGAATATACACTAAGATAATGCATTGTGTTAGTATTATAAGCTTATAAGTTATTTCTTTATTGCACGTGTTTTATAGATAAGTCAACGAAGTAAGTCCATTGAGTTACACTAACTCCATAGACCATTTATTTTCTAACATGCCACTACAGCAGTTGTAGAAACAGGAAATTCAAAGGAAAACCACGATTGCACATATCATGCAAGAATTAACTCATGGAATGAAGAAGAAATCACCATCGTTGATATAAATGAAGGAAATTCAACCGATCATTTAAGTAGAAACAATTACTACCAAAAGAAATATAAAAGAATAGGAGAAAAACTGTGTAGAGAACCACGCTAACTACAAGAAGCATTGGGAGTTCCTTGAAGCTCTACAACACCACCAAAATCACCAACTATCGGAGGTCTATGAGGATACTTTCTAGATGTTAGGTCGATTTTGAGCCAAACACGGTGACTGACAACCACTATGAGGAGTGATCGAGTCGCAGGAAGGGAAACCATTTTCACCAAGCACCGACTCATATCTCAGAAGATCGTAAAGTTTCTAGCCTTGGTTTCGGGTTAATGTCAATATACTAAAGAGGAGATCAACTTACAAGTCTTGGTTCACGATTCTATAGGGAGAGGAGGCAAGATTGTAAGTGATTAAATTTTCAGTGGTGTAATCACGTCGCATGTAGTGACGAAAGTTTTTACTATCGATAGAGATTTTTACATTTCACCTTTCGCTCATTTTCAAGAACATATCAAAACAAAAATACCAAAAAAAACTCATTATCTGTATTTACATTTAATACTAAAGTGTTGTATTGTTTGTTTTGTATCGTGATTAATGTTATCATTGTCAGTATTGTGAATGTTTTATATTTGTTTGATTCAAAAAATAAAAAATAATTTTATTATTTACTGAAATTAATTAGTCCAAGATACTTAAAGATCTTAATGATTACTATTTGAAATATCTAAATGTTAGTGTTGCTTAATGACAAATCTTAGACTAACTAACATTAAAAACCTTAATTGATGTTATTTACATTTTGTAGAATCACCCAATGGATGGTCGAATTCCCTTGTGAATATCAATATTTAACTAGAAAGGTAGGCTCGTAGAGTTAACTCCACAAGGTTAGTTCATTGAGTTAACCATAACTCCACGAACTAAGTTCGTTGAGTTAACGATAACTCAACGAAGTGCTTAACTAAACACATAAACTCCAATATAAAAATCAAAATAATACACAATTCTTACTCAATCTTTATGAGATCGACCTGTACTTGCACACAAATATAATATACACTATGCACTTACAGTTAAAAATACAAATTGGACTTAATATCTAATTTGTGTGAAAAGTTGTTTATTTACTTCTAAAAATTTGTTAATATAAGTATAAAAACAAATCAAACAAATAGTTAACCTTCTAACTTTTCGAAGGCATTTCTACTACTTTTAAACTGACTTTTCGAATACTTAAGCCTGTAACTCTTTGAAGATCTATTTCTTTTGGATACTTAAGCTTGGTAACCTTCCGAAAATCCTATTTTTCTCTTGGAGCAATTTTTGAACAATTTGTATCGATTTATTTACCTTCTGATCTTTAGTTTGCTAAATTGACTTGACACCTATGAAATACAATTTGTTTCCTCACATGGATTTTTGCATTATCAAAATCTAGAGGGCCTTTCAATATCTATAGGTTACCTTATTGTAAGGTATATTTCAAGGAAAAGAATGCTAAGATAGAAGGAACAACTAGAGACAAGAAGAAATAAGGAAAATCATGGAATTAATTGAAGTTCCCAAAATCAGAAATCAATAAAGATCAAAACCAAAAAGAGGAGGGTGAGCAAAGTGTAGAGTACTAATATAAAATATTTACCAATTGGAACTTGAAGTCCATTAGGCTGAGAAATTGCATCTTAAAGGACTCTAGCATTAGTAGTAAATGCTTCTCATCCAACAAGAATATAAACAAACTCCATATCAAAACTATAAGTTGCTAATACATTTGTGACAATTCACCCTTTCTATTCCTAAAGGGTGTTATTTCTTTATCATAAATGGTTGCTTTTATGTGTACCATCTATTACACTAACACAATCTTATTAACAAATACAAGAGAAGCATTATATAAAATAATATCAATGTTGTAAGAAATAAAAACAAATGATAATAGTAGTTTACCTTGAATTATAGGAAGATATTTATGTTAGGACCTGATGGCTTACCAGAGGGGGGTGAATGGTAATAAAATTTGTTTCTTAACAATGAATGATTAATTAACAATGCAAAATAGCAAGCACACAATAAAAGGAATGCACACAGGATTTTTAGGTGGTTCACCACTAACGGCTAGTCTACTCCCAAGGAATACTTGGGCTTCACTAATCTTTCATAGACTTACAAACACTTGCTTTAAGGTCAAAGCAAGAACCAACCAATCTGATTGAACTTTCAGGTCATAGCTCCAACCAACCTTTCACTGAAGTTTTCAATTCGTGTACTTCAGTAAACACTTGTTTGAAGAACTCAGTGTATATTGCGTGGAGGGCTTCTAAGTTTGAATCTATATTTGCTGATGATTTGATCTTGAGAACTTTCTATTTTTGAGCTTGGTGTATAGATTTGTATGAGCAAAAAACTATTTGTCTTCGTTGTCTGGTGCTTGTATATATACCATTATGTGTAACAATCATATTTTCTCCCAATTGATGTATTCTACTATATTTGCTAAAGTTTCATACCCAAATTTGGTAAGTTACCGTTCAGGGAGGTATTTCAAGATACCCTTCCGATTTTTTGGGTCTTTCGGAAGTTTAGCTATGTAACTTTCCAAAGAATACCTGTAACTTACCAAAGAGTCACTTAAGTCCTTTTGTCACGTGAAATTTTAAATTGTACACGTGAGGTATCATAAGATCGGATACTTGTAACTATAACTCACCGAAATGCTCTTTGACTATCAGATAGTTAGCTACAATAACCCTCTGATTTCCTTCTTTAAGCTTCCGACTGCTTTCTTTATTTTGGCACGTGCATAAAAGGATAACTTAAGTTTCGGATAGTTAAATCTGTAATCTATCGAAACTTCTTGTTTCTCGGATAGTTAACTTTCTAACTCTCTGAAAAACTCCTTTAAGCTTTTGTCTAGATTTCTACACATGGGAAATTCAATTACTTAAATTTCGGATAGTTAGCCTTCCTAACTCTTCGATTTTCTTTGAGTTTTCAGATAGTTAGGGCATTAAATCTCCGATCATTCAACCATCTTTAAAACCCTCCGAAGGTCTTGTAATTTCAGATAGTTACTTTTCTAACTGTCCGATGGTGATTCTGCTGCCTAAGGCTAATTCATTGGATACTTAGGCCTAGTAACTTACCGAAATTCTGTCTCTTCCAAATAGTTAAGTTTGGTAACCTTTCGAAATCCTTTTTATCACTTGTAGCAAACTCTAAGCTATCTGTATCATCTTCTGCTCTTTTGCTGAACTGTTATACCTAAGAAATACAATTTGATACCTCACATTGATTTTTGCATTATCAAAATCTAAAGGTCCTTTTAATTTACATCATTATAAATTTTTCTATGTATTGATAGTGAATGTTTAACTAGAAGTTTTTCACTTAAACCAACTATAGCATTTAACATCTCATTAAATACACGATTGATAGTGTAACTTGAATAATGAAAATTTTCTCTTGTTACTTTATATCTTTAATTTTGGCCAATAGTTACCAAAAATACAGCCAATTCCTCCTCCATAGTAATGTTATTACCATCACGTACTACTCCTTCCTTTCTCAATAGATCACAAAATTGTAGGTTTATAGACTAACTTATACGATATATTTTCCTACAATTATATGCTTGATTTGGTAAATTTGGATCCAACAATCATCTAACATAATATTGCCCTTCTTTACTATAGATGTGATATGCAACTATTGAACTAATACTAGAATGACATGCAATTGCCCTAATATAATTCCATGTTAACATCATTATCTTTCACTTTTTCCTTGCTCTTTCATCCTCTTGTTCTAATAGCAACCTCAACCTGTGGGTCTTTTCCCCTGTATTCATTTCCAAAGAATATCACCTATAAAAAAAATCATGTACATGACTCACATTAGTAAGAGTATATCAACAAGATAAGAGTGTGCCATAACTTCCAGCAACATACATGTCTATTATACCAACAAACAATATAAGAGTTTATCATAAAGCCCAATAACATAACAACCAACAATATAAACATTTATCATAATATTATAACTACCAACAACATAACAATCATTAATATAAAAGCTTATCACAATGTCATAACTACCAACAATATAACAACCAACAATGTAAAAAGTATCACATAATATAATTGCAATGTATCACATATAATTTCCAACATTAGTAACATAATAGTTTAAGTACATCAATATAGATAAAACCTCAATCATGCTACTTTCTTTTTATCTGGTATAACTAAAAATTGTTCTCGCATTTTAGTACTTTGTAATAATCTACTTGCTTGAAATTGTTCCTAAACAGTAAGCTCATATAGTGAAAATAATATGTTTATCACATCTTCTATTTTCCTTCCTTCTGTATGCTTCATTTGCAACTTTTCTTTTTCCACTTTATATAATCCATCTATAATTTGCAACCTTTCTTTTTTCACTTCATATTATCCATTCATAATTTCTATTCTACATGTATTCCTCTGATCATCTCTTTCAAAGTATTTTCTAAAAGTACTTGCCATATTTTGAACTATGTTGGACATTATTTCTTAAGACTTTGCATGTGGTCAAGGTCTCTTCCCCTTCTTAGACACATCTACTATCGAGACATTTGTTAATGGTGAATGTGTCTCCATAAGACAGACGTCTTCATCTACAACTTATCAAATACTAGAGGAAGTATATTATTCTCATTATTTAAAGAAATATGTGTATCATTTTCTTGAAGTTGTGCACATTCCTTAAGTTGCCTTACTTGAGAACTAGATGCAATGCTATGTTCAAAAATAATTTGTAGTTGCTCAAATATAGGGTAAGATGTTTCCACAATTAAAAATATGAATTTATCGAATTAGAATCAAATTAGAGAACAAATAGAAATTGGTAAATTTTCTTACCTCAACAAAGTTTCTCTAGTTTTCTTCAAGTATATCAATATACCTATTTATATAATCTCAACCTCGTCCACTTTGACTTAAAATTTTTTTGTAGTTTTTGTATAGTCATTAGGTCTTCATGTAACTATTTATATTTTTCCTTGTGATGGTATAAATTTATTAATTAATTCTTGAAAAGTCTTCCGTGTTACAAATATATATCTCAAAAACAACAATATTTATAATACGAGAGAAAACCCACTTAGGCAATACCTATTTAAAATTAGCTAAATTCTAGTCGTCCAATATTATTAAGTGATGCATCTTACACTATTACATCCAAAATCAAATTTTCCGTAGAAGCCAACAATTACATTGAATGATAAATAGCATAGGTTGTACATATTTATCTAACAATATAAGATACATGATTTAATAATATTGAATGACTACAATTTAAAATTAATTAGATAAGTACCTGTTCAATGTTAGCTAAATTGTAGACGTTCGATACATGATTTCTCTGTGGACATTTTGCCTCTGCCATTGTGTTTTCATATTCAAAAGTTTGTACTAAAATGATTCATAGCTTAGGAAAACGCAATATATATGAGGCGATTGAAAGGTTTAATTTTTTAGCTTACCAAAATACTTGTCATTTTTCAATAATTATTATCAAACGTATTATTTATCTCTCTGTCTAATTTTTCAAGACTACTTCAAATGCTGAAATTTGAACAAAAAAGGCTAAACCAAAGAAACCTGAACTTTTCAATTTTTTTTTTTTAAATCACGGCTTATTTTCCTAAGTATATTAAAATGATCATTACTCAATGGACCTTCCTAATGTAATGATTATTTCATCCTAGTTGGCATTTTTCATAAATGCTGCACAACAATTAAACTTTTTTCATTTAACATTTTAAATTCAAATTATAGTTTTTTTTTTTAAAAAATGACCTACAACAAATTAAATTGAGCTTGTCGATTAATTATTGATGGAATTAAAAGCCATGGGACTCCCAAAAGAGAAGAAAACACAATGATGGTGATGAGAATGTGACCATTCCAAGTCCTTCTCAAGGTTTTTAAGCCACGCTCCTTTCGGCCTTCATTCACTTGTGATGGATGACAAGAAGACATCTCTCCGTTAATCAAGTCAACTAGTAGATTAATTATCTTTTGGTTCAATTTTCCAAAATTCGTGCTTTTCTAAATTTTGTTTAAAGATCTCCCAAGCCCATGTCATGTTTCAACTAACTGCTTTGACATTGCATAATCAGAGAGAGCTCAATCCAACCCCATTAAATTATTAGAAAATAGATAAATATTGCATAATGTAATTTATATCATTGATAAATATATGTACACATATAATATATGTGCAACACAATTACATTTAGACAAAGCTAAGATTAATAATAGTAAAACCCTAAAACTTAAATCCTTACAGATACACATATATACATAAAGTTAAAATATAACAATAAGTATTGTTATAAGTACTCGTAGTAAAAAATGTTGTAGATGTTTATTCTATGATTTAGATACATTAATTGAAAATCTACCAATAATGAAGATCACATTTAAAAAAAATGTTTAAAAAAGAGAAATATTTATTTATTTCAGATATAATTTTTATCGTTATTAAAATTTAAATTAATATATCTAAATCGTAAAGTAAACATATATAACATTTTTTTGTTACAAGTACTTGTAACTTCAAGCCAATACCTTTGGAGGCATGGTATATATAGAAAGTCGAAGTATAATGTTAATTGTTGTTTCATCAGCATTATTTGTTGAATGTTGTTTATATTGTTTTGACCTACATAATTATCATTTGTTGTTTTAATGATTAATACGTAATTAGGCATTAGTCAAATGGTTACGTAATATCTTGATAAGTTAATGGCATTTGGCTTGAGTCAGAGAGAAACAAAGAACAAGAACACACACAATTACTTGTAGGAGTTGATTACAACTACTTGCAACAATTGATCTACTCCCACTTCTTCTTTCTCAATCATCTTTTACCTTTTCAACGCCGGTCTCTTTGATACCATGAATCTACCATTGCATATGTTGTTGAACATTGATTTTGTAATAAATAGAAAGTAAATGGTAGAGTGGAAAGAACATCTAAAACATCATGATTATTAATTATGCATTCACTATCTCTTTGATATACTCATCTTGTAGTTTATATATATTAATTTAAAATCTATCAACATATCATCAATAAATATTTATTTTAAATATAATTTTTATCATTAACAAATTTTGAATTTATCGATCTAAATCATACATTATAGATCTATATATAGAGAGAGAGAGAGACAGATGCAAAGACAACCACCAATCATCGTTATCAGTGTGGAGTAAAGAAAGATGTACATGGTGGACGGAGCGCGGTGGCTTGTCGAAGCCGCAGTGTCGTTCTTGGGGGATCACCACCCTGAGGTCCTCCTCGCCGCCGTCGTCTCCCTCCTCCTCCCTCTTCTGATCCAATACCCCAGCCTTCCCTTCAACTGGCCGGTCGTCGGTTGCCTCCCTTACCTACTCTCCAACCTCCACCGCCTTCACGACCTCTGCGTCGAGGTCCTCCAGGCCAACGGCTGGACCGTCCTCCTCAAGGCCCCCGTCTTCGGCAAGGACCTGCTGCTCACCAGCGACCCCTCCAACGTCAACCACGTCTTCAACCTCAAGTTCTCCAACTACCCCAAGGGCGTCCACGACGACTACGGAGACATCTTCGACGTGTTCGGCGGCGGCATCTTCAACTCCGACGACGAGTCGTGGAGGGTGCAGAGGACTCTGGCCCATGCCTTCATACGAGGGACCAGGTTCAGGTCCTTCGTCGACAAGGCCACCCGGGACAAGGTCCGCCACGGCCTCCTACCGTTGCTCCACCATCTGTGCCACCACGGACGACGCGTCGTCGACTTGCAGGTAAGCGGGCGCGTGCCGACAACGAATCGACGACGATTAACTCGATTTAATCCATATCGTAATTGCTTGATCATATGTATATATATCGCAGGACGTGTTCATGAGGTTGGCGTTCGACGCGACAAGCTTGCTCGTGCTTGGGGTCGATCCCGGCTGCCTGTCTGCGAACTTCCCGACGCTGCCGTGGACAGCGTGGAGGAGATCCTCGTGTTCCGGCACGTCGTACCCAAATGGTGGTGGAAGCTGATGGGCTGGCTGAACGTGAGGAAGGAGAGGAGGTTCACCGTCGCCCGCAGGGTCATGAGCGAATCCATCGTCGACATCATCGCCGCCAGAAGGAGCGAGAAGAAGGAGAACAGGGCAGCAGTTGCAGACGACTTGCTGTCTTCCTACCTGGAGTACGTAGAAACAAACGGGGAGGGCCATGACCACGACAAGTTCTTACACGACACGATGCTGAACCTGATTATCGCGGGGCGGGACACGACGAGTGCCGCCCTGTCCTGGTTCTTCTGGCTCATCTCCAAGAACCCAGGCGTGGAGGCGAAGATCCTGGGCGAGCTGGACTCCCGTGTGAAGGCCCGCGACAGGCAGCAGGCCGACGGTCCGACGTCGTCTTCGATGGTGGACTTCGAGATGGCAGAGGTGGAGAACATCGTGTACCTGCACGCCGCCCTGTGCGAGTGCCTCCAGCTGTACCCGCCGGTGCCGTTCGAGCACAAGGGGGTGGTGAAGCCGGACGTGCTGCCCAGCGGCACGGCGGTGGACGGGAGGACGAGGCTGTTGTTCTCTCTGTACGCGATGGGGAGGATGGAGGGGGTGTGGGGCCCTGACTGCGGGGAGTTCCGGCCGGAGAGGTGGATCTCAGAGCGGGGCAGGCTCCGGCACGAGCCCTCCTACCGGTTCCTCGCCTTCAACGCCGGCCCGAGAAGCTGCCTGGGTAAGAACGTGGCCTTCACCCAGATGAAGCTGGTGACCGCCGCCATGCTCTACAACTTCCGGTTGGAAGTGGTGGAGCAGCAGCAGGTGGTGCCCAAGACCTCCATCATCCTCCACATGAAGAACGGGATGATGGATAGGGTTAAGAGGCGGCGCCGGATGACACAAACAATGGTTAATTATTACTAATAACTAATTACTCCGTATTTTAATCCAAATTAATATTATAATAAATAAGCCCATGTTTTCAAATGTCGTCAAAAGAATATCTATGAATAACAAGAAAGGACTGAGTTTTTGAAGAAACATTTATTAGTCTTATTATTCACCATTCCACAAATTCAAATGAATCCAATCAGTTTTTTCCTCTTCCTCAACGTTTCTCCAGTTGTTTTTCTTTTAGGTTTTAGTTCCCTCGTGCATAGAAATAAAAATTAAATGTCGTTGTATGATAAATAATATTTTCATAATAATTATTAAAAAATATATTATTTAAAATAATCGTTATCAAACATCACGCTACAAGGCCATTAAGATCCAATGAATCAATTTATGCATTATGTATTTTGTTTATATGAAAAAATTCATGCATTTTGTTGAATTTAATTGATAAATTCATTGTTGACTTATTGATTATTATGATGACTTCCGTACAATGACAATAAAATTGACTTTTTAAAAATTCAAAACTAAAATTACGTTTGATTCAACTCTTTTAAAATCTATTTCAAGTACAGTAACTTTGATTTAAAAGAATAATTTTTTTATTAAAGAGCAGAAAATTTGAAGTTATGTTTGATAAGAGTTTTAGCTTTTTTTTTCAATTTTACCATTGAAGTGAAGTTTTTAAAAGAATATGAATTAATAATGTTATTAGTATTTATAATAAGCAATTAGTAGTAGTAATTAATCTATATGTATATATTAATAATTTTATAATTAATATAAATACATAGATTAATCAATATATAAAAATAACATTAATATATATATTAATTATAATTAATAATAATAATAAATAATATAAATACATAGTACCGGCCGAACTTAATATTAATATATATATATATATAACATATATATTAATGATATTATAATTAACATTAATATATATTAATACATATAGTCATATATATTAATTATAATAATAAATAATATAAATATATAATAATAATTATTATTAACATAAATAACAGTCTTAGATATTAATATATATATATATATATATATTAATAAGTCTTACATATTAATAATACCATTGGTCATGTACTTATTTAAATCAAGAAATCATGCACTTACGTATTAATATATATTTTAATACATATAATCTTATATATTAAATTATTATACCATTGATCTACAATCCAACGAAGAAAGCGAGTATCAAACGCAAAATCAGATCAAACACAAATATCACATATATATAATGAATGTAATTGGTTTATGATAACGCATATATATATATATATAAATACATATAGTCATATATATTAATTATAATTAATAATAATAATAATAAATAATATAAATGCATAACAATAATAATTATAAATAAAGTTCGATCGGACCAAACGTAATATTAATATATATAAATAACATATATAGTAACGATATTATAAATAACATTAATATATATTAATACATATAGTCATATATATTACTTATAATTAATAATAATAATAATAAATAATATAAATATATAATAATAATTATTATTATAAATAAAAAGTTCGATCTGACTGGAAATAAATAACAGTCTTATATATTAATATATATATATATTAATATTAGTATTAATAAGCCATATATATTAATAATAGCATTGATCGTGCACTTATATTAAATGAATAAATCATGCACTTATGTATTAATACAAACGTTAATACATATAGCCTTATATATTAAATCATTATACCATTGATCTACAATCCAATGAAAAAAGCCAGTATTAAACGCAAGATTAGACATCAAACACAAATATCACATATATATAATGAATGTAATTAGTTTATGATAACATACTTACATATAAATGTAGCTATCAAAGATGAATTATGAATTGTAACCTATCAATTCATCAATATAAAATAGAGTTCAACGTAAATAATTTTTTTCAATGCACATAGCACAATATAAATGTTTTCCAATGCATATAATGCAATATAAAAACTATGTTTGCAACATCAGATAGATAAAGAAATCTCTAACGTACATATATATAACATGATGGTAGGAAGCAAACTTGTAGCCATCGTTCAAATGACAAAGTTCAAACACACTTGAAAAATACCTCATAGTTCAAAAGCACTCATAAAACAAAGTTCAAATGGCAAATGGCAAACATGCACATTATAAGTTCTTCAATGTTTTATTGCATCTGTATTAATGGAATACATATATACTATGCTTAAAATGAAAATTGCTTACAAAGTGAAAATCATTGAGAGTTTATTGATTAGTTTGATCACGAGCCTTTTGTACTTGAGCAGATAGGTATGTAATGATTGTTATCTTGAAAAAGGATTCTTTAAATCTGACAACCTAAGGTCCTGATCAGATCTAAGATTGTTGATTGAAAGCTCATTACACGGGTACATTAGAAAGCTCTTGTATGATTCAAACTTTTCAAATTAACTTTTAAAGAAAATTATCAATATTTACTGTTTTGAAAAGAAAAAGTTATTTCATTAATTACAGATATCATTGAATCACATATAGTTTCTACCAATATGACTACTAATTTATTGAATCAACATTAGTACTTTTGAAAACGTTTATTTTAGATACATTCTTTTATTTTCCTTGAATTAATCACATTAAGTTCAAAGTTGTGTTTTGATTCATATACAGTAGTAATTGATTCTGGAAATCATTTTTGATGATGTCAGGATAACGAAAGTCTTTAAAAAGAAAATTTAAAAGTATAGTTATACTTAACATCTATTGTCACTACAAGTATATTTTGTATTTTGATTGAATATATTTGAAGTATATTTGTAGGGGGAGGATTAACAATGTCGAAAACAGATTAATATAATTTAGAATACAAATATTAGTTAATCTAAATTAATGTCCTCTTAAAATCTTGATGAAATAATTTAAAAAGACAAATAAACTATTTTAGATTCAAAGGACAAAATGTTCGAATAGTTTACAATGTTCTCAAGATAATGTTAAGTTTAACATATGTGTTGTTTTCGGAACGTTTCAATTGAAGGCATCCGAAAATTATTTTTAGTGTACTAACTAGACGTTATGTTAGATAAGGTAATGTGTAAAACTGCCTCTAGACAACGTTTTACTCGTTAGGTTAGTTAACTCAACAAGTTATACTTGAATATTTCGGGTACCTTGATTGAATAAACTTTATTTAATATTTATTTAATTTCTAAACCCGACTTCTCTTCACGTTGAGTTATACGCCTAAAACACCTATTTAAACACTTATTACACGGGCACTTAGGCTATTTGTAAACTTTGTCAAGAAAATCTTTCCCGCTTGTTGCTGTTACAACCTGCGACGATGGTCTCCAAGTTCTACAAAGGTCGTGGCAGAGGAAAAGACAAAAGCAGAAGATATGCAAAAGGAAAAGAAATAGAGAATGATGAAGTTCCACGTACTTAGTTCAAGAAAATATTTCAAGTGGACAAAAGGTTAGCAGAAATTTATAGAGATTACTTCTTTTCTCAAGGTATATTAGATGAAGTTAGACAAGAACTTCAACATACTGATGCAAATATTACATGCATAGGTATTCATAGTAAATTTGATAGAGAATACAGAATGAAATGTGTTGAGATTGCATTTTTGGAACAATATGCAAAATATTTGAAAAAATGTGTAGGTTCATCAAATAGAACTCTTCAAACTCCTATAAACGGTACAAGACTACATGCATTTGAGGAAGAGCATGAATCAACTATCCCTACTCCTTTATATTCAAAATAAGTAGAATCAGATATTGCTGTAGACAAAACAAAAGTTGACAGTCTTCGAAAGGCCGTTACAATAGAAAGTGTCTTAGAAGAATTAAAGCAGAAAACTTTTATGGAGCAATTTGAAAAGAAAATAGCAATACTTGAAAAGGAGAAATAGAAATGTTATAGAAGAAGGAAAGTTAAAAAAATTATGTCTAAGGAAACAAAGTCTATTGAAAAAGGAAAATCAGATGAAAATTTATTTCTAAAGGACAATGTATGTCTAGATATTGTACCTTATTGTGCATCTGATAAACTCATCAGTTCCGAACACATTGAAACTGATGAAGATAATGAGACTTTATTTTCCCTTGCTAGAAAGCTTGAGAAGAAATACAAGTCAAATATAAGCTCAAGTTTTTCTATTAGTACAAGTCCTGATGATGTAGAAATTGACAAATCAGAGCATCAGGCATCTGACATTAAACAAGTTATTGCAGATATAATTGACAATCCTGAAGTAGTAACTAGTTCACAAGCTGAATTGTTTGGAGTAGCAGATATTGAAAATGTTAAGACTCCAGAAGATCTAAAAGTTAACCAGCCTTTTACAGAATCTATAGAAGCAGAGTCTGAGAATTCACAGCATGAATCAATAGAATTATCTGTTGAACAAAATGAACAATTACAGACAGATACACCGGTTGTAGATTTTGTGGAAAAATTGAACTCTGAACATTTTATAGAGACTGAACAGATGAATGTTGAGCATATTGACAATGTTCCTAACACTATTGAAGTTGAAGAATCAAGTTTACCTAAGCAGCTTCAAGATAATATTTTGGAAGAGGAACAACAAGACATTCATTTTGAAGAAGAGGTTCCTGAAGATGAATTAAACTCTGAATCACAGTTTCAGGTATCACATTCTTTGTATACAATATTAAAAATTTAAGGTAATGCAATTCATTTTAGATCTGAAGAAGCATTGCAGAAATACAATAATCTGATTACATGTCAGATTCTGCATGCTCGTCCAATAAAATTCAGAAATTTGATGGAAATAAGAGATTTATTTGAATTTCAAGGCCTCATTAAATTCTTGCCAGTAGGAACGAAATGGAAGCAATACACAGAACTTATTACAGCTTTTTATAGCAATCTAGTCAAGAATGGAAATTTTCTGAAAACTCAAATAAATGAATAGGAGTTTATATTGTCTCCTGAGTTAATTTTTGAAGTTTTAGGATTAAAGAATGAAGGTGTTGTTGTTACCAACAAATTTGACATGATAAGACAACTGGAATGGAACATTCAGTCTTTATCAAAAATTCCAGATGTATATTCTGAAATGAGATTAATGGAAAACTTGAATGCAAAGGCAAGGTTTATTATAAATATATTGCATGCAAATTTATTTCAAAGAGTTGGACACAATTTGGAAGTCAGTAGAAGCTGTTTATATGCAACTTATGGCCTGCTGAATAGAATTCAAATAAATTGGTTTGATGTTTTTATGTCTCAACTACAGCATATGAGTTCAAAGTTATTTTATGGTAATGCTGTATGTAGAATCTTTGCAAGCCAATTGACTTTATTCGATTGACCCTTTGAAACTAAAGGCATGAGAGCATTTAGTGTCAAATATTTGCAAAAATTTCAAGCCATGCATAAACCTCAACGACAACAACAACAACAACCTAATACAGACCATATACAACAACAACAACAAAGTTATTCAGTTCAAGCAGAACAGCAAACTCAGCTACCTCCTGACTTAGATGTAGTGTTTAACGACATCAGAAATGATATTAGGCATCTAGGAGATAAAATATGTAATGTTATAAGTGATATACTTAGGAGGGGTCGATAACTGTTTTTGTTTCTTTCTAAATACAAAATGTAATGTTTGTATTACTTGTTTGATTCATTGAACAATACATTTTTCTGTAAATGTGTTCAATTATTATTCTTGTTTATAGAAAGAGTTGTTGTAATTCTCATATATATATATATATATATATATATATATATATATATATATATTCTCTGTAATTATCTTTTTGATTAATAACAAAAAGGGAGAGAAATATTATAAAAAGATGATTATGATCTTAATTACATATATATATTATAAAAGGAGATGCTA
This sequence comes from Cymodocea nodosa, assembly GCA_036874045.1. NCBI lineage: Eukaryota > Viridiplantae > Streptophyta > Magnoliopsida > Alismatales > Cymodoceaceae > Cymodocea > Cymodocea nodosa. The sequence goes on from CM072336.1 coordinate 21,139,932, forward strand.
TTAAATGGTTATTGTAATCTGATAGATGATAATTAGAAAACTGATACTTATATAATTATTGACATATGAGAGTTTTAGTTCTGAGAGGTAAAATTTACACAAACAATAGAAATAAGCTTAAGTCATAATTGATTTAATATGATTTTGTCATCATCAAAAAAGGAGAGATTGTTAAGTATTTTTGTTTTGATGATGTATGCTGAATAAAAATAATCATATTTGCTCAATTACTATTGCTTGTGAAAAGAAATTAAAATCATCAATTAATACAGAAAAAGCTTACTGATATAAATATTTGTCTGTATTGGATCTGAAGTTAATAACTAGTCGTTTCGTTGCATTAATTTCTCATTTAGCTAAACGTTAAGTTAACGTGTGTTTTCATTGAAAAGCATGATATGTTTTAAAGTTATATCTTCTGTATCATGAATAGTGCACGTTTAGACAACTCGTTAAGTTAGAGTTTTGTTTGTATAGAGGTCACGTGAGAACTCGTTAAGTTAGAGGCTTAAAGGTTAAAATAGGTCACGTGATAACTTGTTAAGTTAGTGAGTAAAAGAAGAGACGAACTCGTTAAGTTAGTGTTATACACATGGTGAAATTATAAGTTACGAATATTGTATTGTATCACGTGAGGTGCACATGTTTAACTCGTTAAGTTAACATAACTAAACGCGTTGAGTTGCTATATTGAACACTAAGGCAACGCGTTAGGTTAGCGTTATAAACTTAAGTTGTTATTTTTGCACGTGGTAAAATTCTTATTATAAAAACATTTGTTTATTACTGAATCGGTGAGTTAAAGTTTTTTTGGAGACTTACAGTCGTAACTATCCAAAAGGTAACTTAAGTCATGTTTTCAGGTATTGACACGTGTCTCACTAGTTTTATAATATAAAGAGTTTTTCGGTGACTTACATCCATAACTATCCGAAACTTAAACTGTTTTCGGTGAGTTATCGTTTAACCTTCTGAAAGAAAAGTTAAGCTGGTTCGTTGAGTTAGCATAATACCACGAACTTAGTTCGTTGAGTTACCTACAGTAATTGTCACGTGAAATGGCACATGAGGAACTCGTTAAGTTAGAAACGTTAAGTTATATATATATACTTGTGTTATTCGTTTAGTTAACATTAAAGTAACGACTTCTTATTACACTGATGAAAAATTTTTGGACGAGAAAGTTTATTTTGCAGGAAATTTTTCAAAGATCCAAGACTAGTGATTAAAGAAAATTTGAAATATAAACGTGGGTTAGAACGTGTGTTTCGATGAAGGAAAAAGAAAAGACGTGGAGAAGTGGAAAACTGGTAGTGGTTAAATGTAAAGGATATGCATGAAATGAAGATACAGTATAAAATGCATAGAATTCTCGTTGATCAAACCATCCTTGCACACAAAATTAAAAATCTTTTCAAGGATCAAACCATCCCTACACACCAAAAGAAAAATCTTTTTCAAGGATCAAAAACACCTCTTCAGGCAAAATCTCTCAAGTGGAAGAAAATTCAGTGAAGCAGAAAAGGTTAAATTTATGTCGCTGAAGATTTGAAGTATCAAGTGAAAGCAAATTCAGTGAAGTAGAGAAAGACGATATTTGTCACTAAAGAATTGTTGAAGAAGAAAAAGAAAGATCTCAAATAGGGAGAAAAGTTTTAAATTCCGCAAATTAGTTTTCTCTGTTTGTAGTTATGAAATTGTTTAGATGATACATGGTATCAAGTTATAATTGCATCTACAATTTCTGAGGAGAATTGAATTGTATATTGTAATTGAAACTTTGAATAAAAATGATTTTATGAAAACAATGTCTCGACTTATTTTTGAGTTTTAAAGTTTCAATTATATTTCAGAAAATATTAAAAATACACAATTCACCCCTTATTGTGTAGCCATACGATCCTACACCTTTGATCTTTCAATGCAAAAATTATCCACTATGCTACTTCAGATATTTCAAATTTATGCAATGCATGGTGCCAAAGTGGAACTGAAGAAGTAATACCATCATCATTTAGGAGTTTAACACATTCTTCAATTGACCCTTTCTCTTCTTTCTCTTCCAAGACAAGGTGTACAATGTCTTTTTGTTTCTTCCATAATGTATGGGCAATTGAAGTGGATGCACCAGAAGTCCCTACTCTCATCTCAGGCCGTGGTGTGCTGTAATTGTTTAGTAAGGATTTGTGTTATGTAATGTAAGGCTTGAAGAGTCATGAAAATCAGGATTTATTGGTCACACTAAATTAAAGGTAGATGATGGGATAATACATCCCCCTCCGGTTGAAATGATTCCGTCAAACAACAATTGCAACTACTTTGGAAATTTTATAGCCTCGTACAAAATTTTTTCATAGTTTAAATCATACTGAGAAGGAAAAGAATTTGTAAGAGCATACAATTATTAAACAATAAACTTAAAAATTGCCTATAAAATATACCTTCTTGAAATTCTTCTACAATTCATCATCAACTCCCTCCTAAGTCTTTTTTGTAGGATTCCAACTTATTCCATTTTATTACTCTAAAGTCTTCTATGTTTGCCAATCTTTATGCAACTTGTCATATTTGTTTTTCAACGCATACATGTGTAATGACATCTAGTGCATTGAAACAAACCATTCTTTAGTGGTTCTTAACCCTTTGACGTAAGATGTGATGTTGGCTTGTGTCTTGCTTTTGTTAATTCAATATAAATATCTAAGAATGAACCAATAGTTTGATCATCCCAATCTGCTCTTCCCATTGTCATTATAGGTGTCGCCTGTAGTGTAGTTTGAAATGTACCACATGCATTTGTTATGTTAACATCTCTAGCTAACAAGCTTACTTACCTTTGTGTATCCTTGTCCATCTCCCTGAAAATAGTGGAAACAACCAACATTTAATAACATTAAATATAAACATTCAACAATAACAATATGAATATTCAACAATAGTAAATATATGAATATACACATTCAACATATGCACTTATAACCATTCAACAATAGTAGATATAAACATTCATAGACAGTAAATATATCATTTAACAATAATTAATCAAAAGTGTCAATATAGATTTAGCATTCAACAGTAGTAAATTTAAAACATATAACAACAATATATATCATCAAATTGAATATAACACTAACAAGTCCTCCACTCTGCAAATAATTCTTAACAATGACATCCCCACTCATCATTCAAACTATGAAACAATTCATCCTAAATTTTGTTCCGAACTTGCACCATGTAATTGTCATTGTTGGTAGCACTATTCTCATGCAAGTAATCGTGATTGTCAACATATTCTTGTGAGCCTCCACTTATCTTGATGTCTTCTTCTTCATTCAAAGTGCATTGATCCATTTCCTTTCTTTCATCAATAATAAAGTTGAGTGTCATACAAGCTATCATCACTTCACCTATGTATGATAGTTGTATGATGACATCAAGTTAACAACTCATCTTTTCTTCAAAACTCCAAATGTGTATTCAATCACATTTCATAAGCTAGAATATAAATAGTTGAAATTTTCTTCGACTCTTCTAGGTTGTGATTGTCTAAATGTAAGGACATGATATCTTTTAGTCCCAATATAGTGCTAGAAATCCACATGCATTAGGATATCCAAAGTTCACTAGATAATACTTACATACTAAGAAACTACCTACATTTAATACCAAAATCGTATATTATGGAATGAGTGATGCATGACCAAAATTTTTTAACTAACCTATCAAGGGGAACAGGAAATTATGTTGTGAATTGCACATTGAATATTTCAAAACTTTGTAATCATGAGCTATTCCTTCTCGTCCAGCTAAGGCAAATATGAAGATCATTTGGAAATCACATATCTTAAAAACATTTTCTGTTGCTCTCTTCTCATCTTTCCCACACTTGTAAGCAAGATATACACTTTTGTCAATGATACAATGAATATGAGTCCTATTTAGTATATGTGAATTGCATTTTTAAAGAATGGCATGTATTTCAGGTTGTTCTTTAGATATTGTGGTAGGTTGTTCAATTTCTCTTTGGGTCGTATTACTTGTAGTGACTATGCCATGATTGCTTCAAGGATATAGTATATGTATTTACTAATAGGTTGTAAGGCAACCTAAAGAACTCTATTTTTTTGTGCATGGCCTAACATCTAAAGAAAAACTTTAACTTATTCCACAAGTGTAACTTGTCGACTATTAAATAAAAGATGCTTTTGTCTAAGGATTTGACATAACTTTCTAAAAGCGTCAAGCATCATTCTACATATATTAAAACAGACCCTATCATGATCATTTAACATGTTAAATACAACTTTATGTCTAGCGTATCCTATATCATGAACTACTTGTCTTGGAATAGAACTCTATCAACGTCATCTTTCAACTACATATGCAAGTACTAGTAGCAACTACTTCCGTTCATCATCATTTAAGGCTCCAAAACTCTTTTCTTAAAATAATTTTTCATCTTAAACCAAAGTAATTGGAGGTAGTCAATGTTGTAATCAATACTATAAAAGAGCATATTTACAACTTCATTTTCAATATGCATATTGATGTGAGTTAAATGTCTCATATCTTGTATAACATCTCCAAAAAAGTTCAAAGTTGTGTCTTTTTTTGGGGATTTTTTAGATAAGAAAGATTGAAGCGAAACCCCACAGAAAATGAAACAAAGTGATCTTCTAGTGAAAGTCTGATATTATGTTACCATTTATGAACGTGAAAATCCAGCTATCAACGCAATAATTGCTTTCAACAATGTTAAACCTAATTCTTTATGCATGAGATGAATGCTTTTTTATGCTTCTTCCAAATAGCAAAGGCTTTTACCAATGGGAAAATAGCAGAGACTTTTACCTTAGCTAACGATCAACGATGATGACCTTCCTTTTGATCTGCAAGGATGTCGCAATAGCAGAAATGGAAGAGGAGCTCGCAGTAAAAGATTTTACCATCGGTGAGGTTGGGGAAGACGATGAGCTTCCAGTGGCATCACCAAACCTAGGGCATGTGATCCATGGCAACACTAGCGACGGATCAATGATAATTGCAGCGACGAATAGGGCGATTGCAACAACGGATCAATGGCGACACCAACGATGAATTTAGGGCGACTCCAACGGCAGATCGGCGGTGGAAGCAGCAGTGTTGGTTTGACAGCAGTCGTAGCAGCAGACGATGAAAGAGGGTTGTAGAAAATGGGTGGATCAGGCTTCATTTCCATGGGTGATGGTCGACAACTAGACGTTGCACTGGCGAGTAGATTGTCGGATGGCGCATCTGATATCTAGAAGAAGTTACTGGAGATCTAATTCTTCCGCTCCTGCAAAATGAACCACTGCTATAGTGCAAAAATCCAATGTTGACTTTTTGTACCATGCAGTGATTACATGTTTGTTTTGCTTTGAGATCCAATCCACCACACAGTGAAAAAATCGACAAGATTGGAATGGAGCAGAGATGAAACGCATCCTAAAGGAGAGAAAGAGTCCATCCATCTCACTACATGCTGAATGGAATGGTGTACTAAGATGATAAAAAAGTCCCTCATCATTAATTTGATTGTACGTTTAAAGCCCTTATTTTTGCAAATCAAGGTAGCAGCATTAGGTAAAAGAAAACCCCAATTGTAAAACTACATCTAGGGTAAGGTTAAACTAAGTTTCAAAAAGAAATACAAAAGATTGGGTTTAAAAAGACAGCCGCCCAAGACAAAAAGATGGAAAACAAGGATATTTAAAAAGGATACAGAACATCAAGACTAATTTTTGCCATCACATCCACCTAATGCCTAATAGTTCCAAAAGCAGATGCGTCAAAGGAGGAGCAATTTAAACATTACTGAATCAAGCTCCAATGTTATTCTAAGAGTTAGTATGAAGATTTTAAGTGGATTGAACGTCATTAAGTTTGACCATACAAGTTCTTGCAGAAAGATTTTCTAACGATCAGATAAATCCAAATAGAATTGGCAAGAGAAAAGTGAACTGGGGAGGAAGGAGAAAAGATAGGATGCAAAAAAACATCTTGAGCAGGAATAGCCTATCATCATTAATTAAAAATGTCCAAAAAGCATTAGGAATAACAATGCTGTAAATGGAATCACCCTCTCAACCTTCCGAGGAGGTTATCTTTAGCAAATATTTTGATATTAAGAGGTGCTTTAGATTTGCAAATTTGATTATAATATTGAAATCTAATACCACTATCATTTAAAATATAGTAACAAGACTTGGTAGCAGTGAAACAACCATTAACGTTTAGATTCTAGAAAATAAGGTCAGGAGAGTTATTATAATATTAATGGAATTAAGAATGTTTATAAAGTCAGGGAGGGAATCAGAAGTAAACATTCTAATTGGGATGGAAAGAACACGGTCGTTGTGATAGTCATTAAAAGTAGAAACAGGTGTCTGTGTTTGGATTATGAGCAAGAGAGTAAACATTTGGAAAAAGATGTTTCAATTTCTATCCTTAATACTAGGCACATTCCAGATTTACCATTAGCAGAAGAGAAATTAGAAAGAAAAGGAAAAATAATACTTCAAATTTTTTTGATCTACGTTTTATCATTCGAAATTTATAAGCTCGAGTCTTGATACGTCTACAAGTATAAGTCTTTACTTGCCAAAAGAAGGAAGGGAAGTTCGCCACACCCACCAAATCATCGCCGTCGTTCTTCCTCCATGTGGACGGGGAAGAAGCAGCTCGCTCGCGGAGATGGACCAGATGTCGGGAAAGCGAGCGCCACAGGTGCCCAAGTCGTCTCCTTTATCGGCTTCCTTCTGTCAAAATCTCATCTTGGGAGCCACCATATTTTCGTCGTCGGCTGTCGTTGTAACTGATGCTTTTCATCTACCGGCAGGTGCGGGGCCACGCCGAACTGCTATGCTCCGCTTGGGAATGCTTGCCGCTCTCCTCCTGGCCCAGGGTTCTGGTCCGAAAATGGCTCAACGTCAGCTCCTTGGACTCCTATTTCAGCGCCGAGGAGGAGGAGGACGACGACGGTACTTGGACCAAAAAACCTACCTCTCTCTTTGAGGTTTCTATTGTGTCTTTATGATTTCCTATAAAGCATCTATTGCGTAGGTGACTGGTTTCATTGCTGTCGCAGATGGAATTCGTTGGGCGGGAGAAGGATGTGATGCCCACAAGAGGGTCAATCGGTTGGTTTCCAATGGTAATAGTAATTTCCAGTGTTCCTTCTTCCACACATGCATTTCGATTTGTTCATAGCTCGCCTCTAGTTTTGAGGAAAACATATTTATTTTCACATCTCTGTGAATCACTTTTGATCTGCCGATAGTTGTGAGTTGTTCTTGAGTTGGAACCGTTGCAAGTGAAATGGAAATTGGTAATGGACGCCCCTTGAAGCAGAGAAGAACAAGAAGAAGGATGAAACCGGCTGTTTCGACATGATTCAGTTGCTTGGTTACTGAGAATAGAGAGACTAGGAATTGAGTGAATGAAGCCTAACGACGTACAATGATCAGTGATATTCCCACCCTTCTAGTTTGTAGATGAGAAAGCCTAAGTGCACAGTTTCCCTGTAACTATTGCTTGTACGGTTAGTGGCCTGTTTTCGGTTTGCATGACTCTTTATTGTATTCCTTTAAGCTTTCAAGGAGATTCTATGATTTCAATTTCTTGTTACTTCTAACCATGATGTTTCTATAATTTTTGGGATATGAAATTTATGCACATGGATTCACATTTGTAACAAAAGCTGTCAGAATGAGTGTCAAAAATATTTGTGCATTTGATGGATTCTTGATGCCTCCTAAGCCTTGTATATTTTATTTCATTTGGAATTCACTGTTTATGAAATTGATTCATTTGGTAGAACCTCTCACATTTCTGAACCTTAGTTTATGCTGACCATTGCTGGAAGAATACTGCATGCCACATTTCTGAACCTTGTTGCAGTTTGCCCGAAATGTACTGGTAACCTTCTTATTGTTCTGAAGGTTCTTATTCTGGTGCTAGATCTTCTGTTTGTGGTACCATTGCTAGACTCAATCACAACATGCATGCATCAGCCTAATCCATGGTTGATTTGCTATCTCCAGAACCATACCAGCTTGTCCATAGTACCTTGGAGTATAATGTTTGGGGATGAGCAAGAAAATAAATCAGTTTGTCTCAAAATTACTATCTTTGTATTTCATAAAATTTGACAAAGAACTATAATTATCCTTTACAGTGTTTTCAACAATCAAGTATTTCTAGTATGTAAAAAAAAATTTAAGGTGATGCTATTACCATAATCTAAGAAGTCACATATTTTTAGAGAGAGACAATGTTTTCACTACAAATTTTATTTTGTTAGTGAAAAGTAGCTGTGCTTTCCATGAATTCGTGTTCAGAAAGTGTGGAATGCTTTGTGCAGGGACCACTTCAGACATTGCTCTTTGGAAGATTCATAGGCCAACTGTAGAGACACTTCACAAGCAATATGCAAAAACAAAGCAAATCAGGTTGGATTTTATTCTTGTCTTATCTTCGATAGCTGACAACATCTTGAACCGGTGGTTCAATTTTTACAATGATACCTGTTTTATTTGTATGATAAAACTCAAGGTGAGTTCAACATCTGAAGCTCTGCACTCTAATATTCTGCAGGATTTGTGTTGGTACATGGAACCTTGGTGGAAGAACTCCACCTGATGACTTGGAAATCAAAGAATGGTTAAATACAGAAGATCCTGCTGATATCTATGTTCTAGGGTAAGTTTTACATTCATGATTAATATTTGTATTAGTGTGAGTTTCAAGGAAAATCATCTGATGTTTTATGTCATGTGGAGTTCTGTTTTTAAGTCAAAACCTGAATATTATCCAGTGTTTTATGTATGCAGTCTTCAAGAAATAGTTCCATTGAATGCTGTGAATATTTTTGGTGTTGAGGACAACCTACCAGCTTCAAAATGGAAAACTATAATTCATAAGGCCTTAGATACAATTCTACCAGCAAGACCAAGGTTCAGATCTCGCAGTCACCCATATTCTCCATTGAAATTCCAGCAAACCAATGATACTCTTGCTATTGGAGAGATTTTATCAGAGTTCAACAGTGATAGTGATGGGGAAGATCAACCAATAGGTGACCTATCCTTTTGTTTTCCTTCTGATGAAGATCCATGTCATGGAAGTGCAAGCAATTCTTTATGCATTTCAGCAATAACTGAATCTGCTGGTCACTCACCCGAGAAGCAATATCACTTGTCAGAGAATGACAAAGATTCCGAAATATCATTTGACAACCAGAAAACAAAGTTTGCAGACAGTTGTAAAGATTCTTTCAAGACTTGTAAACCTTCTAAAGATTCTGATGAATGCAATCAAGTATGTAGAGAAAATGAACCCTTAATAAAGACAGAGTTAGCTTCTGGATTGAATGAACTCAGCCCTGCCAAACACAAGAAGAAAACACCAGCTTTTGTAAGGATAATAAGCAAGCAGATGGTTGGAATTTTTCTATCAATATGGGTTCGTCCAAGATTGCAGAGGTATGTGCAGAACTTGAGAGTATCCACTGTTGGTGTTGGAGCTATGGGCTTCATTGGAAACAAAGTTAGTTTTTTCTTTAAAAACTTTACATTTAAATAATGCTATAATTTTTATATTCTTTATTTTGTAGAAAATGCATCAACAATTTGGATGCTTATGTCATTATGTTTTGATGATTAGAACTAAGTTTTTAGGTTTACATGTCTGATGTCAGATCCAGAAAAAGTCAAATGCAATCTTTCCAAATTTACCTTGAACCATGCATTGGCATCTCCCTCCCTTTTAAATATCAGTTTTGTTAATTACAATTGTTTGAATTTTTTTTAACATTATCAATACATTTCCTTAGTTGTGTATGCATTTGATTCTAATGATATTTTTCAATTTAAATATATTCTGATAATAAATTGCAACTTATCTCAGGGATCAGTATCAGTTAGCATGTCTATACATCAAACACATTTTTGCTTCGTATGTGCACATCTATCAGCAGGCGAAAAGGAGGGGGATGAACATCGAAGAAATTCTGATGTACAAGAAATTCTTCGAAGAACACAATTCGGAACGGCCACTGTGCCTAAAACAATACACGATCATGAGTAAGAAATTGGAACACTTTTTTTCTCCTTTCCATCTTGGTGCTTATTAGTTATGTGTACCAGAATTTGATGCAGATTAATGATTTTGGCCTGTTATTCTAAATTTCATCCATTTTTACTTGCTTAGGTCAAAAACTTAAGAGAGAGAGAGAGAGAGAGAGTAGAATCATCAAAGTAAAGCTTCTCTTACATCTAAATAGTTAAGGAAAAAGGAGTACAATTTAAAATGGTTCATATTTCAAATCACTCATAGAAAAGTTAATACAATCAAAGGGGGACGTACAAAACTTTTGAATCATATCTTATCATATGACAAGGAGACAGAGAGTCCAAGATATTGCTTGATTAGGATTTTAGTACTCAAGATATATTTTGAGATTTTGGCTAAAATCATTGCTAAATGTCTTTAACATGATTGATTTTAAAGAAAATTTGCTTGATTTTGTACAGAGATGTGCAGTCAATTTTTTAAGAATACAAGAATCAACATTTATGTCGATATTGAGATTTTGCACCAAATTTTGTATGTTTGTGAATGTCATGTTCATTTAAAATCAAGCATCATCTTTTCCTACTCAAACAACTAACGCATAGTACTCACAATCTATAGATTCTTAAGTTCTTGAGTTGTGTACAAAATTTTGATTTTACCAAAAATCTTAGTCTTCAAAATCATATCCAAATGCAGCCTTAGGTGAGGATGCCATAGTAATTTTATTCTTACATTTTCTAATTATGATATATATGTGAATGTGAATATGATGATAATAGAATAACTTATTTATTCCATCTTTTTCTAAGGGCCGTATTTAAAATCAACCCAATTAGATATTAAAGGAGAAAAAAGGAGGTGCCAAGGTTGTCTTGCTTTAGCAATGCAACATCCAAAATCCCTGGTGCAAGTGTGACTTATTATTTGTGTAGTTATCTTTTTGCAGGAGAATTATATGGCTGGGAGATTTAAACTATCGCATCAATTTGTCATATGAAGAAACACGAGATTTGATTTCCAAGGAGGAGTGGTCTAAATTGGCTGTGATGGATCAGGTGGGTTTCCATTTGACAATTGATACTTGTGTCTACCACAAAAATAAGCTGCTGCATTGATTTCATGCTTTTCTTCTTACCTACCTGTAGCTGAAACATGAAATGAAAGAAGGCCATGTATTTGATGGATGGATTGAAGGTGCATTAGATTTTCCACCAACATATAAGTACGAGTTGGATTCAATGAGTTACACGGAGGACAATTCAAAAGCTGGAAGAAGAAAACCAGCATGGTATGCATCTCACACTTCAATGATTGTATCATTATCTTCATGTCTATGGTACATGCAGTAATCATAGATCAAGTTGTTTGCTCAGGTGCGACCGAATTCTTTCATTTGGGGAAGGCTTGAGGTGTTTAAGTTACAAAAGAAGTGAGTTGAATCTTTCGGATCATCGCCCCGTGACTGCCATGTTTTTGGCAAATGTTGATGTTTTTAGCAAATGACAAGCAAAAGGTTTGGACTGGAGAGCACATTTGCCATATAAACAAAACCATTATATTGTTGTTGACGTTGACTGAACAGTTAATATATCATTTTGATTTTCCTTCACAATCAAAAACATTTGTTTGTAACTTCCACAAAAACAACGGAAGTTGGTTACTTCCATTCTAATCATCTTGTTGGTAATTATTGTAAATGTTGTCTTTTTATTTCCCTATTTTATATTCAGTCATCCGTACTTGTATTGTAAAAATATTCTTATTTATATTTTAACTGTTTTTATTTAATATAAGAAACACACCAAATTGCTTGCTCTTGCATTTTCTATTCAAATCCTTGGACATCTATGCCTTCGCAAGACCCTTTCATACAATGGTTATCATTTGCCTTAATGTCAATGAAAGCTTTTTTGACATGCTATTACAATCACTAATGTAAGCTTGGCAATGATCTCAAGCATGATGACAAAAACCCTTTTTTGTGAAGATTAGGAAGTAGGGTTCCTCTTGATGTGTCAATTTTCCCTTGTTTTGTGAGCACCTATGTAAACTTGATAACAACCTTAGGTGCAAAGATAGAAATCCTCTCTTTTGAAAAGATTAGAAAGTTAGGGTTTATTCGTGTAGGCCTTTTTCTTTATTTCCTATTATTGTAGGTTCTTTCCTTCTTTACCTTCACTTCTATTCTTTTTTTTCTTTCTGCGATTGAATGTGTTGGATCCTAGCGTTAAATGATGTTAATCTTATCCAATTGATGTTAATCTTAATCTTACTTTTTAGATTCTTTGGTCCATCCTATTATGGTTCTCAACACAAAACCCTTGATGGAATTGAGAAACCAACAAAAACAATGACTTTGTTTGTCTTGGATACACAATTTCTTGATAGTCGACATTGCTAATAGTGTAATGTTCATTGATCAGGTTTTGAAGTCTAAGTTGAGTCAAGGATTTGTGGATGGCTAAACTCATTACAATTGGTGTCAAGTTTAATAACACAAATTATTTTCACTAGGCAAGTGCCTTTAAGCAATACATCACCCTTAACTCATTAGATGCCAAAGGAGTACTCCAATTGATATGCGACAGACTATGTAGTGATTTCCTATATCCTCAACAATGTCAATAATAATATTGCTCAAAGTATCTTACATCATTTGATAAAAGTATGTTTGGGAGACTCTCCAAGTAACCTATAATAATGATCAAAATATCTCCTACATCTATAAGGTTAAGAGCAATTGCTTTCTCACAAATAGGGAGATAACTCCATTCATGAGTGCTACAATTGTCTTTGATCTCTTCTTGACAATTGTAGATCAATCTTTTGTAGTTGATATTATTGTTATAAAGCAATAGAAAGAGAAACTTGTCATCACCATCTCTTTTGTTGAACTTCACCTTGACCTAGCCTTATAGATTAGAGGCTAAACTTTGGATGCCAATATGGTTCTGTCTCTCTAGATAACCTTTAATCAAGTTGTAAAGGATCAAAATGCTACACAAGAAGGGAGGTAAATTGTGTTTTCTAACAATTTTAACTATAATTGAAACTTCAAAATTAAAACAATCTGAAACATTATTTTATTTAATACCTTATATTCAAAATTTCAATTACAATATATAATTCAACTCTCCTTAGAATTTTTAGATGTAATGATATAATGCATGTCTTGTCCACTTAAGTGTATTTTTTTATAAGTAAACAAGTATTTCCAAACAAGATTTAAGTATAGTGTAGGATCGTCTATATCACAAGAAGGGGGTGAATTGTGTCTTTAGTAATTAAATACTAGCGGATAAAACAAGAGCACAAAACACTCGTGAATGAAATTCTATTCTTTATTTAAAGACAGAATTTATAATATCTTTTCAACTCAATTCCCTTCTTAAAGGTTTTGATATAGTAATGTTTGATATACAATTCAAATAGAAAAACAAAGCTCTTATTCAAAATTAATTTTGAATTGTATAAAACCTGATCTTTATGCACACAGCTTCTTTCTTTCTCTTTGCTTAGCTTCTGTATCTCTTCTTCTTTAATTGTCGAATTTCCAGACTTCTTATGTTTACAGCTCATTTTCTGAAATTGCTTGGAATTTCGAACTTCTTTTGATGTTGGAGAATTTTTCAGAATATGAATATTCAAACTTAACTTTTCAGTTAGGGATCTAGATTGAATATTCAGACTTGGTTTTTGAGATTGGGATCCCTTACTGTAATGTAGCTCATACTCTCTATTTGTAGTCGAACTCTGTTGTCTTTTACGTTTAGCATGTTTATCCACTTAATCCACAATCCATAATCCATGTACTAATTTTTTATTTAATCCAAATTACTATCTTTTTGAGTTTCCACTTTCTCCACTAACATTTTGAATTTCCACGATCTCCACTCGTAGATACATCGAGACTTTTATCTTCTTGGAGTCTTGTAGAATATCTTCTAAGTCTTCGGTTTAGTCGAACACTTATCGGTAACTCTTCAAGTTTTTACACCTACAAAACACGTGACTAAACAAGGAAACTTATCTATTCGTTAGTCTTTTTATAAAACTCGAACAATTATCTAACTATTCGATTTTTCATTATCGAATGCACATGGAAAACATGTGACAACTTAAAACATTAAAAACACACGTGCAGATAACTTAACTATACAAGTTTTTAATATAAAGTATTCGACAAAAACGAAACGTTAACTATCCGAAAGTTTAACTATTGCAAATCTAACTCTTCGGAAATCTTTAATTTATCCAACATAAAAATGAAACTTTCCAATAATCTGTTAACTAGTATACTTAGAGAATATTATGTAGACTTATTAAAAACGTTAATAAAGCATATATCATTAAAATTAAATACCTAACAATCTCTCCCTTTTTGATGATGTCAAAACCTAATAAGTCACATAATTTATATCTCCCCCTTTAGGAAGTTAAGCAAGTTAAATGTAAGGAAGGAAATCTTACTAAGTATATATTAATCAAAACGATAGTTTCAAACATACATAAAATTTATGGATTAAGCATAAACTGTTTAAACATAAATTGTGAAAAACAATCACATAACATTAAATTCAATAAACAATTGACATAATATTTTTGGTTACAAATTATAAGAAATAAATCATGTAATACATAATTTGTATTATCACAAGCCTCTGTGTCTTCAAAAAATATCAGTCAGAGTATTTGAAATTTTCTTTGCAATTTCTGTACTAACTCTGTTTATCTGATCAAGTAATGCTTGATCTAAATCATTTTGAGAAACTTGTGATGGTTGCTGTAAAAATTCAATATAAATGTCTGTATCTATACCTTGTTGTATATCTTGTTGTATATCTGTATGTTGCTGGTGTTCTGAAAATTGTGTGGATTGTTGCTGTTGCTGTTGTGATTGTGTTTGTCAATCCTGTTGTTGTTGTTGTCTGAGGACAGGTATATCTGCTTCCTAGTATTTTTGGAGTTCCTTTGTAGAGAAAGATCTTGATTTTAATCTTTTCTATGGCCAAGGTGTAATATTTGTTTGACTTGCCACAATTCTCAAAATCGTATCACCATAAAATAATTTACTCTGCAAATGTAAGATATGAGAAACAAAAATATCATACCAGTTCACCTGTATATGGTTAATTAATGCATATGTAACATAAAGACAACATCTGCCAACTTCTGCACCATGACCAAACCTCTAAAACAATGAAGCATGTAGTATTTTTGCAATAAAACGTGCTTAGCCATTTAAGTCATTTAGTAACTTCAATGGTTTGTTGGCAATTGGATCTTTGGCTAAAGTTTGAATGTCCTATCCCAAATGATAAACTTGTTTTCTTTCTGATAATTTAACTCCTTCATTTTTCAAAGCAATTACTTGATAAAGTAAATCAGAAGTTAAATATATGTCATTTTCTTGTATATTAGAAATAGGAATACCGTCTTCCACTGTTAAGTTTGAGTAAAAACAACTGATAAGTTCGGGTATAACAAGATAGTCTGGCTGTTGTGGAAGTAGAGTCAACAAGCCTTGAAATTCAAACATTTCTTGTATATGTGCCATCCCTTCAAACTTAATTGGTCTTGAATATAAAACTGTAAAAGTTTTATATGTTTGAAATTTGTCATAACAGGAACTATTTCTAAATCATAATAATGTATTGTCATCTAAACTCTATTCAGGATTAGGTATTTTCCTATCATGATGTTCTGATCTGAGACTTGTTTTAATATTATCAGCAACATCTATATTTTCAAATCTTTCAGAACAGGTGGAATTTCTATCAAAACTAGTATAGATGTTTGAAATATCTATTATTGTCGTACTAATAATTTGCTGAAATTCTTCTGTTTGTTCTTTTGGAAACATTTCAGTAGCAATAATATCTGTATCAATCTGTCTATCAGCAACATGTATGTCTATAATTGATCTATACAACAATTGTCTCTGTATGAAAGAATGTTCTATATCTATCTGTATAATAGAATCATCCTGTATTTCTGAAATTTCTATTCTTGAGACATAGGCAGTCTTATATTCAATCTGTAACTATGTATGTTGTTGATTATATACATTTATCAACAAGTATATTATATACTGTAACAGACATAACCATATGTATAAATTGTAGTATAATCAACTACACCAAAAATCAAAATTTTCTATCCGTGATATAGTTAGAGGAAGAATATCTGTACATTCCTCTTTAAATGAAATATCTTCTATATTCATAGACTCAGTGTCTATATCATCAAAAATATTATCAAAATTGATATCATCTGTTTATGTATCATCAAAATTGCCTACATGCTCTCTTTCCGTAGGAAAAGAATGTGTGCTTACAACATTGTGTAAAAAATTGTCCATTGTATGAAAAGATACATTATACACTAATGTGACATAATACCTTAGAGTATATGCTTGTAAGTCAATATTTGTCACATCTGCTAGTATTCCTGACAAAAATGTCTGTCCAGCTTTTGCAATGGAGCATAGTTTTCCATTTTTCACTAATTCTTCTTTTTGCTATAATATTCCTTGTACACCTGCAGTTAGTCCAAAATATTCAATTGTCTTTTTCTTTTTTCGACTATATGTCTGTAGTGTTTCAAGTTGTTTAGGAGGTTCTAAAATTGTCTTAATTTCTCCTGTTAAAGGCACTTGGGGTCTTGATGGTCCTTCACCATGATGCCTAGGTTGTAATAATGGAATATAGAGTTTTAAGCTCTCAACCTCTGCCATTTTAAGTTGATAAACTCTTTGTCCTTCACTTCGAAGGCCCATTTTGCTAATGGTAGTTTTATGTTCATTTATGTATTGTTGAATGTCATCTAAAACAGCCAAGGGAAAATAATGTTGGGAATACAATGTTTCTAATTCCCTATTTGTATTTTCTATCATTGGTCCCCATTTGTTTCCATAATAAGTGATAGACTGTACCAATTTTTTAGGTATTTGTCCAGAACTTGTAACAACCGCAGAGTTAGGTTGTAAAGTTCGTTTCCAAAGTTGTAATGCGGAAAGTTCAGTCTGTTTTAGTCTAAACTATGTTTCAGCATAATTGCGAATAAACTTCCAATAGAAATTTTTCTCATCTTAAACAACTTTTCTAATTTCATGCAGTATTTCATTTGTAAAAGTGTACCTTGAATAGATGTCGTTGATTTCATTCTGCATTTTCTAAAGTTCCAGCTCTCTTTTATACACTTTTGTCATTCTACCACATCCTCTTCCACGTCTTGACATTGTCGATTAAGCTTCGTTGTGCATTGTAGAACTTAGTGGAAGTAAAGATTACGAAACTAGGGTTTTACCAAGGTAGAAACACAAAAGGTTGTTAGTAAAACATTTATAACTCTTTGAGTTTATAAACGGATTCAATCATTGAAATCATAAATATAAGATCTGTTACTAATAAATAACTCGAGTGCTTACAATAACTATACGAGTTTTACAACCAACAAAAGCAGAATACTTAGCGTAACTGTTCGTATAAAGAAAATAACTTCGGGCTAAGTGAAAAGTGAGAAAACTTGAAGACTTATGATAACTATTCGAGTTTCTCGAATGGATAGGTGCGAAAGTCGAAGAGTTAAACATAACTGTTCGAGTTTCGACTAAGACATTATAAAGCAGTGAAATTCAACACATGCACAATTTGAACTTAAGGTGTTCAGAAAGTTTCGGAGACTTATAAACCTAACTATCCGATGCTTAGGCGCAATTCGGAGAGTTACAGATAACCTTCCGAAAGATAACTTAAGTCAATCTTCCAAATCACGACACGTGTACTTAAGCAGTTTTATAATAAAGAGATGTTACAAACAGTTACATATCTAACTATCCGATGCTCAAACGCATTTCGAAGAGTTACAGATAACTTACCGAAAATCCACTTAAGTCATGCATTATGGTTTCGACACGTGTACTTTAAGAAATAATAAAATATTCTACTGAACATTTTAAAACATAACTGTCCGATACTTGCAATATAACTTGCCGAAACAATAGAAAATTCGAATACTTAAGAATTAAAAAGCATGCAAGTCATCGACAGTTCAGAAATGTACTTAATTAAAGTGTATTTCCTGAAATTATGCAGATTCTTTCATGAAAACATATAATAGTTCATAAGAGATGAATTATTATACGAGAAATTTCTCCCCCTACATAAATGTAGTGTAAAGAATCTATGGCGTACTTAAATTGGGTTGCCAAGCCTTTCAATAGATTTGGCTTTAAAAGGTCAAATAGCTTACTTAAAAAGGATGTTAAGCCTTAAATAGATTTGAGTCTCTCTAAAAAATTTTATTTTATTTTTAAATATGAATTAAATACATAAAGAAGTAATAGATTTAACAATTTAGACTTTCTGGCTTTTATCTTATTCACTTTACAAAAGATAATTCATAAAGATATACATTCAGGAACTTAAAAGAATTCAATAATGAGTACACAAGCTTAAGACAATAAATATCGTATGTTATGCGTAAAGAGTAGATAATAACAAGAAAAAAATAAACATTATATGCATAGATTATGACAGGATTGTTATAACACCTTGAAAGATAAATTAAGCTTGAGTACAATGCCCCTTTTTTCTTTTCTTTTTTTTGTTTATATTCATATATATATTTTATGTATTACCTCCCACAATATCATCTTTTTACGTGATCACAATCATTTACTTAGGGGAAAGATAACCAGTTACTTAATGACAAGTGAGAACAAGTAATTTTATTTTTTTTAATTTTTAATTGTAATTTGAATTACTTGCAAAATGAGTTTTCAGTCAGCACATCCCAAACCAGTTGGTTTAAGTGACTAGGGTTTAAGATCTCCTAACGAACTTAATTACTCAAGTAATTGCAGACAAAAACAAACAAAAAATAAAACAAGATAGTAAATTAAATTAGAGTCAACCGCAAGACTTAATTTTTCTAACAGAATGTTAATAACTTTCCTTTAATAAAAAGTACATACTTTCTATGTATTTTCCTATTAAAATCTCTATAATAGCATATACATAAGTAACAAAAATATAGTTGGCACTTACATTGAATCAATTTAACTTTCCTTAAGTAATCTTTTCTAAATTTTTCTTAAATAATTTGACTTCAATAAAAATCAGAATTTCATAAATTCTTAATTACTAGAAAACTATAATTCGAAAATAGATATTTTGTTTTTTTTTAATAATAAAGACATTAAATTCTAAAACTACCTTTATAACAAAATAGTCAAAAAGAGATTTTATCTCTTGGAACCCATTTTTGAGTGGGTTCAAGAATTTTAGAGAGAGTCATATCAAAATAATCTGTATTTTTAGACTTCAACTTATCTATTTTTTGATAATTATTTTTTCGTTTCTTTCTCTTAGTATTATAATTATCAGAACATTTATCTCTATGTAAACTAGAGTTGAAATTTTCATTTCTAACATTATTTGATTTCCAATATCCGATATTCTTTAAATAAGAAGAAAATTGATCAAGAATATTAAGATTCTCAAATGACTTAGCTTCATTTTTCTGAAAATTTCTTTTGACATTCTTGCATCGTGTGCTATCATTTATATGCTGCATTTTATCAACTTGCACATATTTTTCTCCCTTTTTAATTACACATGGAATAGTTTTTCTCTTACTATTCTTAGTACTGGAAATAAAGACATTATTTTTAGTAGTACCATCATGCAATATATAATTTTCAGAAGATGCATTGTGTAAACCAATACCATGTTTTTCTATATTTGATATTTTACTACTAAGTTCATTTGTTATAGTTTGACTATTATTCCATTTACTTAATATAGCCTTTTGATCGCAGATCTTAATATTTAGCATATCAATTTCTGAATTTAAATCAGTAATAGTCAGTTCCAGTTTTTCAATTTCACAGATCATTTTCTTTTTATTAGCAATTAAATTTTCACAATTAGCATGCAATTTTCTTTCTATTGCAGTAAACTTTAAAATTTCATGTGTACGCCTTTGATTTTCTTCTTTAAATTTGTAGGATCGTATGGCTACACAAGAGGGGGGTGAATTGTATATCTTTAATATTTTCTGAAATATAATTGAAACTTTAAAACTCAAAAACAAGTCGAGACATTGTTTTCATAAAATTATTTTTATTCAAGGTTTCAATTACAATATACAATTCAATTCTCCTCAGAAATTGTAGATGCAATTATATTTCAATACCATGTATCATCTAAACAATTTCATAACTACAAACAGAGAAAACTAATTTGCGGAATTTAAAACTTTTCTCCTTGTTTGAGATCTTTCTTCTTCTTCTTTTTCTTCTTCAGCAATTCCTTAGTGACGAATATCTTGTCTTTTCATGCTTCACCGAATTTGCTTTCTTCTGATACTTTAAATCTTCAGTGACGAAAATCTTACCTTTTTATGCTTCACTGAACTTTCTTCCACTTGAGAGATTTTTCCTGAAGAGGTGTTTTTGATCCCTGAAAAATATTTTTTCTTTTGATGTGTAGGGATGGTTTGATCTTTGAAAAGATTTTTCGTTTTGTGTGCAAGGATAAATTGATCAACAAGAATTCTATGCCTTTTATACTATATATTCATTTCATGCATATCCTTCACGTTTAACCACCACTAGTTTTCCACTTCTCCACGTCTTTTCTTTTTCCTTCATCGAAATACACATTCTAACCCACGTTTATATTTCGAATTTTCTTTAATCATCAGTCTTGGATCTTTGAAAAATTTCCTGTAAAATAAACTTTCTCATCTAAAAGTTTTTCATCAGTGTAATAAGAAATCGTTACTTTAATGTTAACTAAACGAGTAACACAAGTATATATATAACTTAACGTTTCTAACTTAACGAGTTCCTCATGTGTCATTTCACGTGACAAGTACTGTAGCTAACTCAACGAACTAAATTCGTGGTGTTATGCTATCTCAACGAACCATCTCCGTTGTGTTATGATAACTCAACGAACCATTTCCGTTGTATTATGATAACTCAACGAACCATTTCCGTTGTATTATGATAACTCAACGAACCAGTAATAAACAAATGTTTTTATAATAAGAATTTTACCACGTACAAAAATAACAACTTAAGTTTATAACGATAACTAAACGCGTTGCCTTAGTGTTCAATATAGCAACTCAACGCGTTTAGTTATGTTAACTTAACGAGTTAAACATGTGCACCTCACGTGATACAATACAACATTCGTAACTTATAATTTCACCACGTGTATAACACTAACTTAACGAGTTCGTCTCTTCTTTTACTCACTAATTTAATGAGTTATCACGTGACCTATTTTAACCTTTAAGCCTCTAACTTAACGAGTTCTCACGTGACCTCTATACAAACAAAACTCTAACTTAACGAGTTGTCTAAACGTGCATTGTTCATGATATAGAAGATATAGCATTAAAACATATCATGCTTTTCAATAAAAATACACGTTAACTTAATGTTTAGCTAAATGAGAAATTAATCGAAACGACTAGTTATTAACTTTAGATCCAATACAAACAAGTATTTATATCAGTAAGCTTTTTATGTATTAATTGATGATTTTAATTTCTTTTCACAAGCAATAGTAATTGAGCAAATATGATTATTTTCATTCAGCACACATCATCAAAACAAAAATACTCAACAAAATTTATTCAATATAGAGTTTAGAAAATCAACCTTATTTTTAGATTCATCTAGCATTTTCCTAGTGTTCTTTCCTTCTATTTTTACTTTCTTATATTTTCTGGCCAGTCTATTGTATTCAATAAGTAATCCATTAAAACTATCAAAGTTAGCATTTTGATCAGAGGATACCTCACTGGATTTTGCCATGAAGCATACATTTGCCAGATTTTCTTCTGAATCTGATGTTGATGAGGATTCATTGTCTAATGTTGAATCCTTTGTTTCTTCACTTTGTGAAGTTAAAGAGTCATCCCATGTCACTTTAAGTGCCCTTCTCTTTCTGAATTTCTTACTCCTAAAATTCCTCCTTGAATTCTTCTTATCTTTGTTGAGCGGACAATCAATTTGAAATTGACCCGGTTTGTTGCACTTGTAGCATATGATTTTGTCTTTTGTGAATGACTTCTTCTCCATATCTCTAGATGTCTTTGCTGACCTAAAGTTCCTACGTTTCTTCAATAGATTTCTAAATTTTCTAATCAACAATAGTAAATCATCGTTAGAATCACTAGTGACTTTTGAGACTTTATCAGTCTCAAAAGCTAGATCCCTTCTAGGATTTTTCTCTTTTGGATCTAAATGTTGTACTTCATAAGCTATTAGATTTCCTATAAAATCATCGAGAGTATATGTATTTAAATCTTTGGACTCTTCAATAGATGTTGTCTTTTGAGCCCAAATTTTAGTTAAAGATCTAAGGATCTTTCTTACCAAGTCTTTTTCCTCGAATTTCTTGCCTAAAGATTTTAATGAATTTACAATCTCAAGAAAATGGGAAAACATGTCAGAGATACATTCATTTTCGTGCATTTTAAAAAGCTCATATTTATGTACTAACATATTGATCTTAGATTCCTTGACCTGATTAGTACCTTTGTTGGCAACTTCTAAAGCATGCCATATCGCATATGTAGTTTGATATGCAGAAACTTTATTAAATTGATCATGAGATAAAGTACAAAACAAGATGTTTAAACCTTTAACATTCAGTGACATTAGCTTCTTTTCATCAAAAGTCCAAGTATTATAGGGAGTCGTAACTAACACTATAGGATTGCTAATTATATGCTATAATTTGAAATCAATTGACTGAAAGAATACTTTCATCCTATATTTCTAGTAGCCATAATTGCTAACTTCGAACATAGGAGGATGATTAGTGGCCTATCCTTCAGTCATAACTAAGATTTCAGTATTATCCATTTTAAATAGATAATCTTAAGAAAATGATAGGAAAAATCTATTCCTAAATAGAGAAATAAAAGCTCTTAACTATGATAATAATGCTCTGATACCAGTTTTAGCAGAGCGTAGTAAATCTGACAAAAATAAGTGAAAACCTCGCTCTAATATCAGTTATAGGATCGTTTGTATCACAAGAGGGGGGGTGAATTGTGTCTTTAGTAATTAAATACTAGTAGATAAAACAAGAGCACAAAACACTCGTGAATGAAATTCTATTCTTTATTTAAAGACATAATTTACAATATCTTTTCAGCTCAATTCCCTTCTTGAAGGTTTTGATACAGTAATATTTGATATACAATTCAAATAAAAAAACAAAGCTCTTATTCAAAACTAATTTTGATTGTATAAAACATGATCTTTATACACAACTTCTTTTTTTCTCTTTGCTCAACTTCTGTATCTCTTCTTCTCTAGTTGTCGAATTTCCAGACTTCTTGCATTTGCAACTCCTTTTCTGAAATTACTTGGAATTTCGAACTTCTTCTGATGTTGGAGAATTTTTAAGAATATGAATATTCAAACTTAACTTTTCAGTTAGGGATCCAGATTGAATATTCAGACTTGGTTTTTGAGATTGGGATCCCTTGCTGTAATGTAGCTCATACTCTCTATTTATAGTTGAACTCTGTTGTCTTTCACGTTCAGCATGTTCATCCACTTAATCCACAATCCATAATCCACGTACCAATTTTTTCTTTAATCCAAATTACTATCTTTTTGAGTTTCCACTTTCTCCACTAACATTTTGAATTTCCACGATCTCCACTCGTAGATACATCGAGACTTTTATCTTCCTGGAGTCTTGTAGAATATCTTCTAAGTCTTCGATTTAGTCGAACATTTATCCTTTAAGTCTTATAAAAACTCGAACACTTATCGGTAACTCTTCGAGTTTTTGCACCTGCAAAACACGGACTAAACAAGGAAACTTATCTGTTCGTTAATCTTTTTATAAAACTCGAATAGTTATCTATCTATGCATATAAAAACTCGAACAATTATCTAACTATTCGATTTTTCATTACCGAACGCACATGGAAAACACGTGACAACTTAAAACATTAAAAAC
The DNA here is from genome assembly GCA_036874045.1 of Cymodocea nodosa. Classification (NCBI taxonomy): domain Eukaryota; kingdom Viridiplantae; phylum Streptophyta; class Magnoliopsida; order Alismatales; family Cymodoceaceae; genus Cymodocea; species Cymodocea nodosa. The sequence goes on from CM072336.1 coordinate 21,164,033, forward strand.
ACACGTGTAGATAACTTAACTATACGAGTTTTTAATATAAAGTATTTGACAAAAATGAAACGTTAACTATCTAAAAGTTTAACTATTGCAAATCTAACTCTTTGAAAATATTTACTTTATCCAACATAAAAATGAAGCTTTCAGATAATCTGTTAACTAGTATACTTAAAGAAATATACTTAGAGAATATTATGTAGACTTATTAAAAATGTTAATAAAGCATATATCATCAAAATTAAATACCTAACATATAGTAAATCTATTCGTTAAATTAACTACAAGTACATAACTTAACCTTACTATATTGAGTTAGCATGTAACACAATGAACTAAGCTCGTAAACTTATCCTAGTACTCCGTTGAGTTACAAATTAACTCAATGGAATAAGTTCGTAGACTTACCTAAAAACTCAACAGAGTAGATTCATTGAGTTAATTGTAACTCAACATACTTCTATAAAAGCTATATCTAATAATAATATATTATATATATATAAATCATTTTTTTTTGTTTCAGTCAAATCGAAAGATCTTTGGTCTTACTAACTCTAAGTTATATAATTTTTTTCAAAATTTGGTTGAGCTACTATAGTGTTTCAATTGAACCGGTGATTAATATATATATTTTTCTTTTTCTTCAATTTTTGGCTTCAGTCAAATTGATGGATTTATGATTAGACCAAAATGAAATATACATATATATAAATTTTCAAAACTTTGATTGAACCGAGACTCTATTTTGGTCAAACCGATACTACATAATTATATATAATAATAATAATAATTTTTCTTCTTAAACTTTAGTTGAATTGAGAAAATGTTCTGGTCAAATCACAAGAAATTTTTTCTCTATTTTTTTTATATCACAACTTCAGTTGAATCGAGACTATATTTTGATCAAACAGAAATTTCTTTAACATTAACACCTTTTTTTTTTGACTTTCAATCAAATCGATGTTAACTTCGGTCGAACTGATAATTATACTTAAATATTTTTTTAAGCTTTGGTCGAATCGATGAATTTCAAGTTAGACCAAACTTTATACTTAATTAATTAATTTAGCTTTGATCAAATTGATGGATTTCTAGTTTAATTGAAACGACATATATTATATATATTTATTATTATTATTGTTAGGATCGTATGGACTTATCAAAGGAAGGGTGAATGGTGAGTGTGTATCTTTTTAAGAATTATTTGACTTAAGTTGCTTTTAATAACTATGTAAACAATTTATATAATTATTATTTAAGTAGGCTAAAGATAGAGTAGAAAATAAAATCACACAATGTAATTTTAGGTGGTTCACCACTAATGGCTAGTCGCTCCCAAGACATTATTTGGGCTTCATTAAATATTTCAATACTTACAATCATTTGCTTTAAGGTCAAAGCAAGAACCAATCACTTGAGCTTTCAGGTAGAAACTCAACAACCAACCCTTCAAAGCTTTCAAGTATAAGCTCTTAACCAATAGTGAGTTTTTAGGTATAAACTCACGAACCAACAGATTAAGTTTTCAACTAGAGTTTATGCGTAGGGAGCTTTGAGTGTGCTTGAGAATTCTTCAATTTTGCTTTTCCAAAATCTGTATATGTACTTTCGAAATTTCTGTGTAGCTCTCTCTATGATGTGTTCATTATATTTCACTTTCTCCTATTAATCATACTTATATCAAGCACCATAACGATCATATTTCTCTCTAACGGATTTATTCTGTTTTACTTACTAATTTGCTAGTCCGAAATATAGTAAGTTACCGTTCAGTAAGCTATTTCATAGAAACCTTTCAATTCTTTTGACTTTCAGATAGTTTTCGTTAAAAACCTTTCGAAAATAATTTTTAACCTTTCAATGGCTCAAGACTTCCCTTCTTATGTTTGTCACGTGAAGACTTAAGTCATGCACGCGAGGAGCTTTAAGTTAGATGCTTGAATATGTAATTTACTAAAAAATCTCTTCTTTTAGATAGTTACATTCTAAACCTTCCGAAAAGCAATTTGTAACCTTCCAATGGCTCGAGACTTCCTTTCTTATGTCTATCACGTGAAGACTTAAGTCATGCACATGAGGAGCTTTAAGTTGGATGCTTGAATATGTAACTTACTGAAAAATCTCTTCTTTTGGATAGTTACGTTCTAAACCTTCCGAAAAGCAATTTGTAACCTTTCAATGGCTCAAGAGTCTTTCTGTCTGTGTCACATGAGAGTTTAAGTCAAATACGTGAGTTCACTTTAAGTTCAAATACTTGGATTTGTAACCTTCCAAAAGGACTTGACTTTCAGATAGTTAACTTCAAAACCTTTCGAAGATTTCCCTAAAACCTTTCAATTTGCTTGGAGTCTTTTTGTCTGTGTCACATGAGAGTTTAAGTCAAACACATGAGTTCACTTTAAGTTCGGATACTTGGATTTGTAACATTCCAAAAAGACTTGACTTTCGGATAATTTCCTTAAAAACCTTCCGAACTCTCTCTATAGAACCTTCCGAACATATTCTTCTTTCAAATATTTTAATTCTTGAACTTATCGAAGCTTCTTCCTCTTTCAGATAGATTGACCTAGAACCTTTCGATTATTCTATCTTTAATGTTGTAGTTTACTAAATTGTCTTTTGTAACTGTCTTGTGAAAAATGCATGATTCCTTACACGGATTCTTGACTTATCAAAATACAAGGGTTCTAACAATTATTATTATTTATTTATTATTATATATATATTTAAGATGCATTTCTATTACGTAATGGGACTTAGGTAATCTTCCATTCTTACTTCTTCTATAATTCCAAATGCACTTTTTGAAAATTTAAGAATAGGTTGGAGTCTTTGTCTATTAACTATAAATATATTCTGATTTTTAAGATTTTCAATTTCAATTGCTCTATGAGAATAAATATTTTGAACTATGTATGATCCTACTTATCTAAATCTTAATTTCCCTAAATGGTTATACAGTCTAGACATGTAAAGATACACCTCTTATCCTATTTCAAAGGTTTTTAGGATAATTTTTCTATTATGCCATAACTTTATTTTTTCTTTTTCCACTAATGTTCTAAAATAAGCTTTATTTCTAGACTCTTTGAATTCTATTAGTTGTATCTTTTTATGCTTAACAACTCTATCTATATCAATATTTAAAGTCCTTAATGTCCAATAAGTTCTATGTTCTAATGCAATAAGTAAGTGATAATTCTTTCCATATACTATCCTAAAAGGAGACATTCTAGATTAATCTTATAAATAGTTTTATAAGCCCAAAGTGCATTTATTAATCTAGTAGGCCAATCTTTTCTAATAGGATTAACTACTTTTTCTAAGATTAGTTTAATTTGCTTATTTACACTTTCAACTTGTCCACTCGTTTGAGGGTGATATGAAGTTGCAATTTTGTGATTTACTCCATATTTTTTCATTAAAGCTTCAAAACTTTTGTTACAAAAGTGAGTTCCCCTATCACTAATAATAGCTTTAGATACTCCAAATCTAGCAAATATATTAGTTTTGATAAAATGTATTACTACTTTGTTGTCATTTATTTTTGTAGGAATTGCTTTTATCGATTTAAATACATAATCCACATCCAATAATATATAACTAAATTAATTAGACATAGGAAATAAACTCATAAAATCAATTCCCCACACATCAAAGATTTTGACTTCAATAATAGGATTCAAATGCATCATATTTTTCCATGATATCCTTCTTATTTGTTGACATCTTAAACAACTCAAACAACATTTGTGAGCATCTTTAAATAATGTTGGCCAATAAAATCTACATTGTAAGACTTTTGCAGTAGTTTTTCTTAAACCAAAAAGTCCTCTACATGATTGGTCATGATAGAAAGATAATATACTTTTATATTCAATCTAGAACGCACCTCCTTATGACTAAATCAAGACATTCCTTAAATAAGTAGATGTATTGTTGTGAAAAGTTAAATCAGAAACTTGTTTAATTTATTTTTATGCTTATATTAATAATTACTTTTAGAAGTAAGCAAACAACATTTCATATAGATTAGATATTAAATCCAATTTGTATTTTTAACTACAAGTACACAATGTATATTGTATTTGTGTGCAAGTACATGTCGATCCCACAGAAATTGTGTACTGTACTGATTTTTATATTGGAGTTTATATGTGTTCAGTCAAGTACTTTGTTGAGTTATAGTTAACACAATGGACTTAGTTCATGAAGTTATAGTTAACTTAACAAACTAACCTCATGGACTTAAGTTAACTCCATAAGCATATTTTCCAGTTAAATACTGTTATTTATAGAGGAATTCAACCAACCATTGGGCGATTCCAGAATATAAATAACATCAATTAAGCTCTTTAATGTTAGTTAATATTAGATTTATCATTAAGCAACACTAACATTCAGATATTTCAAACAGTAACCATTAAAATCTTTAAGTATCTAGAACGATTCAATTTCAGTAAACTGTAAAACTATTTTCTATTTTCTAAATCAAATAAACATAAAACATTCAAAATATTGACAATGATAATATTAATCACGATACAAAGCAAACAATACAACACTTTAATACTAAATGTAAACACAAATAGTTTGTTGTTTTTGGTATTTTTGCTTTGATATATTCCTAAAGATGAGCGAAAGGTGAAATGCAAAAATCAAAACTTCCATCACTACATGCGACGCGATTACAGCACTAAAAACTTAATCACTTACAATCTTGCCTCCTTTTCTTATAGAATCACGAATCAAGAATTGTAAGATGATTTCCTCTTTAGCATACTGTCATCAACTCGAAACCAAGGTTAGAAGTTTTACGATCTCCTAATATATGAGTCGGTGCTTGGTGAAAATGGTTTCCCTTCCTACGACGTGATCACTCCTCATAGTGGTTGTCAATCATCGTGTTTGGCTCGACATTGACCCGACATCCAAAAAGTATCCTCACAGACCTTCGATGGTTGGTGATTTTGGTGGTGGTGTGGAGCTTCAGGGAACTTCCGATGCTTCTTGTAATTAGTGCAGTTCTCCACCTCTACACACACACTTTTTCTTCGTCTTTCTCTTCTTTTATATTTCTTTCAATCATAACTGCTTCTACTTAAATGATCGGTTGGATTTCCTTCATTCATATCAACGATGGTGATTTCTTCTTCATTCCACGAGTGAATTCCTATGTGATACGTGCAATCGTGGTTTTCCTTCAAATTTCTTGTTTCTGCAACTGCTATAGTGGCATATTAGAAAATAAATAGTCCGTAGAGTTATAAATAACTCAATGAACTTACTTCATTGATTTAACTATAAAACACGTGTAATAAAGAAATAACTTATAAGCTTACTAACACAACGTGTTACCTTAGTGTATATTCAATTAACTCAACACGTATAGTTATGCTAACTTAACAAGTTATACATGTGTAGTTCACATGACATACTAAAGCATTTAATTTCAACACATCCATAATTCTAACTTAACGAGTTCAGATATTTTGGATACTTACAAACCTAACCATTCGATGTTCAGATGCATGTCGGATAGTTAACAAATAACTTACCGAACATTCACTTAAGTCATGCATTATGGTTATAACACGTGTACTCCAAGAAATAATAAAATATTCTTTAAGCATTTAAAACATAACTGTCCGGTACATGTAATATAACTCTTTGAAATAACAGAAAATTCAGATACTTAAGAATTTCAAAGCCTATAACTTACTAACAGTTCAGAAATGTACTTAATTAATGTTAATTCCTTGAAATTATGTAGATTCTTTCATTACAGCATATAACAGTGCAATTATAACATAATAGCTTAATTCTCATATGATAAGCTAAATATTCTGTAATTAACCATCATTTAACCGTTAATATTATGCACTTTTCATTCTAAACAATAGGGGTCTTCCCAATAGTAATATTTCACTCTTGAAAAGAACAATTTTTTATCTTATCTATTTCAATCCTTAAGTGTTAATCTTGTAACTAAATAATTAACTATATCTAATACCAAGGCATTGTTTCTATTGTCATTAATTGTTCATCAAGAAAATGATCCTTAATTTCAATTTTAGATTTTTCATTTATAACCTTGACAAGTGATCAACTATTACATTCTCACATCCTTTTCTACCTTTAATTTCTAAATCAAATTCTTGCAATAATAATATTCATTGGATCAATCTTAGCTTAGTTTCTTTTTTTGCAATTAGATGTTTTAAAGTTAAATGATCTATGTATACTATTACTTTAACTTCAATCAAATATGATCTAAATTTTTCTAAAATAAATACAATAGCTAATAATTCCTTTTTAGTAGTTGTGTAATTTACTTGAGCTTTATTTAGGATTTTGCTTGCATAATAAATCACTCTAGTAGATTTTTCTATTTTCTGCCTTAGCATAACTCCTATAGCAAAATTAGATGCATCACACATTAACTCAAATGAGTGATTCCAATTAGGAGCTTGTATTATAAGAATTGTAATTAGGCTAGTTTTAAGCTTTAAGAAAGTTTCTTTACCAATTTCTATCAAATTTAAATGGAACATCCTTTAATAAATTAGTTAAAGGTCTAGTTATTTTGCTAAAATCTTTGATAAATCTCTTGTAAAATCTTGCATGTCCTAAAAATGATCTAATATCTTCTATTGATTTAGGTTCTAGTAAATTTGAAATAGCTTCTTGTTGAGTATTATGTTTTGATGATGTGTGCAAAATGTAAGTAATCATATTTAATCAATTACTATTGTTTGTAAAAGTAAATTAAGAACATCAATTAGTACATAAAAAGTTTAATGTTATATATATTTGTTTGTAATGGATCTAAAATTATGTTATGTTAAATAACTAGTTGTTAAGTTATACTAACTTTTCATTTAACTAAGCATTAAGTTAACATGTGTTTTTATTGTAAAGTATGATATATTTTAAAAGTTATAGTTCTATAACATGTACAGTGCACGTTAAGACAACTCGTTGAGTTAGTGCTTTATTTGTAAAAATGCCACGTGAGAACTCGTTAAGTTATAGGTTTAAAGGTTAAAAATTAGTCACGTGAAAACTCGTTGAGTTAGTGATCAAAACATTAAGTTTCATGAATGAACTTGTTAAGTTAGTATTATGCACGTGGTAAATTTAAGTTTATGAATGTTATATTATATCATGTGAGTTGCATATATTTAACTCGTTAAGTTAACGTAACTGCACGTGTTGAGTTACTATATTGAATACTAAGGTAATGCGTTAGGTTAGCGTTATAAATTTAAAGTTATTATTTTTGCACGTGATAAATATATTGTTGTTTAACATTTATATTGGTTCATCAAGTTAACTATAACACAATGGAGATAGTTCATTGAGTTATTTTGTAGGAAATTTTTCAAAAGGTCTAGGATTGATGATTCAAGAAAATTCGAGAAGAAAATGTGGATTAGAACGTGTGTATTTCGAAATTTGAATTTGAAAGTAAAATAAAGGATGTGAAGAGTGGAGACTAATCGTGGATGAATGTGGAAGATATGCAGGGAATGGAAATAGGGTGTAAAAGGTATAGAATTCTCGTTGATCAAATTATCCCTGCACACTTAAAGAAATATACTTTCAAGGATCACCACCTCTTAAGAGAAATCTCTCAGAAGGAAGTAACTTTAGTGAAGAAGAGAAAGTCAAATATTTGTCACTGAAGATTTGCAAAAGAAAAAGAAGAAAAGGAAAATATCAAATATGGAGAAATGTTTTAAATTTTGCAAATTAGTTTTCTCAGTTTATAGTTAAGAAATTGATTAGATGAAAAATTATATAGATATATCATTGCATCTACAATTTTTTAGGAGAATTGAATTATATATTATAATTGAAACCTTGAATAAAATAATGTCTTGACTTGTTTTAATTTTGAAGTTTTAATTATAGTTAAAAATGTTGAAATACATAATTCACCCCCCTCTTGTGTAGCCATATGATCTTACACTTCTATTTTAGCTTTATCTACCTCAAGTCCTTTCATTGAAACATGTCTTAAGACTATTCCTTGTTTAACCATAAAGTGGCATTTTTCCTAATTCAAAATCAATTTCTTTTCTACATAATGGTTTAATACTAATTCTAATTTTTTCAAACATACTTCAAATGAAGTTCTATATACTGTAAAATCATTCATGAATATTTCCAGAAAATCTTCAATCATTCAAATGAAAATACCTTACATACACTTTTGAAAAGTGGCTAGTACATTGCATAATCGAAATGACATTCTTTTAAAAGTAATGTTTCATTAGTATATGTGAAAGTTATTTTTTCTTAATCCTCTAATGCTACTGAAACTTAGTTATAACCTGAATACCCATTTAGGAAACAAAAATATTCCTAACTTACTAACTTTTCTAACATTTGATCTAAAAATAGTAAAGAAAAATGATCTTTCCTAGTCATAGCATTCAGTTTCCTATAATGTATACACACACTCCAACCTGATTAGATTCTTATGGGTATCAACTCTTGACTTTCATTCCTAATGATTGTTATCCTTGATCTCTTAGGAACTACATGGATTAGACTAACCCATAAACTATCAGAAATCGAATATATGATATCATTATCTAACTATTTCACAATTTCCTTCGTGACTACTTTTAAATTTGGATTTTGTAGGATCGTTATATCATAAGAGGCAGGGTGAATTGTGTTTTTAGTAATTAAAATTAACAGCAGATAAAACAAGAGCACAAAACACTCGTAAATAAAATTCTATTCTTTATAAACTTTAATGAAAGAATTTACAATATCTTTTCAGCTCAATTCCCTTCTTGTCGATTTTGATACAATAATGTCCGATATACAATTCAAATAGAAAATGAAGTCCTTATTCAAAGCTAATTTCGATTTGTATAAAACTTGATTTTTATGCACGTAGCTCCTTTTCTTTCTTTTTGCTTAGCTTCTATATCTCTTCTATAGTTGTCGAATTTCCAGACTTCTTGCATTTGCAGCTCTTCTGAAATTGCTTAGAATTCCGAACTTCTTTTAATGTTAGAGAATTTTTCTAGATATGAATATTCAAACTTGATCTTTCAATTTGTGATTGGGGATTGGGATTGAATATTTAGACTTGATATTTGAGATTGGGATGATTGTAATGCAGCTCGTACTCTCTATTTTTAGTAGTCGAACTCTGACTTCACGTTCAACATGTTCATCCACTTCATCCATAATCCACGTACTAATTTCAATTTCAAATTATCCATGATTTCCACTATATTTTTGAATTTCCACTATGTCCACTATCATTTTGAAATTTCCACTTTCTCCACTATCATTTTGAATTTCCACGATTTCCACTCGTAGATTCACCGAAACTTTATCTTCTTGGAGATTTGTAGAATATCTTCTAAGTCACTGCTTTAGTCGAACACTTATCCTTTAAGTCCTGTAAAAACTCAAATACTTATCTGTAACTCTTCGAGTTTTTACACCTGCAAAATATGTGACTGAACAAAGAAAACTTATCTGTTCGTTAGTTATTTTATAAAACTCAAATAGTTATCTATCCATACATATAAAAACTCGAACAGTTATCTAACTCTTTGATTTTCATTACCGAACGTACATGGAAAACACGTGACAACTTAAAACATTAAAAACACACATGTAGATAACTTAACCATATGAGTTTTTTAACATAACTCTTCGACAAAATCGAAACGTTAACTATTCGAAAGTTTAACTATCTGAAATTCTAACTATTCGAAAATCTTATTATCCGAAAGTTAACTATCTGAAATTCTAACTATCCAAAAACTTTAACTATCCGAAAATCTTATTATCCGAAAGTTAACTATCTAAAATTTTAAATGAAACTTTCTGATAACTTGTCAACATTTAATTACGTGACTATTATACTTAGAAAATATTATTTAGACTTATTTAAAAACGTTAATAAAGCATTTATCATCAAAACAAAATTCCTAACAATCTACCCATTTTTGATGATGTCAAAACCTAATAAGTCAAATAATCTATCTTCTTCAATTATAAAATGTAAACAAAATGTAAGGAAGAAAAATTTGCTAAGTATATATCGTTCAAAAAGAAATTTTTGAAATATGCATAACTTTTGTGGATAAGAATAAATTGTTTAAATAAAACTATTTTAAACAAGAATTGTCAAAAACAAGTGTATGAAATTAAATACAGTAAACAGTTTACATAATGCAATTTCTTTACATAAGTAATTTTTGGTAATAAATTACAATGAATAAATCATGCAATACATAATTTGTATAATCACAAGCTTCTTGGTCTTTGAAAAATATTTAGTTGAGTATTTGAAATTTGCCTTGTAATTTCTATACTTACTCTATTAATCTGATCAATTATTGCTTGATCTAAATCTGAATGTGAAACTTGTAACGATTGTTGTAACAATTCTATATTTATGTCTATATGAAAATCTGTATGTGTATCTGTATGTATATTTGTATTTATATCTATATGTATACTTGTATGTTGTTCATGTACTGTATGTTGTTGTTGTTCTGAAAACTGTGTCGACTGTTACTATTGCTGTTGGGACTAAGTTTGTCGATCTTATTGTTGTTGCTATCGAATTACAAGTGTATTTGTTTCCTAGTATTTTTGTAGTTCTTTTGCAGAGAAAGATCTTGACTTTAATCTTTTCTATGGCCAAGGAGTAATATTTGTTTGACTTGCCACAATTCTCAAAAGTGTATCACCATAAAATAATTTACTCTACAAGTTTAAGATATGAGAAACAAAAATATCATATCAATTCACCTATGTATGGTTAATCAACACATATGTAGTATAAAGACAGCATCTGCCAACCTCTACACCATGACCAAACCTCTGAAATAGTGAAGCATGCAGTATTTTTGTAATAAAACGTGCTTGGCCATTTAAATCATTTAGTAATCTCATGTGATTGTTGATAATCAGATCTTTGGCTAAACTTTTAATGTCTCATCTCATTTGATAAACCTATTTTCTTTCTGATAATTTAACTACATTTTTCAGACCAAGTACTTGATAAAGTAATTCTGAAGTTAAATATATATCTAATTCTTGTATATTTGAAATAGGAATACCTTCTTGCACTATTAAGTTTGAGTAGAAACAACTTACAAGTTTTGGTATAACAAGATGGCCTAGCTGTTGTGGAAGTAGAGTTAACAAGCCTTGAAATTCAAACATTTCTCGTATATATGCCATCCCTTCAAACTTAACTGGTCTTGAATATAAAACTGTAAAAGTTTTATATGTTTGAAATTTTTCATAACAGGAGCTATTTCTAAACCATAGTAATGTATTGTCATCTAAATTCTATTCAGGATTAGGTATTTTCCTGTCATGATTTTCTGACCTGGGACTTGTTTCAATATTATCATCAGCATCTATATTTTCAGATCTTTTAGAACTGGTGGAATTTCTATCAAGGCTAGTATAAATGTCTGAAATATTTGTTATTATCATATCAATAATCTGCTGAGTTTCCTCTATTTGATCTTCGTGAAACATATCAGTAACTGATATATGTATATCAATATCAACAGTCTATGTACTATTCTGTCTATCAGCAACATTTATTTCTATAATTGGTCTATACAACAACTGTTTCTATATGAAAGAATGTTCTATATTTGTCTGTGTAATAGTCATTCTGTAATTCTAAAATTTCTATAATTGAGACATTAGCAATGTCATATTCTATTTGTAACTGTGTAATTTGCTGATTATATACATTTATCAACAAATATACTGTATACTGTAACAAACATAACCACATGTATAAAATGTAATATAAGCAACTATACCAAAAATCAAAAATCTCTATCCGAGATATAGTAAGAGGAAAAATATCTATACATTCCTCTTCAAATTAAATATCTTCAAAATTCATAGACTTAGTGTCTATGTCATCAAAAATGTTATCAAAATTGATATCATCTGTATATATATCAACAAAATTTTCTATATGTTCTCTTTCCAAAGGAAAAAAATGTTGGCTTGCAACATGATATGAAAAATTGTCCATAGTATTAAAAGAAACATTATGCACTAATGTGACACAATACCTTAAAGTGTCTGCTTGTAATCCGATATTTGTCACATCTACTAGGATTCCTGAAACAAAATTCTGTCCAGCTTGTGCAATGGAACACAGTTTTCCATTTTTCAACGATTCTTCTCTTTGTTGCAATATACCTTGTATACATGTAGTTAGTCCAAAATATTTTAATGTCTTCTTTTTCCAACTATATGTCTACAGTGTTTCAGGTTGTTCAAGAAGCTCTAATGTTTTCTTAATTTCTCCTGTTAAAGGCACCTATGATCTTGACGATCCTTCACCATGATGCCTAGGTTGTAATAATGGAATATAGAGTTTTAAGCTCTCAACCTCTACCATTTTTAGTTGATAAACTTTTTGTCCTTCACTTTGAAGGCCCATTGTCAAAATGGTAGTTTTCTGTTCATCAATAAACTTTTGAATTTCGTCTAAAACAATCGGAGGAAAATAATGTTGGAAATACAAATATTCTAATTCCCTGTTGGCATTTTCTATCATTGGTCCCCATTTCTTTCCATAATAAGTAATAGACTATACTGATTTTTCAAGTACTTGTCCAAAACTTGTAACAACCTCAGGGTTAGGTTGTAATGTTCTTTTCCACATTTGTAATGTGAAAAGTTTAGTATGTTTTAGTCTAAATTGTGTCTTAGCATAGTTTCTAATAAATTTCCAACAAAAAATTTTCTTGTCTTGAACAGCTTTTCTAATTTCATATAGTACTTCATTGGAAAAAGTATACCTTGAGTAAATGTCGTTGATTTCATTTTTTATCTTCTAAAGTTTCATCTCTCTTTTCTGCACTTTTGTCATTCTACCATGTCCTAACATTGTCAATTAATCTTCATTGTTCACTATAGAACTTAGTGGAAGTAAAGATTGTAAAACTAGGGTTTTACCAAGGTAGAAACACGAAAGGTTGTCAGTAAAACATTTATAACTCTTCAAATTTATAAACGGATTTAATCATTGAAGTCATAAATATAAGATCCATTATTGATAAATAACTCGAATGCTTATAATAACTATATGAGTTTTACAACCGACAAAAGTAGAAGACTTAGAGTAACTATTCGTGTAAAGAAAATAACTACTAGCTAAGTAAAAATGAGAAAACTCGAAGACTTATGATAACTATTCAAGTTTTATGAGCATTAAAGCACATAACTATACGACAAACTAGAATAGTTATTGTCATATATTAAGTCTTTCATAAAAATATAATAATGTTAATTTAACTGTTCGAGTTTCTCAGATGGATATGTGTAAAAGTCGAAGACTTAAGCATAACTATTTGAGTTTCTTAAAAGGATAAAATATAAGAATTTAAAATAGAAATTCAAAGAGAAATCTAACTATTCGAGTTTGTAGAAGAGTAAAAACTTAACAATACGAAAACTCGAATGGTTAGTTATCGATATGCAAGATAAAATAGTTGAATTCAAGTAAAATACATAACTGTATGTTAAACTAACTGAATGAGTCTCACTTTTTATCTGTATAAGTTCCAGAATATTTGCATTTGATTAAATTTACCATTGTTTGTCATTGTTTGCTCCCCCTACATAAATGTAGTCAAGAGAAACTATGGCGTACTTAAACTGGGTTGCCAAGCCTTAATAGATTTGTCATTAAAGTCCAAATAGCTGACTTAAGTGGGTTGCTAAGCCTTAAATAGATTTGTCATTCAAGTTCAAAAACTGGCGTACTTAAACTGGGTTGCCAAGCCCTAATAGATTTGAATCTCTCTTTTTAATCACACACAGAATAGTTTTTCTTCTACTATTCTTAGTATTGGAAATAAGGACATTATTTTTAGTAGTACTATCATGCAATATATAATTTTCAGAAGATGCATCATGTAAACTAATATCATGTTTTTCTACATTTGATATTTTACTACTGAGTTCATTTGTTATAGTTTGACTATTATTCCATTTACTTAATGTAGCCTTTTGATCGAAAACCTTAATTTTTAACATATTAATTTCTGAATTTAAATCAGTAATAGTCAATTTCAGTTTTTCAATTTCATAGATTATTTTCTTTTTATCAGCAATTAAATTTTCACAATTAGCATGTAATTTTCTTTCTATTACAATAAACTTAAAATTTCCTATGCATGCTTTTGATTTTCTTCTTTAAATTTATTCAACGTATAGTTTAGAAAATCAATCTTATTTTTAGATTCATCTAGCATTTTCCTAGTGTTCTTTCTTTCTATTTTTACTTTCTTATATTTTCTAGCCAATTTATTGTATTCAACAAGTAATCCATCAAAACTATCAAAATTAGCATTTTGATCAAAGGATACCTCACTAGATTTTACCATGAAGCATACATTTGCCAGATTTTCTTCTAAATCTGATTTTGATGAGGATTCATAGTCTGATGTTGAATCCTTTGTTTCTTCACTTTGTGAAGTTGAAGAGTCATCCCATGTCACTTTAAGTGCCCTTCTCTTTCTGAATTTCTTATTCCTAAAATTTCTCCTCGAATTCTTCTTATCTTTGTTGAGAGGACAATCAGTTTGAAAGTGACCCGACCTGTTGCACTTGTAGCATATGATTTTGTCTTTCATGAATGACTTCTTCTCCATATCTCTAGATGTCTTTGCTAACCTAAAGTTCCTACGTTTCTTCAACAGATTTCTAAATTTTCTAGTCAACAATAGTAAATCATTGTCAGAATCACTAGTGACTTCTAAGACTTTAGTAGCCTCAAAAGCCAGATCCCTTCTAGGATTCTTCCCTTACGGATCTAAATGTTGTAATTCATAAGCTGTCAGATTGCCTATGAGATCATCGAGAGTATATGTATTTAAATCTTTGGACACTTCAATTGATGTTGTCTTTTGAGTCCAAATTTTAGTTAAAGATCTAAGGATCTTTCTTACCAAGTCTTTTTCCTCAAATTTCTTGCCTAAAGATTTTAATGAATTTACAATCTCAAGAAAACGGGAAAACATATCAAAGATACATTCATTTTCGTACATTTTAAAAAGCTCATATTTATGTACTAACATATTAATCTTAGATTCCTTGACCTGGTTAGTACTTTCGTTGGCAACTTCTAATGCATGTCATATCTTATATGTAGTTTGATATGCAGAAACTTTGTTAAATTGATCATGAGATAAAGCACAAAACAAGATGTTTAAACCTTTAGCATTCAATGTCATTCGCTCCTTTTCATCAAAAGTCCAAGTATCATATGGAGTCGTAACTAACACTATAGGATTGCTAATTATATGTCATAATTTGAAATCAATTGACTAAAAAAATACTTTCATCCTATATTTCTAATAGTCATAATTGCTACCTTCAAACATAGGAGGACGATTAGTGGTCTGTCCTTCAGTCATAACTAAGATTTCAGTATTATCCATTTTAAATAGATAATCCTAAGTAAATGATAGGAAAAACCGATTCTTAAATAGAGAAATGAAATCTCTTGATTATGCTCTGATACTAGTTGTGGGATCATTGTATTACAAGAGGGGGGTGAATTGTATCTTTAGTAATTAAAATTACCAGCGGATAAAACAAGAGCACAAAACACTCGTAAATAAAATTCTATTCTTTATAAATTTTAAAGAAAGAATTTACAATATCTTTTCAGCTCAATTCCCTTCTTATCAATTTTGATACAGTAATGTCTGATATACAATTCAAATAGAAAATGAAGTCCTTATTCAAAGCTAATTTCGAATTGTATAAAACCTGATTTTTATGCACGTAGCTCCTTTTCTTTCTTTCTGCTTAGCTTCTATATCTCTTCTCCAATTGTCGAATTTCTAGACTTCTTGCGTTTGCAACTTCTTTTCTAAAATTGCTTGGAATTTCAAACTTCTTCTGATATTGGAGAATTTTTCTAGATATGAATATTCAGACTTAATCTTTCAGTTTGTGATTGGGGATTGGGATTGAATATTCAAACTTGATATTTGCAATTGGGATGATTGTAATGCAGCTCGTACTCTCTATTTTTAGTAGTCGAACTCTGACTTTACGTTCAGCATGTTCATCTACTTCATCCATAATCCATAATCCACGTACTAATTTCAATTTCAAATTATCCATGATTTCCACTATCTTTTTGAATTTCCACTATGTCCACTATCATTTTGAAATTTCCACTTTCTCCACTATCATTTTGAATTTCCATGATTTCCACTCGTAGATTCACCGAAACTTTATCTTCTTGGAGATTTGTAGAATATCTTCTAAGTCACCGCTTTAGTCGAACACTTATCATTTAAGTCCTGTAAAAACTCGAACACTTATCTATAACTCTTCGAGTTTTTGCACCTGCAAAACATGTGACTAAACAAAGAAAACTTATCTGTTCATTAGTCATTTTATAAAACTCGAATAGTTATCTATCCACGCGTATAAAAACTCAAACAGTTATCTAACTCTTTGATTTTCATTACCAAACACACATGGAAAATACATGACAACTTAAAACATAAAAACACACGTGCAGATAACTTAACTATATGAGTTTTTTAACATAACTCTTAGACTAAATCGAAACGTTAATTATCCGAAAGTTTAACTATTCGAAATTCTAACTATCCAAAAACTTTAACTATCAAAAATTTTAAATGAAACTTTCTGATAACTTGTCAACATTTAATTACGTGACTATTATACTTAGAAAATATTATTTAGACTTATTTAAAAACGTTAATAAAGCATTTATCATCAAAACAAAATTCCTAACAAATTTAATCTTCTTTCAAGAATTCTAACTAGTTTAGCATTTTCTTCTAAATATATATGGTGCTATCATATAGTTGGACTTAATCCTTTTATATTAACCATAGTTCAACCTATTGCTTCCATATATTTCTTTACTACATATTCTAATTTAAAAATATGATCTTCATCTAAATTGAAGCTATAATTATAGGGCAAGTCCTTCCTTCTTCAAGAAATCTATAGGTCAATTTAGGAGGTAATGGCTTTAAATCTAGATGTTGATCATTAGAAACTAGAGCTTCTAATTTAACATTTTCCTCTTTAACATTAAATTCCTCTTGGTCTCTTTCTACTTCTATGCTTACGTCTTTATGTATATTTTCACTCCCTTCAAAATTTTCAGTATCTAATTGTCTATTTAATTTTTCTTGAATCACATCCTCTAACACGTCTCCTTCATCTTCTAGAAAGTTTATAGTGTGTAAGGACATTTCTAAACCTTCATCCCCTTCTGGTTTGAAAATATTCAATTATCCTGTTTAGGTTGTGAAAAGTTAAATTAGATTGATTTGTTTTTATGCTTATATTAATAAATTCTTTTAGAAGTAAACAAACAACTTTTCACACAAATTAGATATTAAGTTTAATTTGTACTTTTAACTGCAAGTATATAGTGTATATTGTATTTGTGTGCAAGTACAAGTCGATCTCACAAAGATTAAGTAAGAATTGCGTACTATTTCGATTTTTATATTGAAGTTTATATGTATTCAATTAAGCACTTCGTTGAGTTATAATTAACTCAACGGACTTAGTTCGTAGAATTATGGTTAACTTAACGGACTAACCTTGTAGACTTAAGTTAACTCCACGAGTCTACCTTTCTAATTAAATATTGTTATTCACAGAGGAATTCAACCATCCATTAGGCGGTTCCATAGAGTATAAATAACATCAATTAAGCTTTTTAATGTTAATTAATCTAAGATTTGTCATTAAGCAACACTAACATTTAGATATTTCAAACAGTAACCATTAAGATCATTAAGTATCTTGGACTAATCAATTTTAGTAAATAATAAAACTATTTTCTATTTTCTGAATCAAACAAACATAAAACATTTATAATGCTGACAATGATAACATTAA
This sequence comes from Cymodocea nodosa, assembly GCA_036874045.1. Classification (NCBI taxonomy): domain Eukaryota; kingdom Viridiplantae; phylum Streptophyta; class Magnoliopsida; order Alismatales; family Cymodoceaceae; genus Cymodocea; species Cymodocea nodosa. The sequence continues at coordinate 21,181,970 of CM072336.1, forward strand.
TCACGATACAAAACAAACAATACAATACTTTAATACTAAATGTAAATACAGATAATGAGTTGTTTTTGGTATTTTTGTTTTGATATGTTCCTAAAGATGAGTGAAAGGTGGAATGTAAAAATCTCTATCAATAGTAAAAACTTCTGTCACTACATGCGATGTGATTACATCACTGAAAACTTAATCACTTATAATCTTGCCTCCTCTCCCTATAGAATCATAAATCAAGAATTGTAAGTTGATCTCTTCAGCATAATAGCATCAACTTGAAACCAAGGCTAGAAGGTTTATGATCTCTATAGACACTCAAATCTCGACTCTCCTTTTAAGAACTACCTTTTTCACTGTTGCAACCCCCGAGGTGTACACTATCATTGTGCTTATGCAATTGTGCACCTTTGTTATCTAAAGTAGTGCTAGATGGCCTTGGGGGTATGTGACCACTACTGGTCCTCCGATGGAGTTTCCTCTGTCTAACCATATGGTTAGGGCCTCCCTATCCCTGATTGACTGATCCTTTGGTCGAATCGTCAATCAGAGCTTTCGATTGTCCGATTCAATCCTAGACAATCTAGGCCATCCATTCGGCCCCTATCTTGTTTGGCACATCTCGAGATGTTGAATCGATCGTCTGATTCGTGATCGGAGCACCTTGGATCGTATGGATACACTATTCGATCGATGTTGACGCATGTCGATCGCCTGATTCTGCCCTAGACGATCACGACCGTCCATACAAGGTGTTTTGACTTTGAATCTATCTCATCTACCATCGAGTGCTTTTGACCATCTAGATATGATCAATGCCCCTCGAGTCGATCGATCCTTCAATTGGATTGTCGATCATGCCCGTGATCTTCTCAGATTAACTCCAGGGAATCCTAGCCCTCCATTTGGGTGAGGAATGAGAATCTCACCCATCCAGCTAACAATTAGGAAATCCGATCATAGGATGAGGCTCATCAATCTATCGGGTCTCTGGATTGTCCAAAATCAACTCGACAATCTAGGTCGTCTATTTGAGGATTCAACTTCTCGAGGCCATTTCAACATCCTACAAGTCGAATTTGCCAAAATGGAGGCTGGATTCAGACTAAGCATGTTTGAATTACCTAGGAGGGACCCTTACCCAAATTTGGCCACATGGCACAACTGCCATGTGTTGCCCTCTCGTGCTACCATGTGGCAGCCATCATCTCACCAACTCGTTGGTGTCGGATCTATCTAGATCCAAATCTGGATTTCTCCCTTAAAACCTCCTAAGGATTTGTGCAAAACCACGAATTCACTTTTCTCTCACCGTAAAATCACGTTGTCAGTCGCCGCACGCCGTCGTCTTGTCGTCGCGACTGCCTCCTATCTCCGGCCATCCTGCGATCGTTCCTCCACATCTAGGTACCCCCCCGGATGACTGGTTATGCATTTGTGAAGTTTCAAATTTCGTTTTCCAACATTTTCTTCCAAATGCATGTTGTTTTTCGTGGTTGACGACAAAGCTTGCCATCAACCCTTTTCCCTGTTTAGGTTTTACAAATTTTCCACCTCGGTCTGACCTCCTTCGATCAAGATTGAGGTGCGTTTGAGCTTCGAAGATCGCGCCTCGACATGTAAGACCTTCATCTGAGGCATGCGAGCTCGTATTTGCTATTCCCTAGTTCGCTGAAAAAGGTAGTCGTCACTGGAGACAACGGCTACCTCAACCGTGGGACTCGCCAGGTTCTGGCGAGCATCGGGGTTCTACTAGACTGTTTAATCTCACAGTGGCGAGATCCAGTCCGTCCGATCACACGGTTAAGACATGACCGTCCAATCTTTACTTTTCATCGCGTAAGATCCGACCGTCGGATATCATTACGATGCATCTGCGTCATTCGATCAGATTTAATATCTAATTGATCTCGGTCGTCCGCTCGAGATCAAGATGCTTGATCTCAACCGCTGGATTGATCTGTTGATGACCGTCAAATCTAGATCTGAGGGTTCTCCAAGTTGTCTAGTCCCGACCATTAGATTCAGATCTAACAATCCTGTTGTGAGCTTCACTGCTGGCGACATGCACTCTACTGTCCCACCGTGTCGCCGCCTCCCTGATGCGCTTTGCCATCCCACCGCGCCACCACTGCTCCACTGCCATTGAAGTAGGCTTCCCACCGCTCCGTCGCCTAGCTCGCATGCTTTTCAAGTGTCGCATCGTGTCATCGTTCCAGCATGACACTACACGTTCACAATTGTGGTCATGCCCGATAGCTTCACTGGCGCTTCACTGCTAGGCCTTCATCGACGCCTCGTGCGTGTTGGCACCAGCATTTGGGGGTGAGAGGACCGCGAATCTTAGGATTGAGGTTTGTGGGTTGCCAGATTCTAACGACGACGTCGAAGAAGACAATATTATCGTTGTCCTTCTGATAGCCCCCTTGGTCGTCCGATATTCGACGACTAAGAATATCTTGGCCGTACGCGTGTCTTGGATGGGTGCGAATCCAGGCAAACTTTAAGTTTACCCGAATCCAGGTCAGGTTCCCGAATCCTATAATCAGATATGGGGCTTGGTGGATTAAACCCGGGTTACCGGTTAGACTGGTCAACCCAGAATTAATCTAAGGCTCCACCCCCGGATTAACTGTTTATAGTTGGTTAATCCAAGTTAGGTGACGGGCTAGACCGATTAATGCAACCGGTTGATGAGCTGACAACATGTTGACGTCACTCCATCTGCTGACATCATCATACCATTTGATGATGTCACTATGCCATTTGCTGATGTCAGCATTCCATCTGTTAACATCAACACTACTTAAATTGGTCTAATTTAAGCAAATCCTCTAAGAGGGCCCTATCACCTTTCCAAGTGATACCTTAGAGGGGGAATATTACCTATTTGGGTTTATTCTAAGCTGTTTTTTCCCTTAGGTGAGGTCCCTTTTATACATTTTGTATAAAAGCCTCTAAGGTCAATTTTATCTTGAACCTTTTTATCCCTTGGGGTAGCTCAACCACAATATTAACTTGTGGTACTCCAAGGAGGGATGTCAAGTTTATGACTTTGATATCCTAGGTACGTCGTGCATATTTTCTGCATGACCCTTCTACCCCTGGTTGACTTTTTATAAAGGTCAACCCCAAAGGCTTTTGCCTTTACTTGGGCCTAGGGTTTCTCGCCTTCCTAGACCTGTGTTTAGGTAGATCTTGAGTGATCCCACACATAGGTCACCTCCTAGTGGATCCGGTCAATTATGTTCACCCTAGTCAAAGCTAAATAGTTAGCTTGGACTAGTCAAAGTCAAAGTCAACCATTTGACTTTGACCCTTTTCCCCTACTTTGTCTAAAGACCTGCGGTCTTTACATAGGCCTTATGGGCCTATGGTTTCTGGGGGGAACATTTCATTTGTCCTATAATCTCTTGTTTCGTGCTTTAAAGCCTAATAGAACATTTGCATGACTCTCTAGAGAGGCCAACTTCAGTCGGGTGGGTAGGGTGCCTCACACCTTCCCTACTCGTACCCAAGAGACTTGCCTAGATTCTTGGGGGGCCTTTCTTGTCGGTCCCTTGATACACAAGAGATCGATAGTACAGGTTTTCCTAGTCTCCCTTTAATGAACTAGGTGGCGACTCCACCAATGTGGGCCCCTTTTAGGTTCGCGTTGGTGAGGTGTTGGTGCCATTCATGAGCGTTCGGGTTCCCCCTTGATATTTGATTCTTTTTGAACGTTCACAATCTCCTAAGATATGAGTCGGTGCTTGGTGAAAATGACTTTCCTTCCTACGACGTGATCACTCTTCACAATGGTTGTCAATCACTATGTTTGGCTTAGAATCGACCCGACATCTGGAAAGTATCATTACAAACCTTTGATGGTTGGTGATTTTGGTGGTGTTGTGGAGCTTCAGGGAACTTCCAACGCTTCCTGTAATTAGCACGGTCCACACCACACACAGTTTTTCTCCTCTTCTTTTATATTTCTTTCAGTAGTAACTACTTTTATTAAAATGATCGATTGGATTTCTTTCATTCATATCAACGATGGTGATTTCTTCTTCATTCTACGAGTTAATTACTACTTGATACGTGATATTTCAACACAAAGAACACTAACTCAACAAATTGTTACAATATACCTGTACATGATATAAATATGTGCAAATAAAATAGATAATGCTTAATACTATAAAACCACACTTAAATCCAATTTTTAGATCATGACACATGTCCTCAGTAAGTTTTATGATAAAAAGATATTTTGGATACTTGCAAACCTAAATATCTGATACTTAGACACATTTCGGATAGTTACTAGATAACTTACTGAAAATCCACTTAAGTCATGCATTAAGGTTTCAACATGTGTACTCCAGAAAATAATAAAATATTCTTTTAACGTTTAAAACATAACTGTCTGATATATGAAATATAACTCTCCGAAATAATAGAAAATTTGAATACTTAAGAATTTCAAAGCATGTAACTCACCGATAGTTCAAAAATATACTTAATTAACGTTAATTCCTTGAAATTATGCAGATTCTTTCATTAAAGCATATAATAGTGTAATTATAACATAATGGCTTAATTCTCATATGATAATCTAAATATTATGCAATTAACCATTAATATTATGTACTTTTTCATTCTAAATACTTTCCCCATACTTAACTTTTGCTAATCCCTTAGCAAACTACTAAGATCTAACTAATTGGTCTTTCTAAAGTGCTAGAACTAATTCTTCATTTTGTATCTTCAGAATACGTAGATTAGATTAATATAAAGATATTTTGTATAATTTAGTAATCAATTTAACATTATTTTCTCCTCTCCATCTTGCAAATCTATTTAAAACATATGTAAATTACATACAAAATATACTAGCATCACATAGGTGGTAGTTATATTATCAAATTTTTCTTTTCAAACATTTGTTATCTTGAATTTCCCAATATGATTTCCAGAATAAATTTCAGCTACATATGAATCAAAACACAATTCAACACCATATGATTAAAATAAGAAGAATAATGAATTGTATTTCAAATAAACAACTTCAAAAGTCTAATCTAGATTCATACTTCAGTAATCATAGATATCAGAAAATATACTCAATTCAAAAGATATCTGTATTTCACAAAACACTTTTATCTTTTCAAGATAGTATATGCATATTTTTACTTTAAAAGTTAATTGAAAAGTTTGAATCATACAAGATCTTTCTAATGTACCCATATATCGAGCTTTCAGTCAATAATCCCAAATCTAATTAGGATCTTAGGTTGCCAGATTTAAAGAGTCCTTTTTTAGGTCAGCAATCCTTACATACCTATCTGCTCAAGTACAAAAGGCTCGTGATCAAACAAATCAATAAATTCTCAAAGTTTTTCTCTTTTTTTCCTCTTTGTTAGGAATTTAATTTTGACGATATATGCTTTATTAATGTTTTTAAATAAGTCTACATAATATTCTCTAAGTATAACAGTTAACAGATTATCAGAAAGTTTCATTTTTATGTCGGATAAATTAAAGATTTCCGAAGAGTTAGATTTGCAATAGTTAAACTTTTGGATAGTTAACATTTCGTTTTTGTCGAATACTTTATGTTAAAAACTCGTATAGTTAAGTTATCTGCATATGTGTTTTTAATGTTTTAAGTTGTCACGTGTTTTCCATGTGTGTTCAGTAATGAAAAATCGAATAGTTAAATAACTGTTCGAGTTTTTATACGCATGGATAGATAACTGTTCGAGTTTTATAAAAGGACTAACGAACAGATAAGTTTCCTTGTTTAGTCACATGTTTTGCAGGTGCAAAAACTCGAAGAGTTACAAATAAGTGTTCAAGTTTTTACAGGACTTAAAAGATAAGTGTTTGACTAAATCGAAGACTTAGAAGATATTCTACAAGACTCCAAGAAGATAAAAGTCTCAATATATCTACGACTGGAGATCATGGAAATTCAAAATGATTGTGGAGAAAGTGGAAACTCAAAAAGATAGTAATTTGGATTAAAGAAAAAAATTAGTACGTGGATTATGGATTGTGGATTAAGTAGATGAACATGTTGAACGTGAAAGACAACAGAGTTCGATTACAAATAGAGAGTACGAGCTACATTACAGTAGAGGATCCCAATCTCAAAAACTAAGTCTGAATATTCAATCTAGATCCCTAACTGAAAAGTTAAGTTTGAATATTCATATTCTGAAAAATTCTCCAACATCAGAAGAAGTTCAAAATTCCAAACAATTTTAGAAAAGGAGCTGCAAATGCAAGAAGTCTGGAAATTCGACAACTAGAGAAGAAGAGATACAGAAGCTGAGCAAAGAGAAAGAAAGAAGTTGTGTGCATAAAGATCAGGTTTTATACAATTCAAAATTAGTTTTGAATAAGAGCTTTATTTTTCTGTTTGAATTGTATATCAAACATTACTATATCAAAACCTTCAAGAAGGGAATTGAGCTTAAAAGATATTGTAAATTCTATTTTTAAATAAAGAATAGAATCTCATTTACAAGTGTTTTGTGCTCTTATTTTATCCGCTAGTGTTATGCAAAGAGAAGTGCAGAAAGGGAGAAGCTTGGACTCGTGGAGAAGAAAGAAGAAGGCAAATGAGAAAACGTGTGAAACAAATGCAAAAATACTAGGGTTTAACGTGGTTCCCCAATTGGGTACATCCACGGATGGAGCTCAACTGATTGATTCTCTCTAGGTGATCACAAAGGGATACAAGATTCATCCTCATCCAAAAGCACACGTTAGGGGTCTATTTATAACATTTGTGTACCCCCAAGTGTCCAAGGACAAAACTACCCCTATGTGTAACAAACTAATTCAAGACACATAATAACAATCTCCACCTTGCCTTGAATTTACAAACTCCACCTAGAACCAAACAAATTTCCATCTTCAAAAAGACCCGAAAGGTTAACTATAAGCAAACACATTAAGTAAGTCTAAGCAATGCTTAAACTTGCTTTCAAGAACGTCTTTTGTAAACATATCGGTTGGATTGTCATGTGTGTTGATCTTCAAAATCTTCACGCGATCTTCTGTTCTAAGAAAGTGATAACGAACATCAATGTGCTTTGTCCTATCATGAAACACATTGTCCTTCGTTAAGCTGATATTATTGAGACTATCACAGAAAATTTTTGCTTTATCATATCGTAGACCAAAGTCTCCAAGTAACCCCTTTAGCCAAATACCTTCTTTTGCAACTTCTGTCATTACCATATACTCAACCTCTATGGTGGATAAAGATACAGTAGGTTGTAGAGTAGATTTCCAACTAATAATGGAATCTGCTAATGTGAAGACATATCCTATTAAGGATCTACGTTGATCAATATCACCTACAAAATCTGAATCAGAATATCCAGCCATACTACAGTTATGTTTAACACCATAAATCAGTCCTACATCAGACGTGCCCTTCAAGTACCTAAAGATCCTTTTCACAGCCTGCCAATGACTTTTCCTTGGATTCGACATAAACCTACTTACAACACTAAGAGGGTAAGCAAGATCCGGACGAGTACAAACCATGGCATACATAAGACTGCCAATTGCCAATGAATATGGAACTTTCTTCATGTACTCCTTTTCAGATTGCGTTTGAGGTGCCATAGCAACTGATAATCGCATGTTCCTATCATAGGGCGTTCTGATGGCCTTGCTTGAAATCATGCGAAACCTACTCAAAATCTTTAGAACATAACTGTTCAGATGGAGAAATAATCTTCCAATGTTCCTGTCACAATAAATCTCCATCCCAAGGATTTTACCTATCGGTCCTAAATCTTTCATTGCAAATTCAGATTTCAATGTGTCTTTCAAAACTTGTATTTCATTGACATCTTTGGCTGCAATCAAAATGTCACCCACATACAAGAGCAAGTAAACAAATTCTTCTTTAATTTGTTTAATATAGACACATGAATCAAAACTACTTCTAACGAAACCAACATCAGTGATAAAAGAATCAAATCTTTTATACCACTGCCTAGGAGATTGTTTCAGCCCATACAAAGATTTCTGCAGCTTACAAACGAGGTATGATCTACCTCTTTCTACAAAACTTGTTGGTTGTTCCATCCAGATATCCTCATATAAATCACCATGCAAGAAAGCTATTTTCACATCCAACTGTTCAAGTTCTAAATCCTTTACTGCAACAATTGCCAAAAGGACTCGAATGGAGGTGTGTCTAACTACTAGAGCAAAGACTTCATTGAAGTCCACACCCTCCTTTTGTGAAAACCCTTTTGCTACCAATCTTACCTTGTATTGTATTCCAAGGTTGCCCTACGTTCCTGATTTCCTTTTGAACACCCATTTGCAACCAACAACATTCCTATCTTTGGGACCTTTTACCAATTCCCAAGTCCTATTCTTATGCAAAGATTGTAGTTCTTCTTGCATAGCTCCCAACCAATGTACGGCTTTTGGTCCGCTAATGGTAGCATCAAAACTAGGTGGGTTAGCATCCTCCACCTCACCAGCTACCTATAAGGCAAAAGCGACCATATTATTGTAGCCATACCTCTGTGGAGGGTGAACATCTCTCCTAGGACGATCTCTAGCAACATACTTTGGACGTGTGTCCTCAACAAATTCATCTCCTCGATCATCTTCTAAAATCAAACGTTGATCTGTATCAACAGGAACAGTTTGATCAAATATCAACGGTTGATTCAAATCAAGCTCCATCTGCCTAGGAGTACTAGGTGGATCCAAAACAGTTGGCTTGTCTTTCTTGTGCATCAAAGAAACCTCATCAAAGGTAACATCCCTGCTATGAATGACCTTTCTTGTTTCTTTATCATATATTCCATATCCTTTTACTCCCATTCCATATCCCACAAAGATGCCTTCCTTGGCATGCGGCTCCAATTTACCATGATTCACATGGTAATGCGTAGGACATCCAAATACTTTCAATTTGGAATAGTTAGCCACTTTATCCATCCATACTTCATAAGGGATCTTGTCGCCAATTGCATTAGATGGCAACCTGTTCACCAAATAGGAGGCTGTGTTAATAGCTTCAGCCTAAAAACATTTTTCCAGCCCAGCATGAGAGAGCATACACCTAGCTCTCTCCAACAACATCCTATTAAGATGTTCTGCAACTCCATTATGTTGTGGAGTTCCCCTGATAGTATAATGCCTAGTTATGTCTACATCTCTACAAAAAATGTTCTGCTCTTCCAAAGGAAACACGTTTCTGTTTCCCATAGATACAATGCTTGCATAAATCAATATCTGTAAAGATATGACCATCTAACCTGCCAAGTGTGCTGAGCTTCTGCATTCCCTTTAGTCCTAAATGTCCTAACCTGGAATGTCAAATAGTTGACATAGACTGTTGATCACTTATTGTCGTAGCTGCTGATCCAATGATAGGTTTGCCCTAAAGAATAGTCCATCCTTGATTCCCTTCATTACTACTAGGGAACCTTTCAAAACGTGAAGTTTACCTCCTCCACCTGAAAAATTGAAACCTTTCTGATTAAGAGCCATTAGTGAAATAAGGCTCTTGCCCAACCTTGGCACATGCCAAACATCCTCCAAGACTTTGATCGTCCCATCATGCATCCTGAATCTGACAAATCCAACACATGTTCTGTCACAAACATCATTATCTGCTAAAGTAACATGTCCACCATCTACCTCCTCATATGTATGGAAATATTCTCTATTGGGAGTCATATGATGTGATACACCAGAATCCATAATCCAACTTTGATCGGAGTAGACACTACAGCATACAGTAAGGGAGAAATCACAGTCAGACCCTGAGTCTCCATTTTCAGCGACTGTTGCATTTCCCTTAATCTTCAATTTAGGGCAGTTTACCTTCCAATGCCCCTTTTCCTTGCAATAATTGCAAGTGTCCTTGGAAATTCTACCTCTAGACTTACTTCTACTTATGCACCTGTTGTCTCTTCTACTCTACCGTCCTCTAGACTCTGAATGATGCATTGTCAAACCTAATCCACCAGCATCATTGCTACCATGTGTAGCCAAATGTCTCAATTCTCAAGAATGAAGACTCGATCTTACCTCCTCCAAGGTAAAAGAATCTTTGCCAACCATAAAAGATTGCATAAAATTCTCAAAGGAGAGAGGGAGAGATGCCAATAAGATGAGAGCAACATCCTCATCTTCCACAATAACACCAATGTTCCTCAACTCCATGAGAATGGTGTTGAGTTGATCCAAATGTTGCTTCAATGGTGTACCTTCCTTCATTCTGAGAGAGAACAGTCTTTGCTTCAACAACAGCTTATTCGTGAGAGACTTAGTCATATACAGAGATTCTAACTTATTCCAAAGACCCAAAGCTGTATTTTCATCTGCTACCTCAATGATTATCTCATCTGATAAACATAATAGAATAGTTGAATGTGCCTTCTCCTCTTGTTGTTCAAATTCAACAGACTTCTTATCTAGGGTTGTCTCCACATTTAAGGGAGCTCAAATACCTTGCTGTTTCAAAAGTGCTTTCATCTTAATCTGCCACAAGCTAAAGTTGCACTTGTCGTTGAACTTCTCAACTTTCAAGGTTGAAGATGCCATGACAGTAGAACAACACAAACACAGCAAGCAAATACCAAAGAATTTGGACAACAAATAAGCACAAAATTTCCTATCCCAAAGCTGTAGACGAATCTTTCATTCAAAATATCCCAACTAACAAAATGCAGCTACCAAATTCAAAAGATCACTCGCAAAGAATCCCAAACAAACAAAGATGAGCCAAGATCACACATATTGTCTCCAGAAACAGAAAGAATTCCCAAAGAACTTCAAAGAATTCCAAAGCACTGCTAAAGAATTCCAAAGAACTAGCCACACTTGGTCTACTTTAAAAAAAAGAGTTGAAAATGAATTCTGCAGAATCACAACAACAAACTTCAAAAGTTATGATAGGAATTCTTACTACTCGTTTCACCAACGTGGAAACGACAGATGACCAAGTGCACGTTGTAAGATTCAAGATCGCAGGCGTCGAACAAGAATTCCAATCACAGATGCTTTGTCGCGAACACAAGTCGCAAGCAAAGATCGCATGAGCAAACCGCGAGCATTGGCGTCGAACGAAGAACGTAAGCGATGATACATGAATGCTAGCGTCGAGCGGAACGCAAGCAATCATGCACGGGCGATGGCACAGGCAACGACGCAAATGAATGCATGTGGGCGCTAATGTCAGGCGAGGATGCAAGCGGTCGCGCACAGGCGCTGGCGTAGACAAAGATGCGGGCGAATATGCGCGCGTGCTAGCGCGAGCGCAGACACGAACGATTGCGTGGGTAGAGACGCGGATGATCACGTGGGCAAGAACGCGAGCGAATGCGCGTGGACGCTGGCGTGGGCAAAGACGTAGACGATCGCGAGGGCAAGAACGTGGGCGAATGCACGCGGACGTTGGCGCGGGCAGAGACACGGACGATCGCACAAGCAAGAACGCGGGTTTTCTTTGAGTTTTCTCACTTTTCACTTAGCCTGAAGTTATTTTCTTTATACGAACTGTTATGCTAAGTATTCTGCTTTTGTCGGTTGTAAAACTCTTATAGTTATTGTAGGCACTCGAGTTATTTATCAGTAACGGATCTTATATTTTTTATTTCAATGATTGAATCCATTTATAAACTCAAAGAGTTATAAATGTTTTACTAACAACCTTTAGTGTTTCTACCTTGGTAAAACCCTAGTTTCGTAATCTTCACTTCCACTAAGTTCTACAGTGCACAACGAAGCTTAATCGACAATGTCAAGACGTGGAAGAGGATGTGGTAGAATGACAAAAGTGCAGAAAAGAGAGTTGGAACTTCAGAAAATGTAGAATGAAATCAACGACATCTATTCAAGGTACACTTTTACAAATGAAATACTGCATGAAATTAGAAAAGCTGTTCAAGATGAGAAAAATTTCTATTGGAAGTTTATTCGCAATTATGCTGAAACACAGTTTAGACTAAAACAGACTAAACTTTCTGCATTACAACTTTGGAAACGAACCTTACAACCTAACCCTGCGGTTGTTACAAGTTCTAGACAGATACCTGAAAAATCGGTAAAGTCTATCACTTATTATGGAAAGAAATGGGGACCAATGATAGAAAATGCAAATAGGGAATTAGAAACATTGTATTCCCAACATTATTTTCCCCTGGCTATTTTAGATGACATTCAACAATACATAAATGAATTGCCATTAGCAAAATGGGCCTTCGAAGTGAAGGACAAAGAGTTTATCAACTTAAAATGGCAGAGGTTGAGAGCTTAAAACTCTATATTCCATTATTACAACCTAGACATCATGGTGAAGGACCATCAAGACTCTAGGTGCCTTTAACAGGAGAAATTAAGACAATTTTAGAACCTCCTAAACAACCTGAAACACTACAGACATATAGTCGAAAAAAGAAAAAGACAATTGAATATTTTGGACTAACTACAGGTGTACAAGGAATATTGCAGCAAAAAGAAGAATTAGTGGAAAATGGAAAACTATGCTCCATTGCAGAAGTTGGACAAACATTTTTGTCAAGAATACCAGCAGATGTGACAAATATTGGCTTACAAGCATATACTCTAAGGTATTGTGTCACATTAGTGCATAATGTATCTTTTCATACAATGGACAGTTTTTTACACAATGTTGCAAGCACACATTCTTGTTAGAAGAACAAATAGAAGAATTTCAGCAAATTATTGATACGACAATAACAGATATTTCAGACATTTATACTAGTTTTGATGGAAATTCCACTTGTTCTGAAAGATCTGAAAATATAGATGCTGCTGATAATATTGAAACATGTCCCAGATCAGAACATCATGACAGGAAAATACTTAATCCTGAACAGAGTTTAGATGACAATACATTATTATGGTTCAGAAATAGTTCTTGTTATGACAAATTTCAAACATATAAAACTTTTACAGTTTTATATTCAAGACCAGTTAAGTTTGAAGGGATGGCACATATACAAGAAATGTTTGAATTTCAAGGCTTGTTGACTCTACTTCCACAACAGCCAAGCCATCTTGTTATACCTAAACTTATCAATTGTTTTTACTCAAACTTAACGGTGGAAGACAGTATTCCTATTTCCAATATACAAGAAAATGACATATATTTAACTCCCGATTTACTTTATCAAGTACTTGCTTTGAAAAATGGAGTTAAATTATCAAAAAGAAAACAAGTTTATCATTTGGGATCGAACATTCAAACTTTAGCCAAAGATCCGATTGCCAACAAACCATTGAGGTTACTAAATGACTTAAATGGCTAAGCACGTTTTATTGTAAAAATACTGCATGCTTCATTGCTTCAGAGGTTTGGTCATGGTGCAGAAGTTGGCAGATGTTGTCTTTATGTTACATATGCATTAATTAACCATATATAGGTGAACTGGTATGATATTTTTGTTTCTCATATCTTACAATTATAGAGTCAATTATTTTATGGTGATACGATTTTGAGAATTGTGGCAAGTCAAATAGATATTATACCTTGGCCATAGAAAAGATTAAAATCAAGATCTTTCTCTGCAAAGGAACTCCAAAAATACCAGGAAGCAGATATACCTATCCTTAGACAACAACAACAACAAGATCGGCAAACACAATCACAACAGCAACATCAACAATCCACATAATTTTCAAAACACCAGCAACATACAAATATACAACAAGATATACATACAGATATACAACTAGGTATAGATACAGACATTCATACTGAATTTTTACAGCAACCATCACAAGTTTCTCAAAATGATTTAGATCAAGCATTACTTGATCAGATAAACAGAGTTAGTACAGAAATTGCAAAGAAAATTTCAGATACTCTAATTAATATTTTTCGAAGACATAGAGGCTTGTGATAATACAAATTATGTATTACATGATTTATTTCTTGTAATTTGTAACCAAAAATATTATGTCAACTGTTAACTGAATTTAATATTATGTGGTTATTTTTCATAGTTTATGTTTAAACAGTTTATGCTTAATCCATAAATTTTATGTATGTTTGAAACTATCATTTTGATTAATATATACTTAGTAAGATTTACTTCCTTACATTTAACTTGCTTAACTTCCTAAAGGGGGAGAAAATAGTTTGTTTACTTTTTTATAATGCCAAAAAGGAGGAGATATAAATTATGTGACTTATTAGGTTTTGACATCATCAAAAAGGGGGAGATTGTTATGAATTTAATTTTGATGATATATGCTTTATTAACGTTTTTAAATAAGTCTACATAATATTCTCTAAGTATAATAGTCAACAGATTATCAGAAAGTTTCATTTTTATGTCGGATAAATTAAAGATTTCCAAAGAGTTAGATTTGCAATAGTTAAACTTTCGGATAGTTAACATTTCATTTTTGTCGAACACTTTATGTTAAAAACTTGTATAGTTAAGTTATCTGCACGTGTGTTTTTAATGTTTTAAGTTATCACGTGTTTTCCATGTGCGTTCGGTTATGAAAAATCGAATAATTAGATAATTGTTCGAGTTTTTATACGCATGGATAGATAACTGTTTGAGTTTTATAAAAGGACTAACGAACAGATAAGTTTCCTTGTTTAGTCACGAGTTTTGTAGGTGCAAAAACTCGAAGAGTTACAGATAAGTGTTTGAGTTTTTACAAGACTTAAAGGATAAGTATTCGACTAAATCGAAGACTTAAAAGATATTCTACAAGACTCCAAGAAGATAAAAGTCTCGATATATCTATGAGTGGAGATCGTGGAAATTCAAAATGATTGTGGAGAAAGTAGAAACTCAAAAAGATAGTAATTTGGATTAAGTGGATAAACATGCTGAATGTGAAGGACAACAGAGTTCGACTACAAATAGAGAGTATGAGCTACATTACAGTAGAAGATCCCAATCTCAAAAGCCAAGTCTAAATATTCAATTTGAATCCCTAACTGAAAAGTTAAGTTTGAATATTCATATTCTGAAAAATTCTCCAACATCAGAAGAAGTTCAAAATTCCAAGCAATTTCAGAAAATGAGCTGCAAACGTAAGAAGTCTGAAAATTCGACAATTAGAGAAGAAGAGATACAAAAGTTGAGCAAAGAGAAAGAAAGAAGTTGTGTGCATAAAGATCAGGTTTTATATAATTCAAAATTAGTTTTGAATAAGAGCTTTGTTTTTCTATTTGAATTGTATATCAAACATTATTGTATCAAAACCTTCAAGAAGGGAATTGAGCTTAAAAGATATTGTAAATTCTATTTTTAAATAAAGAATAGAATCTCATTTACGAGTGTTTTGTGCTCTTGTTTTATCCGCTAGTATTTAATTACTAA
This sequence comes from Cymodocea nodosa, assembly GCA_036874045.1. Classification (NCBI taxonomy): domain Eukaryota; kingdom Viridiplantae; phylum Streptophyta; class Magnoliopsida; order Alismatales; family Cymodoceaceae; genus Cymodocea; species Cymodocea nodosa. Next base: position 21,197,305 of record CM072336.1, read on the forward strand.
AGACACAATTCACCCCTCTTGTGATACAAAAGATCCTACACTCTTTTTCCTTTTCAACACAATATATATACGTATTTCATTAATACAGATGCAATTAAACACAAATCATATATAATCCTGCTTTTATAATTTACTGAAAACATGAATCCATATCAATAAGCTCATGCTTTTTCTGTTGTTTAATAAGATTTACATGTAAATCATTCTACAAGTTTAATCAATCAAATTAAATGTATTCTTGATCATATGCATCTCATTTAATCCAAAAGTCAACATTTTAGCTCTTTCAGGATTTCAGATCATTTCCTGAATTTCAGTTAAGCATTCTGATATCTTTTTAAAATCGTGAAACTGTTAAACTCATAAAATTCAGTAAAAACATAAGATACTATATCCAAATTTGTATTAATAGTAAAATTTTGTAACATCTTAAATAAGATTCTAAACATAACATCCAAGCAGTTACAATTCTTAAAAAAATTTTACAGTTTCAATTATCAGATAGTTATAGGAAATTTCGGTTAGTTACAGTAAATTCATAAATAAAAAATTTCAGTTTCTATAGAAATTTGCATCACAATCCTAATTCCTCTAATTAACAAGGTTACTTGGATTTTAATCTAATTACCTCCCCCCATACCTACATTTTGCATTGTCCTCAATGTAAAAGATTTTACAGTAAATACAGTAAATGTTAGTAGGCGTGAATATTGTTTCGTTGACTTAGTGCCTAACTCAACGAACTTAATTCGTTGAGTTAATGAATAACTCCACGAATTATGCTTGAATGTAAATTCAAGATAAGTAATCAATTATATACCTTGTTCTTTTGTATCTTGTTTGGTTGCTTTAGGCTACACTAGAGAACTTGTTTAGTTCCCAAGTAACATCGCCAGAAAACTTGTATTTGTTAACTTCTATTTTTAACTTGGTTAATTTATCTTTATGCTTATATCAATAATTTCTTTTTAGAAGTAGGCAAGCAACCTTTCACACAAATTAGATATTAATTCTAATTTGTATTTTAATTGCAAGTGCACAGTGTATATTGTATTTGAGTGCAAGTACAGGTCGATCCCATAGAGATTGAGTAAGAATTGTGTACTACTTCGATTTTTATATTGGAGTTTATGTGTTCAGTTAAGCACTTCGTTGAGTTACAGTTAACACAACAGACTTAGTTCGTGGAGTTATGGCTAACTCAACGGACTAATCCTGTGGACTTATGTTAACTCCACAAGCCTATCTTTCCAATTAAATACTACTATTCACAGAGGAATTCGTCTAACCATTGGGCGATTCCACAGATTGTACATAACATTAATTAAGCTCTTTAATGTTAGTGAATATTGGATTTATCATTAGGCAATACTAACATTCAGATATTTCAAATAGTAACCATTAAAATCTTTAAGTATTTGGAACAAATCAATTTCAGTAAACTGTAAAACTATTATCTATTTTCTGAATTAAACAAACATAAAACATTCACAATACTAACAATGATAACATTAATCATGATATAAAACAAACAATACAATACTCAAATACTAACTATAAACACAGCTAAGTTGTTGTTTGGTATTTTTGTTTTGATATGATCATGAAAATGGGCGAAAGGTGAAATGTAAAAGTAATCTCTATCGATAGTAAAAACTTCCGTCACTACATGCGACGTGATTGCACCACTGAAAAATTAATTACTTACAATTTTGCCTCCTCTCCCTATAGAATCGCGAGTCCAAAATTGCAAGATGATCTCCTATTCAGCATACTAGCATCAACCTGAAACCAAGGCTAGAAGCTTTACGATCTCCTGAGATATGAGTCGGTGCTTGGTGAAAATCGCTTCCCTTCCCGCAACGCGATCACTCCTCATAGTGGTTGTTAGGCATTGTGTTTGGCTCGGAATCGATCTGACATTAGGAAAGTATCCTCACAAACCTCTGATGGTTAGTGATTATGGTGGTGGTGGTAGTGTGGAACTTCAGGGAACTTCCGTCCCTGCCTGCAGTTAGTGCGGTCCTCCTCTACACACACACTGGCCACACCCTTCTTCGTTTTTTCTCCTTTTCTTTTATATTTCTTAGTAGTAATTGCTTTTGCTTCGATAATCGATTGGATTTCCTTCATTCATATCAACGATGGTGTTTTCTTCTTCCTTCCATGAGCGATTTCCTGCGTGATACGTGCAATCGTGGTTTTCCTTCGAATGTCTTATTTCTGTAACCGCTATAGTGGCATATTAGAAAATAAATGGTCTATGGAGTTACAGAGAGCTCAACAAACTTACTTCATTGATTTAACTATAAAACACGTGCACTAAAGAAATAAGCTGCTAACCTAATGCATTACCTTAGTGTATTATTCATGTAACTCAACACGTACAATTATGCTAACTTAATGAGTTATACATGTGCATCTCACGTGATATACTAAAGCATTTAAATTCAACACGTGCATAATTCTATCTTAACAAGTTCAAATATTTTGGACACTTACGAACCTAACTATTCGATGCTCAGATGCATTTCGAATAGTTAACAAATAACTTACTGAAAATCTACTTAAGTCATGCATTGTAATTTCAACACGTGTAATCCAGGAAATAATAAAATATTCTTTAAACATTTAAAACATAACTGTCTAGTACATTAAACATAACTCTCTAAAATAACAGAAAATTCGGATACTAAAGAATTTCACAGCCTGCAATTTATCGATAGTTCCTAAATGTACTAAATTAACGCTAATTTCCTAGAATTATGCAGATTCTTTCATTAAAGCATATAACAGTGCAATTATAACATAATGGCTTAATTTTCATATGATAAGCTAAAAATTATGTAATTAACCATCATATAATCATTAATATTATGCACTTTTTCATTTTAAACACTTCCTCCATACTTAAATTTTGCTAGTCTCTTAGCAAACTAAGATCTAACTAATTAGTCTTTCTAAAGTGCTAGATTTAATTCTTCATTTCGCTCTTCTTCAGAATAATAAATTAGATTACTATATAGATATTCTATATGCTTCAATAATCTGTTTTAACTTTGTTTTCTCCTCTTCAACCTACAAATATATTTAGAATATATGTAAATTACATACAAAATATATCAGCATCACATAGGTGTTAATTATATTATCATTTTTTTTCTTTTCAACATTTGTCATCCTGAATTTTCCAATATGATTTCTAGAATAAATTTCAAGTACATATGAATCATAACACAATCCAATTCAATATGATTAAGACAAGTAGAATAAAGAATTGTATCTCAAATAAACAACTTCAAAAGTCTATTCTAGATTCATACTTCAACAATTTTAGATAACAGAACATATACTCAATTCAGAAGATATCTGTATTTCACAAAACACTTGTATTTTTTCAAAACAGTATATGCATATTTGTACTTTTAAAAGTTAATTTGACAAGCTTGAATCATACAAGAACTTTCTAGTGTACCCATGTATTGAGCTTTCAATCAACAATCCCAGATCTAATCAGAATCTTAGGTTGCCAGATTTAAAGAGTCCTTTTTCAAGTCAACAATCCTTACATACCTATCTACTCAAGTACAAAAGGCTCATGATCAAATAAGTCAATAAACTCTCAAAATTTTTCTCTCTTTTTTCCTCTCTTTTTTTTTTTTTTTTAAACAAACACTATATGTACGTATTTCATTAATACAGATGCAATGAAACACAAATCTCGTATATTCTTGCTCTTATTATTTACTGAAAATATGAATCCATATCAATAAGCTCATATTTTTTCTGTAATTTAATAAGATCTACACATAAATCATTCTACAAGTTTAATCAATCAAATTAAATGTATCATTGATCATATGTATTTCCTTTAATCCAAAAATCAACATTTCAGCTCTTTTAGGATTTCAAATAATTTACTGAGTTTCAATTAAACATTTTAATTTCTTTTTAAAATCGTGAAACTGTTAAACTCATAAATTTCAGCAAAAGCATAAGATACTATATCTAGATTTGTATGAGTAGTAAAATTTGTAGCATCTTATATAAGATTATAAATATAACGTTTCAGTAGTTACAGTTCTTTAAAAATTTTGAAGTTTCAATTACTCGATAGTTATAGCAACTTCATCAAAAATTTTCAACTTCCATAGAACTTTTGCAGTACTATTTTAATTCTTCTAACTAACAAAATTACATGGCTGTTACTTTAATTACCTCCCCGTCATACCTACATTTTGCATTGTACTCAATATAAAAGATTTTTCAGTAAATACAGTAATTGCAGCACTCATGAATATTGTTTCGTTGACTTAACACCTAACTCAACGAACTAAGTTCGTTGAGTTAATGAATAACTCTACAAACTGAGTTTAAATGTAAATTCAGGATAAGTAATTAATTACATACCTTGTTCTTTTATATCTCCTTTAATATCTTCTGATTTTTTGAATCTAAAAAACTTTTCATTCACAATTAAAAGCAGAATATATAACAACAGAACATAACTTGTTAATTAGTGTCTTGTGTGAAACCTAGGCTTATATGCCTTTGGTGGCTCACAAGCAAGCCAGTTGGTTTCCTAGAATAGATACCAACAAACTGGATTGATATTTTTGTTTTTCTTTTTTTTCTAAAAATAAATGCAGACTACACACAACATTAAAAGCATAGAATCACACTTTAAGAACATGACTGAAAAGTAGTAACAAATGGAATAAACGTGTCAGTCCAAGCAAACTTTTTTGGCATAATTCTTCTTGCTATTAATTCTGTTTTAATGCAGTTTGTTTTCCTTCTTAATTTGTAAACTTGCAGTATGTTACCAATACTAAATATAAGTGTATTACCATTAATGAAATGAAATGCAGAAAGGGACCCTTTTCTATTCCAAGATAGTGTAACTGTTTCTATTTCTACATCTATTTCAATATATTCCTCTTCCTACTTCAATTCATTTAGGTCTTTTATAATCCATATTTGAAATTTCTTCAATTCATCCCAGCATCTTATCAAACATAAAGTAGGATAATCATATTCATTATACCACATTCCTAATTGAATTTTATCATATTCTGTAGATGGTGGTTTAGCTATATCATTCGGTATAGGTAATATTTCTATAAAATCATCATAACTATCTATGCTTAATATGTATAAATCAGATCTAAATGTAACTGATATATCTATGACTAAATATATATATCCATCAAGTATGACATGCATGTGGTTAATTAATGCTTTCTGTCCTAGATATATCATAATATTTTCAATCCAAGATTGTTTAGAATGAAAAAGTGCATATTATTAACGGTTAAATGATGGTTAATTGCATAATATTTAGCTTACCATATGAGAATTAAGTCATTATGTTATAATTGCACTATTATAAGCTTTAATTAAAGAATCTGCTTAATTTGAGGGAATTAATGTTAATTTAGTACATTTCTGAACTGTCGGTAAGTTGTAGGTTGTGAAATTCTTAAGTATCTGAATTTTCTGATATTTCGAATAGTTATGTTTTAAATTACCAAAGAGTTATGTTTTAAAAGAATAGTTTATTATTTCCTGAAGTACACGTGTCGAAACCATAACGCATGACTTAAGTGAACTTTCGGTGAGTTATCTATAACTATCCGAAATTGCAGTAGAGCATCGGATAGTTAGACATGTAACTCTTTGAAATGTTTCTTTTATTATTAAACTACTGTTGACACATGTCGAGATCTGGTAGATTTACTTAAGTTATATATCGGTGAGTTATCTGTAAGTATCCGAAATGCATTTGAGCATCAGATAGTTAAGGTGTAAGTATCCAAAATGCACCTGAGCATCGGATAGTTAAAGTTATGCACGTGTTTTATAGTTAAATCAATGAAGAAAGTTCGTTGAGTTATCTATAACTCCACGAACTATTTATTTTCTAATATGCCACTGTAGCGGTTGTAGAAATAGGACAGTTGGAAGAAAAACCACGATTGCACGTATCACGTAGGAATTCACTCATCGAAGGGAGAAGAAATCATCGTCGTTGATATGAATGAAGGAAATCCAACCGACCATTCAAGTAGAAGTAGTTACCACTGAAGAAATATAAAAGAAAAGAAGAAAAAGAAGTAAAGTGTGTGTGTGTGATTGATGGGTATGGCCAGTGTGTACAGAGGAGGAGCACCGAGCTTTCTGCAAACAGTATCGGTAATTCCCTGAAGTACCACACCAACCATCATTACCACCACCATAATCACCAACCATCGGAGGTCTATGAGGACACTTTCCTGATGTCGGGTTGATTCCGAGCCAAACATAGTACCTAACAACCACTGTGAGGAGTGATCGCGTCGTAGGAAGGGGAGCCATTTTCACCAAGCGCCGACTCATATTTCAGGAGATCGTAAAGCTTCTAGCCTTGGCTTCAGGTTGATGCCTGTATGCTGAAGAGGAGATCATTTTGCAATTCTGGACTCGCGATTCTATAGGGAGAGGAGACAGAATTGTAAATGGTTTAATTTCCAGTGGTGTAATCGCGTCATATGTAGTGACGAAAGTATTTACTGTCGATTGAGATTACTTTACATTTCACCTTTCGCCCATTTCCATGTTCATATTAAAACAAAAATACCAAAACAATTTATCTATGTTTGTATTTTGTATTTGAGTGTTGTATTGTTTGTGTTGTATCGTGATTAATGTTATCTTTGTCAATGTTGTGATTGTTTTATGTTTGTTTTAGTTTTACAGTTTACTGAAATTGGTTCGTTCAAATGACTTAAAGATTTTAATGGTTACTGTTTGAATTATCTGAATATTAGTATTGCTTAATGATAAATCCAGTGTTTACTAACATTAAAGAGCTTAATTGATGTTATTTACAATCTATGGAACCGCCCAATGGTTAGCCGAATTCCTTTGTAAATAGCAATATTAAAAAGAAAAGACAGGCTCATGGAGTTAATATAAGTCCACAAGGTTAGTCTGTTGAGTTAACCATAACTCAACAAACTTGTCCGTGGAGTTAACTGTAATTCAACGGAGGGGTATTGAAGATATAAATTTGATTGTTAACAAGTGGAACAATTCTCAATTCTTAAGCAATTCCCTGTGGGATCGACCTATACTTGCACACTAATACAATAGACACTATGCACTTGTAGTTAAAATACAAATTGGAATTAATATCTAACTTGTATTAAAGGTTGTTTGTTTACTTGTATATAAAAAAAAGGAATAGGCATAAAGATAAATTCACTAAGTAAAAATAGAAGTTAACAAATCCAAGTTTTTCTAGTGCATTGCTGGAGATCCAAACAAGTTTTCTGGTGTCGTGCTAGGTAACCAAACAAAGATCTATTCAGAAAAGTATACACACTTAAGCATAAATCTTCATCCCAGTTTACAGTTGGTCTCCAATAATACAATTTTTCAGGAATGGTTAAATTTTTATCAGAAAATATTAAAGCTGACCCACAATTTTCAGATGGTACTTCATATCTATTAGGCCTTCCTATATTCCATTCTTCTCTTGTGATAGGATTTCTAATCAAAATGTCGGGTAACAGAATTGCATACCTTGGTTACAATTAATCCTTCATCCATTCCCATAATATGATCTATTCCTTCTAATGTATTGGGTGGAATTCCAGTAGTTTCGTCCATATTCAGATATTCATAGCTAATTGAACTACGATTAAATGACTTCCATAAAAAATCCATCTCTAATCTTAGTCATCTTTGCAACTTGTAATCAATGAAAATATTTTTCTCTAACACAGTCTTTGATTTCCTTTGATACACAACACAATCTGCATAGATCTTTAGCTAACAAGTGACTTAGTACTTCCCTTAGTGCGTCCAGCAGTAATTTCATAAATTCCATCTATTATGATTCTGTATAACATAAACAAAAATTTAATAGAGACAAAATTAATATAGCTACTTCACACCCTCGTGGAGTTAGGTCATAACTCAACGGACTAAGTTCGTTGAGTTAAGTAATAACTCTACGATACTATTAACTATAAGTAAACTTACATTTTTTTTTATATTTTTCTACTTACTATATTATACATAGTTACTTCAGTTATGATGTTTCATTCGGTTACCCTCCCAAAGGAGGTATCAATTTCATTAACAATTCTGTTAATAAGGTTAGGTACTGCTTGCATTGGCAATCCTCTAGTAGGTCTAACTTCTATTGATTCTTTTTGTCTAGGGGGTATATTTCTATTTATATTTTGATTTTGAATTGCAGCATTTCCAAATACAAAATCTAGACGATTGTTTAATTGTTGAATTATCTTTTCTAACTTCTCTATTCTAGATCCTTGTTCAATCAATGCTTCATAACTTATATTTTTGTCATTTATATTTTCTCCTCCCTAGAAATTGTTGTTTCTCCAAGATAAATTTGGGTGATTTCTCCAATTAGGGTTATAAGAATTTTCAAAGTTATCTTTCTGGTTTCTAGTACAAATAATATCTAAATCATTAACGTTTGCACTCTTTTCTACTAGTTTTTTGATTTAATGATAACTCTTCTATTTTCTTTGTTAATTCAGTTAATTTAACTTCAAGCATAGTACTTGAATCTATTTCATGCATTCCCCTTGGCAATATTCTTTTATTTGTAATAGCTTCAGCCAAGTTTTCCCACTGTGTAGTTCTTTTTGCAAAGTTTTCTAAATATGTCCATGCTTCTTCACTACACAATTTTAAAAATCCATTCTGACAAATAGATTCTAATAAAGATTTTGTTGAAACATCTATGCCTTCATAAGTTATACCTATTAATTGTGCTTTTCTCATTGCATGATGCGGACATTGAGTCAGTAAATCTTTAAATCTTTCAAAATATTTTCGGAATGATTCTCCTTGTTTTTGGCTACACATTAATATTTCCTTTTTCTTTTTAATCGTTTGATGTGTTGGATAATATTTTTCCAGAAAAATAGAGCAAAATTCAATCCATGTAGAAATTGAATCAGGCAATAGAGTATATAACTATCTCTTAGCTGTGTCTTTTAAAGCAAAAGGGATATATCTAAGTTTAATGGCATCTATACTCATATTCGGCATTTTCATCATTTGACAAGCTTCGTTAAATTCTCTAAGGAAATAATAGACATCCTCTCTTTCTAATCCATGAAAAAATGGCAATTAACTAATATAATTATATTTGAATTCAAATCTATCTCCCTCAAAGTTTAGCAATCGAATACATGAAGGTTCATCAACTAATTCAGGATATAGAATTTCCCCTAATGATTTTTCTATTGGAACAGTCATATCTTCGTTCTCTTTTAAAGAAAGGTTAGCTACACCCCTAAGGATTTCGTTAAAGTCCAATTCAGAAAATTTTTCAATACATCTCTGTATTGAATAATCCTGGGTAGGTGTTCTTACTAATCGTTTAGTGCTAGGAGAATGAATCCATGTGCTCATAAACTTTTAACATATAGTAATATAGCAGAAGATTAATTACATACCAGTCTGAAGCTTTATATTCAGTAAGTAGTTGTTGACGGATGAAGTTGAATCAGTTGCTTCTCCTTCCAGTTCCCCAATGAATTTTCTTTTCTCAAATGTTGGTAACTTGTAAAAAACATTTTGTTCTATATTTATAATGCACGTCCATAAAGTAAATGAATCTCGTTGCAAAAACGTGTCTTGTAACATGTAGTATGGTTCCTATTTTTATGGGTATGTGTGCCACTTCTAATTTCAAATTTTAGTAACCGCTAAACCTATGAAGTTTCGTTCGTAGCTAAAAGAATAACTGTTTAGCTTAATCCACGAACTAACCTTGTTGAGTTATAGATAACTCAACGGAATAGCTTCGGTTACTATTGCTAACTCCACGGACTAACTTCGTTGAGTTATAGATAACTCAACGGAGTGACCTTATATTATATATCATTGACCTCGTGGAGTTAAGGTTAACTCAACGAACTTACTTCGTTGAGTTAACACTTAGCAACTTTTAAGCTTACTCCTCATATTAAGTTATATATATTTTTTCTCTCCTGCATTTTGTTAACTTAAATAAAGTTAAATACATGTCATTAAACTCATTTGAATCTGAACATTATATAAATATTTAACTTCCAGTTCATTTCATATTATGCAGAATTTATATTGTACTCTACAGCATGCAAATATTTTCAGTATTAACTGGTTATTTTGCATTTAATCCTATCATTCATAAAATTTGTATATCTTTTAAACAATCTTACATTTTGTTCAAACAATTATATAATATTCAATATAGTTCATCATTTCATCATTCTCAAACACAAATAAAAAAAACATCTAATAAGCATACATTCATTTATATGAATAGTGTATATTACAATCAGTCAGATATTTTTCATACAAATATATACAAGTAGATGAACAATACAATTTAATCTCTTCTCCTAAGTTCATCTACTTTCTTCTAGAGTCTCTCTACTTGTTCTAATTGGTTAATACTTTCTACAGCTCCTATAACTCCTCCAAAAGGTTCAGCAATTTCTGCAACAGCATAATTTCTGTACTCTTTTACTGAAATGGTTCTTAATCTTATCCTTTTGGATGCCCATTTAGTTAAATCAATACAATCCACCATCAGTAGTGAAATCAAATCTCCATAAAATAATTTCTTCTTTACTGTTTTCAACTTGGAGATGAAAACTATAGACCAATTTATTTGAATTCTGTTTACAATTGCATATGTGGCCCACTTGACAAATTGACTCAGTTCTATATCATGGCCTTGTCGTTGGTAGACATTCTTAATTGGAATGTTAGCTATCATGTGCGCTTTACCATTTAATTGCTTTAGTCTATTTAATAATGGCACACCAGGATTGATAGCTAAACAATTCTTTATGGTCTGTTCTGTCCACTCGACTGTAGTTGTGTCTTCCAGAATTTTTAGTCCTTCCTTTTTCAATCCTAGAATGTTGTATAAAAGCTCTGGTGTTATCTATACATCAGCTTCCTCTACGTTGGAAATTAATCCTCCTTCTCCTCTTAAATTTGCATAAAAGCAGGGCACTAAATTTTCATATACTGCATGCCCTCTTTCTTGAGAAATAAACTTCAGTAGACCTTGGAATTCAAATAATTCTTTGATTTCTTGCATTCCATCCCAATTTACTAGTCTACTGTAAATGATATTATAACCCCTAATCTCTTGGTATTTGTCATAAGCTTCCTAACTCCAAAAGTGTACTTCATTTAAAACTGTTGCTTTAGAAGGATCAGAAATATGCATTTGTTACTCTTGAGGGGTTTGTTCTTGAACTTCCTCTTCCAAATGCTGAACTTGTACTTGCTGAAAATGCTCCACAGATTTCGACATTTTTGCTTCTATCTGTGGTGGTGAGCCGGCAGAACTCTCCATTCTATCTTAAATACTATCCAAAATTTGCTGAAGAGTTCTTTGCTCTTTAGTGGAATCTGTTGAGTCATCTCTTTCCATATATACTTGTTCAACTTATTGTTCATTTTTTTCTTCTTCTTCTTCCTCTTGACTACCAATCTACATTATCACTGTTCTTTTTGATTCTGTGGTAGATTGGGATGGAGTTCCAGGCAAATCAACTTTTACCCTAATTTCTGTTTCTTCTATTTGCACAGGTTGTAGACTAGTTTCAGCCTGTTTTTCTTCTTCTCTTTGCTCTTGCTGCTGCTCCTCCTGCTCCTCTTGCTCCTCTTCAAAATTGGATAGTAGGTTTACAAAATTTGGTTCTATAGGCTCTACTAACATTTGTCTTTCAGATTTAATCTCCTCTTGATATTCAGACACTATCTCTTTAACTTTCCTTTTTCTAATTAATTGTGTCTGGTCTTCCTCTTCCTCGTCTGAAATTAAATCCACAAAAATAGGTTCTACAGGCCTTTGAGCCATAGGTACTAGCTCTTCCTATTTAACTCTTTCCATAATTACTAGTCTCGAAGGACCAACTTTGTCTCCTTTTACAGTAGGTCTAGTAGTAGCTTCAAGATGTTGTTCTACTTTGATTTTATATTGGGCTTTCAGCTTTTCTATAGCCCTCTTTTTGCACTGTGCATCAAACACCAGATGTGCTATAGCTATTGTCAATTCTTCTGGTTCTCCTTGATCTTTTCCTATTTGAACCAGTTCTTGAAATTCTCTTCTTTCTTCTTCAGTAGAATGCCCCAAAATTGCTGCTCGTTCTAGCGACCTTGGTGGTAGAACTGAAGGTCCTAGCTGCTGTTCCTCAGGAACAGGTCTTTCAATAGTTGGCTTCTCCTGTTCTTGCTTTGCTTGCTCTTCATTTTCTTTCCTTTGTTGCCCCCAGATTGCCCACTAAGCCCGTCTACCTATGCGTCTTTTGAACCAGAGGCGAAACTTACATTGGATTAGTTCTAGGGCAACTTCGTTATTTGGTCTAATTTTTCTCTCTTTGCTTACAGCAATTTCCGTGGCAACTTTCATTCTTATTTCCATATTCTAAGGTATTTGTATACCCAAATCTACTAAAACTCTTCTCTAATTGAAAAGTTTAGATTCTACCTTTTGTAGCTCTTTTTCCCTCGTTATGTTCCTAATATTTTGCCTCGTGTGCCATTCCTCCAAATCCTTAAGAAATTCTGACGTGTCAACTACTCCCTCCCAGAATTTTAGTGTCATCTTCCTCATCGTGGAGTTATGCAATGGAACGGAGTCGCTCTGCTCTCTACTGTTCTAAGTTCTAAATGATTCTGTGGATAATGCCCCCAAACCCTAAGTTTAGTATCAATAAGTCCTAAGTTTAGGTAGGTAATCAGATCATTTCCCACACCAACTCTCGCTCTCTCATCCATGGAATTACAGTTAACTCCACAGAATAAGTTTGTGGACTTAACTATAATACTCCGTTGAGTTATAGTTAACTCAATGGGGTAAGTTCGTTAACTTATCCTAGACTCAACGGAGTAAGTTCGTTGAGTTAAGCGTAACTCAATGGACTTCCTATAAAGTTATATCTAATAAAAATACTTAAAATAATAATTTTTTACTTCGATCAAGACCGAAGAATTTTGGTCTAGCCGATCTTACTTTTTCCACACTTTAAAATTTTTCGGTCAAACCATTATATTCTTTAGTTGAACCTAAATTACATATATTTTCTTTCTTTTTTTATCGATTTTTATGTTTCGGTCAGACCGATGGATCCTGTCAATTGAACCGCAATGATTTTTTTTCTTTTAAAATGTGCTTCGATAAAATCGATAATTCCTTTCGGTTTAACTATGACTATTTTTTTCTTTTTAAAATATGTTTCAGTAAAATCGACAATTTCTTCCGATAGAATCGTGACTATGTTTTAAATAAGTTTTTTTTTTTTTTTTTAAGTTATATACTTAGAACTTTCTTACTAAGTAAAGCTTGAGTAGTCCTCTACTCTTACTTCTTCTATAATTTCAAAAGAACTTTTTGGTATTTTCAAAATAGATCTAAGTCTTTGTCCATTTACTTTAAATATATTCTGATTTATAGGATTTTCAATCTCAATAGCTCCATAGGGATAAATATTTCGAACTATGTAAGGTCCTACCCATCTAGATCTTAATTTTCCTATATGGTTATGGAGTCTAGTCATGTAAAAATACACTTCTTGTCCTATTTCAAAGGTTTTTGGAATAATTTTCCTATCATGCTAGAACCTCATTTTCTCTTCTTCTCTTACAGTTTTTAAATAAGCTTTATTCCTAAATTCTTCTAATTCAATCAATTGTAATTTTCTATTTTCAACAGCTTGATTTAAATTAGTGTTCAGAGTTTTTAATGCCCAATAAGCTTTATGTTCAATTTCAGCTAGTAAATGACAACTTTTTCCATAAGGAATAAGATTAAATGATGTTTAATGTGTATAGGATTGCATTAGAGCTATTGATGGTACTCATATCAAAGCAACTATTTTTGGACAAGAAACAGCTAGATTTAGAAATAGGAAAGGTGAATTGTCTCAAAATGTGATGGCAGCATGTAATTTTGATATGAGATTTACATATATTTTAGCTGGTTGGGAAGGATCAGTAGTTGATGCTCGTATCCTTCAAGATGCAATTAGTAGACCTAATGGTTTTAAAGTTCCTCTAGGTAAATGCAATTAGTATATTTTCAAGTAATACATACATTATCATACTAATTTCTATTCTTATATAGGTAAGTTTTACTTGGTAGATGCTGGATATCCCAATCGACCAGAGTATATTTGCCTATTTCGAGGTGTACACTATCATTTATCTGATTATGTTAATGATAGACTTCCTAGTAATGCTGTAGAAAACTTTAACTATAGGCATTCACAACTAAGAATAGTCATTGAGCATACATTTGGAGTTGTGAAACATCGTTTTTCAATCTTACGAGGTCAGATGCCATATCCATATGAAATACAAGTGAAGATTGTGATCGCATGTTTTTTAGTTCACATTTTCATTCGATTGGCTGATAAAGAAGATTTACTTGAAGATTTGCAAGATGAGTTAAAAGAATTAAATATTACTGATGATATACAACCAATAGGAGAAGTGCATATGGATGGACATTTACAAGTTGGAATGAGTCAAGAACAATGAGAAGAAGTAGTTGATAAGATGCATGAGGATATGATAATGATAATGTGGGATGGAAGGACTATTTAAGTCCATTTATATTATACCTTTGGATTATTTATTATATTGATGTTGTAATAAGTAGAATGATTTGTATCTTTGGACTATTGTGTAGATTCATGTTGTAATACTTTGAATGCTTTGTACTTTTAGACTACTTTTTAAATTTGTTGTAATAATTTGAACATGTATACTTTTTCAAGTCATTAATATTATTTTCATTTTTAAAAATAAAATTACAAATTGATGTATTAATTACACAATTTTAGGTAGTGTTTTATAATATATTTTGGTTGAAATCATAAATCTATTAGTTCAAACCATAGATTATAAATTATTATTATTATTTTAATCTTTAAACACAATTTAGTTTAAAATACATATACATACATACATATATATATATATGTAATCGGTTCAACCAATTCAAAATATATACATACATATATATATATTTATATATATATAAAGTATCGGTTGAACCAATTCAAAAAATACATATACATATATTTATATATATATATATATAATCGGTTGAACCAAAACATGACCGATTCAACCAATTCAAAAATATCATAAAAAAATACAAATATATTAAGCCCTCTACTCAATCGATTAATATATACATATATAACATAAATTATCGATTGAACCAAAAGATCATCGATTCAACCGTTTTCAATATTAATAAATATTAATAATTTATAATCTATCGGTTGAACCAATATATTTACAGTTCAACCGTTCTCCAATAAATAAATATGTAAATAACAATAATATATTAGTAAATATTTTGTTCTTCTGCTAACAAAGACATTCTCAGTTTTGGTAAATATACATACATATATATTAAAATAATAATGGTAAACAATGGATTAATAATGATATAACATCTTTATATTATTTTTTAAAAATTTATAAATACACATAAAATAAAATAAAATAATTATAATTATATAAAAAATTTAAGAAAAAGAGAGAATAATATTAGACATATATATTCAAGAATTAATAATAATAATATTATTAAAATTAAATTTACAAAGAAAAAATTAAGATGTAAATTTTTAATGGTAAAAGTATGCTTATCTTTTAGGGACCTTTTGCATTTTGATGATTATGATTCTATATTTCCTAATGTACAATTCAAAAACATTTAATTTATATAATTATATTTGAACATCAACTAAATTAATATTATTTTTAGGTGTAAATATAAAATTATAAGTTAATGTATAAATTACACAATTTTAAGTAGTATTTTAAAATTTATTTTATTACTTTTTTAATTTTTAAACATTCTAACGTGCACTAAAACCTATAAGAATTTTAAATTTCTGAACTTTAGGAAAACAAGGGTTTCTTCGGTAGACAAACAAGGGTTTCTTGAAATCTCTAGACATTTAAAATGTAGGTAGGTTAACGATAATATCCAAATGAAAAAAAAAAGGGTGAAAATAACACTAATTATAGTCACGTGATCAGAAACTTACGCAGGTTGATCATTATCGTAGCTAACTTGTAATTTAGATAGATTAGATCATAAAAGGAACCAACAAATAGCCAATCAGGAGATGAATAAATCTTATAATTACATTTCAAAAGAAGGAAGCAATCATGAAAGCATATTTGGAGAATTATATATTGATCACACTACAATGGCCATATATATTGCAGCCTTGAAAGGATGTACGGCACATAAAAAGAACATTGTTTGAGTACATGAGAATTATGAATTGATTTTAATTCCGGTATTACATATTAATATATATATTACATAATTAGTGAATTTTAGTTTTTAAAATTAATATTAATCAATTCATTAATTTTTGCATTATAAATATTTAAAATCATTGTATTAATTTTAAAAAGTATTCATAATTTTTTTAATAATAATCATATATGTAGAAATCAAATCAATTATTTTAATTAATAGTCATAAATAAATTTAGATTTATATTAATAACATTAATATATATTATTGTTATTAATATATATTCACATATGTTAATATATTAAATACATATATATATATGTATATTATATATTAATGTTATTCACGTTCGGTCGTACCGAACATAATTTCGGTACAACCGAACGTGTTATATATATTAATATATATGTTATATAATTACAATAATTAGTAAATATTAATTTTTAAAGTTAATATTAATCAATTCATGAATGTTCAAATTATAAATATTTAAAATCATAGTATGAATTTTAAATAGCAATTATAAATTTTTTAATAATAATCATATATGTAAAAATAAAATCAATTATTTCAATTAACAGTCATAAATAAATTTATATTTATATTAATAAAATTAATATATATATACTTTTTATTATTATATTAACAATAATATATATTAATATATACATACAGATGTACTACTACTAATTGCTTATTGTAAATATTAATAAAAAATCAAATCAATTATTTTAATTAATAATCATAAATAAAATTAGTAATAATTACAATTTAAGATATATATTTCATTGATCTAATGTACTAAAGTTTGCTGCGCCACTTAATCACTTTTTATTGAATAAAAGAACCCAACAAACATTGAATCGGATCATGGACAACAAAATTTAAATGATAGATTGACCATCAAGAAATGAAAAGTCAACTAAACCTAAAATCCATCCTCCTAAAATAGAGAAGGATCTAGCTTGTTGTGTAGTAACATAATCCTTTAAATTAGAGACCAAAATTCCAAAGCTGTCAGTAGTGCCACAAATTTCAGGAGGTAAAACTCCACCAAAGCCTACGTAGCTTCCCACCTAAAAATGGAGTGGTACCAAAGCTTAAATACAAGTGTATGTAAAACAACGTTAGGTTTGAAAATTATTATTATTATTATTTTATTATATTATTTGATTAACTGATATATCTCTTGGTTTCATCGGAGTATTAAATTTATGTTGATTAATAATATCATTATTATATATATGTATTTATATTTATTTAAATCGATCAAATTGCAAGTATCTCGATTGAGTCAATAAAATATTTTATGATTATATTATTTTTTTTAGAAAACGACTGAACGGCAAACATTTTGGTTCAACCTATAAATCTATAATTTTTCTTAAAAGATCAGTCAAGCACATGGTATTTCGGTTCAACTATTTTATTTTATTTTCATTATAATTATATCTATATGATTTTAAAAGATTAGTTTAATCGAGTCTTTTCTTGATTTAACCGATAAACAAAACCCTATATATTTTATATTTAAAAGAAACAAAATCGATTGAATTGATCATATTTTGGTTCAAATTGATAATTATATATATATATATAACATTCATTCAGTTAAATCAAACTTTTCATGTAGATTTCATTTCAATTATTATTTTTTCATTCTTCACGTTCATTTCTTTTTTTTTAATAATCATAGCGTACGTTGTTTCTTTTCCAATTATCAGACCAGCTTCGTGTGCTTTATCTAACCTAAGTTGCCTTTTTTTTAATTATATATATATTATTTTAAAAATACGATACTAATCAGTTTGATCGAACATGCTCGATTAAGCCGATATTTATTATTATTTTTTATAACTTCTACCTAGAATGTCAGGTGCCGCCGTTTCACTCGACAGGTGCGAACTATTAACACTATTATATTATTATTATTATTATTGTTGTTGTTATTGTTTTATTTTATTTTTTTGACTTTTTTTAATAGACATTTTTAATTGGTTTGATCGTAACAAGCATATTATAGAAGAACATAAAAGGAAACGTATACGAGGAGGACGATCTCACATCAAGATTTAAATTAGAGACAATAATTCAAATGAAATAATAAGCGTCGTTTGTAAATTCTTGTTGAAATGGCTTTATCTATGCTTTATTGCAAAATAAATATTTTAATTATTATTGTCATTTAATTACCTACTTCATTATTTGAGTTAAAATACAAACTATATGTATATATATATATGAGTGTGCACGCGCATGCTCGTGTTGAAACATTATTCACTGTATTATTTAAGAATTTTTTACAGAAAAAATTTAGTCAATATATATAAAAAAAGTTTTAGAACATAGATTTTATTTGTGACACTTAAAAAATTAGAAATTGAAAAGTTAAAAATTTTTACTAATTTTTTAAGATTTGTACCACATAGGAAATTTTTTTAACTTTTAATATATAAAAATTTAGAGATTCTAAACTTTTAGATTTCTTCCATTTGAAAGTTAAGAAAGTAGTATAAGAATGATCTATATTTAATTAATTATTTAATTATTTAAAATTAATTATAATTAAAGTATATATTGTTAATATTGTTTTAATTAATTTAATATTTTTATTTATAATAAAATATTAATTATTTTATTATTGTTAATATTATTTAATTAAATTATTATTATTATTATTTTATTAATATATAATATTAAAATTTCAAAAATTATATAAATTTTCTAACTTTCCGTCGATGTCACATTATTTTCAAATTTTACTTTACAACTGATTCCTAATTTTTTTAATTTTCTAATTCTTAACTTTTTATTCATTTCGTTGTCAACATGCATTTAACTAAATAGATAGAATTATAACAAATACAAAAATATAGCAAAGTTTATACTAATTATTTTAAAATAAAATATTAACAATTGTCAATCTTGAAAAATCTTTTTTAATCATGTGATATGAGACACATTTACGATTTACTTCAAGGTCGCTAATAAAATTAATCGTCAAGCTAAAATATAAAAGTAATAGAAAACTTTCTTGTAATCTACGACAACAAAAAATTGATCGCTGTATGAAAGAAAAGCAAGAGAGCCGTTCTTTCCTTTTAATTTATAAAAAAAGAAAAGAAAACAAACAAGAGAGCCGTCGATATAATTGACATCTGCGCCACTCCCTCGAAACGCCAAACAGAGCGATCACTGTTCCCTCGCCAGCGTCGTTCCCTTCGGTTGTCGGAGAAATGCTAGGGATGGGGGTGTATCGATTGGACGAAGAGCTCGGGTATCCGAAGGTCTGCCGTTACGCGATCTTCTCCCATCCCTCGTCGGACGAGGCGTCGCGATGCAGGTAAGGCATTCACAACAATGTACTCCATGTCTTCCTCTATCTTTCCCTCCTCACCTTCGTTCTCATCCCCCCTCCCTCCACACCTCCCTCCCCCTCACCTCGTTTCTTCCACATTGATGATCGATCGGCTTCGGTCCATTCTACTTCCCTCGCACTCCTAATGCCTTCCACACGTTTCCATTATTCTCTACTTTAAGATTCTCCAGAGTCCATCCTACAGACGTTGAATTCAAAATTTTATTAAAGGAAAGAAGATAGAGAGTTCAGTCGTGGAACTGTCAGGAACTTCTTCCCGTAACTTTTGAAAGTCAATACCAAGTTGGAATATGCTAATCGAATTAGGGAGATGAATGTTTTCCTTTTCCTTCGTCTCCTTGTACATAGGGACTTGTAGTTTCTAACATGATGTACGACAAGAGTCAGTTATGAAAGATCGATGAAAATATACGGATGAAACCAGTGTTTTAGATTTTGACCATTTTACAGGTTTACACCACTTCTTTGAATGGTCCTATTTACATGGAGAGGTGTTCTATTTTTATTGTCGTGTTTGTTGTCTCTTAGTGCAAGTTACTCTGAGCACTTGATTTTTTTTGTATGGTAACCCTGCAGGTCTTTTTGGGTTCGACCAACTGGTGCCAAGGTTGGTGATTGATTTCTTGTTTTCTTTTTTTCTTCTCACATTGTAACGTGCCATTTTGTGATCTGATGTTGCCATTTCATTCCCTTTTCCAATTGGATCTCGACAGGCTAGTCCCTTTCCTTTCTTGGAAAACCCTGTTTTAAATTTCTTTGATTCATCTTGAAATTCTTTAGTGGTGTAATGATGTCTTTCATGCACATGTATCGGTGTTTGCACCTTTCCTTTTTTAGATGGAAGTGCATCTGCAATTGCAACAACCTTTTTTGGAGTTTTATCTCTTGGAATAAGTGGCACTAACGACAGGTGCCCCATTTTCGTTTCTAGTTTAAATCCTGATGTAGGTTCATTCTCACATACCTGTCCTTTCTTTTTCTTTTCTCCTACCTTATGCATGTTACAATACACAATTTTCTTTTGCACATTTGTCAAAAGATAGATGAGGACAAAGTGTTCAATTTATTTAGTCTTTATGAAAACATTATAATGATTAAATTGTAGATGCATGCTATATTTCTTTTAAAGTACAGTCACATTTAATGAGTGCCATTTGAATATTGCGTAATTATGTTTGACATCACATACTAGTACCCATTTCTTCTTATTGAATTATCTTGCATGATCCCTTACACATAGGAGCTTAATGTATTGGTCACCTAGTATGTATGCAATTTTGAATTTAATTATTACAGCATCATCATCTCAAAAGATGAGATTTTATATGATTGTTATGTAGTATGAACTTAGTCTACTGTTGTGGTGACATGATGATTCTCTCTTTATGATATAACTTTTATTGACTTATCTTTTAATTGTGATAGCACCTTAATGTTGATATTTTGAACAAGACAAACTATTTTTTGTTTCATATCTTAATTAGATAAGATTACAAATTTTATTATATCAAGGATAAAGTAGAATGTTGTTGGATAAAGTATAATATTATGGAAGAGAGAAATTTGCTCCTTGTAAATATTTAGATATGGGAGAGATTTTACTTGGTTTGTTGTTATATTTCTTTGTAAATATTTAGATATTGATTTGGGTAGGTGTGATTTTTGTTTTGTGGGAGAAGGTACTCTTTTTTTGTACCTAGTCATTTATTGGTGCTTTATAATTCATTTTTATTATATTAAAGACAATGTAAAGTTTAGGCATGGGAGAGAG
Organism: Cymodocea nodosa; assembly: GCA_036874045.1. Classification (NCBI taxonomy): domain Eukaryota; kingdom Viridiplantae; phylum Streptophyta; class Magnoliopsida; order Alismatales; family Cymodoceaceae; genus Cymodocea; species Cymodocea nodosa. The sequence continues at coordinate 21,218,776 of CM072336.1, forward strand.
ACTTTCGCTTGTTGCTTTTGTGTTTATTTTTTCTTGAGTTGTAAAATATTTGGAGTTGCCCATAAGAATTTAGTTAGCTAGAAGTAACTAATTAGCCAATAGTTGGAATTTGTAAGTGGAACTAACGGAAGAGAATCCTTTGAAGTTTAGTTTGGAAATTTAGTTTGAAAAATAACATACATCTATCTTATTGTTAGACTTGCATATTTTATTGCACTAACATTGTGTCCTTGATTTAAGGGAATAGAGGGAGCCTAGATATATGTATTTGTGTTGAAAAGAAAAAAAAGGATAGATAATGTTTACTTAAGGTATCTCTCCTAGGGTTGTCTTGAAAAAAAACACTAGAGTTCAAAGATCATTGAATAACTAGGTGACCTTTCCTTAGATAAGAAAGTGTATTTGTGTAAAAATGTGGTTGAAGGACAAAGGTTAAAAAAGAGAGAAAAAAGGAAAATCGATGTTTAAATATCACTGAGTAACTAGGTGCCCCTTCCTTGGACAATAATTGGTATCTGTGTAAAAATGTGGTTGAAGGACAAATGTTGAAAAAGAAAGAAAAAAAGAGACAATGTCTACTCAAGAAGATATTCTTGGGATTGTCTTAAGAATTAAAAGAGATAAAATAAAAAGTATTTAGGTGAACTTGAAACCCTTAATTAAGGATTATTTACACATGCACATTGTATGTAAGCTTTAGCATCAAGTAGATGATGTGAAAAATAAAATTAATTTCCATGTCTAAAGGTGAAAGGGATTTCTCAACTAGAGGTGGACTTATTGAACAACTTAGGGTGCATTAGAAACTCTCTAGCTAATTAAATGATTATGGGCAATCTTTCCAAAAATGTTTTGTTGTCTTTATTAGTCTAGTCATCATTTATGTTATTTGATTTTATTGGAATTTAAAATTTACTAAAAGACTAGCAAAATTTAAGTATAAGAGAATTTGTTTGACATAAAATTGGACATTTTATTGTATGCATTTTATCTTGGTAACCTTTTGATTATGTGATTTTATTAATTTACTTTTCATCTTTTATTTTTTGATATGAATAGTATTGTTAACTTACACTTTATGACTAGAGATTTTATCATGTGATTTTATTAGTATACTTTTCATCCTTTATTTTTTCATGCAAATACTGTTAAACTACATTTTAAATGACTTGAGATTTTAAAAGCACTTCTTTGCACACTTAAGAAAAGGAGGATCTTTAGTTGAATATGTTGTATTATATTAGGTCTTTAGTTAGAATATATTATAGTTGGTTTCCTTGGATTTTCATTTTATTATATTTGTAGTTTTATTTTAGTAATTCCTAGCTAACCATTTTTGATGTACTTGAATACAGTGTGATCTTTATGGACTTCAACCAAGAGTTGCCATGCTAAGTAACTAATTTTATCTTCTTTGTTTTGTTGTTTTATTTTATTGTAGTACCATGGGATTTGATGTGTTGTTTTCAATTAGATATATATATGTTGGTCCCCTTCATTTTTGTTAAACTCTTGCTTTAAAATTGTTTGATTCTAGTGCACCATTTGGGTCTGTAGTTTAAATCTTGATGTAAGTTCATCTTTCTCATATACCTTTCCTTTTCTTTTCTCCTACCATATGTCTATTATAAGCTTGATCATCTGTTCATTCAGATAGATGATGAATTTCTTACTGAATTGGCTCATCATTTCTTAAAGGTCAACATTGGGTTTGGTCAAACTCATACCTTTCCTATTCAAATTTCTCAAAAGTTAGATGAGGGAAAACTTCTCAATTTGCTTAATATTTATGAAAACATTATAGGGATTAAATTGCTGCACAATAATCTAGACCATCCACTCACTAAGTGGTGGATAAATTTCTATTATTCATTTCTTAAAGGTCGTTATATAATTTAAGGCTTGCTAAAGATGTAGGATATGATAGAATGGAGCAATAAAAATGATATGGAAATGATTGGTGTTGTAATGTATTTATTACTAGTGTTGTCAAAACATCTAAGTAAATTCTTTGCCTTAAAAGGACATTCCAATTGTCGTTGCCCATCTTTGAAGCCATACTAGATGACATCTTTTGCGAATTAAATGTTTAATCATATACGATAGTCTTGATTCTATCACATTTACTACATGTAGCATTACTACTTTTTAAGAGTTTAGGGTATCCTCTCTTAATCCAACCCTTGATTGGATAGTTCAATGTAAGTATGTTTTTTTAATCCAACCCTTATGTTTTATTATTTGTATTTTTTTAGTTTTTATTCTCTATTTGGACAAATATTTGTAATGTGGATAATCACTGATGATGGATGTATGAATAAGCCTTACAAATCTAACAAAACACAAACAACCTATTAGGTTAGTCTATCTATGTTTGTGTGTGTGTGCTTGTTTGCACAAACATGTGTGTGCACACTTTGGGTGTCTTTCTATTTATCTATTTGTTTGCACATACATTGTGTGTTTATGCATGTGAAGTTGCTACCCATGTTGATTTGAGTTGCTGTTGATAATCATAGATGATGGATTTATGAATAAGCCTTATGAATCTAACAAACACAAACAACCTATTAGGTTAGTCTATGTATGTGTGTGTGTGCTTGTTTGCACAAACACCATGTGTGTGCATACTTTGGGTGTCTTTCTATTTATCTATTTGTTTGCACATACATTGTGTGTTAGTTTTTATGTGTGTTTATGTGTGCATTTTTGTGCATATATATTGTGTTTATGTGTGTGAAGTCGCTACCCATGTTGATTTGAGCTATTGTTGATATTCACGATATTAAATAAGGGCACACATTTTAATTTTATTTTATTTTTACTTTTTAGTTTCTTTTTACAATTTTGACTAAGATCTTGTACTTTTGAATCTTTGTTCTATAAATTTGCTAATGAAAATCAGGATCTCTCATTTTGTGCATACATAAATGAATTTTAACCAACATGACAATTTTGAAATTCATTAGTTGTCTAATGTTGTCCTAGTGGTAATGCAATTGCTTTTCTCCTATCCTTGGGTATCATCAATTCCAGCAATTCATTCATGTCCTGAATGGCCTTTTGTTGGTTTCCTTGCATTTTTTTGTATTCATTCATGTCTTGAATGGCCACTTGTTGGTTTCCTTGCATTTTTTTGTATTATATTTTTAGTTTTATTTGACAAATGTCTAGCCAATCATTTCTATTGTAGTTGCATACCGTTTGATTTTAGGTTGCATGTAGTGGTGTTTGTATGATTCCATTTTACATCTTTTTTTGACTTTAAGACATGTAATTGAATTTTTTTCTACACATGTCAATGAGAATGAAAACTTTAGAAAAACAAATGGAATTTATTGTTCCGGATGTACTAGAAAAAAGGAACAGATTATACAATGATGAAAATAAAGAAGGATATTTGCCTAAAAAATATGATCCCCTTTTAAAGGGACCATATCGTGGAAAGTGGTATTTGTATGATTCCATTTTACATCTTTTTTTGACTTTAAGACATGTAAGTGAATTTTTTTCTACACATGTCAATGAGAATGAAAAGTTAACGTAAGTCAATCAACTATTTTCTGGTTACATTTGACTTCTTGATTATTTGATTTTACTTTTAGTACTATGATTACAATTTTGAATTCATTAGTTGTCTAATGCTGTCTTAGTGGTACTATAGTTGCTTTTCTCCTATCCTTGGGTATCATCAATTGCAACAATTCATTGGTGTCCTGAATGGCCACTTGTTGGTTTCCTTGCGTTTACATGATTCCTTGCATTTATTTTGCATTATATTTTTAGTTTTATTTGACAAATGGCCAATCATTTCTAATGTAGTTGCATGCAGTTTGATTTTAGGCTGCATGTAGTAGTGTTTATACGATTCCATTTTACATCTTTTTGACTTTAATACATGTAAGTAAATTTTTTTCTACACATGTCAATGAGAATGAAAAGTCAACATAAGTCAATCGATTATTTTTTGGTTACATTTGACTTCTTGATATTTGATTTTTCTAATGTAGTTGCATGTAGTTTGATTTTAGGTTGCATGTAGTAGTGTTTGTACGATTCCATTTTACATCTTTTTTGACTTTAATACATGTAAGTGAATTTTTTTCTACACATGTCAATGAGAATGAAAAGTCAATGTAAGTCAATCGACTATTTTCTGGTTACATTTGACTTCTTGATATTTGATTTTACTTTCAATACTATGGTTAACATGCTTTTTAAATGCTTGGATTTCTTTTCCAACATAAGCTTCACTGGTGTCTTAATCTCCAATCTACATGATTAACCATTTTATGAACTTAGTCTTTAAAATTCTTTGATTCTTCTTGAAATACATAATTTTCTTGTGCGCATATACATATATTTATATTTTTTCATATATTTGGTTTTAAACTAATGTTTTTACATACCCATTTATTTAAATAAATTTTAGTTCATTTAAATTATGTCATTAGTTGTGGGCATCTAGTTTAAATTCTATCATTAGTTCATCATCCTTACGTACCTATACCTTTCCTTTTCTTTTCTCCTACCATATGCCTTTTTATCTATTTCGATTTGTGCTTGTCCTTGGGTATCATCAATTCCAGCCGTTCATTCATGCCCTAAATGGCCACTTGGTTTCCTTGCATTTACATGATTTGCTTGCATTTTTGTATTATATTTTTAATTTTATTTGACAAATGTCTAGCCAATCATTTCTGATGTAGCTACATATAATTTGATTTTGGGTTGTTACATTGTATTGTAGTACCATGTGATCTGATAATACTGTCTTTTATATACATGTGGTGGTCTACACATGTCAATGAGAATGAAAAGTCAACATAAGTCAATTGTCTATTATCAGAATTACAAGTCAATTACAATAATCAATATAACTTATATCATTTGATTTTACTAGTTTTTTTTCATCCTTCACGTTTTCAGTATTGTGCTAAGGTACAGATAAGGTTGGTCCATAATCTATAACATGTTTTTTAAATACACTAATCTTTACAAACCCTTCTTTTTCAATAAACCATTACTAATAGGTGCCAAGGCTGGTGATGAATTTCATGTGTTCATTTTTTGTTACATAATGGAGCTTTGGATTTTAAATGTTGTTGGATGAGGTGTAGATAAGACTTTACATCATCTTTGTTCTCATTTCTAATTTAAAGGATTAAGATAGATCATACGCATATGATTGAAGTTGATATGGTTTTTGTCTATGTATATGTATGCTGGTGTGTTTGTGTGTGTGCTTCTCTTTGTAAGTCTATGTGTGCTTGTGTGTGTGTTTAAACAAATGAATGTTATGATGTATCATTTTGTGCATACTCATTTATTTAAATTAAATGAATTTAAGCGAACATAATAATTTTTATGTTCAACGAATAGTTTGTGTACGAAGAAAAGTGGTGAAAAAATATTATATATTTATGTTTGGTTCATCACTTTTGTCGTCATTTTTTGGAGAGTTTTGCAAGAAGCAAGAGTTGTCTTTTTTTGAGTTGAAGGGTTTAAAGGTGAGGAAAAAAAGGGAAAAAGAAATAAAAGAAAATATAATTTGTTAATTTTGTATGTTAAAAAAAAAGATGAAATAATAATAATTATAATAATAATAAATTTTTACAATATGTTTTTATATATTATAAATTTAACTTCATAATATATAATGTACGATTACGAAAATGTAAACATTTTTAATTTTTCTGTAAACTTAGAGATGTCTACAAATATTTTTATGTTATTTATTTATATTTTATTACATTATATTAATTTTCACTTTCTAAATTTTTTCTATCAGTTTGGTGCACAAATATTATATTATAATTTTTTTGATAATTTAACTACTAGAAAATTATAATTTGAAAATAGATGTTTTGTTTTATTTTTGTTTTTTTGTTTTTTTTAATGATAAAGACATTAAATTCTAAAACTACCTTATAACAAACCAAAATACAATGAACAGGACCATTTAAATATCAGATAACTTACAGATACCAAGTTCTAATCGTAATTTTGAGAAAGTATTTTCATCTAAGTGTTTTGTAAATAGATCTGCCAATTGTTTTGTGGTAGGAACAAAATTTAATAATATTTTTCCTTTTATAACATTATACCTTAGAAAATGATGTTGAACTTCTATATGTTTTGCTCGTGAATGTAACATAGGATTTTTAGATAAACTTATTGCAGTACTACTATCACAGAAAATCTTAGTTGGTTCATAGTCTAAATTAAAATCTTTTAAGGTTTGTCTAATCCACAGGATTTGAGCACAGCAAAATGCAGCAGCTATATATTCAGCTTTAGTTGTAGATAATGCTATACAATTTTATTTTTTGCTGAACCATGATACTAAAGAATTACCTAACAATTGACAAGTGCCACTGGTGCTTTTTCTTTCAGACTTACATCCTATGAAATCAGCATCACTATAACTTACTAAATTTAAGGAACTATGTTTAAAGTAAAATAGTCTGAAATTGATGGTTCCTAATAGATATTTAAAAATTCGTTTAACAGCAAGTAGGTGTGATTCCTTAGGATTAGATTGATATCTAGCATAAGTACACACACTAAACATAATATCTGGTCGGCTAGCTGTTAAATAGAGTAATGAACTAATCATACTTCTATATTGTTTTACATTTACAGTTTTTCCAGAGTCATCTTTATCCAACTTGGTGATAGTACTCATTGGTGTATTCTTTGTTTTAGTGTTGTCTAAACCAAACCTCTTTAATAAATCTTGAGTATATTTTTCTTGTGAAATAAAAGTGTCATGATCTAATTGCTTAATTTGTAAGTTTAGGAAAAATGATAGTTCACACATCATACTCATTTCAAATTGATTAGTCATGTCTCTCGAAAAGGACTCAACTAATTTATCATTTGTTGCTCCAAATATGATGTCATCTACATAGATTTGAACTACTAATATATCTTTTTCGATCTTCTTGATAAAAAGAGTGTGATTTGCCTTTCCCATAAAATACCATTTTTCTATAAGAAATTTAGATAATCTTTCATACTAAGACCTAGGAGCTTGTTTAAGGCCATATAGCGCCTTCTTAAGCCTGTAAACATATTCAGGATGTTTTGAATCTTCAAAACCTAGAGATTGTTTTACATACATTTCTTCTTTTATATATCTATTTAAAAAAGCAGTCTTAACATCCATTTGATATAATTTGAAATCCATATAACAAGCATAAGCTAACAAAATTCGTATTGATTCTAGTCTAGCAATAGGAGCAAATGTTTCATCATAGTCAATTCTTTCCTCTTGCTTGTAACCTTGAGCAACTAATCTAGCTTTATTTTTAACTATATGTCCATCTTGATCTACTTTGTTTCTAAATACCCACCTTGTTCCTATTATAGATTGATTTTCAGGTGGTGGAACTAGATCTCATACCTCATTTCTTATAAATTGATTTAGCTCATCTTACATAGCTAAATACTAAAATTCATCTTCTAAGGCATCTTCAATTTTCTTAGGTTCTAGCAAAGAAACAAATGAATAAGCATCACAGATGTTGACTACTGATGATCGAGTCCTAACTCCTTGATTAAGATCGCCTATTATCTGATCAATAGGATGAGATGAAGCATAATGCCAATTTCTATGTTGTTCCACATTTTCTATAGGTATGACATTATTTTCTTCTAAATTTTCATCATTCAAACTTAGATTTCTTATTCCGTCAGATAATCTATCAATTTCTCTGTCAACATCATTTGGTACTATTCTTGGGAGAATTTTTGAATCGAAGTTTTCAGCATGTCTTAAATCCAAATGAGAATTTTCATGAAATTTTACATGCAGGGCTTCCTCAATGGTTTTTGTTGATTTATTATAAACTCTATATGCTTTACTTCTAATGGAATAACCAACAAAAATACCTTCATCTAATTTGGCTTTAAATTTGTCTCTTCGTTCCTTAGTGTTTAAAATAAAACACTTACAGCCAAAGAGTTTTAAATAACTTATTTTGGAAACCCTGTTATACCATATCTCATAAGGAGTTTTATCTAAAATTGGTCTTAGATGTACTCTATTTATAGCATAGCATGTTGTATGAACTGCTTTTGCCTAGATAAATAGGGGTAACTTATTCTCATTTAACATGGTTTTGGATATTTCCTGAAGTGATCTATTTTTACGTTCTACTATCCCATTTTGTGAAGGAGCTCTTGGAAATGAGTACTTATGATCTATGCCTAATTCTTCACAAAAGATGTCCATTTGATCATTATCAAATTTTGTACCATGATCACTCCTAAGTTTTTGAATTTTAACATTTTGCTCATTCTGAACTTTATTATAGAATATCTTAAATATTTCAAAAACTTTAGTTTTATTAGCTAGAAAATAGACCCAAGTGAATCTAGAATAGTCATCAACTAGTACAAAAGCATTGTTTACCTCCTAGACTAGTTGTTCTAGTAGGTCCAAATAAATCCATATGCACTAGTTATAATACTCTTTTGCTTGTTATTTCATTTAAGCTTTTAAAGGATGTTTTATGTAATTTACCTAGTTGACATGCATCACACATAAACTCTTTCGAGTACTTAATACTAGGTAAACCTCTAACTACATTCTTTTTAGATAGTTTTTGTAATAATTTTAAATTTGAGTGTCCTAGCCTTCTATGCCATAAAATAACTTCATTTGTTTTTGCAATTAAGCAAGCATTGTCTTTAATAATATCAGAAGGCAAATTTAGAATACAAACAAATCCTTTCTTGTATGTAGTGAATAAAATTTCGATTGTAGACATGTCCATAATTTTTCAAAAATTACTCTATAAAACTTCATTAAAATAGAAACACTCAATAAATTAAAACCTAAGTTTTCCACTAATAAGACATCATTTATAAAGTATTTCTCAGTTACCTGAACCTTGCCAGACCCAAGGATATTTGTTTTGCTTTTATTTCCAAAGGTAACTTGTTCGTTCTTGGTCTTTGTTATTTCTGTAAGTAATCATATATCTCTAGTCATGTGGCTAGATGCTCCATTGTCCATTATCCATTTTGATTTGTGTACCTACAAAACAGTCAAAAAGAGATTTTATCTCTTGGAACTCATTTTTGAGTGTGTCTAAGAATTTTAGAGAGAGTCATATCAAAATAATCCGTATTTTTAGACTTCAACTTATATATTTTCTGATAATTATTTTTTCATTTCTTTCTCTTAGTCTTATAATTATCAGAACATTCATCTCTATGTAAACCAGAGTTGAAATTTTCATTTCTAACATTATTTGATTTCCAATATCCGATATTCTTTAAATATAAAGAAAAATAATCAAGAATATTAAGATTCTCAAATGACTTAGCTTGATTTTTCTAAAAATTTCTTTTTACATTCTTACATCGTGTGCTATCATTTATATGCTGCATTTTGTCAACTTGCACATATTTTTCTTCCTTTTTAATTACACACGAAATATTTTTTCTCTTACTATTCTTAGTACTGGAAATAAAGACATTATTTTTAGCAGTGCCATCATGTAATATATAATTTTCAGAAGATGCATCATGTAAACCAATACCATGTTTTTCTATATTTCATATTTTACTACTAAGTTCATTTGTTATAGTTTCACTATTATTCCATTTACTTAATATAGCCTTTTGATCGCAGATCTTAATCTTTAGCATATCAATTTTTGAATTTAAATCAGTAATAGTCATTTCCAGTTTTTTGATTTCACAGATCATTTCCAATAGCCATAATTGCTACCTTCGAACATAGAAGGGCGATTAGTGGTCTGTCCTTCAGTCATAACTAAGATTTCAGAATTATCCATTTTAAACAGATGATCTGAAGTAAATAATAGGAAAAATCGATTCCTAAATAGAGAAATGAAGGCTTTTAATTACGATAATAAGGAAAGCTCTGATACAAGTTGTAGGATCGTCTGTATCACAAGAGGAGGGGTGAATTGTGTCTTTAGTAATTAAATACTAACGGATAAAACAAGAGCACAAAACACTCGTAAATGAAATTCTATTCTTTTATTTCAAAACAGAATTTACAATATCTTTTCAGTTCAATTTCCTTTTTGACGATTTTGATACAGTAATGTTCGATATATAATTCAAATAGGAAAACAAAGCTCTTATTCAAAACTAATTTTGAATTGTATATAACCTGATATTTATGCACACAGCTTCTTTCTTTCTCTTTGCTCAGCTTCTGTATTTCTTTTTCTCTAGTTGTTGAATTTCCAGAGTTGTTACGTTTGCAGCTCCTTTTCTGAAAATGCTTGGAATTTCGAACTTCTCTTGATGTTGGAGAATTTTTCAGAATATGAATATTCAAACTTAACTTTTCAATTAGGGATCCGGATTGAATATTTAGACTTGGTTTTTGAGATTGGGATCCTTAGTTGTAATGTAGCTCGTACTCTCTATTAGTAGTCAAACTCTGTTGTCTTTCACCTTCAACATGTTCATCCACTTGATCCACAATCCATAATCCATGTACTAATTTTCTCTTTAATCCAAATTACTTTCTATTTTAATTTCCACTTTCTCCACTAACATTTTGAATTTCCACGATATCCACTTTGTAGATTCATCGAAATTTTATCTTCCTAGAGTATTGTAGAATATCTTTTAAGTCTTCGATTTAGTCAAATATTTATCCTTTAAGTCCTGTAAAAACTCGAACACTTATCCTTTAACTCTTCGAGTTTTTGCACCTACAAAACACGTGACTAAACAAAGAAACTTATCTGTTCATTAGTCATTTTATAAAACTCGAATAGTTATCTATCCATGCATATAAAAACTCGAACATTTATCTAACTATTAGATTTTTCATTACCGAATGCACATGGAAAACACGTGACAATTTAAAACATTAAAATCACACGTGCAAATAACCTTAACTATACGAGTTTTTAATATAAAGTATTCGACAAAAACGAAACGTTAACTATCCGAAAGTTTAACTATATGAAACGTTAACTATCTGAAAGTTTAACTATCCGAAAGTTTAACTATTGCAAATCTAACTCTTCGGAAATCTTTAATTTATCTGACATAAAAATAAAACTTTTTGATAATCTGTTAATTATTATACTTAGAGAAATATACTTAGAGAATATTATGTAGATTTATTATCAAAATTAAATACGATAATAAAACATATATCATCAAAATTAAATACATAACAAACAAAAATGAATTGATTATGAGGAAACCTTTGCTCTTATTGCTAGACTTGAAATAATTAAGATGTTACTTGCTTTTGCCAATAGTATGAAAATAAAGTTATTTCAAATGAATGTGAAAAGAACATTTTTGAATGGAATTCTACAAGAAGAAGTGTATGTCGGATATCTCCTAAGATTTGAAGATGAAGACAAACCACATCATGTGTATAATTTAAACAATGCATTGTATGGTTAGACATCTTGATTAACAATCAGTTTAGTATAAGAATAGTAGACAATACCTTGTTCATCAAAATTGTCGACTCATACATATTAATTATTTAGATCTATGTTGATATTATTTTTGGTGTAACAAATGAAAACTTATGTCATGATTTTCAAAACTTAATGTAGAATGACTTTGAGATGAGTTTTATGGGAGAACTAAAATTTTTCTTAGGACTACAGATCTATCAACTATAGAATGATATCTTCATAAATTAAGAAAAATTCTATAAAGAGATTCTAACGAAATTTGGTATGAACAGATCTAAAGAGGCCAACACTCCTATGAACTCAAATGAAAAATTTGTTAAAGACATTTCTGGTATTGTTGTAGATCAAAAGAAATATAGAATAATGATTAGATCTTTTCTATATTTATCAGCTAGCATGCTAGACATTATGTTCAGTATATGTGCATGTGCAAGATATCAAGCCTCTCTAAAAGAGTCACATTTGAAAATAGTTAAATGTATTTTTAAGTACCTACAAGGTATAAAGGATTTTGACTTGTTTTATTCTATCACATAGTGATTTAATGTTAACAAGATATAGTGATGCAGATTATGTAGGTTGCAAATCAAATAGAAAGAATACTAGTGGAACATGTTAACTACTTGACCACTCACTTGTATCATGGTTCAGTAAAAAATAAAATTGCATAGCTCTATCTACCACTAAAGTAGAATATATTGTAGCAAAATTATATTATGCTCAAATTTTATAGATGCAACAGACATTATCAGATTATAGATTAAAATTTCAGAATACTATCATTAATCTATCCAAAAATATTGTACTACACTCCAAAGTTAAGCATATCGAGATTAGACATCACTTTCTAAGAGATCATGTTAAAAATGTCACATCTCACTAGAATATATCTCTACAACAAATCAACTTGCAGACATTTTCACAAAATCATTAAATGAATTAGCATTTAATTATATTAGACGAAATGTAGACATCTGTTCTATACATGACTTATGATATAACTCTCTATTATTATTGTTGCTTTTGGTATCATTATTGTTACAACTCAAGCTCACTATTAGGGAGCTTGTTTTATGTTAACATACCTTTCTACAAGAAATTAAATGATGTATTTTTCAAGGGGAGAAAATAGAGCAACAATATACTATTTCTATATACATCCCTTTTGGAAAATAACAAAAAAGGGAGAGAAAATCAAGGAAATCTCCTAGTACATAGATAAGGAGAGAGTGTGAAGAACATGCAACTTGACTTTAATATTATTTCTTGTGTATAGATATAATTTAGGGAGTGAAATATATGTAATAAATGTAAAAGTTTTTGTCATTATCAAGAAAGGAGAAATTAAAAGGACCTTTATATTTTTTTTAATGCAAAAATCTGTGAAGTTTTAAAATGTATTTCATAGGTACAATTAGAGCAGCCAAGCCAAACAAAAATCAAACAAATGTTGCACAAAATAATTCAATGAACACCAGATAGTTTCAAGCTAGTCAAATAGTTTAAGAAAACAATTTTGAATTTTCTTGAAAGGTTTCATTTTAAACTATCCAAAATTTGAATAATAGAGTAGGACTATGGACGAGTCAAATAGATAGTTTTAGATAGTTTTGCAAGGTTTTAGATAAATTGTTAGGAATTTAAAAGACCTCATGTATAGAACTTAAAGATTCACATGACAAACATGAAAGAAAAATCGCTCTAAGTGTTTTGGACGGTTTGGAATAACTGTTCGAGATTTGCAGATAGTTTCAGAACAATTGTTTGAGTTTTCAAAAGGTTTCAAACTGACAATTCAAAACTAAGAAATCTCATATGTAGAACTTAAATAATTACATGACAGGCAAAAAAGAATAATTGTTTGACCTTTCAGATAGTTTGAAACATTTCAGATAGTTTGAAAAAACTTTTGAATAGTTTCAAACAATTTCGGATGGTTTTAAGAAGTTTTTGGAGAGTTTCAAGAAGATATTATATTTAATTAATACTGAATGATAACTTTCTATATTTGGGACTAACAGTTTAGTAAATACAACAAGCTGACTAACATTAGAAGAAATTCAATCGTTACACCTTGTGGTATAAAAATAAATTGAAGATGGAAAGTTAAAGAAGAATGATTACATACATATACAGAGAGAGCAAAATTCCATAGGAATTTAGAAAGAACAGAAATTCAAGAAATATGTTTCAAGTATTGCGTAGAATTTCAACAAAAGGAAATCTAAAGTGTTGTAAGCTCTCTGTGCGTAAAATTTTGATAAAATTCAAGCTAGTTGGTTTGTTCAAGTTTGTATTAGAAAACTTCAAGTTCTATTGGTTGGAGCTTGTACTTGAAAGCTTAAAAAGTTGGTTGTTTAGAGCTTCTACTTGAAAGTTCAAGTAGTTGGTTCTTGCTTTTACTTGAAAGTAAGTGTGTGAAAATAAGTGCATAAGTGTTAGAGTACGTAGTGAAGTTCAAGTAATCATTAGGGGTGAACTAACCAAGTTGATGAATTAGATAAAAATTTTGGTTGGTTCTTACTTCTACTTAAAAGTAAGTATGTAAGTGTTGGATTACTTAGTGAAGCTTAAATAACCTTTGAGGGTGAATTAGCTAAGTTGGTGAATCACCTAAAAATTTCTGTGTTCTTTTAATTCTACTGTCCATGTTTTTGGTTATTTGTTTTTGCTTAATTGTGAACTCTCCAACCATATAAGTTAGAAATAATTTTAATTGAACATTTATCACCATTCACTCTCCCTCTAGTGAGCCATTTGATCCTAACACCTAAATGTAGTACCTTAAAAGAGAAGTCTTGTTCAACATATAAGCAATTGAAGATGATTTTTGAGACTAGAGTTGTTGGAGGAGGAACAAACACAATATTAATAGATTTTTAAACACTAAAACTTTCAATTTAAATGATGACGTATCTCCCTTGAATAACTTCAATAATATTAATATTACTTGTCTAATATCATCTAGTAATGGCATGTAGATGCAAACACCATCATCATAGTCCAAGCATTTTAAGAAGAAGCACAAGCAAGCTTGTCTTCATGCATAATCATCTGAAAAGATGGCAACCTCAATTAAAGAGATGGAAATAGATATGAGAGAATTTTTATAGGAATATAAGGAATGTAATAAAAGTAGAATGCAAATTACGAAATGTATTACCAAAGTTGAGAAAAAAAGAGAGTTCTTAAGAATGCAGCACAATGAATTGGTCATTATTCCATTGCTTGAATTAAGCGGTCTAGATGAATATGAAGTATATAATGTAATGACATTATTAAAAACAAAGAATATTTTTAGGTCTATTAAAGAAGATGAGACTCAATTGGCTGAATCACAATCTTGCAAAATATTCTTATTGTTATTGTTATTATGGGTATTGTTAATGTAAATGATGTAATAAACATTGTAGTACATTATTGTTTTGTTATGTAATAAACCTATTGTTATTGTTTGTGTGGTATATTGTGTTTATGCTATGATGTAGTGGACATTGCTATGGAATGTTGTGTGTTGATACAATGATGTAATATATTATATTTTTTATGTGATGATGTAATAGACATTGTTATTATTATGTAGTACACATTGTTCTTGTGATTATGTGTATTGTCATTATTATTGTTATTATCTAATTTAAATGCTCTTATTTATTTCCTTTTTTTAGGTTTTTTTTATTACTACAAATAGATTCAAATGAATGTATTAAAATTTTGAAAGAACTCATAAAAGAGAAAAAGATAGAATAAGAACAAATACTCATGCACCTAATGAAATTATAGAAATTTATATCTACATTAGCAAGTAGTATGAAACATATTATAAGAATTACTTTGAGAATAAGTAATAAAGAAGGACAACAATATATAATCATGTTATTAAATCTATTTTTACCTAATCAAGTATATAATTATATGAAACTCTATCGAATGAGTCATGTTTTTTTACATTTTTGTAATATTTTGCAATGTGAAGTAGTAGTGTAAGATAGTAAAAGTACGAGTGTATAAGAAAAATTTACAATATTTTTAGTTATAATTAGACAAAATCAAAGATATGATATAACTACTTATCACTTTTATTAATTTGATTGAACAATTAATACATACTTCAATAAAATGTTGAATGTAATATTAAAAATAAGATATAAACTATTAGTCAAATAAGAATCATCAACTCTGATATGAATTTAAAATAATCCTTATGTTTATCTTTACCTCAAGGTAAGATAATGTCATATTTCAATATGTTTTTAAATTAAGATACATCATTGTGTTATTTTTCTTTTAGAATTATATTAAATACACGTTACGTATATTAAATTTTTGAAGTAAACATTCAAACCGAAATCCAACCCAAAATCTTACATATTCCTCGTGGTAACTCTAACTGCAAACATCCAAACCTAAAACCCCTATGGTAACTCCTCACCCAAAACCAGAAAATCGAAAGAAAGAACAAGTCCAAATCACAATCCAACGTCCAAGAAATGAGGAACAAACCAACGTCTAAGTTGAAATCACAATCACAATCACAGTCACAATCGATGATTAATAAAACTCATCCATCTACAACCAAAATAGATTATGAATAAACCTACAATCGAAGATCGAGAAGGAGATACTTGGGACAACAGAAGCTTTCGACACAGGGGCGTGGAGTCGATGGGAGCTTTCCAGGTAGAAGGGTTGGAGGAGGAATTGCGTCGACGCTAATGGGGAGTCGATGGGAGCTTTCTGCGTTGGGTAGGGCACAAAAGAGGAAATCTTCTCCTCCAACGACGAGTGTGTCGAGAAAAATGATCAAGGGAGGAGTCGCATCGACACAAGAGATGAGTCAAACGTTGGGCGTGAAGGAGGAGATCTTCTCCTCTAACGACGAACACGTCAGGCAAAGATGCTTCAACAGGTAGAGATGAGTTGAGTAGGAGTTTTCCTGAGATCACCGGTACCGGTACTTATCAAAGAAGAAGAGAGAAAAATGACAATAGATAAAGATTTAAATATGAAAAAGATAGTGTAAAATCCAATTTTCTTCTATTCCTAACCTACACGTAGCATTATATATGGAAACATACTCCCGTACCGTCTCCCCCCAATTCGTCGTATCACGTGTGCACAAACATCACTATGATATCTCCGACATTATAAACGGATCCCACCCGAAAACACCGTCTCTCTCTCTCTCTCTCTCTCCACCACCGCCACCACCACAACCTCCTCCTCCTCCGCCGCGCCACCGACCACAGCAGGAAGGACTGAAACTGCCCGCAAGATGAGCGGGTACGACAGCAGAGCCACCGACCCTGGATCCTACCGCGACCGAAAAAGGTAAGGCCAGAAGAGAGCAAAATATAAGCAAAGATTCTCATCTCCTTCCTCGCAAAACCCTAGTTTGTATCCCAAAGGTATTTTTACTCTGATTGTAGTTTTGTTGTTGTGAGCAGCGATGTGGGTTTCGGTAGCTCCCATAGCTATGGAAGGAGCCTCAAAGATCGTGACCGGTTTTCTGCAGCGGATTTGGATGGGCTTCCGCCGTTCGAGAAGAACTTCTATGTTGAATCCCCCGATGTCTCTGCCATGACGGAGGCGGAGGTTGACGCGTATCGTGCCAAGAGGGAGATCACAGTGGAGGGGCGGGACGTGCCAAAACCCGTGATGACCTTCCACGATGCAGGCTTTCCTGGTAAATATTCGCCCTGTTGAAGAAGTGTTGCCCCAGTGTTCTTGTTTAGATCGAATGGTCGAAGGTGGTGAGCGAACATAGAATTCAACACCGTGGTGACAAAATTCATTACAAAATTTATATGTTGAGAAAGGAACTTTTGCGTATTCTTATACACTTATTTTCCAGTGAGTTGAAAATGCCTAGGAAAAATTTTATATGTTGAATCCAAATAATCATTACCACATACCTCATAAATGCTTGAGAATGTGCCATAGTGAGAGATATTTTCTCCTGACCAGCATCACTTTTTGGTATATTCATTTCCTTCTCATAGGGTTTTTTTTTACTACGAAAAGCTTCTCTTGTAATGTTGGTAATGTAGAGAAATTTGATTGATAAAATAAAATTTTTATTTTACTTTATCTGATATTTTTTCCTTGTGATGCTTCAGCAAATTGTTTATAAAACTTTTGCTTTCGAGCTCTTGACTTTTCTCCTTGTACGAGAAACTTAAATCTATCAATCACTTCCATTATTCTAGATTATGTCATGCAAGAAATTATTAAGGCTGGCTTTGTTGAACCCACCCCAATCCAAGCTCAAGGCTGGCCGATGGCCTTAAAGGGTCGTGATCTTATTGGTATTGCAGAAACTGGATCAGGAAAAACACTTGCTTATCTTTTACCTGCTATTGTTCATGTTAACGCCCAACCATTCTTAGGTACAGACTTTGATCTTGAAAACATTCTTTTTGCAGTAATTTGGTATATCTAAGTCTATTGAAAGTTTCTACTCCACTTGCTTCTGCAGCTCCCGGTGATGGTCCAATTGTTTTAGTTTTGGCTCCAACTCGCGAGCTTGCTGTTCAAATACAGCAAGAAACAACTAAATTTGGTGCATCTTCAAAGATTAAGAACACTTGCATATATGGTGGTGTCCCCAAGGGACCTCAAGTTCGTGATCTTCAGAAAGGTTTTCCTATATTACTTTTTCATGCATTTTTGTATGATGTACCTTTGACACTATTTAAATCATTAAATGTTTTTCAACTATTCTGATATTTGTTTGCTTTGACCTTTTCCTAACCAGGTGTTGAGATTGTAATTGCTACACCTGGGCGTCTGATTGATATGATGGAATCACATCATACAAACCTGCGTAGGGTGACATACCTTGTTTTGGATGAGGCTGATCGGATGCTAGACATGGGTTTCGAACCTCAAATTAGAAAAATTGTTAACCAGGTACTTCTACAAATCTTATCTGGTACATGATTTATATTTCATGCTCCTTTTCTTGTGTTGTTCTAACCTTATGGTAGACTTTCCCTGGTTAAGATCTTTGTAGTTCTGTTCATGAGCAATATTTTTTCATTCTAGGAGAAAACATAGTTATTAATGTTAGATTCTAGTATCAAGATTAAGAAGAGAATAATGAAAGTACATAAGAACCAAATAATTAGGTAGTAGAATCTAAAACGAGAAAAACTCTTTTTAATACAAGTAATCATTTCATTTCAAAGTTTATTTACCTCTCTATCTAGTTTTCATATTCATTCTTTTAACAAGTTATCTCTAATTATCATTTTCCTTTCATTTTTTGAGATTCTACCACCTAATTCTTGGGTTTTTATGTACTTTAGTCTTTCTCTTTCAAATTTTGATATTAACATTTAATACCAATAACCTATGTTATGTTAAAGGCTTGTTTGTGCACTCGGAATTGAATCTAATGGAATTTAAATTTTGCAGAATTTGATGAAAACAAAATTTGAAATTTAAGTATTTGTGTATGTTTAAGAATTTGAGGGAAATTGAAATTCAAATGTTTGTGCATATGATAGAATTGATTTGTATATATTTGTTTATAATAATAATGTAATATAATTATTTGTAAGTAATTTATTAATGAAGTTCTTAATTAATGAATTGAAGTAATTAGTCAAAATGTAATTAAGAGATGAATTAATTACTTATAGTAATCAATTAACATGCTACATAATTATATCTTCATATATCATTTAACATTTAATTAGATCTTTATATATTTACTAAATGAACTGATCAAAATTGTCATGTTGGTTAAAATTCATTTAAATAAATGGGTATGCACAAAAGCATTCTATAATTTTCAGCAGCAAATTTCTAAATCAGTATAATCATTAGTTCAAAACCAAGTATATGCAAAAATAAAAGTATATATCTGCATCCATGTGTTTCATGATTATTCTTGAGATCCAAAAATTCAAAAGTACAAGACCTTGGTTAAAATTGTAAAAGCAAATCATCATGTTACCACAACAAAATTATTGTCATTCTAGATATTCTGGATGAATGCATTGATTCAAACTATTCTTCTGCATATGAAAGTCTAGATGAACCTGGTAGAAGGTATACACAATACTACTAGAAAGTTATCAAAAATCACAGTAATAACACAATACTAGTAATACAACTATAGATTTTGTCTGCGTACATAACAATGCTTAGGATACATGTAAGTAATCTCAAAACAGTAAATGATTCAATTGGTATCTATATATAACTTGAACTTGGAAGTGTTGGATTTCTTCTCTTTTCAGCAATTAAAACTTCTAATATCTTATATTTCTGTTGAAATCGGTGCAGCAATAAAAAATGTAATATTTCCTAATAGTAGAAAAGTTAACAATCAAAAAATTGAAAAGGCCAATGGTATCAACAACAAATAATGTTTTAGCAAGTATCTAGAGCAGTTGTGTAGATTGAAGGAAAAAAAAATACAAACTAGGAATCCATAGTGATAGTTTTGTTCTTGCTAATATCCAATTTCACCTGAAAATATTCAGTAATCAATTTGTTGATTAATGGGCCTTTAGGAATGGTATAGTGGAGATCCCCAATAGAGGGCTTGCACAATCTCTTCATGGACAGCATGAGAAACAAGATTTATTTTCAGCTTATAAAGAAGTTGGGAAACCATGTGGAAGTTGGGCTCAATCAACAGGAGAGTATGTAAAAAAAAACAACAAGAAAGCACTTGTAAATAAGTTGACTATAGTTTGAAAAGCTTGACTATAGTGGAACAGGATGCGGTGGGCTTGAGATCGAGAGCAAGAGTAGTGCCTATGATGGGACATGGAATGTGACAGAAGTGACGAGATTTTCAGAGATTGCAATGTAAAGGAGTGGGAGCGGGACATGACATGTGTGATGGGAGTAGGAGTGGCACCTATGATGGGAGCAACGAAATTTTTAGAGAACTTGACACACAGGAGCAACAATGGGAGTGGAATGTGGTGCCAACAACACACGGGAGTAGGACACGACAGTGAGAGCGGGAGTGGGAGATTCTGTCCAAAATAGGGGAGAAAATAAATTTTGATGTTTTACAAAGGAATGGAATTTCATTTCTGTTGGAATTCATTTTCTCAAGATGCACAAATGTTTGTTACTTGGAATTGGACGGAAAATTTTTTCATTTTCATCTAATTCCAAGTGCACAAACCTCCCCCCCCCACCCCTAAGTTTTCTTTTGGAATAACCTTGTAGTCTTTGCGCATTCTTTGATTTATTTCTCTAGCAAGTAAAAAATTAGTTTAGGTGGTTTAGTCATATTTTAGGAGGCAAATGGACGCACTAGTTAGAAGAGAAGAATTAATTAGTGTAGAAAAATTAAAAGAAGTGGAAAAAGGCCTAAAATTACTTTGTTAGGAATTGTGAGAAAAAATTTAAATTTATATAATTTAACTAATAATTTGACCAAAATAGAAATATATGGAAGACAAGATTTATGTAACAAACCCAAATAACATGCTTATGGCATATGTGCTTATAGCATATTTGACTATAAGAGCCTTTCACTAATTTTGATCCTTTCCATAAAAAAATTTGTAGATCCGCCCTGACCGTCAAACTTTATATTGGAGTGCCACTTGGCCAAAGGAAGTTGAACAACTTGCAAGGCAGTTCCTCTATAACGCATACAAGGTAAATGTTTTTATGGTGTTCTATGCAGGTGATTTTCTTTTTGTATGATATCTCGATGACATCTGACAGGGTTGGCCCTTGATATGGGATAGGTGATTATTGGTTCCATAGACCTAAAGGCTAATCATGCAATTCGTCAAAATGTAGAGATTGTCACTGAGAGTCAGAAATATAACAAGTGAGATATCTTTTATATGCTTGCCTATTGTGCTTAAAATATTTTACTGTGTACTGATTATATATAATTTAGATTAGTGAACCTACTTGAGGACATAATGGATGGAAGCCGCATTCTTATATTCATGGACACCAAGAAAGGGTGTGACCAAGTTACAAGACAGCTCCGAATGGATGGTTGGCCTGCTCTCTCCATCCATGGTGATAAGAGCCAAGCAGAGAGAGACTGGGTCCTCTCAGAATTCAAAGCTGGAAAAAGTCCTATAATGACTGCAACTGATGTTGCTGCTCGTGGTCTTGGTATACGCTCACTGCTTCTGTGACTGTATCTTCTCTTGTAGGGTTGAGGCATTTCTAAAGTATCTTTTTTCTTATTGCAGACGTAAAAGATGTGAAGTATGTTGTAAATTATGATTTCCCTGGGTCACTAGAGGATTATGTCCATCGCATTGGCAGAACGGGTCGGGCTGGAGCAAAAGGAACTGCATATACATTCTTTACCGCAGCAAATGCTAAACATGCAAAAGATCTCATTAATATATTACGAGAAGCTGGGCAAAAGGTCAGTCCAGAATTGACTGCAATGGGTCGGGGTCCACCACCAATGCCAGCAGGTGGGTCATACTTTAATCATCTCTAGAAATTTGTTGTTACAGCCTTTCGTTGTTGCTTCAAACTTTCTAACTGTATTGTTAACATATTGTGGGTCAATGGGTAAACAGGTTATGGTGGCTTCCGTGATCGTGGAAGGGGTTTTGGAGGACGGTCATATAGTTGATGCATCAAATTTAGCAGGCACACTCCAGCTTGCTGTAAGTTGTAATCCCTGATCATTGGGATGCTTCAAAAATGTAATTCTAATTTGCTGAATTTCCAGCAGATACATCTTTGACAACCAGAAATATGTAGAAGTTTTGCTTAATGGTTGATGGGAAGAATGCTTACAGAAAAGTTGGCAAATTAACAAAATTAGGAAGGTTGGGTACAAACAAACCAGAACTCCTATTTTTCCATACATGAAGTTACAGTGGGCACCTGTGTGGAGATAGGAGACCAGAATTGATGGCAATGCAAGGGACGGAAAAACACATGCTGACATGAATTAGTTGCATTGCTTTCGTTGATGATAAAATGGAATTGGTTTGAGAGAATGAAATGAAATTTTAACTATAGGTGCTTGAAATATTTGTGCAATAATTTAGGAATGATGAATTATTTGTCATAGACGGTATGAATGGTCATCTTGGGTTCGTATGTTGCAATATCTTATTCATATTTCCAGCCACCTCACAGCCACTTCTTTTTCAGAAGATAGGTAAGATTCACGAGGGCACCTTTATAAAGACGGTGGTGCTCATCTTTGTAAAGTTAAGATCCGTTCCTCACAAGAGTATGGCATGAATCCTTTATAAAGACTGCTCATCTTTGTCCAGAATGTTGGTATCTTATATTACTGAATTATTTTTTTCCTTGCTTTCTCGAAATTAAATAAAGATCTACTCATCTGCGTAGATTTTAATTTTTAAAACTTCTCGCAATGGCTATTGAAGTATGCTTTTTCACTCTGTTTAGCCCTTAAAATTCTATTTTTTACACATGACTGCCGTACCAGTTCAACCGTAAACTCTTGCTTTTGACTGCTTACAATTTATTCAGTAAATATCTGTATTTATTTCTGATAAAGCATATGACTGGTTTGGGGCAACTTAAAATATGAGAACTGTTATGTGTACAAGTTACTGACAGGCTCTAATTTTTTTCATAATAGATTTGCTTCCTTCTAACTCTGATGGGCATCCTACCCTTCATAGTCACCATTGGGAAGCTGACAATGGTATCCTCCTCAGCCATCCACCTGTCAGTGCAAACTATCATTGATGCAAATTTGTAAACATAGCACATGTATATACATGTTATTAGCACTCCTAGGCGTAATGCTTGCAAGATAGATGTTCATGCCTGTTTATATATTCTGATGATATGAATACATGAACTTGCATTTGGTATAGAAAACTCTATGGGATAATATATGCAGTTGCAAGTTCTTACGTAAAATTGGTGACTAGATGATGTAAGAAGACAGATGCCAAGAGTCTTGCCAGTTCAGCTCCTGGGCACAGGCGCAGCCCACCACCAAATGGAGTGAATTTGCAGGTGCCTCCTACATTCCTGTCCTGTTTGGAGAAACACAGGAAAATGGTACGTAGTAGTGGTACTTGACAAAATTTAGTATTTGATGGTGAAAAAGAGAATAATATTAGTGATGAATGGGATGTTTCATGTTTGCTTCTTCACCTGCCATCTCCATGGGTTAAATCTGTGGGGGTCATCATAGATTTCCTTGTCAAGGTGTACCGACCTGAAGTATGCTAACACACACCACCCTTGGGGGATGTGGTGTCCTTTTATCTCCATTTCTCTTACTGCTTTCCGGTGAACGCCAACGACGATGTTGGCCATCCTCAAGGTCTCAGAGATAACCTGTTAATAATATTTGTCTCATTTCAGATGAGGCACTTCCATCATCAGTGAATTCTTTAAGATGCCAAATTCTAATAATCATACTCATCTCCCTGCCTTACATTTTGTGTGAAGGGCAAAGACATGTAGTCTGCCCAGCATATCTTCTCACTTGATTTGTCTTTGTTTAACTTGAACTGCATGTTCTCTTCCTGTTATGTTAGCATTTATCATCAAACGTGTCAAACTAAGAGAGCAGGTGAAGGTGGTGATGTTGACGATTCACTGAACTTGTGGATGGTTTCCTCGAGGATCACCTACCTCTAATTGTCGGAGGGCAGCTGGGCAACCACTGAGGTACTTCACGGCTAGCGTTATGAGGGTGGGCAATGATTCCTGGGCAGGTATCATAAGATCAATGACGTTGTCGGAGATATGCTTGTCGGTTATCTGGCCGCTGTCATCGTCCATCAGTGCATCGATGACATCTCGTGGGCTGCCCGTGTTGCTGCACTTCCTCCTCCTCCTCCTCTCCTTGATGATTTTTTCCACGATCTTTAGTATTCCCGCCTTCGCCTGTAGATGGAGAGAATCGGCTTCATGCCCGTCGCGTGCATATGATGGACAAGGACGACGCTTACCTGAAGTGATCTGTGCAACCTGAGCCCAGGTATCTTCACTGGTAAGGAGATGAATCCGGCTGCGAACTCTTGGAATTGCTGATGCAAATGGCGCATGTCGTCTCCAGGCTCCAGACCCATCAAGCCTCTCAGTAGAACTTGGAATGTGGCCTTTCTTGGCCATCATCAGATGTGAGAGATAAATATGTTAAATACAGGATAGTAACATCATTGTCCATCTGCATGAATCACATCCAGAGGCATGTCTGGTCCCTTACGTTTGCACACACACACACACACGCATACCTGTTTGGCGACGTCCTGGATATGGATGAACTGGTCGTCCTGCCATGCCTCCTGCAGCTCTGTCATGCATTCCTGCAAGTCCTCAACCAGCTGAGACTTGACATGCGGCGACTTGAAGGAGGAGCCCAGAAGGCCATGCATCCTCTTGTGCAGGCTCCCATTGATTTGGAGTATGGAGTGCTCGCCGAATAGATCTTGAAGGGACCTTGGATATGAAGGCACGAAGGTGTTGGCATCGCTTTGGAGGATGACCTTGCTCACCTGTGGGTCGGTGGAGATGATGGTCGGCATCCCGAATAAGTGGGACTTGAACACACCCCCATACCTATAGGAATATCGATCGATCAATGGCTTTGGGTTGTGATTATTTATTTATCTATATACGTACGTATGTACGTACCTTAGCCTACGCTTGTCCATGAAGCTCTCCGGGGAAGGAGATCGGGCACAGTAGATGTACTCCAGCGTCTCGCCGATGAAGGGCCAGCCTAGACTTCCCCGTGGGAGCTGCCTTCCCCTTCCATCATTCCTCTTCCTCCAACTGATATGGATTCTGGCCAACAGAAGAAAGATTGCTCCTATGCATAGTATGGACGTTAAGAACTCCATATATCTACTTGATACCACCACCCCCAACTGCTTGTTTACTGCATCGGCAGCGGCTTTATATTCATGCATGCACAAATGTTTCTTGTTTATGATAGAATGATAGGGACTCATGCTTTTTCATTTACCCGTCGATCCATGACATCCAGAATAGGAAAACCATAATTTATCCCGCGTGCGCTGGCTTTCACACATCACATGCATGCATACTTTAATAGATGGATCGATCGGTCATCTCTTTGAAATCTATATCTATATCTATATCTATATCTATATCTATATCTATATCTATATCTATATCTATATCTATATCTATGTATAGAGAGAGAGATATACAGAATAAATTAAATTTCTCCGTGATATTCATGGTGGGTGAGATGTCAAGAACAAGGTGGTGGTGGTGATGACGATTATGATGAGACAAATAAAGAATATCCAATGTCTAATGTGTTAATTAATTATTATACATTAGAGATTCCCCTTTCCTTTTTTTAAGCACCGACCATTGTGGCTGGTACCCTGTCACAAAAGCTAACATATGGGTGTCACATCATTGACATAGTTATGGATAAATCTACGAGAGAGTGATCATCTTCAGGTCACTAAACCCTAAGCCAGGCACTCACCATAACCATATTTTGTGCTTGGCAAGAGTCTGAAAATGAGATAACCCATCAGTAGTAACTTATTTTGTTTGCTCGTTTGAGGAATGTTACGCTATTTTGTTAGCTTGGTTTTGGGATATGCAGAAACTTCATAATTCATGTAATGTGAGAAACTTGATAGCTTGTAGGGATGCCGCATTATTTTTTTGAAATATTGGTTATGTTGGGTGGAATGATAGAAAGTTTATAAGTCACATTTGTAACCAGTGAACATAAAGTATACGTTTGTCATAAACCATAATTGTCAGATACTTATATCATAGGCCTTACAATAAAATTACATAGGATATTCACATTGGTAAAATCATATTGCATTTCGCGGTACAAAGTGTAAACGAAGAGAAACGGAGAGTCAGCAGGACTTGGGCAGACATGGTATGAGTAAGTTCCTCAGCCTCTGAAGTACAAACCCGTCAAAATAATAAGCTACTGATACAAATTGGAATGCGTAAGACAAAATGACAATGATAATGGACAAGTTCATGGCAACTTGTTATTAAAATAAATCGAGTGAGTTGAGCTGACACTCCTGTTCTACTCAAACAACAAATTTCATATATATGCTTACTATGCAGCATTAGTGTAATGGGCCTGTCCCCTTCAACAAGATTTCTGACAAAAATGCAAAGCACAGATATTATTACATCCTCACCTGAAACTACAGAACTGCCCTCAACGAACTCAAAATCTTTAGTAGATCAATTGGAACTATAAAGAGCGGCGTTAACTCAAGGAATATGTATGTTTTCATGCCAGTATGTATACATTTGTGTTCATCTTGATCGCCATGTTTACAGCTTTCTTCCATCTATTCAGGACAATATTTATCTGGGAGAAAAGTGAATCCAACAAATTTCAACAAGTGCCCTTTTGTTCCATGCCCTGGCAATCAAAATAAATGGTGGAAGATTTTGACTTACCATAATGCAACTCCATTGCGGTCATACTCCTTGACATCCGTGATTCATATACTGCAAACTCATCACCTTCACGAACATTATATGACAAACTATGTAGAAGCTCTTCTTGAGACGTGTAGAAGACATGCCTGCCATTTGTGCTTTTCATCTCCAAGGGTGTCTTCATTAATGGTCACTTTTGATGACTGCCATAAATCAACCTTGTTCTCACATTCACATTAGGATTGCAATGCCAACTCATACCTAAACATTTAGTCATAATATCTGTAAGTTGATTTACAGATAGATTTCACAAAATCTAATTATATGATACCTTTTAAAAAATTTTCACAAACAGAATAACAACCAAGTTTGTTGACACCTCACTCTAAAGTCCAGTGATTAGCTAAAGTTGTCAAATACTGAATTAAAACACCTAATTAAATCATCAAAAACACTTAATCACTTAGAAATATCCAATTGAACTATTAAATCAATTAATTAAAAATACTCAATCAAACTATCTAAGTCACTTAATCAAAATACTTAAACTACTTAATTGAATCACTTAATTAAATCAATGAAATTACTTAATTAATTCATTCATAATACTAAAATTACCTTATAAAAATACTTAATCACACTCTTTAATCTTTAATCAAATCCTTAAAATACTTAATCCAATCCTTAATTTATTCATTAAAATACTTACTTTAATTCTTAATTAAATCCTTAAAAAATTACCTTATAAAAATCCTTAATCACACTCTTTAATCTTTAATCAAATCCTTAAAATACTTAATCCAATCCTTAATTTAATCATTAAAATACTTACTTTAATTCTTAATTAAATCCTTAAATCAATTAATCTTTAATTAAATCCTTAAAAAACTTAATTTAATCTTTAAGAAAAATTTGAAAATACTTAATTTAATCCTTAAACACTTAATCTTTAATTAATCTTTAAATCATATTAATTAATACCTTGAAATTCAATTTTTTTATCCTTTATAACCCTCCAAAATTTCTCTTTAATTCCTATTTAATCTCAACCATCTATCCTATATTTAACATTGAGATGATCTCCTTTCAAACGTTATAATTTTGACCTTTCATTTATATCAAAATGATTGTGATTCAATAATTTAAGTTACTCATCTATCAGTCCTTTGATTCCCATCCGATAACTTAGATTTAACTTCATCTTTGCCCTTGAATTGTTTAAAACCTTTAATTCAACATCCCACGTAGGATTTTCATCTTCATCATTCTAATCTCTCCTATTTAGTCTTCGCCATCAATCACATCCACCATCATGCCACTATTTCCTCTAGCGCCGACAATTGTCATCCAATCATCAACTTGCTCGTCACTACTGCTTTGCTTGTTTGTTGACCTGCAAAATCCTGCCGCTCGTGTCGTTTTCTCCCCATTGTCCTCTCTTACACCCTTAACTCGTCCTTTCCATGTGTGTTAGTCGTCCCCTACAACTCACCGGCACATAGATCGGTCATCCATTTGCTAGATGGATGGCTGTCCACCTCCTTTTAGCCTTCGGCCGACTCTGATGGACACAACTCATCGTCTTCTACCAATGAACTCTATACTATAAAACACCCCCTAAACCCTTATTTTGAGGCACCCTTACCACACTATCAGAACTCTTAAGCTTCCAACATATGAATGTCTTCATTTTGATGCCTTCGTTTGTCAAATTTCTACCTTCGCCGATGGACCACAATGGGTTTGATGATAGGTTGACAACTCTGACGATCTCCCTAACTTCCACTGGTCATCAAAATTCCAAGGTGAAAGCACCACCAGAATGATCTCAACCTCCTCAATTCTTTTCAAACAACTACAACACTTGAATCTATAACCCAACACCAACTTTATGACAACCTCTAGCAACTTCTCTAGCGATCCTACATTGGATGCTAGTGAACTCTTGGTATGCTAATGGCGATTTGGGTAGACCATCCACCAACTCCGATGACCCTTGTTAACCACTTTTAATCATCGAAACTCTAAAGTAAAAGAACCTTTGGAACAACCTCAATTTTCTTAATCCTTCCAAACAAAGTAGCGTCACATTTTGCACCCTCCAACACCCTCCGGTGGTTCTTCGATGAACTTTCGACAACCTCTTCTCTATTTTTGGCTAATATTTGGGTCTTTTTGTCTAAAGTCAAAGTTGACATACAAACTTTAGCGAGTCTCAATTTCATTTTTATTGAAATAACTTTATCTTTAATGGTTTAATTAAATAAACTCTCCAAACCTTGCTATCGATTCCTCACCAACTTCTAACCCTTATTTTTCTATTTGTCTTTATTTCAAATCGAAGAATAGAATACTCACCTAAATTAGCCTTTTGACCATTTAGGTTTGTAGCCGATGGGGTAATACCTAGCTAAAGGGGACTCTTCATGTCAAATGACCAATCCTACTTTCAGTCTTTCAGCATTTTCTCTTTTCTTGCATGCCACATATTCTATGATTTTCAAATTAGAATCTTACTGCATGTCACTCCCACGACTTTCTAGTTTTCTTTCCTTACTATTTTATCGCATTGTTCTTAATCCATCGGACCATCTCCAAAACTCCCATCTCATGGTGAAGTCAGCTTACTAAACTAATCTCTAGAGTTCCAACAAATGATTTTGTTACAAATATCTTTGATTTTCCAATTTAACGATTTGTTGGTGAGTATTTCAATATACATTCTTATGCTTGTGCATGCTATGGTTACTTTCATATTTTACATTCATTTCCATGCTATTTAAATACATTAGCATAAATGTATGTTTACATCTTAAATGCACTCACACTTCATTTCTTATCATAATCCACACTCATGTGGTCTCATTTCAAACATTCCATCTCATGCAAACATCCACACATCCCATGCATTAATCACTGCACCCTCACTTCACTCTCACTTTATGCATTATTTCACTTAATGCCCTCTTAACTTATTGTTTAGAATGAAAAAGTGCATATTATTAATGGTTAAATGATGGTTAATTGCATAATATTTAGCTTATCATATGAGAATTAAGTCATTATGTTATAATTGCACTGTTATATGCTTTAATTAAAGAATCTGCTTAAATTGGGGAAATTAATATCAATTTAGTACATTTCTGAACTGTTAATAAGTTGCAGGTTGTGAAATTCTTAAGTATCTGAATTTTCTAATATTTCAGACAGTTATGTTTAACAGACCAAACATATATCGGATAGTTATGTTTAAACTACCAAATAGTTATGTTTTAAAAGAATAGTTTATTATTTCCTGAAGTACACGTGTCGAAATCATAATGCATGACTTAAGTGAACTTTTGGTGAGTTATTTGTAACTATCTGAAATTGCAACTAGACATCGGATAGTTATATGTGTAACTTTCCGAAATCTCTTTTTATTGATAAAATAGTTGTGGACACGTGTCATGTTCTGGTAAAGTGACTTAAGTGGATTTTCGGTGAGTTATCTATAACTATTCGAAATGCATCTGAGCATCGGATAGTTAGACTTGTAACTCTCTGAAATGTTTCTTTTATTATTAAACTATTGTTGACATGTGTCGAGATCTGGTAGATTTACTTAAGTTATATATCGGTGAGTTATTTGTAACTATTCGAAATGCATCTAAGCATCAGATAGTTAAGTTTGTAACTATTCGAAATGCATCTGAGCATCGGATAGTTAAGTTTGTAAGTATCCGAAATGCACCTGAACATCAGATAGTTAAATTTATGCACGTGTTTTATAGTTAAATCAACGAAGAAAGTCCATTGAGTTATCTGTAACTCCACAGGCTATTTATTTTCTAATATGCCACTATAGCGGTTGCAGAAACAAGACAGTTGGAAGAAAAACCACGATCGCACGTATCATGTAGGAATTCACTCGTCGAAGGGAGAAGAAAGCATTGCCGTTGATATGAATGAAAGAAATCCAATCGACCATTCAAGCAGAAGTAATTACCACTGAAGAAATATAAAAGAAAAGAAGAAAAAGAAGAAGAGTGTGTGATCGATGGGCGGCCAGTGTGTACAAAGGAGGAGCACCGAGCTTTCTGCAGATTGTGTCGGCAATTCTCCAAAGTACCACACCAACCATCGTTACCACCACCACAATCACCAACCATCGGAGGTCTATGAGGATACTTTCTTGATGTCGGGTCGATTTCGAGCCAAACACAATGCTTGACAACCACTGTGAGGAGTGATCGTGTCGCAGGAAGGGAAGCCATTTTCACCAAGCGTCGACTCATATTTCAAGAGATCGTAAAGCTTCTAGCCTTGGCTTTGGGTTGATGCCTGTATGTTGAAGAGGAGATCATCTTGCAATTCTGGACTTGCGATTCTATAGGGAGAGGAGACAGGATTGTAAGTGGTTTAATTTTCAGTGGTGTAATCGCGTCGTATGTAGTGACAGAAGTATTTACTATCGATTGAGATTACTTTACATTTCACATTTCGCCCATTCTCATGTTCATATTAAAACAAAAATACCAAAAATAATTTATCTATGTTTGTATGTTGTATTTGAGTGTTGTATCGTGATTAATGTTATCTTTATCAGTGTTGTGATTGTTTTATGTTAGTTTTAGTTTTACAGTTTACTGAAATTAGTTCGATCAAAAGACTTAAAGATTTTAATGGTTACTGTTTGAATTATCTGAATGTTAGTGTTGCTTAATGATAAATCCAATGTTAACTAACATTAAAGAGCTTAATTGATGTTATTTACAATCTGTGGAATCGCCCAATGGTTGGCCGAATTCCTCTGTAAATAGCAGTATTAAAAAGAAAAGATAGACTCGTGGAGTTAACTTAAGTCCACGAGGTTAGTCCGTTGAGTTAGCTATAACTCAACGAACTTTGTCCGTTGAGTTAACTGTAATTCAATGGAGAGCTTATTGAATATATAAATTTGATTGTTAACAAACAGATAGTTCTCAACTCTTAAGCAATTCTCTATGGGATCGACCTGTACTTGCACACTGATACAATAGACACTGTACACTTGTAGTTAAAGTACAAATTGGAATTAATATCTAAATTGTATTAAAGGTTGTTTGTTTACTTCTAAAAGAAAAAGAATAGGAATAAAGATAAATTAACTAAGTAAAAAATAGAAGTTAACAAATCATAGTTTTTCTGGTGCGTTGCTGGAGATCCAAACAAGTTTTCTAGTGTCGTGCTGGGTAATCGAACACTCATTCATATATATTTATGTCTTATGCTCATACATTTACATCTTATGTTATCGCACATTCATTTGATTCACTCACATGCTTCTATATCTCATGCATTTTGTACTATCATTTACACCTACTTAATTCACTTATGTGCAACCATGTCTCACCACAAATTCATGCTTCTTTGTTTTCATTCATTTCATGCTATATGACACACATGTTCATGTTGAATTCAATCCTTGTTATGTTTTCATTCATTTCATACCACATTGCACTTAGGCATTAGTCCATGTCAATGATGCATTCAATCCTTGTTATGTTCTCATTCATTTCATGCCACATTACTCACATAATAATCCATAACACTACAATTATTTATTCTATTCATACTATTTTTCATACATATCTTGCCATGTTAACACTCACATTCTACTTCATCTTTATGATGTAAATGAACATTACATAGCACTACACTTTTATACATTCATGCCTCACATCTATACCTCACTTATCTCTTCATTAGCATGTTGAAATGGTTCGCATAATGCATCCACATTCATCAATCCACTCATTCATGCAACATCATTAACTATGCATCATGTTAATTAACTATGCTTCATAACTTAATTATTCAAGATTTAATCATGTATTATTATCTTAATTAATCATGCATTATCATGTCTAATCATGGATCTTAACTACCATTATCATACTTAATCGTCTCTTAATCATGCCTCTTATTCCAACCATATAAGTTAGAAATAATTTTAATTGAGCACATATCACTATTCACCCTCCTTTAGTGAGTCATTCAATCCTAACAATTGGTATTAGAGTAGGTTAATCCTTATTAAGATTTAACTCTTTAGGATTTATGACATCATTTCATAGAGAGGGTTAGAATATTCATCGTCCTCCTTTGTTTGACAATACTACTTATAGTTACTAAAAACATAGGATGAAATGTTTCCTCAAGAGCTCAGATATGAGACTCTAGAAAGTGGTGATTCGTGGAACACCCCTTCCAAACAATCATAATGATGATTAAACTAAGGAAGATGAGAGAATCATCTAGATAGATGCTCATGGGTTAAATATCATTTACTATGCATTAACTTTTGATTTATTTAACAAAGTTTTAGCATGTAAATCTACTCACAAGCCTTGGAATACTCTTCAAATAACTTTTGAAGGTACTAACCAAGTGAAATATACAACAATTAGCATCTTGCTTAGAAAGTGTGAATTATTTAAAATATTTGATAATGAATTTATTACTAACATATTTTTTAGATTTACCGAGATCATTAACAATCTAAGAGGTCTTAGAAAGGAATTTTTTGTTCGTGAATAAGGGCAAAAAATGCTCAAGAGCTTAAACTATGCAATGGAAACAAAAGTTTACTTCAATTCAAGATTCCAAAGATCTCAACACATACTTGGTAGAAGATCTGATGGACAATCTATTAGCCCATAAAGTTCAAATGAAAGAAGGAAAGATGAGGAAGGAAGTATTGAAAAGAAAATAGAAAAGAAGAAAGAGCTAGCCTTCTCGTGAAGTGAGGATCTTCAAAGTTTAGAAGAAGACAAAGTCATGTTATTGGCCAAGAACTTTAGAAAATGGATGAAGAAAAGAAGTAAACCTAGCACATCAAAAAGTAAGGTTCCAGTGTGCTTTAAATGTAAAAAGTAGGGACATATACAACCTCATTGTCCACTACAACTAGAAAAAGATCAACAAGAAATAAAGAAGAAGAAGAACAAAAAGAAAATGACATTGAAAACTATTTGGGATGATAGTAGTTTATCTAGTAGCTCATCTAGCTTAGATGAAGATATACTAGCCAACGTGTGCTTCACAACACAAGAGGTATGCTTTACTTCATTTTAATGTGATTCTAATGTAGACAATGAAAGTTTAGATATAAATATTCTTTTATTTACTATAGATAGTTTGTACATTAAATGTAAAAATTATAAAAAGAAAATTAAGCATTTGATTGCATGTTTAGAAGATGCATATGATGAACTTGAAAAATTACATGTTGATAATATAAGCTGCAAGAATGATGAATTGATATATGAAAATAAGAATCTGAAATTACTAACTTAAAAAATATTGTGCATAAATTTACCAATGGACAAAATAGATTGAATAAAATCATTGGTTCTCAAAGATATATTTCAAACAGATTTGACCTAAGGTATGCTACTCCTTAGGAAACACCTTACTATGGTGGTGTCATTTGATTCTACAAAGATGGTACTACAATGTTTGCCATCAAAAGAAGATTTAGATTAATGTGGCTACCAAAAGGTAATAATTTAAATGTTTTCAAGACTAACATTTCTAGACTTAAGAAGATATGGGTACTAAAATCTATTCTCTCTATTTGAATTGTAGAATTATGACATTTAGGGGAAATGTTTAAAATGAAATCATGCATAATATTAGTGGTTAATAAATGATTAATGGTATGCCATTTAGCTTATCAGGTGAGAATTAGGCCATTATGTTACATTTATATAATTATAAAACTTAATTAAAGAACATGCATAATTTGAAAGAATTAACATTAATTAAATATCACTTACGAATGATTGAAAATTCCTTCTTTTACATATTATTAAATGTTATATACGCATTGCTTTATTAGACTACAGAATTGGATGAGTCCATTAAGTTACACTATAACTCAACGAAGTCAATCCGTTGAGTTAGTAATTAAGTCAACAAAGTAAGTTCATTGAGTTACGTTAACTCCACAAACCAGTTATTATCTAATGTGCACTTTTGAGCAGTTCTAGGAAATGCATAAGAAAATCACATTGCATGATTCATGCCTATGATCTCTATCATGGAATGGAAGAGCAATTACAACTGTTGATACGTTGGAAAGAAGAATCCAGCTAGTCATTTTGGTGCCAAAACAGTTATAGTGAAAAAGAAATATAAAAGGATTGAAAGAAATCAAGAGAGGGGAAGAGATAGTTGTGTTTACTATAGAAAGCGTCAGACATTCCTAAAGATATCTCTCATTGCTACTCATCATTCATTAGAGGTCTGTAAGGATAATTTCCAGAGTCAGCTTGATTCTGAGCAAACCATGGTGATTGACAACTACTACAGAGGAGTGATAACATCATAGGAAGGAAATGCTTCTTCATCAAGCATTAAATCATCTCTTAGGAGATGGTTAAAGCTTCTAGCCTTGGTTTCAGGTTGATGTCAATTTGTTAAAGAAGAGATCATCTTACAAAAGTTTAGGTTCACAATCTAGTAGGGAGAGGGGCACTTGACAGTAAGTGGTTAATGTTGGATTGTAGTATCACTAGAGGGAGGGTGAATTGTGTCTTTAGAAATTAAAAATCTAACGGATAAAACAAGAGCACAAAACACTCACTATTTGTAATTCCAAACTTTTTATTAACAAAGTAAGAGGTTACAATTGTTTACAACACAATTTCTTACTTGTCGATTCTGATACAATTTAATTTGATATACAATTCAATATAAAAATCTAACTTATTCTAACCTTGATTGAATTGTATTTTTAAAACCTAAGCTTTTACACATAATTTCTGATTCTTTTGAAAAATTTGCTTAGCTTCTATATCTCTTTTCTTCTTTCTTTGAATCTCCGAGACTTCTTTGAAAAAACTCTTTTTCTCTATTTTGTGTGGAATGTATAGGTTGGATATCTCCTTCTCTCAATTGAGATTCTTCTAATTTGTGTAAGGATTTCTCTATTGATTTTGGGGTATCTCTGTATTGAGTTTTGGGATGTTTAGAGATATTTCTGATATAGCTCATACCCTTTACTTATAGTAGTAGAACTGTAATTTCACATTCAATATGTTCATCCACTTAATCTATGATCTCACATACTAATTCAATTTTAAATTATCCACATTCTCCACTATCTTTTTGAATTTCCATGATCTCCACTCCCTTTTTGTATTTCCACGATCCTATGTTGTAGAACAATCGAAAGTCTTCTTTCTAGAGAATTGTAGAATATATTTTCTAAGTCACCATTTTAGTTGAATACTTATTCTTTAAGATTTGTAAAAACTTGAATACTCATTTGTAACTTTTTGATTTTTTCACTTATAGAACACATGACTGAAACAACAAAACTTAACTTTTCATTAGTCACCTTATAAAACTCTAATAGTTATTCATTCATGCGTAAAAACTCAAACAGTTATCTAACTCTTCGACTTTTCTTTGCTGAACGCATATGAAAAATACGTGAAAACTTAAAACATTAAAAACACACATGTAAATAACTTAACTATACGAGTTTTTAACATAGCTCTTCGACTAACTCGAAACGTTAACTTATAACTATATGACTTTTTAAAATATATTAACGCCTAACTGTGCGACTGATATACTTAGATTTATTTAGACTTATTTATAGACTTAATAAAATATTCATCATCAAAATAAAATTCCTAGCAATCTCTCCATTTTTGATGATGACAAAACCTAATAAGTCTAATCTTCTAAGTAATCTTTCTCCCCCTTTTTGTCATTATAAAAATCACTAATTTAATGTATGGAAGAAACAAATTACTAAGTATATAAATTCAAAAAGAATTTTAACTAGCATAAAGCAAAATGTGAATTCATAATAAATAAATATGCATACATGATAATGAAGATGTAAACAGTTATATATTTTTGGTAACAAATTACAATAAATGTTTTCGTTGAATACATAATTTGTTTTTATTCTTTCACAGGGCTCTTTATCTTCTAAAAATGTTGAATAGATTTTTTGAAATCTTCTATGCTATTTCTACACTAACTTTGTTTATTTGTTCAACTATTTCTTAATCTAAGTCTATTCTTCAGACTTGTGAATGGTGCTATATTGTTTCTATATGTCTATTCATATAATGTTATTTTTGTTGTACTATATGATGCCTCAATTGCTATTCTTGTTGGTGTGACTATTCTATTGGTTGTTGCTATTGTGGCTACTCCTAATAATGATGTTGCTGTCTTTGTCGAATTTTAGATGGATCTATTTCCTAGTATTTATGTAATTCTTTTGTAGAGAAATATCTTGATTTTATCTTTTTATATGGTCAATGTATAATATCTGTTTCACTTGCCACAATTCTCAAAATTACATCACCAAAGAATAGTTTACTCTATAAATTCAAAATATGATAAATAAAGACATTATACTAGTTCACATGTATGTGATTTATCAAGGCATATATTGCATAAAGACAACATCTGCCAACTTAAGTTCTATGATCAAACCTTTGAAAAATTAAAGCATATAAGATATTTGTAATAAACTTTGCTTGGCTATTTAAATTATTTAACAATCATAATTCACTATTAGCATCAAGATACTTTGCTAACTATTTAACGTCCCATTCCAATTGATAGACTTATTTTCTCTTTGATATAATAGTTCTGGAGTTAAATGTATTCTAATTCTTATATATTTGAAACAAGATTATCTTTTACGATTGTTAAGTTTGAGTAAAAGCAACTTACAATTTCTAATAGTGATAGATGGCCTGATTGTTGTGAAAGTAAAGTCAACAAGCCTTGGAAGTCAAACATTTCTCGTATGTTGGTCATCCCTTCAAACTTAACTAGTCAAGCATATAAAACTGTAAAAGTTTTATAATTTTGATACTTCTCATAATAGGAATTATTTCTAAATCATAATAGCATATTATCTTCTAAATTTTGTTCAACATTTGGACTCTTCCTGCCATGTACTTCTTTTGGCTTGGGACTCACTATAATATCTTCATCAACGGCTATGTTGTTAGATCTTTCAGAAATATCAACATTTCTGTCAAACTCAATATGAATTTCTAAAATATTTGCAATTGTGATTTCTATAATATCTTGAATAGCATCTGTTTGAATATCTTTAAAACTTTCAGCAACAATCATCTGTATATTATTATTAGTAGTCTTTATGTGAATATCTTCAATTGTATCAACAACAAACATTTTTATAAAATTATCAAGTTGTTGTTTTATTTGTATAACTATACTAAACAACTGTCTCTTTATTGGAAAATACTCAATACCAATTTTTGGCATAAGAATATATTATACTTTTGTATTTTCTATACTTGAGATTTTAACACTATCATATTCTATTTGTAAGCTTGAATTTTATTGACTATATACTGTTATAAACAAATAACATATATATTGTAGAAAAGATAACCAGATATATACAATTCTATATAAGCAACTATACCAAAAATTATTTGTAACTATCGAAGATATAGTAAGAGAAATAATGTTTGTACATTTCTCTATAAATGATATATCATCAAAATTCATAGACTCAGTGTCTATATCATCAATTATATTATCAATGTCAAGATCATTTGTATATGCATCAAAATTATCAAAATTTCCTACATTTGTTTCTATAGGATAAGCAAAGAATAAATTCTATATTGTAGTAGTATGTCTTGGAAAACTTTCCATCATGTTAAAAGAAACATTATGGGTTAATGTGATATAATACCTTAATGTATAGAGTTTTAATCTAAGGTTTATCACATCTATTGGGATTCCATCTACAAATTTTTCTCCAACATTTAAAATGAAACAAAGTTCTCCATTTCTCAATGATTCTTCTCTTTACTACAATGTTCTTCTTTCTCCTACAATTAACCCTAAATTGTCAATTTTCCTTTGTCTACAGTTATATGTCTGTAGTGATTCTTCTTTTTTAGGAGGTGTTAGGGTTTTCTTAATTTCTCTTGAAAGTGGCACTTGTGGGTTTGACAGACCTTCACTAAGTTGCCTTGGTTGTAGTAGTGGTATATACTATTTTAATGCATTAATGTAGGATCGTCTGTATCACAAGAGGGGGGTGAATTGTATCTTTAGTAATTAAACTAGTGGATAAAACAAGAGCACAAAACACTCGTAAATGAAATTCTATTCTTTTATTTCAAGACAGAATTTACAATATCTTTTCAGCTCAATTCCCTTCTTGACGGTTTTGATATAGTAATTTTTGATATACAATTCAAATAGGAAAACAAAGCTCTTTTTCAAAACTAATTTTGAATTGTATAAAACTTGATCTTTATGCACATAGCTCTTTTCTTTCTCTTTGCTCAGCTTCTATATCTCTTCTTCTCTAGTTGTCGAATTTCCAGATTTCTTGCGTTTGCAGATCCTTTTCTAAAATTGCTTGGAATTTCGAACTTCTTCTGATGTTGGAGAACTTTTCAGAATATGAATATTCAAACTTAACTTTTCAGTTAGGGATCCAGATTGAATATTCAGACTTGGTTTTTGAGATTGGGATCCTCTGTTGTAGTGTAGCTCGTACTCTCTATTTGTAGTCAAACTCTGTTGTCTTTCACGTTCAGCATGTTCATCCACTTGATCCACAATCCATAATCCACGTACTAATTTTCTCTTTAATCCAAATTACTTTCTATTTAAATTTTCACTTTCTTTACTGACAATCTGAGTTTCCACGATCTCCACTCGTAGATTCACCAAAATTTTATCTTCCTAGAGTCTTGTAGAATATCTTCTAGGTCTTCGATTTAGTCGAACATTTATCCTTTAACTCCTGTCAAAACTCGAACACTTATCCTTTAACTCTTCGAGTTCTTGCACTTGCAAAACACGTGACTAAACAAGGAAACTTATCTGTTCGTTAGTCCTTTTATAAAACTCGAACAGTTATCTATCCATGCGTATAAAAACTCGAACAGTTATATAACTATTCAATTTTTCATTACCGAACGCACATGGAAAACACGTGACAACTTAAAACATTAAAAACACATGTGTGGATAACTTAACTATACGAGTTTTTTTAACATAAAGTATTCGACAAAAACGAAACGTTAACTATCCGAAAGTTTAACTATTGCAAATCTAGCTCTTCGGAAATCTTTAATTTATCCAACATAAAAATGAAACTTTCCGATAATCTGTTAACTATTATACTTAGAGAAATATACTTAGAGAATATTATGTAGACTTATTTAATTACGTTAATAAAGCATACATCATCAAAATTAAATACCTAACAATCTCCCCCTTTTTGATGATGTCAAAACCTAATAAGTCATATATCTCCCCCTTTTTGGCATTATAAAAAAGTAAACAAACTATTTTCTCCCCCTTTAGGAAGTTAAGTTTTATAAATGTAAGGAAGGATATCTTACTAAGTATATATTAATCAAAATGATAGTGTTAACCATACATAGGATTTATGGATTAAGCAAAAACTGTTTAATATCATAAACTGTGAAAAATAATCACGTAACATTAAAATCAGTAAACAGTTTACATAATGGTTTTGGTTACAAATTACAAAAAATAAATCATGTAATACATAATTTGTATAATCACAAGCCTCTTTGTCTTTGAAAAATATCAATCAGGGTATCTGAAATTTTCTTTGCAATATCTGTACTAACTCTGTTTATCTGATCAAGTAATGCTTGATCTAAATCATTTTGAGAAACTTGTGATGGTTGCTGTAAAAATTCAGTATGTATGTCTGTATC
The DNA here is from genome assembly GCA_036874045.1 of Cymodocea nodosa. Taxonomy (NCBI): domain Eukaryota; kingdom Viridiplantae; phylum Streptophyta; class Magnoliopsida; order Alismatales; family Cymodoceaceae; genus Cymodocea; species Cymodocea nodosa. The sequence goes on from CM072336.1 coordinate 21,259,340, forward strand.
TATACCTGTATGTATTTCTCTATGTATACCTTGTTGTATATCTGTATGTATATCTTGTTGTATATTTGTATGTTGCTGTGTTTCTGTAAATTCTACGAATTGTTGCTGTGTTTGCCGAACCTATTGTTGTTATTGTCTGAGGATAGGTGTATCTATCACTTAGTATTTTTGGAGTTCCTTTGCAGAGAAAGATTGTGACTTTAATCTTTTCTATGGCCAAGGTGTAATATTTGTTTGACTTGCCACAATTCTCAAAATTGTATCACCATAAAATAATTTACTCTACAAATGTAAGATATGAGAAACAAAAATATCATACCAGTTCACTTGTATATGGTTGATTAATGCGTATGTAGCATAAAGACAACATCTGCCAACTTCTGCCCCATCACTAAACCTCTGAAACAATGTAGCATGCAATATTTTTGCAATAAAACGTGCTTGGCCATTTAAGTCATTTAGCAATGTCAATGGTTTGTTGGCAGTTGGATCTTTAGCTAAACCTGTAATGTCTCATCCCAATCGATAAACCTGTTTTCTTTCTGATAATTTAACTCCTTCATTTTTCAGACCAAGTACCTGATGAAGTAAATCTGGAGTTAAATATATGTCATTTTCTTGCATATTAGAAACAAGAATACCTTCTTCCACTGTTAACTTTGAGTAAAAACAATTGAGAAGTTCGGGTATAGCAAGATGGCCTAGCTGTTGTAGAAGTAGAGTCAACAAGCCTTGAAATTCAAACAGTTCACGTATGTGTGCCATCCCTTCAAACTTAATTGGTCTTGAATATAAAACTGTAAAAGTTTTATATGTCTGAAATTTGTCATAACAGGAATTATTTCTGAACCATAATAGTGTATTTGCATCTAAACTCTGTTCAGGATTAGGTATTTTCCTGTCATGATGTTCTGATCTAGGACTTGTTTCAATATTATCAACAACATCTATATTGTTAGATCTTTCAGAACTGGTGGAATTTCTATCAAAACTAGTATAAATGTTTGAAATATCTGTTATTGTCGTATCAATAATCTGCTGAATTTCTTTTGTTTGTTCTTTTGGAAACATTTCAGTAGCAACAGTCTCTGTAACAATCTGTATATCAGCAACCTGTATATCTATATGTGATCTATACAACTGTCTCTGTATGAAAGAATGTTCTATATCTGTCTGTGGAATAGAATCATCCTGTATTTCTGAAATTTGTATATGTGAGACATTGGTAGTATCATATTCTATTTGTAACTGTGTATGTTGTTGATTATATACATTTATCAACAAGTATACGATATATTGTAACAGACATAACCATACATATAAAGTGTAGTATAAGCAACTGTACCAAAATTCAAAAGTCTCTATTCGAGATATAGTAAGAGGAAGAATATTTGTACATTCCTCTTCAGATGAAATATCTTTAAAATTCATAGACTCAATGTCTATGTCATCAATAATATCATCAAATTTGATATCATCTGTATATATATCATCAAAATATCCTACATTCTCACTTTCCGTAGGAAAAGAATGTGTGCTTGCAGCATTGTGTGAAAAACTGTCCATTGTATTAAAAGATACATTATGCACTAATGTGACACAATACCTTAGAGTATATGCTTGTAAGCCAATATTTGTCACATCTGCTGGGATTCCTGACAAAAATGTCTGTCTAGCTTCTGCAATGGAGCATAGTTTTCCACTTTTCACTGATTCTTCTTTTTGCTGCAATATTCCTTGTACACCTGCAGTTAGTCCAAAATATTCAATTGTCTTTTTCTTTGTCCGACTATATGTCTGCAGTGTTTCAGGTTGTTCAGGAGGTTCTAAAATTGCCTTAATTTCTCCTGTTAAAGGCACCTGTTGTCTTGATGGTCCTTCACCATGATGCCTAGGTGGTAATAATGGAATATAGAGTTTTAAGCTCTCCACCTCTGCCATTTTGAGTTGATAAATTCTTTGTCCTTCACTGCGAAGCCCATTTTGCTAATGGCAGTTTTCTGTTCATTGATATACTATTTAATATCATCTAAAATAGCTGGGGGAAAATAATGTTGGGAATACAAGGATTGTAATTCCCTATTTGCATTTTCGATCATTGGTTCCCACTTCTTTCCATAATAAGTGATAGACTGTACCGATGTCTCTGGTACATGTCCAGAACTTACAACAGCAGGGTTAGGTTGTAAATTTCTTTTCCTTAAATGCAATGCGGAAAGTTCTGTCTGTTTTAGTCCAAACTGTGTTTCAGCATAATTTTGAATAAATTTCCAATAGAAATTTTTCTCATCTTGAACAGCTTTTCTGATTTCGTGTAGTATTTCGTTTGAAAAAGTGTACCTGGAGTAAATATCGTTGATTTCATTCTGCATTTTCTGAAGTTCCAGCTCTTTTTTTGCACTTTGGTCATTCTACCACGTCCTCTTCCATGTCTTGACATTGTTGATTAATCTTCGCTTTGCACTGTAGAACTTAGTGGAAGGAAAGATTGTGAAGCTAGGGTTTTACCAAGGTAGAAATACGAAAAGTTGTTAGGAAAACATTCATAACTCTCCAAGTTTAGAAATGGATAAACGGATTCAATCATTGAAATCATAAATATAAGATCCATTACCGATAAATAACTCGAGTGCTTGCAATAACTGTACAAGTTTTACAACCAACAATTGCAAAATACTTAGCGTAATTGTGCATATAAAGAAAATAACTTCAGGCTAAGTGAAAAAGTGAGAAAACTCGAAGACTTATGATAACTATTCGAGTTTCTCGAAGGAATAGGTGTGAAAACTCGAAGATTTAAACATAACTGTTCAAGTTTCGATTGAGACATTATAAAGCAGTGAAATTCAACACGTGCACAATTTGAACTTAAGGTGTTCAGAAAGTTTCGGAGACTTATAAACCTAACTATCCGATGCTCAGGTGCATTTCGGAGAGTTACAGATAACCTTTCGAAAGATAACTTAAGTCAATCGTCCAGATCACGACACGTGTACTTAAGCAGTTTTATAATAAAGAGATGTTTCGCACAGTTACAAATCTAACTTTCCGATGCCCAGACGCATTTCGGAGAGTTACAGATAACTTACCGAAAATCCACTTAAGTCATGCATTATGGTTTCGACACGTGTACTTCAGGAAATAATAAAATAGTCTATTGAACGTTTTAAAACACAACTGTATGATACTTGTAATATAATTTGCCAAAACAATAGAAAATTTTGATACTTAAGAATTAAAATACGTGCAAGTCACCGACAGTTTAGAAATGTACTTAATTAAGGTGTATTTCCTGAAATTATGCAGATTCTTTCATGAAAACATATAATAGTTCAAAAGTTATGAATTATTATACGAGAAATTACTCCCCCTACATAAATGTAGTGTAAAGAATCTATGACGTACTTAATCTAGGTTGCCAAGTGTTCGTGTTTTCCCAGCACTACACTAGAAAAACTTGGATTTGTTACTTCTATTTTTACTTAGTTAATTTATCTTTATGCCTATTCTTTCTTTTAGAAGTAAACAAACAACCTTTAATACAATTTAGATATTAATTCCAATTTGTACTTTAACTGCAAGTGCACAGTGTCTATTGTATTAGTGTGCAAGTACAAGTCGATCCAACAGGGAATTACTGACGAATTTAAGAAATGTTTGATTGTGAACAATTCAAATTTATATTCAATAAGCACTCCATTGAGTTACAGTTAACTCAACAGACTAAGTTCGTTGAGTTATGGCTAACTCAACGGACTATCCTCATGGACTTAAGTTAACTCCACGAGCCTGTCTCTTCTTTATAATACTGCTATTTACAAAAGGAATTCGGCCAACTATTGGGAGATTCCATAGATTGTAAATAACATCAATTAAGCTTTTTAATACTAGTTAACATTGGATTTATCATTATGCAATACTAACATTCAGATGATTCAAATAGTAACCATTAAAATCTTTAAGTTGTTTTGTATGAACCAATTTCAGTAAATTGTAAAATTAAAACTAACATACAACAATCATAAAACTGATACAGATAACATTAATCACGATACAACACAAACAATACAACACTCAAATACAACATACAAACAAAGTTAAATTGTTTTTCGTATTTTTGTTTTGATGTGAACATGGAAATGGGCGAAAGGTGAAATGTAAAGTAATTTCACTTGACGGTAAATACTTCCGACACTACTTGCAACGCGATTACACCACTGAAAATTGAACCACTTACAATTATGTCTCCTCCCCCTATAGAATTGTGAGTCCAGAATTGCAAGATGATCTCCTCTTTAGCATACAGGCATCAACCCGAAGCCAAGGCTAAAAGCTTTACGATCTCCTGAAATATGAGTCGACGCTTGGTGAAAATGTCTTCCCTTCCCGCAACGCGATCACTCCTCACAGTGGTTGTCAAGCACTGTGTTTGGCTCGGAATCGACCCGACATCAGGCAAGTATCCTCACAGACCTCTGATGATTGGTGATTATGGTGGTGATACGATGGTTGGTGTGATACTTCGGAGAATCGCCGACACTGTTTGCAGAAAGCTCGGTGCTCCTCCTCTGTATACACTGGCCGTCCATTGATCACACTCTTTCTTTTTTCTTCTTTTCTTTTATATTTCTTCGGTGGTAACTGCTTCTGCTTGAATGGTCGGTTAGATTTCCTTCCTTCAGATCAACGGCGATGATTTCTTTCTCCCTGCGCGATTGAATTCCTGCGTGATACGTGCGAACATGGTTTTTCCTTCCAACTATATGTTCGTACAACAGCTCCAGTGGCATATTAGAAAATATATAGTCCGTGGAGTTACAGATAACTCAACGGACTTCCTTTGTTGATTTAACTATAAAACACGTGCAAAAATAACAACTTAAGTTTATAGCGCTAACCTAACGCGTTGCCTTAGTGTATTTTCATGTAACTCAACGCGTGCAGTTATACTAACTTAACGAGTTATAACGTAAGTAAATCTACCAGCTCTCAACACGTGTCAACAGCAGTTTAAACATAAAATAACATTTCAGAGAGTTACAGGTATAACTATCCGATGCTCAGATGCATTTTCAGATACTTAAGAATTTCACAGCCTGTAATTTACCGACAGTTCATAAATGTACTAAATTAACATTAAATGCCCAAAATTAAGCAGATTCTTCAATTAAAGCATATAATAGTGCAATTATAACATAATGGCTTAATTCTCATATGATAAGCTAAATATTATGCAATTAACCATCATTTAACCATTAATAATATGCACTTTTTCATTCTAAACACTTCCCCCATACCTAAATTTTGCTAGTCCCTTAGCAAACTAAGATCTAATTAATTGGTCTTTCAAAAAGTGCTAGAATTAATTCTTCCCCTTTTGTTTTTTTTTTCTTCTGTTTAGCATAAACATATATTCTGTATGTTTCAGTAATCAACCTGCAAAGATATTTAGAATATATGTAAATTACATACAAAGTATATCATCTTCATATAGGTGTTAATTATATTATCGTTTGTTCTTCTTTTCATCATCTGTAATCCTGAATTTTCCAATAAGTTTTTCTAGAAGAAATTTCAACAACATACAAATTAAAGTACAATCCAATTCAATCTGATTAAGACAAGTAGAATAAAGAATTGTATTTCCATTAAACAACTTCAAAAGTCAATTCCAGATTCATATTTCAACAATTCTAGATAACAGAAAATATACTCGATTTATAAGATATCTGTATTTCACAAAACACTTGTATCTTTTCAGAACAGTTTATGTTTTTTTCTTTTTCTCCTTTTTTTTTTGTACTTTAAAAGTTAATTTGACAAGCTTGAATCATGCAAGAGCTTTCTAATGTACCCATGTAACGAGCTTTCAGTCAACAATCCCAGATCTGATCAAGATCTTAGGTTGCTAGATTTTCAAAGTCCTTTTTTAGGTCAACAATCCTTACATACCTATCTGCTCAAGTACAAAAGTCTCGTGATCAAACAAGTCAATAAACTCTCAAGGTTTTTTTTCCTTTTTTTTCTTTTTTTTTTTCTTCTTCTTTTTTTTTTTCTAAAAATAAATGCACACACAAAACAAAGCATTAATCACATACTGTATATGCACGTATTTCATTAATACAGATGCAGTAAAACACCAATCTCATATAATCCTGCTTCTATCATTTACTAAAGATATGAATCCATAACAATAAGCTCATACTTTATCTGTAGTTTAATAAGACCTACACATAAATCATTCTACAAGTTCAATCAGTCAAAGTAAATGTATCTTTCATCATATGTGTTTCATTTAATCTAGAATTCACATCTCAGCTCCTTTAGGACTTTAGATAATTTTCTGATTAAGCATTAAATATTCTGATTTCATTTTAAAATCGTGAAACTATTAAACTCATGAAATTCAGAAAAATCATAAGATACTATATCTAGATTTACATAAATAATAAATTCTATAGCATCTTCTATAGCCTTCTAAATATAACATTCAAGTAGTTTATAAAAATTTTACAGTCTCAATTATCGAATAGTTACAGCAAGTTCATAAAAATTTTCAATTTCCTCAAAACTTTGCAGTACCATTTTAATTCCTTTAATTAACAAACTTACATGGCTGTTACTTTAATCACCTCAAGCATAGTATTGGAATCTATTTCATGCATTCCTCTTGGCAATAATCTTTTATCTGCAATAGCTTCAGTCGAATTTTCCCATTGTGCAGTTCTTTTTGCAAAATTTTCTAAATATGCCCATGCTTCTTCACTACATAATTTTAAAAATCTATTTTGATAAGTAGATTCTAATAAAGATTTCGTTGAAACATCTATGCCTTCATAAATTATGCCTATTAATTGTGCTTTACTTATTGCATGATGTGGACATTGAGTCAGTAAATCTTTAAATCTTTCAAAATATTTCCAGAATGATTCACCCTGTTTTTGGCTACACATTAATATTTCTTTCTTCTTTTTAATTGTTTGATGTGTTGGATAGTATTTTTCCAGAAAAATAGAGCAAAATTCAGTCCATGTAGAAATTGAATCAGGTGACAAAGTATATAACCATCTTTTAGCTGTATCTTTTAAAGCAAACGGGATATATCTAAGTTCAATAGCATCTATACTCATGTTCGGCATTCTCATCATTTGACAAACTTTGTTAAATTCTCTAAGGAAATAATAGGCATCCTCTCTTTCTAATCCATGAAAATGTGGCAATTGACTAATATAATTAGATTTCAGTTCAAACCTATCTCCGTCAAAGTTTGGCAATCGAATACATAAAGGTTCATCAATTAATTCAGGATACAGAATCTCTCCTAATGGTTTTTCTACTGGAGCAGCCATCTCTACGTTCTCTTTTAAAGAAAGGTTAGCTACACCCTAAAGAATTTCGTTAAAGTTTAGTTCAGAAAATTTTTCAGTACTCCTCTACAATGAAAATTCCTGGATAGGTGTTCTTACTAATTGCTTAGTGCTTAAAGAACGAGTCCATGTGCTCATAAATAAATAACAGAAGATTAATTACATACCAGTCTGAAGCTTTCCATTCTATAAATATTTGTTGTCAGATGAAGGTTGAATCAGCTGCTTCTCCTTCCAGTTCCTCCAACGCTTTCTCCTTTCTCTTAAAAGTACTGGTAACTCGTAAATAACATTCTATTTCATATATACATTGCGCATCCATAAAGTGAATAAATCTCATTGCAAGAACATGTCTTGCAACGTGCATCATGGTTCCTATTTTAATGGGTACGTGCACCACTACTAATTTCAAATTTTGGTAACCGCTAAACCGACGAAGTTTCGTTTGTGGTTAAAAGAATAACCGTTCTGCTTAATCCACGAACTAACCTCGTTGAGTTACAGATTACTCAACAGAACACAGTCGGTTATTGTTGCTAACTCCACGGACTAACTTCGTTGAGTTACAGATAACTCAACGGAGTGACCTTATATTATATTACTGACCTCGTGGAGTTACGATTAACTCAACGGAATTACTTCGTTGAGTTAACACTTGGCAACTTCTCAGTTTCACTCTCGTAAGTTTTCTATTATGTTTTTTTTTTTTCTTTGGCATTCTGCTAACTGTAATAAAGTTAAATCTATGTCATTAATGCCTCATTTTGATTAAAATACATTTAAATCTGAACATTATATAAAGATTTAAATTGCAGGTCATTTTATGTTATGCAGAATTTACATTTTACCTTATAACATGCAGAAATTTTTAAGTAGTCATCCTGTCATTCAGCAAATTGTAAATCTGTTACATATTCATAAAGTTCCACAAATTACATAATATTCAATAAATTCCATTCATTCCACATTCAAATACGTATGAAAATTACATCTGAAAAATTATATTCATTAATATGAATCAATTACATTACGAGTACATCATACAATTTCATACAATTTTACACAAGTAGACGAAAAATACAATTTAATCTCTATGCCTAAGTTCATCTACTTCCTTCTAGAGTTTTTCTAATTGCTGCTCTAATTGATTTATCTTCTCTACTGCTCCTGCAATTTCTCCAGAAGGTACAACTAATTCTGTAGCTACAAAATTTCTATATTCTTTCACTGAAATGGTTCTAGATCTTATCCTTTTTGATGTCCATTTAGTGAAATCAATACTATCCACCATCAGCAGTGGAATCAAATCTCCATAAAATAATTTCTTCTTCACTGTTTTCAGCTTGGAGATAAAAACTGCAAACCAATTTATTTGGATCTTATTTACAACTGCATACGTGACCCATTTGACAAATTGACTTAATTCTATGTCATAGCCGTGTCGTTGATAGACATTCTTAATCAGAATGTTAGCTACCATGTGTGCTTTACCATTTAAATGCTTCAATCTGTTTAATAATGGCACACTAGGATTGATAGCTAAACAATCCTTAATTTGCTGCTCAGTCCATTCAACTCCAGTTGTATCTTCCAAAATTTTTGTTCCTTCATTCTTTAAACCAAATATGTTGTGGAGAAGCTCTGGTGTTATCTGTACATCAGCTTCCTCCACGTTTGAAATTAATCCTCCTTCTCCTTTTCTTAAATTTGCATAGAAACAGAGTACTAAATTCTCATATACTGCATGCCCTCTTTCTTGAGATATAAATTGCAATAGACCTTAAAATTCAAATAGATCTTTGATTTCTTGCATTCCATCCTAATTTACTAGTCTATTGTAAATAATATCGTAACCCCTTATTTCTTGGTATTTGGTATAAGCTTCCTAACTACAAAAATGTACTTCATTCAAAATTGTTGTTTCAGTCGGGTCAGGAAGATGACTTTGTTGCTCCAAAGGGGTTTGCTCTTGCTCTTCCTCCAGCATAGGCTGCATTTGGACATTCTCTTCAGATTCCTGAATTTTTGCTTTTGCTTCTATCTGTGGTGGTGAGCCGGCAGAACTCTCCACTCTGTCTTGAATTCTTTCCATAATTTGCTGAAGAGTTTCTTGCTCTTCAGTGGAATTTGTGAAATTATTTTTGTCCAAATGGCTTCTTTCAGCCTCTTCATTTTCTACTCTTTCTTCTTCCTCCTAACTACCAATCTATTCTGTTACTGTTCTTTCTTATTCTGTTACTGTTCTTTTTGATTCTGTAACAGATTGGGATGGAGTCATGGGCAATTCAGTTTCTGCCCTTATTTCTGTTTCTTCTTGTACAAGCTGCAAACTAATTTTAGCCTGATTTTTTTCTTTTCTTTGCTCCTCCTGCTCCTCCTCAGATTTGGATAGCAGGTTAATAAAAATCTGCTCCACAGGCCCTGTAAAAATTGGTACTTCAGATTTAATTTCTTCATAATCAGGCACTTTTTCTTTTTCTTTCTTTTTTCTAATTAGTTGTGTCTGTTCTTCCTCTTCATCTTCTGAAATTAAATCTACAAAAATAGGCTTTGCAGGCTTTCGAACCACAGGTACTGGCTCTTCCTGTTTAATTCTTCCAATAATTACTGGTCTCGAAGGACCAGCTTCAACTTCTTTTGCAGCATATCTAACATCAATTTTGGTAGTAGCTTCATGATGCTGTTCCACTTTAATTTTATATTGGGCTTTCAACTTTTCTGCAACCCTCTTTTTGTATAGTGCATCAAACACCAGGTGTGCTTTAGCCACTACCAAATCTTCTGATTCTCCTTGGTTTTTTCCAACTTGAACCAATTCTGCAAATTCTCTTATTTCTTCTTCAGTCGAAGGCCCCATCATTTCTGCTCGTGCCAATGGCTTAAATGGTGGAACTGAAGGTCCAGACTGCTGCTCCTTAGGAACAGGTCTTTTAGTAGTTGGTTCCTCCCGTTCTTCAGTTGTCTCTTCATTTGCCTTCCTTTCTTGTTCCCAGATCACCCGTTTAGCTTGTCTACAGATTCGTCTTTTGAACCAGAGTCGGGACTTACGCTGGACTAATTCTAGGGCAACTTCATTACTTGGCCTTATTTGTCTTTCCTTGCTTACAGCTATTTCTGTTGCTATTCTGATTTGTGTTTCCATTATTTAAGGTATTTGTATATCCATATTTACTAAATCTCTTCTAAACTTGAAAAGTTCTGATTCTACCTTCTGTAGCTCTTTCTCTCTTGTTGTATTTCTGATCTTCTGTCGCGTGTACCACTCTTCTGATTCCTTCAGAAATTCTGATGTATCAACAACATCTTCCCAGAATTCAAGCGTCATCTTCCTCATCGTGGAGTTACACAACAGCACAGAATCGCTCTGATTTCTACTGTTCTAGATTCTAAATGATTTGTCGGATAATGCCTCCAAAACCCTAGGTTTTAGTTTAAATAAGCACTAAGTTTAGGCAAGTAATCGAGTCATTTCCCGAACCAACTATTACTATTTTATCTGCAGTCTTAGCTATAGTACTCCATTGTGTTACAGGTAACTCAACGAAATAATCTCGTTGACTAACTCAAGACTTAATGGAGTATGCTCGTTGAGTTAAGCGTAACTCAATGGACTCCTCGTACAAGCAATTATAATAATAAAAATATTACAGAGAATAGTTTTTCTATTTTTTTTATAGGTTTAATCGATACTATGCTTCGGTCATACCTAAATATTTTTTATTTATTTATTTTTTCTTTCGGTTGAACCGATATTAAGTTTCAGTAAAACCAATATTTTTTCTGAAAATTAATATACAAATTTTTTTCCGGTTTAACCGATACTATGCTTCGGTTAGACCAAAATATTTTTTAATTTTTTTACTTTTCTTTCGATTGAACCGATACTATGTTTCGGTAAAACCAAAAAATTTTTATTTTTTTTTAATGTTCCAGTCATACCGATGCTACGCTTCGGTCAGACCTAAATATTTTTAATTTTCTGGTCATATCGATGGATCCAGTCGGTTGAACCGCAACTATTTTTATGTTTTATATATATTTTTAATGTTTATATATATATATATATATAAACATAAAAACTGATTTCTTACTAAGTAAAACATAAAAACTGATTTCTTACTAAGTAAAACATAAAAACTGATTTCTTACTAAGTTATATATAGTCCTCTACTCTGACTTCTTCTATAATTCCAAATGAGCTTTTTGGTGTTTTCAGAATAGTTTTAAGTCTTTGTCCATTTACTTTAAATATATTCTGATTTTTAGGATTTTCAATTTCAATAACTCTATAAGGATAAACATTTCGAACTATGTAAGGTCCTGCCCATCTAGATCTTAATTTTCGTGGATGGTTATTAAGTCTAGCCATATAAAGATATACTTCTTGTCCTATTTCAAAGTTTTTAGGAATAATTTTTCTATCATGCCAGAATTTAATTTTCTCTTTTTCTCTTACAGTCTTTGAATAAGCTTCATTTCTAAATTCTTCTAATTCAATTAGTTGCATTTTCCTATTTTCAGCAGCTTGATTTAAATTAGTGTTCAGAGTTTTTAATGCCCAATAAGCTTTATGTTCTATTTCAGCAGGTAAATGACAACTTTTTCCATATACTAACCTAAAAGGTGACATACCTAAGCTCGTTTTATAAGCAGTTCTATAAGCCCAAAGTGCATCAATCAATCTATTAGCCCAATCTGTTCTAGTAGGATTTACTACTTTTTCCAAGATTAATTTAATTTGTTTGTTTGCACTTTCTACTTGTCCACTTGTTTGCGGATGATATGATGTTGCAATTTTGTGGTTTATTCCATATTTCTTCATTAAAACTTCAAAACTTCTATTACAGAAATGAGTTCCTCTATCACTGATAATAACTTTAGGTATTCCAAATCTGGCAAATATATTTGTTCTTATAAATTCTATTACCACTTTGTTATCATTAGTTTTTGTAGGAATAGCTTCTATCCATTTAGATACATAATCCGCCCCCAACAATATGTAATTAAATTGATTAGATATAGGAAATGGACCCATAAAATCTATTCCCCACACATCAAAGATTTCAACCTCAACAATAGGATTAAGAGGCATCATATTCCTCTCTGATATTCTTCTTATTTGTTGACATCTTAAACAACTTAAGCAATATTTATGAGCATCTTTGAATAGTGTTGGCCAATAAAACCTACATTGCAGAATTTTTGCAGCAGTTTTCCCTGAACTAAAATGTCCTCCACAAGCTTGGTCATGACAGAAAGACAATATCCTCGAATATTCAATTTCTGGAACACACCTCCTTAAAACCAAATCAGGACATTTCTTAAATAAGTAAGGGTCTTCCCAATAGTAATATTTTACTCTTGAGAAAAACAATTTCTTATCCTGTCTATTCCAATCCTTAGGTGTTAAACCAGTAACTAAGTAATTAACTATGTCTACATACTAAGGCATTGTGTTGATGGTCATTAATTGTTCATCAAGAAAATTATCCTTAATTTCAATATTTGATTTTTCTATTTGTAATCTTGATAAATGATCTGCTACTACATTCTCACAACCTTTTTTATTTTTAATTTCTAGATTGAATTCTTGCAATAATAATATCCATCGAATCAATCTAGGTTTAGTTTCTTTTTTCTTTATTAGATGTTTAAGAGCTGAATGATCCGTGTATACTATTACTTTAGCTCTAATCAAATATGATCTAAACTTTTCTAAAGCAAACACAACAGCTAATAATTCTTTTTCAGTAGTTGTGTAATTAACTTGAGCATCATTTAAGGTTTTGCTTGCATAATGAATCACTCTAGGAGATTTTTCTATTTTCTGTCCTAACACTGCTCCTACAGCAAAATCAGAAGCATCGCACATTAATTCAAATGGATGGTTCCAATTAGGTGCTTGAATTATAGGAGTTGAAATTAAGCTAGTCTTAAGTCTGAAAAATGCTTCCTTGCAATTTTTATCAAAGTTAAATGGAACATCTTTTAGTAGATTAGTTAAAGGTCTAGCTATCTTGCTAAAGTCTTTAATAAATCTTCTATAAAAATCAGCATGTCCTAGAAATGATCTAATATCTTTTATTGATTTAGGTTTTAGTAGATTAGAAATTACTTCTATTTTAGCTTTATCTACTTCCAACCCTTTCTTACAAACAACATGCCCTAAGACTATTCCTTGTTTAACCATGAAGTGATATTTTTCCCAATTTAAAACCAGATTTTTTTCCACACAGCGTTTTAATATTTGGTCTAAATTGCTTAAACACACTTCATATGAGTTGCCATATACAGTAAAATCATCCATAAATATTTCTAAAAATTCATCAGTCATTCTAGTAAATATGCCCTACACACACCTTTGAAAGGTAGTTAGTGCATTGCATAATCCGACTGACATTCTTTTAAAAGCATAAGTTCCATTAGGGTAGGTGAAAGTTGTTTTCTCTTGATCCTCTAATGCTACTGGAATTTGATTATACCCTGAATACCCGTCTAGGAAACAAAAATATTCTTGCCCTACTAATCTTTCTAGCATTTGATCTATAAAAGGTAAGGGAAAATGATCTTTCCTAGTCACAACATTCAGTTTTCTATAGTCTATACATACTCTCCAGCCTGATTGAATTCTAGTAGGTATCAAGTCTTGACTTTCATTCCTAATAACTATTAATCCTGATTTCTTGGGAACTACATGGATTGGACTAACCCACGAGCTATCAGAAATCGGATAAATTATATCATTATCTAACCATTTAACTATTTCCTTCCTAACTACTTCCTTAAGGTTTGGATTTAATCTCCTCTCAGGAATTCTAACAGGTTTAGCATTCTCTTCTAAATATATGTGGTGACAGCATAAAGTTGAACTTAACCCTTTTTTATCAGTCATAGTCCATCCTATTGCTTTTTTATAACTTTTTACTACATCTTTTAATTTAGCTATTTGATCCTCTTTCAAATCTGAAGCAATAATGATTGGACATATCCGTTTATCTTCCAGAAATATATAGGTTAATTCAAGAGGTAAATGTTTTAATTCTAAATGCTGCCCATCAAAAGCTAGAGCTCCTAATTGAACATCATCATTTTTTAAATTAATTTCTTCCTGATCTCCTTCTATATTTATGCTTTCACTATCTTCTAAAGTTTCAGAATTGATTTGCCTATTTAATTCTTCTTGAATCACATCATCTAACCTATCTCCTTCATCCTCTAAAAAATCTATGGTATGTAAGGACATTTCTAACTTCTCAAACCTTTCTAGTTTGAAAATATTTAATTGAGTATCCTCATTACCATATGCTAACTTCATTACTCCAGTTTTACAATTTATAATAGCCCTTGATGTTGCTAAAAATGGCCTTCCCAAAATTAAAGATGTATCACTATTTTTATGCTTAATTTGTTGGGAATCCAAAATTACAATATCAATAGGATATATAAAATTCTTGATTTTAATTAAGACATCGTCTATTTTCCCTCTAGGGTATCTTATACTTCTATCAGCTAATTGAATAACCGTACTAGTAGGAGTTAAGCCTTCTAATCCTAAGGATGCAAATATATCACTTGGCATAACATTTATACCTGCACCTAAGTCTATTAAGATTCTTTCTAGAATGGTATTTCCTATGGTGCATGATATAACAGGGATTCCAAGATTAGATAACTTTTTAGGAATTTGTGGCAGAAATAGGGAACTACTTTGCTCAGCTAAAAAGACATTTCTAAGAACTTTTCGCTCTCTTTTCTTAGTACACCAATCCTTCAGAAATTTAGCACAAGGTGGCATATTCTGCAATAGATCTAACAAAGGAATGTTAACTTGTACTTTTCAAAAATTTCTCTGATTTTTTCTTATTTTTCAGGAATTGTTTGTTGTAATCTTTCAGGATAGGGTGTTAAAGATTTTGATTTCAAAGACTCTTTTTCTTTCAATTGATTTGTTTGATTATTTTTAGCTTCAATTGCAGATTCAGATTGTTCTTCAGTGACTTCTAGATTTTCAGCTATTACATTTTCATTATCATTTTGATTTTTACTCTTGTCCACCTTCATATCATTTTCATTTTGAGTTCTTGGTGGTATATCAGTTCCAGGTCTTAATGTTACATATACATCTTCCAGATTTTCGTTACTTTCATGATGTTTTTGTATATCATTTTCGTGATTATGATCTTCAATTGTTTTTAGTTTTAAAGTGCATTCTTTAAATTCTCTTACATTTGTGTTTTCTGTTTGTTGTATATTTTGCAAGTTGTGCAGGTTTAAAACATTATAATTTTCATTGTCTTGTTGTAAAACTTGTATTTTCATTGCATTTTTGTCTAATACTTTTAATTTTGTTTCCAAATCATCTAATTTCATTGCATTCAATTTTTGATCAATTTTCTTTATGGCTTTTTCAGTTTCGTAAATTATATCCTGTTTAGGTTCTGAATATGCCTCATTATAGTTTAATTGGTTGACTTCTTGTTGTTGACACACAAAGTATTCCAGTTTGTCCAGATTTTGTTCTATACTATGCTCCAGTCTGTCATAGCTATCCTAAACTTCAGTGTCTCTCATCATATTACACATTCTATATTGACCATCAGTTGGGTAAATTATAGGATTCTCATACTCGGCTCTATTATATTGAGGATAATTCATTTGTTGTTCATGGGATCTATCAATCTGTAAATGTCTCAATTTCAAACAATAAGAAATGTTGTGTCCTTCAGAATTGCAGAATTCACATATGCTAATTAAAGGTTTCAAAAATCTTTGAGCATAAGCATATGCCATATTCTCAATTACAGAAGAAAACACACAACTCTGACTATTAAAATGAAACAGCTCTAATAGTTGCTTATATCTATTCCATTCAATTCAGTTCAATTCAATTCAGTTCATTTCAGTTCAATTCAATTCCCCGGCAACGGCGCCATAAAACTTGTTCGTGTTTTCCCAGCACTACACTAGAAAAACTTGGATTTGTTACTTCTATTTTTACTTAGTTAATTTATCTTTATGCCTATTCTTTCTTTTAGAAGTAAACAAACAACCTTTAATACAATTTAGATATTAATTCCAATTTGTACTTTAACTGCAAGTGCACAGTGTCTATTGTATTAGTGTGCAAGTACAGGTCGATCCCATAGGGAATTGCTGACGAATTTAAGAAATGTTTGATTGTGAACAATTCAAATTTATATTCAATAAGCACTCCGTTGAGTTACAGTTAACTCAACGGACTAAGTTCGTTGAGTTATGGCTAACTCAACGGACTATCCTCGTGGACTTAAGTTAACTCCACGAGCCTGTCTCTTCTTTATAATACTGCTATTTACAGAGGAATTCGGCCAACCATTGGGCGATTCCATAGATTGTAAATAACATCAATTAAGCTTTTTAATGCTAGTTAACATTGGATTTATCATTATGCAATACTAACATTCAGATGATTCAAACAGTAACCATTAAAATCTTTAAGTTGTTTTGTACGAACTAATTTCAGTAAACTTTAAAATTAAAACTAACATACAACAATCATAAAACTGATACAGATAACATTAATCACGATACAACACAAACAATACAACACTCAAATACAACATACAAACAAAGATAAATTATTTTTGGTATTTTTGTTTTGATGTGAACATGGAAATGGGCGAAAGGTGAAATGTAAAGTAATTTCACTTGACGGTAAATACTTCCGACACTACTTGCAATGCGATTACACCACTGAAAATTGAACCACTTACAATTCTGTCTCCTCTCCCTATAGAATCGCAAGTCTAGAATTGCAAGATGATCTCCTCTTCAACATACAGGCATCAACTCAAAGCCAAGGCTAAAAGCTTTACGATCTCCTGAAATATGAGTCGGCGCTTGGTGAAAATGTCTTCCCTTCCCACGACGCGATCACTCCTCACAGTGGTTGTCAGGCACTGTGTTTGGCTCGGAATCGACCCGACATCAGGCAAGTATCCTCACAGACCTCTGATGATTGGTGATTATGGTGGTGATACGATGGTTGGTGTGATACTTCAGAGAATCGCCGATACTGTTTGCAGAAAGCTCGGTGCTCCTCCTTTGAATACACTAGTCGTCCATCGATCACACTATTTATTTTTTCTTCTTTTCTTTTATATTTCTTCAGTGGTAACTACTTCTACTTGATTGATCGGTTGGATTTCCTTCCTTCAGATCAAGGGTGATGATTTCTTTCTCCCTACGCGATTGAATTCCTACGTGATACGTGCGAACATGGTTTTTCCTTCCAACTATGTGTTCTTGCAACCGCTCTAGTGGCATATTAGAAAATATATAGTCCGTAGAGTTACAGATAACTCAACGGACTTCCTTCGTTGATTTAACTATAAAACACGTGCAAAAATAACAACTTAAGTTTATAGCGCTAACCTAACGCATTGTCTTAGTGTATTTTCATGTAACTCAACGCGTGCAGTTATACTAACTTAACGAGTTATAACGTAAGTAAATCTGCCAGCTCTCAACACGTGTCAGTAGTAGTTTAAACATAAAATAACATTTCAGAGAGTTACAGGTATAACTATCCGATGCTCAGATGCATTTTCAGATACTTAAGAATTTCACAGCCTGCAATTTACCGACAGTTTATAAATATACTAAATTAACATTAATTTCCCAAAATTAAGCAGATTCTTCAATTAAAGCATATAACAGTGCAATTATAACATAATGGCTTAATTCTCATATGATAAGCTAAATATTATGCAATTAACCATCATTTAACCGTTAATAATATGCACTTTTTCATTCTAAACACCAAGCCCTAAGTAGAGTTGGCTTAAAAAGGTCAAATAGCTTACTTAAAGAGGATGCTAAGCCTTAAATACATTGGAGTCTCTCCTCTCTTTTTTTAATTTGAATGAAATACAGAAATAAGTAATAGAGTTAACAATTTAGACTTTCTAGCTTTTATCTTATTCAGTTTACAAAAGATAATTCATAGAGATATACCTACAGAAACTTAAAAGATTTCAATAATGAGTACACAACTTAAGACAAATAAATATCGTACATTATGTGTAAAGAGTAGATAATAACAAAAATAACAAGGATTATATGCACAGATTATGTCAGGATTGTTATAACACCTTGAAAGATAAATTAAGCTTGAGTGCATTGCCCTCTTCTTCTTCTTTTTTATATTCATATATATATATATTATGTATTACCTCCCACAATATCATGTTTTTACGTGATCATAATCTCTTGCTTAGGGGAAAGATAACCAGTTACTCAATGACAAGTGAGAACAGGTAATTTTTTTTTTTTTAAATATAATCTGAATTACTTGCAAAATGAGTTTTTAGTCAGCACATCCCAAACCAGTTGGTTTAAGTGACTAGGGTTTAAGATCCCCCAACGAACTTAATTACTCTAGTAATTACAAACAAAAAATAAACAAAAATAAAACAAGACAGTAAATTAAATTAGAGGCAACCGCAAGACTTAATTTTTCTAACAGAATGTTAATAACTTTCCTTTAATAAAAAGTACATACTTTCTATGTATTTTCCTGTTAAAATCTCTGTAATAGCATATACATAAGTAATAAAAATATAGTTGGCATTCACATTGAATCAAATTAACTTTTCCTTAAGTAATCTTTTCTGAATTTTTCTTAAATAAATTGACTTCAATAAAAATCAGAATTTCATAAATTCTTAACTACCAGAAAACTGTAATTCGAAAATATGTTATTTTGTTTTTTTTTTAATAAAAAAAGACATTAAATTCTAAAACTACCTTATAACAAACCAAAATACAATGAACAGGACCATTTAAATATTAGATAACCTACAGATACCAAGTTCTAATCGTAATTTTGAAAATGTATTTTCATCTAAGGGTTTTGTAAATAGATCTGCTAATTGTTTTGTGGTAGGAACAAAATTTAATACTATTTTTCCTTTTATAACATTATCCCTTAGAAAATGATGTCGAACTTCTATATGTTTTGCTCGTGAATGTAAGACAAGATTTTTAGATAAACTTATAGCAAAACTACTATCACAGAAAATCTTAGTTGGTTCATAGTTTAAATTAAAATCTTTTAAGGTTTGTCTGATCCACAGGATTTGAGCACAGCAAAGTGCAGCAACTATATATTCAGCTTTAGTTGTAGATAATGCTACACAATTTTACTTTTCGCTAAACCATGACACTAAAGAATTACCTAACAATTGACAAGTGCCACTGGTGCTTTTTCTTTCAGACTTACATCCTGCGAAATCAGCATCACTATAACCTACTAAAGAACTGCATTTAAAGTAAAACAGTCTGAAATTGATGGTTCCTAATAGATATTTAAAAATTTGTTTAACAACAAGTAGGTGTGATTTCTTAGGATTTGATTGATATCTAGCACAAGTACACACACTAAACATAATATCTGGTCAGCTAGCTGTTAAATAGAGTAATGAACCAATCATACTTCTATATTGTTTTACATCTACAGTTTTTCCAGAGTCATCTTTATCCAACTTGGTGATAGTACTCATTGGTGTATTCTTTGTTTTAGTGTTGTCTAAACCAAACCTCTTTAATAAATCTTGAGTATTGTTTGGGTTTTCCCAGCACTACACTAGAAAAACTTAGATTTGTTACTTCTATTTTTACTTATTTAATTTATCATTATGCTTATTCTTTCTTTTAGAAGTAAATAAACAACCTTTAATACAATTTAGATATTAATTCCAATTTGTACTTTAACTACAAGTGCACAGTGTCTATTGTATCAGTGTGCAAGTACAGGTCGATCCCACAGGGAATTGTTGACGAATTTAAGAAATGTTTGATTGTGAACAATTCAAATTTATATTCAATAAGCACTCCGTTGAGTTACAGTTAACTCAACAGACTAAGTTCGTTGAGTTATGGCTAACTCAACGGACTATCCTCGTGAACTTAAGTTAACTCCACGAGCCTGTCTCTTCTTTATAATACTGCTATTTATAAAGGAATTCGGCCAACCATTGGGCGATTCCATAGATTGTAAATAACATCAATTAAGCTTTTTAATGCTAGTTAACATTGGATTTATCATTATGCAATACTAACATTCAGATGATTCAAACAGTAACCATTAAAATCTTTAAGTTGTTTTGTACGAACCAATTTCAGTAAACTGTAAAATTAAAACTAACATAAAACAATCATAAAACTGATACAGATAACATTAATCACGACATAACACAAACAATACAACACTCAAATACAACATACAAACAAAGATAAATTGTTTTTGGTATTTTTGTTTTGATGTGAACATGGAAATGGGCGAAAGGTGAAATGTAGAGTAATCTCACTTGATAGTGAATACTTCTGATACTACTTGCAACACGATTATACCACTGAAAATTAAACCACTTACAATTCTGTCTCCTCTTCCTATAGAATCGCGAGTCCAAAATTGCAAGATGATCTCCTCTTCAGCATACAGGCATCAACCCGAAGCCAAGGCTAAAAGCTTTACGATCTCCTGAAATATGAGTCGGTGCTTGGTAAAAATGTCTTCCCTTCCCATGATGCAATCACTCCTCACAGTGGTTGTCAGGCACTGTGTTTGGCTCGGAATCGACCCGACATCAGGCAAGTATCATCACAGACCTTCGATGATTGGTGATTATGGTGGTGATAACGATGGTTAGTGTGATACTTCGGAGAATCACCAATACTGTCTATAGAAAGCTCGGTGCTCCTCCTCTGTATACACTAACCGTCCATCGATCACACACCCTTCTTTTTTTTTCTTCTTTTCTTTTATATCTCTTCAGTAGTAACTGCTTATGCTTGAATGGTCGGTTGGATTTCCTTCATTCGTATCAACGGTGATGATTTCTTTCTCCGTGTGCGATTGAATTCTTGTGTGATACGTGCAAACGTGGTTTTTCCTTCCAACTGTCTGTTCCTGCAACCGCTACAGTGGCATTTTGGAAAATAACTATAAAATACATGCAATAAAGAAATAAGCCGCTACTTAGAATGAAAAAGTGCATATTATTAATGGTTAAATGATGGTTAATTGCATAATATTTAGCTTATCATATGAGAATTAAGCCATTATGTTATAATTGCATTGTTATATGCTTTAATTAAAGAATCTGCTTAATTTTAGGGAATTAATGTTAATTTAGTACATTTATGAACTGTCGGTAAGTTGTAGGCTATGAAATTCTTAAGTATCCGAATTTTTTGATATTTCAGATAGTTATGTTTAAATTGCCAAACAGTTATGTTTAGAGAGAATATTTTATTTCCAAATGTACACGTGTTGAGATCTGGTAGATTTACTTAAGTTATAACTCGTTAAGTTAGCATAACTGTACGCGTTGAGTTGCTATATTGAACATTAATGTAACGCGTTAGGTTAGCGTTATAAACTTAAGTTGTTATTTTTTTGCACGTGTTTTATAGTTAAATCAACGAAGAAAGTCCGTTGAGTTATTTGTAACTCCACGGATTATATATATTTTCTAAAATGCCACTGTAGCGGTTGCATGAACAGACAGTTGAAAGGAAAAACCACGTTTGCACGTATCATGCAAGAATTCAATCGCGTAGGGAGAAAGAAATCATCGTCGTTGATCTGAAGGAAGGAAATCCAACCGACCATTCAAGTAGAAGCAATTACTACGAAAGAAATATAAAAGAAAAGAAGAAAAAAAGAAGAAGGGTGTGATCGATGGACAGCCAGTGTATACAAAGGAGGAGCACCGAGCTTTCTACAGACAGTATCGGCGATTCTCCGAAGTATCACACCAACCATCGTTATCACCACCATAATCACCAATCATCGGAGGTTTGTGAGGATACTTGCCTGATGTCGGGTCGATTCCGAGCCAAACACAGTGCTTGACAACCACTATGAGGAGTGATCACGTCGCGGGAAGGGAAGACATTTTCACCAAGCGTCGACTCATATTTCAGGAGATCGTAAAGCTTTTAGCCTTAGCTTCGGGTTGATGCCTGTATGCTGAAGAGGAGATCATCTTGCAATTCTGGACTCGTGATTCTATAGGGAGAGGAGACAGAATTGTAAGTGGTTTAATTTTCAGTGGTGTAATCGCGTTGCAAGTAGTGTCGGAAGTATTTACTGTCAAGTGAGATTACTTTACATTTCACCTTTCACCCATTACATCAAAAACAAAAATACCAAAAACAATTTATCTTTGTTTATATGTTGTATTTGAGTGTTGTATTGTTTGTGTTGTATCGTGATTAATGTTATCTGTATCAGTTTTATGATTGTTTTATGTTAGTTTTAATTTTACAGTTTACTGAAATTGGTTCGTACAAAACAACTTAAAGATTTTAATGGTTACTATTTGAATCATCTAAATGTTAGTATTGCTTAATGATAAATCCAATGTTAACTAGCATTAAAAAGCTTAACTGATGTTATTTACAATCTGTGGAATCACCCAATGGTTGGCCGAATTCCTCTGTAAATAGCAGTACTATAAAGAAGAGACAGGCTCGTGGAGTTAACTTAAGTCCACGAGGATAGTCCGTTGAGTTAAATCAACGAACTTAGTCCGTTGATTTAACTGTAACTCAACGGAGTGCTTATTGAATATAAATTTGAATTGTTCACAATCAAACATTTCTTAAATTCGTCAGCAATTCCCTGTGGGATCGACCTGTACTTGCACACTGATACAATAGACACTGTGCACTTGCAGTTAAAGTACAAATTGGAATTAATATCTAAATTGTATTAAAGGTTGCTTGTTTACTTCTAAAAGAAAGAATAGGCATAAAGATAAATTAACTAAGTAAAAATAGAAGTAACAAATCCAAGTTTTTCTAGTGTAGTGCTAGGAAAACCCAAACAGCCGCTAACCTAACACGTTACCTTAGTGTATATTCATGTAACTCAACGCGTGCAGTTATGCTAACTTAACAAGTTATAACTTAAGTAAATCTACCAGATCTCGACACGTGTCAGCAGTAGTTTAAACATAAAATAACATTTTGGAGAGTTACAGGTCTAACTATCCGATGCTCAGATGCATTTTCGGATACTTAAGAATTTCACAGCCTACAACTTACCAACAATTCATAAATGTACTAAATTAACATTAATTCCTCAAAATTAAGCAGATTCTTCAATTAAAGCATATAATAGTGCAATTATAACATAATGGCTTAATTCTCAACAAAGTATATCATCTTCATATAGGTGTTAATTATATTATCGTTTGTTCTTCTTTTCATCATCTGTAATCCTGAATTTTTCAATAAGTTTTCTAGAAGAAATTTCAATAACATACAAATCAAAGTACAATCCAATTCAATTTGATTAAGACAAGTAGAATAAAGAATTGTATTTCCATTAAACAACTTCAAAAGTCAATTCCAGATTCATATTTCAGCAATTCTAGATAACAGAAAATATACACGATTCATAAGATATCTGAATTTCACAAAACACTTGTATCTTTTCAGAACAATATATGTTTTTTTCTTTTCTTTTTTTTGTGTACTTTAAAAGTTAATTTGACAAGCTTGAATCATACAAGAGCTTTCTAATGTACCCATGTAACGAGCTTTCAGTCAACAATCCCAAATCTGATCAGGATCTTAGGTTGCTAGATTTTCAGAGTCCTTTTTCAGGTTAACAATCCTTACATACCTATCTGCTCAAGTACAAAAGGCTCGTGATCAAACAAGTCAATAAACTCTCAAAGTTTTTTTCTTTTTCTTTTTTTCTTTTTTTCTTTTTTTTTCTAAAAATAAATGCACACACAAAACAAAGCATTAATCACATACTGTATATGCACGTATTTCATTAATACAGATGTAGTAAAACACCAATCTCATATAATTCTGCTTCTATCATTTACTAAAAATATGAATCCATAACAATAAGCTCATACTTTATCTGTAGTTTAATAAGATCGACGCATAAATCATTATACAAGTTCAATCAGTCAAAGTAAATGTCTTTCATCATATGTGTTTCATTTAATCTAGAATTCACATCTCAGCTCCTTCAGGACTTCAGATAATTTTCTGATTAAGCATTAAATATTCTGATTTCATTTTAAAATCGTGAAAATGTTAAACTCATGAAATTTAGAAAAATCATAAGATACTATATCTAGATTTGCATGAATAGTAAATTCAATAGCATCTTATATAACCTTCTAAATATAACATTCAAGCAGGTTATAAAAATTTTACAGTCTCCTTTATCGGATAGTTACAGCAAGTTCATAAAAATTTTCAATTTCCTCAAAACTTTGCAGTACCATTTTAATTCCTTTAATTAATAAACTTACATGGCTGTTACTTTAATTACCTCCCCCCCATACCTACATTTTGCATTGTCCTCAATGTAAAAGATTTGACAATAAATACAGTAATTGTAGCAGGCATGAATAAAGTTTTGTTTGATTTAAAATTCAAGATAAGTAATTGGTTACATACCTTGTTCCATTTGTATCTCTTTTTGCATATTTCGATTTTTGATTCTGAAAATCTTTTCATTCTCAGATAAACACAGAATATAGAACAAAATAACATTTAACAGATATTAATAAATCAGTGTCTTATGTGAAACCCAGGCTCCTATACCTTTGGTGGCTCACAAGCAAGCCAGTTGGTTTCCTAGAACAGATACCAACAAACTAGATTGATATTTTGTTTTGTTTGTTTTTTTTTTTTATAAAATGAACATGAAAACTTCAAAATTTCTTTTTTTTTTCTTTCTAAAAATAAATGCAGAATACACAACGTTAAACACACAAAATCATAGCTTAAGAACATGATTGAAAAGTAGAAACAAATGGAATAAATGTATCAGTCCAAGCAAACTTTTTAGGCATAGTTCTTCTTGCTATTAATTCTGTTTTAATGTAGTTCTTGTTCCTTTTTAATTTGTAAACATGCAATATATTATAAATTCCAAATACGAGTGTATTACCATTAATGATATGTAATGCAGAAATGGATCCTTTTTTGTTCCAAGGTAATGTAGTAGTTTCTATTTCTACATCTATTTCAATATACTCCTCTTCCCACTTCCATTCATTCATGTCTTCCATAATCCATATTTGAAATTTCATTAGTTCATCCCACCATCTTATCAGACATAAAGTAGGATCATCTTCTTCATTATACCACATTCCTATTTGAATTTCATTAAATTCTGCAGATGGTGGTTTAGCTATTTCACTCGGTACAGGTAAAATTTCTATATAATCATCATAACTGTCTATGCTCACTATATATAAATCAGATCTATATGCTAATGATATCTCCGTGACTAAATATATATATCCATCAAGTATGACATGTGTTTGGTTAATTAATGATTTCTGTCCTAGATATATCATAATGTTTTCATTCCAAGATCTGTTCAGAAAATTATACACACTTAAGCGTAAATCTTCACCCCAATTTCCTGTAGGTCTCCAATAATATAATTTTTCAGGAATTGCAGAATTTTTATCAGAAAATATTAAAGCTGACCCACAATTTTCAGTTGGTGCTTCAAATATATTAGGTCTTCCTATATTCCATTCTTCTCCTGTTATAGGATTTCTTATCAAAATATCAGGTAATGATAAACTTGCATACCTTGGTCTCGTTTTGTATATGATTAATCCTTCATCTATCCCCATAATATGACTCATTCCTTCTAATGCATTGGGTGAAATTCCAGTAGTTTCTTCCATAGCCAGATATTCATGGGTATTTGAACTATGATTAAATGACCTCCATATGAATCAATCTCTAATCTTAGTCATTTTTGCAGCTTGTAGTCCTTGAAAATATTTTTCTTCAATATAGTCTTTAATTTCCTTTGATACACAACACATCCTGTACAGATCTTTAGCTGACAAGTTACTTAATACTTCTCTTAATGCATCCAATGATAATTGCATCAATTCCATTTGTCGATTCTATATAACACAAACAAAAATTTAACAGAGATAAAAATTAACATAACTACTGCACACCCTCGTGGAGTTAAGGCATAACTCAACGGACTAAGTTCGTTGAGTTAAAAATTAACTCTACGATACTATTAACTAAAAATAAAAACATATATACATACAGATAGTTGCTTCAGATACGCTGCTTCATTCAGCTGCCCTCCTAGAAGAGGTATCAATTTCATTAACTGTTCTATTGACAAGATTAGGTATAGCTTGTATTGGCAATCCTCCAGTAGGTCTAACTTCCATTGGTTCCTTCTAAGTGATATATTTCTATTCTGATTTTGATTTGCAGCATTTCCAAATATAAATTCTAGACGATTGTTTACTTGTTGGATTATCTTTCTAATTTCTCTATTCTAGCTCCTTATTCAATTAATACTTCATAACTTATGTTCTTCTCATTTATATTTTCTCCTCCCTGGAAATTGTTGTTTCTCCAAGATAAATTCGGGTGATTTCTCCAATTAGGATGATAAGAATTTCCCAAGTTATCTCTCTGGTTTCTAGCATAAATAATATCTAAGTCATTTATGTTTGTATTCTTTTCTACTAGCTTTTGATTTAATGATAACTCTTCTATTTTCTTTGTTAATTCATTTAATTTCACCTCAAGCATAGTATTGGAATCTATTTCATGCATTCCTCTTGGCAATATTCTTTTATCTACAATAGCTTCAGCCGAATTTTCCCACTGTGTAGTTCTTTTTGCAAAATTTTCTAAATATGCCCATGCTTCTTCACTACATAATTTTAAAAATCCATTTTGACAAGTAGATTCTAATAAAGATTTCGTTGAAACATCTATACCTTCATAAATTATATCTATTAATTGTACTTTACTTATTGCATGATGTGGACATTGAGTCAGTAAATCTTTAAATCTTTCAAAATATTTCCATAATGATTCACCCTATTTTTGGCTACACATTAATATTTCTTTCTTCTTTTTAATCGTTTGATGTGTTGGATAATATTTTTCCAGAAAAACAAAGCAAAATTTAGTCCTTGTAGAAATTGAATCAGGCGATAGAGTATATAACCATCTCTTAGCTGTATCTTTTAAAGCAAAAGAGATATATCTAAGTTTAATAGCATCTATACTCATGTTTGGCATTCTCATCATTTGACAAACTTCGTTAAATTCTCTAAGGAAATAATAGGCATCCTCTCTTTCTAATCCATGAAAATGTGGCAATTGACTAATATAATTAGATTTCAGTTCAAACCTATCTCCCTCAAAGTTTGGCAATCAAATACATGAAGGTTCATCAATTAATTCCGGATACAGAATCTCTCCTAATGGTTTTTCTACTAGAGCAGCGATTTCTATGTTCTCTTTTAAAGAAAGGTTAGCTACACCCCAAAGAATTTCGTTAAAGTTCAGTTCAGAAAATTTTTCAGTACTCCTCTACAATGAAAATTCCTGGGTAGGTATTCTTACTAATCGTTTAGTTCTTAGAAAACAAGTCCATGTGCTCATAAATAAATAGCAGAAGATTAATTACATACTAGTCTAAAGCTTTCCATTCTATAAATATTTGTTGTCGGATGAAGTTGAATCAGTTACTTCTCCTTCCAGTTCCTCCAACGCTTTCTCCTTTCTTTTAAAAGTACTGGTAACTCGTAAATAACATTTTGTTTCATATATATACTACGCATCCATAAAGTGAATAAATCTCGTTGCAAGAATGTGACTTGCAACGTGCATCGTGGTTCCTGTTTTTCTAGGTACGTGTACCACTACAAATTTCAAATTTAGGTAACCACTAAACTGACGAAGTTTCGTTCGTGGTTAGAAGAATAACCGTTCTGCTTAATCCACGAACTAACCTCGTTGAGTTATAGATTACTCAACAGAACACTGTCGGTTACTGTTACTAACTCCACGGACTAACTTCGTTGAGTTACAGATAACTCAGCGGAGTGACCTTATATTATATTACTGACCTCGTGGAGTTACGGTTAACTCAACAGACTTACTTCGTTGAGTTAACACTTGGCAACTTCTAAGTTTCACTCTCGTAAGTTTACTATTCTATTTTTTTTTTTTTTTTTGCATTCTGCTAACTATAATAAAGTTAAATCTATGTCATTAATGCCTCATTTTGATTAAAATACATTAAAATCTGGACATTATATAAAGATTTAACTTGCAGGTCAGTTTACGTTATGTAGAATTTACATTTTATCTTATAACAAGCAAAAAGTTTTAAGCAGCTTTCCTGTCATTCATCAAATTGTAAATCTGTTACATATTCATAAAGTTCCACAAATTACATAATATTTAATAAATTCCATTCATTTCACATCCAAATACGTATGAAAATTGCATTTGAAAAATTATATTCATTAATATGAATCAATTACATTACAAGTACATCATACAATTTCATACAATTTTACACAAGTAGACGAACAATACAATTTAATCTCTATGCCTAAGTTCATCTACTTCCTTCTGGAGTTTTTCTAATTTTAGGTCTTAGCTACAGTACTCCGTTGAGTTACAGGTAACTTAACGGAATAAGCTCGTTGACTAACTCAAGACTCAACGGAGTAAGCTCGTTTAGTTAAGCGTAACTCAACGGACTCCCCGTACAAGCAAATATAATAATAAAAATATTACAGAGAATAGTTTTTCTATTTTTTTTTTTTTTTTACTAGTTTAACCGATACTATGTTTCGACCAGACCTAAATATTTTTTATTTTTTTATTTTTCTTTCGGTTGAACCGATACTATGTTTCGGTAAAACCAATAGTTTTTTCTGAAAATTAATATACAATTTTTTTACCGGTCATACTGATGCTATGCTTCGATCAAACCTAAATATTTTTTATTTTTTTATTTTTCTTTCGGTTGAACCAATACTCTATTTCGGTAAAACCAATAGTTTTTTCTGAAAATCAATATCCAATTTTTTATGTTCCGGTCATACCGATGGATCCAATCGGTTGAACCGCAACTATTTTTATGTTTTATATATATTTTTAATGTTTTTTTTTTTCATATATATAAACATAAAAACTAATTTCTTATTAAGTAAAGCTTGAGTAGTCCTCTACTTTGATTTCTTCTATAATTCCAAAGGAGCTTTTTGGTGTTTTCAGAATAAGTTTAAGTCTTTGTCCATTTACTTTAAATATATTCTAATTTTTAGGATTTTCAATTTCAATAACTCCATAAGGATAAACATTTCGAACTATATAAGGTCCTGCCCATCTAGATCTTAATTTTCCTAGATGGTTATGGAGTCTAGCCATATAAAGATATAATTCTTATCCTATTTCAAAGCTTTTAAGAATAATTTTTCTATTATGCCAGAATTTAATTTTCTCTTTTTCTCTTACAGTCTTCGAATAAGCTTCATTTCTAAATTCTTCTAATTCAATTAGTTGCATTTTCCTATTTTCAGTAGCTTGATTTAAATTAGTATTCAGAGTTTTTAATGCCCAATAAGCTTTATGTTCAATTTCAGCAGGTAAATGACAACTTTTTCCATATACTAGCCTAAAAGGTGACATACCTAAGCTCGTTTTATAAGCAGTTCTATAAGCCCAAAGTGCATCTATCAATCTATTAGCCCAATTTGTTCTAGTAGGATTTACTACTTTTTCCAAGATTAATTTAATTTGTTTGTTTGCACTTTCTACTTGTCCACTTGTTTGCGGATGATATGATGTTGCAATTTTGTGGTTTACTCCATATTTCTTCATTAAGGCTTCAAAACTTCTATTACAGAAATGAGTTCCTCTATCACTGATAATAGCTTTAGGTATTCTAAATCTAATAAATATATTTGTTCTTATAAATTGTATTACCACTTTGTTATCATTAGTTTTTGTAGGAATAGCTTCTATCTACTTAGATACATAATCCACCCCCAACAATATGTAATTAAATTGATTAGACATAGGAAATGGACCCATAAAATCTATTCCCCACACATCAAAGATTTCAACCTCAACAATAGGATTAAGAGGCATCATATTCCTCTTTGATATTCTTCCTATTTGTTGACATCTTAAACAACTTAAGCAATATTTATGAGCATCTTTGAATAGTGTTGGCCAATAAAACCCACATTGTAGAATTTTTGCAGCAGTTTTCCCTGAACCAAAATGTCCTCCATAAGCTTGATCATGACAGAAAGACAATATGCTCAAATATTCAGTTTCTGGAACACACCTCCTTAAAACCAGATCAGGACATTTCTTAAATAAGTATGGGTCTTCCCAATAGTAATATTTTACTCTTGAGAAAAACAATTTCTTATCCTATCTATTCCAATCCTTAGGTGTTAAACCAGTAACTAAGTAATTAACTATGTCTACATACTAAGGCATTGTGTTGATGGTCATTAATTGTTCATCAGGAAAATTATCCTTAATTTCAATATTTGATTTTTCTATTTGTAATCTTGATAAATGATCTGCTACTACATTCTCACAACCTTTTTTATCTTTAATTTCTAAATCAAATTCTTGCAATAATAATATCCATCGGATCAATCTAGGTTTAGTTTCTTTCTTCTTTATTAGATGTTTTAGAGCTGAATGATCCGTGTATACTATTACTTTAGCTCCAATCAAATATGATCTAAACTTTTCTAAAGCAAACACAATAGCTAATAATTCTTTTTCAGTAGTTGTGTAATTAACTTGAGCATCATTTAAGGTTTTGCTTGCATAATGAATCACTCTAGGAGATTTTTCTATCTTCTGTCCTAACACTGCTCCTATAACAAAATCAGAAGCATCGCACATTAATTCAAATGGATGGTTCTAATTAGGTGCTTGAATTATAGGAGTTGAAATTAAGCTAGTCTTAAGTCTGAAAAATGCTTCCTTGCAATTTTTATCAAAGTTAAATGGAACATCTTTTAATAGATTAGTTAAAAGTCTAGCTATCTTGCTAAAGTCTTTAATAAATCTTCTATAAAAACTAGCATGTCCTAGAAATGATCTAATATCTTTTACTGATTTAGGTTCTGGTAGATTAGAAATTACTTCTATTTTACCTTTATCTACTTCCAATCCTTTTTTACAAACAACATGCCCTAAGACTATTCCTTGTTTAACCATGAAGTGACATTTTTCCCAATTTAAAACCAGATTTTTTTCCACACAGCGTTTTAATATTTGGTCTAAATTGCTTAAACACACTTCATATGAGTTGCCATATACAGTAAAATCATCCATAAATATTTCTAAAAAATCTTCAGTCATTCTAGTAAATATGCCCTACACACACCTTTGAAAGATAGCTGGCGCATTGCATAATCTGAATGGCATTCTTTTAAAAGCATAAGTTCCATTAGGACAGGTGAAAGTTGTTTTCTTTTGATCCTCTAATGCTACTGGAATTTGATTATACCCTGAATACCCGTCTAGGAAACAAAAATATTCTTGCCCTGCTAATCTTTCCAGCATTTGATCTATAAAAGTTAAGGGAAAATGATCTTTCCTAGTCACAACATTCAGCTTTCTATAGTCTATACATACTCTCCAGCCTGATTGAATTCTAGTAGGTATCAAGTCTTGACTTTCATTCCTAATAACTATTAATCCTGATTTCTTGGGAACTACATGGATTGGACTAACCCATGAGCTATCAGAAATCGGATAAATTATATCATTATCTAACCATTTAACTATTTCCTTCGTGACTACTTCTTTAAGGTTTAGATTTAATCTCCTCTCAGGAATTCTAACAGGTTTAGCATTCTCTTCTAAATATATGTGGTGACAGCATAAAGTTGAACTTAACCCTTTTATATCTGTCATAGTCCATCCTATTGCTTCTTTATAACTTTTTACTACATCTTTTAATTTAGCTATTTGATCCTCTTTTAAATCTGAAGCAATAATGATTGGGTAGGTCCGTTTATCTTCCAGAAATATATAGGTTAATTCAAGAGGTAAAGGTTTTAATTCTAAATGCTGCCCATCAAAAGCTAGAGCTCCTAATTGAACATCATCATTTTTTAAATTAATTTCTTCCTAATCTCCTTCTATATTTATGCTTTCACTTTCTTCTAAAGTTTCAGAATTGATTTGCGTATTTAATTCTTCTTGAATCACATCATCTAACATATCTCTTTCATCCTCTAAAAAGTCTATGGTATGTAAGGACATTTCTAACTCCTCAAACCTTTCTGGCTTGAAAATATTTAATTGAGTATCCTCATTACCATATGCTAACTTCATTACTCTAGTTTTACAATTTATAACAGCTCCTGATGTTGCTAAAAATGGTCTTCCCAAAATTAAAGATGTATCACTATTTTTATGCTTAATTTGTTGGGAATCCAAAATTACAATATCAATAGGATATATAAAATTCTTGATTTTAATTAAGACATCGTCTATTTTTCCTCTAGGGTATCTTATACTTCTATCAGCTAATTGAATAATCGTACTAGTAGGAGTTAAGCCTTCTAAACCTAAGGATGCAAATATATCACTTGGTATAACATTTATACCTGCACCTAAGTCTATTAAGGTTCATTCTAGAATGGTATTTCCTATGGTGCATGATATAACAAGGATTCCAAGATCAGATAACTTTTTAGGAATTTGTGGCAGAAATATGGAACTACTTTGCTTAGCTAAAAAGACCTTTCTAAGAACTTTTCGCTCTCTTTTCTTAGTACACCAATCCTTCAGAAATTTAGCACAAGGTGGCATATTCTATAATAGAACTAACAAAGGAATGTTAACTTGTACTTTTTCAAAAATTTCTCTGATTTTTTCTTGTTTTTCAGGAATTGTTTGTTGTAATCTTTCAGGATAGGGTGCTAAAGATTTTGATTTCAAAGACTCTTTTTCTTTCAGTTGATTTATTTGATCATTTTTAGCTTCAATCGCAGATTCAGATTGTTCTTCAGTGATTTCTAGATTTTCAGCTATTACATTTTCATTATCATTTTGATTTTTACTATTGTCCACCTTCATATCATTTTCATTTTGAGTTCTTGGTGGTATATCAGTTCCAGATCTTAATGTTACACATACATCTTCCAAATTTTCATTATTTTCATGATGTTTTTGCATATCATTTTCGTGATTATGATCTTCAATTGTTTTTAGTTTTAAAGTGCATTCTTTAAATTCTCTTACATTAGTGTTTTCTGTTTGCTGTATATTTTGCAAATTATGCAGGTTTATAACATTATAATTCTCATTGTCCTGTTGCATAACTTGTATTTTCGTCTAATGCTTTTAATTTT
Source organism: Cymodocea nodosa (assembly GCA_036874045.1). NCBI lineage: Eukaryota > Viridiplantae > Streptophyta > Magnoliopsida > Alismatales > Cymodoceaceae > Cymodocea > Cymodocea nodosa. Next base: position 21,292,929 of record CM072336.1, read on the forward strand.
GTTTCCAAATCATCTAATTTCATTGCATTCAATTTTTGATCAATTTTCTTTATGGCTTTTTCAGTTTCGTAAATTATATCATGTTTAGGTTCTGAATATGCTTCCTTATAGTTTAATTGGTTGACTTCTTATTGTTGACACACAAAGTATTCTAGTTTGTCCAGATTTTGCTCTATACTATGCTCCAGTCTGTCATAGCTATCTCAAACTTCAGTGTCTCTCATCATATTACACATTCTATACTGACCATCAGTTGGGTAAACTATAGGATTCTCATACTCGGCTCTATTATATTGAGGATAATTCATTTGTTGTTCATGGGATCTAACAATCTGTAAATGTCTTAATTTCAAACAATCAGAAATGTCGTGTCCTTCAGAATTGCAGAATTCACATATGCTAATTAAAGGTTTCAGAAATCTTTGAGCATAAGCATATGCCATATTTTCAATTACAGAAGAAAACACACAACTTTGGCTATTAAAACGAAACAGCTCTAATAGTTACTTATATTAATTCAATTCAATTCAATTCCCTGACAACGGCGCCATAAAACTTGTTTGGGTTTTCCCAGCACTACACTAGAAAAACTTGGATTTGTTACTTCTATTTTTACTTAGTTAATTTATCTTTATGCCTATTCTTTCTTTTAGAAGTAAACAAACAACCTTTAATACAATTTAGATATTAATTCCAATTTGTACTTTAACTGCAAGTGCACAGTGTCTATTGTATCAGTGTGTAAGTACAAGTCAATCCCACAGGGAATTGCTGACGAATTTAAGAAATGTTTAATTGTGAACAATTCAAATTTATATTCAATAAGCACTCCGTTGAGTTACAGCTAACTTAACGGACTAAGTTCGTTGAGTTATGGCTAACTCAACGGACTCTCCTCGTGGATTTAAGTTAACTTCACGAGCCTGTCTCTTCTTTATAATATTGCTGTTTACAGAGGAATTCGGCCAACCATTGGGCGATTCCACAGATTGTAAATAACATCAATTAAGCTTTTTAATGCTAGTTAACATTGGATTTATCATTAAGCAATACTAACATTCAGATAATTCAAACAGTAACCATTAAAATCTTTAAGTTTTTTTGTACGAACCAATTTCAGTAAACTATAAAATTAAAACTAACATAAAACAATCATAAAACTGATACAGATAACATTAATCACGACACAACACAAATAATACAACACTCAAATACAACATACAAACAAAGATAAATTGTTTTTGGTATTTTTGTTTTGATGTGAACATGGAAATGGGCGAAAGGTGAAATGTAAAGTAATCTCACTTGACGGTAAATACTTCCGACACTACTTGCAATGCGATTACACCACTAAAAATTAAACCACTTACAATTCTGTCTCCTCTCCCTATAGAATCATGAGTCCAGAATTGCAAGATGATCTCCTCTTCAACATACAGGCATCAACCCGAAGCCAAGGCTAAAAGCTTTACGATCTCTTGAAATATGAGTTGGCGCTTGGTGAAAATGTCTTTCCTTCCCGCGACGTGATCACTCCTCACAATGGTTGTCAAGCACTGTGTTTGGCTCGGAATCGACCCGACATTAGGCAAGTATCCTCACAGACCTCCGATGATTGGTGATTATGGTGGTGATAACGATGGTTGGTGTGATACTTCGGAGAATCGTCGATACTATTTGCAGAAAGCTCGGTGCTCCTCCTTTGTATACATTGATCGTCCATCGATCACACACCCTTCTTTTTTTTTCTTCTTTTCTCTTATATTTCTTTAGTAGTAACTGCTTTTGCTTGAATGGTCGGTTGGATTTCCTTCATTCGTATCAACAATGATGATTTCTTTCTCCGTGCGCGATTGAATTCCTGCGTGATACGTGCAAACGTGGTTTTTCCTTCCAACTATTTGTTCCTACAACTGCTACAGTGGCATTTTGGAAAATAACTATAAAATACATGCAATAAAGAAATAAGCCGCTAACCTAACGCGTTACCTTAGTGCATATTCATGTAACTCAACGCGTGTAGTTATGCTAACTTAACGAGTTATAACTTAAGTAAATCTACTAGATCTTAACACGTGTCAGCAGCAGTTTAAACATAAAATAACATTTCGGAGAGTTATAGGTCTAACTATCCGATGCTGAGATGCATTTTCGGATACGTAAGAATTTCACAGCCTACAACTTACCAACAGTTCATAAATGTACTAAATTAACATTAATTCCCCAAAATTAAGCAGATTTTTCAATTAAAGCATATAACAGTGCAATTATAACATAATGGCTTAATTCTCATATGATAAGCTAAATATTATGCAATTAACCATCATTTAACCGTTAATAATATGCACTTTTTCATTCTAAACAAGTATATTTTTCTTGTGAAATAAAAGTACCCTGATCTAATTGCTTAATTTGTAAGCCTAGGAAAAATGATAGTTCACCCATCATACTCATTTCAAATTGATTAGTCATGTCTTTCGAAAAGGATTCAACTAATTTATCATTTGTTGCTCCAAATATGATGTCATCTACATAGATTTGAACTACTAATATATCTTTTTCGATCCTCTTGATAAAAAGAGTGTGATCTGCCTTTCCCATAGAATACCCTTTTTCCAAAAGAAATTTAGATAATCTTTCATACCAAGACCTAAGAGCTTGTTTAAGGTCATATAGTGCCTTCTTAAGCTTGTAAACATACTCAGGATGTTTTGAATCTTCAAAACCTGGAGGTTGTTTTACATACACTTCTTCTTTTATATATCCATTTAAAAAAGCAGTCTTAACATCCATTTGATATAATTTGAAATCCATATAACAAACATATGCTAACAAAATTCATATTGATTCTAGTCTAGCAATAGGAGCAAATGTTTCATCATAGTCAATTCCTTCCTCTTGCTTGTAACCTTGAGCAACTAATCTAGCTTTGTTTTTAACTATATGTCCATCTTGATCTACTTTATTTCTAAATACCCACCTTGTTCCTATTATGGATTGATTTTCAGGTGGTGGAACTAGATCTCATACCTCATTTCTTATAAATTGATTTAGCTCATCTTGCATAGCTAAAAACCAAAATTCATCTTCTAAGGCATCTTCAATTTTCTTAGGTTCTAGTAAAGAAACAAATGAATAAGCACCACAAATGTTGACTACTGATAACCTAGTCCTAACTCCTTGATTAGGATCGCCTATTATCTAGTCAATAGGATGAGATGAAGCATAACGCCAATTTCTATGTTGTTCCATATTTTCTATAGGTATGACATTATTTTCTTCTAAATTTTCATCATTCAAACTTAGATTTCTTATTCCGTCAGATAATCTATCAATTTCTCTGTCAACATCATTTGGTACTATTTCTGGGAGAATTTCTAAATCAAAGTTTTCAACATGTCTTAAATCCAAAAGAGAATTTTCATGAAATTTCACATGCAGGGTTTCCTCAATGGTTTTTGTTGATTTATTATAAACTCTATATGCTTTACTTCTAATGGAATAACCAACAAAAATCCCTTCATCTGATTTGGCTTTAAATTTGTCTCTTCGTTCCTTAGTGTTTAAAATAAAATACTTACAGCCAAAGGGTTTTAAATAACTTATTTTGAGAACCCTATTATACCATATCTCATAAGGAGTTTTATCTAAAATTGGTCTTAAATGTACTCTATTTATAACATAGCATGCTGTATGAACTGCTTCTGCCTAGAGAAAAAGGGGTAACTTATTCTCATTTAACATGGTTCTGGACATTTCCTGAAGTGCTCTGTTCTTTCGTTCTACTATCCCATTTTGTGAAGGAGCTCTTGGAAATGAGTACCTATGATCTATGCCTAATTCTTCACAAAAGGTGTCCATTTGATCATTATCAAATTCTGTACCATGATCACTCCTAAGTTTTTGAATTTTAACATTTTGCTCATTCTGAACTTTATTATAGAATATCTTAAATATTTCAAAAACTTCAGTTTTATTAGCTAGAAAATAGACCCAAGTAAATCTAGAATAGTCATCAACTAGTATAAAAGCATAATGTTTACCTCCTAGACTGATTGTTCTAATAGGTCCAAATAAATCCATATGCACTAGTTCTAATACTCTTTTACTTGTTATTTCATTTAAGTTTTTAAAGGATGTTTTATGTAATTTACCTAGTTGACACGCATCACACATAAACTCTTTTGAGTACTTAATACTAGGTAAACCTCTAACTAGATTCTTTTTAGATAGCTTTTGTAATAATTTTAAGTTTGAGTGTCTTAGCCTTCTATGCCATAAAATGACTTCATCCAATTTTGCAATTAAGCAAGCATTGTCTTTAATAATATCAGAAGGTAAATTTAGAATACAAACAGATCCTTTCTTGTATGTAGTGAATAAAATTTCGTTTGTAGTCATGTCCATAATTTTATAAGAATCTTTTTCAAAAATTACTCTGTAAATCTTCATTAAAACAGGAACACTCAATAAATTAAAACCTAAGTTTTCAACTAATAAGACATCATTTATAAAACATTTCTCAGTTACCTGAACCTTGCCAGACCTAAGGATGTTTGTTTTGCTTTTATGTCCAAAGGTAACTTGTCCGTTCTTGGTCTTTGTTATTTCTGTAAGTAATCGTATATCTCTAGTCATGTGGCTAGATGCTCCATTGTCCATTATCCATTTTGATTTGTGTACCTACAAAACAGTCAAAAAGAGATTTTATCTCTTGGAACCCATTTTTGAGTGGGTCCAAGAATTTTAGAGAGAGTCATATCAAAATAATCCATATTTTTAGACTTCAACTTATCTATTTTCTGATAATTATTTTTGCGTTTCTTTCTCTTAGTGTTATAATTATTAGAACATTTATCTCCATGTAAACCAAAGTTGAAATTTTCATTTCTAACATTATTTGATTTCCAATATCCGATATTCTTTAAATATGAAGAAAATTGATCAAGAATATTAAAATTCTCAAATGTCTTAGCTTGATTCTTTTGAAGATTTCTTTTGAAATTCTTGCATCGTGTACTATCATTTATATGCTGCATTTCATCAATTTGCACATATTTTTCTCCCTTTTTGATTACACAGAATAGTTTTTCTCTTACTATTCTTAGTATTGGAAATAAAGACATTATTTTTAGCAGTACCATCATGCAATATATAATTTTCAGAAGATGTATCGTGTAAACCAATACCATGTTTTTCTACATTTGATATTTTACTACTGAGTTCATTTGTTAAAGTTTGACTATTATTCCATTTACTTAATATAGCCTTTTGATCGTAGACTTTAATCTTTAACACATCAATTTCTGAATTTAAATCAGTAATAGTCAGTTCCAATTTTTCAATTTCACAGATCATTTTTTTCTTATCAGCAATTAAATTTTCACAATCAGCATGCAATTTTCTTTCTATAGCAGTGAACTTTAAAATTTCCTATGCATGCCTTTGATTTTCTTCTTTAAATTTATTCAACGTAGAGTTCAGAAAATCAATCTTATTTTCATATTCATCTAGCATTTTCCTAATGTCCTTTCTTTCTATTTTGACTTTCTTATATTTTCTGGCCAGTCTATTGTATTCAACAAGTAATCCATCAAAACTATCAAAATTAGCATTTTGATCAGAGGATACCTCACTGGATTTTGCCATAAAGCATACATTTGACAGATTTTCTTCTGAATTTGATGTTGATGAGGATTCATTATTTGATGTTGAATCCTTTGTTTCTTCACTTTGTGAAGCTGAAGAGTCATCCCATGTCACTTTAAGCGCCATTCTCTTTCTGAATTTCTTATTCCTGAAATTCCTCCTCGAATTCTTCTTATCTTTGTTGAGAGGACAATCAGTTTGAAAGTGACCTGGCCTGTTGCACTTGTAGCATATACTTTTGTCTTTCGTGAATGACTTCTTCTCCATATCTCTAGATGTCTTTGCTGACCTGAAGTTCTTGCGTTTCTTCAACAGATTTCTAAATTTTCTGGTCAACAATAATAAATCATCGTTAGAATCATTAGTGACTTCTGAGACTTTATTAGCCTCAAAAGCTAGATCCCTTCTAGGATTTTTTCCTTTTGGATCTAAATGTTGTACCTCATAGGCTGTTAGATTTCCTATGAGATCATCGAGAGTATATGTATTTAAGTCTTTGGACTCTTCAATAAATATTGTCTTTTGAGCCCAAATTTTAGTTAAAGATCTAAGGATCTTTCTTACCAAGTCTTTTTCCTCGAATTTCTTGCCTAAAGATTTTAATGAATTTACAATCTCGAGAAAATGGGAAAACATGTCAGAGATACATTCATTTTCGTGCATTTTAAAAAGCTCATATTTATGTACTAACATATTGATCTTAGATTCCTTGACCTGATTAGTACCTTCGTTGGCAACTTCTAATGCATGTCATATCTCATATGCAGTTTGATATGCAGAAACTTTATTAAATTGATCATGAGATAAAGCACAAAACAAGATGTTTAAACCTGTAGCATTCAGTGTCATTCGCTCCTTTTCATCAAAAGTCCAAGTATCATATGGAGTTGTAACTAACACTATAGGATTGCTAATTATATGCCATAATTTGAAATCGATTGACTGAAAAAATACTTTCATCCTATATTTCCAGTAGCTATAATTGCTACCTTCAAACATAGGAGGACGATTAGTGGTCTGTCCTTCAATCATAACTAAGATTTTAGAATTATCCATTTTAAACAAATGATTCGAAGTAAATGACAGGAAAAACCAATTCTTAAATAGATAAATGAAGGCTTTTGAATGATTTAAACAGTTTAAAATCCTCTGATACCAGTTGTAGGATCGTCTGTATCACAAGAGAGGGGGTGAATTGTGTCTTTAGTAATTAAACTAGCAGATAAAACAAGAGTACAAAACACTCGTAAATGAAATTCTATTCTTTTATTTCAAGACAGAATTTACAATATCTTTTCAGCTCAATTCCCTTCTTGATGGTTTTGATACAATAATTTTTGATATACAATTCAAATAGGAAAACAAAGCACTTTTTCAAAACTAATTTTGAATTGTATAAAACTTGATCTTTATGCACACAGCTCTTTTCTTTCTCTTTGCTCAGCTTTTGTATCTTTTCTTCTCTAGTTGTCGAATTTCCAGACTTCTTGCGTTTGCAGCTCCTTTTCTAAAATTGCTTGGAATTTCGAACTTCTTCTGATGTTGGAGAACTTTTCAGAATATGAATATTCAAACTTAACTTTTCAGTTAGGGATCCAGATTGAATATTCAGACTTGGTTTTTGAGATTGAGATCCTCTGTTGTAATGTAGCTCATACTCTCTATTTGTAGTCGAACCCTGTTGTCTTTCACGTTCAGCATGTTCATCCACTTGATCCACAATCTATAATCCACGTACTAATTTTCTCTTTAATCCAAATTACTTTCTATTTAAATTTTCACTTTCTTTACTGACAATCTAAGTTTCCACGATCTCCACTCGTAGATTCACCAAAATTTTATCTTCTTGGAGTCTTGTAGAATATCTTCTAGGTCTTCGATTTAGTCGAACATTTATCCTTTAACTCCTGTCAAAACTCGAACACTTATCCTTTAACTCTTCGAGTTCTTGCACTTGCAAAACACGTGACTAAACAAGGAAACTTATCTGTTTGTTAGTCCTTTTATAAAACTCAAACAGTTATCTATCCATGCGTATAAAAACTCGAACAGTTATATAACTATTCGATTTTTCATTACCGAATGCACATGGAAAACACGTGACAACTTAAAACATTAAAAACACACGTGCGGATAACTTAACTATACGAGTTTTTTTAACATAAAGTATTCGACAAAAACGAAACGTTAACTATCCGAAAGTTTAACTATTGCAAATCTAGCTCTTCAGAAATCTTTAATTTATCCGACATAAAAATGAAACTTTCCGATAATCTGTTAACTATTATACTTAGAGAAATATACTTAGAGAATATTATGTAGACTTATTTAAATACGTTAATAAAACATACATCATCAAAATTAAATACCTAACAATTAACCTCTGCCATCTTTAACTAAAACACTTTTTAACCTTCATTTCAAAGGCCCATTTTTCATATTATTATTTTTTTTATTAATATATTTCTACACTTCATCTAAAATAATAAGAGAAAATTAATGCTGAGAATATAAACTTGATAATTCATTATTTGCATTGTTTATCAGAGGTTCTCATTTCTTTCCATAGTATGTAATGGACTGTATCGATTTATCTGATACTTGTCTAGAGCTAGAAACAACCCTAAGATTAGGTTGTAGTGTTTCTCCTAATAACAAACATAGTCACATAAAAGAAGATATAATGTAACACTTATTTGTAACTCTTCGAATTTTTCCACCTATAAAACACATGACTGAAATAATAAAACTTAACTTTTTGTTAGTCATATAAAAGAACTCGAACAATTATCCATCTATATGTAAAAACTCAAACAGTTTATTAATAGTAATAAAGACTACAAACTTTAGGTTGTTAGATTGTTGCATAAATCATGAAAGGTTGTAGGAAGAATAACTTGAGTCATTGAATCATGGTCATTTGATCTAAATGGAATGTTAAGATTATAATGTTTTAAAGAGGGGCTATTTAGAGATTAAATGTAGGATGGACAATCAAGATTAAGAGGGGTTTGTGCATGAAGAAAAGTGGTAAAAAAACATTGTGTTTATGCCTAACGAAAAGTAATAGAAAATGTTTGTTACTCTCCATTGTCACTCTTTAGAGAAAGCTTTGCAAGAGAAAGTAGAATCATCCTCTTTCTTGAACTAGAGGGTTTGAAAGTGATGAAAAGTGAGGGAAAAAAATAAAAGAAAATGTAATTTGTTAAATTCATATGTTTAAAAAAATAAAATAATAATAATAAATTTTTACAATATGTTAAATTGATATATTATAAATTTAACTTTGTAATGTATAATGTACTATTACGAAGAATATAAATATTTTTAATTTTTTCATAAACTTGAGATGTCTAGAAATATTTTTATGTTATTCATTTATATTTTATTACATTTTGTTACTTTTTCACTTTCTAAACATTTTTGTCACTTTCTGGTTAGTGCACAAACACTATAATTTTCTGATGACTTTTTGTAACTTTTTGCAACTTTCTTTTTCATCACTTTCTAAACTTTCTAATACTTTCTCTTCTATTACTTTCTAGGTGCACAAACGTACCTTAAGATAAATTAAAAGGAATTAGGAAGATTTTAAAAGATAGAAAAATGAGATTAATTAGGGTGATTTAAGGATTAAATTAAGTATTTTAATAGTTTTATTAGGAATTAAATTAAGTTCTTTATGGATTAATTAAGGATTAGATGAAAATTTTTAAGGATTTAATTAAAGATTTATTGATTTAATGATTAAGTGTTATAAAGATTTAAGTAAAGATTAAACTAAGTATTTTAAAGACTTGATTAGGGATCATTTTAGAGATTAATTAAGGATTAAATTAAGTATTTTAGGAATTAATTAATGATTAGGCATTAATATTTTAAGGGTTAAATTGAGTGAACTAGGGATTTGATTAAATATTTAATTAAGGATTGAATTAAGCATTTTGAAGGTTTGATTAGGGATTAAATTAATTGTTTTAAGGATTAGATTAAGTATTCTATGTATTTAGTTAAAGATTAAAGTACTTTTTTAAGATGATTTTAGTGTTAGAAATGATTAAATTGAGTAATTGTTTGGGAATTTAAGTTCTATATTTATAACTGCAAGTACAGGTCATATTAGTAGGAAATCATGAATCAACAATCAAAGTTCAAAAAAAAAGAAAAAAGGATCTAAACTAATTTAATTAAACTAAAAATTATCTTATAAATGAATTAAATTTATTATATTAGAAACTATGCAAACACATACATTTATACTAAGAAGAGAGATAAAATAAAGTAAAATAAAATATTTACAGAGGGTGTCGTTGATTCTTCTTTTCAAAATCTGGCCTTCCTCCTCACCGTCTCTTCGGAGGAACTCTGCTCGTGATCTTACAAACTCCTCTTACTGTTACCAATAGTCAAATCATTATTCGCTAGCTTTGGGTATTTATCCTACCATTATCAAGGAAAAATACAAGAACTTGACCGCCTATACGTGCTAGGAAATTGGCAATCACCACTCTCCGTGCAGCCACACCTTCAACAGAAATACACCTGCAGTTCACCATAAGATACGTAGATCCGTGCGTCTCACTTATAACCATGCTTGCTAACCACCTCCCACACTCATGTTACTTCATCACACAAAAATATCTCTAACGTCGATCTACTAACCATCGCTCCCAACCGCCATTAGAAGTCGAGGGATCCTTCAACATGCTTCAGTTTCATGATTCAGATTACCAATATCTACAGAAAAATAATCAACAAAGAACGAGAGTCGCAATCACTCGTACCGTATGCCACATCTCCCGTGCTCTTTCGATCATCTCCTACGTACAATCACATCATATGAAAATACATCTTCACATATATAGCAATAATGCAAAAATGTTGTATCTCTTGCAGATCCCCTTCCGTGTGGTCACGCAACGTGAACACACGAAGGGAATTCTGACCGACGATCACGCAGCGTGTCCACCGCTCGAATCAACGTACGTCCGCTACGGCTGAATGCACACCCTTCCTTGCAACCGAAAAACCTGAAACCGACAACTGTCGATTATGAAAATCAACGTTGCCGATCATCCACATGTCTACCCATGTTGCAACGCCGCTGCACGAACCTACCAGTGCATGTCTCCTGTATTGGGAATTTGAGTGGCATTGCATGGGTCCAGTCAGTTGGCTACTTCCTGGGTTGCAGTTAAAACCTGGACTTGTCACCTTATCTCAAGAACGATACGCATAAGATCTGTTGAAGAAGTTCGATATGCACGAGTGCTCCTCCAACCCGACTCCTCTTTGTACGCCATTGGAAGGTAGATGATGGTACTCCTCTTGCCAATCCTCTACCCTATCACAGCTTAATAGGTGGTTTGCGGCACTTAACAGTTAGCCCTCCAAATATCTCCTTCGCGGTCAATCATCTTGTTCAATTTCTGCAGCATCCCATGGTTTTGTTCATTTCAATGGTGCCAAGCATATCCTACGGTTTATTAAAGGTAGTATTGCTAATACATTTTACTTGTTCACCCTTGACTCTATTGTGCTTCGTGAATGTCGATTAGGCAGGCAAATCCACTGATCATTGATCAGTATGTAGCTCCTATGTTTTTCTTGGGTAGAACCTAATTATTTGCTTTGCTTGTAATAAGCAAGCGACGATGGCTCGATCCAGTGTCGAGTTTGAGTTTCATGCTCCTGCTGCTACATTTGCCATTAATGTATGATGGCTCCGCTTTCTTCTTTGTGAGCTTCATGTTCCTCTTCGACAACCACCATGATGAGCTTCATGTTCCTCTTCGACAACCACCATGATGAGCTTCATGTTCCTCTTCGACAACCACCATGACTTCTCTACGGTAATTAATCAACCTCGAGCTTGGCTCGGAACACTGTCTTTCATGGTCACACACACGACATGTCAAATTTGAGAGAACTTGTTGCTTGTAAAGGCTACTGTTCTTACTTATGTGTCTTCTCAGCATCAGCTAGCTGATCTATACACCAAGCTACTTGCTCCTAATCGGATTCAAGAACTTTGTTCCAAGTTCCCCCTTTGCTTTACTCCTGAGCTCCACTTGAGGGGGAATAGCTACATTTGGTTGTTGTAACTCACCTAAGATGGTTAGTTTGCTAGTTATGGTGTGTAACTCTTGGTGTAACGGTCGTGGTAATTGTTTGGTTGTAATCATTAGCATGGATATATATATATATATATATATATATATATATATATATATATATATGTTGTGATGCTTGTACAAATAGAATATATACAACACCATTATTTTTCCAAGCTCTCTTTCTACCCATTTGATCACATAATAGGTCTGTAACTGCAATGAACCACCTAATTTGAAAAACAAACCTTTATCAGGAGAGCTGTTGAGAGAATGTAAGATTTACATAACTCATTGTAAATGAGATTAAGTTGGTCATGCAATTTATGGAAAAATTTATAGATTTTTTGCAATTTTTGAGAAATTTATGTTGATTTTAATGAAAATCATGTTATTGTATAAGTTTCATGTGAAATCTTATTCAATCTTAAAATCAAATTTTATAGAATGTGCAAGATCGCCTAGAAAAGTGATCTAAATAGCCTTATTTTATTATTATTTTTACTAATGAAGTAATTTTATTGAAAGGTAGAAACCTATGATTATGTGTCTACAACTAAAGAAAAGAATACCATAAAAAGCCAAAAGTTCAAAATCACAAGCTCAAAAGAGTTGACAAAATTAACAACAAAAACAAAGGAAGAAACAAAAACAATTTGTCGATATCCTTCTCTTCTACTTTATCACCCCATCAAAAGAAAACAGAATTATCAGGTATAATATTGATGGCATTTAAGTTCAAATCAAACAAAATTACCAGAAAATTTTTGCAACATGAATATCTCAATTATATTAGTCTTCTTTTACCATATTCACGTCAGTTATCAAATTTTCGAACTAAAAATAAGTGAGACTTATAATGTTATTGAATATGAAGGAGATATTCTTGGCATTCTTTTAATTTTTTTACATTTAACATCTATCATATCAATTTAATTTAAAAATAATTTCCTTAAAATTGTGGGAAAAATCTAAGACTTTTTAAAATCAATTCCAACAGGGACTCGTATTTAATATAAAAGGGATGTTGACCAATTATAACAAAAGAAAGGGACCTATTAGATATTGTCCCTTTCCGTCGGACTTGCACCCGCGAGACACCGTAACGAGCCGAGCCTCTACCTTTCGGTCACTGGCTAACACCTCCGCTCCGGTCCTCCCAGCCCCGCAGATCTGCGCTTCCACCGACCCGAAGGTGTGATTTTGGCTTGTGGGCTTCGATGGGGTCGGCGTTCTCTTCTTCTCCTCAGAAGGAAGAGAACGGCGAGGGGACGCCGGTGTTTCTCAACGTCTACGACCTCACCAACTTGAACGACTACATCATCTGGTGCGGGGTCGGGATTTACCACACGGGTATCCAAGGTGAGGTTTTGGCTTCTGGGTCGGCACTTTTCCGGCGGTCTACGAGTTGGATTTTCCTTTTGAGATGCGTTTGTTGTGAGAAAAAATATTGGAGTGTTTTTGGAAACTGGTTGTATTTGGGTTTTCTTGTTCCAACTGGTCACATTGTTACTTTAGTGGTGGAAGTATGGGATTCGTCCTCTGTCAATCGGTAGAAAAGTTCGATATCATCCAAAGGCAGGGCGCCGTTGCCCTTGAACATCCAAAATTGACCAAGTTCTTAAGCCTTCACTTGTTTACCATCCTCGTTATTTTTGTATATGTTCCATTCTCAATTACCCACAATGAAGATGACTTAAGGAGAAGCAAGCTCCACAGTAAAACGGATGGAGCATAGGATGCCACCCTCCCCCTCCCCCTCCCCCAGATCACTTTCATCATTGTATCCATCGGCTCGTTTCTCAGGTTTTTGGTTCCAAGAACCAAATTGTTTCCGCCTGCAGCACCTCAAGGTTATTAAAGTTTTCAACAATCACCTATTGGTTGCTTTCCATCTCGCCACAAGATATTCTGAACCAACTTAAACTGATTAGACATTTGAACCTGCAATTGTTCCATGAACAAGATGATCGGTCCAAAGACCAATCAGGACGGTAATAATGTGGCATTTAAAAATAAGGCTATCATGCAAAGTTTCTAAGTGCTTTCGTTAATTAACCTGTCAAATTGTATCTCCTGGATGCAAAAGCCATATATGTCAAGCCATTCCTGCTTACTTTGCTAGATTAGCCTTGGAAATTATTTATTTCAGAAAGGGCTAGCCAACCAAATAAGTTTATTTTTAGCAGGTTGCGGGCCTTTTAGATGGCATTGAGCAGTCTAGGCATACACTGTCATCCAAAATATGTTAGCAGCTTGTTCTAAAGTAAGTCTTGTTTGAAGATAATTGTATCATCTTCTTACCATCATCATGTTGGGGTTATTATGTTAATACCATTGATGTTTGTATTGTGGAAGGTATCACTCTATGTGTAAGTGCATATCAGCTATTGAAATAATGGAGTTGGTATTTTAGATGTTTGTGTTAGTACCATGGGTAATTTTTATCTTTGGGCACAAACAGTTGCAAGGGAAGGTGGCAACATATGGATTGTGAAAATTGTAAGTGTAATAACCAAAGTAGATGGAAGGTAGAGCAATTCACGTAAGAAAGATTTTGAGTCTAGTGGCTTGATCAAGAACCTAGTGCCCTGTTTCTGGCATGCCACTATATCAATGTCCAGGGAAACTTGATATTTGTTCTGCTTAGAAGAGCTGCTCAATTGGTATAAATTGGAACTTGCATTTTGATATCCCATTGTTTTGAATCAAGAAGGCCTCTATCGTTGACTCTGCAACTGTGTGCAATGTTCCTTGTATTTGTCTTTATTGCAGATGGTTTTGATGTTATCCCTTCTTAACATTCTGCTAGTGTTATTGCTTTTGGACTGAGCATTGGGATATCTTCTTGTGTCTGTTCAACTCTCACCCAGCTTGATAGGTTTGTAAGATTCTTTTTATGTTAATTTTAAATGAATATTTTAAAAATTGCAAGTTTGTCAGGACCCAAAATAGAAATTTGCTGTGATGTTCAGAGAGATTTTAAAATTTCAACAAACTTTTAAGTTTCTTTTTTATTTCAATTATCTATTTATGTTCCCAAAGCTATATTTTGATATTCCTGACTTTATTTACTCCTGTATCTCACCTATTTCATCATGATTTATGTTTTTCAATGTAACATGATTTCTGTTCAAATCCATGTTTAGATGGAATGCATTGAGTAAAATAGATGTCATGACTTAAGTTTATTTAAACATCGAGTACATTTTCAAAATTCTATTGGGTTTGTGGTCATTTCATTGGATATTTTGTATGAACTATATGGCAGCATTTTGAAATCATTGTTTCTTTTAACATATACCATGTCTTTCATTCTTTTCATGTATAATTTAGCACATCACAACAACAATAACAATTTGAGTAATGGACACACGAATCCTTTTCTTTCAAATATTTCTTTCTATTGTCAAATCTTTGATTAAATTACATAAATTTAATTTTTGTCTTAAAACTTCTAATAAATAATTTTAGGCTTGCCTCTACTTCCTTTAATTTCTTCTACACTAATTAATTCTTTTCTTCTAGCTAGTGCTTTCTTTGGTTTCTTAAAGATATGACCAATAAGTCAATTTTCTGTTATCATATCTTCAAGAGGTGCTACTCATAGTTTATTTCTAATGTAATTGTCTTTTAACTTATCCATTATAGTGCTAGCACTCATCTAAGCATATGCGTCTCAGTTACACTAACATTTTACATATAATCAAAGTTTACAGTCCAACATTCTGAGTCATAATAAAGTATAGTTAGGTGAATAATCATTTTATGGAATTTTCCTTTTAATTTTAAAAGTATCTTCCTATCACATAACACCTCAAAAGCATTTCTCCACTTCATCTATTCTACTTTAATCCTACAAATAACATCCCTTATAATTTCAGCATTCTTACTATTGTGAATCTAACATCTAAGTGTATACCTTCATCATTATTCTTATTTTTATTAAGCCTACATTCCATATATTTTGTTTTAGACCCACTCAATCTAAATCCTTTGGAATCTAAAGTGTTGCTCCATAATTTTAATTTAGAACTAATTATTAACCTTCATCAATCAAGACTAATAATTTAGCAAGTATTATGGGAAACTCATACTCTACACTCAAGCATCAAAATTTTGTTGAATCCTTAAAGGATGCTTTTTTTATTATAGTTGGGGACTTTCCTGATAATTTTGACATCTAATGAAATCAGAATGATATAGTTAGGAGAATTGAGTTTATACCAAACAATAAATCTCAAAAATTCTAATATTTTATTTGCATTTACATTTGCCACTTAACAGGAGTTTAAACAAAACTCAAAAACTTATAGTGCAACAGCAATTGATTTGGTTAATTTTTCTTTCATTTTGTAGTACATGGTATGGAATATGGATATGGAGCCCATGATTTTCCAACTAGTGGTGTCTTTGAAGTGGAACCAAAAACTTGTCCAGGATTTGCATATAGATGCACCATTGCTCTGGGGCATGTTAACATGACACCATCTGAATTTAGATCATTCCTGGAAAGCATGACCGTAGACTATCATGGAGATATGTATCACCTGATATACAAAAACTGCAACCATTTTACCGATGACATATGTTTCAAATTGACTGGACAACATATTCCTGGGTGGGTAAACAGGCTTGCTGGTATAGGTATGTATTTTTTATACATGATCATAACTGTTCACTGCTTCCTTGCTTGCTTATAGCACCTGTGAGATTGCATTTATTAGTTTTATATATAAGCATTATTTTATATCTAATCTTTAGGAATTGCCTATTCCTTGCTTTTTAACACATGAAACTGTACAGTTCTTAAACATAATTTTCCATATTCCACAATTGTAAATATGGTCTCAAACTTATCTTATGTATTTGAAGATCACTTATCTGATAACTTGTATTCAAACAAAACATTTTCTTGATATTCTATACATGTGATTATTGAAACCCATAAATGAGTAAATGAAATGGCTAAATTTTTAAGATGGAAACTATCACTGGGTAAATGCCATTTTTCTCTCCAGCTTAATAATTTCTATGGTCTTTCACATCGAATATGAAAAGTACTTGAAACTGGATATATATTGACCCCACTAAGTGTCAGGGTTGTAACTCATGTCAACACAATATATCTCATCGGCAGCAAAAACATGTTTGTCCAAATTGAACATGCAACCTGCCATCCGAATGGAAAAATTCTCCCACCTTGTTACCACTTCATTATGGTGAAATATTTTCTTCATGGCTGCAGACCTGAGCCCATGGAGAAGCATGTCTAACAAAACTCTCTAAAATGCCCTAGTGCACTTGTTTAGAAACATTGGCACATGCCTTACATGTAGTAGGAATTTTTCAAGGGACAACATAAGAGTATGTACACAAACTAAAAGTGAAACTAACATAAAAAACCAACTTTTAATGTATACAAATGAGATTCCTTTCTTCTTGCCATATTTTTCAAGTGGTATTTGTTTTCTCTGACAGTATCTTAAAATCTGAATCTTGCTCCCAGGTGCAGTTTGTAGCTGTTTACTACCTGAAAGTCTTCAATTGCCTGTAGTTAAGCAAACGCCTGAGTACCACGTGTGTTCAGGTTAGTAGTGAGATCCCTGGATTTATTGCTTAAATTTCTCTGCTAAACGTGTATCCCATCCTTTATAAATCTTAAATATACCATGCATTTTTACAAATCATAATTGCCCGTAGCTGATAATTTGTGACATATCAACAAAGTACACAACCTTAACAAATGATGCCATTAGTTGAGAAAGATAACTGATTAGATTGCATAATACTGAGGATTATCTTCAATACATAGGAGTACAAATAAATGGATAATATAAAATCCATGTAATGTTCAATCTAATCTAACGGTCTTCCCCTCAATATGGAACATACATATCTGGCTACCCTAGCTTACTACATAGTGAACAAATGTGGCTTCTATTGATAAATCTTTGGTGAAGATATATTCAAGTTGGTTGGACAAAAGTGAACACATAGCAACAGGGTACAGTTTGTCTGCATTTACATAGTATGCTCTTTACATAAGCCAACAAGACATGTATCCTTTCCACTGAACTGTTCTTTTTTCCCACATGAATTGACTTAAACAGTCCAACGGTGGAGGAGATGTTTGGACACTGACATGATAAATTTCACTATCATTCTTCTATTAACCACGTTTGTTTGAGGAAGCTTAGAAGTACCATCCTAGAAATTTAGATTCCGATCAAGATGTATTATCTAGCTTGCAACCTAGAATTTGGACCTCCTGGTGTAGATAAACAACCATTGAAGAAAATTCTGTCTCAACTCCTAGGAACTAAAAATTTTTCTAAAACTATGATGACAAAGTGTCTCCTAGATGTCATCGTACAAACATTGTTGAAATACCAGATAAATGCTGACTGGTCTAAATCGGCTTCCATAACATATAGGAAAGCAAGGTTAAACCAATGTTATGTTTTCTAGAAATACTTGCATGTAATCACCATTATTCTCTTACTGCGATTTTATTAAGCATTGTCAGAAGACGGCTCAGAGGTATACATAGACGAGACTCCATTGGAAAGCAACGATACAGATCAAGATAGACATCTTCTCTCACCACCATCAGGAGGAGAAATAGCTTTTGTCAAAAGAAGTTGAAAGGTGAGTGCAGCTCAACACCTTTGCATCATCTTCTCTTTAGCTAAAGGCAAGTCTTTTGATTTCTCCATGTAATTAAAGCCACTATTTTCTACTGATTTATCAGTAGATGTCATCATTATTCTTGTAGAATAAAATCCTCATTGATGAAGCGCAAAGTTGCAAAGAATGTGAGCTTCATCTTACTCTCTTAATTTCAGTTATCCCAATGAGAGAATCTAAGCATAGTTCACTACGCTTGCGGCGTGAAAGGCAATAATATTGATGGATTTCCAAGAGCTGTGATCTTTGTGCTCGCAAATCCAACGTCTTCTTCACGTTCATGAATCTACTGGAAAAGAAAAACAAAACTAGGGAGTCAAATTGTGCATTTGGCAACATTGGTTGGTATCACTGTTGTGGCAGAAATTGTTCTAGCAACTTCTTAGATCCACTTGAAAACACTACCGTAGTTGCAACATCAAAAGCTGCCAAAAATTACCACAGCGGCTGCTACAAGTGCTTTCAGAAACAATATTTCTCGAAAACTGTTCCTTTTGTAGAAATTGTTATAAATACAGACTGGAGTCTTTAGCAAATGTACCCTAGAACTACCATTGCATTTGAACAAGCCAATTGCAGGCGTATCCAGGGTTCAATCTGGAAGAAATAGATGAGGTTTAGAACCCAAATGGCCACTAACCCAACTGGTAATAAAACCATTATAAATAAACAACAAATTATTGCCATCTCAACTTACAACAAGGTTTCAAGTGACTGCCAACGTCAGATGGTTCGATCGGTCTTCCATTCCTTTTAAAAGGAGTTTTCAATTTAAATCTGAACAGAAGTGTGTTAACATCAAAAGTGCACATGAATACATACTACAGGCACTTAAATGCAACAGATTATTACCATCTCAACTCAAGATGAGCTTTCAGGTACAAGTGTCTGCCGCTAGCAGAGTTAAATTGATCTCCATCCTTTTTCGAAAGGAGTGATTTGTACGCATACACAAAAGCATCACCAATGGGAAAACAAGTAATCCATGCAAATGAATGCATTCTACGGAAACTTCAAACACGAATGGCAATTAACATTGACTTCGGGCGTGAGTTCCAAGCCTTTTCGATCTTAAACAACTCTGATGATATCCACATTTGACGAAAAAATGCCAAATGCATTGTACGCATGATGATATGCTATTGCATTTGATTACAAGAGCAAAAAATATGAACACATTAATAATTGTTTCTGAACAAAGCAACAGGAAAGCAGTACCGCTCTCAACTCCACTAAATCATGAATTTATTGACCCGAAAGGAAATTTGATCGTTTCATCCATTTCCTTCTGTTAGAAAGAGTCTTATTTTAGAACCACCTGATCGGCAGCACCGAGTGTGCATCTTCAAGAAGTTTGGGAAAAGATGTTTAAGGGCGTTACTTGGCTTGAAGCTTTGCCTTTACAGAATCATAACTGGGAACATGGATAACTGCCCAAAAGAAGTGAAAAAAGGCATCACTTTAAAATGATTTTATTAGAAAGAAAATGTGTTGATGCAGAATTTTTCCATATGTTTCCGTAAACTTTTACCATCTCCCCAAGAAGCCATTGTAAGTGGTGTAGAGATGATCTTCTCTGAGACTCCGGCAATGTCCTTTAACGTAACTTCTTCCACAGCTTTCAAAAAATGTTCAGCAGGTTTCCTGCAGTAAGAACGAGATAGGGATCAGAAAAAAAAAGTGCACCTACTGTTGTGTACCATAAAGACCAAGAGAGGTGGATATAGATACGCTCATGCTAATGATATTAAAGTGGATGTAGATAAGAATATTTGATCAATTCTCGCACATCCATCAACAAATAATACATGCGAATTCAACATGCGAACATGAATTAATGTGACTGAGAACTAGAGATAACAGCATTGCTAGGACTTCCGATTTACCGAGAGCATTTATTTATTCCACTAAACTACTATTTTTTGATAATGGTCATATTATTTGTCTAGGTTCGAATTTGGAACTTTCTTCTAAATTCTAAACTACTTAAATTTTATGATATTAAGTTTTATAAGGTGAGGGAAGACTCATGTTATTCACTGTTGATTATTCTACTAAACCACTTGCCAAAAACATCATGTCATCGACAAGGTATCCAATAGGACAAAAAACATTAAAAATAGTAAAATTCTATGGTATCCATGAAGGTCTTTCATAAAGAAATAACTACCTTTATGAAGGTTACTACTACCATTTTAAATTTAAATCCCGCCATCCATGAATTTCAACAAATAGATAAAAAGATTTTGGTACCTAACAAATATTCCATGGAACCCTCAAGGGCACCATAGACTCTCCCTTAAAAATACCCCTGTAATTAATGTCATCCATAAATATTTTTTTATACTTAAGTTTCCCGGGAATAAAATTTTACACATGTAGAGGGAAAGGAGAAAAATTCCAACCATACTAGCTTCTGACCAGGTTTTCATTTTCATTTTATCCCGAGCTTTCCTTTTCTTCTAATTCTTTGGTCATGTACTCACTAAAACTCAACCCCACCTCCCTCCTCTTCTACACTATCTACCTAAGATGACGAACTGCCTTACCTCAGTCCATGCATACCCTTAGTTAAATGCTCTTGTAGCAAATCTGGTCTGTGACTTTCCCTTTTTGCAAAAGTAGAATGTTGGTCTATGGCTCAACCATGAAACCATATTTTATTTCTTACTTCTCCATGTAACTAAAGGGGGGAGAAGAGGGGGGGTTTGTGTCACCCAGTAACAAAAAAGGAAATGACATGTTATGGTGGGAAATGAAAAAAATTCCCTCTGTTACCTATTGAACAAGGCGTTTGTGCAACCAAGTAATCCCAAGACATGATTTCCCCCCATTACCCTTGTATAAATCCCTTTATTTTTCCATTTCCACCCTCCCCCCTTGACAATGCTCAGCATCTCATCTCCCAACTCGTCCTTCACTAGTCCACAAAACGCCTGATTCTCCCTCGTAGAAGGCTCGACTCATGTCTTCCTCTTCCACAACATCATCTCGATCTTCGATGTCAAGCTCTTTAAGTTTCTAATCACCTTAATCGTCATCATTGGTTCGCATCTCCATCGATTTGTCTCCCCCAACTGCTATCTCACTTGTTCACATGGTCGGCTATCCTCTACAAGCTCTTTGGTGTTGAACTCTTCAAGTTTTCGATCTCCTTAATCGTCATCTTGTTGGTTCGTGTCTCCACCGATCTATCTCCCTTGATTTTCGTCTCACCTATTCACATGGTCGATCATTCTCTACAAGCTCTCTGGTGGTACATTCCTCTCTAATGCCATTATTTCAAGATTCATTAGATTATAACATGTCATTATTGTATAAAAGAGTAAAGCAACCTTAGTCAAGTATCTCAGAAGTCGACTTGGAGTTGTTTTTTAGGCTATAGCACATCTATTTTTGTGTTTCATTTTATAAATTATTAATATATATTATATTATTTAAAATATTACTTTTTAAATTGTAATATTTAATATTTAAAATGTAATCTTGAATATTTTAAAATTCTTAAATAATGTATTTCCTATCATTTCTTGTCATTTTCCAATGTGTACAAATAATATTTCATTTCCTATCATGTCATGTCATGTCATACCTTGTCATTTTCATTTTCCACAATTCCTTGCATCTCTTGTCGTTTCATTTCTCAAGAGAAAACATACACAAACAAGTCCTAAGTTCCCTCCAACATAAGTGTAGAAACCTAGGTCGACTTCTCATCACCTGCATATTCAAAATCCAAGTAGGTATCGATCTTTAGGTGATAGTGTTTCCCACGTAAAACTCACCTACTAGGAGTCTTCTTAACATATGCCAAAACATAAAGAACTCCATACCAATGGATTTTCCTTGACTCATACATAAACTAATTGAGTAAATTCACAACAAAAGCCATATCTAGTTGGGTAACAATCAAATAAATCAACTTTCCAACTAGTCTTCTATAGTACTATCCTTCAAGCATTCAAATGAACTATCCCAAAAAGGAGGATTGGGATTAATTGGTGTACTTTCAAGTTTTCAACCTAAAAATCTTATCTCTTATAACAAATCAAGTATATAATTCCTCTGAGTCAAGGTTAATTGTTCATACAAGTAAGCAAACTCAATGCCTAAGAAGTATTTAGGCTTTCTCATATCCTTTATGGTAAAATGCCTTTTCAAATAATCCTGTGTCAACAATAGCTCCTAAGTCACTCCCTATTAGTAGAATGCCATTTATAAATACTGTTAAGACCACACAACCAACATTTGTCTACTTGTAAAACACTAAATGGTCTATTGAATAGTGATGAAAGCCTCCACAATCACCACATTGCTAAACTTTTCAAACCATGTTTGCAAATTTGCTTTAGCCCATAAATTACCTTCTTTAATTGATGCACCATATTCTCCCTCTAAACAATATACCCTAGAGGTTACTTTTGTTGGATGACTATGACAAGAAGTAGGTTATGCCAAAGGGGTGGACCAAGTTATAGTCCTAATAATCACCCACTCATGGTAGAGACTAGGATGGGCCAAGTCACACTTAAATGGTTGGATGGTGCTACTAATGATTCACTAATAAAGAGGTGTTTTGTTCTTATTATTAATTCAAACTCTTGGTGTAATGGCAATACACAATCCTAAATGTTGGTATTAAAGATTGGGTTACAAGTTTGAGTCCTAATAAATGCATGTTGAGAGAAATTGTTGGGTGACAATGGTAAAGAGTAAATCTAAAGGCTAAGATGGGTCAAGAAGTCATGATCTCAACAATCACCCACTTGCAACAAAGATCAAAATAAGTCGAGTCACACTTGAATGGTTGTGCAATTGTGCTAATGATCGATTAATAAGGAGATATTTCATCCTCATTATTAATTGTTAGGATCGATAAACTTTATTAAGGGGGTGTTTGTGCACTAAAAAATGATGGAAAGAAAATGACAGAATATCATAGAAAATGATGGAAATAAAAATAATAGAAAGTAACGAAAAGTCAATAGAAAATCAAAGTATTTGTGCACAGAACAAAAAATGATAGAATTTGAAATACATGTATTTGTGCATAGAATAGAAAACAATGAAAAATCATAGAATATAAAATATATATATTTATTTACAAAATAAAAATGTTGAAATTAATAAACTAAATACTTTTGTATTTATCTACAAGATAGAGAATAATAAAATTTGTTATAGATAATATAAAATAAAGTCATTTGTGATAATTGTTACATCATAAAATACATTTCATACATCTTTATTATTCTAAATACCTCTCATAATATTAATTCTCATATATTAAAGACAAATAATTTCTATATCAAAATTACATGTTGTTAATATATTCTATGATAATTCATATTTTCTTTTCCTTTATTTTCCATCAGTTTCAAATATCAGAATGTCGAAAAATAAAAGAAAATTTTTCTTATATACTGAGGGAAAATGGCAGAAAATGACGAAAAATCATTTAGTGCATATACACCTAAAAAATGGTGAAAATTTTTCCATCATTTTCTTTTTCGACATTTTCTAGATATACAAACACCCCTTAAAGGAGGTGAATAGTGAATTTAAGTGATTTTATCATATTAATAAGTACATGCAATAGTTGAATGAATGAATGCAAGTTTAATGCTATATAGGTTGTATCAATGCAAAGAGTAAATAAATGTAAGTGCATAAATCACCAAAACACACAAGAATTTATAGTTATTCACCTCCAAGCAAGGTTATATCCACTCCTTAAGTCTTCTCGCTTGAGTCCTACGCTAATACAATATTATAAGCCAACACCCCACCTTTTACATAGCCTTGGCAAATCTACCAAGCAATCCCTCCTCACAAATCAAGTTCTCACCAAAACTTGGTGAGATAAGCTTTAATTAACCACAAAACTAACAAACTTTCACATGATATACTCTCCTTTTTGCTCTTCAATGTATGTGATTCTTCAAAACTGCTATGAAAATTGTTGGCTTTTGAGAGCTTTAAAGGGTGAAATGGAGCTTCAGAATTGAGAAATGTTGGAGGCACTAGAGAGACCATCAAACATCATATTGGTAGGTTTATATAAGATTTGGAGCCTTAGTAAGGAAAACTCAACAACTAGATACACTTTCTATTTTCAAAGGATCAATATGTTGTTGATTAAATCAGTATGTTGTTTCTCTTATGACTAGATGACTCAGTATACCAATGAAAAAATTGGTATGCCAAACATAAAAGACCTAGGTTTCTATAAAATAATCCGTATGTCATTGTAAGTTATTTCTACTCTAGAGAACAATTGCAACTGTCCTAGAAAATGATATTTCAAAACTAAATTGATATGTCATTTTTAGTGTAATAATTACTATCTCAAAAAATGGCATGCTAGTACCAAAATCAGTATGTTGTTTTAGGTCCAGAGTCTAATTGTACCTTTAACCTAGAAATTAGGATGCCATTTCTCATAAACGGTATGTCAATTTTGTGACAGTGTAAGTATTAAGGTAGATGTATGTTTAAGCTTTCTATTTAATCTAAGTGCATGCATCTATTTTAAATGTCCTAAATGAAAATTCTAAGATGCAAGAGTATTTAAAGGATTACAGTTTTCCCTAAAATACAAGATAGAAATAATTCCACAAATAATATAAGAAATGTGCATTTCTGCATCCTTCAGTCTTGCTTCTTCATAAGTCTCTACTTCTCCTACAACTTTGGTCGGTCTTCATCTTTCCACATGACTTGATCCCTTCATCTTGAAACTTTCCACATTTTTTGACAATTCTTGGCTTTATTTTGGCTTTACTCTATTCAAATCCTATAATAAACCTAATACAAACTATTACATATTTATCTTTAAATTTTATATCATTAAAACTAATTACCAAATATTATTTGGCTATACCCTAATTTCTAACAGTTCCATGTATACCTGTCCAATTAAGTCACCATATAAAAATACATTATTCACATAAAACTACAGACTCCCAAGATTGATTAAGAGGCAATAGACAATACCACACAAATGGAATTAAGTCAAGCCACGAGAAAAGAAATCTTAGCATAATCAATACCACAAGTTTGAGTAAACCTATAAGCTGCTAATCTAGCATTGTATCTACAAATCCATCAGGCATTTACTCAATTATAAAGACTCATCTGCAAGTAACTATACTAGCTCTTATAGCTCTTTATGTGCCCTAGGATCTCGATGCTTTCATTTTTTCATCCACTACGCCTTTCCAATATGGTAGCTAAACTATTTCCTAATAATTCCTAAGTATAAATCCAAGAGAAATGGATAGGGCAAATCTACAATAGGTTGGGTTAAGTTCATCATAAGATACAAAATTAGAAATAGAATGAATAGCATAGGATCTTGCACCCTTTCACACTACAATGGTAATGTCCAAGTCTGAGGGAGTTAGTGGTGGGTGTATCTGGACCTGCATCTATGGTAGAGATTAGTTGCATCATAGATAGAGGGCAATCCTATTGTTGTCAATGATATACCTATAGCAATTGATGACTTTGACCATCCAACATTAAAGAGTCACCATCAACAGGCACAGTACTGGAAGAGGTGGATTCAAAAAAAGTAATATCCACAAACACATAATATTTCCTAGTGGGAGGATGAAAATAGTGATATCCCTTTTGAGTTTTAAAGTCACCAACAAAATGCGCTTTATTAACCTAGGAGATAGCTTACCAAGACTCAACGAAAGATCCTAAACAAAGGAAACACCCAAAAACTTTAAGAGAAAGAAAACAACTTTGCTTTAGAATTGAGAAGACAGAGAGGTATCTCCCCCATCAAGGAGTAAAAGGCATCCTATTAACAAAAAATAATAATAGTAAAAATAACAACAAACCAAAGATACGTTGAGAACTCTAATTCAAGCTTGAAAAATAAGCAGCTACAGCAAGTTCATCCCAATAACACCTCATAGTGGCCAAACTAAAAGTCAAAGGCTAATAAACCTCCAACTCCTCTAGTAAAGTGTGCAATATGACAAAGTGCTTCAAAACAATTCTCTCCCATGTGCAACGTAAAAATTTGCTCATAGATCTCAATAATTTTGGAAATACTTCTCATTTCCATACATTTGTTTCAATGTATCTCAAAATCTTTCACTGGCCTTAGCATCATAACTCTCCCAGTAATATTTGGTTTTGTACTGTTTCCCATCTATTTGACTACCAGAGAGTCATTAGCATACCAATCATCTTAGGCACTATCCTTCACATCAAGTGGCAAATGTATAAGGTGTTTCACTTTTCTATGTGCAGCAATAAAGGTTTGAAACTTTGTGTTTTCCATTTAACTTCTTATGAGTGCCATCAAGATTTTTTATAAGTAAATCTCTTGCAATTATTAGAACCAAATATATGTTGACAACCAAAGAAAGTGATGTATGCAGACTTGAGTAGTGCTGAAATTGTCAAAAAATAATCTGGAATTGTGCAGTTCTAGACTGGAAACTTTACTGTGTAGTGCTGAATGAGTACCGTGCAGAAAAAAATTGAGTTGGACAACAAGAACTCATCACACAGCAATAGAATTTGGAGACAGGGGGCTGATCTGTGCAGAAATCTGTGCTGTTCTAGACATAGCAGCAGTGATCTGGTGATGGAATCAGACCAGACAAGAAGGAGAGAACCTCCAGTAGATGTGAATGTGAAGGAAATAGTGGTAGAAACTCAGCCTTTCCTAGGGTTGAGCAGTAGTAGTAGACTTCTGAAAACCACCGTTAATTCATTCGGTGGCAGTAAGTGTTGAGAAAACAACCCATAAAGGGCTGCAGAAGGTACTGATGCTAGGAGCACCGGCATGCCAGGCCAACACCTGGCAGACTAGTACAGAAGCAGCCCGTAGGAGCTCTAGACAGGGTGGCACAGCCTGGAAGAGCAACACCTGGCAGACTAGTACAGAAGCAGCCCGTAGGAGCTCTAGACAGGGTGGCACAGCCTGGAAGAGCTGAGCAGACAGCTAGTCAGATGAATGGCTTGATCTACTGACTCTAGGGAGGCAAAAAAAGGGGTTTCAATGGCTGTGGGTGTGGAGGTGGGTGCTGACCAGGAAAGATTAAGATTTCCTGGGCTCTGGTACCATGTTAGGAGGGAAAATGATTCTGTTATTTCAAAGGACAGTACAAGGTTATATCTATGAGTAACAAGAATACAATGTAAACAGATACCCATATAACATAATTATACAAAATTCATATCTTCTCTCACAATAACAATCATAAAACCACTACCATCAAGGCAATAAATATTAAAGTAAAATCATCATGGTAAATATTAACAAACAATTCTGCAATCATCAATGACATACACTAAACCAAGAACGCCACAAACATCAAAGATGCTTACTAAATTAACAAGTCCACCATCATCAAGCAAAATACTACATTCGTTAATTTATTGCAAAACTAAAAAAATACAAAATTCAAGTTTTATTTACAAAAGAAATTCTATTATTGTTCTGTAAAATATAAAAATTTATTAAAAATAAAAAACATTTAACTGTTTGTTTAACATTTAAACACAGCTTTCCATTAAAAGCATCTGTTTATACCCATTTTTTCAAGCCATTTTTACCTTTTTTACAAAGGAAAAATAGTTTTTATGCAAAACCATTTAAATGGCATTTAAGCACTGCTTAATTCAGTTTTTTGAAACAGTGACTAACACAAAGAAAAAAATAAAAATGCTAGCTCACATATTACAGAACTTTCATCTAAACAAATATGTGTCTGATGATCTGCAATAATTTTTGAAATAAATTTACGAAGGAAAAAATAAAAAAGGCCCACAAGAAGCACAGCTGGAGAAATGGTAATCAACAAAAAATAGTCTAATATAAAGAATCTAACAGTAAGTATGAACGATAACAATAATCAACCACCATCAACAAATAGAAAGGATTATTAATGTTGTAGGCTTAGGAACATGAATTTTCCTTCATCGTTAATACTGTCCAAGGACTTCCTAACCCATACTGTAAAGAACTCATGCAAAAATACCTCTCTCCATATGTCAATATTTGACGCCCAATATCTTCTGAAATAATCATCTGCAAAATCAAAGATATTTAAGATACTATAGCAGACAGAGTAAAATTATATTTGTAATAAATGATAATAATTTAAATAACTAAACAAGAAATATAAGGCCTACTCTTGATTCTAGGTTCATCAAGAGTTCAGACTTTGTTGACTCCTTTGCACGGTCCAACTGTGCCTGATCAACTGCAAATAAATGAATCATTATTAGTATCCTGGTTAACCAGAGCGATTAACCAAGAAGAGAACTGAACCTTGTCCAGGTGTGGCAACTGCAAGAAGTTCTTTGACAGCAAGATCAACAGCTTTAGATATAAAATCTGATCCCTGCATAATGAAAAAATCTTATGCTTTTTTTGAGTAGTGAAAGCATCGGAAGTTAAAGATCATAAGAAGGATAGAATGCCAATGAAGAATATAAATATGATATCCACAAAACAAAAGACAGAGAAATCAATTAAAATTACAAAAAAATCTCTTAAATATCGGAAATTTGAATCTTTATTGCACAGTAACAAATAAAAACATTACCTATACTTTGACAAATATACTGGATTATATCCATTTTCTGTTTCTAGATTTTGATAGTAGGGACTAAGGACAATGTAACTATGTACATTCAGATCTAATAAATGATAGTAAGTGACACCTCTGTGTCAAATGTACTTGAAAATAGGTGATGCAAGCAGCACAATGGTTCAAGGGTGATAAATGTACAG
The DNA here is from genome assembly GCA_036874045.1 of Cymodocea nodosa. NCBI lineage: Eukaryota > Viridiplantae > Streptophyta > Magnoliopsida > Alismatales > Cymodoceaceae > Cymodocea > Cymodocea nodosa. Next base: position 21,322,149 of record CM072336.1, read on the forward strand.
GACAAAATGTATCATTGTTTGAAAAAAATTCTACATATAAATTGCTGTCATGAAGAGAAGCACGTTTTTCATAATATCAGATACTGCATTCAAATTACAACCCATTTTACAATAATAAGTGAATCATGGATGCAGAAACTTCAAACTTCAACCTAGGAATCCCAGTGTATTCTGCACCAAGGAGTTGTCTTCAAACTTCATCTTAAAAGTTGCTAGGTATTCTGCATTATGAAAAGTACTGGATGCTGTGGATGATCATATCAATCAGTCCATTAAATCAATAAAAGAATCAAGGCAATGTAGTTGATGGATTAATATTTGTGTAGTTAAGCTTATTTTAATAGCAATCTAGTTGTCACTCAAACCTCCTTACATTTTTCACTCTCTGGTACCCAAAACAATCAGTTAAAGCTCTACATGACTAAAGAAGTTAAAAAGTTCCAGTCAGATGAAGAAGTTCATCATATGTTTAATGAAGACATTAATTGCAATGAGAATTTTATAATTGAGATTCAAAATGAGCTTATTGAAGACAAAAGCCTTACAGCAGTTGCATGAATCCCAAAGATGCCAGTGTTATTGTAAATGCTGTTGAAAGCAGAAAAGGATTGAACTTCTTGGAATGCATTTAAGACATTGAGATCTGTCGATGTAATGCCAGTTAGAAAATATTGAGGATTAGTTATGCTCATCATATTTACAATAAAGCATGCCAAACTTTAAGTTAAAAGCATGATGGTATAAGCCAAAAGGCCAAGGCATAACGGTGAAAACCAATAAGCTTCATTGCCAGACAGCATAATGTGTCATCTTACATAGACGAGAATGCATCCCTTTTCCAGGTCCTCCAGCAGAGAAAGACCCACCTCCTCCCATCAGCATCTGCAATAGAAATATATTTGCTTTAATCTCCTCAACATGCAATATAAGGGCATAGAGGCAATAAAGATGAGCACAGAATGGACTACCTGGAGTACAGTCAATATCACAGCATCTTTCACATTACGCCAACCTCCAGGAACCTCAAAGGCCAGGGCAACATGAGTGTTCTATTGTCCAACAAAATATGAACATAAAAGAATGTCAGGCAATAAGATATAAAAAAGGAAAAAATAATAGTTTCCATACAAAATAAACAAACAAATGCAAAGTTGTTTTGAGACCATTGAATCTGCTTGACAACGATAATCTCCTCCAACATAGAGAGATTTTGCCTCCTCTGAATGAGGCACCTTGGGAAGATCAGACAAGAGAGGCTCAGCATATGATATTAAGTCATCATGTTCAACTCCTGATGCTGCAATTACCATACGGGGAGCAGTGTAATTTTCCTAGGTTCAAAACACAAAAGAATGAGAACAGAATGGCAGCGTACCAGAGACAGAAACAAATGGGCATCATTCTCATAAATACAATAACTTACGACAACAAAATCCTCCAGAATGTCACTGTCTAATCTATTTACGGAAGATTCAGAGGCCATCAAAGGATTGGCCAGAGCTCCAGAATAGCCAGCTGAATGGATAGCCTCCAAAAGCAAACCCTGAGGATTTTTGGAAATCTCTCCAAGCTCCTCCTTTACCTTTTTTAGCTGTGATGAAATCAAAAACGGATTAATTTCTTATGTAGTCATAGTCCATAGACAATATCAAGATGCTAACTATGGATTAATCCACATTAAAACAATTAAGTACCTGCTCATTAACTTCCCAGTCAAGGAAAGCAGCATTTCTTACAGAATCAATAAGAACTTCAACCATCTGCGGAACATATGTTTTCAGAGCATCAAATGTGTAGCTCATTTGTTCCCGAGAAGCTGATGCTGTGACATTGCCACCAATTGCTTCTACTTCCCGTACAAGACGAAGGTGGCTCCTGTTTGTAGTGGTTTTAAAGGCCATCTTCTCCAAAAGGTGTGTGGCCCCAAATGAGTCTGGTTTTTCATAAACAGAACCACAATCAACATACAATCCTATTGAAGCAGCCGGATTCTGCAGGAAAAAGTACAAATTAACCAGGATTGCAAAAAGTGCATTTATTTTCAAGTTTGCTGAAAGACATGAGAGAAGTCATATCCCTACCGGAGAAGTTTCAGATGCAATGATAACACCATTTGGAAGAGTTGTAACTTTTGTTTTCCCTGGTTCAACAAAATCTGGCAAAGGAGGAGGAATAGAAACATTGGGAAGGGGGAAATCTAGAGGAGGGTAGGAGCTGGACTTCCCACCAGTCAGCCAGCTAAATAAACCTCCCGATGACTTTTGTGCAATGCTTGTGCTGGCAAGTCTAGTGGTTGTAGAACCAAATGTCCCTGTGTAACTTATCTGTCTCTGAAAATGAATTTAGAAATATGCATGAGAATATAATATAATATTCCTTCTTCCACTTTTTCAAGAAGAAATGAACTGAATGCACTACAATAATAAGTGAAAACTGCACAGGTTCGTAAAATTACAACTGTAACCTGAATAAACAAGCATGGAGGTTTATTTGCACAAACCTAGTCACTAAATCGATGTGTGAAAGATGAAGTTATAATCAGGTTTTCATATAAAGGAGAAAAGTAATCAAAACAACATACAGAACAAAGCTTACCACTAAATGACTACCTTTAATAAGAGCAACAGAGAACAAAATTATTATGGTAAGAATTCCGTGTTACAGAGGAAAACAATGGACCATACATCATCTTAGCCGCTCTGCTACCGTTACTCAAGTTAAAATTATGAATTTGAAATGTTTAGTTTCAATTGTGATGCTACTTACCTTTAACAAGAATCATGATAAACTTTACTCAAATAAAGATAAATAAAAGGGAAGATTATTTTAAAGACATACACTAGACTCCCGATCGAGCACCCTAATCTTTCACAGCCCACCGACCTGGGAGTTTCTTTCGCAATTTTTGACAAGATATTTAAAGTGCAGCACTAGCATATGTTGCCCATTCTATGTTAAAGGGAACCACCGCATCATAAGGAGCAGAAAAAAAAAAAAAAAAACAATTGCAACAAAAATCAAGAATCCGAACATCATCCGTGCTCCTTCGAATGGCAAGAACCAACCCAAACGTCACGAATCACGAAATCGATAAACAAAAATCGCACGAAACGAACGTAACATAAAAATCCCATCTTTTCAGACTTCGGCTGGGGGCAAAGATATTACGGATCCTAACAATGGCGAGAGGAGCGGAAAAGAGGAGATGGACTGCAATTCTCACTCTGGCAGCCCGGAGGCCGGAGGCTGCGACCCTGTACATGGCGGAGCACGACGGCGATCACAACCCTGGAGAATGCGAGCGGTGAATTGATGTATTTTGGGGGATTTATTCCGAGCCTCCTCCTGTCCACCGGACCAGGACCAGTCCGGACAAGCAGCGAGGGTTTCCTGGGTACTTGGATGGGCAGACTGTCTTTTTCTTATTTATATATATTAAAATTAAATTATCATTAAACGAAGAAATTCTGTCCACAATAAAAAATTTTAAAAAAAAACTACAAAATACAAGATAGAATTGGTTACACTACCACGTAACGTGGCTCAAATAATTGATGGCCGAGGTATTGTTTTGAATCAAACTGGATCATGTCAATCAATTATACACTTAATTATATGGTAAGTGAAGTAGTTTAAACAAGTTATGGGTCATAGGTGAGTATTCAATTTACCATTAAAGCATCTAAACTGAACGTTCGATCATTGTCTAATAATATTATCGGAACTTTTTTGCTTGGGAAATAAATATTTATAATAGTATTATATTTCTAATAAATATTTATAATCAATCACATTATTAATACTTGAAGTTTAACAAAATGATAGTTATCTTTATATTTTGTTTATACTTTTAATGTTCGTTTATGCACGTAAGAAGAAAAGAGAAAAACGACGGAAAAAGAAAATAATGTTTTTATACGGAAATTAAAATTTAAGTATCTGTATACTTAACGAAAATGGATAAAAATTAGTATTTCTACGTATATATCAAAAAATAATAAGAATTAAATTTAAAAATTACTAAAAAATTCATTACTTAATTTTGCCATATTTCAACCATCTTTTCTTAATATTAATTTTGTCACAGCAATCAATAATGAAATGCAATATTCAACAACAAATGTATAATTATCAATAACTAGACTATTTCTAGATTAATTAGTAGATAATCAATAACTATATTATTTCTAGGCTAATGATACATGGCGGTGACGAAGGTAACAGTAAAGGCGCAAGGCAAACGGATGACAGTTCTTTTCGTAATAGTAGTCGAAGGATGAGGTTTTTTCGGGCGACATTGCGTTTCAACGAAGGGATGCAAGCAGTGATCGACCGCCTTTCTGTGAGTTCGAAAAGAAGGGCGAGTTCTTCGGATGCGAACAGTGATCAGTGACTTTTCTGTGAATTCGGAAGAAGGGTGAGCTCGAGCGGCGTTGCGTTTCGACGAAAGGATGCGAGCAGCGAGCTTTCCGTGAGTTCGGAAGAAGGACGAGTTCTCTCAGGCGGGGCGCCCTGTTTCGGCGAGAGAGGATGATGCAAGCAGCCATTGGCGAGATTTCCGTGAGATCAGAAGAAGGGCGAGCTCGGGTGGTGCCGTGTTTCAGCAAGAGAGGATGTGATCGGTGACACTCGGAAACCGTGAGTTTGGAAGAAGGGCGAGCTCGGAGAGAGAGGCGAGATCGTGGTCCGCAGGTCGAGGGATTTCTCACGACGATTCCGAGGGAGACGGGTGAGAATCGACGGAATCCTTACCCTTTTATAGCAACAAAAGCTTAATAAAGTCATAATTCCATTCGACACAAACGGGTTTCCAATATTTTCTGAACATTCTTTTTCCTCGTTTCTTAGAATTTCTATCTAACACAAATTCTCTCGAGAATTCTGTAAAATTACACGAAAATAAAGTTTAAAATTTAAGTATTTGTACATATTTAAGAATTAGATAAAAATTAAATTTTAGATATTTAGAATTAAATAGATTTGAAATTTATATTTATTTATGATAATAAATATAATCATTTATAATTAATTCATTGATTAAATACTTAATTAATGAATTAAAGTAGTTAGTAAAAATCTAATTAATTGATTTATTAATACCATTAATCAATTAACATGCTATATAATGATATAATTAGATCTTTATATATAATTTATCAATAACCTTATTTAACAAATATTAATAACAAAATCCAAATATTCAAATAAAAGCTAACAATGGAATCAATACAAATACATAAATAAAAAGTTATGTATGACCATACTATATTGTAGTCATAATATTTTCAAAAAATTTATCAACTATTTTTTTCTTTTGTTCTTGAGTGCTGCTACCAATAGTATATAATATTTACATATAAACTCAAGCCTATTTGAAAATTAACATTAGCTAAGTAAAATTTACTTACATGTAATTGAAGAATAATTGAATTAAATTAAATTTTACTTAACATGTAAAGTTTACATAAATCATAAGTACTATACCTAATAGAACAACTAAATTATTAGAATGACTTATTGCATCTTCAAGAAGTCGAACATCAACAATTGATCATTTCCATTTGCTAAAAACATCAATAAACATTGTCACTAATAATTTTGCTACGACCGTATTTAACTCCTATGGCAAGATACTATGTCACCCGTAACTCGATGACAAGACCTGTTGACTACCTAAACCTTGACATGAGGTCGAATAACATGTCTCGTTGTATACACAATACCACGGTACAACTCGTTGTGGTCGGATCACACACGTAGTTAAATTTAATAATATGTGACAATAAACATATCATGACACTAATTAATGAAATGACATATGAATCAAGATCACGTGCGATAAAAGTCATAGTTTCTAATCTTACTACTTTGAACCAATTTTAAGTAATTTAATCATCCTTCGAGTAATAATAATTACAAGAAAATTATACTAATATTATATACATTAAGATGATCAATAATATGTTTATCATAATTTTTATAATTTTAACTTCAACTCAACCAAATCTTCCCTTATAAAACCGACCTCAACTTCGTCAGAAAATGAACGTCCGAACTTGCCGCTCAGTTGACGACCGACAGACCTTGCGATGGGAGGACGGAGGGCTTCAACACCGCATGACCAACCGCAACAGTGGATGACCACCACTCGCTACACACGAACCTGTCAACTACGTCTCCTCTTCTCGCCGAAACTACTGAAATCTCCATTATTTTTCCACCGACTCTTATGCGTTTATCGATTCAACATAACTAGCGATCATCGACTACAGATTGGAAGGAGAAAATGGGCGGACGAAACTGGGGACGCGGCTGAAAAACAGAGATCGATGATTAAAATCCGATCCTCAAATCACGAAAAATTAAAGTTGATTTTACCTGTTTGCCCTTAATATATCGTGCTTATTACATCCTCCTCATTAATGATTAACATAGTTTCCTAATTGTAATGATAACATCTTCACTTAGAAAGCATTATGTAAGAGTTGCCAAATGTCATCAAAATAGATGTTAAACAGCAAGATTTATCAGTAATAAATTGCAATTCGCTTAACCAGTGTATGCAAACTTGAAAATCCACTTGGGTGCCTACTTCCTTTAAATAAAAAATCTGCTTGGAAAAAAAACTGGATCCTACTATTGGTGAAATGAATCATGAGTTCATTTGTGGGAACTCTTGCTGGGACAAGTAGAATGGTTACTGATTTTTTTTCTAAGAATATTTGAAGCACAAATGAACTCATGAAATGTATTTCTAAGATGATAAATAGTACATCAAAGTGGACTTGAAATTATCACTAGCAAGTTAAAAATATAAAATTAATTCATTTGAATCCTCCTCTAAAATTCCAATTAGCATATGGAAATAAACCTTTTAACTATATCACAAAGAAACTCAAGTGAAAACTACTTTTTACCGTTATACATAAACAAAAAGTAATTGAGATTTAGTTTATATAATTACCACTCTAAAATGGCAATAAGTACGATAATGAAATTTTTTTCATGCTCAGCAAAGAGAAGTCTTTAGTGATCGATCATGGGCTGTGGATTATGAATTGTGCCTCTAAACAAGAGGGCCCAAGTTTGTTTTTTCCATTATTTCATATTATTGCTGAATGCTTTTTTCATTATGCTTGCACAAAGAATTTATGATTTAAGTGTGTTTCAATAACCTTTTTTTATGAGTTTATTGACTACTGTACAATAATTAACATGAGTATTAGGACAAAAATCCTCTTTTTCTTGTCATGTATTAAAAGTAACGAGAACACTCAATAGCTTATTCTTTGTTTTCTCCATTAATAACTACATTTTTTGTTGAACAGCAAGAATTCTGGCTCAATCTTCATTTTCTTGTGAAATCGTACATGGCCTTGTAGATCTTCTGGCATTATTTTTACTTGAACTCATATATAAAACATTCTTGTCTTATAGACTTTATAAGAAAATGAAATCCAATGGTGCTATTTGTCATTTACCCACATCCTAGCAATTTAATGGATAATTTTCTTCTTACTCATACCCATTAAATAAAAAGGATAGTAGGCAAATAGATAAAAAGTAACAGTCCTCAATCATCCTAACCATGCTATTTCATATGCTCTGAAACAATAGATTTCTGCACAACAATTCTCAGAAGATTGAGCACATACAAATCCAGTCGTTTGAAGATTTTGGTATGAACATACGCATCATGTCAATCATCGGTAATTTTATTTTTCAAGTAAGAGTTTCTTTAACGAAGGAAATACATGAAAATATTAAAGTGCGTTGTTTGTGATACTGCAAAATTATTTCTAAGAATCCTAAAGAAAAATGCAAGATACCTGTGTTAAAGCTTAGAAACCACCGGCGACTGTCGGAGTTTATCGGAAAGCCCCAAATTCAAGCGGAGGAGTGTGGCAAACTATGCAAGCAGATTGTGGGATTCGATTGGAGCAGACTGTGGGATTCAATTAGAGCAGATTGTGGCGAGGTCAGCTAGGGAGCGGACATGTGAGTGGACTATGGCGAAGTCGACAGTGGGGCAAATGCGTGAGTGGACTATGGGATTCGACCGAAGCGGATTGAGGAGAGGATGAAATTCCTGACGCATAAACACCCCGTACTTCAAAAAGAAACGAAAATAAATAATCTAGTTCTAAGGGAGCAGTGGTTGAGTATTATTGATAACTAAGGAGATTGACATATTTTTTAAAGCTAATTTTTATTATTTTTTCTTAATTATATAAATATTTAATTTTCAATTTTCATTAGATATGCATGAAAACGATAGATTCGAACTTAGTTTTTTTTTTTTTTTTCCCCGTTTCTAGGTATACAAATGTAATCTTAAAATACATTTCGTTATGCATACATTTTTATAAAAACATGCTTTTAACTAAATATTGCATTTTGTTTATGGATTTCAGGTTTTATTTAAAAAATTACAAACTAAATTCTGAAAAAACATGAAAATAACCTTTTGATAAACTTTTACACCATTAAAAGATCCGACCCGATTTCGGACCTAAACCCTCGAGCCCACTCCTTTCCCGCTCCCATCCATCAGCCCACCGCCGCCGACCTCCGCAGGTGGCGATGGCGGCGTCCGGGTCAGGTAAACCACTGATCGCCCTGGGCTTCGAGAGCTCTGCCAACAAGATCGGCGTTGGAATCGTCACCATGGCCGGCTCCATCCTCTCCAACCCTCGCCACACCTATATCACGCCTCCTGGCCAGGGCTTCCTTCCCCGGGAGACCGCCCAGCACCACCTTCAGCACGTGCTCCCCCTCCTGTCATCCGCCCTCTCCGATGCTGGCCTCGTCCCCTCCGACATCGACTGCATCTGCTACACCCGCGGGCCCGGCATGGGTGCGCCCCTCCAGGTCGCTGCCGTGGTGGTGCGGATGCTTTCGTTGCTGTGGAAGAAGCCGCTCGTGGCGGTTAACCACTGCGTGGCGCATATCGAGATGGGGAGGGTGGTGACGGGGGCAGAGGACCCCGTGGTGTTGTATGTGAGCGGGGGGAACACACAGGTGATCGCTTATAGCGAGGGGAGGTATAGGATTTTTGGGGAGACGATTGATATTGCTGTCGGGAATTGCCTCGACCGGTTTGCGAGGATACTGATGCTGTCAAATGATCCGAGCCCTGGGTACAACATCGAACAGGTAATGCTTGATGTTTCGGAAAGTTCGAATCTTTGTTCTTTGGTATATGTGTGTAGTGGTAGGGTGTCATGCAATGGAAGGATCGAACCCGGATTATGTTTGAGGAATGCCATGTCGGACTTCTGGAGATGTCTGCTGCTCTGTTTTTTGCCTTGTTAGTAGTGTATGCGGTTTTGTTGTTTTGCTGTTTGTTTTTTGTGATGTCAAAAGCTGTTACAGTGTGGAGCACGTAGGGTATGACAACAACTTGGAACCAAATTCTGTTACATATATATATAAATACCATGGGAAAAGGGTGCCCATGCAGGCTCCTAATATCACAATTCTATTATGTTTTCATATAACACTATGGTGATCAACGAGTGGCAACCACTGTCTCTGACCTAGTGGGTGATGGAACATTGGACCCTCAATTTCCCTTAACAATGGAGAACACTAACGTCTTTGCCATTGGAAAGTTGTGCAATTGCCCACCTCCAACATTCGACACTTAACGCCGCACTGTGAACTATGGGAATAGATCTCAGATCATAATAAGGTGGTATTAGAGCCATAGCTAGATTTGGAGGACTGTGGGTCAAAAAACATGGACATCAATGAACTACGAGACATGTTGATCAAGCTCATACATACCAACATAAAGTAGCACCCAAGAATAGGCAATTGTTGAAGGATGTCATAGAAGAGATGTGCTTGCGGTCAAGAGAATGCGTGGGTGATGTGTTATGATGCCCCAAGAAAGAGAAACGAGGTGGCTTCAATTGGGGACCAAGGAAATCATGGAGAAGGGTACTTCCCAGGTCATTGCTAAAATAAGTTTTTCCTGTCTATAATGGGGAAGGGGATCCTGGAAGGTGGCTTCTATGGGTGGAAAGAATTTTTTAGTTTTTATAGTATAGTAGAATCCCAAAAAATCAGGGACACAGTGCTTCTCCTGAGGGTGAGGCGATACAATGGTGTGATCAGTATGAGCAACACACAACTACAAACATGGGAGAAGTTCGAGGAGGATGTGATGCTATGATTTGACGAGAGCAAAGTGGAAGAATTGTTGGCTCAGCTCTCCAAGCTTAGATAGACAACGACAATGAAGAATTATCAGTTCCAATTTGAGAATTTGCTTAATTGATTGGAGGGATCAAATGATCAAGATGTTGCTAAGATTTTTGTCAATGGGTTAAAGGAGTTATGAATAGTGCTGCATCTACTAGACCCTTCAAACTTAGTTGCAATCATGTGGTCAGCCAAATTGTATAAGAAAAGTTAGGGAGAATTTGAAAAATGAACAAATGGGATGGCACAAGGGGATCTTCTAGTGATGCAACCAAACTCATAGGGTAGATGGAAGACAAAAGAATGGGAATTGGCAGCACACTTTTGATTAAAGTTTTAACACTTGCCAAAATGGAGTGAAGAGATAAGAATTTATGCTACAACTACAATAAGTGATGGGTGTATGGGCACAAGTGCAAGGCACAATCCCTATATGTGGTCTAAAGTGAATGGGAGGATGAAGTGGAGATAAGGGAAGCAATAGGGGAACCAAATGCTAAAGCACACAAATAACTCAACATTTCAAGACACACTATATTTTGGATGGTGGGACCAAAGACCATGAGAATGTGGGCACAAATGAAGAAGAAGAAGATATTGCTAATGATAGATAGTGGTAGTACCTATAATTTTATGAACCAAAACTTCTACCCAAGGAAAGGAGGTGCCAACTCCAAGAGAGGTGATGGGTTACCGTGGTTGAAGGTTATTAATTACCCTTGTATGGCAATGATAAAGGAGTGATAGTCTATTGTCAAGGGAGAGAAATACATGTGGATATTCACCTCATGGAAGTGGGATTGTATGACCCAATACTTGTATGGAAGTGGATATTTGATAGTCTAACATGAGATTAATCAACTTGTAGTGAAGGAGACAAATTAGATAAAACTTGATAAGGAATGGAGGGAGATATGGGAGAAGGTGGTATTGTATGCGATGGGGTTAGAGATTGAACTTACCTATCAAGAACCATGAAATGAAGATTCATAGCAAGTATCATGCCAATATGAAGACATATTCACAAAATTGAAGGGGCAAAGATAGTGTTCATCCTGCCCTACCGATATTCCTATTTTCAGAAAATGAGATCATGCATGAAATAAAGTCTTTACTCGAGGCTGGAATCATTTGACCCTCACCTAGCCCTTTTTGTTGTGTTGCTAGTGAGGAAGGACAAGTTGTGTTGCTTTTGTGTGAATTATTGGGAACTCAACAATCACATTGTAAAAGACAAGTCTCCCGTTCTAGTAGTTGATGAATTGCTCGACGAATTAGCCCATGTTTGATATCATCATTTCAAGCTTAATTTGCACTTTGGTTACCTTTAGATTCATGTACACCCTATGAACATCCATAAGACAGCTTTCCACATGCACGATGACCATTGCAAATTTTTGGTGGTGTCCTTTGGGTGTACTAATGCCCCTTCCACATTTAAGTTAGTCATGAATGATATTTTCCAGTCATAGTTGAGGTGCTTCATGCTATTATTTTTTGATGGTATTCTTATATACAATGGTAGTTGGAAAAACCATCTAAAACACTTAATATAGGTACTTGGAAAACTTTGTGAATACAAATTACATGCTAAAGAAAGCAAATGTTGTTTTGCAGTTCAACAGGTGAATTATTTGGGATATATTGTCACTTCTAATGGCATCCAACCCAATTCGTAGAAAATCCACAACATATGGGAATGGCCTACACCCAAAAATATTAAATCAGGGTTTTCTATGACTTATGGGTTGTTACCCAGACTTTTCAAAATCTTAAGGAGGCAATGATGATACCTTCAATTGTAGTGCTGCCGGATTTTTCCAAGGAGTTCACTGTGGAGTCCAATGCATCTAGTGATAGTATGTGGGTGGTACTGGTTCAGGATGACAGACCCCTTGCCTATGTCAACCAGTTGTTTAATCAACAACAACAAAACCTGTCCACATATGAGGAGTAACTTGCCCTTCTCCTTGTTGTTAAGAAATGACAACCATATTTGATAGGTAGGTGGTTTGTAATTGAGAGTGATCAAAGGAGCCTCAAGCATTTGCTGGATCAAAGAATCAACACTCCAATTCAACAAACATTGCTTGTCTAGTTACTTGGCTTTGATTTTAAGGTGGAATACAAGAAAGGAAAGCACAAATCAATGGCAGACACTGCTGTGCTGTGATAATGAAGGGGAGCTTGGTACGATCAGTCAAGATGGATAATCTACATCTCACATGTCTCTTACTGCCTCTACCAATACCTAAAAGAATATGGGAGGATGTGATGGATTTTATTGACTGACTTCTAGCTGCCCAAGGATTCATTGCCATCATGGTGATAGTGGCCCACCCGTCCAAATATGCACATTTTATTAAAATGCACCACCCTTACAATGTCAAAGGGGTTGTTGCAAAATTTATAAAGCACATTGTTAAACTACATGGATTCCCAAAGTCTATAGTGTCTAACTGCAACACCATCTTTATGAGCAACATTTTGCAAAAAACGCTCAAAATTTTTGGCACTGGCCTCCATATGAGCACAGCTCATCATCTAGAATTGAAGGGTCAGACGGAAATTGTTATCAAGGGACTCAATATGTATTATTGTTATTAATGTAAGCAACCTATGGACTGGGTGGCATGGCTTTTGTGGGTTGAGTTCTGTTACAACTCAGCATACCATCAGCTATTGGCAACACTCTCTTTGAAGTGGTATATGGACGACCACCCCCCACGTTGCTCCATTTCATTCTAGGCACTACAGAAGTCCCAGTTGTTGAAGTTCAACTCTGCACTTGGGAAGAAATGCTGCAACATTTAAAGGGGAAATTGAAGAAGGTGCAGTAACACATGAAATGCTTTGTAGATCAACACTGGATTGATCACATCTATCAAGTCGAGGATTGGGTATACTTGAAGCTGCAACCTTACTGATAGAGCCCCATTCATTGTCAAGCTTATCATAAACTAGCAGCACACTATTATAGCCCCTTTCAAGTCCTAGCAAAAATAGGATAAGTGGCATACAAACTCCAGCCTCCCCAAACGGCAAGGGTTCAGTCTTTCATGCATCCTTACTAGGAGCAATGCCTGTGTTTGCAACAATATCCCCAATTTGGCCCATAGATGTGATAGAATGCCAACCTGTGAAATGGCTACACTGTTGACTGGTGAAAAAGGCAAATCAGGCAGTAACCAAACTTCTCATACAATGGTGGACAACACACATGCTTCAACAAGGCATTTTTATGGATGGTCCATGCTAGCAAGCTACCGAATTTTGATATTGAGTGTTGAGTGTACTTGCCCTAGTCATCCTCCTCGAACTATTCCCTATAGGAAAATGACAATTCCTCTGAAAAAGTGATGATGATTCCTCTTGGTCGCTTTAGGTGCATTTCTACCTGTCTGACCAATATGAATCAAAGAAACTGTTCACAAGACTCACATTATGGACAACTGGAGAGTTGGGTTGGTTGGCCATGCAGTTGGCTCCCCATCAGGCTATGTGGGGGGCTGCTCAGGTCAATCACTCCACGTCAGTTATGGTAAAATGAAATATTTCTGTCACATTCCTTCAAAACATATCTTCACATCATTCAACTTCTATGTGGCAATTGTCAAGAGTCATCTTTTTTTTGATGCAACCAGACAAAGAATCAGATTACAATGTTACTTTTTAGACACTATCTCAATGCCTCATACTTTTTAACTTGTTGCTTGTATCCCTCTTTCCAGCTTGCAAAAAAGGGGGAAAAATTCATAGATCTTCCTTATACTGTTAAAGGCATGGATGTGTCATTCAGTGGTATATTAAGCTACATCGAAGCCACTGCTGCAGACCAGCTGAGAAACAATGAGTGCACCCCTGCAGATCTGTGTTATTCCTTACAGGTACATTGTATTGATGTTTTATTCATGATAGACGAGCATAAAAACAGAGGCTAAAAATTTTGAACCACTGGAAGTTGAAATTTGTGTATCTTTTTTTCTGTTACAGGAAACACTTTTTGCAATGCTGGTTGAAATTACAGAACGAGCAATGGCACACTGTGATAAGAAGGATGTTCTTATTGTTGGTGGTGTGGGATGCAATGAGCGTTTGCAAGAGATGATGAGGTTAATGTGCTCTGAAAGGGGTGGAAGACTTTTTGCAACTGATGATAGGTATTGCATTGACAATGGTGCAATGATAGCATATACGGGTCTCTTGGCCTTTGCACATGGTATAACCACCCCTCTGAAGGAATCAACATTTACACAAAGATTTCGAACAGATGATGTTCAAGCAATCTGGAGAGAGAGGAGTCTACCTGATGTTAACAGCACAAGAATTGATACTGGGGAAAGAAACTAATGGAACAAGTGTGCAGCTTCTCAAGGTTATTGCCACTCAAGGTATGAATGCATGAAGATTCCTAATTAGATTCATGCTTCCAGTTTCCTTTCCTACTTGGATTCCTTCTTCACTTCTCAAAGCATCAGTGTTTCTATTGTTTTGCTCGAAAAAAAGTGGTTCTATTGTTGGTGGATGACTTGTCTAGAGTATGGGATGGTCCAGCTATTTAGAGCTTGGATGGGAAGAAATTCATTTCCTTTGGTTAGCAGGATAAATAAATCCTTTATCGATTCAGTGACTTCATATATCTTGAAGAAAATGGTTTTTTTCGAAAGATTATATGAGGAAAATGTAGAAATGGGAATTCCAACAAAGTCAGCATCATCTGGACCCGCCTGGAGGAAGCCTCCCTCAGAAGCAAGTGTAGGTGTTGTGTCTTGAGCAATTATCTCCTGTGTTCGGGAGGAAGAGCCAGCTCTCCATTAGTACTTCGGCTTTAGTGTGGACCCCTTATCATTATTATTTTATTTTCTCTGAGTTTGTCGAAAGAACACAATGGTGTAATCAGGTGTGACATGGACATGAATGATAATTTGAATCCACTATGCTAGTGACTCGTAAATGAGATACAAGTTAGAAGTAGTTATTTCTCAGACAAGACCCATAACTAGCTTCTTATGTTTTTGCAGGTTGTTTTTGACAAAACGCAGTGTAAGGAGGGCACCCAGCATGTAACTTAAAGTACAGTGGTTCTGTTTTGTGTATAATTTTGACACCAGGGACAGATTGGAATATTATGTACATCCGTAGAATGAAATTGTTGCAAATGATCACATTATTGATCGAGTACCAAAGGTTGTCATATGAAATGAGTGCTACCGAAGATATATTACGTGTGATGGCGATATGGCATTGACACAGCGACATTTGAAGTTGGACGTGTATATGTTAAATCGAAGAAAAAATAACGTGAACGTAAACCACTGAGGCATTACAGGTTTTTTTTTGGCCCTTTTGACTTGTACAAGCATTTAATTGGAACCTGTTATTGCGGATGATCTACCCCGAACGGTACTCACCAAAAGCATCATCGATCGAGGTGAGCCATATATAGGGAGGAGTCTTGCTACGTTTATGATTTATTGCATTTAGCGTTTCTCTTCACTTCTGTGCAACAAAAATGCTTGTGACGATATGCACTAGTGCTGGTTATACGACAACTGATACAACAATGGCACTTTTGACTATGATTGTCTGATGTGATCTCCAAAATTTACGACTTTTGCCATTCTAAAATCAATTGATGCACCTTGATCATTTTCGAGTGCATCAAACCATAATGCTGTCTGTAGTTGTGAAGGATTTTTAAATTTTATCTTCTTGAGTGGAAGTATGCTACTACTTTTACAGTAAGATGTTCCTCTCAAAAACTTTTATGATTGCATTATGTTATCAGATGATTGTTGGCTGGGGCAATGTATCGAACAAATGCATTAGTTTCTTTTGCTAGTGCTTGATCCACAGTTGACCTTGCGTGAGATTGGTGGTAGTCAAATGATATTGATTTGAATTAAATGTGCAATGAAAATATATTGATTGAGAGGCTTCTGGTTGCACATTTGAGCTAGAAATTGGTGCATTTGGGTCGTAAGTGATTTTCTCATTTTAATTTATAACATTTTCTATTTTATGTGACTTGAGTAAGAGGGAGGGGCATTTACAAGCATGTAGGACTCGTGAAAACTAAAATACATCCTTTTTAACATATAATTTTCGTTTAATCACAAGTTTTGTGATGGTTATAAATGTTTGGATATATGTATCATTAAATGAGAACTCTTGCAAAAAAATGAAAGGGGGGAATGGACAAGGATGATGCCTTCTCACGGGAGAAGAGGACGGAAAGAAGAAATCTCTAAAATTTAGGAAACTAAATCTTCTGATCGAGTCTATTTAGTATTTTTCGATGATGTTATCTAGAACAAGATATTTTTAAATGATTTATATTTTAACTTGATAAGTCATCTAAGCAACATTCCTTGAAATCTCCACCTTCTTTACCTTTCGACCGTGCACTATGTATTAATTGTGATAATCAATCCTTTCTCTTCAATTGGTTCCCAATCCAATATTTCGCGCAAACACACCACGTCGAAATTAATTTTCATTATGTTCGTGAACTTATAACCAACTCATCGGCAATTGCATTAGCACTATGCTCCCTTAGAAGCTCAGTTAGTTTATCTAATTCACAAAAGCTCTCCCTAAGGAAAGCACACACCTTCAGGAGGTAGCGTGTGGTGTTGTGTAGATGGAACGTCGTCGGCTGGGGTGGAGAGGAAGGAGGTTAGAGGTGGGAATGAAAAGAAAACAGCCAAGGTGTGGGTGCTTGGAGGTGTTATTTTAGTTAATTAAATGTCTTGCATTAATAATACAAATAATAACTTACATGTTTCTCCATCATTTTAGGAATCCAATCTTCATGATAATATTTCAATTTTTGTTTTTCAAGACATATAAATATTATTCATAAGATGATAGTTTTTAACTGGTATATATATATATATATATAGCAATTCTTCGTAGATCATTAATACAAAAATCAAAAGATACCACTTGCTACATTTAGCACTTAAGACAACAATGAAGGAATGAATATTCAATCCCCTCCTCCTTACCATCCCAAAGGGTGTGTGCATCGAGTAAGCATAACAACAATAATCCAGCCACAATCCTACCACATAATGTCAACTATAAGAATCTTTTTCTTTTATGTACTTTTTATATATGAATAGGTTAAATTATATAAATTTAAATCTTTTCTTACGGTATATTTTTGACCAATTAATTTTAAATTTACCTCTCATTTTTAAATTTTTTTTTTCTACATTAATTAAATTTCTTTTCCTAACTAGCTAGTATATTCCTAAATAATTGGTCTCCTAAAAATCAATATAACCAAACCGATTAAACCGACTTTCTTGATGATTGTTTTCCTTTATCTAAGTTTGAAATCAAAGAAATGAAGCTCCACAGGCAAATTAAGCCCGTACATCTCTAAGCAGACCAAAAAATAAACATTGCATATGAGAGTTGAAGATTATAGTACTACTGGATAAATTTAACAAGGATGAACACATGCACACTTATCGTAATTGTAGGTTGAGATTTATATATATATATATGAAGACTTTTATATACATGTTAAATATCTAATTGTAGATGTCAACAGACTACATCAAACTAGCATAGATTGAAACTCCTTCGACACAAACACTACACATGTTAGGTTAGGGCATGCCAGACATGACTTTGGAGCCACCCAAGCATGACCCGTAGGCTTTAAAGCTTGCACAGACCCATGACGGTCTACGATATGATTTGATTTGTATCAACACAACCTGCTTATAAGCAAGCTACAATGGTGACGAATCCTTGGCTGCTCGTTGGACATGGCAATTGGCACGAATGTGGGATGCCTCACATAATCCTACCTTTGCTGTTGACCATCTCCTGTTTCTTGTTCTTGCCTTGCTACCACTTCTTCAACCATAGGAAACCCTCGTGTGGTTTACCATTTGCATGAGTGTGTGATGCCTCGCTCTGATGGCCTGTGCAAGTGCGTGAGTGCCACCTTACCTCACAAATCCGCAAGATGTTGTTGGGTTGAGACCACATCCCAATGTTAGATGCAGATGTTGGTCACCAAGATGGGAGATTGGGGATTCATTGAATTCGGCCATTCAGGAGTCAAGACCAACCGGATTCGGACCATTTGACACTTTGGGAGAAAAGAAGAAGATAAAACAATTAAACTGATAAAAAGATTAAAACTTCAAAAATATCATCTTTTAATCTAAGATATTTTTGTTAATATTAATGTTTGTTCGCAAGATATAAGTGACAATGAAATTATTAGTAAATCCCTAACAATTAAAGATAAAAATAAGAAATGCTAAGCTTTATTTTTTCCACCAAAATCATTCACATCAAGATATTCACTTTATAAATATTAATGATCACTTGAATTAAAAGTATTTAATTCTTGTCTACAATTTACAATTAAAAGTACTTCTAATAATCTTCAAGATGTCATCATTGATGATGATGATAATATAAAAGATGAAATTTATGCATATCTCACTACATGGAGATGGATGTAGTCCAGGGCTCATGTAAGCGGCCAAATAGATGTGGGCAGACATGTTCAAGCACGCATGCAACAATGTGGACAAAGCTTCCAAAAGAGGTTCAGACTTAGTGAGAACAAGCCTAGGGTGTTGGGTAAAATTATGGTTGTGTAGTTATTGCATGAGGAACCAGGTTGTGGTTGCCCATGCATATAAAAGCTAGTCTTTAAAGAGACCTAAAATAGGTCCTTTTCTTAGAAAAGGAGGGGAGTTTTTTTTATCACTTGTGTTATATTTAATCACAAAGTAAATACAAGTGGTTTTTCTCTACCTTAATCCACTACTTCTCTAGTTCTTCATCATCTAACCCACTTTTGAATTATATGAATTGGTCAGCGTTATTCTTTGCTTTGGTGTTCTTAGAGCTAAGTGTTGAACGTAATGTCTTGAAGACAAGGATTTACCATCTTTAATAATGTGTGTTGTGTGTCAATGTGTGGTTCTCATTTATTATGTTGATTATGGTTACACGATCATGGTTGTGTCCGTATTTTGTGATGTTAAAGTCATAATGGATGGTTAGTGCTAGGGGTGGTTTTTTCATTTATTTATGCATGTACTTTTTGTGTATAAATATGTTTTTCCACCATCAATGAAAATAGTTTTTTTTTTTGCAAATCTTTGTGTTCTTCTTCACAACATCTTCTACTCTTTCATTATACTACTTAATCTCGATTAACAGGTAGTATGAGAGCCGTAAAGATCATTCAAGCTTCCAATTATAATCATTGACCTTGATGGAGAGTAAGAGCATTCTTTCTTCACTCAATCCATCTATCTTCAACAACGATAATTATCAGAATTGGGCAGTTAGGATGCAAGCATTCCTAAAGGTGAATGATTTATGGGAGGTTGTAGAGGATGAATTTGAGATTCCTCTCCTTCTCAATTGAAAAGAATTGAATACTATATAAGAAGGAGGTGAATTATGTTTTTCAAAAATTAAATGATAATTAAAACTCTAATATAAATAATCTTTAATAATCCTTATTCAAGTATTTTATTTATAGAGTTTCAATCACAATTTAAAATTCAAATATCTTTTGAAATTCTAAGTGCAATAATTTGACAATCAAAACACACTTTAAGTAATTTACTCTAACTTATAAACAAAAATGCAGAAATTAAAATTTTTCTCCTTGTTCACAAATTTCCTTTTCTTCTATTCTGTAACTCTTCAATGACAGACTTCTTGAATTTTTGATCTTCACTTAAGTTATGAATCTTTGAAGAAAATCTACTTCTCAAAGTTCTTCATGAGTGTAACTTTTCTTTTCTTAGAGATGTCTATTTCCAAGAGAGATAGATGTATGTATCTTATCAACAAAAATGGTATGCCTTAAATAATCAATAATCAACATATGCATATCTCTTACATTCATCCATAACTTGATCAACATCTAGTCTTCACATCTTCCATTTCAATTTCAAAATTTGAATTATACATGTTCTATTTCTCTGCTTTCTTCTTGAATCATCAATTCTAGATCTTTCAAAAAATTCTTGCAAAATGATCTTTTTCGACCATAATTTTTCATTAAGTGAAATAACTAGACGTTATGTTAATACTAACTAAGCACATAAATAGAATATGAACTTGTAACTCAACGTGATTAACTTAACGAGTTTGACATGTGACATACACGTGATACAAATCAAACGTTTAAACAATACTAATTTATCACGGGTAAAAATTAACTTTTTAAGTTTTAATACTAACCAAATACATTACCTTAGTACTCAAATATGCAACTCATGACATGTAATTATGTTAACTTAGCGAGTTAAACATGTATAACTCATGTAATATAATATAACATTTGTAAAGTTAAAATTCAACATGTACAAAATGCTAACTCAATAAGTATTACATACAACTCAACGTTTTGTTGTTAACTTAACGAGTTACTCACGTGACCTTATAACATAATATTGTATTAACTCAATAAGTTGAACATGATATAAATATATAAAACAAATACATCATGCTTAACCTTATAAAAACATGTTAATTCAACAACAAGTTATATAAATATTTGGTATAACTCAACGACATGTTATATAACTTAGCACATATTCAAATCTAATACAGACAAATATATAACTTTAAAACATTTTCTATATAAATTGATGTTTTTAATTTAACTTCTTAAATAACAAAATTAATTGATTAAATACGAGTACTTAACATTTTTCATACATCATCAAAACATAATCCTACAGTGGCGTAGTTGAAAATCCACAAAGATAGGAAGGTTCACAAATCCAAGACTAGGGCAATGTTATTTGCATTGATCGTTCCTAGTATTTTTTTCTAGGATTATGTCGCTCTCTTCTTTGATGGCTATTTGGACATATTTGCAAAAGGAATATGCAAGTGACGAAAGGGTGAAAGGTATGCAAGTTTTAAACTTAATACAAGAATTTGAATTGTTACATATGAAAGATGATGACGCTATCAGGTACATTTTTGCAAAATTGATTTCTATAGCAAATGAAGTCTGATTGTTAGGCAATGTCTTTCTTGATTCTTGAATAGTGGAGAAGATCCTGGTATCTGTACCAGAAAAATATGAGGCAACGATCACTACTTTGGGAAATACAAGAGATTTTTCAAAGATTAAGTTGTTAGAATTGATCCATGCCTTAGAAGCTCAAGATCAAAGATGTTTGATGAAAGGAAAATCATTCAAGTAGTAGCATCCACCTTGTAAACATTACAAGTGTATCGGTCATCTACCTTGGAAGTGTTGGCGACGTCCTGATGCCTAGTGTACGAAATCTGGTCAATCAGGGCATGAAGCTCTTGTTTGTAAGAAAATGCAAAGGAAGCAAGTATCTACTGATTTGTTAGAGATTGTGGATGAAGAAGCTCAATTGTTTGTTGTTACAACATTTTTCCATGAGGTTGATAAGGATAATTGGCTTGTTGCTAGTGATTGTATCAATCATATGACCAATAAAAGGGAACTATTTGTGAAGATAGATCCAACTCCAAGGGCGAAGGTTAGAATAGGTGATGGTCAGTTGTTAGTAGTTGAAGGAAAGGGAATGATGGCACTTAGTACAAATAATGGCCCTAGACATCTTATTGAGGTAGTTTATGTTCCAAAATTAAATCAAAATCTTATCAGTGTCGGCCAACTTTTAGAGATTATTGTTTATTTCGTTATTTGAGAATAACTGCTACTTCATTTTTTATCCAAATAGAAGACCATTATTTAAATTTAAAATGAAAGGGCGTAGTTTTCATTTAGACACTAACGTAGACCATCTACAAGCTCATCCAACTCCAGAAGACAATTTCATGATATGGCACAAAAGGTTCGATCATTGCAATTTTGAAAGGATGACTAAACTAAATCAATTTAAAATGTGTGATGGGATTACCTTCTCTGTCTGCACCAAATATAGTCTGCAATACTTGTACCTTAGGCAAAATGTGTAGAAGGGGTTTTAATTCTTCAAGTTGGAGAGCAAGTAAAAAACTTCAGCTGATTTATACTGACATTGTAGGACTTATGTCTGAAACTTCATTAAATGGTAATCTTTATTACCTTTTATTTATAGACGATTTATACCTGCATGGTCTGGATCTATTTTTTAAAGGTAAAGTCTAAAATGCTTCATATCTTTAAGATTTTTAAAAGTCTTGTTAAGAATCAGTTAAACCAATGTATTCAAACTCTTCCATCAAATAATGGTGGTGAATTTGTTAATATCGAGTTTAGCAAATATTGTGAAGAAGCTGGTATTCAAAGGCAATTAACCACACCGTATGCTCCACAATAAAATGGAGTGTGTGAGCATAGGAATAGGTCTATACTAGATATGGCACGATGTCTTTTGCTTGAAAAGAATTTACCAAAAGTGCTTTGGGCTTAGGCTTGCAATACAGCCTTTTATATTTACAAAACTTACTCCCCACATCCACACCTTGGATAAGATAACACCTTATGAAGCTTGTCATGATCAAAAACCAAGTGTCCATCATTTGAGGATTTTTGGTTCTATTTGTTATACTTATGTACCAAGGACTTTTCAATCCAAATTAGATTCTAGAGCAACAGTTGAAGTATTTGTTGGCTATAGTCAGAATTCCAAAGCTTATAGAGTCTTTCAACTACAACACAGGAAAATTATACTCTTAACTGATATTAAATTTGATGAATCAAAAATCTGGAATTGGGAAACTTCTGCAACTAATGATGTTGAATTACTTGTTATTCTTACTTATCAAAATCTACATCCATTCTAATGTTGTGCTCCTGTACAAGGAACAAGATCAATTGAATATATTTACAATCATTCTAATGTTGCTGAAATTGAGTTAGTGTTAGTCGAGAAAGCAGTTAATGATGATCCCAATTGGAAGCAAACAATGGAGACTGAAATCGCCTCAATAGAGTAATCTAGAACATGGCAGTTGATAGATCCTCCAATTGATCACAAAATTCTTGGTGTGAAATGGGTTTTTAGAGTCAAGAAAAATGCAGATGGTACTCTACAAAAGTACAAAGTCAAAAGCTTGTAATCAAAGGTTACGCATAGGAATTTGGTGTAGACTATATAGATACCTTTACTCCTGTGGCAAGGTTTTGGTATTATAAGACTAATTCTAGCATTAGCTACACAAAATCACTAGAAATTATATCATCTTAATATCAAATCCACTTTTCTAAATGAGGATTTGACTGAGAGGGTGTATGCTCAACAGCTAGATGGATTTGTCATGCAAGATCAAGGTAGAAAAGTATATTTATTGAAAAATACCCTTTATGGGTTGAAACGAACTCCAAGAACTTGGTATAACTAGATTGATCAATATTTGTTGGCAAGTGGTTTTCTTAGAAGTGAATTAGAGGCAACTCTATATGTTAAGTCTCAAAATGAAAAGATTTTAATTATTTCCTTATATGTGGATGACTTGTTAATAATTGAGAATAATGAAATGCTTCCCAAAAGTTTTAAGTAAGATATCATGTGTAAGTAAGTTTCAGATGTTTGATCTAGGTCTAATGACTTATTTTCTTGGGACGAAGATACATCAATCTGAGAAATCTATTCTTATTTCTCAATGTAAATATGCAAAGAAATTATTGAAAAAATTTCAAATGCAAGACAATCGTCTAGTGTCAACTCCTACGACATATAAGGAAAAATTGTCAAAGGTTACCACTACTAACAAAGTTGACAAAACATTATACAGAAACATGGTAGGTTCAATCACGTTTTTGAGTACCACTTGACCTGATCTTGTTTTTGCAGTTGGAGTATTATCTTGTTTTATGCACTGTCCACATCAAGTTCACTTGATTGCAACAAAACGAGTACTTAGATACATTAAGGATGCTTCAAACTTTGGTTTGAAGTATGAAGTTGCAGACTCCTCAGTATTATGCAATTATTCTGATAGTGATTTGGCTAGATCTATTGGTGATTGTCACAGTACTTCAAGATATGGCTTTTATCTAAGGGAAAATCTTTTTCATGGAGCTCAAGAAAACATGATTTTGTGGCACAATCCACTATTGAAGTTGAACTGGTGGTCGCCAATGCTACAGCAAACCATACTATTTGGATCAGAAAACTTTTGATTAATTTGCAGATGGAATAAATGGATTCAACAACTTTTGTTGATAATCAAGCCATACTTGCTATCTCAAAAAATTCAATTATTCATGAGCGTACAAAACATTTTAATATAAAGTTATTTTCTCTTAGAGAATTCCAAAATTTGCATGCCTTCCTCTTTGTACGTAGATGTGCTCCTCTTTAATTATTATTATTATTGTTATTGCTTGTTGTTTTTGTTATTGTTCTTGTTATTATTATTATTATTATTATTATTATTATTATTAGAAATAACATAATTTTATTAGAAATAAAGTAAAAATTACATGAAAGATAAGATTAAAAAATTAACTTAAAAGTTTTGATCATATTACCAAATAATGCATTAGTTAGAAGAGACGAATTAATTAGTACCAAAAAAATTACAAAATGAGGATAAACATAAAATTACTTAGCTAGAAATTGTAAGAAAAAATTTAAATTTATATAATTTAACTTTAAGATATAATAATAGATAGAAATACTTGAAAGAAAAAAAAAATTAAAGTGAAATTATAAGTCAAAATGTTGATGTTATTGATATTATTGTGTAAATACATACATACATACATACATATGTCATTTTTCTTTTTAAATTTCGGATCACGATCTGTTAAAATCCATGGTATCAGGAACGCGCTCACTGTGATTTCTGATAACATGAGAGAAGAAAAAAAATGGGTGGAATGGTTTGCAAAAGAAATGTCAGGCTTTCATTTCACAGATTTCATCACCACATATCTTTAGTTCTCACCAGCAATTCCTCACAAGATCACAGGGTGATGAACTGGCAGCAATAAGGTAAAGATGTCTCGGCTGAAACATTTCTGTTTCCTTCAGAAGCATCTCCATATTCTAAATCC
Organism: Cymodocea nodosa; assembly: GCA_036874045.1. Classification (NCBI taxonomy): domain Eukaryota; kingdom Viridiplantae; phylum Streptophyta; class Magnoliopsida; order Alismatales; family Cymodoceaceae; genus Cymodocea; species Cymodocea nodosa. The sequence goes on from CM072336.1 coordinate 21,347,356, forward strand.
CAAACACATGATTGAAGTTGAAATGCGCATGCATTGTGCTCTCCATCGAAGATACGCCCCCCCCCGTCTTCTGTGTGTTGGCAAGCAACAGGAAGAGTCTTCGGAATCATGAAGGTTTATCGTACCTGGAAAACGAGTTCTCCTTGGCTTTCTCCAAAATGACTTTATCAGCAGATATCCAGAAGCCAGCAACGCAAGCTGCACAGGTATCATCCAGGATGATGAATATCATGGCGTTTCAAGTGATCTTGTGAGTGAGATGCAGGAGATATCTCAAAATCTGACAAGCTTACTTGAAAACAAAAGAAAGACACTTACTGGATGGAAAGAGTCAAAACTATAGCTTTACCTTTGTTTCGATTAAATGTGGTTGATAGTAAATATGAAATTCCAACATAAAACTAATTAACCATAAGTACAGAAATTCATCATTGTATAAGTTCAAGTTCTTTCCTACATCTATCGATATAAGATTATTTAACACACTTTCTCACTTCTAACTTAATGCTTATGAGTGTCTTTTTATAGATAGACGTACCTGAGTGTGTTCTAATAACATGTAAAATTCTAATTCAAAATCGATTGATTATGAATAGGAAATCTAACTATCGACACCCCACTTTAAAGCCAAAGATTAGCTGATGCCGGTTCATTATATAAACTCAAGTTCTTCCCTACATCTACCGATGTAAGATTATTCAACAATAACAAGGCCGAAAATTCTACAACCATCATCAAATCTGAATTTGGTATCATCGGCAATCTTGAAGCGAGCATTTGCCAACAAGTAGTAAAGCACAAGCAATGGTAACATCAAAAGAAGGGAAAAAGGTGTTCACCACCAAGTGAAACACAAATCAAGATTGATCTCACAATACCTGATGATATGAGCAGCGTCTGAGCAGTGTAATTAAGATTAGCTTTGGCCCACGGAATCGTACGGCAACCAACCAGCTGAGCAAACAGATTAAAAATATCGCTTAGAAGCATGGGATTGAGATTTGGAATGAAACATAGCTTCATTCTTACTCGAAAGGAGAGTCCATATGGAATTAAGAAAGAAGGAATGAAGAAGCCTTTTATCATTTCTAATAAACCTAAGCAATTCAAGACCTTAGCATTGGCTCTACCAATACATTGGTTTGTTTCCTTATTGAAATTAATTCCAGCAAAATAGTAGCGAGCGTCCTTCATTCGACATTTCCCTCCGAGTGAGAAACATTAAACTTTCCAGAATGTATTGAAACAAATAAGAAGATGACCTGGGGAACTCACCACCGGCACTGAAGCAACCAACCCTGCAATGATGGCACTCTTGCTCCCAGCTATGGCTGCATCTGCAAATAAAAGGGATTCAAGTCGTATGGCACCGAGTGTTAAAATTCCGGACTTCAAATTAGGTTCCAGAAAAACTGTTATGCTTAGCTCATGCCAGTCCAGGATACTTGAGGGCAGCGACAATAACAAAAAAAAAAAAAAGCGTTCCACATTGGTGATAGAATACAAATCAGACGGACTAAGTTGTATACTCCATTATAGGCATACGAAACATAGGATAGTAAGAAAAACCATGTTTCAGGATTGACTGAACCAAACAAACAAACATCAATTCAAACCACAAAATGCATTCTTCAATGATGGTTATACAAGAATATTGTCTCATATTCAAAAGGTATCGGATAATAACAATGAAGAATATCGAACGGAAGATTATGAAAAACATGGCCGGTCCATTTCTTCTTAAACAGAACGAAAGGGGGTGAAATGATGAACCAGAAATAATCACAAAGCCAGAAAGAAACAGATTTAAGAATCAACATTCCCGAAGAAAACAGAAAAATCCCAAAAACGCAGATTTCCAGATGATTCCCTGAAAAATCGGAACAGATGGATGGAAACTAGAGAAGCTGAAACAGAAAAAGGACAAACCACAGGTAGATGGTATTTGCTCTCACCTCGGACCGTGCTTTTGTTCTCTGAGCTTTTGGGTTCGTGTGGGGAATCGATTCGAACCGATTTCCTTCTGCTCACCCACGCATCTCTGATTTCGGCCGGAACACCCATTCTTCCCGAATCCTGATCAAGCTTGGATTCCGAGTGAAGCATCTCGATTTTGTCAATACATAATATGTAGTTTGATGGTCGACGGCGACCGTGATCGTGACCGTTGATTCTTCCATTGCGTAGGTGAATCCTGACCGATGGATCTCTATATTCAAGATAATCTGTGGGCTGCCACCGGTTTGTCGATTCGATTCCCTCGCAAAATCAAGAAATAGGCTGAATGTTTTTATAATTAAAAAAACGTAAATGTAAGTATCATAACATCTTTTATGGTGATTTTTCAAAACTGATTTATCGAATTAATTTTTATTCCCAAAAATTCTGCAAATACGCCAGAATGCTTCCGATGGCATCACTTTCACGACTAATATTATAAAATAATATATTAAAATTAAATTCAATATATCATTTTTAAACACTCATAACAAAAATACCAAAAACACCTAAAAAAAAAAACCTCTTTATCATTATCATATTATCTTAAATAACCTTCAAAGCTTAAAATATTATAACATACCTTTTTGTTAAAACACACTACTTATCATGGCTCATTTTTTTTGTTGGCCACAGGTACATCGCAACCATGATTTTAATTCTTCAAAAAATATCTACGATAAATCACAATACAAATGGTGCACAAACTACTTCCAACTTCTTAATGGGTATAAAGTATAAAAATAAAAAAAAATTTATAGGGTACGCATTTTCTGATTTTATTATTCTATAATTATCGGCTACTTTCTCTTATATTTTGAATTTTATTTTCAAGAAAGTAAATATCTGGATTGATCGTGTCAGGTCATCCTCGCAAGTATTTCGAATTAATGCAAAGATGAGTCCTTTTAATTTCTCTGAATAATTCATTGGGAAAATATGCCTTCATGAAATTAATGTTGGATTTCTATGGCTTGAAATAATGTTACAATGATAATTTATAACAGCAACGTATATAGATTTGCAAAAAATAACATGGTAATAAAAGTAGGAATTCACGAAAGGTAAAATCAATTTGTGAAAATAATATAAGGGAATATGTGATAATAGATTTATAAAAGTAACATAATCATATTTACGATATTAATTAGTAAATGTAACAGGGACATATAAAATGACAGAAGAAAAAGTACCAGGGCATGTATTATATATATTATGAAAAATTACATATAAATAACGGTATACCATAGGCACATTATAGTACAGAATATATTAGAATACAAAAGGAAAAACCAGAAATTAAAAGGTAGATATAGTCATATAGTATAGTAGTAGCAAAGTATAAAATACAAGTATATATACAAACTAGATGGACCTCTGCAAGCAGTATGAAAAAGCACTACGACCTCAAACAGGAGTGAGTCTGCATTTGTTGCCTGCAAACATGAAGAAAACAGGAAAATCTTGAGGAGATCAGGAGAAGAACTCCCCAGCGAGGACTAGAGCTGCCTGGCTCACGGCTCTAGCAACCCTCCATATTTCGTGTTGGGCAGATAGCCAGGAATCCGTGGTGCTTCTGCTCTTTGCAATCCTCACACAATCATCTATCCCAGGAAAAGATTTTGAGCTATAATCATCCTGTTCTGATGGACCATAGACCTGCAGAGATCAAAGTAGCTGTTTTGGTTGAGGATGGAATAATCATAGATCATGCATGACGTCTGTCTGTTGACGGTGGTGACTTCCACAGTGACCAAGGAAGCCCCATTATAAATAACAATAACTTGCAAGTAGCAAAGGGGCGCTCAAGCAAAATATGAGCTTCTACGTACCAAATGCTTGTACCAGGTTCGCCCAAGGAGACCATCTTGATTTGTAAAAGCCCGTTCAGCCATCATCAACCTGTCATTCAGCTCTCGAACTTTGAGTGGATCCTTCCTACTCCACCTTGACAGACGAGAATTTGTTTCTAATGCCTGAAAGTATTGTTATTCATTATTTATTTATCTTTAAGTTTTACTCAAGATCTATTTTGATTGAAGGAAAGAAAACAAAGAGGCACCTTTATGTCGTTCTTGATTTTTTTGGCTGCCTTCTTAAGCTCTTCAATGGATCTATATATGGGTTTCAAGCTTAGAGGTGTACCAGACAAGTCATCTTTCAAGTTTTCCACCTTTGCCTATTCAAAAAGAAAATCAGTACACAATGATACACAAAAGGTCTCCAGTGGTAGCTTCACTTTGTCAAAACAACAGACTAGACCTAGTGATTACAGATAAAATTATCAGATCTCTAGTGATTACAGTATAAGATTAGTCACTAAATACTTTTCAACTAAAAAAAAATGATAATCCCAATACATGAAGCTTCCACCAATGTGATGTCTAAGAAGAGTCTAATTATATGCAACCTTACTTACATCCATATCGATCTTCCTCCCACTAAGCTGAAGCGGTTGGCCAAACATGCTCAGGTTGATCAAAGATTTCGACTTGCAAAACAACAGACTAGACCTACTGAATTTTGATCAATCAGGTCTCATTTGATACTTAAATCAGAGAAGTGTAATATGTGAAGGGGTTTCTAGTTGGTAGTTGGCAACCAACAAATCTCGCTTGGCTGCATAGCTCTATGGTGGCAAGTGGACATATGGGAGATATGTTAGCTAACAACCACATTGGCAGCACGTGCTAATCATATTATACAAACTAATACCACATCACCTGATGTAATAGAGTTGATTTGTTTGCTTGGCGTACTCAACCTGGTTAGCTGCAAATCATCCCAACCAGACCACCCATACTGCTGATAGGGGTTGTATGAGCTATACTAAGGTGGCCTGGCTAATCACCCTACATCTAGAGTCCCCCACTTTTCACTTGTAGATCATTAAGGTGGGAAGCAGATTTATAAGAAAATCTCTTTATAGCAATAGCGGTAATGATGGTCTTGCCCCATTTGTCATGACGATCACATTGTGTTAGTTGATACAATTGCTTCATAGGTAATCATGCTATATTACGAGCATCACTTCGTATTACATGCCAGCAGCTCTATAAATAAGTGGGTATGGGGGAGGCTATTCCCATCCATCTAGCAACCTCCAATAGTTAGAGACTTCCCATGCTTTCCCTCCATTGAGCAGGCCAAATCGATTGAGCAGGCCGAATAGCTTTTCAACCAATCACTCAAACAACCAACCATTGTTAATGGCTAGTAAGGGAAGCGACCCATCCTCCTCTGGTGAAGGAGAGCTATTTAGCAAGTGTCTCATCTGATGACCAAGTAGGGGTCATCCATGTCCAGGGACAAGGCAGAGGGTGAGGAGATGGAGATGATGAGGATGATAGGGTATGAAGGTTTCGTAATGCCTTTATGAAGATGAACGACCACACAAGCAAATTAGAAGTTGTGCAAGAACCTCTTGTCATACAAAGCCCCTTTCAACTAGTCAAGGGAAAGTCTCAACCTGCCTGATTGGTATGGCTAGTTGCTAAGCTCAATCAAGCAAGTCAACAATATGCCCTACAATCGATTCTACCTTTGCTGATTGATCAAAAGGAGGCAATGTGTGTGCATACCCAACGACTTCACCATGCTTGAGGCACTCATCAAGGGAAGGTTGCATATCCTGCCTTATGGCATGTCCGTCGATGTCTACCATCACAACATCATAGAAACCCAACTTTTGTTAGGGATTTGATTGATGCAATTTTGATAACAACAAAATCTATTATGATTTGTGAATGTAATAATGTAAACAAATGATCTTATGTGTATATATAAGTTATTATAAGCGAAAGTACAAAAGAAGTGAAGATGACTAAACTTAGAAAGATGCAAGAAATTTGGAGAAATTAACAAGACTCAAAACTCACACTTCAAATATTTAAGTGTCCATATTTGTAATAATTGATGTAATTTTCTTTTTATTAAGACTTACGTCAAAATGTAAATTCCCAAGAAGTTCTCATCCACACGCACACTAAGTTTTTTCACTTATTTTATATCTTAACATGACACATCGAATACACACATCATATTCATATTGTTGGAACATAAGAAATAGGTGGAAGTTATAATCTTCATTCATAAGCAAACAATACCTCTATTTAAAGAGACTACAAAGAAGGAACAAACATTACTAATAACAATGTGAGACTAAACGTACTTACAATACAATATTCTAATACATTATTTTCTCTAACACTCCCTTCAAGTTGGAGTATCTAACTTGTAACAGACTCATACATAGGCAAATTAGAATAAAATAAACAATGAGATACATAATAGACAAATATAACTGGAAGTAGAAGCAATATTGTGCAAGCAAGAAAAATGGTAAATACTTTGTTTGACCACACTAAAAACAAGTGTAAATACTAATATGTTGCCAACATGTTAACTATCCGTACACCTATTTCTATAATACAAACATCATTAGTGTCAAATATACTGCACAAACTAACCCTACATCACCCAACGTAATAGAGTTACTTCACTTGCATGACAGGCTCAACCTGGTCAGCACTACTAGTTCATCCCTTCTAGGGTGGTTGAGAGTTCACTGTGCAAACCAGGCAACCAAGACCAATAGGATAGTTGTTTTAATCAAGCTACCTACACTACTAGAATAAGGGAGGTAGGAGTCATGCAAACAACCTACGCAATTAAAGTGCTCAACTTGCATGGAGGTGACTCAATGAGTCAAGCTGCATGGCTGCCATTGGAGAGTCAGTCTGACTAGCTGCCTATACCAGGATGGTCCAATTGACCACCCTGCATCACATATATCACCAAGTTTTTTCCTAAGTTTTAGACCCATAATCTCTAGGTTATAATGGAGTAACACTACTATCATGTCAAAGCTCACCCTCATTAAAAACTTTTCAACTATTTCATGAATTTTAAAAATGTGAAATTAAATAGAAACAAGTGCAGAAGAGATATATCATCTAAAAGCATAGGATTACATGTGCAAATCTATAACACTGTTTTGTACATCTACCTGAAGTTCAGATGCATATGAGAGATAGTTAAAGGGCAAAAACTCCTCATCAGCAAGCTTTAATGCAACTAGACCCCAGACACTAGCCGCTGCAAGGAAAAAATAAAGAGATAAAAAATATGTTTTATTTTCCATATTTAGACTAAATATGCTCCCTAATCTCCTCCAGCTAATCACAAACAATATTTAACCATGGTTCTAAGATCGTCAATTTAACTACATGGATCCAGTCAAGAAAAATAATCCTTATGAAAATTTTATTTGCCATGCTTTCACTCATCAATGAAAGTTGTGCGAATACCTGCCACATGCCTATGGAACATTGGATCTCCAAATTTTTCCATCCATACATAGTCATCATACATGGAATGATAAACAGGATAATCTGTAGCAAACATCAACAACTGGATAATGGATACGGAAAAGATAGCAAATGCAGTCATATCTGTACTATGTATCTGTGTCATTGCAAACAATACTTGCACATGCAGCCATGTAATTTAAATCAAAAAATAAGGCTCATACTAGGGCATCATAGATTATTGTTAAAGATGGTTATGTACTTGTGCTAGTCTACACTCAGGGTGACAACAATCTCCACAGGAAATACTGAACTAAAGGTAAATTTTCGGATTGAAAGACCCCCATCATTAAAAGAGATTATCCATTAACAATGAACGAAATTAAATACTTGATTCACATGGTGCAGAATTCATAGAAGTTTCAACTTTTATTTGTGTTGTTGGCTTGCTACATAAGCATGACATCTTTTTTAAAAGGATTTGTTATACATGGATGTATTTGCATCTCCAAACTTGTAACAAAGAGGCTTTCCGCTGGCCTAAGTTTTATCACTTCATAACTGAACCAAGGAAGTTGTGTGATATTTAACTAAGGTGCTTGGTTCCAACTTTCCATGCGATTGTAGCCATTTTTGCTTTGCTTTTCAGGTTGGACTCTGCCAATCTGAACTTTTTTCCCTTTAAAAGAAAAGGTCGTGTCACTTCTATTTCTTCAACATTATCTTATTAGTATAACATGTTGATGTGATCTTTCAAAGTTCCTCCTTTTTAACCATGCAGTTGGCAGTTACATTCAGGATTGCTAAAACAGATTTGATTATCTGACACAAGAAGCATGAACCAATGACATCAATAATAAACTAATCCATTAGAGTCACCTTCTCCAAAGAAGAAATCAGTTGAAGGAATCCCAACATGCTGCAGGAATGCTACGTAATCTGATCCACCACCACCTAGCCTTCCAATCTGCACAGAACATGGATGGAATTTAAATTGCCAACAAAGAAGTTTACGACAACTTCCATGAACTGGATTGAACATCTTAAGAAAATTGCACATTTTCTGGACAAGCAAACTGCACATACAATGAAAGCTCCCAGGACAAGGAGAGCAAAGAAAATTGAAGTCCATACCTTTGCTGAAACATCAGTTGCAAGCCATGCTTCGTGTAAAGTCTGAGACAAATTGTCAGGATTTTGAACCTATGGACAAAACAATGGAGCAATAAATTCCAAAACAAAAAGTGTCGCTAGAGAAGTTTTCTAGAGAGTATCTATTATTTTCGTTGTTGTTGTTGTTGTTGTTGTTATTGTTATTATTATTATTATTGTCATTATTATTATTATTGTTAGAGAGGAAGAAGACTCAATTGAATTGATTTTACAGGAAGTACAATAGGTAAATATATAAGATGATAGATCCATATAAGGATCCATATACCCAACTAACCTAACATACACAACTTAATACATAATAAAGCTCTAACAATTATTATGTATTAAAATTTCAACTTAATTTGAGTTATATTTATTAAGATATTTTGATTACAAAACGAATGACTGAATTTTAAAAAAATTAGTGAATTTTTAAAACCTTAGAACAATACTGATGATTGAAAAGAAAATTTTACCATATATTATAGTCATCTAATGATCAAATTTGTACATTTACTTCTACCCTCCTTTGTACTTATAGAAGGATATAATTGCACATCTAGAAAAGCTTTATAGAAGTGTCTCTAGAGAACCAGGCCAAATTCCAAAATTTACAAATAAAAGCAATATAGGCTAAAATAATCCTCTTTTCTGGATTCCTACTCCCAGATTCTATCAACAGTATTATGGGCTAAAAGATATGAAAATTAACTGATGGGGCTTCCAATACTGGCTACAGTAATATACTGTCTTCCTGCTCACAGTTGTGTAATTGTCGACAAAAATACTAATTGAACAGAAAAAATGACATACATGTTGAGTCGCTTGCTTGATCAAGTCATCAAGCTGAGGAGTGGCAAAAGCATGGAATCCAGAACCAACAACAGCCACATCTACATTTAAATATGCAACAACCTTGGAAACTAGCATTTCTTTGTTACCTTCAACCCATTCTGTCGATCCAATCTGTAGTATCATAGAATAGAAATATTAACAAGTACAGAGTGAGGAGATCAATAAAGGTCATTGATCACTTAGTTTGATAGATGTACTTCGCTATACTCCTCAGCATCCCAATTGCACAAGATGACTGTCCTTCGGGGCCTCCACCCCCTCTTTTGTAATTTATGCAATCTTTCAGCAACCTATGTTAGGTAGTTTGGCAATTTTAAAGTTAGCAACAAAAGAACAAACAAAAACTTGGAAATCATTGTATAGAATAAGAAAGCCAGTTGAGCAGTGTTATAACCTCAAGCAATGCAGCAGTTCCACTGTTGGGATCTGCTGCACCAAAAGTCCATGCATCACGATGATTACCAAGAAGAACATACCTGTAGATGACTTCGAAGTGATGGTGCTGATTGTTTCCACAATAAAAAGAAACATATTTTTTATTTATTTTCAGCTGAGGATGAAAAACAATATCCACAGACCATTCAGCACAAATCAATCGACAGAAATAAGCATCTATTCACAAAAATGATATATTGACCTTGAGAAATGATCCAAAGTAGTGAGGACAATCCAGCAGTGTTTGGGCAGAGTTTGCTTTACCAGTTACAGTGAACCAGATCACTCAAGACAAATACCATCCAGCTGCACCCTCCCTGGTCTGTCTCCAGGCATCTAATCACTCAGCATCTTTTTCTATTTCTTTTGATTTTTATTATTCTTAGGTTCTCCAAGATTTTTCTCTCCTATCACCTTAGTATTTGGGCACCCTCCACTCTTTAAGGGGTTTCCTCTTCTAAGATTATAGGATTTCTTTACAATCCACAATCTCCACAAGAGGATAGTATGGTCTTACAGTTGCAGGTGATTAATAAAAGGTGTTTGCTTGTGATGGTACTGTTGCTCATTGACGCTTCCATAGGTGTTCTCCATCACATGGCTGTACTCTTCTTCTCTTTCTTAAAAATGACTCATTCTTCAGTAAACCGTTAGAGCCGTTGAAATGTCCGATCTTGTGGTGTTTGTCATTCCCTTGATTTGCTGTTTAGTTTTGACTATTATTATTGTTATCACTTCTTGTGTATTGCTTGTGGGGCTGTATTTATAACTATCTCATGAGTTTTCTTTCCCGTGACTCTTCATAAATTTCCTTGAATTGGATTGCAACTCATAAAATCTGGCCATGGTGTTCCATGGTCATTTGAAACGAAATAAATACCTAGTGCCCTGGGGTCCATGGGAACTTGTTTGCCTACCAAGTCAATTGCAACAAAGGTTATAACACTCCAAGTGCACAAAGAAGCCTTGAACCTTGATTACAAGTTTACAACATCACACAAGCATAGAGAAGCCTTGACCCATGATTATGACATCAAGCAAGCATGAAATCTTATTCAACCCAAATGCCACACTGAGCAAGCTGGAACATCTAAACCTCGACAAATGTCAAGCAGGTGGTTGGACAAGCATCTCACCCCAGACAACATACCAGATAGGATGAAGATTCTAACCCTCAATAAATGTTAGGCAATAGGCAATTGGATAGAGACCTGAACCATTGAAGCAATACGTAGGATGAAAATCTTTATACTTAATCAAACAAAGAATCAAATAGATCCCCAACCATTAACCATTTAGGGGATTGGAAAGACAAAAACCCTATCTCTCAACATATTGTGCAAGGGATCAAACAAGCCGCTAACCCTTCACCCTCAACAATGCACTAAGGAATACAATGGTCATGATAACAAGTCATGGTAGCAACCTTATAGACCATTAGGTAGGATGAAGAGCGTGATCCTTGACAACACATCAGGCCCACCGAAGAACACATCCCTAAATTTTGACATGTCAAGAAGGACAAGGACCCCCATCTTCAACAAACCGCTAGGCAAGTAGCTAAATATGCCCCCACTTAGGCAAGATGAAGATATTTATCCATGACAACACACTAGGCAAGCAACTAAACAAACCTTGGTCCTCAACAACATGCATGATAGGCAACCCCTAGCAATCTGTGAAGCATGACAAAGACCCTGTCCCTCAACAACACATCAAACAATCAACTAGACAAGCCTCTCACCCTTCACAACACATCAACATAATATTATTTGAGCTAGGAAGAAGTTGCAATGGTAGACATAAGCACACAACTTTATCACATACCATTAGTCGTCTAAAAATCATCTAAATAATAGAAGAAGCTTACCTATCTGGCTCTTTTTCACCTTCAATGATCCCAAACACATTTTGGATGGTTCTAATTTCATTTTTCCCCTACAATAAATCAACCAAACAAAATTTGCATTATTAAACGAGCTATTATAAATGAGGTGAAATGGAAATTCAAATGCAACAATAATCTGAGTTATAATCTCATTGCATGAGGTCAACCACGTGAACCTTTTTCTTCCAAAAATTTTTATCTATTGTTGAATCTTCAATTAAATTACACAACTTTAAATCTTTTGTTACAATTCCTAGCCAAGTAGTTTTATGTCTACCTCTACTTCTCTTAATTTCTTCTGCACTAATTAATTGTCTTCTCTTAATTGATGCATTCCTTGATCTTCTGAGGATATGACCAAATCACCTAAATCAATTTTCACTTATCTTATCTTTAATATGTGCAACTCTCATGCTATTCCTAACAAAATCATTTATTAGCTTATCGTTTATAGAAATTAAAATAAAGTTGCCTACTAGTAATTGGAATTCCATGTCCCTAAAGGATTAGTTTGTTGTGCAAAAAATGAAGTGGACTTGTAGCATGAGAAGCGTAAAATCGGGTTGTGCAAAACTTCAAGCAAAAGTTAAATTCATTTTGACCAATCACCAACTAGTCCTCATGCAAAAGTTAAATTCATTGTTCAAAAGAAATAGAGAGTCAAGATAAATTCCTACCGTTGAAAACCAAAAGGCAAAAGCCTAATCAAATGAAACTGACTTGATAAATGGTAACTGAGACAAGGATAAGGAAATGAAGTTAAAATCCAGAATTCAAGTGAAGAACAAAAAACCCCTCAGCCATAGATAGAGACGTCCATAACACAAAAAAGCTCCTGATCACAAGTCAAACATGAATTTATTAAGGTCAACAAAATCAAGCAGAAATTCTAACTCATCTCCAGCAAGAAAACAACACAACCAGTGACAAGGACGTCCACAACCGACAATTCTCACCAGGTAAGAGAAATTTAAAACCGCCGGACCTGGGCCCAGTCTGTAGAATACCTCACCATCACCACCTTGCCACTCTTTCTCCGCCACCGGACCACCTATCGACCGGTGTATCTCCTCCCCGTCCCTCATCGACACCGGCAACGACGGAATCCCCGGCATGAATCCTTTCCCAACCAGTTCCTCCACATTCCTCCTCTCACACCCCTCCCTACTCCCCCACCCGGGCGTCGTGGGATCGCCGACCCCCCTGTACACTGTTCCAACTTGCACCCCTGTCTCTGGCATCCATCTTCCCGTCGGGAACACCTTCCCTTCCTTTCCGCCACCATACTCTGCCCTATCCGTGTAAATAACGACCGCCACTGCCCCGGAAAGTTCCGCATTCCGCACAATGTCGCCTCTGAATATCTTCCCGTACCTCGCCAACGCAACCTTTCCCTTCACCTCCACCCCCTTCTCCTTCAAAACCTCAAAGTCCTCCACCCTCCCGTAGTTCACATACACCACCTCCGCCGCCGCCGAGCCGGACTTGGCGTAGGCATGGAAGGTGGGCGCCACCCCGGCCGAAACGCCGGCATACGGATCTCCGTCGTAGGTTTCTTGCACAAGTTCAAAGGAGCGACCTTTCTGGGGTTCCTGGGGGTTCAGGAGGGATAGGGAACGTTGCAAGGGAAAGTGGAGGAGGACGGGAGAAGATGAGGTACGGGTGACGAGGGAATGGGAAGAGAAGGTGGAGCGGACGTGATCGGCGGCTTCAAAGTTGGCCTGGGAGCCAGCGATGTGTGGACGGGCGGTGAGGGCCCGGAGGTGGCGGGAGGCCGTGGAGTTGGAGGAGAGGGTGAGGAAGAGGGAGTGGTACTTGGGTTTTGGCGGCGGGGAGGAGAAGTGCAAGGAGGTTGTATTGTTGTTGGTAAGGAGGAAGAGCAGAAGGAGGAGGAGGAGGAACAAGGTGGTGGCGGTGGTTGTGGCGAGGATAAGGAGTGCTCTGGTTGTTGTTTTGATGGGTTGCTTCATTTCTACAGAACGACGAGAATGTTCCGAAGGAGAGCAGAGAGGAGAACCAAAAGGAACAAAGATAAAATTTAGAAGATTGCAGAATTTAAATCGTTGCTTTTTTAAACCGCATATTTGATGATGATTTGATCCTTCCACGGGACACGCGCACACACTCTGAAACACTCTCTCTCTCTTTTTCGCATCATTTTTAATTTGATTCAGTCTTTCGATGGCTCTGTTAACTTGGAATTTATAATCTACCTCATTTTAATTGATGAGGGTGTCAGGTAAAAGCATCGCTACGATTATACTTGGAAGGCAAAAGGCTTTCGAAGTATTTAGGAATAGATCGTCGTTAGGGGGTTCTTTTTTCCCTTCTTGGACGAAAGAAACTTCTGTGTCAGCGATTTCTTTTATTACGTTTTCATTAATTTCTTCCTGCCACGAGAAGATAGATTGAAGATTGTATTTTTTTTCTTTTTCTCAACAAATGTCACTACTCCTCCTCCTAGAGAGGAAAAAAATGTAAGAGGGTGGAGGAGGACTTGACGCCAAAAGATCTGCAGATGGAGACGAACAAGGTTTGGTGTTGGTAGGTAGCATATTGTTTTATCCTCTGATTGATTGACTGGGCATCTTGTAGAGTCTAGATACCACCACTGTTGCTATATGATTTTGGTCTTATTTAAGTTACCAGCGTCTGAAAGCATACAACATTATATCATAGATCATATCAAACAATTAGTCATCTGAACCAAACAAAACCATTGTTTCCGTCAGTTCACGGATTGGTCCCTGAACTAAAATCATAAGGTGTTGTTTCATTTATCAAGAAGCAGTATTTATTTCTTAAGAAGACTACACAGACTGCTGGTGATATTTAAAAGCCTGGTGAGGTGGGGGGGTTGCCAAAAGATTGCACTCGTAAACAATAAAAAAAAAAAGGACGAGAACGACACCACTGCAATGGAAGAATAAAGAACCAAAACCCAAGTGGACGGGCCATTAGAAAAAGATGATTGATTCACTTTGCAAAAGAAATGGTTTTTTAGATGCTAGATAGCAGACCAATGAGGGCAACAACTGCTCATGATGATTGATATCTAAAAGATGATTGATTCACTTTGCAAAAGAAATGGCGTTTTAGATGCTAGATAGCAGACCAATGAGGGCAACAACTGATCACGATGATTGATATCTAAAAGAACTTGTCCCCCTTTTTTTGTTCTCAAACACACCCCAATAACAGAAGTGGCACAAGAAAGAAAGGAGCCTTAATTGGAAACAGAAGGGCGCACTGGTTCTGTCCAAGTTAAAAGAAGAACAGCTTCGGTTAATTAAAGAAGACGAAGGCTGATGATCCATCCCAACGTGAAGGTTGGGATGAGAACCAACAGGAAAAAAAAAAAAAAAAATGGAAAAGAAGAAGTAATCAATCGGCTGCAGAAATTAATGCTCAGGGAGAAGTGACTTGATTGCGAATTCGACTAGAGCGCCTGACTGGTGTCATGACCTTCCCTCCTTCAGCAACACCCTGTTAATAATCGAACACCCAAATACATTGCATTTCATTAGAAGCTCCACATGAATCAACCAATAAGGAATAAGAAAGTTTCTGTACTTGATACAGGAAAACCAGTTGAAGATCCGTATCTCTGAAAAGAATTAGTATCAAATCATGTTCTCTCTTCTATAGATCGGTAAATTTTATTGTGGAAAACATGAACAAGAATTTGATGTTTCAGGAAAAAAAAAGAGAGAGAAGGAATTTGAGATACGGCATTGCAAAGACAGAGTGAACCGCCTGTAATTTTCACCCACACAAAATAAATCTTTATTTACAAATTTTCTGTAAAGACCAATAATGAGAGATCAAGAATTTGAAATTAAACAAAAATACTACAAACAACAACGATCCAAGCTATAATAATTCCATTACTTGTGGTGGACTGCATCAATTTTTTTTTCATGTGTTTCTATTGATGATCTAATATTATGTTAAATCTCTTCCCACGGGTAATCAACTTTTTTCTTTCATTTTCTTGCTATCGTGGTTTTTAATATACTTTGACTTAGAATTTTTAAATTTTCGTTTTCTAGCCTTAAGCAATTTACATATTCTATTTTTTCCTTATTTTGTGTTCGAATTATCATATAATTACAAAGAAGTTGCTGTCTATGCATGCAGAATTGATAGGAATTAACATTATTCTCCTACAAACCACAACCCAAATGCAAGCTTGAGTCTTGATGTTCATAACAAGTTTGCTAATGGATCTAGATAAATTCTTAGGTAACTTTTCACTCCCAGGATAAAAAGATTTGAATCATGTCATGAGTAATGCGCAGCGAAAGCAACAAAGCATGGAACAAGGAATGAAGGAGCAGGAGAGTTCATTGGTTTGTTTACCTTTCTCTTCGCCACAACAAATTCGCTTGCAGTGAAGCTTCCATAAGAAGTAGAGTCGGCAGTAGAAGGCTGTGCTGAGCTGCTCTCACTCTTCGAAGAGGACATGCTCATGCTATTCTCGGGCTTCCTGGACTCAAGCTTGGACTTGCTGGAACCTATCCTTGCAAAAGAATGCTCACTGAGCAGTCTCACCACTGGTGGCTTGGTTCCTGTTTCTCCAAATTCAACAATATCATGCAAGGATTTGGTTTCTGCCACTTTCCTGTTCTTGGGTGTCACAACACTGGCTTCCACAAATCCCAAAGCCTTTTTCTTAAGGAAGAAGTACCAAACACCAGAGAACATTGCTGCCAAGGAGACTACTATTGCTGCCATCGTACCATGTGATAATAGTAGTAGCCAGGAGCCCTCTTTCAGTCTGAAACCCAACTGTGGATTTACATGAACTTGCTGTTCATCAATATTATAGTCGATTTCTCCCAACTTTAACGTTTCATCCATGTCAGAATCCATCTCTTGGTTTTCTTCTACATTGGGATGCTTGCTAATTGCCACCCCATCTGCGTAATTCAATTCCTCCACATTGGAATATTCCCCTTCCTTTTCCAACATATCTCTGGGATCGATTTCATCTCCCATGTTCACATTTTCTTCTGGACTGAAACCATCGATTTTGTTCTCATCGTCCTGTACAACTCGCTCTCCTGATTCTTCTTCACATTCTCCCAACTTTAATGCTTCACTCATACCAGAAGCAGCCTCTCTGTTTTCCTCCACACTGGGATGCTTGTTCGTTGTAGCCCCATCTCCACCATTCAATTCTTCCACACTTGAATCGACCTGGTCATTTTCCACCATCTCTCTGGAATTAGCAAATTCTTCATCCCCTAGATCCAAGTCCTCCTGATAAACCAAAGCATCATCACCGTCATTCTCCACCGCCCGACCCACCGCAGTGTCACATGCCTCCTCAACTTCTTTGTCCACTTTCCCATGCACAATGGTTGATCCAATGAATTCAAAATTTGAGCGTTTGCAAGTCGATTCCATAGACATATTCAATCTCCATTCTGCGCTCAATTCCAAACTTCCACCACTTTGTGGAACAGAATACCGAAGGCCATGATAGTTTTCATCAAGCTCTTTGATAGAATGGTGTCCAACGATAGAAGAATTCATGTGTAGTATCCAAAAGGATGAGAACAACAGAACTCCCAATACAAGCAGAGATTGCCAAACCATACTGTACTTGGAAGGCCAGTCATCCTCCACTTCTTCCTCCTCTTCCTCCTCCTCTTCCTCCTCCTCTTCCTCCTCTTCCATCACCACCTCCTTTTCCTTCTCCTTCTCCATCTCCACACCAAACCCCTTCCCATCACCCATGGATGAACTAAGAAGGCATTTCTCTTGAACAACGAATGGTGCCCGTTCAACATCGAAATCCTTCTCAATGTTGGACATTTCCAACCCCTTGGAACCATCCTCAACTTCTTCCTCAACTTTGTCGTTCTCCTCTTCAAAATTCGGCTCTCCGTTGGACCTCCCCAGCTCCAACCCATCATCCAAATGTGGGCCAAGCACCACGTCCTTCTGCTTTTGATCGGCTACAGAATCATGATCGACGTCGTCCCGGCTGGAGTCTTCCGTCTCCGACGAACTGCCGGTGCTGCTGACGCACGACCCATCTTCAAGAGCTTTCCTCCTCTCCCTCTCGATGCGACGGAACAACTCCCGAGACCTGTTCGGGTTGTACCGCAGGAACTTGGGCCGCGGCGAGAGGTAGTTCGTCGACGGGTCGTAAGGCCGAGACCCTGCCGATGAACCGAAAACAGAGGGGTTCTCAAGCAGACACCTTTCAGCTGAACCGCATGCCCTGGAGGAGGTCGGCGTCGACAACTGCGACGACAAGCAGTTGCAGTCCACGACCACACCAGACCTTTGCGCAGGTGGGTTCTTGTCCAGAGTCGCTCCAGAAGCTACATCACAGTCGTTCTTGTCGGAAAGAACCTTCTTCTTCGAAGCAGATGAAATGGTCATGGCCATGAAGTTCTTGGGTTCTTTCCTCGCCACCACTGCAGGCCTCGGTGGATTCTCGTTCTCGTTGCCTTCCTCGACCGTGGAATCTTCGACGCCCTTGCGAAAATCTGAAAGAGACAAAACGATCTAAATGAAACATGATCGAAAAAGCCAAATAGATCGAACGGTTCTTTCTCAACTTATACCAGGTGAAAGAGATCTGCTGCTTCGAAAATGGTGGTTGGAAGGGGAATGGCTCCTCCTCCCGGCCCGGTACAAGCAACCTGGTTCCATTTTCTTCTTCCAGCTACTGCAGTGGAGAGTAGGGATTCAGTTTAGGGTTGTCGTCGTCGAGTTTTCTTCTCTTCTACCTCCCCCCCCCTCTTCGCTTCTTGATCTCTTTCCTTTCTCGGTTTCAGCCTTTCAGGAAGTGTCAAGTGTGTATACGATGACCGTTGGGGTGAAGGTTGCGGATCGAATTTGAACTGTCTGATTTTTGACCGTTGGAGTCATCAGAGAATCCCAGGCACAGACCACGCACGATTTGGTAACCGTTGAAGGATTTTAGTTTTTAAAAAAATGACTTTTTATTTTTTTTCCAAAGTTATTTGTTAATATGTTATCGTCATAATTTTATTTATCTGCATTAAAATTTTTATCTAAAATTTTTAAAAATATATATAGAATAACATTTCGTGTTCATTAATGAAAATGTTGAAGGATTTTCGTTTTTTTTAACAAGTTAACTTTTTAAATTCTTTTTCCAAAGTTTTTTGTCTATAATATGTTCTGTTCATAATTTTATTTACCTGCATTAACATTTTTATCTAGATTTTTTTTAAATCTAAAATAGCATCTCCTGTTTATTAATGAAATATTTACTTACATATCATGGAAAAAATATAAAATTACTTATGCATCACTTTTATTCTTTATATACCAATGAGAAACCACTATTTAACCACGTGCAAGTAATTCTATGAGTGCGTTGAATGATTTTTTTTTAAAGTTAAAATACAAATATAAAAGATTTTATTTATAAAATCACAAGTAGAACATAAGATATAATAAGTTTTAAGAGGTTACAAAAAGAAGTAGACACAAAGGACTTGACTTAAGAAAAATAAAATAAATAAATAAACCTTTGAGTAAAGGAAATTAAAGAAATGTTTGTGTACCTAAAAAA
Organism: Cymodocea nodosa; assembly: GCA_036874045.1. Classification (NCBI taxonomy): domain Eukaryota; kingdom Viridiplantae; phylum Streptophyta; class Magnoliopsida; order Alismatales; family Cymodoceaceae; genus Cymodocea; species Cymodocea nodosa. Next base: position 21,366,560 of record CM072336.1, read on the forward strand.
TGGTAGAAAACATTAAAAAGGAAAATAGTAAAAGAGTTTCCATCATTTTCTAAGTGTTTATATACCAAATAATTTTCTATCATTTTCTACCATTTTCCTTCAATATATAAAAAAAATTTCTTTCATTTTTCAACCTTCTAATTTCTGAAACTGATGAAAAATAAAAGAAAAGAAAATATAAATTATCACATAATATATTAACAATATGTAATTTTGATATAGAAATTGTTTATGTCTTTAATAAATAAGAATTAATATTATGAGAGATATGTGAAATAATAAAAATGTGTGAAATATATTTTATATTATAACAATTATCACAAATAACTTTATTTTATATTATCTATAATAAATTTTGTTATTCTCTATCTTACAAATAAATACAAAAAATATTTAATTTATTAATTTTAATATTTTTATTTTGTGAATAAATATATATATATTACATTCTATGATTTTTCATCATTTTTTGTTATGTGTACAAGTACACATATTTCAAATTTTATCATTTTTTTGTTCTGTGTACAAACATATTAATTTTCTACTAAATTTAAGCCATTTTCTTTTTCATCATTTTTTATAATATTTTATTATTTTCTTCCCACCATTTTTTAATACACAAACATCTTCTAACTTTCCTTATCAACTTCAGAATTTGGAGCCATATACTCCTTGGATCTTCATGATGAACAACATGACTGTCTTAGGTGGAAATAATCTCATTAATTAGACAAGTGTATCAAAAACTTTGAAAAATATCAAGTTGGTGTTTCAGGCGGTTGTACTAAAAAGTATATTATTTGTATTAGACGAAATAATCTATAAGAAAGTAAGAATGAGCTGAATGTCAAGTAAGCCCCGAGATTTTTAAAATTTAAATTAGGACGAAGAGAAAAAAAGATTAACATCAAGCAAAATCATATTTTATCTTTCAGAACAAAGTTTCAAAAATTGAAAGAAGGAATGCAATCGATTAATAAAGATATGTTTTGATACTTTCAATGCTAAGATTACAATTTGAGTACTAATCAACCTCTTTTAGATTACTTTTCTTTTAAAAATGATTTTGTCGTTAAATACCAACCAAGCAGAATATTTAACTTTCAAGGGGGGGGGCACGGACTCTCCGTGTGTGTTTATATAGATGGGATCTAGCACCCCCCATCAATCAATAAAGATTGCCAAAAAGATTTTGTAGAGTAAAGACCATTTATTAAATTCAGCGTCCATGAAATATGATCAGTTGGTTGATGACATAGATAAAGAACCATCTAACATTTGCGATTGGAATTAAGAAAGAAAAACTATTACTACGATAAGAAGAAAAGGCAGAAGTAAACATTTATTTCTGGCGATCTACGTGAAGAATAGTAGACCTACCATTAGAAATAGAAAAGGAGCAAAGAGAAAGGGTAGAGATCATAAATAAATTTTCATAGAGGAGATGGAGATGGAGATGGACGGTCCGGAGTTCTTATTTAGTAAGGCCAGGGTTGAAAACCTTTCTTTCATTTTCATTTTCTCTTCTTCATTCCTTCCCTCTTACCAACTTTCTCCGGGCTTCCTCCATTTCAGCATCTGTTCCCTAATCGAACGAAGGGAGGGAGGGAGGGATGGACCAGGGAGGAGGAGAAAGGCAAAAGAATTTGGCAGTGATCGGAAGGGATTCACTGGAAAGAGTACTGCCTGCCGAGGGGCAATGGTCGACAGTGAAGGGAGAGGGGACGACTGCAAGTGTGGCGACCGTAGGAATTAGTAGAACCACGCCTTCCCATCCCATCCATAGGGAGCTCGATCCAACAAGGGGTTTCGAAGGGGAATTAGTCGAGTAGATCGAATTGCACTTCTTCGATGGATTTTTCTGGACGTACGTGTGCATGTGGCATGCATGCATGCATGCAGGTGCATACAAACCTTTTATGTGAGTTGGATAGTCAGATTAAATTGGTAAGCTAAAATACCGATTAAACATCTTTGTTAACCTACCCGATAAAAGTTAAATCAGCCCTTCTCGGAATTAAGATTTCAATGACTTTCATGTAATGATCGAATCGAGTAGATTATATTTTCAAACACATTAATTCTTATAAATATTTTTACTCTAATTTTGGTATATCTAAGGCAAACTAAACCAGGAAAATTTTGACTCTTTGTGATATGGAAGAGGGAAAGATTATTTTCTTAAAATAGATTATTCCTTTGTGATATTATTTTCGATCTTTTAATGAGTTTTTCTCGTGTTACAAAATATTGTTGATTATTAAAGAACATTCGTTTGTAATATGTAAAACCTCTCAAGAATTAACTAGTAATTCTATACTTCACATATTACAAAGAAGGATATTTCGTTTACATCATATTAATCACATCAAATACATATATCATATCAAAAATGTAATTTTATTCATTATAAACAAAAGTACAAAATGACATTTAAATAATTCAAAATGAAGAAGAGTTGACGTCACATAGTGGAATGTCTACTTATTTTTAGTAGTATTTGATATTTTAGATAATTTAAATTCATATCTAAGAGTATTTTATATCATAGTTTAAACTCATATCTAAGTGTATTTTGATATTTTAATGCATGCAAAGGTATTTTGGTCATTTGAGCTTGTATAGGAAATGCTCTATTGATTTAGGGTGCACATAAAGATATTTTAATCATTTGAAAATTGTCACGGACACTTTGGTAGTTTGAGACCATAAAGGTATTTTGATCACTTAAAGACTCAAATGGGTGGTTTGGGTATCCTTGGAGTTTGAAGGGATGTTTAAACAAATTTTAGAGTTCATTGAGGGTCTTTTAGTATTTTCAAACCCATGAGGTCATTTTAGTCATTTTGGAACTTAGTGGGTGTCTTTGTAATTTTGGAAAATTGTGAAGTGTAGTACATTAAGCTTTTGAAGGCTCATGAAAGGGGCATTTTGGGAATTTGATCTTCATGGGAGTGTTTGGTAATTTTCTCATAGAGAATGGTATTTTGATAATCTATGCATGTAAGAGTATTTTAATTGTTTTGGGGCATACACATATATGTATTTCATATCAAAATACATCTTTAGATAATTTAAGCTTGTATACAGGAGTAATAAATATTTTTTATTATTTAAATATTTATTTCTTATATCCAAGTGAAAATTAGATAACTCGTATTTAGAAATATTTTTGTATTTTCCTTACTTGAATATATACTTTTTACATTCAAGTAAAAATTAGATAGTTTAAGCTCATATTAAAGAGCATTTTTGTATTTTCATTACTTAAATATATGTTGTTTACATTCAAATTAGATAATTTATATTAGGCTCATATCATCAAGGAGCATTTTGATATTTGGATATATATACTTATATTATTTCATATCTAAATATCTTTATTTAAACATCTGGATACTTTATATCTAAATATCTTTATTTAATTTAGATATTTCATATTTCGCATTTAACTTATATGCACACAGATATGTATCTGCAATTAATTTTCTCATACATATAAGTACGTATGATCAACTTTATGTACATATATTTTATCAATTTAACTTCACATATACGTGCATTATGTGTGGTTGAACAATATTCGTACATTTAATCTCATGCATAGTTATCTTTGCTTTGGTGACTCACACTTAATTCTTATAGATATACATCTTTCATGCAGACATGTATACACATCCTCTTTATTTATATACTTGGATAATGTGTGCCTTCCATTTCCATGCACACATATATGCACGTGTCATTTGACCATTTATAGGAAACTTATAATTTTATGGACGTGAGCAGATCACCATTATCTTCTTTTCGTTATTCTACCTTTCCCTCCTCGTTTCTTCGATCTTTCATTCCTGCTTGGCGGTAAGGTTGTCATCTCTACCTTCATCTTTTTACATTATTATTTCTTCCCCCTTGTCTTTACACATAGCGGCAAGCTCATCACCTCAACCCTCTGACTGTTGGGTTGTCCGTCGATTTCATTCCTACAATTGATAAAGTCAAATCGATGAAGGAGCTGGGCAACATATTGAGACTAGGAGAGTTGAAGACCATGAGACTAGAAAATAGCATCAATCCCCAAGAAAGTGGAGGGAAATCCTAGATGGCGGTAGGAGAAAGTATTCGAGAGGTGATGCAAGAAATCCTTCACATGTGTACAGGATGCACCAGTTACTAGGATGTCATCCATGTAAACCAACACATAGATCAAAGTAGGGTTGAGATGAATAAAGTAATAGAGAAGGATCTGTTTTGCTATTAACAAAACCAAGAGACAAGAGGAACTCATGAAGACGAAGATACCAAGCTCATGGTGATTGGCGGAGACCATAGATGGCATAATTGAGCTTGCATACTTGCAATGGAAAATGAGGATCAATGAACCCTAGTGGCTACTTCATATAAACATCCTCTTGTAAGTAACCATTAAGAAAGATGTTAGCAATGTCCAACTGGTGTAGAGGCCAACTGAACTAAAGGGCAATGGAGAGCACCACACGGATGGTGGCATGATGTATGACTAGATTGTAGGTTAAGTCACAATCGATGCCAGGGATTTGCCAAAAACCCTGAGTGACACCACGCCTTAAAGTGATCGATGGTGCCATCAGATTTTCGTTTTATCTTGAAAACCCAACGATTATCAATTAATCATTGTGAAGGGTTGGTAGGAACAAGATTCCAAGTGGACACCCATTGCAAAGCGAGGAACTCTTGAGTCATAGCATGATGCCACCGGGGGTTGGTCCAAGCCAAGGAGAAGTTCATGGGCTCGTCATCTATGGAAGGTCTAACAAACATTATAGAAGTATCAGTATATATATTGGCTATAGGTCGCAAACGTAGTGGTGGAGACGTGGCCGACGAGAAAGCATTGAATGGTGAATACACATGACTTGTCGACTGATCATTATTAAATGGGCCTAACGAAATGGATCCCACAGATGACGTATGAGATGGAATTGGCACCGTAGGTGTCGAGGCACCACTTGAGGGAGAAGGAGAAGTTGGCGAGGTGGGTTCAACGTTGGAAGTTGAAGAGACCAACAAGCATGAAAGTGGTGCGATAGTGATAGGGCTGGCATAGTGGCAAGGATGGGCAGGGACCTTCGTGGTAGTGCAAATGTAGCAGATGAGGATAAGTTGAGATCGGAAAAATAATCCTTATCGAAGTAGACATGTTGAGAGACAAAGATTCGCCTAGATTCAGGATGAACGTAGAGGTAGCCATTAGATTGAGTATTGTAGCCAAGGAAGAGACAGCAAGACGCTTGAGGTGCCAACTTGTCAATAGTGGACAAGGGCTGGGCAAGAAAACAATGGCAACCAAACCTGCAAAGTTGGGAATAGTCTGACACACAACCATATAGAAGTTCAAATAGAGTCTTATTGTTGAGGACAGGTGACGACAAGCGATTGATAAGCATGGACGTAGTTGAGAAGGCATAAACTCAATAAGAATAGGGTAAATTGGCTTGCAAAAGTAAACATCTTGCTACATTCACAAGATGACAATGCTTGCATTCGATGACATTGACTTGCTTTGAAGTATGAGGACATATATGTCGATGAGAAATCCCAAGCCAATGAAAGAAATCTGTGAGGCGCAAGTTGCAAAATTATCTGCCATTATCAGTTTGGAAAGCCTTCACACAACAAGAGAATTGTATTTGAACATAAATAGCAAAAGCAACAATAATGTCAGCAACCTCAGACTTATAAACCAAGGGAAAAAGCCAACAATAACGTGAGAAGTCACCAATGATAGCTAAATAAAAACGATGATATTGGGTAGAAGTTTCAAGGGCAATGCCCTATACATTGGCAAAAAGTAAATAAAAAGGACAAGATAACAACAACTGATGAGAAACAAACAATAGCTTGGTTGCTTTGGACATTTCACAATAGAAGCACCATCGTTCCTTCAACTAATTGAGGGAATGCGCTACCAACACCTTACGAGATACCACATTAAGGAGTACTGAAAAGCTAGGATGACCAAGCCGAGTATGCTAGAGAGAAGCAAACAAGCAATCACTAGAGAGAGCAATTTAAAGGGTGCAACAAGTTGCACAAGTATTTGTCTTGATTGTGTAGACACCATTGGTGCCATGACCACAAAGTTTGATCTTGCTTGACAAATTGTCCTTTATTGCGAAACCGTCACCATCCAAAACAAATGAGCAATCATTACCTTCAATAAAACGTTGTATAGAAATAAGATTTGCCCCAAGTTAAGGAACATAAAGAATCTACCGAAGAGTGAAAGTGTTAGACAAAGTATGCAAAGAAGAGTGACCAACATGAGATATGAGTAAGCATTGTCCATTACCAACCAATACAATAGCAATACTTGAATAAGGTTGGAGATCCAACACCACCAATGAAGTAGAAGTCATATGCTAAAATGCACTAGAATCAATGTGTCTAGTCTCAGTAGGTCCCTAAAGCGAAGTAGTGGAGAGAGTATCAATAAGGTTGGAAGTTGCATAGGCATAGTTGGTACGATCATAGTAATAGTGGGCAGTATGGCCAAACTTGTCACAAATTTGGCAAGTCACTCCAACATTGATTGTGGCTGGAGGGGATGGGAACTATGGCAAACAATAGCTAGGCAAAGGTTGTGAATAGTGATCACCAGATGGAGGAGAGTCACTAGAAATATGGTTGTCATGGCCCTCGTTGTGACCATGACCACACCCTTTGCAGCCATTGCGACCACCACAACCCCAATTGGAGTGTTGGAGCCTTACTAGTTCGAAGAATCAAAGGCTTAAAATGTTAGAGTACTGGGAATAAGGTCGGACGCAAAGTACTTCAATAGGATTTCCTCTTATAAGAGAAGATCGCAAAGGTCGTTGAAGCAAATACCTCCACAAAAATGTATTATGGAGATGATTGTCTTGTAATCCAAGACCTTGAAGCATGTAGTTTACCAAGTCTACATCGAAAACTTTCGAGCCCATTGAACGAAGGGTGTTGACAATGATTGTGGCTTTGTAGGTAGGAAGCCATGGACAGATCAAGGGTCTTCTTAAGGTTGAGGAGGGAGTCTCACAAGGTATTCACATGAGTACAAGACATAGGGGACAACTAATGCTCAAGGGTGCTCTATGCTTTGCGAGTAGTAGAATAGGGGAGGATCATGCTCTAGATGTCCATGGAGACATTTTCCAAGATCTAGCCAAGGACCAGCTGGTTGGTGTCTTCCCAAGTAGTGGTGTCAACTCCTTCAAGCAGCATTTGCATGAGAACATGATGCAAATGATGGAGTCCAAGAATGATCAGGAACTACCATCACTAAGGGAGTGTGAAGACTTCTCTATAGTAGTGAGAAAATGATGTTTGATGTTGAAAGAGAGCGAAAGCATCGTCAACATTGGAAGCAACATCGAGTTGGCCATGGAGGAATTTGTTGAGGCCATTTGATACCATGTAAAGGAAAAGAGAGAGGGAAAAGATGAAGGCGATGGTATACAAGCAATAAAAGGAAAAATGACCAACATCCAAACCAAGTCCTTATATTGGTGTATATATAGACAATTACTAAAGATTACGATGAATACAAAATTGATTTGCCCAACCACCATAATTACACTAAATCTTTCCAATAATAAATCTTTCCATTAATAGATTCGTCTCCTTTGAGTCCACCTATTCTCTATCTAGTATTAGAAGAAACTCATCATGGCCACTCCACCACCACCTCCACCTTCTACCTCTTCCCTTCTCCTCTCCTTTAACATCTCTCATCACTTTCCTATGCCTATAGATAAGAGCTCTTATCTATGTTAACATCAACAATTCCTCACAGTGCTTAACCTTCACTATCTTTCTCACATTGTCTCTAACCCACCCCTATTTGACAAATGTTGTCTAGCATGATGCTAATCAACTCATACTCAAGTTGGATCAATGTCATCGTGTCCATTGAGGTGTAGACCATGTTGAGGAACGCCCTTGCCTAGAAAAAAATGGAAGTTTAGAAGCCTTGGTGGTTGCACAAAATTGGCAACAGTATTTTAGCCCTAGCTATAAGTAAAGGCTAGGTTGATGTTGAGTCGGCCTTTTTGCATGACGAGTTAAAAGAGCCTATGTACATGAGTCAACATCTAGGTTATAGAGATAAAAACTTACCTTATCATGTTTGTTTAATGCAAAAAGCAATTTATGGTCTATGTCAAGCTCCACAACCTAGTATGAAAAATTCACTTTAGTTCTTCATGATATTGGCTTCACTACTACTACTGCTAATTCTTCCTTATTCATATTCCATGAAAATCATGTCACCTTATACCTGCTACTGTATGTAGATGATATAATCAACATAAGTTCTCATATGAAATTTGCCCAAACCATTATAGATAGACTCTATAATGAGTTTAGTATCAAAGATTTGGGTGACTTATCTTATTTTCTTGCTATCTTAATTAAGTGTGATGATGGTAAGTTGTTGCTTAATCAATCTCAGTATATTCTTCATTTACTTGAGTGTGCAAACTTGTTAGATAGTAAACCTGTTAGAACTCCCGCTTAATTAAAATAAATAAATAAACATGATGGTGAGTTAGCTTAAGGATCCTACTGAATTTAGACAGTTAGTTGCAATATATTACTCTTTTAAGGTTAGATATCTCGTTTAGTGTGAATCAGATATGTCAATTCCTACCTTGTCCAACCATTGTCCATTTAATAGCTGTTAAACGTAATTTAAGGTATCTTAAAGGGACAGTTAATGATTGTTTAACCTTCGTCGCTTGTCTCATTACCATCTCTGCATTTACTAATGTTGATTTTACAAGTTGTCCAAATGGAAGAAGGTCGTTTGGCAGCTTTTGTGTAAGGCTTGGACCAAACCTAATATCTTGGCACACCAAAAAGCAAGCTATAGTCTCACGCTCCTCAATCGAAACTGAATATCGAAGTTTATCAACTACAGCTACAGAAATTTGTTGGATACTGATTCTATTACACGAACTATACATTCTATTACGTGAGAAGATTGTTACTAGACAATTAATCGTTGACTACATTCCCATAAGGGACCAAGCTACAGACATCTTGACAAAAAGATTAACTGCTAGCCAATCGCAGTATCTTAAATCCAAGCTTCACATTCAAAATCAATGTTAAGCTTGCAAGGGGCTATTAGAAAATCTTGTCTTGTCACATTCTTTTACTATAAATATAAATTAAGACTACCGACGGTAAGTGGGTTACCTTCCTTACTTGGGATTTTGTAGACACCGTTGGTGCTACGGCCACGGAGCTTGATGCATCCGGTCCGCCGATCTGTAATGGAAAAACCACCAGCTTTGAGAATAAAATCAGAGTTATTGTCGGTTGCGAACTGTTGAATAGAAATAAGGTTGGCCGATAAATCTGGGACATAGAGAACTCATCGTAAATGAAGAGGCAGAAGAGGTATGAAGAGTCCTGTTACCGGTGTGTGTAATGGGTAATTTGGTGGCTATTTCCCACAATCACAGAATTAGTACTTTGATATGGTAGGAGGTCTAACATGGTGGACGCGGAAGAAGCCATGTTTTGAGAGGTGCCGAAGTCCAGATGCCATGATTCAGCTGGGTCTTGAAGAGACGCCGCAAAGAAAGCGTCGACGGGATGGTTGGTGACGTACGCATAGTTGGGACCGTTCGTTACAGAAACAGGCGGTGTAGCCTAGACGGTTGCAGATTTGGCGTGCTACTTGACGGTGAACAGCGGGTAGCGTAAGGGGGTAGTGGCGGCCGTTGAGGAGCCGACAGAGGTGCATACTGCATGGCAGGAGGAATGTAGTGTGGAGGGTCTCGGTTGTCGCGGCCACGTTCATGATTGCCTTTGTAGCGGTCTCCCCCACGACTCTGTTGGGATGAGTTCGACGCCAAAGCTGGAGGAGGTTGACTAGAAGAAGCTTGACATGCAAGAGGGTTGGCAGGAGCGGTGGAAGCGAAGCGTTTTTGAAAAGTTTCTTCCTACGGCAAAAGATCGTAGAGATCATCAAAGGTAAGTGAGTCACGAAAATGAGGATAAATGCTTGAGCCCCGAAGTGCGTTGAGATGGATGCGTGAGGTAGGGGAAAGGTGACATTCGAGAGTCGCCCAAGCGTCACGAGCTGGGGTTAGAAGAGAACGCTTTGCAGCACCTTTGAATGTCGATCGACGGCTGGGCCATCCCTCGGCATGGATTTCCTTCAACATCCAGACGGGCTTCTTCTCTCTCGGAATACCTATGCTGCCAAGCTCCTTACCCGCTTCAACATGACCGACTGTTTTCTTCGGTCGCCACCCCACTCTGTACTTCTCACCGTCTTACTCCCCATGATGGTGATCCCTTGCCAGACCCTTCTATCTACCGATCGATGATTGGCGCACTTCAAGCGGTGCAACGTATTCTTCGACACGTCAAAGGCACACTCCATCTTGGTTCGCTTATTCGGCCTTCCAAATTCTTGGTCCTTGGGTTGTCCGGGCCACCGCACTTCACACCCGCCGCTCCGTCACCGGCGGCACCTGCATCTATTTCGGGCAAAATCTTGTCTAATGGCGCGTGGTTAAACAACCGACGGTCAGTCGTTCTAGCGTGAAGGCCAAATATCACGCTCTCACTGCCACCACCGCTGATATTCGATGGATTTCATTTCTTCTTCGAGAACCGGCCGTTCCTCCCTATTTCCCGTCGCGATTGTTATCCGACTGTCGCTTACAACCCTATCGTCAACTCTCAGACTCGCCACATTGACACTAGTTTACATTTCCTTGGTGAGCTGCTACTTCCTCGCACCGTCCACGCCCAGTTCACTCTGTCCACGTATTGACTGGCCAACATCACGGCCAAAGCCCTTCCTCCGACGCCCCATGACTTCCTCTGGTCCAAACTGCAGCTTCGGTATCCCTGGCTTGGTTTGCAGGGCAGTGTTGCATGGTTGTCTTGTCTTATTGTGTCTTCATGTCTAGTACATTCTTTAAACATTTATGTCCTTTCATGTAACTGTCTTATAATATATCCCTGGTCAAGGGCATCAAGCATCATCGCGGCATATTCTGTAGCTTCGTCTCTTTCGACTCCACCGATTCTCTACACAGTGTAACGACGAGCGTGGCATGTGGGTCGTAGAGAGAGAGAGAGAGAGAGAGAGAGAGAGAGAGAGGTGTTCGTGTGTGTCTTATGATTTGCATCGTGAATGACCACCTGAAATAAGTAGGATGTAATTGATGATAAGACCGCCTTGGAATGACTTCAAAATGTATAAATAATCTTGTATTTGACATGTATTTTAAGTCATATTTTATTATTTTTAATTTTTTATTAAACATTTATAGTGTGACATCTTTCTAAACATGTATAATGAACCACTTAGATCATTACAAGTAAATAATTTATATAATCGTAAGTAAATAACTGTGGCTATCATTGAACAAAATCTACTTACTGACTGCATGGAAATAAATTAGTCAATTTATCTTATATCTGCGTGCTACGTGCGATGATACCATCACTTTGTGTGAGCCCTATTAATTTCAAATTTTAATCATATTCTGTAAATACTTGTGTGATTAGAGCTGCAATCGTAAATAAAGAATTTGTAAGAAAATTCTTGGTACCATAAAATTCAAGATTTGTTACAAATTTGATCGTGAAAAAATCTCATCATTCTAGATAAAGTTATGTTTATTTTGTGAAGTAGTATTGCATGTATTTTTTCAAATTTGTCTTTCTTTTGTTTTTATTTTTTGTGACGTAATATGATTGTACTTGGTGAGTAGTTTTTTTTAATGCTTGTGGGAATATTTTAAAATAGTAAATACTCATAAATAGGTATATCTAAAGGCATGCAACGTGCACTTGTAACGACACAATCCTTCCAATGTTTAAATCACAATCTCAAACCCTTTTTTCAGATTTACGAAAAAAATGAAACGCACACTTGAAGCAATCATTCAATAAGTCAATTTTTAAGAATTATTTATAAATATTTCTCGAACGTGACCTAAAACATGTAATCCATGGGAACGCCATGGTTTATGAAATTAATAAGAATAAAATATCACAAGCATTGTTTGTTAATGACCGACCATTTAAATTATTATATAAAAATAAGTTTACCGTTTCGAGGGGATGTGTTTGCTTAAAATCGCACCCGCTCATGTTAGAGGAGAACGTGAAAAATATTATCAGTGTGAAATTAAAAAAAAAAAAGAATGTTACAAAAAATTCGAATATTTCTTTAGGGCCATCAATATTAGGTGTGTTTATTGTGATTTTTAAAGGGACAAAAAGAAAAACCAACGCCCACAAACTTACCTTATTCATTCCTCCGCGTTATTCCACCGGACACGACGCCCCTTTGAAAACGCGTACTTATTAACGCCGACGACGTCCACGGCGATGTCAACGACGACGACGACGACGACGACCGCCGTGGAGAGGATCATTACGCCTCCCAATTTCCGTTCCCAACCCATCCACCTACCATATTCATCACCGCCACCCAAGCCCCTTGCTGGAATCAGTGCCTTGGCTCTGCCGTCTGGCTGTTGCTGCTGTCAACGCCATCCGCTTACGGCTTACCCTCGAGACCAGGGGATTTCTGACCGTGGTCCGCACAGGGTAGAATGCCGATCGCTTGACTCCTTCCCGTCAAAACCAGTCAATATTCCCAGGAATCAGGTCCGTCGTCTTCTCCTTCAAAGCTATCGAAAAAGACCGACCCTCATATGTTTGTCCTCTGTTTAGCAAAAGCGGTGCATTCTGATTTGTCACAGTCCATCGAAGTAGGAGAGGTAGGGAACTGTTCACATTTCACCGTATTTCCTGTTCCTAGGATGACGACTTCAGCTCTTTTCATCCTTTCACAACCAACCCACCAAATTCCAATACACCCCCCCCCCCCCTCACACACACACACACACTCTCTCTCTCTCTCTCTCCCTCCCTCCCTGTTCCACCCTCTTCCCCAAAAGGTTTGTTTGTGTGTGTCTCATCAGTCATCCAGATCGATCATGGGAAAAACCAACGCAGAGAAATCCAATCTCTCCTGGAAATCATAGGTGGATCTTTGCTAAAAAGGAAAAATAAAAGCAACCTTCTTCTTCTTCAGATTCAAAGATTGGGTTCCGCTTTCTTAGCTGTGTCATTACTCGAATCTGCTCATAAAAGTAATCCAACCTTTCCTGGAATTCAAAAGACCAATCTTTTCTCGTGTGTTGACATGGGTCTTCTTTGCTCTGTTCTTAGAGAAATCCAGTCTATGAGGAAAAAAATGGGTTTTCCGGATTTCTTTTTCCGATGATGTTCATGTTGGAGTTCGGAATTGTTTTGTGCAGGAGACAACGGGAGGATGGGCAAAGCAGCGAGGTGGGTGAGGAGTCTCCTGGGCGGGAAGAAGGAACAGAGGGTCACCGCCGGCGAGGACGAGATTAGAGGAGAGGACAAGAAGAGGTGGAGCTTCGGTCGGTCGTGGAGGGAGAGAGCTGAGGGACCGTCAGCGAAGGCGTGCACTGACTTCTACCTGGAGAGTGAGAAGGAACGCAACAGACACGCTATAATTGTAGCGGCGGCGACAGCGGCGGCGGCGGACGCGGCAGTGGCGGCGGCACAGGCGGCGGCGGCAGTGGTGAAGCTGACGACCTACGGGAGGAGGATGGTGGCGTTCGATCGTGAGGAGGAGAGGGCGGCATTGAAGATTCAGTGTGTCTTCAGGGGCCATTTGGTAATATCTCGATCATTCATCATCACGCGTAAGAGAATCATCGTCTGAAACAACTTGCCATCCAATTCCAGGCGAGGAAGGCTCTAATGGCGCTCAGGGCTCTGGTGAAGCTTCAAGCTCTGGTCCGTGGCCACATCGTCCGGAAGCGACTGGCCGTGAACAACATCCACAAATGGGGAGCTCTCGACGCAGTCAATTCCGGCGTCCGGCCGCGTCGAACTCCCAAAGACCGCGCCAGAATCATCGCCCCAGAAATCAAACACAGAAGATCACAGGTGAGATTTGTGTCATCCCCTAATTTGTTTCTCGGTCATAAGATAAGAAGCTGACACTTGCTCTGTTCTCGTGATTGGCAGGAGAGATCCGACGAATCAAGGACCGAGCCACATTCTTCTTCCCTGCAGTCCAGGAGGCTGTCCACCACTCCGGTGGACGCGGCACTATCACGGTCGGAATTTCTCCACGGTTTCGACGACTGTCCGGGAATCGCCGAGATCAACGTCGGTAGGCCGAAGCCGAGGACCCGCCGGGCCAGCAACTCTCCGGATCAATCCCGTCTAACAACCCCCCGTAGCCGAAACTCTCAGGATCCCGACGACTACTGCTGGCAGTCGTCGACGACGCAGAGCACGCCTCGGTTCTTCAATTCTTCCGTGGAGCTCAACGGGCCGACGCCGCCCGTGACTCCCAGGCAGGGCATCTGGACCCAGTTGGACTCGCCCAACTACATGGCCAACACCCAATCCTTCAAGGCGAAGCTGAGGTCCCAGAGCGTCCCGAAGCTGCGGTCCGAGCCCGGGAGGAGGGAGTCGTCGATGGAGACCGTCGTCGAGCCAAGGGCTTGCGTCATGGGTCTCGGCGTCCGTAGGTCGTGTTCCCAAGCTTGAAGGTCCGACGACAACGTCGGTGATCACCCCCAAGATGTTGGTTGGTTATGGAATTCTGATGCCCGAATTGGGACGGTGACATCAACTTCTTGTTCTTGTTCCTGTTCCATCTCCTCATGCCAATTTGTTGCCATAATCAATACACATCTTTCCATACTAAAATTGTTCTTGCGATCTGAGACTTCGTGCCAGAGATTGGATTGAGAAGATGCTTTCGAGATGTATTTTGCCACTAGCTTTTCCTTTCTCAGTGAGTTACCATTCATTGCAGAGAGCAGCCAAGCAAAAGATGGCTGTCAATTGCAGTTGGACTTTGCTGCTGCTAATCTGTGATGGGAGATGTGTTTTGTCGCTCACCACCAACCTTGTGGGTTGTTCACATGGTGCTTGTTTGTTTGTTTGCTTCAATCAAATTACCATAAAATGAATGGCACATAAATAGCAGACAGCATGATTCAAAAGCTGCGGTGGGCACTTTCTTTTGTTACTAGTCAAGTGAAAGTGGTGACGGTGGAAGCAAGAGCGCGATTGACGTTGTCCATTTACGTATTGATTTAATACAAATAAATGAGGGTTTAGGATCTTCGTTTATCATATCATTTTGCGTCTAGTCTTATTCGATGTGTAGGTAAAGGACTCTTAAGAAATGTAAGACCGTAATCTACGGGAGTAGATTTGAGGCCAGTGTCCATTGAAATGAGTGACATGTTGGCCGTTGTTATGGTTGCGGGAAATAACTGTAGTTGTTGGCGGACAGACAACGTTTTTGGAAGGAATCGACAGAGCTGGTCCAAGAAATTTGTAGCATTCAGCAAATATCTAAGAACAATTGGCGACCACACTTTTATGGATAATGTTGATCGTCCCATTGAGGTCGGAAATGCTTCGAGTTAAGCAAGACGCCTTGGGTGTTTACGACAGCCGTCAATCAGTAGCGCCTTTTTTGTTTTGTGTTTTGGGTAACTCATCTTCTTCTGTGGAGTCTTTGGGCGTTTTATTAGTCTTAGACATGGTTTGTGTGCAATTTAGTTAATCTAATTAACTAAACAAGGTAATACAAGATTAAAGTGTAAAGGTGTACAACCCTAACTATTCTGTTTTTTTTTTTTACCATAAAATCTCATAAATAGGTATCCTTCTGTCTCTTGTATGAACGTAGGTTTCGGTTGTTTTAACTTTAAAGTATATCAACTTTAATTAAGAATGATATTGTACTTGTATCTGATTCTTAGGAACTCTAACAGAGAAAAATACAAGTTTAGAAGTGATATTTGTTTGTTGCAGCAATAGTGTATGTATAATTATATAATTAATTATTAGTATTATAAATGACTCTTAGAGGAAGTTACTGTCTGACAAAAAAATCTTCGTCAAAAAGGAAAGTTTTTAAATTCCAGTAAAAAAACGTTAGCGTACGTTTACACGTCAAAACACTCGGTTCCTCTCTCTCACACAACACACAAGATGATGAAGGTAGAAGAAGACAAAGATGAGCAAGCATAAACACAAGAAATTTACGTTGTTTGATAATAGCCTACATCCATAAGGTGATCAGGTGGTGTTATTCTTTTGCTTTGTGCAAACAACCGTCAAGTTCGCGCACACATATCATTTGCATGATTATATCGAGTATTTATATCTCTCGAACTTAGGGTTTAATGACCTTAATACATAGACCATTCATTACATAGGACTTAGAGAAACCTTTGAAGACAGTTAACTTGTGATTGGACTCGGCAGCCTCAGTAGATAATCACTTATCTCATTGTCCTGTTGCATTAAGTCGCCGCTAGGTATTATTGGAGCCACGACAGCTAATACTCCTTAGCTTCCATCTCTCGGTGAATTATCAGAAGACTTCCCTTCTGGGTTGGGAGCTTCGACAACTAATACTCCTTAGCTTCCGACGCTCGACGAGTTATCAAATAATTTGTCGATCGACCCAATAGCTATTACAGCAAATCACTGCTCTCCAAATCACCACAACATGCCGTCCTTCAGTTACTTAACAACTTAATCTTCCGTCATGGTAAATTGCTTCTCTTACTCACTTCATTAGCTAAGCGTCCCACCTTTGGTGACTTAGTTAGCTTAACTGTCTGACTGCTTATAGAGGATTTCTTCTTCTGTCTTCTAGTGGATACTTGTGCTCAACTATCTGCTGGCTTTCTTGTAGCATATTCTACACTTGTTATAGCCTTAACAACCATTGTTACCCGAAACACCCAAACGAAAATGGACATCGATCTCATCACATTCGTGCTCGTTGTTGCTTACCATTCACACTCGTCATTCACGCTTGCTGTTCGCATTCACGATCTTCCTCCTTCTGTCACATGCTTGTGTAATCTTCCTCCCGTCGTCGTTAGGTGATCTACTGCAGTTTCTATTTTGAATTTCTTTTACTATTAACCTTATATCATTTACCTAATCGTCTGATTTTCATAAAATTTTTACCACTTATTTATGATCTTCGGCTAAGCTTTTCATAGGACCCATATGATTTTCTAAACTAATTTTTTGAGCATACACGTTTCTTCCTTATAAATCTAGTGTCAATCTGGCTGTTAGATCTTTGTTTGCTTATTTTTTGTTGATAACATGTTTTCTAAGCTTTAATTTGATATCTTGTTTGCTATGTTTTGATTAACAGATTTAAAGATACAGATTTTTGTATATGATTTAGACCTACCATCTTTTGCTTGGTTTGTGAGTATGCATATTCATGCTTTCATAAATCTGCTCTAAGTTGACCGTAGAATCTCCCATTTCATAATTCCTAGAAAGAAGCTTCTTGATCTTTAATCTGATATCTCAAGTGCTAACATTAGGTTTGCAGATTTGAAGATATGAATTTTTGAAATCAGATGAAGTACTATTTTTGGGTCAAATTTTTAATCACACATGTTCATTTTTCACAAGTTTGCTTATAATCCAACCATTGAATTTCTATTTTCATATTCTTCATTAAAAGTGAACTTCTTGTATGACCTTATTTTCCCCAATTTGGCTTATATACTTGGAGATATGAACTTTTGAAGTTGGTACAGGCATAAGATGATTTGTGTCAATGATTGAAAATCTTTTCTATGCATTGTCTTGCTTTAATCTTTAATACTTAACATTGTGCACAACATCAAGGTACTAAATTAATAATTTAAGTTCAATTTGTCGATTCTAAAGGATTCATTGTTTGTATATCTTTGATCTGTAGGGATATATATATTTACATTATTTATTCATAGAAAGGTTACCGTAGAATATTTATTTATTTATTTATTTATTAAGTTTAGAATTTATTTGCTATACTAAATAATATTTCTTCTTAATGTAGATATGACTACTCTTGAGAGAGAAAAAAGTATCACAAGATGAAGTTATATAGGTTGAAATGTTGAAGTAGATGCAATTTTCTTAGATATTTTGATAGAAGTATTAGATAAAGGAAACAAAAAAATTCATGATATAAAGATTTTTTTATTTTTTATTTTTTATCCTCTAGGAGTATCTATGGAGGTGATAACATGTGAGTCTCAATGGACATTCAAAGGTATACACTAGGAGTATCCAATGAGGTGAAAGCTTGTAGGAGGCATTATTAGGCCCCAACATGGTAGATTTCTCCAAGTATCACGTACTTTGTCCCGTAGAGATTCCTAACTAGTTAGGGGTACCCTAAGTGGCCCCATCCACCAACTCGATTGAGATTACTGACTGAGGCAATGCTCGCAATGTTGGCATGTGAATTGAGTAAGTGGTGCATATACCTATAACTTACCAACACTTGAGCAGAGTCAACACTACTGCCCATAGAAAGATAAAAGGTAGTACTTAGAATGAAGTAATAGAAAAATATAACAATAGAAGAAACAATTGTATTATAAAGAAAAATATTGAAAGTTGCATTCAAACTTGGGGATAAATGTATTGTTATTATATAAAAATTACAAAACAAAGTGGATGAAGTTGAAATTTTATATAAGGGCATGTTGACATAGATGATGAGATATGGAAGTTCATTAATATTAGATTTCTTATGACTAACTTTAAACATGTTAGACTTTTAGAAGATCATTTTTAACTAAAATGTATTTTTTTTGTAATCACATCTAAAGTGTGAAAGTTGCAAAGGAAAACTATATCTAATTTATGAGTAATTATAGCAAATTTTTGAAGGCAATATTGCTACTTGAAGTATGACTAAACAAAATGCTAATAGTCAGGTAGATGATATAGAGGTTGTATCTAACACTTCACAGATTTCAACATTGCTAACAACACATAAGAAACAATAGATATAGATTTTAACTTATCACATAGTTTAGGAGGAAAAAATGGAAGTGAGCATGACCTCATGTAGAATCCTAGGAAATTATAGTAGAATCTTTTAAATATGCATCAAAAGTTATTATGCATATGTGTGAAACAAATAATGCTAATATATGTATATATAATTAACATTTCAAAGAGATGGTTGAAGTGCAAAACAAAATAGTTGAGGTTTAACAATAGATGTTAGTGTGTACCTTGAAGTCTCAACACTGTTTAGATGAAGTTATTGCAATGCAACTTGAGATTGAATGTCTTTCTACAATTGAGTAATATAAAGTTATTGAATTATTCCAAAAGTCAAAATTATGTAAATTATTCTTAAGTCTATCGAAAGAAATGTGTCATGAATAGTTAAGGTTAAACATAGGATAGAATACTTGTATAAATGAAATATTATGTGGACATACTAATTAAATGTTTAAATGTTATGCTACCATGTTATTGTAAAAGGATGATATTCTATTATGTTTTGTGACAATTTGGAATGACTTTTAGTTATTCGTTTGGTATTCAAATGTGGAATTTATGTTATATGTTTGTATGTGATATTCTATTGTGTTGAATCAAATGTGGAATGACTTTTAGTTATTTATTTGGTATTCATATGTGAAATGAATTTGTGTTATATGTTTGTGTGTAAAATTTAATCAATTTTGGTATTGTATATTATTGTAATTTGTTAATTTTCTTATGTTAACTTTGTAGGTGACAATGAATCCAAGTAAAATGTTACCCAATTGAGTTGATAATGTTTTGATGTTAATTGAAGAACAAGAAAAAGAGGTTAGAAGAAGGCGAAGATGTCTACTGACTTTATGAAAATTTTAGCAAGGATGACAAATATGTCAACTTTAGTTTTAAATAATACAAATCATATTTATAGTAAAGAAGAAGTAGATTACATAAAAATATTATTAGATCATTCACAACCACATCAAGTTTATAATTGTCGAAAGATTTATAGAATGAACTAAAGTGTTTTAGTATACTTTTAGATTCCATTAGGTAAATGTCTTAAGTATTTTTAGTTTTCATTACATTAGAATACTAATATTTATTTATATATAAGTAAGTTTTACTTGTTAGATGTTGAATATATTTGTCTATTTCGAGGTTTGCAATATCATTTATTTGATTATGTTAATGATAGATTTCATAGTAATGTTGTAAAAAACTTCTACTATAAACATTCACAATTAAGAACAATTATTGGGTGCACATTTGAAATTATTAAACATCATTTTTCAATATTACAAGATCACATGCCATATCCATACGAAACATAAATGAAGATTGTCATTACATTTTTTTTACTTCACAATTTTATTTGTAAGACTAATAGAGAAGATTTAGTTGAATATCTTCAAGACGAATTGGAAGAATTAAATATTACTGATGATATACAATTAATAGCAAAAGTATATATGAGAGTAAATACATAAGTTGAAATGAGTTAAGAATGAAGAAAAAAATTTGTAGATAAGATACGTGAAGATATGATGATGACAATATGAGATGAAATGACTATTTGATATTATTTATGTTGTAATAATTAAAATAATTTTCTAAAAGATGTCTTTGTACTTTTGAACAAATTTTGGATTTTAGAATAATCTATCAATGTGTGATATTTGTACTTTTTATTTCATTAATATTATTTTAATTTTGAAATTCCAAAATGAATAATGATGTATCAAACATTCTATTTTAGGTAGTACACAATTCATTCTTTCAATTTTTGACTTATCAAACTTTCCTAACATGCGCTAAACTCCCTTAGGAATTTTGACTTTCTAGACTTTTCAGGATGTACATTAAACTCTCCAAAATTTTTTGACTTACTAGACATTCCATTTTCTTCTATTCTAAGCTTTCTATTTTCTTTCTATCTAAACATTCTGGCATGTACTAATAGACCCTTAGGGGGGTTTTGTGTAGTTAAGATTCTTGGGAATTCCAAGAAAGGGAAAGTATGGAAAAAAAATTTCCCATCTTTGTAGACTCAAAATCTTGGACATCCTTTGAAATCGGACCAACCCTCCTCCAAAATCTAAGAATTTGGGCCAACCTCTCACCCTCGATGTAGTGGATAATGCTCGACACTCAAGCACATCCCACATTGTCTTGTCCTCGACATCCTTTGAAATTTACCCTTAACGTTGTTGACATGCTTTGAAATCTACCTTCAAACACATCTCGCCCTCAACATCCTTTGAAATTTGCCCTTGACATCGTCTTGCCATCGACATTGGGGAGCTCTTCCTTCGACGCCCTCGACAACACAACTTTTGAAATCCACCCTCAACACTGTCTCATCATTGACATTCTCTGAAATCTATTGTAGGTAACACTTTTAATCTTTTTTGAATCTACCCTCCGATATCCAGTAATCTCTACTTGGTAAGTGAAGTTATTTGGTTGCATGCTTATACTTGTAGATTTATGTGTTTGCCAGACTTCTCTTATCATAATATATTGTGATAATGCTATTATGATTCACATTGCAAAAAATCTTATTTTTCATGAATGTACAAATATATAGAATTGAATTGTCATTTTATTTGTGAAAAATTCTTAGCAAAGATTATTGGCCTTTATTTTATTACTTTAGGGAATTAGACAGCTAATGTGTTTAGGAAGCCTTTGTGTTGTTATGTTTTCTATAAGTTCATTTGTAAACTGCAAGTTATTGATATTTTCTCTCTTGGTTGAACTCTTCAGTTTAAGGGAGAGCGTTAAATTTCTAAGTTTTTTGTTAATACTTTTCTCTTATTTTTTTCTTTCTTTCCTAGTGTTGGTTATATGGTATGGATCTTCTATCAACCTACACCTATACAATTGTAATATATAAACTTATTATTTGCAGGAGTTCAACCTAATAAATAGATGGCCCTAATCTTTGTCCCTATCATATTGGTCTCTTATGCATTCATGTGTGGATCAAGAAGATTGAAGATCTAGATGCTTTTCATATTTTTGACTCTTTTATTGGACTTTGTCTTAGTAAGATTTTTCCTACATAACCTGATTGATCCCAAAAACAGAAAAAATACAATGTCATTTTTGAAATGATAAATAAAAAAATTTGCTAGATATTAATTTAATTAAAGTACCAACATTCAAACTCAATTTTTTCGCAACCTCCTCTTCTTGGATGTACCCAAGATATTAATTTAATTTAAGTACATTTGCAAAACCTCAGCATGCATATGTTACTAGTTTTTAATTTTCTTTTGATTATGTTCTTGTCAAAATCCGCATTTGAAATTAAGACATATGAACAAAAACCACACAAGTTATTAGTTGGTTAGTGGTTTTTCTTCATGTGTGTAATGTTCTCTCATTTGATTTGAACTTAGATTTCTATCAACAAGAATTTGTATTCTCTGAGAAAAGGCATTAAAAGACCTTAAACACAACTTACTTGTAAGTCTTGTATTATACAAGACTTAATCATAATATTCGATGTGGGTTATATAGTCTCTATATTGTGGTTGATAGTTTGATAGTAATCAATTATGCATAGTCCTATGTTTAGAATGAAAAAGTGCATATTATTAACGGTTAAATGATGGTTAATTGCATAATATTTAGCTTATCATATGAGAATTAAGCCATTATGTTATAATTGCACTATTATATGCTTTAATTAAAGAATCTACTTAAATTGAGGGAATTAATGTCAATTTAGTACATTTCTGAACTGTTGGTAAGTTACAGGCTGTGAAATTCTTAAGTATCCGAATTTTCTGATATTTCGGACAGTTATGTTTAACATACCAAACATATTTCAAACAGTTATGTTTAACAGACCGAACATGTATCAGATAGTAATGTTTAAATTGCCGGACAGTTATGTTTTAAAAGAATATTTTATTATTTCCAGAAGTACACATGTCGAAACCATAATGCATGTCTTAAGTGAACTTTCGGTGAGTTATCTATAACTATCCGAAATTGCAACTGGGCATCGGACAGTTATATGTGTAACTCTCCGAAATCTCTTTTTATTTATAAAATAGCTGTGGACACGTGTCAGATTCTGGTAAAGTGACTTAAGTGGATTTTTGATGAGTTATCTATAACTATCCGAAATGCATCTAAGCATCGGATAGTTAGACCTGTAACTCTCCGAAATGTGTATTTTATTATTTAACTATTGTTAACACATGTCGAGATCTAGTAGATTTACTTAAGTTATATATTGGTGAGTTATTTGCAACTATTCGAAATGCATCTATGCATTTCGGATAGTTAAGTTTGTAAGTATCCGAAATACACCTAAGCATCGGATAGTTAAATTTATGCATGTGTTTTATAGTTAAATCAACGATGTAAGATCATTGAGTTATCTGTAACTCCACAGACTATTTATTTTCTAATATGCCACTATAGCGGTTGTAGAAACAAGACAGTTGGAAGGAAAAACCACGATTGCACGTATCACGTAGGAATTCACTCGTCAAAGGGAGAAGAAATCATCGTCGTTGATATGAATGAAGGAAATCCAATCGACCATTCAAGCAGAAGTAGTTACCATTGAACAAATATAAAAGAAAAGAAGAAAAAGAAGTAAAGGTGTGTGTGTGATCGATGGACGGCTAGTGTGTACAGAGGAGGAGCACCAAGCTTTCTGTAGGTAGTATCGGCAATTCTCCAAAGTACCATATCAACCATCGTTACCACCACACCATCACCACACCATCACCATCACCACCACAATCACCAACCATCGGAGGTCTGTGAGGATACTTTCTTAATGTCGGGTCGATTCCGAGCCAAACATAGTGTTTGACAACCACTGTGAGGAGTGATCACGTCGCGGGAAGGGAAGCCATTTTCACCAAGCACCGACTCATATTTCAGGAGATCGTAAAGCTTCTAGCCTTGACTTCAGGTTGATGCCTGTATGCTAAAGAGGAGATCATCTTGCAATTCTAGACTCGTGATTCTATAGGGAGAGGAGACAGAATTGTAAGTGGTTTAATTTTCAATGGTGTAATCGTGTCGTATGTAGTGACGAAAGTATTTAATGTCGATTGAGATTACTTTACATTTCACATTTCGCTCATTTTCATGTTCATATTAAAACAAAAATACCAAAAACAACTTATCTGTGTTTGTATTTTGTATTCGAATGTTGTATTGTTTGTGTTTTATCGTGATTAATGTTATCTTTGTCAGTGTTGTAATTATTTATGTTTGTTTTAGTTTTACAGTTTACTGAAATTGGTTCATTCAAAAGACTTAAAGATTTTAATGGTTACTGTTTGAATTATCTGAATGTTAGTATTGCTTAATGATAAATCTAGTGTTTACTAACATTAAAGAGCTTAATTGATGTTATTTACAATATGTGGAACCGCCCAATGGTTGGCCGAATTCCTCTGTAAATAGCAGTATTAAAAAGAAAAGACAGGCTCGTGAAGTTAACTTAAGTCCACAAGGTTAGTCCATTGAGTTAGCTATAACTCAACGAACTTTATCTATTGAGTTAACTGTAATTCAACGGAGAGCTTATTGAATATATAAATTTGATTGTTAACAAACGGACAGTTCTAAACTCTTAAGCAATTCCCTGTGGGATCGACCTGTACTTGCACATTGATACAATAGACACTGTGCACTTGCAGTTAAAGTATAAATTGGAATTAATATCTAAATTGTATTAAAGGTTGTTTGTTTACTTCTAAAAGAAAAAGAATAGGTATAAAGATAAATTAACTAAGTAAAAATAGAAGTTAACAAATCATAATTTTTCTGGTGCATTGTTGGAGATCCAACCAAGTTTTTTGGTGTCGTGCTGGGTAACCGAACATCCCACTTCTCATTTGCATGAGTAAAAGTTTTTTTCTTGTAAAAGTTCAGCTTAAAATTAATTGGTAATGAGTGGTAAGTCTTATATAATATAAACTCGAACTTTTACTCAATACACTATCTTATTTGCATTTTCTTTATATATATATGCCAATGAGCACAAAAAAGTTTGACTTAAAATTAATTAACATTAAGTGATGGGTCCTATATTATAAAATCTCAAATTCTCTTTCTTTTTTATTAGACTTGTACTCAACTTGTTTATGACTTATTTATTTGCCAATAAGTGCGAACTTACTTAGATACCATGCAAAAGTTTAATTTAAAATCAATTAATAGTAATAGGTGGATTTTACATCATATAAGTTTAGATTTGTTTCTTTTCTACTAATATAGAACTTTTACTCAACACTCTCGACATGTTAAAACTTTGGGGTTCTAATCTAAAGATTGACATTACATTTAAATCTTTTACATGTTGTTCTTGTGTACAATAGAGTAATTAATGTAGAATATTCTTTCCTTGTTGATTTTTCGTGCTTGTGGTTATGATTTCCATGAATGTGGCCTTAGGTGCAACACGTAGTCTTCTGCAAAGCAAACTATGTATGCTTAGAATGAAAAAGTGCATAATATTAATGGTTAAATGATGGTTAATTGCATAATATTTAGCTTATCATAAGAGAATTAAGCCATTATGTTATAATTGCACTATTATATGCTTTAATGAAGGAATCTACATAATTTCAGGGAATTAATATTAATTAAGTATATTTTTGAACTATCGGTGAGTTGCAAGATTTTAATTCCTAAGTATCCAAATTTTCTGGTATTTCAGAGAGTTATATTTAATGTATCGGACAATATGTTTTAAATGAATATTTTATTATTTCCTGGAGTACACGTGTTGAAACATTAATGCATGACCTAAGTGAATTTTTGATAAGTTATCTATTAACTATTGAAATGCATCTGAACATCGGATAGTTAGATTTGTAAGTATCCGAAATAGCTTTTTATCATAAAACTACTTGAGGACACGTGTCACGTTTTGGAAACTTGACTTAAGTTATCTTTCGAAAGGTTAGGTGCTAACTATCCGAAATGCATATAAGTTTCGGATACTTATAGTAGTAACTATCGAAAACATCTGAACTTATTATTTCTTTATTGCATGTGTTTTATAATTAAATCAATGAAGTAAGTCTGTTGAGTTATCTGTAACTCCACGGACCATTTATTTTCTAATATGCTACTATAGTAGTTATAGAAATAGGACATTTGAAAGAAAACCATGATTGCATGTATCACGCAGGAATTCATTCGTGGAAGGAAGAAAAAATCACCATCGTTGATATGAATGAAGGAAATCCAAACGATCATCTAAGTAGAAGTAGTTACTACAGAAAGAAATATAAAAGAAGAGGAGAAAGATGAAGAGTGTATGTGTGTGGAGGTGGAGAACCGCGCTAACTACAGGCAGCGTCGGAAGTTCCCTGAAGCTCCACACTACCACCAAAATCACCAACCATCGGAGATCTATGAGGATACTTTCCTGATGTTGGGTCAATTCCGAGCCAAACACGGTGCTTGACAACCATTGTGAGAAGTGATCGCGTCGCGGGAAGGGAAGCCATTTTCACCAAGCACCAACTCATATCTCAAGAGATCGTAAAGCTTCTAGCCTTGGTTTCGGGTTGATGCCAGTATGCTGAAGAGGAGATCATTTTACAATTTTGGACTCGCGATTCTATAGGAAGAGGAGACGAGATTGTAAGTGATTAAGTTTTCAGTGGTGTAATCGTGTCGCATGTAGTGACAGAAGTATTTACTGTCGATAGAGATTCTTACATTTCACTTTTCATTCATCTTCAGGAACATATCAAAACAAAAATACCAAAAACAACAAATTATCTATGTTTACATTTAGTATTTAAGTGTTGTAGTGCTTGTTTTGTATCGTGATTAATATTATCATTGTCAATTTTGTGAGTGTTTTATATTTGTTTGATTTAGAAAATAAAAAATAGTTTTACAATGTACTGAAATTGATTCGTTCCAGATACTTAAAGATTTTAATGGTTACTGTTTGAAATATCTGAATGTTAGTATTGCTTAATGATAAATCTAATATTAACTAACATTAAAGAGCTTAATTGATATTATTTACAATATGTGGAACTATCCAATGGTTGACCGAATTCCTTTGTAAATAGCAGTATTTAATTGGAAAGATAGCCTCGTGGAGTTAACTTAAGTCCACAAGATTAGTCTGTTGAGTTAGCCATAACTCCACGAACTAAATCCGTTGTGTTAATTGTAACTCAACGGAGTGCTTACTGAACACATATACTCCAATATAAAAATCAAAATAGTACACAATTCTTACTCAATCTCTGTGGGATCGACCTATACTTGCACATAAATATAATATACACTGTTCACTTATAATTAAAATACAAATTGGAATTAATATCTAATTTGTGTGAAAGGTTGTTTGTTTACTTTTAAAAGTAATTATTGATATAAGCATAAACAAGTTAAAAACAGAAGTTAACAACCCCAAACAATGTACAAAGGATTAATAATTAAATTAATGATTGATGTCAAATCTAAACATATTGTGAACATTATAGCATTCATGCATGTAATTTTTAAATCTTTATTTTATCATTTAGTCAAAGTCATTGTCATACTTATTTCAATGATGTACTTTTGAAACAATGTATATTCTAATGATGTGCTTATCATACTTATTTCAATTGAAAGTCTTAATAACAGTGACAAATTCAAAGCAATGACTTTGTTAGAAAAAAAATTAACAAAACAATTTTTAAGCATTCCAACAGAAATGAGGGTAGAATAGATAGAGTATCATAATTCATGAATATCCTTTGTTGTTATTAAGTAATGTTAAACAATGTGATGAACTTTATTATTATGGTAAATGTTTGGGTTTTTAGGTGGCACTAGAGAACTTGTTTAGTTCCCCAGCAACGACGCTAGAAAACTTGTTTGTGTATTTGTTAACTTCTGTTTTTAACTTATTTAATTTGTCTTTATGCTTATATCAATAATTTCTTTTAGAAATAAACAAACAACCTTTCACACAAATTAGATATTAATTCCAATTTGTATTTTAACTACAAGTGTACAGTGTATTATATTTGTGTGTAAGTACAGGTCGATCCCATAGAGAATTGAGTAAGAATTGTGTATTGTTCCATTTTTTTATATTAGAGTTAATGTGTTCAATAATCACTCCATTGAGTTACAGTTAACACAACAGACTAAGTTCGTGGAGTTATGGCTAACTCAATGAACTAATCTTGTGGACTTAAGTTAACTCTACGAGCCTATCTTTCTAGTTTAATACTGCTATTTACAAAGGAATTCGACCAACCATTGGGTGGTTCCACAGATTGTAAATAACATCAATTAAGCTCTTTAATGCTAGTTAATATTAGATTTATCATTAAGCAATACTAACCTTCAAATATTTCAAACATTAACCATTAAAATCTTTAAGTATCTAGAACAAATCAAATTTAGTAATCTGTAAAACTATTTTCTATTTTCTGAATCAAACAAACATAAAACATTCATAATATTGACAATGATAACTTTAATAATGATACAAAACAAACAATACAACACTTAAATACTAAATATAAACACAGATAAGTTGTTGTTTTTAGTATTTTTGTTTTGAGATGTTCATGAAAATGGGTGAAAGGTTAATGTAAAAATCTCTATCGATAGTAAATACTTCTGTCACTACATGCAACGCGATTACACCACTGAAAACTTAATCACTTACAATCCTGCCTCCTCTCCCTATAGAATTGTGAGTCCAGAATTGTAAGATGATCTCCTCTTCAGCATACTAGCATCAACCCAAAACTAAGGCTAGAAGCTTTACGATCTCCTGAGATATGAGTCGGTGCTTGGTGAAAATGGCTTCCCTTCCCGCGACGCAATCACTCTTCATAGTGGTTGTCAGGCACCGTGTTTGGCTCGGAATCGACTCGACATTAGGAAATTATCCTCACAGACCTACGATAGTTGGTGATTATGGTAATGTTGGTGATGTTGATGAATTGTTAGTGATGGTGTGGATGCTTCAGTGAACTTCCAACGTTGCTTGCAATTAACGCGGTCCTCCACCTTTACACACACTGCCACACACCGCCAAACACACTTTCTTCATTTTTTCTCCTCTTCTTTTGTATTTCTTCAGTAGTAACTGCTTCTACTTTAGATGATAGGTTGGATTTCCTTCATTCAGAACAACGATGGTGATTTCTTCTTCCTTCCACGAGTGAATTCCTACGTGATATGTGCAATCGTGGTTTTCCTTCAAATGTCTTGTTTCTGTAATCGCTATAGTGGCATATTAGAAAATAAATGGTCCGTGGAGTTACAGATAACTCAACGGACTTACTTCGTTGATTTAACTATAAAACACGTGCAATAAAGAAATAAGCTACTAACATAACGTGTTACCTTAGTGTGTATTCATGTAACTCAATGCGTACAGTTATGCTAACTTAACGAGTTAAACATGTGCATCTCACGTGATATACTAAAGTATTTAAATTCAATATGCACATAATTCTAATTTAACAAGTTCAGATATTTCGAACACTTACGAACCTAACTATCTGATGCCCAAATGCATTTCGAATAGTTAACAGATAACTTACCGAAAATCTAGTTAAGTCATGCATTATGATTTCAACACGTGTACTTCAGGAAATAATAAAATATTCTTTAAAACATAACTGTTTAATACATTAAACATAACTCTCTGAAATAATAGAGAATTCGAATACTTAAGAATTTCACAGCCTGTAATTTACCGACAATTCAGAAATATACTAAATTAACATTAATTCCCTGAAATTATGCAGATTCTTTCATTAAAGCATATAACAGTGAAATTATAACATAATGGCTTAATTCTCATATGATAAGCTAAATATTATGCAATTAACCATCATTTAACCGTTAATATTATGCACTTTTTCATTCTAAACAAGTGAAGATTGTGATAGCTTGCTTTCTACTATACAATTTTATATGTAGAGTTGATAGAGCAGATTTATTAGAAGATCTAGAAGATGAGTTAGCTAAATTTGATCTAGAAAATAAATAAATTTGAATTACTTAAGACGAGTTTTCACAAATGAATAGTACATTAGAAATGACATAAGAGCAAAGAAAACAAATAGCAGATGAAATGCATGACAACATGAAGACTACTATGTGGGATGGACATGACTTTTAAATCATTTCATATGTAACTTTGTCATATTGTTATATTACAATACTTGAACATTTGTTTCCCAAGAATTTTATTCATATGTTGGATGTTAGTTAATAATTTTGAAATGTAATTGTTTGTAAGATGTTATGTTCAAATAGGTAATAAACAACACAACTTTTTTTTAATTTGTTTATGAAAATATTAATAAATAAAAATAAGAAGAATTGATATCTTTTCTTAAAATATAAGTATTATGAAGTGAAGAAATAGAGTAAATAAAAAATAATTATTATAATACTTTGATTAAAAAAATATAATTCAATTCTGAACATTTCCTCCAGTACAAACCTCTTCCTAGGAATCTTAACTTTTCTCACTTTCTAAGCCATGTATAAACATCACAAATTTTCTCAAAAATCTTAACTTTCTAATTCACAAGAATCTGGACTTTCCATTTCTTTCATTTTTGAACTTTTAGACATGCATAAACACCCCCTTGGGGGAGTTTGTGCCTCCTAGAATTTTAGAAAATGGAGGAAAAGAAATGTTCAAAAATTACATGTTGCATTTGTGCCTTTTGGAATCTTGAGAAAATTTTGAAAGTCTTTCCTTTGTATAAAAGGGTAAGAATTCCAAGGATCCTACAACCTTCTCTTCAAAATCACAACGCCTCTTTCCTCTTTGGAGTGATTGCAACCTTTTCTCTAATGCGACATAAGCCTCCTTCAAACCCTACAACCTAACTTTCTCCTTTGTAGGATCGTATGGCTACACAAGAGGGGGGTGAATTGTGTATCTTTAATATTTTCTAAAATATAATTGAAACTTTTGTAGGATCGTATGGTTACACAAGAGGGGGGTGAATTGTGTATTTTTAATATTTTCTGAAATATAATTGAAACTTTAAAACTCAAAAACAAGTCAAGACATTGTTTTAATAAAATCATTTTTATTCAAGGTTTCAATTACAATATACAATTCAATTCTCCTCAGAAATTGTAGATGCAATTATATTTTGATACCATGTATCATCTAAACAATTTCATAACTACAAACAGAGAAAACTAATTTGCAGAATTTAAAACTTTTCTCCCTGTTTGAGATCTTTCTTCTTCTTCTTTTTCTTCTTCAGCAATTCTTCAGTGACGAATAATTGTCTTTTCATGCTTCATCGAATTTACTTTCTTCTGATACTTCAAATCTTCAGTGACGAAAATCTTACCTTTTTATGCTTCACTGAACTTCCTTCCACTTGAGAGATTTTTCCCGAAGAGGTGTTTTTGATCCCTGAAAAGATTTTTCTTTTGGTGTGCATGGATGGTTTGATCCTTGAAAAGATTTTTCTTTTTGTGTGAAAGGATAAATTGATCAACGAGAATTCTATGCCTTTTATACTGTATCTTCATTTCGTGCATATCCTTCACGTTTAACCATTACCAGTTTTCCACTTCTCCACGTCTTTTCTTTTTCCTTCATCGAAACACACACGTTCTAACCCAAGTTTATATTTCGAATTTTCTTTAATCATCAGTCCTGGATCTCTGAAAAATTTCCTACAAAATAAACTTTCTTGTCTAAAAATTTTTCATCAGTGTAATAAGAAGTTATTACTTTAATGTTAACTAAACGAGTAACACAAGTATATATATAACTTAACGTTTCTAACTTAACGAGTTCCTCATGTGCCATTTCACGTGACAAGTACTGTAGCTAACTCAACGAACTAAGTCCGTGGTGTTATGCTATTTCAACGAACCATCTCCATTGTGTTATGATAACTCAACGAACCATTTCCGTTGTGTTATGATAACTCAACGAATCAGTAATAAACAAATGTTTTTATAATAAGAATTTTACCACGTGCAAAAAATAACAACTTAAGTTTATAACGCTAACCTAACGCGTTGCCTTAGTGTTCAATATAGCAACTCAACGCGTTTAGTTATGTTAACTTAACGAGTTAAACATGTGCACCTCACGTGATACAATACAACATTCTTAACTTATAATTTCACCACGTGTATAACACTAACTTAACGAGTTCGTCTCTTCTTTTACTCACTAACTTAACAAGTAATCACGTGACCTATTTTAACCTTTAAGCCTCTAACTTAATGAGTTCTCATGTGACCTCTATACAAACAAAACTCTAACTTAACGAGTTGTCTAAACGTATACTGTTCATGATACAGAAGATATAACATTAAAACATATCATGATTTTCAATAAAAACACACGTTAACTTAACGTTTAGCTAAATGAGAAATTAATGCAACGAAACGACTAGTTATTAACTTCAGATCCAATACAAACAAGTATTTATATCAGTAAACTTTTTCTGTATTAATTGATGATTTTAATTTCTTTTCACAAGCAATAGTAATTGAGAAAATATGATTATTTTCATTCAGCACACATCATCAAAACAAAAATACTCAACAATCTCCCCCTTTTTGATGATGACAAAACCATATTAAATCAATTATGAAATATGTTTAACTCAACAAAGCACCTTCGTTGGGTTAACTTTTAATTCAACAAACTTGTTTGTTGACTTAAGTTTACTTAAGCTTATTTCTATTGTTTGTGTAAATTTTACCTCTCAGAACTAAAACTCTCAGATGTCAATAATTATATAAGTATCAGTTTTCTAATTATCATCTATCAGATTACAATAACCATTTAAATAACATCTCCTTTTATAATATATATATGCAATTAAGATCATAATCATCTTTTTATAATATTTCTCCCCCTTTTTGTCATTAATCAAAAAGATAATTACAGAGAATATATATATGTATATAAGAGAATTACAACAACGATTTCTATAAACAAGAATAATAATTGAACACATTTACAGAAAAATGTATTATTCAATGAATCAAACAAGTAATACAAACATTACATTTTGTATTCAGAAACAAACAAAAATAGTTATCGACCCCTCCTAAGTATATCACTTATAGCATTACATATTTTATCTCCTAGATGCCTAATATCATTTCTGATGTCGTTAAGTACTGCATCTAAGTCAGGAGGTAGCTGGGTTTGCTGTTCTGCTTGAACTAAATAACTTTGTTGTTGTTGTTGTATATGTTCTGTATCATGTTGTTGTTGTTGTTGTCGTTGAGGTTTATGCATGGCCTGAAATTTTTGCAAATCTTTGACACTAAATGCTCTCATGCCTTTAGTTTTAGAGGGCCAGTCAGATAAAGTCAATTGGCTTGCAAGGATTCTACATACAGCATCACCATAAAATAACTTTGAACTCATATGCTGTAGTTGAGACATAAAAACATCAAACCAATTTATTTGAATTCTATTTAGTAGGCCATAAGTTGCATATAAACATCTTCTGTTGACTTCCAAATTGTGTCTAACTCTCTAAAATAAATTTGCATGCAATATATTTGCAATAAATCTTGCCTCTACATTCAGATTTTCCATTAATCTCATTTCAGAATATACATCTGGAATTTTTGATAAAGATTGTATGTTCCATTCCAGTTGTCTTATTATGTCAAATCTATTGGTAACAACAACACCTTCATTCTTTAATCCTAAAACTTCAAAAATTAACTCAAGAGACAACATAAACTCCTGTTCATTTATTTGAGTTTTCAAAAAATTTCCATTCTTGTCCAGATTGCTATAAAAAGCTGCAATAAGCTCTGTGTATTGCTTCCATTTCGTTCCTACTAGCAAGAATTTAATGAGGCCTTGAAACTCAAACAGATCTCTTATTTCCATCAAATTTCTAAATTTTATTGGACGAGCATGCAGAATCTGACATGTAATCAGATTATTGTATTTCTGCAATGCTTCTTCAGATCTAAAATGAATTGCATTACCTTGAATTTTTAATATTGTACACAAAGAAGGTGATACCTGAAGCCGTGATTCAGAGTTTAATTCATCTTCAGGAACCTCTTCTTCAAAATGAATGTCATGTTGTTCCTCTTCCAAAATATTATCTTGAAGCTGCTCAAGTAAGCTTGATTCTTTAGCTTCAACAGTGTTAGGAACATTGTCAATATGCTCAACATTCATCTGTTCAGTCTCTATAAAATGTTTAGAGTACAATTTTTCCACAAATTCTATAGCCGTTGTATCTGTCTGTAATTGTACATTTTGTTCAACAGATATTTCCATTGATTCATGCTCTGAATTCTCAGACTCTACTTCTATAGATTTTGTAGAAGGCTGGTTAACTTTTAGCTCTTCTAGAGTCTTAACATTTTCAATATCTGCTACTCCAGACAATTCAGCCTGTGAACTAGTTACTGCCTCAACATTGTCAATTATATCTGCAATAACTTGTTCAATGTCAGGTGCCTGATGCTCTGATTTGTCAATTTCTGTATCATCAGGACTTGTACTAATAGAAAAACTTGAGCTCATATTTGACTTAGATTTCTTCTCAAGTTTTTTTGCAAGGGAAAATAAAGTCTCATTATCTTCATCAGTTTCAGTGTGTTCGGAACTGATGAGTTTATCAGATGCACAATAAGGTACAATGTCTAGACATACATTGTCCTTTGGAAATAAATTTTCATCTGATTTTCCTTTTTAAATAGACTTTGTTTCCTTAGACATAATTTTTCTGACTTTCCTTCTTCTATAACATTTTTGTTTCTCCTTTTCAAGTATTGCTGTTTTCTTTTCAAATTGCTCCATAAAAGTTTTCTGCTTTAATTCTTTTAAGGCACTTTCTATTGCAACGGTCTTTCGAAGACTGTCAACTTTTGTTTTGTCTACAGCAATATCTGATTCTACTTGTTTTGAATATAAAGGAGTAGGGGTAGCTGATTCATGCTCTTCCTCAAATGCATGTAGTCTTGTACCGTTTATAGGAGTTTGAGGAGTTCTATTTGATGAACCTACACCTTTTTCCAAATATTTTGCATACTGTTCCAAAAATGCAATCTCAGCACATTTCATTCTGTATTCTCTATCATATTTACTTTGAATACCCATGTATGTAATACTTGCATTAGTATGTTAAAGTTCTTGTCTAACTTCATCTAATATATCCTAAGAAAAGAAGTAATCTCTATAAAGTTCTTCTAACCTTTTGTCCACTCGAAATATTTTCTTGAACCAAGTACGTGGAACTTCATCATTCTCTATTTCTTTTCCTTTTGCATCTCTTCTGCTTTTGCCTTTTCCTCTGCCACGACCTTTGTAGAACTTGGAGACCATCGTCGCAGGTTGCAACAGCAACAAGCGGGAAAGATTTTCTTGACAAAGTTTACAAATAACCTAAGTCCCCGTGTAATAAGTGTTTAAATAGGGTTTTTAGGCGTATAACTCAACGTGAAGAGAAGTCAGGTTTAGAAATTAAATAAATATTGAATAAAGTTTATTCAATCAAGGTACCCGAAATATTCAAGTATAACTTGTTGAGTTAACCAACCTAACGAGTAAAACGTTGTCTAGAGGCAGTTTTACACGTTACCTTATCTAACATAACGTCTAGTTAGTACACAACAATTTTCGGATGCTTCCAACTGAAACGTTCCGAAAACAACACACATGCTAAACTTAACATTATCTTGAGAACATTGTAAACTATTTGAACATTTTGTCATTTGAATCTAAAATAGTTTATTTGTCTTTTTAAATTATTTCATCAAGATTTTAAGAGGACATTAATTCAGATTAACTAAGATTTATATTCTAAATTATATTAATCTATTTTCGACATTGTTAATCCTCCCCCTACAAATATACTTCATATATATTCAATCAAAATACAAAATATACTTGTAGTGACAATAGATGTTAAGTATAACTATACTTTTACATTTTCTTTTCAGAGACTTCCGTTATCCTGTCATCATCAAAAATGATTTCCAGAATCAATTCCTACTGTATATGAATCAAAACACAACTTTGAACTCAATTCGATTAATTCAAGGAGAATAAAAGAATGTATCTCAAATAAACATTTTCAAAAGTACTAATGTTGATTCAATAAATCAGTAGTCATATTGGTATAAACTATATACGATTCAAAGATATCTGTAATTAATGAAACAACTTTTTCTTTTCAAAACAGTAAATATTGATAATTTTCTTTAAAAGTTAGTTTGAAAAGCTTGAATCATACAAGAGCTTTCTAATGTACCTGTGTAATGAGCTTTCAGTCAACAATCTTAGATCTGATCAGGACCTTAGGTTGCCAGATTTAAAGAATCCTTTTTCAAGACAACAATCCTTACATACCTATCTACTCAAGTACAAAAGGCTCGTGATCAAACTGATCAATAAACTCTCAAAGATTTTTACTTTGTAAGCACTTTTCATTTTAAGCACAGTATATATGTATTCCATTAATATAGATGCAATAAAATACAAATCTCATACAATTTTTACTTCTATGATTGTACTGAGAATATGAATCAGTTTCAATAAGCTTATACTTTTGATTAACAGTTTAAGATGAGTTACATATAACTTATTCTACAAGTTTAATTAATTAAGTCAAATTTATGCATGATCATATGCATTTTCCTTGATTCAAAGAAAACATTTAATCAAAATTTCAGAATGTCAGAAGTATTTAATGTTTTTCATTTACACTTCCACTTAAAATCGTAAAAACTATTAAAATTGATAAACTACTTAAAATCAATAAGATACTACTATGATTTTACAATAAATACATAGTATCTTAAGCAGCAGTTTAGATATTACTTTAGATATTTATAATAAGTATATAATATCTATGAGGTGCACAACATCATCAATAATATTTATCTTTTTATGTGGAGTTTAAGCATTTTACACATCGCATAGCCTACAAATACCTAAATTTAATCTAATGTTGCAGAATGTATTTTCGTCTAGAGGTTTTGTAAATATATCAGCTAATTGATTTTTACTAGACACAAATTCTAATTTAATTTTTCCTTTAATTACGTTATCTCTTAGAAAATGATGTCTAACCTCTATATGCTTTGCTCTTGAATGTAATACAGGATTTTTAGAAAGATTTATTGCAGAACTACTGTCACAATAAATCTCAGTTGTATCATAAGATAATCCAAAATCTTCTAAAGTTTGCCTTATCCATAGAATCTGAGTGCAACACAGTGCAGCAACAACATATTCATCTTCTGTAGTAGAAAATGCTACACAGTTTTACTTTTTACTAAACCATGACACCAAATTATTTCCCAATAATTGACATGTGCTACTGGTACTCTTTCTATCAGATTTAGATCCTGCATAATCAGCATCAATATATCCTATAAGATCTATTGAACTATCCTTAGAATAATACAGTCTGAAATTTTTAGTTCCTTGTATATATCTAAATATTCTTTTAACTGCAATTAAGTATGATTCCTTAGGATTAGATTGAAATCTAGCACAAACACACATAGCAAACATAATATCAGGTCTACTAGCAGTCAAATAAAGTAAAGAACCAATCATACTTCTGTATTTTCTTTGATCTATAGATTTCCCTATGTCATCAATATCTAACTTTAAAGTAGTACTCATAGGAGTTCCTCGAATCCTTATATCATTAAAATTAAATTTCTTAAGCATTTCATCTGCATATTTTTCCTGATTTAAAAATATACCTTTATCCATTTATGACACTCAGCAAATTAAAACCTAGGTTTTCTACAAATAGTACATTCGAAATAACACAAGTAGGAGTTATTTGAACATTGCCCATACCTATGATTTTATCTTTGCTTTTGTTTCCAAATGTTACACTTCCTTTCATGGTATTTGTAAAATTTTGTAATAGACTTTTTTGTCCGGTCATGTGACTTGACACTCCACTGTCCAAGATCTATTTTGATGTTGTTTCCTCCAACACAAATTAAGAAAAACTTTTTCTTGGTACCCAATGTTGTTGAGGACCAAGTTCATTAAACGCATATTTCTTCTTTTTGTTTAAAAATAGTTTAACATTATCATTTATATTCTTATTAGTTGTAAGTACTATTGATTTATCATTAGCTTCATACTCACATATATCATTATTGCTTTTGCAATCATTCTTTTTGTTTTCAGATGTAGTATAATCAAGACCAAACATATTTTTATCAGATGTTAATTTATTTTGGTCATGCTTATACATTTCTGTAAGTTCATACCAAGATTTTGTACTTGTATTAACACTTTCCATACATACAAAATCTTTTTCTACACAAGAATTTTTTCTTTTATCACATGCAGAATGAGTAATTGGTCTAATACTAGTGTATTGAATTACATGCTCAGGTTTCTGAATTTTCAGTTTACTACAATTGTCTAAAATTTTAGAAACATTAGAAACTGAATTTCCAGAACAAAAAACAAGATTTTTAGAAACATTTATAGTCATGTTAGAAGTACAATTTGACAAATCACATTGATTTATATTATTACTACATGATTCATCCCTTGAAGTACCTACTTCTACATATTTATTACCTTGTTTCATAATAAAAGGAATTTTAGTCTTAGATTTACTTGAACTGCAACTAATAAATCCTTTATTGGCTTGAGATTCAGGATATTCAAGATAATCAAATCCTAAGTCAAATTTATAAGACACCGCAGGGGTACTAGTTTATTTGTCTAACTTAGTTTGACTTAAATTCCATTTCTCAAAGGTAGACTTTAAATCTTGCTCTCTCAGTTTTAATTTTTCTATCTCTAATTCAAGTTCATTTATATTGTTTCTCAACATTTCATTTTTAGATTCTATCTTTAATTTTCTAGCATTTATATTCTGTATTTGTTTATGCAAGATACATTCATTAAATCTAAATTTTTGCAAATCTCTAGCATGATTTTCATTATCACATTTAAACTTTTCTAAAGTAGTAGACAGGAAACAATTTTCTTCTTCTATAATGGATGAAGATTTTCTAATATTCTTATTTTCCAGTTTACATACTTTAAGTTTTTGTAATAATGCATGATAAACACATAATAATTCATCAAAGTTGAAATCTGAATGACTTTCAGGATCAGATATTACCTCAGACTCATCTGCCATGAAGCACACATGAGCAACGTCTTCTAACTCTTGTTCTCCTTCTGAATGTGAAGATTTTGATGCTAATTCCTCAGATTCAGACTCTTCAGACGTGTCATCCCAAGTGACCTTCAAAGCCTTTTTCTTGTAAAACATTTTCTGAGTTTTCTGAGCCGTCTTCTTCTGATTTGTCCTACTTTGCTTTTCATTTTTCCTCATAGGACAATCTGGAGAAAGATGTCCAGGTTTCTTACAGTTGTAACATACATACTTTCTAGATGAAGAATTCTTGTCATTCAATGATTTTGACGTTAAGGGTTTATTATTTTTGTTCCTTTGGTGTTTCCTAGCTTTCCATGCTTTCTTGAATTTCCTAGTCAGTAAAATCAAATTCTCATCAGAATCAGTAGATATATCAGAATTTGAATTAATTTCGAAGGCTATTTCTTTCTTCATTTTTAGTTTGTTGTGACTCAGTGATTCATTTAATTGAACTTCATAAGCTGTTAAATTTCCTATAAGTTCATTCATAGTGTAAACATTTAAATCTCGTGATTCCTCAATTGATGTTACTTTCTGAGACCATTTAAAACTTAGGGATCAGAGAATTTTCCTCACCAAATCCTTCTGATCAAAATTCTTTCCTAAACATTTTAAAGAGTTTATGATATCAAGAAATCTGGAAAACATCTCAGAAATATTTTCGTCTTCATGCATCTTAAAGAGTTCATACTTATGAATCAACAAGTTTATTTTTGTCTCTTTAACTTGAGAAGTACCTTCATGTGAAACTTCTAATGCATGCCACACCTCATAAGCAAATTTATATGCCGACACTTTATTGAACTGTTCATAACTCAATGCACAGAATAAAATATTTAAGCCCTTAGCATTCAGAGTTTCATTTTCTTTTTCAGTAATTGTCCAAGTATTATAAGGAGTAGTTAACGGAGTATATGGTTTAGAAATCATGAACTACAATTTATGATCTATACTTTGAAGAAAAACAGTCATCCTATATTTCCAATATTCAAAATGTATTCCATCAAATAAAGGAGGACGATTAAGATTTTGGCATTCATATAAAGAAAAATTACCATTTCCAGTAGCCATTTTACCTTAGATTTTTCAACCTATTTGATTTTAAACAGTCTAAAAACTTTAAAACAACTTGAGACTTAAATCAAGAAAGTTAAACGTATGCCCAGATATTAATTTCTATTTAAAAAAAAGGAAGGTAGAATAAGCAATGATATTAAATAAGTTGGTATCGATTTTATATCAAAGATTATTAACAAAGCTCTGATACCACTTATAGGATCGTATGGCTACACAAGAGGGGGGTGAATTGTGTATCTTTAATATTTTCTGAAATATAACTGAAACTTTAAAACTCAAAAACAAGTCGAAACATTGTTTTCATAAAATCATTTTTATTCAATGTTTCAATTACAATGTACAATTCAATTCTCCTCAGAAATTGTAGATGCAATTATATTTCGATACCATGTATCATCTAAACAATTTCATAACTACAAACAGAGAAAACTAATTTGCGGAATTTAAAACTTTTCTTCCTGTTTGAGATCTTTCTTCTTCTTCTTTTTCTTCTTCAGCAATTCTTCAGTGATGAATATATTGTCTTTTCATGCTTCACCGAATTTGCTTTCTTCTGATACTTCAAATCTTCAGTGACGAAAATCTTACCTTTTTATGCTTCACTGAACTTTTTTCCACTTGAGAGATTTTTCCCAAAGAGGTGTTTTTGATCCCTGAAAAAGATTTTTTCTTTTGGTGTGCAGGGATGGTTTGATCCTTGAAAAGATTTTTCGTTTTGTGTGCAAGGATAAATTGATCAACGAGAATTATATGCCTTTTATATTGTATCTTCATTTCATGCATATCATTCACGTTTAACCACTACCAGTTTTCCACTTCTCCACGTCTTTTCTTTTTCCTTCATCGAAACACACATGTTCTAAC
Source organism: Cymodocea nodosa (assembly GCA_036874045.1). NCBI lineage: Eukaryota > Viridiplantae > Streptophyta > Magnoliopsida > Alismatales > Cymodoceaceae > Cymodocea > Cymodocea nodosa. The sequence goes on from CM072336.1 coordinate 21,407,548, forward strand.
CCACGTTTATATTTTGAATTTCTTTTAATCATCAGTCTTGGATCTCTGAAAAATTTCCTGAAAATAAACTTTCTCGTCCAAAAATTTTTCATCAATATAATAAGAAGTCGTTACTTTAATGTTAACTAAATGAGTAACACAAGTATATATATATAACTTAACGTTTCTAACTTAACGAGTTCACCATGTGCTATTTCACGTGACAAGTACTGTAGCTAACTCAACGAACTAAGTCTGTGGTGTTATGCTATCTCAATGAACCATCTCCGTTGTGTCATGATAACTCAACGAACCAATAATAAACAAATGTTTTTATAATAAGAATTTTACCACGTGCAAAAATAACAACTTAAGTTTATAACGCTAACCTAACGCATTGCCTTAGTGTTCAATATAGCAACTCAACGCGTTTAGTTATGTTAACTTAACGAGTTAAACATGTGCACCTCACGTGATACAATACAACATTCGTAACTTATAATTTCACCACGTGTATAACACTAACTTAACGAGTTCGTCTCTTCTTTTACTCACTAACTTAACGAGTTATCACATGACCTATTTTAACCTTTAAGCCTCTAACTTAACGAGTTCTCACGTGACCTCTATACAAACAAAACTCTAACTTAACGAGTTGTCTAAACGTGCACTGTTCATGATACAGAAGATATAACATTAAAACATATCATGCTTTTCAATAAAAACACACGTTAACTTAACGTTTAGCTAAATGAGAAATTAATGCAACGAAACGACTAGTTATTAACTTCATATCCAATACAGACAAGTATTTATATCAATAAGCTTTTTCTGTATTAATTGATGATTTTAATTTCTTTTCACAAGCAATAGTAATTGAGGAAATATGATTATTTTCATTCAGCACACATCATCAAAACAAAAATACTCAACACCCTTTAAAGTGACTATGACCTTCTCTTTAACCCAACAAAAGTCTCATTTGCTCGAACTCGCAACCTTCTCTTCAAATCCTATAGTGGAAAACTTCAATATAAACATTCATAGTCAAAATTAATATCGAGTGAATATTTGGAGTTGTAAAACATCATTTTGCTATTTTAAGAGGGCACATGTTGTATCTATTTAAAACACAAGTTAAGATTATCATTATTTATTTATTACTTCATAACTTTATATGTAAAGTTGATAGAACAAATTTATTAGAATATCTAGAAGATGAGTTAGCTAAATTTGATGTTGAAAATGAAAATATTAGAGTTGTAGAAGAAAAACATTTACAAATGGATAGTAGTTTAGAAATGACACAAGAATGAAAGAAAGAAACAATAGATGAAATGCGTGATGACATTAAGACAACTACGTGAAAGGAACATTAGTTTCAATTCATTTCAAATGTAATGCTTTATGTTATGTCATGTTCAACAAGATATTTGAAGTTTTCATTTTGAGCATTGATATTTATGTTGAGAACTTTATTTCATTATAAAGTATTATTTATGTTATTATTAATTAATAAATAAGTACAATTAATAATAACAATAAATAGAATAAATAAAAAAACTAAAAAAAATTATTATAAAGTGAAGAAAATTTAGTAAATAAAAAGTAAATAACTAATAATTATTTAAGTATTTTAATTAAAAATAAAAATAATCTAATTTTGAATATTCTGTTAGGCATAAATGCTTCTTAGAATTTTAACTTTCCATTGTATGCACAAGTACTTCAATTTTTTCTAAAATTCAAGATTTTTTATTTTTGATCATTTTGAATTTTCTATTTCTTTTGTTTCTAAACTTTCCAACATGCATCAATAGGCTCTTACGTTTGGACATGAGAAAAAACCATGTCTGGATAAGTTAGAGTTAAAAGCTATCATATTGCTTCAACTCTCGTTTAGGGTTAGATGTGTTTTCTTTTCCAAAGTTACTACTTTTAACTACTGGATTAGAACCAAGAATAATGTCAAACAAATATAACCATAATTCACATTTTCAATGAATTTTAAAGGCACATGGAAATACTTATTTTCTCTCTCCACCTTCCAATGGCTGCAAATTAAGTTGATTAATGCAATAATTTTATAAAGAATTTTGTTACAAACGTTAGGCAAGATTAATAAACATAATTTAGTTAATTGATGGTACACATTTCCAATAAAAAAGAAATATATCAATCAACATTTGATACTTGTCATCCAGATCTAAAGAAACACTTAGTTCGCAAGACTTGAATAATTTTATATTTGCTTTAAGTATTACAAATTACCTCCCATTCTAGACGTCTAAACCATTAATTTCTTAAATTTAACCTATGTGCTACGTAGGCTTTCATTGAGATTCAACAAGCAGAACGTGTTCAACGAAAAAGTTAAGTTAAATGATAATATTTTGGAATGCTTAATATGCATTAAAGATTGAGAACTTAATTCAATTTTACTTTCAATAATAATAAGAAATTTTATAAGAAGAATTTGACAATTTATATATTTGAATGTAAATTAAATGTAAAAATATTTGAAAAAATATGTACTTGTGATAATGTATTTTTAATTTTATTTCATTAAATAAAATAATTTATTTTAACTTTGTGTTTTAATATTTAAATGTTTCTCTTTTCTATAGTTTAATGCTTAAAATAATTTATCTAAAAAATTATTTTAAAAAAATTAATGTCTGGAATAACTTATTCAACTAAAAAATAAAAAAATATGCCAACCCATTATTTTTTTAAAAAAATTGAAAAAACAAAACTTTTGTCCGGTGAGCATCGAACGAAATGTTCGGTGTTCTCCAGACAAAACGTCCCGTGGGCCGACTTGGTTATGAGATTTTTCATTTTTGTGGGTCGGCCCGGCCCACTAACATGTTTACTTTTGCGGAGTCTTGGGTGTTTAGTCTCTTCTATTTATATATTTTTTCCAGTTGAGCTGTCGTCCCTTAAATACAATGAGAATATTTTGCTAATAAAAAAAGGTATTTCAAATACACATGAAGAAGATGTTAGATTTCTTATACATTTGAATTATTCAATCTTTTGATTATCCTTAATCGGTAATAGTTTCTAAACTTTTATAAGAAGTATTTTAAGGTTAAATGTTAAGTGTAAGCTTAAACATGTAAATGCAAAAGAGACAAAAAAGAAGAAGAATTTAAACAATTCACGTGAGATGAGGTAAGGTAAGAAGAAAAAGAAAAGATGAGGAACAGAGAGAATGCCGTGAAGTAATTTCCTATTCAAGTGGCAGTTTGATGAGAAATGTTCTAAATGTAACAATGTCTCTTAAATATGATTTGTGTGCAATTTAATTAAGCAAGCAAGCTAGGCAATGCAAGATTAAAGTGCATGTACAAATCCAACTACTATGTTTTTTTTACCATAAAATCTTATGAATAGGTATCCTTATGTCTCTTATATGAATATAAACTGTATTTGTTTCAGCTTCAAAGTATAACAACTCTAGTCAAGAATGACATTATAGTTGTGTCTGATTTTTGACAACTTGAATGAAAAAGAACAAAAGCTTAGTAATGATGTTCGTTTGTTAGAACAATAATATATGCATAATAATAAATAAGTTCAATCGGATTAAACTTATTTATAATTATTTATTATTAATAATTATAATTATATGTAATTATTATTATACATTAATGCATACTAATATATACATATTAATATATATGTGAGGATAAAGCAATTTTTGGGTTTGAGCATAGGAACAAATCATGTCAAAACAAGAAAAGAAAATAACTTTTAGATATAAGACCTGTTATACTAATTCAACTCTATATTTAGGATGAGATTTGTTTTTTTTTTTTCAAAATTACTATTCTTAACATCTATCAAGTATTTTGTTACAAACATTAGGCTAGATTAATAAACATAATTTAGTTATTTGATGGTATACTTTTCCAATAAAAAAAAGAAGTATATCAGTCAACATTTAATACCTGTCATCCAGTCTAAAGAAACACTTATTTCACAAGTCTTGAATTATATATCTAAAGAATAATTTTCTATTTGCTTTAAGTATTACAAAATTGCCTCCCATTCCAGATGTCTAAACCATTAATTCCTCAAATTCAACCTATGAGCTACGTAGGTTTCCATTGAGATTCAACAAGTAGTACGTATTCAAAGTGTCTACCAAGGGATATTCTGGGCAATCCAAATTAATTGTATTTCTTTGGCAGTTTCCTCCCTGCTAATGATGAATCAAAATACCAAACAATCAAATGATGTTTCTTTAATTCCAAAGGTCACCATGACATGGAGGGAACCAAGAATGTTCCAAAGCATACACATCCTGTCATGATTAATGTTTATCTAGAAACAATATTTTCGCTCCAATTTTAGTTGCAAAGGTAAGCGTCCTCATGATTGAATGTAAAAAAAATGGAACGACAACCATGAGGGAACGGTTATGCATGGGAAGGCGTAGATCTAAGGTTTATAGACAATGGCACCTTCATTGGATAAGTTGCAAGTTATTCTTGGTTGAAAAATAAGGTTTTCTCTATCTATATAGCATAGCAAAGTAACTCTATATATAATTGATCAACACACTTCTGTATCCGACAAACTCTTAACTAAGAAGCATTGGACTTTTTAAATATCCTGCTGGTGATAAAGTAGTAGTCTCGTTTATGAGACAATGGAATCAACACAAACTTGGCAATGTCCATGGAGCTGTACCATAGTAGATTATGCTACCCTTCGTTTCAAATCAATTTCAAAAGAGAATTATCTTTTACTAATCAATACAATAGACCAAATTCTTGTAATATAAATTGGAGTAAGGGAAAGAGGATTTGACGGCCATGAACAAGACTTCATGATCGTTTAAGTAGATTCTTATAGTACAAACATTTGCTTGTTTAATTGTGTATTTATTTTTTATTTTTTTCAAATATCCGTTTATTTATTTATGACAATAATCAATGAAACTCCTAATTTTCTTTATAGCTTCAAGAGTAGATGTGCTGCATTTTTTTTTTCTTTGATGACATAAATATAGCAGATTTCTAGTTTTGTCGTTGAAAGTGTTTACTTCATGGTGAAATTAATATCTGAATAGAAATGTATAGATAAAGTTCTGAGCAAGCTTTGTAGTAATTCAAAAGAACTCAAGAATGTTCTCAAATTATAGAACTCAGAAGCCCAGAATGAATCCAAATCTCTTGAAAATATAGCTTAGCTACATCAACTACCATAATGGTCTTCTTGCATGGAATCAATATCACCATCTTTGAAAAATGGTCGACCACCACAAATAGATAGTCACGGCCCTGCTTGATTCGAGGTAAACCTCTTACGAAGTCTATAGATACACTTTCCCATGGTCGAGTAGGTGTAGGTAGGGGATGATACAACCCCACCTTCCGATTGCCAAGCTTAATTCTGCTACATACCGAGCAACCTCCCACCTCATGTCCTAATGCAGCAGCCTCCTCGTCGAAAGGTTGTTGTAGACATGGCAATGCCAACGAGAATAGGGTGCTGTAGAATTTTTCTCCTTCAAGGTTTCAAACGCCTCTTGACTCTGCACACTCCACGAGAATTTGTTGCGTGAGCCCATGCAAAGGTGCAACAATAACTGAAAAATGGCGAATGAACTTTTCTAAGTGTTAGCATGCTTCAAGAAAACTTCTTACTTCTGTGACCGTCTTCCGTGCCGGCCAATCTCGTATGACTTTGATTTTAGCCGGATCGACTTGGATTTCGCCTTCTCCAACAATAAAGCCCAAATAAAGAAGTTTGGACTTCCCCCGTTCACGTTTCTTCCTATTGACGGGAAGTTGGCGCTCTTGCAAAATCGCCATTACTTGCTTGACATGTTGCTCGCGCCTCTCCGTGGATTCATTGTAAATTAGCATATCATCTAGATATACCAAGACAAAATGATCCAAAAAAGGCCACAATAAATTGTCCATGAGCTGCATGACCATGGTAAGTGTATTACATAATCTAAACGGCATCACTCTCTATTGGTATAATCCTTATACTATATCTTGAATGCTGTCTTTCCACGTGTCCTCTTCTTTCATTCTCACCTGATGATATTCACTCTTCAAATCAAGCTTTGTGAACGCCTGAGCCGGCTTCAATTGATTGAGTAAATCGTCTATCCAAGGCAATGGATAGCGATTCTTCGTTGTAATTTTGTTGAACGCCCTGTAGTCAATGCAAAGCCTCCACCTCCCATCCTTCTTTAGGATGAGAATGATCAGAGAAGAACAAGGTGAACTACTGGGCCGCAACACTTCCTTGTCCAACAACTCCTAAGTTTGGCAGTTGATCTCCTCGTTCTCTAGCACGGAATATCGATACACGCGAAAATTAGGCAACACGACCTCGGTATGGAGCGGAATTCCATGATCTACTGCGCGTAATGGAGGCAGTCCGGTAGGCTCCTCGAACAACTCTGAGTATTCTTCAGTGATCCTCGTCAACTCCCATGGAATGATCTCCCGGGCACCACCGCTCCACACCCCCACGTGGTCCCCCCCTCCCAACTTCCCTGAGCATCACCATGAAAGAGGAGGGTGCCATGTGAAGGGCTTGTTTAACTTGTTTTTTCTAATCGCCTTCCGATGCACCACATAGGCCTTGCCATCTTTCTCCAATTCGTATAGTCGTGCCCTCCGAAAGTATCTCCCATCTCGCAGCCACAAATACGGGCTACGAAGCACAACTTGGCATACATCCAGGGGCACGACGTCGTAAGCGACCTCGTCGACGTACCGAGCGGTGATAGCGAACTTGACCTTATACTGCTGCGTTACTAGTTGCCCAACGCCTTTAATAATCCAACCCAAGGGGTATGCGGTATGGGTCAGGGTGGGGGGTCGTTTGGAGTCCGTACCATTTCACCAACTCTTCGGACACCAAGTTCTTTTGGCTGCCCGGATCGATGATGGCATCTACCACGTCCTGCTTCACTTAAATTTGGAAGGTGAACAACCCCTCTCCTTTATCTGTTGTTTGTTCTTCTTGTGGTGAAGAGTCCAGCAGTCCGCTTTGAATTGCCCCTTTTTCTTCCAATGGTGGCATATCTTCTCCGTCCTCCCCTCGTTTGATGCCACTGTTGCCGAAGCACATACCACTTGGTCCAACGTTGACGAAGATACCCCATGAGTTAGAATTCTTCTTGCAGACGTCGCTTGAATTCTTCCCAAGATATCACCGCCGTTCCACATAGCCATTCCACCATGCGAGTGCATGTCGCGTTAGCTTCAATCCCGCAAACGATACCTTATCATTGTCGTGGTATCGGTTGTGGGAAAAACTCGGGTAAGTCACATGTCCAACCGATCCGCGTCAATGCCACCATCAAACTCGGGTAAGTCAATTTGCGCCTCCGCCCGAAATGGATGAATGCGTCCCCCACGTTGGGGTCTTCCATCTGACGTTCTTCATGATCCTCCGACTGTCGCTTCATCGAAGGCATCTCTTCTTCTTACTCCAGCTGATCCAATCTTGCTGTCACATCCTCCAACATGGTACGTACATCACTCGTGAAGGCACTAAGTGGCCCCATAGAACGAGGCCTCCAAGGGGTTGTCACCTGATGGCCCTCCTTTAGGTGCCACCATGCTCGCTGCCACTGCCGATGTTATTCGAAATACTTCCAACTGAACGAAAGGTTCTCCACCTCTTCTCCTTGTGGACGTTGTTCCCACCGTGCACCACGATCATCGCGCTTTGATACCTTCTCGTTGGAATTGGTAAAAACATTAAGTTTCAATTTAAATTTAAAATTAAATTTAAAATTGAATTTTCGATAATTACTGTATATTAAGGAGTAGATTGAGGGTAGAAATGATAGAGTTAGTTAATCTTTTAAATAATTATAAATAGAGATGATTAGAAGTATTAGAAAACACAATAAAAATCTTTTGATCACTTAGAAAAATTCTATCATCAGAGCTCCAAACCGTGAATCAACAATGGTATCAAAGTCGGTTCATCGCCCACGTGCACCATTGCTGCTCCACCCACACGCAATTGTCATTCTCCACATGCACCGTTGCAGCTTCGCTTGCACGCTCCTTCACCTTTGCTTGCATCTACCTACGCAATCCTCTACTGATTGTGCGCACCTCTGCCACCTGTGTGCACCTTTGCTACCTGCGCACACACCTCCATTGCTTCCATGTACCTTCGTTGCTTACGCACACCTCTACTGCTCACATGCACCTCCATCGCTCATGTGCACCTCTACTACCTGCATGCACCTCCGCTACCTGCATGCACCTCCACCGCTTGCGTGCACCTCCGCCGCTCACGCACACCTCCACTACCCACGAGCACCTCTACCTTCTATATGTGAACGACGTCGTCGATTCACCCATACAATCGTCGGTTTGTAGGAATCTCTAGCCTTCCACCCTTAGGTGATCCCACTTAGGGATATTTGTTTCCCACTTCTTTATTTAATATTATGATATGATATAATACATTATATTGGAAAATTTAAAAAAATAAAAATAAAAAAATTGCAATTTCTTTTTTGTTAATTTTTGTTAGTCATTATTTATATTACATGTTTAGAAATTGCATGCTTTAATTAGTGAAAAGAAATCACTGTAATTTGAATTTAATTAATTTTCAAGAATTTGAAATTTAAATTTGAATTTGGAAATTTGAAATTGATTTTGGAAATTTGAAATTTGAATTCAAATAATTTTGAAATTTGCATATTTTTTAAAATTGTATTTTGTTCAAAAGTAATTGATTATTGAAATTGAAAATTAATTTCAATTATAGATATAAATATGACTTCAAAGATGTTTACAACTGAGTTGGCAATGATAGATAAATTAAATGGGGTAAATTATGAGATGTGGTATCGAAAAATTAATAAAGCATTAGAATATGAAGATCTTGAACATGTAATAGGTTCGCATCCTTTGGAAATAGATGAAAATACTTCTAAAGTGGAAATTAAAAGAATAAATCAATGTAGAAAAGATGATAAAAAGGCAAAAAATTTGATGTTCATGTTCATGGAAGATTGTCTTGTTAAATGCTATGAAACTTATACTAATGCTTATACACTATGGAACACTTTGAAGGAAAAATATAATAAAACAATTGAAATGAACACTAAGTTACTCCTTCAAAAGTATAACTCTTGCAAAATGTTAGAGGAACAAAGTGTAGTGGAATATGTAAATAATATGATAATAATGGCAAAAGACTTAGCTACCATAGGAACTCCTATACCTGAAAAACTACAAATAGCAATTATATTGAATAGTTTGCCATACAACTATAATATAATTATCATATCTCTTAGGTCTACCCTACTTCAATTATCTGAATTACCAGCCAAGTTGGGTACTGAATTGGAAATAATGATTAAATGGAGGCAACATGAATCTCATCTGAAAGAAGCCAACACCACATTTCAAAAGCATAGATTTGATAAAAGTAACAAAAGAAGAAATGGACCAAATAGGAACAACTTCAAGCCAAATCAAGTATGTAGAAAGAAAGCACGAGGATATTACCACACTTGTGGCCAATTTGGTCATTTTAGGATGCATTGTCCCAACAATGATGGAAATAAAAGTCGGACCTCGGAATCAAACTTGAAGAACGAAAGAACCTTTGTGGGAGTTGTGGAATGCAATAATGTTGTAGTCCCTAGTTCAAACTAATGGTAGGTTGATTCTAGTACTACAAGACACAATACCAAGAATAAAAAGGGACTTGACTCTTTTAAAAAGCTGAGTCCTAGGGAACAATACATCTATATGGGTAACAATACTTATTTAGATGTAAAAGACATTGACACATCATTTGGACTTGGGAGACAACATTATGATTCTGAAAGACATCCTTTATGCACCTAGCATGAGATGGAATTTAATATTCGTAGGCACTCTCTTGAAGAATGGTTTGAAACTTCGATTTTACAATAAACGTGTATCCATAGACAAAGACAAAAAGATATTTGCTATGAGAATTTTTGTACCGGAACATGACTTGTTTAAACTTTCTATTGTTGCTAATGAAATAAATGAAGTAGTTTCTGATTATATTGTGTGTAATTTATGTAAAATTGATTTATGACATTTAAGATTGGTGCATGTTAATAAATCTAGAATACAACAATTGATAAAATTAAACATGCTGCCTAAAATTAAAGACATGGAATTAAACAAATGTCAACATTGCTTAGTTGAAAAAATGACTAAAAAACCCTTTTGTAAGGGATATAGATCAAATGAATTATTGGGTTTAATTCATTTTGATGTATGTGATATTTTAAGTGTTAAAACTCATGATGATAAGGAATATTTTGTGACTTTTATAGATGATTTTTCCAAATATGCTTATATTTATCTAATAAGTCACAAAAGTCAAGTATTAACTTGTTTTAAGAAATACAAGTTGGAAGTAGAAAAACAACTTAGAAGAAGTATTAATGTGTTAAGGTCAAATAGAGGAGGGGAATACAATTCTAAGGAATTTAAGATATTTTGTGAAATGCATGGAATTAAAAGGCAAACTACAATGCCTTATACATTACAACAAAATGGTGTGGCAGAAAGAAAGAATAGAACACTTATGAATTCTATTAGATGTATGCTTTCACATTCAGGTCTCTCCAAAGATTTGTAGGGAGAAGCATTAACCACAACAAATTAAGTATCTTCCAAGTCTGTACCTAGCACACCTTATGAATTATGGACCGAAACTAAGCCCAACTTACATCATTTAAGAAAAAGAGGATCTGTAGCTCATGTACTTATTCCTAGACAATTAAGGGATAAGTTAGATTCAAGGACTCTAAAATGCAAGTTTATAGGTTATTGTGAAAATTCTTTCAATTATAGGTTCTATAGTAAAGAAAGAGGAATTATTAAATATAGGGATGCCACTTTTCTAGAAAATTTGAATGAAAGGGAAGAAATAGGAAAGGAAAAGATAAACAAACCACTATTAATGGTAAATGATGACTATTTCAATAATGTCCTGGAAAATAAACCTAGAGTTGAAAGGGAATAAAACATTGAAAATATAGATGAACCTATGGAAATTGCTAATGAAAACAACCATGAACCCATGAAAATCATGGGAGAAATCCAAAATGAGCTTATAAATGGAATTGAAAAAATTAATAGGAATGGAGAAGAAAGAAAATCAGATTTACCTACTAGCAATAAAAGAATGAGACATCAATTGACATAGATGGATGACTATCATTTGTATTCCTATGAGCTTTCTTGTTTAATGATAGACATGAAGGAAAATCACATGGAACCCACGACATATAAAGATATCACTAAATCTCATGAAAAATATTTATGGTTGGATGTCATGATTAATGAGATTGATTCCATAAAAAGGAATCAAGTATGAGAATTATGTGATTTACCTGAAGGAAGGAAAGTTATAGGGTGCAAGTGGATATTCTGAAAAAAAGGTTGATAGGTCTATTGATAAATATAAAGTCTATTTAGTTGCTAAATGTTATACATAGAAATCGAGAATTGACTTTCATGAAACATATTCTCTAGTAGCTAAATTCGTATCTATAAGAATTATATTAGCTATAATTGCACATTTAGATTTGGAATTACATCAAATGAATGTAAAAACTACATTTCTAAATGAAGACTTGTAGAAAGAAATCTACATGTCACAACCTAAGAGATTTCAGATAGAAGGATATGAAGATAAAGTGTGCAAATTAAAGAAGTCAATATATGGTTTAAAACAAGCACCTAGACAATGGTATCATAAGTTTCATGATGTAATTGTCAAAATGGGATTTGTTTCAAACAGGTTAGATTATTGTGTATATGTCAGGAATAGTGAGAGTAAGTTCATTATATTATCCTTGTATGTAGATGATATTTTACTTACTAGAAATAATACTGACATGTTGAATGAAACAAAGAAAGAACTTAGTAGAATATTTGAAATGAAGTACATGGGGGAAGCATCCTATGTTCTTGGAATTTAGATCTTAAGAGATCAAAAATCTAGAATACTAAGTATAAATCAAGAAAGATACCTGCAAATGATGCTACAAAGGTTTGAAATGGATAATTGTTCCTTAGCTCCTACACTTTATGTTTTAGGGAAAAGATTAAGTAAAGACCAATGTCCTAGAAAAGGGAAGAAACTTTTAAAAGCACCTTATGCCCAAGTGGTTGGAAGTTTGATGTATGTTATGTTGTGTACAAGACTAGACTTGGCATATACTGTAAGTATTGTAAGTAGGTATCAAAGTAATCTTAGAATAAAACATTGGGAAACTATCAAGAGAATATTAAAATATATAAAAGTAACTTTGCACCACAAATTAACCTATCAAGCAAATGAGTTTGAAGTGCTTGGTTATATAGATGTAGATCTAGGTGGTGACAAAAATGATGGAAAGTCTACTTTAGGACATTTATTCATCTTTGAAGATGTAGTTGTAACTTGAGAAAGTAAGAAGCAAGGATGTATAGCAAAATACACACAAGAAGTTGAATATATTGCTTGTAGTGCAACTGTGATAGATGTAGTTTGGATCAAAAAATTTATAAATGATTTGAATCTAAACTTGATAAATGGTCCAATAGAAATGTATTGTGATAACCAAGTAACAATAAGTCTTGTATATAGTAGTGTAAATACAACAAAAGAACAACATATAAATATACATTATCACTATATTCGTGATATTGTAGGAAATGTGAAAATAAGATTGAGTTATATTCTTATAGAAGATATGATTGCTAATTCTTTGACAAAAGGAATACTAGTGAAAAAATACATTAAGTTTGTAAACTTAATAAAATTAAGAAACATTTATATAAATAATAGAAATGAAAAACATTCTCACGAATAATGGAATAATGGAAGTGGAAGATTGAAATTATATTGCCTATGTATAGTGAGAGTAAAATGAAAATAGAATATAACTTATTCGATTTGGCATATGAATGAATATAATTGGGTTTTGTGATTAAGTGCAAGATGTTAGAATTGATCAAAAAGATCAAATTCAAATTCAAATTCAAAATTGAATTCCCAACAATTATCGGATATTAAGAAAGAAGTTGAAGATAGAGACGGTGGAGGTAGTTAAGAGATGATTAGAAGTATTAAAAAAACATAATAAAAATCTTTTAGTCACCTGGAAAAATCCACGATGGAAGTCCCAAACCGTGAATCAACACTTTTGACCCGTAACCCTCTCTTACGCCAACCTCGCTATGGCAAGGCGAACGTAGACGGAAGACAAAGGCAGAACGATCACCACCAAGAAGATGGAAAAATGTGAGGCAGAGAAAAAAATCTCCTCTATTAATTCTGGAGGCGATTAATACAAGAGAAAAAAAAAAACTCTCCTCTCTCAAAACACAAAACAACTCTTGTATTTCATTTTCTTCTTCGATACATCCTTGACAACACACACATGCCATCTATTTATAAGAAAACACATTAATCCTATCTTCCGCCAATGGCTCGACATGTACGCCGTCACGATCTCCACGAACATCATCAGGTGTGCTTGACTCAATCTCCATGATCAGCCACAACCATACGTGCTCGACACGTACGCTGCCACCTCCAAAGATCCATGAACGTGGTCTTTTGCTTGAGACCCCTTCTGGATCACTTGCCTCCCCTCCAGCGCAGCACTAGAATGAGAGTCTTGGAAACGTCTCACTCCAACTCTTTTTGTAAGACGATATCTTCTTACAACCGCTGATCTTTGGGTCACTCCAAACCTTCAAAATATGAGAGTACCTGCCCCCTCATCTAGTAAAGATAGACTCAAACAATATTAGGTCATCAACATCAACAACCGAGTAGATAAACATGTAACTTGGTAATTCTAAACGGTAGGCATTGTTACCAACCATTTGCAGAATTTTGAACGACCCATAACATAGATGCTTGAGTTTTCGAGTTGCCCCTTTTACACATTGCTTGCCTAAACGTAACCATATAAGATCACACCTTCTCGAAAATTAGGAGTCCGGTGTTTGTCATGGCGCTCTTTGTAACGCTTCTGTGCTTTCTCCATCTGCGTTGTAATCTGAAATTGAATGAATCGAATGTGTTTAACAAATCGTAAAGCTCCAGTGGCCTCCACTTGTCCCGTGACTTGTTTGCTGTCAATGATACCGATCTCAAAATCCAATGGACTATTGGGTAAGAATCCCAAGGTTCCTTCAAAAGGTGTCCTTTCGATGGATACCTGAAATGCTCGGCGAATTGGATGTACGGTAGACTGTCATCTCAAGTTTTAGGATGCTTTGCATTGTAACCATACAAAATATGGATGACAGTGCGGTTAACAACCTTAGTCTAGTCGTCCGTCTAAGGGTTATATGGCATGCTTCTTTTGAGAGTGGTGTCCAAAATGCACTCAAGAGCCAACCATCTTTTGGTCTAAAATAATAGAGGTAGGCAATCCAAAATGTACTCATATCCACTGAAAATAAAGTTAGGTGGCATCCACGTCGGTGATAGTTTTCTTGCAAGGGATAAGAATGATCGTCTTGGAGAACCAATCAACCGTCACAAATAAATAATCATACCCTTTAGTGGTGTGGGGAAGACCGAAGACCTCTAACAAAATCCATAGAAATGCTCTCTCGTGGCCTTGTCGGAATAGGTAACGAATGATACGTACCAATTCTCCTATTGTTGGGCTTAACTCAATTGCATAAGGAACATCCTCTAATGTAGTGTGACACTTCATTAGCCATTTTTGGCCAATACACGTATCAATTGAGATGTGCTATGGTTTTATTTACTCCAAAATGCCTCGCAACTTTAGATGAATGTGCTTCTCTGATTTAACATATGTGATCGCCACCTTGGGGAACGCATAATTCTTGCCCTTTCCATAATAAACCATTTGCCACATGAAAGCCTACCACCTTGCATTGCTCCTCATCTTACCAAAGCTACTGAAAATCAACATCAACATCAACATCATACAATTCATTGACTTCATCCTGAGGAAGATCCTGCCATTGAAGCACGTAACCGAGGGTCACAGTTGGGCATGATAAGAAATCTACTAAATGATTATGTCCTTCCTACTTGTATTTGAGAAGCAAATTAAACTGCTGAAGATAGGCCATCCATTTTAGATGACGTGCTTGTTGCAGCTCACTCTGGGTTTGTAAATATTACAAGGGTCGGCGGTTGGTATAAATAATGGTTTCTTTCCCTAGAAGATAACAATGTCACTGCTTGATGACTTGATGTAATGATAATAATTCCTTATCATAGATAGAATAATTGTGTTGGGGACCTTGTAATAATTCAAAATAATAGGCAATTGGTCTACCTTATTGAAGAAGGATAACTCCGATGACATGACTTGATGCATTGACCTTAATCTCGAATGGTTGCCGTAAACTAGGTAGCACCAAGACTAGCACCATTGAGATCTTCTTCTTCAATTCTTCAAAGGCGTGGCACACTAACTAAGTCCACTCGAACTTGCTTCGAGCTTTGGTAACTGTGTGTAGAGGTGCTGCAAATAATAGAGAAATGTCGAATAAATTTTCGTAAATATTGACATGCTCCTGAGAAACTGTATACCTCCGTCATCATTGTTGGCACTGACCAACTCCCAAATAACTCTAACTTTAGTGGAATCAACTTGAATTTCTCCTTCCCCAATGATAAAGCCCATATATAACAACTTTGATTTGCCCCATTCACATTTCTTAGAATTCAATCGAAACTAACGTTGGTGTAATGCATTGAACACTTGTTGAAGATGATTCATATGCTCCTCCATTGACTCATTATAAATAAGTATATCATCAAGATATACTAATACAAATTTGTCGATGAAAGGCCTCAACACCTCATTCATTAAGTGCATGAAAGTAGTAGGGGTGTTGTATAGTACGAAGGGCATCACTTTCCACTCGTACAATCCTTGTCGAGTTTTGAAAGTAATCCTCTAAGAGTCCACAGTTTTCATCCTCACTTGATGATAACTGCTTTTCAAATCTAATTTGGAAAAGAGTTGTGCCAACTTTAACTAATCTAGAAGGCCGTCAATCCTTGGCAAAGGTATTAATTGTATAGTTTTAGTTTATTACTTCTTTATTTTTTTGTTTTACATATTTGTCTTGTTCAAATTGGGATCATTGATTAATTGTCCAATTAGCAAGTATAGGCTCATTTGTGCACATTTCCTGGGAAATGAAATGATATAAAATAATAAGAAATGAAAATGACAAGATATGACAAGAAAAATAAAGTCATTTAATAATCGAAAAGTGAAAAATAAGGTATTTTTGTAGTTGTAGAAAATACATTATTTAATAAATATTAAATAATAAATTGGCAAAAATTACTATCAATTTGACAAAAATGATAAAAAATTAAAAATTTAATAATTTAAAAAAAATTAAATAATAAACTAAAAAATATTATATTTGAAAAATAATATTTTAAATATTATAGTATATATTAATATTTTATTAAATGCAAATGTAACATGTGAAATAATATATTTGTAATTAACATAAACAACATTGTTCATTCCAATCTAAATTTTTTCAAAAATTATATGTTAATATATTATTTAATGTTATGAGTTGTGCTGAAATTAATGTTACCTATTTAACATATTATTAAGTTACCGAATATGTTAATGTATTATTTATTATTATATCATTAGCATTATTACACTTTAATATATTATAATCTAGTATCATTCTTCAACATTATTTATTATTATAATCATATTTCTTGATATTACATTAGAATTATTATTTATTTTAATATATTATAACTATAATATATTATTTATTATTATAATTATTATATTTTAATTTATTACAGTTATATTATTTATCATATTACAAGTCTATATGTTGTTTCTAAAAAGGTAAGATAAAGAATGACAAAAAATATTTTCTTTAATATAGAAAAAAAGGATAGGAAATCATTTCCTTTTATTTATACTAACACAAATACAGGAATTAACGAAAAAGGTTTTCCCGTGATTTCATTTTCTCTTAACACACAAATCACTCAAGTCCCCTCCACCTAAAAAAAAAAAACTGAGGAATTTTTTTTAGTTGATTGGTTCCCTCATTTCCACTTTTCTCTACTTCACCTCTTTTTCTCTTGGCTATTGGAAACCCTAGTGCGCTCACCTTTGGTGTTCCATCAGGCCGTAGATCCTTTTTCTTTATGGAATCAAAATTACGTTCGATGTGATTCAGTTCTTCCTAGCTTGTCAAGAGATCTTCTGGTGATATCTTTTGCCTTACTTTTCTTCTAATCTTCTTGCAATCGACTATTTTGATCATTTACTCTTGGTGGATTTGCTCTAGCATTTTTTTTTCTTTAGTCAACTAGCAACTGTTACTTCTCTTTTCATCAATCAAGTGCACGATCGAATTGTTACTTGCTGGATCATTTCTGCATATAGATTTTTAGTTGATTCTTCTCTGGATTTCTTCAGATCATCATTTCTCTGTTATTTTGGTTTCATTTTCTTGATCAGTTGTTTAGATCTCCTGTGGCACTTAGCTTTCCTTTCATCTTCACTTTTCTGGAGTCTGCATACTCTGATTTTCTTTAAATGGAGAAAGAAAGCAATACCATGTAAGTTAAAAAGATCGAAGATGATGACATAAAGTTTGATGATAATTCGTATGAGATTTCATCTTCTGATTACATAGGAAATAGTCTTGTTTCCGAGCTTCTGATAGAGGAGAATTATTCTCTCTAGAGTAGAAACATGAGAAAGGTGTTGAATTACAAAAATAAATTTGGTTTTGTCGATGGGACAATTTCATAGCTTTCTCGAGCTACTCACCCTAAAAAATTTCATATGTGGCAAAGGTGCAATGACATGATATACACCTAGATTGCTAATTCAATTTCTAAGGAAGTTACTAAAGGTATTGGATATATGAGAAGATTTGAGAAAGCGTTATTCACAAATTAATGATCCCAAGATTTTTCAGATCCATCGCTCTCTTGTTAGTATCAGTCAGGACTAGTTATCTGTAACCACATATTTTACCAAAATTAAAGTACTATGGGATGAAATGGTTTTGTATGAACCGATTCTTGCATGTCATTATGGTGTTATGAGGTCCTACACTTGTAATACTTTGGGTATTTTGCATGAAAGGCTTAAAGTCATGTAGTTTCTAAATGATTTAAATGAGTCTTGCCATAGAATCAGAAGTCAGATTTTGCTTAGTGACACTTTACCTGATGTTACAACTTAATACTTCAAGAAGAAAAGCAGCGAGAGGTTGTTAGTGGTTCTAGTAATATAGAAAATTTAGCTATGTCTGTTGTTAAACCTGGACAATTTAATGAAGGGAGTTTTTAGAACAATAAAAGCTTTAATAAATTTCAAGGTAAAGGGAAAATTAATAAAAAACTGTTATGTACCCATTATGAAGGCACCGGTCACACTATAAAAAGGTGTTTTTAGATTATTGGCTTCCCACCAGAGCATAAGTTGCATAAAGTGCATCTCGAGAAACAACAATTTGCAAATCTCTCAAATAAGGCTTTTAATGTGAATAATGTTGCTACTGTTGGTAATGATCAGCCTAATTTTTCTCCACATGCCCTTATTACGTAAGATCAATACAATCAACTTTTATCATTGCTTGGTACTTCCACTTCCAATGATCAATCAACACTTAATATGAGAGGTATACCCTTTTGTTTGAGTTCAAAAAGTGTTCTTAATACTACAGTTAATTTGTCTTCTCGACTATCAACTAATAGAAATAAAATATGGATCATAAACACGAGAACTAGTGATCATATGTGTAGTAATTTACAGCAGATGCAGAATTTGGTTAAAAAATGTCTTTCTCAGGCTATTCAGTTGTCAGATGTCAATTTAATAACAGTGCATTCCATGGGAACTTCTGCAGTAACTTTTGAAATCAAACTTAAAGGGGTTTTATATGTGCTAGAATTCAATTTTAATCTCTTGTCTATCAGTAAATTCACTTTTGATGCATGTTGCTTCTTTTCATTTTATACTCATATATGTTTGATTCAAGACCTTCATGTTGAAGTTCAATTTAATTCTTTTATCAAGGTGACTAGGAGTGACAGTGGTAGCGAATTTATTTTGACCAATTTGAACAGTTTTCTTCATGAAAAGGGTATTGTACAACAATTTTCTTGTGTTCATATACTCGAACAAACTGAGATAGTGGAGAGGAAGCATAGGCACCTTCTTAAGGTTGCCCATGCATTACTTTATTAGTCTAAAATGTCATTAAGATTCTAAACAAATTGTGTACTTATAGTTGGACATTTAATAAATAGAATGTCTTCTGATATTCTAGGTGGTAAATCACCTTATGAAAGACTGTTTAATAAACCACCAGAATACTCAAATTTAAAGGTATTCGGTTGCTTATGTTATGCCTATAATGACAATAGATAGCATAAGTTTGACAAGAAGGTAATAAGGTTAGTTTTTCTAGGTTATCCTTGTAGTAAAAAGGGGTATGAACTTCTGGATCTAGAAAGCAATTGAATTTTTGTGAGTAGGCATGTAATTTTCCATGAAAACGTTTCCCTTTACTCATATACGAGAAAAAGAGGAGGCCAAAGTTGCAGATTTACCATTCTTGGATATTTCACCTGTTCAGTTGAACCAAAAATTCTGGCCAGTGTTGATATACATAATTCCAGTACTACAGAAGCAATATTAAAATATTCTGGAGATACCAATATATTTGCAGTTAATCTAAAAGATGTTTCAAATGAATCATTATTTCCATTAATACATTCTAGAGGAATAGAAGATACTTTTGATGATATTGATAAGGAGCAATCACCTAACAATGAAGATGGACCTCTTGATTTAGAAAGCTCTCCACCAGTTAAAGGGCCTCCTGATAATTTTGGGAGGTCCAAGTGGTCAGTGCATCCTCCTAGTTATTTCAAGGACTATATTTATTCATCTATTTCCAATAATTCTACTTTCCTAATTGCAAATTTTGTTTTTGTTCATAGAGTAACCGATAAACATAAAGCCTTTCTTTCTATTTTTTATGAACATCATGAGCCACAAAATTATGAAGAAGTAGTTCAAGATTCATCTTGGCGTAAGACTATGGAGGAGGAGTTGAAAGCACTTGAAGCTAATCAAACCTGGAAAGTAGTAGCTCTACCGCAAGGGAAACACCCTATAGGCTATAAATGAGTGTTCAAGGTGAAATATAATGTTAATGGAAGTGTTGAATGCTACAAGGCACAAATTGTAGTAAAGGGATTTACAAAAAAGGAAGGATTAGACTGTATGGAAACATTTTCTTCTGTTGGTAAGTTAGTCACCATGCGGTCCCTTCTAGCTATTGCAATGAAGAGGCATTGGGAACTACTTCAGCTTGATGTAAACAATGCATTTTTACATGGAGAGTTGGTACTTCAAGAACCTCTTATTTCTTTAGGTTTTACAACATCAAGGGTAGATTATAGCTTGTTTACAAGAAATTCACCTGATTCTATTATTGTTCTGCTTGTCTATGTTGACGATATTCTCCTTACAGGGAATAATAATGATGAAATATAAGAGTTAAAGCAATAGTTGAATAATTATTTCAAATTAAAAGACCTTAAGGTGCTAAAGTATTTTTTGGGTCTAGAAATTTGCAGAACCAGTAAGTGGTTATTTTTGTCACAGTAGAAATATAGTTTAGATCTTCTTCATGATGCTGGGCTTCTGGCTTGCACTCCTGTTACTGTTCCTTTGGCAGAAAAATTTCAAGTGGAGCCAAACAGTCCTCTACCTGTTGATCTAACAGGCTATCGCGAGATGATTGAACGTTTGATTTATCTTACCATAACACATCTTGACATTTCGTATTCTATGCAATATTTCAGCCAATATATGTAGAAGCCTACAAAAGGTCATTTACAAGGTTTAATGAATGTTATTCGATATCTGAAGGGTGCACCTGGTAGAGGGCTATTTTTCAGTAATTCTGGCAATTCCATGCTTTCCTGCCTATTCTGATTCTAACTGGGTCTTAGTAAATTAGGGCTTCATAATCCCTTCTCCCCAGTTTAAGGGGATTACTAATTGTATAGTTTCAGTTTTTTTCTGTTGTTGTACATATTTATCTTATTCAGAACTAAGCCTGCTTTGGCGTCTAATCATATGCCATCAACGCCAAAGAAGGATCAAAATGTTTGGTTAATTTTAATTAAGCAAGAGAAACTCGGTCTTCCTTTGGATATCGATTGAGAGAAATGTTTCCATCGTCATGTACACCTTTCTAGTGTGCTTTTCTTGGAAACCTTTTTAAGAAGATAAAATGCATACATAACTGTGGCAATAAGACAAGAACTAAATAGATAAGCAGTTCCCTTTTTTTTTGTCTGAATGTCTTGACGACAATAATTTTGATATATTATAACGGTGGAAGAGACAAAGTGGACCATTTTTTACCTGTTATGGTTAAAGATTTACTAATCATTTCAATTTCTTTGATTGCATGTGAAGAAAAAAAAAGGCACTGGTATATATTAAAGATTGTTCGACGTTATACTTCTTAAAAAATACACACCATCGAAGATTTGTAAAATCTTTCAGTATGATGTAGTTTGCTGACAATGTAATTTTCTTTAAGAAAAAATGTGCTCATAATGAATTGTAAGCACTCTTGTGTTGTGAGTAAAAAAACATTGTAAGCATTAATCATTATCTTTAATATCTATCATATACAACACTCTTAATTTCACATAGCACTTTTGTTTCTATTTGTGCAACTCGCTCTTGATTACGCGGTTCACTTTTGTTTTTGTTTATTGATATCATGGATCACATGGTTTACTTTTACTTTTATTTTTATTTATTGATGTTATAAATTATATAATTAATCATAATTTATTTTTTTCATAAATCATGAAGATAATATATTAAAATCAAATCTAATATGTCATTTTAAACATTTACCACCGAAAAAAGTGCGTCTGTCGTTTTTTTTTTTTTTTTTTTTTTTTACTTTATATAGTTTTCATTTTATGTAATTTAAATCTTTAATAAATAAAGTATGAAAAATATTATGGCCATACAATGCAAGCTTTTCTTTTCCATCTTCGTCGGCGCCGGCCCTAGAAGAAAATCGCCGTCAAAGGTCAGGGCTTGGGATCTCGATCTCGACAGATAGGTCAAAACCTCTCTTTGCCATGTACAGCACTACCATTGTGAAGAACTCCGGGATTCCACTCTTCTCCAGCGTTTCCAGAAGCTCGAGATGCTCGCCCCTTCCTTCCTCCAGCAGCAAGCTTCGATCTTTCTCATGCGGGTTCTCCCAGAGTGATGCAAACGTCTCCGGAGAGGGGAAGTCCGCATCTTTCCTTTCTGGGTGTCGCCAGGGAAGAAGACCCAGCTTCCGTTTTATTCGTTTTCAACAGTCCAGGTACTTCTCGTCACTTAAGTCGCCGTTGGAAAGCAATTCGGATGTTAAGTTCGGGGGCATCTCTAATGGATCTCGGCTCAGAGTGGAGGAAATTACTTGCGGGGTGAGAACCAGAAGTTTTTCTGTTGGGGCGTATCAGACAGCACCAGAGAATGATGGTGGTGAGTATGACGGCGGAAGGCTCCCTTGGTTGTCAGCAGCTTACGGTGGTAGTAAGAAGAAGAAGAAGAATGTCGATGGAAGGACCTCGGTGAAATCAAATAAATCTTCCTGGGAAGAGTCCGCAAGCAGGTACTTTTCGAAAAATGGCAGTAAGCTAATAGAACAAGAGAAAGACGATAGTGAGGGATTTGAGACTCTCGGTGGTCAAGGGAGCAATGCTGTTAGAACATATGAATCGGAAAGAAGAGACGCGGAAGAGGAGGAAGAAGAATATGCTGGGCCAATTAGCGACCTGAGAAGTGACAGGATAAGGCAGAAGTACCAAAGGTTTGCTGAAAGAGATCATGGCATTGAGAGACCGGAGGTTACTCGATGGAAGAAACAGGACAGTTGGGGAAAGAAGACATGGAGGGAGGCTGCTGAATCTTCAGTTCCAAAGATGGTTGGCGAAGGTGTCTATGGTGTTGGTCCGATTCTTGCGGCATTGACAGTTGGAAGGAGAGATTTCTATGCTCTGTATGTTCAAGAAGGCTTGGAATTGAATGGCAGCAGCAAGAGGAAGAAGAGGAAGGACAAAAAGGGCGTGGAGAGCATACTGAAGATGGCAGAGAACATGGGTGTGCCCATGAAGGAAACTTCAAAGCATGACCTCAACATGATTGTTGATAACCGGCCTCATCAGGGGATGGTGCTCGACGCTTCTCCGTTGGAAATGGTCACAATAAAGGAGCTGGATCCTGTTTCGGGAGGTGAGGGAGGGAAGGCTCCTTTGTGGGTCGCACTCGATGAAGTTACCGATCCACAAAACTTGGGGGCGATACTGCGGTCATCGTACTTCTTTGGAGTGGAAGGTGTGGTTGTTTGTGCAAAGAATTCAGCTCCTTTGAGTGGCGTTGTCAGCAAAGCCAGTGCAGGTGCTCTTGAACTGATTGAACTGAGAACCTGTAAGAACATGATGCAGTTCTTGACGCTGTCTGCAGTGAATGGATGGCGAGTTCTCGGTGGTTCCATCTCGTCCAAGGCTGTACCACTGAATGAGGTGCAGCCTGGGGTTCCAACAATTCTTGTTCTAGGTAGCGAGGGGACTGGTTTGCGGCCTCTAGTGGAAAGATCTTGCACCCAATTGATCAAAATCCCAGGGAAGATTCCAGTGGGCATGCGTGGTGGAAAAGATGAAGAGGAAGGCAATGAACTTGATGAAAGCTCGTCAGGGCAAGAGTTCAGTTCGTTCATTGCAGTAGAGAGCTTGAATGTTAGTGTTGCAACAGGTGTGCTTTTGTACCATTTAGTTGGAAACAGTTATAACCATGTAGTTGATAAGTAAACTATAGAGTTTTGATTGAATTAAGTCTGATTTTTGGTCTTCCTAGCCAGAATTTGATGAAAGAAAAAACAGTTTCTATTCTAGAAAGCATGTAGATTACTTCAACCTACATGAAATTCTATTAAAATACTATGAATTTTTTTGGTCCTAAACCAGGCAATTGGTGGCAAAGAATCATTGATAACCATGTCATGTACACATTTGATAGTCAAGAATCAGTTGAGGAACATTACAAGCATTTGCTTGCCCTTTTATGTGTTGTGATCAGATGGGAAATAATCCTAAAATTTGTAAACATCACATTATGTTTTACATGTTCTAAGTTTCTTCTTTTTTACATTATTTTCCTTGCATGTTCTAAGCTTCTAGTTTTTCACATTCCTTTCCTTTTCTCTATTTTTCACTCTGCTATATTTTCTCTTCCTTCCATTCATTCTCTTTCACGTTCTCCTTTTCTCTTTGACCCTTAATCTTAAATAACTGTGTTGAAATTAGACGGATATGTTTGGATTTTTTGGATCAAATGTCTCTTAGCTTAATATATGGTATATATCGAGTGAATGAAAAATGACTGGAATCATGGAATGGCATTGAGGAATAAAGAGAGAACCATTTAAAAGTTACTTCTTTGGATGATTTTCTGATTTCTCATGTTTCTACCTGGTTGTCAAGAACAATAGTACTAAACAGTTTGTTTATTTTCTTTGATTCACGTCTCTTTTTCTTCCGTATTGAATAATGGTTTTGAATATTGCATAATCGTTATAGAGATCGATTGATTGTTCTGAAACTTTTAAAAATCATAAAATCATTATTTACACTTCTTTTGTAAAGTCTTTCAATCATAACACACATATTTGGAGGTCAATTAACCTTAATCACATGTTGCATCACACACACACCATTTTAATTTCTTTTCTCATCTTTCGTTCTGGTGTCATGGATCAGTTTTCTTATCTCTTCTTCCTTGGATCACAATGTCCAAACTCACATTCCTAGATCCCAGGGATCAATTTCTTTATATTTGTTTTCTCACTAAGGCTGATAAAAAGTCAATTGTGACTAGAATCAAAAATAATAAAACTAAATAAAAAGCTATTCAAGATAATAAAATTCTTTAGGCATCTTAGGGAGTCATGGTGAACCCACCATTTTTCAATTTCTCAAGCTAGTCACTAAATCAATTCATTAAAAGTTGAATTTTAATAAATTTTACTTGGGTTTTTGGCATTTTTCTTACATGCATCATTTACAAATCTTACATCTCTTGCATTCATGACTAGGATGGCCCTTGATTTTATTGCATGCATGTTGTGTTTTTTTTTTTTCAAGCTTCATTGATAATCATAGCACACATCTCTATACCTATCTAGCACATACACTTGGACAATTAGGAATTACTCATTTAACTGAGATAAATTAAGAGGGTAAGTAGATTAGTCACATAAGATGTTTAATACCTTCTTTATACGTATTTCAAGTATTTATTAAAATCTCATTAATGGTCAAAGTGAGGGTAAATCACTTCTCTTCTCAAAAAGAATTTTTGAAAGTCAAACCTCTCCAATTGCAACGGTAGGTTTGAAAATCAAATCAAACTATGAGTTGAGTTAAATCATGATTCAATTAATGGGCACTCAAAAAAAAAAACTTGCACCTGCACATCATGGACTTGCCCCTCTTCCAATGGACCAAGGAAAACCGAGCAATTGTTACCAGCTAGCGTGAAAAATCCAGGGCCCACTAATCTATGGAGCCCATCTCAAAATGGACCGCTACAATGTGGAGCCCATAAGTCTACCCAACTCCACCTGTGGCCGAATATGTCAACATTTTGACCATAGTCTGGTCAAAACCTAACATGTGGTCAAACTCGAACTTTGCCAGCAACAACAAGTTGGAATCTAATTCTTCTGATGTCGTTTATTTTCCTTCAACCGTTCTCCTGGGAATAATTTTTCCTTCTTCTTCCGAAATTGATTTTGTTTGACGCAGAGCTTTGTTCAGTTTTATCCCATTGAACGTTGTCGTAAGTTCGATTGAAGATTGGAAGCTGATGGTGGTGGAGCCAACATATACATGCCTTAGGGTCCCATATTACATTTTATGCATTATTTCCTTGTTTATTGGATTAGTTGGTTGGATGTGTTCCAATTGGTTAAGCAACTCAACTTTATAAAATAACGATACTTCTTCAGTTACAGACATGCAACAAACAGAGGTAAATTAGTTTAGATAAACTCGATGAAAATTACAAATATTATGGTTGGATTATGTAATATAAATTAAGTGCAGTGCTTTAAGAATACGGTCAACAACCAAACACAAAAGCTTAATGTCTCTCTTTGATAAATGAAGTCCAAGACCAAAGTACCTTCGTCATGAAAGTAAAGTAACCCACCCCGTCAATAATTCCACACAAAGACCATATTCCACGTTCCTCCAACAGCAGATGGCTGTGGTTGAGAGACAAAGAAGTGACCAAGATCAAGAGAGGATGGGTGGGGGGTCCCTAGTAGACAGGGATGGAACGGGCAACTCCACTTGCAGTTCAGGAACCTGCCAAACTCAGCCGCATTCCGTGCTCCACAAGAACTCTTCCTTCCTTTCACATGCATGACCAGGACCCAAACAAATGTTGGAACACTGAAAATTGAAGGCGGTCTTAGCCCCCACCACACTACCATGCAAGGACATGTTGAAGTCTATTTCAGCCTACAGTGAGTGTCCTTTCCCAGCAAACGACGGTGGTGATGAAACTGTGCAGGGATATGCTTCTTGCCTTCATCTCTAATGGTGTGGAGGAGGGAGGGGGAGTAAGTGGTGAGATTCCCTACATGTAATGAATAAATAGTCCACATCACAAACGTAAACACATGTTATGGCAATTCCAACACCAGCAAGCAAGCAAGCAAACAAACACACACACTATGACTGCATTCAACTCAAGAAATTCAGTGTTTTGGGTAGACAAAGGACGTTTGCTTTCTGCTTCTATTTCCTATTACTTACCAAGAAGCTTCTACCTTTGGATATTTTAAGCAAGGTGTGTGTGTGAACCCCCCCCCCCCTTGATGGTGGTACGTGAGATGGATTTACAATCCATGCATGGAATTCCACATCCAATTGATTGGTTCTGGCATTTGTTATTTTCTTGTACTAGTACCGCTATATAAGTCTATGTGATCATCGTTACAAAGGGCACCGAGCAATCAATTACAAGAAAATGGTTCTTTCTTACTCCTGCAACCTTCATTTTACAAACCAAGAACTTTGCTGATTCTGCTAATAATATCTCCCACACATTTCTATCTAACAACGCAGAAGGGAAAAAGTAGAGGTCTAAAATTCCATCTCAAGCTCATATTTTGCAAGCCAACAGAATATTAAGTAACACAACGTTCGTTCAAACTTGACCTGAACAAGACATATTCGTCCATGAAGACTAGGCCACAGCCAATCTTTTACTGTAAGTCGCTTCGAGCTGAAAAACCAAGTGAAAGGAAAGGGGAATCAAACACGATGAAGGAATGAGAGTTTCAAATTAAAAATGGTGATGTAAGTAAAACTACCGATGATAGTTTCTATAAGCAAAATAGTGGGCCGAATGCAACTATTTAGGGAAACTTACGGATAAACGTGGAGAGTTCGGAGGATTTCAGTACACGCAATCTCTTTGCAGTGGAAACAAACATTCTGTGTGATGTTGAGAACTTGTCAGGAAATGGAAAAGGAGTATGAGTAGAGGCTACCATATGACCATATCTTCCTATTGAAGACAATTCTAATTATTGTTAGAGCCTTTTCTTTATTCTAAGTAAGTGCTAAGACTTGTAGAAGAAGCAAGATGAACTCACTCCCATGGGACATCTCCAACCAGCATTCGGTCGCCACCATCATCCACGTAAACCAGAGTGTACTCGCCCTTTCCATCTAACAAGCATGTAATTGATGGGCTGTTTTCTGCATTTTTATCGGCTCCAACAACAGGGGATTTGCTTTGAGCTAAAAAGATAGATAGAACAGGAATAAAGAAGGCAACTTTTTTGTAAATTGATGCATCTTTTATCATACTCTATGGGTAATAAGGAGAACAGGAATTACGACGTAAAGCCTGATAAGTAAGGAGAAAACGCTGAGAAATTCACTTGAACTCAATGCATCAAGCAACAAAACTCAAGTACCATACCTTCTAGTAGGAGATGAAAAAAATATCTAGTAGGTCTTCTTCTTCATATTTTCTTATTGGTATCAATCTCAGAGCAAAAAAGAGGGACCATACCTTCTTGAAGGTTAAAATACAATAGTTGTTTAGCCACAAGTCAAATTACTTTGCCTGGCATGCTCAGATGATGGAAAAATTACCTGCCAGCGGACCTCTGAATAGTTCATCAACCACAGCTGAGAGATCTTCGTAGCTTTCATAAGCCTTGAGGTTTATTTTTCTGCCAATTGGAATGCCATCCATGTTGATCTTCACAAACATATTCTTGGTGCACTTTTCAGGCTTCTGGGTGGTCTCAAGAACATCATCTTTGGAAGGTGGTTTCAAAGAACTACCGGCAATATTCTTCCGAAAAGATCGAATGGGTGGCCAACCAACAACAGGAGATGCGGCAGTTCTGAAAATTGTAGAAGAAAACAAGAGAAAGATGGAATCAAGCACGAAACAATTATCTAAAAGAAAATATCATGACAACAAAACTTTGTCAGGGCGTCCACTGAGTATGCAAAATATAAGGACCAAAGAAAATCAATTCACAGGTTCAAAAACAAGAGCATCGGTACCTTCTCACCTGGATTTAAATCAAACATAAAGTAAAAGAAATACTCTAACAAGATGTTTCATTGGGCATCAATCTCTTCAGAAAAAAAGAAATCTTACACAAGAATAGAGTAGAAATCGGTTTTCTCAGAAACATATTTCAAAGTAAGTGGACATACAACGAAAACGGGCAAAGAAATTAAATCCCGTGAGTTTCAACTTATTGATTGGCAACTTGAGAGGGGGAAAAACAAACTACACCAAAAAAGAAATGCCCAAAATATGAGAAGTGGATGCAGGAGCTAACATGGGAGTAGAAGTAACCTGGACTGATTGCTGCTGTGAGTTGCAGGTGCATTCCCTCCGGTAGCAGTGGCGAGTGGAGCCTTCGCCATCCTCTCATGAGTGGCCTCTTGTTTCTCCCTCTCTCCCCCATCAGCTTTCTTGTTGGAATGCAGAAACACAGATTTCTGCTGTTGTTGCTGTTTTTGATAATCTGAAGGAATTACACATGATAAGGTTAAAAATCATCAAAAAGATTGAAGCTCGAAAAAGAAGTAGATGCACTCTGGACGTGTACCACCTGAACCACCTTCAAGTGTGTGAAAGAACCCTCTTTTCGCTCCGGAGGAAATGTTGATGGTGTTCTTGGATGAGTTGGGGAATAACCCAAGTGAGAGAATGGAAGAGGAGTACTCATGAACTGGCGGTCCAAGCTTGAGCTCAAGCTGCTCATCTTCTGCAACGCCATAACCATTACCACCACCTCCATCTCTCACCTTCCGTTCTCTCTGTTCGGAAAACAAATCCAGCAGCTGCGGGCATGAGGTCCCTTCACCTCCATCTTTCCGAAAACAAACTTCCATCTTGCTATGCTTTCACTGATTCAGCCCCCTCCTCCGGAAGAAAGAAAACAGATGGAAAGTGGGAGCAACAAATCTCTTATCTAAAAAACAAAACAGAACAAGAACACTTCACACCATTCCAAATCAACAACTTGCACTGATAATAATAAATGCCAATGCTACACCCAGACAACAAAAAGCCAAGTAAGCAGGGAAAGAGAGCAATCAATAGTGGTCTCGTTTTTAGAGCGAAATCCCAAAGGCGTGACCTTGGTTTCACAAAACGAGAGAGTGGCGAGCACTTCAAAGGAACAGATGTTTGGGGTGGAGGGACACGCCCAAGCTGCGAAAGAGAAGAAAGGAGGTCTGCTTTTATTCCTTATCACCCGACTATTCTGCTCTGCTGTGCTCTCTCATGCTTTCCTTGTTGCTTGTGCTGGGCTCTACCTTTTCTGCATTTAAATTCTCCAGTTCTACTTTCTGACATTATTGTGTGCTAAGAGCCACAACAATGTGTGTTTTTCTTTTTTTCTTTTTAATGAATAATAGGAATACTGTATTATAAATGGTGATCTTTGTAGTTTTTATTAGTTTTTTGAATTTTTAATAATTCTCAAAAATCATGGTAGTAACTTTTTTCATATTTGAATCTATGATCCTTCACCGTTGGTTACTTCTGTCATCATAGATCCAAGGGGAGAATGACATTCCAACTCCGGTAAGGAGTCTTGGGTGGAGGATGATGGTAGGAAGAATGAAATCAAAAGCGATGAACTTCATTCTTTCTAACTCTTGTCAACATTTAAATCCCAGTAACTACATCTTCTTATGAATTTCAGAAAAAAAAACTTCATCCACTCTGGGTATGAGAAGGGTAGTAGTACCTGTCCATTGTGAACAAAAGAATGCGCAGTGATATCTTGTATACTTAGTCATGCACGTACAGCGATATTTTGTCCTATTATTCTTCCTTCCTTTCCTTTCCTTTTTCACCAAATTCAAAAGGAAGGTGTCCCAACATTCGGTAGTCTTTGGCCACCTCAAGAGTGGTGTATGTATCTTCAATGAAGCAACGGTGTTTCGTCATACCATCATTCCTTCTTTGAAACTTACTTCACTCACCGTTCCCTTCTTTTTCTCTGGATAAAGGAGGAGACCAGAAGACATCTACTTTCTCTTCTTCTCTTGTTGAAAGCAGTGTCGTACTTACCAAAAATGGGTTAATATAGTTTGTATTTCACTAGGAGATGTCTTCAACCTGATTCCAGGAAAAAATATTTTATATATATATGTGTGTGTGTGTGTGTAAAAGCACTCTATAGCATTACCAATACAGTCGTTTCTCCCGTTCAAGCCATGATGTGATTATTTTAGTCAGAGCAACCCATAACGGCAATCACAAAGCTGGTCAAAATTTATTAGTTTGTTCATTACACGGCATGCTACCGTCAGGTGTGAAGGTTCATCCTCCCATCCCAGCATACTAAGAAAGAACAACAGAGAATCTGATACCATGGAATGAGTGATCTTAGAATGTGGTCGTGGTCGTGGTGGTGGTCATGGATGGAAAGGAATCACAAGTCCACAACGCTTGAGTATATCCCAGCACATCGGTGTTCTAATGATTTGATTTGTAGCGTTGGGTTGGGTTCTTTTCAAGCCGAAGATCAAAATTCAAAGAAAGAGGCCGGTCATTCAAATCTCTGCACATGCTGCGTAAATTCTTTTATTGGGTTTCCTCCTTTTGCCTCTCGGTGGAAGTCCTCGTCACCATTTCAGGCTGTGCCTACACCCACCACAATTCTCCTGATGTTAGCCGATTGGCGATGTGTTCAAAGCAGGTCCACTGGGAGAAGAACGAGTTGTTGGTGGAATGGATGAGGAATGTGCGCAGTTGGGGGAGGAGAAGTGGTGTCATCATCATCATTTCATCACTATCTCAGCTTTTGCCATGTGTAGGATCTTTGGAGAATCATGTGGCAGTAGTGATGTGTCAAGACTGAGGAAGATCTTGCTTCATTTTATCAGTCCATGTCTACTGCTACTGGTTGTTCATGCTGTTTAATTTTACTAAAACGAACCAATATCTGCAACTGAACTCCTATACAGACTTGATGATCTTTTTCAAGGATTGAGAGAGATTTTTACAGCATTTTATTTTCACATTGGCAGCTCAGTCTGGTACTGATAATTCATGCTAGTTTAATAATGATTTAGAAAAAGCATTATACCAAATATTTTTCATATCTGTAAGCAGCTGAAATGAACATATAAATAATTGCTGTTTTCTCCACTTTTAGAGTGAATCCAGGGGCTCTCTAATTTAGCCTTTTTCTGTAGAAGTTTATCTACCTTTTTTATGAAATGTAAGTATGTTTCTAGGTTTATTTTCAATGTTTCATTCTGAAGTTGGTTGATGTAGGTGAGGCAATTCACCGGGTTGTAGACCCTAGAAATGGTAACTACATATTGATTCATGTCCATGTGCAATGCCCAAGAATTCCACCCTAGTTCTAGTGACCCAACATAGTGTGTTGCCTTACCTGATGAAAGCAAGCGTAACCTCTAGAAGGATCACATGAAAAGTTTCCAAGTGGATGTACTATTATTGAAAGCTTTCCCTTTTGGGGTTGAAATGAATACCATTGAAACATTGCAAAGGAAAGGAGCCAAATCCAACCCAACCTCTTCTCCATCTTTTCCTTGTTTTAATTCCTCTCTTGGATTGCCAACTTATGCGACTTCCCTTCAAAGGGTTCTGCTGTTTATGGCTTGGGGTATGGGTCGATGTCTTTCACCTAAAGCTTCTTTAGAGGATGGTACGAGTAATTGTCACCTATGACTCACTTAGGTTGCTTCTTTCGTAAAAAGAGCTGCTACCCCTTCCCACTTGATGTTCTGTCAATAAGGCAGGTTGGGCCAGCCTAACTTAAAGAGTGTTAGTCTGCTTAGACTACGTGTCAAGTCAGACTGGGCCGAAAAAAATTTTAACTTTTTAAAGACAGTCTCATTTAGCTTAAAATTTTTTCAAATTTTTTTGAACAGCCTGAGCCCATATGGGTTTAGGCCCAACCTGTAGGTTGCCCACGGGTTCGTTTTTATAATTTTTTAAAATATGTAATTTTTTATTTTTAATTTAAAATCAAAAAATAAAAATATAAAATATAAAAAAAAATCAAAAACTTCTGAAGTTCAAATTTTGTCAGTCAACTTCGATGTCCAATTCGATTGAGTTTTAAAAAAAAATCAAAAATTTCGATTGAAGTTTTTTATTTTTAAAACTTCCTTACTTCATTTCAATCGGTATGAAGTTTTTTATTTTTTATTTTTTTTATTCAATTCAATAAAAGTTTTTGATTTTTTTTAAACTTAATCAAACAAAAGTTGTAACTTCAATTAAATTGAAGTTTTTTATTTCAATCCAATCGAATGGTACAACTAAAGTTTTTTATTTTTTTTATATTTATTTTTTAATTTTAAATTAAAATAAAAAAATTACAATATTATCTAATAATCAATCATTCATCGTTTAAATATATTATTTTATTTATAAATACATGAACATCAAACATAAATCATCATTCATGATTCATCACATTAACATCAATTTTTATTTTTATTTTCAATCCAACATAAGTTTTTGATTTTTTTAAAACTTGGTTAGATCAACATTACAACTTTAGTAAGATCAAAGTTTTTTATTTTATTATTTTGATCCAATCGAAAGGTCCAACTGAAGTTTTTAATTTTAAATTAAAATAAAATTTTTTAAAAATTACAACATTATCTAGTAATCAGTTATTCATCATTTAAATACATTATTTTATTTACAAATATATGAACATCAAACATAAGTCATCATTCATCACATTAACGTCAATCTTAAGACATCATCAACTCACTATTCATGATTCATCATCTATCAACATATTCAAACACAAGTCATAAAATTAAAATAATTATTTTATTTTTAAATTCAAATTAAAAATATATTATTTTGTAATTACATTAAATATTTTTACATTTAATGTACATAATTACATTTAAATATTTAAATTTGTAAATTCATTAGTGAAATTATCTTTCTATCGTTATTCTCAAACATGAGCAAACTCCTAATCTTTAACACATATTAATGCTTATAAAATATTATCTTTTAATATTGTTCTTCTATCATCTAATATATTACCACTAATATTAAATATTTGTTCATATGCTATAGAAGAAATTGAAATTATTAGTAAATCTCTAATCATTAATGATAAAATAGGAAATGTGTGTTTTTATGTTTTCTATCAATTTATTACGTCAAAATCTAGAAAATTAGGATTATCTCTTATTAAATAGTTATGATTAATATTATTATAATTAATTAATTCTTACCTATTTTTTATGTTAAAATCACAATATTCATCAACAAATATACTATAATCAAATGTTGATGATGATGACAATAGTTGTGAAAAATAAGATATATTTTATGTTTATTGTGTTCCATATTTTGTAACATACATGTCTAACATATTATTTAAAATTTCTTCTATATTTTCAATTAGTATATCAAATTCTACATTTAAACAAGTTTGTATTGCATTTATTAAATTTTTAACAACTTTTACTTTGGTTCTAAAATCTAAACAAGCACTTAATGTATATAAGAGAGGTATCTTACTTCAATATTTTAAAAAATTTTCTTTCATTTTGAAAACTATAGGTGTAAAAAGTAGATAATTACTATAATTATTAAAAACTCTTACAATATTATATAAGTGGTGGATTGTATAAATAGATGTACAATAATATATTCCTAATAAATGTTCTATTGCATTATAAAATGATTTTAAAAATTCAATAAAACAATTAACTATTGCAAAATCATTTTCCTCTAATGGTGTTGTATTATCATCTATTCTACCATTATAATAACTTTTTATAGTTTCTTTACAAGGTAAATAACTATTTAACATTAAATATAATAAATTCCACCTATGAAGGACATCCATTGTAAATGTTTTATATGATAAATCAAATGAATCACATACATAATTAAATTCTTATTGTTGTCTACCACTAGTTAAGATGTAAGTTAATGTAATTCTAATTTTTTTACAAAAGGTTTTAATTCTTCAATACCTACTTGAACTATAATATTAATTACATGACATATATATCTTTGATGAAATAAATCAAAATCATTTGGTAGAGTTAATCTATTTTTAAACATAGAGTTAGTTGCATTATTACTAGATGCATTATCAAATGTAATACTACCTACTTTTTCTTTAATTTCATAAAATTCAAAAATATCCATAATAATAGAAAAAATATTTTGAGCATTATGTGGATGATTTATTCTTTTAAATCCTATTAATATTTTTTGTAAAACCTGATTATCATTGATAAAATGTGTAGTAAAAATAATATATCCTATTTTAATTCTACCCTCCCAAATATGAGATGCACATGCTATAGATGTGTTAATAGAACTTATTATATTAACTAATTTCATTTTAAGTTTATTATAAAGTTTAATAATATCTTGCCTAGTTGTATTTCTAGAAAATTTTTAAAATTGTAGACAATAATCTTGTGAAATATATTTTTAAAAATGTTGAGTATCACCAAAATTAATAGGTAAATTTTGAATAATAATAAATTTAACATGTAATTTTCTAACATTACTGAGATCATAATGTCATTGTGTTATATTACCTTTAGTATTAAAATTAAGTTGTGTTTTAATCATTTTATTTTTTTCAAGATTTTTAGATAAACAACTAGTTACATGTCTAAATAAAGTACTTGTACCACCTGAAACTTTGCATGAGAAGTCATATTGTAAATGTTGTAATAGGCTCTCTCCACTATAGTATAATCTCTTAGGTCTTTTATCTTTGTTGTAAACTTTGACTATAAATTTAACTTTTTTCTTAATTTAGTAGTAGTACTTAAAGTCAATGTTCTACCTTTCATAGTTTAAGTCTAAGAGTATTGTTATTCCTACTCAAAATCATTGCCAGCACTAGTAGTGCTATTGAAAATGAAGTCGTTGAAATTATATATCATTTTGCAAAGAATTTGACTTGAGAGTTTAAAAAAGCTAAAGCCTGAAAGATAAACTTTGTATTTTGTGAAAGAAAAAGAGAAGATTGAATAAATATGAACTGTGAAAAAAACTCTAACATTTTTCTTTATTTATAGATTTTTCCAACATTATTCCTCTCTCCCTTTCGTCCATTCTCTTCTCTCTCTTTTTTATACCATTATTTTTAACAATGGTAATAGTGTAATACGAACGTTGGTTTCAACATTCATTTTTGTGAATGTTGAAATAACGTTTGTAAAAACAAACGTTAAAATAACGTTTATTTTTCAATTTTTGTAAAAAGTAAAAATAAATGTTATTTTAATGTTCGTAGCTAACATAACTAGTTCGCAACTCAACTTGAATTGGCCTACAGGCTAACTTGACTTGTAGGCTAATTTTCTAATATATTATAGCTCGACACGACCTAATTTTTTAAATTAAGTTAGGCCAAGACAACCCATTACGAGTTGGGTTGGGCTGGCCCAACCCATTTGACACCTTTAGGTTATTTCATATGGATGTCATTCTATATGGTCCTTTCTGGCTTGAATGAAAATAGGCCCAACAATGAGTGTCACATAAAGGAAGAAGTGTTGTTACCCAAGACAATAAGAGATCTGATCTGAGACTATAAGTTGAAAGTATCCACTTATGAATAACAAAAAATTAAAAACATTACTGCACTAAATCTTTGACTCAAATGGTTTGATGGTGCTAATCTGTCATTTTGGAACTATATTATATTAATGAGTTAGTTAGTGATGTAACCACCTAGTAGAAATGTTTTTTAGTTCAAAAAATGGTAGCTGTGACAAGCTTTAAAGTTGATGCTCATGAGAAAGATTCAAATGATAAATGAAGAAACACCTCTATTTCATTTCTAAGTAGATCAGATTGGGCAAATCAAAATCTCTTTAAAGGACAAATTTACACCTACATTACTTGAAGCGATTCACCGATTACTGAATCACAATCGAATGTCTGGAGGTCATGGCAGTCATAACAATGGTAACAATAAGATTAAATGCCAAATTTGGTGCATATTTTGTGCACGCATCAATTAAATGGATATAATATCTAAAACCTTGCTGTAGATGGTATTGGTTTGGAGCCCGCAATGTGAAGAGCATATTTTGAGTTTGGTTTGTGAATACCTCTTAAACTTCTTGTAATCAGACGATTTTCTGCAATAGGGGCAGGTGTTGGTATTTCTCTAGATGATGCAGAGATAGGACTCAAATGTTTCTTCATTTTCTTCTGATGCACGATTTTCTCTTGAAGACGATGTATCTACTATTGTGGAGTTTTCATGCTATATTGTTGGAGAATGACAAGGATAAATAATAGAGGAAGGAATAAGATCAATCTATTGTTCCGTACGGTAGCTGTAGGCTCACTATCAATGTTTGAATCGAGAGAAAAATCACTTTCATTAAAGATGACGTCCCTAGAGATAAATATTATTTGATGTTCCAAAGAATAGCACAAATTTCCTTTGTGATTAGATGCATAGCCTAAGAAAATACATGGTGAAGTATGAAAATTAAACTTGTTGTTTTGATATGGTCTTAGATTTTTTAGATAACACTTGCATCCAAATACTCTAAGAGATGAGTAATTTAGGAGAAATATTGTAACATCTGAAGAAGGGTTTTGTCTTCCAATTTTGCTACCAGCATTCGATTGATAAGATATTCAGTTGTTTGAAATGCCTTTGGCAAAAATATTTCAGTAATTTTGCATGTGCCAACAATGTTAATCTGGTATCAACGATGCACCGATGCTTTCTTTCAACTTATCCATTCTGCTCATGAATACAAGGCCATGCAAAATGATGTATTCCTTGTGATTGAAGGTAATTTTTGAATGCAATATACTCTCCTCCATTATCGCTTTGAAAAACTTTAATTGATCCGCCCAGTCTCTTTTCAATTTGATTTTTAAAATTGATAAATACTTGAAGAGTTTCAGACTTATTTGTCAAAGGATACAACTAAGTGAATGCATCAATAAAATGGATGTAATAGATGAGAGTCAATGGTTCATTTTCAGTAGATGTGTTATTATCCTTAAAGGGCAAAATTTGTGAACTTTTCCAAGACAACATGCATTGCAAAAAATTTAGATCAGTTTGATCTGTAGGAAATTTATTAACGAAAATCATAGATAATGTTTTCTGATGATTAGGATGACTCAATCTAGAGTGCCAAACACCAGCTAAAGTCTTGATTACTGTAAGTGCCTATGGATGCTCCCCATTACCTCGTTGCATTGCCAATTGATAAAGTTCACCATTAACTACTCCTTGCATATTGGAGCCTAAGTTCGTCGATCCTTTATAAAGAATCTATTGTCGTCGAATGCAATGTTCAATGAATAATCGTTACAAAAATGATAAACTAACAGTAAACTCTTCTTAATATTTGGTACTACCAATACGTTGTAAAGATGAACGTTACCATTTTTAGTTGTTAACATTTGTGGTTGTTCCAGCGTGAGAGATCAGTAATCATGCATCGTTCCCAATAGTTAAGGTATCAGTCCCTGCATACGGAATGCTGGTAGTGAGATTGGTGTGATCATTGGTGACATAATGTGTTGCCCCTGAATTTGGGTACCATAGTTCGAACTCAGAAATAGTTTCTCCACCATAGGCATAATTAGCATTAGTATTATTCGCATTGGGAAATCGAGTCTTTTTGAAGTAATTAATAGCAGCATGCCTTGCTTTATTGTAAATTTGGCATTGAATCTTATTATTGTCATTATTACGATTGCTACGACCTCTAGACATTTGATTTTGCCCATGTCCTCCTCGCAAACTGTTGAAGTGAGGTTTCTAAGTAGTAAAATTAGCCAGAGAAGTAGAAGTAAGATACTTGTTTAGACACATCACTTGATTTAATAGCATGCCCTGCAAGTCCACAAGAGAGATGGTAGATTGGGTTGTAATGGTGGTAACAAAAGCTTTGTATTCTTATCCTAAACCATCCAAGATATGCAACGAAAGCTCTTTTTCAATGAGAGGAGATTTGGAGACAATGAAGGCATCAGCTAAACCAGTAGCATGACTTATATGATCTGTCATGGACAAATTTCCTTTCTTGAGCGTTTGAAGTTCAAGTCAGATCTACAGCAACCTTGCTTGAGATTTGGAAGCAAATAAGCATACCAAAGTTTTCCACACATCAATGTCTGAGGACTGG
The DNA here is from genome assembly GCA_036874045.1 of Cymodocea nodosa. Classification (NCBI taxonomy): domain Eukaryota; kingdom Viridiplantae; phylum Streptophyta; class Magnoliopsida; order Alismatales; family Cymodoceaceae; genus Cymodocea; species Cymodocea nodosa. Next base: position 21,446,341 of record CM072336.1, read on the forward strand.
TTTACCACCTGTGACGAAATTGGTGTCGATAGAGAGGAGAAAAGCTAGCTTATCATAAGCTGATATTGTCGCTTCCAAGCTGCAACCTCTTCTTCTACACTAGGGCAAGGAAGGTTGCCATCTATGTAACCCATCAGACCATGGCCACGATGGAACGCCATGAACGACACACACCAGACGACGTAGTTCGTCTTATCCAATTTGATTGGAGTGAAACTTCGAACATTCACTGAAGGTGGCAACAGTAAATAAAGCACCCAACACTGATGGAGATGGCCTAGTAGGATTGGAGCTGTTGGAATCGATCAACATCCCAAAAGAAAGGGAGAAAGCTTTGACACCAAGAAGAAAAACACACGATGAAGGAGGAAGAGAAAGTTAGAAGAGGAGAAAGCTCTACGTGGAGAGAATATGGTGTATCTTTCAATAATCGTGTATAAATAATTACAAGAGTTTTTAAAATATAATTACAGATCTAAAAATAAAATAAGAAAAAGAATAGAATGTAACAACAACAACAACAACAATTATTGAGAAATCCAAAGGATGGGTGGAATTGCTACTATTTCTTTTCGTTCTACCGTTGAATGAAAAGATATTTTTTAACAAGAAAACAATTTTCAAACCAATAATTTAACAAAAATTTATTAAATCATTTTACAACATATTTTTGTAAAATATATGTTTTTAACCTGTTTCATCTAATACCGTCACATAAAAACATAATAAAGTAGCTCATATTTTTACCTGATACAATTAGACATGTCAATTAAACTGAGTCAAATTAGGTCGATATGACCCGACATGATTTGATACATCGTTAAGTTTAATAATATGTTAGTTGATGACAGTTTGTAAAGAAGTGTCTGTATTTTAATTTAAAATTTTATTTCTTTAAAAGATTTTACACTTCTAAAAAATTTATTTTTAAAATTTACATTTAAGTCCACCTACAATCAAAAATACTAGTCGAAGATCTACCAACTATTCTATTTTTTTTTTATAACATGTAAATATGTTTTTAGCATTAGTGAAAGTATTTTAAATAAAAGTAAATTTAAGTTAAATGTAAATATTTTAAAAACTTTGATGTACATTAATGACTAAGAACTTCTAAGTAATTCAACAAGGACATAATGGTTTTGCAAATATGAATATTAAAGTAACTTAAGAGGAAGCAATTACATTTTTCCTTTTTTCTTTGTAAAAAAGTAAATTTTCCTTTGTCATGTTTCTTTTCTTTTTTGTGTGTGTGTTTTTTAAAATTTCTGTCCAATTCAATGTGTTTTAAAATTTAAATTTCACTGAAGTAAAAGTTCAATGTTCTTTTAATATAATTTTAAAAAATAAAAAATTATTATTCTTATTGCCTTAAAGTACTGTAATAATATTTGACACGAATTAATACGAGAATATAACATAAAGCACGATACAAATACAATTTAGCATGGACATGATTAGATTGTGGGCCTTATCATTAGACATTTAGGACCTGTTTGTGCACATTTCTCGACGGGAAATAAAACAACGAGAGATCTAGGAAATAGTGTGAAATGGAAAGAAGAAGAAATGACAAGAAATAAAATGATGTTTGTGCACACTAGGAAATGGAAGGAAATAACATGAAAGTTTGAGCTATTTCTGCATACTAGGAAATGATAGGAAATGATAATAAATTTTCAAACATCATAATAACAACAACAAAGTCCAACTACAAATTATTACAATATCACAATAAAATATTTTTTCAATAACAACATAACTTGCAAACATCATAATAACAACAACAAAGTCCAACTACAAATTAGCATCACAATAAAATGTTCAAATAGAGGTGCATATAACAAATGGTAGTTCATATTTTCTCAATATGATGTTTTATCCATATAACTCGTACAACATTAGAAGGTAACCCTAAAAAAATAGCTCTTTTCACAGGCTGTTCTAGCAATTCCAAGGACAATATTTTCTCTGCTTTTGTAAGACCCTCAAGATCCCATATTTGGGGAATAACTTCATCAATTTCTCTCCTGAGTTCTGATTTCTACCACTTGTCATCATTTTCTGCAATCTTTGCCATACTTTTACTCAATTCATTCATTGATATAGCAATTGAATGAGATGATTCAACATGTGGTCGGGCTCTTTTCCTTGACTTTCTACCGACATTTTCACCTGTATAAGGGCTTGGTGAATGTTCATCCTCTCTACTATTAGGAAGTATCAGAGGAACTTGAGTATTGAATACAGGAAATGTGTCCATAGGTTCTTTGGGTTCCACATGTTGTGGTGTTGTGAAATCATGGGGAACACGACTATTCACTCCAGTTGCTATATTTCCATCAAACACTGTATACAGATCATCATATATTGTACATGACTTTCCCTAGCATGTTTTACATTCTTGATGTTGCTATAAGAAATAAATGAAGAAATTACTTAATATATGAAAGTTCAAAGAAATACATGAATACCGTCAAATAAAATAACATACCTGTACAAATTCATCCCAAATTTCTTTGGGAATGTTAGTATGTCCACAGATGTAGTCCCACCCTCATCCACTTTGTTTGAAAATTTTTGTATAATTCTTATACATTGCCTTCCATGTTTTCATTCTACTTTCTACATGTTTTTTCTCAACATTGGCATTAGTTTTATCATTGTATTCAGCAATTACTTTTTACCATGTCTTAGCTCTGATCTTCCCATCATGTGCTTTTGCATTTCCCTCTCTTATTTCTGATGCTAAGATACCTAAAAAAATTTCATCTTGTCTGATGCTCCAGTTCATGTACTTTTTTCTCCCAGAAGAAGTCATATTCTTGTATTATGTTCATGAACAAAGCTAGAACACAAAAATCCAAAATCTTATCTATACTATATTCTTATATTCTCTTAGGTTCATTAATAAATTAATACATGCACTAACATAAATATCATATCAAATACATTGCCAACAACGTACAATTGAAATACAACATAAGAGTAATGGATTTAAACAGTTCTTTTCATATTTCAGTGACTTAATACATGCAACAACATAAATATCATATCAAATACATTGCCAACAACGTACAATTGAAATACAACATAAGAGTAATGGATTTAAACAACATACAATATAAAGATATGTGTATCCAATTTTGTTATTAGCACGCCACATGAAAAGAGGCAACAATAATAACAATCAACTATAGTGCACGTCTATATCATAAAACCATGTTTTACACATGCTCTCTAGATGAGTAGCATCATCAAGGTTTTAAATGTTGAAAAATAGAGATGTCAACAAAATATCAATACATTGATATGATATATTGATATAATGTCAGTAGAAACATAATTAAAATCTTCATTTGTCCATAAAACATCCATGCATGTGTCATATTAGAGCTCTGTACGAAAATTGAAAAATGACACAGATATTGGAAAAATTTTCCACCGACATTTGATACCATGAGCACTAGAAAACTCAAGTACAACAAAAAAACATGTAAGAGATAGATATTTTCCTAATTAATATTATAAAATAGAATTTTTGTTGTATATTCACATATCCATTTAAAAAGAACAATTGGAGGGTACATTAGTTGAGATGGTATTCTATTTAGTTAAAGGTTTGCATATCCATTTAAAACAAAAAAGGAATTGGAGGGTATGTTAGTTGAGATGGTATTTTATTTAGGTAAAGATTGGTCATGCTGGACAATTAACCTTTTCTTAAACGAAGCAATATATTTGTTTCAATCTAGAGAAATTGAACGCAACTTCTTAATCAAACTAAGGCCTTACATATCACTTGTAATTGAGACTATTCTTTTTCAAGATGGTAAATTACAAATTTCCAATTGCAAGATGCAATAAAAATGCCAAATACAGTTGACAAAGGCATTAAACTAGATTAAGGCAATTATATCAGAAGCCTAACAACCAGACCAAAAAGACATTAATAAAATGTTTGGAAAACACAGGAAACCAAGCAAAATGAGGAAATAAGGGAGCTGAAACCAGAACCACTGAAGCCATCGCTAGATGCTCTGGACCTAGGAAACATAACTAAGAAGGAATCTGGACCTGTATAGTTTCTTCGTCTTCCAATAGAAAAGTTTGAAACAGTAGAACAAAAAAGCAAGAATAACAATACCTGCAGTTGATCAGAGATGGAAGAAATTGCGTTCGCGAGCTGACAACGCGACGGAAGAAATCGCGTCCACGAGCTGACAACGCGATGGAAGAAATCGCGTCTGCGAGTTGAAATTGCTACCATGAGCTGACAACGCAACGAAAGAAATCACGTCCGCGAGCTAACAATGCAATGGAAGAAATCACGTTCACGAGCTAAAATCACGTCCGCGAGTTGACAATGCGATGGAAGAAATTACGTCCGCAAGCTGACAATGCGACGGAAGAAATCGCATCTGCAAGCTGACAATGCGATGGAAGAAATAGCGTCCATGAGCTAACGCCTTCGAGGGACGAGGAAAAGGGCATTGACAACGCTTGTGCCATCAATGGGAGGGCGGGACGGTTCGTCAGGAGCGAAGGGCAAAGGTTTTTCGAAGGCTTTTCTCCTTCTTTCGAACGTCTTCAGCTCGGCAACAGACGGTAATGTCTTTCAACATCTTGGGAAATCATGAGAAAAGATTTCCTAAGATTTCTATTATGCACAAATATAAGAAATAAGGAAAAACATTTTCTCCTTATTTCTTTACCTATAATTTTCCATTATTTCTCTTCTACACAAACCTCCCCTTAAGTCAGCATAGATAATTCTTCAGACACGGAATGGGCTGACCCAATACGGCCCATTAAGACCTCCACGGTGGTATCGTAAAAAATAGAATTTATTTCTTCACCAACCTTATATAAAAAGAAGGGAAACTAATTTTATTGTGCGCAATCATCGGATGAGTTTTCGAGAATATCCATCACGGGCCTTGTCTTTTCGTTAATCCACTCATCTCTTTATCATTCTTGAGGGTATATATTATATTATAGCGAATAATGACGATTCTTGAGGGTGTATACGCAAAAACGTAAGGATAATATATGTGAACCAGGTTACAGGATCACCGAAGGTGGACGTCGTGGGCGCGGACGGGAGACAGGTGAATTCGTGGTTCCCAACCCAATCCGATCCGCGAAAAATTTTCTCCGGCGGATTCGAGAATTGTGATTCCGATTGCATCCGTTCGAAGCTCTTCTCCTGCGGATTACGTATTATAGTTCATCCCGGTAATTGTCTTTAACATTGCATCAAAATTTCAAAAAAAGAGAGAAGAAAATCTATTTTTTCATTACCAAATCGTTGCTTTAGGCTCACTGTCACAGTGCTTGTTGGAAAAAATGTTCTTTCAAAAGATCGTGTCATTTACTTGAACTGATGGATTGGATATGGGGTTAGCACATCGCACTGCATTTGATTGCATTTTTGGGTGGAGGGTATTAGAATTTGTTTTTGAGTAGGCCATGATTTGAATAGAAAAGCGAGGGACATGTGGCTGAGTGTTGCATCTAAAATATGTGATTTGTGAACATCATAATGGCCCTATATGCTGTTTGGAAATTCGGGCTCTTGGAGCGTGGCTATAGATGCCTTTTCCTCCAAGAAGGGACCTAATGGCCTATTGTTTAAAGAAGGTCTTTCTCAAAGTGTCATCTTTCTATTTCAGACTGCACACCTGGTTTGTGGATTGCTGTTTTCTTCCATCGTTGTATGTGTCGTAGCTTTGTAGGTTGTTCAATGGTCACATAATTTCCATTACCTGAGTTTTTTTAGTAGATTGCTATGAGTGATTTTCAAACAGGGGTAAGGATGAGTTCCATCTGCCCGTTTGCTAAGACTGCACGTCCTCAAGAGGGATGCCCTGTGAACCAGGAAGTGCATCAGACTAGAAACAATGAGAGGACTGACAGTCAGAAGGAATGTCCAGTGAAGAAGCATGATGAGCATTGCGCAGGAAACAGTGAGAAATCCAATGGTGGCAGAAATGATTCTTCAAAAGTTCCTGCAAAATGTCCATTCGGATATGATTCTCATACTTTCAAGTTAGGTCCTCTCAGCTGTATCATCTGCCAAGCACTTCTATTCCAAAGTAGCAAATGTGTGCCTTGTTCCCACAAGTATTGCAAGTGAGTAGTGGATATGACTTGTGATTCTGTCATGATGATCATTATTTAGAATTTCACTTTAGATTGGTTCTAACCATTTTAATCTTTCTTTTTCTTTCTCAGAGCATGCATATCTCGTTTTAAGGACTGTCCAATATGTGGTGCTGATATAGATGGTATTGAGCCTGATGAAGACCTTCAGACTGTTGTTGATCGCTTTATAGAAGGTCATTGCAGAATAAGAAGAACGCATGCTAATAAAGTCTCAAATGATGGAGTAAATGAACAGAAAGATGTGTTGTATGAAGATGTTTCCTTAGAGAGAGGTGCTTTTATGGTGCAACAAGCTATGAGGGTACATCCCACTAATATAAACATAGGGTTTGTCTTAATTTAAGCTGTCCATATGGTTTTAGTCTCCTATGGCCAATGGAATTTTAAATGATGAATGTGTGTATGTCTTTATTACACACTGTCAAACTGATATGGATCTCATATGCAGGCTTTCCGTGCTCAGAATTTTGAAAGTGCTAAGTCAAGGCTGGGCTTCTGTGCTGAGGATATAAGAAGCCAAATAGATAGGCAGGGAAGCAGTTCAGAGTTATGCTCTCAACTTGGTGCAGTCCTTGGAATGCTTGGAGACTGTTGGTATGCCACCTTCTTTATATTGTTTTTCTCCTCTGATCCTGGTAATTCAGTATAAATGGAAGAAAATTCAAAATTGTAAGTGAGACCAAAGGTTGAATGTTGGATGATTACCAATCAATTTAGTCGGGGAGAAGATTAATGGTGTGCATAAAAATCTGTCATTCTATTTTGAAAAGTCTTATGATAAAACATCTATGCAGATTCAACTCATAAGATAAGTGAGTTGTCTTATTTAATCACCTTAATTCTCATACCTCACATTTGCAAGTGCCTGGCTGACTTCAAAGGAATTTTTTCTGATCATTCCTTATTTTCAAGATTTATTGTTTTAGTACTTTTGGAGGATTGTTTCATCTAGGTGGAATTTTCAATCTTTGAGCACTTACATCAATTGTCTAGTTAAGCCTCGTATGCTCTACTCCACTTAAGCATGCCAACATACACACTGTCCTGTTTTATATTTATTTCATGTTGCTCTCTTGAACTAATCCTATAATTGTAGCATAGCATTAAACTGAGAGGCTTTTCTGTTTAATCAGTAGCTTTTGTGATGAATCATTTTTAATTTGTTCATCCCACATGGGATTGATGAATTTTGTTCTTGTCATTATTTGTATAGTATGATTTTCAATTCTTCTCGAGTAAACTCCTATAACATTAAGTAAATTTATGTATTTTGGACAAGTCCCACTAATCCCATAATTCACATTTCTTCAAAAAAAAGAGAAACTTCTGGAATGATTGTTGTACAAGTGTAGGGCAGACACTGAAATCATATGCATGGTTTATTGCAGTCGAGCCATGGGAGATTCTGAATCTGCTGTTACTTCTTATGAAGAGAGTGTGGAGTTCCTCTCCAAGTTAACTGCTAGGGACCTTGAGGTTACTTATAGACAACTCACAACCCTTGTTTGTTTCCTTAAATTGTTTAAAATAGCTTTGATTATTCTGCAGAGACTATTGTTGTTCCAGTTTGCTTTATTATGGTGTAATCCCTGAAATTTTCAGGTGGTGCACACTCTTTCAGTTTCACTTAATAAGATTGGTGATCTCAAATATTATGAGGGGAATCTGCAATCTGCTAGAACCTACTATTGTCGTTCTCTGGAATTTCGTAGGAATTCTCTCAAAGATCGTTCTCGCATGCCATCTCAGGTTAGGCATTCTCATGTTAGTTTATATCTAGTGACTATACTTTGCATCTGCAGTAGGAATTAGGATTCCTGATGGGAGATATCTTTTATTTTTTAGCTACTTATGTTTTAGTTAGGATTCTCAAAATGTACTTAAATATAATGAATTTAGTTTTTGATAATAATTTTGAGGAAGAGAGTTGCTAATTGATTTACAATCTTGATTGATTTTCTTATTTTTCTATGCGCATTTTCCCACCCCAGAGTATCTTAAGTGAGGCTTGGTCATTCAAAAATGCCAAGTTGCTTGCCACTTGTTCGTTGGTTGTCCTGCTTAAACGTCTAAATGGAAGATCACACTTTTTTTAATATTACCTATAAATTTCCACTTGATTCTACTTGTTTTGTATTTGCATCTCCTGGTTTATTCCTTTTCTGTGCATTTAGGTCCTTGATGTTGCAACTTCTCTTGCGAAAGTTGCTGATGTTGACAGGAGTCTTGGTGATGAGAATGCCGCCGTTAATGGGTTTCAAGAGGCCATAAAATTCCTAGAATCCTTGAAGCTTAGCCCAAGCGAAGCTTCATTGGAGATAAAGGTAAGCCAGTTAGTTTCATGTTTTATTCAGTTTTCAGTCCATTGTTTTGGTTTTCAAATATCCGATAGACCTATTTGCACGTAATCGCAGCGGCAATCTGTGCTAGATTTCCTCCACAAACAACTTGAAGATAAACAGTCTCCGGCATCTGCCTCAGTTTGACTCTCTCTCTCTCTCTCTCTCTCTCTCTCTGAAGCCATGTAAAGTCGTCCTTCTATATTGTACCTGTCTATGCAATGTGATATATCTGTGATTTCATATTGCCGATGTTACAGTGAAGCGATGCAAATGAGTATGGAGAAAACTGTCAACATTGGTTGAGAAAAATCAGCATTTTTGCTACAGCCCATTTTTCATTCTAGCTTTGTAATCGCATAAATGGAAGATCTGCTTGGTGAGTCAGTACCAGATAGAGATCTTACGTTTAGATCATTCCCGTTTCCGAGTCTCATGCTGGCGTTTGGGTGAAGAAATGTGAGGTCTTGCTGATGGGTATGAGATCGTCTTTGTAACGATATTGCAAATTAACGAATATCATCTGACTCTTACATTACGTTAATAGTTGAGAAGTGGGTTGAAATATGCTATGCTGCCAATATATTTTGTATCAACCACTAGAATGGTACAAAGTCATTTGCTAGTGTGCTAACTCTAAATCTTAAAATGAGACTGAACAAAGTTTTACATATGATGAATTAGTCTTAGCATTTTACTTGTTCTTTCTTATTTCATGAAACTTATATCTAAGCCTTGTTTGGATGAGATTTATGATTTTTGTAGATTTTAGGGAGGATCTCGTCGGGGATCCCGTGCTCCGGCCACTTCTTCAGGATCCACTGCATTCTCAAGTGGTAGGAACTGACGCTCTCCTCCTCTTTCTGCTTTATGGACATACTCGTTCCAACCCTCTCCCCATGCATTGTCAGCTACCCACTTGGCAGTCGTTCGTCCGATTTCTCCTTTCACAACAATCGACTCTTTAATATTTATATCTAAGCCTTATTAGGATAAATCTGAATCAAATAGGTTTGCCATAATCTTTAAGATTTTGCATGTTAGAAATGAATTCGTTTTTGCATAAATATGATAATCGACGCTTTGGTGGTGTTTGGAGGAGATTTTAAACATTATTTTAAAATCTTATCCAAACAAGTGTGAAAAGACTGATTTTGAACAAAATTGAATTGATATTGCGTGGTATTTTGTAGTTTATTTTAAAAAAATATATATCTTAAAAAAAAAAGAGTTAACTTCACCCATGGAAGTTCATTCTTTTATAGTTGATCATAAGTTCAGATGAAGGAAAAATGTTAGTAATAGATAGACAAGTTAGCTATAAAAATTTGTCATCTCCTAAACGTGAATTCTAAAAATAATATATTAAAGGAGGTTTGTGTACATTGAAAAATAAAAAAAAATTATAGTTTAATTATAGATGGAATTCCTCGATCGAAAAGGAATTCGCGTGAATTCCGCTGGTACATAGGTTAGTGCTGGACAAAATTCTTGAAAAGGAAAATCTTAGATTTCATTGATATAAAGGGGGCTTTGTGCATTCAAGTAAGATTAGATAACTTTGGGAAAATAAATATTAAGAAAAGGTTTCAAGATTAGAGGTGTTTGTATACGATAGAAATATTAGAAAATCATTTCTCAACATATTCAAAACTATTTTCCCACTTTATCGACCTCCCCTCCTCTAAATTCATAGGAAACATTCAGAAATTTCGTTGATCCCAATCACGTGTGTTTTCACTATTCCTTGTCGTCACCCATTTTGTTTGTCGTCAATTTCCTCCTTCTACGATTCCTCCTTTCGTCGCATCACCCATCGCTTTCTCCTCCATCTTTGCCTGTTGTGTCACTTGCTGCTCCCTCCTTCCTCATGACATGCACAATTCTCTCAATGAAACCCAACAAAAATTGTCTAATGTCACAGGCTTCTTTCCTTGCGAGCTTCCCTCCACTCCCACCCCCCCCCTCCATCCTCAAACTCTTCTTGGAGGTCTTCAACCCTAATGTAGGAGTGTGATAAACATTTCTTTTCTTTTCTTCTAACTATCACCATAGCCCAGACCCTTTTAAAAGAGGGAGTGCAATGATGGGTCTTCAATTCAACGTCGTCATGGGAGTGTTTTTTTTCTTTTCTTTTAACCAGAACCGTCGTCATTTCTGTTGTTTTCTTTCGTATCAAAGAAAATGTTTTCATTTCTCACCTTATTTTTAAAAAATAAAAATAAAAGATGATATGAACTTATAATATAATAAATAATATATAATTATAATAAATAACATATTAAAATAAATAATAACGTTAATGTGATATCAAGAAGTATGATTATAATAATAAATAAATAATAACATATTATAATTATAATAGATTAAAATAAAAAAATAACGTTGAAAAATGATACTAGATTATAATACATTAAAATATAATAGCATTAATATTATAATAATAAATAATATATTAACATATTCAGCAACTTAGTAATATGTTAAATAAGTAACATTAATTCCAACTTAATAATATTAAATAATACATTAACATATTATTTCTGAAAGAATGAACAATGTTGTTTATATTAATTACAAATATATTATTTCACATGTTACATCTATATTTAATGAAATGTTAATATATACTATAATATTTAAAATATTACTTTTCAAATATAATATTTTTAAATTTATTATTTAAATTTTTAAAATTATTGAATTTTTAATTTTCTATTATTTTTATCAAGTTAGTAGTAATTTTTGTCAATTTAATATTTTAATTTATTATTTAATATTTTAAAAAGTATTAAATAATACATTTTTTGTCATTTCTTACAATTACATAAACATCTTATTTTTCATTTTTCGATCATTTCCTCTAAATGTATAAACGACGTTATATTTTCTATCATATCTTGTCATTTTTTATTTCTTACAATTTTTATTATTTCTCGTTATTTCATTTTCTAACGAGAAATATGCGTAAATGAACTTTATAGGTTGATTCCTTAGTGTGCGACAACCCTTAACACTTTTTCTTTTAATCAATCAAAATGCATCTATTTCTTTTTATTGCAATGCAAACATTAAATTTTCTATTCTCTGAAAGACGAGGTCTTCTCTCTTTTTTCTCTTCAATCTGTCGAAGGATTTTTTTTTTTGTATTCGTTGGATTCCCTTTTGTAAAATTCGCCTAAGCCCCCCCACAGTGGAAGTGGAGCAAACAGACAAGTTCACAAAAAAATCATAGGATCGTGCACGTTGTGGGTTCACAGCGACATGCAAAGAGCTTTTGGACAGGAGAAGACGACGTATGAAGCCTTTGGAAACTAGCGGAGAACGAGAGAGAGAGAGAGAGAGAGAGAGAGTCAAGTAGCGACGACACGTTCAAATTTTACTTCCCTCACTTGCTCTTGCTTGCCTTCTCATGCTCTCACCTTTACTTGCCCTTGCTCACCCTTGCCCTCGCTTTTGCCCTCTTGCTTGCACATCACCCCTCATTGTCTGTGTATCGCCTATCATCATTGCCTACGCATTGTCTGTCGTCCCTCTCACATCGCCCATAGGTTTCATCTCGTTATTTATTTCTTCTCCATAGGACTAAGTTTTATGCATTATTTATGTTGTTTTAGTGTAGTTCTTTCATAGATTTCAATTATAGGTTAGGTTGAGGTCAAAATCTTGTATTTTTACTATTGAAATTAAGTGAGTTCATTGTGATCTATAGCAAAGTCTTTTGCAATAGTAACTAAACCACTTGAATGTTGTGTAATCTTCTGAATGCTGCATTATTGTTGGTCTACGAAATCCCAGATTTATCAATTTTGTTAGAAAGATCATCAAAAGGGGTTTTATTTTTATGAAAGATTTAAAGATATTATGAAAGATGGGAAAAGTAGGTGAAACTTGTTGATATTATATAAGGGGTTTGCAGATTTTAATGTTGTTGAAGTCCTTTGATTTTGTCATTAGCTTGCATTTTACAACAGAAAGAATGTTGGCAGTAACACACATATTATCATAAACTTTACAACAGAAAGAACAAAACATCAATGCACGTTGAATATGCCCAAAGGTGATTTAAGTCATCCATACATAAGATCATAAGTATTGCTCACCTGCAAACATAAACAGAATGGCTATTTTTGTGGACCTTGTTGTACATTGGTAGTGTAACAATTTATTATACATAAATAACTAGTAATATATTTTCTATTGTTGTTTATACATGTTTGCTTGTATGTTATTTTCAAATTTCTTAAGTTCATTTGAATTGTATATGAGTTGGTAAATAATATGACTTGTTAAATAAATTGAAATACATATGAGTTGCATATACATACATTGCATTCATGTATGTAGTGCTTTGATATTTGTGTAGGCATTTTAAGATAATGGCTAGTTCAAAAAGAAGTTGTTGCACTTGAAATGCAAAAGTAGACGAAGAAATCTTAAATATTTTGGTTGAAGTTGTTAACGAAGGGAATGCAAGAACCCATGATGGGAAAATTCGAATGGAAGTATGGAATGAGATAATAGTCAAATACAATGAACGTACATGAGCAAAAGTTACTAAAAAAAATGTAGATAGTCGAATGAAGACTAGGCGTTTGATGTACAAGAATTACTCAAAGATTGCAAATCAAAGTGGTTGGGGTTGGGATTATGTGAATGGACATATGGATATTAGTAATGAGGTTTGGGAAGACTTTGTAAAGGTAATATTTGCTATAATAATTTTAATAAACTTTATTATACAATATTTTTTAACATTTGACATAATTTTGTGTAGGCACATCCAGATTGCAAAGCTTGTAGAGGGAAGGCTTGTTTGATTTATGACCAACTACAAGTGCTTTTTGGATTAAGTATGGTAACTGGAAACCATAGTAGACAAGTAATGGAGGATACAAACTTTGATGTAAATCAGTCAATTTCCTAAGATGACACATTACACAAGATATTACAGGATGACCTTCCATCATTTACACAAGTTGAACATGAACCTTCTGATTCTAATATAGGAAGAGGGTGTTCTCCTTCAAGCATTAATAACAATAGCAAGAGAAAGGCAAAGCAAGCAAGGCCATATGTAGAATCTCAAGAAATAATTGTAGCAGCAATTAGAAACATGGCTGATGTTTTTAAATTGTATTATGAAAAAGAAGAGATCAGTAAGGTTGAAAGACTTCAAGCTTTACTACATTTTTGTGATGTGTAGGAAAGAAAGTTAGAATGGAATAGTAAACAAGCAACATTAGTTGTTCAAGCTTTACTTGACTTACTAAGTTTGAGAAATATGGAAATCTTTCAATCAATGAAATTATTGCAAAAGCATGAAATGCGAGATCAATTTCTTGCACTTCTAGTGGATATGTGTGTCATGCGGCTATAGTTTAACTTGTCTACTTGAAGTTATTTGTAGTAGTATGATGAATATTTCTTATGTTGTGGCATGTTTAACTTTTGTTATGTAGTGGTATGATGAACTTGTGTTATAGTATGTTGAACATTCGTTATGTAGTAATGTAGTGGCATTTTTATATCTTTTGTGAATTTTTTAGGTTATTGTATACAATTTTTTTAGTATGTTCAAAACATCTTATCCATGTATTTTATTCTTAGGTTCAATACATTAGTACAACGTCTTCATTTGACATAGCACTTGAGCAAGAAGATGAGGAAGTAGAAACAAGACAACAATTTCTTACTTATGTTTGGAGTAACATTTGTGCTATTGCAAGTAGTTTTAGAAGTACTTCAATTGCAACAAATAGAATTTTTAACAAAGAAGGTTAAGAATACATTGCTAGGTTGTTAGATCCTTCTTTATTATATCAAGCTTATAATTATAGGAAAATATATAGGATGAGTCAACATGTATTCCTTAAATTTTATAATTTATTAAGGACGAAATGAGTAGTAATAGATGGGAAGAATATGATAGTGGAAGAGAAGTTTGAAATTTTCCTTGATACAGTTGGCCAAAATCAAAGGTATGAAGTAACACAAGAGCAATTTTCTCATTCTTCACGAACAGTTAGTACTTATTTTAATGAAATGGTTGATGCAATATTACGTTTGAGTGATACATTATTAGCAAAACATTCAATTATCACTCCTGCTCAAATTGAAAGTGGTGGAAATGTTTTCCCATATTTCAATGTACATTTATATCATTATCATAATAGGTATATATACGATTTGTGTATTTCATTTGGTCACTTAGGTTTAGGGTTTTAATTTATATAGAATTGCATTGGAGTAATCGATGAGACACATATCATGACAACTATTTATGGACAAGAAACTACAAAGTTTAGAAATAGGAAAGGAGAATTATCTTAAAATGTTATGACTACATGTAATTTCAATATAGAAATTACTTATGTTCTTGCTGGCTGGGAGGGATCAGCAGTTGATGCTCGTATACTATAAGACGCAATATCTAGACCAAATGGACTACGAGTTTCACTAGGTACTAATAAAAGTTGGTATGCATATGAAATTATCATTTCTTACATTGTTGGTATACTAATAAAAGTTGGTATGTAGGTAAATTTTACTTAGTGGATGTTGGTTATCCAAATCATCTAGAATTTATTTGTTCATTTTGAGGTATTAGATATCACTTGATAGAGTATAACAATAATAAAAAACCAATGAATGTTGTTGAGAATTTTAATTATAGGCATTCACAATTGAGAATAGTAATTGAACGTATATTTGAGGTTATAAAACATCAATTTACAATTTTACGTAGTTACATGTCATTTCTATATTAAACACGTGTGATAATTGTTATTGCATGTTTCTTACTTTATAATTTCATTTGTCAAGTAGATTCAAACTGATTTTCTTAAAGATTTATAAGATTAAATAACATAAGTTGACATTGTTGATGAGATATTAAATACAAATGAAGGAGTAAAAGAAATAAGGAATATTATTGAAATGTCTCAAGAAGAGAAGAAAAAAATAACTGATATAATGTGAGAAAATATTATAAATACTATGTGGGAAGGATAAAGAAGTTGAATTATTTGAAATTCATTTGTATTTGAATATTGTTGTAACATTTTATTTCATTTAGTATGTTATAATATTTAAGATATTTGAATAAAATATTGAACTTTCAAAATATTGTGAATTTTTTATAAATTAATTAATAATTAAATATTGTTAATAATAATATTTGTCTTTTATTATTATCTTGAAAAATCTTTTAAAGTATAAAAAATATTTATTTATAATTTATATTAGTTTACTTTACTTTACTTTCTGAACATATACTAACACCTTCAAATATTTAGAATTTCTCAATCTTTTTTAAACTTTATTAAGAAGTGGAAGTTAATGGAAGTAATTTCAAATGGTTTTTAACCCCAATTTTCAAAAATGGCTAGAAAAGTTTACCTTTACGTTTGGAAACCATTAGAATTTATTTTCTTTCTAGGAATGGAATGTGTTCAACAATAAGTATTCTAATTAGGAGTGAAATTTTCCTTATGTTTATTTTATGTCATAAAATAGTAATTAAACTCGGTATTCTTAAAAGGGGAAGAGAAGTCTACAACTTACTTATGATGATGTCTTTTTTAATTAGAAATTTTTAGGGTTTATCTCATAAAATGGTAACTAATAATATGTAGTTGCATGTTAAGTACTTACAATTCCATAATTAGGATTTAAAAAATATGGTTTATCCTTTTTGTCTTTTTTACATCATTTTTTACTTTACAAATAAAAATAAATAAATAATTTAATCTATTTCAAAGTAAGAATGTCGACGTGCCATTTTTGTAAATAACATATCAAATTTAATACTGATTTTTAAGTTTTATATGTTTAATATATTAAAATTGATATAAATAAACTTTATAAATGTTTTTGATTTATTATTTCTATAAATAATACATCGATTTAAAAATAAATAAATTCATGCTGTGTTGACCTACGTGTTTAAATTAAATCATGCCCCCAACTCAAATCAAATCATACCAACTCAATTAACATGTTTACTTTAAAGAGGGAAAAGAAAATAATTTCCCTTTTTTTTTTGAAGAAATTTTTTCTTTTCTAGTGGAAAATTAAGTTTCGACGAAGCCCCCTCAAGTTTCCTCAAAACTTCGTTACATCCTCTCCTGTTTTAAACTTTCAGAAGTAAAACGACCGTTGCTTCTCGTCCTCTTCCTCCTCATCCGACGACGATTCGACTCCACCACCACGACGTCTATGCCGAGACACGGAGGCGCTTGCACATCGACGGCGAGGAAGCCGCTCTCCGACGTGTCCAACGGGGCGAAGCCCTCGAGAACCTGCAAGAAGGCGATGGCGAAGAAGAAGAAGGAAGAAGAAGGCCCTGGTGGTGCGGGAGATGACGCCCTCGACCGGCTCGCCGTCGCGCACAACGAGGTGTCGAAACTTGCTGGGAAGGTAAATGGTGAAGGATAAAAGGTGAAATTATTTTTTTATTTTTTAAATGTGGTTTGGGCTTGAAGATTCGATGAAACCCTAGCGTTGGTGTCTGGGAGAAAGGGTGGGTTTGTTTTTGGTAATGACGATACCGTTGGTTCGATTGAAATGGTGTCTTCTAGGGTGAAAGGTTCTTGCTTTTTTTTTGTTGGCTGGTGGATAGGGTTGGGGGGGGATATGGGATGGAAACCTAGGGTTAATCTTGGTGACCTTACGAGAATCGCTGTTCGGATGTTGAAGGAGCTTTCACATGATATTGCAGTGATTATCTGTGTTAGCTTGTTCAATTTTGTTATTTCTGTGACTGTGTTTAGGTTACTTAATGTTTATTTCAGAAAACTTCGATCTTCCTTACAAACGTTATCTTCACTACAGATTGATGAAATGGTTCTTCTAGCCTTTAAACATAAGCTGACTAAGCAGGGAAGCAGCGAAATTGAATCTTTTATATGTTTCTTGTCTGAAATGCAGTCATCATTGAGGGTATGCATCCCGTTACTTACTATTTTCTGCGTACAATGCACCCATGTATGGCTCTCACTTCTAATTTCTATATTGTCAGGCATGGATTCAGAGGTTTGAGAAAGCTTTTATATGCTCCTCCTCCTCTGCTGCTTCACATGACGAGGTTAAGCAAAGCCCATCTGATAAAACTATTACTGATCCAAAAAGAGAAAATGTTTTTGACAACCACATAGAAGAGCAGTTGATGGACTTGGTAGTGTCTCCTTCCCCACTTGTGTCGTGGCGTGCTGATACCTGCATTATGGATAGTGGCAAACAACTCTTTCTGCTCACACCATTGCCCAAATCAAGAGCAGCATCCTCTAAACGGCAAGGCATTTCTAGACAAATTGTGGAAAATACCAGTAAAAAGGACCCCTCTAGTGCTGTTGGATTGCCCCCATTGTCTTCTGCTCTAAAAGTTCTTCATGATGCGAAATCAGAAACAACTGAAGTGAAGCTCAAGTCCAAAAAGAAATTGCTTTCTGAAGCCTCAGAAATTGAGACAAAAGATGAAAAGGAAATCAAATCTCCTCTGAAATCTCCAAACAATAAAATCAGAGACCTGTTTGTGTACCTCCACACTCCACGTCATAAGTCCCCATTCATTAAGAGAAATGGCTCTCAACAAGAGGATATGAAATTTCTCAATGCAACTCCGTGGGGTCCCCGCAATAATGTTGGTAATTGTACAAAGTTTTTGGACATGCAGCTTCTTATAGAAAAGCCAGCAACTCAAAGCAAGGATATAAATAAAACCTTCGAGTGGTTTCTATCCCCTCCTAAAACCTGCGTGCTAATGGAACCACCATGTAGGAAAATGCCTCTTGCTTCAACAAGCGATAATTCTCCTAGACAAGGTTTGCCTCCATCCATTGATACATACATACACATATATTACTGTGTGTTTTTAACTTCTGAACTGGTATTTTTCTGATATCCTTTATCATCCAGGTGTCAACTTCTTGGAAGCGAATGTTCCTGAGAGCACTCCCATTTGGAAGGGAATTGGGAGCTCAACATGGAAAGATAAGAATGTAGGAGAAAGCACATTGAAGAAGGAGCTATGGGCTAAATTTGAAGCAATATCAGCACCTGGTGTGCGGTTTGATGCCCCAGACTTCCAAATGACGTCGAAGAAAGGCTTTTTGGAGATGCTTGATGAGGCCTGTGAAACAGAATGGGTCCTTAAACGGGAGCTACTTGACAAATCTCCTCCATTGTAATTCAAATTTTGACCTTGCAACCCAATCCAAAAATATTCTGGGCACATTTCAAAATAAATTTTAGTGCTAATACCCAATAGTGACCGCTCCCCTCTTCGAATCTTGCCTATGCTTAATCTGCGAAAATCTAGTGTTTCTCAAAGTTCATGATTTCAAGAAATTAATAGTTAGAAATCTCAGTTGGTACTTGAATTACTTTCATATTTTTTCATGTCTGTCACACCTTGATTTGTTTAGATAACTCTCTCTTTTTTATAAAAACCCTGAGGTAGGAACCCAAGAAATTCATGGAAGTACAAGTAAGAGGGATTAAACGTAAATCTTACAACGAAAGAGTTACTACAATCAAAACATGGAAAAAGGACTCAACTCCTTTTGCAACTTGGAATACCTCATTTGTCCAGGATGAATTATCCTCTTACCTACCTCGGCAAATCTTTGACGAATTTGCAATATGCATGTCTCCTCAAATGCGATCTTTCTTTGGCTGAATGGCTCACCACTTTCTTACCCTTTCTATAGACACAAGAGAGAAAAAAAAAACACTTATTTGTTCAATTGCAAGAACTTAAACTAAAACCAATATCCCTTGAGGCATAATAGGCACGTCTCCTCCCTCATTGATGAGCGGTGGTAATTATATATCACTAGAAGACGTCCTTAAAGTCCCACCACTAGAGCCTTGATGCCTCATCTGTGTTTAACTTCGTCTTCTCACATTAAACTCACGTCCACTTAATCCCCCTAATGTTCTTTTTAGAAACATGCAAGCTACCATTCACCTGGTTTGTAGTAACTCTAAAGGACTCTAGTGATCCAACATAGATAATTTCATATCTATGTCTCCAGCATTCCAACAAGAG
The DNA here is from genome assembly GCA_036874045.1 of Cymodocea nodosa. NCBI lineage: Eukaryota > Viridiplantae > Streptophyta > Magnoliopsida > Alismatales > Cymodoceaceae > Cymodocea > Cymodocea nodosa. Next base: position 21,465,901 of record CM072336.1, read on the forward strand.
AGAGGTCACCACATATTTCTGAAGCTTAATATTTTCCCTTTTGCTTCTAATCTGTAGCATTCGAAGAGTCCAAATCCTCCAATCCTCTTGATTTCAAAGTCTGATATTGAAAATTCCAAAATACCGACAATTGTAGTACAGCAACAGCCCATTTCCCATTAAAGAAAAGGTGATTTGTAGAACCTTCTTCCTTCCTTACCTTACAGTTGGCAAACACATGTTGAAGTAAGAGAAACTCCTCTTCTCTTCAAGTTCTCATTAAAATGCTACTTAATGTTGGGCTATTCATGGCTACAGTGCTAGGAACCATGATTTCTAGATAATAACAGGACTTGGGTAGCTAGGGATTGCTATCCAAGGTGGATGATAACTTATGATACCATAAAATCCAAAAGTGCAATACTAGTTCTAAATAAGAATTAACATTAAATCAAGTCCCAACTACCCAACAAAGTATTTTACATGACACCACCATTTGGATCTAGTAACTAAGATGAGGCCAACATTGGCAATGGGACTATTGTAATAAATGAAATCTTTAGATCAGATTTCAAATAAGAAAAAAGGTGACAACCTTGCAAGTTTTGTTAACTTCAACAAGGAAATTGCACATAAAATGCTCCATGTAGATGACACATTTTTTCACATTTTTTTCCTTTTTTTTTTTTTTGCATTTTCTTCTTCATATCATTCTTTCCTTTTTTCTCTTCCACGTTTTTCTTTACTTTCAATCTTTCTCTCTTTTATGATCTCTCTTTATCTCATTTGCCATTGATATTATATAGTTTTTCATTAAATTTAAATAAATACAAATGAAATTTTAAATCAGATAATAAATGTTATTCTAGTGCATTTCTTCTCTTCCCTTGATAATGGTACAGATGGCTTGAATAAATACTTGCTTGATTGCAAAAGATCTGACACAATAAAATTTTAATCAAAATCAAAGGGAAAAAAAATCACATATAGGGGGGATTTGTGCACTTAGAATCTAATAGAATTGAAAATTTTTTTCGTCAGATTATGAGTGATGAGGTGTTTGTACCGTTTGGAAATCCAAAGAATTTGAATTCCAATCATGTGTAAAGGTTGAGAAAATGAATTCCCAACCTAAAAGGTCGGAATTCATTTTTTGACAGTCGCCCACTCACGCTCAGCCCTAACATCTGCACGCTCGCCCTCGCACTCGTCGACACCCACGCTCGACCCCGACACCTGTGCACTCGCCCTCACACTCGCCTGCACTGTCGCCCTTGCCCACGCCGCAGTTGATTCCCCCTCGCACTCATTGACCCACGCTCGGCCCCGACACCTACGCGCTTGCCCTCGCACTCGCCTACACCGTCGCCCTCGCCCGCATCACAATCCATTTCCCCTCGCGCTCGTTGGCACCCACGCTCAGCCTTGACACCTACGCGCTCGACCTCGCACTCGCCTGCACCTTCTTCAATAGTAAGTTTGCTGGTGGAAGGTACATTTCAATGCTACTTTCTTCACAGATTTGTAATACTGTTGATGGTGCAAAATATATTTTCACATTCGAATGCTACTTTCTTATGGTTGAAATTGCATTAATGCAAAATAATTTGTAATACTGTTGATGGTGCAAAAGTATTTTTTATGCACAAATAAATAAATTTGCACAACCTACATTAATCACTACCATTTACAATACCTAGATATTTATCTTGTTAAAGTATATTCATTTGTAGATAGGTGTATATTGTGAATCTAATGTTTATGGTAATGTCCATCTCTATGTTATGTTATGGTGCATTTTATATTATGTTCATATATGTATTCTTAGGAAATGGAAAACAAAAAAGGATGTGGAAGATCTTATTTTAGTTGGAGTGTTCAAACGAATGAGATGATATTAAGAAGGGTGTGCGATGCTATTAAGGAGGGTAATGGTAAAACTCCTGATGGAAAGATATGAGTTGATACTTGGCTGAAAGTAATTGATGATTATAATAAAGAAACAAGAGGTAACATCCAAAAGAAAAATATTGATAGTCGAATGAAAACATGGTGACAAATGTACAAGATTTATACCAAGATTGGTGCACAAAGTGGTTGGGGATGGAACTACATTCATGGACATACTAATATCGCAAAAGAAGTTTGGGATGAATTTGTTATGGTTAGTTGAATTTTTTCAAATTTAAATTTAACATTTGATTAGCTTATAATTTATACTAATATTTTTTTTTTCCTAATAAGTTTATCTAGAATGTGCACAGTACAAGGGTAAAACATGTCCTATATATGACCAGCTTCAAATAATATTTGAAGGAAATCTTGCAACATGCTCAACTAAAATGAGTATAACAAATCTGAGTGCAGTTGTGAACTTGAATGAAGATACAAATGACCTTGATAATGTACTTCTTACACAAAATACTATGGAATTTGAGGCTGAAACTCAAGATCATTTTCCTACTCAAGCTCCTTCTCCTAGTTTGAATGATGTACATTCATGTAGGAAAGGAAAACGTCCACGTCCACATGCTGAATCACAATAACTTATGGCAACTACAATGAACAATGTTGGTGTATCACTTATGAATTATTTTAGTGAGTATATGGAAGAAAATTCGAGGAAAATGGCATACACAAAGCGTGTCATACAACTACAAGAGAACATGATATCGATCCAAAAGGAAAAGATGGCATTTACACAACGTATTGAAGAAAGAAAATTAACATACATGGAGAGGAAGATGGAATTGTTAGAGAAAAAAGATCGTGAAGAAGATGATGTTCTCACTATTTTACTTTCACTTACAGATCTTACAGAAGAAAAATACAAGGTAATGCAATTATTGGAGATAGAATCAAAGAAGAATCAATTTAGGCATCTACCACCGAACATGAGAACTTCATGGTTGAAGTTTAATTTGAAATGATGTGGCTTTTTCATTTAAAAATTTAAATTTTGTTGAACATGTTTGAATTTATTGAACTTGTGTTATCCTTATGTAACATGGTGTAAACATTTTGTTGATGTATGCATTGTTTTGCATTGTATGCTATTATTATGTTTTCTTTATTAAATCATAATTGGTATGATAGGTACAGATGCAGGGACTGAAATTTATGAAGACATCTATGTCCATTATTAATGAAGACGAAGAATGAAGGAAGAAAAAAAGAAAAGTTATATTGGGAACATGGCAATTTCTATATGGAATTATTATAAATGGGATTCAAACATCCAACACTCGTATATACAGTACGGAATGAGCAGAATATGTACAAAGATTGTTAGATCCATCATCATCATATTAAGCATACAACTGTAGGAAAATTTATCAAATGAGTCAACATGTTTTTTCACAATTTTGTGGATTATTAAGAAATATGAAAGTAATATCAGATAGTAGAAATATGAGTGTAGAGGAGAAACTTGCTATTTTTTTAGTAACAGTTGGACAAAATCAAAGGTATGGAGTAACTAGAGAGCGTTTTCATCGCTCAACATGGACTGTCATTACATATTTCAATGAAATGATAAATGCTATATTAAAAATAGGTGATATACTTCTAACTAAACATGAAGTTGCTACACACAATCGAATTCAGAATGATGTTAATGTTTATCCATATTTCAAGGTACACACTTCAATCTTTATTTTTATTTTAATATTTCATGTTATTCATTTATATATTAATTAAATTTGTTTTTAGTATGAGTAGGATTGTATAAGTGCTATTGATGGTACACACATTAAAGCCACAATTTATGGAAAAGAGAATGCCTGATTTAGGAATAGAAAAGGTGAATTGTCACAAAACGTATTGGCTGCATGCAATTTTGATATGGAATTTACTTATGTTTTTAGTGGGTGGGAAGGTTTAGCTGCTGATGCTAAACTCCTTCAAAATGCGACAACTCAATGCAATGGTTTACAAGTGCTACGAGGTATACAACTTATGATCTAACTTTATGTCACTTATCAATCAAAATTGAATTTATTTCAAATGATGTTCAAATACATGCAGGTAAATTTTACTTAGTTGATGCTGGATTTCCAAATAGGCCTGAGTTTATATGTCTATTTCGAGGTGTTCGATATCACTTATTAGAATATGAAGGAAATCGACAACCAACAAATGTAGTGGAAAACTTCAACTATAGACATTCATAGTTGAGGACAGTAATTAAACATACATTTGGAGTAGTCAAACATCGTTTTGTAATATTACGAGGATATATGCCATTTCCTTTCACAACTCAAGCAAAAATAGTGTTGACATGTTTTTTAGTTCACAACTTCATTCGTAAAGTAGATAAAATAGACTTATGTCAAGATCTTGAAGATGAAGTACAAGAAGATGAACGTGATATACAAGTTGAAGACTCTACAAATGTAGAAAGACAATATGAAATAGTTAACACTATTGGAAACAACATGCAAGAGTAAAGAAAAGAAATTGCAGATAAATTTCATGAAAATATTATGTATGCAATGTGGGATGGTTGTGAATGAAAATATTATAAACATCATAATGAGTAAATTTTTTGTAATATACCTTTTTTTGATCATTACGAGGAATATATAATTTATAATTATCCTTTTGTTGTTTTAAATATGTAATATAACGTATAAGTTATCAATTTTTGTAATTTTTGATTTATTTTATATAATGATATATTTAATTAATTGATAAATGATATATAAGCATTTATTTTGATAATATGTTCATTTATTAATGTAAATAATTTATTAATAAATTAATTACATTTTCACTAATTACTTTAATTCATTACTTAATTTTATTAAAAATCAATTCTATTCAATTCCCTTCAATTCTGTCATGTGCACAAACACCTAAATTTCAATTTCCGTCAAATTCCTGAACGTACACAAATAACTAGATTTTGAATTCTTTCTGTCAAATTTTGTAGAATTCAAATTTCATTAAAATTTAAATTCTATGGAATTCAAATTTCAGATATACAAATAGGCTCATAAAATTAAAGTTTATCTTTACTTATGAAATTTATGTAACTTCCATAGGGAGTTTGTGTAGGGAATGAAGATGAAATTAGAAAAAAAGAAAATTTTGGTTTTTGTAGGTGTTAGGTGACAGTTGGAAAGTAGGGGAAATACTTATCCCCTGCCTTCCAATTATAAAAGGTCAGTGAGCAAGATTTTGGACCCCCCACCCCACACATTCGAAATTTTGAGAAACCCTCGTTCTCCATTGATGACTAAAAAGTCATCAGTCAGCTCGACCCCTTTCCTATCCAGCTTTGCTTGCCGGTTGTTGGTTCTTCCTCTGACTGGGGCGCAGGCAAAAGGCATTTCAAAGCATCCAGCTTCGGGAAACTTCTTTTGCTAGTCCCATTTTAGGGAAGAAGAAGGTGTGAAGACACGACGATGCACCTGTAAATCACTGACGTAGCAACAGAAGAAGGTGACCTATCAAGACACAATTACGTTGCAAGATTGGCGGTAGTAGCCACATCTTGTGAAGATATGCAGCAACAGCAATAGCCTCGTCTCCTCTCTATATTGCAAGGTTGGTGGCAATACTCTTATTTCTGTATGACTTTTCTCTTGTCTGTGTTGTAAGGTTGGGTACTCTATTAATCATTGAAAAGATGTATGTTTGGTCTTCTTATTTAGGGATTTAACTGATTTGCAAGGATGGGTGCTCTATTAGTCTCTGTACCTAGAGCAATCTTGTTTTATGATTTCAATGCAATTACTATGACTAATATTAGGCTGTATTTGTCAATCTATCAAATAGAAGTTCACTATTTCTTGGTAGATCAAGTTTATAGTTATATTTTGATCAGTCCATCTGAAAAACAAAAATTTACTCTTTAAGAATTGTGTGCATAAATTTCTTTTAACATGTATTATCACAGAATGTGTAATGCACTTCAACTAATTATGCAAAAAGTAAACTTGAAGATATATCATATAATTTCAAGTCATGATTTGTTGGATATGGCATGCCAAGACCATAAGCAATGTTACCATGAAATCCATGATTCAAGCTAGTGGATTTTCCATGAAATGCCATGTCATGTTGTAACTCCTGTTGTGCAATTAGTGCCTCAACATGCTTTTTGATAAGAGATGTTCGAGTGTAAAATATCCATATAGCTCCTTCCAAAAGCATGGTCATTATAATTAAAAGTAGGCTGAATTATTGAATTAGCCCCTTGCACAAACTATCCATGCAATGGATCCAAAGTTGGGACTTTGGAAAGCCTACCCCACTTGGTTTCTACTCCTTTCAAGATATTGTCTGTCTATATCGCCACACAAGGCAGAAAATGATGTAAAATAAATAAATAATGAAAACAGGTTAATATACAATTTGCAGATACAAATGTATGAACTACAACACTATGTAACAATGAAAATGACGAGGAACCACTTGAATCTAGTCGATTAGTTGTTTCTGTATAGTTTTGGTTTGAGAAACTTTTAGTGTTGGTTCCAACATTATCCCATATTTGGAAGTTCCATTTTGTCATAGAGGCTACTTGAATCGGGAAAGCCAGTGCATATAGAAAAAGATTCCGTTGCAAATTTATTTCTAGAAGATAATTCTTTTGATGGGTATCCTTGCCCATTTACAGAAAACTTGGATAAATTATTATCACTCAAGATACCATTTTTCTTGAATGAATCTTTGCATGCCATCGTAGGTATGGCTGGATCACTTGGAGAGTCGGTCTCAATTCCTGGACTACAATTGACATTATGGTGCGGGTAGTGGTTTTTGTCATTAAGGACATTGAGTAAAAAATTAGACTGACTAGTAAACTCTTGATGAAGTCTGTCCTCTCATTTGGATTGTCAAGATATTTGCATTGATCCTCTTATTTGGATTGTCAAGATATCTGCATTTACTTGTCCTGCTCATTCCTTATGAAGTACCTTTACCTTAAATTGTTGAAATCATAAAAATCCATTTTAGGTGGAAATTAATGTTTGGAACTATGTATTAACATTGAAAATTTACAAATTATAGGTAGATCATCATTTGACATTTTAGTATAGATATTTAGAATTTTCAAACATTGATACTTCCATCATTTAAAAGTAAGGTATGACTCTATACAGCAGCATCTATATAGATCAACTTTTATTAATTAACAAACAATGTAATGCTTGGCATATAAAATATTTTTTTCGTTTATTAATTTTCTTTTTATACATTTGTATGCATGTGATCATTTATATAGAGATTGGTTAAAGATACTCTATTTTAGGATAATAGCTATTTAATGTTTCAGAAATAAATTATTGTACTTGAAATGCAAAAGTAGATGAAGAAATATTGAATATTTTGGTTGAAATAATTAACAAAGGAAATGTACGAATACATGATGGTAAGATTCGAATGGAAGTTTGGAATTAGATAATTACAAAATACAATGATAAAGTAGGTATAAAAATTACCCAAAAATAGATAGTTAAATAAAAACTTGGCAAGTGATATATAAGAATTACTCAAAAATCTCAAATCAAAGTGGTTGAGGCTGAAATTTCATTCATGAACATTGATATTTTTGATGAGATTTAGGATAAATATATGAAGGCAATATTTCTTTATGAAATTTAGAAGATAGTTATTATTCAATTATATTTGTTTCTAGCTTAATATTTGTTATTTTTTTTGTAGATACGTCTAGAATATAAATAATGCAAAGGAAAACCTTATATCATTTATGACCAATTATAGATACTCTTTAGAACTTGTGTGATGATCAAAAGCTATAACAGTCAACCAATAGATAATATGAATTTCTAAGATAATATTTAGATTTCCCAAGATCCAAAATTTTACATGATAATGTCTTCATACTTATAGAAGTTCAGATGAATTCTAAATCTAATACAACACAAGCAGGTTTCCCTTTGGTGACAAATATAAGTGATGTTTGGAGGAAGAAGGGTAAGCAAGTAGGACTTCATGCAAAATTTTAAGAAATTATCACATCAATAATTAAAGACATGGTAGAGGTATCCAAATTGTATTGTAAGAAAGAAGACATTAATAAGGTTAAACAACAACAATCTTTACAATGCTTGAATGATGTAGAGGAAATGAAGATAAAATGGAATAGGAAGTAAGCAAAAGAAGTTGTTCAAGCATTATTGAACTTACTTGATTTGACTAATGTGGAAGTATTTCAATCTATAGAGTTATTACAGAATGGTAACATGAGAGATTAGTTTCCTTCAGTTTCACAAAATATGTAGATGATGTGGTTATAGTTGAACATATCTAATTGAATTTATATGTTATTATAGATGATATTGTTTGCTTTTTATATGTTGTAATATGTTAGTGAATGTTTGAATTTATGGTGTAGTCTGTTAAACTTATATGTTTTGAATATTTGAACTTGTGTTGTAGTATATTGAACTAGTATGTTATTGAATATTTAAATTTATATTGTATTATGTTTAACTACTATGTGGTTGCATGTTTGAATTTATGTTGTAGTGTGTATAACTTATGATGGATGTTTTTATGTTATGTTATAATATCTTTTTTTGATATATTGTAATACATTTTTGTAATCTATTATAATATTTGTAGAATCTTATTGAAATGAATGAAACATCTTCTTCGTGCATTTAAAATATAAACTCTAACCTTGTGATATGTTATCAAGAAGTAGCAATGAGACAAAAAAAAATTGCTCTATTTGGAGTAACATTTATACTATTGCAACTACTTTTAATAGTAATTCTATTGTTACAGATCAACTCTTCAGTAAAAAAATGTTAAGATTATATTTGTAGATTGTTAGATCTTTTTTTTACTATATTGTAGCATTACTATCGACAAATTAAATACTCGAACTCGACATTTGGGAATTCTTACGTCTCAAAAAAGAGTCATCACTTAGTCTATTGAAAGGATAAACTAGGAAAACCCTAAGATGCTATGCAATGTGATACATGTAAATCACATTTGTGCCTTAAAGAAGGGGGGGGATAAGATTAGTAAGCCTAATTATAGAGTTCTAAATAAGTTTTCCAGTTATGTATGTAGAAAGTGTTAAATACCCCATATGCCCAACCTAGGGTTGATCTCACAAATGCTTAAACAAGTATTAGTGTACATGTTGGATGTAAGTACATCTAGGTGTACAACATAAGAAAGTAGTTGAGCCTAAGGACCTAAAGGAGAACAGGTTGACAAACCCATATGAAAGAATAGAACTAGGGGCTTAAGGAAAGTTTGTGTAAATACTCTTCACTCATGTGGTGGATGAAAATAGACCCTAAGTAGACTTAAGCAGACCTAGTTTTAAAATAGGTGAAACCTAACATCAATTAGCTAGTACAATTGACATTAATGTTGTTGATTGACAAGTAAGCAAGCATAACATGCATATGAATGCACAATATGTGGTATGTGAGAATGCATGTAATATGAAAGAAATAAAAAACCATAACAATCATGATATATGAACTTACCCGACTTATCTTTTTTTCCCTTGATTTAAATTAGTGGGAAAAAATGCGTATGAGATACAATACATAAACATGTAGTAATGCATACACAATTTATAAAAATTATAACAAAATGTGTACTAATAAGAAAATTGTGAAATTACTTCTGGATTGAAATAGTTCAAGTCTATAATCCAAGAAAGAAGCGTAACAAAAACATTAAGATAGTTTGGTGTTTAGAGTAAAAAAATGCATAATTCTTAAAACATAAATTAATGATTAAGGGCATATTATATGGCTAATCAGATAGGAATTAGGACATTATATTACATTTGTAAAAATCTAAGACTTAATTGAAATTCATACATAATTAAAAGGAATTAACATTACTTAAGTATTATTTTGGAATTATTGCAAAGTATCTTCTAAAAATATTATTAAATGTTGTTTACACCTAAGTAGTATATGTAGTATTTACATAAGTCATTTTATTACATGTTTCTTTTACTGAACTACAGGAATGAACTAAATCTATTGAATTATCATGTAATTCAATGAAGTTAGTCTGTTGAGTTAATAATTAATCTAACAGAGTTAGTTCGTTGAGTTATGTTAACTCTACAAATCAGTTATTTCATCTAATGTGTGATCATGAGTAGTTACAAGAATTACATCTGAAACTCACATTGCATGATTCACACCTATAACCTCTATTGTGGAATGAATAAGAGATTACAACCATTGATGCACAAGAAAGAAGAATCCAACTATTTAAATTGGCACTAGCAGTTGTTATCAAAAAAAAAAAAAAGGATTGAAAGAAATTTAAAAAAGGAGGGGGGAGGAGTGCTTATTGTATAAAGCATCAGATATTCCTTGAGATATCCTTCTTTTACCACCATCTACCATTCATTAGAGGTCTATAGAGTCATATTCAGAGTTAGGTCAAATCTGATCAAATTGCGGTGATTGATAATTACTGTAGAGGAGTAATCGCATCACAAGAAAAGAATGTTTCTCCACCAAGCACTAAATTATTTCTCAGTAGAAAGATTAAAGCTTTTAGCCTTAGTGTTGGGTTGATATCAATTTGCCAAAGAAGAGATCACCTTACAAAAGTCTAGGTTCACAATCTAGTAGAGAAAAAAGCGTTTAATAGTAAGTGATTCAATCTTTAGAGATGTAACTACATTGCATATAAAATTGGAAGTTGTGGATTTTCAATAGAGTACTACTATTCATCTATTGTCCACATTAAGGAATATTAACATTAACGTTTTTAGTTAAATAGGTATCATGTTTTGTTTATGTATTATTTATTTCTGATTGTCAAATATTTTGTATTTACTTTTCATTTCAGTATGAAACTATATGACTTTATTTTGGAAACTAGTTAATTTTAAATCTTTGAAATCTTGCATTGACTAATTGTTATTTGAGATCATTTGGATGTTAAATTTATTTATTGTTAAATTTGAGATAGGTAGCGATTAGAGTGTGCAAAGTGAGGTGTTTGTATTCTTTGGGATTGCTCAATAGTTAGTCGAATTTAGGTGCAAAAATCTATAGTGAACTTAGGTCCACAGATTTGTCCATTGAATTAAATGTTAACTTAACGAAGTGAAAGACTTGATTAATAAAACACTGCCATTGACTAAAAGTAACCTAGAAATTGATTTTAATCACTTTCTATGGTTCGACCTATACTTACACACTTTTACAATAGACATTGTGCATTTGTAGTTAAGTAAATGAACGAATTTAAGGAATTTAAGTCTCAATTGGGAATTGCTTTGTAACTTGAGCAAATCTAAAATTCAAGAATTTTTTGGCACCATTGTAAGGGAGTAAAAGTTTGAAATCATAAAATAGTAGGTGTTATCTTCATAGCATATAGGTATTGTGTGAATTAATTGTTTGGAACATGATATTTGCATATGCTCGTAGATTTATTAGACCTAAAATTAGTATTTGTGAATTCTACAACTTAGAAGGTCATGACACTGTAGATTGTTTGAAGTTTAGACAGTTATAAATGTCTAGATTAGAAGAGCCATAAATGAAGGATGTCCAATATAATAGAAATAACTATGACATGCCTATGGTTCACCTAGTTAATAATCATTTCATGTCTGAAAATATGTTGAGAGAATGAGAAAATGATGATAAGTGTGCTAGTAGGGAAAATTTTGATGGTCTTGAACAAAGTTTAATGAAATTAGATCAACAACTTATTAGACTAAAAGATTACATGTATCATAATCAAGAAATTGACCAACTAAACTATCATGAAAATTATTTTGAACCCAAAATAGATTATATCTATGAAACTGAGCAAAACTTAAAAAGATTTGACCAAAGAATGGAAGAAATGAGATTAGGTAATCTAGAAAGAAAGTTTAATTTACTTGATGAATTGATAACAAAAATACAATACATTATGAATCAACAAAAAAATATAACTAAAAATCAAAATGTTCAAAATGTGCATAAATTACAAGGGATCAAGACAAAAGAGGTTGAACGAGAAAAACAAGAAATTTTTGATAAAATAAAAATCGAGGAATGTAATTCAACAGAAAAATTAATAGAAATCAATATTCATCTAACTTATAAGAATGATGAATTAACAGATTCCACTCCTAAAACTTCTAAAGAATTGGAAAATATGTGTGTTACCTTGAGATCTGGAACTTATGTGCCACCTAGAATTCAAAAATAAAATCATTTAATTCAAAGTGAAAAAAATATTCAAAATGAAAATAAAAATATCATATCTAAAAATATAGAAATTAATGAAAAAAAATCTGCATTTGAAAGTGAAATTGAAATTAGACAAGAAAGAGACCTAAATAAAGGAGAATTAGAGATTAATTCGAAACAAGATAAGGAACCTCCTTAATCTTGATCTTTAGCGTCTTATTTTAAAAGATTAAAGTAAAAAATCCTTGACAATTAAGATAAAATTTGAAATTTTTTTGAGAAAATTCAAGTTAACATTTTACTTTTAGATCTGTTGCAAAAGATGCTATTATGTGCTAAATTTTTTAAAGACTGGTGTACTAAAAGGAGAGAGCGTAAAGTATTAAGAAAAGTATTTTTAACCAATCAGAATAGTTCTTTATTTTTACCTCAACTTCTTAAAAGTTATCTAATCTAGAAACTTTAGTTATATCATACACAATAAGTAATACAACTTTCGCTAGAAGCTTAATACACCTATGTACAGGTATAAATGTTATGTCGAGTGACATATTTGTTTTCTTAGAATATGAATGTTTGAGTTTTACTAGAATAATTATCTAGTTAGCTAATTAAAGTATAAGGTACCTTAAAGGAAAAATAAATGATCTCCTGATCAATGTTAAGAACTTCATTTACTTTGTAGATATTGTTGTTTTGAATTCCCAAAAATTTATTCATCAAAGTAAAGATATCTTTATAATTTTGGGAAGATTATTTCTGACATCGAGGATAATTATAAATTTTAAGAATGGAACTATGAAATTGGCTTATGGTAATGAGGACACTTAATTAAATATATTCAAATTAGAAGGGGATGAAAGATTAGAGATGTGTTTAAATACTATAAGCTTTTTAGAAGATGAAGGAGACATGCTTGATGATATGATTCAAGAAGAATTAAATAAACAATTAGATATCAATGATATAAAAGAGAGTAAAAATATGGATGAAGATTTAGGAGTAAAGGTAGAGGGAACGTAAAAAAAATCCAATTTTATATATGAGAATGTCAAATTAGGAGTTTTTGCTTCTAATGGTTAACATTTAGATTTAAAATTATTACCACTCGAATTAACCTATAGATTTTTGTAAAGAGAAAGAACCTATCCTATAATTTCAACATCAGTTTTAAATGAAGATCAAATATTTAAATTAGAGGGTTTAGTAAGAAAATATAAAGGAGCATGTGAACATTTGAAAAAATCAGGGGTGACCTGAACACCCACGAATGACGCCAACATCCCACCATCGCGAACCTAAAAGGGGCTCACATTGGTGAAGAAGGAGTTGCCACCTAGTCCTTTAAAGGAAGACTAGGAAAACTTGTACTATCGATCTTTCGTGTATCAAAGGACCGACAAGAAAAGCCTTCCAAGACTCTAGATAAGTTTCTCGGGTATGAGTAGGGAAGGTGTAAGATACCCTACCCGCTTGATCGAAGCTGACCTCTCTAGAGAGTTGTGCAAATGTCTTATCAGGTTTTAAAATGCAAAACAAGAGATTACAGGATAATAAAAAGGTTCCTCCCAGAAACTATAGACTAATAAGGCCTATGTAAAGACTATAGGTCTTTAGTTAAAGTGGGAGAAATGGTCAAAGGTCAAAGTCGAATAGTTGACTTTGACTTTAATTAGTCAAAACTATATAGTTGACTTTGACCAGGGTCAACATAGTTGACCATATCCACTAAGGGGTGACCTATGTGTGAGATCACTCAAAAGATCTACCTAAACATAGGTCTGAGAAGGCGAGAAACTTTGAGCCCAAAAGACCTAAGTAAAGGCAAAAGCTTTTAAGGTTGACTTTTATAAAAAGTCAACTAAAGGTAGAAGGGTCATGTAGAAAATATGCATGATGGGCCCTAGATATCAAAGTCATAGATTTGACATCCCCCCTTTGGCATACCATAAGTCAATATTATGGTCGAACCGCCTCAAAGGGTAAAAAGGTCTAGGATAAAATTGTCCTCAGGGGCTTTTATACAAAATGTACAAAAGGGATCTCCCCTAAGGTAAAAACGTCCTAGAATACACCCAAATAGGTAATATTCCCCCTCTAAGGTATCACATGGAAAGGTAATAAGGTCCTCTTAGAGGATAAAAAGGTCTAGGATAAAATTATCCTTAGGGGTTTTTATACAAAATGTATAAAAGATACCTCCCTTGAGGTAAAAATGGTTCGGAATACATCCAAATAGGTAATATTCTCTTTTAGAGGTATCACATGAAAAGGTAATATAACTCTTCTTAGAGGGTTAAGCTTAAATTAAACCAATTTAAGTAGTGTTGACGTCAGCAATGGAACAATGATGTCATCAAACGGTATGATGATGTCAGTAGATGTCATGATGTCAGCTCGTCAATTGGCTATATTAACCAGCCTAGTTGGTCACCTGACTTGGATTAATTGGCTATAATTGGTTAATCCGGGGGTGGAGCCTCAGATTAATCCTAGGTTAACTGGTCTAACTAGTAACTCGGGTTTAATCCACCGAGCCTGGATCCGATTATGTAGGATTCGGGAACCTGACCTGAATCAAGTTTACCTGGATCTGCACCCCTCCAGGACATGCGTACGATCGAGAATATGTCGACCATCGAAGATCGGACGACCAAGGGGGCTACTGGAGGGACGACGACAGCATCATCTTCTCCGACAACGTCGCTAGTATCCAGCAAACCGTGACTCTCAATCTTGAGATTTGCGATCCTCTCGCCCCCAACCGTTGGTGCCGACACGCGTAGGGAGTCAACAAAGGCTCGACGGCAAAGCGTTGGTGGAGACACCAGGCACGACCACGGTGAAGGCAATGGAGTGGCGGGCGGCTTGCGATAGAGGCAGTAGAGCAGTGGTGGCATGGCGGGGCACGTCGAAGCAGCAATGGCACAGTGGTGGCGCAACGGGACAGTGAAGCATGCGTCGCCAGTAGTGGGGCTTGCGGTAAGAGCGTTAGATCTTAATCTAACAGTTAGGACTAGATGACTCGAAGAACCCTCAGATCTAGATCTGACGATCCTTAACAAATTAATCCAGCAGTTGAGATCAAACATCTTGATCTCAAGCAGATGGTCGAGATCAATTAGATATTAAATCTGATCAAATGGTATAGATGCATTGTGATAATATCTGACGGTCGGATCTCACATGATCAAAAAGAAAAGATCGGATGGTTAGGACTTAACCCATGCGATCAGACAGACTGGATATTGCCATTGCGAGATCGAACGGTCCAACAGAACCCCGATGCTCGTTGCAACTCGACGAGTCTTGCGGTTGAGGCAACCGTCGTCTCTAGCGACAGCTACCTTTTCCGGCAAGTTGGGGAACAACTAAATTGAGCTCGCGCGCCTTGGATGAAGGTTGTGCATGTTGAGGCACGACCTCCTAAGCTAAAACACACCTCAATCTCGATTGGAGAAGGTTGGACCAAGGTGGAAAGTCCGTAAAACCCATGCGGGAAAAAGGGTCGACAACAAGCTTTGTCGTCGACCACGAAAAACAACATGCATTTGGAAGAAAACGTTGAAAAATGAAATTTGGAACTTCACAAATGCATAATTAGTCATCAAGGTGGGTACCTATATGTGGAGGAATGGTCGCGGGATGGCTAGAGACGAGCGACGGTCGCGGCGGTAGGACGATGGCGTGCGGCGACTAACGACGTAGTTTTACGACGAGAGAAAAGCAGATTCGTGGTTTTGCACGAATCCCTAGGAAGTTTTAAGGGAGAAATCTGAAATCGGATCCAGATCTAGGTGGATCTGACACCGACAAGTCAGTGAGATATCAGTTATCACATGGCAGTGCGAGAGGGCAACACGTGGTAGCTGTGCCACATGGCTAAATTTAGGTAAAGATCCTTCCTAGGTAATTCGGACATGCTGAGTCTGAATCCAGCCTCCATTTTGGCAAATTTGACTTGTAATATGTCAAAATAGCCTTGAGAAGTTGAATCCTCAAATGGAGACCTAGATTGTCCGAGCTGATTTCAAACAATCTAGAGACCCGATTGACAATTCGATTGAAGGGTTGGTCAATCAGGGAGGAGATGAGCCTCATTCTATGATTAGATTTCTTAATCATTAGCTGGATGAGTGAGACTCTCATTCTTCACCCAAATGGAGGGCCAAGATTTTCTAGAGTTAATTCGGAAAAATTAAGAGCACGATTGATGATCTAATTGAAGGATCGATCAACCCGAGGGGCATTGATCATATCTAGATGATCAGAAGCATTTAATGGTAGATGAGATAGATTCAAAGTCAAAACACTTTGTAGGGATGACCATGATTGTTTGAGACAGAATCGGGCGATCGGCGTATGTCAACATCGATTGGATAGTGTATTTATACGATCCAAGGTGCATCGATCATGAATATGTGATTAGACAACTGATTCAATATCCTGAGATGTGTCAAATAAGATAGGGGCCCAATAAACGACCCAGATTGTTCGAGACTAATTCAGATAATCGGAAGCTCTGATTGACAATCCGACCAAATGATCAGTTAATTAGGGACAGGGAGGCCCTAACCATAGAGTTAGATGGAGGAAACTTTATCGAGGGACCAATAGTGGTCACATACTCGAACAAGGGCCAAGGTCATCTGACACTACTCCAGATGATAGAGATGCACAATTGCATAAGTGCAATGATAGTGTACACCTCGGGGGTTTGCAATAGTGAAAAAAGTAATTCCTAAGAGGGGGTTGAGATTTAGGTGTCTACAGAGTAATAAGATAGACTATGATTGATATAAAAGGATTGGGTCCGACGATTTGTTAACATTATATATATTTGGAAGAAAATGTTAAATCAGTTAGGATACTTGAAAGAAGATTAAATCTCAACTTAAAAGATGTAGTAAAGAAGAAAATCATGAAATAGTTAGATA
The DNA here is from genome assembly GCA_036874045.1 of Cymodocea nodosa. Classification (NCBI taxonomy): domain Eukaryota; kingdom Viridiplantae; phylum Streptophyta; class Magnoliopsida; order Alismatales; family Cymodoceaceae; genus Cymodocea; species Cymodocea nodosa. The sequence continues at coordinate 21,482,981 of CM072336.1, forward strand.
AAGATATTATATACTCAATCTTTAATAGCTCGTGGGTAAGTTCAATCCATGTAATTTCAAAGAAGTCTAAGATAATAGTCGTTAGAAATGAAAATCAAGACTTGATACCAATTAGAATCCAATTAGACTAGAGATTATGTATAGATTACAGGAAGTTGAATGTTGTAACGTGGAAATATTATTTTCCCTTATTGTTCATAGATCAAATGCTAGAAAATTAGTAGGTCAAGAGTATTTTAGCTTTTTAGATGGATATTTAGGATACAATCAAATCCTAGTAGTATTAGATGATCAAAAGAGAATGACTTTTACTTATCCTAATGGAACATATGCCTTTAAAAGAATGTCATTCAGGTTATATAATACACCTGTCACTTTTCAAAGATGCATGCAAGGAATTTTTACTGGGATGATAGACGATTTTCTTGAAATATTCATAGATGATTTTACCGTGTACAAAATAACATTTGAAATGTGATTGAAAATTTTGGAACTAGTATTAGCTCGATATTTAGAAAAGAATCTGATTTTGAATTGAGAGAAATATCATTTTATGGTTAAATAAGAAACAATTTAAGGACATATAATTTCAATGAAATGTTTGGAAGTAGACAAAACCAAAGTAGAAGTTATTTCAAACCTATCAAAACTCAAAATAGTAAAAGATATTAGATTCTTTTTAAGGCATATAGGGTTTTACAGAATATTTATCAAAGACTTTAGCAAAATAACTAAATCTTTAATTAACTTATTGAAGGACACCCTATTTAATTTCAACATAAATTGTAAAGAGGTATGTTATAAGCTCAAATCTAGCCTAATTACAACTCTTATAATCCAAGCTCCAAATTGGAGCTATCTATTAGAGTTAATGTGTGATATATCTGATTTTATTGTAGAACTTGTGCTAAGACAAAAAATTGAAAAATTTTCTAGAGTGATTCATTATGTAAGCAAGACTTTGAATGATGCTCAGGTAAATTACATAATTACTGAAAATGAGCTATTAGTTGTTGTGTTTGCTTTAAAGAAATTTAGATTATATTTGGTAGAAGTTAAGTTGATATTTGGTAGAAGAAGGTTGAAGGCTTTGATGACTATCAACAAAAATTGAGGTCTTCAATGTAAAAGCAAGAAAGAGAGCAGAGATAGGAAGGTATGATGGAAAGGAGGTATGGTGCCCCTTACTTCTACTTTTAGGGCATTTTTTTTCTTTCTTTTCCTTTACTTTCACAGATTTGAATTCTATTCCCTCAAAGCTTGTTGTTGAAGGAGAAGGTGGAGGAGAAGTGTAGCCTAATCCTCATTAACCAGTGGGTGGCCTTGGATGTAACTAAAGTGGAATCATTGATAGGAGATTATATCCCATCTGATCCTCACTTTTGTGATTATGTCCTTCAACTTTAGTTATTGTATCATCTACTTGATTATTTGTTACTATATATTTGAAGTTTGTTACTCTCATATATAGCATATATAAATCTATCACTGTAAGTTATTCTTTAGATGCTCATTTCTGTATAATTCATGGTAGAATCTCAAATATATTTGTAGTAATCTTTTAGTCTAGAGATTAAATCTAGTACTACAGTAACTAAAACATGAACTATATTTGATTAAAGTATTACACACTAAGTTACTGATAACTGTGGCATGTCTAAATACTATAGAAGAATTAAATCAAGAAAATGTGAACCCAATATTGGAAATAGTGGTCAGCTTGTCCAATAAAAATAGAGAAGTTCTAACTACTATAGTGTGTAATATTCTTCTATATTTGATAAATTTCACTATAATTCTTCTATCATTAGATTTGATTGGAATTGGCTCAATTCATTTAGAAATGTAATCTACTGCCAACAAAATATAAAAATACCCATAAGAGTTAGGAAAAGGACCCATAATATCTATTACTTATAAATTAAAAACTTTTACCTCAATAATAGAATTTAAGGACATCATATCTTTTCTTGATATCCTTCACAACCTTTGACATCTATTACACTTTTCATAATACTCATGGACATCCTTAAAAAAGGTAAGCTAATAAAAATTACATTGTAAAATTTTAGTAATAGTTTGCTTAGAACTAAAATGCTTTTCACATGTCTAGTCATGACAAAGTGATAGGATGCTCTTGATTTCATCATCAAACACACATTTATGCATGAACTAATCAAGGTAGTATTTAAATAAAAAGGGGTTAATCCAAAAATAATTTCTCAAAAGAGCTCTCAACCTTTTCTTCTTAATTTTATTCCAATTTGGAGGCATCTATCCAATAGCAAGGTAGTTAACCAAATCTGCATACCATGGTGTAGCAGATATGCCAAATAGCCTCTTATTAGGAAATTCTTCATTAATTAGCTCTTTACTCTCAAGTATATTTCCTAATCTATATGGATGATTAGCAACTAAGTTCTCACTACCCTTTCTATCCCTTCTTTCTAAGTTAAATTTTGAAGTAACTAAATCCATCTAATTAATTTTAGCTTAGCATCTTTTTTATTCAAGAGATGTTTTAAAGTAACATGATTAGTATAGATTATGACTCTATTTCCAACTAAATAAAATTTGAACTTATCAAGAGTAAAGACCATAGTTAAGAATTCCTTTTCTACTGTTGAGTAATTAAGTTAGGCATCGTTTAAAGTTTTAATTGTATAATATATTGCATGAGACTTTTTCTCAATCTTTTGTCTTAAAATAACACCAATGACTACATCAAATGCATCACTCATTATTTCAAATGGCTCATTCCATATTGGTGGTTACATGATTGAGGATGAGTTTAATAAGGCCTTTAATCTATTAAATACAACATGACAATTATCATCAAAATTAAAATTATTATCTTTAGCTAGAATATTAGTGAGGGGTCTAACTATTTTGTTAAAATCCTAAATAAATCTTCCATAGAAACCAACATGTCTTAGAAAATCTCTAACTTTAACAAATGTAGGTGGTGGTAATTTGGCTATAATATCCACTTTAGCTTTGTCTACTTCTATACCTTTTTTTGAAATTATATGTCTCAAAATAATTTTGTCTTATCATAAAGTGACATTTCTCTTAATTGAGTATTAAGTTCTTTTTTTTATATCTTATAAGTACTAAGTTCAAATATTATAAGCAATCATCAAAAGTTTGCCTACAATAGAAAAATCATTTATAAAAATTTTCAAGAATTCTTCTACTATTTCAAAAAAGATACTTAACATACATCTTTGAAAGATAACAGATGCATTACATAGTCTAAAAGATATTCTTCTAAAGGAAAAAGTACTAAAAAGATAAGTGAATGTAATTTTCTTTTGATCCTCAAGAGCAATAAGTATTTGGTTATAACCTGAATAGTCATCAATGAAATAGTAAAAATCATGTCCAACAGGCTTCTCAAGTATTTAGTTAACGAAATGGAGAGGAAAATAATCTTTCCTAATAGTAGCATTTAATTTTCTATAGTTTATACAAATTCTCCACCTTATGTGGATCCTAGTTGGGATTAATTCATTAGTCCTAACAATTATTCTAGATTTTTTTAGGATTAGATGGATTGGACTCACCTAATTACCATCAGAGATGAGATAAATTATTCAATTATCTAGTCATTTTACTATTTTTTTTCTTTACTACTTCCTTTTATATTGGGATTTAATTTTCTCAGCAGCTCTCTTACAACATGAAATTTATTCTCTAGATTGATTCTACGTTGAACTATGGTAAGACTTATTCCTTTTATATCACTCATAATCCACCCTAGAGCCTCTTTATTTTCTTTCAACACATTAATGAGTTTGCTCTCCTTATTCTAACCCAACCCAACCCCTATAATAACTGGATACTTCTGATTTTTAGTTAAAAATACATATTTTAAATTTTTTGAGAGGGGTTTTATCTACCTTGGGTGTATGTTCGGTGGAGGGTTTCATGACAGATTTCTCTTCCCTAATAGGAGGCTCTACAGTTGCATTTAGAATATTTTCAAAGGTATTTTCATTAATTATTCCATTTAGATTTTCAACTAAATTAATTTTTTCTTGATTTATATGTAAATCATCCCAGTAATTCTCTGCCACCTGTTGCTCATCCTACTCCCTAAAAACTTCTAACACATTGGCACTGAATTTCTCTAAAGTTTCCTACCTAATTCCTTCTTCAATAGGACAAATGCTCAAAGAAATTTCTTTCTCATCATAAGATATAATTATAGACCTATTTCTATAATTTATAGTGACATTAATGGTAGCTAGAAATAGTCTACCCAAGATTAACGAAGATTCGGTTAATTCAAACTTAAATGAATGTGTTTCTAACACAATAAAATCTATAGAGTAGATGAATTCTTCCATTCTAATCAAAGCATCTTCAATTATCCTAGAGGAATCTAGGATGACCTATCTACTAATTGAATTATTGTTCTTGCTACTTTAATCCCTTCTAAATCTAATTTATCAAATAAAGATTTAGGGATCACATTCACCCATGCTTCTAAGTCTAATAAAGCCTTCTTGATTTCTAAGTTCCCTATAACACATGAAATGCAAGGGGTTCCTGGGTTACTAAATTTTTTGAGTAATCCTTTTACAAATAAAGAACTGCTGGATTTTGTTAAAAATACCTGCTTGGGCACCCTCTTCTTTCTTTTCCTCGTGCAATACTCCTTTAGAACCTTGGCATAGGTTGGGAATTGCTTAGTAACTTCTAACAAGGGTAGATTGATACTTAACTGTTGAAAAATATTCTTGATTGCTTCAGTTTATTCATCCTTGTTATGTTCTTTCAACTTATCTAGAAAAGGAGGTTTTCCTTGTCTTACTTCTTCTCTTGAATTCAATTCTTTTTCATGTTCAGTTATCATTTTTGTTTTCCTCTGATCTGAATTTTTTATTTCTTTTTCTTCTTTATTCTTCTCCTTACTCTCTACTCTTTTCTTCATTGTCCACATTCTCAGTTTCTGATTCTTTTAATTTCAAATTCTAATCATGTAAATTTTTGTTATAAATTTTATCAAAATTATCCCGCTCATCCTTTTCGGATTCTTTTGGAATTATATTTTCAATGTCTTCTTTAATTCCTTCTTCAGCAGGATCTTTACTGTAATTAATTTCAACATTCTTTCCTGATCTTAAAGTGATAAATACTTCATTCTCTTCAGTAGTTTTGTCTCCCTTGTTTTCCAAATTTATTTGATCCTTGTTCTTAGTAGACATAACATCTTTCATGTTCTAATTAAACCTGTTCATCTGTTTAGTGTATTGCAGTAAACTCCTCTCAAATGAACTCAAGGGATTTTCCTCCTCTATGTTGCTAGTGCAGGGTTGAGTGCTAAACAAATTTCTAGAGTTATTTCCGTAGAGTTATTCTCCTCTATTCAAATAGTTGCCATCCTGACCTATTCCTCCACTCCAACTTGAGCAAAAATTGTCAAATTGGTAAGAAGTGTTCTCAGTAATAGTGCTACTAGCATTATGATCAAATAGTTTAAAAGTACATTTAGCAACGTCATGCCTTACTCCATGGCAATGACCACACTTGGAAGCATAATAGTAATTCTCAAATTGCTGAAAGCTTTCCTGAAAATCCCTAGCATCCATTGCAACAAGATGAGAAATATAAAACCACTATCTAGAAAGATATGTAAATGGTATGATAGCGATTAATCAACTGAGATGAAATTTACTTAAATGAATAAAGTACTTAAGCTAAATCAGTTTAGATTCACACTATTGGAAAATTTACACACAAATTCGCAAAAAAAAATGTCCAAATTAAAATCTCAATACTCTAGCAAGGTCTCTCCAAAAATAACTAAATTCTAGATTCTACAACAATGAAATCAGGGCTGAAAAAACCAACAGCATTTTCTTTCAAAAATCGAATTCAAATCCTGTGAAATGTTGATAATTCACTTTTCATTCCCTAGCAACCGTACCAAACATTTGACTAGAGATTTTTTAGATCCCTACAATAAAATACCGTAAGTACATAATTAGTTGAAGATAGTTGGTAAATATAGGTTGATCTCACAAAGAATGGTGGATGGTTAGTCATTAACTCAATGAAGGAAATAAATGCAAACACATTGGAAGAAATAGTAAAGTTCAAATGCTTGTTCTTACATAGGTCATAGCAGAATCTCAAATATATTCATAGCAATCTTTCAGTCCAGAGATTTAGTATCAAGATAAATAACAAAAGGCTTACAAAAAGTAAATAAAGAAAACTACCAAATAAAAATGTATGTCTACTCCTAAACTATTGAAATAGCATACCAAGAGTAGTAAATGAACTGTTCTATACTTTTGAGATACCAAATCTAGTTCCATAGTAACTAAAACATGAACTATATCTGAACAAAGTACTACACACTAAGTTAGTGATAACTATGCCATGCCCAAGCACTATAGAAGAATTAAATCAAAGGAAATGTGAACCCAACATTGGAAATAGTGGTCAATTTGTCCAATGAAGATAGAGAAGCTCCAATTACAGTAGTGTGCTCAACTGGATTTCTATCTACCAATGGACACAGTTACACTTAATTTCCATCACTGTATTCATCATTAAACTTGAATTAAAACCTTCTAGTCACTTGAATCACACTTGAGCTCTTGAAGTCTCCTCCAGCAAGTCTTGCGGCTCTTCTTCTATGAGACTCACCACTGGCAGGCCCCTCCATGCACGGATTGAATAACTGCGACAAACCCACAAAGAAACAACTCTTCCTTGTTGAATTCCCCTTCTCCTTCTCTTGTGCACCCAACTCTCTCAATCTAGATTTACATCCTTGATGCTTGTATACCAACCAACCCTCCTAATACTTCACACTCTTATAGGCCCGGAGAAATATTAAGCATCTCCTTGCACTGAATTGTAATCCTTGTAAAAAGCTAGACAAAAACTACACAACACATGTTAACATGAAATAAAACAATACTACCACATGATGTTACCACATAACAAAGCAACTCTTGACATAATTAAAAAAAATCACATATGCTTCAATAATTCTTCCACGGCAATTAAAATAAAAAGGGGTGCAATCCTGATTTCAACATTAATAATTGTGAAATTGTAATCATAAGCAAATATAGTTAAGTAATTATTTCAGGAATTAAAATACCCATATTAACTTGAATTAACGCTCAAAATAGATGAATTAAACCTTATATTAATTAATAAAAATAGTTAGATATGGGTACAAAAATATGCCCAAACAATAAACTTTGCCAAAATCACTTGAAAAGATTTTCAACATTCAACATCGATACCTTCAGTTTGGTTTAAGCTTAACTAATCTACCAAACAATTCAAATAGCTAAACTGTCTAATAGTTAGTTGCATTAGATCACTAGACAATAGATGTTGTAGTGTTTATAGATTCATAATAATAAATCACTGATGAAAACATAATAATAAATTGATGAGGCTGGCGTCTGAAGTTGTATAGGCTATCAGAAATAAAAAACTAGCAAGTCAGTCTTTTTCATCGAAGTTTTTGTAAATTTTAAAGAAACTAGCATTCATGATTGAAGATTCAAGTTAGAACCTAGAAATGTCATCTCATATCATGTCATTACCAAACTTTGTGCTTAGCCAATTGTTTCCAACATCATGGCATGTGAATGTTATTTGTGATGAATCTTAATCATTTGTGATGTGTTATGTACTATTTTGCACATTAGACATATATTAGTTTTATTTTAACTTTGAAAAATATATGTTTGTAGACAATTACAAAAATTAGTGTAAATGGAAAGAAGGTTCCAACCCAAATTTTTTTTACATGGAGTTAAAAAGATGATGAGATGATTTTAACTCTCATTTGTGATGCTATCAATTAAAAAAATGCCAAGACACTTGATGGCAAGATTAGGGCAAACACATGGAATCAAGTGATTAATGATTATAATACTAAAATAAATGTTGAGCTAAAAAAGAAAAATGTTGATAGTCACCTAAAGACGTGATAATAATATTATAAAAATTATAGAAAGATTATCAAAGTAGCTAGCGATGAGACTACGTACATAGTCATATAAGTGTTTCTAATGAAATCTAGGAAAAATATGTGAATGTGACTTTAATTATTTTGAAATATATATCTTTCTCTTAATTTACGTGTAGTTGATATGCTACTTGTTATACTTATTCTCAATTTATAGAGTCATCTTAAATGTAATACATTGAAAGAAAAGTTTTGTTTAACATATGAGTAATTAAAGATGATTTTTGACACTAATGTTGCTAGAGGAGGAATAAGTACAATACCTGTAGATTTTCATGATATTGAAATTTTCAATTTAAATGATGACATATCTCTCTTGAATAACTTCAATAACATTACTTGTCTAATATCATTTAATGATGACATAGAGATGCAACACCACCTTTACAATCCAAAGATTCTAAAAAGAATAAGTGAGCTCGTCTTCATGCAAAATCATCTTAAAAGATGGAAACCTTTATTCAAGAGATGGAAGTAGATATGAAGGAATTTTTACAAGAATATAAGGAATGTAATAGAAGTAGAATACAGATTATGAAATGTACTACTAAAGCTATGAAATGTACTATTAAAGTTGAGGAAGAAAGAAATGAATTCTTAAGAATGCAACACATTGAATTAGATAATATTCCTTTATTGCATGACCTTCATAGTCTAGATGAATATGAAGTGTATAATGCAATGATATTATTAGAAATTTATTAGAAATAAAAATTATTTTTAGGACTATTGAAGGAGACGAGACTCAATTGACTAAAACACAATCTTTCATAAATATTTTTGTTATTATTATTATGTGTATTGCTAATGTAATGATGTAATAGACATTAGTGTAGTATATTATTGTTTTATTATGTAGTAGACATTGTTATTGTGTGTGTAATATATTTTGTTGTTTATGTGATGATATAGTAGATATTATTGTTGTTATGTGTGTTATTGATGTGATAATGTAATACATTTTGTTATTTATGTGATGATGCATTGGACATTATTCTTATTATCATGTGTGTTGTTGATGTGATGATTTAGTAGACTTGAAAAATTCTTTTCATGTAATGATGTAAATGAGCATACATTTTGATGTAAATGCTCTATTTATTTCCTTTTTTTTTGTAGGTTTTTTTAATTACTACAAATAGATCTAAACAAACATATTAAGATTTTGAAAGAGCTCATGGAAGAGAAAGAGACAAAATAAAAACTAATACTCTTATATCAAATGAAAGCATGGAAATTTATGTCTACATTGACAAGTAGTATGAATCATGTTGCAAGAAGTATTTTGAGATTATATAGTAAAAAAGAACAATAATGTATAACTATGTTATTAAATTCATCTTTACCTAATCAAGTATACAAATGTAGGAAAACCTATTGAATGAGTCAACAAGTTTTCTTTCATTTTTGTAATTTTTTGAAACATGAAGGAGTAGTGTAAGATAGTAGAAGTATGAGTGTGGAAGAAAAACTTGTAATTTTTTTAATTATAATTGAACAACATTAGAGATATAGTGTAATTATTAAGTGTTGTCATTGATTTGGTTGGACAATTACTACGTACTTTAATGAAATATTAAATGTAATATTAAAAGTAGGATATAAACTGCTAGCTGAGTAAGAATTATCAACTCTATCTAGGATTCAAAATAAACATCATGTTTATCTTTACTTTAAGGTGAGATAATATTATATTTTAATATGTTTTTAAATTAAGATAGATCAATGTATATGTTCATTTTCTTCTAGGATTGCATTAAAGTAGTTAATGATACTCATGTGAAAGTTATAACTTATGGTGAAGAACTTACACATTGGAGGAATAAAAAAGATAAATTATCACAAAATATATTAGTAACATATAATTTCGATATGAAAATTGTTTATGTCCATTCTTCAAGATGTACTTTCTCAATGTAATGATTTTAAGGTTTCATAAGGTTTGATACTAGTAAAATGATTGAAAATACTCATAAATAATAGAAATTGTTAAATTAATTTTTCTAACATAATATTGAAAACTTTTGTATAAATTATAGGTAAATATTATTTGGTAAATGTTGATTATCCTAATAAGTCATAATTTATTATTCCTTTTCGAGATGTAAGATATCACTTGAATAACTATGACATTAATAAACTTTCAATGAATGTAATAAAAAATTTTAATTACAAACATTCACAATTAAAGATAATAATTAAATGTACATTTAGTATAATAAAACATTATTTTTTAATTTTATGAGATTATATGTCATTCTTTTTTGAAACACAAAGGAAAATTGTCTTAACATTTTTTTTAATTCAAAATTTTATTTGTAAAACAGATAATGTAGATTTACTCGAAGACCTTTAAAAAAAATGATAATTGATGATGTTAAACAAGTTTTTTCAAAAGAAAAAATATCTACTATTATTGAATCTAAGTCAAGAATATAGAAATAAATTGTTGATATAATGTGTGGTAATATTATAAAATCTATGTAGGAGAATAGAGATGTGTGAAGTGTAATTTTATATTATAAGTATCGTGAACTATGACTTTTTTTTTTGTATTATTAATTAAATTTTGTTATTTTTTATCATATAAAAAAATATAAAAAAATTGAACTTATCATTTTCTATTTTGTGCATAAACACACATATTTTAAAATTTGTCATTTTCTATTTTATGTATAAACATTAGAAAAATAACATATTTTCTATTATTGTCCATCATTTTTCATCATTTTCTATAATTTTTTGAATGCATGAACATCCTTTAAGTATATTTCTTATAAAATATGTATTAATATTTATTATAATTTTGTAAATCATTAAAATATGTTTGACTTATAAAAATTAATATACAAGTAAATTTTACTTAGTAAATATTAAATATCTAAATAGATTAAAATTTATTTGTTCAAGTGTAAGGTATCACTTAATAGAATATGATGTCAATTTTTTTTAACTAATGTTATTAAAAACTTTAATTACTAAAACGAAAAAATAAGGAATATTATTGAAATGATTTAAGAAGAAAAAAAAGCTACTAAAATGTGTAAAAATATTATATATTCTAGAGAAGGTTTAAGATTTAAATATTTTCAAATAAATTTGTATTTAAATATGATAAAAAACTTTATAAATATTATCATATTTATTTTATTTAAGAAAATTATTTGACAATCATTTTAAATTATATTTTAATATTTTATTTATCTTTTAATTAATAATAATAATAATAATAATAATAATATTATTATTATTATTATTATTATTATTATTATTATTATTATTATTATTTCTTTTATTTAAATAATGCATTTATTTACCTCCTTTTAATTTCTTACAAACATAATTTTTTAACTCTTCTAAACTTTTTATTTCTCAATCCTTTTTGAACTTGACTAGAGTCATAGAGACTCCCCTGATGCTCTTGCCCCAAACCCAGAACCCTTTGCCTCCACTCTCCCTCTCGCCCCTCCGCTGATCTCTCCAATGTCGATCAAACCAAGCCCTTGGATTCCACACGTTGAAGCCTTCGTCTCTTCCTCTTCCTCAACGCGACTGGTATTGGCGATTCCCCCTTCCTCTCATCTTCTACCCTTTCTTCCTACTCGAAAAATCAAGTCTTTTCTGCCGCTTTGTCCGTGTTTCGGTTGGTTTTGTTTGACGACGTGCCTGCATCTTTTCCGATTTCGATATGTAGAATGATGACGTCGATGCAATTGCTTCGATGGTGAAGGACGGGAGGTTGACACTCCTGGCGCTGGTGAGTGGTAGTAGCAGACGTGATTCGTGACTGTGCGGTTGGGTTTTGATTTCTTTGTTGCGGGTTGTTGTTGTTTTTTTTTTCCTTTTTTATCAGGTTAGAGATATGGAGCTGTATTTGACAGCGACGGACCATTTTCTTCGGGGAAGAGGTGCGTCTGTGGTGTTATTTGTTGGTTTGATATTTATTGTTGTTCCGTGGAAGTTGTGGTTCGATTAAATTAGTGTTTGTTTTAGGTGTTAAGCTCCTGGGAGAAGTGGTTTCTCGTCTTTCATCTAGAAGTTTGGATTCCGCTACTTTACATACATTGGTTGAGTTTTTCACGGCGAGGCTGGTAAGTATGATCCATTTCCTACTTATTCCGTTTTGTAATATTAGTAATTTGTGGTGATGTTTTATGCTTGTCAACTTCTCGCCATCTCAGCCATATGTTTGGGTTCATCCAGTTTTATGGTTTCAAAATCATATGTGAACCAGATGGTGTAGTCAATCCTTTTCTCCTGAGGGAAATGTATGACCACTTCAGCCTCCTTGTTGGCTTAAAAAAATTCTTTATTAGTTGGTCTGCAGGCTTCAAATTGAAAGTAGAACTCACTTTAAGATCCCTATCCATTGTCAGAATATCCAATTTATTTAGATATTGCAATACCAGTCTGGTTTCCAGGATTTTCTTTCATTAATTTCTTCACTTGTATTGGATTATCCAGTATAAAATAGGTTGTCACGGACCCTTCTCCTAGGGTACATACATCTTCACCTATATTTCATAATAAAGATATTGTAAATATCATATATAAAGGGGGGACTCAGTGCACAAAGCTTCTGCTAATGTAGGGTTGGAGAAATTCCAATTTTATGCAGCCTTAGTTCAATCAATAAAGCAGTTATTTTCTAGGATTCAAGCTGGTGTCCTCTTGGTCACATGGAGCAAGTTTACCTTTTGTTGAGGTTCACCCTTGTAAATACTAAATGCCATATATTTTTGAAATAAATTTTTTTAACATCAAGTCTCTTCCTTAATTCTTGTATATAATAATAATCCATATCTAATAGGCATCAGCATCTGAAAGTCTGGATTTTTTTTGCAAGATATGATAGTATACATCATATATTTATAGGAAATCCATATTTAGTTTGTGTTGAACCTCCTTGTCAATGTGGCAGATAATTTGAAACATCATGTTTTCTTCTAAAAACAAATTGATTGTCACACCTCTTACCATTGACTTGACTATTCTTCATTTATGAAAACTCCTTATACTTCTAGAATTCTAGGAGAGAAACTTTACCTTTGCAACAACCAAAATGAGCAACACAAGCAATACAAATTCTAGCAAGTAATCCCTCCATTACTTCTCAAATCTTCTCAGATGTGAATTTTTCTTGTAATTTTGGCATTGTCATTGGGATATTATGCAACATTTCACTTGAATGTTGATTGAGGTCCATCATGAGCCTATGCAAACATGTGTGCATAATTGAATTGGCAATTGGAAGATCTTTTTTAGCACATGTAATGTGAGAATAAAAATGCAATTTTATTCCTCTTATTTGTGAATATTTATTGGAGTTGTTCATTTTTCTCTGGCTATCACATTACATTTGTGTAACCTTGAATGATGCCTCTCTTGATATTTGTTGTGTTCCACCACTCAATGAAGAAAGATGTTACTCAGGTTCCATCCCTTATAAGATTGATTACATTGTTACATTGTTCTTTACCTCAAATAATGCCTCTCTTGATTTACTTTCTTTCATTGTAGAGTTTATCTAAAAATCTAAAATCTTAGCATCTCTATTTAATAAGGGAAAATGACATTGTGGTTAACCCATGTTATTTTAAAGCATTTAGAAGCAGGAACTATTAAACATGTCTTTTCTAATCAGAGTTGATATGCCATCTTTGCAAGATTTCATGTTTCTGAAAATGCAGTCCAATCAAAGATAAGCCCATGCTACCTTATAGGCTTGGCATGATGTTCAAGCTTTCTGAAAATGAGCAAAGGGAGTTGTTTTTTTAGGTGGAAGAAACTACACAAATTCAATTAGTGAGGACTGTATTGCTTTTCAAGTATGAGTTAAAATATAAAAAACTCTGATTCTTCCTTTTCCCTCCCCCTTTTTGTTTGCATTGGATGTCTAAATCACAGCTGTCATAGCAAATTCCTTTTCTCCAAGGCTTTTACCCTCCTAAAGCTTTGTGTTAGCCATTTTGATATTAGTATGTGAACTATTTTTATCCCATTAGTATGTTTGTAATGATAAATGATGCATTTTCACTTTCATCCTTGTCATGAGCTGTTTGCTTTTGAGAAAGTCAGTGTACAATCTGTGTTTGATTGTTTAGGCAGATTGGCAAGCTCTTCATGGGGCACTTGTGGGTTGTTTAACACTTTTGAGGAGGAAGCCTGATGTTGGTATGGTTGTAGGCAGTGATGCTAAGGCTCTTGCAGAGTCTTTTTTGCAGAATATTCAGGTGCAGTTGCTAGCATTGAATGACCGTAAGGTTTGCCTATTGTTTTTTTAAAAGCTACTCTATTTGGTTCTATTTGTTGTCAATCTCTTTGTTTCTTATTTACTTGTATCTTACAGCTGTGTTTTGAAATTCTTGTGTGCCTGCTTGACATCTACCGTGAAGATGTGTCTCCTCTGGTATGCTATTATTCTCTCTAAGTCTCCATGCATAGGATTAAAAAGGATAGTCTGGGGCATATGTTGCATTTACTTTGGGACACTGTTTTTCCCAATTATTCAGTTTCCTCTTTTGTCTCCTTTGGGGCTATAAACGTTTTATAATGTATTTATTGCTACATTCTCTGTGCTGGTCTCATATTCATCATATTATTTATATGAGTGCCTTTTATATGTCATGTAATGGCATTTTCATGGTTTTCATAGCATGATTCTAGTGTGGAATGCTCACACCTTGCAATCGTGCTTTGCCATAAGCATGGGAATGGCATAATAAAGCTGAATGATTTCTTGATGCTTGTGAACTTTGACAAGCAGTGCATTTTTAGTTGAGTTGAATTGAATGTTGTATCCTTATGCTTTTTAGTAGGTCCTATTTCATAAATTGTAGTGTGCATGATTCCTAACTTTCATTTTTGTGAATTACTTTTTTTTAGGATCGCTCACTTGTAGATGGGATATGCGAAGCAATTGACAATGAAAAGGACCCAAGTTGCTTACTTCTTACATTTTGCATTGTTGAATTGTTGGTCCAATTGTTTCCAGATCCATATGGTCCGGTAGCGAGTATTGCTGAGGATCTTTTTGATATTTTGAGTTGTTACTTTCCCATCCATTTTACTAATGTAAGTTGGACAAAATTTATTTTATATTCCTACTAGTAGGTACTTTACAAGTGTTTATTTAGTGAATTCAGTTTATCTGCTAATTATTTAATCGGCCTGATTTTCTTGGTGTGGGTGGAGGGGGCAGATATAATCATATAGATTTTATTGTTGGATGACTATTGGTGAATGGTGCAATTATTGCTTAAATTATATAATTATTGGACCTTAATCTAAAGGTCTTAGAATTCCCCAACTTTTTTAAATTTCAACCATTGATTTTTAAATGAAAAAATAAAAATAAAAATAAAAATAAAACATGAATATGGACATTATACAGATTGTAAATTAATTTTTTTAAGTTGAATTTTAAACAGGTGTTTTTAAAAACTGTATAAATAAAAAAGAATAAATATAAATAGATTTATAAAAATATAAGCATCTTAATCATCAAAATAGTTGTATAAGATAATTTATGATTCAAACACGTGCAACACAATTTTAAAAATATTTTTATTATGTGTTATTGTCACTAAAGAATAAATTCATAAATTGAAAAATGTAAATAAATATATGAGAAGTACAATTAAAGTTCTCCAACAAAATAAGTAGAAAAATAGTGATTATATCTATGAAAAGAACTCAAATGATGAATTCTAAAAATTTAAAATGGCCATTTAAATGGAGAAAAAAAGGAAAATTGTTTTTATCTTTTTTCCAAGAATGAAACAGATTGACATAAAAACATTTAAACGGCCTTTGGTTCCTTTTTTTTACTACAATGAACTCAAATTAGGTTGAAGCTTTAACAAATTACATAATTATATTTTAGCTTTAAAAATAAATAATTGAAAATTTTAAGTTCCTACATGAAAAAAATTTAGGAACACCAATGAACATTATTTTATTGTACTGTTGCACATAACTACTTTGTGCATTTTTCCAAATATTTATTTTCATTTTTTTGGTCTTTATGTTTGGATTTGCTTCTATTGGTGCTTATTTTCCTATGAAAACGCCCTTCAAATTTTGTGCTAAATTTTCAGACGAGAATAATATCTTTTGACAGGAGATTGCAACATGATAATTAAATATTGTTTTTCTTCAATCTATGATTTTCTGATTTTTTCTCTTTTTATCATTTCGTTTTCTTGATGAGAGTTTCATTGTAAAAAAGTTTTTACCTCAGATTGTTTCTGACTTCTAGACTTGTAAGGTAGACCTATTTTGTTGAGAACTCTGCCCCTTTGTTTGATTTGATTTTTATAATCTCCTTTTCTAGTTTTTTATGTTGGTTCCACTTGTAGGACTCCTTTAGCTTCCTTGGGTGGGGCTCCTATCTTGGGATTCCTTTGATCTTTACCATCTGCAACCCTACATTTTGTTGTTTTCTTGATATTACTAATACTGGCCTTTTTGCTGCTAAAAAAGAACTCTGCCCCTTAGGCCTTATTTTGTTTAAAGTTTCCATCCTTGTGTAATCATGTTCTTTATCGTGTATGGTACTGATTTTTTCTCTTTTTCAATGAGTGTCACCTTGTCAATTTCATTAGACCAACTCAGGAATTCATAGTTTAGTTTCGTCACATTTGGTTGTGCAACTTAAAAAATGACTGAAAATTAGGAAACAAAAGGAGGCTGAGCATTTTATATGATCTATTATGCATTTTGTGTCTGGAAATTTCTATTTTTTGATACTGACATTATTGCTATTCCTGGGTTTGAATCCAGGATTTTCTTCCCTGGTTCCTTCTAGAGTGTTTTTAGTGAGGGCGGATCAACTGCTCTATCTCCTAGTGTTTTGAAATTTCTATTCTTACCACTATTTGTGACAGAACATAGACATTCTTTAGGAAGTGATTTGTGATAAGATTTGAATGATAGCTTCAAAGGCAATATCGATGGATCCTATTGTACAATAGTTATCCTGATTCCTGACTATCAACATGCTGTAAATAATGACCCAAACATATCTGACGCAAAAGCTTCTGAAATTCGTTGTTTTTCCTTCATTCAATGAATTTCTTGTAGAGTGAAGGTGGACAAGCATATTTGTTTTAGTAGTGTATTTTCTTTTATAGATACAATAATCTTAAAGAAATGGACAAAAAGCAACAGACTTCATTTGAGTAAAATATTTGGAAAGTTAATTCCGTTTTATTTTTCTTACCTTTCAAACTTATTATTTTTTTAACATCAGCCCAGCAATGATCATTCTGATATCAAAAGGGATGACATCTCGATGGCACTCATGGTATGTTCATTTATGTTGTTACACTAATTCTGCTGGAATGTAATTACTTTTGTTAGAAGTGAATATCTTATTGGCCATCATTACTTTTTCTTTGAAAATGAGAACACGAGACCAAACTTTTAAGGAAATTATAGTGAAAGTTTGGTACTTTAAGTTATCTTGGTAATGATTGTTGCTGTTTGCTACTGATAGAGAAAATGCAAAATATGCAACATAAAGTCTTTTTGCATCAACTGCTAGATGTTTTTTTTCTTTGCAATTGCACATACTTTGTAGTCATACAAGAAAATGTTAGATATCTTTGCTTATATGTGACCATACCTGAAACGTTGCTTATGATTAGTCATTTTTAAGATGTATGCCTAGGTGCCAAGGCATGAATTGGTCATGCCTTGATAGGTTGCCTTGCCTTGTCTTGATTGAGCAGATATTTTATTGGATCTGTTTAATTAAATACATATTTTTTAAGCTTTTAAATATTTTTCTTGCAAAAAAATTAAATAGAAATTTTTGTTGGAGTACTACTGAAATATGCATAATTATTGAAATATATAATTACATGTTTTAATGAAATATACATATCAGTATTATTATACTTCATATTTTGATGCTATCTTTGGATTATTTATGTACATAAGTGTTAGTTTAGAAGTAATAAAAGTTATTCATTTACTTGGACAACTAATGGAAAATTTTAGAGTAAAGAAGGACCTTTGTATGGTTTTCATTGATTTAAAAAAAACTTGTGATGGAGTATCTAGAAATTTATCGTGGTAGGTATTGGAAAGAAAGAGTACTTATAGGATATCTTGATATTATAAAATATATGAATGAAAGAATAGTTATTAGTGTTAAAACTATAAGAGGTTGAATTTCCATTAAACAAGTTTACACCAAAGGAACTCTCTAAGTCCATATTTGTTTGTTTGAGTTATGGATGAAATAACAATTTAAGGAGAAATACTTTGCTGTATACTATTTATTAATGACATAGTTTTAGTTGATAAAAGTAAAATAAGAATTAGTCCTAAATTAAAATTATAGTGATATTTTAGAGTCTAAAGAATTTAGATTAAGTGAAACAAAAAGTAAATATATGGAACGTAGATTCAATAAAATAGGAATAATAATGAAAGTATACAACTAAATGATCATGAGATTTACAAAAATAAGACTTTTAAATACTCACAATCTATAATAAGTAGCAATAGAGAATGCCATTCATAGGATTAAAATAGGTAGATGAAGTGAAGAAATGTTTCTGGAGTGTAATGTGATAGGAGGATATCCTTAAAATGAAATAAAAAAATTCGATAATACTGTTATTTGCCTAGTTATACTTCATGGTTCAACTGTAGGCTGCAAATCATGATCATGTAAATAGTTAATTTTGTAGAAATGCGTATGCTTAGATGGATGAGTACTAATATTACAGGTGCTAAGTTAAAAAATGATAATATTAAAAGTAGAGTAGGAGTTGCATTAATCAAATAGGTGGTTTGACTACATGCTTAAGAGGCTAATTAGGAAAAGAGAATTAATTAATGTAGAAGAAACTAAAAAAAGTAGAGGATGACTTAAAACTACTTGGTTAGGAATTATGAGAAAGGATTTAAAATTATGTGATTTACTTAAAGATTTGACTACAGAAATATATGAAATAAATGATTTATGTGACCTCTATATAGTGAGTTATGGTGTGGGTTGTTGTTAGATCTTTAACTTTTATCGGTTGTAGCTAATATGAAAAATTGTTCTTATTCCCATTCAATTATATCTCAACTTTGTTTCTTCATTTTCTTTTAGACCTCTTTTATTCTGATGGTGTTGCACAGATTCTAACCGGGGACTTGTGCAGCGTGCCTTTTGCTCAACTCCATTGTTTGAGCCTTTTGCCATCCCTTTGCTGCTGGATAAACTTTCTTCTTCTCTTCCTTCAGCTAAGGCATGTTATTTGTGGCAGTCCTGGCTAATTATTTATGAGAGTTTACATTGAAAAAGTTTTAAAAGTTGTAATGGATTCTTGCAGATTGATTCTTTGAAGTATCTCAGAAGTTGCATACTGTACTATGGATCTGAGAGGATGAATGGACATTACAAATCTATCTGGTATGCTTTGAAGGCAGTCATCTTTACTTCCTCAAGGCAAGAGTCATCTCCACAAGTTTCAGAAGTGGACAGGGTTGATAGCTTGCAGGAAAGTCAAATTTTGAAGGAGGCTCTGCTTTGTTTGGAGATGTCTTTATCCCAACATAATGATAAAAGGTCATTTATGAATTGCATTATCGAAGATAAAGATTTTGATATTTGTTTCTCAAATGTTTCCAGTATGACAAACTATAGAAGTCTTTCAGTTGAAAACAGACAACTTCTATTTGGAATTGGAAGTATCTTGGGTGTTTGTTCAAAGGTCTCTAGTCAGTGCTGCAGCAAAGTTTTTCATGCCTTCTTTTCTCGTTTAGTGGATGTTTTGGGTGTTTCAACGTGCAACACATCTTTTGGGCATGTGAACCCTGAAAAAATTTCTCAAAGAAGGTTTAATAATGGAGCCTTGTATCTCATTGTTGAACTACTTTCCTCGTGCAGAGAGGTGGCTGCCTCTCTCAAATTTCCCATGGAATCTGAACCAGGTGATGTTAACTGGTTTGAATTACTCTATAGTGTCCATGCTCCATTATCTCATGTGTTTGGATTACTTTTAACACATGGAGCAAGTGAGGAAAATATTTTGATGTCAGATATTAGTTTTGGAGGTAAAGTTCAATTTTATTATTTGTTCTAAACTTACAAATTTCAGTATAAGCACATTATGATTTTCGGTTTCTTGTTTTCTCTCGATGGTAAGATTCATGTTTAATTTTGTGGAAGATGTTGTAATTACATTGATTCAGTATGAGTCAACTTCTTGGTCTTACATCTCTAAACCACACTAAAATTGTATCATCATTTTTCTGTGCAAGAAAATTTGTTTAATTTTCTATTGAAAATCAACTATCTAATTTTAAACCACTTCAAATCTATCAGTTATTCTGATGATTGAAAGAATAACTTAACATTAAGTCCTTAAAAAATGGATTCATGGTTGCAGACTACCGAAAGCAAAGGGACATGACGATCATGTAAGCACATTAATGAGCAAGCAGTAGCACTGATCTGAAGGACAGTGAATGCATTATATTTATTACCTTGTGTTTATTATTATTTATCCTTTGAGATAATTAAGCAGGCTTTTGTTGGAAATCCAAGTCCCAAATGGTAGGGGCATTTGTCTTTCCATTTTTAGCGTCACTTTTATCAAGTATTGCCAAGAATATCATTCAAAATCCTCCTGGATATTATCCCACTCGTCCCCCCTACCAAACAGCAACGATAAGACAACAATAATAATCAATGAATAATTCCATTATGATCCATCGTTAAATTTTCTGTTAAATTGTCTGAATTTAATTTGTTTGTCATGTCTAATCCATTTGCATATTTTAAGAAAACATAATATATCATTGGACTTTTCTCGGGTAACACCTTATTCCTTATTGTTTTGCAAGTGCTTGCCTTGTAATTTTTTAGTGACAATGGATAGATGAGATGGTTTCTCATGTATTTAATTTATGTTTTCCCAAGCAGTTAAAGGCCTGCAATTACTTGCCACGTTCCCCCAACAGTTGCAGATGTCAGAGATGGTACATGAGCATATTTTGGTGAACCTTATGTCCATTATAACTGCAAGGTCCAATGATTCTGGCTTGTGGAAAATGGTATTGAACTCATTGGTGCAAATTGGGTTATTTACTGAAAGTATTAATCATTCTGAAAGGAGGCAAGTCTTCATGACTACTGTTGTTGAGAAGATCATTTCCCTTCTTCAATTTAGTGATTTTGATATGCCTCTTTCATTGAAACTTGAGGCTGCCTTTGCCATTTGTGCTATTGGTCCAACTTATATGTCTAGATTGACTCAGGAGCTGGAAGTATTGATATCTATAAATTTTGTCGAGGCTTTTGTATGTAATCTATTTATGAAATTCCATCGATACATTCATTTCCTTCATTTTTAATATATATGTGATATCTTGCATACAATTATTCACCCAATAAATATATTTATGGCCATATCATTCAAAACCTAAAGCATGCCACTTTCAACAGGCTCGGGGAACTCAAAATTCTGCTACCACTTTAGTTTGTTCGTTGCAGTGTTACTCAAGACAGGTGCTTTCTTGGTAAGCATGACTTTGTTTTTCTATTGGACCCTATCACAGCTCCATCTATTCACAGTTTAGCAAATTAAGTGAAATTTGTTTTACATTCCAGATGTTGATTTTTTTTATTAGTGTGGTAACCTGCCCATCTTTTATTTAATTTGATGTCTAATTTGTTACCACAAATAATAATAACCAGTGTCATAATTTCCCTCTGTGATGTCAGCCACTTAAATTCTTTTCTTCCATATATTTATATTTGTTGGATCATAAAGTCCTACATTGAAAGTCAATGTGGTAAACCTAGGCCTTATAACATTGTGCTTTATTCTCTTATTATCAATTGATTTTAAAATGAACTTTAATATGGTATTAGAGTTTGATTCATACGCATCACCTATAAGACACTTGTAAACTTAAAGGAAGTGCTACAAGTGCAAGAGAGCGTTGGATTATAAAGTCTCACATTGAAAATCAATGTGGTAAACCTAGGCTTTATAACAATGTTCTCTGTTCTTTCACTACCAATTAGTTTTAAGATAAACTTTTACAATATCTGTGGTTAAGTCTTTAATTAAATTACATAAATTTAATTTTTTTCTCACAATTCTTAACCAGGTAGTTTTTGGACTTCTACTTTTAATTTCTTCTTTACTAATTAATTCTTCTCACCTAGATAATACATTCTTTAGTTTCCCAAGGATTTAACTAAATGACCTAAGTTGATTTTCTCTTATCTTTACTTAGTACAATTCTTGTTCCATTTCTAATAAAATCATTTTTTAATTCAATTCTTACAGTATTGCAACTCACCAATTTAAATATTTGTATTTCTACAATACTAATCTTTTTCACATGATCATGTTTTACAATCTGGTATTTTGAATCATAAAATATAACTAGGCAAATAATAGTTTTACAGAATTTTCCTTTAGATTTTAAGGGTATCCTCCTATAACATAACATCTAGAAGCATTTCTTCATTTCATCTACCCTACTTTAATCCTATGAATCACATCCTCTATAATTTTCCATTACTAATTATTGATTCTAAGTATTTAAAAGTGTTACTTTTATGAATCACTTCCACCACAACTGCTATGGAAAAAATAAGTATCATGATTCATATCTTTTTCGGTGTTCATTGAAGTAATTCGGCTTTCCCTTACTTATATAGCAAGTACTTTTGTTTTCTATCTTATCATATAGGTCACATATGTAGAATTTTTAGATCTAGAACTTTGACGTTTTATATCTTTCCTCTTTGATCTTTGATTAGGTATGACCAAGCTGGAAATTCAGAGGAAGTTGCAATACATTTTGCTCTTTTTATTTGGGATAAAATAGAAAACATTTGTATTCTGAACAATAATATCTATGTACAGGTACTTATATTTAGATTTCTAATTGGAATGTATCTTTTTGTCAGGCCATTAGTTGCTAATTGTGTTTCACTTGAGGCAAGTAAAAGATTTGATTTTGGCAACTATCTGATACACTTTAGTGCTACCTTTTCATTTCAGGAAGCTTGTGATGAATTGATGATAACAATGAAAACTGCAGTTGGTACATGTAAAGAAGAAAACCAGCTCAAGATTTTGCATAAAGCCTATGATACATTTCAATCACGGATTATTTCTTCAATTATGAAGTCAGAGGCATTTTCATCTGGCATGCCACAGATTATGCAACGTGTATGGGATTCTGTTACGCTATCCTGTAGTGAGGAACTGTTAATATCTTTATTTGCAGCTGTGCTGATACCTCTGCGACCCCAAATAGTTATTCCTGACATAAATTCTGTGATATATTGGCTTATGATTTTCCTTCTCAAGGGGAGCATATCAGCTGCCCAAGCTTTAGGTTCTATCATTAACAAATGGCCTACAAAAGTTGAAAAAGCTGCAGTAGCCACTTGTACACTTGAGGAAGCACTAGATATTATCTTTGCAAGGGAATTAATTTCCAGTAATTTACTCCCCACTCCTAGTGTGGATGTAATAGTTGGATTTTCATGGATGGGGAAAGGTCTCCTTATGCGTGGTCATGAAAAAGTGAAAGAGATTACCATGTTTCTTTTCAAATGCATGATATCTGCAGATTCTGGGTCTCCCAACCATGATGCAGAAGGTTGCAATGAAGAGGCCAGAAGTCATCTTTTAGCAAGGTTTGCTGCAGATGCATTCCATATACTTCTGTGTGATTCAGAGGCTTGTTTGAATGCAAATTTCCATGCCATAGTAAGACCATTGTATAAGCAACGGTTTTTCTCCAGTGTTATTCCTATCTTACTTACTTCACTAAAAGAATCCAGTTCCTCAAACACAAGGTACTTGGTCTGAGCTTTATATTTAACCAGCAATATTTTCTTTATCTCTTCTGAGGTTGTGAATGGCTTTACCATGTGATACAATGGCCAGAATATATTATTGTATTGATATTTTCATATGCTTACTTCTGAATTGAACTTTATATAATAAGGCTTTAATATTTGTTCTTTTGTCTGTGTATATTTCAGTCTCATCTACCTTTCAAGTACTATTTTTTTCATGGAAAGTTTGCTAGAGTTCAAAAACTTGTTGAAGTTGCTTTTTTAAAAAAATTCGAATGGCTATTACTATTCTTTAGACTTCTGCTTCATATTTCTCAAATTACATGTAAAATTGTTTTACCATGATTTTGCATTTGGCTGCAAATACTACATTTTGTAATATTACATATTGCTCAAATTACATTTTCGTAAGTTATTCTCCAGAAGTGTCCTCTATCAAGCTTTGGGGCATGTCATTTCAAACACTCCGCAAGCTGCTCTCATTATTGAAATGAAGAAGGTAAAATTTCCTATAATCTTTATGATGTGATTTTTGAGTTCCTTATATTTTCTAAGGTTAATATTGCCTTTCTTGAAATTCCTGGTTAATGTGCACTACACTGGATTTTCAGCTTGTTCTTCCCCTATTAGAGTGCTTATCTGTTCTGTCTGGTGACCTTAAGAATAAAGATCTACTATATAGTGTCTTGCTGGTCCTTTCTGGGATTCTGACGGATGAGAATGGTAAGACCATTTTAGATGATTTACTGTTTATACAACACCTGCATCATACTAGTGGACATTCTTCTTGATAAAAGGGAAATATATTCCCCCTCTTGATCTTCTTGTGCTGCTATCACTTGGCCCTGATTCCTATTTGTTTTCTCAGTTATCAGGATTAGCCTATTTTGAGTTACGAACAAGTTTTTCACCTATTTCTCCTTTATTTTGATATTATTGTTAGATTTGTCTTGTTCATCACATTAGGACATTTATGATTTGTAATCTGTTGATTGAGGGAAACTATAATTGTATTTATTGGGGAACTAACGAGGAATGTAGCTCTCTTTTCCAATTTGTACTAATGAAAGCTGGTCTACAATCTGGATTTCATAATTTCATGGAAGGTCTAATACAGCTGAGACTTGCAAGGTGGCAGATCATCTTGGTCGTCTGTGCTGTTATGCACCTTTTTTAGTTTTGAATCACATATTCCATGCATTTTATTTTTATTGTTTCTAATTCACCGTCAATATTGAATTTTCTTCTCTAATGCAGGGAAGGGCATCATCATAGAGAACGCACAGATCATCATAAGTTTCTTGCTTAAACTGACTTCCTATCCCCATATGATGGTAAATATTTATTTTCCATCTCTTGTTGGAATCTGCAAGGTCCACTGTACATAATGATTTTTTTCCTTTTGTCCAACAATTTTATTGGTTGTGCTTTCAGTAAATTTACTTTGGATCCTGTGCTTAATTTTAGATAGGGGCAAACAACTTTTATTCAAAGATAAAGATGACTCCTGCAGAATCTTTAGAAGTGTTTACTTGCACAAATACAAATTATTTTCTGTGGTTGGCCTCTTACTTTTACTTCTGCGGCCAAATCACACAGTACATCGTAAAATTACTTGATATTTTTCACTTAATGAATGGTCCTTGACTTGTTGAAATCAACAGAATTCGGGACATACTCCAACCCTCCATGTACAAAATCATTTATGGTTCTTGATGCACGTCAAAGTACAGGAAAAGTATGGTTTTTGTTCATTTTTCTCATATATTTTAATCAACAGAAACATTCCCTAGAGGGACATTCTTTTTCAAAAATTAAAATCTAATTTATTATTAGTTAATTCATAGTATAATACATTATGCACCAAAGTTTCAACTTAATTTGGATTTTATTTGTTATTATTTTTATTTAAAATTCAGTCGTTAAAATTTAACAAAAAATGATGAATTTTGCGTCCTTTAAATCAAATACCAATAATTATTTAATAAGTAAAAATTACACCATGTAATTATTGTAGTTGTCTAAGTATAAAATCCATATGGTTCCATTCTTTCATGCATTTATGGGGTATGTGTCTTTTAAGGACATTGCCTAGAGACACCTTGAAAGCGGCGGTATGTTTAATCTGTATTTCCATGCTTTTCATTAATAAGCGTATAATGATTGCATTTCAATGTTGAGCTGACATTGACTATTTATGATTTTTCTTTTCAGCTTGTTCGTGAGATGGCAGTCCAGTGTCTTCAAGCCATGTCACTACTTCCTTATGCAAGAATTTATCCCATGAGGCAGCAGGTTATTTGTTCAAATAATTTACTAATGAATATACAATCTTTTTATTTATTTTCTTGCTCTTGCTGTAGTTTTATACTTTTATTACACTTCAAATTTCAATAGCCCATCCATGATCCAATAATTGCAGGTATTGAGAAACATGTTGAAGGCTCTTGATGATCCAAAGCGGCGTGTTCGCCTAGAAGCTACCAGATGCCAACGGACATGGTTATTATTTTATTGTTTGTTGTTGATCATTCATATTCTCAGTTCAACGAGTGATGTGTGATGAGGTATTGAAACTTATTCTTATTGCAGGGGATTGCTTGCCTAGCTTATCCTATCCGACAAAGCTGAGTCCATCCAGTTCCCAGAACCATGACGGGTTTTATGCCAGGAAAACCTGAAAAATAGAACTCCAGCTTATACACATCTATTCCACATGGTATTGTACAAAATCTGTTTCCAAGTCCCTGCTCTTCGTGTGTTGCAATCAAATTATTTTCTATGTTTCCTAATGTTACCACACCTCAAGATATTCAATCTCAGTTGAAAACCATTCTTGCAGATGCTTTCATATATATATATATATATATATATATTGGCTGGTAACCACTTCTCAGCAGCCTGGGATACCTTTATGTTGATTTGGGTGCTATTTTGCTCTGGAATTTTGCAAGTGGATCCATGACGGCATATTTCCCTGCAAGGGTTTTGGTTATTGTATGGAGGCCAAAAGTAAGAGGGTGTCATGGAGTTACATCAGTAGCACAAGGATAGGAAGCAGAAGGATCTAATTTCCCACACCCAACCTATCCAGGTACAAGGCAAATATTCTATATGTAATTCCTTGTTGTGTACATAAGATTTCTCAGCTATGTTTATTCTGCACGTAGTTAGATATGGCATTTTTAGTTTTAGACCAAGCGTTCTCGTTAATGACCATGCTAACAGCTTGTGAGATTAAGGCCTTGGATTGATCATTGTTGTTAGACCATGTTTACAGGTGTCCATAAATATGTTTTACTAACCTGAGACAAACTATGCAAATTCATTTGTTCACCTATCCAATGCAGACTTGTCACAGCCATGAATATATGATGATCAGTGGTCTCATCAATTGGGCCGATGAAATGGAAATCAAGCTAAATTTATTCTTACAACCTTGTCGCTTGGTAATCGGCCTTTAATTGTCAAAAATTTTAATACATCACGTTATTCGAATGTGGTTTATGTAATATTTGTGTAAGATCGAACTTATTATGTCTCTTCCTTCAAAGTAGAAGACAAAAAATTATATTTGAAATGGCACAAAATAAAGCCTAGGCAATCACCATTTATCGCATGATTGCGAGAAAGAGGAAGGAGATGATGAAGCCCTAATTTATATCAAATAGGCCCGGTGTGAACATTCAATGAAGTAAATGACCCTTTGTTGGGTCAATTTCTAATTTCCCAGTAGACGAGTGAACCATAAAAGACGATCCTTAAAAGACTCAATCCTACCCAAAAAAAGCTCAATTTTTGTCAAAAGTGATCATGGCATTGTTCTAGGCAAGTTTTTGTAGTCATGAATTCTACATTTTCGTTATTATTATTTTTTTGATTCTCCTCAAAATCATGCACCGGAAAGAAGGGAATAGGCTTAGCTTGCATGATTGATGATATACCATATCAACCAAAGCGATGGAATGCAACATCTCCATATTTTTTGTCATTTTGATAAAGGTCTTTGATCTATTCATGAAGCAGGGTGTCTTAATAAGAAAAAAGAGTGTAAGTGAGGGGATTAGGTTAAAACCCTACAGGCAAAAAACAAGAGACAAGATGAGAAACAAGGAAACGAGAAACCAAGAAATAAGAAAAGCAGATGGAACGGAACTCTAAAGTCCAGTTAACCTCCCTACATGTTATACATCAGGTTGTTGAGAGGAGACACAAGAGTTTTCATGATTCTGTCTCCTAACGTCGTCTTGGATTCATCAACTCATACAAGTCAACTTTTTGGTTAATCGTAGAAGATAACTTTATAAGTTTTTAGAGAAAATAAATTCTAAAGAATTTGCAAATCTCGTTTGACATTAACATGAGAACCTTAATGGCTTCCACAAGGGTTTTTTTTAATTCCAATTTTACCTTTTGCAAATAGGAATTTCTACCACAAATTTATTTAAAAGTTGTTGATTATGATAAATCTGAAAGTCAACATTAAAAAATACCTTTACATCAAGACCAAATATAAAATAAACATGTAGACGATAATTTAGTTCTACTTTAAGAACTTAAAAAATATTGTCATAATTATAATATAATCTATACTATATATATTGATATGCATAAATACATTATATTATAATATACATATATAATATAAAAGGATAGATTAGAAGTGTTGTTGTAAATTAATTTTGCATAGAAGCACACAACAGATCACAAAGACATTTACAGCTGCAACCAAATATTGTCGGTTGGTCAGATGCGGTTTAGTTGTAATGCTGCAAGGAGAACAAGTGCTTTGATTTATGGACATCAGTTTATTCACAATTTTCTTTTCCAATATTAAAATAGTGACTGAAAGAAAGGGCATCCATCCCAGGTTGTGAGGTGAAAAATCTCATTTTAATCAAGACAAAATAGGAAAAAAAAACTAGGAAAATTCATGAAAACAATATAAAAAGCAT
Organism: Cymodocea nodosa; assembly: GCA_036874045.1. Taxonomy (NCBI): domain Eukaryota; kingdom Viridiplantae; phylum Streptophyta; class Magnoliopsida; order Alismatales; family Cymodoceaceae; genus Cymodocea; species Cymodocea nodosa. The sequence continues at coordinate 21,511,785 of CM072336.1, forward strand.
AATTTAATTTTTTTAGGGCCCAATCAAACTTGAACGCTCAATCAATGGAAAAAAAAACTATGGATAACACGATAAATTTGTTGTAAAAACTAAAATTTACCATTCAAAATGAACAAAGTCCAACATGTACAGCATACAGTCTTGTCTCAAATTTACAATGTCCATGATGAATATGAGTCTTCACAACTATAATAAAAAATTGTCGATTGTCAATCTGTAAAGTAGATCATGAATATTTGCTCCTATAATTTACTTAAGTATTATTTTTTGTGAATGTAAACAATACTTCAAAATCACGGTGATAATGACTATCTTATAAGATGCATAAAATCTCGATTACGTATAATCTAAACACCAAATAATTTGGACCAAATGCAACTTTAGTGATTTTAGAGATTAATATGACAGCACAAAAGATGCCATCTTGGAATAATCCCGTACAAACTCACAAAGATGACTGCTACCTACCTCCCTAGCCTTGAAAGTGAACGTCATCTTGTAAAAAAAATATCCTACGATTTATTTTGGGAAATTGCAAAAGGAATTTCTTTCAAGATGTCACCTGTGAATGCATCCAGCTCCATTTTGATACATTTGTCCTCTGTTTTCTGATCACCCAAATTTTTCGTTGATTGATGAATCTTGGGATGCCTTCGATCATTCCCAAAAGCAAGCGAAACAAAAGAAGATATTGCCATTAATCCAACCTGCAACAGTGTCATCCATCTATCTGCACCAGAAATCATAATTTAGACAGATTCTTATGGTCAAAAGGCAGCAAATTATACAAGATTGCGTTCAAGTACCTAGTTGGAGGAAAAATTATTAGTGTAACAGAAAGAGGTTGAACAAGTTAAGTCCATTGAAGAATAGGTTGGCTCCCAACAGCGACACTATATAGTATCTACATGAATTGCTGCAGACAACAGAATTATCCTGCATTGCTGGAACTGACCCAATCAGGAATCCTTCTTGTTTGACGCTTCTTTGACTTCAAGTCAACAACAATGACAGAAATGTTGTCAGAGCTGCTTCTTTCATAAGCCAAATTGGTTAGATGATCAGCAACTACTTGAGCTGGTGGCCGTGCTTTCTCACCTACAACTCCATTTCGACGTTGATGCCTTAGGATACGACAGGCCACATTACCCACCATTTCATTTGTTAAAACATCCCAAAGGCCGTCGCTTGCCAATATTACGCATTCATCTTCCTCAGTCCGAGATGTAAAAGTGGTTTCTGGCACTGGAATAATCCAAGGCCTCATATAACGATCCCCTGGAAAACGATCAGATCCATAAGGGTTTTTGAGTCAGGAGGCAGGAGCAATCAATATTTCACCGTACAGATCGTAAGCCTCACTTGGGATTTAAAATATAAATTTCTAACAGGAAGTTAATAAAGTGTTATTCTTCATTTCAATTCAGTTAACTATTTGGGTCCCTGTGCTTGTCATATAGATATCAATATATCAGAACTGTTCATTTTCTTGCTCTCATGTTCAGTCAAAAAGAGTTTTCCGGCCAGAAAAAAAGGACAATGCTTAATACCATACAGGCACAAATACATTCTCTTCTATGACTATTATAAACAGGCATACATATTTTTAGTGCAAAACACAAGCCAATGATCGACCGTCTATGGAGGAGCATCTTGTATAGCAAGATTAAAAGACTGAAAGGATTTGACGATAGAACATTCACACATGGTATAGGAAAAAAGCTAAAGAAGGGGAATAGGGTCAAACCTATGGATCTAGACATAGCTAGAACCCCCATCACCCGTGCACCTTTCCAGCTAATCACCTTCCCTCCTTCTGCTTCGATCCTTTCCAGCTCATCTGTTCTATCGGGCTGTAAACGAAATAATCAAACGATATCTTAAATCCAGGAAAAATGTTGGTCTGCATTACTTGGCACGGAGTACCTACACTTCTTAATACCAAACTAAAACAAGCATGGACAACATAGTTACCTAGGATTGCTCTTCTTATTCAAAATATGTGGCATCAAAAATATGATCTAATTGAATAATGAGCCATATTGCATAATTGTTTTGAAATCAAAAAATATAAGCACACAATCTATTCCAATAATGTGCCACTGAACAACTTTTTTCAAATAAACAATGCCCCCTCGTTGCATACTGAATACTAGCTTGAAAGATCACATTAAGTATATCTCATATTTTCCGTGCAGAGGGGTGATTTATGGAAGTGCACCAATCGACACATCATTTGGAGTCCTCGTGCATCTAACAGTGAAGTACATCACAAATAAAAACATCAAATTTTAGAGGAAAGTTATAAAAAACATCTATTGTGTTGATATCACATTAAAAGACAAAGAACTTAGAAGAATGGAGAAGAACAAAGTAGAAAATGATACTTGGGCAAACCAATAGCGGATAATGTAGTTGGTATTTTTTCACGTTGTAAAAGCTTTGAGTGAAGAAAATTCTTAATTCAAACCCAAGTAAATGCACTACCGTTATAAAAAAGAAAAAAGGATCTTAGGCAGGCAAATGGGACCTTGTGATCAACAGTTAGCTGAACGATCTGGTTTCTACGGCAAAGAACTGCTCGTGAGTCACCACAATTGGAAGCGATAATTTGGCAGCCAGATAGCACCACTGTCACAGCAGTGGATCCAACCATATCTGTGGCTACGGCCTCCAGTACAATCTCATTATCAACACTATCAAAACCATCATTAAATGCTGACTCCCACCTCCTTTGCCACTCGTTTACTCCATCTGCATTCTGCCATTTCTCTGCCACCACTTCATGAACTCTTCGTGCACAATAAGCGGCCACCTACAATATCGACAGACAGAAAGCATAAAACTAAATGGACACTACTTCATCAATATTCATTTCGAAGACAGAATCTTCCTGAAATTAATCAAGCAACACTAGTTAAACCTACTGATGAAGGGGCTGGAAGGCTACAAATTGCAGACTAGTATGGCAATAAAGCAAGATTACTTACTTTTCCTCGAATCATCAATCAACATAATCAAATCAAGATGCCTATAAGCAGAGCAAGACAACAAGAAAGAACAACCACGAAGACAAACGTTCCATTTTCCCGAAGGAAAAGTTGCGATCACAGACGAGAATCGAAACGGAAACGCAGCAAAACCCTAGCAAGCAACATGGACAAGAGACCACGCGTTCTACAATTGGCACCTCTGACCCTCCGTGCCCGTCGTAGACGCCAAAGAACCTGATGCTGGAAGAGGAGGAGGACGACGACGAGTAGGACGAGGAGGAGGATGAGGAGGAGGGGGAAGACGGGGTGGACGCGGCGCAACCGCCGACGTCGCTGCAGGAGGATTTCAGAAAGTCCGGCACGACGGCTACGGCGTCTTCCATCTCTCTCCTCCTCCCGATTGTCGTGGAAGTCCCCCACGCCACTGCTCCCCCGGCGCTCCTGCCGCCGACGCACCTCTGCCCTCTGGCGACGGCGGAGGTGGTGGTATCCATGGAGGGAGTGCGCTGGAGACGTGTGAAGATGACGACGATGGTGATTTGGCGATGTGTCTTGTTGGTGGGGTTGGGGGGTGGTGGTGTGGGGAGCAGCTCTGCCTATTGGGTTCCGACACGTGTCTCTGACAGAGTAAATGAAAATGTCTTTTTCGATTGTTGTCGAAGTATATTCGCTCGGTTTTAAAGAACAGAAAAATCTGGCAAAGACTCCTCTGAGAAGTTCTTTTTCGGTGAAGGCATTGGATAACCAAGCAGATATGCATGCACCCACAACTCTCTCGAAAGTTTACAGGAAGCTAATGATTCTTATGGATTAAAAACATAACAGCATGCGGGATAAGGTTCGAAGACATTCCAAAAATAAAAAAAACATAAAAAGCACGAGCAACAACGATGAGAAGGAAGGATTGTCGGTCGTATGCAGATAGGCATGTGCATGATAAGCGCTTAAATGCGTTGTACAAATAAGAAGAGGCGAGAAGAATAAAGACCAGGAGCCTATGAGAAGAGTCGTATATGTATGTACCCTTTTACCTGTCAAGTAAGTACGAAGTAAGTCTTAAATAGGCTAAAATCAATCGGTAGGTTATTTCAAGGTAATTAGAATTAATAAACTCAGAATGTCATTTCAAGGTAATTAATTGTTTTTGGAAACCACATGCTGCAGTATTTTGATGGTATTGCTGCTAGTAGAATTAAGGATTGCCCCCATTTAGATAATGGGCTTCCAGACATAATAATGCTCTCTCTATACGTTTTTAATTTTCCATTACATGTAATGACGTCCTTGCTTTTACATGTAATCTCCATTTGCCACAAGACCGTTTTGGGCAGCTGCAAGATTGATACCGAGAATGGATGAGTAGATACATTGCTAACCGTTTAGCCTCTGATTTACTCCACAAGTGACCATTATTTAAAGAAGAGAGGATTGAGGAAGTAGCTCCAAAACCTTGTTTACTCTTTCGGAGGATGCAAGAATACAACCAGAAAAAATGACCCCAAATGGTATGGGCTTTGGTGTGAACAGCGAGGCTGGGCTGAACTGGGCTGGGCCGCCTTCGATGTATGTACGCAAATAACAGTTCGCGCTACTTCGGAATTTGGCGCGAAGCAGCAACCGCCCGCCACTTCTGCTTTGTTTCCCGCGAAAGAGGCGGAGACTAGAACAGGTGAGCGCGCCAACCCCTTGTTCTTCTTCGCTGGAACCACAGCTCGAAACCTCTCTCCTTCCGATGGCTGCCAAAAACTTCCTACGGAAGAGGACCCGAGCTCCCAACCCCCTTCCTTCCCCGCCCATTTCCGAGGACGACAGCGTCGCCTCCATCTTCTGCGACAACTGCGGCTCCGGCGACTTGGACGACCTGCTCCTGCTCTGCGACAAGTGCGACCGCGGCTTCCACACCTTCTGCCTCCGTCCCATCCTCCCCAGCGTGCCTAACGGTTCTTGGTTCTGCCCTTCCTGCTCAGGCAGCCACAAGAAGCCCAAACGTCCGCGTCAATATGCTTTCACTCCTTATCCCCCTTCTTTCTTCGGCCTTTTTCTTTTTCTTTAGTATTTGTTGTTTCTTTATGGATTTTTTGTTTTTTGGCATCCGGGTTTCAGAGTTTCCGCTGGTCCAGACTAAGATCGTGGATTTCTTCCGTATTCAGAGGAGCGCGGTTGGCGACGAGGCCGCTGGGATTAGGAAGAAGAGGAGAAGAAACGTGGGGTTGGTGGTGGCGAAGAAGAAGAGGAGGTTGCTGCCTTTCGTGCCTAGTGAGGACCCAGAAAGGAGGCTGATGCAGATGGCTTCCCTGGCGACGGCGTTGACGGCCACGGGAACAGAGTTCAGCAACGAGCTGACCTACATGCCAGGAATGGCTCCAAGGTCCGCGAACCGGGCAGGGCTTGAGAGGGAAGGGATGCAGGTGAGGCCACAATCGAAACCCACTTCGTCCAGCATCGGTTCGATTGTGGTGGTTCTTGGTAGTGCAACCCATTAACTCACGGAATTGTCAGGTCCTGTCAAGAGATGATACGGAGGCCCTGCGCCTCTGCAAGAAGATGATGGAGAGGGGGGACTGGCCTCCTCTGATGGTGGTCTACGATCCTCTGGAAGGGTACGTACAAGGCATTTTGTGTTGACGTTGTCGCTGCCCTGCATTTAGTGAGCAAAAATGGTGCACCATGTACTAACAAATTATTCCGAGTGTGTTTTGAAGAACAGTTTCACGGTAGAGGCAGATAAATTTATCAAGGACATGACCATAGTGACGGAATACACCGGAGACGTGGATTACCTCAGCATTCGCGAACACGACGACGGCGACAGCATGATGACTCTTCTTTCGGCGAAGGATCCTTCAAGAAGCCTCGTGATCTGTCCCGACAGGCGCAGCAACGTGGCGCGCTTCGTCGGCGGCATCAACAATCACACTCCGTAATCGTCGGATCCGTCGTCGTTTTGTTTTGTTCTTGCCCTGCTGCTGTTCAGGGAACTGAAGCTGCGTCGGTTTGGCTGCAGGGAGGGGAGAAAGAAGCAGAATCTCAAGTGCGTGAGGTTCAACGTGGATGGGGAGTGCCGGGTTCTGCTTGTGGCTGTTCGTGACATATCCAAGGGCGAGAGGCTGTACTACGATTACAATGGGTACGAGAGGGAGTACCCGACGGAGCACTTCGTCTGAATCAGTCTCCGGCGGTACTCCCGGCCGAGGGATAAGACCGAACCACCGCTTTCAATATTTATTTATTTATATTTTTTTTATTTTGATGACGTCACACTAATCTTGCTAGAAACTGCTCTCCATGTATTTATTCTTCTCTCCTGCTGTTAATTCCATTCCATGTTCCACGGAAGCATTTGCAATACCGCTCTTTGCCTGTTTTCGGGAATTGGGACTAACAAAAGTCGTTCAATATGTTTGTGCTTAGCTTCCTTCAGATGTTTGCTTTCCTATGCTTGTTCTAATTACACGTGTTCCCTCCTTCCAGCTCCTCTGATATATCAACATATCTTCTAACATGTGTGTAAAACACTTATTAGAAAAAGGGACCAAAAAAAAACTCTATTTTATCTTTCTTCTTCATGAAAATACATATATACAGTGGTTACTCTATCTTTTGGTAACTCAATCAGATATAAAATAATGTAAATGAATAACAAAACGGATCAATATATTAACACCTTCTTTCAAGTTAATGGGGGTAGATCCAAACGGTAGCTTATGACAAAAATCAACAAAAGTTGTAGATCCGATCTTGAGATTTGATATATTGTATTTGAAAGTGACCTTTGTGAATGTGATCTCTAATAAAATGAAGTGTTATGTCAATATATTTTGTACGAACATGCTAAATAAGATTTGCTGTAAGATGAATAACACACTAAATAATAGATTCTGTATTGGGACATCAATTTGTTGTTGGCGTAAACTCATTGGATTTCTACCATAATAAACACACAATAACCTGATTGTGAGCGTCACTAAATATCTTCAAAGAGCTAGAATCATAAAAGGCCTACTGAGATGGTAACAATACTTTTTGAATAGTTTAATCTATGTGAAATTGAGGATTTTAAGTATCGAAATATGTGTTTTACAGCCTTTAGATGTTTTATTGTAGGAGCTGCCATAAATTGACACACATTACTTACTGAAAATGCTATGTTTGGCCTTGTAATGCACAAATAATGTAGTGCACCAACCACGCTCAAGTATTCCTGAGGGTCTTTAGGAGCTTCACCACTAAATTTAGTTAACTTGGTACTTACTGTCGTAGGATTCTTACAAGGTTTAATGTCATCCAATTTAAAGCATTTAAGTATGTTCACTAAATATTTAGATTGAGATAGATGTAACCTATTAGATGTTTGCTTTACTTTAATGCCCAAAAAATAATGCAAATGTCTAAGATCACGAATAACAAATGTTTTGGTCAGATCATCAATAATTTTCTAAACCTCTGTAGCCCTTGATCCTATAATTATAAGATCATCTACATATATTAAAATATAGGTAGTGTGATGTTGAGTAGTTCTAATGAATAGAGAAATGTTACATTGAGATTTTTTGAAACCCTGTGTTATGAGAAAACACCTTAGCCTATTAAACCAAGCTTGAGGAGCTTGTTTTAGTCCATAAAGGGACCTTTGTAACTTGCAAATGTAATAAGGATACTTAAGATCTTCAAATTCTATTGGCTGCTTCATGTATATTTCTTCTTCAATGTCATCATGAAGAAATGCATTTGAGACATCAAGTTGTCTCGTGGACCAATTATTATTAAGTGCATAACTTAAAATCAATCTTATAGTAACTCGTTTGACAATCGAACTATAGGTCTCAATATAATCTACACCATATTGTTATGAAAAATCTTCAGCTACTAATCATACTTTGAATCTGTTAATGGAGTCATCTGACTTTCTTTATCCAGAAGACCCATTTATTGCCCACAACATTTTTGCCATTCACAAGAGGTACTAAAGTCTATGTTTTATTTTTCATTAAAGAATCATATTCATCTATCTTTGCTTGCTTCCATCTTTCATCTTAGAGGGCAACTTGAATAGTTGTTGGAGTGTTTCTTGATCCTTCAACATTGAATGTATATTTCAAGTTTAGCTTAAAAATTCCTTTAGAGGCTCTTGTTATATATCAAGTGAACAACAACTATGAAGGCTTCATACTAGAATTCTCTCAAAAGATTTGCATGCGCAAGTAGTGTGAGTCCAATGTCTACTATGTGACAATGCTTTCTTTCTGAAGATCCATTCTATTCATGTGCATGTGGGCAAGAAAAACAATGCTGAATGCCCATGGTTTGCAGATAATTCCTAAAAGCTAAATACTCTCTATTATCATTTTGAAGTACTTTAATAGGTCTCCCAACTTATTTTTCTATTTGTCTTAAAATTAATAAAGACTTTTAGTGCCTCTGATTTACAACGTAGAGTATATAACCATGTATACTTTGAATATGCATCTATAAAGTGTATGTATTACTTATAGCCATCACAAGACAAAATAGGACTTGAACCTCATAGATCAGAAAATACAAGTTCAAGTGGAGTAATAACATTTGAAGTACTATTTTCATATGGAAGTTTATGAGTTTTTCCAAAACAATAAGCATTACAAAAACTCATTCTATTGTGTTTAATTGGTAAACTGTGTGAGGAAGCAATTAAAATTGTTTTCTGAACATTTGGATGGCCTAAATTATAATGCCAAATTTCAAGATATGTCTTCATTGCCATAAATCCTTGATGTTGTTGATGTAATGAAGCTCCATCCATTGGCAATTGATAAAGTTCTTGAAGCTTATTGGCTTGTCCATGATGAACTTCTTGCTATGTTTGACGGTTCTTGATAGAAAATTCATCATTATCAAATTCAATATTCAAAGGATTGTCCTAATAGAACTTGTAAACAAACAACAAATTCTTTCTAATGTTAGGAACAATAAGTACATTGATCAAATTTGCATTACCAACATTTGTTGAGACAATTGTAGCTCTAGTATGTGTGATGGGAAGTTGACCTCCATTCCCCATCATCAATGACTCATTTCCTATATATGGGACATTAATAGATAGGTTACCAATATCATTAGTGACATGATTGGTGGCACCTGAATTAGGGTATCATAAGGCATTTTTTGAAACTATATCACCCTTGGAGATGTAATTGGTATTAGGAAAAGTTTTGGTTGGAGCAAAAGTATGAATGCCTAGCTATTTGAAACAATTAATTGCTGAATGCCTAGATTTTAAATAAATTTGACATTGCACTTTATTATTGCTATTGGATCTACCTCCTCTACCACCCATGTTCTATTCATTTCTGTCATGACCACCCCTTGGGTTGTTATTGTGATTATCACTAGTCATAGCTACATTAGCTATTGTTGAATATGTGTCTTGAATTAATTATTTAGTAATCAAGAGTATTTTGGTCTTTTGTGACCATGGGCTGTCCAAGTACTTGTATTGTTAGACGCCCAAATTAGATGAGAATGTTGGTATCCCCAATTTGATCACTAAGGAATAACCACCGCTAGCCTCCATCCGTGGATATATCCATCTCAAGGAACCACGTAAATTGCTAGTTCTTGCACAAGTGGATTGATCCTTCTTCCTCCCCTTTCCTTCGACGATCTTCTCTTCTCCTCATTTGTACATTGTGTGCTCTATTCGTCCACCCTAACAAGTGGTATTAGAGCCAATTTTGGGGAGTTGGGGTCGTTATTGATCAGTTGCTGGAGGAGATTCTATTGGAAATTCACTTCTTGGAGGTCACATGAGCAGCAACAGTTGTCACCCACAAACCTACCGCCGCTTGCGCCTAGTTTGCGTGCAGCCACTTGCATGCGCTAACAGTGCAATCACCCTATTCTAGCATGCACCTGGTCTTCATCCATTCCATTTTTCTAGTTGATCGAAGACTTAGGGCACTAGCTAGATTTTTGTTATCCTGTTTTTGTGTTGTTCGTGTTTTTGGTTTGCTTCATTCAGTTCTCTAATTTTCTAGTGACCATGAAATTAGTTGCTGCAACTTTCATTGGGATACTTTAAATCAAAATCTACATTGTGTTTGAGAATAGTTTGAAGTCGTATTTCAGTTCAACATTTGGGCATTATGTTGCTAGAATTGTTAGACAACATTTGTGCAGATTTGGGACAACAGTTTGTGCTTGTTTTGTTGTCTAAATTTTAGTTGTTTGTTTACTACTTGTTTATAGATAGTTTGTGAATATTTGTTGCTAGCTGTTTCCTAAATTTAATATGGCAACACCAACTTTGAAAGTTGAAAAATTCAATGGCAAGAACAACTTCAATTTGTGGTAGATTAAAATGAAAGTACTTTTGAAACAACAAGGTATTTAGGTTCCTTTAAATGTGGAGTCAACATTAGACAAGAAATTTACCGAGTTTGAACAGCAAGAGAAGAAGACACATTCCACCATATTGTTATGCTTATCAAATGAGGTGATAATTGAGGTTGTAGATGAAATGACTACTTTGGATCTTTGAAATAAATTGGAGACATTGTATATGATCAAGTCCCTTATAAACAAATTGTTGTTGAAACAAAGATTATTTTCTCTTAGAATGAAGGAGGGGACACTATTGAAGTAACATTTGGACCAGCTCAACACCATCCTCATGGAGTTGAGGAATATCAGTGTCACTATGGAGGATGAGGATGTTGCCCTCATCTTGTTGGTATCTCTTCCTCTCTTTTGAGAATTTTGTGCAATCTTTTGTAGTTGGTAGAGATACCATCACCTTGGAGGAGGTGAGATCGAGACTTCATTTTAGAGAGTTGAGATACTTGACTACTTATGGTAGTAGCAATGATGCAGGTGGATCAGGCTTATCAACGCAACATTCAAAGTCTAGGGGACGTTAGAATAAGAAAGACAACAAGCAAAGAGGCAGAAGTAAATCTAGGAGAAAATAACTCCAAGGACAATTGCAATTATTGCAAAGAAAAGGAGCATTGGAAATCAAATTGCCCAAAATTGAAAGCAAAAAGAAATGCAATTGTTACAGAAAAGGAAGACTCAACTTCTGATTGTGATTATTCATTCTCTTACAATTTGTTGTAGTACCTACTCTAATCAGAGTTAGATTTTAGATTTTGGTGCATCTCATCACATGACTCCCAACAAGGAGTGTTTCTACAGGTATGAAGTAGTTGATGGTGGACAAGTTACTTTGGCTAACAATGATGTTTGAGATAGAGTAAGTATTGGTTCTTGTTTAGAATGAAAAAGTGCATATTATTAACGGTTAAATGATGGTTAATTGCGTAATATTTAGCTTATCATATGAGAATTAAGCCATTATGTTATAATTGCACTGTTATATGCTTTAATTGAAGAATCTGCTTAATTTTGGGAAATTAATGTTAATTTAGTACATTTATGAACTATCGGTAAGTTGCAGGCTGTGAAATTCTTAAGTATCTGAATTTTCTGATATTTTGGATAGTTATGTTTAAATTGCCGAACAGTTATGTTTAGAGAAAATATTTTATTATTTCCAGATGTACACGTGTCGAAACCAGAATGAATGTCTTAAGTGAATTTTCGGTGAGTTAGCTGTAACTATCCGAAAATGCATCTGAGCATCGGATAGTTAGACCTGTAACTCTCCGAAATGTTATTTTATGTTTAAACTGTTGTTGACATGTGTTGAGATCTGGTAGATTTACTTAAGTTATAACTCGTTAAGTTAGCATAATTGTACGCGTTGAGTTACATGAATATACACTAAGGTAACACGTTAGGTTAGTGGCTTATTTCTTTATTGCATGTATTTTATAATTATTTTCTAAAATGCCACTGTAGTGGTTGCAGGAACAGACAGTTGGAAGGAAAAACCATGTTTGCACGTATCACGCAGGAATTCAATCGCGCATGGAGAAGGAAGCATTGCCGTTGATCTGAAGGAAGGAAATCCAACCGATCATTCAAGCAGAAGTAGTTACTACTGAAGAAATATAAAAGAAAAGAAGAAAAAAAGAAAAAGGTGTGATCGATGGATGACTAGTGTATACAAAGGAGGAGCACCGAGCTTTCTACAGAAAGTATCGGCAATTCTTCGAAGTATCACACCAACCATCGTATCACCACCATAATCACCAATCATCGGAGGTCTGTGAGGATACTTGCCTGATGTCGGGTCGATTCCGAGCCAAACACAGTGCCTGACAACTACTGTGAGGAGTGATCGTGTCGTGGGAAGGGAAGACATTTTCATCAAGCGCCGACTCATATTTCAGGAGATCGTAAAACTTTTAACCTTGGCTTCGGGTTGATGCCTGTATGCTGAAGAGGAGATCATCTTGCAATTCTGGACTCGCGATTCTATAGGGAGAGGAGACAGAATTGTAAGTGGTTTAATTTTCAGTGGTGTAATCGCGTTGCAAGTAGTGTCGAAAGTATTTACTGTCTAGTGAGATTACTTTACATTTCACCTTTCGCCCATTTCCATGTTCACATCAAAACAAAAATACCAAAAACAATTTATCTTTGTTTGTATGTTGTATTTGAGTGTTGTATTATTTGTGTTGTATCGTGATTAATGTTATCTGTATCAGTTTTATGATTGTTTTATGTTAGTTTTAATTTTACAGTTTACTGAAATTGGTTCGTACAAAAAACTTAAAGATTTTAATGGTGATTGTTTGAATCATCTGAATGTTAGTATTGCTTAATGATAAATCCAATGTTAACTAGCATTAAAAAGCTTAATTGATGTTATTTAGAATCTATGGAATCGCCCAATGGTTGGCCGAATTCCTCTGTAAATAGTAGTATTATAAAGAAGAGATAGGCTCGTGGAGTTAACTTAAGTCCACGAGGATAGTCCGTTGAGTTAGCCATAACTCAACGAACTTAGTCCGTTGAGTTAACTGTAACTCAATAGAGTGCTTATTGAATATAAATTTGAATTGTTCACAATCAAACATTTCTTAAATTCATCAGCAATTCCCTATGGGATCGACCTATACTTGCACACTGATACAATAGACACTGTGCACTTGCAGTTAAAGTACAAATTGGAATTAATATCTAAATTGTATTAAAGGTTGTTTGTTTACTTCTAAAAGAAAGAATAGGCGTAAAGATAAATTAACTAAGTGAAAATAGAAGTAATAAATCCAAGTTTTTCTAGTGTAGTGCTGGGAAAACCCAAACAGTTTTGTAAAATTTAGAATGCATGATAGGATAGTAAGAGTCTTAGAGGATGTTTGGCATGTGTCCAAGTTGGACAAAAGTTTGATTTCGTTGATGGCTCTTGATTTAAAGGGCCTTAGATATTTTAGTGGAGGAAGAAAGCTCCACGTCCTAAAGGGCTCACTAGTTGTGATGAAAGGAGTCAAAGATAGACATTTATACATCCTATAGGACACTCTAGTCATTAGTGATAGATCCTATATGAGGTGTGGATGGACTGGACTACAATGAAGTCTTTGCACTAGTGGTAAGATACAAGTCTATTAGAGTTCTTTTGGCTATTATTGCAGCAAAAGATTTGAAGCTTGAGCAGCTAGACATGAAGATAGCCTTCCTACTTGTTGATTTAGAAGAAGAAATCTAGATAGAGCAACCAATAGGTTTTGTTGAAAAGGGGAAATCTGATCTTGTTTGCAGGTTGAAGAAATCTTTGTATAGCCTCAAGCAATCCCCTAGGTAGTGGTATAAAAGATTTGATTCTTTTATTACTCAAGTTGGCTTTGTTCATAGTGCTTTTGATTCATGTGTATATATATTAGAAATTTGAAAGATAGTACAATTTATACTTGCTCTTATATGTTGATGATATCTTGATTGTAGCCAAAGACATCAATGTTATACAGGATTTGAAAGAAACCTTGAAGTCTGAAATTGCTATGAAGGATTTAGGTCCAATAGGTAAAATCCTTGGGATGGAGATACACTGTGACAGGAGTATTGGGAAATTGTTTCTCCATCAATGTAGTTATGTATAGAAAATCTTGAGCAAGTTTGGAATGGTGTTTAGAATGAAAAAGTACATATTATTAATGGTTAAATGATGGTTAACTGCATAATATTTAGTTTATCATATAAGAATTAAGCCATTATATTATAATTGCACTGTTATATGCTTTAATTGAAGAATTTGCTTAATGTGGGGGAATTAATGTTAATTTAGTATATTTATGAACTATCGGTAAGTTGCAAGTTGTGAAATTCTTAAGTATCCGAAATGCACTTGAGCATCGGATAGTTAAATTTATGCATGTGTTGAATTTAAATGCTTTAGCATAACTGTATGCATTGAGTTACACGAATATTACACTAAGGTAACGCGTTATGTTAGCAGCTTATTTCTTTATATTTTCTAATATGCCACTATAGCGGTTGCAGAAATAGATAGTTGGAAGAGAAAAACCACGTTTGCATGTATCACGCAGGAATTCAATCGCGTAGGGAGAAGAAAGCATCATCGTTGATATGAATGAGGGAAATCCAACCGACCATTCAAGCAGAAGTAGTTACTACTGAAGAAATATAAAAGAAAAGAAGAAAAAAAGAAGAGGGTGTGTGATCGATGAGCGGATAGTGTGTGTAGAGGAGGATCGGCGTCGCAATTCTCTGAAGTACCACACCAACCATCATCATCACTATCACCACACCATAATCACCAACCATCAGAGGTCTGTGAGGATACTTGCTTGATGTCGGGTCGATTTCGAGCCAAACATAATGCCTGACAACCACTATGAGGAGTGATTGCGTCGCGGGAAGGGAAGCCATTTTCACCAAGCGCCCACTCATATTTCAAGAGATCGTAAAGCTTTTAGCCTTGGCTTCGGGTTGATGCCTATATGCTGAAGAGGAGATCATCTTGCAATTCTAGACTCGCAATTCTATAGGGAGAGAAGACAGAATTGTAAGTGATTTAATTTTCAGTGGTGTAATCGCGTTGCAAGTAGTGTCGAAAGTATTTACTGTCAAGTGAGATTACTTTACATTTCACCTGTCGCCCATTTCCATGTTCATATTAAAACAAAAATACCAAAAACAATTTATCTATGTTTGTATGTTGTATTTGAGTGTTGTATTGTTTGTGTTGTATCATAATTAATGTTATCTTTGTCAGTGTTGTGATTGTTTTATGTTTATTTTAGTTTTACAGTTTACTGAAATTGGTTCGTTCAAAATACTTAAAGATTTTAATGGTTACTGTTTGAATTATCTAAATGTTAATATTGCTCAATGATAAATCCAATGTTAACTAGCATTAAAGAGGTTAATTGATGTTATTTACAATCTGTGGAATCGCCCAATGGTTGGCCGAATTACTCTGTAAATAGTAGTATTAGAAAGAAAAATCAGGCTCGTGGAGTTAACTTAAGTCCATGAGGTTAGTCCGTTGAGTTAGCTATAATTCAACGAAGAGCTTATTGAATATATAAATTTGATTTTTAACAAGCAAACAGTTCTCAAGTTCGTTAGCAATTTCCTGTGGGATCAACTTGTACTTGCACACTGATACAATAGACACTGTGTACTTGCAGTTAAAGTACAAATTGGAATTAATATCTAAATTGTATTAAAAGTTGTTTGTTTACTTCTAAAAGAAAGAATAGACATGAAGATAAATTAACTAAGTAAAAACAGAAGTAACAAATCCAAGTTTTTCTAGTGTAGTGCTGGGAAAACCCAAGCAAATGGTTTCTAGCAAAGCCATTGGGACTCCATATGATAGGAACTTGTGCTTATCATCAGCCATGGCAACACAAATGCAATTTGAGTAGGAATACATGAAGCGTGTTCCATATTCACAGGCTGTTGAGAGGTTGATATATGCAATGATTTGCACCCACCTAGATCTTGCCTATCCTCTTAGCATGGTAAGTAGATTTATGTCCAACCCGGGGAATAACCATTGGCAGGCCGTGAAGAGGATTTTCAGATATTTGAAGGGGATGTTTGATGTTGGGCTAATATATGGAGTGAAGTATGGCTGCACTATGGTCGGTTATTTAGATTCTGATTTTGTAGGTGATGTTGATCAGCGTAGGTCTTTGATAGGATATGTTTTTATAGTTGCAAACTCTATTATCAGTTGGAAGACTACACTTCAGCCTACTATTTCTTTATCCACCACTGTTTAGAATGAAAAAGTGCATATTATTAACGGTTAAATGATGGTTAATTGCATAATATTTAGCTTATCATATGAGAATTAAGCCATTATGTTATAATTGCACTGTTATATGCTTTAATTGAAGAATCTGCTTAATTTTGGGGAATTAATGTTAATTTAGTACATTTATGAACTGTCGGTAAATTGTAGGCTGTGAAATTCTTAAGTATCCGAAAATGCATCTGAGCATCGGATAGTTATACCTGTAACTCTCCGAAATGTTATTTTATGTTTAAATTGTTGCTGACACGTGTTGAGAGCTGGTAGATTTAATTACGTATAACTCGTTAAGTTAGTATAACTGCACGCGTTGAGTTACATGAAAATACACTAAGGCAACATGTTAGGTTAGCGTTATAAACTTAAGTTGTTATTTTTGCACGTGTTTTATAGTTAAATCAACGAAGGAAGTCCGTTGAGTTATCTGTAACTCCATGGACTATATATTTTCTAATATGCCACTGTAGCGGTTGCAGGAATAGACAGTTGGAAGGAAAAACCACGTTCGCACGTATCACGCAGGAATTCAATCGCGTAAGGAGAAAGAAATCATCACCGTTGATCTGAAGGAAGGAAATCCAACCGATCATTCAAGCAGAAGCAGTTACCATTGAAGAAATATAAAAGAAAAGAAGAAAAAAAGAAAGAGTGTGATTGATGGACACCCAGTGTATACAGAGGAGGAGCACTGAGCTTTCTGCAGAAAGTATCAGTGATTCTCTGAAGTATCACACCAACCATCGTATCACAACTATAATCACCAATCATTGGAGGTCTGTGAGGATACTTGCCTGATGTCGGGTCGATTCCGAGCCAAACACAATGCCTGACAACCACTGTGAGGAGTGATCGCGTCACAGGAAGGGAAGACATTTTCACCAAGCACCGACTCATATTTCAAGAGATCGTAAAGCTTTTAACCTTGGCTTCGGGTTGATGCCTGTATGCTGAAGAGGAGATCATCTTGCAATTCTGGACTCGCGATTCTATAGGGAGAGGAGACAGAATTGTAAGTGGTTCAATTTTCAGTGGTGTAATCGCGTTGCAAGTAGTGTTGGAAGTATTTACTGTCAAGTGAAATTACTTTACATTTCACCTTTCGCCCATTTCCATGTTCACATCAAAACAAAAATACCAAAAACAATTTATCTTTGTTTGTATGTTGTATTTGAGTGTTGTATTGTTTGTGTTGTATCGTGATTAATGTTATTTGTATCAGTTTTATGATTGTTGTATGTTAGTTTTAATTTTACAGTTTACTGAAATTAGTTCGTACAAAACAACTTAAAGATTTTAATGGTTACTGTTTGAATCATCTGAATGTTAGTATTGCATAATGATAAATCCAATGTTAACTAGCATTAAAAAGCTTAATTGATGTTATTTACAATCTATGGAATCGCCTAATGATTGGCCGAATTCCTCTGTAAATAGCAGTATTATAAAGAAGAGACAGTCTCGTGGAGTTAACTTAAGTCCACGAGGATAGTCCGTTGAGTTAACTGTAACTCAATGGAGTGCTTATTGAATATAAATTTGAATTGTTCATAATCAAACATTTCTTAAATTCGTCAGCAATTCCCTGTGGGATAGACCTGTACTTGCACACTGATACAATAGACACTATGCACTTGCAGTTAAAGTACAAATTGGAATTAATATCTAAATTGTATTAAAGGTTGTTTGTTTACTTCTAAAAGAAAGAATAGACATAAAGATAAATTAACTAAGTAAAAATAGAAGTAACAAATCCAAGTTTTTCTAGTGTGGTGCTGGGAAAACACGAACAAGTTTTATGGCGCCGTTGCTGGGGAATTGAATTGAATTGAATTGAATTGAACTGAATTGAATAGATATAAGCAACTGTTAGAGCTGTTTTATTTTAATAGTCAGAGTTGTGTGTTTTCTTCTGTAATTGAGAATATGGCATATGCTTATGCTCAAAGATTTCTGAAACTTTTAATTAGCATATGTGAATTCTGCAATTCTGAAGGACACGACATTTCTGATTGTTTGAAATTGCGACATTTACAGATTGATAGATTCCATGAACAATAAATGAATTATCCTCAATATAATATAGCCGAGTATGAGAATCCTATAGTTTACCCAACTGATGGTCAGTATAGAATGTGTAATATGATGAGAGACATTGAAGTTTGGGATAGCTATGACAGACTAGAGCATAGTATAGAGCAAAATCTGGACAAACTGGAATACTTTGTGTGTCAACAATAAGAAGTCAACCAATTAAACTATAAGGAGGCATATTCAGAACCTAAACAGGATATAATTTACGAAACTGAAAAAGCCATAAAGAAAATTGATCAAAAATTGAATGCAATTAAATTAGATGATCTGGAAACAAAATTAAAAGCATTAGACAAAAATGCAATGAAAATACAAGTTTTACAACAGGACAATGAAAATTATAATGTTATAAACCTGCACAACTTGCAAAATATACAACAAACAGAAAATACTAATGTAAGAGAATTTAAAGAATGCACTTTAAAACTAAAAACAATTGAAGATCATAATCACGAAAATGATATACAAAAACATCATGAAAGTAATGAAAATCTGGAAGATGTATGTGTAACATTAAGATCTGGAACTGATATACCACCAAGAACTCAAAATGAAAATGATATAAAGGCGGACAAGAGTAAAAATTAAAATGATAATGAAAATGTAATAGCTGAAAATCTAGAAATCATTGAAGAACAATCTGAATCTGCAATTGAAGCTAAAAATAATCAAACAAATCAACTGAAAGAAAAAGAGTCTTTGAAATCAAAATCTTTAGCACCCTATCTTGAAAGATTACAACAAATAATTCCTGAAAAATAAGAAAAAATCAGAGAAATTTTTGAAAAAGTACAAGTTAACATTCCTTTGTTAAATCTATTACAGAATATGCCACCTTGTGCTAAATTTCTGAAGGATTGGTGTACTAAGAAAAGAGAGCAAAAAGTTCTTAAAAAGGTCTTTTTAGCTGAGCAAAGTAGTAATCCAATCATTATTGCTTCAGATTTAAAAGAGGATCAAATAGCTAAATTAAAAGATGTAGTAAAAAGTTATAAAGAAGCAATAGGATGGACTATGACATGCTGGTTTTTATAGAAGATTTATTAAAGACTTTAGCAAGATAGTTAGACCTTTAACTAATTTATTAAAAGTTGTTCCATTTAACTTTGATAAAAATTGCAAGGAAGCATTTTTCAGACTTAAGACTAGCTTAATTTCAACTCCTATAATTCAAGCACCTAATTGGAACCATGCATTTGAATTAATGTGCGATGCTTTTGATTTTGCTGTAGGAGCAGTGTGAGGACAGAAAATAGAAAAATCTCCTAGAGTGATTCATTATGCAAGCAAAACCTTAAATGATGCTCAAGTTAATTACACAACTACTGAAAAAGAATTATTAGCTGTTGTGTTTGCTTTAGAAAAGTTTAGATCATATTTGATTGGAGTTAAAGTAATAGTATACACGGATCATTCAACTCTAAAACATTTAATAAAGAAAAAAGAAACTAAACCTAGATTGATCCGATGGATATTATTATTGCAAGAATTCGATCTAGAAATTAAAGATAAAAAAGGTTGTGAGAATGTAGTAGCAGATCATTTATCAAGATTACAAATAGAAAAATCAAATATTGAAATTAAGGATAATTTTCCTAATGAACAATTAATGACTATCAACACAATGCCTTGATATGCAGACATAGTTAATTACTTAGTTACTGGTTTAACACCTAAGGATTGGAATAGACAGGATAAGAAATTGTTTTTCTCAAGAGTAAAATATTACTATTGGGAAGACCCTTACTTATTTAAGAAATGTCCTGATCTGGTTTTAAGGAGGTGTGCTCCAGAAATTGAATATTCGAGCATATTGTCTTTCTGTCATGACCAAGCTTGTGGAGAACATTTTGGTTCAGGGAAAACTGCTGCAAAAATTCTGTAATGTGGGTTTTATTGGCCAACACTATTCAAAGATGCTCATAAATATTGCTTAAGTTGTTTAAGATGTCAATAAATAGGAAGAATATCAAAGAGGAATATGATGCCTCTTAATCTTATTGTTGAGGTTGAAATCTTTGATGTGTAGGGAATAGATTTTATGGGTCTATTTCCTATATCTAATCAATTTAATTACATATTGTTGGAGGTGGATTATGTATCTAAATGGATAGAAGCTATTCCTACAAAAACTAATGATAACAAAGTGGTAATACAATTTATAAGAACAAATATATTTGCCAGATTTGGAATACCTAAAGCTATTATCAGTGATAGAGGAACTCATTTCTGTAATAGAAGTTTTGAAGCCTAAATGAAGAAATATGGAATAAACCACAAAATTGCAACATCATATCATTCGCAAACAAGTGGACAAGTAGAAAGTGCAAACAAACAAATTAAATTAATCTTGGAAAAAGTAGTAAATCTTACTAGAATAGATTGGGCTAATAGATTGATTGATGCACTTTGGGCTTATAGAACTGCTTATAAAACGAGCTTAGATATGTCACCTTTTAGCCTAGTATATGGAAAAAGTTGTCATTTACCTGCTGAAATAGAACATAAAGCTTATTGGGCATTAAAAACTCTGAACACTAATTTAAATCAAGCTACTGAAAATAGGAAAATGCAACTAATTGAATTAGAAGAATTTAGAAATGAAGCTTATTCAAAGACTGTAAGAGAAAAAGAGAAAATTAAATTCTAGTATGATAGAAAAATTATTCCTAAAAACTTTGAAATAGGACAAGAAGTATATCTTTATATGGCTAGACTCCATAACCATCCAGGAAAATTAAGATCTAGATCGGCAGAACCTTACATAGTTCGAAATGTTTATCCTTATGGAGCTATTGAAATTGAAAATCCTAAAAATCATAATATATTTAAAGTAAATGGACAAAGACTTAAACCTATTTTGAAAACACCAAAAAGCTCCTTTGGAATTATAGAAGAAGTCAGAGTAGAGGACTACTCGAGTTTTACTTAGTAAGAAATCAGTTTTTATGTTTATATATATATATATATATATAAATAAAAACATTAAAAATATATATAAAACATAAAAATAGTTGCGGTTCAACCGATTGGATCCATCGGTATGACTGAAAAATTAAAAAATATTTAGGTCTGACCGAAGCGTAGCATCGGTATGACCGGAACATTAAAAAAAATTTGGTTTTACCGAAACATAGTATCGGTTAAACTAGAAAAAAAAATTGTATATTAATTTTCAGAAAAAAAATATTGGTTTTACCGAAACATAGTATCGGTTCAACCGAAAGAAAAATAAAAAAATAAAAAATATTTAGGTCTGACCGAAGCATAGTATCGGTTAAACCTGTAAAAAAACAGAAAAACTATTCTCTGTAATATTTTTATTATTATAATTGCTTGTACAGGGAGTCCATTGAGTTACGCTTAACTCAACGAGTATACTCCGTGAAGTCTTGAGTTAGTCAATGAGCTTATTCTGTTGAGTTACCTGTAATACAACGGAGTACTGTAGCTAAGACCGCAGATAAAATAGTAATAGTTGGTTCGGGAATTGACCCGATTACCCGCCTAAACTTAGTGCTTATTTAAGCTAAAACCTAGGGTTTTGGGGGCATTATCCGACAAATCATTTAGAATCTAGAACATTAGAAATCAGAGCGATTCCGTACTGTTGTGTAACTCCACGATGAGGAAGATGACGCCTAAATTCTGGGAAGATGTTGTTGATACATCAGAATTTCTAAAGGAATCAGAAGAGTGGCACACGCGACAGAAGATCATAAATACGATAAGAGAGAAAGAGCTACAGAAGGTAGAATCAGAACTTTTCAAGTTTAGAAGAGATTTAGTAGATATGGATATACAAATACCTTAAATAATGGAAACACGAATCAGAATAGCAACAGAAATAGTTGTAAGTAAGGAAAGACAAATAAAGCCAAGTAATGGAGTTGCCCTAGAATTAATCCAACGTAAGTCCCGACTCTGGTTCAAAAGACGAATCTGTAGACAAGCTAAACGGGTGATCTGGGAGCAAGAAAGGAAAGTAAATGAAGAGGCAACTGAAGAACGGGAGGAACCAACTACTGAAAGACCAGTTCCTGAGGAGCAGCAGTCTGGACCTTCATTTCCACCATTTAAGCCATTGGCACGAGCAGAAATGATGGGGCCTTCGACTGAAGAAGAAATAAGAGAATTTGTAGAACTAGTTCAAGTTGGAAAAAACCAAGGAGAATTAGAAGATTTGGCAGTGGCTAAAGCACACCTGGTGTTTGATGCACTGTACAAAAAGAGGGCTGCAAAAAAGTTGAAAGCCCAATATAAAATTAAAGTGGAACAACATCAAGAAGCTACTGCCAAAACTGCTATTAGATATGCTGCAAAAGAAGCTGAAGCTGGTCCTTCGAGACCAGCAATTATTGGAAGAATTAAACAGGAAGAGCCAGTACCTGTGGTTCGAAAGCCTGCAGAGCCTATTTTTGTAGATTTAATTTTAGAAGATGAAGAGGAAGAACATGCACAACTAATCAGAAAAAAGAAAGAAAAAGAAAAAGTGCTTGATTATGAAGAAATTAAATCTGAAGTACCAATTTTTACAGGGCCTGTGGAGCAGATTTTTATTAACCTGCTATCGGAATCTGAGGAGGAGCAGGAGGAGCAAAGAAAAGAAAAAAATCAGGCTGAAATTAGTTTGCAGCCTGTACAAGAAGAAACAGAAATAAGGGCAGAAACTGAATTGCCCGTGACTCCATCCCAATCTGTTACAGAATCAGAAAGAACAGTAACAGAACAGATTGGTAGTCAGGAGGAAGAAGAAAGAGTAGAAAATGAAGAGGCTGAAAGAAGCCATTTGGACAAAAATAATTTCACAGATTCCACTAAAGAGCAAGAAACTCTTCAGCAAATTATGGAAAGAATTCAAGACAGAGTGGAGAGTTCTGCTGGCTCACCACCACAGACAGAAGCAAAAGCAAAAATTCAGGAATCTGAAGAGAATGTCCAAATGCAGCCTATGCTGGAGGAAGAACAAGAGCAAACCCCTCTGGAGCAACAAAGTCACCTTCCTAACCCGATTGAAACAACAATTTTGAATGAAGTACATTTTTGTAGTCAGGAAGCTTATACCAAATACCAAGAAATAAGGGGTTACGATATTATTTACAGTAGTCCAGTAAATTGGGATGGAATGCAAGAAATCAAAGATCTATTTGAATTCCAAGGTCTACTGCAATTTATATCTCAAGAAAGAGGGCATGCAGTATATGAGAATTTAGTGCCCTGTTTCTATACAAATTTAAGAGAAGGAGAAGAAGGATTAATTTCAAATGTGGAGGAAGCTGATGTATAGATAACACTAGAGCTTCTCCACAACATATTTGGTTTAAAGAATGAAGGAACAAAAATTTTGGAAGATACAACTGTAGTTGAATGGACTGAGCAGCAAATTAAGGATTGTTTAGCTATCAATCCTGCTGTGCCATTATTAAACAGATTGAAGCATTTAAATGGTAAAGCACACATGGTAACTAACATTCTGATTAAGAATGTCTATCAACGACAAGGCCATGACATAGAATTAAGTCAATTTGTCAAATGGGCCACGTATGCAGTTGTAAATAAGATCCAAATAAATTGGTCTACATTTTTTATCTCCAAGCTGAAAACAGTGAAGAAGAAATTATTTTATGGAGATTTGATTCCATTACTGATGGTGGATAGTATTGATTTCACTAAATGGACATCAAAAAGGATAAGATCTAGAACCATTTCAGTGAAAGAATACAGAAATTTTGTAACTGTAGAATTAGTTGTACCTTCTAGAGAAATTACAGGAGCAGTAGAGAGGATAAATCAATTAGAGCAGTAATTAGAAAAACTCTAGAAGGAAGTAGATGAACTTAAATTGTATTGTTCGTCTACTTGTGTAAAATTGTATGAAATTGTATGATGTACTTGTAATGTAATTGATTCATATTAATGAATATAATTTTTCAGATGCAATTTTCATACGTATTTAAATGTGAAATGAATGGAATTTATTGAATATTATGTAATTTGTGGAACTTTATGAATATGTAACAGATTTACAATTTGCTGAACGACAGGATAACTACTTAAAAATTTCTGCATGTTATAAGGTAAAATGTAAATTCTGCATAACATAAAATGACCTGCAATTTAAATCTTTATGTAATGTTCAGATTTAAATGTATTTTAATCAAAATGAGGCATTAATGACATAGATTTAACTTTATTACAGTTAGTAGAATGACAAAGAAAAAAAAAAAAACAAAATAGAAAACTTACGAGAGTGAAACTGAGAAGTTGCCAAGTGTTAACTCAACGAAGTAATTCCGTTGAGTTAACCGTAACTCCACGAGGTCAGTAATATAATATAAGGTCACTCCGTTAAGTTATCTGTAACTCAACGAAGTTAGTCCATGGAGTTAGCAACAGTAACTGACTATGTTCTGTTGAGTAATCTGTAACTCAACGAGGTTAGTTCGTGGATTAAGCAGAACAATTATTCTTTTAACCACAAATGAAACTTCGTCGGTTTAGCGGTTACCAAAATTTGAAATTAGTAGTGGTACACATACCCATTAAAACAGGAACCACGATGCACATTGCAAGACACGTTCTTGCAACGAGATTTATTCACTTTATGAATGCACAATATATATATGAAACAGAATGTTATTTACGAGTTACCAGCACTTTTAAGAGAAAGGAGAAAGCGTTGGAGGAACTGGAAGGAGAAGCAACTGATTCAACCTTCATCCGACAACAAATATTTATAGAATGGAAAGCTTTAGACTGGTATGTAATTAATCTTTTGTTATTTATTTATGAGCACATGGACTCGTTCTCTAAGCACTAAGCGATTAGTAAGAACACCTACCTAGGAATTTTCATTACAGAAGAGTATTGAAAAATTTTCTGAACTGAACTTTAACGAAATTCTTTGGGGTGTAGCTAACCTTTCTTTAAAAGAGAACGTATAGATGGCTGCTCTAGTAGAAAAACCATTAGGAGAGATTCTGTATCCTGAATTAATTGATGAACCTTCATGTATTCGATTGCCAAACTTTGACGGAGATAGGATTGAACTGAAATCTAATTATATTAGTCAATTGCCACATTTTCATGGATTAGAAAGAGAGTATGCCTATTATTTTCTTAGAGAATTTAACGAAGTTTGTCAAATGATGAGAATGCCGAACATGAGTATAGATGCTATTAAACTTAGATATATCCCTTTTGCTTTAAAAGATAAAGTTAAGAGATGGTTATATACTCTATCGCTTGATTCAATTTCTACATGGACTGAATTTTGCTTTGTTTTTCTGGAAAAATACTATCCAACACATCAAACGATTAAAAAGAAGAAAGAAATATTAATGTATAGCCAAAAACAGGGTGAATCATTTTGGAAATATTTTGAAAGATTTAAAGATTTACTGACTCAATGTCCACATCATGCAATGAGTAAAGCACAATTAATAGGCATAATTTATGAAGGCATAGATGTTTCAACGAAATCTTTATTAGAATCTACTTGTCAAAATGGATTTTTAAAATTATGTAGTGAAGAAGCATGAGTATATTTAGAAAATTTTGCAAAAAGAACTGCATAGTGGGAAAATTTGGTTGAAGCTATTGCAAATAAAAGATTATTGCCAAGAGGAATGCATGAAATAGATTCCAATACTATGCTTGAGGTGAAATTAAATGAATTAACAAAGAAAATAGAAGAGTTATCATTAAATCAAAAGCTAGCAGAAAAGAATACAAACATAAATGACTTAGATATTATTTATGCTAGAAACCAGAGAGATAACTTGGGAAATTCTTATAATCCTAATTGGAGAAATCACCCGAATTTATCTTGGAGAAACAACAATTTCCAGGGAGGAGAAAATATAAATGAGAAGAACATAAGTTATGAAGTATTAATTGAACAAGGAGCTAGAATAGAGAAATTAAAAAAGATAATCCAACAAGTAAACAATCGTCTAAAATTTATATTTGGAAATGCTGTAAATCAAAATTAGAATAGAAATATACCACTTAGACAGAAGGAATCAATGGAAGTTAGACCTATTGGAGGATTGCCAATACAAGCTATACCTAATCCTGTCAATAGAACAGTTAATGAAATTGATACCTCTTCTAGGAGGGCAGCTGAATGAAGCAGCATATCTGAAGCAACTATCTGTATGTATATATGTTTTTATTTTTATTTTAAGTTAATAGTATCGTAGAGTTAATTTTTAACTCAACGAACTTAGTCCGTTAAGTTATGCCTTAACTCCACGAGGGTGTGCAGTAGTTATGTTAATTTTTGTCTCTACTAAATTTTTGTTTTTATTTTACAGAATCGACAAATGGAATTAATGCAATTACTGTTGGATGCACAAAGGGAAATACTAAGTAACTTGTCAGCTAAAGATCTGTGTAGGATGTGTTGTATATCAAAGGAAATTAAAGACTGTATTGAAGAAAAATATTTTCAAGGACTACAAGCTGCAAAAATGACTAAGATTAGAGATGGATTCATATGGAGGTCATTTAATCGTAGTTCAAATACCCATGAATATCTGGCTATGGAAGAAACTACTAGAATTCCACCCAATGCATTAGAAGGAATGAGTCATATTATGGGGATAGATGAAGGATTAATCATATACAAGACGAGACCAAGGTATGCAAGTTTATCATTACTTGAGATTTTGATAAGAAATCCTATAACAGGAGAAGAATGTAATTTAGGAAGACCTAATATATTTGAAGCACTAACTGAAAATTGTGGGTCAGCTTTAATATTTTTTGATAAAAATTCTACAATTCCTGAAAAATTATATTATTGGAGACCTACAGGAAATTGGGGTGAAGATTTACGCTTAAGTGTGTATAATTTTCTAAACAAATATTGGAATGAAAACATTATAATATATCTAGGACATAAATCATTAATTAACTAAACACATGTCATACTTGATGGTTATATTTATTTAGTCACGGAGATATCTATAACATATAGATCTGATTTATACATAGTGAGCATAGACAGTTATGATGATTATACAGAAATTTTACCTGTACCGAGTGAAATAGCTAAACCACCATATGAAAAATTTAATAAAATTCAAATAGGAATGTGGTATAATGAAGAAGATGATCCTACTTTATGTCTGATAAGATGGTGGGATGAACTGATGAAATTTCAAATATGGATTATGGAAGACATGAATGAATGGAAGTGGGAAGAGGAATATATTGAAATAGATGTAGAAATAGAAATTGCTACATTACCCTGGAATCAGAAAGGATCCCTTTCTACATTATATATCATTAATGGTAATACACTCGTATTTGGAATTTATAATATATTGTATGTTTACAAATTAAAAAGGACCAAGAACTGCATTAAAACAGAATTAATAGCAAGAAGAACTATGCCTAAAAAGTTTGCTTAGACTGATACATTTATTCCATTTGTTTCTACTTTTCAATCATGTTCTTAAGTTGTGATTTTGTGTGTTTAATGTTGTGTATTCTGCATTTATTTTTATTTTTATTTTTAAAAAAAAAGAATTTTGAAGTTTTTCATTTTCATTTTATAAAAAAAAAGACAAAAAACAAACAAAACAAAATATCAATCCAGTTTATTGGTATCTGTTCTAGGAAACCAACTGGCTTGCTTGTGAGCCACCAAAGGCATAGGAGCATGGGTTCCACACAAGACACTGATTTATTAATATCTATTAAATGTTATTTTGTTTTATATTCTGTGTTTATCTGGGAATGAAAAGTTTTTCAGAATCAAAAATCGGAATATGCAGAAAGAGATACAAATGGAACAAGGTATGTAACCAATTACTTATCCTGAATTTTAAATCAAACAAAACTTTATTCATGCCTGCTACAATTACTGTACTTATTGTCAAATCTTTTACATTGAGGACAATGCAAAATGTAGGTATGGGGGGGAGGTAATTAAAGTAACAGCCATATAAGTTTGTTAATTAAAGGAATTAAAATGGTACTGCAAAGTTTTAAGGAAATTGAAAATTTTTATGAACTTGCTGTAACTATCCGATAATTGAGACTGTAAAATTTTTATAAACTGCTTGAATGTTATATTTAGAAGGCTATAGAAGATGCTATAGAATTTATTATTTATGTAAATCTAGATATAGTATCTTATGATTTTTCTGAATTTCATGAGTTTAACAGTTTCACGATTTTAAAATGAAATCAGAATATTTAATGCTTAATCAGAAAATTATCTGAAGTCCTGAAGGAGCTGAGATGTGAATTCTAGATTAAATGAAATACATATGATGAAAGATACATTTACTTTGACTGAATGAACTTGTAGAATGATTTATGTGTAGGTCTTATTAAACTACAGATAAAGTATGAGTTTATTGTTATGGATTCATATCTTTAGTAAATGATAGAAGCAGGATTATATGAGATTGGTGTTTTACTGCATCTGTATTAATGAAATACATGCATATACAGTATGTGATTAATGCTTTGTTTTGTGTGTGCATTTTTTTTTTTACAAAAAAAAAAAAAAAAACCTTGAGAGTTTATTGACTTGTTTGATCACGAGCCTTTTGTACTTGAGCAGATAGGTATATAAGGATTGTTGACCTGAAAAAGGACTCTGAAAATCTGGCAACCTAAGATCTTGATCAGATCTGGGATTGTTGACTGAAAGCTCGTTACATGGGTACATTAGAAAGCTCTTGCATGATTCAAGCTTGTCAAGTTAACTTTTAAAGTACAAAAAAAGAAAAAGAAAAAAGAAAAAAGCATATACTATTTTGAAAAGATACAAGTGTTTTGTGAAATACAGATATCTTATGAATCGAGTATACTTTCTGTTATCTAGAATTGTTGAAATATGAATCTGGAATTGACTTTTGAAGTTGTTTAATGGAAATACAATTCTTTATTCTACTTGTCTTAATTAGATTGAATTGGATTGTACTTTAATTTGTATGTTGTTGAAATTTCTTCTAGAAAAACTTATTGGAAAATTCAGGATTACAGATGATGAAAAGAAGAACAAACGATAATATAATTAACACCTATATGAAGATGATATACTTTGTATGTAATTTACATATATTCTAAATATCTTTGCAGGTTGATTACTGAAACATACAGAATATATGTTTATGCTAAACAGAAAAAAAGAAACAAAAGGGGAAGAATTAATTCTAGCACTTTTTGAAAGACCAATTAATTAGATCTTAGTTTGCAAAGGGACTAGCAAAATTTAGGTACGGGGGAAGTGTTTAGAATGAAAAAGTGCATATTATTAACGGTTAAATGATGGTTAATTGCATAATATTTAGCTTATCATATGAGAATTAAGCCATTATGTTATAATTGCATTGTTATATGCTTTAATTGAAGAATCTGCTTAATTTTGGGGAATTAATGTTAATTTAGTACATTTATGAACTATCGGTAAATTGCAGGTTGTGAAATTCTTAAGTATTTGAAAATGTATCTGAGTATCGGATAGTTATACCTATAACTCTCCGAAATGTTATTTTATGTTTAAACTACTGCTGACACGTGTTGAGAGTTGGTAGATTTACTTACATATAACTCGTTAAGTTAGTATAATTGCACGCGTTGAGTTATATGAAAATACACTAAGGCAACACGTTAGGTTAGCGTTATGAACTTAAGTTGTTATTTTTGCACGTGTTTTATAGTTAAATCAACGAAGGAAGTCCGTTGAGTTATCTATAACTCCACGAACTATATATTTTCTAATATACCACTGTAGCGGTTGCAGGAACAAACAATTGGAAGGAAAAACCACGTTTGCACGTATCACACAGGAATTCAATCGCGTAGGGAGAAAGAAAACATCGCCGTTGATCTAAAGGAAGGAAATCCAACCGATCATTCAAGCAGAAGCAGTTACCATTGAAGAAATATAAAAGAAAAGAAGAAAAAAAGAAAGAGTGTGATCGATGGACGACCAATGTATATAGAGGAGGAGCATCGAGCTTTCTGTAGACAGTATCGGCGATTCTCCGAAGTATCACACCAACCATCATATCATCACCATAATCACCAATCATCGGAGGTTTGTGAGGATACTTACCTAATGTCGGGTCGATTTCGAGCCAAACACAATGCCTGACAACCACTGTGAGGAGTGATCGCGTCGCGGGAAGGGAAGACATTTTCACCAAGCGCCGACTCATATTTCAGGAGATCGTAAAGCTTTTAGCCTTGGCTTCGGGTTGATGCCTGTATGCCGAAGAGAAGATCATCTTGCAATTCTGGACTCACAATTCTATAGGGAGAGGAGACAAAATTGTAAGTGGTTCAATTTTCAATGGTGTAATCACGTTGCAAGTAGTGTCGAAAGTATTTACTATCAAGTGAGATTACTTTACATTTCACCTTTCGCCCATTTCCATGTTCACATCAAAACAAAAATACCAAAAACAATTTATCTTTGTTTGTATGTTGTATTTGAGTGTTGTATTGTTTGTGTTGTATCGTGATTAATATTATCTATATCAGTTTTATGATTGTTGTATGTTAGTTTTAATTTTACAGTTTACTGAAATTGGTTTGTACAAAACAACTTAAAGATTTTAATGGTTACTGTTTGAATCATCTGAATGTTAGTATTGCATAATGATAAATCCAATGTTAACTAGCATTAAAAAGCTTAATTGATGTTATTTACAATCTATGGAATCGCCCAATGGTTGGCCGAATTCCTCTGTAAATAGTAGTAGTATAAAGAAGAGACAGGCTCATGGAGTTAACTTAAGTCTACGAGGATAGTTCGTCGAGTTAGCCATAACTCAATGAACTTAGTCTGTTGAGTTAACTGTAACTCAACGGAGTGCTTATTGAATATAAATTTGAATTGTTCACAATCAAACATTTCTTAAATTCGTCAGCAATTCCTTGTGGGATCGACCTATACTTACACACTGATACAATAGACACTATGCACTTGCAGTTAAAGTACAAATTGAAATTAATATCTAAATTGTATTAAAGGTTGTTTGTTTACTTCTAAAAGAAAGAATAGACATAAAGATAAATTAACTAAGTAAAAATAGAAGTAACAAATTCAAGTTTTTCTAGTGTGGTGCTGGGAAAACACGAACAACCCCCGAGGCTGAATACATGTCAATGATAGAAGCTGTAAAAGAGGGTATTTGGCTAAAAGAGTTACTTGGAGACTTTAGGCTGCATTATGACAAGGTAGATTTGTTTTATGATAGCCTTAGTACCATCATTTTGACAAAGGACAATATGTTTTATGACAAAACAAAGCACATTGATGTTTACTACCACTTCCTTAAGAATGAAGGCTGCATAAATATATTGAAGATCAACACTCAGGACACCTAGCCGACATGTTCACCAAAGGCATCATTGGGAGTAAGTTAAAGCATTGCTTGGACCTACTTAATGTCTATACATATGGTTGACCCTTCAAGGTCTTTGTGATGGAGTGTTTGGTTCTAGGTAGAGTTTGTAAATTCAAGACAAGGTGGAGATTGTTGAATATGTGTCTTGAATTAGTTGTTTAGTAATTAAGGGTATTTTGGTCTTTTGTGACCATGGGTCGTCCAAGTATTTGTATTGTTGGAGGATGCCCAAATTAGATGAGAATGTTGGTATCCTCAATTTGATCACTAAGGAAGAACCACTACCAGCCTTCATATGTGGACGTACCCATCTTGGAAAACCACGTAAATCACTTGTTCTTGCACATGTGGATTGATCCTTCTTCCTCCCCTTTCTTTTGACGATCTTCTCTTCTCCTCATTTGTCTGTTGCGTGCTCTATTTGTCTACTCTAACAACTATCATCTAAGAGTTAATATTGTACCTTCGAAGGTGAACCTCATGATTTAGAAGCATATCTTGTAGATCAATTAGAGAGAGTGGATAATTGAGTGGTGATATTTATAACAAGTGATTCATACTCTAGTCCCAATCCTCCAAGGATGTATAGCAAAATCTCCTCCTTAGACAAAGGTGCTCCAACAATTGCTAAGTTATCTACCAATGTAATGGGTTGAGATCTAGAAACATATTGATGCTCTAGTGTTTGCCACACACTTGTAGATGAAGTTTAACTAGCCACCTATGATAAAAATATGGAGATAAGAGTTGAAAACATCCAATTCATGAGGAATTGATTTTGACGCTTTCAAGTAGTAGCTCTTCCTATAGACTTAGGGAATGAAAATGAGTTGTCCACAAAATCAAGGAGATCATGTTCATGTAGAAGAGCTTAAAATGATGCTCTCCAAAGTACATAGTTGTACTTATCTAACTTGATAGTAACTAAGTTCTATACATTCATAAAATTTGGCGGATTCATTGGAGAAATCATTGATATATTTGATGTAGGTGAGGAGTTGGTAGATCTAGTCGACATACTAAAAGATCTAAGAAGAGCCAACTAGAAAGGGGATGAAACCACCTAGATCTCAAACAACAAAGTGGTTGAGAAGCAAGATTAGTGTAGTGATTTATACAATGAAGAGTGTCGTCAACATCACTCACTCTGATACTAACTTAGAAAAAGGGGCAAAAAAAACTCTTTCTTGTTCATGAAAATACATATATATAGTGGTTACTAGAAGTTTCTTTTGGTAACTCAAGTCATGTATTAGACATTAATAAAACAATGTAAATGAATATAAAAAAGAATCAACATCTTTACAAAAACTGTCAAGTGTCTTTGGTTTCTGCTTTTCAAAGTTAAATCTCTATAAAGTTTAAATTTTGTTGACATGCGTAGGCATCATAGGGGATCAATTTGTTGTATTTTTTTTTTTGTGAAGGTGACACTCCATGGACACTTAAATAGTTTGGTGTACACTAGGAGTATCCATATAGGTGATAACAGGTGATACTCCATAAACACTCAAACAACTTGGTATACACCAAGAGTATTCATGAAGATGAAAGCTTGTAAGAGTAGGCCTTCTTAGGTACCTAGAAGGGCACTCTCTTAGAATTTGATCTCATATATCACGTACTTTGTCTTTCAAACATTCCCAACTAGTCGAGGGTACCCAAGTAACCTCATCTTCCAACTCGATTAAGAGTACTAATAGAGGCAAGGCTCGCAATGTCAGCACATGATTTTTAGGTAGGTGCACACATCCACTACTTACCTACACCTAAATAGAGCCAACACTACTACCTATGGGTACTATACGAGAACTTTTCAATTTATTGTATTTACGTGTAAAGGTGGTAGACAAGAGTATCGACGATAGTTACTTGATGCACATTATGGGAAATGATGAAAAATAGAAATGATATGATAGGATGTGACATGAAATATATTATTTAATAACTTTTAAAATATTAAATAATAAATTAAAAAATATTATATTTGAAAAATAATATTTTAAATATTATATTATATATTAACATTTCATTGTAACATATGAAATAATATATTTATAATTAACATAAACAACATTGTTTATTATAATCTAATTTTTTTAGAAATAATATGTTAATGTATTATTTAATATTATTAAATTGTGTTGGAATTAATGTTACTTATTTAACATATTATTAAGTTACTAAATATGTTAATGTATTATTTATTCTTATAACATTAATGTTATTATATTTTAATGTATTATAATCTAGTATCATTCTTCAACATTATTTTTTATTTTAATCTATTATAATTATAATATGTTATTATTTATGTATTATTATAATCATACTTCTTGATATCACATTAATGCTATTATTTATTTTAATATATTATAATTATAATATATTTATTTATTATAATTATATTTTAATTTATTATAATTATATACTATTTATTATATTATAAGTATGTATCATTTCTAACATTTTCAAACAAGTGAAGTAAAAAATGACTAGAAGTATTTTCTTTAATACAAAATCATCTTCTATCATTTCTATTGGCATAAATATAAAAAATGATGAAAAAAAATTTTCTATTGTTTTCTTTCTCATCTATTTTCCGCTTGCACAAATCTCTCTTGGCATCTGTGTCACACAAATAATCATTTCAACGCATCGTTTCACATATTTAAAAATAATAATTTGAAAATTTGAAATATAATAATATTATAAGATTAAGGTATTGTTAAAGAAGTTTAAACAAATTTACACAAATTAAAATTAAATTTTTATAAAATCTCTATAAGTTCGTCTCATAACCTCAAGTTTGTTATATATAAATTACAACCAAAAGTAGAAGGAAGACCATGGCCTTTAGGTTTAGGTTCTACCTTAAATAACTAAAATAATTATCTGTTTATACTTCGAGATCTTAAAAAAATGCAAAAAGATTTTATGAGTCACGGTTCAATAAATATTCAATCATTAATCCAAATTACACCGCAAAAAATATGCATAATACGAAAATGTGTAAAAGATTGTATCTTCAAACTAATGCAATAACCGTGAGATGTTAATAAATGTTATGCCACAATATTAATAACCATATATGCATTGATAATTATAATTTTCGATTAAAACTGCATTTAACCCTGACAGCATAGGTCCCAAAGATCGAATGATCATCAAAAAAATGACTTAACATATAATTCTAGGGTCACACATATGCCCAAAAGTTGACTACTAAAATCATAATTATACATTTAGAGATAATCTCACAAAGTAACCTCTGTTATCGGATTAACCCCAATCATTCAAAATAAATATAATATGCATCAAGTTTCTGTATATGTATATGATACAACATGCATTAATTTAGACAATTACCTTATAACCTGACTGATTTAATTCCTTTTTTATCCTTATAACTTAAATATTTTAATATCTTATCTAAGTTATAATCCCATTTAGTAATTTTGACTCTTTCGGAACCACAGCTTTGAAACCTCTCTCCTTCCGATGGCTGCTAAAAACCTTGCTACGGAAGAGGACCCGAGCTCCCAACCCCCTTCCTTCCTTGCCCATTCCCGAGGACAACAACGTCGTCTCCATCTTCTGCGACAATTGTAGCTCCGATGACGAGCTACTTCTGCTCTGCAACAAGTGCCACCGCGACTTCCACACCTCATGCATGGTTCTTGATGGATAAGCAGGAAAGGGGATAAGGAGTGTAACATGGGCTTCTTGTGGCGCCTGAGTAGGAAAGGCAAAACCAGGAACCGTTAGGCATGCTGGGGGAGAATGGGACAAGGGCAGAAGGTGTGGAAGTCGCAGTCGCACTTATCGTAGAGTAGGAGTTGCTCGTCTGAGTCACAGAAGCCATAGTTGTCGTGAAAGATGGAGGTGACGCTGTCATCCTTGGAAATGGGTGGGGAAGGAAGGGGGTTGGGAGCTTGGGTCCTCTTCCATAGCAAGGTTTAAACAGCCATCGGAAGGAGAGAGGTTTCAAGCTATGGTTCCAACCAAGAAAGAAATGGTACGAAATGGTCTTTCATACCATTTCCAGTATTTCGAGGTCATTTTTTTTGTTGTATTCTTGCATCCTCCAAAAGAGTAAACAAGGCTTGGTTTTTCTAAAGTTATTCCCCCAATCCTCTCTTCTTTAAATCATGGTCACTTGTAAAGTAAACCACAGGCTAGACAGTAAGCAATGTACCTGCCCATCCAGTCGATATCAGTCTTGCACCTACCCAAAAATGTCTTGTGCCAAATGGAGATTACTTGTAAAAGCAAAGAAGTTTTTGTCATGGGAAGTTGAACATGTATTGAACACTATGTCTTGGAGCCCATTATCTAAATGGAGCAATCCTTAATTCTACTAGCAGCAATACCATCAAAATACTATAGCATGTGGTTCCAGAAAACAATTAGCCAAGAGACATAGGCTAGGGCCAACCATAAAACCTCATATTTGTGGATGCTCACATCAATCTTTGAGCTACATTTTCATGAAAAATATATGTTGTTTGCCTCCCCCTTAATTCCATAGCCTTCCTTGTGTTTGGTTGCCCATGAATTGCCCTTTCTTGAGCCCCACCTATGTCCTTTGCCTCCCCCTTCCATAATGGGGCATGGAAATGTGCTAATAAATTTGTTCAACAATTGAATGTTTCAAGAAAGAGTAGGTGTGTCTAGCTAAAATATGGAAACGATGATGCAACAAAGATGGATGGCAATCTACAAGGGTCTTAGTCTTGTATGAAAATTAAGTGAAATCTGTACCTTTTTCACTTATATGCATGACATGAAAATTAGATAAAGAGTTCATTTTTGCTGTAGGGTATCTAAAATAACATATAAAATTTAATGAGATGAGACATACCATTTATAAGGAAAATAAGGACATAAACAAGAGTAGTGAGGCAAAACGTGTCTACCTAATTTACAAGAGAAGTAAGAACACGATTGTAAATAACAAAGTAAGACATATCTATATGATTTATAAAAGAAATAAGAATATAATAAGAGTAATGATGAGAGACACGTTTACAAGTAAAAGAGAATTTATGATTCATGATATTTGTGAGTTATATGATACAAAGGTTAATAGCATATTGCATATTGA
The DNA here is from genome assembly GCA_036874045.1 of Cymodocea nodosa. NCBI lineage: Eukaryota > Viridiplantae > Streptophyta > Magnoliopsida > Alismatales > Cymodoceaceae > Cymodocea > Cymodocea nodosa. Next base: position 21,548,526 of record CM072336.1, read on the forward strand.
AATCACATTTTGGACATATTTCAATGAAAAAATACGACCCACATTGACATTTTTCACTAGAAAATATTTTATCTTATCTTTACTTTGGTTTAACGTAATAATTTTCAATTGAAAAACAAAAAATTATAGTTTCAATTAAAATTAAGCATGATAAATTTTTGTTGATATTTACAATTTTAATTAAAATTAAATTTTTGATAAATAAAAAACATTATAATTATCAAAAGTGGATAAATATAAATGATTTGAGATCCGTCCGATGCATCGACCACTCAACGTGTTTGCATGTTTTACACGTACGCGCACGTAATTCCCGCGAACTTTACGCGTCATTTCCCGCCAAAAATCCTTCTTGCACGTCGATCCCATGTCAACGCTACCGCCATCTCCTCCTCCTCCTCCTCGCCGGCGATGACGACGCGATGCTTGCATTGCAGCAACAACGTGCACAACTCCCGCAGGTACCCGACCCGAGCTTCGAGTGGGTGGCGGTGGAGTGAGGTTGTTCGGTGTCGGACTGACCACGGGAGCTGCAGGACCCAGGGGTCCGGTGACGATGAAGAAGAGCGCCAGCATGGGGTGCATCTCGCGCTACTCCACCCTGTCTTCGAACTCCGGTTCCCGTGGTGGGGGTGGTGGCGGCGGCGGTGGCGGTGGTGGCGGCGGCGATGGCGGTGGTGGCTGCGGTGGCGGCGGCGGTGGCGGCGGTGGTGGCGGTGGTGGCGGCGGTGGTGGCGGTGGTGGCGGTGGCGGTGGCGGCGGCGGTGGCGGCGGTGGTGGCGGTGGTGACGGCGGCGGCGGTGGTGGATCGGAGATCAGGCCGGTTACTCGACTGGATAAGCTTCCGATGATCCGAATCATGTTTCTTGCTCGTCCGATTGCTGCGTACGTGGAGAGGAAGAAAGCTTGGGAATCTTTCGTGCCTCCTTCGAAGTGCGGATTTGGTGGTCTGAGGTTTAGAAACACGTTACTTTGATATCTTCAGGCTTCTTGCACTTACGGTGTTTGATGTTGGGCTTGACAGAAGGATTTTTTGAACATTCGATTCCTGTCTAGCGATTTACTTTATTCCATTTCAGATTGTTACCTTATTTAGGGATATTGTCTTCTAAAAAGGTTATCTAGCTTCCATGGGAAATTTCACTTTACTTCTTCCTTCGAGCAGAAAATTTTTTTCCAACTACGAGATTTGGTTCTTCCTATGCTATAGAGACTGGTTTCTGTGGGAAGAAGATGTTCATTGTCGTGAAGCATTGGATTTTTTTGGGCATCCGTACTTGGTATTTTGATTTCTCTGGTGCTACCCAATGTAGTCCCAACGTAACCTTTTAAGTATGGGAATTTATTGTTCTTGCAGCGGTTTTCTTGAGACTTCATTGTCTGTCTCTCAGTTTGTGTCGCAGAGGATTAATGTATTAAAAAATTTTATTTCTAATATTAAATTATATTTAATAGCATAACAACGCCCGTCTAGCTCAGTCGGTAGAGCGCAAGGCTCTTAACCTTGTGGTCGTGGGTTCGAGCCCCACGGTGGGCGCTTTATTTTTGGACATATTGCTCTCTATTGCTCTCACGGAGAAGGCCTTCTCTACAATTCCACATTTAAGGCCAATCATTCTTCATTTTATAACTAGTTTTGCCTCTTTCATTATATTATACATTATAATATTAATATATTATTTCTTATCTATTTATTTAATATGATATATGCCCTCAATCAATTTTCTTCTTCCATTTTTGCCATATACTTTCACAAATTACTATATATTTGACTTCGTTACTTTTATAAATTATTACAGCATATTTGCTTATGTTGCTTTTTATAAATTTTTTTCTATTATTTTTACAATGTATTTCAATTTATGATTAAATCTTCAGTTAAATTATATAAACGTAAATATTTTTACATAATTTCTAACCAAATGATTTTAGGTCTTTTTCTATTTAATTTAATTTCTTCTACACTAATTAATTCTCTTATTTTAACTGGTGTATCATTCGGCCTTCCGAAATATAATCAAACCAAGTTAAGCTTTTCTATCTTATTTTCAATTGGTGCAACTTCTATTCTTAATTACATTATTTTTTAACTTATCCATTATAATATTACCTACTCATTTACTTAAGCATTTATAAATTTGGTCATACTAATTTTAGAAATTGATTCTGCCTTTTATGGATTCCATTTTTGCCATGTTATTTTAACAAACTCACCTATTTTACTTTTATAAATTGCTATTATATATTTTCCTATGTTAGTTCTACCTTTTTCTTTCCTTACCTTTGTAGGCATTGCCTGTTGGATATTGACCTAATCTTTCACAAAAATCCAACATTAATTTCATTAAAGCATATTCTCCCAATGAATATGCAGAAATTAAAAGGATTTCATCCTTGCATTTGAATAGTTGCTTTAATACAAAAACATGTGAAATTAATTGTAAATCATATATCTGTGACTTCATGTAAATTTCAATGGGAGCACTGACCTGTGTATCAAGTAGCATTTTTGGCTTAACAAGGAGGTGTCTGTGTCTTTTGAAGATGTCAGAAAAAAATTGAAGAAATTACTTTCCATTATTAAGGGTGTTTCAGGAACTTTTTTTTTGAGTTTATTGACTACTGCACAACAATTAACAATTGGTACTAGTACAAAAATCCTCTTTTTCTTGCCATGCATTAAAAGTAATGAGAACACTCAATATCCTATTTTCTCCATTAACAACTACATTTTTTGTGGCCCAATCTTCATTTTCTTGTGAAATAGTACGTGGCCTTGTAGATCTTCTGATATTGGCAATATTTTTACTTGAACTCAAATTTAAAACATTCTTGCTTTGTAGACTTTATAAGATAATGAAATCCAATGGTGCTATTTCTCATTTACCCACATCCTAGCAATTTAACAAGTGGATAATTTTCTTCTTACTCATATCCATTAAATAAAAAGGATAGTAAATGGGATAATAGGTAAATAGATAAAAATTAACAGCCCTAAATCATCCAAACCATGCTGTTTCATATGCTTGGAAACAACAGATTTCTGCATTACAATTCTCAGAAGATTGAGCACATACAAAACCAGATGTTCGATCCACAGTACATGGAATAAGTGCACCATTCATGAAAATTACATTGAAGAAAAAGATAATGGGAATAAACATTATGTAAAATTCTTCTAAAGTTGCTTTGCTGATAGAAGCACTATACGGAAACTGAGCAAATTTGTGAGACATTTTCCAATGATGGGGATGATGTTTCTACTTGGATTCGAATCTAAATCCCATTCCTTCAAGTAGAAAACCAACTACACTGCCTATGGTTGGTAATTTGCAAGAAGATTTCGCCACACCAAGAAATCACAACCAAGCAAAACATCTGCAGCTTCTATCGTTCTATTTGAGTTGTATGAAAAATTTTCACTCAACTCTTCTGGCAGAGATGATAACGGTCAAACATGCATCATTCTTAACAGAAAGTGCTAGAGATTTAAACTATGGACAACCTGCCATTTATTACAGAGCATGGGCAACCTGCCTCTTGTTCATTCGTATCATTGTAAAAATTTTATCGCATTGTAAGCACAACCAAACTCACTGGGGCAAACAATTGTTTCTGAATCAAGGATGGAATACATTCTAATGTGTTATCGTCACCTGGTCTGGAGAATAGGTCCTGAGAAGTCTCGTTCTTGAGTTTGCATCACGGAAAAGGGGTATGGAAGTGGAAACCATTTGCCATGGATGCAAGCATGGAAGAAGAAAACTACATTACTTACACACATGCATCCTCTTCAGTCTACCGTTTTACCATTTTCACTTCTGATCTGTATACACCGCATCAACGTCATCTAAATCAAGTAATTTGGAGATTAGTTCCTTGTTGAGATCCATAGCTTCATCATCTACCTGTAAAAGGACACAGAAAAAGGCCATTTATTTGTTGGACTGAATAAATATTATTCTCATGTTTTCGGCTTTAGAAAGAGGGACTCTACTAATGCATGAATGTCAAAAGAAACAAAAATAAATCAAATAGAAATCTGAGAAACACATCCTTCTACAGTTTCTATTGAAAAAGACAAGCAGCTGAGGATTTGGATTTCCTTGTAATAGAAGTACCTATGACTGATCCACTGGTGTTGCATCAACCATTGGCACAAACCATGAGTTTGATGAAGGCAACATGTTCGATAATAGATGAAGTTAGAAGTGGCAAAATGGTCTTAAAGGGCTTTTTCCACAACTAGACACATTCAGATCCAAAAGAATAAATTTATATGAATTTCCTGTTAAATGCGTGTAAAGTGTGGTCCTTGCAAAACTTGCTACCATATAGGGATATACAGCACTCGATCTTTGCCAAAATTTCAAAATAGACAAGCAATGCAAATAACATGTACAGAAAACATACATAGAAGGCCTACAAAGACTTGCCTCAATGGTGGATAGTGGCAGTAGCTCATAACCATTATCTGGTTCAAATTTGATCCCTTCATCTTGCAGTTTTGATTCTATCTCAGAATAATTATCAGATGTACATACAACCTTGTAGTATCTATATGATAAACAAGAAATTAGGTTACTTGAAGGTGTACTTGAGTACCTGATTCCAATAATATTTATGGATCTATGGGTTGCCAATTAGTCTTATAAAAGTGGGACAACTATTCATAGAAAATTGAACAGAAAGTGGGGCCATTGACTCACAAATCATAGGCACATTGCATCTAATAAAATTTAGTTTCTAGTATGTTATGTTTATAAACATATCAAAGTTATCCTTCAAACAACAAGATATAGCTCATTCAGTTTTTCCTCGACGAAAACTTCAGCTTGAATACATTTTTAAATTGCACTGGATAAGTCAACTATCGGCATTATGGCATGCAATGAAAACACTTGTCGGTAAACCAGAAAATTAATTGAAATAAGAAATATCTGGTATTACATAAGTAATCTTCGTGAATGAAGGGCAATATTATGGTTAGTAGGGGAGTCTGAATTGACCACGAGATAAATTATCTCCTCTGAAGGTAAGAAAAACAAGGAACCCCTACTACAATCTAGAAAATTGAGATCTGGAAAATTGAAAATGAAAAAAATTTGGGGCATTGTCATTTTAATATATTCTTAGCAGGAAAACAAACCTTTCTAAATTGTCTTCTTCAGAGTCCTCATCATCAATTGTGGGTTCAATAACATCTTCAGCTCCAACATCTAAAGCAATAGAAAGAAGAGCATCTTTATCCACATCAGCTGCCTTAACATTCACAACACGAGCACGCCTAAATTTGAACATTACTGACCCTGAATCAGCCATTTTAGCCCCAGTGTCCTTTATAACCTGTCTGATGGCTTGCACTGATCTTGTAATTTTATCTGTTGAGACATCAACTACCATTGAAGCACCTCCAAAGCCATAGATCTGAAATCATAGCCCCAGCATTTATTCAATGAGAATAAAGAACCCAAGAAAATATTAACTACAGCTAATCAGCCATGAAAAAAATCATATGAAACAATATAGCAATACCTCATAAACTTTCTCAATATAAGCCTCTTGTCCTTTTTCTAATGCTTTTTTTAGATTACGCTCCACAATCTCCTTGGGAATATCAAGCTGTTTAGCCTTCTCAAGCACAGCAGCCAAAACTGTGTTGGATGTTGGATTTGGACCACCACCCCTTTTTATACTACACAAATATGAACACATGTAAACAAGTAGAGTTTGTTGAGAACAATGAAGACAAAGGAAAGAACAGTGCACAAAACCTATCTGATTATTGCAGAGCCATTAATCGCTGATTTCACAAACCAAGAACAATGGAGAATAGGAATTCAACATTCTTATCAAATGCCATGTGCATCTAGTCTCAAACAATAAATGAAAATCATTTATATCAAATTCCATGCAGTCCAATGAATGAAAAATAAGTTAAAAAGGATAGAAACTGGTACATGGTGAAACATTCTACAGCATTATCCACAATAACCAGGTTCAGGAAAGAAAGCCTAGTGCATGGATGATATTAAATCATTGTATGGTCTGATCAGAAAAAGGTCATTTAAAATCTGGAGTGAACCGAATGTGTATAACTAGATGCAAATGAAAGTAATTATGACTTATTGTTGGGGATAAGAAATAATGAGTTATTTGATAAACCAGAAGTAAATCCCATAATAACAGAAGGAAAATGACTAGTTTTGAAATCATGTGTTCTTGACATGTAAAAATTGCAATACATTAACAAGCATTAAACATAAAGGAGCATGGAGATGCAACACCTCAATGCTTTAGTCTAAAGGCTAATGCTAAACAACCAATTAATACTGCAATAGTGCTTACGATGATAAATCAAGACATGTTGTCTGACCCTGAACTTCAAATTTACTACTAAGATGAGTAGTACATACTTACGCTGAAACAATTTCCTTTCCAATTTTCCCATTTCGCTTCATCTTCTTTGCATTTTGAGCACCCTGCATGGAAGGCACTTTTAATGACTTGAACAGTGAATGACCGAGGAGTCTACTGATGTTCCTGAATAGTTGATAAGAAAACGAAGCATCAAAAAGCACCATATCAAACATTAAGCATGTAAGAAGACGTGTAAATGATTGTTGCAATTTTTCTATTGTGAGAAGATTCATCAATCACAAAAAGCAACTCTGGAACCGTTGATACTTGAAACTTTCGTAAAATGTTTGAGGCAAAAAAGGCTCAACAAAACTCACACCTGAAAGGGTTAGATCAACAAAGATGACTGAAATTTACATCTAAATTAAAAATACACAAAACGACAGTAAACTCATGTGCATTGAATCAATGAACTTCGGCTGCAGACTAAGTGCCAAGTTTTGTCTAATTTTATAACCGAAGCACATCTTACTTTGCCTGAAAATCTAGCTAGCAGCTTCTTGATGTTAACAATGATGTAATTGGTAATGTCTCAGAAGGTCCAATGTCGGCATATATCATCCCATTTTTCTTGTGAATTCAAAGCTTCCGCGTGAAAACAAATCCAAAAGCGAAACAGAAGAGAATCGACATTTCCAAACACTACTAGATGCGAAAACATCATAAAACACAGTGTAAGACAGAGAGGAGGCACCTTTCTGTCTGCAATTTTGCACGCGCGCCTACCCATACACAAGGGCACGGAAGTCCATATCCTCCTCACCCTCTGGAATGAACCCAACTCGGATATGGCCGGAACCAGCAGCTTCCGCCCCAGAAAGCCATATTCTGACGCTAAAACCCAACAAAAGGAAGGAACTTTTTAGCAGAGATTGAAATTGTTAACGACTCCCGGTGGGATTAAAAGTGAAGTGTTCTACCTTGACTCTGGACAGCAATGGAGCTGAGTTTGTTGGAGTGGCGGAGGGACGTGGTGGGGAACCCGATCGGCGACCTGTGGAGGAGCGCTCCGACCACTCTTGCGGAAGAGGAGGAAGCCATCGGTGGACGGGGCGCATGCATTGAAAGTTGCGTCGCTGCTCGTTGCCTCGAATCCCATTATCCCCAGGCCCCTTGTTGGGCTCGCTCTATCGGTAATCGGGTTCGGGTTTAGTCCAATCGGTTTTGGCATAATCGGATCTTCGCCAAAAGATCCAGCTTGCTGTGGTGGTTCGGATCAGTCAAGATGTCCGGTGCATAAAAAATCTTATTTATTATTATGAAATAAATGATAATCACATTTAACGGTGGTGTGTTTGTTCAACCACTTGTCTTCTTTTCCTTCCACTTCTCCTAATCAAACATGTCCATACCCATTCCAAGAACCCAACCCAACGTCTCTTCATTTTAAGTTTGATTGTAGACGTCTATCTTATAATATAATATATATGACCTAATAATATCAAACAGTTATAATTCAACTAACTCTGAATAAATATCTGTCTAACTAACTTTAAATTGTAATTATTCGATATTATAAGTCATATATCCTACATAACACTTATAATTTAAGTTTATCATTGGTATCTATAACTTTCTTGGCCTATTTCATGATTACCAAAATTTTGAATCTTAACCATTGATTCAAATACATGAGTGGTAAGATCTACATCTAATGATAAACATTTGCATGTAATTAACAAAGGTTAGTGAATCTTCTCCTTATTCGTGAGATCGTAGATTCAAATTTTATTTCTTTACTAAGAGAGTTTATTATTATTATTATTATTATGATTGAGATGTCAAAACCAAATCCACCAAATAATAACTTTCCCGGGTTAAGGAGAAGGGGCCTGGTCTAGCTATTTATGTGAGCTTGATCTCCATTGCATTGCACCTTGGTCGGGACCTGGAGTTTTCCCAATCTTTCATGGCATTCGACCTGCAAGAGCAGCCGTTTTCCGTCGAGGAGCAGTACCGATCGCTGCCTCAGCTCTATCTGGGATTCTTGGTTGCATGGTCAATCGCTTCCTTCCTTTGGGTCCTCCATGCTTGGAGGAACCGACGCTTCGAGGTGCAAAATTTGTTGGTAGAATCAGCTTTGTTTGGTTTTGGGTACTGGGAAGCTGAAATCTTGATGGATTTGGTTGAGCAGATAATGAACAAGTTGCAGTGGACATTGGCTTCTGCTCCACTGACCAAGGTTGTACAGCTTTGCTGCTCATTTTTGTTCTGGTACGTTCCTACTTCATCTTTTCCTTTTGTGTGAATCACTTCATTTTTTTTTTTTTTTTCCAAACCCAAGTGCTTCTTGAGAGCAGATTTGATGGCATGTTCTCTTGTATGGTTTAGTAAAATTATGGTTCAAGTATGTGAAAAATAAATATATCTGCATTTAGATTTATGTTTATATATTTCATATTTTATTTTAAATGATAAACCTGTGTGACTAGAGTAAAAAAAATCTATTAATGATCACGTCAAAATATTTTAAAAATATATTGGATAATCAAAATGTGTTGCAGGTATTCATGCATGAACTTCCAAGTGTGTTCTTTGTGGATGTCTTTTGGGGCATATGTGACTGGAGTTGTCTTTCAGACAGCCTCATCCGTGTGCTTTGTTGTCATCTCCTATGGCTACTGCATCATATCCGAGAAGCTTTCAACATCGGAGAGGCGTAGAACGGCTGCATTAGGACTCATAACTTACTTGGTTCTTGCTGCCTACAAAGCTTCCCTGCCTTACATACCTGTAAGCCTTCCTTAAAATCTTATTGCCAAAGCTACCTGAGTTAATTTTCCAGAATTGATGTTGGTTTTGAAACTTGTATGAAAGGTCCAGAAGTTTAAGATAAGTTTTATAGAAAACTGATGTTCAGGTGGTGGCATCTGATTGAAATCACAAAATGATGGACTAAAGTTTAATTTCATGATGTCCAGGTAGCTCTAATGCTCATCCATTTGGCATCCTTGTACCTTATTCTCCATTGTGTGGCCCGGAATCTTGCAAGTTTACGTGAGCAGTTGAGTTGGATGGAAGATGATGGCCATCCAATGTATGATGCCCTACAAACAAAGTACACCATGTTCAGGTACTTACTTTTTTTTGCTGATATTAAGATGTTTAGATTATCCTACTTCATATCATGACAATCTTGACAGAATTTTGTTGAAATTTAGGTCAACATTCAAATAATAGATTGCTTATTACTTTAATATAATATTAAGTTTTAAACATCTAACTTAAATTTAATTGATTATGAGGAGATAAATCTCTTCTTATATCTATATATACTAGTAAAGGCAATACAAATTACACATGAGAACATCTTAGATTGCATATTTTTATTAAATAAAGTATGTGTAAATTGTATAGGTAATTCAATATGTGTGTGTGTGTGTTCAATATTTTCAATATGACACTATTCTGATAAATTGAAGATAATGGTGACTGATTCGGGTGAACTTTGCAATTGCCTCCTTCAGGAAGTTCCAGGCAGCAATGCTGGTTCTAGGAGTGGCACAAGTTGTAGTATGACTCCAAACCTCTAACATCTCACTTGTAGTATTCTAAAGTCCATGGCTGTAGCAAAAGCGAATGTTTTTTTCCTTCCTTTTTCAGTTGCAAACGGGAATGGTGGAAATGATGGAGATTTACTGGTTTCAGATATTTGTTAGAGAATGGGTGCAATTATGGATCTACTTGTACATTGGGTATGTTATTGATATGTTCCATCTTCCATTGTGAGGGCAAGCGAAGATTCTATATTCTTTGGTAATTTCAGAATCAAAACACTGCTTTTGCAGTTGAGCTGATCATTATTCAAGGACTTCTCTTGCATCATTTCCCATGTAATAATTTTCAGAACATATATCAAAGGACAAAAATGCATTATGAACTTGATTTCATTATTGCAGGTGGACTTTCAGATTAGGAGTGATGACCTCTCATTTCTTTGTTATGCCTAGCATAATAAAAGAGGGAAACAGGACTCTTCCTCCCATCCACAGCATAGTATGATCCACTCCATTGATATTTTTGTTCATTTTCTTAACATTTTCATCATCTACATAGAGGAAGGTGCTTTTTTTTTTTTTTTATCACATAACATAAGCATTGCGTGATATCATGATATCTCTAAGAAATATAAGCATGATGGTACTTCTGTCGTAATGCTTTTTTCTGGCATAAACTCAGTTCCCTGCTGATCTAATACTATGTTCTCAAAAAAACCATTGCAGGAAATGGATGCCACTGAGTTCAGGAAACTAAGTTCACAAGGATGGCAGGTTGGGGTGGTAAGTGTCCATACAATTTCTTTGTACAAAACTAATATGTGTTTTTTCATAACCAACAGTAGAAGAAAATTCTGCTTCTCATAAAGAAATAATGAACTTTAGGTAATTACAAGTATTTTTTAAAAAAATATAAATCTTATCATCCATCTATTATATTAAGCAAAAGCAACATCCTTTGGTCACACACAACTGGCCGTTTCTCTGAAAGTCCAAAATTGCCCTTTTAAGAGATGCTGAAATAACCCATATGATATAAAAAAATGCTTAGTTTGTTTTGGGGCAGGATTCAAAACTCATGATAACAAGGCAACCATCAAGCTAAGCTTGTTCTCTTGTTTCTAATAGCTGCATAATATATAATATATAAATTTAATATAATACTCTTTAAATTGCCTACTTTTATTTTACACTTTATAAACTACATCTCACACAATTTACACGTGCATTCTTCAATAAAAATCAATAATCTAAAATATTCCCATGTGTACACATACTTTACATTTATAGGTAAATTCCCATGTATACAGATACTTTACATTTATATGGGTGTATGTGCACATGGGAGAAGAGAAATTTTATAGATTGCATATTTTTATTAAATAAAGTATGCATAAATTTTATAGGTAATTCATGTAAATTTTATTAGCTTTACATCTCTGGAAAATGCCACCAATATGTTTGATAGATTTCTCTTCTCCTAGAAACACTTAGCACTGCAATTTTACAGGGGTATTGTGAGTAACCACAGCCAACTATCTCTTTTTTCTCTTGCTGATAGCTTTTAAGTAACATATATTGTGAAGCTTTCCTCTTTTGATCATATATCTCCCTCCTACAAAGGGAATTTTCTGAAATTCTATATTATGATTTTGCAGCCAACCTCATTTCCTTCTGTCAACCATGCGAAATGTGCTGATCATTCACTGATGGTCATAGTCCAACACCCCCACTCTGCTGAGTAGGAATCTTGAGAATCCTTTTGATGAAAAGCAATATGCCAATGTTGAAGAACTTGACTACATTATGGTTGAGCAAAGGCTAAAGCATGTTGATTTTTTTCTTGGAATTGAGAGAATGATTTTGATGTCAGAATTGTTGAAGAAATTCTAATTTCTTTTTTGCAATCAAATTCAGTGGAATCTTCCCTAGATCTTGATGTATCTAGCAATCATATAATATCCACATAGGAACAAGCTCAGTGTTTATGATTTGGAAGTTGAGAAGCATTGATGAAAGTTAGAATGTGAGTTAATGAAAAGAAGAATGAAAATTTTTGTAAAACATGTGACTCTATGTTTTCTTTACACATAAAACAATTTCTATGTTTTCTTAACCTTTTATCTTAAGTAGCTTTTCATCCTACTCAGATATTTAATTATTTTACCTTTCATCCTATTGGAGTACTTAACCAAATTACTTTCTGAGTTTTAGTCCTTCTATACTTCTATCTTACCAAATATTCTATTAAATGACTTTTATTTTCCTAATCATCTTAAATTAGACAACGAACTTCACTAAATAAACTAATTAAGTAACCTGATGTTATCATCGTCAAAACATAATCTTTAACAAAATCTTTATCTCATAAAATCTCAATTTTCTATATTCATAAATATAATATAGATTAGGTTCAATCTATTACTAAATCAATTAAATAAAACCAAAATCTCACCTTAAATATTTTCCCCAATTATATATCTACGAACTCCTCTCACCCAAGATTGTAAACTTCCTCCACTTACACATAGAATCACCACCAAAACACGTCATTGTTCCTCTCATGTTGGTTAACCAGAAGAAAGAGCAATTGTACCTTCTCCTCTCTTTTTCGCCCTCTTTCTCCTCTTCGTTCTCACGAGTCACATGTGGTGAATTTAATTCACTATCTCTACCTTGTTGTTTAAGGTGGTAAATCATTCATTGACTCGCTCTTTTCTTTTTTTATAAAAGTCATTAAATTTAACTTACTTACATCTAAGTCCAAAGGACTTTTCTCTAAATCATCATAGTCATGCTCTCCCGACTTTGTAGCCTCTTGGCATTGCATCCTCTTGTTAGCTCGCCCTTCTACCTATACATGTAAGTAGGTCGAGTCAACCTTACCTGGCTCAAAAGTAAAAAACCTGTATAGGTTGTAGGTTAGGCTTAGGCCAACTTATTGGTCAGTAGATTCTACACGAACTCACTCACTTTGCATACATCTATAGATTGCATATAGGTTTTTCCTAATCTTCTTTTAGATTAGATTAAATGGCGACTTCATTTTTCCTCTTTTCTCTTTGGAAGACTCTCACCATTCTTTATGTACTACATGTAACCTTCTATTTCACCTTCGACCCTTAAGAGTGTGAGAGGGAGTGCTACACATTATAATCATCAACAAATATGCTAAAATCATAAACTGATAATGATGAGAGTGACTGTTGTGGTATATAAGATATATGTTGTGTTTGTTGTATTTCATATATTGTAACATATAAATTAAGCATGTTGTTTAAATTTTCTTCTATATTTTCAATTATTACATTAAGTTCTACATTTAAATAATTTTGTATTGTAATTATTAATTTTTTAATGACTTTTATTTTAATCCTACTATTTAAACAAACACTTAATGTATATAAAAGAGATATATTATTCTAATATTTTAAAAAAATTTCTTTCATTTTTAGAATTGTAGGTGTGAAAAATAGATAATTACCATAATTATTAAAAACTCTTGCAATATTATATAAATGGTGTATTATAGAAACAGAGGTAGAATAATATTATTCCTAATAAATGATTTTAAAATTTCAATAAAATAATTAACTATTGTAAAATCATTATCATCTAATGATATTATAATATCATTAATTCTACTATTATAATAAGTTTTTATAGCTTCTTTAAAAGGTAAGCAATTATTTAACATTAAATATAAAGAATTCCACCAATGAGGAACATTTATTTTAAATGTTTTATGTGGTAAATCAAAAGAATCTCATATATGATTAAATTCTTGTTAATGTCTACTATTAATTAAAATATAAGTTAATGTAGTTTTAATATTTTCTATAAAAGGTTTTACTTCTTTAACATCTACTTGAAATATAAGATTAATTATATGTCATACATCTTTGGTGAAATAAAGTAAAACTATTTAATAAAATTAATCTATTTTTAAACATAGAGATAGTTATACTATTATTAGATGCATTATTAAAAGTAATATGTTAAATTATTATTTTTGTATTTATTTATGTATTTATTTATATAAAATGTACTTCACAAAAAGGTATTTCAATGATTTTTGCAGGATAATTGAAGAAAGCATGACATTATTAAAAAATTAAAGATATGTAATATTTAAATATCAACCATGGGAAGATGAATTCACGTGGAAATCCATAGAAATGATTTCAAGCATCATGGAACACATATGGAAAACATGGAAAGGAGCTTAGACGTGTACATGATCGGAGAATAGTTTCAAAAGTGAGAAAAGAAAATGAAATGAGAAGATGAAGCAATGAAGAAATAGAGATGGGACGTGGGTATACATGCATGCAAGGAAAGGTGGTGATTTAAGTCCAAGTAATTAATTGGATGTATCACAAATTTATTTGTGTTATTTATAAGTAAGAATGGACTTGTGACATTTTTAAATGCATGAAGAAGAAGAAGAAAAAATAAAAGGAACATGGGATATGAAGTGTGACATTTATTTAAGTTTATATCCATGGAGTGACTTGTGAAGCTTGGTCGACCAAGGGAGGCTTCATTTCACCAAAGGGACCTCCATCCAAATCAGCACATGACATGGCTAGACGTGGCTTGCATGGAGAGCTCTCATTAGTCCAAGTGGAGGAGGAGTTAAGGCCACTCTTCAACACTCCCTTTGGCAACTACCCACTTCCTCCACTCCTTCCCTCTCTTTTTCCATACAAAAGCTAGAACTAGTCCTCTCCCTTTCTCTCTCTCTCTCTCTCATTTTCTTCTCCAACAACACGTCTGTCCTCCCTTCTTCATTTTTCACCCATTTCACTTTCTTCCCAAGGAGAGTGACAACCTCCTTGTTCCAACCTCCTATCCTAATTCTCCATTGAAAATCTTCTTAACTCATGCTATCCTTGAAGGGTCATCACCTTGATCCTTCTGGACCTTCTCTTCCAAAGGCATCGGTCTTCAAGGAGTGACATCCAAGGAGATTCCAGCATTGAAGCAAGCTATTCTCCACCTTGACAACGTGGAGAATTGAAGAGAAAGGTGAAAAAGTGCATGTCTACCTAAGCTAGGAAGAAGTATTTTCGTGGAGATTAGGATTTCATTTCCATTTTTTTTCTTGTTTTGTAATTTTATGTTTGAATGTTCTCAAAATATTGAAAAGTGATTTTTATGAAGTGTTTATGAGTGGTATGTTTTCTATGATTTTCGTACAAATTATGTGGTTAAAAGAAAAACAAAAAGGAAATGCATGTTAATGTGTGTTTGTGTGTTATGTGATGTTTTTGAGTTATTGCAGAGTGTTTGCATGCATTTTCCCCAAAAATTAACGTACTTTTCTATTAAATCAGTAAATTTGAGAGAGGTTTAAGTCATCAAACCATAAATTATTAGTTAGATTAGAGTTCTTAGGGGTTAATTAAGAAGAACTAGTGAAGAAAAAGCAAGTTTTTAGGGTTTTATGAATTTTCTCTTAATTTCAGTAGGAATTTCATATTTAATTTAGGTAAAATTAGATTTTTATTTTCTGTTTAGAGGTTAATTAAGTACATTTAAGTGTTATTAGTCTTTGGTAATTTTTATAGAAAATTTAGAAGTCATTAGATAGGGTAATTAGAATTTACAAGTCATTTTCCTAGGCTTTTAGGAATAATCCGAAAATTCACTAAAAACCCCATAAAATTCCAATTAAAATTCATCATAAATTATCTTTAATTAAAAAAATAGTTTCTGGAATTTTCTTGAATTTTTCAGGAATTTACGAAATTTAAATTATAAAAGCTTAGAATTATGAATTAAGGGCTTAATTATATGGAATAGGGTTAATGGTAACAAATAAGTGTTTAAAAGTAAAAACCTAATTAAGCTTTATGTTCAATTTTAGTTGATAAATGACAACTTTTTCTATATACTATCCTAAAAAGTGACATACCTAGACTTGTTTTATAAGTTGTTCTATAAGCCTAGAGCGCATCTATTAATCTATTAACCTAATCTTTTTTAATAGGGTTTACTACTTTTTCTAATGTTAACTTAATTTGTTTGTTTACACTTTCTACTTGTCCACTTATTTGTAGATGATATGATGTTGCAATTTTGTGATTTACTTCATATTTCTTCATTAAGGCTTCAAAACTTCTATTATAAAAATGAATTCCTCTATCACTAATAATAGCTTTAGGTATTCCAAATCTAGTAATTATATTAGTTCTTATAAAATGTATTACCACTTTGTTATCATTAGTTTTTTTAGGAATAGCTTCTATCCACTTAGATACATAATCTACCCCCAACAATATATAATTAAACTAATTAGACGTAGGAAATTAACCCATAAAATCTATTTCCCACACGTCAAAGATTTCAACCTTAACAATAGGATTCAGAGGCATCATATTTTTCTTTGATATCCTTTCTATTTGTTGACATTTCAAACAACTTAAGTAGTATTTATGAGCATCTTTAAATAATGTTAGCCAATAGAATTCACATTGTAAAATTTTGGTATTAGTTTTTCCTAAACCAAAATGTCCTATACATGCTTGGTCATGACAAAGAGATAATATGCTCTAATATTCAGTTTCTAAAATACACCCCTTTATAACTAAATCAAGACATTTTTTAAATAAGTATGGGTCTTTCTAATAGTAATATTTTACTCTTGAAAAAAATAATTTCTTATCCTCTCTATTCTAATCTTTAGGTGTTAAACCTGTAACTAAGTAGTTAACTATGTCTACATACCAAGACATTATTTTTATGGTCATTAATTGTTCATCAGGAAAATGATCCTTAATTTCAATGTTTGATTTTTCTATTTGTAACCTTGATAAATGATATGCTACTACATTCTCACATCCTTTTTTATATTTAATTTTTAGATCAAATTCTTGCAATAATAATGTCCACCAGATCAATCTAGGTTTAGTTTCTTTCTTTGCTATTAAGTATTTTAAAGTTGAATGATTCGTTTATACTATTACTTTAACTTCTACCATATATGATCTAAATTTTTCTAAGGCTAACACAACAGCTAATAATTCTTTTTTAGTAGTTGTATAATTAACTTGAGTATCATTTAAAGTTTTACTTGCATAATGAATCACTCTAAGAGATTTTTTTATCTTCTATCTCAGCATTGCTACTACAGCAAAATTAGATGCATCGCACATTAACTCAAATGGATAGCTCCAATTAGGTGCTTGTATTATAGGAGTTGAAATTAAGCTAGTTTTAAGCTTGAAGAAGGTTTCCTTGCAATTCTTATCAAAGTTAAATGGAACATCTTTTAATAGATTAGTTAAAGATCTAGCTATTTTGCTAAAGTCTTTAATAAATCGCTTGTAAAATCCTACATGTCTTATAAATGATCTAATATTTTTTACTAATTCAAGTTTTGGTAAATTAGAAATTACTTCTATCTTAGCTTTGTTTACCTCCAGCCCTTTCATTGAAACAACATGTCCTAAGACTACTCCTTATTTTACCATAAAGTGACATTTTTCCCAATTTAGAATCAGATTCTTTTTCACACAGCATTTTAATACTTGATCTAAATTGTTTAAACATACTTCATATGAAGTTCCATATATAGTAAAATCATCCATAAATATTTCTAAAAAATCTTCTATCATTCCAATGAATATGTCTTGCATACACCTTTGAAAAGTGATGGTGCATTGCATAATCCGAATGACATCCTTTTAAAAGCATAAGTTCCATTTGAACATGTGAAAGTTGTTTTCTCTTGATCTTCTAATGCTACTGGAACTTAGTTATATCTTAAATACCTATCTAGGAAATAAAAATATTCTTACCTTGCTAATTTCTCTAGCATTTGATCTATAAAAGGTAAAGGAAAATGATCTTTCCTAATCACAACATTTAGTTTTTCATAGTCTATACACACTCTCCATCTTGATTGAATTCTAGTAGGTATCAAGTCTTGACTTTCATTCCTAATAACAATTAATCCTAATTTCTTAAGAACTACATGGATTGGACTAACCCAAGGGCTGACAAAAATCGAATATATTATATCATTATTTAACCATTTTACTATTTCCTTCTTAACTAATTCTTTAAGGTTTGGATTTAATCTCCTTTCAGGAATTCTAATTGATTTAGCATTCTCTTCTAAATATATATGATGACGACATAAAGTAGAACTTAACCCTTTTATGTCAGCCATAGTCCAGCCTATTACTTCTTTATAAGTCTTTACTATATCTTTTAATTTAGATATTTGATCCTCTTTTAAATCTGATGCAATAATGATTGGACAAGTCTTTTATTCTTCTAGAAATATATAGGTCAATTTAGGAGGTAAAGGTTTTAAATCTAGGTGTTGACAATCAGAAGCTAGAACTCCTAATTTAACATTTTCGTCTTCGATATTAAACTCTTCTTGATCTCCTTCTACATCTATGTTTAAGTCTTCATCTATATTTTCACTTATTTCTAAATTTTTAATATCTAATTACCTATTTAATTCTTTTTGAATCACATCTTCTAACATATCTCCTTCATCCTCTAAAAAGTCTATAGTATGTAAAGACATTTCTAACTCCTCATCCCCTTCTGGTTTGAAAATATTTAATTGAGTGTCCTCATTACCATATGTCAATTTCATCATTCCATTCTTATAGTTTATAATAGTCCCTGACATTACTAAAAATGGTCTTCCAAAAATTAAAGAGGTATCATGATTCTGATGTTTAATTTGTTGGGAATCCAAAACAATAATATCAATAGGATAGATGAAGTTCTTTACTTTAATTAGGACATCTTCTATTTTTCCTCTAGGATATCTTATAGTTCTATCTGCTAATTGAATGACAATCCTAGTAGGGATTAAGCCTTCTAATCCTAAGAATACAAATATATCACTAGACATAACATTTATACTTACACCTAAGTCTATTAAGGTTCTTTCCAAAATGATATTTCCTATTGTACACGATATAATAGGGATTTCTAGATCAAATAACTTTTTAAGAATTTGTGGCAGAAATAAAGAACTACTTTGCTCAGCTAAAAAGACTTTTCTTAAAACTTTTCGCTCCCTTTTCTTAATACACCAATCCTTAAGAAATTTAGCACAATGTGGCATTTTCTGCAATATATCTAACATTTATATTTATACTTAGGTTTATTAAAGTTCTTTCCAAAATGATATTTCTTATTGTGCACGATGTAACAAGAATTTCTAGATCAAATAACTTTTTAAGAATTTATGGTAGAAATAGAGAACTACTTTGCTCAACTAAAAAGATTTTTCTTAAAACTTTTCGCTCACTTTTCTTAGTACACCAATTCTTAAGAAATTTAGCACAAGTTGGCATTTTCTACAATAAATCTAACAAAGAAATGTTAACTTATACTTTTTTTAAAAAATTCTAATTTTTTCTTATTTTTCAGGAAAGGTTTGTTTTAATCTTTCAAGATAGAGTGCTAATGATTGTGATTTACAAGTTTCTTTTTATTTCATTTCATTTTGTTGATCATTTTTAATCTCATTTTTAGATTCAGATTTTTCTTCATTAATTTCTAAATTTTTAGACA
This sequence comes from Cymodocea nodosa, assembly GCA_036874045.1. Lineage (NCBI taxonomy): Eukaryota > Viridiplantae > Streptophyta > Magnoliopsida > Alismatales > Cymodoceaceae > Cymodocea > Cymodocea nodosa. The sequence continues at coordinate 21,567,995 of CM072336.1, forward strand.
TTTCATATTCTTTTTCATTTGGATTTCATTTTTACTTACCTCCATTTTGTTTTCTTTTTGAACTCGTGATGGCACATAAGTTTCAGATCTTAATGTTATACATACATCTTCTAGATTTTCATTACTTTCATGATGTTCTTGTATTACCATTTCATTTTCAAGATTTTATTTTTTTATTATTTCCGATTTTGAATTACATTTCTTAACTCCTATTTCATTAACATTTTCTTTTATCTTTATGTTTTTGCAAATTATGCAGATCTTCAACATTGAAATTCTCATTTGTATTCTCATTTTACGTAACTTGTAATTTCATTGTAAATTCATCTAGTACCTTTAGCTTTCTTTCCAAATCATCTAATCTCATTGCATTCAATTTTTGATCAATTTTCATTATGATTTTCTTAGTTTCATAGATGATATCGATTTTAAGTTCTGAATAATTTTCCTTATAGTTTATTTGATTGACTTCTTGTTGCTGATACACATATTGTTCTAGTTTGTCTAAGTTTTGCTCTAAACTATACTCAAGTCTTTCATACCTATCTCAAACTTCCTTGTCTCTCGACATATTACTTGTTCTAAATTGACTATTAGGTGAATAAACTATAGGATTCTTATACTTAATTCTATTGTACTGGATATAATTTATTTATTATTTATGTGATCTAACCATATGCAATCATCTTAATTTCAAACAATTAGTAATGTCATGGCCTTTCAAATTGTAGAATTCATATATGCTAACTACAAGTTTCAAAAATCTTTGAGCATAAGCATATATCATATTCTCAATTATAAAAACACACAACACTCTCTCTACTATTAAAACAAAATAGCACTACAGTTGCTTAACTTTTCAATCCCCAGCAATAGCGCTAGAAAACTTGTTTGGTGGTTTATTTTGTTTACTTTTATGCGTAAATTCTCATTCAACTGTAAACAAACAATTTTCATGCAAATTATATATTAAGTCCAATTTGGTTTTAACTGCAAGTGCATAGTGTTTATTGTATTTGTATGCAAGTACAGGTCGATCCCATAGGGACTGAGTTAAATATTTTTTATACTATTTTGATTTTTACACCCATAGGTTTGTATGTTAAATTAAGTACATTGTTTTACTACTAACTCAACAGACTTAGTTCATGGAGTTACAGTTAACTCAATGGACTAACCTCGTAGACTTAAGTTAACTCTACGAACCTACCTAGTAACTTCCAATTAAATGTTACTATTCACAGAGGAATTCGACTATCCATTAGATGGTTCCACAAAATGTAAATAACATTAGTTAAACTTTTAATGTTAATTTATATGGAGTTTATCATTAATCAACACTTACATTCAAATATTTCAAACAATAACTATTAAGATTTTAGGTATTTTATACGAATCAATTTCAGTAATCAATAAAACTATTTTCTATTTTTTAAATCAACTAAACATAAAATATTCACAATATTGACAATAATAACATTAATTACAATACAAAGCAAACAATACAACACATAAATGCTAACTATAAACACAAATAAGTAGTTTTGTTTTTGGTATTTTTGTTTTGATATGTTCCTGAAAATGAACGAAAGGTGAAATGTAAAAATTCTCTATCGATAGTAAGAACTTCCGTCACTACATACGACAAGATTATACTATTGAAAACTTAATCACTTAAAGTCACGCCTCCTCTCCCTATAGAATCACAAACCGAGACTTGTAAGTTGATCTCCTCTTCAGTATATTAGCATCAACCCGAAACTAAGGCTAGAAACCTTATGATCTCTTGAGATATGAGTCAGTGCTTGGTGAAAATGACTTCCCTTCCTATGACGTGATCACTCCTTATAGTGGTTGTCAGTCATTGTGTTTAGCTTGAAATCGACCTAACATCTAGAAAGTATCTTTGCAAACCTCTGATGGTTGGTGATTGTGGTGGTGTTGTGGAACTTCAGGGAACTACCAATGCTACCTACAGTTAGTGCGATTCTTCACTTAGTTTTCTTCATCTTTCTCCTTTTCTCTTTATATTTCTTTTAGTAGTAATTGCTTTTGCCTAAATGATCAGTTAGATTTCCTTCATTCATATCAACGATGGTGATTTCTTCTTCATTCCATGATTTAAATCCTACGTGATACATGCAATCATAGTTTTCCTTTGAATTTTCTATTTCTACAACTACTAACAGTGGCATATTAGAAAATAACTAGTCCATGGAGTTAGTGTAACTCAACAGACTTACTTTGTTGACTTAACTGTTAACTCAACGGACTTCCCTCATTGAGTAGAGCTTAACTCAAAGGACCTAATAATAATATAAAACATGTACAATAAATAATTTAAAACAACTTTTCGATGGTAAAAGGATTTTTCAGATACTTACAAACTGTAAGTATCCGATGCTTATATGCATTTCGAATAGTTATCATCTAACCTTTCGAAAGATAACTTAAGTCATGTTTCTAGATCACGACACATGTCTCACTAATTTTTATGATAAAAGGGTATTTCAGATACTTGCAAACATAACTATTTGATGCTTAAACACATTTTGAATAGTTACCATCTAACTTATCGAAAAACAACTTAAGTCATGTATTCATGTTACAACACATGTCCTCCTTGAAATAATAATAAAATACTCTTTAAGCACTTAAAACTAAACTGTCTAGTACACAAAAGAAAACTTTCTGAAACAACAAACATTTCAAATACTTAAGAAATTAAAAAGCCTATAACTCACCGACAATTCAAAAATATACTTAATTAACACTAATTCCCTGAAATTATGCACATTCTTTAATTAAGGCATATAATCGTGCAATTGTAACATAATGACTTAATTCTCATATGATAAGCTGAATTTATGTAATTAACCATTATTTAACCATTAATATTATGCACTTTTTTATTCTAAACAAGTACCCATGCTCCATGATTTATGTAGTTGCCCTCCACATAACATTATTTCAAATAATTTAAACTTTTTTTGCAAGAGAAAACTGCATACACACATAAATAAAATCAAATAGTTCTTATAACAATTGGTAATCATTTTGTTGATAAATTTTTCCATAATCATTTAAATTAAATGCAAGTGATAACTTAAAATATCACGTGTCACCTAGAATGAAAGGATGATCTACCAAATTCTATGAACTTCCTCATATAGTTTAGCCAAATTGGATAACATGATCCATAAGGTTCATTTAAGTCTTACAGACTAAAGTTTGTAGTGTTTGAACTTCAATAATTATGACATCCATTCTCATATTTTAGCAACTTCAAAGGTCTTAGCTAGATTTACCATAATTCTAATTAAATTCTAATATCATAGTTTGATTTAGAGGTTAACTAATCATTATCTTGTTAATTCATTTTAAATAGTAATTCTTCCTAATAGTGAGAATAATTCTTTTTTCTCTTATAAATTAACCTCTACAAATCTTAAAATAATTTATCTAAACAAATTCCCCCATATTTACATCTTGCTAGTCCCTTAGCAATACTTTCAAAATTAGGTATAGTCTAGATAACCTCGATTAGTCATGCAACGAACTTAGTCCGTTGAGTTATGCCTTAACTTCATGAGGGTGTGTAGTAGTTATGTTAATTTTTGTCTCTTCTAAATTTTTGTTTGTGTTATACAGAATAGACAAATGGAATTGATGCAATTACCGTTGGATGCACTAAGGGAAGTACTAAGTAATTTATCAGCTAAAGATCTGTGCAGGCTGTGTTATGTATCAAAGGAAATTAAAGACTGTATTGACGAAAAATATTTTCAGGGACTACAAGCTGCAAAAATGACTAAGATTAGAGATGGATTCATATGGAGGTCATTTAATCGTAGTTCAAATAACCATGAATATCTTGCTATGGAAGAAACTACTGGAATTCCACTCAATACATTAGAAGGAATAAATCATATTATGGGGATAGATGAAGGATTAGTCATATACAGGACGAGACCAAGGTATGCAAGTTTATTATTACTTGATATTTTGATAAGAAATCATATAACAGGAGAAGAATGGAATATAGGAAGACCTAATAGATTTGAAGTAACAACTGTAAATTGTGGATCGGCTTTAATATTTTCTGATAAAAATTCTGCAATTCCTGAAAAATTATATTATTGGAGACCTACAAGAAATTGGGGTGAAGATTTACGCTTAAGTGTGTATAATTTTCTAAATAAATCTTGGAATGAAAATATTATAATATATCTAGGACGGAAATCATTAATTAACCAAACACATATCATACTTGATGGATATATATATCTAGTCATAGATATATCAATAGCATTTGGATCTGATTTATACATAGTGAGCATAGACAGTTATGATGAATATATAGAAATTTTACCTATACCGAGTGATATAGCTAAACCACCATCTGCAGAATTTAATAAAATTCAAATAGAAATGTGGTATAATGAAGAAGATGATCCTACTTTATGTCTGTTAAGATGGTAGGATGAATTGCTGAAATTTCAAATATGGATTATGAAAGACATTAATGAATGGAAGTGGGAAGAGGAGTATATTGAAATAGATGTAGAAATAGAAACTGCTACATTACCCTGGAACCAAAAAGGATCCATTTCTGCATTTCATATCATTAATGGTAATACACTTGTATTTGGAATTTATAATCTATTACATGTTTACAAATTAACAAGGAACAAGAACTGCATTAAAACAGAATTAATAGCAAGAAGGACTATGCCTAAAAAGTTTACTTGGACTGATACATTTATTCCATTTGTTCCTACTTTTCAATCATGTTCTTAAGCTGTGATTTTGTGTGTTTAATGTTGTATGTATTCTACGTTTATGTTTAGAAAAAAAAAAAAAAAATTGAAGTTTTCATGTTTATTTTATAAAAGAAAAGAAAACAAAATATCAATCCAGTTTGTTGGTATCTGTTCTGGGAAACCAACTGGCTTGCTTGTGAGCCACCAAAGGCATAGGAGCCTAGGTTCCACACAAGACACTGATTTATTAATATCTGTTAAGTGTTATTTTGTTTTATATTTTACTTTTATCTATGAATGAAAAGTTTTTCAGAATCAAAAATCGGAATATGTAGAAGGAGATACAAACGGAACAAGGTATGTAACCAATTACTTACCCTAAATTTTAAATCAAACAAAACTGTATTCATGCCTGCTACAATTAGTGTACTTATTGTCAAATCTTTTATATTGAAGACAATGCAAAATGTAGGTATGGGGGGGAGATAATTAAAGTAACAGCCATGTAAGTTTGTTAATTAAAGGAATTAAAATGGTACTGCAAAGTTGTGGAAATTAAAAATTTTTATGAACTTGCTGTAACTATCCGATAATTGAGACTGTAAAATTTTTATAAACTGTAACTGCTTGAATGTTATATTTAGAAGGCTATATAAGATGCTATAGAATTTATTATTTATGCAAATCTAGATATAGTATCTTATGTTTTTTTTTCTGAATTTCATGAGTTTAACAGTTTCACGATCTTGAAATGAAATTAGAATGCTTAATGAAAAATTAGTAAATTATCTGAAGTCCTGAAAGAGCTGAGATGTGAATTCTAGATTAAATGAAACACATATGATTAAAGATACATTTAATTTGACTAATTAAACTTGTAGAATGATTTATGTGTAGATCTTATTAAATTACAGAAAAAGTATGAGCTTATTGTTATGGATTCATATTTATAGTAAATGATAAAAGTAGGGCTATATGAGATTGGGGATTACTGCATCTGTATTAATGAAATACATACATATACAATATGTGATTAATGTTTTGTTTTATGTTTGTATTTTAATTGGAAAAAAAAGAGAGGAAAATTTGAGAGTTTATCGACTTGTTTGATCACGAGCCTTTTTTACTTGAGCAGATAGGTATGTAAAGATTGTTGACCTGAAAAAGGACTCTTGAAATCTGGCAACCTAAGATCTTAATCAGATCTGGGATTGTTGACTGAAAGCTCGTTACATTGGTACATCAGAAAGCTCTTGTATGATTCAAGCTTATCAAATTAACTTTTAAAGTATAAAAAAAAGAAATATATATATATATATATGCATATACTATTTTGAAAAGATACAAGTGTTTTGTGAAATACAAATATCTTATGAATCGAGTATATTTTCCGTTATCTAAAATTGCTATAATATGAATCTAGAATTGACTTTTGAAGTTGTTTAATGAAGATACAATTTTTTATTCTACTTGTCTTAATCATATTGAATTGGATTGTACTTTGATTCGTATGTTGTTGAAATTTCTTCTAGAAATCTTATTGGAAAATTCAAGATAACAGATGATGAAAAGAAGAACAAACGATAATATAATTAACACCTATGTGATGATGATATACTTTGTATGTAATTTACATATATTCTAAGTATATTTGCAGGTTGATTATTAAAACATACAAAATATATTTTTATGTTAAACAGAAAAAAAAAAGGGGGGAAGAATTAATTCTAGCACTTTTTGAAAGACCAATTAATTAGATCTTAGTTTGCTAAGGGACTAGCAAAATTTAGGTATGGGGGAAGTGTTTAGAATGAAAAAGTGCATATTATTAACAGTTAAATGATGGTTAATTACATAATATTTAGCTTATCATATGAGAATTAAGCTATTATGTTATAATTGCACTGTTATATGCTTTAATTAGAATTACTGCTTAATTTTGGGGAATTAATGTTAATTTAGTACATTTCTGAACTGTCGGTAAGTTGCAGGCTGTGAAATTCTTAAGTATCCGAAATGCACATAAGCATCGGATAGTTAAATTTATGCACGTGTTTTATAGTTAAATCAACGAAGAAAGTCCGTTGAGTTATTTATAACTCCACGGACTATTTATTTTCTAATATGCCACTGTAGCGGTTGCAGAAACAAGACAATTGGAAGAAAAACCACGACTACGCATATCGCGCAAAGAGAAGAAAACATCGCCGTTGATATGAATGAAGAAAATCCAACTGACCATTCAAGCAAAAGCAGTTACTATTGAAGAAATATAAAAGAAAAGAAGAAAAAGAAGAAAATGGTGTGATCGATGGACGGCCAGTGTGTACAGAGGAGGAGCATCGAGCTTTCTATAAGCAGTATCGGCAATTCTCCAAAGTACCACACCAACTATCATTACCACCACCATAATCACCAATCATCGGAGGTCTGTGAGGATACTTTCCTGATGTCAGGTCAATTCTAAGCCAAACACAATGTCTGACAACCACTGTGAGGAGTGATTGCGTCGCGGGAAGGGAAGCCATTTTCACCAAGTGTCGACTCATATTTCAGGAGATCATAAAGCTTTTAGCCTTGGCTTTGGGTTGATGCCTGTATGCTGAAGAAGAGATCATCTTGCAATTTTGGACTTGCGATTCTATAAGGAGAGGAGACAGAATTGTAAGTGGTTTAATTTTCAGTGGTGTAATCGTGTTGCAAGTAGTGTCGGAAGTATTTACTATCAAGTGAGATTACTTTACATTTCACCTTTCGCCCATTTCCATGTTCATATTAAAACAAAAATACCAAAAACAATTTATCTATGTTTGTATGTTGTATTTGAGTGTTGTATTGTTTGTGTTGTATTGTGATTAATGTTATCTTTATCAGTGTTGTGATTGTTTTATGTTTGTTTTAGTTTTACAGTTTACTGAAATTGGTTCATTCAAAAGACTTAAAGATTTTAATGGTTACTGTTTGAATTATCTAAATGTTAGTATTGCTTAATGATAAATCCAATGTTAACTAACATTAAAGAGCTTAATTGATGTTATTTACAATCTGTGAAATCGCCCAATGGTTGGCCGAATTCCTCTGTAAATAGTAGTATTAAAAAGAAAAGACAGGCTCGTGGAGTTAACTTAAGTCCACGAGGTTAGTCCGTTGAGTTAGCCATAACTCAACGAACTTTGTCCGTTGAGTTAACTGTAATTCAACGAAAGGCTTATTGAAGATATAAATTTGATTGTTAACAAACGAACAGTTCTCAAATTCTTCAACAATTCCCTGTGAGATCGACTTGTACTTGCACATTGATACAATAGACACTCTGCACTTGCAGTTAAAGTACAAATTGGAATTAATATCTAAATTGTATTAAAGGTTGTTTGTTTACTTCTAAAAGAAAGAATAGGCATAAAGATAAATTAACTAAGTAAAAATAGAAGTAACAAATCCAAGTTTTTCTGGTGTAGTGCTGGGAAAACACAAACAATAACATATTAGGTTAACATTATAAACTTAAATAGTTAATATTTTTGCTTGTGATAAAATTGGTTATTGATTAAACATTTGATTTATGTCACATGTAAGTCACATGCTGAACTTGTTGAGTTAGTCACATTGAGTTATAATTCTATTCTATTTTACATGTTTAGTTAGTATTAACATAAAATCTTGCTATTACACTTGATGAAAAATTTTGGACGAAAAAGTTTTATTTTGTAGGAATTTTTCAAAAAATCAAGAATTGATGATTCAAGAAAATTCGAGAGGAAAATGTGAAACAAAACATGTGTATTTTAAATTTTGAAATTGAAATTGAAATAGAAAATATGGGAAGAGTGGATGAACGTAGAAGTTATGCATACATAGAAAATTAGTTATAAAATGCATACGATTCTCGTTGATCTATAGACACCAACTGTTAACATAAATCACTTGTTAATCCAATTGTTTCTAGTAGTATTAATTACCTTTTCTAAAATTAGCTTAATATGTTTGTTAGCATTTTCTACTTGTTCACTAGTTCGAGGATGATAAGAGATTGCAATTTTATGAGCTATTTCATATTTTCTCATTAAGTCTTCAAAACTTCTATCACTTATTATTACCTTAGGGATACCAAATCTTACTATTATATATCTTTTTACAAATTGCATTTTATTGTCATTAGTCCTTGTTGGTATAACCTCTATCTATTGTGATACATAATCTATTCCTAAATTCTTAAATGTAGGGAATAGTCCCATAAAATCAATTCCTCACACATCAAAAATTTCTAATTCCATTATAGGGTTTAAAGGTATCATATTTCTTCTAGAGATTCTTTCTAATTGTTGACACTTAACACAACTCTTACAATATTCCTTAGCATCCTTACACAACATTGGCTAGTAGAGTCCACATTGGAGAATTTTTATTGTAGTTTTCCTACCTCCAAAATATCGTCCATAAGCTTGATCACGACAAAAAGATAGAGCACTTCCTTTTTCATTAGTAGGAATGCACCTTCTAATTATTAAATTAGGGTATTTTTTAAAAAGATAAGAGTCATCTCAAAAATAGTATTTCACTTTAGATAAGAAGTGTTTCTTTTCTTGTTTAGTCCATTCTCGTGGTGTAAGTCTAGTTATTAAATAATTTACTATCTGCATACCTAGGTGTTGTATTTATTGCCATTATCTATTCATTTAGGAATTGATCTATAGTTGTGTGTTCCCTATTTGTAATTTGTAATCTTGAAAGATGATCAACTACAACATTTTCACAATCTTTTTTATCTTTAATTTTTAAGTCAAATTCTTGCAGTAATATGATCCACCTAATTAATCTTGGCTTGAAGTCTTTTTTTACTAACAAATACTTAAGTACAACATGATCTGTAAAAGTTACAACTTTTGCTCTAATTAAATATAGCCTAAATTTTTCTAAAGCAAAGACTATAGCTAGTAACTCTTTTTCCATTTTTGTATAATTGATTTGAGCTTCATTTAAAGTTTTGCTAGTATAATGAATTACTCTAGGTAATTTATCTATTTATTGTCCTAACACCACACCTATGGCACCATTTGATGCATCACACATAAGTTCAAATGAATAATTTTAATATGGTGCTTGAATAATAGTTACTAGGCTTGTTTTCAATTTATGTAATGCTTCCCTACAATTCTTATCAAAGTTAAAAGAAATATCTTTCAATGAATTTGTTAAAGGTTTAGTTATCTTACTAAAGTCTTGAATCTTCTATAAAATATTGTATGTCCTAGAAATGCTCTTACATCCTTCATAGTTTTAGGTTCAAGAAGATTAGATATTATTTCTACTTTAGCTTTATCAACTTCTAAACCTCTAACTAAAACAATATGACCCAATACAATTCATGTTTTAATCATGAAATGATAATTTTCCCAATTTAGAACTAGAATTTTCTCTATGCATCTTTGTAACACTAGTCCTAAATTATGTAAGTACATTTCAAAAGAAGTTTTATAAACTATAAAATCATCTATAAAAATTTCCAAGAAGTTATCAGTCATACTTGTAAAGATTCCTAGCATAAACCTCTAAAAGGTAGTAGGAGCATTATAAAGTCCAAATGTCATTCTTTTGAAGGTAAATGTTCCATTAGGGCAAGGAAATATAGCTTTTCTTGATCTTCTAAAGCTACATGTATTTAATTATAGCCTAAATATTTGTCCAAAAAATAAAAATATTCCTACCCAACTAGTTTTTCAAGCATCTAATCTATGAAAGGTAAAATAAAATGATCTTTTCTAGTAATAAAGTTTAGTTTCCTATAATCTATACAAACTCTCCATCTTGATTGAATTATTGTTGGAATTAATTCTTGATATTCATTTTTTATCACTATAACTCCTAATTTTTTGGACACTACATGAATAGGACTTACTCATGAACTATCAGAGATAAGGTATATTATATCATTATCTAATCATTTAATATTTTCTTTCCTAACCACCTTCTTTAGATTTGGGTTTAATCTTCTTTCTAGTATCTTAGTAGGCATAGCATCTTCTTCTAAATAAATGCGATGTTAACATATGGAGGGATCTACACCTTTAATATCATTCATTTTCTATCCTATGGCTTTCTTATGATTTCTAAACATCTTAATTAATTTGTCCTTTTGGATATCATTCAAATCAATAGCTATTATGATAGGACATCTTCTATCTCTTTCTAAAAATGTATAATGTTTATTTTCAAGTAAAGGTTTTAATTTTAATTTTTGCCTATCTACAGTAAATGCTTCAGTTTCATATAGTTCCACATCTAAATTTGTATAATTAGATATCTTTTTTTCTTCTTGTATTTCATTGAATATTTCTATTTCCAAATAATTGTTCTTTTCTTCTTGAATAGCATCATCTAATGCCTCCATTTCATCTTCTATAAAATTAATGGATTGAATAGGGATTTCATCTTTTTCATCATCATTAGGTTCTTTAGTTTCAAATAAGTTTATCTTTAAGCATTCATTTCCATGTGCCAAAGTCATTTTTCAACTTTTGCAATTTATTATAACACTAGAGGTAGCTAAAAATGGTCTTCCTGATATCAAGGGTTATATCCTTTTTATTATATATGATTTGTTGATTATCTAAAATAACAAAATTTGCTAGATAAATAAAGTTATCAATCCTAATTAGCACATTTTCTATTTTACGTTTAGGATGTCAAATACTTCTATCTACCAACTGAATGATTATTTTAGTGGGTATTAGTCCTTTCAAACCTAATAAATTAAAGATATTACTAGGCATAATGTTGATTCCAACTCCTAAGTCTGTTAAAATTCTATTCAAATAGGTTTTTCCTATGGTACAAGTAACAATTGGAGTACCAAGATTGTTTAATTTTTCTAGGATCTTATTGGAGAATAAGGAACTACTTTGGTTGGTTAAAAACACTCTTTTTAGATTTTATCTACTTCTTTTCTTAGTACATCAATCTTTAAGAAATTTAACACATTGTGACATCTCTTTTAGTAGGTATGGTAAAGGTATATTTACTTAAAGTTGTTCAAAGATTTCCTTTATTTTATTTTCCTTATTTGGATTTTGCATCTTAAGTCTGTTAAGAAATGGAGCCTTAAGAGCTAGCATGGATTATGTTAAATTATCTTCTTTTTGTGTTTCCTCATTCTGCTGTAGATTTATACTAAAATCATTCTGCTCAATTACATTCTCATTCTCATATTCATGAGTTTTCTCAATTAAATCTTCATCATGGGTGCCTTTATTATTTTTTTTAGGTTCATTATCTTTTAAAGAAGGCAACTACATGTCTTTTCTAGATCTTAGAGTCATGCTAACTTTTTTTATCTCTATATCTTCATCATCTATCAGATCATTATTTTGGATTGAATTTATATTAATTTCATCTTCAAACGTTTTCACTTCTTCTTGAAATATTTTAATGAGTTCATCTATTTGTATTAAAAGTTGTTCTATCATTGCTCTATATGGTTTTCTATAATATTTTTAGTTTCTAATAAATTTTGATTACTAATGACAAAGTTCTTTTCCCTTGTTTGTATTTGAGAATAATTATATTTAGAACTTTTTATTTATTTTTCATTGTCATATTGAGTTCCATCATTAAAGTTTTCTATCATTTCATCAAATAGTATTTAATGTTTCTTCTAATGACATTTCTTTTTTCAACATAATTTCGATTGTATTGTTCTTCTTGATGATAACCTGCATTTGTTGGCTTATAACTTAAGGCTTCATTTTCTATAATTAAACATTTTTTACCAAAATGCCCATTTCCATTACATTTTGAACATTTTATCCTATAGTCTATGAGTTCGTTAATTTCATACCAAAGACTGTTGGGATTTGTTTGGTTGAATTTTGTTTGCTTTAATGTCTATATTAATAATTTCTTTTAGAAGTAAACAAACAATTTTCACACAAATTAGCTATTAAGTCTAATTTGTATTTAACTGTAAGTGATAGTGTCTATTATATTTGTGTGTAAGTATAAGTCAATCTCATAGAGACTAAGTTAAAGATTTCACAGCATAATTAGTTTAGTTTTTGGGATTTTTGTTTTGATATGTTCCTGAAGATGAATGAAAGGTGAAATGTAAAAATTCTCTATCAACAATAAGAACTTTCGTCACTACATGTGATGTGATTACACCACTGAAAACTTAATCACTTACAGTCACGCCTCTTCTCCCTATAGAATTGCAAATTGAGACTTGTAAGTTGCTCTACTCTTTAGTATATTGGCATCAAGTTGAAATCAAGGCTAGAAGTTTTACGATCTCTTGAGAAATAAGTCGGTGCTTGGTGAAAATGGTGTCTCTTCCTACAATAAGATCACTCATCATAGTAGTTATCAGTCACCATATTTGGTTTGGAATTGACTCAACATCTGGAAAGCATCCTCATAAACCTTCAATAGTTAGTGATTGTGGTGGTGTTGTGGAGCTTCAAAGAACTACCGATGTTACCTGCAGTTAGCGCGGTTCTCCACACTTTCCACCCACTTTTTCATTCTTCTCCTCTTCTTTTTATATTTCTTTCAGTAGTAACTACTTCTACCTAAATGATCGATTGGATTTTCTTTATTCATATCAAGATGGTGATTTCTTCTTCATTCCGCGATTTAAATCCTACATGATACATGCAATCATGATTTTCCTTCGAATTTCCTGTTTCTACGACTGCTCACAGTGGCATATTAGAAAATAACTAGTCTATGGAGTTAGTGTAACCCAACGAATTTATTTCATTGACTTAACTGTTAACTCAACAAACTTTCCTTGTTGAGTAAAGCTTAACTCAACAGAGATATATATATAAATAATATTTGTGTCACGTGCCGTAAAGAAATAACTTATAATATTAAAACAGTTGACCGATGGAAAAATGATTTTTTGGATACTTACAAACTATAAGTATCTGATGCTTAGATGCATTTTAGATAATTACCATCTAACTTTTCGAAAAATAACTTAAGTCATGTATTAATGTTACAACACATGTTCTACTAGAAACAAATATCACATGTAATAAAGAAATAACTTATAAGCTTATAACACTAACATAATATTTTACCTTAGTGTGTAATCAAGTAACTTAATGCGTATAGTTATGCTAACTTAACAAGCAATTCACGTGATATAATAAAATATTTAAATTCAAGACATGCATAATGCTAACTTAACAAGTTCAGCTATACAACTTAAAGTTTTACTCGCTAACTCAACGAGTTCTCACGTGATCTTTTTACACCTTTAAACCTATAACTCAACAAGTTGGCACATGATCTTTTTACAAAAAGAATACTAACACAACAAGTTGTTACCGTGCACTATACATGATATAAATATGTGAAAATAAAACATATTATACTTAATACTATAAAATCACACTTAAATCAGGTTTTCAATCTTCTAGAGATGATATTTAATTAACGTTAAGTCCTTGAAATTATGTACAGTCTGTGATTAAGGCATATAATCATGTAATTATAATATAATGACTTAATTCTCATATGATAAGCTAAATATTATGCAATTAACCATTAATATTATGCACTTTTTCATTCTAAACAATATTGAATGACACACTAGAGGGGGGTCAATAGTGTCCTAACAAGTTTTAATTACTTTTAAAAAATTCAAAAGTAGTTGACACTAGTTAATCTTAATTAAAATGATTCAATAACAATAACAAGCACACAAAATAAAAAGAGGCACAGAAAATTTCATAGTGGTTCCTCAAAATAGGTAGTCCACTCTTCAAGTCACCAACTTTGAGAATTCACTGTGTTTTTAAGGTTAAACACAAACCTAAGTCAAGTTTCTTTTGTAGGTGTTTAGAATGAAAAAGTGCATATTATTAACGGTTAAATGATGGTTAATTGCATAATATTTAGCTTATCATATGAGAATTCAGTCATTATATCATAATTGCACTATTATATGCTTTAATTAAAGAATCTGCTTAATTTTGAGGAATTAATGTTAATTTAGTACATTTCTAAACTGTCGATAAGTTGCAGGCTGTGAAATCCTTAAGTATCTGAATTTTCTGATATTTTGGATAATTATGTTTAACATACCGAACATGTATCGTATAGTTATGTTTATAAAAATTGCCGAATAGTTATGTTTTAAAAGAATACTTTATTATTTCCTGAAGTACACGTCTCATGTTCTAGGAAAGTGACTTAAGTGGATTTTCGGTGAGTTATCTGTAACTATTTGAAATGCATCTGAGCATCGAATAGTTAGACTTGTAACTCTCCGAAATGTTTCTTTTATTATTAAACTGCTAATGACACGTGTCGAGATCTGGTAGATTTACTTAAGTTATATATCGGTGAGTTATCTGTAACTATTCGAAATGCATCTAGGCATCAGATAGTTAAGTTTGTAAGTATCCGAAATGCACCTAAGCATCGGATAGTTAAATTTATGCATGTGTTTTATAGTTAAATCAACGAAGCAAGTCCGTTGAGTTATCTATAACTCCACGGACGATTTATTTTCTAATATGCCACTATAGCGGTTGCAGAAACAGGATAATTGGAAGGAAAAACCACTATCGCACGTATCACGCAAGGAGAAGAAATCATCGTCGTTGATATGAATAAAAGAAATCCAACCGACCATTCAAGCAGAAGCAGTTACTACATAAGAAATATAAAAGAAAAAAAAGAAAAAGAAAGTGTGTGATCATGGGTATGGCCAGTGTATACAAAGGAGGAGCACCGAGCTTTCTACAGACAGTGTCGGCAATTCTCTGAAGTACCACACCAACCATTATCACCACCACATTATCACCACCATAATCACCAACCATCGGAGGTCTGTGAGGATACTTTCTGATGTCGGGTCGATTCCGAGCCAAACACAATGCCTGATGTAACGCCTTTATGTGTTGTTAAATTAACAGCAAAAGCGCAAATTTTACATTTATAACCGCAAGCGCACGGTGCCCATTGTAATAAGCATGTGCAAGTACAGGTCGAATCCACAAGGAGTTTGTCTTAAATAATTTTATTAAAATGATTGTTTGATAAAACATCCACTCTATTAATTCTACAATTAAAACTCTAATTACATACAATTAAGTTACAATTTACAAAAATACAATAAAGATTTCAAAGGTAGCATAAAACTTGTTAATTCCTAGAGCTAATAGCTAGAAAACTCAAGAAAATCTTAAGTTCACGTTTCTGGAATCACAGAAATTAGTCTGAATTCTAACTCTTCTTCCTTCCAACCTGGACATTGAAAAATCCAGAGAAAATATTGGTTGGAAAGGTCATCGAGTTATCTTTAAAATGGAAGTAATTTCCCGGAATAATTCACTCTAGGTTGCTGCCAAAATCGGATATACAAACAGTGCGCAAAATAATTCTAAAAACTTTCCAAAAATATGTCGTTGGTGTAAAAATCATAACTCAATCAAATCTTCATGAAACACCACGAAATCACTGTTCCTTGAAAGATAACTCGTTTCTCTAATCAGGAAAATTTACAGGAAAACATTTCGGAATGCACAAAAGCAAGGCAATATGAAGGTGTCGAGCACAATTTCTGTTGCTCGACCAGTAAAACAGAGCAGATGCTACCTTCGAAAGAAAAATCGAAAAACCAAAGAAATGCATTCTAAAAAATTCCAACAACACTACATACGTATTGTACACTTAAATTACTTACAAAAAAAACTATAACACGACATATAACTCTGAGAAATCAAATCGTACAACATACAACAAAATGGAACATGCACTAGAATTTATAGCAAACAGGATATACACGCATTCACAAGGTTTAAGAGTTAGTTTTATGCACAACATTCACATATTCACATGAAGCAACTATATCCATGAGATCTAATCTAAATAAAACTATTTAAATTAAAGAAATAAAGATTTAACAAACATCCTAAACGTGCATACATTTATAAATTAAAAATACCTAAATACTCATACACATTTGATATGAAAATATGTTTACTAGTATGAGGATCTCTCCCTTCTCTTTTACCTTTAATTCATCCACTTCTCTTCAAGCATTTGATCCCTATTTGATGATGAACCACTTTGTCCGCTCCTCTACAAGGTTGTCACCACTTGCAAATCACGTCCAAAGGGGAACCGCCTATGTTTGCTTTGGAGAAACTGGGTTGCATGTCCTCAATCTACTTCCAAGATATACGGATTTGTTGGCTTTCCTCTCAATTTTGATGCTTCCTATTACCTCATCTTGAAGATCACATCCCAAGCTCTTCCAATGCTGCACACGTGCCTCCAATACCACCGATTTCACCCGTGGAGGTCCTTCCATATGTCGACTTGAAGTGGAGAGAAGGAGGTCTTCTAGTATGAGGGGGAAGGCGCCTAAGCTCACCAATCTTGGAGGAAAACTCTTCTAAAATCCTGGGTGGAAGAGGATGGACGAAAATTGGAGTTGGAGTTCTTGCCCTTGCATGGAGGAGAAAGAGGAGATGATCTTTCCTTTGGCCAACCATCCTCTTTTACTTTCCATTGTCATCCATCTATGGAAAGAATTCAAACACCTTCCAATTTGTGGCCTCTAATTTAGGCAAGCTTTAATCATTAATTGATTGAATGGTGGATTGATTTGGAGTTTGAATTGGACGACCATGAGTTGTTGATTTCCCATGATTTAATCCAAGGATTCACGTCCTCACCTACAACAACTCAAAAGATAACATTAAATGCATATGCACATTACACATAAATTGCTACACAATTATAAAGCAAAAATGAAATGTGCATAATATATTGCTTGCTCAATTGAGGATTATTTGATTTCATATCTTAATGATAATTCTTTTAATATATGCATGAAATCAATATATAAATTACTTATATCTACACATGGGCTAATTGACTAGGTGTTAATTTAATAAAGGATAAATTTGTGCATTATTGACTATTTAACCAATAAAACATGCATAGTTCTAAAATATGATTTTCATGTAATCTTTCATAAGAACATATATAATGATGACTTATAATCCTTAATATGCATGAATTAACATATATAAAATGCACAAATTGATACTTTACACCTGACAACCACTGTGAGGAGTGATCGCGTCGCGAGAAGGGAAGCCATTTTCACTAAGCGCCAACTCATATCTCAGGAGATCGTAAAGCTTCTAGCCTTGGTTTCGGGTTGATGCCTGTATACTGAAGAGGAGATTATCTTGCAATTCTGGACTCGCAATTCTATAGGGAGAGGAGACAGAATTGTAAGTAGTTTAATTTTCAGTAGTGTAATCGTGTCACATGTAGTGACGGAAGTATTTACTATCGACTGAGATTACTTTACATTTCACCTTTCGCCCATTTCCATGTTCATATTAAAACAAAAATAACTTATCTATGTTTGTATTTTGTATTTGAGTATTGTATCGTGATTAATGTTATCTTTGTTAGTGTTGTGATTGTTTTATATTTGTTTTAGTTTTACAGTTTACTGAAATTGGTTCGTTTAAAAGACTTAAAGATTTTAATAGTTACTATTTGAATTATCTGAATGTTAGTATTGCCTAATGACAAATCCAGTATTTACTAACATTAAAGAGCTTAATTGATGTTATTTACAATCTGTGGAACCGCCCAATGGTTGGCCGAATTCCTCTGTAAATAGCAGTATTAAATAGGAAATGCAGGCTCGTGGAGTTAACTTAAGTCCACGAGGTTAGTCCGTTGAGTTAGCCATAACTCAACGAACTTTGTCTGTTGGGTTAACTGTAATTCAACGGAGAGCTTATTGAATATATAAATTTGATTGTTAAAAACGGAACAGTTCTCAATTCTTAAGTAATTCCCTGTAGAATCGACCTGTACTTACACACTAATACAATAAATACTATGCACTTATAGTTAAAACACAAATTAGAATTAATATCTAATTTGTGTGAAAGGTTGTTTGTTTTCTTCTAAAAAAAAGAAATAGGCATAAAGATAAATTAACTAAGTAAAAACAGAAGTTAACAAATCCAAGTTTTTCTAATGCGTTGCTGGAAATCCAAACAAGTTTTCTAGTGTCGTGCTAGCCAAGCGAACAGTAGGCTAAGCAACAACCTTTACAAGTATTATTTTTCTCGAACTCAACAACAACTTTACATGAAACACCAACTTTGTATACTCAAAACCCCAATCTTGAGTAAGTGAAATCTCACACTTCACTCTCTTCATCAAGGCCCCGACCTTATGAAAGTTTACTCACAACACCCTTATGAGTTAGGGTTTTTCAGAAATTCAAGAAACAAATTCAACATAGGAGTCCACAACTCAAATTGATTAAAAACACACTACAGAAAAACTCCCTGTTTGAAATATTGATGACTGAATCTTCACAAGTATTCTAGATGGATCTACATGAGTTGATCTTCAATGATTGTTGCAGAAAAATCTCTTATGTTCTTTAGTGGTTGTAGAATGTAAGCTTTTTCTCCTTGTGTGTTTTCTCTATATGTTTCTATCTTTTGTAATTCAATTTTTCATTCTTCTTTGAATTCCTTAATTTGGAAAGCACTCTAAATCTATCAAATTGCTTGTGTGTCAATTAATGTCCAGTTGTAATTTGTAATCTTCAAATCAAATCTACAATCAGAATAATATCTTACCAAAACAATGAGATATCGTAAAATAGTAGCAGAAATTTCAAGTCATAGATCATCAAATACTTTCAATAAAATCGAAACCTTTCAGTTGAAACCTTCCGATGCTTAAAAGTATTTCGAATAATTTTAAACGAAACCTTCCAAAAGACAAACTTAAGTTATGCAATGAAAACATAACATGTGTACTATAAACAATAGCATAAAACATTTAAGCGAGAATAAAAACTATCCAACAGTTCAAATGGTATTTCAGATAAAATCTATTTTTGAAGGTTTACTAAATAAAATTAGTTAGGCAATCACAAATAAATTAAAATAAGTACTAACAACATTTGACCTAATGTTAATTACTTAATTTTTCATCATCAAAATTAAACCTATAAACAATAAACCAACAAAGACAATAATCCAAATTATGTCCTATGACTTTGCAATAATCACAATACAAGGTTTGTGTATCAGTTTGCATGTTCTAATAAGAATACATCTTTCTTAATATTGTTTTACTGAAATATTTAAATATTTACGGCACTATTACTCTCCAGCAATGGCACCAATTCTTGTAGTGTTTTTTTTTTTAAGATTGTTGTGCCTCTATATTTGAATTTTAATTTACTGTAAGTGCACAATCTCTCTTGTTGAAGAAAATGACAAATACAAGTTGATCTCATAGGGAGTAATGCCTATTAATTTCATATTTCAATAAATATTTCTAATTAATTACTAGTTGTCATGCAAAAATTTAACCAAGAGTTTTATACAATTATAAACTCACTAACTTAAAGAGGACATTTGTTAAGTTTGCTCAAACCATACGAAGTATCTCATATAAACCTTATGAACAAATGCAATGAAATCAGGTTAAGCCTTAAATTCTAAGAATGGAATTGAAATTGTTAACATCAAATCAAGCTAGGGATATGATAAAAAAATGTAAATGATAATTTCTTAAATTTAAAACTCAAAAAACAAATACAAAGACAAAACATTATCTTTATTAAAAAACATAAACAAATTCACAAACATTACAATAACATATGATTTCTTTCCCTTTAAGTTTAGATTTAAGATATAAATGATCACAATTTTGAATCTAAAGAAGTTTTCGTTAGCAGGAGAAGCCTCCAACACCTTTCTTGGCATAGTAACTATTCACCTAGTGAATCAATCTCCACGCAAGATGCTACAACCCTAACCTTACTTGCTGAAAGACAAAAATGGCTAAACGCAAAGAGAAAGCAGCTCGACGATCCAATGACGAATGAATGGACCCATAGAAGAACTATGACTAGATGCCTCTTTCTCGTTGTTCATCTCCTTTTATAGCTTGTTTTCAGCAACTGCTATACTTATTCTACGTTCTTCTGCTTGTAGCACCCATACACTCCACGATTTACATAGTTAGCCTTCACATAAAACATTATTTCAAACAATTTAAAAATTCATTGCAGGAGAAAACCGCATATACTCATAAATAAAATCAAATAGTTCTTATAACGATAAATTTTTCCATAATCATTTAAATAAAATACACATGATAACTTAAAATCTCACGTGAAAGCTAAATGAAAGGATGATCTATCAAACTCTACAAACTTCTTTGTATAATTTAGCTGAATTGGACGACGTGGTCCGTAGGGTTCATTTAAGCCTTATAATAGTGTAAAGTTTGTAGTGTTCGTACTTCAATAATTACGACTTCCATTCTCATATTTCAATGGCTTCAAATGTCTTAGTTAGATTTATCATAATTTTGATTAAATTCTAATATCTTAGTATATTTTAAAGATTAACTAATCATTATCTTGTTAATCTATTTTAAATAATAATTCTTCCTAATAGTGAGAATAATTCATTGTTCTTTTATAAATTAACCTCTACAAACCTTAAAATAATTTGTCTAGACATCAACCCAACTCATTTGACATCTTTACTTCTACCCTCCTATCATAATGCTTATCTTGGTTGATATAAGTGCTCTCATGTTCATCTTGACCTCAATTGAATGGTCAAAATGAATTGTCAATAGACAAAGATTGGGGTGAATGAGATGGAGAAGAAAAAGAGGCAAAACGAATGTTAAGGAAAAGGAAAGGAGGAAAAAGCAAAAATAAAAAATTTAAAAAAAAAAAAGAGAACAAAAAAGATGATCAAGGAAGAAAGAAATAAAATAATTAAAATTTCATTATACTTCAAAAATAATTAACTTTTTCATATATAAAATAATAATAATATAAAAATAGTTATTATTTTCAAAATTAATAGAAACAATTGAGATTAATCATGTTAATTTAAGTTTTATTATTTCTATTTTTTTAAAATTTCATCACCTACGCAAACATTTAAATTTTATATTTCATTACTTTCTAACAAGTTCACAAATACTTAAAAAATATTTTTTCTTATCATTTTGGTTTTTTTTTAAAAATCAAGTCTTACTTGTCATTTCTTTTCTTTTTTACCATTTTTAGATACATGACTCTACTATATGTTCAATATGTGTATAAATAATATAATTCCTCACACATTTTTCTTTTCTTTAACTTTTTCCTCCTTATCTTTCTCTCTCCTTCCTTACATTCTTGTTTCTCCGACTTTCAAATTTTCTCTCTCCTGTGTTTTCGTTGTCCTTTTTTATCTTTAGTCTTAAATAATTATTTGTTAAATTTAAATGGATATATATATATATTTTAAACCAACTATTTATCCAATCCATATCTTCACCTCTCCTATTAACAACAACACAGATAAGAGGAGGACTACGTTGAAGACTAAGTTAAATACTAGAGAGTCAGCCATCAGTCTTCTTGCATTGAAGTCCGACTCAATTGGATAATGAAATTGATTATGCTCCCACACATTATTTGATGAGAATATGAAGAAATAAAAAAAATTACTACTTTAAATACAAAATCTAAAGCAATGTATATTTTTTTAATTTACCAACAAAGTTATGGTAGTTTTTTCACTAAAGAAAAATCACTTATATTTTGTAAATTTTACAAAAGTAAACTATATCTAACTCTAAATAATGAATTGATTAAGACCAATGTATTTCATATTGTTGATAAAATTCAAGTTGTGGCTAATACATGCTTCTATCTTAATCAACTCAAAGTTTAAAATTAGTTGAGTTAACTAAAAAAATTATTTACAATGAATATTGCATATTTATAAAAAAAGAAAAATATCATTATAAATATTTTTTTACTGTGTATGCTTAAAACGATATATTATTTTAATCTTTTCAATCGTGTAAATGTATCTTATATCGTTACTTTCAATTTTATCACTATTTTTTCTGTGAATCACACATATAATCTCGTGAAATAACATATTCAAGTCAAGTTTAATATATAATTTTAAGTGCCATCGCAAAAAAATTGTAAATACTTATTATAAAAATAGACTCTTATAAAAAGTGGCATCTTTATTTTAAATATAATATTCATTGTTAACATATTTTAAATTGATATATCATGACATTTTTAATTTTGGCCTGTTTCTGCAAGACTAAAATTATGAAATTCAATATTTTCTACACAGCGCATATTTTTGTTGATTTCAAAAAAAAAAATCTTATATTACAAATTTGCAAAAATCAAAATCAAAATCATCATCAAAAACGGACGGCCAGATCTCGTCCATGGCCGTCAATCGGAACGTTCCGATCGTGTCTCCAGGCCGATAAAGCCGGAGTTACCTCCGAAACGGCCGTCGCCGTCGCTCTCGTCGTCTCTATATATTTGCCGCCTCCGCCACCAAATGCCGCAACTCTCCGCCTTCAAATTCCTATCGTCCTCCGCCGCCGTCGCCCCATTCAGGCTCCGCCTGCCTTCCTTTCTCCCTCACACTCCTCGCCGATCTCTCACCGTTCTCTCCGCGAACAGAAGAAGAGCCCGCGGCGGTGGTGGCGGGGTTGGGAGTGGCGGGGTCTTGTCGCAGAGGAGGAGGAAGAGCAGCAACGGCAGCAGTGGCGGGTTGGAGATGGAGGAGAGGGAAGGGATGGGGTTCAACAGGAAGAGGGCGGAAGGGAGGGATGGCGGGAAGAAGAGAAACCTGCAGCTGAAGGTCCGGAAGCTGAACCCCGTCAACACCATTTGCTACGTTCAGGTTAGTGATTCTTGTTGGTTTCTGCGTTGGTTGTTTGTCTTGGCTTTTTTGTTTGGGAAATGATGGTGGATCTTTGTCGGTGTTTGGTGTTCTCTGGAGTTTTGTTCGTGGAGTTGAGGTCTGTGGTTTTAGTTTTTTTGTGGATTCTAGTTGCCATTCCATGTGGAGATTGGGTAAATGTAATTTTGTTCTATTTTTTGGCGTGATTGAACAGTAGAATGGAAACTTGCAAGTAAGTGTTACTTTTTTTTTTGAAGATTCTTGCTAGCTTAGTTGTTTTATGGATTTTTTATGTTTGATGCTAATGGCTTATCCGGCTGTTTCCGTAACATGTTGGAATGGTTGATTTTCTACTATAGTTTCCGAACTAGAAAATTCTGTGGAACTGAAGTCCTGTATTCTCGGGAAGTTACGTTTTTTCCTTGAGAGACGCAGCTTATGTGTTTTTTCCCACACTAAAAGAGTATCGCTCTTACTCTTAGATTTTGTACTTGTGTAGATTGCTGCTTCTCTCCCTTCTTTTTTTTACCTTGTTTGCTTAATTCCTTGTTGATTTTTTTGGTGTCATGTTCTTCAGTTAAATCACGTTTAATAAGCGTTATAACTTCGTTTTTGTTTGGTTAATCATCACAGATTTTGGGGACTGGAATGGATACTCAAGACACCTCACCATCCATCCTACTCTTCTTTGATAGGCAGAGGATAATATTTAACGCGGGAGAGGTAATCAAAAGAAGAATATTCATAAGAGAGTTCATTTATACGAGAAATATTAATTATATAAATAGTTTTACATTTCTTTCTTCCTATTTGTAATCTAAATATTCCTATATGTTCACTTGCCTTATTTTCTTAATACATCACGACAAATGACTCAAGAGAACAGAAAATGGACATTGTAAAAGCATTTTATGGAAAAGAATTATAGAATCTGATTTTCATTAGCTTAGGCTGAATTTGTATACGATTTTAGAGAGGAAAAATTTTGTGAAATTGTGATTCTATGTTGATTTTGAGGCAACGAAAATCATAAGACTTTGAGTTACCATACAAAATCTGTTTAGAATCTTTTTTAATTTTATTTCAATTTAGAAATTGGATTTTATGCTGTGAGAGAGAACCATGCAAAATCTGGTAAGTCAGTCAGAATCAAATTTTTTAATTTTGAAAAAATGAACTATAAATTACCATGCAAAATTGATTTGATTTTATGTAGAATCTGTCTTTTCACTCTTGTTCGGTTAGGATTTTGGGACCATGTCAAAAATAGACAAAAATCAATGTCTAAAATTCTACCCAAACGTAGCCTTTTTATCATTTGTTGATTTTTGTATTGGTTTTCAGCATTCACCAGTATTTTGTTATTATTCAATTTTTACTTTAGAAAATTTCCTAGTTTTCCCTATAATATTTACTTTATATTGACTTTCTGTTTCTTTATGGCTAATACATTTACCATCACCCTTGCATATTCTATTCAGGGCTTACAGCGGTTCTGTACTGAACACAAGATTAAATTATCGAAGGTATAAGATACTTCACAATAGAATATTGTTAAAATAGAATTATAACAAATTTTGGAAATTTCACAGCATTGATTTGTTAGTATTATTTGATTTTTTTTTCATGTGACTATGATTGCTACCTCTTCACTTCAGATTGATCACATTTTTTTGACTCGTGTTTGCTCAGAAACAGCTAGTGGGATTCCAGGCAAGTTTACTGAAACTGCACCTATAGGGTTTATCTACACACAAGTACACTTGCACAACTCTAAATATAGGTCCTAGATGAATCAAGATTATTATGTGTTCATCTTTTAACTACATCAACTTTCAAAAACCAATGGTTGCTTCCTCTAAAATGACTTGACCACAATTAGCTGAATTCTACCACCAAGAATGATTTTATCAATGATTTCTACTCTTGAAAAAATGTTTTATCAATGACATTCAACATTATACATATTGCAACCCTATCTGAAATATAGTAAGATTTGCACCAAATGATGAACAACAATTTGAACCATAATCCTATTACATGAGGTTGAACCATAATATGAATCATTTTCTTCTATTGTCGAATATTTGATTAACTTACATAAATTCAAATCTTTTCTTATAATTCCTAAGTAGTTTTAGGTCTACCTCTACTTCTTTTAATTTCTTCTATACTAATTAATTCTTTCTCTTAATCGATGTATTTCTTAGTTTTCTAAGGATATGACCAAACTACCTAAGTTGATTTTTTCTTATTTTGTCTTGAATAGATGTAGCTCCTACTTTATTCCTAATAAAATCTTTTTTAACTTATTTCTTATGGTATTACCACTCATTGATCTAAGCATGCACAACTCAATAACACTAATTTTGTTCATATGATCATGTTTTATATTCTTACATTTTGAGCTATAAAGTATAGTTGAGTGAATGACAATTTTATATAAATTCCTTTTTATTGTAAGGATATCCTCCTATCACACAAGACTCTAAAAGTATTTCTCCACTTCATCCAATTTATTTTAATCCTATGAATAGCATCCTCTATAATTTTTCCATTACTACTTATTATAGATTGTAAGTATTTTGCTTTTATCTAAGTATATACTTTTATCATTATTCCTATTTTCATTGAACCTCTATTCTATATTTTCAGTTTTTAACTTTCTCAATTTAAATCCTTTGGACTTTGAAATATCTCTTCATAATTCTAATTTAGAACTTTTCTTGACTTACTTTCATCAACTAAAATTGTTATCAGCCAATAGCATACATTAAGTTATTTTTTCTTGAATTTTCTTAGTTATTTCATCTAGAACCAAGATGAACAAATATGGACTTAAAAAGGATCTTTACTGTAATATTGAAATTTCCCTAATTTCTTCTTCTATAATTTTAACACTAGTAATTGTTTTTTCATGTCTTTTATAATATAAATATATTTAATGGGTATTCCTTTTATTTCTAAAACCTACCTCAATACACTCTTAGGTACTTTATCAGAAGTTTTTTCTAAATCAATCAAAAACCATATGGAGGTTTTTTTTCTTAATTCTAAATTTTTTTATTAATTATCTAAGTAAATGAATAGCTTCTATTGTTGACCTACTCGACATAAACACAAATTGATTTTTTGTGATTTTATTTGTATGCTTTAGTCTTTGCTTAATTACTCTTTCTCAAAGTTTCATAGTATGATTTATTAACTTAATACTATGATAATTATTACAATTTTGTATGCCTTCCTTATTATTAAATATAGATATTAAAGTCTCCATTCATCTGGCTTCTTTGTTTTTAAAATTATATTAAAAATTTAGTTAACCACTTAATCCCTACTTTACCCATATACTTCCACACTTTAATAGGAATACCAACTAACTCTATGAAACAAGTGGAAATTGTTTTTGATGGTTTGGCAACTTAGTCATATTAATGGTAGTCTGTAGATGCACCTATAACTCCATAAGAAATATTGTAAAACAGATATTATACAAATTGGAAATTAAAATGTTTTTTAAATAGAGGTTTTAATCAAGGTTATTAAGTGCCAAGGCACCCAAGCGATAGAGTTAGATGCCTAGGTGTTGCCTAGACGCCCATATTAATATATAATTTTATTTTAGAATTATATGTATAGTTATTTATATATTTCTATGTATATTAATAATTAAATAAATAAGTAATATAAACTAAATTATAAAAATGTCTAAGCTTGTATATTAACCTACCTTTTGATCGTAAATAGAAGAAATCCATATATAGTTTAACAAAGGGCCTACACAAGCCATACATCAGCAAGCTGAAAAGAAACACCAAACAGGGCCTAAGGGCTTCAAAAAGAGAAACCCCCTAAAACAAAACAGACCCAAAGAAAACAGGCACAAGCAAAAGATAAACAGTGATAAATTAACTTGTGATAAAAGTCAATACACAATAACAAATTAATATATACAAACTGTAAATGATATTAAAATAAAAAAATCTTTGTTGGAAAACATTAAAAAATACTTTACATGGTATTAGATCTTTCTTGAATTTTTAATTAGATTCAACAAAGATCTGGTCAAGTCCTATAGGGTATTGGGTATACATGGGCGTTGCCTAGAAAATGTTTGGGTGCCTAGGCAGCACCTAAGCACCCACCGTAATAAGTGTGGTTTTAATGAGATTTTTTGACCAATTGTATAAATTAAAAATAAATAGATATGAATATTCTCACAAGTAATCAAGTATTAAATATAATATAATTCAAAACATATTTTGAATATGTATATTTGTTAACTAAGAACAGTCATTAAACGTAACTGACTATTTAAGAAACACAATTAAATATTTGAACACTAAAAATCAAAATAGTACAATCATGTCAATCAATGGCAGAAATTCAAAAATAAAATCTCAACAAATAAAAAATGGCTTTATATATGGTCAAAAATCAGTAAAACAATTGTTTTCCTAAAAAGTGGAAAAGACCACTTAAATGGAAAAACAGTTTTTTTTCTTTCAAACCATTTTCCCTTTTTCTGAAAAACTTAATGATTTGACATAAAAATGTTTAAATGGTGTTTAAAAAATTTTGTTTTTACAATAATGTCTGTAAGGAAAGGAGAATAATTAATCTAATTATAACTAAAAGAGATAGAAGGTGAAAAAATAATTTGTTAGAAATAATGAAAAAAGATTTTTAATTTTACATAGGTCAATGGAAGTAAAGAATTATAACATTGGTTGTGGTTTTATATTGTATTCCCCACACTGAGATACATGGATACGACATTGTCTCAATGTGACAGTATGCATGTCTTGCAAAATCCACTTCTGACTACTCAGAAAAAAAACACGTTGCAACTTGTAATGAAATGAACATCTCTATTGAAATTTTTTATATATGAAACGCTTGTGTTATTTTAATTTGCTTCATGCAGGTCTCTTGCTGACTTTGGCTAATATTGGAGAAGAAGGGATGTCTGTAAGTAAAATAATACTCTTTTACGATTATTTGAGAATGTGACATGGTATTTATCTTTTGAAGCATCCCTTAGAAGATATTTACCGTTTTTTGATACTACATTTTTTCTAGCTATTCCAACACAGCTTTTATGAAAAAATGGTGTGTGCCACTCTCTTGGAGTGAAAATTCATCGACAAAAGAAGGGAAATGGATTTGTGATTCATTTTCTCTTTTACTCTTCATGTTGAAAGGGAAGAAAAATAGCTCTTTCCTACTTCCACTTCTACAAGCACGAAATAAGAGGGAAATGTATCTACATTTCTTTTCAAGCAAGCATTAGAAAGAGAGGAAATTTTAAAGGAAAAAATGTATACAAGGCTCTGATTTATATTGTTTTGCTAATATGAAGTTTGGGAATTTATTCATTGCCTTATTTAACTAGTTCAAACTTCAACTATTTTCCAGTTTTCAAATATCTTGGCTGGTCCAATTTTTTTTGGTCCAACATGTCTCATTAGTTTCTGACAATTATATTCTGATCTCTCTTTTCAAGGTCAATGTATGGGGTCCTTCTGATCTTAAGTATTTGATTGATGCCATGAGGTCTTTTATCCCAAATGCTGCAATGGTCCATTCTCATAGCTTTGGAGAAACAAGTAATGGTGATAGTGCTGTCCTTTCAGGACTTGCCTCAAAGGTCATTGATCCAATTGTTCTTGTAAATGATGAAGTGGTTAAGATTTCAGCAATCCTACTACAGTCAAGGCAACCCAAAAAGGCAAATGGTGGAGTAAATTATTCTCAAGTTCCAGAGTTTTGTGGGGAATCATCTGCAAAAGCTGGTGATGTTGCTGTGATCTATGTTTGTGAGTTGCCTGAAATTATGGGAAAGTTTGATCCTTCTAAAGCTAAATCTCGTGGGCTTAAGCCTGGACCAAAATACCGTGAGCTGCAACTTGGAAACTCGGTTATGTCAGATAGTCAAAGCATTATGGTAAGCATTTAACTTTGAATTATATTTCATGAATTTATTTAGCCTTTTATCATGTATAGGTTCAATATGGTGTTATAATGTTGAATTCTTTATTTTAGTTCCTCTCTCTTTAGTTTTTCAGGCTTTTCTTGCAAAAAAATCTCGAAAATTTGGAACAAACATTTTCCCGTTTTCTTGTGATGAATATTTTGCACTATACTGTAACTTCTGCTGATGTTATATAGGTCCATCCAACCGATGTTCTTGGGCCATCTATACCTGGTCCTATTGTACTTCTTGTTGACTGTCCTACAACATACCATCTGGCAGAGTTAGTTACACTTCAGTCTCTCAATTGTTACTATACAAATTCTACTGGACCCCAAGAGAGATTGGGAGCAAAATCTGTGAATTGCATAATTCACTTGGGTCCTTCTTCTGTTACAAAAAATGCTGAGTACCAAAATTGGATGAGGAGGTTTGCCGGTGCACAACACATTATGGCTGGTTATGAAATGTGAGGTTTGATTCATAAGCTATCTTCTATAAAATTTGAAAAGAATAGTGTATTCCAGAAAATCACACTCTTCTTATCTTTGTTTCTTATAAGTGGGTCTAAATCATCTAATCCTAGGAGTGCTATAGTTTTATGTATGGTTTACTATGTTATTATTACATGATTGACCATGCAATGTTTGTCTTTGTCATAATAGAGGTGGCGACCTATTGAGAGAAACAGAAAGGAAACATTATTGAAGAATAATTTATCTTGACCATGTTCCAATTTCTAGCAACTAAAACCATCACTGGAAGAAATCTTTATGGTAATTTTTTCTTGGGATGGGCCTTAATTTTTTTTACAATATCCTCATTTTATGCAGGGGAAATATTGCATTTCCAGTTCTCGCATCTAGTGCAAAAGTTACAGCACGTCTCAATTACGTGTGCCCTCATTTATTCCCGTCTCCAAAATCTTTTAATCACCAAATCAACAACTCCCAACTAGACTTCAATTCTTCAAGTGAGGTTTGTCTTCTTGTTTGTTGCGGGATGTTTTCAATTACATTGTATTGTTCAAGAAGGTTGAGTCATTGGTGTTCTCTTTCAGGTTTCGTCTTCTGCCAACAATGTTTCAGCTGAAAATTTACTAAAGGTGATTCTATGTGTGTTAGTTCTTTGTTTATGTTGATGAGCTGCTTACCTAGTTGGAGTGTCTGCATTAGTGCATCATATTGTGCATCTCCTCTAGTTGTAGTATTTTAGTTATGAACTTCTTTCCTTGAATGCTAAATTGTAGGGAAATTTTCTTGTAGAGCCTTAAATTTACTTTCTTACATGGTGTCCTTCTATAGTTCTACTTGCGTCCCTTAGCTCAACTGGGACTGGATAGATCAATGATCCCATCCGTGCAAACTACTGCAGAGATTGTCAATGAGCTTCTCTCAGAGATCCCTGAAATTCAATATGCTTGTAAAGATGTTAGTGATCTTTGGCATGGTAAAAGAAGAGTAAAAAATGGTGTTTCCCCATCAAATGAAGGGACAGTGATGACAGAAGAACCATGGATGGGTGATAATGTTTCAACGGTAAATACAGAATACGATCCAAAAGTCCCCAGTTGTTTGGAGAATATTACTAGGGAAGATATGGAAATTGTTTTACTGGGGACCGGTTCATCACAGCCATCAAAATATCGTAATGTTAGTTCTATTTATGTCAATCTCTTCTCAAAAGGAAGCATACTTCTAGATTGTGGGGAGGGGACACTTGGGCAACTGAAAAGAAGGTACAATTTATCTCTTGCAATTGATTTACTTGTGTGGATCTACCAACCTCCTTAATGTAGTTGTTTACATGTCTTCATTGTGATTATAGATTTGGCGTGAAGGGTGCGGACAATGCTGTGAAAGCTTTAAGACTTATTTGGATTTCTCATATTCATGCGGATCACCACACTGGTCTAGCAAGGATATTGGCCCTTCGATGTCTGCTGTTGAAGGATCAACCTCATGAACCCTTGCTTGTGGTTGGACCTAGACCATTGAAAAGATTCCTTGATGCTTACTCCCAGCTTGAAGATCTTGATATGCAGTTTTTAGATTGCAGGAACACAACTGAAGTTTCATGGAATGCTATTGCAGAATCTCTTGGGACAGATAAAAATTGTTCTACAGAACAACAGGCAGCAGATGCAGCAGGTGCGGATTCTGTAGTTACAGGTGCGAAGTCTGAGGATCTGGGAGCATCTCGTCAAAACCTGAGGAACACCATCTTTGCTACCTGCAACAAGATGCAAAGTGTTTGGAAGCAACCTATGAGTCCAGTTGATACCACGATCACTCTTCCAATGTTGACGACATTGAAAAAGGTTCTAAGTGATGCAGGTTTGGATGGATTATACAGTGTTCCAGTTGTACACTGCCCCCAGGCTTTTGGGATTGTCATTCAGGCTGCTAAAAGAATGAATAGTGCTGGTAAGATTATACCAGGTTGGAAGCTTGTATATTCAGGTGACACAAGGCCTTGTCAAGCATTGGTCGATGCATCTCGTGGAGCCACTGTGCTTATACACGAGGTATTTACTTGTCTGCTTTGTTTTATGTAGGTCTTGTCTTGTGCACTGGACTCTGCTAATTTACCTTTTTACTTATGTTTTCAAAATATTTGAATCTAGGGTAGTGTTATATGAAAACAGTCAACAATAAAAAGCTAAGTTTTAGCCTGCAGCGGTTCAATATCTTATTGTTCCCTGAAGTAATGACTCAACTGGTATCTAGGTCTCTGGGAAGGTAAAAAAGAAATAAGAATACTTTTTAGGTCATGAAACAAATTCTTGAAACCCTAAACTTGAAAAGTTTAGCATATTGCCTCTTGTGGTTTAGCGTCCACCATGTATTGTTGCCCACCTTTGAGTTAATGCAAATGCTTGATCTAGAACCAGATGCATATAATGATTGAAGCGTTCATTCGTTGTGGTTGTTGCAGGCAACGTTTGAAGACGGAATGGAGGATGAAGCCCTGGCAAGGAACCACAGTACCACCATGGAAGCAGTCAACGTTGGCACAACAGCAGATGCCTACCGAATCATCCTTACACATTTCAGCCAGAGATACCCGAAGATCCCAGTTTTCGATGAGACCCACATGAGCAAGACCTGCATAGGCTTCGACATGATGAGCATCAATGCAGCTGACTTGCATGTGCTTCCCAAGGTCCTTCCTCATCTCAAGCTTCTTTTCAAGAATGAGATGGCACCGGATGAATCAAATGATGTTGTAGCGGTTGCAACAACTCAATGAAAATTGAAATTATTCAATGTTTTTCACTTTTTATTTCTGTATTTTATGGGATACTTTTCACAGATCTTCTCCTGTACATGTCATGCGATTAAAATCAAGTTGGGTATAGAAAAAATAGCTTCTTAGTTCATCTCTGTGGTATGTATCTTTTCCTGTAGTTTCCCATGTGGTCCTTGTTTTCAATGGAAGATTTTGCTTAGAAAAAAGAATAATAATGTGAAAAAAAAAAACAGCAAACAACCTATAAAAAGTAGCAAGAATCGTGTGCAAATTGCAAGTCACAAATTATTTTATGTTTGTTTTTACTAAATAAAATTTACTAAGTTGTATTTTTAAAATAGTTTTACATATAAATAAGATAAAAATGAATAAAATAATAGCTTTCATAATTTATTTCTAAATTTTGATGTCAGTACATTATATATGAAATTTTATGGTTTAAAATAATGAACCAGAATGTTTTTAATAACGTAAAATACAATAAAATTATTTAAACGTATTTAAGGGTTACGAGGAAATGGGAAGGCTAATTTTGGGTTTTTTTTTAAAAAAAATTAATTAAATTCAAGATGAAACTAATGAAAAATAATTACATTATATGAATAGTTTTTAGAAGGAAGTCAATGTGTACCTTGCAAGTCTAAGAACTATGACAATTTTCTCTATTTAAATAGTTTCATAAAATTAAATCAAACAAATTAGAATCACTTAATTAAAAAAAAAGCCATTGTTTTCTGTACAATTCTCCCTTGAAGAGTTGACGTTACATTTGTTTTTTGCTTACATGAAATGCATAAAAAACTATTTAAAAAATATTGCTAGTTTGCATATGATTAGAAAACTTCAATTATTTTCTCTAAATATTTTAATTACCGTAGGACCACATCAATGTCCACTAATACTATTCTAAAAATATAGAGAGGGGTTGGAGATATTTATTGAATTTTTGTAATTCAATCAATAGCTCTCCTCCTAATAAGACTTTCCTTCCTAAAGTGTTGTTGTAAGGTGAGAAAAAACTAACTAAAAAATTTATATTATTTATGATTGATCTGTTTATATTCAAACCTAAAGTGATAGGATTATATCTACATCAACATCTTGATGTGACAATTGATAAATTATACATACATTTTGTCACTTTTAATGACATTTATTCTTCCTCTATAAATCATGCAAACATATCTTACTATTTTAATTATATCCTTATCCTTGTTTTTATATGAATTATGCATACACATCTCATCCTAACATAGAATTTACGTACACACGTCATTGGACACTCACTGCAAAAGTCAATGTCTTTGGACGAACCACTACATTCCAAAAAAAAAGTAAAAAATTAGTCAAAAAAATAATTGTCAACTTCAAACTCATACAATAAATAGATTGTTATTTATAGAGAACATGGTTGTAGAATATCGTTATAGTTTGGTACTTTTATGCAAAAAACCCATCTCATGCAATTTCCCTCGTCTGAGCCAGTCGTCGCCATCGTCCACTTCCGATCTCCGACCAATCGCACGCGAATTCGCGTCACCCAAATCCCTCGATTCGCCCTCCCACTCCTCTCCTTGAATCCCAATCCTCTTCCAAACCCCTAGTCCGAAATCCTTCTTCCCCTGAAAATTCTATTTTTAAGCTTGGTCTTCGGAGTTGTGGAGGGCTGAAAGATCGGACCTCTTTTTTCTCGAAGGATGGATTCGAGCCGGAGGGCGGTGGACGCGTATTGGAGGTCGCGGATGATCGAGGGGGTTACATCTGACGAGGACAAGGTCGCGCCGGTGTATAAGCTGGAGGAGATCTGTGAGCTCCTCAGGACCTCGGATGCTGGGGTCGTCAAGGAGGTTGCGGATTATGTGTTTAAGAGGATCGACCATAAGAGTCCTATTGTCAAGCAGAAGGTGAGGTGGCGACTATGTGTGTGTGTGTGTGTGGGGAGGGGGGGGGGGGTTGGTTTGTGGTTGTGCTGCTTGTGGATTCTTTGGGTTGTATATAGTGTTGGTTGTGTCCGTGGGATCGGATTTTGCGTAAAAATTTCGTGTTTTTCGGTTTTGTTATCGGTAGGTGATGCGTTTGTGTTGTAGGGTCTTTGGATTTACCGGTACTTCTTTGGAATAAGGATTTTTAGTGATTCTTACCCTCATTTGTGTCTTTAGCTTCAGTTGGAAATGTAATTTGCATCTGCAATCCTGTTAGTTAACAGTTTGTTTATTTGATCGTGCACGTATGGAGTATGGTTTTCTTAGGTCTTATGGTGATAAGATTTTATGATTTATTCTCTGTTACGAACTTTGGAGATTTCTTTTGCTGCTGCGTGCTAGTTTAATACCGTACTGGTAGCATTTTATAATTTTTTTGTCATGAGAGGCTTTTCATGCTAATATGTGCTGGCGTTTGTTGAACTTGAAGGCCTTACGGCTGATCAAGTATGCAGTGGGGAAATCTGGTGTGGATTTCAGAAGGGAAGTGCATAGGCATTCATCTGTTATTCGTGAGCTTTTTCATTACAGGGGATATCCTGATCAACTTAAAGGTGATGCTTTGAACAAAGCTGTACGTGAGACTGCCCATGAGGCGCTATCTTGTATTTTTGCTGCAGATGACAACTCATCATCTTCCACAGAAGGTATAAGCAACAGAATTCAAGGTTTTGGCAATAAAAATTATGAGATGCCGGTGCAGGAAAAAAAATCTTTTCTTAGTGAAGTGGTGGACATTGGTAGGGCTTCTATTGAACAAGGATTGAGCTCGATAACATCAGCTCATTCATGGAAGAGTGATAGTGGCAATTATAGGAGACCAAACTTGAGGCGGTCTCTTACAAATGAAAGAGATGTACATGCACGAGATAGATATGAAGGAAATAGCAATAGCAACACATGGGGTTCATCTGCTCTATCTAGTAGTGCAACAGGGCGATGGAACAATGATTCAACAGAGAGTGCAGTGGCGGTGGCAACAAATGGTAGTGCTGGTCAGAGTCATTCTGAAAGTAAGAGTCGTGAAGAGCGGCTATTAGAAACAATTGTTACTTCTGGAGGTGTGAGGTTGCAACCCACTCGTGATGCCATTCGGACTTTTCTCTCAGAGGCATCTAAGCTGAACCAGTTGTCCATGTGTCATGCTATTGAATCAAAGCTCCAGTCCAATTTATGGCAGGCATGCTTTTGGTTTCATTCTATTTCTGTCAAAAATCTTTTCCTGTAACACAGCTCGTATTTCTTTGTCTTTTTTGTGTTTTCAAACAAACCATCATTATCACATGAAAGAGATGGTTCTAGTCAAATTAAAGGCTAAACTGCGTACACAAGATTCACACCAATATGGAGTTTGAGTAGTGTCCAATTGTATATATCCGTGCCTCTAATATTTGGAGAAGTTTCCTCGAATCAATTTTAAAAATAAGACCTTATGCCAAGGCTTGCCCTTAGACGGTTCTATTCTTATGTGTTGATAAAAAATACACAAGCAAGTTGCTGCTTCTAGCTTCTACAAACATCATCTCGTAAATGCTTTTTGAATTTTATGCTACAGTTACCATATATGCTAAAATGTTGTTACGTGCGCTATTCCTTGTGATTTTTAACATTTCTGGATTCTCATATTTAAAACTAAGACTTCTTTTATAAAATGAAGAAATATAAAACTTCTTAACTGTGATCATGTTTGAAAATGATTTATTATCTATATGCTACTGCTAAATGCCAAAGTCTCTGAAAAAATGAACTGTTACCATATGGTCCATACTACATGATTTTATAGAACTTTGTTTTTTGTTTTCTCCTTAGTTCAGTTGTCTTTGCCTATGCAGGTGCGCATGAAGGCTATGTGTGTGCTAGAATCAATATTAAGGAAAAAGGATGATGAGAAACTTTCCATCATTCAATCTTATTTTAGTGAAAACAGAGATCACATAGTAAAATGCTCAAATTCTCCCCAAGTTTCTTTGAGAGAAAGGGCAAACAAGGTAGTTCAATTTCCTCTTTGTAAGTCATCCATTGGTTTGGTTAATTTTTGGAAGTCCTGCTTGATTAAATTTTCTTGCTTAAACATTAGTGCAAGTAATTATGTTATACTGCATACCAGTTATTTTGGTCCTTTTCGAGGGAAGATCAGAATTCCTCCACCCAGAGAATTTCTAGAATGCTAACAAAAATGTCAGCAGCCTTTATTTCCTCTACAATTATTCTTGCCCTTATTATCTTTTTTGTATTTTTTATACTATTCTTCTCTAACTACGCATGTTAAAGCAGAAAACAAAACTATCTTTGTACCCAAAAGAGTGATGTAATTTAAAATAAATCTTCATTCTGGCTGCTAAAAGAAGTGTTATAATTAGTCAATAATTAAGAATTACATAACCTTGGATTGGTCTAATTAGCTGTTTTCCTCTTTAGCTGTCCTGTATTTGGATTTTTGGATTTGCTTTGATCAATTAGGATTTCACATGAATGGTGTTGTTAAAGGTAACACGTTTTGTCATGAGAAATTTTATGATTCAGAAAATGAATATAATCTTGAGTTATTCTGAAAAAGGAATATGTTCTAATGTCTTTTATCTTCACATTTTGCATGTTCATGAAAATGTGAACCTTTATCATAGATCTTTGCTTTATTTGGCATGCCCTGTGATTGAAGTTAGTTGCAATGACTTGTTGAGCTTTCTTTTGTCAATTGGCACTGCTTTGATTTATGATTTTGGACTGTACATATTATGCCTGTCAAAAATCATTTTTTTGGGAAAATCTGAGTGGATGGCTGGAGATCATTGCTTGTATTAATCAAAAAAAGCTGAGCAAGGTCTTTTAAGAACTCAAGCTAACTTGAAAAATATTGATCCTTGGAAAATACTCCTCCATATGCAGGTCTTTAACCTTTTAGAAGGGGAAACTACCTCTAGTGCAACCAGCCATCCAGGAGAGTCATCCACTGAAAAGAATGTTCAACCGGCTGTTCCATTGCCAGATCTAATAGATACTGGCTTTTCTGATGAAAGTGGAAATGAATCTTTACAAAATACTACTTCACAAAATCCCACAGATGTCGTATCAACCAGTTCTCTGGTTGATCTTTTTGGTGATGAGCCTAGCAGTGGTGCAGAGCCTATCTTGAGTAAAAATGAGGGTGATCCATTTGCCGATGTCTCATTTCACACAAGTGACGATGGAAAGCACATTGATGGTGTATTTTCAGGATTGGCAATTGATGATAGAAAACCCAATATTGAAACGAGTAAGGCCACCAGTGACCACACACCTGAGTTATTGGACATGTTTGGTTCTGAACCAGAGTCCGTTTCAGTTAAATCTACTCCTGGGAAGGTGGAAATGCATGATCTCATGTCCGATTTAACAACCAGTGGAGTTTCTACGGAAAACAGACAACCAAGTGGGGCTTCTGTAGAGGCAATTTTTGGACCCACAACCACCTTTAACAAAGTTGATGAACATCCCGCTGGTAATGTGTTTCCTAGTGGCGTTTCTAGTCATCAAACGATTGGCATTAGCCCCAATATACAGTTTCCCATGGGTGCTCTGCAGTATACTATTCCTCCAAATATGACGTTCAATCAAAATCTTGCCACCCAGACAATGAATTTCGGTCCCACGGGCAATTTCATTACTCAGCAGCAGTCATTGCGTCAAAATCTCCAAGGTGTGAATTCTGGGACTTCTCATGTTGCGGATGGGAGTTACTCCTTACCAATGCCTGATGTATTCCACACATCATCAAGTACTACCACATTTCAACATACAACGATGAGCAGCCGCCCGAAGAAAGAGGAGACAAAAGCATTCGATTTCATCTCGGTATTTGATTAAATATTTGATTCAATGGAATATTTGAGGCACACTTCTCCAAAGATTCAATGATACTAGATGTAACTGTTTCGTATGGTAATTGATTGATTCTATCTCTAAGCCCATCCTCTTGCTGATGCAGGATCACCTCTCTTCTGCTCGCAATGCAAAAAGACTCCTTTGAAGATTACCTGTATACGAAACAAGAGCTCTACGTTGGAGACCACTCAAAATCACTGAAACTTCCCAAACCATTCTTTTGGAATAATGGTATTTATTTCTCAGATCATATGCTTCAAACCTGACGCATCCAGTTTCATCTTAATGGTCCTGCATTTTTTTTTTTTTTACAGTTGTGTAAGAACTACAATTGATCGGGAGATAAGCCAGCTTTACACCCAAGTCTCAATGTCATATATGACTTCTATTTTTGGTTTTCGTGATTCAACCTTTTGCATGTACAAGGTTTTTACTGGAGAAGCTTTTCCTTCGCACTTTTCTATCCCTGATTTAAAATCCTAATGAGCTAATGATGTGTACTTTTTCGTATGATTGCAATTTTGTTGGCTACAAATTGGTACCACTGGTACTTGGAATTGTATACGATTTTACTTTTATATTGGAGTGAGTTTGTGAATGATGTAGATAGCTGACAAAGTTGATGATGCGCGCAGAAGAATTGTATTACCCATAATTACTTACCTGGATTGTTAAGTTGCGTTGGTATAAATATAGTTCTTAAATCTTTAACATTTTCAAAAAAAGTTAAAAATTTACTTTAGTTTTCTCCAATGTTATCATTTAATGAATCCATCAGAATTATTTCCCTGAAAGTTGAAACGATCAATTTTGTCGTTCATATGACAGAAAAGATACCTGTGCTACCATGGTACTACTAAAGACTTGGGCATAATCACTTGTTAATAACTTAGAATCAATTCTATTTGATTCTTCTCAAGAACATGTTTACATCTTAACAATGGATTCTGATTATAAATAATCAATTCTTTAAAACAAGTAAAATAGACAAAGTATTTCATGTAAATAACACATTTTTTAGGCATATTTCCTTTTCACATTTTCTTCCTTATCTCTCTTGTTTTTCCCTCTTTCATATTTTTGTCTTTTTTCGATCTTTTTTTTCTCCCATGTTTATATGTTCTCTATATTTTCTCTTTCAAGTATATATATATATGAAAATTGTTTACCAATTGTTGATCCAATTCATCTCCTCTCCCCTTCCCAAGTATCAATTTAAGTTCCCAAGCGGTCAAATCATGTGTCGGCTTATTTAGTATCTCTATATCTAGGAAAAACATCAAATATGGTTATTATTGGGCACAAAAAGGTTAACCATTAACTCAACTTAAAATTATAGGTATTAAATGGGTGAGGCCATCGCAGTCCGACTTAGCCTGATTTTTTAAATCAGGCCAGGTCGAACTATAACTTGTTAACAAATTAGCCCACAATCTAGGCCAGGGGAAGAAGGTTGAAATAATGGTTTAAAAAAAAAAAAAAAAAAGGAAATGGAAAGAAGTG
Source organism: Cymodocea nodosa (assembly GCA_036874045.1). Classification (NCBI taxonomy): domain Eukaryota; kingdom Viridiplantae; phylum Streptophyta; class Magnoliopsida; order Alismatales; family Cymodoceaceae; genus Cymodocea; species Cymodocea nodosa. The sequence continues at coordinate 21,608,082 of CM072336.1, forward strand.
ATGGAAAAATCTATAAATAAAAAAGAATATTTGAATTTTTTTTACAACTTATATTCATTTAATCTTCTCTATTTATTTCACAAAATACAAAATTAATCTTTTAAGTTTCAACTTTTAAATTTCTTTAACTCTCTAAGTCAAGTTCCGAATGTTGAAATAATTATTGAACGTTGAACCGTTGAACACTTAAACGTTGCATTTTTTTGTATTTTTTAAAAAACGATTTGTCGGTCGGGTCATTTAATTATTTATTAACAGTTGAACGTTGGTTGATTGAGATTTGAATATTTTACTACCACCGAACAGTCAAACGTTGGAACTTGAAAATCGATTTTTTTTTTAATCTTCGGATGGAAGATCGTTGCTTTTCAAGTTTTGACTAACAATCGGACGGAACAAAGTCACGGAGGAAACCGAGAAATAAGGATATTAATTGCGTTTTTTTATTTTACTTTTATTTTTTATTTTAATATGAAAATATAATTAAAAAATATATTAATAAAAAACTTCAATCGAATTGAAGTTATTTTGGTCAAACTTCGGTTTGACCGAAATTTTTATATTAAATATACAAAAAAATTTTGATCCATTAGCACCTATACTTAGATGCAGAAATCCATATATCTAAAAAACTTTAGCATAATTCTGAAAGCAATATTACAAGACTGATAACATTAAAAAAACACATAACAAAAATAAGGAGCATAAAATTTTGGAAAATTCTATAATACTCATGATGTCTCTTACAAAAAAATAGTTTTTGGTATATGCAAGTATCCATTTTCAAATTTAAATCTTATCATGATCAAGATTCAAAGAATTAATATCTAACAAAATTGAATATATCCTTGAGATACCATAGATTCTCCTTGGAATTTTATCCAGACAGAAAAATATGGACTGTGCTGTTATGTAATTTTCCCTAAGCTAGCCATGAGTGACGAAAGTCCATGGAGACCCTTCAAAAAAACCACCATGATCCTCCTGCTGGGAATGTTCACAATGTTCAACAGAACGCAAGTTTAGGAACAAGAAGCAACAAGCGAGGTAGAGAAGGCTGGAGGAGCCATCACAGTGGATGCAGAGTTGTAAGAGTGGAAGATCCCTTTTCGGATGTGATCTCGGCGTTTCTGGTAAGCATTCTTCCATGCACACCATGCTTTAGAGAGTAGAGACGTATCTGTCTATCCACGTTTTGTGTTCTATGAAGTTCCGTTATCTTCTCGGAGGCAAGCTGGATATCTGTGGAACCAGAGTTTTTCTCGTTCTTGTTTCTGCAGAATCACCCGAGAGGAAAATTATAAGAGCTTCATGCAAGCATCACGTTCATGAACAAGTTCTAAGTTAACAGTTAGTGGTAGTTCAACTGGTCATTTTTTGCACCACCAAAAATTTGGGGAGAGGTAAATCAACCATTCCAGCTTACCACCTGCTTAGGGAGGTTCCAGAACACCTCCATCGACTGCAGCTTGGAATTGGAGAACTGGGGACCCGGCATTTCAGCAGCTGACAGGTATGAATGCATCCTTTTGTATGGCCCTGTTGTATTTCAGAGCTTCTTGGAGTTTTGGTTCTGGGACATCCTTTTAACCCTGGCACGCCTGCCCTTCCATTTTGGCACGCCCATGTTATCTGTCGCTCTTTCAATTTTCCATACATGATGATCGGCAGCATGCTTGCCCTTGGGGCACTTGTTTCCAAAGGGTAGGAGGTTCTTATTCATGGAGACTGGGATTCAGATGAGATCACCAATGGTGATTCCTTTCCAACCTATCCATAGTTTCATCATATATGCTATATTTAGCATGAGAACTCTACCAATCTGATAAAAAACTGTTGCATACCTGCAGGCTCTGTCGCTGTTACTCTTGCATGGGAATTTGGCCATGGTGTTGTCCTCCCTAAAAAATTGCCTATCTTCAGTGCATGGTGTTGTCATCCGATGATTGCAATGTGTGCATTCTTAGTTGCATATGGATGGTTATGGGACTCTTGGAGTGAATCATCCCAAGTGAAATCTTCCCACTGGAGACAACATCAACAGGACAGAGTAGGGTATGGTGGCTTCTGTGTCAATCACAATGCTTCCTTGCTTCACTGCGGCAAATGCACAATGCTTCCTTGCTTCATTGTGCCACTTGAAATGGGGTGTCTTAGTTCTCCTTGTCTGTCTGTGATAATTTGTGTCCACCTTCTTCGTCCACCCAGAAGCAAGTCCCAATTGAGGAGATATCTCAACTCGGGGTAAAACACTGATATTGGAAGAGAATCGTCCATACAGAACCTGAATATAAAACATGGACAACCAAAATTTTACAGGTATAAATCCAGTAGAATATGGTTGTCCTTGTAATCAAATTACTCAAGAGGTTTTTGACTAATAAACAATTTTATCCAACATTCTTAAATGTATCAATGTTGTTTACAGCTTATTTTCTGCATATGGAAAAATTTTAGATTACTACCTACTCTAAATATCTACGGGGTCAGAAAAAATCCATCCTTATCTAAGCTAAAGAATATATGACATTTACTAAATCTGATCAGCCATGGTCAGGTGAATTTCAACTACATTAACAATGTGATCACAACATAAGCATGCTCTGCTGTAACCAAATCCAATTCTAACTGTAATGTGAAGACGAGTAATTCTAAACTCTGAAGGGCTGACAATGCATCAGGTTAACAATTTTGCCAGTTCATCTACTTTTAAATTCCCATGTTGAACAACAGGAGAAAGCCCATCTTCAAAATTGTCCTTGCTCTGATTTTTCTGTCTCCTCTTGTTACTTGATACCCTTTCAGGGGATTCCAATGATTCCACCTTGACATCCTGACGACCATTTTCTTCATTATACAATTCAGCAACCTTCTTTTTTGTCTGCTTCTTTACATGATGCTTGAAGATAGGTCCAGATGGTGCTGTCTTTGCAAGAGTGACCACTCTTTGATAGACAATGTCAGCATCCAAGGCAGTCTCTTCCAGAATAATTGCAGATCCATTTTCAGTAGCTAGCTTCAAAAGAAGCATGACTTTATCCAAATAAGGTTTTTGAAGTATGTCATTTTGACACTGGAAGTTTTCTTTTTGTGGTATACCATCAGAGAAATCAGTTCTCTGCTCATCCCTTAATGTAGTAGGGAACATGTCAAAACCTGGCTTGCATGAACCTGCACCAACTGATTCAGCCTGAATATTGGATCCATTTTCATTTATTAGAAAATCACCTTCAATAGGCACTTCAGGACATCCTGTATCACCTGAATTCACTTCAGATTCAAATTCTGCCGCATCTCCATCAGCTCCATTATTGAAATTTTCATTGTGGATATCAACATAATTGGGCATTGAATAAGAAGCACTGAGTAACAGATGCTTAGTTTCGTTGTCAGATTCTTCCTTGGTTTCCTTAATATTTTCTTCCAATACAGGATTTTCTGCAGTTGCTTTAAGAGAATCATTCCTGCTTATAGATTGAGATTCTACTGAACTTTGATGATTGTCTGAGGCATCAATAGAATCAAGTGAAGTTCCTGAAGACAAGTTTCCAGCAGGTTTAGGTGGTTGAAGAGAGCAACTCCAGTCCTTTCCTCTCCACATGAGTATATGCTCAAACTCAAATGAGATGAGCACGCATGGAACTAAGTCCTGCAAGCATTACAATGATTGGTTTACCATTATAACAAACAGAATCAAGATGAAAATTACTTGGGAGTTTGGATAAATGTTCCCCAACTTTTACAACTAGTTTATCATATATTTAACTCATGAAGAGAAAAATTTCAGACAAACCTTGAGTTTGGCACCTATTTTGCGGCAATCACTTTTATTCAGTCCTTTACAGTTTACACGAACTAATTCACATTCTTGAAATGCTTCTTTGACATCATTAACCAGATTGATATAGACACCATTTTTTGCTGTTTTTGTAAACAATACCATAAAAAATCAATTAATCAACTTGCTGCATATTAATAGAACCCACCAGAATGCATGGATAAGGATAAACTTTTAACAAGGCACAAACTGATGTATGAATATGTGCTAGCTGTAGAAATTAAAGAAAAATGAACAAAAGAAGGTTTAAAAAGTTGCATGCATACCAAGCTTGCATATTGGAAGCAGTTGACGACCTTTTTTACGCATCTCAGTTACTTCTTCCAGTGTTAGTCCTTCAGGAACTTGTGGAACCAATTTTGGATAAATTGGAGGTGAAGGCTTCCAAAGCATGAGTGGGAATTTGGGGCGTGTCTTATAATTGTAATTACGACCACGAAATAAAAATATCACACCACCTCTACTATAAATAACCTTCCCTCCAGTTTTCTCCTGTACCAGAGAAAAGGAGGATTTTCTCAAATGGTAACGAAAGAATAATCTTGATATGGCATTTATAAAAAAACTAATGTACAAAACATAATGAATTCCATGCTTTAGATATTAATAAGAGAAGACATAAAGCATGATCTGAATATATAGAAAAAAAGGATTCAAGTAATCAACCCCATATGGTAGGATTATGGCACAGGTTGTTGTTGTTGTCTACCTCATTGTTTCTCTGCTTAGTGCTTAGTATTCTGTGTGAGTCCACAAGCTTCATCTAAAACTATGAAATAATGAGCCCATGAAAAAGTGCAGGAGCACTTGTCAACTTGAGAAAAGCAAGATACAGACCAATCAATAAAGGGTGTATATTTGGAAAACAGAAAGCACAAAAGGTTGATAATTTTTGTGAAATACTTCTGTTATCACTATATTTTGTTTTTATTCTTTTTATGACCATCATAAAAGGTTCATTATTTTTTGCGACGTTGATAACCAATATGCTTCCCTCTTTCATTCTTGAAAAGGTTTTCAATCATTCCTTGTTTATTCTATTCGTTCGTATTTTTATTTTTGGCAAATACCCTAAAATAAAATTTCATACTTGGTATTTGTTACAATATTTAATAGACTGCAATTTCAGATAAAAATAAAATATAATGTATGTACCATATTGAATGAAGTATATCCAGCATACCAGAATATCATGTATTTTATTTTGAAAATTAAAAAAAATCATGTACATTAACAATGATAAACTGCAATACGAGTTCCTGTTAGTGACTACAAATTGCTGAACCTGAGTCTTAGTATAAAAGAGCAACATCAATGTAAACTATGCATACAGTTCAGGAAAAGAAAGAAAAAACAACTGTTGATGTATTTCGAAGATACACACCTCTAACTGTCGCCGGACATTATCCATATCAACTGTACAGACACCTTTGCACTTAATTTTGCAAACTCTTCTTCGCTTCCAATGAGCATGTATATTATCCAACATATTGTGTGTTAAACCATCTCGACCTGGAAGAGACCTTAATGTTAGTTTAATAAATGGAGCACATGCAGTGCATTTGCCACACCCTGATGCACCTTATGGAAGTATTGATGTGCACAATTTTATAAATAAAAATAGATCTTTGCAAGGTTTGTCATGTATAATTCAATATAGTCCTTAGTTACCATTCATTTATCATTGCCATGTTACCGAGAAGATTAAGCCTATTCTATTCTTCTCAGTTTATCAATTTCAATATACCACTGTGAACAGTAAGACACTAATGAGATCATACAGCTTCTCTAGATTATGTACGCATCGGCTTCTGTTAGGTACCCCCACTTTGAATTTTTTGAATTTGATAGTAAATTTGAAAATTCAACCTTTAGGTAAGAGAAAAAGGTGCTGCAGTTTCTATACGGTAAGATTTTAATTTCTTACATGACACGAACTTTACATGCTAATAATTGAATGCGGAATAAATGCGAAGAATCTATAAAATTGCAGTAAAATTTTGATAACCTTAAAAAGCTCGATTGAAATAACAATTGCAATTGCAAAATTACCAACCTATATTCATCTGCCTTTTGGTCTTCATGCATGCCTGAACCAAATCCTTCACCTCCTCCTCCGTCAAATCCTCCCCCAACACCTCCTCCCTCGATTTAGCATGATATTTCGGCCCTGAGCCAGCCAAGAACGGTCCTGGATTCTGAACGGGCTTCACCCCCTTCTTCCCAGGCGGCGGCAACTTGAACGAATCAAACTCGGGCAACTTCTTCTTACTCGGCGGCAACGGGGCCCTCCCCGTCCACGGCCTTGGCATCGTACTCGGTCCGAACGGCAAGTAAGGCGGCTCGCGGAGCCCCAAAGGTTTCACCTTTGGCGTCTCCGTGTAACTATACTGGAACTCGAACGGGGCATTCTCCAATCTGTAGGAAATCCCATGCTCCCCGACTCTCAGCGCCGACTCCTCCCCCACATCCCTCACCCTCACCGGCTTACGCTGGAACCTCTTCACGGGCCGAAACGCCGGGTGCGAAAGATCCGAACTTTTGGGATTCCTGGTGGCCCCCCCCAGGGACTGGCGCGAAGGGCGGGGTCCTTCGGGGTCTAGAGGGGGTTTGGAGTATTTGGACTTCTTGCCGGCGATGGAGGGGGCGGAGGGGGCGGAAGGGGTACCCTGCGATCTGAACCCGGGTACTGGCGGGTCGGAGGCGGGGGAGACATCGGTGAGGCGGTCGGCGACGTCGTACAGGCGGTGGCGGCGGAGGTCCTGCTCGATTTGCTGCTGCTCGCGGCGGCGGCGGAGGAAGGGCTCGGCGTTGGCGTTGTTCCAGCGGGAGAAGCGGAGCTCGGTGGCGGGGCGGGAGTTGGATGGCGTTAGCGCCGGAGCTGAGTAGAAGATGGGGAAGGAAGTGAGGAGCTCCATCATTTGGTCGAGAGAGAGAGAGAGAGAGGAGGGGAAATATTATATCGGCGGAAAAAAGGTTGTAAATTCCGCAAAAGATCAAGGGGTGCATGGTCCTTTCAATTGTTTTGCTTTTAGTAATAAACATTGTGTTCAAATAATTAATCTTATTCTCGTTGTTTTAACCTTTTTTTAGTTATCTATATTATTCTTTGGAATAACTATTTTGCCTTCTACGATTACTACTTTATTTTGTTGATGTCAATGAGCATTCATATTTAAAAGTTGCTCCCCAACATCATTTTTGTTTCAGTGACTTTAACTAAAAGTGGAGCAGTTGAAGCACACAAACAAATGTAACTTAAGATTAGTTTATTTATACCTTCCCTTTAGGTCTACTTTTTCTCTTCCGTATCTCTTTTTCCATCAAAATTACTTTAAAATGGTAAAATTGAACTCCTTCTTTTTAGAAATACATGACTCAATGTTTGTAGTAATAATTTAAAAATATTATATTATATTTATCTTTATATATATTATTGTACTTCTTAAGCACGTCTTGTCTTGTTGCATTCCAGTACATAAGTGTTTTCCTCATAAATTATGCATTCAATATCACCAAATATCATAACAAAATTAAATTTAATATATTATTTTAGATTAGATACCTACTACAAAAAATATTGTAAATGCCTTCAAGAAAATTGTATTCTTTTTCCAATTATATACCTCAATTTTATTAAATTATTATTTTAAAATAAATCATTTTAATATTTGAATTTTCATTTTATAACATTTACCTTCTTTCAAGCCTTGCGGGTTGAATATTTTTCTTCATGATAATATATAAATTCAAATAACATAATTTATTATTGAAAATTACAAAATAAAAGTTCAGATGTTCAAGTGATTTATTTCACAGTTCGGCGTAGTTAACCGATAATCTAGTAATCTTTAATGTACCAACATGAGAACTGCTCCTTTTTTCTGTAACCATAGTATTTTTGCATTACTAAGGGATACCATCATACCGAGCACTATTGTTTAGACCAATTGTTATTTCTAAAAGTAGAGAAGGTGAGGAATGCATTCATCATGGGGAGAATTTTTTTAATAATATTTTTTTGAGAATAATTTGGTTGGAAAAAGTCTTTAAAATTGGGTTTAGTTATTATTCCAGAATGTTCAATATTTTCAGTTTTTTACGTGAATTCGATAGATTGGAATTTAGTTAGACTAAAAACATCTAAGTATTAAATATAGTTTGAGATTTCCTTTAGAAATCGTTAACTCAATAAATAAACCACCCATCAGCAAGTTGTACCACTTGCAAGGAAGTTTGAATTCAATTGTTGAACTAATTCAAGGGTTTGGGAGAGCTTCCAAATCACCCCTACCAAAATTTCACCATTAGACGTTTAATTCAAATTATTATGATTTCGTTGATAGGATTTCGTACACAATATTTTTATGATCTAAAATAAACATCTTGGTTGTGATAGATCATGCACAAAGTCATGGAGATTTTGTACAGCTCCACTATAAGACAAAATCCAAAATTGTGATGATCAGATTTTTAATTTTAACCAATCATGGATCTGCATAAAATGATATCCTCAAAATATTATTGTATATATGAAAATTTGAAACAAACGAGATTCACCCAACAAAAGCTCTTAAACAAAAAATCAGTAATGTTTTCCTACCATGTCTAATTTGCATGATCTCAATCGTTCACGATCCAAGAGTCCCAAATCTGATCTCAATAAACAATTGCCGTAGTCATCATCCACCGGAATTTTACTTTCGGTTATTTATCTTTCCAAGTCCAACTATTTTTCTAAAAGTAATAGCTTACACACTATTAATTAATTATAGTAATTAATTTTTTACAGACAATAATACTCATAAGTTTTGCACTAGGTGAAGAAAACCACAAACCCCATTTGAGCCGAACGCCAAAACACTACAATAGAGAATACCCATTCACTAAAAGCCATCCTAGATGTAACTTAAAAAGCTAAGTACAGGTAGAGTTCCAGTCCTCTATTAAAACGTTAAAAACTTTAACTGGACGGATGGTCGCCAAAGAAATTTCTTTCAAACAAAAGAGAGCGCAACTAAATAGACCATGATAAACATTTTCGTAATAGTAAAATATTTTGTTTAGATTCAAATCCAAACCTTTTTTTTCCCCACCTATTACTGGTAGATCGATTATTCTCTCATGGTGTGAGACGGGGTTGTGCTCAAATTTTTAAAATGTCCGCATGTTACTCCCCAGATGCCACGCACCACCAAATAAACTTAATGCTTTCGAAATCCGTATACTTCTTACCAAAGTCCTAATCCTACATGCATACAAATTTATTGGCTACCTGTAGGCACTTGGCACATCATACACAAATGTAGTGATCTTCCACTTTATAGTCAAAGCCAGAGCACCGTGCCGATCCATGATTTTCCTCGCAAATACTTACCTTCTGTATTGCAATCACTGCATCATATGTTAGAGAACTACAAAACGTTAAAAAAAAAAAAGATTCAACAGAAATGCCATCCATGCCATGGCTTGTGAAAAGGGCATCAACAAATTTATCAAAATGTATACGCCATTCCATAAAATGACCTTATAAATTACCTTGCAAAAGCTCTGAGATCTACTCCAAGTCCTGAAACGCGCTGGGTTAACGTTTTCATTTCAGATCCTGAAGAATTCAGGGTACCTAATGTTTATATTGATCCAGATGAGACCACCCATAGCTTTGAACCAAAGAATACAGCAACAAATATTACAAATGAGCCCCAGAATCCTGAGCCAAATGGAACGCAGAAAGCAAAATTAACTATACAACTTATTTATTACCACAAAATTGAAAAGAAACACTTTGCATGACACCCAAAATACAGGATCAAACATAGATGGGCATCGGTACACTTTGCGTATAACCAATATAGCGTCCAGCTAATATGCCCATGGTCACCTTAATTGGAATACAGTATGTTTGCCATCATCCAGCAAGGGACTCAAAAAAAAGAGCTCCACAGATGCCACTGAAGGATTTCTCTAGTTGGTTGCGGAAACAATCCGTGATAAGGATTCCTGAAGTCAGCAATCATTAGCAGTTAAAGTTAGTAATGGGGAAAATGTCTGCAAAAACCTAAATGAAGAGTAAAAAGAACTAGATTATGATAAGCATATTTCCGCCTAAACGTACATGACCAAGTTATCGTCACTTTGCAGAACTGTTGCGTGGCAATGACGGAAGCCACCTACTTGTTTGGCCAGCATTGGTTCCCATGCCCTGGCCAGTCCGTGTCACAGGATATGCTCCCACATGCCTTGAACTCGAAGCATCTCTCCTCGGAGCACCTGGATGAACAGCTGGCATCTGTGTGGCACCAGTACCCACTCCCTGGAATAAATTACATTTATTATACTGAATATCCAGAAAATGAATACAAATGGAAAACAATCTAGAAATGGGCCTAAATTATAAATAGGCTCTCCGAAAATTCCCCATCTGCAGACCTAACAAGTTTCCAGCCTACACCACTAACGAAGGGTTTTGGTCACAAATGTAAAACAAAAGCTCTATGATACATTCTTAGGCCTTCGTTTGTTGGTACTTAGGCAGACTGAAAGATGGTTCTGATTTCTGATTAATCACAACAAAATCCCTCTCTCCATGAACCGTAAGTATTGCCTTGTAAAACACTAAACCATAATTAGCTACGGCACAGCAAACTGACGGTACTTGTTGGTAAACCTCAACAAAAAATTTTTGACACAATAGAAACAGATGGAATTACAGCTTTTCCATGTCACTTACCTGTGCCTCAAGATGGTTGCCAGCACTCAAATTCTTATCTGCATTTTTAGACTGCAGTCTAACACCAGTTCGATTAGCATTATTTGATGGAAAGCCTCTACCTTCATCCACTTGAGAAACATCATTTGCACCTGGAATACACAAAGGAAAAATTAATTTATGCGTCTAAATATTATTTCTTGAGACAGAGATCTGGCAGACTGAATGTCTGCCTATATTCCATAAAAATGACAAAAAGGTTTTTCAGAATGTGCAATCTAACATTTTGTTCAATGAAGAAAATACAAAAACCAGAAACAAGTTTTGTGTTTACTTCTTTCTTACTCTTGGATTTTTTATAGAATCCATCGATGAGCTAGGATCTTAACATTTGACTTCCATAAATTTGAAATATGGAACAGGAATAGAAACACATGTTACACAGCTTACCTGTGCTAAAAGAATTACAAAATATAATTTAATAAATCTATAGCCATCACCGTAAAGGTGGACAACTGAGTTTCCATTTTTAGCAGTAAAAACTGTTGTTTTCCAAAGACAGAGACAAATCCAATGCACAAGTCTTATGTAGAAACAAAAATTGGTGGAAGTAGATTGATCTCGTTAACAAACATAATGACTTCTATATATAAAGACTACACAAGATAGATTAATGCAAGATAAGCAATGTAGGATTATAGCCCACATAAAACACAATCATTATACTCAACACTCTTCTTCAATTTAAAACATCTAGCTTACAATAGATTTAATAACAATTTAATAAACTTAAACATAGTTGAAAATAATTGATATATAGAGAAATATAAGTAACCAGTTGTAGCAGTAAAAGACAATAGTTGCTATAACAAAAGTAGCAACAACAAGAATAATTTAAGATAAATTTAGGAAAAATTGCATCTCAGAAAAAATAAATTAACCATTGGATGATACAATCTAAACTAATAAAACAAATAAATAAATGTGATTTATCCTCAGGAAGTAAAGACAAGTAAATAGATGCAATCTATCTTCAAGAATTTTTTTCCTTTGAAATTTTTTTAACCTTCACTACTTTTCTGACACAAACTCACTTTCCTCTCTCCTTCCTCTTTCTCTCCCTCTTTTTCCTCTTATTTCCCTTCTTTCTCTTTTCTTCCTTTCCCTCTCTCTCTCCCCTTTCTTCCTAAGACACCTTTCTTCTCCTTTCGTTAGCAAACACCAATGCACAGCAGATGAGGAGGTGGCCTTGGAAAGCAAACCAAGACCAGCCATCATCGACAAGGTAAAGGACTAGGGCTTGACTAAAATTGACTGTGTTGGCACATGAAACAAGCAACCACTTGAGCACATTGTTTCATGTCTGGCCTTCACCTAGTTGGGACAATCACCAAGGCAATAAATGGAGAGGGGACTAGATCCAACAATTGATGTCATGTCTTACAAAACTGATGAGTCACCAACAATCAGCTCCGAGTACTACCAATTCATTGGGTAATACAAATCCAATGCTAGGAAGGTCTCCACTAATCTATTGGTGTTACCACTGCCACCATCCCATCCCATCCCATCCCATCCTATCCAACAGCATCACCACCAAGCTGAACAAAGCCAAAACCCAAATCAATGCAGGCATGCAACTCATTAAGATCCTTGTCAATGACATCCCTGCTAAGTCTCCCGACTTGCTGTTGCTCCTTGTGGAGGGTCTTTTGTCCTCTCCAAGTCCATGTCCAAGGACCATGACTTGTGCTTGATGAGAGGACAAGCCTCTGATGACATTAGATAGAGGTGGAGTTGAGCAAGGTGGAAAGCATGACCTAGCAATGATGGACTAGACTTTGGATAAGAGAACCCAAGAAATTGCAGGTGGTACCCCAATAAGGGTTGACAATGATGGAAATGAGGTTGCTGGTGATTGATAGCAGTGGATCCATGCTACAGTTGCTTGGGAAGGGAGGAACGGCCAGCAATGGGTGATGGACTAGACTAAACTCATATGCAATGCATAACCATTACACTGTAACACCTTCCAACAATATAGTCTAGAGAGGGTCCAATTATACATAGACTTACCACCATAAATTGAGACTATCCTGAAATTAGAATCATTGATCTCTAGACCATAATGGAGCAACCTTATCGTTGCATAGGATTTGTCCTTTTAAAAAACTAATTTTTTTAAAAAAGACAAACCCAATACACAAAGCTTTCACTAATGCAAGGCCTTGAGAGAAGGTTGATGGCCTCATGTTAAAATTGAACAGCCCTACCAGAGTTCCCTCGCATCTCCTCTGTTCTTTAACAACAACCTTTCTTGTTTGTGTGGAGCAGGATGACATCCCTTGTCCCACGTGTACCCATCCTCCTACAACACCTCCCTTTCATCACCCACCTATCTTGAGATTCCCTCTAGGGCCATGATGTTGCCACTATCTTCCCACTAGTCTATTGATGTCGTCACCTAACAGCCCACCACAAGCTTCATCACATTTTGGATGATCCTCCCGATGATAAAATTAAGAAATATGCATATTGGTATGCAAATTGAGAATTACCCATTGATATTACATAACTCAAACATATATTACTTCAAAAAGAACTCTAGCATGCCTAAACTTAATACAACTTCCACCAATCCTTTGAAATCCCAACTATGGGACAACATGAAAGATAGGAATCATTTCTTTCTATCATATGTTCTTCATTAGGTTATGTAACTTCAAATTTTTTTCACTATCACTAACTACATATTCCCAATGTTTCTTTCTCTTTTAGTTCCTACCTAAATTTATTTTTTTCCTCCATTGACAAGTGCACATATAGATTCTTAGACAAAGACTAAATTTGATAGAAAAAATATCCTACCAAAGAAGTATTCAAATAAAAACAGTCAGAACATTATTTCAATAAGAAATTCACTTGAACTTATAACTAATTAAATAAAATCCTCTTTACTTATGACTTAGAATCTCAAATTAGCTATAAATAAAAGATAATAATGACTATATAGTTTAATAACAGAAATATTCGTTATTAACTTAGCTATCTAGAAATATAAAAAAAGTTAAACCTACATGCGTACATAGCATGTGCAAAAATGTTAGTTTCATTAAAAAGGTGCAGCTAGAAATAATCAAGGAATCAATACCTGGAGGCCTGCTTACACCCATTGGTGTCGGACGACTGCTTGAAGCTGGCTGCACATTTCAATGGCAGATTTCACATGTAACGAATAATGTAAAGCTCTATAACTATGATATTTTGAGAGAAATGAAGACAAGAGAAAAGATGCTTCAATTGTGGCATAAAAGGCAATCTACCATTTGAGATTTGAACTGTCTCTAAGGAAAATAATTTAGCATACATTTATCATCGTTTTCCAATTCTGTATACTTCACAAGTTCAGGACAACCCAATTCAAAGATTCTTAAATTTTTTATAGCATCCCAAAAGTTCCAATTTAGTAAAACTATGGATGAAATCACAGCATGACCATAAGTTTAATTATAACATTATGGACCCTGTCATTAATCCTATTTTTAAAAAATCACAAAACTATTTTATTTAATAAATTTATAATAAAGATATATGTGATTCCATAAGAACATTTCTCCAAGGGATGATACTAACAGAAACTAATTGTTGTGACTTTGTCTTTTGAGATTGCTGATACTTCAGAATGGTCCAGTCAAAGACATAATCAAATTGGTATCCTGTCAAAATAAAAATTGATAAGACAAATGGTATGGGAAAAAAAATAAGTAAATTGGATCAACCTAACATTTTGGTTTGTCACCTATGATTTGCTACATTCCATGGATACCTCTAACAATCTGGTACCATTATAAATGGATAACTATGATGATGAATCAAAAAATAGAGTACTGAAAGAAATGTAATGCATGAAAGGTACATGGGTCATTGGGCATATGAGAGTGACATTGAGAGACAGTTACACATTTTGGATAAAAATAACATAGATATAGGCAATCCAAGTGAGGAAGTATAATATGTAAAGATCAATGAGCAACACCCCATTAGATAGCACTGTAAAAACTCTGGTCAGTATACCATAAATTATACCTTCACGGATAAACAAGTCATGAAACAGACGCTTTAAAAATCCATAATCAGGGCGTTGGTCAAATGTCAATGAATGACAGTAATGGAAGTATGAAGCAAATTCCACTGAGTGCGATTTGCAAAGAACCTTCAAAAGAATGCAGATGTTAAAAATGAAGCTTCAATCAGTTCAAATGCAGAGCACCTGAGATACTGGACTGATACCTCAATTGGGGTTGAAAGCTTCTTCTCACATATTTTATCATATTTTTGCTTCTTTGTGGCAGCTTTGAGTCCCTGCCATGGTAGACTGCATGCCAAGAAATATTACTAATGATACTTAGGAATGGCAAATGATCCAGTACATGCATGTACAAAATCTCTGGCAGAGATTTTACATAATAGTGGTAGAAACAAAGACAGAACCACCATACCTTCCTCTTAAAAAATACAAGAGAACATATCCAAGAGATTCCAAATCATCACGCCTACTTTGTTCTGTTATTAATGCAAGAGTAGATTATTCAGAATGCATAGAGAGCAGAGAACAACATTAGATGTCTAATGCAATTGCACTTACCAATTCCCAAATGAGTGTTGCAACTTGCATAACGTGCTGTGCCAGTTAAATTCTTATTCTCTCTAGTTTAGAAATAAAAACATGTTCAGAAAAGAATATCAATAACTACACCTCAAATCAGTGTAGGATTAGCAGAAAAGGATGGTGCCAATCCTTATTATCGGTATTCAGTAACAAGTATTAATCGAGTGATATTTCTGGTTGACAGAATAACAAGTTATTATAAAAACTACCGATTAGGAGTACAGATCCTCACCTGTATGGAATGTGCCGATTGGTTGAAGCATCACGATATCTTTTGGCAAGCCCAAAATCAATGATGTAAACCTGAGAAATATGTTTAATGGGGATACAAATTGACCACCAATTTAATTTCAAAATATATCAAACCAGTCCACTCATGGATACCTGATTTGCTTTCCGGCCAAGACCCATGAGGAAGTTATCAGGTTTGATGTCCCTATGTAAGAAGCCTTTGGAATGCACAAACTCAATTCTTGTGATCTGAAACATCACAAGAAGAAAGCAATTGATTACCATCGTACTTTAAGGTATCCGCCTATCACATAACATTCTGTATTTCTCCACTTCATCGATCCTACTTTAATCCCATGAATAACATCCTCCATATATGAAAGGAACAATGAACCACGTAAATCAGTATAGAAAAATTGAAAAGAAAGCAATTGATTACCATCTGCTCCGCTAACATCAATACAGTCTTCAACGAAAACTTCCTCCCACAATAGACAAACAAATCTTCCAGACTAGGACCAAGCAAATCCAAGATAAGAATATTGTCCTCCCCATCTGCACCGCACCACTTTATGTTTGGAATACCACCTGGAAAACATAGCATAAATGACAACACAAACAGAAACGTGCAAACGTTATAGATGTGCAACAAACGACACAACATACTTCCTCCCTGAAGAATATGGTAAAGCTTAGCTTCGTAGAGCAGTTGCGGATGCTTGGTCTTGTTGTTCTCCTGCAGGACACCACCATAGTCAGTAGAAAATCTCGTTGACCAACAATTGCGAACAAAACTCGAAGAAAACACAGCACCTCGCAACAAATTAAGAGCAAACGACATATGAAAATTTTCGATTTCTCTCAAAGAAAAAAGAGAGAGTCGAAATTACAACACTTTTCTCACTAAATCGACCCGAAACAACACCAATATATAAACAATAAACTCGGAAACATGAAGCAAAGCAATCACCCAAAAAAAAGCACGAAAAAGGCTCAGGCTTGCTCCAACATAGACGACTTACGATCTTCGTAGCGACGATCTCGAAGGTGTCGACGTGCGTCGCTACAAAAAAAGACGAGGACACGATGAAGACGTCAGTGTTTCATATCGAATTGGGGGAAGAAGAGGAGGGAAGAGTAACCACCGAGATAGATCTCGCCGAAGGACCCACTCCCGATCTTGCGCCCGAGCTTGTACTTCCCCCCGACGATCCGATCCATGCCCTCGGGATCGAGGCGGAGGAGACCGAGGAGAGGGAGGTGAAGGAGTGCGGGTGTAGGTGAAGCTCGAGGCTGACGATGAGGAGAGATGGCTAAACGCTGGAAATATCAGGCCGGGCCGAATCAACACGGCCCGGACCCGGTCCAGTCATCACGATAACAGCACAGTTTTTTTAAGGATGTGTTTGTTTTATTTAACTTCTGATTTATCTGTATTAGAAGTCAAGAATAATCGAATTTAAAAAAAAAGCATATCTACCTTTATATCTAGAGTTGGAATAGTATGATAGCTCTTATCTTTTGAATATAAGTCATTTTTAAAGATTGGCGAAGTATGTTTTTTTTCATGCCTCATCTAAACATTAGCTCTTTCTCATTAATTTATTTTTTTTTATCATTTATTGTATCATTAATAATAAAATTATCTATTATTTATTTACTATATCTTTATTAAAAATATTATATATTTTCATAATAATATATATATTTTAATATTATTGTACATTATTATCTATTGTTAATATGTACTTTATTATTTCATATAATTTGTAATATTATAATATCAATAAAAATAATTTATAATATTTATTTTACATTAAAAATATACTAAAAGGCATCCAGGTGGATCTTGAGAATAGCTTTAGTTTAGCAAACATGTCAAGAATTTTTGAGTTGAAACAGGAGATATCTCAGTTAAAATAGGGACAAACTAATATTGCATCTTATTCCACCAAACTATAAGATCATTGTGGGACCAATTAGCTCTTCATCAACCTGAGTTATACTGTGGATGTGCTACATTGGAAAAACAGATAGAGTAATTTATGCAATTCCTAATGGGATTAAATGAAACATATTTTAGCTATTCATGGACAGATTTCATTGATGAGTCTACTGCCATGCCCTAGTAAGGTGTATAGCCTAGTAGTAGTAATTCAAGAAGAAAAGGCAAAAGGACTTTTGTTCAATCAACAAATATTTCAGAAAGTTTACCTATGGTTTGTTAACCGAAATTCAACGTAGAATTTCAGAAATAATGATAAAGGAAAAGTGACAAATAATGCGACTAGAGGTAACAAGAAGTTATGTTGCACCCATTGTGAAAAACAATGGACACACCAAGGAGCGTTGTTATTGGATAATATGATTTCCATCTGAACATAAGTTGCATAGGTTGTTCCCAGGAAGAGCAATATTGTTTTGGTGAGTTTTGTAATTACAGATAGCGTGTAAATAAATTAAGTGGTGGCATCGACGGAATGACGGCGATCACCGGAGACGGACCCAGGCGCCCTTGCTGGGGACGCCACGGTACACCACGAACACCATGTAGTAGCCAGGCGGCGCCAGCACGGAGGACGGCGGCACCGTCACCGTCATCTGGTAGCCGCCGGTGTCGGCGGCTTCTAGACCAGCCGTCTTCAGTATCAACTGCCTCTGGTTCATGGAGTAGCCGTGCGTCGTGAAGGGCGGCGCGTACATCGTCACCCCCACGCCCGACGGATGGTCTATCGGCTCTGCAAGCTTGAAGACCAACTTGAATGTCTGCCCGTACAAGAGATGTTCGTCCACTGACTGGATCTCCGGGCGGTGGCTCGCGAACTTCGGGTCGAGGTACGGGGGTGAGAACTTCTCCACCCTTAGCTCCGTATTGAAAGGCACGCCCGTAAAGTTGTACCCATTGTTTGGATTGCTGCCGGCGACGAGGATCCGGCCGTCGGGGAGGACGGCACTGCTGGAGTGGTACATGCGTGGGATAGTGGTCGGGGTTAGGACCGTGAAACGTTGGTCTACGGGCATTCTGGGTTTGTAGAGCCAAGGCTCGAACACGGGGTCACGGGCAAACTGCCAACCGGCGGAACCTCTGGCGGCGCCGTTGACGAAAAGCAAGTCGCCGGTGGGGAGGTTGAGCAGGTCGCCCATGGTCCTCGGTTTGGGCATGATCTCCATCTTCCACACGGGGTTAGCGCTGGTGATGTCCAGCCGACCACAGTTATCGATGGGCTTCACGAAATTCCCTTCCCCGGCTTCCTTGGCAGCCAGAGGCGGCGCACCACCGCAGACGATGACCTCGGCACGGATGCTGGAGGCGGACTTGAACGGTCGGTTGAGGTCGAGAGGGATGAGGGCCGACATGCCGGAGCTGGGGTAGTTCCGGGCACCACCTTTGAGGCGTGGGAACTCCTTGACGACAACGTTCTTCTTGTGGTCCAAGAGGATGGACCGGTCATTGGCGAAGATGAAGAGGTTGCCATCGGTGGAGAGGTGGACGAAAGGGTACAGGTTGTCTTCGACTTCCTTGTTGTTGGTCTTCCAAAGGAAGGGGAGGTTGATGACGGCCTTGTTCGGCTTCCCCGGCGGTGGGACGTACTCGTAGTTGAATTGCCTCCGGCCGCCGATCACGATGAAGCCACCGTCGGGGAGGATTTGCTGCGTTGCGTACCATCTTTTCCCGGCAAGGTCCTTTGGGTACTCCTTCCAGTCGCAAGTATCGCACGCTCGGAGGTAGCGCACGGCGGCGCCTCCCTCCCACCACCCGCCGGTTTGGACTAGCGTCCCGTCGGGCGCAAATCCTCCCGAAGCACACCATGGATTTGTTTCAACCTGAACACCACAAATTAAACCCCGCCGCCTTTCATTAGCACAACGACAACCAACACCGGAATCCCGCAGAAAAATCACAACCAACCCTGAGGGGACGGATCCCGGCGGTGTCAAGATCGAACTCCAGGGCGTGAGCGGTGCAATCGGTGAGGTTGGTCCTCTGGTCGAACCTGCACGGCTCGTCCTTCGGCAGACCAAGCTTGGTTTCTCCCAAGTTGGTGGCATCGAACATGATAGCCTTGTTCCGGTGCGTGATCACCATGTGCATAGCCGACACGCCGGAGCTTTCGCTGACAAGCTCCCACTTTCCCAAATAGTCCGTGTTGAACTCCCCCCCCATCGCGTCTCCCCGCCTACCATTCCCTCCACTCACCGGAGGAGGCACGTCCGGCTCCGACTGTTGATGGGAGTTGGGGAACGTGTTGAAGTTGTCGAAGCTCGGGAGCGGGGGGAATTTGAAGAACCCAAAGTTCGCGTCGGCAAGGAGGGGGAGGAGGAGAAGGAAGAGGGTGGTCGTGGGCATAGGCGGCGGTGTCGGCATCAGCAAGCTCCGGTGCAATGGAGACAGACCCAAGTGCGTACGTGCGTCGCCATGGCTTCTGATCAGACATTTTACTGGTCGAGATCAACAAGCGTCTAATTGTGGGTGGTCTGTGCCAACTCATGTTGCAGAAATAGAACAGGGCTGATGGCCCTGTTTCATACGTCTCAGTGGCATGCATATCATTCCAGTTGGTACTCTGCGCATTTGATGTTTTCTAGATAAAAGATAAGCAATAGATTAAAACACACCACAACCATCAAATCACAGTTATTAAACATTATTCGTACAAAAGGAAAGTTTCATTCGTACCAATACAACAAAAGGGAAGTACATCTTAAACGTTTTTTATTAGCATTGACAATATCCGCCTAGCTTTCTCAGACCTTAAGCAAGCATTTTTCACAGTAGCAATCTCGTTAATGCCATTAAAATTAGCTCCGTATTGCTCGACATCTTTGATTAGTTACATATTGCCGGTGGAAAAGATCAGACGAGGAAGATGTCATCTACACATATCCATGAAGAAGATCAAACACAAGAAAACGTTTGCACATGTTAGTGAGGAAGAACAGAACATAAAGAGAAATTTGAGTCAATAACATTTAATTACATCGATTCAAAGAAATTACATGAAAACAAATGTTCATAAAAAAATATCTCTTCATTTCAAATATAACTTTCACCATTCGATAGACTTTAAGTTTGGTGTATTTTTCCAATCATATTTGGTTTCAAACATATATTTCTGTTAGTACAAAACCTCGTACTTTAGTTTTCTTTGCCTCACTGAATAAACTCAACAATGGCAGAAAACTTGGTCAACAAAAATTGTTATATTTTTGTTACCTCTAATGTCATATTTTCCTTTCCTTTTCTTTCTTTTTAAGGGGTGTCAGTCGCATCGAAAAGTTTAGAAAAAAAAAAAGTTTAAGAAAATTTAGAATACGAGGGAAATAAAAATCTGAAGAAAATTTAAAAGTATCAATGCATATTCAGAAATTTCAAAAAAATTTGAAAGTATTGGTGTACATTCAAAAGTAGAGAAAGATAAAAGAATATAGATTATAAATAAATAATTTTTATACTTTAAATTAATTTTTAAGATAATAAATAAGACTATTATTATTATAAATAAATAATTTTTATACTTCCATTCTCTTCTCTTTTATTATGTTTTATTTATTTATTTATTTATTTTCCCTTAAGGAATTATCGACTGTCGAATATTTACATATGAAAAAAGGTTTGTCTATAGAAACTTCGTAGAAAATGATCGAAAATCTATACTTAAAAAGTAAGGAAAAGTAATTCCCCTACTTTCCTATTGCCACCTAATACTAGAAAGAAAAAAAAGAATTCCCTTACTTTCTTTTTCACCCACTTTCCTCTACTTTCTTATCTCTACACTAATCCCCACTTATGGTTATTTGTTAGATTGCATCTTGTCATGATTGATTGTGATTTGTTCATAAATCAAAAACAACTTGTGATCGTGGTTGCTACTTTTGATCGTTATCCTATATGAAACTATTTTGTGTATTTTCCTCTTTGATCGGTGCATACAACTTGTGGTTTAATACTATCAATAGTTGTAGTTGCATCATGAAACGAATAAAAATAACATAGGTAGAAGAATAGCACAAGGCAAATAAACCAAAATTGGTGCAAACATGGAATTTTAAGTCATAACTAACAAAATATGAGTGAGAATCAAGAGATGTTACTATAAAATGTATCATCAAATTAAAAGCAAATGTGTTTCTTTATTAACATTTGATGCATATATGTTGCATTAACCTTTTAGTTAACAATTTTTTTGAATTCACAACTTGTAGTGACACATTGTTGCATGCATAAGACTCCTTTTATTCACCTATTAGAATGATGTTTTATCTCTTGTAAGTGAAAGCATGTGTTGTATAAATTTAGAATGTGATAGTATTTGAGTAAGACGTATGGATTGTTATGTTACCATTTGAGTAATATTAAAATAATCATTCTTCTTAATATAGATATAACTACTCCTGAAAAGGTAAAAAATTAAAAGAAAATGAAGTTATACAAGTTGTAATGTTGAAGTAAATGCCTTATTTTTTAGATATATTGATTGAGATAATAAATAAAAGGACAAAAAAAAACTTGTGATGGTAAGATAAAAGATAACGTTTAAGATGAAATAATAGAGAAATATAATAATAGAAAAAATAAAAAATATTTATTAAGAAAATTGTTGAAAGTCATGTTAAAACTTGACAACAACTATATTACAATTATTTGAAAATTGCAAAATAAAGTGAATGAAGTTGAAACTTCATATAATGATATATTGACATAAATGACAAGATATAGAAGTTTGTTAAGGTTAGATTTCTTATGTCTTATTTTACACATGTTAGATTTTATAAAATATCATTTTTAACTAAAACTTGTTTTTTTTAGTCACATCTAGTGTGCAAGTTGTAAAGGAAAATCATGTTTTATTTATAAATAATTGTAGTAAAATTTTAATGATAATATGACTAATGAAAATGTGGTTAGACAAAACATTAATAATATCTTAGATAAAATAAAGGTTTTGTCTCATACTCAAGATGTAGATTGACACCCTTAATAATACTCAAACAACAATAAACATAGATTTTGATTTATCGCATGGTTCAAAAAACAATATACAAGTTTCAAATGAGATGAGAAAAAAAAGGAAAGCAACCACAATCTTATGCGAAATTCCCAATAAATTATTACAAAATCTTTTAAAGATGCTACAACTATTATTATGTATATGTATTAAACAGATAACACTAATAGTAGATGTTAATGAATATTTAAGAAAGATGATTTTCATATAGAAGAATATAATTGTTGTATAGAAAAGTATGGTTAATGTTCAATAGTAGATGTTAGCATGTACATTTAAGTCTACACACTATTTAGATAAAGTAATTACGATGTTACTTGAGATTGTTATTTTTTTTACCATTAAGCAATATAAAGTTATGAAGTTATTCCAAAAGTCAAAAATAAATCAAATATTCTTAAGTCTATCAAAAGAAATGTAACATAGATAATTAAAGTTTCACTTAAGATAAAATACTTATGTGGATTGAATATTTAAATTTTTTGATGTTATATGTTGGTGTGGACATGTTATTTAAATGTTATGATGTTATATTTTTGTGTAAGGATAATATTATGTTATGTTTAAGAGAATGTAGAATAACTTTTTGTTATTTATTTATTACTTTCTTATTTGTACATTCTGGTAGGTGAAGATGAATTTTAACAAAATGCTTCTAAATGAAATACTAATTTTATTGATAACATATTGATGTTAATCGATGAACTTTACCAACCATTCTATATGGCAATGTCCCAATCGCTTGTGCCAAAGTGTAGAAGTAAAGTCATCATGACAATAAGAAACATTGTAATCTACTTCAAGGCAGAAAATGAAAACTGCGATTATACATCTTCACTCTGAATAATTCACTGCCCATAGGATCTTTAACAGATTTTGACTTAGGGTTGATACATATAGGACATGTGGAAGCACTCTTGGCCCAACAAGAGTGGATAACTTAATGTCTCTCTTCCTTAACTGCAATCATGTGACCTCCATCACCAACTCTAACTAATGCATGAAAAGGTATTAAATTCACAAATAGACTTTTGTCATTAGTCATGTGATTAGAACATCTACTATCAATCATCCAGGTATCAACAAATGCTTGATTTTTGATAATGGTAACAGTAAATAAGTGCTCCTCCTCCTATTGTTCAACCTGGTGAGTTTCAACTTCATCCTTTTGGATTTTCTTGTAGATTACAATCTCATGACCAATTTGGTTGCACTTGGTATTACTTAGCATCAAGTCTTCTCTAACATTTAAAGGGAGCATATCCCTTCTTTCCACAATGGCTTGCATGGTGGATATGATTTTTCTTGACTTTCCTTTACTTGAGTTCCCCTCATGTCCAAAAGTGTTTCCTTCTTGGTTCTTTGGACTCTTCTTCTTTCCCTTCCTATCTAATGTTGTTTTTACCAACAAGACACATTTGACACCTCTTTCTACTATACACATTAAATGATGTTGTTCTTGTGCCTGTAATGTGCTTATCAACTCTGCTAATAGAATCTTAGCAATGTCTCTAATATTTTTTAGGGTAGTAATTGAAGCATCATACTTTTCTAGTATAGAAACCAAAATTTTTTCTACTATTCTAGCATCAGATAAAGTAGAACCAAGTAGACGTACCTTGTTCACAATGGTCAACAGTTTATTAGAGTATTCTTTGATGGTCTCTGATTCTCTCATCTTTAACAACATAAACTCTCAAATTAAATTCAAAACTTTCATTGATTCAATCCTCTCATCACCAACATACTCAAACTTTAGAAAATTCCAAATCACCTTGATAGTTGTTAAGGACATAATCCTCGTAAAAATTGAAGATGAAACTAAGGCAAAAAGACAAGCCTTAGCCTTTGATTTTCTTGTCTTTCTTTCCTTGTGGACCTTCATTTAAACCATAGTAGGATTATATGTTAGAGGAGTAATTTCATAATCCTCTTCTACAGTAATGCTCACAATCAAATATGAGAGGAGCTACAACAGAGAAAGATGCATCGACATTCATCAAATACAACCTCCTACACGATCAACTTGACTTTGATACCAAATAAAGTTATTAAATCAATTTATTTAATTTTGTAACGAAGTGTATAAGAAAATCAAAAAAGAAAAACAAGCTAAGCAAAACTTTTCTTCAAAGAACACAAGACTATTCTTGTGATATAACGAAATTTTTCTCTTACAACATAAAAACATATATAATTCACGACCTTTTAAAGGCTTTACAACTTATTAGACCATTAATCACATATCCAAGATGTGTGTTACATGAACAATTACCTAACACATCTACAAGATAACTATCATAACATTAACTTAAAAGTAAATAACTCATGTACATTTCTATTACATAACATACACACATTAAATATAAAATAAAACAAGTTCTAAAGCATATTTCCAACAACTATTAATGATATATATATCAAAATAACAATTTATGAAAAAGAAACTACAAAATTTAAGAATAGTAAAAAGAATTATTTCAAAATATTATGAGAATATATAATTTTAACATAAAATTTACATATATTTTAAGTGATTAAGAAAGATCAATAATCGATACTTATGTCTTCCAAATATGATAAGTAGACCTAACAACTTGAATTTTACCACCTAAATGTCTCACATATATTTAAGAGTTATAATTACATTATCACACTAATGTCAGTTTATATATAAGTAAATTTTACTTAGTAAACATTAAATATCTTAATCAACTAAAATTTATTTATTTAATTATGTTAATGATAGACTTTCTAGTAATCTTGTAAAAAATTTCACCTCTAAATATTCATAGCTAAAGATAATATATATTTAAAATTATCAAACATCATTTTTCAATATTATAGAATCACATGCCACATTCATGCAAAACACAAATTAAGATTATCATCACATATTTTTTACTTTATAATTTTATTTGTAAAATTAATTAAAAGATTTTACTTAAAGATCTTTAAAATAAATTTAAAAAATTAAATATTACAAATGATATACAACCAACAAGAGAAATACATTCAAATAAATAGAAATACATTCAAATAAATCAAGGACGAAGAAAAGAATTAATAAATAAAATATATGAAGACATGATAACGACAATATAAGTCAAACTGCTTTTTAATATTATGTTCCAAATTTTTAAAATAATTTCTTAAAAGATACTTTTATATTTTTGAACAAATTTTGTACTCTTAAATACTTTTTATTTCAATAATATTATTTAATTTTAAATTTTCAAAATGATTTTTGATATATCAAACATTCCTATTTCTGATCAACAATAACTCTTTCTAAAAATTTTAACTTTCCATATACACTAAATACCTTTTTCTTACATATACTGACAAACCCTAGGCCATTCATGAAGAAAATTATAACCATATAGAACCTAGAACTTCATTGGGCATGAAAATGGAACCATAGAAAATGCTAAAACGTGGAGGTTTCACAGAATGTAAAAGGACAGGAGAAAAGTTCAAAAGTCTGAACCTACCATAGTTGGTCTTCCACTCTAAAAAGGAAAGAAAGAGAGAGGAAAGCTCAAATAAAGTAGAAACATTACTATTATCAGGAGAGAAAAAAGCTTCAAAAGGTTGATGAATTGCATGGTCGCACGCACAGGGAAAGAGAAGCAAGCCAACAATATTTTTTGTACATTAATATAGGAAAACCAAACAGAATTCTCAAATAACATAGGCACTCCCCACAAAGCACACTACCATTAGACATCCTGTTGCTCAATTTGAGGTCTAGATCGGCTTGAGATAATAAAACATTAATCTAGCGAATATGACTACATCCAGATAATAATTCACAAACTCTCTTATCTCGGAATAATTGGCAAGATCATCTCTTACACCCATCTCCATTTGGCTTGGCTAATTTCTCTTCACGTCTGAGGCCAGTGCTCTGGCTGCTAGTTCTGATGCTTGCTCTTTTCCACCACCCTTGGTGCTGCAAAATTTAAGTTTGTAAAGAACTACATCGTGAAAAGATACTCAGAAAATTAGATGTTGTCCATTGGGTAAAATCAATCCAACGATTACAAGAAAATTTGATATTTCAAAAAAAAGATATGCAAATGAATTTAAGTTTTTTTATGGGCCTCATGGATGCCTTCACTTTTTTGTCCATAGACTCAACTCCGTTTAACCTCCTTTTTTTATGTGATCGTACAAAACTGCTATTATTCAATTCGGAAACAAGAATTATGGCAGGGATCACACTGAAAATAAATAGAGCAAAACTCTAGAGGCAAGAAATGGGATGTTGGTTTTGGTAGTAAAAAGATGATGATGCATTATTAGAAAGGCATTATGATACTCTCAATCGATGTGATACCTTGGAGGACTGCATGCATGGTGAGAAATCATTTTAACTGTCCAAAAGTGAGGTTTAAATTCAAACAGCTATCACTCCTTTTCCATTATCCAAATTACGCTTCAAAATGTTCCGAAAAGATGATTGTAGACCCTCTATCCAAAAATACAGAAACTAAAACATTCGAGGGTTTAGGCATGCCAGATAAAGTAATGCACTAAATTTGTGAGCATGGCAAAAGTGCCATCTATTTATGCATCAGCTGCATAACGGGGTATATCTCAAAGTCTAGCAATGATAACGATGGATGAGAATGCATTTAGCAATGATAACAATAGAAAAACTTGAGAAGCCTTTCTGTGATACATATATATGGATCCTTGATGCAAAACTTATTTTGTTTATGGGCCCATACCTAGTCCAATTGCCTCTGAACCCTTCATGATTCTCAGCCTTTTGCAGGAGCCAGTGAACATCCTGAAAGTCAAGAAACATTAATCAATAGTAGAAAATCTGCACGTCACTATATATTATATCATGCAATGCACACACAAATTGCACCTTAGCTGATGAATAATGAAGAGTAACAAGAGTAAAAGGAGTCAGAAACGTAAGCCACCACATGATACCATTGCATGCTGAATTCTGCACCTTAATTTCGTGAAAATGCACCACAATAAAGCATTAACCATTGAACCACCATTCTAAGATGTATGGGAAGCTCAAATTTGATTGTTGGACATCTCTATTGGACCCTTGGCCAGATTATACATATTTAAGTCGCTATATCCCTCACCATCAATCAGAGAATCAAATGCATTATTTATACATTCAAAGCCTTCATCTCTCGTAAGCTATAAATTTGATAAAATTTGTTTTCCACAGTTTAATCATCTATATTTATTACTTAAAACAAATATGGAAATTTTATTTGATTAACATTTACTTACTCCCATGGAACATCACCAACAAGCATCCAATCTCCATCTTTATCTTCATAGGTCAACACATATTCAGATCCATGAAGCAAATCTGTCAAACGGCTTTCACTAAGAACGTCTTTGCCTGGCAGTTTGTTCGAACAGCACTGGCCTGAAACATCATGATGTAAGCTTATATTCAGTCAATTATTACAATATATGCATATAATTCAAAGAAATTTGTACATAGGTGAGACGCAACAATTTCAGATATGTTTGCATACTTCTTATTTTCTTGAGTTATAAAGGTATATTAAAAGTAGGAATTTGAGACCCCAGACATGTCAGGTATGCATAATGAGAGAAGAAAAAGCAATCCATTGTGGTTATCTTTGCTAGCAGGTTCCACTGGATGGATGGGTAAAATTTAATATTGATGAGGGTTGTGGAACATATGGATCAGCCTCTGCAATGGTGATAAAAGACGACAGAGTACACATTGCTTCCTACAGTTTCGTTGAACCCCAACACTCTCTGCTGGTTGCAGAGGCAGTAAGGTTACTTAAGGCTCGTCACATTGTGAAAGCCAAGAATTTTATGAAGGTGATCTTTGAAACTGACTGCTGAGAATGGATGGCGTAATGCAATGCATCACCAATCTGGGAGATCTCTGGAATTTCTTTGGAATGCTTGATCCTACAGGAAGATCTTCAACACAAACTGTTGCAAGGTGTTTATTGTGGAGCAAATGTCTGCGCCCATCATCCAGCACAATATTCCTTGAGACATCATTGTAATGTCATTGCTGAGGACCCTATGGATCCAGATTGTATTTCTCATCTTATTTCCAATGAAAGTTTGATGTAAAGGGAGCTCTCCTTCCCTGTACCACCTTCAAAAAAATATAATATATGCATATAATTCAAAGAAATCTGTAAATCAGTGAAAGAGGCAACAATTGCAGACATTTTTGCATTTAGCTTGTTTTCTTAAGTTAGAAAGGTATATTAAAGAAGCTGGCATTTGAGACCCAAACATGTCAGGTATGTGTAATATGTTTAATAGGAGAAGAAAAAGCAATCCACTGTGGTCATCTTTCATAGCAAGCACCATTTATATGAGGGAAAAGACAACTTGCACTAGTAAATACCAGATATTTTAAGGATAACTTGAACACCAAACTCCGAAACATCAAAAAAAGTGAAACAAAGGTTACCTAGGGTAAAGCAGCTGAACATTTTTTCAAGTGCTGAAGAGAGCTCTTTATAGCTGCAGTAGGTATTCAGATCAACTTTCCTCAAGTAAGGAGCACCATCCATGCTAACTTTGACAAAAAGACTTCCTGACTCCTGCTTTTCTTCATCATTAACATTATTCTTCAAAGGGTTCACAGCCATTGTATTCTTTCTGTAGTTTCGAATAGGTGGCCAACCTACTACTTGTGCCCTGTCATCAAATCCCATGTGACAGCTAGAATATCAAAATAGATGTCTGATTAAGAAAAATATCTATTTAACAGTAGAAAACAAAAGATGGTACATGAAAACAAAATGGACTAGAAAAAATGATAGTGCACTGTATAAATAAAGGCCAATGCAATATTGACCTCCCAACATTATGTTTTATCTTATTAACAACAGGATAACATAGTTGGCCTTCCACTCCATTGTGAGAGAAGATATTCTAGGTTAGAATTCAGGCAAAAAAGCTACCATTACCAAAAAAATACTGTCATCCTCTAGTTAAAGCATTTTGAAACAGTCAATCCGTAAATGACTGTTAAGGATCACATTAACCTGGTGTTGGTAATTTAAAATTCATCATGAGTCAGACCTGAAATGCCTAAATAGATAAGGAATGACATTATGATGGTGAAAATGATTGATATCCACACCAAGTATCCACATGTGGTCTCAGATTTTGACAAAAGTTATTCAACATCAATGTGCACACAAGGGCACTAAGAAAAAAGTGATATTCAGATCAAAAAGAGAGAGTTCAAACTTTAAGCATTTAAAATTTGGGCCAAGAATCTGAAACACAATCAGCCATATGAAACTTAGCCTCATCTAGTGAAGGAAAAGAAAGGTGCGTTATCTCAGATACAAACACATGGAATCGTGTGGGGAAAAAACACTGGAACTGAAAAGGTAGCAATATATGCTTTAACAAAAGGAATGAAATCATGATAGGTTTGCACTTAAATTGAGCGGGATTTAAAAACTTCTCATAGTTCCTATGAATTCTTAAAGTAAAATTTTTCATTTTAATATGTTTTCCTCCTGTATGGCAGCTAAGAACATAAAATTTCACCTTTATTGTTTGCCAATTTCATCACTCATATTCTCCTCCATCCCCGGAGAACAGTAAAGAAATAAAAATGGAAAAGTACACACGCATGATCTGATAAAAGCTCCAAGAACCACCAACTCGCCACTACAAAATTAGCAAATCTTGAACAGAACCGATATGTTACAGTTAGACCTCCCTTTTTTATAGAGATTAAGGTCAACTAGGAAAGAAGTCTTGCGTTCTTTAGTCTAAACAAAACAAAACAAGGCCATACTAGCAATAAAAAAGAAACCAGAAAAGGGTCACCTCATTTACAAGAAATTCCAACTAAACTAGTCCTTTGAGGTCATTCAGAACATATATTCCAACCAAATCCCTAGTTCACTTTCTCTATCATGGCCAGAAAAATCCACTTCGAGGAAAAAGACCTGCGAACGTCCATATACCTATCGTTTTCCAAGGAAATCAAACCAAACCTCCGATCCAAGAGGTCACTCGTGGAATAAAGAAGCAACACTTACTTTGCACGGCCACCGCCCCCAGCGGACGTCTGCCCCTTCTTCTCCTGCGCCGCCGCAGCCGCAGCCCCATCCTTCTTCCCACAACTGTCCCCCCTGGTCAAGAACAAGCCCCCACCTTTCCCTACCTCCACCTCATTACGGATCCCCCCGGTGGCGAAAGCCCACTTCCCAGAACCGTGGATCGCGTCCGAAAATCCCCTCTTCGCCCCAGACCCATACCCCTTCGCAAGGCCCAAGGTGAGCACCGGCGCCTCCTTCCTCTCCAGCGACTCCGACCCAGGCAAGCCCAGCCTCAGCTCAGTCTCCATCGCGGCAGTAGGCTCTAGTGTGGGTGCCATCAAGCTGGTGGTTGGTGGTTGTGCCAGTTACAAATGCCAGAAACCATAACAGGGAAAAGAGAAACAGAACCGAGGCTGAAGAACCAGAAGAGAAAGAGGGAGACGGAGGAAGACCCTTGTTAGGTCAAGAGAAGTGTGGGAAGAGAGCAGAAGGTTCCTATAGCCTTTTCCCTCCTCTTCTATGCCTGCTCTGTTCCGAAGGCAGTGAGGTGATGATGATGAGTGAGAGAGAAAAGACAGTGGTGGCAGCCCAATACGAAAGCAGTGTTAAAAGAGACGTCTTTTTTTGAAGATTGTTATTTTTATTGGGTATTAATTTTTTTATAATAATAATTTTTATAATTTAAAATGTTATTCATAAGATTGAAATAAAATTTTAAAAAATAAAGAAATGCTTCTAAAATATTACGTGATAAGCGGAATCCTTAAAATTAAAATAAAAAATTTTATATAAACTGTTATTGGTCTAGGTATATAAATATGCTTTGATCATGAAGTACCAAAAAAAAGTATCACCCAAAGAGAGAAGAATTAATTAAAAGAAATTCCAAAAATACTTAGTTAGAAATTCTAATAAAAGAATCAAATTTATATAATTCAATCTGATTATAGATAGGAATATATGGGGAAAAATTTATATCATGAATTTATTGTTGTTGTTGTAACAATAATCTTTATAATTTAAAATTTACTAAAAACTTCTGCACCCACTCACCATATATAATTTAAAAAGAAACACCCACAAAGCAGACACTAATAAATCCACGGGAGAAAAGGAAACCACAACAAAAGATGCTGTCCTCCAACTCCACGTACACACACAACACAAGCGCTGTTGTTTAGACAAAAGAATCTTCACCTTTCCCATGATAACCTACCAAAAACATATTTATTTTGATACCATAACAGGACACAGGTATCTCGCTGATAAAATAAGGTTTCTTGAACTATTTCAGCATCCAATTCAGAATTCATTTGTCTAAAGAGTGAAGTGATGTTGAACCCATTTTAACATATCCCCCCATCTTTATCCAGATTTGATTTGTTTATTGTCTCCCACAACACTCACCGATCCATGTCGGTCACCTCTTCGGGCATTGATCTGAAGGTGCTGTGGCTGAATCCACTCTAATAATGGAGGGTCATGGTCAATAAAAGGCACTGGTAAGAAAAATTGGAAAATGGGTCTGGCTGCAACTTTCTGGAGGGCCCCCATGCCTCTTCAATGATGTGGTCTGCCTCTTCTGGCACATCACGAGCAAAGAAAGATATGTTAAGAGTCCAGATCCACCAGAAGGCCATATCATTGACACAGGCAATGGTTGCTGGACCTTCTGCTGGAAACAAATATGCGGCACAACTTCCACAAGCCCATGCTACTACTGTTCACCCAAGATTGTTCAGAATGGAGCACTGCAAAACATGGTTTTTCAGTGAGGAACAGAAGAGTGGTGCTGAAGTATACGTCTTCATATGACCACTTCCCTCTGAATCTGAAGTGTGATTGCAGACAAACATGATAAGGTGTATTTGCTGCAGACAAACCATTCAGTCTGCTTCCACCAACAACATGAAGAAAGCGTTTAATCATCCTCCTGGCTCCTACTATTTCAAGCAGGTTGGAAAAATAAAATTGTTAGATTTTAAGTTAATATATCAAAGTTATAGAATTAAAATAATGGTGAACAGAAATCTGATTAGAATTTTATATTCTTCAATTTCTTTAAACACAATATGCCGTTAGCGTCGATATGTCCGAGTGGTTAAGGAGACAGACTCGAAATCTGTTGGGCTCTGCCTGCGCAGGTTCGAATCCTGCTGTCGACGCCGATTTATTTTTCCGCTACCCATATATGTATCACCCCAAAAACAATCGTATTTTGTCATTATTTAATCGTTATCTTAATCATTATTAGTATTATTTATCAAATCTGACGTCATTTTGTGGCAGCTGTGGATAAATAGTTTAAATCTTTAACCTTTTTTCTTTTTTCTTTTTTCAATTGTAGCTTATATGATGCTGGTTCAAAGAAAGTGATAAGTCATTAAAGAAAATCGACATGTAGCATTATTTTTAATTTTTGAAATAAATTAATAAATAATAATCGATAGCTATATTTTTTTTTATCTCACAATTTCGATATCAATTTATATATTTTTAAAGAAAAATATAAATTAAGACATTTTTAATATAGGTTCAAATGTTATTTGTTAGGATCTTAAGGCTCACTAAAAAAGAGATGAATGGTGTGTGTGTAATTTTAACTTCTTTTTAAACTTAATTGGTTAATTTAATTTAGCTGTAAGCTTAATTATTAGATATGCATGTAAAGTAGTAAAGAGTAATAAACATAATGAGATTTTTTAAGTGGTTCACCAACTTAGCTAGTCCACCCTTAAAATTCACTTAGGTTTCATTAATTATATAAATACTTAAAACAATTGCTTTCAAGTTGAAGCAATAACTAACACTTGAACTTTCAGGTAGAAGTTCAACAACCAACCTTTCTTCGAGCTTTCAGGTCTAAGCTCTTAACCAATAGTGAGTTTTCAGGTACAAACTCACGAACCAACATCTTTGAGCTTCGAACTAGAGTTTGAGCGTAGAGAGCTTTTGTATTATAGTAAGCTTGAGAATATTTCTCTTTTATATTTGCAGACTAAGTGTATTGCTAGAATTTTTAAGTAGCTCACAATATTTGATAATTGTTCTTTTAATCTTCTCTTTTGTTGAGTATTTTTGTTTTGATGATGTGTGCTGAATGAAAATAATCATATTTGCTCAATTACTATTGCTTATGAAAAGAAATTAAAATCATCAATTAATACAGAAAAAGCTTACTGATATAAATATTTGTCTATATTGGATCTGAAGTTAATAACTAGTCGTTTCGTTGCATTAATTTCTCATTTAGCTAAACGTTAAGTTAACGTGTGTTTTTATTGAAAAGCATGATATGTTTTAATGTTATATTTTCTGTATCATGAATAGTGCACGTTTAGACAACTCGTTAAGTTAGAGTTTTGTTTGTATAGAGATCACGTGAGAACTCGTTAAGTTAGAAGCTTAAAGGTTAAAATAGGTCACGTGATAACTCGTTAAGTTAATGAGTAAAAGAAGAGACGAACTCGTTAAGTTAGTGTTATACACGTGGTGAAATTATAAGTTACGAATGTTGTATTATATCACGTGAGGTGCACATGTTTAACTCGTTAAGTTAACATAACTAAACGCGTTGAGTTGCTATATTGAACACTAAGGCAACGCGTTAGGTTAGCGTTATAAACTTAAGTTGTTATTTTTGCACGTGGTAAAATTCTTATTATAAAAACATTTGTTTATTACTGGTTCGTTGAGTTATCATAACACAATGGAGATAGTTCGTTGAGATAGTATAACACCACGGACTTAGTTCTTTGAGTTAGCTACAGTACTTGTCACGTGAAATGTCACATGGTGAACTTGTTAAGTTAGAAACGTTAAGTTATATATATATACTTGTGTTACTCGTTTAGTTAACATTAAAGTAACGACTTCTTATTACATTGATGAAAAAATTTTGGACGAGAAAGTTTATTTTCATGAAATTTTTCAGAGATCCAAGACTGATGATTAAAGAAAATTCGAAATATAAACGTAGGTTAGAATGTGTGTGTTTCGATGAAGGAAAAAGAAAAGACGTGGAGAAGTGGAAAACTAGTAGTGGTTAAACGTGAAGGATATGCATGAAATGAAGATATAGTATAAAAGGCATAGAATTCTCGTTGATCAATTTATCCTTGCACACAAAATGAAAAAATCTTTTCAAGGATCAAACCATCCCTGCACACCAAAAGAAAAATCTTTTTCAGGGACCAAAAACACCTCTTCGGGAAAAATCTCTCAAGTGGAAGAAAGTTCAGTGAAGCATAAAAAGGTAAGATTTTCGTCACTGAAGATTTGAATTATCAGAAGAAAGCAAATTCGGTGAAGCATGAAAAGACAAGATATTCGTCACTGAAAAATTGCTGAAGAAGAAGAAAGATCTCAAACAGGGAGAAAAGTTTTAAATTCCGTAAATTAGTTTTCTCTGTTTGTAGTTATGAAATTGTTTAAATGATACATGGTATCGAGTTATAATTGCATCTATAATTTCTGAGGAGAATTGAATTGTATATTGTAATTGAAACCTTGAATAAAAATGATTTTAAGAAAACAATGTCTCGACTTGTTTTTGAGAATTAAAGTTTCAATTATATTTCATAAAATATTAAAAATACACAATTCACCCCTCTCTTGTGTAGCCATACGATCCTACAAGTGGTATACTTATCATATTTATACCAAAAGGTATAATAATCATATTCACTTCTAATAAATATTTTCTGTTGTACTTACTGTGTAGTCAATTCCAAAAATAGTAAGTTATTGGTCTGTATACTCTCTAGCTTGTAACTTTCTGATTCCCTTTGATTTTCAAATGGTTAGCTATGTAATTCTCCGAAGGATAACCGTAAGTTACCAAAAATCTACTTAAGTCCTTTTGTCTGAGTCACGTGAGATTTTAAGTCATACACATGAGGCTTCTTAGTTTGAGTTAGTTAGCTTGTAACCCTTCAAAAAACTCGAACATTTATCTTGTAACCCTTCAAAAAATTCGAACAATTATACTCCAAGGCTTTTGACTACTCGACACGTATTTATTTATTTCTGCACGTGCATAATTGAATGACTTAAGTTTCAGAAAGTTAAATCTATATCCTTCCGAAACTTCCTATTTTTCATATAATTAGCTTTCTAACTCTCTGAAAAATCTTTTTAAGCTTCCGACTAAATTTTTAAATTTTGCATGTGTGTAATTGAGTGACTTAAGTTTCGAATAATTAGCCTTCCTAACTTTCCGATTTCCTTGAATTTCCAGAAAGTTAACTCTCCTAACCCTTCGATCATTCAACCAACTATCTTCTAAACTTTACAAAGGTATTGTAATTTCGGATAGTTATCCTTCCAACTATCCGACGGTGTATCTACTACTTTAAACTGACTCTTTAGATACTTAACCTTATAACTCACCGAAGATCCATTTCTTCCAAATACTTAAGCTTGATAACCTTCTAAAAATCCTGTTTTTCTCTTGCACCTATTTCTGAACTATCTATATCAATTTATCTGCCTTCTGATCTTTAGTTTGCTGAACTGTCTTGTGATATCTGTGAAATACAAGTTGTTTCCTCACATAGGGTTTTGCATTATCAAAATACAAGGGTTCTAACAATCTCCCATTTTTGATAATGACAAAATCATTTACATTTAATTACATGTATTTCACTCTCTAGTTTATTTCTATAATTCAGTCATACAAAAAACAAGTAAAATGGATTTATGGAGTTACATGATTTACAAAAAATAAGTAAAATATGATTTACAGGGAGTACAAAATAATAAAGTAAATATCTCCCCCTATTTGTGTGCTGGGAATTCTCCCCCTACCTTCTATGTAATTTCTCTTTATACTTCTCCCCCTTTTTGTCATTAGATAAAAGGAGAACTCTATTTCTGATGCCATAACTCCTGTAGGCAAAAATCTTCTCTCCTTTTAGTCTTGAGTTGGACAGATCTTCTCCTGTTGATCTCTTTTATTTCCTAACTTGCTCTTCCCCTGAGAGGATGCACACTTTAAAGTCCTACATGAGTACATGTTAGTAGAAAACGAGCTCCTATATGGTGAACTCGAGGGATAATAAACATAAATTCAATATGAATGAATTATAAGTCATGTATAAAGCATATGCCTAGATTTCTTCTAATATGATTAAATGATGATTCATTTAATGGTTTTATGAAAATGTCTACAAGTTGATTTTCTGTTGGAACAAACTTAAGTGAAATATGCCTTTTTTCCACATGATCTCTCAAAAAATGATGTCTGATCTCGATATGCTTGCCTCTAGAGTGAAGTACTATATTCTTGGATAAACTTATTGCACTATTGTTATCACAATATATTTCTATATTTTGAATTTTAAGTCTGTAATCTGCCAAAGTTTACTACATCCATAAAATTTGAGCACAACATAGACTTGCTACAATATATTTTGCCTCAGTAGTGGATAATGCAATATAGTTTTGTTTCCTACTAAATCATGAAATTAAAGAATTTCTAAGCAGTTGGCATGTACCACTTGTACTTTTTCTGTCTGATCTACTGCCTACATAATCTACATCATTATAACTTGTTAAAGTTAGACTACTATCAGTTGAGTAATATAATATGAAATCTTTAGTGCCTTGTAAATACTTGAAGATTCTTTTGACTGATTTCAAATGAAATTCTTTTGGTGATGCTTGAAATCTAGCACACAAGCATACATTGAACATGATATCTGGCCTACTTACTGATAAATACAACAGTGATCCAATCATACCTCTGTATTTCTTTTGATCTACTACAACACTTAAGTCATCATTTTCAAGTATAGTATTTGAACTCATCGGTGTATTTGCAGATTTGATATTTTCAAAGACAAATTTCTTCAAAGTTTATTTGCAATATTTTTCCTGATTAACAAAGATGTCATTTTTCACTTGATGGATTTGTAGTCCTAAGACAAATTTCAACTCTCCCATCATGCTCATTTCAAATTTATTTTTTATCAAATTTTGAAATTCACGACATAGTTTTTCTGATGTAGCCTATTTTTTGGTTTGTGAAAAGTTAAATCAGAAACTTGTTTGATTTGTTTTTATACTTATATTAATAAATTCTTTTAGAAGTAAACAAACAACTTTTACACAAATTAGATATTAAATCCAATTTGTATTTTAATTGCAAGTGCACAATGTATATTGTATTTGTGTGCAAGTATAGGTCGATCACACAGAGATTGAGTAAGAATTGTGTACTATTCTGATTTTTATATTGGAGTTTATATGTGTTCAGCTAAGCACTCTGTTGAGTTATAGTTAAGTCGATGGACTTAGTTCATGGAGTTATGATTAACTCAACAGACTAACTTCGTGAACTTAAGTTAACTCCACGAGCCTACCTTTCTAATTAAATAGTGCTATTTATAGAGAAATTCGGTCAACCATTTGGTAGTTCTACAAAATGTAAATAACATCAATTAAACTCTTTAATGTTAATTAATATTAGATTTGTCATTAAGCAATACTAACATTTAGATATTTCAAATCTGAGAGGTTGTTTGACAAATACTTCTTCTTGTATTTCTCTATTCAGAAATACACTTTTTACATTCATTTGAAATAGTTTTATTTTCATACTGCTTGCAAAAGCAAGTAACATTCTGATAACTTCAATTCTAGCTACAAGTGCAAAAGTTTCTTCATAATCAATGCCTTCTTGCTGATTATATCCTTATGCAATCAATCGAGCCTTATTTCTGAGTATGTTTCCTTCTTCATCTAATTTATTTCTAAAAATCCATTTAGTCTCAATAATGAATTTTCCTACAAGTTTCTTCACTAATTCCAATACATTATTTTTCTAGAACTGATTTAATTCTTCCTACATAGCCATTGTCCAGTAATTATCCTTACAAGCTTCATCCACTAATTTTGGCTCAATTTCTGACACAAATGTACAATAATTGCAAATATCTTGTGTCTTACTTCTTATATGTACTCCTTTGATTATATTTCTAATTATTTGTTCCATTAGGTGGTCTGATTTGAATTTCCAACTGTTTTGATTTTGATTTGATGCTTGGGATCTGAATTTCTACTTGTAATTATCTTTTTCATATTTTTCATTTTCACTCTCACTATCAATCTTCAAATTTTTAAAATTTTGTGTCAAATCTTCATCAAACTGAACATTTATACTTTCTTCTACTCTTCTGTCTTTAGCAAAATATACTTTATATGCTTTGCTTTTAGAGGAATATCCAACTAGTATGGTAGGTTCAAATTTTAAATCAAACTTGTATTTAGCATCTCTAGTGTTTAAGACAACATTTGCATCTAAATGTCTTAAAATATCTAACATTTGGTGTCTTATCATACCAAAGTTCAAATGGTGTCTTATTCAGCATAGATCTAATATGAGTTCTGTTGGAGATGTGACAAGTTGTACCAACAGCTTCAGCCTAAAGAAATTTTGGTAGGTCAATAGCATTCAACATAGTTCTAGTCATTTCTTGTAATGTTCTATTCTTTCTTTCTACAACTCTATTTTGAGCTAGAGTTCTAGGGCAGAAGAATTCATGTAAGATTCCAAAAGTATTACAAAGATTTTCGAATTCATAATTTTTAAATTCTCTCCATGATCACTTCTGATTTTCTTCATTGTCAATTCCTTTTGATTTTGAACTCTTATGTAGAAATTTCTGAATTCATTGCATATCACATTTTTATGTGCCAAAAATATTACCCAAGTTAATCTATAGAAATCATCTACAATAACAAGTGTATATTTTCAACCTCTTAGACTTAATGTTTGAGTTGGACCAAAAAGATCCAGATGTAATAGTTCTAGTGGCTTTCTAGTGGTAATCTCACTTTTACTATGTAAAAAAGTTTTCTTCTGCTTGCCTAACATACAATCACTACACACTTTGTCTTTCTTAAATTCAAGTTTGGGCAGTCCCCTAACTAGATCATTTTTAGTTAACTTTCTAAAAATTTTCATACTAACATGTTCAAGTCTTTTATGCTACAACCAATCATCTTCACTACATGCTACCAAATAGGAATTATTTGCAGAATTTTCACATGGAAAGTTTAGTGTATATATTGAACAATTTCTAAAACTAATAAATTTTATTTCATTTGTAGCTTGATCAGTAATGTAATAATTTTCAGTAGTAAATGAAACATTATATCCTTTATCACATAATTGTCCTACACTTAATAAGTTTTGTTTTAGTCTATTCACATGTAAGACATTCGCAATTCTACCATTTTAGATGTTATATTTCCTATTGTAGTAATTTTACATTTTTCGTTATTACCAAATTTAACAGATCTTGAACTCAACCTTTTAACTGAATCAAGAAATCTTTTCTTACTTGTCATATGTTTTGAGTATCCACTATCCACAATCTATTTTGTTGTTCGTGTTTGAAGCTCCTTGTTATCTTGCAATTTATACTGAAATTAAGGCTTTTGGAACTCAAATCTTCTTAGGTCCAGTAGAGTTAGTCCTTAAAATATTTAATTTATTACCTCTTAGCAACCGCATATGACCCGATCTTCTTCTGATAGCAAATACAGTAGTGTCATCTCTATATGATCGAATCATGCCACCACAATAAGGTACTTCCTATGGTGTAACATACCCTAGGTCAAATTTAATTCCATTTTTTCGTTGAGATCCTATGATTTTATCTAACCCTTTTTGACCTTGTGTAAATTTG
The DNA here is from genome assembly GCA_036874045.1 of Cymodocea nodosa. NCBI lineage: Eukaryota > Viridiplantae > Streptophyta > Magnoliopsida > Alismatales > Cymodoceaceae > Cymodocea > Cymodocea nodosa. Next base: position 21,648,285 of record CM072336.1, read on the forward strand.
CAAACAATACTTTTCAAATCAGAGATTTCAACTAAAAAAATTTTATTTTCTTCTCTTAACTCATAGTTGTCACAGCTATATTTATCCATTTTAGTTTTTAAGTTTCTATTTTCAGCAAGAGCCTTTTCTAACTCAACAAAAGAATCTTCTAAATAATTATTCAAACATTTAATCTCTTTCTTATATTCTTTACATTTAACATATAAATTATCTATTGTACAAAGAAGACTATTTACATCTAAGTCATCATACTCATTTTTTGAACAATAAGGAGAAGTGGAGCATACTTCTTGTGCTACAAAGTACATGTTGGCTGCATCTTTATCTTCAAAATTTGAAGAACTACTTGTGGAGCTACTATCATTCCAAGTAACTTTAAGAGCCATTTTCTTTTTGTTCTTCCATCTTTTCTTCTTATCTATTTGATCATCTTCTATCTGCAATGGACAGGTCTATATATGCCCTTGCCTTTTGCATTTAAAGCATATAGGGATTATTCTTTTAAAGGAGCTAGTCTTATTATTCTTCTTCATGAATTTTCTAAAATTCCTTGTCATCAACATAATCTCATCATCATCTAAGCTCAAAGCTTCTTCTATTGAAGGAAATGTAATTTCCTTTTTCTTTTCAGCTTTCTTTTCAATAGTTCCCTTATATTCCTTCTAGTCTTTCATCTGAACCTCGTGGGCCAGTAGATTACCCAACAACTCTTCAATAGTGTAGTTGTTGAAATCCTTGGAGTCTTGAATGGAGGTAGATTTTTGTTTCCACTCAATAGTTAAACTTTTCAAAATCTTTTGTACCTGTTCATGTGAAGAGAATTTATTTCTCAAGCCTTTAAGACTGTTAATAATCTCAATAAATTTTGAAAACATTTCAGTTATGTTTTCATTATCATTCATCTTAAATAATTCTAGTTTCCTCAATAAGATACTAATTTTTGTGTCATTTACCTGGCTTGTACCTTCGTGTGTAACTTGAAGGATTTTCCAAGCTTCATTTGCTGATTTACATGCAGAATGTTCAACTGTTAGTGCATAGTATATAGCATTCAGCCTTCGAACATCTAATTAGATGATTCTCTCATTCTCCTCAGTCTAGTCCATAACATTATTGGTAGGAAGTGTAGTTCCAAGAATGACAATTTTTTAGAGTTTTACATCAGAACTCCTGAGTAAACACTCCATCCTATTTTTTCAATAATTATAGTTGAAACCATCGAGTTGAGGAGGTCTGTGGATGTTTTACCCTTTAGCAAATTGTGCCATTAAAATCCAGATAGTTAAATCTTTAAATAGATTAACTAGGCTCTGATACCAATTGTAAGGATCGTAAAGCTCACCAAAGGAGGGGTGAATGGTGTGTGTATGTAATTTTAACTTCTTTTTAAACTTAATTGGTTAATTCAATTTAGTTCTGAGCTTAATTAATAGATATGTATGCAAAGCAATAAAGAATAATGAACACAAGGAGATTTTTTAGGTGTTTCACCAACTTGGCTAGTCCACCCCTAAGATTCACTTGGGCTTCACTAAATATATAAATACTTACAACACTTGCTTTCATATTGAAGCAAAAACCAACACTTGAGCTTTCAAGTAGAAGCTCAGCAATCAACATTTCTTCGAGCTTTTAGGTCCAAGTTCTTAACCAACAATGAGTTTTCAAGTATAAACTCATGAACCAACAGTTTTAAGCTTCGAACTAGAGTTTGAGTGTAGGGAGCTTTTGTGTTGTAGTAAGCTTGAGAATATTTCTCTTTTGTATTTGCAGATTGAGTGTATTGTTGGAATTTTTGAGTAGTTCATAATATTTGATAATTGTTCTTTTAATCTTCCTTTTACTTATCATATTTATACCAAAATGTATAACAATCATATTCACTTCTAACGGATGTTTTCTGCTGTACTTACTATGTAATCAGTCCTAAAAATAGTTACCGTTTTGTATACTGTCTAGCTTGTAACCTTCTGATTCTCTTTGATTTTCGAATGGTTAGCTATGTAACTCTTTAAAGGATAGCCATAACTTACCGAAAATCCACTTAAGTCCTTTTGTCTGAGTCACTTGGGATTTTAAGTCATACACATGAGGCTTCTTAGTTTCGATCAGTTAACTTGTAACTCTCCGAAAAACTCAAGCAGTTATCTTGTAACCTTTCAAAAAACTCGAACAGTTATACTCCAAGGCTTTTGACTACTCGACACATATTTCTTTATTTTTGCATGTGCATAATTGAATGACTTAAGTTTCGGATAGTTAAATCTATATCTTTTCGAAACTTTTTATTTTTTGGATAATTAACTTTCTAACTCTCCGAAAAATTCTTTTAAGCTTCCAACTGGATTTCTGAATTCTACACGTATGTAATTAAATGACTTAAGTTTCAGATAGTTAGCCTTCCTAACTTTTTGATTTCCTTTAATTTTCGGATAGTTAGCTTTCCTAACCCTCCGATCATTCAACTAGCTATCTTTCAAACTTTTTGAAGACATTGTAATTTCAGATAGTTATCATTCTAACTGTCCGATGATGTATCTATTGCTTTAAACTGACTCTTCAGATACTTAACCTTATAAATCACGAAAGATCTATTTCTTCCAGATACTTAAGCTTGATAACTTTTCAAAAATCTTATTTTTCTCTTACAGTAGTTTCTGAACTATCTATATTGACTTATCTACCTTCTGATCTTCAATTTACTAAACTATTTTGTGATATCTATAAAATACAATTTATTTTCTCACACAGAATTTTACATTATTAAAATACAAAAGTTCTAACATTATTATCAAAACATATATTAACTTAAAATCTATCAATATTAAAAATTACAAATATTCATTCTTACTAAAAAAATATTGCTTAAAAATGATAACAATATAACACTTGTTATGCTATCTTTAGAGGCTTTCAATCATTTCTTTGTAGAGTTCTTTTTTTTAACATAAATTTGATTTTTTTTTATTGATAATGACAAATGTCTTTTAAATGAATTTTTTTATTTTCAACCTTTCTTTATAATTTCAATAAAATCTGTCACAACTGCAACATTTGCTTAGATGCTTCCAACTATTTTTTTATTAGTGAAATTTGATATTTTCTTGTTGATAATGATAAATATCTTTTAAATGAAATTTTTTTATTTTCAGCTTTTCTTTCCAATTTTAGTAATATCTTTCTAATTTTTTAATTTAGATTATTTGAATTTATCATAATAATTATATTTTTAATACTTTGTTTATTTAAGAGTTGTAATGTAATAGTAATAGTCTGAAGTGGTATAATTGTAAGTTAGAGCCATAAAAGAAGTTTTAATAAAATATAACGGAAAATCAAGAGTGGTGTTTGTTTAATAAGTTATGACAGCTTACAGAATTTCACTTTTATCCTTGACTTTATTATAATAGAAAAAGTAACGTAGTTAAAATTAAATTTGAAGTAAACCATTTAATTTGCTGTAATAAATTACGCTTTAGGGCTATATTAAATTACGTTATCTATTATCTATTATTAAATTATGATAATAACATTATAATAATAACGTTATATTAATATTTAGTTATAAAATCTTCGTGCAGACTTTAGTGTAGACATTATTAACGATGTTCACTATTATTTCTAGAATTAATAACGTTAAATGAAAAAGGTAATAACCAATGTTGCATTTGTGTGATTATCTTTGGTGGTTGTATGTTTTTTGTTATATACACTTATAAATTTTAACTCAGTTACTTTGTCATCATGTAACCAGGACTTTAGCTTTCATGGTATATTTGATTTATATTGCATTATCAAAAAAATTATATTTAAAATAAAATTTTAATTCAACTATACTCTTTACCCTTGATAAGATTAAAAATAATATATTTAACTTAGAAGATAAAAGTTTTTATAATATTTTTAATTGTAAACGTATATGACACTTTTTTTCCCCCCCCATTTTAATATTCGGACGCCACAAAAACCCCAAATTGCCAGAAAAATCGATCGATCTGAAACATTTCGAAATCCCAAAGCCCTTCTTCCTCGCCGGTCTCCCACGGCAAACCCTAGGTCGCGAAGGTCCCTCCCTTTTCTCCCCTGCGCCGATGGCGACGCTGAATCTGGAGTGCAGGATGTACGAGGCTAAGTATCCGGAGGTTGATATGGCGGTGATGATTCAGGTGAAGACCATCGCCGACATGGGCGCGTACGTTTCCCTGTTGGAGTACGGTAACATCGAGGGCATGATCCTCTTCACCGAGCTGTCCCGCCGCCGGATCCGGAGTGTAAGTAGCTTGATCAAGGTCGGGAGGCAGGAGCCCGTCATGGTGCTCAGGGTCGACAAGGAGAAGGGGTACATTGACCTCAGCAAACGGAGGGTGTCCGAGGAGGATATCCAGGCGTGCGAGGAGAGGTACAACAAGAGTAAGCTCGTCCACTCCATTATGCGTCATGTGGCGGAGACCATGGAGCTTGACCTCGAGGTTGGAATTTGTCTTTGTTCAAGGAGTTATAGTGTAGAAATTCCATGCTTGTCTGATCTTATGGGTGATCCTATGGAAAATTTCTCCGTCACAAAGAAGCTTTGTATACTTTCATCTTCAGTACTGGTTTGGAAGTTTGGTATGCATGCGTTGTTGTCTATGATTCCGTGGATATGAAAGTTTGCTATTTGTCATCTAAGAGACGAGAATTTTCCAGTAGGGGAGATCCTATGGAATCCTTTACTTCATTTGTAGCCTGAGGTGGGTTGAAGTGATGGAGTTGGGATTCCTGGTGTTGGCCTTTTCTAGAAAACTGTCATTCTGGCTATTGCATTTTCTACCTGCAAATACTTCGTTTTATTTGCAAGAGTGGACGACATAGATTTTGTACTAAAGGAAATTCCTTCCAAATTGCATACATTGCTACATTGTTCGATATACCGGTGTATGAGGAAATAGAGGGAGAAAAAGAGATGAGAGGGATTAATGGAGAATAGGCTCATCCTGAATCCAGGTGTTTGCATTCCCTGCACTACGAAAGAAGATCAAATACCCTTCTGCCTGTCATTCCTTCTAACACTGTTATCTTTCAAAATACAACTGAATACCATTTATAAATAGAGTACCCACTAACCAGTAATCACTACCAAGAATTTTACAAGTCTAATGGCACTTAAAAACCATTTTACCAGTACTGTCCACTGACACTTAAGATCCTCACATATTCATTGGTACTCATCGATACAAAGTATGCTTCCATATATATATAAAACTAAACCTTCAGATTTTCTCTCTTTTGTGAGTCTGTTTCTTAATTGAAATCCTTGAATAAAAGTATGGGGAACACATGAAAACATTGAATTTGATCATTGCATGTTTTACCATCTAGATTTTAGGAAAATAAATTCATCTTGGAACACTCACTTTTTGTTGTCAGACCTGCTCTCTAAACATTACCCATCTTGACAGGATTTATACATTCATGTTGGATGGCCTCTTTATCGTAAATATGGGCATGCTTTTGAGGTAAGATGGTGTTTCAGCTGCTTGAAGATTATCTTTTCTATTATTTATCTGGAAATGCTTAAATTGCTATCACCCATTCAGGCTTTCAAGTTGGTTGTTACGGATCCTGATTCAATATTGGACTGCCTAACCCGTGAAGTTAAAGAAGATGGTCCAGATGGGCAAGAGGTGAGGAGACATATTTTTGTGTTATCTTTTCTTCTATTATATGTTTCAAGTGATGCTAACTCACTGCTCTATACTTGCCAGGTGACAAAAATGATTCCTGCATTGACACCAGAAATTAAGGAAGTTCTTGTAAAAAATATCAGGAGGAGAATGACACCACAACCACTTAAGATTCAAGCTGACATTGAAATGAAGTGCTTTCAGTTTGATGGTGTTCTTCATATCAAGGTTTCTTAAATCTCCTAATTTTTATGGCCTTCTCACCCTTTTTGTGATTCTTATATGTTGGAATGAATGTTTCCTTCATTCTTTTATTGCAGGAAGCTATGAGGAAAGCAGAAGCTTATGGAAATGAGGATTGTCCCGTGAAAATTAAATTAGTTGCTCCTCCACTATATGTTCTTACCACTCAAACTCTTGACAAGGTATGTGATGGCTTTTTGAACTGATTTACTTCCTGAAAGAAGCACTACCAATTTAGAAGCCTCCATCTATTCAGCAATGATAGGGACCTCACAAAATCTCTTCAGTTGTTACACTTTTTCCATCTAATGATTTATTTTTAGTTTCTAACTTTAAATTTATGCGATTTAATTGAAGATTTGATAATAAATAGAAATAGTTAGAAGAAAAGGATTCATGTGACCAACCCCACATGGTGGGATTGTGGATTGGATTGTTGTTGTTCTGCCTTTAAAAGCTAGAAACAATCTACTCTAAAGAACTGTGGTGCAAATCACAGTATTTTCAGATTTATCAATTTGTGATCCATAATTTTTTAAACTTCTAAGTCATATTAGATACAATTATTGACAAAAGGGAAGAAGCAATCATTTAAATTTCAAACCTTTTTGGTCATCATCATTAATATTTCAGAAAAATGGTGAAAAAGTTGAAAAAGGTCATTCCCCCTCATTTTTGGCCAACTAAGATGACCATATTCCCCCTCTTTGGCCATTGTTCCAGCAAGAAGAGGGGGAAAACTGATTGAAACAAGACCATTAATAGTTCACTTGCTTATCACATACTCTCAACTGAAAAATGATATTAGGACATTACTGTTGACTTTTTATTACTAACATGATTTCATAGTTTAGATATTTGTTTTGTGTTTAATACTTATGTTATTTTTCTTAAATATTTAGATGTATGTTTTGATTTAAAGATGTAATTGAGTGATAATTACAATATTCATAATTTGTTACTTAACTAATGTTGTAAAAATTAGATGGACATTATACGTATTGGAAATCAATTTTTTTTTAATAATTTGGGGTTTATATGGGTTTGTTTTGGAAAAATGAAATAAACAACAAATGAAACTATAAATATATTTACAAATATATAAGCATTACAATCGTGGGTTTTTTTGGTTGTACCCAACAGTGGGACTTTGGCTTGGATTGTTATTGTTTGATTATTGTATATTTACAAATACACAAGCATCACAATCATCCAAAATCTGTTGTATCAGTGGATTTGGATATGATTTTTTACTAAAATCATGAAATTGCAAAATTGAATGGTGCAAGATCAATCCCAAATGCAACCTTAAACTCTTTTTCTCAAATATTTATTGTTTCAATTTAAAGGCTTGTAATTGAGTGATAATTACCATATTGAAGATTTGTGTTGTGAAAAATGGACATTGTATGGATTGGAAATTAAAATGTTTTTTAAAATGGGGGTTTAAACATTTTTTTTTGAAAAAGGATATAAATAGAAAATGAATAAATATGAATATATTCACAATTATCAAGATTATTGAATAAAATAAATTATATTTTACTTACATGTAATTCAATGTAAAAACATATTTTTATTATGTGTAATATTATTGCTCAAGGATAAATAATTAAATTGAAAACATAATGTATATGAAAAGTACAATTAAGGTTATAAAAAATAAGTATAAAAATAGGGATCGTCAAACATAATTTTATCCAAATTACTTTTTCCCCATTTTCAAAAAAAATGATTGGGATGAAAAAAATTTAGACAACATTCAAATGGACATTTTCTCATTTTTAGAACAATTTAAGTATATTACATATGATTGATTTAAAATTTGTTTTATCCAACTAGTTTAATAATTATGGTCTTTTCACATGTAAGTGTACATTTATCTTTAATTCATACCATTTTATTTAAAAAATATCTTAGTTAAATTTCAATTTTCTTTTAAAGGATTCATGATCTTTAATCAATGTAATTTTATTTTCATTTTTTAAAAAATATTATTTAGATGATATCTTGATTTTGGATTTATGTTAGTGATATTTTTGGTTCCAACATAACCAGTCAGATGATGCTTATGGATTTTTCATGTGAGAAAGCACATAATTGCATACTCAATAATTCTTGCCCTTTGACTATTTAGGAGGGTTTTGTGTACATGGGTAACCTTGAGAAATGGAAGAAGAAGAAAAAGGAAAAACATTTCTCATGGTTACCCTTGTTTGTGCACAAGGGATTTTCCCCCATTTCCTTATATAAATACTTTAACGATAACATTTTTTGATCCCCCCCTCCTACCCTCATTTGAAAGCACAGGAAAACACCCAACTCCATGAACCTCAACTCATTCACTTGGCTCGCGAATCTCAACTTGTCTATCGTCCAATTGATGGCGAAGTGAATAGACTTAAGCAGCTCTTTAGGCTCATAAAGGATGAGTTGGTAGGTTCAATGCGAGAAGGGCAAGGGATGAATGGACTTGTTGTAAAAAGGGTGGGTGGCGTTCTCGCCAAGGTGGTTATTCTGGAGTTGGTTCAATTTGGGGGTTCCATTGGATAATTCTTCTAGGGTGCTTGAAAGTAGGTGCTATTGCTTCGACAGGTGAGTAGGGGAAGAGATTGGTTTGATGGTCTTAGGGGTTGTAGGGTAATTATTCGATCTTGAATCCATTGAGGGGATTTTTGATTTCATATCTTTGTACCCTTCGACATTGTTGGTGAGTTGGGGCGAACAACGGGGGTAGTTGGAGCAATGAATGAAATGGGTTGATTATATGAAGGCATGGGTTGCATTCCATCTTTATGTCGAAGAAGATAGGTTACCACAGGGATTTCCCAAAAGGGCCGATTGAGTGTAAACAATCAAGGTGTGCTACATTGCACAAAGTTAGGTGAGTGATTGGTGCTAGCAAAGGTAAAAGATTTGATGAAGTGATTAAGAGTTAAGATTAAAGGATTAATTAAATGATTTAATGTTATATTAAAGATTAAATTAAGGATTTGATTAGATTAAGTGATTTGTTTGAAGATTTGATTAGGTGATTAAATTAAAGATTTAAAAAAGTGATTAAAAGTTTGATTAAATTAAGTTAAACAATTAATTAATTAAGTGATTAGGGATTAAACTAAGTAATTTAATGGGTTGATTATGTGATTAAAATGATTGAGGATTGAATTAAGCAATTTATGGTTTAATTAGGTAATTAAATTAAGTGACTTAAAGGTATTTTAAGTGATTAATGGATTATTAAAATAAATGTTACATCTGTATTAAGTAATTAAAAGGCATTTACATGTTACATCTGTATTTAATAAATTATTAATATATATTATATTATTTAAAATATTATCTTTCTAGTTGATAGTAAATTTTGTCAATTTATTATTTAATATTTTAAAATTATTAAATAATGCAGTTTTTGCAATTGTACAAACACTTTACAAAAGATTTCTCATTATTTCCTCTAATGCACAAACGATCTTATATGTCTTATCATATCCTATTATTTTTATTTCTCATAATTTCTATTATTTGTTGCCGCTTTCATTTCTTGACAAGAAATGTGTACAAACGGACTTTTAATAGTTGATGTTACATTCCTTACATTTGTACTTGTGTTATTAGTTATACTTCTCTAGTTGTGAAACATCTTTCCCTGTTGCATTTATGAAAGTCGTGCATTTCTGACTTTCAGAGATCGGCAACGCATCCAACCTCTTCGGTTGAAACAAATGCTTGTCCCTTTTTTTGAGTAATCTGGTTTTGGTTTTCTGCACTTACTATGTGAAACTTTGTCTCAGTTTTAGTTCTTTTGTTTCATGTCATATGATGAATTTTATAGTACCCTTGTTTTTGACTTTTGGTGAATGCAATTTCAATTTGTTTGGGCAGATGGCATTTATTTTGCTTGATTTATTATACTGTCTTTTTTGGTCTTTCACAGGATCAAGGTATCACAATCCTAAACAAAGCGGTTAAAGCTTGCACTGTAGCGATAGAAAAACACAAAGGAAAACTTTTGGTGAAGGAGAGCCCTAGAGCTGTAAGTCCCTGTTGCTTTAGTCATCCTTATTTATCTGTGTACGTCATTTAGGGTTTCTTAGGCATGTTGGGCAGTAACATTTTTAGCGCTTAAGACACGCTTATTCTTATTCGTGTTCGATGGACCACTATCTCAAATATTGTGACTATTTGCCATGTTCTCTTCCCATATTTATATATATCATTCCTTGTTTTCAACGTTTTGTTCTGGTCTCGGATTACTACAGGTGAGTGAGCGCGAAGACAAACTACTTGCAGAACATATGGCAAAATTACGTTCTGCTAATGAAGAAGTTGCTGGCGATGAGGGTTCGGAGGAAGATGAAGATGTAGGAATGGGTGAAGTTGACTTGGAGAATGCAACTTCTGGCATCACGGAGTAAATAGGAACAGTCTACAACGAGTTTTTTTTATGGATACAAGGAGTTGTAGGCAACATACCATCCCCATTTTTTCTCTTCATGTTTAAATTTTCTTACAAATCAGATCTTACCTCTGGCTATTTATGGTGGATACACTTGAATTCTAACTTTTGACCTTCCAGTTTTGGCGGTATCTGCAATAATGATCGGTGGTGATGATCTTGAGAAGTGTGGATTCAATGATTTTTAAGAACATTGTACAAGTTTCACTCACTATTCACTAGGCATTACTGCGATTTGCAAATGAGCCTTGCAATCTGCAGGTAAGCTTATCGATGTTGAATGTCATCAAATCCTTGTCATCGTTAACGTCTATGTTATATCTTAACCAAGTGGGTAATGTCAAGTCTTTCTTCATTGTGAGATAAGAGAAGAAGAAGATCAAAATGAAAGCATTACCATTGTTAAAAATAAATATGAAATATTATACGCCCTACAATCTAATGAAAATAAGGTGAATGTGGAAACCTTTTTAACTAATCCGGCATCAACTTCAATAACATATTAACCGAAGAAAAAAAGGAACAGAAATAAAGAGTTTGCTCATCATGCCTCTGCAGTTTTGAGCAGTTCATTCCATGAGGTGATTTTTGATCTGGGTTTGTTTTTCAAGCCTCCTGATTTCTCGTTAAAATCTATCCTCTCCCATCCACTGAAAGGCACAAACCTGATGTTTCTGTGCTCTAGAATTTCTTGGAGTCCTTTTCTCCCTGGCTTGGGCGAAGCAGAATTGAGCGCCAGTACACCAGTTTCCAGGTCCTCCGATATGCTTCTCACCTGTCATGATTGTAGTAAAATCATCAAGAGTGCTGGAGCTACACCATAGTCCTACAAAATTATGATTGATTTCCGTAGTAAACAATAAAAATTGGCCTTTTGAGGTTTGAGTGTACATGAAGCTCCACAGAATTACTTGCCACTGTTCAAGATATTTGAATGATCACACAATCTTGATACAAACTATTTGAGTATGAGATCAAATAATTTTTTACACTGGAAGTATGAGATTTCAATGTCATTCCTAGTGTAAGGGTAAACTCTCTCTTTTATTGCACGATCTTTTAAGATAAATTCTCTCAAATTGTATTAATTAGTATTAGAAACAATATGAACCAAATTGAATCTTGTACGGGCAAAGACTTACTCATCGGGGAAGGGACGATCTAAAGGTTTGAAAGAGTGCCTAAATGCTGAGAGTAAGCCATCAATGAGAAACCAATGTGGAAAGCATAATAGAGATCGATATAGACTTAAATAGAAATTAATCTTATATAGACTTAAATCTTAATATAAGATTTCAAAGTAATGTTAATATAGGGGTGGACTCTTTCCTTGTTAGACTGATCTTTTAAGATTTGTTCTCTCAAACCGTATTATATTCATCCATCCTTGTGTCTTTTCCAAAGTTCAAGAGTAAGAATTAAACTGTCAAGATGCCTTAATGATAGATTAAGTTTATGATATCACCATGAGAGTAAGAAGTTCTCACTGTTTCCTCGGCACAATAGAGGTTTGTCGCGATGATACCAGTTGGTCCTCTTTTCAACCACCCCGCAACGTACAAACCCTTCTCCAAAATTGTGTCCTCTGAGTTACAGCTGATGACTCTCCCTCGGAGATTTGGAACAATTCCTGCAAAAAACTGATTCAAGAGAAGCAACTCAAAGTATTCCCTGCCTAGTATGTTCTCCACAAGCCAAACACTCTTTTTTATAGACAATCGTTGCATGATTGTGCTAACCTTTCTTGTCATCAAATGGGAGTCCTTCAACTGGCACCGACTTGTAACCAATACTTTTGAATACCAGCCTACATGTAAATATGAAAAAATAGAAATTGCTTTACTACAAAGCTATGTTGATCAAGCTGGATTTCAAGGTAAGCCTAGATGATCATGACAAAAAAATCAATTGTTGCAGTTGGAAGCTACAACTGAGTTGTATACCCGCATTCAATATCTATATATTCTCCAGTACCAAATGCTAACTGTTTGCATGAATCACCATTTTCTGCAACATCAAGAGCATCATATGAAACTCTAACAGTTCACAAGAAATATGAAAAACATTGTAAGAATTCTCATTTTTTTATTGAGCCACAAATGGGAATAGAGTAGATTATTGTAGAAGACATCCCTAGAGCAGGTGAATGAGTTAGATAAAAGATGGTGATTGGTGACCTTTCAAATAGGTCTTCTCAAACCTAACTCCACTAACAAAACTACCATCTTCTGAAGGCAGGAATTTGTGTGGCCTCTTGAAGAAAACAAAATGAAGTTCTCGTTGGTTGATTGTAGGATGAGAATGAGAAGCTGCTTTTGAGAATAACTCATAAACTCGTCTCCGAATTCGGTTATTCTTTAACTCTTCCTACAAATGGTGGAATAGAATAAGTATAAATTAAAAAAAAATCATATCATTTTGAGGAAAAGAAAATTCCTGAAATCTGGTTTGTAAGGATCATTGCAGGAATAGTCCTATTTGATCATAAATACAAAGAATGAAAACTCACAATTCCATGTGTTTAACAGTTTGCTAATGGGAAAAAGAAAAAGAAAAATATGATGCTAATATCTCTTATTTGAACATACCATCAATATAGACAGTGTAACAAGCTAAACAGATAGAGGTATCATGTGCTTAACGATTTGCTAATGGGAAAATATGATACCAAGTACAAAGTGGTGTAATTTGATGAAAACTGGTCAGCAACAGGAACTAGTGTGTACCTTATCCATTGAAGATTTCTGCAGGTCAGCCTGTTGAATTTGGATATGGAGATTATTAATACCTGCAAAACAAGTACCAAAAATGCCACACAAATTAAAGATGTAAATAAACAGTCAGATAAATACAGATGTTAACAAAGAAAATGATTTGTACTCAGAATTTCACGTAATTCCTTTGTAGTGCAAGCTGCCTGCACTGGCCCACGACGCCCAACCATGTATACTCTCCTGTTGTCACAAAAATAACATTAATATATTAATGTCAAAGTAAGAGTTAAAAACCTATTCATACCCAACTCCAAATACACTCTCAAAAGCAAACCTTATAGAACTTTCCTGCAGGGCAGTCAAAGCATGATCTGCAATATCTGTTGTCATAAGTTCATCTATTGGTTTCAAAAGTATACGAGCAGCATCAAGAGCAACATTTCCCTGAAACCAAATATGAATCTTGATATAAATATTCACTATTTGATTTTAGTTAGATAAGGTAGGGATATCGTAGATGAGAGCAAAATCGTCAGGTCTTGCAGGATAGTTAATGCTGTGTCATAAAAATACAGCAACTCTAGTGACAATGTGAGAATATGATATAATCTGCATGTAGACATAAGTTACAACAGAAGTGGGTGGCGTTTTATTTTGAGAGAGGGCAAATATAAAATCTGCGGTACATCATTTTGCTTAAAGACAAAAAATAGGTGATGAGCAGTCAAATTCACGCATGAAAGTGTTTTCACACTTTAAACTTCATGAAAATCAATATGAACCACATCTTAAGACATCTAAACTTCAAAAATTAAAAATTGTGACAAAATAGAAAGGCCAACTTCCAAATTTGTATTATTATTAAATATGATATTTGCATATAAAAGTGGCTTAAACATTGCATTTGTTAAAGTGCTTAGCACACCTGTCCAAGGATAACTGCTGTATCAGTGTTTTTCAAGTCCAGAGTCATATTGCAGCAGTCGGGATGACCATTATACCACCAAACAAATTCTCTGGCAGAGTGTACTCCAGTTAAGTCCTAACAAATTACAAGTACAAAATCACAACTGGAAAGCAGAAATAGAGGTCATAATAAATATCTTAGACAAATGGGAATCTCAGTAATACTTCTCCAGAGATTCCAAGCAATTTGTCACTTTCAGCTCCATAAGCAAGCACAACCTGTCAGAGTTCTTGTGTCAGTTAAAGAGATTCTCATCACAGTGTTTCATTTTACATTAAGTATGGAAACACATTAACAAAGAATTCAATGAAAATAGGCAACGACAAGACTCTCCACCTATGATAATGGATAGTGAAAGATTACCACATCATAAATCTCACGAAGCTCAGAGAGAGAAATACTTCTTCCAAGTGATACATTTCCGAAGAATGAACATCTCTCACTGGAAGCAACTCGAGAGAACTGATTAATCACAATCTGTTGCCAAGTTTCTGGTAGAATTAAACTCAATAACTCTTTGCACATACCATAAAGCTGAACAGATTCATGTAAATATATGTATATATATTTATTTCTAATGAAACAGACAGCAAACAGGAAGATAATCACCGCATGCAAAGAAGTTAACATCTGCATACCTTTGTCTCAGGATGATCTGGTGCTACTCCTGAACGAACCAATCCAAAAGGTGTTGGTAACCGATCAATGATGTCAATTTCAGCTTTTTCATGAGATTTTAGCATCTGTGGCAGAAAATATATAGTATATAACATGCATAATAAACTAGATGTCATGTAATTCATATTATGGTTCTAATGAAATGTGGTTCACGTCCTAAAGTTAAGTCATAAAGACATACACATATTTTAACATTCTGCAAGAAAACTATGTTACAGAATATAGGTAAAGGAGAACCGTTAAAATGAAAGGTTCAAATGCATACAAGTGAAACTGAAGTAGAACAATTTAAACCCCTGACCCTATCGTATAATACCAGAATAAGAAAAATACTCCACCCAAGCAAGTTGAATATGGCGATGATATTGGTCGGAGCAGTGGGTTGGTCATCACCAAAAGATTGCTTCAATTATGAATTCCTCAAGTAACACTATTTGAATTATAAACAAAAAATTTAGTTGCAGATAAACACGTTAGAAGTTTGCCAGATCTTAAACTTGAAGGCTTCAAAAGCAATTGCTGGAAACCCAATCTATCTCCCAAACTATGGGAATTAATTACACAAAAGAACGCCCCTCCCAGTCAAAAACAGCAAAAGACAAACCATACAAATCACAATAGGGTATCTTTTAAACTATTATCAACATACATTTTTTGTTAAACCAAAGAGCCCAAAATTGAACGAAGGTGACACCTTTTCGGCCGTATAGAATCCTGCAGGCCCACTCCCGACGACACAAACATGTATCCGGTCAGATGGAATAGAGGAGAGCCGCCTGCCTTGCATCCTCCATTTCAGGCACATCCGTCCGTGGCGGCAAACCACACCAAACCTCTGCATGCTTTCCGGTTGGTTCGCCTTCCCCGGGATTTAGCAGATGATGCGCGAAATCGAAGGAATCGAGCTTTTCGCCTTCGGCTCTGTTGATGTCGAAAGGGAGGAGGAGGAGGAGGAGGTGGTGGGCGGACGCCAGCATGCGAGCGTGGGTGTGAGACGCACAAGAAAGAGGAGAGTAATCGGGTGGGGACGTGTCGGAATCGGATAACCCGATTGCTATTGTCCGACCCGAATATAAACGGTTTGGGCCACTAGATTTTCGAATGACACAAATAAAACATTCTAATAATAGCCCATTTTATCTAACGCAAAAATGGATATTAATTTTTGAGAATAAATTTCTCGTGAAAGCCTGACCCTCCAAGGTCTTGTTTACTTTGTAGCTGAAAAGTTGCTTATTGAAATAGTGAGTAGTGTTTTGAAATAGAATTTAAGTTTTCTTTCACTTTGGAATAAAACATCGCTTATATTATCATACTGAAAAATAAAGATTAGAATAACCTACTCAAACATAACAAATTCATCAAGATGCTTTTATAATCTTGGAGTACATAATCCCAATCACATAAGATTACACACAATACTTTACAATAAAAAAGCATTGGGCATAATCAAACTAATGTTACGAGATTATATAGTTTTATATTTTTAATAAGATTCAAATCTTATGTTTACATTTTTGACAATTTCAAAAAATTAGTTTGTTAACAAATCTTAACATTCCAAAAGTAGTTTGATAAAATTGCACCACTGAGCTGCGTAAGAGCATGAGACGTTTGTAGAAGGAAAATATTAGTTTATTTGACATAAAAACACCAGCCAATAAACAGTAGATTTTAGTTGTAGAAGAACTCCAGTTTCAGATCTAACATTACAATAGGAAGTAATCATAATCGCCTTGCACTTGGCCATACAAAACGTACTTGATCACATTAGTATACAGACGTATTTACAACATGGTGGTGATTAATAACGAACCCAGATTGTTCATTATTCTTCAATTCTCGGACCAACAAGAGAACTCCAGGGAAAATGCAACTACACAATTATATTTCCCCTCGATAACCACCTGATCCATAATAGTCCCTTCTTGAACCAGCGATTGCCATGCTCTTCTGGTGCTCCAGCTTGGGGCAAGCTTGGATACGATGACCCAGCCCTCCACAGTATGCACACCCTTTTACCCCACTTGCGTTGGTGATGGCATCCAGATCTTCCGTTGGATCGTTGAGCTCACTGAGCACTGGTGGAATTCTCTGCCTTGCCTCCTGTAGAAGGTGTTTCAGATCAAGAAGCGTCGTCTCGCTCTGGTTCTTGTTTATGAATGTTGTTGCAATGCCAGTCTTCCCACACCTCCCCGTACGTCCGATGCGATGCACGTAGTTTTCGATTTCAGCAGGCATGTCATAGTTGATGACATGCTGAATGTCAGGGAAGTCTAAACCCTTTGATGCAACGTCAGTGGCAACGAGCACATCCTTTTTCCCAGCTTTGAAAGATGTGATGGCAAATTCTCTTTCCTCCTGATCTTTGCCTCCATGGATTGCAACAGCTTCAACACCTTTTAAGAGGAGATATTCGTGGATGTCATCAACATCTGCCTTGTTCTCGCAGAATATGAGAACAGGAGGTGGCGTCTTCTGCAGGCATTCAAGAAGGTACACAATTTTTGCCTCTTGTTTGACGTATTCAACCTCCTGGATGACATCTAGATTGGCTGCTCCCGCTCTCCCAACATTGACGGTAACAGGCTTTACTAAAGCACTTCTTGCAAAATTCTGGATCTTTTTGGGCATGGTAGCAGAAAAAAGCAGAGTTTGTCTTTGAGCCTTGAAATGGTCAAAGACCTCTCTAATATCGTCCTCAAAGCCCAAGTCGACAAGCCTATCTGCCTCGTCAAGTGTCAAATACCTGGGGAAAAATGCATACGGTAAACTATAACGACATTGAAATATCATGTTCTATAACCAAGTAGGGGAACTTGACATTAGAAACCAACAGATATGGACGTATCACCAAGTTACAGATGCTAATGGATCAAGAAAATGTAAATACCCAGGATTCCCAGAACTAGTGCCATGACGGTACTCGAGTCTTATGTAATAGATATTCCAAATAACTAAACTCATTTTACATCTAAGTATTTAGTAATCTGAAATCAAAGAATAAAAGAAAATGAGAGAATGGGAAATCTATCACAATATAACGTTGGCAATATTGGCAACTTACTGAGGCTATAGACTAATAAAAACGACACAAGGCACATCTTACTTTGCCTGTTGAGAAATAAAAACCACTTGTTAAGGTACCTGCAATTATCCAGGTTCATCTTTTTCTTAGCTAACAGGTCCTTCAGCCTTCCAGGGGTGGCCACAACAATGTGAACCCCTCGTTTAACTATTTCCAACTGCTCCCTCATATCAACCCCTCCAATACACAGCATGGGCCGCAATTCTGGGTACCCATGCTCTCTGAGAGGTTGCAGGAACTGCTCTACGACCTCAAATGTCTGTCTTGCTAGCTCTCTTGATGGGCAAACCACGAGCCCAAAGGGTCCTTCCCCAGGCACAATTGGCATCATAATCTCCTCTTGCAGAGCCACCATGATAAGTGGCAACACAAAAACTAGTGTTTTGCCAGATCCCGTGAAAGCAATCCCAATCATATCCCTCCCAGAAAGTACAACAGGAAGACCCTGCACCTGTACAATAAAGATCATACAATCAGATGTCCATAATAACAGCTATGAAAATATTTAAGTAATTGATAAGCATATCCTTATCAATTTTAGAAAGTTCAAAACTCTCTTCATCCTTCCACATACTAGAACTATTAATCCACTCCATCAAAGTCTCTCACATGCTAATATACTAGACATTCTATTATGAGTAACGACTTTATGATAGCCCAAAGTTGTTCCAATATGTGTTTAATATTGCTTTCTAGAGTGTTGAAATCAGATCAAGAAGCCCTTATTAATTTTTTTTAAAAATTTCACGCACCATCACCATGTTGATACAAACCCTCCAACATAATGACTAGAGATTTTTAAATGGTTCAAATTATAAAGATACATTTGGCAGCAATGGCAACATATTTGACAACATATTTCTGGCTATAAAGACAGATTTGGCATCATAGCAATATAGTTCAAGTTAAAAAAACCCCTTATCACTCTCAGCCAATCAAAACACGAGCCTGATTTGGCAACAAAGCATCTGGTTAAAAAGAAACATTTGGAAACATAGAAATATAGTTCGAGTTAAAAATCTCTTATCACTCTCAATCAATCAAAACATGAGCTTGGTTTGGCAACATGGCATCTGGTTAAAAAGAAACATTTGACAACATACAATATAGTTCAAGTTGAAATCTCTCGTCATTCTCAATCGGTCAAAACACAAGCTTGCTTTGGCAACATAGCATCTGGTTAAATTCAACATAACATTTGCTCACTCAGAATTTAGAAACATAACCACCAAGTTGGCACCAGAACTTCATCCATTTCAGATTTGAATTCAACTTTGCATGTTTAGCACAATGAAAAATCCATTAACTACGTTCATAAACAATACTAACCATTTCTTACCTGTATGGGCGTGGGCTGTACGATCCTTTTCTCCTTCAACTTCTTCAAGATCGGATCGGGCAACCTCATATCCTTGAAGTTCCGAATCGGCGGAGGCACATATTCCCCATCCACTAGAATATGCCACTGCTTCCTCAAAGTCTCGGCGGCCTTCACCCCCATCATCCGGATCTTGAGTGGCGGCTTCCACCCGGTCGGTATAGGGTCCTTGTACACGATCCCCTTCGCCAACTCCCGAACCGACATCAGCGTCTTCCGGTCGGAAAGGTGCTCAATCATCTCCTTCTCCTGTATCACCATCTGCTCGGTCGGAGTGATCTCCGGTTGGGAGGCCTTAAGCTGGGTGGCCTTCACCAGAAGCGAGGGCTTCTGCTCCGCCAGCGACAGTGGGGGCTTGGAAGGATCGTCTGTGGTGTTGAGAACGGTGTTGGTGGTGGTGCTAGATTGGGGGCGGTTGCGGTTGAGGAGCTTCTGGGCCTCCAAGGCCCGGCGCTTCGCCACGGGAATGTATTCCTCGTAGTCGTCATCGGAACCTGGAAGGTCCGGTGCCGCCGGTTGCGGTAGCACCATGGATGCTACAATGATTTCTAGGGTTTGGAAGAATTAGCCGCCCAGAGAAGAACGAGAGGGAGAAGGATGGATGTCCTCCGCCGGCCTCTTGTGGGAGGTGTTGTTGGTAAATAACAAGCGTGACCTTGTAATAATATAGAATGATACTTGGTACTTGCAATGCAATTTTACCTTTTTACAATACCAATAGTCCTTTAATTTTATTAAAATTCAAATCCAATAACAATTACAAATACCATTGTTTTTAATCAATTAATTTGTTGTGATTAATTTAAACTGTACCTTTATTATTTCATGATTTATGTCACTTCGGCATAGAAATGGCGGTTTTTGACCTTCGGGATGATGTTATCAAGTAGAAGTTTTAGGTACTTATTTTCTTTATAATGTCGTTTCAATCTGGAATCCTTAAATATTAATTATCATTCAAATACATGGAAAGAAAAATTTTAACCTAATAACAAACATTTGTGACAACCAAAAGATGGTTATAACTTTGTAAGAGAATTATATATGATTTTCCTTTTAATTTTGAAATGGCATTTGTTGTCTTAAAAAGAAAAAGAGAGATTGATAACAAATTTCCATTTAGAACTTGAATTTTTCACAATGTTACATATTAGGGTAAATCACAGTTTATTCTCTTCAATTAATAATGTTTGTATTTTAAGATCTTATAATTTCTGTTACAGTATACTTCCCACCTCCCTTACTCCCAACCATTACTCTTAATCTTATTCTTAATCTTTTATTCTTTTTTTGCTTATCTTAATCTTTTACTCTTCTTTTGCTTGTGCTAACCTTTCATGTGAAACCAAAGAGATTCGTGTATTTACCTCAATTTGACGTACAAGCTTAAAACCCAACCTCTTAGCTCTTACCCATAATAGCATCTATACTCGCTACTTCGAGCTCCTCGCACCATATAGCCCACTTTGCCTTCCCTCAAATTGTTAGACGACCGAAGTATATTTACATAATGAAGGTAGAGGCGGAAGCTCCATCAAGATAAACAAACACAATGTCTTTTCATCTGCAACCTTCACTCCAATACATTTTACAACTCTACCCCCAAAACTGGCAAGCAAACCTACCCTACAAAAATGAGACTCTTAAAAATCAAGGGTGTCTAACCAACAGGGATGCAAACAATCATGTTTCAAGGAATTTAAATCCTCAGCTAAATTTCAATTATTCATTTTCACAAGGGTATTATTTTGTTGATCAACTAAATATTAAAATTGATTAACCGAATTTTAATTATTATTGTTCTAAATGACCAAATACTATAATCTAATTGGAAAATATAATTCTGCTTGCTCAATCATGAGCAATGCAGTGGGTAACTTTCGGAAGTAACATTGTTTCTAGCATTCCAATGTAAGGGGCGTGAAAGTCACTATTGCGTTCGGAGTTTTGAAATGAAGACCAGATCTACTGAATTCAATCAAACATGAGATGTGATCGATGTTAATTTTTTTTTTAATATAATACAAGTGTAGAGGGTTATCAGGTATCAACAATCATGAAATCCCACAACTTTGTAACCTGAGTGTGGTGTTGAAGAGATTAAAGAAACTCCCCTCCAAGGTTGCATAAAACTCAAAAAGGCGACTTGTTTCTCAGGAGATTTGATCTGGAGAGCCTTAACAATCCAACCAATCCAAATATGTGAAGCAAATATAGACGGCATGCATGCCGTACAATACTTAAGTCGGATAATTATGTTTATCATTTATCACTTTTATTATATTTTTGTGGAACTTAGTAAGTTTGTGATTAATTATTAATAACACTATAGGAATCTATTACATCTAGCATTATATTTATATATTTACTATTTCATTTTAAATACTAATGCATATAACTAAATTTAAACTATTTTAAACACGTTGAATCAAATACTAATCATGCCAAAATACATCATGTTCATTTATAAACATTTTAAAATTTTAAAAAATATTTTAAACAATTACCATGTCATCATATCATATCAAAATTCCTAGGAGATTTTACAATGTACCGTTTTAAGGAGATACGAGATGACTCGTAAACATATTCGCCCATCATAGGGACATGTGTAACCCTCAAAATTCCACTTCACCATTGAATTCTGAGGGTTTGCATAGAGGCAAGATCATAATGACCAAGGCCATTTTGAAATTTGCAATGCTTGTAATATGTAAGTAGCAAATTACATTTGTACAAGAAAAAATTGCTAAAAAACTCTGGTAGAGTGTAGGAATAAACTCTATCAATTGGATTGTGGTAAATCTTGGTGAAAATGCTTCGCTTAAGTACGACAAAGGTACCATTATTGGACGAGTTGGCCAAAGACGATCAAACAGCATCAGCAGAGGTAATCATTTGTATCTAAATAAATAGAAAAAGGATTATGAAAAGAAGATTCCGTGAAGGACATTGATAATCGTATTAGGTGCAATATTGTATCTAGAGCAACGTCAAAAACTACCTTATTCACAAGCAAATCTACTTGTTCCCGATACATCTCCTTCATGTCTACGATATCCGCCCTGAGCTCCTCCAACTGCACAAGCAATAATTTATCACTTGATGTTCAGATCAAATCCTTGTGAATTGATGCATTCATCTTAAAATGTTACCAAAAGATAGACAGAATAATAGGTCGTTGATTCATCAGAGAACAATGAAAATTGTTAATACAAGGTAGTGAAGTACAACTGTTGCATAAAATGCTTCAAAGAAAAATCATGCGAGAGAAAGTCATGCAAAACACAATGGAAAAAATAAAATCCCTTATTAATAAAAATAGCATAGGAAGTGAAACAAGGAACACTACCCATGTGAATAAAGCAAAAAAAAAAAGTTGCTTGATAGGGTGCGGGGCATGTACCTCTTCATCACGCTCACCCATAAGCTCCAGTGCTGAGGAATGCCTTCGTCTTAAGGCGTCTAGCTCAGCTCGTATGCTGGGAATAAGGGATGCTTCT
Organism: Cymodocea nodosa; assembly: GCA_036874045.1. NCBI lineage: Eukaryota > Viridiplantae > Streptophyta > Magnoliopsida > Alismatales > Cymodoceaceae > Cymodocea > Cymodocea nodosa. The sequence continues at coordinate 21,670,978 of CM072336.1, forward strand.
GCTTGCAACTTTTCACACTAAAAATACAGCAGCAGACCAGCTTAGATGTCAAATGCTTTCTGAAGAAGAGAAAAAAATGATAAACAAATAAGCTTACTTGTGCCGTCATTTTTACTAGTTCCTCTGCTAAGGAGTCACGAAGACTTTCTAAAGATGCCTACAAAGAAAGAAATTTGGACAAAAGACACGAAGGAAAATTGAAATTAGATACCGTAGATTTTGCATCTCTGAGAAATTGCTCATTGGTGCATATAATCAATCAAGCAATAGCTTCTCTTTTATAGATCATGAACATTAAATGTAGAGAAGCAAAAGAAATGTAATTAAATAAACCAACTTCATTATGATAAACATGCACCCACCCCACCCCACGGTCCCAGTACCCACACCAAAATGTGTGAAAATGAAGCTGCCATGACAATCAGACACAACATATTGATAAAAAAGGCTTGCACCATTCAGAAGAACAAGGTTCATAGAACTTGCATTTCATACAAAAAAACTGCGGAAGAATCACACTGATTTAGGCAAAAAAATGTGGATATAATTGCAAATCTTAGGTATACGTATGGTTGTCTGTTTCTGCATAATAATATAAAATTTTACTTCGATCTGCCAAACAACAATCTGATGAATAACAATTAAAATAGAGCAAAATGCTAACTTATAAACTAATAAACCATGACAAATATTCCAATAACAATATGATATGCAAGTGATATTGGGACATTCTTTATGTTTAGAAATTGGAAAAACACACACACAGATTGTCAATGAAGGAAAAAAAAAAGGTGAGAACAAGCATGATATTGTGATGCGTACTGGCTACTTAAGCCATGAAGAATTACAAGGAAAAAAGATAAAGAGTTGAAAAATGATAAATGCCACATATCAAACAACTATAAAATATTGGGGCAATATGGCATTATACATCTCAAGAATTCCAGTTGCCATAAACAAGAAGATTCTTCTTAAATAAGATTGGCAATGGGGAGTGGGTACTGAGAACAAGTATGATATTGTGATGTCTACTGGCTACAATTAAAAAAGAGGGAGTTAAAAAATGATAAATGCTGCATGTCAAACAACAGCAAATCTTGTGGCAATATGGAACTATACATCCAAGGGTTCTACTTGCTGTGAACAAGCAGAGTCGTTTTAAATAAGCTTCTTGGGTTGATTTGTTTGTGTGGGAAGTAAGTGGTGTAGTTATATTGCTGTTATATGTGGTTAAACATGTATCTATTTATGGAGATCCATTACCATACACCAATATCTATATATATCTATATATATATATATATATATATACACTAAACTTCACTTAGCAGTTATCACAATCCTTTTTCCCTAATCCACATGATATTAGAGCACTAGGACATCTAACCCTTGCGTGTTCTCCATCCATGCTTCCACACACCTCTCTTTACCACTATGCCCTCTCTGTACTCCAACCTTGCCTCTATCTTAGACTGCCCTCTTCTAGGGTTGTCATTGTTGCTAGCTCTTCCTACCTAATCTTGTGCAGGTCATTGGATTTCAGGTTGCTGCTACCTCCTGTAGCCCAATCTAGGGCTACTTCACTCCTACCGTGGGTCACGTCTAGCAGTCTTGACTTACTTGCAATCTATCTACTACCCTGTTACTGCTTACCGTCCTTTGCATCTATCATCACCTATTCTCTTTGCAGATCATCATGTTCAACTAGACGTGTCTCTCCTTTCCTATGGAGAAATAGTACGCAAAAAACTATCTCCTTTAGTCCCAAAGCTTTCAAACATTTGTCATAGCACAACAGAAAACTCATCATCTCACTCACCCACCCCTTGATGTTAAAGACAACACTTATGATGATTGGTTTGTAGATGATGTTACTATTATCACATGGCTTGAAAATAGTATGGAATTGAGTGTGACTCATGGAATTATGATGTTGAGACCAACTAAAAAACTATGGGATATGCTTCACCAAATGAATGGTCATGAGTAAAACATCACTTGTGCCTATAAAATTTATAAACAAATTTTTATGCCATGAATGAGTGATCAGACAATTCAAGAATACTTTGCAACACTGATCTCTATTTGAGGAGTTGGACACGTATCAGCTGGTCACCATAGATGTTGCCACAATGAAGCAATATTGTATGGATCTTGCAATAGCTACATTCATTTCTGTTTTGCCCCTTGACCTTGCATCTCAAGTTTGTGGCCAGATTCTTGGTGGAGATAATATTCCAGACTTGTCTCCAACTTTTGCTCTTGTATTGCACATCTCTCACCACACTCTATTGGGTAAGTAGTCTACTTTGGTTTCCATGTGTGGATAGAGACGTGGAGGTGGCTCCAAGAGTGGTCGTGGTGATGACAAAAATCATACACCCTATCAGCATTATGATTGAACAAATCATAAGTCTGAACATTGTTGAGAAAAGTTTGGAAAATGTACTTAGGTGTGGGTTGCCACAACATCCTCTGGTTCCTCTACCAATTCTATTATTCTTACCACTGATCCTGATAGCTCTTTGGTAGTAGCCATCTCCAAGGATGACTGTCTCTTGTAGCTTTAGGTTGCCGACTCTTTTACCATTACCACTCTCGTTAATATTTTAGATATGAGTATGGTCATAATAGCTATAAGTGATAGTTCATAAGGTATAGACTCGAGTGCATCCTCTCATATGACAAGTAGTGTCAATTTGTTTAGTCATTTACGTGTCTTACCTAACCAAAAAATGTTATGAGCGATTCTACCCCATTTCTAGTCAAGGAACTATACAAGCCTCCTCTAAAATAAGGCTTAATTAAATCCTATTTGTACCTGATTTTCCTATAACCTTATATCTATTAGTGTTACCTTATTTCCATTTCAATTATCTTGTTTATTTACCTTATTTTCCTTTCAATTATCTTGTTCAATTGCCTTATTTTCCTTTCATAGCATTTTTCAAGACTTACTAATGAGAAAGAAAATTGGTTTGATCCATAAGTAGAGTGATAGAGTGTATTACCTAGTTCGTGATGAGTGCCCATGTGGACTGATTGCATTGCTATCAACTTCAAAGCCCTCTATCATGTAGCATTACAGGCTTGGACACCCCTCTTTCCAAAAGTTCAAGCAAGCTTTTCTATGGATTTCTCTTTCTCCTTTTGATTGTAAGTCTTGTTAGTTAGGAATACATTGTTGTATTACTTTTCGTCACCTTAAACTAGTGTTTAGTAAGTGTATGTTTAATCTTGTTCATTGTGATGTTTAAGATCCCAATCAGGTTCCTTTTGTGTTAGGTTATGTTACTATATTGTTTTTATTGATGATTAATCATGAGTCTCTTGGGTTCACTAACTTAAAGATTGTCAAATGTATCACAAGTTATTAAAGACTTCTTTGCTAAAATAAAAACTTAATTTTTCATTACTCCAATGTTTTTCCGTACTAACAATCCACTTAAATTTATGAAACATGACTTTCAAAACTTTTGTGCTTTGCTTGATGTGTTTATATCAAACTATTTATCCTCATACATCCCAACAAAATAGAGTAGCAAAATGAAAACATCATCTCTTAGACATTGCTCGTACTATGCTGATTCAAATGAAAACACAAATATCTTTAGACTAATGTTGTTCTTACAACTTTCCAACTAATCAACCATATACCATCAACTCTCCTTGGTAGTGAAATACTCCTTTGTAGTCTTTCCCTTGACTTTAAGTCATTTCCTTTAACTTTGCAAGTTTTTAGTTGTGTTGTCTTTATTCAAAATTTGTCCCTAGGCTTAGATAAATTATTTCCTCAATCTCTTAAATGTGTTTTTGTAAGATATTTTCAAATTTAAAAAGGATATCATTATTTTCATCCTCCTATTAAGAGATACTATGTCTCCACTAATGTTCAACTTCTTTGAATCTTAGGCTGACTTTGGACATACTATAGAGGTTTTTGACACTATACCTTTACTTATGTCAATTCCTATTGATGGCAAGACTTTTGCTCCAGCCAATGTAATCATTCATTCATTGCAAGTACATCAATGATGTAGGTGACAACCATCTCCTACAGCCGAATTTATTTCAACCCTAGTGGTAAATCCAAACCACTCCACCAATGACCTTAATCTTCCCATTGTCTTAAAGAAAGATACTCATACTTGCACATCTCATCTTATTTCTAACTTTGCCTTATCCATATTTCTAAGTCCGTACCTAAGAACTATCAAGAGGCTTGACAAGTATTGCATTGGAAGGTCATTATGGATGATGAAGTCACAACCTTACAATCACATGGTACATAGGAATTGATAGTTTACCCTTTTGAGGCTAATATTATCACTTGCAAGTAGATCTTCACCAACAAATACAAGTTAGATGGTTCTATAGACAAGTATCAAACTCGTCTTGTAGTACAAGGTTTCATACAAACATATGGGATAGATTATATAAAAAAAATTTCCTTTATCATGCACCTCAACTCCATTGGAGTCCTCTCTATTGCCATAAATCAACAATGAAACTTATATCAATTGGATGTCAAAAATACTTTTTTTTATTACAAACCTTACAAAATAGATATATATAGAGTAATCTCTTAAATATGTTGCTCAAAGAGAAACCTTGTTTGCAAATTAAAAAAGACAATATATAATCTTAAATAGAGTCCATGATTTAAGAAATTTAGTCAAGTTACGATTAATGGTGGCTTTAATCAATATACCATAGATTATTCTATTTTCTATCAAAAGACAAACGTAAGATGCATCATGCTAGCCATTTATGTTGACAATATTTTGATTACAAGTGGTAATTGCATATATAAAGACCTATCTCAAGAAGTCCTTTGCTACAAAGGACATGAGCAAGCTAAGATAATTTTTGGGAATTGAGTTTATATATTTTAAAGGGGTATGTCAAAAGAAATATGGCAAGGATTAATTCTAGAAAACAGGTTTTTTAAAATGTAAACCTGAACTTACATTAATTGAAACCGATCACCCTTTTTGGGATGTTGCCTCAAAGAAGTTAGACAATTTTGGATAGTATTGAAGACTAATTGGAAAATTAATCTATCTTATTGTTACAAGACCAAATATTACCTATGCTGTTGGTCTTTTGAGTTAGTTCATGTATGAACTCAAGAACATGCATTGGTTAGGTACACAACAAGTATTGGCCTACATTAAAGATACTCTTGTAAAAGGGTTAATATTTGAGAAACATCATCATTTGAAAATTGAGACCTATGTAGACTCAAGTTATACTAGTGACAACGGAGCAAAAAATCTACTCCTAGTTGTACACATATATTAGAAAAAATTTAGTTGGTAAAGAAAAAACCAAAATGTAATTTCAAAATCAAGTACTGAAGTAGAATTTAGATTGATGACACAAATTACATGAAAAATGATGTACCTAAGATCACTACACAACAAGCTTGAGGTGATAGTTTAAAATTTGTGTCAATGCATTGTGACAATCACGTGACTATGTTTATAATAAATAATCTTACTTTCATGAGTACACTAAATACATTGAAGTTGATTGTTATTGTCTATTACATGGTGATGAAAGAAATGATCTCTACTCGTATAATCATCTAAACAACTAATAGATATTTTTAAGGGTTAAGTGTCATTGATTTTTAATCACCATGTAATAAGTTAGGTATGATAAATATATATGTATCAACTTAAAGGGGAGTGTGGAAAGTTAGTAGTGTAGTTATATTGTTGTTATATGTGGTTAAACAAGTATCCATTTAAGGAAATCCATTATCACATACCAATATATATATATATGTACTAAACCTCAATTAGCAATTAATCACAATGCTTTTTCCTTAATTCATAGTTTGCTTGAGGAAAATGAATAAAAGAATATACACAAAATAAAAAATAGGGGAAACAAATACAACTATTTCCTTAATCTATATATGTAAGGCTGACAATAAGCAATGAAACAAAAAAATCACTATAAAATGTTAGGACTTATATTACTGTCACATGGGTAATCAGGTAAATGAATCTATAAAAGAGTAACTCCCATATATAAATCTTGTAGTGTCTCTTTTGTGGAATAACAATTTCACTTTTCTTCTTCTCATATGGTACTAGGCCTTAGGGGAAACCTTAGGTTGCTGTCACACCACTTTTGCAATTTTTTGCCCTCTCACCACCTTATCTTCTACCCAACGTGTCACCACCTTTGCAAGACTCATTGCCACCACCTCTAACCTCTGTCAACAACATACGTGCTAGCCGCTGCCAGCAACTTTTCCTCTCCACTTGCTGCTACTAGCAGGCTCTTCTTAATGGCAACACAACCTTTGCCAACCTGTTCTCATGTTGATAAAGGCTTGAGAAATACTCCAACTCTTCTTCATCAATATAAGGGTTCGCGGAATATCTTAAGTAACAATCCACCTTTACTATTTGATATCTTTTCACATCTATAGAACCTCTCATAGACACTTGGACAAAAAACCTTACTGCTACAAGTGTCAAACTCAACACCAACAATTATTTGTCATGGGTAATTACTTTCGAGACCTTTTTAACAGCCTATATAAAGGAATGACACATTTTGGAGGATCCTCCAAATGTTAAGGCTATAAATTATGCCTAATGGTAATTAGAAAATTTTGTTATTTATTAAATTATCAATGGTGTAGAAAAACAGATTACTCACAACATATCTCAAATTCAACCTATGAAAAGAATTTGAGAGACCTTGTGAGCTACTTACGAGAATGAACAAAATATTATTTGTGTTTGTAAGATCTACAAGTAACTATTCACTCATCGTCTAGAGGAATGTTTTGTTCATAACTACCATAGCACTTTGCAAACTTTGCTAGACGAGCTTAACATGTATCAACCATTTGTTATTGATATTCTCATCACAAAATGCTATAAGGAAGAACTTGTTGTCATTGTCTTATAAGTCTTAACCCCAGCATGGCCACTCAAATTTGCGATCACATGTTTGGTATTAAATTTTTCCATCCTTATGGTACACCTTCATTAAAGTCTTGCACATCTCAAGAGTTATGCCCACTAATACAATAGAGCAGGTGAAGTTGTTGTCTATGGGTGTTGGATGTGAAGATTGAGGAAACATCAGTCTCCATGTGAACACTATGGCAGACAAAATCATCCTAATAGATATTGGGAAAAGTTTGGATGTCTTCCATAAACTAATTTTGCCTCCTCATATGCCACTTCCGCATCAAATGCATTGCCTCCATAGTGCACAATTACCATCTTTCAAGTAGATTACAACAAGCTTCTTCAACTTTGAGCCACTTAGAACCCTATTACCAATGGTAACTCCTATCGTCTCCTTAAGTATAAATGCTCTACATGTTGCTTTTCATAATTCCTGGATTGCAAATTCTGGTGCATCCACTCAGATGTTAGAAACCACAACTCTTTTCTCCCACTTACTGGAGTTATCTAACATTTGTTTTGACACTCTTGCTGATGGATGAAGTTGCATAGTCTCTAGTGAAGGGCCTTATTCATGCCATTTCACAACTTCCACTTAAAAAAGTTCTTTACATTTCTAACTTTTCTGTAAATTTTTTTATTTATTAGTGTTATTACTAAATAACTCTTTTGTTCTATTACTTTCTTTCCATTTCATTATATTTTTCAAGGTTTGCAAATTAGGTGGAGGATTGGTTTGGGCTATAAACATAGAGGTATTTACATGCTGACAAGAGATGACATTCTTCATGAACTTGCTTCAATTGCAAATTTTGTCTAATGAATCTTCTCTTTTGTGGCATTGTAGACTTGGTCATCTCTTGAAGCATAAGCTTTAGAAGTCTATTCCTTAGGTTCTATCAGTCCTGTTAGGTGTGAGTCATGTCACTTGGATAAACAATTTAGAGTTACTTATAAAAGTTGTGATTTGTTTTCTAGTGAGAGCTTGTTAGAATTAGTTTATTGTGATGTTTAAGGACCAACTTGTGTTTTGTTTATTTCTAGTTTTCATTACTATATTATCTTTGTTAATGATTTTTCTAGAGTTTCTTGAGTCTATTTGTTAAAAGATCATCAACATACTTTTGATGTAAATTTAAAATTTTTCAATGAAATAATAAATCAATTTAGTATTACTTTTAAACTATTTTGTATTGATATACCTTGGAATTTGTTTACAATGATTTTAAACTTTTTTGTGAAACTAAGAAATTATTCATCAAACCACTTGTGCTTATACATTTCAACAGAATAATATTGTCAAGTGAAAACATCATTCTCCCAGATGTTGTTTGCACAATTATGAGTAAGATGTAGGTTTCCAAATATTTATAGTCTGATGTTTATCAACTATATTATTTCTAAATAGACTACAAACAATCGACATGCAGACTTTCTATCTTATCAACTATATGTTGTCTTACTTACTAAAGGGAGAAATCCCTTTCTATCACCAATGTCTTCAACTAGATTTGTTTTCTCATCTACCCAGAATTTTTGGCTATATTGTGTTTGTCAAGGATCTAATTCCAAGTCTAGATAAAGTTGCTCCTTGTTCAATCAAATATGTCTTTGTTAGTTATTTTTGTACTTAGAAAGAGTACCATTGTTATAATCCTCCTACACATTGCTATTTTGTCGTAGCGAATGTAAATTTTTGGAGGATACTCCTTATTTTGATAGATCCAAGTCTTTATCTGATAATGATCCCCTACCATAGTTTATTTTATCAATCCTACTACTTTACTCCTAAGAAAAAAATAGTCACTAGTAGTAGTGTCTGAATAGACACATCCATTGTGGGTTTACTTATAAAATGAGCACTTGCTATTTTTACTATACTAACTTTTTGCCAAATACAACTCCTACTACCTCTAATCTTGATATACCTATTGCACATTATAAAGATAAACGAACTACCAATGCTCATCTTATTTCTCAATTTGTTTACTATGATTCCCTTAAACCTTATTTTTCACCAGTGTTCCCTTTTTCTTCATCAAAATTTATTCCTAGGAATTATGAAGAAGCATTGACACTTCTACACTATAAGGTTACTATGGATGATGAAATGCAAGCATTGAATATTAGAGGTACATAGAACTAGTGTCTTGTCTTAAAAATGCTTCAGTAGTTAGCTATAAATGGGTATTTACTATCAAACATAAAGTTGATAGTTTTGTAGAGTGATACAAAACTTGTCTAATTGCTTATGCTTTTCCACAAGCTTATGATTTTGACTATGCAGAGACTTTTTCTCTGGTTGCTCATCTTAACTTTATTAGGTTATTCTATCAGTTGTAATGTAACTCTTGGTCTTTTTATCAGTTAAATGTCTACAATGCATTTTTACATGGTGCTCTTGAAGAGAAGGTTTTCATGTCAACCCATTAAGGTATGTTACTAGAGAGAAAACATTGTATGCTTACTTAGAAAAATTATTTATAGACTCTAATGATGCACACAGGCATGGTTTGATAAGTTCAACTTAGTTATGGCATAAGAATTCAAATGGTGTGTCGAAGATCACTCAATTTTTATCAAAAAGAGCTCAATAAGATATGTTAACAGTATGTGCAGATAATATTTTGTTGATAGGTAGTGATAGAGTTGACATCAAGGCAACAACAAAATACTTAGTACAACATTTTGTCATCAAAGAGAATGGAAAAACCAAGATATTTATTGGACATCGAGTTTGCATATTCAAGAAACCATAAAGTTCTTTTACAAAGTATGCCCTTGATTTATTAGAGGAAACTAGATTCCCAAGGTGCAAACATGAACACACCCCTATTGAGCAAATTGCTATATTTTGGAACACATCTTTTGAGCCTATTCAAGATGTTGGAAGATATTGCAGATTGATTTAGAAGCTGATCTACCTTATTGTTACTTATCCAAATATCTCATATGTAATTAGCCTTCTTAGTCAAATGCATGAGCCAAAAACGATTCATTAGTATGGTGCTATGAGAGTTATTACTTACATCAAAGGAAATTCAAGCAAAGGGTTAATTTATTCTAAACATGGACACTTGCATACTGAAGCTTGCTTACATATAAGATATACAGGTAAAAAAGGTGATAGAAAATCTATATCTAACTATTGTATTTATGTAAGTGGTACATTGTTACATAGAGAAGTAAGAAGTAACATGTTAGGGTCCAATGTTAAAGTAAAATATCGATCTATAACATACACAACTAGTGAGATGATGTAACTTAAGTCTCTTTTGATTGAGTTGAGGATTAAGGTTAAACTACACATGAATATGTATTATGATAATGAAACGACCATCTTCATTGCTAGTAATTTGACTTTCCATAAGTGCACTAAGCATATAGAAGTGAATTGCCATTATATCCATGAATTGGTACTTGGAAAAACACTTAATACTCTTTACACTAGGTCCTTACAACAAATTGCAGATATTTCTACGTAAGGGTTAAATGCTAGTGTTTTCAAAGAATTATATAATAAGCTAGGAATGTATGATCTATATACTCCAACTTAAGAAAGAGTGTTAGAACTTATATTACTGTTACATGGGTAATCAAGTAAATGGATCTGCAAGGAAGTAACTTCCATATGTAAGCTTTGTAATCTCTCTTTTGTGGAATAATAATTTCACTTTCTTCTTCTCCACAAAAAAAATTAAAACTTTCCTTAAAAAATTACTTCAAGAGTAGTTCTGGATGCTGCCACAGGCAGGAAGACGGATACAGTTTATGAAAAAAATTTCTATCAAAAAGGAAAATTCAACAGGATAAAAAGACAGTATTAATACCAAGCGAGAAATATAAGATGCAAGTTCACCATCCTTCTGTCGAAGTGCTGATTCAAATGCACTTGGTGTCATGCTTTTCAAATAATAATGAGACATTTCTCCAGAGTTTCTCCTATCTGCGAAAGAACCCTCTGAAGAATCCAGAGATGTCTGCAGAAAATAGCTCTCTTCCATGCTTCCAAGACTACCTGCACTTAAAAGATTCCTAACAGGAACCTTTCCTGTTGGAAAAGAAAGTTTAATAGACCACAGTACAGTCAAATAAAATGCTCAACAGAAGTGAGCAACAAAATAAATAGAGATATTTTTCTTTACCATTTTCTTCATAAGCTCTAGTATGCTTCAGGATTGGATCCTGATCCACAGAAGATTCAAGATGAGAACCTTCTGGTTCTAATCTCGTAGACTTCTCCCGTTCAAGATCCTGTAAGATACAATCAATAAATACCGAATTTCTTTCTAACAAATAACTATTTGAAACTTTGAGATTACCTTCATAAAGAAAATGGTGCCAAGCATGAATAACCAAAGAATGCCAAAAAAAATATCAGAAATAAACTAAATTATGATGTGATAGTCAACAGTTAATTTAGCAAACTTATGGCCCTAGAAATTCTTTTCCTATAATCTAAATGACATGAAATTACACTCACCATCCAGATCTTTCAGAAAGACCTTGGATGCATTTTAACAAACTTATTGAGCCCATCATTAAATAGAGCATCACTATATTTAATCTTGCCTTTTCTAGAAGTTCTTTCTGCACCAATACTTCTTGTAACTCTTTTCTGTGTTTCGTTCTTAGTTCCCTCAGTTCCTCTTCAAGTTGCTTAGCACGACCCTCATGAGTTGCAACTTCCTCCATTGCTGCAAGGTATTCTTGTCTGTTCTCAGATGCCCTCTGCCTCTCCTTGTCAAGTGATCTGCTTAGCTGGGTTTGCTCTGTTCTAAGGCATGCAATCTGCAAATTACATCAGCAATTACCTACTATTGATTGAGACCTATGTATGTGCACCACAGAAATGTGCATGCACTTATGTTTCTAAAAGATGGAGGGAAGAACCTGAGTTTCTAAAACAGTCATTCGGGATAAAGTTTGAGAAAGACGATTATTCATCAAACGCTCTTTCTCTTCAGAAGCTGCAGCTTTTGCTTCTGCAGCCTGTCGTTTCAAAATTCAAATGTCACATTTAGAACTTCTTCCTCAAAACCTTGTATTAGAAATACTGTACAACTTCAATTTCATGTACCTCAAGTCTAGAATTCAGATTTGCCTCTACACCAGCCCAAGCTTCTGCTTTTCTGGCAGCTGCTTCCTGTGGGAATTGAAATAAAATTAAACATGCTGTATCATGTTGTCCTTTTTGGATTATGCGGTATTCCAAAAATAATGGGATATTCATTTGATTAGTCACTGTTCCAGAAACAGACAACAGGATATTGAAAGAAATCATGAAGTCTGATAATAAGAAAAGAAAATTAAAAGAAAGTGATAAAAGGATCTATGGATGGATGTACTCATAAACATAACCCACTAACTACTCTAACAGGGGATTGGCAGAATAGAAAGCAAATACATAAAACAAGAAAAGTTGACAGTTGGCTAGCATTAGAGTAGATTGAATAAAAGCTCGTCAAGTACCATGCTGTAGGCTTTGAATATTTACTAGGCAAGGGGACCCACCTGCATAGCTTCAATCTGCCTAAGCAATGGTCTGGTTGATTCAGGTACCTGTGCGATTAGCTCATTATACCGAAGGTCACTTGCCTAAGACAAGCACATGAACAAATTATTAATCTCACAGAAGATTGACCATATCCTTGTGGCATAGAAGATTTAATCAAAGGAAATATATGACACACCTGGTAGCGCTTTTGAACATCATCAATATCTCTTTGAAGCATGTCTTCTCTAAATGCTGCCTAAACATCAACAAATGATGCAAGATGTAATACTAAACCAGGGGAAATTTTGGCTATTTAATATTACAAGAAAAGACCATTTAATCTACAACATAAGAACAAAAAAATCAGCAAGATGTCACCAAGTATTGCATTTAGCATAGCTTATTAGACATCATGAGAGTACCTGGCGCTCAGTTCTACTAAGAGTCTGTCTTAACTCTTCAAGTGTTTGAACCAACATGGCTTCACGTTCAGCAGCTTCTCTCAAGCGATTCTCAAGTTCAACTTTTGCTTCATTGTTGGCTCGTGTCTCTGCTAATGTCTCAGCCTCTTTTGCCACACTTAATGCATTTGAATAAAATTCTTTTTGAGTAGCAAGCTCTGCTTGATTTCTCTCAATTGTTTCTTGCAACAGCTTCTCTGTAGCTGCTTTATCTCTTTTGATGCTCTCTACTTTTGTTTCCTCTACCTAAATAAATGGACAAATTTATGAAATATATTTCTTCATGAAAACAAATACATCAATCATACTTTTTAAGGTGAGTACCTAGACAATAAAGTGTGAATTGACATAATGCATATTAGCAACATAACTTTAACACCAAAGTATATATTTTGATCATGCCTAGTTTGACACAAAATGTCTTGAAAACTCCAACACCTAAACCCTTTGTGTAGATACCAATTATCTGCTCCAAAGATTGCATATATGGAGTAAAGATAAACCTTTGCATCACCATGTCTGAAACGAAATAACAGTTTACCTCAATATGTTATATTCATTCATGGAATATGTGATTGTTAACAATAAGTATGGTAGTTTGATTATCACAATGCATCTCCATAGCTGCCTTAACAATGAAATCAAGCCTACCAATAAGGACTTGAGTCACATCATCTCACAAGCCATTTATACTATTGGACAATACTCTTCTTCTACACTAAATTGAAATACCACATTCTACTTTTTGCTTCTCCAAGTAACAAGATTCCTCCTAACATAAGTATGATAACTTGAAGTAGACTTTCTATCACATTCACCTCCTACATAACCTAAATCAAAAAAGATGTCAACTTTGAGATGATGGTTTCTTTTACAGATAAGGCATTTGCATGGGACCCCTTTGATATACTCAAGCACATACAACACCCCTTCTTAATGGACAATCCTAGGTTCATGCATCAATTGAGAGAGCAAACCAGCAACATAAGTGATATCAAGTCTAGTGATAGTCAAGTAGACCAACTTGTCAATCTTCTATATTTGTCAAGTCCTTTAGGAGACTAGAGGAATTATCCTTAAAGGATGAACTTTGCTTTATAGACATACTTTCAAACTGGCAACCTAAAAATCCTATCTCCTACAATAGATCTAGAGCAAGCAAAGATAACATCATGCTCCCCCTCAAATAGGCAAACTTAATGCCTAAAAATTACCATAATTTGCCCATATCCTTGATGGGAAAGTGTCTGAAGATATTCTTTTGTCATTTGTCATACGAATGCATATTAAATTAATATGCAATCAAAATATCAACATAATTAGTAACGATAACATTGCTAATTAGAAATCCTTGGTAGAAGACCAAGTGATCAACAATACATCTTTAAAAACTGCCTTACTTAACAATTCTATTGAATTTTTCAAATCAAGCTCAAGGATTTTGCTTTAGTCCATAAACAACTATTCTTTGATGATAGACATAATCCCCCCCTCAAGCAACATACTTGAGGTTGTTCAATGAAGTCACTATAAAGAAAAACATTTTCAATATCTTGCTGATAAACCTCCTAAGCTTCATTTAAGATTATAGACAAGTACTCAAATGGAGTTCAAGCAAGTAACCAAAGAGAAAGTCTCCACATAATCAACACCATATATCTAGCTAAAACCCCAAACAATAACGAGCATTATACTTGTCCATTGAACCATCACCCTTATGCTTGATAATGTATACTCATCTAAAAGAAACTATATTGACATTTACAAATCAAAGCACCAATTCCCATATGCTAATGATGTGAGGCATCTTCTCATCTATAATGGCCTTTAGTGAGAGAGTAAAGCTTCAAGGTAGTTCTTAGAAATAGACTCATAAAAAAAAGATAGAGCAAATTGGGAAAAGAGGTGTTCAATTGATCATGGCAAACAAAACTAAAAAAAAAGATGAAGCATGCATATTCTTATACCTTTCCTTGGAGCAATGGGTTGCTTAAATGGCTTTAGCAATGATTGAAGAGGATCGATAGCAAAGGTAAAGGGTTGACTCAATACAAAGGATGACTATGCTTTCTAGCATCAATAGTATAACAGCAATGGACAAGAATTCTCTAGCTCCTTGTCCAAAAATTGCTTACATTTGTAGAGAGCAACAAAGGTAGCTAAGGTAGAGGAACAATACTAATATGACCATAGAATTAAAGTATAGTTGGGATTCATAGAAAGTGATGTTAGTAGAGACTAAGTAGTGTCTAATAAGAGGATGATAACAATGGTATCATCATTGAATTTGAGAATAACAAACAAAAACACGCTTTAAAGACTAAGGAATTAACTTATTGAAGGCTAGGGATAAGTTTTGAACAAAGACATACACCTAAACACCCTAAGAGGAAGTAAAAAGAGCTTAACATTAAGGGCATCTTGTTAATGAAATAGGGCATAGTGAGTATCGCATTAGACCAAAGTACCTAGAAACAAGTATCTAAATTATAAGAGTATGGACAATATCAAGGATATGTCGATGTTTGTGTTCAAATATATCATTTTATTTTGAAGTATGAGTACAAGTGGTTTGACGTGTGATTACCAAAAAACTACAAATTTTGAATAGCAAGTAGAGTAAATTCTAAAACATTATCATTGTGAAGAAATTTAGGTATAATGGAAAAGCAATTTCTGATTATTTTAATAAAGATTTTTAATACACCCAAGATGTGGCAATGATCATACAATAAATAAACTCAAAATGCATGAGAGTAGTCATCAACAAACATAATATATGACTGGATACAAAAGAAAAATGAGTCAAACTCCAAACATCACAATGGTGTAACTTAAATAAACTTTAACTCAACACATGACACAACCAACGAAATGTAGAACAATGAGGTTTACCTAATTGACACAGCTCATAATTAAAAGGTAAAATCAATGCCCAAGGAAGTGTTTGCTACAACTTTTTATGGGACAGGTGTTTAAGTTGCATGCACAACAAAATAAAAGGCTCGAACAATCAAGGTCTCTGTGTGGAACCAAACCAATCTTCTATTCCATTTGCAAATCTTGAAAAACATAATGAAAGAGAAAAATGTTACAAAACAAAGTAACAACTTGGTAAGGACCCAATAGACAATAGATAAACAAAAACGTTAAGAGCATAAAGGATACAGTCCAAAGTAAGCTATAAAGAGACTTGAACCACCCCATCTCTGAAAACAAGGTAGCTATGATATTGGCAATAGAATAGATTTGATGGTAGATAAGTGGGGGGATCTCGTATACCTAACATATGGCAAAAAGTGCCTAAGTTAATTATTCAAAAGTTGTTCATAGAGACCAACAAAGCAAGGTGATGGAGTGGCATGTGATGGATGTAGTGGCACAATCTTGGCATTTCTTCAAATGGAGAAGTGCAAAATATTCATTTAAAAACAAGGTGGCTGTCAAAGCAAAGGCAAAAGTAGGAACAACAGATAAACTGACATCAGACACCTTAATAGAAGTTTGTGCCTAAGCAGGTGTGCTAAATTTCTCCCAGCAACAATCTCATCTGTGATTGGTCTAACCAAAATGTCAATAAGGTTGACAGCCACAATCATCAAACTAGCCATTATAGCCTCTTTTCCTTTGGCCACAACCTTGATGGCAGCCATGCCAAATTTATCACCAACCAAGATAAGAGCAAGAACAAAAATCAGTAGCACCTTGGAGAAGGTGGCCTAGAGATCAAAAATGGTGCCACTAGAAGGTATCTAAGACTAAATTGAAGCCAAGAGATCAAAGTTCAGGCTATGCAAGTAGGTAGTCACAACTAACTCATCTTTACATCAACAAAGCACGGTGATATCAAAAGTGAGAGGCTGATGAATGTCCAACTCGTCAAATAATGCATAAAAGGCATTAAAGTAGTCTTGAACCAATCAATCTCCTTGTCTGGATGTAAAAATTTGTTCATAAATACCAAATATGCATGTGGTGTTCTTCTCATGACCACAGATAGTTTTCAAGATGTCTTATTTATATTTTCTTAGTTGGCATGCGAAGCATGATGTTGCAGGTAATAGATGATTCAATATTATTGATTGTCTAGGACTTAAAAGCAACAACATTAATACACCAATTCTCATATATAGAGTCTTTTGTGTCAGAACCAGAGTTGATGATATGGTGTTGCTTACAATGAGAAAGTAGAAAAACTTCAAAACTATTTGTCCACAACAAATAGTAGTTGTCATTGAATTTCTCTAATGTACCACCCAAGTTCTTCTCAAAAGAATCATTTGTAAACATCTTGAAATCCAAAAAAATGTTGGACAATAGCAAGAATCACTAGTGGAATGTACCGATGGTAGAAAGAGAGGACAATTGATCTTAGGGTGGCTGCGAAAGAGGTAGTCGACCCTAGAAGGGCTGATAGGAAAATCTTATGCTAGGAGAAGGGCCGGTGGTGAACTGGAAGAGGGCCAATATTGACCTAGCAAAGTGGGCTGGCGTTGAATGCCTTTGATCTCCTTTTCTTTGATACGTAAAGGAGAAGAGAGACTATATTTCATATAGTGTGTTACACACACACACACATATATAGGGTAATGGATAAGTGAATATCCATTTACCTAGTAAGAGACCCATATACATAATGCATATTAGTAGCATGACTCTAACATATATGTATCAATGAAATATGATATTAGTATCACTACACCATATATATTTATGTTATCTTAAGATTATTTATGAATGTGAATGTTAGGAAATAATAGGGCTAAAACTACACATAATTATTACTAAATATGTATCAATATATATAATATATGATTAACCAAATATTAATATTTGAATGGACACCAAGGCATCCAACCACCCTAGCTTATCACCTAGGTGCCTTAAAAAGTATGAAATAAATCTACAGTTTGAATTCTTATTTTTTATGGTGAAAGTAGATTGTATTGATAGCATAATGTTTCTATATATAAAGGCTACATACAAGAGATAAAACAAATCTAACTAATGTAAAACTAAACCTACTTACACAGCACTACCAACTCTTGTACTCTAACACTCCCTCTCAAGTTGAAGTATCTAACTTAAAATAGACTCATACATGAGTAAAACTAAAACAAGATAAACAAAGAGAAACAAAATAGACGAGTAGAAGTAATATTATGTAAGTAAGAGGGACAATTGAATCCTAGTTGACCAGATAAAAAAAACTTACACACATACAAATATTATCAATCATCCAATAAAGATGTGAATTACTAAAACGTGAGGTATCTACAAAACCCCAAATCTCATAAAGAATACATAAATTTTGATGGAGCAA
Source organism: Cymodocea nodosa (assembly GCA_036874045.1). Lineage (NCBI taxonomy): Eukaryota > Viridiplantae > Streptophyta > Magnoliopsida > Alismatales > Cymodoceaceae > Cymodocea > Cymodocea nodosa. The sequence goes on from CM072336.1 coordinate 21,689,200, forward strand.
CACTACTACAACGTTGAAATTCACACAAGAACATAATTAATTTAATTGGAGATTGATAATGAAGTACTAATTTTTGGTCTGTTTTTCTCTCTCTCTTTTTTCTTTTATTCTCTTTTTAAATTTTTTTTACTTCCACCATATATTTTTATCAATGTCCTCTTCTCCCTTTTTTTTCTTTCTTTCCTCCTTTTTTTTCATTTTTTCTTTCTTCCCTTATCCCTCCTTCTCGACTTCTCCCATATGTCTTTTTCATCCATTTGTCTACAACATTAATGGGTGTAGATGGTGACAATAGTGGCAACAATGGCAAAGAAACAAATGTGTTAGGCACTAAACATCGGGAGAGATGCACATATAGAAGGAGAACACACTGGATAAAGGTCAAGCTGTGGTGGTTGAGCAACAGAGGCATGTAAGAAACTATGAAAAGAAGATTTGTAGAGAAAACACACACTAGGGAGGCTTAAAGAGGGGTACTTCCATTAAATGTCTACAAGGAGGAAGAGGTAGAAGGTAGACAACGAAGCAGAGGAGGGGTTTTAGTGCCAATCAAGGAGAGAGGATGAAAAAATAGGTCGCCAATAGTATGGTAGGGAGAGAGGAAGGTGACAACTAAGGTTTTCCTCCTCCCTACCTAAAACATCTACACTTTATGAACTTTCAAAACCTAAAGCTCTCATATCATAAGAAAACAAAAAATATGGTAGAAGTAGATTCCAAATGATATGGTGAAATACAACGTATGGTTCTCATACCACAGTTTGAATTCAAGATTGATAGAATTGTTGCATTTTGTTGATGAGTATAGAAACAAGATAATATAAAACAGAGTTGTAGCTGTGCTTTTCTCCCTTTGGAAGAAATATGTAGATGCATTTAATTTAAAAATAATGAAGTCAACTATGATTCAACAACAATCAATCTATCGATCAAATGCCTAAATCCCATTGTGTGTCAGCAACGTGGATGTTTTTGTCTCCATCTTTTTCTATTTATTGCTATATTGTCTGTTATATTATTTCTATTCATTGTGTATAGGCAAACTTACAAGTATATTGTTTTCTGATCTGCAGGTATAGATAGCATTAGTAGTCACCAGACTCAGTACCATTTTCTTCTGGACTCACTTTTTGGCTCAACAAATTTAATTCCCTTTAAATTTAGGGAGAGTCTAAGATATCCTTGAGGGTACCATTAAATTTTATTGTGTTCCAAATTTAGTGAATATTGACCATTTATTCAAATATATGAATGATAAGATTTAAATCTAAAAATAAGCACTTATAACTACCAAAAAAGTAGTTATTTCCATGTGAAAAACATCAGGAGTACCATAGAATTTTCCATAAGTTCATCCATTTTAAATTCAAGATCCTCCCCCCACCATATCCCCATGCACCACAAGACAACAGATTCAATTAGAATTATATATCAAATAGGTACCTGAAGTTTTGAATTAAGCCTCTGCTTCTCTTCTTCAAATTCTCTAATCTGTTTTCCACACAAAAGAAAGATAAAATACATGTACAATGTTCATAGTGTATTAAAATGATCTGCTTTCGATTGCTAATTCATGCCTGTGCCCTTAATTTTCTGATAGTAGCTTCCTGAGTAGCTTGCTTTTTGGATAAGGTTTCACCTGCAAGCCAAAATAAAAAAGAAAACCAAAATTAGAAAAGAATATAGCATGATAGCTCGACAAAGCCAGGAACAATTGTTCTATAAGTCTAATAGGAACTGTATGCAAGTGATTTCAAGGTAGAGTGTAACATAACAGGGGTTCAATGAGCTAAATACACAACTAAAAACCCATGAATTTATGAATTTTAGCAAGATTTAAAAGGAAGCTGGAGAATATTCTTGTTCATGTTTCGCAAATAAATTATGGTAAAAAACAGGATACATTATGCTCTCATAGACTGGTAGTAAGCTATATTGATACCTATGTGAAAGTTTTACTTAGAAAACCAGAAGACAATAGTCATTTTAAAAAAGGCATCTTAAATAAAGTCAATGTTCATATTGTAGATGATATGACAGAATGACATAATCTTGATAATGTATACAATTTCTTTTAGTAAGAACTTATCAGAAACTTCTGCAAGGGAATGAGAATGGTAAAGCAAGGATCTTTTAAGGGTATACCTTCAGCCATAACTTGACTGATGATTTCATCCTTTTCCTTTAAAAGAGCAGTGACGTCATTCTTTTTGTTTTGTTCTCTCCGTAAGGTGTCCCTTTCCCTAGTAAGAGCATACACCTGAAGAAGAGAATAGAGGGGGGAAAACTCATGTAGATATTGCTGACGACCAGTTGCATATATAAGATACAAATTCATGTAGATCACAAACAGCTAGTTTTCCAGTTATCTTTCCAATATGTGGAAAATTATGTGATAAGCATCTTACCCCAAGAGAAATAGCAAAAACCGTGCAATTTATGTATTTTCTTTCAAATGAGATTCTTCCGTGTGGAGCAATCAGTTTTTTTTAAAAAAAAAGGAGCTGGCAGAATTTTATTAATCAATAAGACTCTTCCAAGTACAACTGATCCTTCAAAGCCCAGAAAATCACATTTCATGAGATTGCCTTCCCACTCTTTAAAAGAACAATGAGAGTAGTATAACAAATCTCCCTTTGTAGAAGATTCCCCACAGAAAATAGCTTTATTCCTCAACAACCAGGTACACCAACACATGGCATGCACCACCAAGACCAGCCCCTGCCTTGTTTCATTCTTCCTGTCTTTAATTATTCCAAGTACTGAGTCTAGGAAGCTATCAAAAGAGTCGAACGTCAGTCCTCCCATAATCACCTTTGGAAAGATAGATACCATGTATGCTTCACAAATCCACAAGCAAAGAATAAATGGTCACATTTTTCCTCCTTTCATATCTGAGCTACCAGCCCATTTGCTGCAATGTACTTTGGTAATCAGCCAATTGTGTCCCAACAGCCACATGAAAAGTTTCACCTGCGGTGGATATATAGTCCCCCACACTAATGAGGCAAGCCTCCATCTGTCCCCCTTCTTGGTATTCATCAGATTGTAACAATCAGAAACAGAAAACCCCCTTCCTATCCCTATTCCAACAAATTATGGCCATGCCTGTGGGTTTGCACAAGCCATCCAATCATAGAAGCAACGCAGATCCATTTCCTGATCTTCAAATTTCTTCAAAGGCCAAGTTCTAAGTCCAAGAATGATAAGCCCAGATCCTATATCCACGACCCTAGCATTCTTCCTAGTGGAAATACCATAGATTCTTGGGAAAGAGTCCTGGAGAGAATTCACATCCACCCAACTGTCTTGAAAGAATAAAATTGTCCTACCACTCCCCAAGCAGAAATAGGTATGGAACAAACTGAAACCAGCAAAAGGACTCCCTGGAAGCACCTTTTGAAGAGTAATTACTTAACAAGATCCTGCACCATAGAGCTTCCTTTTCAGACCATAGTCTCCATAGCCGCTTGCATAACAATGCCTTGTTAAATTCCTTGATAGGACAAACACCCAAACCTCCTAAAGAATTAAGTTTACACACTTCCCGCAAAGCAATCAGGTGCAGCCCATTCTCCCCACACCCCTTCCACAGCTACCTTCTGAACAGGGATTCCAGAGCCCTGATCACCCAAGTTGGAAGAGGAAAAGTGGACATGTAGAAACAGGTATGTTATGAAGGACACTTTTGAGCAAAGTGAGCCTGCCACCAAAACATAGATATTTGCCCTGCCAACCTTGCAATCGCCTTTCAGCCTTATGAATAACATACCACCAGTCAGCTTTCCTAGGCTTATTGAGAGAAAGAGGGAGCCCCAAGTAGTGCATCGGAACCTTTTCCATGCCACAGAAGAATCTTTGCTGCTCTATTAGTCTCTTCAAGTGGGGCATTGATGACAACTAAAGAGATTGGAGAAGACAGACCAGTGGGAGACCCAAAAGACCACCTAAATCAAGGGTCTCTCCTCAAACAGCTAGGAAGCTATGCCACAACACCAAGGCAAGCACTCCAAAGTATCCTTACCCGAACAACTGCATTTCTTGCACCCACAATGCTTCCCTTCATGGTGCATTAAGGAAGCACATGAGAAAATTCCCACCAAGAGACATTTAACCCACCAACCTTGGCAAACTCTCCATCTTGAATTCAACCACGATTTGAGCCTTTGGACCTTGAAAGCTAATGCCCAACAAACCAAATCTACACAAACGCTGTTGCAACACATCCAAGGCTAGAACCCAGCCCACCTCCAATGTAGGAGACTCACCACCAGAACCATAATTGCTAAAGGAACCATCTCCTTTGCATCAAGAAGAGAGTCCTTCCTATTAGGACAAAAGAATGCCCTATGACCCAAACCCTTGCACTCCCAGCACTTAACCAAGTCCTTGCAATTCACCATGTGATGATCCTTCCCCAAGTAATGCAAACATTGGCCATCAATCCACCATTTCGTTTGCCTTCTCCTTGTCAAACACCTTTGACATTAAGCATTATCGATGTCTTCCCCCTCACTGTTTGAGACCTCGTCAACTTTGTCACTCTAAGACCCCTAAACGTCCCCAACCTACTTTCTTCACCAAGAATCCTGATTGGCACAGTCATCTTCCTCCCCCAAGTAACTCATCTTTCACTTCAAGTGAAGCAATTTACTTATCATGTGATACTTGTTAATTAATTGAATTTTGTGAATTAACAAGTTTTCAATGTGGATGCTAATTCAAGATCCATATTCATACAAAAGTTAATGTTTTTTCAACAACCATCTAGTTCAAGGCAATAGCTTCTCATGTTGATCTTATCTTCATTTCTTTTCCTTTTCATGTTTTGTCCCATGCCATTTTTAACAATGGTTGCTTGGCTGAATCTAGAGTGGCTCACTCATGTTATCAATCATGACAAGCTCCAAATTAGTATTATTTCAAGTGTTGGAGGCCTATCGCACTTACCCTAGTTATGTGGACCTTTTGTAGATCAATTTATTAAATATATATTTTTAAGGTTTTCCAATATCTTTCCTTGCAAAAAACTGAAGTATATACAGGTTTGATGGAATATCACTAAAATATACATAATTTGTGAAATATATAATTATATAGATTATTGAAATATACATATTAGTAGTATTACACTTCATATTTTAATGTTATCTTAAGAACAATTTATGTACTTGAATATTATTTAAGAAATAATAGAGCTAAAGGTACTTATAATTATAATTAAATATGTATATATATATATATTATATATTTAAAACAATGATAATAATCTGAGACATAATCCCACTAATGTGAGGTCAATTACATAAATTCTTTTCTTCCAAATATATCTATCTATTGTCAAGTTTTCGGTTGAATTATATAAATTTAAATTTTTTCATGTAATTCCTAATCAAATAGGTTTAAGTCTACCTCTACTTCTTTTAATTTCTTCTACACTAATTAAATATTCCCTCCTAATTGGTGTATTCCTTAGTCTCCTAAGGATACAACTAAACCACTTAAATCAATTTTCTCTTATCTTCAATAGGTACAAATACTCTATTCCTAATAAAATCATTTTTAAACTTATCTAATATACCCAATAATATATGTTTTAACAATAAAAATAAATACTTAAATAGGCTCCTAAACGCCCAGACTATTGGTCAGGTGCTTTGACACCTTAATAAGAATATATCTGAATTAACCATAAGCAATCAGTCTAGCTTTGCATTTATCAATTTTTCCATTTGATTTGTGTTTCATAGCATGAACTCATTTGTAGGTGATTACACTTGTCCCAACAAATCGAGTCACTAACTCTCAAATATCACAGGATATCAATATTGTTATTTCCTCATCTATAGATGTTGCCTTTATATGAGGGAAAAGTGCCTCCTAGTAATTTTTAGGAGCAAACTCAAAAGACACGGACAAGATAGAACTATAAGAGGATGGATGAAGAAGATCATATGAAACAAAATGAGAAATGAAATGTGTAATACAAGAATGTATATTTTTTATAGTATAAAGGTCAGAATTAGTGGTAAGTTGATTTGCATCAATGGAAGACGGCCATGTCAAGGTTGATATATCTACGATAAGAGAATTGTCACCTATAACATCTAATTCAACCGGAGACAACAATGAAGACACTTGACCTTAGATGTAGTGCCATTAAAATAAGACAGACTCAACAAAGATGACATCAACAGATTAAAAAAATCTCATAGTGGGTGGATTGAAAACATGTATAACCCTATGAATTCTAAAGTTATCCACAAAGACACACTTGACCACCCTAAGAGACAACTCCTCAAGTCTAGGAGAGAAAGCCAAAATAAAAATAACCCAACACCCTAAGGGGTAAAGAGAAGAGCTTAGCATCTTGATGGAGCTATTAAAGACCAATTTCTTCTCCCAAAGGGATAGATGGCATCTTATCTAGCAAATATGAAGTGGTGAGGATACAAACCACAAGTGTTTTGAGGCATACATCTGCAACATAATAGTGCACATAACATTTAATATATGTCTATGCTTCACTTCAGAACACTATTTTGGCAATGCATGTGAGGTCAGATAGTCTGATATCCACAAAGAAGCACAATAAGATTGAATGCTAGGCTAAATAAACTCAAGAGCATTATTAGCACACAAACATTTTGAAGTGTTGGTTAATTGATTTCTATTTCATTAATAAAAATTATTGAATACATCAAGGGCATGACTCTAATCCTTAAGCAAATAAACTCACATAAAAATCAACAAAAATAGTATGATAATAATGATTCACCTAACATACATTAGACTTTAGCTAGAGCTTGGATTTCACCACGAACAAAATCAAACTATGCCTCAATATTAGATGAAGACAACTAAAGGTAGCATGATGATATTTATCTAACACAACTCACCATCCAAGAAGACATTGAACACCAATGTAACCTGTGCTGCAGTTTCTTTTGAGAAGGGTGACCTAACTAGTAATGCCAAAGGATGTGAGATTAAGAAATGAATGCTAAAGATGCCAATCCTCGTGATATGTTATCACAAACCAATAGGTACATATCATATCTCTACTTACAATTCAAGCTAATCCTCACTTTAAACCAAAATCAGTGAACTTCCCATTCAATTTCAAAAACCGTGTGGTTTACATGCCCCCACAATCACCCCCTTTAAAAGTCTGATGTCTATGACTACATTTAGCTATCATGGCTGATTGATCTATTACTAGGGCAAGCATGGTTGTGGAAATCTGGAGGACTTTGGAAATAGTAGTCGGTAAGTTTAGAACAATGTCTTCCTCTAAGATCTATCCTCATATCTATGAAGAGAGTCAAGTACAGACTAAAGAGAAATGCACTCCTCTGAGTATTGTCTCATCTTGCAAAGATTGCTAGTGAGTGGTTAGTGTACATCAAACTCACGATAGTTTATTTAACTAATGACAATGAGGTAAATATAAATAGGGTGCATTAGATACATGAATCTAAATGGATATCCAATAACCTAACTAATGAGACTCTAACACATAATAATTCTAATAAGGATGGTATCCAGCAATAAAAAGTAACATATGTGCAATAATAAGAGTCGAGAGGTAAATCAACATAATTTCTCTATGTGCAAACTGAATAATGACAACCTGGACTACTCTGAACAACTTTATACATGTAAATACAGGTGTCAGAAGAAGAGAAATTCCAATAACATTATTCAGAAAAAAAGAGATTCCTATGAAACTTTTTGTATAAGCATATACTGAATATTTAAATTTGTAGGAAGACTAATAACCTTTCTTTCCAGAAAAGAGACACGCTGGTGGTACTCCTCTCTCAGCGCATCGTTTTCAGCTTCTACTGATTTTTTCTGTAACACATTAGCCAAGAATTCAAGAATCAGATTTTCTTGCAGATATCCTAAGTCAAATTACAGAAGAGTGTCAGTAATACAATTTATTTAGTAATAGTCTAATAGCACAGAAAAAATCACAAATGGTACCATTAAACATTGATAACCTATATGATAGATAAACCTAAAAGAGGAAATTGATCGCTTGCATTGAATAAGAACCCTATCTACGAGAAAAAGATAAATGGAGATAGACCAAATTAATTTCCAAGGTAGTGAACAGGAGACTATGCTTTTATACAGTAACAACCCATGTCATAATCCTACTATGTGAGTTCAATTGTATGAATATTTTTCTTCCATGTATTTCAATCAATAGTTAAATTTTTAGCTAAATTTAAATCTTTTCTTATAATTCCTAGCCAAGTAGTTTTAGATTTTCCTCTGCTTCTATTAGTTTCTTATACACAACCTTCTAAAGATATGATAAAACGACCTACATTGATCCTCTTATCTTTAATTAATGCAACTCTTAAAGAGACCGTGCTTTTATATAGGCCAAAATTCTGAAAGAACGCAGAAGTGACATTCAGTATGATATGTGTATATCTTCTTACACAAGAAATCTAGTGTTTCCTAGTCTCAAGGGCAAATTGCATTATTGATGCAGTACACCAAAAGTTCCAATCTTTGTAACTTCAAACTTCAAAGTTAGTCAAGCAATGGCCCAAAATGTAACTCCAAAGTTAAAAACTTTCATCTAAAACACTATATCCAAAATTAGTTAATAAATGCATATACACAATGTAAAGAACATAGTTTTTATCAGGCTCGTTAAGGGGAATTCAAAAGTTCAGATGAAAAGTGCACAATATCACAGCAAACCTACAGTAATTGGTCACCTTAAAGTTTGACACTTGATAAAATTGATACACTAAAATTGTGAAGCATCCTAATTTTGAGTTCTCAGTAAAAATATAATGTGTATAGGCCTCTACCTTGAGATCCACGATTGCCGACTTCAGAAGCTCATTTTCATTCATTAATTTTGCAATTTCATCAGCTTTAACCTGTAAATAATAGATGAGAAAAAATTCAAAATTTCGCTGGAAAAATAACAGCAAAATCTCCTATATGACCAGAGAGTAATTGAGAACGAAAATTGATGTGCAAGAGAAGCAAGAAAACTGTAACATGAACAATATATAAAAAATGCCATGGAATGTGACCATAAACAACCAATGCAGCACCAAGCTTCATATGGATATTGAAGTTCCTAATTCAGACAAGATGGTTTTGTTGAAACTGTCAGAAACAATCAATCAACATGACAGTCACTAGCCGATGCAAAAACTAAACTACTGCATTAAGCCATCAACAATACCATGCACATGACTATGTAAGACTTGCAGTATAGACACAAGTACAAGTCTTTTTCCAACTTTCAAGCACTGTTATCTCCATGTGCCCCAATGATGTACTTTACAGTTAGTGAAACTCCTTTTTGAAAAATAAGAAAATGAACTAAAATAAATACTACTAGCTAAAATTTTAGTGGTGAAGTAACATGATATCCTATTGTCTGTACTAATTGCATGAATAAGCAACTTGTATTCATTATTTTTAGGTCATAGTTTTCTAGATCGAACAAGAACCACAACTTTTCACTGATCCAGATTGGTTTTTGGCTACCCAATCTAATAATCAGGCATATTATCAAAAATCTCTTGGATAGGCCAATTTTGAATCATGGATCAGATCCAAATCAGCATATAGATCAAATCCTAGGACTTTTGCATTGAACAGATCTGGATTGGTCAATCATTTAAAAGGATTGATAAATCCATTTCACCAATCGATACCAAATGAATTTGACAAGCTCCAAGTGATTTCCCCCCCTCTCCTCCTCTTCAATCCTCGTAATCTACACTTCAACTGGGCAGATCTTTGTTCTATGCAATAGAAGGCCCCTAATCTACATGCTAAAGATGTTTTTCTTGGGAGAAGGCATCAAATCAATACTTGATTTCTCTTCTACAACCTATCTTAAAGGGAATTCTCTTCTTCATCTCAGTTCTTTCATTTTAAAGCGGATCAAAGATATTTATGACTTTTTCATAATTTTCAAATTTTATGAATGTTAATGATTTTCTATGAGTATTAGTATTTTTAGAGAATATTGAAGATTTTCAAAAAATATTAGCAATTTTCATTGAATATTGGTGATTTTCAGCAAACATATTTTGTGAATTGCATTGATTCCATTTGATCAATCATGAAAAGGATGAGTTTTTAAGCTATGTTATTAGTCCTACTTGCAGTAGTGGAGAAGTTGAGTGGATCAAACCAAAGTGTAACTATGAATAGGAACTTGGTGGAAATGAATATCTTAGTTGGCTCCATGGGTTACCTATTGATAACAAAAGGAAAAGCCAATATAGATAATGTGGAAAGAAAATAAGAGGAGGTGACATGACTAGATTGAAATAACATTTAGTTAGTGATTAAAATGATATTGCTAAGTATCTTTCATGTATTGTCCTTGTCAAAGATCAAATGAAATAGTTACTAAGAGACACAAAGACAGACGAGCAAAAGGGATGAATAGTTCAAAAGTAGTTTAGAGCAAAAGGTTGAGGGAATTTCATATCATAATAGAGGAGAACAAAGTCAAAGATTCTCAATGTCTATTCCTATTGATTGACAATGATGAGAACATTGGCTACATACCCAATATAGTGAACAAAGAAGAGTGAAAATTTTATAAAGTAGTAATACAGCCTAGAAAGGAACAGAGGTAGAGAGAATAATTCAAACCCTCACATCATCAGGATCCAAATTCTTCGAGAGGAGTATGTCTAGTACACATGCACCCCTTGCTTTAAAAGAAAAGAGGATTGAGTATGTTCAAAACATACAATCAAAGATTCAATTGTCCAAATGAAACAATTGCGAGACAAGACAAGAATAAGCAAAGAATATTAAGAGAAATGTGGATAAATGCCAAAGAAAAGGATTGCATGGCCCATTTGACTACTACTCCAGTAGTACTTCCCTCTTCTCTTTTTTTTCTCTCACTTTCCTAGTTCTTTCTCCACTTTTTTCTTTTCTTTCTCTCCTTTTTTATCTGTTTCTTTTTGTTCCCCTCTCTTCTCCTTCCCTTTCATCTTCTTTCTCTACACAGAAGTGGTAGTGCAAAGCAACAATGCCAACAATTTATGGCAATAGGAGAGGGACCTGAAGAAATCACTAGTGGCAACAACACATGGCACAAGAGGTAGAGAAAGAATAGCTCTGATTGGTGAGGTTGGACAATTAGATGGTCGACAACAGCCAAAAAAATTGAGCCAACAATAGGCATATGCAATAATAGGAGGGGTGTTAGCAATTAGACTAGTGGGTGGACTAATCCTTTAAACAAATCAATCAATTTGACCTTCCTCCATTCAAAAAATACACCAGATCGACTGATTCAATAATCTGGTCATGATCCAACTCCATGAATTAGCCAATCTGGAATGATATTTAAAATCCAATTGGTTTTCATATTGACCTTCTTCAAAATCAATCAAGATCGATGAAATTTCACCAATTCAAATCGATTTTTAAAACATTGGTTAAAACTATAAGAAGAGAAATTAATGAATTTCTAATAAGACATAAGTTTACACTAAGAATCTTCTCTAAATCCATATATGTGTCTTAGTTATGGATGAAATAACTAAGAAAATTTAAGGAGAAATACCTTAGTGTATGTTATTTGTAGATGACATAGTTTTTGTTAATGAAAGTAAATCAATAATTAGTTCTAAATTAGAATTATAGAGAAATACTTTAGGGTCTAAAGGATTTAAATTGACTAGATCAAAAACTAAATATATGTAAAATAGTTTCAACATAAGAATAATGATAAAAGTATATATTTAAATGACCATAAGATCCATAAAAGTAAGAATTTTATATACTTAAGATCTATAATTAGTAATGGAGAAATTATAGAGGATGTTATTCATGGCAAATGATGCTGCTATTACTCCATGGATATTAGCTAATATGGAGCCTTCTATGACTCATTGAGTTACCATGATACATCCAACAAAAAAAATTTGGAATTCACCCTACAAAACTTATAGCTATAAAAAGAACACTACAAATACCTTTCAAGTGTATGAACAACTTTTTACACTCAAGCATAGAGATTAAACACAACAAGATTATTACAATAGTGTCTGAGGATTAGTTAAGGAGTTAGACATGTACCAGCCATCGGTCATAGATATCAGCAAGATATGATAGTATAGGGAAGAGATAGGTATTGTAGCATATTTGTTTGATTTCAATCCTAAAGTATCTTCACAAATAAGTGGTCAAATTCTTGATGCTAATCAGATTTCAGATTTAGAAGAAAGCTTTGTGAGGGTAATAATAATCTCAAGAAAGCCACAATCCTCAACTATAGATCAGTCAACAATGGTTGCAGCTACCTCCTGTGGTCGTGGGCAAGAAGGTAGAAATCATAAGAGTGAATAGTCCACACGTGGTCAACACTGTAGCAAGACTAGTCACCATTCAAAAAAGTGTCAAGACAAATTTCATAAACCCCAATGGGCTCATATGGCTATGGAGTCATCATAACCCCTAGCTACCACTTCCCAAGTGTTGTTACCATCACTCAAGAGGGGTATGATCATCTCTAGTAGTCACAAGAATCAGGTTTCACTACCATGATTGCTCAAGCTTTTACCTTAGGCACCAACCCACATTGCCCTCCTTGCTTCTATAGATAATTCTTAAGTCATAGATTCTAGTGTCTTTTCACATATATTAGGTACAATTGACTTTTTTGAAAGATTATCTTCTATTTCCGATATATCCAAAATCACTATTCTTAATTTCCAATATATATTCATGTTCTGTATTTAGACAATGAGACATTCAGATGTCCTTCCAAATCAAATTGAACAACATTCTATGTGTACCTAACTTTCCTATAAACTTACCATCCATTAGTGATATCACCACCCACTTGTAGTGCTTGGTAATATTTTTCCCTTTCTATTGTATTTTTTGGGATTTGTAGATGCAAAAGAGGATTCATTTGGGCTGCAAACGTGGTGATGGGGTATATCTACTTGCACACAACAATTTACTAAGTGATGTAATGGCTCTGATGCCTATAGAAAAATCGTTGATACTTTAACACTATTAATTAGGAGACCCCTCTCTATCGAAGCTCTAATAAGCTCTATCATGACTCTACACTTCTTTTTCAATTGTAAGTTGTGTCAATTGGATAAACATACACATGCTTCATTTAGGCATCTTCATCTTGTGTCAAAAGTCTTTTTTATATTATCTATTATTATGTTTAGGGTCTAAGCCATGTAACTTCTATTTCAAGTCATTGTTATTATATAGTTTTCGTTGATGATTATTCATGTGTTTCATGGGTCTACTTACTAAAGAATCACCATGATGACGTTGTACTCATACTTTTTAGCTGAAATAAAAAATTCATTTTCTACTGATAATGCTTCTAAGTTTGTTCAACAAGATGTATAAAATATTTGTACTTCACTTAGGATTATTTATCAAACCACTTGTCCACACACTTTTCAACAAAATAGTATGGTGAAGCATAAATATTAGCATATCTTTAGCATTGCTCATATACTTATGATTCAAATAAATGTTTCCAAGCATTTTTTTATCAGATGTTATTCTCATTATTATGTTTCTCATCAATCTCATGTCATCCACTCCTTTGGGTGTTGACATTCTTATTCTTCATTTCTTCTTGAATCTAATCTTTTCCCATTACCTCCTAGAGTTTTTTATTGTGTTGCTTTTTTTTCAGACCTATCCCTAGGTCTCAATAAGTTATTTTCTCAATCCATTAAATGTGTTTTTATTGATTATCTTCAAAATCAAAAGGGATATTGACTTTATCATCTCTTGACCTATAAGTACTTTGTATCTACGAATGTTGCTTTTTTTGAAACTTAATCATATTTTGAAAATCCTCCATCTACTTCTTGTGTCTTGTTTTCCTCTCTTATTCCTTTACGCAATACTAATTAGCAAATTGTGTCGATAAAGACTAATTCATCTATTATAAGATCTTCATGTTTGCAACTATTGCCTATGGATCCACCTTCCTTTGACTTGCCTACAGATCTAGCATCTACTCAACCCACATCAAATCTAGATCTACCTATTACTCTTTGAAAGGGTAACCAAACTTACACCTCACACCTTTTTCTTTGTTTTCTTCTTATGATAACCTCTCTCCTACCCTCTATTGTTTTGTTGTATCCATTTCCTCAAATCTCTACCTAGGAACTATCATAAAACCTTACAACAACCTCATTGAAAGACAGTCATGAGTGAGAAAATTGAAGCACTACACTCACATTGCACATAGGATTTGGTTTGTCATCTTGACTAGGCAAACATAATCTCTTATCAATAAGTCTAGACTATAAAATACAAGCTAGATGAGATGGTTGATCACTACAAAGCTCATCTTATTGCACATAGATTCTCTCAAACATATAATGTTGATTATGCTAAAACTTTCCCTCTTGTAGTACACCTTAACTTCATTGGGATTGTCCTTTATATTGCTACTAATCAATTATGGCCTATGTTTTAGTTAAATGTAAAGAATGACTTCTTGTATGATGATCTTTCTAAAAATGTATTTATGGAGCAACCCCCATGCATCTATGGACTGAAACAAAGGTCTTAGGAATGTTTTCTCAAAAAGAGAATCTATTGACTGAAATAAAACCTCAAAGTGTGGTTTAATAAATTCAGCATGATTATGTATGATGATGGTTTCAAAGATATGTCATGGGCCACTAAGTTTTCTATAAGAAAATTGGTGACAAATATGTCATTCTAGTTGTTTATATAGATAATATTTTACCTACAAGAAGTGATATGGCTAGTATCAATGATACAAAGACATATCTAAATAAACATTTTGTCACTAAAGATATGGGAAAACCTAAGTACTTTCTAGGAATTGAATTTGCATATGCCAAAGAGAAACTTCTTTTGTCTCAAAGAAAGTATGTCTTAGATTTGTTACAAGAGGTTGGATTAACTAGGTTCAAATTAGATACTACACCTATTGAGCAAAGTCCACCATTCTAAGATAACTTGTCAATGCCATTAAATGACCTAGGAAGATATCAGCAAGTGATAGGCAGGTTGATATGCATAATAGTCACTCAACATGACATTGTCTATGTCACTAATCTACTAAATTAATTTATACAGGAACCAAAAGATCTTCACTGATAAGGTGTTTTAAGAGTTCTTGCATATATAAAGAAAACTACTGACAAAGGTCTTATTTATAGGAAGCATGGTTACCTATAAATTGCTAGAGCTCTTATCTTGTTCTGACCTTGGGAGAAGCTTTTTCTTTTTGGTCCTTTTTATTTTAAAGGTACAAAAAAGGCAAATTCCATGAGCGGCATTTGAAAGACTTGGAGTGGTAGGGAATGAGACAGAGGTCCCAATTCCCATAGATAAAGTGTTTTAAGAGTTCTTACATACATAAAGAAAACTATTGACAAAGGTCTTATTTATAGGAAGCATGGTTACCTATAAATTGAAAGCTACTTTGGTTTAGGTTACCAAGGTGATAAAAATGATAGAAATTCTATCTCAAGTTTCTATACTTATGTGGGAGATAATTTAGAACATGGCACAACAAGAAACAAAACATTATATCTAAATCCAATGCAAAAGCAAAGTATTGATCTATGACACAAACTGCTTGTGAAATAATGTAATTAAAAAATCTACTATGAGAGAATGGCTTTAGTGTTGATTCTCCTATGATCAATTGTGATAATCAAACTGGTATGTACATTACTAACAATCTAACCTTCCATAAGAGAACAAAGAACATAAATGTAGATTGTCACTTCATCAAAGATTTAATCATGAAAGGATCCATTGTTACTCTATACACTTGATCATTAGATTAGTTAGCAGATATCTTTACTAAAAGATTGAATGTAGGCATTAAAAAATCTATGTAATAAGTAGAACAAGTTTAATATATATGCTCCAATTTGAGAGGGAGTGTTATATTGTATTATAGGTATTTTGGTCTTTTCCATGGAAATAGGATTTCTACCCTACATATATCCTTTTGTAACCCTAATAAGAAATCACCTACAATCACTCTTTCTCAACTAACATAATATGAAGCCTTATTAATATGAAGCCTTATAAGTGTGACCTAATTACGCCATAAATGGATATATTATGATTAGTTTGATTGGTTTTCCAATGGCTTGCATCAAAAATTTAGTAATCTATAATATAGAATGTAAGAGGAAAATAAACTTTTCTTTGCATGCAACCCTTCAAATTCATTATCATATCCTTTGTCCAAGTTATTAATAATAACGACAACAATCTAAGACATAATTTCACTAAATGGAGTCAACCACATGAATCTTTTTTCCATATATTTCTATCCATGATCAAATCTATGGTTAAATTATATAAATCTAAATTTTTTCTCACAATTCCTAACCAATTAGTTTTAGACTCACTCTACTTCTTTAATTTTTTCTATATTAATTAATTCTCCTCTTCTAACTAGTGCATCCCTTGCTTTTGGCCAAGTTATAAATCTAAGCTGAAATTGAGCAATAGATGACCTAAAAAGGACAAACCCAATGAACAAATTTCTTAGCCTCCACCAATATAAACTAAGATACAGTTCTACACAACCTTTACCTCTAAAGATATAGATGTTTCCAAGGATTAAAACCCATAACCTTAAAGATAAAAAAGAACAACTTTGCCATTATATCAAGATTTCTCATCTAAATTGAACAATATATGACTTTCCCTCAAAAAGAAAAAAGAAATAAAACAATATATACATGTTGGTCACAACTAATGGTCGATAGACATTTTCATATGATTTGGCTCCCTGTATAGCATAACATGGGTTGGAAGCTATTAATACAGTAATATGGGCACAAGGAATTAATTTAAGCAAGGCTAGAATACTAAACAACCCTAAAATTTTATGTAGTGTTTTACAACTACTTCAAGATGATAATTGATAATTGAACAAATGAAGGTCAGCTGCTAGAGATTGGAGAAAAACATAGAAAGATAAGTCTAAATGTTAGGGAATATCACCAACGAATTGTGAAAATATAAACTATTAGCATCAATACCTGGGCTTGCTTGGCTGCCCCTTGTAATGCAGCCTCCATCATCTTCATTTCCTTCTTCACCTTCTCTAATTCCATGCAAGGATCTATTGTGTTTGGAGTATATGTTCTTGAATCTATTGATTGTACTTTGCTATCAGATTCTGTAGGATTTGTCTTGTGATTTACTTCTGCTGACCTTACATCAGAATCAACTTCATGGTTCTTAGTATTAGATTCAGACAATCTAGCTGAAGCCTCATCGGGTCTTGGTGAATCAGGCAATTGGTTAGATTCAGACAATCTAGCTGAAGCATCATCAGGTCTTGGTGAATCAGGTAATTGGTTAGATTCAGACAATCTAGCTGAAGCCTCATCAGGTCTTGGTGAATCAGGTAATTGGTGCTCAGAAAAGTCATGTGAACTCTGATCATTTGGAACATCACCAGAAGTTGATTCTGGAGTGTTAGATGTTAACTTGTGCTCAGAAGTACCATTGTCAACAACATTTTCCACATCTATTTCTTGTTTTTCCTGGCTTTGTTGTGAATCACTTACATGATGCACTTCAACGGCTAAGGGGGTCAAATCAGTTTCCATTTGTTTTGTAACATCAGAATTTCTGGTTGTAGATTCTTTTGAAGATGATTCATGAGCAAGTTTTGAATCTGGCTCCTCGTTCTGTTGGGATGAAGTATTGCCATCGATGGATTCAGCATTCACTGCAATGGACACATCTTCATCGTGCAACTTGTCTTCATGCCTTTCTGCAGCTTTCACAGATAATGTAGTCTCTGAGTCATGGGAAATGGAATCTTCCACATTTCTGTCAGATGCTTCATTTTTCTTAGGTAGAACTGTTGTTACAGCACCAGATGCAGTTGATGGTGCTTCTCTTACCGTTAGAGAAGTATCCTCTCGTAACCCCACCTTCCCTGACCGCTCAACTTCATCACTTGCTTTGTCTTGCCCCATAATATTCATTTCGGGATCGAATAGAGCATTCCCATCCGATGTTGATGGCCATGTTCCTGAATCTAATGATTGAAAAAGGAATCACATAATATCAATGATCAACAAAAAAAACAATACAATATGTACCTTAACTATTAAAACAGAATAATGAAAACGAGTATCAAAACAAGTATGACGTTCCAATAAAACAACTAAATGAATCAAATTTAAAAATGTAAATCTATAACTGCACACACTGGAGTGTGTGTGTCTACGTCATTCATTCAAGGGTTTGATCGTAGCTGTGATTTAGGAGCAAATCCTGAAAAGGGCAATAGCTGGCTTAGAGCCCCGTACCTTTAAAGTGAGAGAATTAAGGAAAAGAACAGGTGCATGATACCAGCAAATGTGCCGAAACTCCCCCACTCCCACACCAACCACAAAACAACTCATCCCCTATGAGTACTTTGCTATGATGTTCGAAAGAAAAAGCCACGAGGCAAATTCGACACCAACTTCAAACCTTTCCTCACCCCTCCCGACATATGGAAATCAAAGATCTACTGCAACATTATCAAGAGCAAATCTGCCGCTGTTTTCAGCCTTTTTCTCTCTCGAGAAGGAAACTACACTCAGATCTCAACATAACATTGCTACCTTCATCGAAACTCCTACTAGAACCACTCCCGCCGGTTATCCATTTTTCTTCCCACAGCCAATCAAAATCGACCTAAAAAAAACAGAGCACTTCAACGATAATAGAAATGCATGTTCGGAGAATTACCTTCGCTGCCTCCGCCTGGATTTTCCTCAAGCCCAAGAGCGGTGTCAAAATTCTTCTCGATGTTTTTCACGCTCTCGCTTAGCTTCGTCACCGCCCCGGCCAGATCTTGGAATCCCCCCAGCGAAACCTTCCCCAGCCACGCCATCCTTCACTCAGATACCCAAGCTTACTCGCATCCTCGACTGGGAAGAACAACGGCGACAGCGAAGCCGCAGATCCGGGGGTAGGAGGAGCAAATCAGGCGGGAATTGGGACTGGCAGCGGAGCTACGGCAGACGGCAGTTCGCCCGTCCCCTCCGCCCTGCCCCCTGATCGGGATTTGGTCCGGACGCTGGTGTCGAGCAAATTTAAATTTGCCCCTTGCTTATTTAATACTTTTACCTCTCAATTTTTTAATAAGAAAATAACAATAATAATTTACTCGTACATGAAAATTAAGAATTATAAAGTTGAAAAAAAAAATTTAAATACTATTTGTATCATCCAGAAAGTTAAAAATTTTAAAAAAGTTCTTAATTTTTTAACATTTGTGCCGCACAGGTTTATTTTTACTTTTCTTATATATAAAGCATCAAATATTCTAAACTTTTAAACTTCTCTTTATTTAAAAGTTACGAAAACAATACAAAAGTTATCTTTATTTCTCTCACATGTGTTATATCGTCTTCCCATTGAATCTTACATTTTGTATCCTCAAAATGTTAAAGAAGAGATATAAATGTTTACTTCAACAATGTATTGTATCATTATCCTTAACTTTCACTTTATCGTTTTACCTCAAGTGATTTAATAAAAATATTATGGATATACTTAACAAATTATATTTAAAATATTTAAATTTTAAAATAAATAAATATTTTCTTATTAAAATATTATGGATATATTTAAAATAAATAAATATTTATAAAATTATATTATGGATATACTTGATAATTTACTTTTATTTCAATATCTTTGATTTATGCTTTTTAAATTTTATCTTCATAAATAATTAAAAATTGATTTGTGATTTTCATATTTAAATCACAAAAAGAATAAGAGATAATATCTAATTAATTTATTTTTAATTTTAAATATGTATTATAAGTAAATTAAAAAAATTCAACAATTATATAATTTTTCTAATTTTTCATTGATGTCACAAATACTTTTAAATTTTACTTTCTTAATTTTCTAATTTCTAACTTCCTTGACTTTTTAATTCTTAACTTTTTATTGTTTAATTTTTCTAATTTTCTAGGTAGCACAAATGAACCATTAAGATTCATATGACCAAAATAAGTAATATAAAGTTAGAAATTTAATATTAAAAATGTACAAAAAATTTAAAATAAAAATAAATTGTAAAATTTTGTTTTTAAAATACAATATTAACTATTAATATCAATAAAATTTAATATTAACATAAATATTAATATATATATATATATATATTAAATAAAAATACGTAAATTATTAATATTAAATTTTATTTTTATTTATTAAAAAGCATATTATGTTTTAAACTTACAAACATCCTTATTAACTTTTTGAATTTTTCTTTATGAACCTTTCGAATGACACAAACTCTCTCAAAGTTTCAAAATATGCAGAATATGTTTTAACGTAAAAAATTAATAGATTATTTGTTTTAAAATGACAAGAGAAATTTTTTACCCTTATTTTTTATAAATCACTTATCCTCTCTCGCGCGCTCCGCACACACATTTGCGCATGGTTACAATTTAATTTGAACCAAAGTTGTTATTCAGATTATACTTATCAGTTTAGATACCATCTAATATGAAACATTCTATTTGACCTGATACAATTAATGATTGAGCTTATTAATTATTAAAACAATAAATGGTAATTTAAGTAAATATTATTGGAATAATAGGTGATATTACGTTTTTAACTTTTTTCTATATATTCTTTTATTTTTTATTATTATCATTGAAAGATTGAACGGCTAGATACACTTTTTATTTTTAGTAGATTTGATACACTATTTGTCTGATGGTTAGCTAATTTGATGAAAAGAGGTTTGTACTTTGATCTATTCTTCAATGTTATTATATCATTCTGGTCTTTAATCGAACAATCTTTTACCGTATTTTATCGCACACAAAATCCTAACTCAGTTGAGAGGAGGGTCATACCAATATTTATATTGATATAACAAGACTATTTTACAACAAATCAAAACAACTTAAACATTACAACAACTTATCACATAAACCATCAATAACAGACATTATTACATAATAACTAATTACATGAACGGCTAGGATGTAAAGGACTACTGAACGGTCGAGATACAAAGTTAACAATGAATAATGATCAATGGTCCAGATCCTCTCCTCAATTTTAATCTTCTAGTAAGACCAAGTTTGTTGATAAGATATCGAAATTTGTTTACATCATTAAGTTTGATGAAGACATCTGCAATTTACTTTCTGGTGGTAATGTATCATGTAACATGGTAGCTAAGCTTATAATTTTTTCTTTAACAAAATGAAATGATAATCAATGATAATATGCTTCAGACTTATTATGCAGGACGACATTTGATGTGAAATGTATTACACTTCTATTGTCACAAAAATTTTAAAGTATAATTAAATATTCATTTATATTCGATGTTCATGAAACAACGTCAAGCTACCATTGGGAAGTAAAACTCAACGAATAATGCCTTTAATATATCGAAGAATTCTTTTCAATAAGAAAAAATGGCAGTCAGAAGGACATTGCATAAATTAATTTAAAGTATTAATTGCATAATAAATATTTGGTCTAGCTATAATAAGATATCTAAGACAGCCGGTAATTTTTCTAGAGATTAATAATTCTAGAGGTTAACGTCAAGATATGTGTCACCATTTTGAGACAGATATTTATTCAATTTTATTGGTAATGGTGTCTTCGCAGACTTGCAATCAATCATTTTGAAATTTTTTAAAAGTAACAATGCATAATGAGATTGATTTAAATACATTCGATTCTTTTGCCTAATAATTTCCACACCAAGAAAATAATATAAATCACCTAAATCTTTCGAAGCAAACTTTTTAATAACAATATTTGTAAATTCAGCAATATAAGAATGCCAATTATAACGAATCATCCACATATAAAAACAAATATAAAGTCTTACCATTTCTTCCTAAAATGAACAAAGAAGCATCATTACATCTGGAACGAAATCCATATTCAAATAAAATTTGTTAAATTTTTTAAACCAAGCTTGTGAGACTCGTTTTAATGAATATAATGTCTTAGTTTATTTGCAAACATGATTGAAAATTCTTTACGTACGAAACCTATAAGTTATTTCATAAAAATAATTTGTTTAAAATTTTCATGTAAAAGGACGTTTTTAACGTAAAGTTGTCTTATGTTTTAATTCTTTATTAAGCTAACAGATAATATTATTCTTGTACATGTTAAATGAGTTAAATCATATCGTGTGGACCTAACTTGATTGGTAAATGATACAACATGATCCATTAATTCATTGCATGATATAATTGTATCGTGCTAGTATAACTTAAGTGATATAAGTAGATCATAGGCTAAGTAATAGGTGTATCGTAAAATAGAATTGTCAAAGACAATGAATGTAAGGAGAGAGTTTGTGCATAAAATAAGAATAGAAAGGAGAGAGTTTGTGCATAAAATAAGAACAGATTTGTGCACGAAAAAAGATAAGTAAAGGTAGTGAAAAAAGAAGCGAGGGAAAGTGGTGAAAAGATATTATGTATTTGTATTTGATGAAAAGTGATAGAAAATATTTGTCACTTTTTGAAAATAATTTTAAGAGTAATTAGAGTTGTTCTCTTCCTTAAATTGAAAAGTCTAAAAATGATCAAAAGTAAAAGAAAAAAAGAAAGAAGAGAAAAAAAATCTAATTTATTAAATTTGTATGTTAAAAAAAATAAAATAATAAATAATAATAATAATAATAAATTGTTATAATATATTAAATTTATATATTATAAATTTAATTTCTTAATGTATAATGTAATATTACGAAGAATGTAAATATTTTTAATTTTTCAATAAATTTAAGATGTTTACAAATATTTTTATATTATTTATTTATATTTTATTACTTTTTCACTTTTTAAATATTTCTATCATCTTCTAATCAACACACAAATATCATAATTTTCTAACAACTTTTTATAATTTTTTTCATTATTTTTTAAACTTTTTAATACTTTATTTTCTATTACTTTTTAGGTATAAAAAAAATATAAATAAATATATTTGTACACAAAGAAAAGAACAAGAGGAGAAACTTTTGAGAGGACTATTGAAACTTTCTAAGGTTGCATTTGGTAGAGGAGCTGGAGTGCGCCCCTACATTGGAACATGTGTTAAAAGTGCGCTTTAAACAAATAGTTGAGCTCTTCATCGACACCAGAAGTGTTGGAGCTGCAGCGACGGCCAACAAAGCATATTTTTAGGTGTTGTATTTTCTTAGCTCTAACAAGGCATTGTCGATCGAAAGTCTAGAATACTCTCATCACCTCCACAACCCTAAACAGCACCTCCGCGACTTTCACCCTAAATAGCGCATTCGTCGATCTGCAATGGAGTAAGCTCCTCTTTCACCTTCATTGATCTCCATAGATCTAGTTTTTTCTTTTGTCGATCTACGACCATCGCATATTTTAAGCATTAAAACATTTGACACTCTAACACATTACATTGGAAATGATATATTACCTTTTCTCTATTGCATTTGGATTATATCGCTTTGACATTTGATGTCAAAGCTTTTTTTCTCACCAAAAGGGTTTCTAGGTCAATAAAATCCTTATGGTTGAATGCATCTCTTCTTCCATGCACCACTACATTGATCCAGTCGATGCCTTTTGTTTTTCTTGTAGAGTATGATTGAAAATGGGGGAAAAAACCAACATATTTTTAAAAAAAAATTATACAATTGTTTTTATAGGTGTATATCATCAATCCAGGTTAATTTCAGATATGGAAATAATGGAGCATTGGAAATAATATATTACCCTTTTTGTATTACATTTGGATTATATTGTTTTGCCAATTGACGTGAAAGCTTTTTTTTCTCACCAAAAGAGGTTTTTGGGTCAATAAATTAACTCTACCTTGAGCTCACCAAAAGGGGTTTCACTTACCTTTTATTTCTAGGTCAATATATTTCTGAACTCTACATGAAGTTTCAAAGCTTCGGCCTTTTGTGCAACCTTAAGCTTTTTTAGCTCTTTCTCCTTTGCTTGAGAGGAGAAATATTTTAGACAATAAAAAGAAGAAATATTAGTGGTAGTAGTAGTAGAAAAAAAGTCTATAGACTGGATAAAAAATCATTACAACTTGTAAAATTTTAAATTATGTTGTTTCCTTATTTTTATTAAATGAATATGGAAACTATATTTTTATTAATGGGAGTCATATGAATCATGCTTATTTTTATTTGAATGTTTTCAATCACTAATTTATTTGAATAGTTTTTAATTGAAATCATTTTGTGTTTGTTTCATGCAATTATATATGAACTTATACTATCTTATTTGCACATTTGTTTAGTACAATGGAGAAATTTTTAGAAATAGGTGATTTGATGGATCTTGAAGTTGAGAAAATTTTTGAGTTACTTCTATTGTTTTATGCATGTATAATACAATTGTTGCAAACTTATAATTCAACCAAAAGGCAACGAGTGCATAGCATGCCCTATTCTGGAAAAGATGTTATTGACAACATGTTAAGAGGACATTAGAGAGTTTGTTTTGACATGTGTCGTATGATTTCATCCACTTTTATCATTTTGTATCAAATATTAAGGGGAAAAAACCTTTTGGAGAATGAGAGGTAAGTTATTGTTGAGGAACAAGTGAAGATTTTTTTACAAACAATTGGGCATGGACATAAAATAGAGTACTACAAAACTATCAACAACATTTTGAGGAAATGTTTAGAATGAAAAAGTGCATATTATTAACAGTTAAATGATAGTTAATTGCATAATATTTAGCTTATCATATGAGAATTAAGCTATTATGTTATAATTTCACTGCTATATACTTTAACGAAAGAATCTACATAATTTCAAGGAATTAACGTTAATTAAGTATATTTCTGAACTATCGATGAATTACAAGCTTTGAAATTCCTAAGTATCCAAATTTTTTGTTATTTCAAAGAGTTATATTGCATGTACTAGACAGTTATGTTTTTAACGATAGAAGAATATTTTATTATTTCTTGGAGTACATATTTAGAATGAAAAAGTGCATATTATTAATGATTAAATGATGGTTAATTGCATAATATTTAGCTTATCATATGAGAATTAAGCTATTATGTTATAATTGCACTGTTATACGCTTTAATTAAAGAATTTGCTTAATTTTGGGGAATTAATGTTATTTTAGTACATTTCTAAACTGTCGGTAAGTTGCAGGCTGTGAAATTCTAAAGTATCTGAATTTTCTGATATTTCGGACAGTTATGTTTAACATACCAAACATATTTTGAACAATTATGTTTAATAGACCGAACATGTCGGATAGTTATGTTTAAATTGCCGAACAGTTGTGTTTTGAAAGAATATTTTATTATTTCCTGAAGTATACGTGTTGAAACCATAATACATGACTTAAGTGAACTTTCAGTGAGTTATTTATAACTATCCGAAATTGTAGCTGGGCATCGGACAGTTATATGTGTAATTCTCCGAAATCTCTTTTTATTTATAAAATAGCTGAGGACAAGTGTCATGTTCTTGGAAAATGACTTAAGTGGATTTTCGGTGAGTTATCTCTAACTATCCGAAATGAATCTGAGCATCGGATAGTTAGCTCTATAATTCTCTGAAATGTTTATTTTATGATTAAACTGCTGTTGACACGTGTCGAGATCTGTAGATTTATTTAAGTTATATATCAGTAAGTTATCTGTAACTATCCGAAATGCATCTAGGCATCGGATAGTTAAGTTTATAAGTATCCAAAATGCATCTGAGCATCGGATAGTTAAATTTATGCACGTAACGCGTAGGGAGAAGAAATCATCGTCGTTGATACGAATGAAAGAAATCCAACTAACCATTCAAGCAAAAACAGTTACTACTAAAGAAATATAAAAGAAAAGAAGAAAAAGAAGAAAAGGGTGTGTGATCGATGGACGACCAATGTATACAGAGGAGGAGCACCGAGCTTTCTACAAGTAGTATCGGCAATTCTCTAAAGTATCACACCAACCATCGTTACCACCACCACAATCACCAACCATCAGAGGTCTGTGAGAATACTTTCTTGATGTTGGGTCAATTCCGAGCCAAACACAGTGTCTGACAACCACTATGAGGAGTAATCGCGTCGCTGGAAGTGAAGCCATTTTCACCAAGCACCGACTCATATTTCAGAAGATCATAAAGCTTTTAACCTTGGCTTCGGGTTGATGCCTATATGCTGAAGAGGAGATCATCTTGCAATTCTAGACTCGCGATTCTATAGGGAGAGAAGACAGAATTGTAAGTGGTTTAATTTTCAGTGGTGTAATCGCGTTGCAATTAGTGACATAAGTATTTACTATCGAGTGATATTACTTTACATTTCACCTTTTGCCCATTTCCATGTTCATATTAAAACAAAAATACCAAAAACAATTTATCTGTGTTTGTATGTTGACTTTGAGAGTTGTATTGTGATTAATGTTATCTTTGTCACTGTTGTGATTGTTTTATGTTTGTTTTAGTTTTACAATTTACTGAAATTGGTTCGTTCAAAAGACTTAAAGATTTTAATGGTTACTGTTTGAATTATCTGAATGTTAGTATGCTTAATGATAAATCCAGTGTTCACTAACATTAAAGAGCTTAATTGATGTTATTTACAATCTGTGGAATCGCCCAATGGTTGGCCGAATTCCTTTGTAAATAGTAGTATTTAAAAAGAAAAGACAGGCTTGTAGAGTTAACTTAAGTCCACGAGGTTAGTCCATTGAGTTAGCCATAACTCAACGAACTTTGTCCGTTGAATTAAGTGTAATTCAACGGAGGGCTTATTGAAGATACAAATTTGATTGTTAACAAACGGACAGTTCTCAGTTCTTAAGCAATTCCCTATGAGATCGACCTGTACTTGCACACTAATACAATATACACTATGCACTTGCAGTTAAAGTACAAATTGAAATTAATATCTAAATTGTATTAAAGGTTGTCTGTTTACTTCTAAAAGAAAAAGAATAGGCATACAGCTAAATTAACTAAGTAAAAACAGAAGTAACAAATCCAAGTTTTTCTGGTACGTTATTGGAGATCTAATCAGATATTCTAGTATAGTGCTAGGAAAACACAAACATTACACGTGTTGAAACATTAATGCTTGACTTAAGTAGACTTTTGGTAAGTTATCTAGTAACTATCTAAAATGTGTCTAAGCATCGGATAGTTAGGTTTGCAAGTATCCGAAATATCTTTTTATCATAAAAACTTACTAAGGACACGTGTCGATATCTGAAAACTTGATTTAAGTGTGGTTTTATAATATTAAGCATGATCTATTTTATTTGCATATATTTATATCATGTATAGGTGCACAGTAACAACTCGTTGAGTTAGTGTTCTTTTTGTTGAAAGATCACGTGTCAACTCGTTGAGTTACAGGTTTAAAGGTATAAAAAGATCACATAAAAACTCGTTGAATTATTGAGTAAAAACCGTAAGTCATACATCTGAATTCGTTAAGTTAGAATTATGCACGTATTGAATTTAAATGCTTTATTATGTCACGTGAGCTGCACATGTTTAACTTGTTAAGTTAGCATATCTATACGCGTTGAATTAGTTGAATATACACTAAGGTAATGCGTTGTGTTAGTAGCTTATAAGTTATTTATTTATTGCATGTGTTTTATAGTTAAATCAACGAAGTAACTCCGTTGAGTTATTTGTAACTCCACGGACCATTTATTTTCTAATATGCTACTATAACAGTTGCAAAAATAGGAAATTCAAAGGAAAACCACGATTGCACGTATCACGTAGGAATTCACTCGTGGAATGAAGAAGAAATCACCATCGTTGATATAAATAAAGGAAATCCAACCAGTCATCTAAGCAGAAGTAGTTACTATAGAAAGAAATATAAAAGAAGACGAGAAAGACGAATAAAGTGTGTGTGTAGAGGTGGAGAACCGCGCTAACTACAGGAAGCGTCAGAAGTTCCCTAAAGCTCCACACTACCACCAAAATCACCAACCATCGGAGGTCTGTGAAGATACTTTCCCGATGTCGGGTCGATTCTGAGCTAAACATAGTGACTGACAACCACTGTGAGGAGTGATCGTGTCGCGGGAAGGGAAGCCATTTTCACCAAGCACCGACTCATATCTCAGGAGATCGTAAAACTTCTAGCCTTAGTTTTGGGTTGATGCCAGTATGCTAAAGAGGATATCATCTTACAATTCTTGATTTACGATTCTATAGGGAGAGGAGGCAAGATTGTAAGTGATTAAGTTTTCAGTGGTATAATCACATCGCATGTAATGACGGAAGTTTTTAATATTGATAGAGATTTTTACATTTCACCTTTCGTTCATCTTCAAAAACATATCAAAACAAAAATACCAAAAATAACAAATAATCTATGTTTACATTTAGTATTAAAGTGTTATATTGTTTGTTTTGTATTATGATTGATGTTATCATTGTCCATATTGTGAATGTTTTATGTTTGTTTGATTCAGAAAATAAAAAATAGTTTTATTATTTACTGAAATTGATTCGTTCCAGATACTTAAAGATTTTAATGGTTAGGAAACAATTAGTAAATATGTTCATAAAGTTTTAGATACGTTACTATTATAAGCAGCTGAGGTTATTTGGCTTAAAGAATCTTTAAATGAAACACCACAATTTCTTAAGGACAACCCTAGATTTATGCTATATTTTGAAGATGCAATAGGAGCATTTGATGGTACACATGTTCATTGTGTTGATAGGAAAAATAAACAAATCTCATTTAGATGTAGTAGACAAGGTAAGCAGACAACTCAAAATGTATTGAACGTATGTGATGTTTAGAATGAAAAAGTGCATATTATTAACGGTTAATTAATGGTTAATTGCATACTATTTAGCTTATCATATAAGAATTAAGCTATTATGTTATAATTGCACTGTTATATGCTTTAATTGAAGAATTTGCTTAATTTGGGGAAATTAATGTTAATTTAGTACATTTATGAACTGTCGATAAGTTGTAGGCTGTGAAATTCTTAAGTATTCGAATTTTCTGATATTTCGGACAGTTATGTTTAACATACCGAACATATTTGGACAGCTATGTTTAACAGACCGAACATGTATCAGATAGTTATGTTTAAATTGCCGAATAGTTATGTTTTTAGAGAATATTTTATTATTTTCTGAAGTATACGTGTCAAAATCATAATGAATGACTTAAGTGAACTTTCGGTGAGTTATCTATAACTATCCAAAATGCATCTGAGCATCAGATAATTAGACCTGTAACTCTCCGAAATGTTATTTTATGATTAAATTGCTGCTGACACGTGTTGAGATCTAGTAGATTTACTTAAGTTATATATCGGTGAGTTATTTATAACTATCCGAAATGCACCTGAGCATCAGATAGTTAAGTTTATAAGTATCTGAAATACACCTAAGCATCGGATAGTTAAATTTATGCACGTGTTGAATTTAAATGCTTTAGTATATCACGTGAGATGCACATGTTTAACTCGTTAAGTTAGCATAATTGTACGCGTTGAGTTACATGAATACACACTAAGGTAACACGTTATGTTAGCGGCTTATTTCTTTATTGCATGCGTTTTATAGTTAAATCAACGAAGAAAGTCCGTTGAGTTATCTGTAACTCCACGGACTATTTATTTTCTAATATGCCACTATAGCGGTTGCAGAAACAGGACAGTTGGAAGGAAAAACCACGTTTCATGTATCGCACAGGAGAAGAAAGCATCGTCGTTGATATGAATGAAGGAAATCCAACCGATCATTCAAGCAGAAGCAGTTACTACTGAAGAAATATAAAAGAAAAGAAGAAAAAAAGAGGTGTGTGTGATCGATGGGCGAACAATGTATGCAGAGGAGGATCGACGTCGCAATTCTCTGAAGTACCACACCAACCATCATCATCACCACCATAATCACTGACCATCGGAGGTCTATGATGATACTTGCTTGATGTCGGGTCGATTTCGAGCCAAACACAATGCCTGACAACCATTGTGAGGAGTGATCGCGTCGGGAAGGGAAACCATTTTCACCAAGCGCCGACTCATATTTCAGGAGATTGTAAAGCTTTTAGCCTTGACTTCAGGTTGATGCCTGTATGCTGAAGAGGAGATCATCTTGCAATTCTGGACTCACGATTCTATAGGGAGAGGAGATAGAATTGTAAGTAGTTTAATTTTCAGTGGTATAATCGCGTTGCAAGTAGTGTCGGAAGTATTTACTGTCAAGTGAGATTACTTTACATTTCACCTTTCGCCCATTTCCATGTTCATATTAAAACAAAAATACCAAAAACAATTTATCTATGTTTGTATATTGTATTTGAGTGTTATATTGTTTGTGTTGTATCGTGATTAATGTTATCTTTGTGAGTGTTGTGATTGTTTTATGTTTATTTTAGTTTTACAGTTTACTTAAATTGGTTCGTTCAAAAGACTTAAAGATTTTAATGGTTACTGTTTGAATTATCTTAATGTTAGTATTGCTCAATGATAAATCCAATGTTAACTAACATTAAAGAGCTTAATTGATGTTATTTACAATCTGTGGAATCGCCCAATGATTGTCTAAATTCCTCTGTAAATAGCAGTATTAAAAAGAAAAGACACGTTCGTGGAGTTAACTTAAGTCCACGAAATTAGTTCGTTGAGTTAACTGTAAGTTAGCGAAGAGCTTATTGAATATATAAATTTGATTTTTAACAAACGAACAGTTCTCAAGTTCTTCAGCAATTCCCTATGGGATCGACCTATACTTGCATATTGATACAATAGATATTATGCACTTGCAGTTAAAGTACAAATTAGAATTAATATCTAAATTGTATTAAAGGTTGTTTGTTTGCTTCTAAAAGAAAGAATAAGCATAAAGATAAATTAACTAAGTAAAAACAGAAGTAACAAATCTAAGTTTTTCTAGTGTAGTGTTGGGAAAACCCAAACATGTGACTTCAACATGCGATTCATTTTTACATCTGCCGGGTGGGAGGGCATTGCACATGATTGTCGAGTACTTAAGCATGCAATGTCTAATTCACGTCACAAATTTCCTAATCCACTTGCAGGTACTATATTTTCAATTTATTAAGAACATTGTATAGTCTACCTTGAGCATATTTTTGAACTAATATTATTGTCAAATTTATAGGTAAGTACTACTTGGTTGACTTTGACTATCCAAATGCAGTTGATTTTCTTGCACTATACAAGACCACTAGATATTACTTACCAAAATTTCAATCCTTACAACCACACGGTGTAGAGGAGCATTTTAATTATTTACATTCTTCTTTAAGGAATGTTGTTGAGCGTGCATTTGGAGTATTGAAGAGGAGGTGACACATTTTAAATCATATGTTGTCATTTCCATACACTACTCAAGTAAAGTTAGTGGTCGCTTGCATGGTCTTACACAACTTCATAATTGATCAGAAGTCTATAATGGATCAAGAAGCATTATCGATTAATCATGATGAAGAACCTATTGAAGTTCATGACAAAGAAATGTTAATAAGTGCCAATTATGAACTTCATGTTATGTTAGACAAGTTGGACATGGGTACTTTGTGTAACAACATTAGGGATCTAATAATGCAAAATGAATGATTTGTTTGATAACTCAAATTTCAAACATTTTATTCTATTGTTTTGTTATTTCTATTGTTTGAATGTTATTTTTATTGTTCAAATATGATTTGTAGTATAAATTGGTCTATATTGTTATTATTCCATTATTGAATGTCATTTCTATTGCTTAAATATTTCCAGTGTTTGAATGTTATTTGTTATTGCTAGACTTCTCTAATGTTTGCTAACAGAATGTACGTAAATCTCTTAAGGAGAGAGCAAGCATCGAAACGTGTCCTAAAGACGAGCACTCCTAGAGTAGCATGGAAAGATGTTCTAGTTTCTACATTGCTAGATATTTGCATAGAGCTTATTGACTTAGGACACAAACCTGGGGCACACACTTGGATGCAAAAGGATATGACTTATGCGAACAAAAATTGTTGGAGAGGATAAGAACGAGGTGAATAAGATTGCTCTTAAAGAATCAATTGGAAAAATTGAGGAATGATTGACAATTGCGGAAAACAATTGGCTCTCAAATAGGTATTAGATGGAATATTACAACCAAGACTTGGGAAGGTGCGGATGACACATTGTGGGAAAATTTTCAAAAGGTATGTAATTGTTTTGTAATAATTTTGTTTGATAATTTTATTTCATTTCATTATTCACCAACTTATTTGATAATTTTGTTTAGTACATGTAGATTGAACTAAATTGTGAGAAATTTCGCTACCGAGGCATAAAATTTGTTGGCAAGTTGGAGAGACTTTTTGATGGCACTGTTGTAGTAAGTGAGTCTGTTTATATCCCAAGCTCCAAAATAAATCCATGCCAAAGTAGTGAGCAGATACCTGTAAAGGATTTGAACGTGGAAGCAGACATCGACACACCCTTTGTTGGAAGTACATCAACATCGACATCCACTATATCTTCTACAGGTAGAAGACGTCAACACGTTGCAAGCCTAAATGATCGGATTAATTCATTAGAGTCAGTCATATTGAAATTTGAAGAACATAAATAGATGTATGATTATCCTCGATGCATTAAGAAGCTTA
Organism: Cymodocea nodosa; assembly: GCA_036874045.1. Classification (NCBI taxonomy): domain Eukaryota; kingdom Viridiplantae; phylum Streptophyta; class Magnoliopsida; order Alismatales; family Cymodoceaceae; genus Cymodocea; species Cymodocea nodosa. The sequence goes on from CM072336.1 coordinate 21,721,857, forward strand.
AAGAGATTGGATTTATGGAAGACACAAAAATATGAGTGTATGTCATGTTTAAGTTTGAGAAACAAGTCACTCGAGAAAGTTTTCTAAATGTGGAACCAAATTAAGTAAAGATCTAATGGCTAGAAATGGCCTTCATGAATTGGAAGAGAACAGGGACGATACGAAGACTTTTAGTTACATGCATGAACAACTAAAAATTAGAAAACTTTAGTATTTTCAAGACATTTCTACTATTAGAAGACTTTAATGTTTTAACTTTAATTATTTTAACTTTATTACTTGTGTTTGAATAATTCATAAATGAAGACTTATGTTTGATGTTCATATATTTATAAATTTATTAATGTATTTGAATGATGAATTGATTATTAAATAACATTGTACTTTTTTATTTTAATTTAAAATAAAAAATGTAAAATATAAAAAATATCGATCCAACTGAATTTAAGCTTCAGTCAAACTAAAGTAAAAATACCAAAAATAAAAAACATCGGTCTGACCGAAGGTAAGATTCAATCAGACCAATGACACAATAAAAAATAAAAAAAACTTCGGTTAGGTCTAACTAAAGTTGAGATACGTTTAGACTGACGAATAAAATAAAAAATGTAAATAATAAAAAACATCGGTTCAATCAAATTTAAGCTTTGGTCAAACTGAAGGAAAAAATACCAAAAATAAAAAATATCGGTCTAACTGAAGGTGAGATTCGGTTAGACCAATGAAAAAATAAAAAATAAAGAAAACTTCAGTCTGATCAAAGTTGAGATACGGTTAGATAGACGAATAAAATAAAAAAATAATAAACTTCAATTAGTCAAACTGATGGAAAAATAAAAATGAGAATAAACTTTAGCTGTACAGATGAAAAAATAAAAAACTTTGGTTAGATTGAAGTTGGGCTTTGGTCTAACCTAATTATTTTTAGTTTTTTATTTTTTTAACGGTATGATCGTATATTTACTTTGGTCCAATCGAAATTTTAATTTATTTATTTCTTTTTCAGTCTAATTGAAGCTCAACTTCAATCTGACTAAAGTTTATGATTTTTTTAAAACATATTATTATTATTTTTCTTTGATTTGACTGAAGATAATCTTTGGTCCGATCGAAGTATTTTATTTTCTTTATTTTTCCTTCAGTTAGATTGAATTTTTACTACGGTCCAATCGAAGTTTATTATTTTTTATATTTATTTTTTTGATTTTAAATTAAAATTAAAAATTAAAAATTAAAAATTTAACTTTTTCAACTCTCTCACAAATCTTAAGATATGTTTTATCTAAATACATTTAACGTAACTTCACATATACAATTGTCATTCTCGTTCAGATTTTTTATTTCACTATTATTTATTTAACATTATGATTATTGATTTTTGTCATTCTATTACATTAATTATTTTCATTCTTCTATAATTGTAATAAGTTATTATTTATTTAACATATTATATAATAATTATATCATGATAATTATTAATGTATTATATGAAATAAAAATAATATATTATATTTATTTATTGTGTTATATAATAATTTTTTATTTAAATATAACTATTATTGTTATGTTGTTATAACGTTAACTTATAATGCATTTATTACTGTTAACATTGATATAACTTATAATTATATTATATTATTTATTTATTTAATATTAATATATTATTGATTAAATATTTATATATTAAATTACAAATTTTTATTAATATGTATCGTCAATTTAAATTTACATATTGAAACATTAATCTTATTATATGCTACGTCAACATAATCTTATAAATAATGATCATTGTCTATTAAAAAATCAAGTAAAATCAGACTAACCTGTAATGACCCGATTCAATTAATATTTTTAAATTAAAATCAAATTTCGAATTGAAACGAACTAAAAAAAATAAAAATTAAGATATTAATTGTCTCAATCAAACGACTCTTTGAGAGATTCTCAAAAGTTAAAGTTTTGGCATCAATACGTCTTATAAAGTTAAACAACTCAAGTCGGAACTTTACTATAAAACTTAGCGTAAGCCCCGACCCTCTGAAAGCTCCAAAACCCACCTCTCCTTTCGACCTTCCACCCGAGGAAACACAACACCGCTCACAACCCTCGTCGCGTGGGATCGTCGTCACGTTGTCTGTGTCGTCGGATCGCCCGTCTGTGCATCAAGTCGTCGGCGTCATCGCCCACTTGTGCATCCCCTCTCGCGATTCTTCCCGATTTCCCGACTGCCCTGTGCAACGATCGGCCACCGATTTCTTCCACCTAGAAAGCCTTTGAAGATTTCTTCCCGATTTCTTGAAACCATTAAGCTTGTTTTCTTGCATCCCTCATTAATCTTGCATCATTTTTTTTTGTAAATGTTATTCGTGGTTTTGAAGAGAAATATTCGAAATGCACCAGTGAGATTATGATTCGGATTATTGTTTTGTTGTTGTTGTTGACATGATAACAGTAGGATTGGAAGTTGAAAATCAATTTTATTAGAACATACAAGAGATAAAAATGGCAAAATGAAAAGGCTAGATTATCATATACAACTGTTATCCATGATATACAAGATTTCATTTTCATGACCTTATGAAAAGTTTTGATGCTTTACTTCCTATTTGCTTGATGTATGTTAGATTTGTTAAGTAGTAAAACTCAAATTATTATATAATTCTGTTTTCTATGATCTGGATAACTTTCATTTTCATGGGAGCTTATGGAAGATTTGATGATTTGATCCTAGTTGCTTGATGCCAAATTACAATCATTGTTATAAGAATTCGTCTTTGTTAGGGGATGTGATCTACTCCTTTGCTGCAGTTATCTTTGTTAATAATTGAACAACAATTTTTTTGGTTTATCTTGGTTTGTAATTTTGTATTACTTAATCATTAAACTTTTCTACTGATAATGTACTAAGTCCAGCTTTTGACTAGCATATGAAGAAATTATATGGAACTACCTGATTGAATACAAAAGGAATCCAAGCTTCTAACTAAATGAATCACGTTTAACTCTATGAATGGCAAGTTAGATAACCAGACATTTGTAAACTACATGTAGCATATCATTTCTCTGTGTTTCATGTTAAACACTTATTTAATTGTTCATCAAGATGCACTTTCTTTTCAATCCAATCGCTATAAAATTCATCTAATCTAGATACATCCAGCATATCCAAAATGCTTCAGCCTTTGTATCATATATCTATTGTTGAATTTTGTTCTTGGGTGAAATCATATATATCCAAATGATGGAAACTACAATCTAAGTTCAAACTTTATGTGTATGATCATCGTGGCATCTTAAATATGAAGTCAAATATGATAACATATTTTGTCAAACATGAAGTCAATTTATATTAATTAATTGCATATGCCTCACATTCATCAATTGTAGGATGTTTCTTTTGAAATTTTTACATGTCGTTACTAGCTTGTATATTAATCATGCATCATTTTTATAAAGCATTAGTCAAGTTATTCTATTTCTATAGATTTGTGATACATATGTTGTGGAAAATATGTGTTTTGTTATATTTTTATTTTTTATATGATATTAGTCAACCATGTCTACAAAACTAAATGAAGGTAATGGTAGAATTATTAATGGAAAGATAAGAACTAATACATAGGATAAAGTTATTCAAGAATATAACAAGAAGACAAAAAGTAGTATTACAAGGAAACATGTAGATGGTTGCATGAAGACTTGATGACTAATGTACAAAAATTACAAAAAAATTTTAAGTCAAAGTGAATGAGGTTGAGACTATATCGACAGGTATATTGATATACTTGGGGGGGGTTAGTGTCTGACGGAATTCAGCTGACGGAAAGGAAAATTATTGAATTCCGTCAGAATGCTGTTAGTGTGCATTACACTTGACGGAAAGGAAAGTTGGATTTTACCGTTGTATAAAATCCAAAAATTTCCTTTATCGTCAGAAAATTTTCGATCGCCCCCATTCAGAAAATTTTTCTCCCTCTCTCGTGCCTAACGGAATTCGTAAGACTGATAAGGAAGATTTACTTGAGGACCTGCTAGATGAGTTGGAAGAGTTAAATATTATTGATGACATACAACCAATGAGAGAGATACATATAGAAAGCAATGCCTAGGTTCGAATGACTCAAGAACAAAGAAAAAAAATAGTAGATAAGATGCGAGAAGATATGATGATGGCAATGTGGGATGGAAGAACTAGATGATATTATTTCGTATTGTAATATTTCAATTAAGATGTATTTGTATTTTTTGAATATTAGTTGTAATAAACTTTTGTCAGAATTTCCATCAGAATTTTCAGTCCTGCACTAAACCCCTCTCAGAATTTTCCTTTTCCTTTCTGTTACAAATTTTCCATTTCCTTTCCGTCAGAATTTTCCTTTTCCTTTCCGTCAAAATTTTCCGTCATGCAAAATGAAATTTGAAAAAAATTACAACTAATAAGAAATTTGAAAAAAATTTGTTGAGGTAAAAAATTTACTCATTAGAATTTGTTAACTTTAATTTGATAAATTCATCTTTTTAATTTTAAAAACATTTTGATTGTAAACAATGTAAAGGGAGACTTTGCCCTATCTATGAGGAACTTTAAACTATTTTTGAACATAACATTGTATCTGGCTCTCAAGCAAGACAACCTAAGGAATATGTACAACTTGAAGAAAATGATACTCATGTTAGTTTCAATAATGAGAATGATACATTTACTTTAGTATTTGTTGAAGTTTTAGTAGAAGACACTCCTCACATGTAGACAAATTCATCATTAACAAATACTTCTATAGTAGATGTGTCTAAGAAGTGGAAGAGACCTCAACTACATGTAAAGTCATAAGAGATTATGTTCAACGTAGTTCAAGATATGATAAGTACTTTTAGAGAATATTTTAAAAGAGATGATTGCAAGGACATACATAGGTTAGAAATTATGGATCAATTATATGAAATGGAAAAAGAAAGGTTGCATCTACAACATATATCATCAAGGAAAACATAAGATGTGATAAATATATTATTCTCATTATTTAAGCTTACTGATGATGAACAATTTTAAGCAACCAAATTATTATGAAGTACTAAAATGCAAGAACAACTTTTAGTTATACCAAGTGAAAAGAAAGCAGGATGGTTGAAGTTTTATCTATGTTAATGTAGTCAACTCTTATGTTGTTGATGTTGGAAATTAGGTGATAAACACTTATGTTGTTATGTGATAATCTTTTATATTGTTGGTTGTTATGATATTGCGATAAACTTTTATATTGTTAATTGTTATGTTGTTGAGATTTATGATAAACTCTGATGTTGTTGGTTGATATGATACACTCTTATATTGTTGATGTGATGTAATAATGTTATTTTTATAGGTCATGATAAACTCTTATCGACCAAGTAATGTACATGATTTTTTATAGGTGATATTCTTTGCAAATGAATTCACATGAAAAGATCCACAAGTTGAGGTTGCTATTAGAACAAGAGGATGAAAGAGCAAGGAAAAAGTGAAAGATAATAATGTTAGCATGAAATTTTTTAGTGTAATTGCATATTATTTTAGTATTAGTTTAATGATTACTAATCATATTTATGGTAAAGAAAGACAAGATTTTGTTAGAAGATTGTTGGATCTAAATTTACCAAATTAGGCATATAATTGTAGGAAAATATATCGTATGAGTTAATCTATATTCCTACAAATTTGTGACCTATTGAGAAAGGAGGGAGTAGTATGTGATTGTAATAACATTATTGTAGAGGAGAAATTAACATTATTTTTGGTAACAATTAGTCAAAATCAAAGATATAGAGTAACATTATTTAGTCATGTATTCAATGAGATGTTAAATATTATATTTCATTTAAGTGAAATACTTTTAGTTAAACATTTATCATTAACACAGAAGAATTTGTAATGATGCAAATGTCTTCCTATACTTCAAGGTAAACTATTATTACCATTTGTTTTGTTTCTTACAACATTGATATTATTTTATACAATATTTCTCTTGTATCTTTTAACATGATTGTATCAGTGAAATAGATGGTATATATATAAAAGTAACAATTTATGATAAAGAAACAATATCCTTTAAGAGTTAATTATCACAAAATGTATTGGTGACTTGTAATTTTGATATAGAGTTTGTTTATATTCTTGTTAGAAATTGTTTACTATCAATGTTAAAGTATTTCAAGATGCAATCTTTTGACCTAATGAACTTTAAGTTCTACTTAGTAAGTATTTTATATTAGTTAGTTCAAACATAATTTAAATTATCTTTAGACTAATATTTGTTTTAATGTAGGTAAATTCCGCTTAGTAGATGTTGATTTGCCAAATAGGTTAGAATTTATCTATTCATTTAAAGGTGTTATATATCATTTATCAAATTATGATATGTCTCGACTTACAACAAATGTCATAGAGAATTTTAATTATAAGAATTTATAATTAAAGACAGTAAACGAGTGTACATTTGATATTGTAAAACATCGTAAAGATTATGTCTTTTTCATATAAAACTTAGGTAAAGATTATATATGCATATTTTCTTCTATATAATTTTATTCATAAAGCAGATAGAAAAGATTTACTTGAAAATTTTCAAGATGAGTTTGAAGATCTTGTTTATGCACAAACTTATGAAAATATAGATAGAGAAATTGAAAGAGCAACTACATCTAGATTAATATGTATAATCAAATGATGTTATCTATGTAGAAAGAACGTGATGTATGATGTATTAACATAAGGATGTAAATATTATTAATTTTTTCGTAAACTTGTGAAGAGTACAAATATTTTTATGCTATTCAATTCACATTCTATTACATTTTGTTGCATACTTTTTTTCTATTACTTTTTATCACTTTCTGTTATTTTTTGTCATTTTTTGAATTATACACAAATATAATTATTTTCTATTGATTTTCTATTATTATTATTATTATTATTATTTGTAACTTTGTGACATTTTCTTTTTATTACTTTCCATATTTTTTGGATGCACAAGTAGATCTTAAGTTGCTATGGTTGGCTAGTGGGGGATGGAACAATGAGGACATTTTTGAGATGCCAACTTGTTGTTGGTTATTGTGTGTGTGATTACTTGTGACTATTGCTTGTTGGGCCATTGTAACCCGCCATTGTAACCATGTTGGGATGGGGATGGAAGTGTTGAGCACAACAAATACTTGATTGGTAGACATTAACAATTGAATTGCAAGGTGATAATGATGGGCATAGGCAAAGTCGATGGATGATGTCATGGACTCATGGGCTTATCCCCTTGAGCTATGTGCCTTAGTGCTTGTGAGGAATTATCAAAAGATTAAAGACTCACCAGTGACTCACTTAATAGTCGTCAGATCAATAGGAACGTAGGGAGTAGAGTCGATAGGGATGTAGGCTATGCAAAAGTAGAATGATTAAATTCATTTGATCATTCTACCATTTGTGCAAAGTGAAATTGGTGAACTGTGAAACCAACAGGTGGTGATGCGACGTAAAGGATGATTACGGATTTATATTGTGTCGCATCAGAAAAGTGTAGAAATTAAGGAAATAGAAAGTTAAAAAATATGGAAATTAAAATGTTATGAAATAGAGAAAATAAAAAGTTAGAAAAGTGAAGCTTAAAGTTATTTATGTAATTATCAGAAATTTAAGAAAATTATATAGTTTAATATTTTGATGAATAATTTAAATTTTAATATTAATATTATTGACCTTATAATAAATCATAAATTATTAATAATTAAACTAATTATAATATGGTAATAATCATAAAAATAATAACGTAATTACTAATATATAATAAATATGATATAGATATCAACATAATTATGATAAATTGAGATATAATAATTGTAATCATAATAACAAATAAATAATAGCATATATATTTATAATTATAGTTATAACATATATAAATAATGATGATTATAATTAGATTTTATATATATTATAAATATAATTATAATTGGAATATGTTACTTTATAATTATAATTAAAAATATTGATATATTTTTCAAGAAACTTTGATTGGAGGTGACTAGTTGACATAAACAAGACGAACAAATGTGTAATGGGCTAGACAATAGATTTGGTCGGTGTTGAGCTAAAAAAAAATTAAATCAATAAATCATGTGATACACTTATAAATATCCCTTCGCATCACCTTTCTCTAAATCATAACTTCTCAATTTGAAGTTTCTCAACTCTCTTAACACTCTTAAGCTCTTCTCTCAATTTCTCAAATCTTCTAACAAGCTCTTTGAAGTTTCAATCACTCAATGGCAGATAACTATGTTTCAAACTTTAACAATGAAAGTCAAGAATTTAAATATTCCTTGAAAATGATATAATCCATGGAAAGTATTGGATCAATTGGGTCATCTTCATCGATTGTTAATAAATCTCAAAGAAAAAGTATAATATACTTCAAGTTTAGTATAAAAATGAAAACTATGAAGAACGTTACCATAACAAAAAAAAAAGTACACTACATCAACTACAATGCAAATTTCTCTTGTAAAAGTTCTAATGATATAAATCATTTAAATAGACATTTAATTATTTGTGAAGTTAAATATGTAAAAAATAATAAAGATAAAGTAATTTAAACACAACTTAATTTTATTCCTAAAGCTAATATTTCTACATGACATTATAATCATAAGAGAGTTAGAAAACTTCATGATAAAGTTGTTATTAATAATTTACCTATTAATTTTGGTAATAATCTATATTTTAAAGAATATATTTCGCAAACTTATTGTTTACAATATAAACATATTTCTAAAAATACTACTAGACAAAATATTATTAATTAATTTCACGCTATTAGAAATGGAACTTAGTAATGTTATAAGTTCTATAAATACTTATATTGTTTGTATTTCTAACATTTGAGAAGGTAAAACTAAAGTAAGATATAATGCTATTACTACTAATTTTATAAATAATAATTAGATTTTATAGAAAAGATTAATAGAATTTAGAAAAATTCTTTTTTCCCATGATGTTGAAAATATTTTTTTGTAATTATAATTTTTTTTAATTATTTTATATTAAAGATAAAGTAATTAGTATTACTTTTGACAATACTTCAAATAATATTACTAATATTCTTATGTTTAAAAGTAAATTAACTCTACTAACTAATTTTAGTTTATTTTATTAAAGATGTATGCATTATATAATTAATCTTAAGTACGAGTTGGTATCATAGAAATAAAAGATTTTGTCAAAATATTAAGTCAACATTATTTTATATTATAAGTTGTTGTAGACGACATAAGAATTTGATTATATTTATTATTTTTTTGGTTTATCTCATAAAAAATTTATTCTCGATGTTCCTCTAGATAGAGTTTATATTTGATGTCGTAGTTGTCTTCGTTGTAACGAACCTATAAAATATTATTATAATCATAGTTAAAATGATTATAGTAATAGCTTAAATGATAATAATTTTAAAATTATTAATTATTTTATTAAATTTTTAAAATCATTTTATAATACAATTATAAGAATATCAAGAATGTATTATTTAACTTTTGTTTGTCTTACATCATTTGTATGATATTGCATTAGATTTTAATAGATATGACAATGTTGGATTTTTTATACTTACAATTGAAAGAATGAAAGAAAATTTTTAAAAATATTAACATAAAATTTCTTGATTATATGTAGTATGTGCTTGTTTAGATCTAAGATGTAAATTAAAATTAATTGATATGAGTAAAAAATGTTTAGGTGTAGAAATGAATTTAACTATTCAAATTATAAAAAATAAATAAATAATATATTTGAGAGTATTATTTAATATATAAAATATAAACAACACAAATAATAATCATCATCATCATCAATGATGACATTTTTAAGATTATTAAAAGAAGAATATTATCATTAATCGTCTTCAACTAAATAAGAATTAAATACTATTAATTTAGTAAATATCAATATATGTAGAATGAATATCTTAATATAAATGGTTTTTATATAATTAATTGATGGAAAAAACAAAATTTAGCATTTTCAATTTTATCTTTGATTCTTAGTGATTTATTAACAATTTCAATATTTTTTGTAGCTTATAAATAAATATTTAGTATTAGTGAAAATATTTTAAGTGAAAGAAAATCAAGATTAAATGATAATATTTTTAAAGTTTTAATGTACATTTAGAGTTTGCTCAACATCATATACAAGAACAAATAGATGATTTTAAGAATATGAAAATTTGAATATAAATATGTAATGTAATTTTTATGAACATGTAATTTTTTTTAATTACAATTTTTTTCATCTTATCAATTATTATCATGCACGTTTCTTTAATCAATGATAATGTTGGAATGCAAACATTGATGGTTAATCAACATTACATAATGTTAAGTCCTCGCTTACATGACACTATCATTAAAGGGTATTTGTGTAACTAGAAAATGTCGTAAAGAAAAATAACGAAAATTTTTTCATCATTTTTTAAGTGTTTGTGCATCAAATAGTTTTCTATCATTTTTTGCCATTTTCCCTCAATATATCTTTTATTTTTCAACATTATGATATTTGAAAGTGATGGAAAATGAAAAAAAAAAAATATGAATTATCACAGAATATATTAATAATATGTAATTTTGATATAGAAATTATTTGTACAGATGAGAATTGATATCACGAGAGATATGTAGAATAATAAAAATGTATGAAATATATTTTATATTGTAACTATTATCACAAATGATTCTATCTTATATTATCTATAATGAATTTTGTTATTCTCTATTTTCTAGATAAATATAAAAATATTTAATTTATTAATTTTAATATTTTTATTTTATGAATAAAAATATATATTTTATATTCTATAATTTTTCATTATTTTCTATTTTATACGTAAACACACATATTTCAAATTCCATAATTTTATATTTTATACACAAATATCTTGATTTTCTATTGACTTTTTGTCATTTTCATTTCTATCTTTTTTAGAATATTTTATCATTTTCTTGTCACTATTTTCTAATACATAAACACCCCCCTTGATGATTAATTAACGTTGCAAGCCTCACAATGCCAACAACCAGTGACTTAAGTAACCATGCCGATTTGGTAAAAGCTACTTGTCAACATGGTCAAATTATTCTCACAGTAACACTACTCGTTGACATGTATAATTAATAATTAATTATTCTCACTGTAACGAGTCTAACGACAAGAGAAAAAGCCTTAAAGTAATTTATACCTTTATTTTGGTGACAACCATTTACTACTAACCTGGGGCTTGAGTCTTTCTAAACTCCACCAGCATTTAAATTTGGTTTAAATACTCACTTACCGTTAATAAAATACATCTTTGACGTTCTTGGTATAAGTTGTTACACCTCAAAAATTAAGATATGACAACCATTGTAATATTAGAAAAAAAGATTTATATTGAAACTAAAAATGGAATGTGAAAAACTTGTTATTTTAATATTACAATATTGGATACCTGCTAAAAAAATGTTTAATAACTAATAATCAAAATAATAACCACAGCAACTAAATCAGAATGGAGTTATCTATCCTTAACCAACAAGCACAAATTCAAAAATAACCCTTTCCAAGTTCACCAATTTCGGTCATATTTCCATATCCATCAAAATAACACAAAATCTCCTGAAATACAAAACACTGCCCCTCAACCTAGCACCACAAGCTAACAAGTCTTCTTCTACTTGTAGCCTACTTGGGAAATCACTTAATCACCTAAAGTGGAATAAATCAACTAGGTTAGTCATGATTTAATAAGTAAATTCATTAACAATTCATAAATAGTAAAAAAATGTCATGTACAATAAAAGGACTATCAAGTCAATAATAAGTACAAATATGAAAAGAAATGTGATGACACTAAGAAAACAATGAGTTATGTATGATAAATCACAATTTTAGATCAACATTATTTTATATATTTCTGTAAATACAATGTTTAACTATGATCGCATTGTACCCTTACAATAAAGTTCAAAAGTAACATATCATCTTGTGACTAAGTCATACAATTACTCCCAACCTTGAAATGAAGTTTAGAATCACCAATCTGAATTGTACATACAATACCATAGTTTAAATCTTGTGGTTAAATCAAAATTAGTTAAATCAACAAATCACATATGTATAAAATTTTTAAGTCTACATTTATTAATTTTTTTCTCTAATTGTTGCATTCTTTGAATTTTTAAAGATATGACAAAATGATTTAAGTTGATTTTTTTTTTCAACTAATACAATTCTTAGGCAACATGAAAGCAAGCTGTGAAAAGGAAAAAAAAAAAAAAAAACAGACAACACAAAAGATAACTCAAGTGAAAGGAAGGAGGAAAAAAAGAAGAAGACAAAAGGAAAAGTCTATAAGTTTGAACAAAATTGAAAAGAAGAGAAAGAATCAAGTCTTATTATTTTAAAACAAATATTACGTTGTCATGGTTGAATTTAAATAAAAATATTATTGTTATAAAAATGCGAATTAATTATTTTCTCTGTATGTAAAAATAATATTTAATGGTATTAAAAGAAAACGAAATTGTGATAGATGCCTTCAACTACACTTTACCAACGTCTCATATTCTTCGACGTCGGCGTCTTCTTCTTCTTCCGTCACCGAAGCCCTAGATTCTGCTGCTGCTGCTGCTCCTCCCAGTGGCCTCCATGGCGATCATTGGGGACGCGCTGAGACAGGCGTTCATGCCGAAGCACGAATACGAGACGCTTCGGGAGGAGGACAAAGCTTGGGGGAAGATCCAGCGCCCGCTTGTGGCAATCGCCGCCGCAGCCATCTCCGCGGCGGTGGTCGTGGCTGTCGCCGCTAGCTTCGGCATCGTCTTTCCTGCTGATGGTGGAAGACGGCCGTTTTGCAGGGATAGTAGGGGGCGTCAGGGGACGAATGCGAGGATGGACGCCGAGGCCTTCCGTTACCGAGGGGCGTTCTACTTGACTGACGAGGAGGCGGCGGATTATTATTGGATGGTGGTGTTTTTACCCTCGATGATCATGTTCTTGGTATCCTCTGTATATCTGTTGGCAGGCAAGGAAGAACCTTTTTACCTTCTTATTGCAATTTTCTGTAAGCAAAAAAAAGTACTAATTTTTATCTCACTTTATTGGAATTTTTTCTATTTCCCAGAGTAAGATCACTTCGTCAATGGGATTATGGAGAGGAGAAAGGGATCTTCCTTTTCAGACTAGAGAGGGCATGGAAACCTCTAGTTTCCTTACAACGAACTTATATTTACTACTCTGAATCAGTGAAAGGGAGTTCAGAGATGGTGATATTTTTGGAACTTTACCGTTGGAGAGGTTTATCTATGAATGTAGAAAATTTAGCAGGCTACACGAAAGTATGCAGTGCCTGAAAAATCGGTAAAAGTGATGACCAATGTGTGACTGAATTCAGCAAAGTCAAATTTTAACCAATGCATCTTTCTGAAGTGCTATAATGATTAAAAATGTTGGAATATGCCTATTGATGTCCACTGTTGTTGGATTAGATAGGGTAGGGCTCAAGTTTGTTCCATATAAATGATACTTGCTTGGATTGATTGGTTGTTGGGTCATTTACTTGTACCCTGTGGCTTTGAATCTTTCATCAGCAAGGAATACAATGACTAGAAATCAAATCAGATTTAAAATATGGATATATGATATACTAGGAACCCTTAAATCTCACTTTTAAGCACTGAATTTGTTGACTTTGAGTTTATGACACTGAAAAAGTGTGGTCAATGAGTGGACCACCTTCATGGTGATTTTGAAGGCATCAAAAGGCCAATTTTCGAAAAAAAAAGGGCATAATACATTTCATCACTGCTTTATATATTACATATTAACTAATAAAGACTTGGATACCATCTTGGATGTTTCCTTTGGTGTAGCATGCTCAATGACATGCCTAACAATAGAGTGTGATGGTTCCCCTTGGCTATAGAAGATTTAGGCTGGAATTCCTGTGTGGCTTATTCATTGGCAAAACAATATTTTTACTTGGTTCCTAACCTGTCTGGATGACTGGGGAGAAATTTCATATACTAGACAAGTTTGTATTGGACAAGAATCACTACCAACGAGATTTGCCTGGCAAATAGCTCTTTCTCGTGTCCAATGATTTCCATTATTAGGGTATATTGTTGCATTCCCCAAAAGATCGGTGATTATATAAAGTATTTGGGATTGCCACTTTCAAAGATTTACATTCCAATAAACCCATGGAGCAATTTGAGGTCACCTATTTGGATCGATGGTGATGAGGGACAACTTGATTGCTGTTCTGTATGGTATAGAGGAGACCCTTTATTGGAATGAAAGAGCCATATTTTTATATCAAATGAATACTTTTACAATATCCTTCCTGTAAAAATGTTTATTTCTTATTTATATCACAAGTGCGTGATTATCTTATCACTTGTCAGCAATGTTTCTATCATTGCTGACAAAAATGCTTCTTTCTTCTTTTTCATGTTTTTTTTACAATGGCAGAATGACTGGGTATAGTCTGGCTATGGCAAGTTGAAAAATGCTTCCGTGACATTGTTATGTTTTCATATTTTCTACAGGAATTGTTGTTGCTTACTCGGCACCAACAAGGCATATATGTCTCAAGGTAGTAGAGAATAATTATTGTGCATCAAAAAGAGGTAAGCCCCAAATTCATCTCCTATACTTGTTTTACAAGTTTTACTTGGCTTACATGCTTTATTTTGTTCTTCATTCACATCTCTATTTGTAGCTGAGACATTATTGGTTCAGATTATTCAATTACAATAGCCTAACAAACAAAATAGTGGATCCAGATTTCAAATATGATGAATAATTCTGATTTGGAAGTGGCATTATGGCAAGCACACTATTCTACTTTTTGTAATCTGTGAAATGATGTTATTTTACGATGTTTAAATATTATAATTCCCACCATATGGGTTGGTTGGGCTTGATAATTATAAAAGCAGATTAAACTGATTTATGTTATCAACTCTGGAACCGTGATCTAGATTTTTCTTCAAAATGCCCTAGCTCTACCATCTGCCAAGATATGTATGCTGGACTTTGCATCCGGTCTTAACATATCTCAGCTGAATCTGACCATTGTCAAGACATATTCATTTCTCAACCGAAGCCACAACTGGTTTTATACCTGGGTGATTCTTATTCTTTGAGTAAGATTTATCCTACTTTACCCTTCAAAAAAAACTTAAGCCTTGGATGGAATCTGTGGTTGTGCAAACAGCCAATTATGTTGGTCACCTTTGTTCCCAATTGGAAAATTTTTACGCTCTTTATTTTCCGTTTACTTTGGTTTGTTTTGGTATCTGACAGAAGAATTTGCATTAATTCGGTTCACATAAGAAGAGCCATACCATGTAAAAAGGGTTTTCCAAGAAAAATTCTCACTGAAAAGTTAGAGATTTTTCTTGCTAGCGTGCAATTTACTCAAAATTTATTCTTTGGAAACGATATTGAATCTGTATTTCTCTCTGTACATTCTATCTATTTGCAGGTGGTGTTCGTTGTCTAGCCATCCTGAACATTGTGTTTGCCATTATATTTGGACTACTAGCTCTATTCCTAGGTTCAAGCCTACTTACCATGGGGAGTGACTGTTCCGTACCTCTATTCTGGTGCTATGAGGTTGCTTCATGGGGCTTGGTGATTTTGTATGGTGGCACAGCCTTCTTTCTCAGAAGGAAAGCAGCCACTATCCTTGATGAAGGTGAGTGCCCTGGACGGAACATTGGGTTGGAGATGCTGGAGTCGAATCAACAAATTACTCCAGACATTGAAAGGCGTGTGAACGAAGGATTCAAGGCTTGGATGGGGTCTTCCCTTCTTTCCTCCGACGAAGAGGATGAGGGCGATGTGTTCACGGCAGAGGTTAACTCTGCGTTAACCGGCTCCCTTCTACAACGAGTTTGATTGATATTCTCTGTTCAAATCCTGTAAATTCCAACTTCTGTTGAAGGGCTTAAGGGTCTCTGAGGAATATACATTGGGTTTGGTGTTTTTGATCAAATGATGTATAACCACAGTCTATAGCTCTTTATAGAATGTTCCACTCCATGACTTTGATCACTTGTCATGTGACAAAGCAATAGCGACCCTTGTATTCGTGTAACTTCATTTCTAACTAAAATTATTGCCTGGTTCTCTTCTTTTCCCTTTTCATCATTGTGATGTGATTATTGTTCAACTAGTGAAATTCTTTAACCGTTAATAAATGTTACATTCATATGAGTACCAACAATGAAAAGAAGACCTTAGCTCTGCTCCAATCCAACCAATACTACCAGTGAGGACAAGCATTAGTTTTGTTGTTTCAGGCCAACATCACTAAATACAACCATGGATGTGCCACTTAGGGGGGGTTTGTGCACTCGGAATCTGACGGAATTGAAAATTTTTTCCGTCAAATTCCGAGTCATGAGGTGTTTGTGCATTTTGGAATTCAAATTCCCAAGGAATTTGAATTCCAATCATGTGTAAAGGTTGGGAAAATGAATTCCCAACCTAAAAGGTCGGAATTCATTTTCCAAAAGATCGCTCGACGCTTACCCTCCCTTGTTGAAGTATATATTGTTAATATTTTTTATTTAATTAATTATTTTAATATTTGTTTATTAAAAATAAAAATATTAATTATTTTATTATTATTAATATTATTTAATTTTATAATATTAAAATCATAAATATTATTTAATTCAATTATTATTATTATTTTATTTATTATATTATATTATTTAATATATAATATCAAATTTTCAAAAACCATATAATTTTCCTAACTTTTTGTGGCTAACACAAACGAAGTCTTAAAAGTCATTTATGGCTAATAAAATGTTTAGAATTATATTTTTTTATAATCAAAGTATTTCAATAATTATTTATTATTTACTTTCATTTATTCACTTCATAATAATTATATTTTTATAAAAGTTATTTATTATTACATTACAAGGAATATAAAATTTATAATTAACCTTTTGTTGTTTTAAACATGTATTATAACTAAAAAGTTATCAATTTTTGTAATTTTTGATTTATTTTATATAATGATAAATGATATATAAACATTTATTTTAATAATATATTCATTTATTAATGTCAACAATTCATTAATAAATTAATTACATTTTCACTAATTATTTTAAGTCAATACTTAATTTTATTAAAAATCAATTTTATTCAATTCCCTCCAATTATGTCATGTGCACAAACACCTGGAATTCAATTTCCGTCAAATTCCTGAACGTGCACAAACACCTAGATTTTGAATTCTTTCCGTCAAATTCTATAGAATTCAAATTCCGTTAGAATTCAAATTCTGCGGAATTCAAATTCCAGGTGCACAAACCCCCCCTTAGAGTACGTTTGCATCTACCACAACGTAGGAAAAAGAATTTTTAACTTTCTTTCGTATAAAACTTATCTCTTTCCCACCTCAACATTCAGCCACTCAAAGTTCGTTTGTGTATGAGAATTTAATATAACATAATTTGAATTTTACATAATTTAATGGAAATAAAATTTAAAATTTAAATATTTGTGTATGTTTAGAAATTTGATAAAAATTAAAATTTAGATGTTTTTTTATACGATAGAATTGATTTTTAAAGAAGTTTTTATTTAATAAATTAAAATAATTAGTTAAAATATAATTAATTAATAAATTAATTACTTACATTAATATATTATAAAATTAAATCTTTATATATCATTTATCAATTAATTAAGTATATATCATTTATTAAAGCTAAGTATATATAAAAATATAAGTATATATCTATATCCATGTATTTCATGATTATTTTTGAGATCAAAAAATTTAAAAGTAGAAGATATTAGTTGAAATTGTAAAATAAGATTATCATGTTACCACAATAAAATAAGATCTTAGTTAAAATTATTATTGTATATATGAATTTTAAAAGATTTCGAACTTAAAACTTGAAAAAAAAATTTCAAAAATTAAATTAGAGATGGAAAAATGAATTCCAAACAAACATTAATTAAAATTTAATGAAAAATAAATTCTTTTTCGTTTAATTCTAATTACACAAACCCCGCCCCCCACCCCGGTTTGTATCGTTGTCTTCCCATTTCCCTTATTTAGGTTAGGATAGAGTTGTTACGATCGTCAAGTTCCACTTGCATCTGATGTTGATTACTATTTTTTAAAGTAAGTAAATCCTACAATGTTAAAGAAATGCTAAGGTTAAGATGTCAATCCTACAAAGCACTTGTAGGCACACATGAGGGCAATAGAAGAATGGGTATAGGAAATAGACAAGTGATGATGGATTTTGAGCTATTGTTTAGCTTGATGTAAAATAGTAATCTATAAGAAAAAAGGTAATCATATAAGCTTGACTATGCTAAAAGTAGAAGTCATTGGAATATTCTTTTTGCACTTTCTAGGTAAATTAGATTGTTGGATATATTCTTTTCATGTGAAGAACATATGCATAGGTAGAAACATATTCAATCATAAATTGAAGGTACAGATACCTTGCATGGACCAGTTAATTTATTGGCTAGTTTTCCATAATAATAGCTAAAGGTTTATTATGCATGATAATAGGATGAACTACATTACCATCCATGAATCTGTCATAATAGAATAATAAATGTATGAGAATGAGTTAAATGGAATATATAAAAGTGACTGCACAAAGTAAAATAAGCTATGCATGTATACTTCAAAATGAAACCAATTCTTGTTTGTAATGCATCAAAACTGATTGCATATTCAACATGGTTATGACCTATCACACCTTTGGGAAAATTGTTATAAATTATGTATGACATTATTTTGTAGTTTACTGTTTAAGTATTAATTAAACAAGAATGTCTTTATTATTAGAATGTTTTTATATCATACCAAGAGTAGGAGGTGACGGTGGAAAGGGAGGTAGTGGAGTTATATTTAACAAAAAGAAAGATTGACATCTGAATTTATCTTCGGTTGTGTTACTTTTGATATAATTGTTGTATTATTTGTGTATACTTTGGTACGTAGTGATATAGGAAATTTGATAATGTTATTTGAAGGTTAAAGAAATAATAATTTTTGTTAAAGTATAACTCTAGAAAAGACAAGAATAAAAGATGTTGAAGTTGTACGAGTTGAAATATCCAAGTAAATAGGAAAACTTTAGATATATTGAGTAAATATCATGCATGAAACAAAAACGAAACTCATGCATGATTAAAGAAGGGATTTGAAATAAAGTGATACTTAAATACAATAAAGAATAAAAGTAAATATCATTGAGAAAAATGTAAACATTTATATAAAGACTTAGTGACAAATATATTGAAATTACAATAAATTCTCTAATCAAAGTGGACGAAATTAAAACTTTATTCATAAACATACTAAAAGGAATGCATTTGTGCACATATTCATGTAATATCATAAAAATATGATTAATATGTATTTTCTTATATAAATGTATATAATTTAAATTTTAATACATAAAATACATGAATTATCATATAAAAATGTGGATAAATATTAACTATACATTTTTCTCTTTTTTCCTCTTGCTTGCTTTTCCACACTTTCGAATTTTATCCTTCTTACGTTCTTCGTCTTCTCTACCGTTAACGTCGAATGGTTATTTGTTAAATTTGCATAAACATACATATGATTTTTAGATATTCATCTCTTCTCTCGTGATTCTGTAATAGCATGAATATAGAGACAGAAAATGATTTTGCTTGAATTTAAAAATTTAATCATGTTACCATTATTTTTTATAATGATAAATTTTTCCACTCATGAATATTCAACCCTTTCCCCTGGACAATTAAGTTTTCACGAACTAAAAGTATTGCTACTCACTCCATGATCAATGTTATATATGAGTTAAAAACATTGTAGATATGTACAATTTAAATATGTTAATTTAAAATCTATAAATAGTAAAAATTGTATTTGAAATAAGTCGATGCTTTTTCTTTTGTAAACTATATTTTGAATGTAATTTTTAGTATTCATAGATTTAAAATTAATACATTTAAATACTAAATTCTAATACATTGAATATACAGTGAAAGGCTAAACCTTAAATTCATATATTTATGATGGATATATATATATTTAAATTGAATACAATGAATATTTAAACTTTATACATTAAATCCTGATACCTACAGTTTTTTTTATCGGTATTTTTCAAAAAATACTTACAGTATTTTTAAATTCATCTGATTATATATTAACTGATTATGGTACGATCCAAATCACATCGCGGCACGAGGACAGAACAGACCGCGTTGAACCGGAACGATAGATATTCCAACGCCCATCGCCCCCGTCCCGCTCAAAACCCTAATTTCCCCTCCAACGCCCATCCTCCCACTTCTTCCGATCCGGCGACAATGGCGGCCACTTACGACTACGATTACGACGACTCTGCCTACGAAGGGGCTCGTTCCCGCCCAGCGTCCGACCTCGAGTACGATCCCAACTTCGTCCCGGACTCCGTGAAGACCTTCGTCGTCCACCTCTATCGCTATATCCGCGAGAAGAACGTTTACGAGATCCACCAGATGTACGAAGGGAGCTTCCAACGCCTCACCGATCGTATGTTCCGCGACACCCCTTGGCCGTCCGTCGACGCCATTGCTCCCTACGTTGAAAACGACGATGTCTTCTGCCTACTCTACAAGGAGATGTGGTTCCGGCATGTGTACGCCAGGCTGAGTCCAACGGGGAGGCAGAGGGTGGAGAGTTGGGATAACTACTGTAGTTTGTTCGGGGTGGTGTTGCATGGCGTGGTTAACATGCAGCTGCCCAACCAGTGGCTGTGGGACATGATTGATGAGTTTGTGTACCAGTTCCAGAGCTACTGCCAGTACAAGGCTAAGACGAAGAGTCGGACGGAGGAGGAGGTACAGATGCTCAGGCAGTACGATCAGGTATAAATAGGAAAATAAAATGTCCGATTTTGTTGGTTTTTGTTGGATGCAATATTTCCCGGGAATGATGTTTTTATGAGGTGTAATTTTTATGTTTTTCATAAGATGTAACTTTTTTATTTGGAGTGTTGTCTGGTAAATGTGGATCATATAGTTAAATTGGATAGGATATTGGTTAGAAGGGCAGGAGTTGCACTAATTGAAGATAAGTGAAAATTGGAAGATGGAAGAAAAAAAATCATGTGGCTGACCCCACATAGTGGGATTATGACTTGGATTGTTGTTGTTGTATTGGTCTGCTGATAACTTTGGTTGTGGTCTAGTTGAAATTGACAGATTTTGCTGTTGTGTTTGAGTTTTATTCCATTAGTAATTCTGTCACTTCTAAATGCTTTATGATAGGAAACAGCATTGTTTTTTGCATAACCGATTAAAAAGCAAACTCACACGAACTTCATTAACATCTTCATGGACATCACTTCACCACAATGTCATGTGCACAGAAGGATTTTCTGGTGGTTCAGTGGGTTTCTGGACAGTTAATATGGCATTATGGTTAAAGATGCTCCTTAAGTAAACAGTTAACACAAGGAGGGTGTTTGTGCAAAGAAACCAGAGCAAATGAAAAAATGTAACCAAAGGGAAACCAATAAAAAATGATATCACTATCTTTTATTTTCCATTTGACTCGAAATGGAAAAATGTGGCGTTACAGTAGTGAAAGGGAGACCAATAAAAAAAATGATATCACTGGCTTTTATTTTCCCTTTGACTTCAGTAAGGTATTTATACATGTGTGGAGACCAAAGGAATTTATTTTCCACTAGAATGAAGGCATAAACACTCTACTTTTGTGCACACTTTTTGGTGAAACAAAATTTTATTTTTCCTTTTCATTGGTTTCCATTTGTTTCCAAGTGCACAAACCTCCTCTAGATATTGAATTCTTGAAAATGTGTTACCATAAATACAAATCATAAACCTGCATCTTTTATGGTTGTTCTGTTGATATTTTTAATTCTTTTCCATGGAATCCAATGTAGAAACCTTCTAACTAAGAATATTGTCTTCATGAAGGATCGAAGTGTTAAGCAGCCTACTCACCATACTTTATGCTCCTCTATTGTAAATTATTTTTTAGTTTACAAGATAGTCGACAGAAAATTCTTATGACCTGTAACAAATTGCTTCTCTTTTAATAGGCCTGGGATGTGTGTGGTGTCCTTAATTACTTGCATGCTCTTGTGGAGAAATCCATGATTGTTCAAATTTTGGAACGAGAAAAGGAGGGCCTTGAGCAATTTACTTCTACTGATGGATATGATTATGAAGGTCGTGGAAGCAATGTCTTGAAAATGTTGGGATATTATAGCATTGTGGGATTGTTGCGGGTTCATTGTCTTTTGGGGGATTATCACACTGCTTTGAAGTGTTTGGTTCCAATTGATATTTTTCAGCAAGGAGTATACACTACAATAATAGGAAGTCACATCACTGCCATATATCATTATGGGTTTGCTAGCTTAATGTTGCGAAGGTATGTAGGCTCTTTGGCTCCTATTAATCTGACTAAAGTTGGTAGCTATATGGTTTGCATTTTTATATCAAATTATAGTATGGTCTTCCTGCTTTATATTAGTTGATCAATGATTGATTGTTTTAGTGATCCAAATGTATGATGTCTTAAAGACTTAAACCCTGTTTGGTTCAGATTAAATGTCCCTGGATTTCAACTATAATTTGAGGTGAGATAATATAAACCAAGTAACCATGACATGGCTGATAAGAACGCAGATCCTAGATTATTACATAAAAATCCAAGAATTAAGTGGTAGAATCTAAACACAAAAGAAAATAATATTTAGAGATAATTTGTTTAGAGGAGTAAGAGAACTAGACGCTGAGGTAAATAAGCTATTGAAGGAATGACTACTTGTATTAAAAAGATTGTTAAGAAAATTTTTGGAGAGTCTTGTAGAATAGCTCCACTAGATAAGAATGGTTGGTAATGGAATGAAGATGCACAAAAAATAATAAAAGAGAAGAAAAATTGCTATAAAGCCTATCATAAATGTAAAAATGGGGAAAAATTAGAAAAAGTATAAGCAAACAAAAAAGAATGCTAAGAAAATTATTAGTAAAGTTGAAAATCAGGCTTATAAGGAATTATATGATAGTTTGAACACAAATCAAGGGAAAAATAAAATATATAAATTTTCTAAGACTAGAGAAAGGAAATCTAGATATTTGGGTTCAGTATATTAAGGACAAATATGTAGAGTTTTAGTAAAAGTGAAACAAAAGATGGATGTAGGTATCTAAGTAAACTTTTTGATGAATCTATTGTAATAAATTCTTACATGCAAAATTTGTGAACTAGTACAACTGACATAAACTATAGATATTTTGGAAGAATAAGTAGTTTGGAGGTAAAAGAAACTATTAAGAAGATAAAATGTGAGAAAGGTATTAGACCAAATGGTATCCCTATTGAGCTTTGAAAGTGCATGGATAAAGAATGGATTTAAACGGTTTACTAAGCTTTTTAAAATAATCTTAAAGATAAAGAAGGTTCTAGATGAATAGAGAAAGATCACGTAAATACCTATATTTAAGAATAAGGAGGACATACAAAATTGTAATAATTATTGTGGTATTAGGTGAACGAGTTACACTATGAAACTATGGCAAAGAGTAATTAAATAGAGACTAATGCATGTAACTAAAATTACAAAAAATCAATTTGGATTTATGCCCGGTAGGCGAACAACAGAAATTATTCATTTACTTAACAACTAATAGAATATTTTAGAGTTACTTAAAAGGATCCTCATATGGTTTTGATTAATTTAGAAGATGTTTACACTAAAGTATGTAGAAATCTATTGTGATGGGTTTTGGAAAGAAAATGTGTACTTCTATAGGATATGCTGATATTATAAAAGACATGTATGAAAGAACAGTTACTAGTATTAAAACCATAAAAAAAGAAAAGAATTTCTAACAGACAGATTTATGACAAGGGTCCTCTTTAAATTCATATTTGTTTGCTTTAGTTATGTATGAAATAATTAAGGAGAGATAATTTAGTGTATACTATTTGTTGATGACATAATTTTGATTAATGAAAATAAGACAGAAGTTAGTTTTAAATTAGAATTATAAAGATACTTTAAATTCAAAGGATTTAGATTGAGTGAGTCAGAAATTGAATATATGGAGTGTAGGTTCAATAAAAATAGGAATAATAATGTAAGCATATGATTAGATGATCATTAGCTTCATAGAAGTACAACAATAATCTAAGCCATAATTCCGTTACGTGGTGTTAGCCATATGAATTCTTTTATTCCATGTATTTCTATCTATAGTTAAATTTTAGGTTAAATTACATAATTTGAAAATTTTCTTACAATTCCTAACAAAATAGTTGTAGGCTTACCTTTACTTCTTTTAATTTCTTCTACACTAATTAATTTTCCTCTCTTAACTAGTATATTCTTTGGTCTTGTAAGGATATGGCCAAATCACCTAGATTGATTTTCTCTTAATTTGTACAACTACTTTATTCCTAATAAAAATGTTTTTTTAGCTCATCGCTTAGAATATTATCACTCATCTAGATTAGAGAATGGTAGTAACATTAACTATTTACATATGGACATTCTTTACAATCCAGTATTTTGAACCATAAATTATAGTTTAGAGAATGGTAGTTTTATAGAATTTTTCTTTTAATTCTAAAGGTATCCTTTTGTAACCTAATACTCCAAAAGCATTTTTTTTCACTTCATCTACCTTATTTTAATCCTGTGAATAACATCCTTTATAATTTCTCCACTACTAATTATTAGATCCTAAGCATTTAAAAGTCTAATTCTAATGGATCTTATGACCATCTAAGTATATACCTTATCATTATTCCTATTTTTGTTGAACCTATGAAATTAGGGAAAAACTAGAAGATTAAGATTGATAAGAGAGACTAAGTACATCATATATAGGTGTGGGAATGGATCTTAAGTAGATCAATATCCATTTACTGACTTACATAATAATATACTAAACACCCATTATTTAACACATTCCCCCTCAAGCCAGTGCATAAATATATATCATGCTCAACTTGTTACATAGTGATTCAAAAGCATTAACTCCCAATCCTTTGATGAAGATACTTGCAAGTTGATCTATGAGTGTGTGTATGGAGTAGAGATCAAACCTTTCATCACCATATCATAGATGCTCATTATGTTGATACTTGCAAGCTCAATATGTTTGACGTGCTCATTAAAGGATAGATTGCTTGCTATGAAAGTAATAGTTTGGTTGCTACAATCCATGGCCAGGAGCTTGAGCTGTAAGTCCAAGTTCATCAAGTGGCGATTTTAGCCATATAATCTCACACACCATCTGTGCCATAGACCTATATTCAGTTTTGACACTTGATTTAGAAACTACATTCTGTTTCTTGCTTTGCTTAATAACTAAATTTTCACCAATATAACTGTAAAAATTAGAGTTGGATTTCTAGTCTCCTTTATCACCTATGTAACCTAAGTCAAAGTTAGCTTTGTTTCTTAAATGACCATGTATCTCATATACCATTCCCTTTCCTAAAGTACTTTTAACATAGTCAAGTACACATTATCAGAATAAATCAAGAGTAAGTTCAGGTTTGCAAGCTAAATGACCTGTCTCATGTAGTAAATCAAGAGCATATTTTCACCAGGATAGCACCATTCTCCCTTTGGCAATGTAGAAAAACACTAGATGTTGTGCAGTGGAGGCAGTAGAAGCACAATAGAAACATAATAGAAACATAGCTGCAAGTGTTCAAAACATGATTGTCTGTGCTACTTGGCAGAAACATGTTCCTGTAGGTGATACTTGGCAGAAGCACTGGCAGTAGGGGTTGTCTGTAGGAAACACAATTGTTTGTGGAGATTGTAAAGTGGCTAAGGTTGCTGTATTGATGTGAAAGGTTAGATCAGACAACTGGTCTCCGACAACGGTGTTAGAAATGTTTGTTCTTGGGTTTTGTTAACTTCTATTTTTAAACTTGTTTAATTTGTTTTTATGCTTATATCAATAATTACTTTTAAAAGTAAACTAACAACATTTCACATAAATTAGATATTAATTCTAATTTGTATTTTAACTACAAGTGCATAGTGTATATTGTATTTGTGTACAAGTACAAGTCGATCCCACAGAGAATTGAGTAAGAATTGTGTATTGTTTCATTTTTTATATTGGAGTATATGTGTTTAGTAAGCACTCCGTTGAGTTACAGTTAACACAACGACCTAGTTCGTGGAGTTATGGTTAACTCAACGGTCTAACCTTGTGGACTTAAGTTAACTCCACGAGCTTATTTTTTCAGTTTAATATTGTTAATTATAGAGGAATTCGGCCAACTATTAGGCGGTTTCACAGATTGTAAATAACATCAATTAAGCTCTTTAATGTTAGTTAATATTAAATTTATCATTAAACAACACTAACATTCAGATATTTCAAATAGTAACTATTAAAATCTTTAAGTATCTAGAACGAATCAATTTCAGTAAACTATAAAATTATTTTCTATTTTCTGAATCAAACAAATATAAAATACTCACAACATTGATAATGATAACATTAATCACGATACAAAACAAACAATACAACACTTAAATACTAAATGTAAACCCAGATAAGTTGTTGTTTTTGGTATTTTTGTTTTAATATGTTCTTGAAGATGAATGAAAGGTGAAATATAAAAATGTCTATCGATAGTAAAAACTTCCGTCACTACATGCGAAGCGATTACACCACTGAAAATTTAATCACTTACAATCTTATCTTCTCTCTCTATAGAATCGCGAGTCCAGAATTGCAAGATGATTTCCTCTTCAGCATACTAGCATCAACTAGAAACCAAGGCTAGAAGCTTTATGATCTCTTGAGATATGAGTCGTTGTTTGATGAAAATAACTTCCCTTCCCGCGATGCGATCACTCCTCACAGTAGTTGTCAGACACCGTGTTTGGCTCGGAATCGACCTAACATCAGGAAAGTATCCTCACAGACCTTCGATGGTTGGTGATTATGGTGGTGGTGTGGAGTTTCAGGGAACTTTCGACGCTGCCTGCAGTTAGTGCGGTCCACTCACTCTGCACACATTTTTTCTTCGTCTTTTATATTTCTTATAGTAGTAAAATTGCTTCTGCTTAAATGATCGGTTGGATTTCATTCATTCATATTAACGATGATGATTTCTTTTTCCTTTCACGAGTGAATTCCTGCGTGATACGTGCAATCGTGGTTTTCCTTTGAATATCTTGTTTCTGTAACCGCTACAGTGGCATATTAGAAAATATATGGTCTGTGGAGTTACAGATAACTTAATGGACTTACTTCGTTGATTTAATTATAAAATACGTGTAATAAAGAAATAAGCTGCTAACATAATGCGTTACCTTAGTGTGTATTTATGTAACTCAACGTGTATAGTTATACTAACTTAACGAGTTAAACATGTGCATCTCATGTGATATATTAAGGCATTTAAATTCAACACGTGCATAATTCTAACTTAACGAGTTCAGATATTTTGGATACTTACGAACCTAACTATCTGATACTCAGATGCATTTCGAATAGTTACCAGATAACTTACCGAAAATTCATTTAAGTCATGCATTAAGCTTTCAACAAGTGTACTTCAGGAAATAATAAAATATTCTTCTATTGTTAAAAATATAACTGTCTGGTATATGCAATATAACTTTCCGAAATACAGAAAATTCAGATACTTAAAAATTAAAAACCTGCAACTTAATGACAGTTCAGAAATGTACTTAATTAACGTTAATTTCCTGAAATTATGTAGATTCCTTTATTAAAGCATATAACAGTGCAATTATAACATAATGACTTAATTCTCATATGATAAGCTAAATATTATGCAATTAACCATCATTTAATCCTTTATATTATGCACTTTTTCATTCTAAACAGTCGCCATTGGTTGGCAGTAGGAGTAAGGTGGATGAGTCAGTGGCATGCAGCAGGTTAGTGTAGCAAACCCTAGGAAGGGCTACAGTTGGAAGAGACTACCCTAAAAAGGGCCAGAGTAACTTGGTTTAGGCTAGGAAATCATGGCAATAGGAAGCGACCCTAGAAAAGGCTGTTGAGACTTGGGATAGCGTGGAAAGCTCTGACTAGGGATGGATGGGGGCAACTAAGCCCTTTGCAGGGCCAATAGGAAGTAGAGAGGAGGTTTGATGCCCTTGTTATGCAGAGGAAAAAGAGTGGCAGAAGTAGGGAAGGGTGGGTGGGGACTGACGGAGGATGGGAATGGAGGGTTGGCGGTGGTTTGGAAACTAGGAGAATGTTGGAGGCAATTTATGGTTCCTTGTGCTTTGTTGCCATGCGAAATTAGGGAAAATTTAGAAGATTAACATTGATAAGAGAGACTAAGTACATCATATATAAGTTTGGGAATGGATCTTTAGTAGATGGATATTCATATATGCACTTATATAATAATATACCAAACACTTGTTATTTATCAGTCACTATATTTGATATATTCAATTTTTGACCCACTCAATCTAAATTCTTTGGACTCTAAAGCATCCCTCCATAATTTTAATTTAAAACTAATTCCCAACTTTCGTAAACTAAAACTAAGTTATCAGCAAATAGCATACACTAAGGTATTTTTCCTTGAATTTTCTTAGTTATTTCATCTATAATCAAGACAAACAAATATGGACTTAGAAAGAACTCTTGGTGTAAACCTATGTCTATTGGAAATTTCCTAGTTTCTTCTCTTATAGTTTTAACACTAGTAACTTTTCTTTCATACATGTCTTTTATGGTATAAATATATCCAATGGATACTCTTCTTTCTAAAACCCACTATGGTAAGTTTTAGGTACTTTATCACGTACTTTTTTCTGTTTATTTGGTTGGTTCTATGGATTCATGCCAAAGGAGGTTTGTCACAGATAAATATATATATATATATTTATCCATGTTTGTGATAATATATATGCCAAAGAAGTACTGAAGTGTTAATTTATTTTTAATTATTGAAATAAACAAGGATAGTGTTTTAATAGAAAAATTTATGTTTAATATGTGTTTTGAAGAATCTTGTTGTCTTGCCAAGGATGTTACAGTGTGCTATTTTTTGGATACATTAGATGGTATACGGTATATTTACATTTGGGTTTTTGCTAGATATGTTGGTGCAATTCGGGAGTTCAATAAAGTTCTACTCTATATTTTGAAGACCAAGCAGTATCATCAGAAATCTCCACAGTATGACCAGATCCTAAAGAAAAATGAGCAGATGTATGCATTGTTGGCAATTTGTCTTTCCTTATGTCCCCAAATGAAGCTGGTTGAAGAAAATGTGAACAATCAACTGCGGGAAAAGTACAATGAGAAGATGCTCAG
Source organism: Cymodocea nodosa (assembly GCA_036874045.1). Taxonomy (NCBI): domain Eukaryota; kingdom Viridiplantae; phylum Streptophyta; class Magnoliopsida; order Alismatales; family Cymodoceaceae; genus Cymodocea; species Cymodocea nodosa. Next base: position 21,751,282 of record CM072336.1, read on the forward strand.
AATGCAGAGATATGACGAGGAAGCATATTCTTTGTATGATGAACTCTTCTCATATGCTTGTCCAAAGTTTATCACTCCATCAACTCCAGTTTTTGATGAGCCTCTTGTGAATTACAACCAGGTCATCTTTCTTTTTGTATAGCTTGAAACTGTAATTTGTGCTGGCCAAATTCATGGCATAATTTGGCATATGGTGGTCCAAGTATTATTGCCATTTTTGATCTCCTTTTAATTTGGTGTTTTGAAAAACATGTAGCCATCCACTGCTTGAAACCTCTTCTCAATATTTTCCTGTGTTCCCTTCTTCATAATGTGCTTAAATCATGTTTGGCATGTTAATAGAACACATAATTATGCGTTTTGGATTTGATATAAGTTTTCTTGTACAACTTAGTCTCATAGCATAAACTGGTTTGCGGTTTCTCATAAAAAGGATGTGCTAATATTCATCAGCGGTGGAAAATTTGGTGTTACTTATATCAGGTCTTACTAGGGATGTTTCCTTCAATTAATTGTACAAATAACTGAAGCACTTCATGAGCCACAGCCTCTATGATCTTTCTATAGTCGGAGGAACACCTGGTTCCAGTTTTATTATGATTTTATTTTTTTGGAAATAGAAATTAAATGGCTAAGATGTGTTGCAATTTGTTTTTGATTAGTTGTGTGCTGAATTTCTTAATTTGATCATAACCAAACTGCAGTATGAAAGCTCAGTCTGATCTTATTTGTTATTTCTGGCAGGATGCTTACCGACTGCAACTGAAACTCTTTCTATATGAAGTCAAGCAACAACAATTGCTTTCAGGTGTCCGTAGTTTCTTGAAACTATATTCAACTATTTCCATTGGCAAGCTGGCATCCTACATGGAAGTTGATGAAGCTAACCTGAGGTCTGGCATAATAATTGTAGTTTCTTGTTTACATTTTATTTCCAAATTGCTCAGCCAATCCTTGTAAACTGACTCTTGCAGGACAATATTAATGACATACAAACATAAGTCTCATGCAGTGGATGATGGGAAGATTATCTCTAATGCAGATATTGATTTCTATATCAAGGAGGTAGATTTTATTAATTTTTTGTTAGATGCATGCTAGATGCTATATTTTAGTGTTCATAAGGTGGCCAACTACTTTCTTAATAGTTTTTTTTATGATAAGCTTCCGCCAGTTTGTTTTGTCAAATTTGACTTGGTAATATTGATTTTTATATCATCTTCAAGGGGGATTATAATGGGAAAGTGGAGAATGGAATGAAGGAATATCTAGGGTGCTAAAGATGGTAAATAGAACCGTTGGTGGTGGTGGTGTATAATAGAAGGAAAATGGTGGTCATGCCTGGGGTGTGCTATTACCGAGCACCATATATTGAAGATTTCAGGAAAATGTTTGGTTTTCCTTTAAGTGAGAAGTTTCAGTTGTTAAAGTGCATTTTATGGTTTTGAGGGGGTGCCACTTTGATGGCAGCAATTTAGGATCTTAGATTATTGTCTTAATAGGATTATTACAATAGGGTAATTTGGTGTCCGTTACATATCCAAATCCTATGTATATCATTATAATTCCTCATTAGTGAATATACACATTTGGTAGTCTCTTTTTACATGGTACCAAAGCTTGGAGAAAAAAATCCTACGTCACACCACCAACTGCCACCCCCTCCACCACCCAACTTCTGGTCATCACCTCCAGCACCTTAGTCCAACATTAGTTCCACTTCACTGCCATTTCCCTTTTGTTCCCTCCAAGGTGGTCAGCATCCCTCCCCCTCTCTATGGTTGCAACTTTTTCGAAGCTGTCAAGCTTTGGTTTGTAGGCCCCATCAGGTCCGACGCCTCCACCACAGCCATCAGCTTGGTTAGTTGTCTATCTTCTTGCCATGTCAGCCCTGGCTAGTGGTCTAAGCTTCTGATCAGGTATAGGCTGGGGATATACCTTGATTCAACATTTCTAAGGGTGGATATCTCTGGTCCACCCGTCCAACTGGCTCCAGGTTGCCTTCATGTCACCAAGGGTCCCTATTCACTGGTTGGGATGCCTTTTGAACTTGGATTGTTGCTGTTTCTACCCAAAATAGGCTTGGTGTTGTGAAGAACCTGAGTGGTACATTGAAGAAGTTGCTATGGGCTCATAGTTTCAAGGAGTTTCTCTTTGCTCATTGCAATGGACGAAGCATTTGACCCACCCCTTGCTTAACGTGAAGGGTTGCTATACATGAAGATTGATGTGTAGCAAATGCAACGGTCATCTTGTGGATGATTGAAAATATGGATCTTGCTACCTGCAGCATCATGATGTTGCAACCGACCAAGAAGATCTTAGATACTTCGAAATCACTTACAGCCATGAGAAGAGCATCAACAAGATAGATGTGTATGAGCAGATCTTCATAGATCGTTAAAGGGACAATCCCTTCAGGTGCATTTCACTACCTTCCGTGTGCTTATTGAGCTTGAGGTTCACCAGCGATTGGCCATCAATATCAACAAATTACAACAATATCGAGATAAATTTACTGGTAGCTTTCCTACATAGTCTCGATTTTGAGTTGTCTAGCTATATCAGTGGATAGATACTGGGTAGTGACACAATTTCTGATCTTTAGATCGCCTTCTCTAAGGTGCTAAGGATCTCAATTGCTAGTCCATCTCCTATTGTTGACTAGTCAACCATGGCTATATGTGGTTGTAGTTGTGGCTTAGGCAAAGGAGGTGGATGAAGACACACAGTCGTGGATGACAGCTGTGCAAGTACTATAGCCACACCAACCATTGGTTAAAAGTGATGTTGAGAGAAGTATGTAGGATCAGCCCAGGCATAGGTGTCCATAGAGGTACAATATTCTTCAGAAGATAGTTCGTCTACTGAGCCCAAATCCACTATTACTTTGATTGTGACCTTGACTTAGCTTGAGCATCTTGAGTTTCTAACGGTTACGAGAGCGTTAGACCATAGTTACAACATTACATGTTACCATATCTACTTTAGGTGCTACCATCTTGTTGACTTCTAGGGATAGTTCTTGGATTATATATTTTGGTTTATTATCCCATATATCAGGTACATAAGATCTGTTTACCTATTTATTGCACTTATGTAATATTACTTATATTTCTATTGCAAATGGTCGAGTTTGTTGTGCTTGTTGAGAAGGGGCTGTTTAGGCCTCTTCTCAAATCACACTTGATAGATTTTTTTATGTATCTAATTTATCAGTTAACCTATTATCTACCAATGCCATAATTGAAAAATTGTTGTGTTATTTGACCTTCTTTCTCTTTCATTGTGTCTTTTAGGATTTACAGATAGGGAAAAGGATTATTTTGGGCCATAAGTATTAAATTTTCTGCAGTATCAATTTTGTTTCCTTACTGCACACATGCTGGGATAAATGGCTTAAATTCATAATCAAAATGTTAAAAAAATCTGATCTATTCACATCCTAAACAAATCCTCTTTTCCTAGGGAAATCAGAGAAAATGAAGTTTGAAATTTTGCACCCATATGTATGGAACAGGCGGAATATCCAGGATGTATAGAATCATATTTTGTATCCATGCCCATACTGCATTGTATTTGCTTGAGCATGATAGCCTCAGGTATTGAGGTATCCTAGCTTCCCAAAAACATGGGTGGCACTTGGTTAGCAGTTGTTATTTCTGCTATTCCGGCTGCATCCTTGTATCTATTCTTATGCAAATATATGGTTGGATGGTGGAAAAGGTGGCTGGGACCTTGATGGGGTTCATTCATTCAATTTGATGATTTCTGGTGTGAATGGATTGCCACCAGCAGAATGGATAGCAGCTAGGAGACTTGAAGGGAGAAAAATCATTTGGGTAATGATCTCCCATGCCACTTGGACTAGCTGACTTGGGAGAAGTAAAGGCTGTTTGAAGGAATGACTTGCTTGGGTATCAGCTGGCTTTAGGTGGTGTTATCACTTGTTACTGAATGGCGTGGTCCTACTTTCAAAGCTGATTCAAATTTGGTGACCACTCCTGGTTCAGCCTGCCTATCTGCTAACATGGGATTAGATGTTGTACTCACACACGTAGGATCTTTATCTTCTTTGACTGTCCTTGACATTGGTTCATCCTCCTAGATTTGTTTGGGCTTGATGTGTTTCTTCTGTTTCTATTTATGCGTTTTACTTTCTTTTTATTGGTTTTTGTCCTTGCCTATAGTGCTTGCTGATAGGATTTTTTTGTAAACCTTATTAATATTATTTGTGCAATATTGCTAAAAAAGGTAAAATTTTAGTGGTTACATTAACGCTATTCTTTAAGGTCGCATTAAGTTATTCATAACTTTTTTAGTGGTTTTTATTTCAAGATAAACTTTCACTTCACAAATTTGACGTAGCACTGGTTTTACCTTATTAATTTTAGTTTTGTGCACTAATGTTTGGTTAAATAATCTGCTAAGTGTTGCCAAGTCTTAGTGTTTTCTCCCCCATCCGAGTAGTAAACACTTCCTTTATACCAAAGCTATCAAAATTACGAAGTATTGGGTTCAATTGAAATTTTCGTAAGTGATCGTTAAATTCATTTTTTGAGTTTCTTGACTGCAGGATATTGTATACGTTGTGGAGGCTAAACCTACAAAATGTTACGGAGACTACTTCATAATGCAGGCCTTGAAGGTTTGTTTCGGTTTGATAACTCGTGCTGTTGCACACCTCCGTTCCTGTAATATTATTTATTGAACTAGTGTTTACCCTTTTTTATTATCCTTTTGCAGTTCGAAGGGCTTATTCGTGAACTAGATAGAGTAAGGTTGGATTGAGCTCTTTGCGGTCAAGTGCGATAGCCAACATCTTTTACCTTTTCTTTGGGAGAATTATTTATTACAACGTCATTGTTATTTTGATATTTTTTGTCTTTGGATAATTGTTTCATAGTGTCAAATTTTTTTTTTTGATTGTGGATTCTATCTTTGCATCTACCTATTTCCCATCGTCTGTGATGAATTTTAGGAGACTACGCCAGATTCCTTGTGATACATTCGGACATATGCGATTAACTCTCGATGGGGGGCTCGTCGGAGGTGTATGTTGTCTTTCAGTCGCCCTTTTAACGGTGCGGCAAGGCGACGTTCGGCATACCCCATATTTTCCCAGTCAGTTGTTGGAGACTAATTTATTACATTTTTTATGCATGAGGTATCCGTGTATGTTTTCAATCAAATAAAAAGAAATGCATCCAGTGAAAGAAAGTTTGGGAGAAGGCTTCATGGGACCTTTTTTTTTCTTCTTCTAACAATGTCTTTTTCGTGTAGAGGTAGATAAGATAGAATTAAAAACTTAAGTTATGAGATCGTAACTGTGCAGAAGAAAACAAGAATTGATAAAAGAGAGAAGGTGATGTATGTTCTAGATGCGTTACGTATATAAACAAGGGTTATATATTTCCTTCTCTCTTTGATGTAGTAAAATTAGGATCAAAGTTGTTTCTCACGAAATTACAACTTTTAATTCTTGTAACATGTAGATCTTGCTCTGAGCGAATTAAGGTTTAAAATCTTGTTGAATATCGAGGGGATTTACGAAATTATACAAAAAAGAACCCAAAGATCAAAGGGAAGTTTGGCATAGGAAAGATGAGATTAACGGAAATAGAAAAAATAGAGTTAATAAAATCATTACGAAGAATAACACGACTATTCTTAAGAAGGAAAAGTGAAATTTAAATCAAGTAATTCTAGTCAACAAAAAAGTATTTAATATTTTCAATTCTTAAATTGTATTGCGAGCAAGTGATATTACTTTGGAAAATTGTAATTTAAATCAAGAAGATATTACAGTCTTAACAACGGTAATTATACGATTCTAGAGTCTAGAAAATAACGTTGGAAATCTATACTTTAGTTAGTCTTTTAAACCAGGCATTATTCCATGAGATGAAGAGGAATTTGATGCCAAGGGATAAAGATCCTTAATTAATCTAAGCATAGGAGAGAGATTTGTTTAGTTGGGGACAAAAGCCTCTGTTACCCAGATAAGTATCTTTAATGATTTCACACCAAAGTGGTTTCTTATCATTTTGGAGAAGATTTCAAATCAATTTATCTTTTAAGAGCAAAAGGGAAGATTCTTAAGTTTAAAAACCTCAATCGTCCAAAGCTTTTTGATCTGCAAATTTGATTCTAATTTGTCAAGTAATATATCGGATTTTTATCACTAAAGATTCCTCAAAAGAACATTTTTCTAAATTTATCAATAGTTTTTTCTTCTTTAAAAGAAGGTGAAGAATAAAGAGGTAGAATGTTGGAACAGAAGTAAGTACCTAAGGTTATTCTATCGAGAAAGGATTTCTTTGCCAAACATCGAATTTGGAAGACATTCTATCGAGAACCTAGGTCCATACACTAAAACAGACTCTTTCTAAAGTGAAGAGATAAATCCAAGTAGATAATAAGGAATTTGTGCTATTTGTTATTTACAATTGTGAATATGTAATTCTTTTAGTTAAATATTAAAGAAGGCTTCTTTGTACCTATTATTTATTTATAGTAAAATATTTGAGAGTGAACCAATTGGTTTCATAGTTTTTACTTCTCATATCAAAAGGTTTTCCACATAAATCTTGGTATTGTGTTTTTACTTGTAGTTTGTTTGATTTCTGCATTATTCTTCTATCATTGATTGTAGGTTTATCAGTGAGGAGGGTGAATAGTAAGTTTTTTTAAAAGTGTTTAACAATTTTAATTTACCTTAAAAATTTAATATCAAAGTTATCAATTTTATTTCAAATAGATCATAATTAGCACAATAACATAGATACTACAAAAATAAAGTATTAAAGAAAATACATAAGAAATTTTATAGTGACTCACCTAAATGAATTAATTCACTTCTCAATGTTCTAACATTGAGAATTCTATTAACTTGATATTTGTCAAGGTTTAATATCAATTTATACAAGAGTCTACAAACTCTTACGGTGGTATTTTCCTAGCTTAGCATTGAACCACAATACAAAGTAACACTTTGTGTAAGAACATAAAGGCATCGATCTTATATCAACAAGGTACCAACCTTGTTCAGATAAGACATCAACTTCATTTTCTTCTCAAATTACTAAATTTAAGAAGGTGTCTCACCATCCCTTGGTGAGATAGATTTTTCTCAAATAAAAACCTATCGAACTATTAGAATTTCAGCACATGAGCATTTATAATAATTGTAATACAACATAATTCATAAAAGAACAAATACACAAAATCAAATCACTGTATGGAACCTCGGTTGTTCTTCTTGTGGAATGCTCTAACGTTGTCTCTACACTTTCTCCTTTTGAGAGTCAAATCCCTTTATAAGTTTTAAACTTAGTCTTTCAGCATGTTTATTCGATAAATTATTGAAAGATTTGATTAACTAAGAAAGCTCTACTCCTTAGATATGGAAGCATACATATCAAGTAGCTCAGTAAGATAATCTATAAGGTGATGACCAAGCTTCATAATTATTGGGAACTAAATGATAATGAATTTCACACTAATTACATAGTTTTTCATTATCAAAATATTAGCTTAAACAGTATGAACCGTATTCGTATATTATCAAGGATAATTTTCCTAACATCTTCATCATTAAGAAGTTATTTAGAAAATCTTATTTATGATGTTTTTTCCAACAATTAGTATTAGAGTGAGGTTCAATTTGTTAGACAATATAGATTTGATTATTGTAGATTCTTTATGATAAAATGAAAACAAATACAAGTAAAATGATTTCATTGAATGACAAATTATCAAGCTTGAAAGGGGAAGATGGAGCATATTCTCTATGTTAAAGAATATTACAAGCCTATTTTCAATAAAAAAAGTTTTAAGTACAAATTTAAGGATGCCAAGTATGTAAGTTCATTCAACAATGGGCTGATAATAATGTGTTAAATCACATTAGTGATAAAACAAATGTAGGTACATTTTGGTGGAAGTTAGAGGAGTTATATACCCAAAAGTAGGACACTAACAAGATATTTTTATTAGACAATTGATGCATTTGAGATATTGAAACAACACTCTTATGATAGATCATGTGAACATATTCTAAGAGATCATAAATTAGTTGTCTTTAATAGACATCATATTTGATGATGAGGTGAGAGTCTTATTGCTTTTAGATTTACTACTAGATACTTGAGAGACTTTAAAGTTTACACTCTACACTTCAACTCTTGATAGTATTATCATTTAGAACTATGTGAAGACCAAAGTAATGAAAGAAGAGTCTAAAAGGATTGCAAAAGATTCCTCCTCTCATTCTGAAATGTTAGTTATAGAATTACAAGGGAAAAATCAAAATAAAGGTTCCAAAGGTTCTGAGAATGGTAGAAGTAAGTCTAAGAGTAAATATGCAAATGTTGAGTGCTACTATTGCTATGAGAAGAGTTACACAAGGAATTCTATCGAAAGTTGAAAAAGGAAAATAAGAAGAAGAACAAGACACAACATCAAGACAATGATAATGATAGTAAGGGAAGGATTGCCTTTGTTGTTGAGGAATTGCTTATTGTTTGTGATGATGATTTTGTAAATCTTGTAGGTGATGATAAGATAATTTAAGTGTCAAATAGTGGTACTACCATTCATACTATATCTCAAAGAGATATATTCAATTCTTATACTCTAAGTGATGTTGAAGTTGTAAAGATGGACAATAATGATAGAGGAAAAATCACTGATGAGGGAAATATGCATTTAGAGGCTATATATGACACTATGTTAATCTTCAAATTAGTAAGATATATTGAGAGTTTGACACTCAATATAATATTAGTTGAAAAACTTGATGATGAAGACTACTCAAGTCATTTTGGAGGTGGATAATATAAGCTTATCAATGAAAGTATAATTGTAGCTAGATGTAAAATGTTATCTTACTTGTATTATATTCATACTAAGGTTCTTAATACTTTTGTAAATGCATTAAAGAATAAAGATCAAAGTATGTTATAAGAAACTCAATCATATGAATGAGAAGGGGATGATAACACTTTTGAAGAAAAATCTCTTATCAAAGTTGAAGAGTACACATTTGAAGAATTATATAGATTGTATGGTATGAAAGTAGCACCAAATTATCTTCAAGAGCTAGCTTCCTTCTAAGATGTTAGAGATATTGGAGTTGATACACTCTGATGTATGTGGACCAATGAAAGTTATGACATATGGTGGAGTTAGATATTTTGTCACTATTATTGATGATTCCTTTAAAATTTTGGGCTTATATTTTGAAGTTTAAAGATTAAGTACTTTAAAAGTTTAAAGAATTTTAAGTTACAATTGAAAGAGAAACAAACAAGAAAGTGAAATGTATCCAAATAGATAATAGAGGAGAATATTGTGTGTCATTTGATGTTTATTGTAAAGAGTAAGATATAAAAAATCAAAAGACTCTTCTAGAGACACACTACAATTGAATGAAGTTACTAAAAGGATGAGTAAAACATTAGTAAAGAGAATTAGATGTTTACTTTCTTAGATAAAGCTATTGAGGTTTTATTAGGGAGAGGATTTGATGACTACTATTTATTTGGTTAATCTTTCGTCATATTATTTGGATATTCATAGAAAGATGTTCCAAATAAGGTTTAATATGACAAAGATTTCTCTTATAATCATTTAAAAGTGTTTGAATGTAAAATGTTTATACATGTTTTTCAAGATGAAAGAACCAAACTTGATGAAAAAACACAACAATGTATTTTCCTTAGTTATAGGCAGAATGATTTTAGCTACAAGCTATATGATTTGGTAGCTAAGAAGGTTGTCAAAAGTTGTGATGTTGTATTTGTGAAATATCAAACAATTGAGGACATTAACAAAATACAGGTTAAAAAAACTTAGTAATAGAAAAGCTTGATTGATTTAAATGCAATTCATGCAATTTTAGCTCAACAATAAGTTGAAGTTGAAGGTGACAAAGATGCATACATAAGTGGATATGATACCCTTTAGGATTAGATTGATGCTGATATAGATGGTCATGACTAGGTACCACTAGTGCAAAAAGTTTCATTGGTTGTTCCATTCAAAAGATTAGCTAGAGATAGAAGACCCTTTACTAGATATTCATTAGATAAGTTTGTAGTGTTACTCTCTGATGGTGTAGAACTAGTGTTATGTAGACGCAATAGATAGTGAATACAAGGAATGGATGGAAGCCATACAAGATAAGATGAGTTCTTTGCATGAGAATCATACATATAAGAATAAGTGAAATGGTGAAGTTGTTTGAAAACAAAAGAACATTTAAGAACAAGTGAGTTTACAAAATCAAATAAGATGAGCATACGACACATCTAAGGTATAAGACTAAACTAGTTGTGAAAGGATTTACTTAAAAGAAGGAAATTGACTTTAATAAGATCTTCTCCCTAGTAGTGAAGTTGGCTTATATTAGAGTGATTCTTGGTTTGACAATAAATATAAACTTAGAGTTTAAATAGATAGATATAAAGACTATATTCTTTCATAAAAATGTATAGGAAAAGATGTATATAAAACAACTAGAGGGATTTGTTGAGAAAAGCAAGAGATACTTAGTATACAAATTGAATAAAAGTCTTTACAACCTAAAACAAGCACTAAGACAATAACATATGTGATTTGACACTATTATAGGGAAATAATGCTATAGGAAGTATAACATAGATCATTACATATACATTAAGAGATTTTCCTTTGATGATTTTATTTTGTTGCTTTATGTTAATGATATTTTGATTATTGGTAAGAATATATTCAAGACCATAAGGTTAATGGTGTTGAATAAATCTTTTGCTATGAAAGACTTAGAGACTTGCAAAGAAGATTCTTGGTATTAAAATTGAAAGAAATATGAGTTCTAATAAGCTATTCTTATCATAGGAGTACATTGAGAAAGTACTTTGAAGGTTTCACAAGGACAATGTAAAGCTAGCTAGTTCTTCTCTTACAACTCCTTTTAGGTTAAAAAAGAAGTAAAATCTTTCTACATATAAGAAAAAAAGGGAAATGAAAAATGTTCCATATGTCTTAGTTGTTGGAAGTTTGATGTATACTATGGTGTGCATTAGATCTGATATTTCCTATATAGTTATTATAATGAGCAAATTTCTTTTAAATCTTGGAGAACAATATTGGAAAGTAGTGAAGTGAATCATGAGATGCCTTTGAGGCACCTCAAGTGTGAAGATTTGTTTTGATAGTGATGAACAAGTTTTGGTTGGCTATTGTTGACACCTTCACTTTCAAGCTCCCTCTTTTTTATCTAATATCTTTTATCTTAGGTCCCATGACTCTCATCTAGGTCCATGAACCCATTGTATGCCCTTTTTAAGGCCATTTGGCTCATCACCTTTCCTTTAGACTCAAAATCACCCTCAAGCGTAGGCCTTATGGCCCATTAATCTCATGTGTGAGTCTTGTAACTTGTAATTTTCCCTAAGTACCCTAAATGTGCAAGTTTCCTCTTCAAACCTTGAAATCCATATTTACCTTTTGTTAGAAGTCCAAAAGACTACTTTTTTACCTTTTGTGAGCTTAAAAGCTCATCATCCTTTGAATGAGCCCATATAGTTTATTACTATTAGCTACGGGGGAAATAACAACAATGTGTGTAATAGCCCATTAGTAAATCTCTTTCTTTTGAACCTTAAAAGGTCATGAGTTCAATGCTCATTAAGTGAACTCAAAATTCAAATTTTTGAGTGGTGACTTGGATGCCACGCCATCACCAAGTAGATGCTACATCATCACTACGTAGGCACCATCTTAGCATCACATCACTACCACTTTGGATGTCATGTTGGCACCATGTCATCATTTTTATCCTCTATACATTGGATTGATTCAATAATCTAGATCCATCCATGTGGATCTGATTTGATACGCCAGATTATGTCATTTGGACTCAATCAGATGGTGTAGATTGTATCCTCCTCTCATTTGTTAATCTGATGGCACCCTTTAGATCACATTCAATGATGGAGAATAAATTAACTTTTCATTCAACAGTCTAGATTAAAACTAAGATTAGCGTCTAAGATCAAGCCACCTAACTTTGATCGGACGACCTAGATTGCATCTACCTAGTTTTGATCACTCTGATCCAATGGTCCGATATTTAATCTACTACTTTAAATTAGACGATCAAGATGCATTTTTAAATCAATGGTTGAGATCACACCTCTTTTTATTCGATTAGATGGCCTACATCACATTTAATTATTGTGATTAGACGACCTTGATTTAATCCCAATCATTCTCAGTCGTCCATTGTGATCGCTTGCCAGCTCCTTTGCCAACCTTGGTTCGTCGACTCAACCATAATCGTTCATAACGTGTAGATCAATCCAATCATGTGATCAACTGTAGGGCAACAGAAAAGGCTAATGACTCTTGGCTTTTGAAGGAAGAAACATGATGAATGATTGGGGCAAAGCATTTCTAGAATCCAAGCGCACAGAGAAGACTCCTCTCATGCACTTGCCTGCTTGTCGTCCACACGTTGCCACTATTACTCTACTTGTCTTCCTCAACCTCGATGGTAATAGATGATTTAACAAAACGATGATAGAGAGCTGTGACACTTGAGTTTGTTAGGCTAACTTTGAGTTTGATTTGTGGGAAATTTACAAAAAGCACCTAGAATTGTGCTACCATCTGTTTCAACATCACTTGCCATAGTTTGTAGTTTGAAGCTCGGAATCATGATTTCCATCTTCTCATGAACCACTTTGGCGATCCTAGTCATGATCCACATGTAGGAAATTGTCTACACATTGATTACAGTTTGCCTCCCTTATCTCACTCGTGCGAGTAATGACCAACATTCCACCTCAAACAATAGGTGAGTGTCGTCGTTTTCGTCATTGTCAATTGAAATTGAAATAGGGGATAGATGACATCAGTCCATCCCTTGTACTTTATTTTCTCGTTAATAGGATTTGAATGGTTATAATGGGGCATGTTGTATTTGTCACCTTGAAATATTTTGGAATAAAAATTTAGTCTTGTGCATTTGCTCAAGTATTTAATGATTTTCATAAATATTTTTTGATATTACATCAAGGTCCTCCATTTTTCTAACCTAAAACAACCCTTCTTTGTGATTTTCTATTGGATTCCCATTGACTTGGATTTTTAATCTTGCATTTTTTTCAAAGAATAAATTCATTAAGTTGCAATATATCTTTTGTTTCACATGATTTAATTGGAGTATAAATTTCTCTATAATTTTTCCTAAGTTGCTGATAAAATCATTAAATTTGAGATTTCTATTCATATGACATGCTTAACTTCAAATACTTATAATATTTGATCGAACTGTTGGATTTTATTGAGATTTTGATATGTTGTTTATCATTACTCAAATTTTTAACAAGCCTAAGATTGGGGAAATACAATTCTTGGACCAAAGGTTATTAAGATTTAATTTATGTCACTTTTGTCTAACTTAGATCTACTCATATGTATTTAGCTCATGATTTTACATTTAGCCATTAGATCTAATTGACATTTTAATGTGTTTGGATCTTGCTTGATAAGCTTTCCAATGCATATCGTAGATCTAAAATTCATCTAGTAGATGAAAAGATCTAAATCATGGATTATTGCCCTTTGTTGCTATCTACTTGTCTTGTGTTCTTATTGAAAATAAATTTTCACTTGCATCTCACCTTCTATAATGTTTGCTTAGCATTTTTCCTTTGATGCATATTCATTAACTTTTTATTTTTTTGTTTAAGAGTTATGATTTTCCAAAAGTAGATTATATAGTCTTTAGTGCTCTCTTTTTGTTAGTTCAATACCATCTTCCTTTCGATTACATTTTTTGACATTTGTAAATTTTTAAATATGTAGAGCACATTTTTTCTCATATAGCTGGCTTGCTTATCTTTTATTTTCAAGTAGAATCATGTCATTCTATTAAGTAATTAGACAGCTTCAAATTTTCAAACTTGGTCCTAATTACAAATATGTCATTTACTTTTAAGCATATGCATTGATATTACAGTGGCGACTATATTCTAGCTTGACTTAAGATATATTTTCCCCTAAAACTAGACTCATTGAAGTTTCAAGTTCCTTTTAAATCTTATTTTTTCGAGCTTTGTACTTTTCTTTATGATTTTTCTAAATTCTACATTGGTTAGCGAATACTATTATAAATCTATCCTACGCTCTTGTGGTCTTTAATTTGTTTGCACCTTATAGCCATTCAAGTGTTTTTGCCATGCATTGTTTTTTGATTATAGACTCAATGTGCTTCAATACAAAAACGATTTCACAATTTTCTAATAAGTGCACTTTTTGCTATGATTTTCTTACAAGCATTTTAGCAATTAAGGGTTTATATTCTCTAGTTATTAAAATTGTATGCCATGTATGTGATTATTTGTTTGGGTGAATGATTGCAATATCATGTTTATATGACATTTGATTGCCTATTCATACATGTTTACATTTATTTCTTTGATCATTTTACTACCTCGACATATCATACTATGTTATTTCATTCATGTCTTTGCTTATGAAAATATTTTTTGTTTAGAAGTCATGTTTAAATTTGCATTAGTCAACATGTAAGTTAAATCAAATTATATTTCTAAATCAAATTGAGTAACATGGTTTTAGAATTTGAAGTGCATTCTTGTTTTGTTTTTTACGTGTATGGCTGAACTCGAGTGTGAGGTTGCATGCACTACTACTTTTTATAGTTACATATATGTTGTTTTCCGTGGCTTTATCAACTTTTATCGCATGTGGTTGGACATGAGAGTGAAGTCATGCATGTCACTCATTGTTGTGCACTTTAAATGATATTTCATGTCATTTTCCTAATACACTTAAAACATGACATGTAAAAAATATCTTACCTATAACAAATTATAGAATGATAGACAATACTTCTAAACTACTTCTCATCTCATAGATTAGAGAAATCCCTCAACTCCAAGAACATAGTTAAAATAAAGTCATCTTCCTTAGTTAAGTCAAGCCATAACGACACATTTGATATTTTATATAGGGCTATGGTCATGCTCACACACCTTAGTTTTTCCTTTTTATCTCTTTTGGTGGAATTTCATAATTCTCATTTCTCTTAAGATTGTCACTTAGGTATTGCATTTAAACAAGTGATAATTTCTTTAACCATACTAAAATCAACTAAGATAATTCCTTCAAGAGGGTATGAATGGTTATACTTATTTTACATGTTTTGAAGTCATCTTGTATTTGTTTCTTGCCTTTGCTTGTTTGCTTGCTTTGTTTGGTTGACCATACCATGCTTAGGATATTTAGATTAAGATCATATAGGAAACTTATTGTTGCTAAGTTTCATGATTTTTGAAACTTATGAAACTTCATTGTTGCTAAGGATATGAGAGATAAGAGACTTATGAAACTTCATTGTTGCTAAGTTTCATGATTTTTGAAGTAGTGTAATGATAGTAAATTTATTTGAAATAGAGATAGCTAGTTTAAGGTAAAACTTATATACCTCTTGTTTGTGTTGTTCCTTATGTTATTTGCAATTGTAAATGTGTGATTCCTTTAGTTAAACAAGACTCTTTTATATTTATTATTTATTTATAGTAGAAGATTTAGAGTAGATTGGTTGGTCCTATAGTTTTTACTCCTTACATCTGAAAGGTTTTCCATTTAAATCTTAGTATTGTATTTTTATTTGTGATTTGTTTGATTTTTATATTATTCTTTATCCTTAACAAGTTATTTAGAAGATCTTGTACAGTGTTGTTTTTCCTAACAGTAATTGAATATCGTCAAGAATAGCATCTAACTTTAAGTAAGTAGGATTATCATAGGTAGAAAGATCTAAAATATTTTGATCTGAAAAATCAAGGTCATCATATATATATATACATGCTCGCATGTTGGTAGAAAACTTTCGAAGGAAAAATTTAAACTAGTGTAAGAATGCCATCCAAACTGAAGTAGTTGATTTCAACTTGTTTCCAACAACTTCATATATATCTTGGAAAGAACCCTGACATTTAAAGAGAATGATACTTACATCGACTTTAATAATATTGTTCAGTAATATTGAGTCATCAATTACTTCTACAACACGAGTACAGACAGCATCATGATGAGCCGGTGTGTTTGTGTTTTTTCTGCTGAAGATTAAAATTTGATAAGGAAGACGACTTCAATTACGAACCCATAATTGAAGAAAATACAACAGAAAAATGCAGATGAACTTGAAGATCACGTCAAAAAGAAAATACTCTTCTACAAGACTACAACTTTGACTCATCCCTCCGTGGGTTTTTAGCATTGGTACCAAGGCAAACCTCTGTTATTTTTATTTTTAGATGATCAAGGAGTCTAGCGGCGATCTTATTTTGATTGAATCTCATCGACATCATCACATCAACACTGGCAGTTATATTTAATATTATTTCCATGAAGTCTAATTGCTCAAAAGAAAATTAGGTTTTAAAAGAAATAGAAAGGTTGCTAAGATTACTTGAAAGTAGAACGAAGTAATTTTTTATTCAAAGATAACCACATCTCATTCGGACAATTACGATCCACAAATAAGTATTTATTATTTTCGAAGACCATTAAGTGAAAAAAGAGCAGACACCGTCTCTATTCCGCCTTCTTCTAATCAATTTTTTTTTTGATAATAAAACTTATCTTTTGGGATACAAACCACGCATGACAAATAGTGTCGTCGTGATCTCATATCGAATCATTTATTTGTTCGTTCAAACCTTTTTTTTAATCTCCTCATATAAATATAAACATACTGTCGGAAATGTCGGGGAACCACGCAGCCCACGTGGCTAAAACAAAGTTGGTTGAATTGCAAGACAAATGTATTATTTGAATTCGCAATATTGGATCTAATTAATAATAAATGAGCAACCATTAATTACAAAAAACAAGGTCGAGGTTGTGATTTCCGTTCTCCACGTCTCGTCTAACGAAGCGCAACACGACACGTCACTACTGACTACAAAAGTCCAAAAACCTAAATCCAAACCCATGGGCCGCAAACCACATGCCCAGGGTGGAGAGGTTAGCTCACCCGCGCAGATCACAACTCACAAGAGAGGAGGAGGAGGAGAAAACCGAGGAGGTGAGAATGGCAGATGCGGCTAACGTGCGCGGGGTCGAACGCAGCCTCACCACCACAGAGCGCAGATTAAGTGCCATCTCCAGTCATCTCCTCGTTCCTCGTCCCTCATCCCACCACCACCACAACTCCCTCACTTCCACTTCCCCCGTTATGGCGCCTTCCCCCACCTCCTCTGCCGCCTCCGACTCCGCCTTCGCCCACGTCGTCCAGGCCCCGGAGGATCCTATCCTCGGCGTACGCCCTTCTCCACTTCCGTCCCTGCGATCTCCGTAGATTTCTTGTTTCCTTGACACGAGAGATCGTGCTGGCTGCATTTCCACGACGTGATCGGTGTCCTTGTTTTTCTTGCTTTGTTTCTGATTTTTGATGTCGTCGTTTTTGTCTGTTTCTGCCTTCAGCTGATGGATTTCAACTGATGTGATCGATTCTGGTTTCTTCTGTAGTCTTTCTTCCTTCTCTCTCTCTCTCGTCGAAGAGTTTTTGCACTCCGCGGTGTAGTCGTTGATTCGTTCCACTAGTAGTGACTTTGCGATCAGCGAGTTTTTTGTTGTGTCTACTGGCTTGCTGTTTGGATTCGATCGATTGTGTCTACGTTCTCTACGTCTTCGTCGTCGTCCTTTTCTTTTTGATCTTTTTGTGTGTTATTTACTTCTCACGCTTTCACTTCGACAACTTTACTCTACGACCTCCTTTTTTTTTTTTGATATTCTTCCTTCTTCCTTAACGATGCAGGTGACGGTAGCGTACAACAATGATCCGAGCCCCCTCAAGCTTAATCTGGGGGTTGGTGCTTATCGCACAGAGGTGAGCATTTCCTATCCACAACCGGCTCTTTGGCGAATCACCTGTATCGTGCATATTCAGCGATGGATTGATAAGTTTGCATTCCGGTTTTTGAATGCTCAATCTTTTCCAGTGCCTTGCTGTTCCTTATATGGGTAACTGAATATTTTTTTTCCCCACGCAGGAAGGCAAGCCTCTCGTCTTAAATGTAGTAAGGCATGCGGAACAACTGCTGGTGAATGATCAGTATGTAATCTGGTCTTTGTCATCTGGTTAAGTAAATTCAAGAGTGTACTGTAGATCACCTGTTTCTTTGCTTTTCCTATGGGGTTCAATATAATGCGCTTTAGGATGTCAACCATACCAAACTATCTTTCATCGTGTATATAAAAGAAACATAAAGATGCACTGTACATGGTAATTGCCTACCTCGATAATTGTAAAGTGCTTCTATTAATAAAAAGTAGCTAAGTAATGTGTGTATGGAAAATAAATTAATTGGCAACCGTAGATGGTGAGTAGTTGGTTTTCTCTCACATTATAAATCAGGAAAATATATTAATTGGCACATCTTGACATTTTTTGCATTTTTTTGCACAGAATGTGTACATCATTGTAGAAGAAAATATGCTTTCTTGGCTTTTCTTCTATTTTATCGAATGAGTTTCAAGACATACAAGTTTAACCTTGTGCTATATGTTTTTCAGTTCTCGTGTGAAGGAGTACCTTCCTATCACTGGATTGGCAGATTTCAACAAATTGAGTGCTAAGCTAATTTTTGGACCTGACAGGTATCATGGTGCTCTAATGTGACGATTAATTTTTATTTTCTTATGGTTGTCATCTTTATGCAATTCTTCTTTTCATCCAGCCCTGCCATTCTAGAGAACAGGGTAGCCACCGTGCAGTGCTTATCCGGTACTGGTTCGTTGAGGGTTGGGTCTGAATTCCTGGCAAAACACTACCACGAAGTAAAACTATGCACATTTCCTAATACATTTCTTCATAAAGGAGAAAATTAGCATGAATAATAATAATACGTTGTCAACTTTTCTGCAGCGTACAATTTACATCCCAGTTCCAACCTGGGGAAATCATCCCAAAGTTTTTAATATGGCAGGATTATCTGTTAAGACTTATCGTTACTATAATGCAGCAACACGTGGATTAGACTTTCAAGGTTCATAATTTTTTTGAATTATTTTTTTTTCTGATTGACTACCATTTCTTTTCTGAAAGCCAGACTTGGGCATCATGTTGTGTCATGCAGTAAGCTAGACTTGGGCATCATGTTGTATCATGCAGTAACAGTGTCATGTGTAAATGTATGCATAACATACATGCAACAAACATGGATACAATGAGATTGATATTTGTGCCTTAATGAGTAGACACAAATATGATGATTGTCATTGTGATTACATGATTAATACTTGATTAGTATACAATTAGTTTTTTAGGATTTTAATTGACATATATGTTAAAATGTTATAAGCTTTGTTATTATCATTCTAGACTCTAATTATGTCTCCCATTTAATGCATTATTGTCATGAATATTTTAAACTTTAATAATCATTAAAATGTTAACATGTAAAAGCAATGTAATTTTGGGTAATCATGTAAATTACACATTGTAAGTATATGTAAGATATATACTGTGCCCATCATCTTTCGAAATTGGATTATGGTTGACATGATGTGTAAACTGAAATGATTAGGAATTAGGATATATTCATCTGTGGTTATCTCATGTTGCAACTGTGTCATATTTTCATGTTCAGAAAATTCTAGGTCTACTAAAAGCAATACTTTCTATCATGGTTCTGTGCTTTAGCATTTTTACAAGGTTTAGTTTTCAACCTATGGAAGGTAACATCAACATTGACTGCTCTTTCCCAAAACAGGTCTGCTAGAGGATCTTGGTGCTGCCCCTTCTGGATCCATTGTGCTCCTTCATGCCTGCGCCCACAACCCCACTGGAGTTGATCCAACCATTGATCAGTGGGAACATATCAGGCTCTTACTGAGATCAAAAGGACTACTGCCATTCTTTGACAGTGCTTATCAGGTACTGATCTGTGCCTGGGTGGATGGGCAACTTTGGTCTATGGTACATTGTCATTGTGGAGATGAAGTCTGTGATTGGTTAAGGTTGTTTGTGGTTCTTAAGTGGAGTTTGGATGATTTGAAACTATTGTCCTTATTTGTTTAGTTGATCCTTTTTTATCAATTAATATTTTGTCAAAGTAGCTGAATAAGTTGTTGATCTCTTTTGTGCTTCATTAATCTGATTTTTTTTTGCATAAATGTGGTAGTATGGGGACTTAAGTGGTTCCAGTACCTTAATGGAGTGTCAAGTGTGTGTCCTGCTAATGGAGAATGTACTGACTAGATTATGCTTAATATTTAGGGTTTTGCCAGTGGAAGTCTTGATGCCGATGCACAGTCTGTACGCATGTTTGTTGCCGATGGAGGTGAATTGCTTGCAGCTCAGAGCTATGCAAAGAATATGGGCTTATATGGGGAGCGTGTTGGTGCTCTAAGCATTGTAAGCTATTCTTTTGCTGGTGATCTTTTTGTTATATAAGTTTTAGTTGCTTTGCTTATTTTTAGGAACTCAACTACTTAGCTTTAGATACCTTCTAACAAATGTTGTGCGACATAATATCTATTATTGGTAGATAGCTAGTTAGGTGCTATGTGTCAAGGCAATCTGATATGATGACTTGGATGGATATCTTGAGCTTTTTTAACAAATAATAAATGATGAAAGATGAACATTCAACTGATATTTGCAAATATGGAGAAAAGGGAGAATAGGGAAGTTTTGGAGTCACTGAAGATGACAAAAAGTGGTTGGTGATCGCTGTTCCTGGAGGTGGATGAGACTTCTGGAGGGTGTGGGGGGGTGACTTACTAGAGGAATGGTATGAAGCTTGGAGAATAGGCTGGGAGTGTCTTGGACACCATTTCAGTCAAATCTGACCTTGCTCTTCAATAATTTCTAGCTGGATTCTAGTCATATCTGGATCCAGATCCTACTGAAATCCAGAAAAGGCATAAAATGTGGGTGTCAAATCACTGTACCTTCTATCTGTGGTTCTGTGCTTGCCTTGATAAACTTGGTTCTCACACCTGCTTGCTTTGCTTTTCTCATTTTCATAGACATCCCATTTTGGTTATCATTTTGTCTTGTATGCAAATCCTTTTTCATTTCCTTATCTTCTCCATAAAACATTACCCGTAGATGTTTGTTCTACAATGTAGTTTGGCACATTTTTTTGTAAAAGAATCCTACTTTTATGTTCCCATAGGTTATGCTTTTGAACCAAATGTCCCAAGTTTGTCTTTTTTTTTATTCTTTGGGAATTTTTGTGTGGAAGCTTCATGATAGCCTTTTATACCCAATATTGGCTTTTTTATTTTAATACCCAATTTTTGCCTAAAATCAAGGATCAGAAGATAGTTTCAAAAAAAGGCATCAGAAGAAAAAGTCTATTTTCTATTTTCATTCATCTTTTTCATTGATTTTGTAGTTTGTTTTTTGTACTTCTCTAGGTTTGCAGGACAGCAGATATTGCTAATAAAGTTGTAAGCCAGCTGAAACTTGTTATCAGGCCCATGTATTCAAATCCTCCTATCCATGGTGCATCTATTGTGGCAACTATTCTCAAAGATAGGTATGCAACTTAGCAATTGTGTTATTTGAACTTTGGAAGTTTTACCCCATAGACATTAAAATACTAGTTTGTTAGATATAATCTAGATGCAGGAATTATCTGTAATCTTCAAAGTCATTATGCAATAAAAAATGTGTTTTGGGGAAAAGACCATTCTCGAAGATGCATGTTTTAGCAGGTAGCAGCAGTCTACAAGCACCAATTCCTTGTACTTTTCTTGGCTTCCAATTGTAAATGATAAATCATACTAGGAAAAAACAGTAACTATACTGCAAAAGCATATTAGTTCTTGCTGTGATAAGACAGAAACTTGTACAAGTTGTAATCATCATTAATTTTTGTGGAGGAACTGCAAGGAATAGTACTGAACTTAGTTTCAGTTTATGTTACAGTGGATTTATTCAAAAATGTGATCGTGGGCCATTTAGGCTAGAGTGAGTATTGATGTACTGTTGAATGCTTGTGATATATTTTATTGAAATTGGTAAGATGTAAACATTAGGGTTTAAACTTGTGATGTGTCCCCTTTATCCCCAACAAATGCAGCATTGTACTGCTTTTTATGTTTCTCTTTTAAACATGTGCCACTAGCTGAAAGCATTCCTAAAGTTTTGTGAATATTTGCTGTTATTGGACAGAGACATGTACAATGGATGGACACATGAGTTGAAAGCTATGGCTGATCGTATAATTAGCATGCGTCGGCAACTTTATGATGCTCTGTATGCTAAAGGTACGTAAATAAGTTATAAATTTATCTACAATATTTTGTTTTAATTGTGACTGCATAATAGAGAAAATCAAGTCAGAAGTCAATGGTGGTTATCATCTAAGTAACCAGAAAATTCGTTCTAAGCCATTCTAGCCTCATGTTGAAAATTTCTTTTTTGCTTCTGCCTATGTGATTTGCATTTAGTGTCTGACAATTTTATAGACGTTCCTTGTTTGAAGCAAAAAAAAAGCTCTTAAAGTGCAATTAACATGCCGTATAGCTTTTTGCTGTATGAGCATTTAGTTGTCATTGTGGTAATGGTTTTTTATTGCATTTTATGCAGGGACACCGGGTGACTGGAGTCACATTATTAAGCAAATAGGAATGTTCACCTTCACAGGACTTAACCCTAGTCAAGTTGCTTTCATGACGAAAGAATACCACATTTACATGACATCAGACGGGTAATCAATTTTTTTAGAAAGATTTCTCTTTTTTAATCATCATCATTATAATTCCAATTTCAGATATGTAATTTTTGGTTGCTTATGGTTTTGTAAATTAACATCATCCTCCTATTCCCAAGATAAATACACAATCTAGATTGTCTTTGTTTTGCTATGGAGGATAAGTCTTGTAATGCAGCATATGAAGTAGACACTTAGAGGTGTGAGAGGAGCTGCACAAGTAAATGAAAGAATCCTATGCAAAGTCAGATTATATACAAATTTATCACAAACTACATTTATTAAATAAGCTTTGGGAAGTCCACTTGTTACACACCAAGATCCTGATGCACCTCTATGCTACATCTGAGATTAGAACTAGTGCATTTGAAAACGAATGAAAATTCCACCATAACCATTGTTAGTACTTGTAAGATCCATTTAAGTATAAATGGATCCTAAACTTATATATATATATATATATATTCTCTTGTACTAAATAGAATATGAAGTGAGATACACATTGAATTTCCAACTTGGTATTAGAGCTTTCTCTTCTGTCGACCCTCTTCCTTTCGTCGATTTTCTCTCCACCAACTGCACCAAGTCTCTCCTGTCTGTTCGCTAGTTCCTGGACCCCTTGCCGTTGCTCCTTGTTGTTCCCATGGTTAGCTTGATGAGCTGTCGGGCTGACCATGATTAAGAGAATTGCAGCTTAACTGTTCTCGACAAGAGTCCACCGCCAGTTCCTACAAGAGTTTGTCTGTAGTCAGACATGTGAAGCACCGTCGATCTTAGTAGCATGAACCCTAGGTCAGTTTGCAGTCAGCAACTGTTCATTAGTGCAACATTGTCAGTGGTGCACCATTGCCTTCTGCAGTCTGTGGTGGTCCGTCAGTGCACCATTGGTCATCTGTAGCAATCGTTTGTCGGATTTTGTCAGTCCAACAATTGTTTGTTAGTGGTGTAGCATTGTTAGTGGTCACCATCGTCAGTGGTGTTGCATCGTCAGTGGTGCTGCATCGTCAGTGGTGTAGCAACTTATTGACCATAGGAACGTCGATGACCTAAAAAAAGAAGAAAACTACTGTGTATTGTAGACCACAATCGTAATTCTCGGTGATCCAACAAGCACTGTTGAAATGGCCTCGTCAGGAAGCTCGACTACAACCACTTATTCTTCTTTTGATCGTGAAAGTGAATTGTTGATTCGAAACTTCCTAGGTATCTCCGAGAAATTGAATGGGTCTAACTACCTCATATAGGCATCAAGCTTTGAAAGGATTGTGATTGCTCACCGGAAAGAACATCTGTTTTGTCATCTGCCTGATGACAACTCAATCGAGTATAGAGATTGGTACGTTGATGATGTGGCTATTAGTTCCTGGATGCTGTCCAATATGGAGCCTCAAATTGCCCACGACGTTTTGATGATGAAGACCTTCAAGGAGATATGGGACAACCTTCGTCAGACTTATGGTCATGAGAAGAACATATCTAAGGTTTTTCAGGTTTATGAGACATTATTTCGACTTCGACAAGGTGATTAATCTTGTCAGGAACATTATAGTACCTTTCGAGGGTACATTTAGACGATATAGGAAGTAACTTGTTGTGGCATTCTATCTTGCCAGTCTCAATCTAGAGGTTGCGTCGTAAATTTGAGAACATGTATTAGGTGCTGATAGATTGCTAGATTTAGCTGAGACCTTTTCTAAGGTCATGTGTGTTTTTACTCAAACATGCCTTAGATTTGCTCCTATTCACATTGAGCACTCTGCTCTTGTGGTCTTTGGTAGTCGTGGACATGGACGTGGGTGTAGTGGAGGTTGAAGTGATCGCCAACGACCCAAATGTTAGTGGTGTGGGCATTTTGGGCACAAGTTTGAAAAATGTTGGGACAAATTTTCCTATTTGAAGTCATCTACTCAAGCCAATCTCAGTGTGCATTTCTCTAGTATGGCTAATGCAGATTTAGGTCAGATGGTTATCATCTCTCAGTCTAACTACAAGCACCTCCTTCAGTCACAAGAAACTACACCTATAACTATAGTAGCTCAGATCACTCTATCTTCTCATCAAGGTACTTGTACTCCTTTGATTGCTTCCAGTGATGACTTCTAGGTTATAGATTCAGGAGCCTCCTCACATATCTCAGGTACATCTTCCTTATTTGATTGCCTAAATATTATTACCAACAAGTCAACTGTTATCATTGTCAATGATTGTACATGCCATGTTTCTGGTCAGGGAGAAGTTCAAGCCTCCTTTGACTAAGGTTGAATGATGTCCTTTATGTACCTGAATTTTCATTCAATCTCTTATCTATTAGCGTCATTATTGTCTAGTTACAATGCTTAGTTACTTTCTACCCTTTTCGTGTTATCTTTTAGGACTTGCAGACGGGACAAAGGATTGGTTTGGGCTGTAAACAGAAGATTGATAAGGTGTACTTGTTGGTTCGCGACGATGTTCCCTGTGGGTTGATTGCATGCTTGTCAAGTACAGACACTTTAGTTTTATGGCATCATCGCTTGGGTCATCTATCATGGGCTAAACTTCGTTAAACTCTCTCTTAGATGTCTGTTCCATCTTTTGACTGTGAGTCCTATCAACTTGGGAAACATCATCGTGTTATGTTTAAATATCTTCATCTTGCATCGTCTACTAGTATGTTTGAACTTGTCTATTGTGATATTTAGGGTCTTAGTCGTGTTGTGTCTATTCTAGGTCACAAATATTACATTGTCTTTATTGATGATTTTTCTCGGGTATTTTGGGTATATTTGTTGAAAGATTGGTAAACTATTTTGAACGTTTTTCAAACTTTTTTAGCTGAAATAAAAAATCAATTCTCCATCTGTCCAAAAATTTTAAGAATTGGCAATGCTCTTGAATTTGTTTAACATGAGTTTCAAAATGTGTGTACCTCTCATGACATCATTCATCAAACGACTTGCCCTTATACCTCTCAACAAAATGGGGTGGTTAAGTGCAAACACTGTCATATTCTTGATGTGGCTCGTATTCTCTTGGTTTATATGTGAGTTCCCAAGTACCTTTGGTCTGATGTCGTTCTTACTGTCACATATTTAATCAATAAAATACCCTTAATATCTTTGAGGCGTTATCCCTATTCAACGTCTTGTCCTTAACACCGAACTTTTTCCTATCACTCCTCATGTGTTTGGATGTGTTGGTTTTGTTCAAGATCTATCTCTAGGGTTAGATAAGTTATCTTCTAGATCTATCAAGTGCATGTTGGTTGGGTACTCTTGCATTTAGAAGAGGTATCATTTGTATATCCTCCAATCAGGAAATATTATATCTCTATGGATGTGATATTCTTTAAGTCTTAGTTCTACACTATTTCTACGGAAGTTTCTTTAGTCAGTTTTATTTCTGAGAGTATTCTTCCTCCTCTATTGTGTTTTCATCCTCATGCCACAGAATCTGAAAATATTAGCACCAATGATGTTGTTGTGACCTTAGATACTTATGTCACAAAATCTAGAAACCAGCCTATATAAGACAATAGATCAACCTATGTATCAGGTATATCATCGAAGACTGCGACCTCCAGCTCTACCTACGTCCCATCCTTTCACTACTCCTATCGGTGAGTCTACTTGTTGCCTAATGATAACTTACCTATTGCCTTATGGAAAGGTACCTGCTCGTGCACACAATATCCCTTATCTCATGTTGTCTCCTATGCTAACTTGGATTTCAACTTTCATACTTTTGCTTTATCCATTACTTCTGAACACTTGCTTAGGGATCATCATAAGACACTCCAAATACCTCATTGGAAGGTAGCTATGGATGAAGAAATGGATGCTCTGCTCTCTCATGGTATTTGAGATCTAATTCCTTATCCTGACAAAGGCAATGTAGTTTCATGCAGGTAACTTTACACTATCAAACGTTGCCTAGATGGTTCTATTGACAGATACAAGGTGCGGTTGGTGGCTAGAGGATTCTTCCAATAGTCTAGTATTGATTAATCCAAGACCTTCTCTCCTGTTGTCTGCCTTGATTCCATTTGTGTAATTTTATCTATAGCTATGAACAAGTTATGGGGGTTGACATAACTTGATATCAAGAATGCTTTTTTAAATGGAGATCTTAATGAGGAAGTTTTTATGGAGCAACCCCTCGGTTATGTTGATCTGAAGGACAATCAAGTTTGCCTACTCAACAAGGTAATTTATGGCCTTAAGCAAAGTCCAAAGGCCTGGTTTGAAAAGTTTAGCAGTGTCATGATGAATCATGGTTTTGACAACTGCAAGGTTGATCACTTTGTCTTTATCAAGAGTACTAACAAGGGAGTTATTCTTGCAGTATATGTTGATGATATGCTTCTAACAAGTGATGATCCTTAAGGCATAGAAGCGATAAAACGATTTCTTCAAAGGACATTTACCACTAAGGATATGGGATCACCGAGATACTTCCTTGGCATTGAGCTAGCCTATTCTAGAGGGTGTCTATCTCTATCTTAAAGGAAGTATACCTTGGATTTGTTGAAGGAAACTGGGCTTGAAGGTTGCAAACCGGAGCGTACTCCTATAGAACAAAATCATTCCTTCTAGGATGAAAATTCTCCTCCTTTTGAAGACATAGGGAGATATAAATAGTTAATGGGAAAATTGATTTACCTAATTGTGACAAGATTAGATATTTCTTATGCTGTAAGTTTACTCAGTCAGTTCATGCATGTCTCGAAACATGTTCATTGATAAGGGGTTCTTTGCATTCTCGCCTATATCAAAAATGCCCTGGGAAAGGATCTTCTATATCAAAAACATGGACACTTGAATGTTGAAGGGTACTTTAATGTTGGTTATGTAGGAGACAAAGCTGATAGGAAGTCTACTTCTGACTTTTATATTTATCTCAGTGGAAATCTAGTTACTTGGTGAAGCAAGAAACAAAATATGATCTCTAAGTTAAGTGCAGAAGTTGAGTATCAAGCTATGCCTCAAACTATCACCGAGCTTATGTGGTTAAAGGCACTATTACAGAAACTACAAATTAATGTGAATTTACCTATTCCTATGCACTGTGATAATCAAGCCACCATTTATATCGCTAGCAATCTTACCTTTCATGAAAGGATGAAGCATGTTGAGGTTGACTGTCATTTTATCAGAGACTATGTAGCCAAAAGGATCATCTCCACACCTTTCTCTCAATCTGAAGATCAAGTTGCTGATATTTTCACTAAATGATTTAGTGCTAATGTTTTTGAAAATCTTTGTAATAAATTAAACATGTTTTATATATATACTCCAACTTGAGTAGATGTGTTAGTACTTATTTGTAAGATTCATTTAAGTATAGGATCCATTTAAGTATAAATGGATCCTAAACTTGTATATATACTCCAACCTCTACAAATTCATGTGATCAATGTTTATACTGATTTTAGCATATTTAAGAATTTTAAATTTTATTTTTTAATTTACACATTCATTACCTCAAAATGCTATTCTGTGGTAATTTTTTAATAAAAACTATTAGTTTTCCGATTTTTTAATCATTTTAGTTTTAATATTAGGATTTTTGTGTTTTAGTTTCACGATTTTATGTGTTTTAATTTTAGTTGTTTTTTTCGATAGAAATTTCAATCATCTATAGATGTAATGTTTTACACCTACATGATTCATAATAAATATTAAAAAAAATCGTATTTGTAAGAAAAAAGTTGGATGTCTGGATGATTGGATCGGCAACAAGATCCCATTCAGGATCATTTCTAGCGATCTCATTTGACATGACATTTCATGATCTTGATACGAGTTTGCCTCATGTGGGTGATGATTCTGATTCAGGGTCTCGTTGTTCCTTAGACTGTGTGATGAACATAGTTAGTTACCTAAGCATTAAATAAAATAAATTTAAAATAGGTTGTTACTAAAGATCATGATCAAGATCAAGCGGTTAAAAATGAGTATACCTCAAAATAACGTTTTGAGGTAAAGTGCATCAAAAGTCCATCCACACATGGATATGCACACACACAAGCGTGTAGGTGTGCTTTCAAACACGTGTGCGCGCACATGCACACACACATATAGAGGGAGAGAGCATATTATACACTATTGTTATTATTTTTGTTATGCATTTTATTAAAAACCTGTGCATCATGATTTGTTTATATTTTCATAATATTATGTAGTACATAATTTTCAGCAATTAATATCTGATTTGGTGTATTATTGCATATATGTAAGAAATTTTATATTATAGAGTTGTGTATAGGTAGGTAGTTACGTAGGGGGATACCGCCTTGTTCCATTAGGGTTAGCTAATCATGATCTTCTCACATGGAACGTGGTCCCCATTCATGTATTATTGGAGGTCCACCCATGTTTGTAAGAGGATTGCACCCTACCGTTAACCGTGATGGATCCTCTCTCTATATACATACACATATTCCTGAATGAATATATTCTTTATTTGAAAAAAATGCTTCCTAGGAATATAGGCATCTGAGGCACCTGGTTGCCTGTGCCTTAGAAAT
Organism: Cymodocea nodosa; assembly: GCA_036874045.1. Taxonomy (NCBI): domain Eukaryota; kingdom Viridiplantae; phylum Streptophyta; class Magnoliopsida; order Alismatales; family Cymodoceaceae; genus Cymodocea; species Cymodocea nodosa. The sequence continues at coordinate 21,780,541 of CM072336.1, forward strand.
GTGTAGTAGTCAATTGCACAGTTCTCATTTCTCAGTTGCATTACCATAAAGTTAATTCAAATGTGATTCATTTGGCCAGCCCTTTTCAGCATAACGTGGCCGCACTTGGTAAGGACGAGCATCTAAGCTTGTCAATGGTGTAATCTAGTCTTCAGGAAAAAGAAAAAAGAATTCATGTCATGGATGTTGGAAGTCTGGATTATATTCTTCTCGCGACAATAAAATCAAATACTTTTTATGTAGAAATAAGCTTCCAGCTTTTTAACTTACGGAATCAACATATTTGTGCAGGAGGATTAGCATGGCAGGGTTGAGCTCCTCAAAGGTCCCCCATCTTACCAATGCCATACATGATGCCGTCACCCGTATTGTCTAATGAATGGGACATCTTCTGCGGTCTCGGTTCACTATCCTATGACCGTGATTTCTTGTTTTTGTAAAATGGAATGATCCTAGCCCTTCTTATTGCGTTGCTGCAATAAATCATACACGCAAAGAAGCTTTATCCACAAGACTTCTTGTACTGAAAAACATGGCTTCTTCTTCAGCCCAGCCGTATTACGGCCTCTTCGACATTGTTATTTAACGACGGACAACTGCATAAACTTTGCTGCCCGAGTCAGAGGTGGCTATAGTGATGCTCTGGGATAATAAAACAAAATAGGCATCTTAGTGGTGCTCGTGCTTATTTTTGTGCATCTACGAGCACGTATTTTGATTTTCACGTTCTCTGCGTCTCCCGTTGTTGAACTTGTTTTGTTTTTCTTCTCTTTCTTCCGCTTAGATTATCAGGTTGGAAAATTAATGACAATAATACTGTTTCTATTTGTATTCAAATATAGATGTCCTTTTTCTTAAAACATGTGGAAGTTTAATTGGCTTATTTATATGTTTATAAGTATTTATAGATAAAATTTATTTTGATATCATGTAAAATATTTTATATTAAAACTTATTATATGAAATATTCTATTTTAAAATTAATTGATGGTAAGTGAATGATTCAACATTATACTAGTTATAGTGATGTGAGACTTTAATTATTTCTTTTAGATGATTAAGTTATTTTAATTCGGTTGAGTTTGCCTTTGTTATTAATTTTATTTTTTATAGTGATAATGATTTTTATATGTATCGATATTTAAATTTTGATAAAAATTACGAATATTATTATTGTGGGCAACAAAATTATTATAATTGATTGATTCAATTCAGCCTGTGTCATCAAGGCAACAAGGACGTGAATTTTTTCTTACCTTACCATTAAATTATCCATGGCCCAAATGATATTTGCCCTTTTATTGGTTTGAACTTGGAAGGAAGGGAAGTGACTTCTATATTCCTAACAAAATGACCTTGGAATCATATGCGGAAGAAAAAAGATGAGGTTTACCTTTACTAGCAAAGGAAAACATAAAGATCTTTAAAAGAGTAAAATCAAATTTAAGTAAAAATATTACCAATACCAGAAAAATGATGTTTCCGTGATGATACAATTTTCAAGAAACATGTTTGTTTCTTCACTGGGAAATTCCTGAAATCTTAAGTTTAAATTTAGATAAAATTATATTACACATCAGTTTCACAGAAGAAAACGTCGTATGATCAAATCAAAATAACGTTTGAAATCTGGATGGTTGGAGAGTCTGACGTCAAGAGGCTTCATTCAAGATAATCATAATCAGGAAAAGAAAAATTCTGGAACAAGCTAGGGATCAGTAGCTTTAGTGATTGCCACCTCAAGAACTGCTACTACCACCACCACCACCACAACACACAGAAATGCAACTGAAGGGTGGGAAGCAATTGCAGTAGAGCACATCCCACACACAAGATTGAAAATTTTCAACTCAGAAGTTCTTGGATGTTAGTCCATATCTAAAATATATACATTTCAAATTTCCCTCTAGCCTTGTTAAACTAAGTGGAAACTTCATTATTAATTCCTTTTGGTCATTCGATCTATGATGTTTCACCGAACATTACAGTTACATTAACGTTATTCTTTAAGGTCGCATTTAAGTTATGCTTAACTTTTTTAGTGGTTTTTATTTTAGGACAAACTTTTACTTGACAAATTTGATGTAACACTTGTTTTATGTTCCTGTTTGTGCACTGATGTTTGGTTAAATCATCTGCCAACTATCACACTTTGAAGAGATATGTTTGGTAAGTGGTAGGTCTCTACATGTTTATTGCAAAACTAATCGGTGCATCTAGTCCCTAACAAAACCTAGAGATCTACTTACCCTCATCTGCCATGTGTCTCTAGGTGCAAAATATGAGTAGTTAGGTAAATTCTCCCTCATATTGATCAATTATCGTGCTCCCTTGTTGGAGTCTCTCAAATTCTAACACCATTTCAAACTTGGTATTAGGTGGGTGGTACATTTCCAAAAATGTTTCCTTGAAGATATTCCAGGCCCATGGCTCTCCTCCTAACTCGTAGAGTTGTTCTTTAGTCTCCCACAAATTTAATACACTCCCTTGGAGGATATGAGTGACATAGCTAACTCTTTTTTCTTCTATAGAAGCAAAAATCCTGAATAGTCACTTAATGTGGTGCAACCACTGATATGCTTCTCGTAGATCCTTTTTTCTTTAACAAAGGTTGGTGGTTGTTAACATCCCACTTTTTGGACTTTTCCCACAATTGTTAGCCCTTTCACTGGCTTTACAATCCATAACTTCTTTTACGCATCTCATGATGTATAATTTCTATCTTTGAGTTTTAGGGACCATTTCATTTTCTACCCTGGACCAAAAATAGCCCCTTGGTCTCTAAATGAATTTCATCCACAAAAAAATGAAATTTTTTTCTTTTTCATTCGATTAGACTGAAAGAAATCTTCGATCCAACTAAACAAAGTTTGGTTAGACCAAACTATTTTTGTCCAACTAAACAAAAATTTGGTTAGAGCGAATTTTCATTTCAGTTTGAGAACCCATGGAGAAAAAAAAAATTCAGTTGGAGGAGAAAAATTTCATTCTGTTGAACTACCATACATCCTCCATTTTTTTGCTCACCATGATAGCTTTGCAAGTTTTTTTTTTCTTTGTCAATCTATCGAAGTTCACTTTTTATTTATTTATTTGATCGAATTCCATCGAGACTCTATTCTATTGATAATGCAAACTCTTTCATTTTAATTGTTTTTGAATTTTTGCTATGTTAGTTGACACATGGCATTTGCCACATCAATGACGTGTGACATTTTGTAATTAGTTCATATTTCTAATGTTAATATATCATATCACTCAGGCAATGACACATGACAATCAAAGTTACATTAGCTGCCATGTTATTATCATTTCATTTTTATTATCTTTCCCTTTTTTTTCACTCAATCGAAGTACGGTTTCTTTTTTGTTTAACCATGCCATTTCTCCGATCAAATCAGTCGATCAGTTTTCTCTTTGATCTAACCAAATTTCTCTTTGGTTAGATTAAAGTCACTCTGTTTTAAATAATTTAATATATTTGTCAATTTGTTTTAGTTTTGACTGAATTTGTTTACCATGTTAGTTGACATGTGGCACTTGCCATATAACGACATGTGACATTTTGTGATTGGTCTATATTTTCCATGTCAACATATTGGACCAATCAGGTGATGATACATGGTAGTCTAAGTCACGTCAGCTGCTTTGTTGGCATGACATATTGTCATTCTTTTTATTTTATTTTACTTTTTTCATTTATTTGGTTGACCAAATTACTATTCTTTGATTTGACTGTAACATTTCTTCAATCAGATTTTAAAAATCAATCGACCAAATTTCCCTTTTTGGTTTAATCGAAATTTATCATCAGTTTGACCTAGAATTCTTCCATTTAACAAAAGGTTTTACAAACCCTTCGCTTTTCCTTGCATGGTTTCACCAGCAGCAGCCAGATCGATTTTTTTTTTCACCTTTGCCACATTAACGCAATTAAGACCTTTTCAATCCAATAGTCCAAATCGCTTCCTATCCGGTAGTGGTCAAAATTTCAACTTTTGAATCGATGAACTGTGCCTCCCTTACTTATCACCAAACTGTTACATTTTAATCAAATAATCAATGACAAGATCTTTAAATCGAATTTGTTAGCCCAGATCTCAGACAACTCAATTTGATCGAATGGGTTGTTTGTTCAATCAATGCTTAATCGATCGGATTTGATGAATCTCAGTCATTAGATTATCCAGGTCGTCATCCTCCTCATCAGCACCAAATCTCGTCAGACACTTCTCTCCGCCTGCTAACCACTCTCTACCTACCACTACCTTGTTGATACCCATGACACATTCGGATAGACCTCAACTCTTCATTCGTCGAAGGATAAAAAGGTAAAAAAATTTCAATGGATAGACCTTGACACTTAGCACAAAAAACCTCAGACCTTGAGAACCCATTCTTTGCAATGACAACTACACCCTTCACCACCATGCACCACATGCTCTGCTACCAGTGAAGACCTCATTTAGCATTAGTGGAGCCTAGAGAACATTGACCAAAAAAACAACCCAAAAGTTTGTCATCACCTCCTTTTTTCTGTAGGATCTTATTACATATGTTGTAGTAACCTTACTGATCATCTACCCTCAACGTAGTTTTACGATTACACCACCTAGTGGACTTGGCAAACAGTAAAGTACGCCACTTCTATTGTAATAGTTCACTATTACTTTTGCATCCTTGCTTATGAATTTTTTTAGGCTTAGCAACTCATTTAAGCTCACCCACATGTACTACAGATCTCATGCCATGCACATTTTCCTCTCCTTAATGGAGCCTCTTCTACCACACCTAGCTTGTTTTCAACTTATGGCAACCCTAAAGTTCGTCATCACCTTTTTTCCCAACACATGGTTTGTAGGATTTTCCACACACCCTAATAGGATTGCAATTGGCCTAATATCATTATCCAGGGATATGTTAGTTGCCTTCTAGCTAGCTATGATGGCCTTTTAATTAGCAACCTGAATAAAATTGTCTATATTTGCACTCTTTTCGAGCTTAGCAACCCCAAAGTTTACCACTTCCTTCTTTTCTTTACTTAGATTTTGCAAGACTCTTTATGTGCTACGATAGATGTTACTGATCAACTCAATGCCGTCAACCAAGGGCATGTTAGCTGCCCTTTGGCTGGCTATGGTCATCCTCCTATTTTCACTCCAATGGGATCTTTTGCATCTACTCTCTCTTCAAGCTTGACATCCCTCGAGTTTGCCATCAACTTTACCTTCTCTTCATTAATTTTCCATGGTTTTCTAATGCTTGAATCCAAAAGTAGGGTGTCCTTTAACCCTGAGTGTTGGTTTCGATATAGCAGTACGCAACCTCACTCAAGGAAGGACATCTATTAACACCCCACTTTTTAGGCTCTTCCTATGATTGTTAGTCCTTTCACTGACCCTGCAATCTATAATTTCTTTTACACGTACCATGATGTGTAATTTCTATCTTTGGGTTTTGGGGATCATTTCATCTACTAGCCTAAATAAAAAATGGTCCTTTCGTCCCTAAATGAAATATATCTATATTAAAAAAAAATTTAGTCCAATCAAATTTTTTATTCAACCGTACCAAAAGAAATCTTCAATCCACCTAGACCTTTTCGATCTAATGATCCAAATCACTTCCTATCTGATGACGATTGAAATTTTGACTTTTGATATGATGAATCGTGCCTCCCTTACATATCATCTAATAGTTACATTTTAATTAAATAATCAACAATGAAGATCTTATGCTTAAATCGAATCTAACAATGTAGATCACGACCAACTCAATCTGATCTAACAATCACCTTTTAATCAATCAAATCTAATGAGTCTTAGTTGTCAAATAATCTAGGCCATCATCCTCTTCATCAACATCAAATCTCACCAGATACCTCACTCTCTCCACTAACCACTCTACCTACCATTGATAAGGATCAATGACTCATTAGAGGGGGTGAATAGTGAGTTTACTTAAATCTCTACCAGTTTTAATCAATTTTAAACTTATTAAATACTAAGTTGATTAATTTTATTTCTGTTCAGTTAACAGTGGTTATCACAGAAGTAAAAATGTAGAAATAAAAGAAAAGATATAGCAAAATTTATAGTGTTTCATCCAAATAAGAAGTCTACTTCTCAGGATCCCTACTTTGAGAGTTTCATTATCAATGGTATTTAGGGTTCAATACCAACCCTTTTATAAGGTCACAATCTTAAATGGTGTTTTCCAGGCTTCACACCAAATGTAAGGCACAAATACCAACTTTGTGTATGCATAGGGATCTAACCCTACGTACATAAGGCACCAACCTCATCTAGATGAGACACTAACCTCACCTTCTTCTCAAGTCCCTTAACTTAGGAAGGTATCTTACTACAATTTGGTGAGCTAGGCTTTTTTGATCAAGATAGTTTAATTAAAAATAATTACAACACAAGAGCATTCACAAAAAATAATGAGATTTTAAAACAAAATAGACTCAAAACTATAATCAAGAGATGGCTGATAGAATTCACTTAGCACGATGGCTTTAACATCTTCACTTGAGTAAGAGCATAGACACACCTATAGTTTTTCTCCCTTGAATGCTCAAAAAAGTGTTGTCCTCAATTGTCTCATTGTAGTGTTTTTATATTACAGATCGATTCATAATTAGCAAACCTATAAATTGACTGCATCATATCTTCTTATTATCTTTAATCAACATTCCTAAATATGGACGTAATAGCTTGTAATGTGATCTGTAAAATCTACAACAATTTAAGAATAATTTGAAGTGAATAATAATAATCATCTCTTTATAAACGTTATACTTAGTTTTTATTAACCTACAGATGAATAAACTATGCAAGCATACTTAATATATAAATTAGTCTAGGAAATACATATCACAGAAACTTAACCCTTTATGAGATTGAATATATATTAAACTAAATAACAAAATTACTTATCTCACCTAAAATTTCTTCTTCCTTCTCTCTCTCCACTTCCTCTCTCTCTTCTCTTCCTCTCTTTCTCAACGATGGTGAAAATAATTCACTTCCTCAACCAATATTTTAACTTCATAAAACAATATTTTATAATTGTTTCATAGTAGTGTCAAAAAAAAGAATTTCATAGTGGATTTCTATCTTTGCATCTACCTATTTCCCATCGTCGGTGAGGTGATGAATTTTAGGAGAATACGTCAGATTCCTTGTGATACATTTGGACATATACCATTGAGTCGATGGGGCCCGTCTGAGGTGTATGTTGTCTTTCAGTCGCCCTTTCACTGGAGCGGCAAGGCGACGTCCGGCGTACCATCTCTTTCCACTCGGTTGTTGGAGAATAATTTATTACATTTTTTATGCATGAGGTACCCGTGTATGCTTTCAATCAAATAAAAAGAAATGCATCCAGTGAAAGAAAGCTTGGGAGAAGGTTTCATGGGACCGTTTTGTCAGATAAGATAGAATTAAAAACTTAAGTTATGAAATCGTAACAGTGAAGGAGAAAACAAGAGTTGATAAAAGAGAGAAGAAGGTGACGTATGTTCAAGATGCGTCGCATAATCAAGCTAAGAGTTGTATATTTCCCTCTCTCTTTGATGTTGTAAGATTAGGATCAAGGTTGCTTCTCACGAAATTACAACTTTTAATTCTTGTAACATATGGATCTTACTTTGAGTGAATTAAGGTTTAAAATCTTGTAGAACGTCGAGGGGATTTAGGAAATTATACAAAAAAGAACCCAAAGATGAAAGGGCACCAAGTGAAGTTTGGTATAGAAAAAATGAGATTTAACGGAAGTACAAAGAATAGAGTTAATAAAATCATTATGAAGAATAACACGACTTAAATTGTAACATATTGATCTACTTTGGTGAGATTGGTAGATGGCCAACGCAACCGCACCACCGCAGAGCGCTGATTAAGTAACCATCGCCGGTCATCTTCTCGTTCCTCCTCCCTCCCACCACCACCACAACTCCCCCACCTCCTCCGTCATGGCGCCTTCCCCCACCGCTTTCGACTCCGTCTTCGCCGACGTGGTCCAGGTCTCGGAGGATCCCATCCTCAGCGTACGCCCTTCTCCACTTCCATCCCTGCGACCTCCGTAGTTTTCGTTTTTCCTTGATACCGGGAGACTGTGCTGGCTGCATTTCCACGACGCGATCGGTGTCCTTTTTTTCTTCGCTTTGTTTCGATGATCCTGATTTGTGATGTCGTCGTTTTTGTCTGTTTCTGCCTTCGGCTGATGGATTTCAGCTGACGTGATCGATTCTGGTTTCCGCTGTAGTTCTCTCTTCCTTCTCTCTCTCTCTCGACGAGGAGTTTTTGCACTCCGCGGTGTAGTCGTTGATTCGTTCCACTAGTAGTGACTTCGCGATCGGCGAGATCTTTGTTGTGTCTATTGGCTCTGCTGTTTGGATTCGATCGATTATGTCTACGTTCTCTACATCTTCGTCGTCGTCCTTTTCTTCTCGATCTTTTTGCTCTTTTTGTGTGTTATTTACTACTCACGCTTTCAACTTCGACAACTTCACTCTACAACGTCCTTTTTTTTTTGATATTCTTCCTTCTTCCCTAACGATGCAGATGATGGTAGCGTACACCAATGATCCGAGCCCCTTCAAGCTTAATCTGGGGGTTGGTGCTTATCGCACGGAGGTGAGCATTTCCAATCCACAACTGGCTCTTTGGCGAACCACCTGTATCGTGCATATTCAGCGATGGAATTTTATCATTGATAAGTTCGCATTCCGGTTTTTGAATGCTCAATCTTTTCCAGTGCCTTGCAGTTCCTTATATGGGTAACTGAAGATATCTTTTCCCCTCGCAGGAAGGGAAGCCTCTTGTCTTAAATGTAGTAAGGCATGCGGAACAACTGCTGGTGAATGATCAGTACGTAATCTGGTTTCTTTCATCCGGTTAGGTGTATTCAAGAGTGTACCCGTAGATCTCGTGTTTATTTGCTTTTCCTGTGGGGTTCAATATCAATTTCCTGTATGATGCCAACCATAACAAACTATCGCTCATCGAGTCATCGTGTATATAAAAGAAACATGCACTGTACATGGTTTTTTAAAAGGGGGGGGAGGGGGGCTAAAATTTAAATTCTATCCTGTTTATCATCCATTTTCTTATCTTCCAGTCATGTGCTTGACTTTCATGAAATATTATGTTGGAGAGGGAGAGAGAGAGAGAAAGAAGGAGAGGGAGAGGGAGAGGGAGAGAGAGGGAGCAAGGGAGGGAGACAGAGAGAAGGAGCAAGGGAGGGATAGGGAGGAAGAGAGAGAGAAGAAGCAAGGGAGAGAGAGAGGGAGGGATAGAGAGGGAGAGAGAGAGGGAGGGATAGAGAGGGAGAGAGAGAGAGAAGGAGCAAGGGAGAGAGAGAGAGAGAGGGGGGAGGGAGGGAGAGAGAGAGAGAGAAGGAGCGAGGGAGGGAGGGAGAGAGAGAGAGAGAGAAAGTGACAGAGAAATAGGGTTCTTTCTAATTATTTTAATTTATTATTTTAAAATTTTATTAAATAAATATTAATTTTATTATATATATAAATATTTAAATTTTAGTTTTTGTTAAATTTTATAAAATTTAAATTCCATCAGAATTTAAATTTTATAAAATTCAAATTTCAAATACACAAATTCTCTTAATTTTAAATTCAAAAAAAATAAATTAATTGACTCATCTTGACATATTTTTTCACAGAATGTGTATATCATTGTAGAAGAAGATATGCTTTCTTGGCTTTTCTTCTATTTTATCTAATGGGTCTCTAGACACGCAAGTTGAACCTTGTGTGTGTTACAAGTTTTTCAGTTCTCGCGTGAAGGAGTACCTTCCCATCACTGGATTGGCAGATTTCAACAAATTGACTGCTGAGCTAATTTTTGGATCTGAGAGGTTTCATGGTGCTCTAATGTGACGATTAATTTTTATTTTCTTATGGTTGCCATCTTTATGCAATTCTTCTTTTCATCCAGCCCTGCCATTCTAGACAACAGGGTAGCCACCGTGCAGTGCTTATCCGGCACTGGTTCGTTGAGGGTTGGGTCTGAATTTCTGGCAAAACGCTACCGCCAAGTAAAACTATGCACATTTCCTATTACATTTCTTCGTAAAGGAGAAAATTAGCATGAATAATAATAATACGTTGTCAACTTTTCTGCAGCGTACAATTTACATCCCAGTTCCAACCTGGGGAAATCATCCCAATGTTTTTAATATGGCAGGATTATCTGTTAAGACTTATCGTTACTATGATGCAGCAACGCGTGGATTGGACTTTCAAGGTTCATAATTTTTTTGAATTATTTTTTTTTTCTGATTGACTACCATTTCTTTACTGAAAGCCAGACTATCCTGGTTTCTTTTTTCTTACTCATATAATGAAACAGTTACAATGCACAACACAATGCAAGGCTACATCCTTATTTATAGAGTAAGGTTGCAGTTAAATAGAAAATACAAATGGTCTAGTCAAACTCACCAAACAGAATTAGTAGCTTTCAAATAAATATGTCGAAAGTTCATAGAGCCTTCAACTAAATCTTTTAACCAATATCAGATACTTTAACTAAACTATCTGATCAATATCGGATGGTTTAATCAAACTATCAGATTCTCCATGTACAAGCTTAAGTTACACACGTGACCTCATAAACTATCTAAAAGTTGTCAAATGCTTTATCCTTTAGGCAAACAGTAGCTTTACTGAACTAACAATTTTCTCTGTATCTCAAACTTGAACTCTAAGAATTGTTGAAGTATTTCCTCACACCCAACATTATTGTGATTAAATGATTAATACTTGATTAGTATACAATTAGTTTTTTAGGATTTTAATTAACACATATATTAAAATGTTATAAGCTATATTGTTATTATCATTCTAGACTCTAATTATGTCTCCCATTTAATGCATTATTGTCATGAATATTTTAAAATTTAATAATCATTAAAATGTTAACATGTAATAGCAATGTAATTTTGGGTAATCATGTAAATTACACATTGCAAGTATACATATAATATATACTATGTGCCATCATCTTTCGAAATCGGAAATGGATGTGGCATGATTATGGTTGACATGATGTGTAAACTGAAACGATTAGGAATTAGGATATATTCATCTGTGGTTATCTCATGTCGCAATTGTGTCATATTATCATGTTGTTTAGAAAATTCTAGGTCTACTAAAAGCAATACTTTCTATCATGGTCTTGTGCTTCAGCATTTTTACAAGGTTTAGTTTTCAACCTATGGAAGGTAACATCAACGTTGACTGCTCTTTCCAAAAATAGGTCTGCTAGAGGATCTTGGTGCCGCCCCTTCTGGATCCATTGCGCTCCTTCATGCCTGCGCCCACAACCCCACTGGACTTGATCCAACCATTGATCAGTGGGAACATATCAGGCACTTAATGAGATCAAAAAGACTACTGCCATTCTTTGATAGTGCTTATCAGGTTTTGATCTGTGCCTGGGTGGATGAGTCTATGGTACTTTGTCATTGTGGAGATAAAGTCTGTGATTGGTTTAGGTTGTTTGTGGTCCTTAAGTGGAGTTTGGATTATGTGAAACTATTGTCCTTATTTGTTTAGTTGAACCTTTTTTATTAGTTAATATTTTGTCAAAGTAGATGAATAAGTTGTTGATCTCTTTTGTATTTAATTAATCTGATATTTTTTTCCATAAATGTGGTGGTATGGGGACTTAAGTGGTTCTAGTACATTAATGGAGTGTCAAGTGTGTGTCCTACTAATGGAGAATGTATTGACTAGATTATGCTTAATATTTAGGGTTTTGCCAGTGGAAGTCTTGACGCTGATGCACAGTCTGTACGCATGTTTGTTGCGGATGGAGGTGAATTGCTTGTAGCTCATAGCTATTCAAAGACTATGGGCTTATATGGGGAGCGTGTTGGTGCTCTAAGCATTGTAAGCTATCCTTTTGCTAATGATCTTTGTGCTATATATGTTTTAGTTGTTCTGGTATTAAGTTTGTTGTGCTTATTTTTAGGAACTCAACTACTTAGCTCTAGGTACCTTCTAACAAATTTTGTGCCACATAATATCCATTGTTGGTAGATAGCTAGTTAGATGCTATGCGTCAAGGCAATCTGATATGACGACTTGGATGGATATCTTGAGCTTTCTTTAAAAAATAATAAACGATGAAAAAGGAGCATTCAACCGATATTTGCAAATATGGAGAAAAGGGAGAAAAGGGAAGTTTTGGAGTCCTTGAAGATGACAAAAAGTTGTTGGTGATCGCCGTTGCTGGAGGTGGATGAGACTTCTGGAGTGTTGGGGGGTGACTTACTAGAGGAATGGTATGAAGCTTGGAGGATAGGCTGGGAGTGACTCTAGTTGTAGTCCTTGGGCACCATTTCAGTCAGATCTGACCTTGTTCTTCAATAAGTTCTCACTGGATTCTAGTCAGATCTGGATCTAGAACTTGCTGAAATCCAGAAAAGGCATAAAATGTGGGTGTCAAATCACTGTACCTTGTATTTGTGGTTCTGTGTTTGCGTTGATAAACTTGGTTATCACACCTGCTTGGTTTGCTTTTCTCATTTTCATAGACATCCCATTTTGGTTATCACTCTATCTTGTATGCAAATCCTTTTTCATTTCCTTATTTTCTCCATAAAATATCACCCATAGCTGTTTGTTCTACAATGTAGTTTGGCACATTTTTTTGTAAAAAAATCCTACTTTTATGTTCCCATAGGTTATGCTTTTGAACCAAATGTCCCAAGGTTGTCTTTCTTTTTATTCTTTGGGAATTTCTGTGTGGAAGCTTCATGATAGTTGCCTTTTATACCCAATATTGGCTTTTTTATTTTAATACTCAATTTTTGCCTAAAACCAAGGATCAGAAGATATTACAAAAAAAAGTATCAGAAGAAAAAGTCTATTTTCTATTTTCATTCATCTTTTTCATTGATTTTGTAGTTTGTTTTCTGTACTCTAGGTTTGCAGGACAGCAGATATTGCTAGTAGAGTTGTAGACCAGCTGAAACTTGTTGTCAGGACCATGTATTTGAGTCCTCCTATCCATGGTGCATCTATTGTGGCAACTATTCTCAAAGATAGGTATGCAACTTAGCTATTGTGTTATTTGAACTTTGGATTTTTTCCCTATAGACATTAACATACTAGTTTGTTAGATATAATCTAGATGTAGGAACTATTTGAAATCTTCAAAGTCATTATGCAATAAAAAATGTTTTAGCAGGTGGCAGCAGTCTACAAGCATCAATTCCTTGAAGTTTTCTTGGCTTCCAATTGTAAATGATAAATCATATGAGGAAAAAACAGTAACTATACTGCAAAAGCATACTAGCTCTCACTGTGATGAGACAGAAACTTGTACAAGTTGTAATCATCATTAATTTTTGAGGAAGAACTGCAAGGAATAGTACTGAACTTAGTTTCAATTTATGTTATAGTGGATTTATTGAAAAATGTGATTGTGGGCAGTTTAGGCTAGAGTGAGTATTGATGTACTGTTGAATGCTTGTGATATATTTTTTTGAAATTGGTAAGATGTAAACATTAGGGTTTAAACTTTAGTGGAGAGTGTGAATCCACATAACCTTAGCCAACTTGTCTATTTAGAGTTTGTTTCAATGCTCATGGCATGCCATGATCATGTTTGATAATTTAATTAGACTACAGGAGTAAGGATTTTAGGATCATGAGAAATAATGTTGTCACATTATCTTGTTGTTAGAAGAGAGGAAAAGGAAATTCTATTGTCATTAGATTCTAATAAGGGCTACTATGGACATATATATATATATATATATATATATATATATATAAATAGATTTTCAATAACTCAATTATATCGCCCAACAATACACAATCTTAATAAGAACAATATAATAGACCAACACTTGTAAATTGGGATATGGAATTCTCAGCTTGTGAGAATTATTTTATGAAAATCCTTAATGCAATTGAGTTGGTTATGATCATAATATATATCTTCCTTGATCCCATAACAAATGCGTCCCCTCTGTCCCCAACAAATGCAGCATTGTACTGCTCTTTAAGTTTCTCTTTTAAACTTGTGGCACTAGCTGAAAGCATTCCTAAATATTTGTGAATATTTGCTATTATTGAATAGAGACATGTACAATGGATGGACACATGAGTTGAAAGCTATGGCTGATCGTATAATCAACATGCGTCGAGAACTTTATGATGCTCTGTGTGCTAAAGGTATGTAAATAAGTTATAAGTTTATCTATAATATTTTGTTTTAATTGTAATTGCGTAATAGAGAAAATCAACTCAGAAGTCAATGGTGGTTATCATCCAAGTAACCAGAAAATTTGTTCTAAGCCATTCTAGCCTCATGATGAAAATTTCTTTTTTGCTTCTGCCTATGTGATTTGCATTTAGTGTCTGACAAGTTTATAGAAGTTCCTTGTTTGGAGAAAAGAAAAGCTCTTAAAGTGCAATTAACATGCTGTATGAGCATTTAGTTGTCATTATGGTAATGGTTTTTTATTGAATCTTATGCAGGGACACCAGGTGACTGGAGTCACATTATTAAGCAAATAGGAATGTTCACCTTCACAGGACTTAACGCTGGTCAAGTTGCTTTCATGACGAAAGAATACCACATTTACATGACATCAGACGGGTAATCAATTTTTTTTAGAAAGATTTATCTCTTTTTTAATCATCATCATTATGATTCCAATTTCAGATATGTAATTTTTGGTTGCTTATGGTTTTGTAAATTAACGTCCTCCTCCTATTCCCAAGATAAATACACAATCTAGATTGTCTTTGTTTTGCTACGGAGGATAAGTCTTGTAATGCAGCATATGAAGTAGACACTTAGAGGTGTGAGAGGAGCTGCACAAGTAGATGAAAGAATCCTACACAAAGCTAGATTATATACAAATTTATCACAAACCACATTTATTAAATAAGCTCTGGGAAGTCCACTTGTCACACACCAAGATCTTGATGCACCTCCATGCTACATCTGAGATTAGAACTAGTGCGTTTCAAAATGAATGAAAATGCTTCCCAAATGATTCCTAGGAATATAGGCATCCGAGGCACCTGGCTGCCTGTGCCTTAGAAATGTGTAGTAGTCAATTGCACAATTCTCATTTCTCAGTTGCATTACCATAAAGTTAATTCAAATGTGATTCAATTGGCCAGCCCTTTTCCAGCATAACGTGGCTGCACTTGGTAAGGACGAGGATCTAAGCTTGTCAATGGTGTAATCTAGTCTTCAAGAAAAAGAAAAAAGCATTCATATGTCATGGATGTTGGAAGTCTGGATTATATTCTTCTCGCGACAATAAAATCAAATACTTTTTATGCAGAAATAAGCTTCCAGCTTTTTTAACTTACAGAATCAACATATTTGTGCAGGAGGATTAGCATGGCAGGATTGAACTCCTCGAAGGTCCCCCATCTTGCCAATGCCATTCATGATGTCGTCACCCGTATCGTCTAATGAATGGGACATCTCATGCAACCTCGGTTCATTATCATATGACCCTGATTTCGCTTTATCCATAAGACTTGTTGTACCGAAAAAAAAAAACATGGCTTCTTCTTCAGCCCAGCCGTATTACGATCTCTTCGACAATGTTATTTAGCGACGGCCAACTGCGTAAACTTCACTGCCCAGTTAGACGTGGCTATGCTTGACATTCTGGTATAATAAAACAAAATAGGGCCTTTTCATACTGCTCGTGCTTATTTTTGTGCGTCTACGACCAAGTATTTCGATTTTCACGCTCTCTGCATCTCTAGTTGATTAGAAGTCGTTTATTTTCAACTTCTTCACGTATAAATGAATGGTATTTCTCAACTTTTGAACCTCTTATGATCTAAAAGTGAGAAGAATCCTTTTCACGACTTCTCGCCCACATTGTCCCTACAACTTCCAAGCCTTCGATCGTGACTATCTGTCTATCTTTCTTCGTGCAAGTAAAAGCCCTCGTTCCATCTGTCACATCCACCACATGATCCACTCTTTGTGACATTGCCAACTCTTCTTTCATAAATCAACATTTTATAAAATTGCTGACCCACAAGTTAGGTTATAGTAGCCCCAACCTATGGAAATTTAAAAAATCCTTGGCCCAACCTAGCTCGATCTTTTCGGTCAAGCCGAGTTGGATCAATATGTTACAGTCTAGGTCAAGCTAACTTATGCTAACTTAACCTATTTGACATCTCTAGTTTATTATTAGGTTTCCCAAGCATCAAACACTAACAAGCATTTTTCTTAGGCATCTAGAACTCAGTAAATCACTCTCATTTCCTTCTCTTTGCAAGCTTACCGAATGTTATCAAGGTATGTTTATATATACATATTTATCTATAAAAATACTTAAGTATAAAAAATAAATTACAAATAAGGGAGTGTAAGAATAGTCTCCTAAAAGATAAAAATTGAACATAAGCTTATATATGATAAATCTCTCTATTTATTGCAACTAATTTTGGAACGAAATTTTACAATTTAAAGTAAATAACTGTATGTTTAATAATCAAAATAAATTTAAAAAAACACAAGCACGATGCTAAATGAAACCAAAACTCATATCCGTTTAGCTTAAAATTATCAAAATTCGAGATGTGATGGATCACATTCATTTTAAAATTCATATATATATATATATATATATGAAAGTATTCATATTAAATTATTTTGAATACGCACTTCAATGCCATATGGGACGACATTTTAGGAAATTAAATTTTGGATTCGAAAAATTTTTGAATTTAAAAAAATGTGGGAGAAAAAATTTTGAAATAAGAGAGAAGACGCAGATGAAATTTGTGATTCAAAATAAAATTTGAATTTCAAAAGCTGAGAAAACACATGGAGAATTTTGAGGGGAACAAACGAGATAGGTAGATAAGCTGGTAAGCAACATTTATTCTTCAAACATTGCAAAGAAAAAGTTATTCATTCAAAGTGTCCGATTTAACGGTGGATAGTAATTAACGGCCGCAAGATAATCAATCACCTGGCTTTTAAATACCTATGAAAACAACATCATCGCTCTAATTAACTGTTGGGAGTGAGATCAATCCATGTAATTAATTAAAGACGAACAATATCAATCAAAGAATAACCAAATCAATAACAGAATTCACCATCCTTCTGCCTGGCCTGAGAACATACTAATTATGAAAGGCAGATTAACTATCGGTAACAACATGGATTGCAGGAATTAAAACAAATTAGGAGAGTGATAAGAAAACGAATCATAGACGTTGGAAATTAAACTTTTGTGTGTGTTTGCGAGAGAGAGAGAGAGAGGGTGAAAAAAAAAAAGATGCAACAGGAAAGAAGCTCAAAAAAAGGATTGATTCCTTGAAAATTAAGCAGAAGGATCGAGCTGCTTGTGGATGTGGACGTAAACTGAAAGAAGCAAATGCCCCTTGGAGCCGGTGCGGTGCTGGGAGTTGTATCTACTGAAGTACTTGAGCTGGCTCATCTTACACGCACCAATGGTCTCCTCCAGAAACATGAACAGCCAGTTAATGCTCCTCTTCTTTACCTCCACCACCGGCTTCATGCAGTTCGGCTGCAGACAGGACGGGCAATCCCGGTAGTTGGGCTGCATCCAGTACGGCGGCGCCTTAGAACAGAGCCCGCCCTTGAGGGAGGCGATGCGATACGCCACCCTCCGGAAGTTCTCCTCGAGTCTGCAGCTCAAGTCGATCCGATGGTCGCATCTCCTGCACTGCACCCGTCCCTCGACCGAGGTGATGCCCATCCGCCGGATGTCCTCCAGCGTGTGCACCGTTGCGCGTCTGTCGGTCGCCCATCGGAAAGGTGGTTCGATGGTTAAGCTCTTGCTCCTGTCTCTGGGGACGTTGTTGGCGTGGTTGCTCCGACGAGAGGCGCCGGCGGAGAAAATGCGCGGAGGCGACGGTGGCGCCGTGAGGGAGAAGGTGGTGTCGGTGGTGGCGACGCCGTTGTTGTTTCTGAGGGAGAAGGACGATGGCGAGGGCACGAGGGAGAGTGATAACTCCAGAGATATCTGTACTTCTTCTTCCTTGGGATCGCGTTGTGTCGGGTCTCCGTCATCCATGTCTTCTCTCGTTGGTGCGGGAGGAGAAGAGTCGGAAAGGACAAAATAAGGTTCCGGCCATACATGTTTAAAAGCTACAACGGCATCGTACTGGGTTTGATCTACACGCTTAAAATCTTCGTACATCTTTTCCACCGTAAGATTGCGAGTTCAAATCTCCGAATATGCATTTTCAAAAAATTATCATAATATTTTTAAAAAAAAATACTTCAACGGCATTTAAATTATTTTAATTTATAATGGTAAGTTTAGATTTTTTATAATTTTTTAATTACTTTTATTTTATCTACGACCAAGTATTTGATTTTCACGTTCTCTACGTCTCCAGTTGATCAGAACTCGTTTATTTTTCGCTTATTTCTTTTGCTAAGATTATCAGGTTGAAAAATTTATGATAACAGTATCATTTCTATTTCTATTCAAATCTAGATGTCCTTTTCTTAAAACATGAAGAGTTTGTATCACTAGAAAAGTTGAAAATTGAGAATTTTGAAAAGTTTTCCTAATTTTCATTTGTATCGTTTGAAAAAGTTACTTTTTCATGTGTAAATGAACAAAATTTCCTTACTTTCGAACCTCTTATAGTCTGAAAGTGAGAAGAATCCTTCTTCTGACTTCTTAATTGCATTGTCTCCATGACTTCCAAACTCTCAATCATGTCATCCTTTGACTTCTACAATCTATTTGTCCTTTCTCATATAAATAAAAACTCTCAATTTGTCTGTTACATCAGCTACACCATCTCCTCTCTATATCATTATCGATTTCCTATTACATAAATCAACATGATCTCCTCTTTGTTTTCGAGACATTAGAGCATGATCATTGTCGCGTCGTGTTGATCACACCAACAATTTGTTTCATGCCCAATTAACAAATGAAATGTCAAGCACCACCAATCTATTATTATGTTTCCCAAGCATTGAACACTGATGAACATTCTACTAGGCATCTAAAACTCACTAAATCATTCTCCTCTCCTTCTCTTTGTAAGTTTGTCAAGTGAATAGTACTTAGATCTTGTTATGCTTAGATTTTGTCAACTCATCTTGTTATGTTATATTTATGACATGAACAAATAACATGATTTCCTTCTCTTATGGCTAATGTTTGTGATATGCTTAGTCAATACAAAGCAATAGTAGATGAATGTGCTCTCCATGACATATGTTACATATAAAGACTAATTCCTCATGAAACTTTGAATGCAAATGGTGGTAAAACTAAAATTCTACAAATTTCTATACTTGAAGAGTTGCTTTCTCCTAAGTTGAATGTTTCTTTTCAATAGCCTAATTTTCATTATTAGAGCTCAAACTATGAAAAGCAAGATAAATGGAAGTTTACTTCAAGGCCAATATATCTCTAATAAAAGAGAATTTGAAAGAGGGAGGCTTGTTATAGGATTTCCCATTGAGAATTGAAGAAGAATTTCTAGCACCTTTCTACCACATGTGTAGAGGCTTCAAGGTATTTGCAATAAGCACATTATAAAAACCTAATTTTAAAATTTATAACTGTAAGTACACGGTGCCTATCATAGATAGCATGTGAGTATGGGTCGATCTACAAGGAACTTGTTTAAAGTAAATCTTAAAATCTTGTAAAGTGAAATGTTCCTAAGCCTTTAAGATTTTCTAAGAGAAATTCAAAGAAATGCAAAGTGAAACTCAATGTCATCCAAATTTGCATTCTAATCATTTTCATAATTTAATATATCGTTATCAAGTGAAAACCATCAATAAAGGTGAGGCAAACTCAAATCATTCGATTAATACAAGGAGATCAAAGGAAATAAAAGAATCACTAGAACTGTCTTACCTAAAAATCATTAAAATTAAGCTTTACTCTACACCCTTTTCCTTTCTTCCTACTAGAGAATAAATTCACTAAAAATACAAGAAAGGAAGGCTCATCAAGGTACAAAATAACAAAAGTTATTTTAGGGAAAAAATTCTCTTGAATTGCTACCAGTAGTTATCTTATCAAGAGAGTGTAAAACAATCTAGGTGATTACTGAATTACGCATTGCCAAAAGAAAGATCTTATCTCCTTGAATTCTTTATGAAAACTAACTAAGTCATAATCTTAGAAAGATAAGTTAATAATCTAACTATTGCAACTTAGAAAATTGGATTTCATTAAGTATAGCTCATGAAACACATGATTCATTAAAGCATAAAATCCAACGTCTAGAATAGAAAATAGGTCAATTGTGTCTCTGATTTCAAAATTTGAAAACTCTAATCAAATCATTCCAAAAAATTCCAATAATACCAGAAAATGAATCTACATGAAAAACCATTCAAAATAGCATTAAGAAACTCTCAAAAACTCTATTGAAAACTTAACTTTTGATTAAGTTAAATTTCACTCAGTTAACTCAACAGGCTAGTCTATTGAGTTAGTAGATAACTCTACTAACTTCGGCTTAACTTTATGGACCTAATCCGTTGAATTACGAGATAACTCTACGAACTTGAGCTTAACTTTACAGACCTAGTAGTGGGTTACTAAAGAAACTTTTGCCTAGTCTTGTATTAAACTATGACACTTCTTTACCATGAATTTACACCTAAAACACATCTAATACATCCATTCACCATGATCAAAATCCATTTCTATGAATAAATGAAATGAAATGAAAATAAAATGGTTAATTGAATTAGCCACGTACACTAACAACCTATGTGCAAGTATTCACAATATTAACAAGTCTCATCTATTTTCAAATATAAATTTCATTAAACTTGTAAAGTAAAATATTAACGTTAAGATAAAGACACTAACATTAACAACTACCCTATTAATATAAAAACACATACAAACATGAGATACAAAATGATACACATACAAACACATAACATCACAACATACAAACATAACAAGAATGCATGCAAACATAAATGACTTTCTTTCCTCATATTAATACCTGAAGTTCAGCCAACAAACACCTAAAATTCACTAAAGATGTTGTCTAAGCCTTCTCCACATGCTACTCTTTAGCTGTCACCACTAAGAATCATCACTGAAATAGGGAGGTTTCACATGAATCTAGAAATGCAATGTTGGTGCCCACCGAATGACTTTCAACTGTAGTTCATTTCTTGTAAGAAAGGAGTAGCTACAATAGTGTTCTTCTCTTCCCACAAGTGTGCAAGCTTTCTCCACAACGTTGCCTTGCACCAAGGACATCACCAGATATGGGAGTTCTTCAAGGAAGAGGAGGAAGTTCAGTTGAAATTGATGCTCCATGAATCTGTAGCAAGGGTGCCTTCTCTAAGCCTTCTCCACATCATTGCCTTGCACCATAGACATCACCAGAGATGGGAGGATAGTAAGAAACTCAAACTGCAACTATGGAGGTTTTCTTCTTTGTGCTCGGGGCTAGGAGTGAAAAGATCAAGAGAGAGAGAGTTTTTTTGTTGTAGGTTGTACTTTTTAGGAGGGAGAGATGGTTGATGATTGCTTGATAGGAGTGACCAAAGATCATGACTGGGGTGAAAGAGAGGAGGCCAACAGTGTTGGAGTTGGTAGTTAGCCATTTCCTCAATTCCCAAAATGCCCATGTCATCCCTTTTGATTTTACTTTGCAACTAGATAACTTAAATCACATTAATAATCAAACATTAGACATAATAAAAATTATCTAAATAAACTAAAGCAATAAACATCTAATGCATAACCAAAATGTGCTTCCAAATATTAAGTATAAAACATATGGTTCAATTTGTGCATTTAAACATATTTGAACTTAAATAACATGTATAAACATTTAAAAGTACATTACATGTAATTTCTCATAATATCTTCAATATTTTTACATTATAATTATAATATACATGAATAATGACATATAGAATAACACAAATTGACACTGTACAACATGCCAAAACTTGTGAGAATTATCTAAATTGTTAGGTTTGGCAATAAGGTGCAGAGAATGTTATAGATCCTTACAAGTTTATTAAATGAAGGGAGTTGAGATATGGTTGAAAACTTGGAATTGTGTAAGTTGTAGAGAAGCCATAGGTTGATTATAGGAAATTAGGATGAAATAGTCAACACTAAGTATCGAAAAGAATCAAGTAGTTAGTGAGTGAAACATGTGTTGAGGTAGAGAGTTAATGTTCAGCTAAAGAAGCTCAAGCTAATGCTCAGCTAAAGAAGTTCAACTAAAGAAGTATGGTGAGTTAATGTTCAAGACTTTGAAAGTGTCAAAGAGTTAACATCAAATGTTCATTATATTTAGCCAAACACAATGAAGGAGGTTGGTCCTATTTAGTTGAAGACTATGAAAGGGTCCATTGTGTTTAGTCAAACACAAGGAAGTCAGCAAGTTAGTACTTGAAGACTGTGAAGTTTAGATAGTTAAAGCTTATGTATCTAGAAGTGACTCAACGGTGAGTGAGGTAAATGGCTTCAATGAGTTACTTAGTCTAAGTATTCGAAAGTGGTAGAGAGCTACTATAGTAACCATTCAAAGTTGTAGTGTTGTGCTTCAACTTGTCTAGAGAGTTAAAGACCCAAGTATCCAAAGGAGATGGAAGGTTACAACCAGGTGTCCATCATGGCTTAGAGGCTCCAACGTTACGTCATGAAATGGTATACATGTAATTTGATGTATGAGTTGTTACCCTAGTGTATTACTCTTATATAATGGTGTGTAACCTTTGTTATGATATGTGGAATAAGTGCAACATATCCCCAAGAGCTAGCACCACTATGGACTTATGTAGTTTGGCCAAACCATGTAAAATTCTATGTGTCAATATTTGTGATATCCAATTCCTCTACCTTCATTATTTATGGATCTTGATCTATGTGTTACTTCCATTGTTAGGTATGTTAGGTAGTATCATCATGTGTTGTGAGCTCATTGTTGTGATAACTATTGATCCCCCAATTGGTATCAAAGTGTGCAAGTCATGACTATCATAGAATCAAGCAAAACTTGGGTCACTCATGAGTGTTCAAATCAAAAAGGAAGAGTGGAAGTGATGACCAAAGATGGGAAGTTTAAAATTGACAGGTTCAATGATAATGATTTTGGATACTAGTAGATGAAAATAAAAGACTATCTATTTCAAAAAGGATTGCACGAACCACTTTTGGGAAGGAAACCAAAAATGATGAAATAAGAAGAGTAGGGGTTCTTAGATTGTCAAACATTAGGTGTAATGAGGTTGACTTAGGCAAGGAATGTGACATTCAATATTGCTAAGGTAAAGACAACGATAGAGTTGATAAAAACATTATCTGATATTTATGAGAAGTCCACAACCTAAAATAAGGTATTCCTAATAAAACACCTCAAGCTTATGTATCTAGAAGTGACTGAACGGTGAGTGAGGTAGATGGCTTTGGTGAGTTACTCAATTTGAGTATTCAAAGGTAACCAAGAGCTACTATAGTAACCATCTAAAGTTGCAATGTAGTACTCTAGCTTGTCTAGAGAGTTAAAGACCAAAGTATTCAAAGGAGATGAAAGGTGACGGCTATTTATTGAAAAATTAGATTAAATTTTAAGTTTTAAAATTTATAACCACAAGTGCATGATGTCTATTGAAGATACCAACAAGTACGGGTTGATCCATAGGAAAACATAGATTAATCTTAAATTTTAGGTCTTTTATTATTCTTCCAATAAAAATACTATAAGACTTACTAGCAACTCGAGACAAAAAACTACACTAAAGGTTTCTCTATCACTAAGAACATGCAAATTTCTAGTTTAGGGTTTATGACATGGTAGAGTTTAGCTCAACTTGCAAAATTCATAACCTTAATTCTACTTAACCAAAAATCATGCAAAAAATATGCAATAGAAAGGTCTTGAAATTATCTAACTCACTGTTATAACAAATGATTATGAAATTAAGTACAACAACAATAATTTTGATGTAAATAGAATGGTGCAAATTGAACTTTAGAAAGCTTTATTATTTCTATTTAGCAACCTTATCTTATACAATCTAGAATAATTAGAACTCTTGATGAAACATTATGAAATCACTTTTATTCAATATATATTTAATGATAATTTCGTAGAAAATTAGTAAATTAGCAATCCTTGAAAAAATTATGCATATATGGAATTGAATTTAGACACCCAATTCTTGCCAAAAATACTGAAAAACAACCAAAATGAACTACTAAAATCACTACAAGTAAAATACCAAAAAACACTGTAAAAATTCTACAAAAATCACTAATCTATTTTAGGTTAGTCCTACAAAAGCTAAGAAAAAAATCTGACATTAAAACATTCAAAATTGCACTTGAACAACATTGAACTTCAACAATATATATTATTAAAATCAAAAAAATTGCAAATTGGTGCCTTCCTCTTCTAAGAATTTTATCTTTTTCGATTCTTAGTGAAACTCGATGAAATCAACAACAAATGAAAGTTAATTGGCAATATTTCAAGGGAAAACGATAAACTAATAATTACACAACAAATCAAGGTCGAAATAATGAAATCTTTCACTAAAAACTGAAATATGAAACTACACTTAATAAATGATGAGATCTCTTTATTTCAATAAGGTTTTAGCATTCAATACTCAAGAAAATAGCATTCAATCATTAATATTTCAATATTCACATTTGACATGCATTAATCAAAACAAATACTAACAAGAATACTACTGAAATAACATGAAAACATAAATTTTTATTTTGTTTTTGGATAACTATATATAATCTAATGTTGATCTCTCTAAATGAATGGAAATGGATGAAGTAAAGTTCCTCTTCTTACACAAGAACACTTGGAAACGTTGGAGAAGATCAGTTTTGTTAGCAACCATGCCTTGGTAAGGTATTTCTGTAGTTAATCATGCATGTCACGGATGATGCACCCCTCGATCAAACCGCACGAGCTACCATACCATGTGCACACAGGTAGCAGCCAATGGAAATGCCTTCCTTGCCGTCGATCCTAGCTGAAAGCCTTCTAAAACTTCCCTTTGATCTTGGTAGAGAAGGGGTTGGTAGTAAGGACAAGTTGTTGGTGATGGAGGCCAAGTGGAATGAGTGGGTGGATGAGAGAAAATGAGAGAGAGAGAGATATGCTTTGCACATTGCCCTAACTTTTCGTTTTATCTTCTTCTCCAAAATTGTAGATTGCCTATTCAACTTCATCCATGCTCACCCTTGCTGATATGGTAAGGTTGCAAAGGCTGGAATCAATGCTAAAATCAAGGGGTTGATGGCTAACTTGAAGGAGACGTGGATTTGCATGAAACTCCTAGCTTGTTCTCCTTGTTTTCTTATTTCTTCTTCTTTTCCTCGGTTAGCATTTACGTTGCACCTCACCCTTGAATTTCCTTTTTCTTTTCTTCAGGTTTCCCACGTCACCTTCATTTGCTTTCTTCTATATATTGACCCATGTGCCTTTGACAATAAATTCCTAAAATTTTACTTGACAATCACGTTAATAATAGCACACATATATTTATCAAATACATAAATAAGGTCATTTAAACAATAATAGTTCACATGCAATGTATACATATGTTGGAAGATCATAAATCAACGTCAATCATTCATATACGTATCAAAATAACATTCTGATTTCTAGATTAATTATTCACTCCTCAAGTGTCGTGGAGTTTGTTCAAACTAAACAGACTTACTCAAAGTGCTTCATTCAGTTTAGACTTGGGCTTTTTAAATAACTTTTGTTTACTTGCAAAATGTGGTAAATATAACAAACTAATTCTATTAGGTTTATACAAACAATACAAACCTAATGAATTGTAAAACATCTAAACACAATGAACTAACTTTGTGTAATTTATGTAAACACTACAAACATTCATAGAATTTACATAAATAGTATGAACTTGTTCGTTGAGTTTAGAGACAATATAAATCACAAGACATACTTCTTCTATTAATTTCTCCTATTTCATTTAAAATTTATGTTTTATATAAAGTTCCTCTATAACAAGAAATATTGCTAATTTCATGTTATTAATCACAATTAATTTGCATTAGGCATTATTTATTCAATAAAAAACTACACAATTTCATTCCAAACAACGGCCAAGTGTCCATTGTGGCTTCAAGTATTTAGTGTTACGTTGTGAAAGGGTATACATATAATTTATTGTATAGGTTGTTGTCCTAGTGTATTACTCTTATATAAAGGTGTGTAACCTTTGTTGTGATGTGTGAAACAATTACGACACATTTCTAAGTGTTTACAACTACCAAGGACAATAATGAAGAGTTAGCACCACTGTGGACATAGACAGTTTGGTCGAACTACATAAAATTTTGTGTGTCAATATTTATGATCTTCATTTCCTCTACCTCCATTCTTCCAAGATTTCGATCTATATATTGTTTCTACTGTTAGGCACACTAGGTAGTGTCAATGTGTGTTATGTGCTCATTGTTATGATAGTCATCAGTCTCCAATATAAACATCTCAAATAGGCTAAGTCAGCATGGGTTAGCCCAACCCAGGCCAATCTAAAAAATCAGGCTAGGAAATTTATAAATTTTGACCTACAGGCTCGCAGGCTTGTAAGTCCATTTTCATTTGATTAATAGTAAAATATTACGTTAATATTAAGTAAAATAGATTTTTTTTAATGATATGTAATTAAATATTAATTTTGACTAGTGATTGCTAAATTCTTTTTATTTCATTTGACTCATGTAAGTTATAAAAAATTGAAATAAAACTTAAGCTTGTATGATAATAAGATCCATCACTTATTATTAATTAACTTTGATTTAAAATTTCACGTAGTATCAATGTAATATTTAACTTTATAACATAGGTCACTTCTTAAATGTAATATATTTATTATTATTATATTAATAATTATTATACATTAATAAATTGTTATTAATATTAAATTAGAAATTTCCAAACATTAAAAATTTTTAAACGTTGTCAGTTGAACATTTTATAGACGTTGTCCATGGGTTAGCCTAGGCTCGACCTGCATGGGATAGACGTAAAAGTCAAGCCTAATTGGTCCCAAAAAAACTTTTATTTTTTCAGACTGGCTTGACCTAGTAGCCCGTATAGGTTTAAGATTTTTAGGTCGGGTCGACCACTTGCATCTCTAGAATTATCCAAGCTTTAGCACCAAGCTACCATTCTTATAATATTCGCCAAACCTAATATGTCAAATGTAGATAGCATAATACTTGGCTACAGTAATGTCTATAGACATCCACAAATCAACAAAATGAACTCTTTTTACTTGATAACATGTAATTGTAGATAGAATGGATTCCTCATTTGTCTTACATTGCAATGCAAGGGTTATTTTGCTTGCTTGAAGTGAAAAATACATGGATTTCTTGTCTTTTGCCTTTGAGGCCTGCCGCTGGATCATTGTTTATGTTTATACAATGTTACGTTGATTTCCTAGTTAAAAACCCACTTTTCTCTTGAATTACTTTATCATACTTGTGCAGACTTATCATATCCGCTTTTGTTTGTTTGATAACTAATCAGCGGATTTTCTATTTTTGCCTTGTCATAGCTTAGATCTGTACTAGTAAGAATTCCAGCGGGAAT
Source organism: Cymodocea nodosa (assembly GCA_036874045.1). Classification (NCBI taxonomy): domain Eukaryota; kingdom Viridiplantae; phylum Streptophyta; class Magnoliopsida; order Alismatales; family Cymodoceaceae; genus Cymodocea; species Cymodocea nodosa. The sequence goes on from CM072336.1 coordinate 21,808,169, forward strand.
TTCAAATTGTTTCCTAGGAAGACAAGTGATGAATCTCCAACTTCGTTGACATAAAGAAGCAACCATTCACTCATTCAACCACATTACACGAAATCAGAATGCAAACAGGAGATGCTAAAAACGATGGAAATTTTTGTGATTGGTTCAGGTTGTTTGTGGTTCTTAAGTGGAGTTTGGATTATGTGAAACTATTGTACTTATTTGTTTAGTTGATCCTCTTTTATTTGTTAATATTTTGTCAAAGTAGTTGAATAAGTTGTTGATCTCTTTTCTAGTAACAATAAAATGCTACAGTTATCACTACTACTCCTAATTTAACATGCATGAAACGCACAAGAACTCCATGACAACAAATGAAAACAACACAATAACATATATAACAAATAACAAGTACCTATGTTCATGTTACAACATAAAATAACTCAAAATAAGCATAGGAATCCCATTCAAATCCTCTTATACCTTAGAAGCAAATCTACTTCAGGTTCATGTGCTCCCTTGAAGATGTTATTCACCTTAATTGAGTAGTTCCAATGGCTGTCACATGTTGGGTTTTCCTCCCTTGAGATATACCTTCTTTGGGCTGAAATCGAGTGGCCACCTTTCTCTCAAGCTCTTTAAATTTTGCTCAAGCAACTCTTTTTAGGGATAGAACAATAGTGCCTCCTTGATCCACCAATGTCTTCAACTTGATTCTCCCAATAAGGCTGCCCACTTCACCATGAAGCCTTAGATGTAGAGTTCATTGCAAGAGGATGGACATGAAAGCAAAATGAGGGGACGACGTCAAGACCCCTGGCTCACCATACCTATGTAGTTTACTCCTTGAGCTTAGAAGGAGGAGGGAAGGAGAGAAGAGAATGGAGGATGCCTCCTTGTTGTTGGAGAATGTAGCTTTTGTGCGTGGGGAGTGAGATGCCTCTAACAAGAATGCCTTGGCCCCTATACAGTGAGATTCTAGATCTAGATCTAGAATCTTCAAAAGTGCTTTAGATAATCCCAAGGTTGATCAATGACCCTCTTTTTTTCATGTTTTACTTTTCCTTTTCATAACCACTTACAAATAATGTTAAATGTCACACTTTAAATGAAACTTGATAACTAATAAAAAATGTGTGGCATTTATAAGGAACATTGAGTTGTTACCAAAAATGTACATATATGCAATAATTATCAATTAAAGGACGTGACATGTATGAGAAATTCAATTCATAATTTATTTTCATGGAAGTAATGTTGTGTGTTGTTAAATGAAATTCATCCATAATTAATTCACTCTCATTGTGTTGTTGTCAAGATAAATGTGCTACATGCATAAGATTTCATGAATTTAAAAATCACTAGTTGTATATCTTATGAAATCAATTCTACAATTAACTATAATCCTACGTGTGAGTTATTTGATGAGGTGCAATGAAATTAGAGGTAAATTTGTGCATTTATTCAACTTTTAGCTTAGTAAACATACATTAGTATAAAAATATGATTGACATATAATTTCATTCAAAAATATATATTTAACACAGTTAAGTCCATAACTATCATATAATAATATTTAATAAAATGTACAAATTTTCTCTTTACAAAGGAGAAAACACTCAAGACCTCATGCAAGATCACAGTGGATTATGTCAAAAGTCATAAAAGATGTTACTGTTGTTGTACTTTCAACTTTTGTTAATGACAAGTTGGAAATGGAATAAGTAATGGGTGTACTCTTGTTCATGCTAGAATTTAATATAGAAGATATATTCAAAGCTCTAAAAATATTTAAATATGGAGACAATAAACGTCAATTTTTGCACATGCCACTTGAAATGAAAATAGAATGGTTGAAACATAAATTATGTCATTAGCATATTTATTTGATATAATGTTATAAACTTTATCAATATTATGATATATGTGTTAAGAACTTTATGAACCTTTTGATGGAAACAATGTTATGCTCTTTTTCCTTAAAACTATGTCATCATAATATTAGTCGTTATCAATGATGAATGTGTTTATTATGACGTTTCCTTATACTTTTTATGTGTTTACTTTGAAATTTGGTTTTTGTGAGAGTTGAAAGTTCATATTACTCATTTGTCCATATTAATGTAAATTACATAGGGATACCTATTTAGAAGAATATCTTCATCCTCCAATTTAAAGCTTTTAAAGATGCTATTAGAAGATGATGAAGAGGAAGTTGAAATGCAAGAAAATCTACTTTAAGAAATATTAAAAGAATTTATAATAGAAAAGGTGTAGACTATATAAGAAAAATATTAGATCTTTTACTATTTAATAAGTTTACAATTATAGAAAAATATATCAAATAAGTCAAAATATTTTTTTTTAAATTGTCTACATTGTTAAGGAATAAAAGAGTTGTATTAAATGATAAATATATAACAATAAAAGAAAAACTTACAATATTTCTTATAACAATTGGGCATAATCAAATATATGAAATAATACAAGAGCATTTTCAACACTATCTAAACTATTAACATTTATTTCAATGAAATGTTAAATACTATACTAAAATTGAGTAATGTACTTATAACAAAGTCTCTAGCATCAACTCTAAAGAGGATTCATAATAATCTTACCTTTTTCCATATTTCAAGGTAAAGCTATTCTTTTCATTATATTATAGATGTATTATCAATTACAAAATTTATTATATTTAACTATTTTTATTATAATGTTTGTAAGATTGTATTAAAGTCATTAATGACACACATGTAAAAGCAATAATTATTAAAGCTAAAAATGCAAGATTTAGAAATATGAAAATTAAATTATCACAAAATATTATGACAACCTATAATTTTGATATAAAATTTATTTACATTATTAGCAGATGAAAAAGATCAATATCTGATACTTGAGTACTTCAAAACGCAATAAGTTAACCAAATAGTCTTTAAGTTCCAATAGGCATGATACTTATAAATATGAAGAATGCTCCTATGTGATAACAATGTTGCGTACAATTGGCTTTTGACTACTTTGAAATAAATTTTGCATATAGAAAAATTTTATTTAGTTGATGTTGGTTATTTAAATTGACTAAAATTTATTTTTTATTTTAAGGTGTTTGATATCACTTAAATGACTATATTATTAATTGATTTTCAAGTAATGCTATTGAAATTTTCAATTATAAATATTCATAATTACAAACAATAATTTAGCACACATTTAAAGTAGTGAAGCATTGTTTCACAATTTTACAGGTTATATATTATTTTCTTATAAAACATAGGTTAACATTATTCAAACTTATCTTTTACTTCATAATTTTATTTGTGAAGTAAATAAAATAGATCTACTTGAATATTTCAAAGTTAAAGTAGAATCAATTGAAGGTGATGATCAAATTAAAGTTTGAACATATTTTGAAGATGATGAACAAATATATATTGTTAACAACCAAGGAAAAAAAGCAATAATAGATTAAATGCGTGAAACATAATTTATGTGGTATCATGGTCATTATTAAGCTATGAGCAATATTATGTAATTTCTTAATTAATGAGCTTCTTTTGATACATTATAAATATTTAGACGTAAAAAATTGTATTTGAATTATTTCTATTCAAATAATTATTTCAATTTCAAATATGTATCATAATAAAAGTGTTAAATGGATCAGGTCATTGCGGGGAATAGATAATAAAAGATAACATTGTTAATAATGATATGGTAAATAATAATAACAATAAATAATAATAATAATATCCATAAATAATAATAATAGATAATATTATTAATAATGATATGGTAAATAATACAAATAATAATAATAAATAAATAAATATAAATAAGTTTGTTGATTACATTCAGTTGGACCAAACATAAATAACGTTAATATAATATATATTAATATATATATATATATATTAATACACGTAGTATTATAATATTAATAATATAGATATTAAAAATAGATAATATTGTATAATAATATTAAAATAGATATTAGATATTAAACTAGGTAATATTGTTAATAATGATACGGTAAATAATAATAATAAATAATAATAATAATAATAGATAATATTGTTAATAATAATACAAATAATAATAATTAATTATAAATAAGTTCGGTGGAACGATTATAAACTAGGGAACATTACGTTAGGTCCAACCGAACATTAGGTTTGGTTCGACTGAAATAAATAATATCATATACATAATGTTATTTACGTTCAGTCGAATCGAATGTAACGATCCGATTGAACGTAAATAACATTAATATATATACACATATGTATATAATTGTAGATATATATTTATATATTAATATATGTGGTATTATAATATTAATTATATAGATATTAAAATAGATAATATTGTTAATAATGATACTGTAAATAATAAATAATATTAATTAATTAATTTTAAAGCATTTTAGTTCTTCTTGTATTTTTCAATTCCATTTACTTCACTTTAGATATCTATGTTTCCATATCTAAAGCATTTCTTTGTAATTTTTTGTTTTAAATTTAGAGTTTAAAACATTTTAAACTTTTTTCCTTTTTTATTTTATATTTATTTTTACTCTAGGTACTTATATATTTCATATCTAAAGTATTTCATTTCAGTCTTAGTTTTAGATATTAATTTTACATCTAAAATATTTTAATTTTTTTTATATTTTCATTTATTTTTTAGAGATTATAAAAAAAAAATTTGGACGTTCGGTCTAACCAAATTTTTTAAGGTTATAAAACTTAGTTACTACTTAGAATAGTATATTAGTATAATATAATCATTAACAGGTATAACATAATATTATTAATATATTATATAACCGTTATATATGGAAACCTCCTACGATCTGAAAGTCCGTTGAATTAAGAGAAATTATTATTACATATTATTAATTAATACTTCAAACTAGACTCATTGTATTTATTATTACATCTTATAAGTCCAATCAAAGTAGTCTCACTGTATTTATTATTTAATTCGAATAATTATTTTAATTTCAAATATGTATTATAATTTAATGATTAATAGTTCATAATTTATCATGAGATCAATAATATTAATGTTATAGGTTAGGTTATTTATTGAAAACCTAAATTATACAATTTTCTTGACTTGAACACAAACAACATCAAATTTTACTTTTCTAATTTTCTGTTTTCTCTATTTCTTATCTGTTTTTGATTTTCTGTTTCCTCTATTTCCATACCTTTCGATGATACACAAACAAATTCTAAAGTGGAAGTTTAATTGTGATTAGTGTTGGACAGCAACAAACTTGGTGCAGAAAAATGTCCCAAACAGCAAAAATAAATATGTTTAAGTAAAGTTTACGTCCGGCGCTGCATTTGTGTGAACTGCAACGATCGTACATATCTGCTTGTTCTTGGATCATATTTTAGGAGGTAATGTAATCTTGTTGTGACATGCGTCAAACAAAGGAATGCGTTAAGATTTAATCCTACATTGATATATAAAAGGAATAAATCTACAGAAAGAAAGAATGATCACGATTGCACTCATGAAAAATAAGTAAAAGATAAACAACGGTGGATTGATCAGAACTTTTTACCATTGGGGGGGTATTAATTAGTATTTTGCTCGATACTTCTTCCCATTGTTGTATATAATTCGAAAATGGATGATAAATATGAAAATAATAAGAAATTACCATTTACAACTAAAAGGGAAATGCAAACAAATAAATAAATTGGAAATGTGGTCGAAACTTTCATGGAAAATGACATTGCTGATGCACAATCTATCCTTCCAAATTAGTGGACATTGATCGATCCAAGCGATCAATGGAAGTCCTCCACGAGCCATACATACTTCCAAGCATAGTTCACACTTTGGTTCCTATTTTTTATGCAACATATGGGTAATTACAACCACTGCAAGGCTTTCAGAAATCATACCCAAAGAGAGTTGGAGGGCAAGAGGAAGGTTCAGTAAGAAATCGGCACTCGAACGGTATCAGGACCGGACTGCATGTCCTCAAGAATGAGATCCAGAAGAGCTTCGGCCACTGGACCTTCTTTGCCTGTCTTGACCGAATCAAAAGGAGTTGAGTCCATCAACATTACAAACCATAACAAAGAAGCACTAAAATGCCGGCTCAATCATATAAACAAAAGCACTTGATAGCAAATATTTGGTGGGTGACCAAAAACTTCTTAGTTCACATTTGACTGATTGCGATCTTATATGTAATATAATTAAATTACATTATTTAACCAAATTATAATGTTCAAAAATCAATTACAAAATACTTACAACATTATACAAATTATCGATGTTACTATTTAGGCTCATGTTTAATTAGTTAAGTGGTATCTTGAAGAATACAATTTTTTATAATCAAACTTCAAAATTTATAATAATAATAACTCAAATATTATGACCTAATCAAGGACTGTAATTCAATTACATTACATTTACCTCAATGAAAAGAGAACAAACTGATATTTTACAATCTTTCTTGAAGGTGCAAAGAATGATATGGTTATTGATGATAACAAGAAACTAAGTTCTCATTTAAACTACCCCAGCAAATAAAAAGTACTCCAAACTCAATTATGTTGGTTTCAATACATTTCCTAAAAACTACTCCTTTTGTTTTGTTTCAGGATATTTTCACTGTGTCAGCCTAAAAACCTAAGCTACTGAATCAATTGAATGGTAAAATTCAGAAGTTTTAACCACCACCACCCCCTACCAAAAGCAATTATTACAATGTAAACCAAGAGTGCAGTTGATGTAAATTTTTGTTCCTAGTATGCAGAAGGAATGTCTACTGATATCATTATCTTGGGGTCAAATGTCTGATGATTAATTATTCACCATTAAAAAATGGAGAAAAACACATCTACTTGGAAATTGATCCTAAAATTAAATTTCCTAACTAACATTAAGTTATGCAGAAGGAATCTCTACTTTGTCATTGGCTTGGGTTCCTGTGTCTGATATTATTTATGGTTACATGCAAAACAAAAAACACATCTATTTGGAATTTGATCCTAAAACTACATTTCCTAGTTAACACAAACGCCATCTTAAAAGGTGTAAGTTGAAATGCAGCTCACCGTCACCAATCAAGCTTTCATCCCATTGCAATACTGATTTTACAAGAACCCCACTCCCAATAAGCATCATCTCACAAGCTGTTTTCCCTTCCTGCACGCTAACATTTCTTACTTCAACTCCATGAAGTTTCCCATCCTTAACAAGTTTATCTGCAAGAACTAGAACTCTTCTTGCTGTACACCCGCTCAATATTTTGTCAAAATGAGGCATCAAAAGCATTCCTTCCTTTGTTACAAATGCAACATTCATATTTGGTCCTTCAGCTATGTATCCTTCATCATCTAGCCAAATTGCAGCATATCCTCCTTTCTCTTCAGCTTCCATTTTTGAAAGCACATTTGGCAGGTAGTTGACACTCTTCATGATGGAAAACATAGGTGGTTTCATTGGTATGGTTGAAGTTACTGCTTTGACACCTTTTCTATCGAAAGGAGATAAATTTTCAATCACAATCGCATATAGAGCAGACTTTGGACACCCAGATGGAGATAATTGGAAATCACCAGGCCCAGTGGAGAGCCAGTATCTTAATGATCCTTTCTTACATTTTGATACACTTACTGTTTTTATGAGTATGCTTCTTAGTTGTGCACGATCAAATGGAGACCTTATTTTAGCCATGGATGCTGACTTCAGAAAACGGTCTATGTGTTGATCCAGCTCATATAGATGTCTAAGGTCATGAAAGAAAAAAAAAATCAAAACTCACATTAGAGCAATCACATTGATAGTAAATTATAGAATGTTTAATAGTGAAGAAAAAGGGGCTCACATGTGAAAACACAAAGACAAGGAGCTTAGAATAAAATGATGGATGATGGTATTTTTTTGTTGTCAATTATCTCCATCAGTGGTACAAGAAAAAAGAAGAGTGTCAAGTGTCCAACTGATTCTAAATACACAACACATCAAACAACATACTCTCAAGTAAAATCCATGATGCAAAGTTGCTTGGTGTCTCACCCATTTGATATGGCTGCAGTATCAAAAACACCATGCCCACGATGAACCATGTGGTCATCCACACATATCACCATAGCTGCAGGGTCAGTGGTGATTCCACCAAAGACGCTAGAATACATGGCCAAGTAATGTTGAGTACTATTTCTACTTTCCTGATATACTTTCAATCCTTCCACAACCTATGAATTTGCCACACAAATTCATTAATCAAATGGTTGCAATGATATCATTATCAAATGCTCATTTATATAATCTTGTGATCAAGAACAAAGGAAAGGTAAAATAAACTGCTTCACATACATGTGTGAGAGAGAGATGTAGATCTGGAATATTGAAAATCAAGCACTTGAAGCGGCTACATTTTTTTTCAAGAAAACAAATTCATTTATAAATTGTAACAAAATCAAACACTTTTTTAGTCCAAACAACGATGTGGAATCTGGAGTTTCAATCCAAGTATGTTCCCTTTGTTCTTGTTGCTTATCATCATTGATTTATGGTTTATGGCTCATAACCTACATTCTATGGTAGTGATTTTAGCTGGTGTAAAGAAGAAATTGCAGTCATTTATTACTAACAGCAACATAATAAGTTACAGAAAGAGAGGCTAAAGATGGCATGGCAAAGAAACAAGTGATGACCGGTATATTACTGAAAAAAGAAAAGTCTTATAACACAAATAGCATATATTGTTGAAATCATCATGAACTAACAACCTCACTTTCGTACCACTGACAAATCATTACCAATTAATGTATAAATGATTTTCAGATGAACCAACTATGAAAGGTAAAGTGATGGTTGTTCATAGAGCATCAGAAACAGTACCTCCGAACAGGACAAGACAGGAACTTGGGAAGCCTCCTCAATGTCAATTCCTCCACATTCTGAAGACAACAGACGACATTTTTTAAGTAGAACAATTAAAACCGCCATCAACATTAGAAGAAAGAAAAAAAACAACAGATGAATAATCAACATCAGAACGCAAACAGGAGGAATCCACCTGAAACATCTATTCGCTCTTTAGAATTCTTCAACACCTTCCACGCTTTATTACCGGAAGATCTGGCCGCTTTGGATTGGAGTGGAAACATCAGATCCCTTCTCCGGACCATTCCGAAAGGGGGGGGTCTGGACTCCGGACGTGATGGGTTGTGAAAGGTCGTGTGGGGGTTATGTAGAGGAATGGAAGCCATAGTAGGGGAGGAGGGGGGAGGGGGGAGGGGGGAGGGGAAGACGATCTGCGTCTGCAAACCTGTGTGGGTGTGGAATCATTGAGTCAAACTCTGCCGTGATTTTTATTAGTTGTGAAAGATTCGGCCAACAATGACATGGCCCGAGCCCCTCAAGCTTCAATCTTGGGGTTGGTGCTTGATCTTGGGTTTGGCTTTCATTTTTTCCGTGAAATATTGTTGGTTTTACGTTTTATTATTTAAATTTTGACAGAAGTTATCTGTGAAATATTTTATCTTATTTTTAGTCTCGTATAAGAGGTAGTTACTTATTTCTATTTCCTCGATGTAAGATTTTTTCAACTTGTGTCTTATTTATATGTTTACAGATAAATTTTATTTTGATATTATGTAAAATATTTTATATTAAAACTTATTATATGAAATATTCTATTCTAAAATTAATTGATGTTAAGTGAAGGATCCAACACTATATTAGTTACAGGGATGTCAGACTTTAAACATTACTTTTAGATAATTAAGTTATTTTAATTCGGTTGACTTTGTCTTTGTTATTAAGTTTATTTTTTATAATGATAATGATTTTTATATTTATCGATATTTAAATTTTTGATAAAAATTACGAATATCATTATTGTGGTCAACAAAATTATTACAATTGATTTGTTCACTTCATCCTGTGTCATCAAGGCAACATGGGCATAAATTTTTGCATATCATTAAATTACCCATGGCCCAAATGATATTTGCCCTTTCATCATCAGTTTGAACTTAAAAGGAAGGGAAGTGACTTCTACATTCCTAACAAAATGAGCTTGGGATCATATGCGAAAGAAAAAGATGAGGTTTACCTATACTAACAAAGGAAAGCAGAAAGATCTTTAAAAGAATAAAATCAAATTTAAGTATAAATATTACCAATACCAGAAAAATGATGTTTCCGTGATGATACAATTTTCAAGAAACATGTTTGTTTCTTCACAGGGAAATGCCCGAAATCTTAAGCTCAAATTTAGATAACAATACACATCAGTTTCACAGAAGAAAACGTCGTATGATCAAATCAAAATAACGTTTGAAATCTGGATGGTTGGAGAGTCTGACGTCAAGAGGCTTCATTCAAGATAATCATAATCAGGAAAAGAAAAATTCTGGAACAAGCTAGGGATCAGTAGCTTTAGTGATTGTCACCTCAAGAACTGCTACTACTACTACCACCACAACACACAGAAATGCAACTGAAGGGTGGGAAGCAATTGCGGTAGAGCACATCCTACACACAAGATCGAAAACTTTCGACTCAGAAGTTCTTGGGGTTTTAGTCCAAATCTAAAATATATACATTTCAAATTCCCCTCTAGGCTTGTTAAGCATCAATCACTTTCCTCATCTAGCTCGGTTAACACTGTGCAGTGGTACTCTTGGCTGCTTCGAGGTTTTCAATGTAGAACTTGTTTGTCATGATCTTCTGCGCATTAAAGCTCTCCAACACCTTGGTTTCAGCTTCGGAAGCCTCCGCGTCCAGTTGCTCTGAAGTCCACCCTATGAAGTCTGACAGTGTCATGGACGCTGGCGTTTCCATGGTGTTTAGCTTCTCGATCTCCTCTTCAGGGTTGGGGAACTTCACTGGGCCTGTCACTAGCTCTGCGTCTGTTAGTGATCTTTTCCTCTCTGCAAGGGACGGGTCTTGAGCAATTCTGTCGGCATATAGGACGTCCTCTATCTGGGACATCACTGTATAGGCCAAGCTTTCCAGGATCCTTGAGTAGCTCTCCAGGATTGAATATCCAACGTCCTGGCAGAAATCATTCACAACAAAAAAGCAAGAAACACAGGAGATAATGAAACATTCTTGCTAAGCTGAATGAATTAAAGCAATGCCATTTATTGCTTTTTTGATATTGTTGCCATTTTTACTTGGGTTCAAATTTAAAGTCTTCTTCTCTTATAAGGCTTTGTAAGACAAGAAAATTCCAACTGTGCAGTCTACCATTGGTGTAAGGTTGTTTATTGTTAACCAACAAATAAAATTCTTTTTGTAATTGATAACATATAACGTCGATGATGTTTTTTTAATCTTATAAAAGTCAAAAAGAGAAGAAATTCTGAATTCAAAGCTAAACCAAAGCATTAGAACATCAAAAATAGACCAAGACAATTTTTGAAGAAGTTACATGAAGATTGGAAACATACAAGTTCTAAAGCAAATGCAGGAGAAAGTACCTTATTGTACTGGATCTTGCTTATGTCAAGTCCTGATTGAGGAATGCCAGGGAATTTCTGCTTGAGGAGCACCAAGATGGTCTCTACTCTCTCCTCAAACAACTCTCTCTTCTCCAAGCCGACAGTTGATCCCCAAGGCGACTTCCCATCCTTGTTGTGCATCTTCCTCTTCCATATCACAATGGAGGCCTCGATGCGATTCTTGAGATCAAGAATTTTGTGTTCCGATGAGAGGTCAAGAGCTGACAGGAACTGCTCTGGATCAAAGTACTCCACAGTAATGCTCTTGTAGATGGCATCTCCAAGACTTTCTCTTCCGTTCTACGGCCCCCAAAAAAACCATGAGAATCTTAACTTACCATCTAGAATAGTGATGAAATGATTGGTAACATGATTATTTCATGCTGTGAGCTGAATTCCTGTCTTAAGCTAAAAGTTTCAGAGGAAATAAGATTGTGTTCTGCAGCTTTTAGTAAATCTTGACTTATTTTCATATGCCTGATCAAAACAACCATTATAAAAGAACTTGGAAACTTTGTATGGAATGCAGTGAATAATACATAGGTATATGATCTCTTCAATTTTTCTCTCTAAAACCAATTACATGAAGATGCCAGATGGCAGAAAAACTGAAGTCAAAATTCACACTGCATAATGATTCAAGGGCCACAGTCTTACCTTGGGAAGAGATTCAATGTAGACCTCAGGAACCTCCATCTCTGCTAGAACTTGAGCATTGATAGCCAAGGCAGCCTTGAGCACTTGGTTAACAGACTCCTTCTGAAATTGCAGCCATTTCCTTGAAACCTCGGAGAGGCCTTCGGTTGGAACCTTCACAGATGGCAGCCACCATTTGTCATCACTCCTATTCTCAGCATCACCAGCATCTTTTGAGACATACCAGAACTCCTTCTGGTCTTTGAAATTGTCAAGGTAGTCCTGATTTTGTTCATGTCAAGATTGCAGTACTAGTAAAAATTGCCAGTGAGGGCGAGAATGTAGATGCTTACAATGAGCATGGCATCAAGCTTTCGTAGAGCAGGGATGTTCATGTGAAGATCAGTGCGCTGCTGTGTCATCATTATCTGCATGCAAACATGTATTTCTTTTGGTATGTACATAAACCAAATGATCCTGATTGTGTAAAATTAATGGGTTGCCTGCTACCTCCATCCGAGTTCCATCTTTTGATTTTTGCTGTGAAGGAACAAACTCGACAATGTGGTCTGCCACAGACAATAACCAATTGATTTCTTTCCTCCACCTTGCTTTCCTATCAGGAGCCATTGGTTCCAACTTCCTTTGCTCCCCAAAAACAGAAGCTGTGTGAAAAATGTAAGCAAGCATACAATCATGGGAAATTATCAGTCGCTCTTTACATCCAAGATTAACAAACTCAAGCATAAGAATAAACTAGTTGCAATCTTTCATTAAGGTCAATTGTGGCCACTTTTGCCCTGCATTCCATGGTTCTGTAGGATCTTGAGTGGTAAAATATCGCTAATTTTCTCTGTGAATTTTTATAAATGAGTATGAATCCATAAATCTAAACATTACCTGCAAGATTTGTGATGGCATTAGATAAAGCCAAAGCAGATGAAACTCCCTTTCCACTACCAGACATGTCTTCACCAAGCAGAAGCTTCGCAAACCTTTCTTTCATCAACTCCATATCTGAACCAGTTATTAGAAACAAAAAGCTAACAGAAGTAAGATTCAGGGGATTGCTGCCTTTTAGATAAGGCTAAACGCATATTATGCAAGCTGAGCTTGAGCAGTTAAACACAAGTCCCAGAGGTAAAACGGCTGCTTGAGATGAAAGACGGGAAGAAGCATAAGATACTAGAAATATTGAGAATCCAAATCTCTATGGATATAGAAGAGATTACCATAAAACCGAAAACTGCTTATATTATGGCAAAACATGAATTGTTTCTAAAAACAAGATGAGACGTCCTAGAAATCATGATCAAGAAGGAGGCCAAGATTTGATTAGTAATGATAAGAAAACTTGCAGACTACAAGCAACCTGGTTTTGAAATAAAAAGCAAAACGTTGCAGCAAAAGCAATACTTACAACAATGGTTACAAATGATGTTTGTTTTCTACAATGCAATCACTAAATCATCAAATTGGTGAGTCCAAGATTTCGAAAATGTGATACCTGAATGATGTGATTCCCTACCAAAACTTAGCCGAGACCGGGGAGGCGCTTGCTCAGATCGATCAAGCAGGCAGCCGATCTGCTGCCTGTCCAGAGACTGACCGGAGCTCCTCACCCTCAGGCTCTTCGACACCGGCGGCTTGTCGTCTCCCGACATGGAATTACGCAAAACAACCTCAGTGATCAGACTGTGAGCCTGACGTCCCATGTCGTCGTAATGGGTATCGTCGGCTTTGTAGAACCATGCACTAACCCCTCAAGACTGTTTCCTCCCTTGAGTGATCGCACTATCACAGGGTGGAACTTGCTGGATTGGCTCGGGAGAGCGCATTGGCCTCCCGGCTCTTCGTGTTCCGGCGAACGTCAAGGGGTAACCTGAAGAACACCTCCACGGGAATCAATCAAAGGAATTCAGTAAGTACCCAATTCACCAGGAGACCCAAGGAGGGCAACCCAATTGGAACAAATTGGTGTACGATATTATGAAATCCAGTTCAAAATCTCTAATTACAGGGGCACCATCCACAATGGCGGAAGTGCTGCTGCTGCTCTCTCTCTTTCTCTCTGTTGCTTTCTTTTGCTCCCTTTCTGGGTTTTGCTGGATTGGACCAAAGAGACAGAGGAGAAGGAGGATCGATCTGAGATGGGTAGTTGTCTGTTGGTGCTATTATTGGGATTAGGAATTGGGACGTGGGGTGCACGTTGAGGTTCGGAAGGAAGACATTATCAAAGAATAGGCAAGAGGAAAGCTGTGTTGCACTGCCTTTACCCGGTGAGAGCAACGGTGCCATGGTGATGAAGAGATGGTGGCGGCCACCGGAGAGGATTTGTGTGCTGGCTCTTGCCTTCAACCGGTGGTCGGAAGGGGAAGAAACCAGGAAGCTCGCGCCGCCGTTGGGAGCTCGTGGCTTTGGTGGCAAGGATAAAATTAGATTAGAACTAAAAATGTCCTGACTATTTTTATTCAATAATTTAAATATATTAATTTAAAATCTCTCCACAATAAACGTTATATTAAAAATAAATAGGTATATCTTCTTAGAGTAATTTAAAAAAAAACATTGTTATTTGTAAGTGTCGTTGATCTTACTTTAACCTATATTTCTATTTTTGTTGTCAATTGTATAGAACCTTCTTCTTCTTTTTTGCTTATTTTGACTTTTATTTCTATCGTGGCTACATAGAATATATTTCCCTTTGCTTTGACTTGTTTATAGAATATATTTATTTTGAGTTTTCATTTGTAAATGTCATAAATTATATGACTAACGTTTGCTCTCATTTTATCGTTATTATAAATTACATGATTTACTCTTATTCTCACTTACTGACATTTAAGTAGTACATTCAGTTACATTTATGTTTCTCTATTTTTCTCGTACTTCAATGAATTATGATAGATAGAACAAATAACACGAATAAATTTGCTATAGGTGCTGACATGCAATGAAAACGATCTTATTTACTTTTAAGTCACGATCATTGGCTTTGACACCTTTATACCTTTCTCTAAGTTTTGTGACGTATTTTCTTGCATTCGAGCTTGAAAGTTCAAATTATCCCTAAGCGTGGGCCTCACAGCTCGTTTGTCTGGCATGTAAAATCTGTATTTTTAGTGTCATATTAAAATCGAACGGCCCCGATTTAATTTGTCAACCCGACAAACTGCAGCCGTCCGATCGCCGCCAGCTTGACCGCTAGCTCTGCCGCCAGTGCCACCGCCAACTCGGCCATGACGTCCACAGACCGGCCGGCCAACCCAAGTGCACGATCGACTGCACCATGAAAAAGCTGTCGACTCCTCAGTTTAAAAGCGGGAAGACAACGAACGGCTCGGCTCTTCGGCTCTCCCGCATTCGGAACTCTTCATTCTCGGATTCGCCTACTCGCCTGCGCATTGTCTCTGCTCGCCGCCGAAGACGCTAGGAACTGTGAACGAAGCCATCCTTCGCTCGCTCGTCACCCGCTCGCCCGCGCCTTAAGCCCTCGAATCTTCACCTGCAAGCTCAGAGGCCTCCCACAACGGCATTTTCGTGTTCCATCAACGCACAGCCCACCTGCGACGCTCGTCTCCTTCGGCGCCGGTCGTCTCTGCTGGCCGCGGCAAAATACATAAGTCCACCTGCGTTTCTCCCCCCACTCGCGCCCAAAAGCTCCAGCAAACGATTCTCGTCCTCCCACAATCTTCCTGGACGATCTAGCTGTATTTTTCTCTCGTAGAAGGCCGCTCGTCCGCCGTCACAGTCCGCTCCACTGTTTTCGCCGCCGTGACTGTCGATCGACGTTTCACCTCAAACCACTGCAGAGAGTTTCCATTCTCCGTCATCAAACTCTATTTCTCGCCACTGTAGCTCGAACGTCTCTCCCGCACCGGAATCCGCTCCTCCTCGCAGGTATAAGCCGCCGTCTAAAGCTGAAACAGGGGACGGACGCCATTAGTCCGTCCCCAAGCTTTTATTTTTCGTCTGATATGATCCGATCGATTATGATGGGAATATTACATGTTTTATCCCATAAATATTTGAAATAAAATTTAGGTCCAGCATGTTTGTACAAATATTTAACGTTTTCTACAAAATGTTTCCGAAATCGCATTCTGGTCGTCCGTCGGCTAGCTTAATAGAGGACTCGAACAGCCCATCTTTGCAATTTTTTTTTCGATTTCACATAAACTTGTATCTTTAGTATAGTATTTTTCCTGAAATATAAATACATCAATCTGTAATAATTTTTTTATTTCACTCGATTTCATGGAATGTACATTTCTCCACGATTTCCCAAAGTTGTAGATATAACCATTAATCTGGCACAACTTGTGCTCATATGTTATGCCTAACTTTAATCTCACACAACTTTTGATCTAACCGTTGGATTTTTCTGAAATTTTTATATATTGTAGATCATTATTTGATATTTCCAACAAGCCCAAGATCGGAAAATTCCGATTTCTGGATCAAAAGTTATTAATATTTTGGTTATGCCATTTTTGTCTGATTAAAACTTGCATATTTGCTGCACATTTTAGCTTGTAGTTTTAGATCCGACCATTAGATCTAGTTGATATTTCGATATATTGGAGAATAATTCATAAGCTTTCCAACACATATCTTAGATCTAAAATTCATCTCGTGGATCAAAAGATCCAAATCTGAGTTTACCATCCATTGCTATTTTCTACCTACCCCAATGTGTCAAGTGAAAAACAAATTTTCATCTATGATACACCTTCTATAAATTTTACTTAGCATTTTTCCTAAAATGTAACTTTCAAATGGAATTATATTGCATTCTTTCAATTTTTCGTTTGGGAGTTGTGATTTTCCCAAGTGGATCAAACTCTCCAGCGATTTCTATTTACTACTTCAATACTGTCAGGCTTTTCGACACCTATGGACATTCGAATGCGTAGTCCACTATTTTTTTCATGTAGCCGACAAGTCAACCTTTCACTTCCAAGTGGAATCGTACCATTTCGTTGGGTAATCAGGGAAGTTTGAATTTTCAAACTCAGACTTAGGGGGAGGTTTGTATAATTGTAATTTGAATTATGTAGAATTTGAATTTTAACGTAATTTGAATTCTGTAGAATTTGAATTTTAACGTAATTTAAATTCTATAGAATTTGACGGAAATAATTTAAAATCTAAGTGTTTGTGCACGTTCAGGAATTTGATAGAAATTGAATTCCAAGTGTTTGTGCACATGACATAATTGGAGGGAATTGAATAAAATTGATTTTTAATAAAATTAAGTATTGACTTAAAATAATTAGTGAAAATGTAATTAATTTATTAATGAATTGTTGACATTAATAAATGAATATATTATTAAAATAAATGTTTATATATCATTTATCATTATATAAAATAAATCAAAAATTACAAAAATTGATAACTTTTTAGTTATAATACATGTTTAAAACAACAAAAGGTTAATTATAAATTTTATATTCCTTGTAATGTAATAATAAATAACTTTTATAAAATATAATTATTATGAAGTGAATAAATGAAAGTAAATAATAAATAATTATTGAAATACTTTGATTATAAAAAAATATAATTCTAAACATTTTTTAGCCATAAATGACTTTTAAGACTTCGTTTGTGTTAGCCATAGAAAGTTAGGAAAATTATATGGTTTTTGAAAATTTGATATTATATATTAAATAATATAATATAATAAATAAAATAATAATAATAATTGAATTAAATAATATTTATTATTTTAATTATTATAAAATTAAATAATATTAATAATAATAAAATAATTAATATTTTTATTTTTAATAAACAAATATTAAAATAATTAATTAAATAAAAAATATTAACAATATATACTTCAACAGGGGAGGGTAAGCATCGAGCGATCTTTTAGAAAATGAATTCCAACCTTTTAGGTTGGGAATTCATTTTTCCAACCTTTACACGTGATTAGAATTCAAATTCCTTGGGAATTTGAATTCCAAAATGCACAAACACCTCGTGACTCGGAATTTGACGTAAAAAATTTTCAATTTCGTTAGATTCTGAGTGCACAAACCCCCCCTTAATTACCAATGGGCCATATGTCCTTGGGCACGTGCATTGAGATCATGGTGGCAACTACACTTCATCTTGATCCAAAATATATTTATTCATATTTTTCCCTAAAACTAAACTTATTGAAGTTGTAGGCACCTTTTTAAATCATGTTATTTTGAGTTTTGTATTTTTTTAGGTGATTTTCTGAAATCTGCATTGGTTGGCAGACATTTGTACTCCTACATTCCTTAAGTCATTTATCCCTCTAGTTGTTGAGTATTTTGCTGCACATTTTTTTTTAGATTATAGACTCAATGTACTTCAATCTAAAAGTGATTTTACATTTTTCAGTAAACATGTCGTAAGACTGTAGTATTTATGATTGCTTGTTTCGCTGAATGATTACAATATTATGCTTGTATGGCATGTTTGAATGACTGTTCATGGTTGTTTATGTTTACTTCTTTGATTGTCCTACCATTCTACAAATGTTATGCAACATTACTTTATTTATAAAAATATTTTTACTTAAGAATCATGTTTAAACTTGCATTAAGCAACATGCATCCTAAGTCAAATTATATTTTTAAGTCAAATAGAGTGATAATTCCCTTTCTTTTAGGAGTACCACTTAGGTATTACATTTAAAAAAGTGATAATTCCTTTAATCATATTAAAATCAACCAAGATAATTTCTTTAACAAGGCATCAATGGACATACTTATTCTACATGTTTTGAAGTCATCTTACTTGTCCACTTACCTTATTTATTTAGTCACATAATATTTAAGCTATTTAGATTATAACCATATATGGCTCATTCCTTACCGTACAAGTGAAGAGATATTTACACGACTCTCTCTTAGACTTTTAATTTTATTCGTCTTTTAGGTAAAAATGCTTATTTTCGTCTCCTTTTTTTTACATGATTAGACATTTACACGCATCACTCTATTTGTACACTTAAGAATAACAAACACCTGTCTAGATTTTTTGATTAATAAATCATATATGGATTCATTCACTTTACATGTATTCATGCATTACATATAGTTTTTTAATTTTCTTTGAATTAGACTAGGTGGCAACTTCATTCTCTCTTTAAAACCTTTTTTCATTTTTTCATTGATGATTAATAATCCTTCATTGTATCCACATAAGCACCTGCATTATGCATGCAACATACATACATACATACATACACTTTAATAATCTTTTTAAAGAAAATTTCAAAGCTTTATAAGGACATAACACCACCTTGTGTTTTAGGTGGATGGTGATTTTCTCATCATCCGCAAAATCGTAGGTTTGAATTTACATTAACGTTAAGTTCAAGCCAGTGAAGTGCACCGGAAAAAAAAAAAAAACCATATTTTCAAATCGTCCACGTTTTTTTTTAGATCACAGAAAACGTAAATTGTTTTTAAATGATACAAAATGAACCTCTTTTGCTTGGGTGATTTATTTTGAAATTTAAAATGGTAATTGAGCAATAATTTAATTAAATTCAAGGTATCAATGTGATTTTTTTTTTAAAGCGCAACTCAAACTTTTAACTTATTTTTTTACATTTCAACAATTTAAGCAAATTTATTTTTTACATTTTAAATCTTACCTTTGAATATTTTAAAACTACGAGATTATTGTAATATTTTTATTAGTGAAAAGTTGTAAAATGCCCATAAGAGTTTGGTGTATTATTTTCTCGTATATCAATTCTATAATTTGATATACTGAAATCAATGTAGATAAAATTTGTAAATATTTTTAGCATATCGTTTCTATACACGATATACTAATTTAAAAATACTTATTTCTATTAATTAAACCTAATGTAATTGACATGCTTAATTCCATCTAAAAATATTTTTTGGTATTTTCTCTTTTTAATCCTTGTGCTCATGACGTGGATCCCATGCATTATGCTAAGAGAATCCGATGGCGTTCTTATGCGAGCATTTGATTGGACCTTTTTTTAAAAATTATAATAAATGTTATTTTAAAATGAAAAAAGAAAGATTTAGTAGATGTTTGTGTACTTGGAAAACGTTAAAAATAAAATGACATAAAATTACAGAAAATATTGGAAAGGAAAATAACAGAAATTAACGAAATTATGTATAAAATCAGAATATTTATACACATAATAGAAAATGACAGAATTTAAAATACGTGTATTTGTGCATGAAATAAAAAATGATGGAAAATTATAGAATGTAAAATATGTATGATTGTTCACAAATTAGAAAATATTGAAAATTAACTAAATTTAATATTTATTGTTCATGTTTGGAAGATATAAAATAAGAAAATTTATCATAAATAATATAAGATAGTTACAACATAAAATACATCTCATATCTCTCTATTATTCTATATATCTCTCATAATATTGACATGTATTGTATCAACAATTTGTTTTCTATAATCTTGACTTGATTCAACAGTAGCAGATGTAGCTTCTTCTGTAAAAGTTTGTTGAACATTATCATCTAGCATTCCTTGTAATTCTTCTTGCTTATCTTCAAGTAAATCTATTTTATCTGCTTTCCAAATAAAATTATGAACTAAAAAACATGCCAATATAATCTTTCCTTGTGTTTTAAAAGGAAATGGCATATAAATTCGTAAAATTGAGAATCAATGTTTGATTATTCCAAATATATGTTTAATTAATGTTCTTAATTGTGAATGCTTATAATTGAAATTTTCAATTGCATTCATTGGAAGTCTATTAGCATTATAATCATTCAAGTGATATCTTACACCTTGAAATGATATAATAAATTCTGGCCTATTAAAAAAACCAACATCTCCCAAAGTAATATTTACCTACAATTTATACAGAAGTTTTGAATATAATGTTAGAAACATTAATTCCACAATTTCTATTATACATAAGTATTCTCATTATTTTTATTAGTATCATACCTTATGAAACTTTAAAAGCATTACGTCGAGAAAGTGTATCATGAAAAATACGAGCATCAGCTGTTGATCCTTCCCATCCACTAAGAACATAAACGATTTCTATATCAAAATTACATGCTACTAATACATTTTGTGATAATTCACCTTTTCTATTTCCCCAACATGTAGTTTCTTCACCATAAATTGTACCTTTGACATGAGTATCATTAATTACTTTAATGTAATCCTAAAAGAAAAAAGAATATACATAATAAAGACCACTAAATACTAAAGAAGACATTTAAATATAACATTAACTTACCTTGAAATAAGGATAAACATGTCGATTATTTTGAATCCATGTTGGTGCTGATGATTCTTGCTTAACCAATAGTTTATTCTAACTCAACCTGCAAATGACTCTAGTAATAATCAAAATATCTATTAAAATGGAAGAATATCTGACAAAAATTATTTTTAGGAAAATTTTCACTTTTATGGGATTTTATGTGTAAAAATATCAATACCGGTATAAATTGTAAGATATATATATATAGATAAGTACACATACATCGTTAGGAAATAGTGCACAAATTTCCCCCTTTGGTAAGTAGTGCTTGAGATAATAGGACATAAAAATTAACAAGACAAACTAAAAACAAGATCCATGCCATTGTTTAAGCTATATAAATGTTATCTCAGTAAATACGATACGAGAAAACATGCAAGCTCATCAAATCCTTTTTCACCAATAGAAATCAATTGTCGAGATCTTGTAACAATGGTCTTTTAAATAGATGAAACCATTACGAAGGGTATCCATGGACTCAAAAATAATGTATTGTAGCAAAATTATTGAAAATTGGATGCCTAATTTTACCGATTACTTGTGTAAGGAGACAACGGCGAGGATGTGTGACAGATGGGGGCGAAGATGTGTAAGGAGATGATGCTGCAAGCGAGGATGTGGAAGGAGACGATGCCGCAGGTGAGGATGCAGAAGGAGATGGTGCCACAAGACTAGGATGCGTGAGGAGACGACGTCGCGAGCAAGGATGCAGAAGGAGACGATGCCTTGGAGTGAGGATGTGGAAGGAGACGATGTTGCAGGGCGAGGATGTGCGAGGAGACAATGCCGCACTCGAGGATGTGGAAGGAGACGATGTTGCAGGGCGAGGATGTGCGAGGAGACAATGCCGCACTCGAGGATGTGGAATGAGACAATGCCATGAGGCGATGATGTACAAGGAAACGATGCCGCAGACAAGAATGTGGAAGGAGACAATGTTGTGGGGGAGAATGTGTGAGGAGACGATGCTATAAGGTGAAGATGTGAGAAGAGATGATGTCGTAAGGATGTGTGAGGAGACGACACTGTAGGGTGAAGATGCGTGAGAAGGAGACAATGTTGCAAGGCAAGGATGAACGAGGATGCATGAGGAGATGATGTTGCGGTGAGACTAGGATGCATGAGGGCGAGACGAGGGCAGGACACAAACAAGAGGTTTCCATTATTTTTAACTTGGGTGTGGTCGAAAAATGATAGAAACCCAATATACAACGTGCCTTTTATATAACTAAAAATGATGGAAAAAATTTTAGATGCACAAACACCTTAAAAATAATAGAAAATTTTTCGTTAATTTCATTTCAGACATTTTTCATCGTATTTCAGGTGCACAAACAACACCTTATACAACTTAGATTAGTTTTTCTATTGTTATGGTATAAAATGTTGTTCTCGAAAAAAAACTCAACAAAATGTTAAAGAAAACCAGCATTTTTATTTTTATCGACGTTTATTGAACCAAAAGAGCTTATTCAAATATTTTTGGAACAATCTTGTAAAGTTGCGGTACGTTGGTCTCAAATCAATTATATCTCACCGATGTTATTAATCCATAAAAATAGTTAAGTTCAAAAATTAAACTTTTTTCCCAATATTACCCATGGTAAATCAGAGAAATAATGACAATACCAATCATTATTTACAACCCATGCCATCAAGAAAAAATTTCTCTTTTCTCCTTTATTTTTTGCCTTCTTCCTCTTTAGTGACAATGACATATTTATGGTCGTGCATCTAAGAAAGCAACGAAGAGTAATAGAAATAAAGTATAGAAAAGTTATAGAAAATATAGATGTTTGTGTATAATCTAGAAAATAATAGAAATTGACGAAAAGTAATACAATGTAAGAGAAAAAAATTAATTAAACCAAACTCTTTGTTTGATCACTTCAAAATGAAGATTTATGTTATATATATGTATTTTAGATCATTTTATATATATATATATGTATGTAATAGATTGTATCATTTTATTTTAATCCAAATATAATTACTCTTTCAACTTTTATGTTTATACTTTCATAAGTTTGTTCATAACGATAAAATGATGTTATGATTTATAATGATAAAACATGATTTTTAAGATAAAAGATGATTTTTATGATAAAATATGATTTTTATGATTTATTATGATAAAATATGATTTTTATGATTGATGATGGTAAAATATGATTCTTAAGATAAAAGATGATAAAATATGATTGTTATGATTTATGGTGATAAAATATGATTTTTATGATTTATGATCATAAAATATGATTTTTAAGATAAAAGATAATAAAATATGATATTTACGGTAAAAGATGATAAAATATGATTATTATGATTTATGGTGATAAAATATGATTTTTATGATTTACGATGATAAAATATAATTTTTAAGATAAAAGATAATAAAATATGATTTATGATGATAAAATATGATTTTTATGGCAAAAGATGGTAAAACATAATTTTTATAATTTATAATAAAAGATATGATTCATAAGATAATTAAAAGAAAATTTTTAATCAAAATATAGTAAAGATGTGTTGCCACTTTTCAACTCTTTAACATCTCTTAAGGTCGAAAAAAAGATACAAAGAAAAATATTTCCTAAGAAAATTGGAGTAAAATGTTTATCAAACTTTAATTTACTTTCCATTATATACAAATACCTTGTATTTTGTGTTAACTTTATATTTTTTTACATGGTGCATAAACCCCTTCTTTAATAACTGTAACTTCAAGGTTTGTGCCAATGAGATTAAATTATGTTTACTTCCATGATCTCGAGAAAAGAATAGAGAGAAGAGACATTTACTGAAAAAATGAAATATATATTTTTTTAATATTTTACTTTTGAAAATAAAAAATATTATGGATGATAAATCCATAGTATAGTTTGTTGTTGCTTAAAATTTGAACTTAAATCCAAATTCTATTCGATAAGATTTATGGATTCGAAAATCAATGGCCGAAATTGAATAGAAATTAATTAATTTTAATACTTTTAGATCAAATATTAATATTTATTTAAATTAAATAAAAACTTTATTATAGATTTATAATTATCCAATGACAAAATCTATAAATAAGATATTTTCATTTAATTAAATAAGATAATAATATCTAATGATAAGTATTCTATATATTTAGGAGGAGAAAATAAGATATCTATAAATACCATTATCTTTAATTAAATAATATTATAAATATTGTTATCTTTAATTACAAATTTTTTTAGAAGATATTTTCAATTTTGCGTCATTTAGGAAGATCCCTTGATATTAATTTTTTTTTTTTTACAAGTATATTCTATTGATTGGAATTTGTATTCGAACATGTGTTAAATTAAATAGAAAATGAAAATATAGATGCGTGTAGGCATCATACAACTAAGATTAACTATCTTTACAACGTTATTCTTTTGTTTATGACCAGTAAACTATTAAATACTAATACGTACGTACGTAGACACACTCATACAAAAGAATCTCTAAAGTAAAAATTACTAAGCAGAATACCTGCACCGCTGTACCATGCAGTGTACTTCCTTACCTACCAAACGTTGCCTTAATTAAATTAAGTTATTATTGTTTTACAAGTGTATTCTATTGATTTAAATTTATATTCCAACTTGCGATCTCACGCATGATTGTGTTAAATTAAATTACCGTAAAAAAAAAAAGTTAGTTAGCTGAAGACGAGATGACTACCCCTGATGCATGGGGCCGACTTTTCGGCGTCGCGTCTGATAATTATTTGGTGCTCCCGTTGAATGCTGCCTCGCCAGTCGACCGGCACACCGACAGCCCGATCCACCCCATGATGCAGAGACTAAGACCCTCAAGACTGGTGATGGCTTGAGTGGCCAATGCAGTGGCGGGTACCTGCAGATCTACGGTAGCTTGCCGGTGGCGGCGGTGGTGGTGGTGGTGTCATCACAGCATGTGGAAGGAGGGTGACGCTGGGTTGGTGGGTTCTGGTCGGAACATGGTCAGGCTCCGCTTACCATCTGAAGGTGTGGGGGAGGAAAAAAATGACCCAGAGATTGGAATTTGGGTTGGGTCTGCCTTTTTGGGTATTTTTTTAAGGGAGCCATCTTCGTGGTTGTTGTGATTTCCAAATCAAAGATTGTGATTTTCTATTATCATGGATGGCGTCATGATTGTTTTTGGATTTTCTTTTCACCTTTTTCTGTCTGGGCGTTTCCTTCTATTTATTGTTGCTGCTAACTAGGTTTGATTGTAATGTTATTCAGCTTATTCTTCTTCTTCTTCTTACTGCTTTTCTTTGGGACCATACATTTCTCAAAGGTATCATGTATCTTTCAGAGTCTTTAGGTACTTGTTGCAAGTACCAGTTCAATTCATTTGAGCAAGTGGGAGGAGCTGTCTTAGCCCGTCGATTTCATTTTTCCTTGGTTTCTCCCACTGCTTCTGCTTGCCCTTTTCTTTTTAAAAGAAGCTGACACTTTCAAGTGTTCGAATGGGAAGGTCAATACCAGATGATGTCTTTTTTTGAGTATCCTCTTTAGGATAATTTGACATTTTCAGGTTCATCTTGATGTTATGCCGGGTTGCCAATTGGATCCCTTTCGCTACCTTTATTTTAAAATGCCAACTTGCGGTTTCATGTCTAGTATAGATCATTGGCAGCTTGTGTGATGCATCAAATGTCTGGGGCAAGTTTAGAAATTTTGATAGGTTTTTAGGATCCATAGTTTCATTGTTAATTCGGATTCATGTGCATGACTCTTTTTCTTGTCATGTCTTTTTTTGCCTCTGGTTTTTAATTCTTTTTGTTGTTTCTGGTTTCTGTGGTGATTGCAACTTCTTCTTCCACCTCCTATCCCTGTTCTGGTGCACTTGAATTTTTTGTTTCAAGTTTTACTCTTGTAATATCTTTCTAGACCTTAGGTTTACTTCAGAGTTTTGTTTAGGCTACATGAACGATATCTAATCCTGTCAATTGGGTTTGTTCCCTTCCAGCAGACAAATCATGCATCAGGACTATCTCAGCTCGGTAATCTTCAGGTCCCTGAAGAAGGCACTTCTTTTTGGATGCCAAGAATCTGAAGAGCAAGTTGACTGTGACGCAATCAGGAAATATATTCACGCCTCCTCTTCTGCAATGGAAGAAACAAATTACAGCCGAAGAGCACGTCTCCACATGAAACCAAGATCTTTTGTGGATGCAGATGGTAAGAAGGTTATGGCACACGGGGAAAGAAATGAATCAGAGCCAATGTGGAAGCCCAATGAAATTAGGAAGCTGGAAAATACACCATCTTCCTGGTCAAGTACAGCACAGGTTGGAGATGGGCGTTCAAAATTCATTGCAGAAGATCTGTTGAGAGGTGCCTTGGAGCTTCAGGAATCAATAATTATGCTTCAGAATCTAAGGGATTCACCCAAGTTCATTGTTCCAACAAGGAGGAAGTCTAAAGGTAAATATGTAGTTGAGAGTGAAGATGCCAATGTTAAGTTCACAAATTCATGCAGGTTTGATGCTACTGGATGTCCACGATCAAGGCATTTTGTAAATGTTGCGTCTGGGAATCGTGGAGAGGAATTGAGGAATTTGATCAGAAATAATCTGTGCCGAAAAAACTTGACCTTGGTCTCTGAGGATGACGATGAATATTGTTGTTCCATTCGAGCAATGTCGAGAAACAACAGATCCATCCAAGCATATTCCAAGCAGAGAGGACAAGAGAGTAATATTTTTTCGGAAGCAAATCTAAAGAATGTAAAGTCCCCAAATTTAATTGCAAAGCTGATGGGCCTAGAAGGGGTACCCTCAGAAACAATTCGACTTGTCAAGGAAGAAAGCATGGAAAATAAAATATTGTCCTTTCCAACAGCAAGGTTTGACAGTGAAATGCCTATCATGAGATCACAACCAATGGAGCGAAGATCGTGTCTAGAGAAGAAGACATTTCAAGAAATCAAAGACAACTTGAGACATAAAGAATTTCTCAAAGGCAGTCAAGATGAAGGCCACATTACTCCATGCTATTATGATACTCCATTTCCAGGAAGAAATAGCAAAAACTACTCTATGGATGTTGAAGCTTCACAAATTGTCATTATGAAACCTATGACCACAACATGCTTTGAGAGGCAGAATTTGCATAATGGTTATACATTTGATACTGTGGGTAACGAGAAAGTTATTCCTGCAGCTAAGGCAACATTAAAGAACATGAATATGGTTTCATTTAAGGAAAGGACGGAGGAGAAGATTGAGTCATCTCCAAGGACTGAAGTATCTAAGAACACTAATCCATCTATTTCTTTGTCTAATAAAAAGAAAGAGAAAAAGGAAGTTGGTTCTAGGGAAATTATGAATGTTGATTGGATTCAAAAGTCACGTCTAGATAGAAGAAGATTGCAAGAGAGGAAAACTTGCACAGATGTAAAATTTCCAAGGTGCCAGACTAGCATAGCTTCTTCGTTCTCAGTGAAACCAGACAGAATACCTACTCCAGCAAAAGATAATCCCTCTGCTCCAAAAATTGGTTCACGTCAATATAACAAGAAAATCTCACGATCTCATCCACGATATTCAAAAGGTTCCGTCAAAGAGAAGAAGAAAACAAAGACAAATTCAGCTACTGAGCATACAGTTGGAATCACTGTAAGAGTTCTTTTGTTTAATTTTAGCATATTCTCATACAACTTGATTCTTGGGTAATAATACATTTAAGAAGTGTTTCATTGCCTACAATCTACATGTAATGCAATGTAATATAATTCAATTACATTTCTTAATTAGATAATAATATTTATGTTTTTATGATTGTAAGCTTTAAAATTTGATTATAAGAAATTAAGTTCTTTGAGGTATTACTTAATTAACTAAATATGAGTTAAGCAGTAAAATTAATTCTTTATATAATTTTATAATTATTTTATGGTTGATTACCAAATTCTATAATTTAATTATGTAATGTGGTTTGATTACTTTACGTTGAGATTACAGTCAACCAAACAAAACCTTAGAGTAAACATAGATTTGCTATATATTGGAATGATATTTTTGTGGATTTCATTGCAAAGAAATTATTTTGGTTAATAGAGAATAGGATTGTAGGCTAATTTCTTGCAAAATTTCCCCAAAACTGCCATTGAGAGAGAAAAAATCTAAAACTTCAACAAATAGTGGTTCATATCAAATAGAATATATCCTCTCTGATTTGCCTTTTCAACAGACTGATGGTTCAAATTGCAAAGACCACAGTCCTCGTCCCAGAAGAGCTCTTCCCAGGGTAGCCCACTCATCCAAAAATCCTCACCAGAAGCAAACAAGGCAGCAATCTGTCATTCCTACAAAAGGTAACCTATTTGGAAACCTAGCCAGCAGTATCAGTTATGATTCTGTCGAGCATCTGCAAGAGATTGTGCATCTGTTTAAGCGCATACTTCTATTGTTTTGTGTTTTAGTTATTTCAAGACATTGGAGCTTACGCAATAGTTGAATTACTCAACCTTAATTTCAGGAAAACGGAAAAAGGAGATGTACTCTCCTTGTGAGGTGATGCCGAAGCCCAAACAAAATGGGTCACAGCACAAGTCTGCTCAAGAAGAAACTAGGCACGTTGACACTAGCACTCCTATCCCAGCATCTCTTCCAAATGACGAAGGAGATATCAGATCCTTGCTTCTGGGAAATAAGTCATTTCTCATCCATGCCCAAGAGCTCCTGCATCCCAACACCAACCATATCTCAATCTGTGGATGGAAAGATCAAGAGGAGACCGAAACCAGATGTTCTGGCCTTGTTATTGACTGCTGTGTTGAGATACTGGAATGCAAGGCTCGTCAACTGAATCACGGGAGTCACACATCACTTCTGAGCTACACCTGGAGTCCCAGACCAATCGGCTCTGTAGACGAACTGGTGGAGGATGTCATTGGAAATATACAGGATCTAAGTAGCTACTCCAAGATTGGTAATGGTGTGGACCAAGTAGATGGTCTTTATCTGAAGCTGGAGAGAGATCTCCTGCACATTGCAGCAGTGGGAAATGGAGGGTGGGATTTTGCTTGGAAGGATGCATCTCCTGAGGAAGAAACATATGAAATTGTGCACGACCTGGAGCAGACTCTCACAGCTATGCTGGTTAGAGAAGCCTTCATGGAACTGTTGATTTAGCTTCATATTTTTGATTGAATATCTCACTCTCTTCCACTTTTATTTAGATTGTTTCTTTTGATCTATTGATTATCTTGCAATTTGGAATAAGGGACAAAAGCACTCTTAGGAATAAACTTCCATGGATACGTTTGTGGAAGTTTTCTGTCAAGCCATTTGTGAATGTAATCATATTCCATGTTAGGTTTCTGAAATTCAAGATGTATAAAACAAGAGTTCCAAGCAAATATTCTTCCATGGTGTTTTTTGACAAGCAATGATTCCTTTTTTGTGGTTCTATACTGAAAACTAGATGAAAAAACCGCCATTTTTATGCTAGATGTGTTTTAAAAGATTAGTCCAAGCATAGGATCCTTTTGTTCTCCAACTTTGGATTATGATCTAGCATGGTATCAAAACGTAAATGCAATAATCTAAACAAGTTGTGCCTTTTCTCTTTGCCTAGAACCATTTATTTTCATTTCTTGATGGTGATTTAGGCTCTACTTATATGATGAGCGTTATGGTACTTAATCTCTTGGTATATGACTGATGAAACTTTGAAATGTAGTAAGAAGTGATGAGGGAATGAGATACCTTTTCAGATAAGCATTTCCAGATACATTCTTAATCCAAGTTTGACTTTTTTAAACTGAGCACACCACCTGACAGATGGATATGTACAGATTTGGCGATCAGGCATCTGATTGGGATTCTGATCGTAATGACAATTGATGGCCATGACACATATAACATCAATTTTAAATTTTAGTAGTATTGATCTACAATTTTAAAACACAGTGGTATATATTTATGTATTATAGAGTAATTTTGATGGTATATATGCATTAGATGTAATTTTAGAAATCCAATAGTGAATGCTGTTAACAACACACTTAGAGGAGAACTTTCCCTTATTTTCTTGTTCCTTGTTTCCAAGTTCTTAGTGATTTTTGTACGTTTAACTAATGGTTCAACTCATTAAAAACAATAGTGATGTAAGACCCTAAAAATTACTATCATCATGTGAAAAAATCAATATAATTGTAAAATAACGTTTCTACAAATTTCATAAATGAAAATTTCGTCGATTACAAGATTGTATAGTTAAAATGATTTTTTGAAAATATAATGCCTGGATTTCATCGTAGTTTGTTTTTAATAGATAAAAAATATTAATTCTGATGCACTGGTGAAAATGTAAATATTTATTTCAAATGTGACTTTTAATCTATTATATTTAAATTAATATATCAACGCTTATATATAAAATTTTTTACATGTGAATGCCTTCTTGATTGAAGGTATTTTTGCTGAAAAAAATTAATGCTGCCTTTTAACTTTGGAAAAAAACAAAATATATAATGGGATCTTCCGGTAAGCTAGGGGTGTGGAATCTCCCAACTCCCATTTGGATATTTCCGTAGGTCCATAACAGAGAACAAGACAGGTATTATTTAAGAATTTCAGATGCAATAACTCAGAATCTTAATTACCATCAAGAAAAATAGGCTTTTAAGAACTAATTCCCTACTGATCCAAGGAGATTAAATTACAGATCAACCCATTAACCCCAACAGTGAATGATTAAATTATAGTGCTGATTATTTTGTTATGGAATCAGAAAGAGTGATCTATAACATTCCATGTTCAGCTCAAGCCACAGCAAAGAGAGCTTCTTGCCTGGAAATGGAAAAAACACACAACTGTCATTGAGAAGGAGAGGTTTGGGTTTCCTCTTGCATGCATACATATAATATATATATATATGTACAGAAGAACATCATCACACTCTGAAGGATCGGCACTGGTAGGCATTCATCTGCATCAAGAGGCCGATCTGTGTGAAACCCGTATAGGGGTATTGAGTTTTCATCGTTTAGAGAGAGAAAGAGATGGAGCAGAAGGTAGTGCCCCTTTGAAGATAAGAAAGTTGAGTCTCTCCAAGCAGAAGTGAATGAAGGTCCCCTGTGTGTGGGTGAAGAAGGACCCAAAGTTGGAACCCACAACGCATTGCCAACCTGGTCCATACCTCCCATCAAACTCCTGCACACAAAAGAGAAAAAGAAATCCACAACCAACACCCATTCTCTCACATCAGAACCAGAAAAGAGGGGCGGAAGGGAAGAAGCCCAGGAACAGCAGACAAAGATTGCACCTTTTTGATGCAGGCAGCGATGCTCCTGCAGTCGGAGACGTCGAACAGGTCGAGCGCACGGCAAGCCACCGTCATGGCTTGCATCTGCATCTTCACCGGCATGTCTGTGTCCAGCACCATCCCCTTTCCTTCCAGCATCCTCTCTCTCTCTCTCTCTAGCTGTTGTTCGGAGTAATGTGCTGAAGGTACTCATGTACCAGAAGCATCGCATTGATGAAGGCAGAGAAGACAATTATAATAAATCTTTTTTTTGCAAATAAAATTATTTTTCCAATAATGGCAATGAATTTTCCATGTGTAGCTAGTGATGTCAAAAATCTTCTGTGATGTTGCTAATATATTTACATGTATAATTATGGTTGAATTTCTTATTTTAATATAAAAAAATCACCGTGTCTTTGAAAGATTTATGGATATGAAAATTATTTATATATGTGTGCTTCTCAATATTGTCGTTGTTGATAAATTATTATGCTAATTTTTATTCCATTAAGAGGAGTTCTCTCTGTTACAAAACATTTTATCCTTTTGACTATGATAAAAAAAAAGGAATGAGTTCTATATATGTACAGAATATATATATATATTTTTAGGTATTTTTATTTTTTAAACATAATTTCTTTTTTTAATATTATGATAATTGTCATTATTCATAAGAATATGACGTAAAGTTGTTCAAATTTTTAATAATTTTGAAAAAGAAATTTGGACCAAAATATTAATATTCTTTTCTTGTCTGTTTCTTATTTTGTGATCAAATACAATAAAATTACTCATTATTTTGGTGCCAATGTGGTTACAATGATAATAATACCTTGTATTGTATATGATATCGTATAGCTAGATGGTAAGGAAATCTTTTATCATTTCTTTACTTGCAAGTTCGAACCTTGTGATAATTAAAGGCTGGAAAATGAACCTTCTAGAAAAAGCAATTCCTTGCATTATAGCAATGTGTAGAAAATGGGTGAAAATCATTTAATTTAATTTTTAATTATCTAATTTATTACTTAATTAAATTACTTGAATTATCTAATTAAATTACTCGCATTACTTAATTTAATCTTGTTACTAATATCTAATTCACTTATTTTTAATCTCCAACGAACTTCTTAATCACTCAATTAAATATTTAATACCTAATTGCCTTAATTCAGGTGCCCAATTTGTACATAGTGAACCCTTAAGTGTTTAATTCACCTGGATTAAATCCTTAATTTAATCTTTATTATCCTCATTTTCACATTTCAATTTCTACACGATGCACAGCTAAATTCACCCAAATCCTCTTCCGTCATATATGCGTTACTTGCACTTTACATCTCAACGTAAAGGAAATTTTGTTTAGGTCATTTTTTGAATTTAAGAAAATCTAGAAATTTTTTTTTTTGAATTTTCTTTTCTCACTATTTCACAGATACGTAGATGTTAAAAATTAATCAAATTACACAATCTTCAAAATTAAATTTATTAGAAAATTTGCATAAATTAACTTGAAAAATTGAGATCCAATTTATTTTGCAAAAAAGCCCCGAAAAAGTCAAACTGCAAAAAGTCAAGTAAAAAATTTTCCCTTGCGACCCAAGAAAATCCCATATTGCTATGTCGGTTCCCCGACCGGCGGGCCGATGTTCTCTTCTTCTGTCACACACACATCGGTGGGGAGGAAAGGGGGAAGGCGTGGTGGTGGTGGGAGCTGGAGCTGTGGTCGTTGCCTTCTCGACAACCATCTCCCTCAGCAGCATCAGAAGCACATGGGCGACGAGAAGTCCTCGCTAGTTTCGATGGGGTCGAGCAGGGACAGCAGAGATCGGGAGCTCCTCATCCCCGTCGCTGATCACCCAGCCAACAACGACGAGGATGATGAACTCCTTCCCGTGAACTCCTCGTCGTCCGGCTCCTCCTCTCACCACAGCTCTGGTCGCGAGGTCTCCCTCCTGCTCCTCTTTCTCCTACCTTTCTGTTGAAAGTCTGTGTTTTGTTTTTTTCTTTGAGGGTTTGTCTGGAATTGTAGTTTTTCGGATGGGTTTTTGCCGAAGGGATGGACTTTGGAATTGGGTAGTTGAGGAATCTTTGTTTAAGATGGAATAGAAGGTATCTTAGCTGTTTTCAACGTTAGGTACATGCGATGGAAGCTCCGGATTATTTGTATTTTTTTTTACGGTGAAGAAAATGTGAGGTTAGAACTGGTTTCCTTCATTTGTTGAGAACTAATTATACAGGAATCCATTTCGTTCGGTTTGTGTGGTACGAGAAATACTTCTTTGATGTTCAAGCTGGGATGGTTCGTAGGTGGTGCTTAGTTTTCTGAAAAGTTAGAATTTTACCACTGGTTGTCGATTTGCATACGATAGATCCTATCCCTATATAATGTTGCAGCTATGGCTTTGAAAAAGTCCATTGGCCACTTCAATTTTCAGGACAATCTGTTCTGTCTTGGCAACTTTTTTATTATAATTCTCTTGGTACTTCCATGGAATAGATATTAGTTTTCCATCAATCCCAGCTGTTATTGTTATTTAAATTAAGAACTTCTGGTTCTATGGTTTATTTTCCCGCAACATAAAAAAGGTTAGGTGCGTAGCTATGATACTAACTTAATCCTGTGTTAGGTCTGCAGGCATTTTATAAAGTTGTTCGGAGCTGGGCTTCAAAGAAGTTCATGACAGGATGGTTAGGCCCTATCCTTTTCCACATACTGGAGCTGGCCTTCAAAGTTCTTCTCTTCCTTCATTTTCCACATGATTAAAATTTACAGGCTGATGGTATTTAAGTTTTAACAATATATACCTTCCGATCCATCAGTGGCTGGTTGCTGATCTCCCTAAAGAAGGTCATGTAAAGTTGCAATTTAATTATCTTTCCATGACCTAGAAAGTGAAGAAGCATGATTACAAGTAGTATTCAACCTTAGATATTGTGAAGGAAAAGAAAAAAATATTCCTATCATGTCCGCTTGTTTACTTCTCTAACATTTGTTGGAAACTGATTGACTTTCCCATTTACTTTTATTCAGTTGTTGTTTCAAACTGAGTGGAACATACAAATGGATTGCAGAGCATAGGGATTGGCTTGGCTGACTCAGTCTGTAATTTACACATCTTGAAAGTGAAAAGTATCCACATTAATTTGCCACAAACATATAATGTTTTCCAATTAAAAGAAGTAATGACTATGTATTAGTCATCTCTAGTGACAAGTATACAGGGAATTCAAGACATTACTAAATGATGACAGATGCTAATTTTGTGGTATACATGGATTGCCAAACAAAGTTAGTGAACTAGCCTTTTTAAAGGCAGGTAGCTTGGCAACTTGCCTCACCTTGTCTTGAACTAATGGATTCTTTATTAGATTTGTTTATTTAAATATATGTTTTTTAAAGTTTTAAATGTTTTTTGTTGCAAAAAAACTTAAATGTAAAGATTTTGATGGACTACTACTAAAATATACTTACTTATTGAAATATATAATTATGTGTATTAAGGAAATATTCATATTAGTATTATTGCACATCATATTTTGATATTATCATAAGTTCATCTATGCATTTGAATGCTATTTAGGAAATAATAGAGCTAGAATTATACATAATTATTATTAAATATGTATATATAATACAATTATATAATATATAGTACATAATACATAATACAAAACTTTTAAAAATATTTGCATAGGTGACTAGGCACCTTGGCTCATCACTTGGGCATGTGGGCACCTTAAAAAATATGCATGGAGTAGTCTTACATACAATAGTACAAAAGCAATTACATCCAATTAAGCAAAACAACAACAATAGCTCGTACCATAATCTTGCTATTTAGGGTTGATCATATGAATCTCTTTCTTCCATGTATTTCTATTTATGATCAAATTTTTAGTTAAATTATATAAATTTAAGTTTTTCTCACAATTTCAAATTAAGTAGTTTCAAATCTTTCTTTATTTTTTAAATTCTTTTATACTAATTCATTTTCCTCTCCTAATTCCATTGTTTTTCCTATTAAGGATATGAATAAACTACTTAAGTCAATTTTCTCTTATTTTGTCTTCAATTGGGTAACTCCTACTTTATTTGTAATGAAATCATTTTTTTACATGTAATTGAGCATTTGCAAAAAATTATCAGCCAAATTAGTTGTTTTACTTGCAAATTCACATTAAAAGGTTGCCTGGACATTTTCCTCTCCTAATTCCATCGTTTTGCCTCTTAAGGATATGAATAAACTACTTAAGTCAATTTTATCTTCAATGGCATAACTCCTACTTTATTCCTAATAAAATCACTTTTTTTACATGAGATTGAGTATTTGCAAAAAAATATCAGCCAAATTAGTTGTTTTACTTGCAAAATTCACATTTGAAGGTTGTCTGAACATTAAGGTGATTTTTTTGGGGTAATAGTTTTATCTTGATTAAAACAACATTAAAGGTTGTCTTGATTAGTGTTGTCATCATTTATCATTTTTTGTTTCCTCTTCTTTTGGACTAGTTGGCACAGGAAAGGTTTGAAGTTGCTTTGTATTAAGCAAAGCAGGTTATTGACTATTTTCAATAGGCTTGATGCTGCTTGAGGCTTTTGTCAACTTTATCACACTTAACTAGAGAAAGTTTATATATTAACTTGTATCTTCTGTCATTGTTTGTTTTCTCTTGTTTCAGCGTAATTCTGCTCCCAATAGCCATCACTTTCTATATCACATGGTGGTTCATTCATTTTGTGGATGGATTTTTCTCTCCAATCTACGCACATCTTGGAATTAACATCTTTGGTAATGTGGAAACTTTCCAAATCCTTGTTTAGAAAAATCTATCATTGATATTCTAAAAAGGTTATTTTCTTCAAGAATTAAAAAATTTTATAATTCTTACTATTTCATAATTTTCCAAGTATTCTTATTTCATTAAGTAAAATAACAGTTCAAAAGATCAAAAGTGAATTAAGAAACTATTTTTTGAATTATCTCTAGAAGCAGAAATATTTGCATGTAATGCTACATTGTCAGAATTACTCTGAAGTATATAATCATCTGGCTTTCTTGCTAGTAGACCATATCATGTATCTGACATACAATTTTTATTATAACTTTTGAGGGAATTGGTATTTATTCAGAAGAATCGTTTGGTTCAGGACTCGGTTTTGTAACCTCTTTAACTTTCATCTTCTTGGTGGGGGTGTTCATGTCATCCTGGCTTGGAGCTTCTGTCCTTGGTCTTGGGGAATGGTTCATCAAGAGGATGCCATTTGTTCGTCATATTTACAATGCATCGAAACAAATTAGTTCTGCCATTTCACCTGGTATGCCTCCCCCTCCGAACAGAGTTTCTTTTCTGTGTATCAACCTTATTTATGAAATTTGATGATGCAGACCAGAGTAGTCAAGCCTTTAAAGAGGTTGCTATAATAAGGCATCCCCGCATTGGAGAGTATGCTTTTGGATTCATAACCTCATCTGTTGTCCTTCAGGTGTGTATACTCACTGTACATGTGGATTGAAACATTGATTATTGTTTCAAAACTTTGGAACAAGCATATGTTCTGTTTGACTTTGATATGCTTTATTTGAAAAGAATCCTTACCCATGGTACTCTCCCCCATTGTTTATTTTAAAAAATTTTCCTGTTGTGAATTATCTTCATTTCAATTGTTATAGAGTTTGTTTTACTTGTAATTTTTATATTTCTTGTTCCATTGTTGTTTTTTATATTACTTACAACTATAGTCGTGTTTATGCAAAACACCATTGTGCTACAATGGAATGTGTGGAAAACATTGTAGATAACTCCCACATCTTTCTATCGTGTACAAATAGATCATTAGCTGCAACCAAGTAGACAACTCCCACATACACCCTCTTTCTGTATTTGGGAAGAAAACTTTCTTAAGCTTCAAAGAGACGCATTTCCATAAGATATGATTTTGGAAAGAAAAAATTATGAAAATTCCCATTTTTGCAAGGAAACATCGAGAATAGGTTTTGCAACTTAACATCAATGAAAGTTATTTTCATAACTTCCTAAATTAGTTTAACAATCTTTTTCATTGATATTATTGCAATTTGTCAAATTATATCAGTTTCACATTTGAGCTTAAATTTCCTTTTAAATGCTCTCATCTTTTAGGGAGACCATCCTTGTGCTTATCTTATTTTCATCTCTTCATGACAGAACTATACTGGTGAAGAAGAACTTTACTGTGTTTACGTTCCAACAAACCACTTGTACATTGGTGACATCTTTTTGGTTAATTCCAAGGATGTAATCCGGCCTAACTTATCCGTACGAGAAGGAATTGGTGAGCAAAGATTTCCTTTACTTCAGGAGCCTATCATTTTGTACTTGAAAATGGCCCATGTTTATAAACTAAATGATTTTATTCCTTTGATTCTGAATACAGAAATTGTTGTATCTGGGGGAATGTCAATGCCTCAAATGTTGTCGACACTTGACTCACGCACGATACATGCCGACAGAACCTGACCAACCAGATACTGATAATCACAATTGAAGATGTGCTTCTATTTCAACGCACAATCTATTTCCTTCTGGACATGACTGGTAAAGCTTCAAAAAAGAAATGTTGCCAAAAGTTAAAAACTGTTGATCAGCCTTTGCTTGGGCCCTTTTATTCCATGTAAAATACAGATCTTTAGCTTCAGACAAACCACAAGAAGCACATTAATTTCTACTCATATAAGGCACGTTGTTGGCATTTTCTCCTTTGTGATGTAATGTTACTTGAATGAAATGCTTGATCTGACCAATGCCATGTTTGCAGAGTTTATATATTGTGATTATTTGAAGTTTGAATGAGAGAGAGAGAGAGAGTTGTGATGATCTACAAGTCATCTTCTTTTTGCATGGCGGTGGTTGCTGACAGCTCATGCCATGGACACATTGGAGAGGGGTAGTCTGGTTTTCCCAAATGTGCCAATAACTAGTGGGACCTTCTTGTTGGCAGGTCTTATTCTTCCCAACTGATAGCAGAAGGACAAGGCTTAAAACCAATTGGAAACTTACCTGACAATTCTGGTCTGAGGTCCTTTTCTAAGTACCGCCCATGCGCCCTTACTTTATTCTTATAAATTGTATCTGAAAACATAAAAAAACCTAACCATGTAGTTCCAGCTACATAAATAAAGCCGTGCCGCATTCATGTGTTTAGTCATAATATAACCCATGTGCTGCACAGGTGAATGAGCGTACATCTCTTTATCTCATTGTTCTAGCATCTTTGCAAGTTATGAACATTGACTACGATAATTAAGCACCTACTCCCCATTAACAAATATTAAGGTATTTTTGCACGCTTTGCTGACGGTGGTGTTCTTGTCTGACTGTGGATTATTTTTTAAAGATATCTGGCTCTAGGTTTTCCAGAATTGATTGGTAAGTAATGAAAAAGACACATTTATGCTGATTTCTTCCTTCCATGCAACCATAGACATGCTTCAATGGAAGATGGTTCCTGTGGAACAACAATCAGAATTCAGATGCTCGCAGTATTCCTCTGTGTTTTGCTGTAAAACAAAGAGAAAATGATTAAAATGGTTTATATCTTTTCTGTTATTGGTGGATAAATAGGGAGTATCATGGGTGTGTGGGCTGCAGGTATCCCTTCATATTCATATCATTATTTTATGTCTAAGGTCAAAACCAACAATAAAAATGCCAGCAACCATCATTATATAAATATAGATGGCATGATTAGTCCTTTACTTGAGGGAAGAGAGAAGGAAATGTTAGGTGGAATCTAGATAAAAAAAAAAAAAAATTATCATATCAAAAAAATCATTTCCAACCACCTCCTTCTTTTTGTTCTTCCCTTCAATTAGGATTGTGATTCTCCAATTTATCACAATTGTAAATGTCCAATTCTTTGATTTAGTCAATATGAAAATTATTTGGTTCAGTCCTTCAAATGCACATCAATTAGGGGATTTTGAATGGTATTTTTTCTTGAGAAGAACGGCAGTTAATCAATGGATTAAATCTTCTCTAATCTTCATGAAGTAGAAAAGACTGACAAGCTACATCTTTATTGGATTGTTACAGAAACGTTAGCAATGTTGGTAATGATTTAGATCTAAACTTTATTGTTCTTAGGAGATGAGTTAATGAAGTTAGACACAAAGGTGGAAGATAACTTACTGCTATCTGTTCAATTTCTCTTTATGTTTATTTCCTTTCTTTTGTTAGCTTCTCCAATTCTGATATTAAAATTCTTCTTCAATTCTGATTTCATAATTGGAGTAAATTTATCATGCACGAAAAAAAAATAAAATTCGAAATACTAAACTGTGGTAGATATACAAATGAGAAAAGCTTTCCATGTCTTCCACCAAACAAATATAAAATAAGATTAATCAGCCCATTAATTGTCGGTAAAAAAATAAATAAATGGTTGCTGATGACTAAACCTATTAATTATTTATAAAATATTTTATCGTTCCAAATTGTTAGAATTAAATTTATTTAAGTGGGGCCCACCGTTCGGTCTGCCGACACTCGGGTCGGAGGCACAGCGTGGACGACCCGAGCCACCGTCCGAAGCAAAACTCCAACCATCCGAGCCTCCTCCGCGTTATATACCCCACAGCGCTCACGCACGCACGACACAGTGTGAGCTACACTTGCAGGGGAGGGGTGAGAGAGAGAGGGAACAAGGGAGAGGGAGAGTGGGAGAGAGATCTGGAATCAAATGTCTGAGCTCTGGAACCAAATCCGCTCCGATCCCTACGAACAAGACAGTGGAGCGCTGAATCTGGGGTGGTGAATTCTGTTTGGTATGGAATTGGAGTCTCCCCTTCCCTCCAGTTTTTATGATTTTCTTTTGGGTGTCGAGAAGAATGGTTCCATTAACTTTGACGTGGGAAGCTGTGATTTTGAGTTTTGGGTTCATGTTTGAAGAGGTTCATTGGGGGGGGGGGGGGATCTCGTTCATCCCTGAACAAGAGAAGTTAGAGGGCGGTGGTTGTTGACGATGATCATGATGTTGGTGGTGGTGACGATGATGTTTGTGTGATTGTATCCGAAAAATTGCGGTTTTGGGTGGAATTCAAAGAGTCTTCTGCGCTTTCATCCCTTGAATTATGCGTCGTCAATCTTCCTATTGGTGTTTTTGAGCATTTTGTTTATGGTTGTTGATGGTCTCTGGAGATCTGTTTGCTTTCTGCAACCCAGCAACCGTTTCTTTACTCCCTTTCATTTTCTATATTCTGTAGTGGTGCTGATGAAGATGACACTTAATCAAACGTTTTGAGATCATCTGTTCTGTACATTTCTTCTGAACGAAGTATTGTATCTTACAGTTACTTTATTTGCTGCTTTTCTTCGAAACTCCCAGCTTTTTGCTGGTATTCTCAGTGTGCGTCTATTGTTCTTTTCTGGAGGAAACTGTGTCTTCTTCCATGTTGGTGTTGGGTGATTTTCCTTCCTTAACTTTCTGTTCTCCGTTTCCAATTGAATTTGAATTGTCTTTGACTGCAGTTTAGGTTGATTCAGACTATTTGTTTTCTTGGGTCTTCTGTTGGAATTTGTAGAAGCCTCTTCCTTTGCCAATGTAATGTAATTCTGTCGGTTTGAAAATCGTAACTCTCTATGCTTATAAATGCTTGTATCTTCAACAGGACTATTTTTTACTCCGAGAATTGATCAGTTGGATTTTGCGGGGTCGATAATCTTATATCTGAGTTTTGGGAAGAAATGATGCATGCTAAATCTGAATCTGATGTTACTAGCTTAGCTCCATCATCCCCTTCAAGGTCTCCAAAAAGAGCTGCCTACTATGTGCAGAGCCCTTCAAGGGATTCGCATGATGGCGATAAGTCCACGATGCAGGCTACTCCTGTCTACAATAGCCCGCTGGAATCCCCTGCTCACCCATCATTTGGCCGACACTCCAGGACTTCCTCTGGCAGCAGGTTTTCTGGGACTTTACGGTCTTGGTCCGGGAGGAAGATGAATAGGAAAAGGAATGAAAAGGGATGGAATGACAAAGGATGGCCTGAATGTAATGTGATCCAAGAGGAAGGGGCTTATGATGACCTTGATAAAGATAAGGGTCTTACAAGGCGTTGCCAGATTATGATTGGCTTTGTAGCCTTTGTTCTGTTCTTTACCACTCTTTGTCTTATAATCTGGGGTGCAACCAAGCAGTATAAACCAGATGTCGTAATAAAGGTATGAACTCCCAGTGGTGTTTATATTTCTCAATTCATTTTATATCTGATCAAGTTGTATGATACGTAGAATCTGTCTCCCAAATTTACACCTGAAATTGCAAAACAGTAAAATTAATTTGTAAGATTCAATGATATATGGTTTACGTCTTTAGATATTCTTATCATTGTCGAACTCCCTCTAGGAGATTAAATCTTTTTATTACTATAAAAAAGGCCCATGACATGAGATTCTACCAATGAAGGGTGTTGGAAAATGTCTCTGTGTACTCTTACCCCCGCAAGTAGAGCAACCATTTCTTAGAATGTAAAGCATTACTTTGAATCTTATCTTAATTTTGTGATCCATGGCAACTTTGCTTGAAAATAGATTAACCAATTTAATTTTTGCATCCTTTTGGGGCTCATACACTTGCTGAAGTGAACTCATATTTGGAATTCACCAAGAAATAAATCTGTAATTCTCCCATTGGATCGAGAAATCTATATGATCCAAACATCCTCTTTTTTTGTATTTGTGCTGCATTTGAAATTTTCGGATTTCTCACTATTCCCCCTCCCTGTGTCTTAGTAAATAATTGTTCTTCCGTAAGATCTATCCGATTGATGTTTATTTTTGATGCTTCCAGTGGTTCAGGATTTAATTTTTTAATTTTATTCCTATTTGACGATGTGGTCTGTTCTATGCTGGTATCTTCGTAGTTAATCTGCACACTTTTTGTTGCAGTCTCTGGCCGTGAACAATTTTTATGCTGGTGAAGGTACGGATCACACTGGTGTCCCTACAGACTTGATAA
Source organism: Cymodocea nodosa (assembly GCA_036874045.1). Classification (NCBI taxonomy): domain Eukaryota; kingdom Viridiplantae; phylum Streptophyta; class Magnoliopsida; order Alismatales; family Cymodoceaceae; genus Cymodocea; species Cymodocea nodosa. The sequence continues at coordinate 21,850,832 of CM072336.1, forward strand.
CAACCAATTGTTCGTTGAAATTGAGTGTGTACAATTCGGCTCCAACTTTTGGTATCCATGTATCTTCAAGTCCAATGGATATCAAGTTTTCTGACATCCCAGTTGCCACGGGACAGGTAAATTTTATGCATATAATCAACTCAAGGTTGCTTAACTTGTAATTTATCTGTTCAGTGGAGTGAAAAAGCTACTCATTCTAGTCCAGTTTGCTAATCAGTGATTATACTCTAGCTCAGAAATCATACTTCTGAAATCTGTGCTGATCACAATCTTATAATTTGAATTCTACATGTGGCCACAGCTGGAGAGGCTATACGTTTCCCAGAAAAGCAGGCGCACTGTATCTGTTGTCATAGGAGGCCAGAAGGTCCCTGTCTATGGAGCAAGCTCTGGACTTTCCCTTTCGAAAACTGGAGGTCCAGTACCACTGACACTGGAGTTCAACATCATAACTCGTGGTTATGTTGTTGGGAAACTTGTGAAGACGACACACAAGAAGCACATTTCTTGCAAATTTAAAGTGGATTCTGCAAAGACCAAAACACTCAAGTTCTCAAAGAGTACTTGCACCTACGCTTGAGTCCCACTTGTGATGGAGGAAAATGAAGATTCCTGATCCAAACAAAGGACTCTGTATTCTGATATCTGTAGTGAAGCCATGAGATACACATTTGTTTTACTCATATAGCTTTAATAAAGCTCGTGTTCTTTGTTTGAGTTTTCTCTATCTACATTTGTAAATTTTCCAAGAGTTTGAATTTTTCTTGAAAGAAAGTAATTGTAGAGAATTTCTCGTTGGCAATGGAAATGAATTTTCTAGTGTTGAGTGTGCTATTGGTTTCTATGGTTAATTTGTTGGTCATATGGCAATGAGCATGGTGTGCATTGTTGAGAGCAAGATGAGTGTGATATAAGATTTGAATGCTGATAAAGAACATGCCATACTTCTAGTCAATCCAACCACTTCAAATCAACAACCTAATTTTGTTGATGTCCAACGCAAGAAACAAATCTGACAATGGCAGCTCTGGATGGAGTGGCTGCCACTTGCATATGTATATATGTATGTATGCACGCATGCATTAAAGGCCAACTAATGATATAGGGTTTAGGGTTTCTAAAACCAAGTTGGGTCTCTGTTCCTTCCTTGTGTTGCTTTCCTGGTCTTCCCTGTCTACTGCAGATCTCAAGTGGAAAATCTGATTTCCTTCCCAAGATGGCCAACAGTTGAGAATTTATATTTATCAAGAAAAAATCTTAATAAAAATTATGTTATGAAACAGCCGATTCTTCATTTATTAACCATCGTCTCAAATAGAACACTTCCAGAATGTAACAGTTCACTTTCCATTTATTAATTTTTTCCTATCTTATGAATATTATTAAATGTCATGTACGAAAGAAAACAACCCACAAACTTCACAGATCTATTCCACCACGCCCTGAGAAGTCTACGTCCAAAAAGCCCAAACTTTTTCCTTTGTACCCACAGGTCTGGTCCCCAGAATCCTCCGACAAAGAGAAGGACTTGCTTGCCAAAATCCAATCTTTCCTCCTCTCCTGAGCTCAAAAACCTCAGATCGACCACGTCAAATGATGCCCACCCCCAGACCGAGAGCCATTTCCATCAATTTGGTACCCACCATCCCTCTACTACTGCTGATACTACTCTTGGCCAAGCTCCCCCCTCCCATTGCCCCTGCAGCTGGCGCCGTCGACGACGACGACGACGTTGACGGGCTAGAGGAGCTACTCGCGGTGGACGAGGAGCTGGAGCGGCAGGGCGATTTGGGCCCTGTGCACTCGAAGGAGGCGGAGGTGTTGAGGAGGGCACAGGAGATCGTGGTGGAGATCCGGAACGACAACGCGAGGAAGGTGGTGGACGGGAACGCGTACGTCATGGTGCTGGGGTACGCGCCGTGGTGCGAGAGGAGCGCCGAGCTGATGCCGCGGTTCGCGGAGGCGGCGACGAGGCTGAGGGAGATGGGGAACCCGGTGGTGATGGCCAAGGTCGACGCCGAGAGATACACGAAGGCGGCGGCCTTGTTTGGGATCAAGGGTTTCCCGACATTGTTGCTGTTTGTCAATGGGAGCTCGATGGCGTATCGTGGAGGATTCACGACGTGAGTAGCTTTTGCCCTTCGGCTTTCAAAACAACAATTCTTCACGGCTTTTGTTTGAATTTTTTTCGAGTTCAGCATTGTTCGAAGATTAAACCTCAACTAATACATGATAAATCTTTTTATTCGTCACCAATTGGCTTTGAGTTAAAATTTCTCATGATATAGAATATATCATGCACATTTACTCGTGGCAGGCATGAAATAAGCTACAAGTGAGAAAAAGTGCTCTAATTGTCTCATGATTAAAATGCTACAAGTGTTTATTTTACAATTTAAGATATATGAATTGGAAATCTACCAATAAGAAAAATTGTATCCGAAATAAATGCTTATAGAAAAGAAGTATCTAATTATTTTAGATGCAATCTTCACAGTTAATATATTTTAATTTGATGTATCTAAACACGATAGGATAAGTATCTAGTTATATTAGGTACAACAACAATAATTCAAGTCATAATTTTACGTGAAGTCGGTTACATAAATCTTTTTCTTTAAGTGTATATTAACTGCCTACAGGGAAAAAAATCTTGTAGGCACCATATACATTTGGTCTGATACATGTTTGTTTGACAAAACGGACCGTGGTGTTCAAGTATTAGTGAATACTTAAGTGAGAATGCAGATAGGAAATTCTGCCTTCCTGTTGAAATCATTGGGCTCTGCATGCTTGGATTTTAGTTGTTTTTCATGTTGGCTTTCATACTTACCTTTCTTCTATGATCTTGGATGGGTGTCAGGGAGGAAATATTGATTTGGGTCAGAAAAAAGACAGGCTTTCCCACCATTAGATTGTCTTCAGTAGCTGCTGCGAAAGAGATCCTCACAAGGCACCATGAATTTGTTATTGGTTTCTTTGAAAATTTTGAGGTATGGAGGGTTCTTGTCACCTTTGGTTATGTTAGAATTTTTGCAATTTTAACCACAGATTCTTTTTTTTTTTTTTTTTTTTTTTTCAAATTTTTACTTTTAAAGGCATGAAATGTTAAAACTTGTAAGGTGAGAAATGTTAAATGGTTGAAAAGAAAACATATAGGCACCAATGAAACCGTTCCATAAGATCCCTGAGTGAACACCCACTCTCTCAACGATTAAGTACAATCATTACACAAGGGATATGAGTGACTACAATACCATGTTCCTCCGGTGCATTTTTCTATTGCACTATTCTCTATTTTCTCATGTTATTGCTGCTTTTTTTAGGGATCAGAATACACTGAATTTGTGAAAGCAGCAACTGCTGATGATGAAATTCAATTTGTTGAAACCAATGAGGCCAAAATTGCTGAAGTTCTTTTTCCAGATATTGGGCACAAAACTAATTTCCTTGGACTTGTCAAAACTGAGCCTGAGAAGTTAGTCAAATTCGGTGAGTGTTCATGATGACATAATGAAGTTTCTCCAAACCTTTTTCATGTCTTAATGATGTTTGTTGCTTGCTTGATAGTGCAGTCATACTACTGTTTAACAGGATAATTTGTCAACTTGCACGTCAGAATATACACGAATATGTCATATTATATAATACAATAACACAGAATTCAAGTAATTATTAGTGAGAATATACATACACTAGCTGATGCCACAAAAATGGGTAAACTCATTGTACAAATCTCCCACTAATGTGGGTGTGGGAAGGGTCAAATTATACACAACCTTTTTTGATCAAGTATGTTCCAGTTGTACACATCCTTTAGTTGATGTGTCACTAATCTCTGAAAAAGGTTGGCTACGTATTCTTTTTCCTCCTGATACATTAAACTTTCCTCTTTGCAGATGAAGTATTTGAGGAGGGAAAAATATTGAAATTTGTAGGATACAACAAATTCCCATTGGTTACAACCATGACAGAGCTCAATTCTGGCAAGATATACTCCAGTCCTATAAAACTTCAGGTTGCTATTTTTATGGTTACATCATGGCATAAAATATGGTTCTGTTAGGTTTATCTTGAACTTTATGTGCCTTAAACCAGCAGGAAGTCACTATAATGTCATGGACAATAATGTCAGATGCGTTCAAGTGCATGACATAAGCTTTACAGTATTTTTTGTTCTGGTTAAGTCTGCATTTTTGTATAGTTTTTGCATCTTATATCTGTTATAGTGGTATATCACGTTTATACTGTTCCTTAAAAACTTAACAATCACCAATATGATATTCATAATATTCTTATTTTTTCTATGGATAGGTGGATACCTTGGTATAATTCTGTCATTTTGTTGGTAACATGGACTTACAATCAATGAAAATATGAAACGCTGTGAGGAGATTCGCTGATCACATTATATCTTCTTACTTATGTTTGATAAATTAAGGATTTTGATGCAAATTCCTTTGTTAAAAGAGGGAATTGGTATATGTTGTCTTCCTGCTGGTTTGTATTTCATGGATAATTGAAGAGAAAGACGTACTCTTAAAAAAACATTCAGAACCTAGCTCATTACTTTTGATCCCAAGTTAGCAAACTTCAAGCTGAATATATAGAATTCCCACTTGTTTTTATCTGCCTCAGACTTGTCCTATTACGTCTGTGTCTTATGTACATTGTGCTTGCCTTGATGTCAGTTTTTCTTTCAGATTTTTTTGATTGCAGATTCTGTTGATTTCAAGAAGCTTCTCTTGCTTTTTCAAGATGCTGCAATAAAATTTAAGACAAAGGTACTTAATCATTTAATTTCTATGCTAGGTATATATAAAGTAGATGTATTTTTATTGATCTAATTTCTGGGTGCAGATCATGTTTATTTATGTTGATGCTTCAGAGGATAACCTTGCCAAGCCCTTTCTAACTTTATTTGGGATTGAATCAGATGAGCCCAAAGTAAGAATCTCACCAACACATCTGCTTCTACCATCTAATGTGACGAATATGGTATTTCCACAGATTTACACTGGCATGTGGAGTGATGCAAAAAAAAAACCCAGACATGTGGAACTCTTTTTAACGTGAATCAATATTTTGGTTAAGTGATATGATGCATTTCACTTTCATGAGGAAAACATGGAGATTTGGACTGGATATCTTTGTGAAAGTGAAATATTCAATTGGACCTTGGGCAGCCTACGAAATAAAATCATAATGATAGTATTGTCAGCACAATCGATGTGCTTCATTAATCCCATCCTGAAAATTCTATGGTATCCATGTTTTGTCTCACAAAACAGTAACTAGCAATTGGTGATTATCAAATCTTTCTATCCATATTTTTAAATTGATGACCAAGATTTAAAAGTTTTAATAACTTCATGGATATCATAGACATGTTTAAAAATATTTTTTGAGAAAAAATGTGTTAACTGTTGTGAAGGTTTGGAGAAAAAGGATGTACTATTGTGAGAGGAAATCATGTTGAAGGTAATTAATCAGAGATATGACAAGAGCAAGAGTAGCTTCAAGCTTTCTTTGTTGAAGGCATGAAGCTGTTCTTATCAAGTGTCTTAAGGTATCTGTTGGAGAGTGGTTGAAATATTATTCTCGTTCTTGCTGAATCTCCTGATGACACTTCATGCATCCTTGTGAATTTTAGTTCTTCTGCTGTTAGTCCTAAATATCAGGGGTAATTTCTGAGGAACCAAAAAGGAGCCTAGCATACTGATTTTTATCCCATACTCTATAGAGTTTTTCATATAGACATTTGATATTTGAAACCTAAGGAATTCGGTGAAATGCTTCCCACAGGTTATTCCTAATCAATAATGGAAGATTACTGGTACTTTGTTTGTCTGCATGCTTATTACCAGACTATGATGCTACGTGTATCCTGCCTTTGGATTGAAACACCAATAGGGTCAAGCTGACATTGTTTTTCATATAGGTAGTTGCCTTTAATGGCAACATCGGGGAAAAATATATGCTAGAGTCAGATCTTACAGCAGAAAATATAGATGTAAGTTGCTGGCATTATGTTTTCTTTTGGTAACTCTTAACACTTGTAGTTACTGATTTTAGTCTTCGGTCAGGAATTCTGCTCCAAACTTTTGCATGGTGCTCTCAAAAAACATTTTAAATCAGAACCAATCCCGGAAGAGGTAAGTATTTTTTTTTTTCATTAACTTGGTTTCAGAAGAGCATATGCATTTAACCATTGAGATTTGTTATACCCTTCATCTCCTAAAACCAAAACCAGTTGAATCAGCCATGCCATTCCTTTTAGCTGATACAGCAATTTTCTGATATGTATGAAGATATTAATCATACTTGCAAATCGTAAAAGCTTATTCCATATCAATATTTACTTCAACCTGCAAAATCCGTTAACTCCTATGATGCAATTCTTGAACCAGTGAACTACTGTTTTTACCTAATATCAGTAATTCCTTGATCTCATAATGATGCAGAAGGAAATTGTCGAGAAGGTGGTGGGGAAGACATTTGACGCGATGGTGTTGGATAATAATGCAAACGTACTGTTGGAGGTAGCCATATTTCAATATTGGCATGGTTCCCATCCTTCCTGCTAAGCTACTGTATCCGTTTTCCTTATCATTCTAAAAGCCTTTTGTGATGGCAATGGCAAATGAAGATCTACACTCCATGGTGCATGGATTGTGAAGCCGCGACTAAACAAGTTCAAAAGCTTGCCAAACATTTCGAAGGGTACAATGACCTAATTTTCGCCAGAATAGATGGATCTCTGAATGAGCACCCGAAGTTGCAGGTAAATGACATTCACAACACTTCCTCAAAGAAACAAATCGTTTGGTGACAACATCATTTTTTAATGTAGATCGTATACCCAGCATTCCACGGATTGTGTCTTGATAAGCCAACAAATTGATGTTGGTCTTCAGTTAGTAGGCACATGAACAGGATAAGCATGAGGTGGATATAGACATCTTTATTTGTCAAACTTAGTAAAAGGTTGGGGTATATAACTTACAGGTTAAAGGGTACAATGTTGGTTAATAAGAAATGGATAAACATCTTTATCTGCATTAAACAAGATGGAGCGAAACAAATAGCAAATAGAAATCTACCCCCTTTTTTAGGCCTGGCCTTTAGGTTTTGAATTCATCTTTAGCTTGGAAAGCACGGAATTACACACAGGGTTTTCTGTATTTCCTTTTTTTGCAGGCAAACGCTTACCCGACTTTGCTATTTTATCCTTCAGGAGCCAAATCAAATCCGGTAACAGATCCCGTTTGCCATACTCTGTTTTGCTTGAATTTGCATAAAATATTCTGAGGCTTCTTTCCTTTCTTATTACCATTTCCAGATCAAAATCTCCGAGAAAACAAGTTTGAAGGGCATGAAAGCTCTCATCATAAAACATTTGAAATCGGAAGATGACAAGTCTGTTGAAGACCAGAAGAGCAAAGATGAGCTATAGCCTATAAGGATGAAATGAGACTTATTTTCTTCTTGAACATAATATCAACCATGGCTTATACAACATAGATTGATGGTATAACTGATAGATATGTAACAAATTGTAAACGACAGATGCTTTGTGGTGATGTGCGTGCACTATCTCCAATACACAAGCAATGACAACAATTTGTAAGGACTTCATGCTTGCCAATCTGTTCAACTTTAATCATTTTTCTTAAAGCCCAGAGAGACCGGGGAATCAATTGTTGAATGCAACTTGTGAGAATCAAATTTTTAAATATCTGCTACTCAAAATTAGTACTATTGTTGCATTTCATGTTTTCATGCTTTCACTTCACGATGAAAACACTTGCGTTTATAAAAGGGAAGGTGTCCACTTTGGATTTTGCCAGACTCACATGGTGGCTGTTTCATGAATTGTGATATCGTCTTTGGAGATATATGGGAATTTCAGGGGGGAAATTTTTTTATAATATATCTGATCATATATCCATCAACAAAATCATTAAACAAAACAAATCCTTGGAAAGTAATATTTTTATATGATTTGAAAGATCTCTGGTCGAATTATTAACTAATCTCCTGTCAGTAATTCAGGGAACATTTCTTCCCAAAATAGATTTTTCCTCCAGAATAAATTTTTATACATTAGTTCCTCATGTTTATGGTGACCATTTTGTTAGTTCCTAATGTTCATGGGCACCATAATTTTCTGTACATACTGTTAATATTAAATCTTGACCATTTATGTAAATAAATATGGAGTACATCTTATAACTGTGAACAAATACTTGCAACCACCATTATATCAATAAGAGATTATTGGATAACATAAAATATTCTTAATATAAAAAGATGCCTATGGTATCTTGATTGGTACAACAAATTTTTTATTACGTAACAATATTTAAGACTCAACCATTGATGTGGACAAATGTTTGTTAGGAAAAATACAAATTCCAGTGTACTAAAAAATATTCATGATTTGACCGTGAAATGAAAAATAACATTACTGTGATAGAAGGGAAAAATGCAATTATTATATAGAAATGTAGTTCATGATTTTTGAAATTGATAGGGAAGCTAAGGCAGAATTTTCTTAATTTTTTTGTGCGATACCCCACAGGCTCGAAAACTAGAGCACGGATAATCAATCGAGGAAATGAAAGATCAAGGATAGAATGGAAGAAGACTGCAGGAAAGAACGCATGTGTCTCAGTACCATCTATGCATCATACTTGCAGAGATTGTCGAAGCCCATGTACTCATGATTGCCAATCTTGTGGACCATGTTTGAGATCCCAACTCCGCCTGCCGAACATAACAAGCTCATCAGGGCATGACCTCACGGAAAACAATCTAGATAATGTAGTTGATCTTTCCTTGTCATAGAAGGTTTAAACAAGAATAAATATTGAATTTAAATCCAAACAAAAATATTACCGACGTAAGAAAAAGAACATTTCAAAAAAAGACAACGTGCACATACCCAATGATATGGCGCTGACGAAGATCGTGAAGGCCAGGATGAAGATGATGAGGGAAGCCCTCCCTAGGAAGTTGATTATCTTTCTCACGACATGCTGTCCAACAAGTGCAGCAACCATGGCCACGATGGTAAAGTAAAGGGCTGGGAATCAACAGAATCGCATGGGTCAGGTCATGGGTATTATGTATCAATGGATGAGTTTAAGTAGGTGCTAAATTGATTCAAATAGTAGCTCAAAGAAGCTAATCAACTCACTAGTATTATGACATATCTGCCTCTCTCTCACAGAATTTTAATGACTTGAGAATTCAGAAAATGAAGAGAACTCTACCGTATGGTACTGGGAAACGCTTCAGAAGATAATATTCTACAACAGACATTGATGCAGAGAACGTCATGGCAAAGGTGGCTGTGGCACTAGAAACCTGCAGAAAAAGACAAGGTGGTTTAACTGTTCAAGGCACGAACATGATGCAAAGAAGTCTGCCAAAGACAAAAATAATCAATCCAGAAACGTAAGCCAACGCCACGTTCCTTTTTTTTTTTGACATTTGGAAAGAATGCAAATCATGATCAATTTGGTAATTGGGATATCATTGAACTGCAATTACTTAAGAAATAAAATTACTCATAATGAAAAGAATGCTGAGAGTGGAGGTAGAATACATAGAAATGGTCACACAATGTAGGATAAATCTTACCGACAGAAAATAAATAGAAAGAATCAGTTTGAACAGGAATTGGAATGTCACGATGAACATACAATATATCTTTTATAAACAACGATAGCTGCAAAATATAAAATCGAGGAAAAAGATATATTCTTTATGATAATTTGAAAAGGGAAAGGAGCAAACCTGAGGAGGAACACCCAATTCCAAAAAAACAGGTCCCATAATGAAGCCACCACCCAGTCCTAGCAGACCTCCAACCATGCCAGCAACCAAACCAAGACAGCAGTACACAAGTAACTGATTGACTTTCCACTCTGTTACCTGATTTCCCTTTGATGAGATCACTCTCTTCCCACAGTACAAACTGACAGCCTCATACAAGGTCACACCCACAGCAATGGGAATCTGCATGACGTCGAAGTCACAATCAAATGCGAAGGAAACAGTAAGCTTCTCATATCCAAAAAGAAAGCAGAAGTACCTGTAATAAGTTCAAAACCCAGTACCATACGGAACAAGTTTTGGTGTATTCCTGCACCCAATGTCATATAAACAGACGTCAAATCGGACAGCTACATTTACAGGAAAAAAGAAAGAAATTGTTTAAGGTGAAGGACGGCTACCTTGGATACCTGAAGTATCAGGAAAGTCATCCATACAAATACAAGAAGGCCAAGCTCCTTCCAATACACATTCTCGATTATCGACACCTACAGTGGGCACAAAATTTGGCCATTAACAGCTAAAATAGACTGACAAAAGTAACCAATTTGCATGAAAATTTAACGACCTCTTCAGCCTTGCCCTCTTCGCTACCACCACTTCCAGGTCCACTGGGTAGAGGCTTATAATCCAGTCCAACCCCTCCTGATTAAGCAACAAAGAAAAGGAACTTAACAAAGAAGGAGTATGGTAAATTCCAAACAAATTAGAATAACATACATTGTGATGGTAAGAGATCAATTTACCATTTCCAGCAGAACGACTTGCAGCCTCCTGGAATTCATAAGAAAGAAGATTATCAGATCTTTTATTTAGTAGAAAAGAAAAGTTTTAGTAACCAACTAAGGGATCAAGGACCATTACACTCTTGATGATTGTCTCTTTCTTCCATGTATCAATTCCTTTTAGAAATGCCTTGGTTGATGTACCTATACAAGACAGGTAAAGCCATCACGTATATATTTTATGGTGGCCATAATTATTACAGAAATTTAGAAGCAACACGTAAATTACCTATGAAAAGAATAATTAAAAGAACTGTAACCATCCAATCGGCAAAAATAACATTGAATACAACTCCAAGACTAATTCCAAGCATGAGCATTGGCTGAAAGAGCAGAGCCAAGTCGTAGTCAATGATTGGAAGGGGAAGAGTGGGATGCCTTAGCTTGAGATTGTAGTAGACGGTAGATCCTGCAGCACCCATGATCATACCTGTCCATATAAATGATATGGTCATAACTCATAATTTGCAGCAAGACTTTCTAACCATAGAACACCTCCTCTCCTTTTCTTTTTCGGGCTAGATGTATTAGACAAATGGGCTCCAAAAGCTTATATCCAAGGCAACAAAACATGAGAAAACATAATATTGTAGAAATGTGAGACATCCAAATTAAAATCAATTAACCATGAGGGGAAAGATCTCTTTTATATTTAGTGTAGAATTCCTTATTTTCATTTCTAATACAAGATTATTCCAACATTTTCATTCAAATGTGATATTTTTTAGATCTTAAAAGTGTTTTTATTTTTAATCGAATGAATATGTAAGGGGCTTTAAAAAAAAAAACGTAAGGGCTAGACTAAAAACCTATATTAGACTCTGGTACCATATGTGAGACATCCAATTCAAAATAAATTGACTATGAATAAAGAGATCTTCTTTTATTTATGACTATCACTTCAGGTTTAATATTTTTGCATCAGACAGAAATCACAAGCTTTCAACTGGACTTCGGACGGAATAGGAATCATTGACGTTATGCATCAATCTCATGATTGCCATGAACTAAGTCTTGGGATAGCCACAAATAGCACAGTTGCACAGGCCCATGCACAATCTGCGAGGCAAATGGTTCACATATTTTAATAAAAAAAGGAGCATATTAATCATGGATACAAGATCCATCGGGTGGAGAAGTTAACAAGGACACCATACTCAACCAAAGAAAAGAGAAGCTTTGAGCTGGACAAACAAGCAATCTGGGAGAACATAAATCCAAAGATTGGCTGAAGTCCATGAAAGAAATAATTTCAAGAAGAAGTTTCATGCGTGCCCTTACATTTTGAGATTGCAGTCGAAGACTTTGCATCGAATCCGATGATGAGAGTGAGCATTGGAACGAAGATGCCACCACCTCCGACACCCCCGACGCTGCCGAAGGCCGCCCCAAGGAACCCAACGACAGAACCCAGCACGATTTCCCATCCAAACTTCAAAGGCTGCAAGAACCAACATCATCTCGATGCTCAAAATTACCGACAATAATAATCAGCGACAGCGATCCTCGTCCATTACATGGATAAGAGGAACCAGTAAGACAGACAGAGAGGGAAAGCACGCACCGGCCAGACGTGTTGGTAACCGGAATCGTCAGATTGCCACAAAAAATTCGCGACTTTGTGAAAATAATCGGACGTTGGCTCAACTCGGCTTGTAGGTGACCTCAAAGAACCAGCGCTCGTCGGGCCACGGTTTGCCGAAACAAAGGCGGATGCCAACAGAACGCCGGTGGTGACTACACAAGCCCACTTCAAAATCCCCTCCCATTTCACTCCAGAAGAATCCATTGAACAAACCAAAAAGAAATTTAAGTGTGGATCCCGCTTTCTGCTTTTAATTTCAAAGAATTTCTTCCAAAGGAAGGTTGCTAAAAACGATAAAAAACTTTCCCTGGTCCCGCGGATGACACCTTTATCCACTCCTGCGCCGTGCCAACCTCGTCGTGCTCCTCGACGAGAAATGGGACGAAAAAGAAATAATACACCTCCTTCCCAACTCCCCTCCCACACCTACTGGATTTCCAACAAGACGCAAATCGAGAAACCAGAGAACGACAGGAAAACAACCACCACCGACCTCAAGGAGCCAATACCCAGAACCGAAAACAGACCCGGGACCCTCGGAGTTATGACGTGGAAGGAGGGGACGACCACCTCGAGATTCACGCTGCGAGCGATGGTGCAGGAGATGGGTCGGTTTGATCGATGATTCGGCAGACTGGATGCGAGTTTGGCGATGGAGAAGCCCGAACTTTCCTCTCTTTCCCTCGTCTCCTCTCGCGCGCGCGCAGAAAACACGAACCAGAGGAAGAGTCAAAGCAGGCCGGCGACGCCGCAACGGGGAAGGAGTGGGGAAACTTATCGCAGAGGAGAATTTGTGAATAAGTCCCTGTAGTTTTAGATATGGCGGGCAGAGGGAGGACGTGTACGGGAGAAAAGAAAAAAAAGCAAATCACGACAAAGCCCAACTTTGTTTTTCCATTGTTTTTGCCGCCTGTACGACACAAAATTGCACATGTACCGCTGTCATGGAAAATATGTTATGATGTCTGACGAAATTTTGATTTATTTTAAGATTTTTTATAATGTTTATAAATTTTTATATTGACAAATTTTAAAGATGCTAATTACATATTAAAATGTTTATGACCTTCTATGACGTACACAAACAATTAATTATTCTATTTCTTTTCTGTCACATGTGTAAATACCTTCTTTTTTTTTTTTGGTCCAACTTTACTAACTCGTCGTTTGTCATGTCTTTCTAGCTTTCTATCGTACATAAATAGACGACAAACATGAATTGACACAATAAGCGTTGATAGGTGGTCCAACCGAATGGCATCTCTTTTTTACATGACTGGCGTTTTGTCTACGTCTTTTAAGTGAATGATTTTAAAAGTTTTGGATTTTACGTAATCAAGATTTTGGGAAATTTTAATTTTCCCAAACGCCTGTGAAGGTTTCTAAACAAATTTTTTTTTTTTTAAAATAACTTCCGCGGACATCCATCCGGTAACGAACGGCGGTGATTTAAAAATTTTAAAAAATAGCACAAAAGCCAAATTTTATTATTATTCCCCCTTCGATTTTATTTCTCTCTCCAAGGTTTACGTCGGCAGCGACTCGAGGGCCATCGACGTGGGTGATTTTCTCGAGCTTACGTCGCTTGCGTGGTAGGAGGTGTGCTGCGTCTCCGTCCAGTCGTTTGCGTGCGGAGAGGTGAGCTGTCGAAGTTCCGTGGAAGAGGAAGATTGGGTACTCCCTTGGAGTCATTTTCTTACGTGTTTGCAAGAAGGAATGACTTTAGATTAGAAATTAACTGTAAGTATTTTTTTTTCCTTCAGTTATGTCAAAGATTATTACTTACAGTGGATGTTACCTAATTTTAATTGTGATATATAATTGATCATTGAAATGCATAATTGTATTTTTACCTAATATTATTTATGCTACGTGATTTATCGATGACATGCATGGTTATTTTGTTGTTTTGAAGTACATAACCAAATTGTTGCTTAAATGAAAAGTAAAATATGCCTATTCTTATTGTATTTTTAATTATCATGTGAGTGAAAAATGCAAACATATGTCAAAAGCTTCTTTTTGTCTAATTTGGAATGAATTACACATGTGCTGGCACATAAATTTTGTTAATAAATACCTGTTATTGAGATAAACTAAGATATGCTTAAATAGCTCATTTGGGAGTTAGTTAATTTATGTATGTGATTGATGTTAATCTTTATGATGAGTTGAAAGGCTTATCGAAAACAAGTCAAATGTAGATAATTTATGGAAAGAAAATCTTTACGGTATAAATAGCATTATTATTATTATAATTATGCTTGATAGATGAGTCTAAGATCATTATCTATTACATTTACTTATTACTTTAAAATAGTTGTAATCAAAAATATATGTTTTTATTTTTTATCCTCTAAGAGTATCTATAGAGATGATAACATGTGAGTCATAATAGATATTCAAAGGTATACACTAGGAGCATCTAAGAAGGTGAAAGTTTGTAGAGACGTTGTTAGGCCCCAACATAGTAGATTTCTTCAAATATCATGTATTTTAAAGGTACCCTAAGTAGCATCATCCACCAATTTGATTGAGATTACTAATTGAGGCAAGACTCACAATATTGATATATGAATTGAGTAAGTAGTGCACACACCTACAACTTGCTAATGCTTGAGTAGAACCAACACTACTGCGCATAGACACTACACGAGAATTTCCCAAATGATCACCTATCCTGATTTTACTCCTACCTAAACACAGTTAATTCTAGAGTTCTTACAAGAGTGGGTGTTTAGTAGTAGGTGTAAATATACTTATTAAAAACTATATATGATGTATGAATTAAAGGACTCAAGCTTCATACAATATATGATATGATATGATACATGAATTGACAAGTCCCATCACAAGGTGGTATATGACTGAATGTAAATATTTAAGGATAAACATATTATGACAATTATATGATAAGATTTGTATAGATATTTGATGTTCTTTATTTTTAACTATGACATTGTGTCATTTGTTAACTTTTTTGTATTGTATAAGTAGTATATATTTTTTATACATAAGATTATACTTACTGAGTTTTATGATTGTTTTAGATTCAAACCTCAAGACATAAAGTAACTCATGATTATAGGACATTTGCAGGAATAAATTACCTTTAAGTGGTGATCATAATTTTGTTGTTGTATGACCAAAGATAAATGTAGAATTATATATATATGTGAAAATGTTTCTGTATACATATGTGTAAATAGTTGTATATTTCTGAAACCAAACTACATCTTATAAATTATGTTTTGATTTCTGTTATTATATATTTTTAGATCTATAGCAAAATTAGGTACCTTTGCCTAACAAAATAAAAGAGGAAGATTTTTCACATTTTTATTTGAAAATATGTAAATTTTCTTCTTCTATTTTATGGTAGTTGTCATCCCTGAATTATTTAGGATGTGTTAATTAATTGGCATTAGAGTGCAAGATTGACTTTTGAAAGTAAGGCCTAATTAAAATGGGAGATGTATATTTTTATTAGTTGCCCATTATATTAATGTTGTGGCTTCTTGTTACAAGAATAGACAAGGAGTGTGAAGAATCCACTAGTTTGGAGTGAACCTAAGTCCTTTACCCTTTCGGGAGAAGTCTCCAAATGTGGATCAGATTGTAGAGAGTGTAGTGTAAGGACATAAACTAAAGCACAAGCCCACAACAAGATTTTCTAAAGCTTGTGCCACCAACCTTTACAAGAATAGCTAATGATCTAATGGAGGTACATAAGTGGGTATTGAAAAAGTATTTAGAGTCTTTCCTTGTAGCAAACATACAGATAGATGATTAATGAGAGCAAACTACTCATATTTCGGAGGATATGCTACATGCCTACATGATTGATTTGCGTAGATCTTGAGATAAGCATTTTGCTTTGATAGAATTTACCTATAATAATAGTTATCAAACCAACATACATATAACTTCATATGACATGCTTTATGGTAGAAAGTGCAAGACTTCTATATGTTGGGATGAGTTAGGAGAGAAAAAAATGGTCAAGCCGAAAATTATATAGGATGTAGTAGAAAAGGTACAATTGATTAGAAAATGACTCATATTAGCCCAAAATAGTAGAAAAGTTATATTAGCATTAGAAGAAGACCCTTGGAATTCTAAGTTGGAGATCGAGTCTTCCATAATGTCATGTTTACTAAGGGTATTACAAGATTTTGAATTTAGGAAAAACTCAATCCTCAATATATTGGGTCATTTGAAATTATGAGTAGAGTTGATTCCATGGCCTATAAATTCTATTTAAAATATATATCTTCTCAAATCTAGAGTCATTCATGTGACGATTTTAAATATATATATATATATATATTTTCGTTGAAAATGGTAGAAGAGTAGAGAAACCTTAAGAGACTTTTGTTATAGTCGTAAAAAGAATGAACGGCAGAATCTTATTTATATATTTATAAAGTTGACTTTTTTAACTTATTTTTTTAAAGTGTGAATTAATTAATATTTTTATTTATGACACTATTTTATTATTGTAAATGACTTTTACACCTTTTATTGTTTGCCAAACTTACTAAATTAAACAAAATAGTGTTGTATTAGAGTAAAAGTTTTGATCAATATGATTATCTATTTTAAAAAAGAGTAAACTTTTTCAAATATAATGTGACGAAAAGAAAATAACTCTAAAGTAGGAATTACTTTTAGACAGCTCCAACAATATCCGAAAATGAAGTGCTTATCCCAGAAGTGAAATGTATATATGATGATACCTTTTTTTTTGTTAGGAAACAAAAGAAACCCTAAAAACATGATTTTGGATTATTCAGAAAGCTCACACTTCCAAGTAACCCATTTTTACCAAACATATTATTAATACAATAAATAGTCATCATTTAAGAATTAATTAGTTTTATCTCCATCCCATCCTCCCCCCACCCAACCAAAAAAGGAAAAACATGAGACATGAGGCAGGTGGAGAAATAAAAATGAGACGCAGACGTGAAGGCAGCGTGGCTGATCATCAGATTGAAATAAATTCCACATGTCCCATTTGATGATGTAAAACACAAAAAGGATAAGGACGAGTCTTGCATCAAATCTATCTTCCTGAGGAGTCTCATGCAATCTGAAGTATAATATTCTCACTTGATACCAACAAATTACCACAGTTCATCTTTCACTTTCTTACGAGAGAAGAAATTCCATGCTTAAAAACATTACGAAAAGATAACACACACACACACACACACACACACACACATATATATATATTCTAGATTTAAGATTCTAGAATACGTAGATGTGAAAGCAACGTGGCTGAACATCAGATTGAAATAAATTCCAAAGTCCTATTTGATGATGTAAAACCCAAAAAGGATAAGGATGAGTCTTGCATCCAATCTAACTTCCCGAGGAGTCTCATGCAATGTGAAATATAATATTCTCACTTGATACCAACAAAATACCACAGTTGATCTTTCACCTTCTTACGAGACAAGAAATTCCATGTTCAAAAACATTATGAAAAGATAACATATATATATATATATTCTAGATTTTTATACAAAATCACGTGCAATTGGATATTTTTCCAAACTCAACTAGTACCACTTTTTAGGACAATCTCCTCTGAAAGAACTGTGAGATGCTTAGGTGTGCGTTCAGCATAGATTATTGTAGAACAGAAAACAAGGTGAAAGTGTATACATCCTGCAAACCCTAAAACCCTCTCCGAAGAAAAAGGAAAAACGTGAGACATGAGGTGGGAGGAGAAATAAAGATGACACCTAGATGTGAAAGCAGCAGCATGGCAGAACATCTAGATTGAAATCCAAAACATTTACAGTAATAAGATAGCATCATAAATAACAAACAATTAACCAAGCAAAATCAATTTATACATTAAAAAAAAAAACTACAAAAAGGATGATTTTGAAAATGTATAAATAATATTACTTTACTAAACAAGTGTCACTTCCGAACGCCAACTTTTTCCTATTTGTGCTGTTCTGTCAAGATATATTTACAGTTACTCCTTTCGGAAGCCCAAACAAATGTACCCTTTATGTTTCATTTTTCACTAGTCAGCATATTAAACAAGTTCTCTTTCTTTCTTTCTTTCTTTTTCCATAACTATATTTTCATTTTAGATTTCTTTTTACAAGGTAAAAGGATAAATTGATAGACAAAACCTGAACCACGGAATCACCAGAAAAACTAGTTTAACCAGTATAGGCAGAAAATAAAAGTTTAAACAGATGCTGAAACAAGCAAAAAGCTAAGAAGGCCATCAAATTTACAAATAACCATAAAGGCAAAAAGAGGAGAAAGACAACTTTTCTCCTTGTCCTTTCAACTCACAACACTAATGTTGACAGGTGCTCAAATTGACTGTTATCATCAATGCCATAATTTATTTTTACATGGTTGGTGTTTTGTCTACTTCTATTCGAATGATTTTAAAAGTTTTGGATTTTGCATAATCATGATTTTGAAAAAATTTAATTTTCCAAGATACCATTGACTTTTTTACATTTTTTATTCTAGTCAATTTTCAAGATTTTCTATAGTTCTCTCTCACAGAATAAAATGTGATTTCACAATTGAAAGAAAAAAAAATAAAATTATTACATTGAAATTCACGGAGAATCACGATTTTAACAAAATCTGGGCTCCTACAGTCGATTCCAAATGCTACCTGAGGCCCTTCTTTCCTTCCAGACCCTAAAGGAAACAGTAAAAAAGAGATCAACTATGTTATTAGTTCTAATTCAAAAGCAGAAAAAAAAAAGTGTTGAAATAATCTCACACCAAAAGTAAAGAATAAGCCTTGTGAATAAATATACATAAAGAACAAACACTCCCACTCATAAAATAATTAAGAAATTTAACCAATTCTAAGTAGCTTAGTGACAATGGAAATTACCGAACGCATCTCATCTCTTACCAATAATTTAACATGTCTTTGAATGGAAGTAAATATCTTAAAAACTTCCATTCTTTTTTTAAAATCAAAGTCCCCCCATCCATTGTTTTATCCTGACCATGGGGGATTGCTCTTAAAGAATTGAGGAAGCACTCCACAGAGCAATAGAAGTCACTGCTAAATTATGATTCCCACTTGCTTCAATTCAATGAGATGATCTTGACAAGAGGATTTCTTATACATATAGATATATATCAGTGTAGATAAGAAAGACTAAAAAATTAGAGATAATGCAGCATGACCAGTGCATCCATTAATTTCTAAGCATTGAAGATGAATAGTTCCACGTTGGTGGGAAGAAAAATTTAAGTTTTTTAAGTTCATTTCACAGCTTTCAATGTCATATTTGGTAGGGTTGGAGTTAAAGCCAGTTTATTTATTTATTTGCTAAAATATTAGATATTATTTATTTATCTGCTAAATTTAATGAATAAAATGAACTGGCACCTGATCTGTCTCCTCCATCGTCACGTCGGGAAAAGTCATCAAATCAAATCTAGCGTCATGCATGTGACAATTTCAAAAAAAAGTTCATATTAAAAATGTTTTTCTTTCAAGTACAAGAGCAAGGACACCTTAAGTCACGTGTGTTTCAATTTTGAAATAGAACTTTAAGCTAAAACATTATTATAACTTAAAAGAGTAACTCCAACAAAAGAACCAAAATTCAAAAGTGACATTTGTTTAGTAGCACAATATTATTTATACACTTATAAATTTAATATGTTTAAGTTATTCTTTTTTAAAGTGTAAATTGATTAATGTTTGGTTAATTATTTGTTATTTATGATACTATTTTATTATTGTAAATGATTTTACATATTTTGTTATTTGCCAAACTTACTAAATTAAACAAGATCATGTTATTTCACGTTTTGTATTAAAGTAAAAATTTTGATTAGTATAATTTTTTCTATTTTAAAAAGGATAAAATGTATATGGTGATGCCAGCAACTACAGCTGCTGGCGCCCATTTACATCTGAGCTATTCATTCAACAAGGGGTGGGCTCAAAGGTCGTCTATCTCAACCTTGATGAGATCTCTACTATTTACTCTTGCTTCATCCTCATCATCACCACCACTATCTACTTTATGTCCCGCCCCCGCCCCATCCTCCTCATCAACTACGCCTGATGCATTGCCCTCCCCTCCCCCCCTTCAGAATATCACACACCCCTTGGAGGGGAGGAGGAGGAGAGGGTGAGGGTGGTCAACATGTAGCGGGGAGAGGGGGGTTAGGGGTGCATAGAGCCCAATAAAAAGGCTCCATGTGTCCTAAAGAATTTTAAAAAATGGGTGCCAACAACTACACGCCAGACCCTTTTAAAAATGAGTTAATTTTTCTAAATACATTGTGGGGAAAGAAAGTAATTTCACTTTGGAAGTTGATAGCTCCAACTAAAAGTTATTTCTAAACAGCTTCAACTACACTAAAAAATGAACTAAGTGAACGGTAACTGAAATTACAATTCCATTCCAATTACTGTTAGAAGTTTGTGTTTGATTCACCTCACTCAACTCCAACTTCACATAGTAACCAGAGTTAGCGTTGGAGTAATCAAACACATCATTAGTCACTATTCAAGAGTTCATGATAACCACAAGTCCCATCTACTTTTCTCAAAATATACTTCTCATTAAAATTCTTTACCCTTTACAACCATGAAAGATTAGGATTAGAATGTCATCATATCCACAAATATTTACATTACTTAACTAGATACCATATAGATAACCTGCAATAGTAGAAAGTGAGAGCATGACATGAATACCTTTGGATCTATTTGTTTGTAGATCATTAGAATGTGCTTATCCCAGAAGTGACATGTATATATGATGATACCCTTTTTTTGTTAAGAAACAAAAGAAACCCTAAAACATGATTTTGAATTATTCAGAAAGCTCACACTTCCAAGTAACCCATTTTTACCAAACATATTATTAATACAATAAATAGTCATCATTTAAGAATTAATTAGTTTTATCTCCATCCCATCCTCCCCCCACCCAACCAAAAAAGGAAAAACATGAGACATGAGGCAGGTGGAGAAATAAAAATGAGACGTAGATGTGAAAGCAACGTGGCTGAACATCAGATTGAAATAAATTCCAAAGTCCTATTTGATGATGTAAAACCCAAAAAGGATAAGGATGAGTCTTGCATCCAATCTAACTTCCCGAGGAGTCTCATGCAATGTGAAATATAATATTCTCACTTGATACCAACAAAATACCACAGTTGATCTTTCACCTTCTTACGAGAGAAGAAATTCCATGTTCAAAAACATTATGAAAAGATAACATATATATATATATATTCTAGATTTTTATACAAAATCACGTGCAATTGGATATTTTTCCAAAAACTGATGGGAGCCTCCCCCGAACTCAAATTGTACCATTTTTTAGGGCAATCTCCTCTGAAAGAACTGTGAGATGGTTAGGTGTGTGTTCAGCATAATAATTGCCGAAAAGAGAACAAGATGAAAATGTATATATTCTGTAAACCCTAAAACCCTCCCCAAAGAAACAGGAAAAACATGAGAGATGAGGTAGGTGGAGAAATAAAAATGACACATAGATGTTAAAGCGGCATAGCAGAACATCTAGATTGAAATAAATTTCAAGTCCTATTTGATGACAGTGAAACCTAAAAGGGTAAGGATTGATCTTGCATCAAATCTAACTTGCCGATGAGTCTCATTGATCTTTCACTTTCTTTGAGAAAAGAAATTCTATGTTCAAACATAAACAGAAACATTACCATGCTAACAAACACACACATAACATAAAATTTGAAAGCATCTCGTTGTCAAATTGTATCTTTTATTAGGAAAATCTCCTTTCAAGGAACTGTGAGGTGGTTAGGTGTGGGTTCAGAAAAATAATAGCAGAAAAGAGAACATGAAAATGTATTCTGCAAACCCTAAAATTCAAACCACTCCTTAGAGAACCACATCCTTTTTTACAACCTAATAGTTCTTTGTCTATCTCCCATCTTGCATGTACGGACATGACATGAATTATTTGCTTGGTACACAGCAAACTATTGTTTGTGGAGTGTATTTTTGGCAGGGAGAATCAAATCAGTGAAGTGCCAATTTGTTAATTCAATGAAATGTCTATTTCTATGGGAGGGTGTTTGGCTGATGTGATATGGCAGACAGCATGTTAATGCTATACAGTATTCAGTGTACAAAAATTGACTTGTTAGTTGATATTTGAAACTAGTTTTTTTTCCTCTTGAGTATAGGTGAAACAAGGCTTAGGGTTGGACAGATATACCACACAAACAATAGTTTGTGTAGTATATTTTTGGCTGGAAGAATCTAAACAGTGAAATGCCAATTTGTTAGTTTCTATGAAATGTCTATTTCTATGGGAGGGTGTTTGGTTGATGCAAGATTTTTCTGTGTGGTCTAAAACATGTTACTGTCATACAGTATTCAGTGTACAAAAATTGACTTGTTAGTTGATACTTAAAACCAGTTTTTTTTTCCTCTTTTAGAGTATGGACAAGGGTTAGGGTTGAACTGATCCTCAATCCCTCATCCTCCGCTTGAACCCAAGTTAAATTTTGTTATGTTATAACCTATGTAATTGGGTAAATGGATCCTTCTCCCTATATATATATATGTAATCCTCCTTATAGTGAATATATGATCTTATTTTCCCAATCAAGTTCCACATGGTATCAAAACCCGATTGATCCATCGTTGGAACCTTGTACACCAACGTTGTTGCACTTGTGTAAGGAGGAGGTAGGACGAGCGGTGCACTCATGCAACCCGGTAGGCTCCCTAGAGCTCCCTTCGGTGGTCACGATGGCCACGCACAAGTTGCCGCCTTGGAGCCCTAGGTGAGAGCACTTGTCGTTGTCTGCTATTGCCATTGCCATTGCATGAATCACGACCATTGTCGTTGCTGTCGCTATTACGGGAATCACAACCGCATGGTCGTCTACCTAGATGCGAGGTGGATGTTCGCCCACATGCACTGAAGTCTTCGACTGCGTGCGATCGTGTGATTGGAGTGACCGTGTGAGGCATGTGTTAGTGCAACTAGCGACTGTGCTTGACTATATTTTTCCAAAAAACAAAACAAAAAAAAATTGGAGTCTTCTCCTGTTAGGGTCAACTATGCTAGATTCAACATTTTTTTTAGAGGTTCCGAATTGTTGTCTTTATGCATTCGTCATCTCAGGTCTCTTAGGTCTCCTTCGTAGATGGTGAAGAATGGAGGCTTTTAGGTCAGTGGTTGGTGTAGACAGTGGCTACTAAATCTACCAACGTTATAGATAGTGGCTGTTGAATCCATTGGTGTCAGCTGTCTCACTAGATCTTGATGGCCTTCAGAGAGACAACAATCCAACAACTGTCTAAAACGACAGTCAAGCTCAATGAGCTCAACTAGCACACTTGGTCGTTGAGCTTTCTTACATTTGTGGTAGCACAAAGGAAGAATAAACACCTTACCCAATCGCCTCTAGATGTTAAGGATGGTGCGTAAGATAATTAGTTTGCTGATGATGTTACTGTTATTACATGGTTGGAAAATAGTATGGAGCCGTTTGTTGCTAAGGACGTAATGATGTTTCGCCCTGCAAAACTTATATGGGACACTTTAAAGCAAATATATGTTGAAGAAATAAACATTCTAAGAGTTTATGAGATCTATGAGCAAATATTTACTTTTAAGATGTTAGGGCAATCAGTGTAGGAATATTATGAGACAATGAGATCCTTATTCGAGGAACTGAACATTCTTCAACCACCATCTACTGATCTTGTGACATTACAAAGGTATCAGAATGATCTACAAGTGACTACCTTCCTAATTGGTCTTCCACTGGACTTAGTGTCTCAAGTCCGTAGGCACCATCTACTACACTAGATTTGGGAACTGCATTTGCTAGAGTTTTATGCATCTCCAAAGTAAGCAATGTGATAAGTGTAGAAACACGAGATCTTAGCCTTAGCTGTTAGAAACACTCAGAATAGGTAGGATAGTCGTCCTAATCATGAGTCTGGAAGACGTAGGATTCTTTATTCTCACTACAGTAAAATAAACCATGTTTACCAGTAAGGCTCAACCCTGGATTATTGACTTAGGTGCATCTCAACATATGACAAGATGTCCTAACCTTTTTTTCTGCTTACAGAATATTACAAACCTACATAGTATCACCATAGCCGATGGGTGTTCATGTCAGATATCAACCGATGGGTGTTCATGTCAGATATCAGGACGTGACACAATCGATGTCACCCTTGATATCCGACTTGAAAACACCTTATATGTTCTTAAACTCTCTATTAATCTTTTATTTATTAGTTCCATTATCATCCAATTATCTTGTTTTGTGACCTTCTTTCCATTTCACTATACCTTTTAGGATCTGCAAATGAGAAAGAGAATTAGTTTTGGCCATAAACAAAGCTCTAGGGAGTATGTTCTTGTTTGTGATACCCCTTTTTATGGGCTTGCTGCTCTATCGTCATCTACTGTTGTGTTTTCTCTTCTTTGGCATTATCGGTTGGGACATCCTTCAACTCACAAACTTCAACAGGTGTTGCCACACTAAATTTTGTATATGAATCTTGTCCATTAGGGAAACATAGTCGATCTATCTATCCTTGTGAATCTCTTCCTAAGAGTAGTACTATGTTTGATCTAGTTTATTGTGATGTGTGAGGTCCTAATCGTGTTAACTCACCACATGATTTTCATTATTATCTTATTCTTGTAGATGATTTCTCGAGAATTTGTTGAGTATATTTGTTGAAAAATAGACAAAATATTGTAACTTCTGTTGAAAACTTTGTTAATGAAATCAAAACTCAATTTTCTATTACTCCTAAGTTTCTTTGTACTAATAATGCACTAGAATTTGTTAGTAATATATTTCAGGGTTTCTTGTCCTAGGGAATTATCCATCAAACGACATGTTTTCATACCTCTCAATAGAATGGGGTAGCCGAAAGGAAGCATCGTCATCTTTTAGATATTACTAGAACTATTCTTCTTCACATGAAAGTTTCAAAGTACATTTGGGCAGATGTTATCCTAATTGCTGCCTATTTTATTAACAAGATGTCTTCTTCTCCGTTAGGGGGAGAAATTCCCTTTCATCATCTTTTCCTTACTAGAGAATTGTTTGATATCACTCCTAGAGTATTTGGGTGCACTGCCTATGTTCATGATCTTAACTTTAATCTAGATAAACTTGATGCTCGTGCTATCAAGTGTATGTTTGTAAGGTATTCTCTAACTCAAAAAGGCTATAGGTGTTGCTATACTCCCACAAAATGTTACTACATATCTGCTGATGTTACTGTCAATAAAGATTAACCTTATTTTTTAGGAGATATTGGTTGCCCTAATATTCACTTATCTAGTTCAACTTCTGCCAATCAAAATGAGAGTTTGTTGGTTAAGGATTCTCAAGAGGATAGCAGTCTAGAGTCCTCTGATACTGTTAAGAATGACCACTTGAATGAGGAAAGATCACTACAGGTGTATCACAGGCGACGACATCCCCAAACTAATTCCATGACCACTCCAAGGATCTCCTCAAATGTAGATTCTTCTACTACCCACCTTCAACAACCTCTAGTAAACTTTGATGATCTTCCCATTGCTCTCTGGAAAGGTACTCGCACTTCCACCCAACATTCCATTGCTAACTTTGTTTCCTATGACCATCTTAGTCTTTCCTACCATACCTTTGCTTTAGCTGTCATGTTTAAGAATGTACTAGGGACATACCAAGAAGCTCTACAAACTTCTACATGAAAGCATGTCATGAATCAAGAAATGGAAATCTGGTCACGTAGTGCAACAAGAAACAAAATGTAGTGTTTTGCTCAAGTGCTGAAGCTAAATATAAATCTATGCAATTCACTAGTTGTGAATTGGTATGGCTCTGATCACTACTAGGGAAACTTGAGATGACTGTGGAAGAACCTTTTCCTATATATTGTGACAACCAAGTGGCGATTTACATTGCACAACATGAGACATTTCATGAATGAACCAAACACATGAAGATTGATTGTCATTATATTAGAGATTTGGTAACAAAGGGTATTACCCACACTCCTCATATTCCATCTTCTGAAGAACGAGCAGATATTCTCACCAAGGCGTTATCCAGTAGACCTTTTGATTACCTTTGTAACAAGCTAAGGATGATAGATATATATTCTCCAGCTTGAGAGGGAGTGTTATGTTAGAACCTTATGTTATAACCTATGTACTTGGGTAAATGGATCCTATGTGGATCTTTCTCCCTACATATATATGTAATCCTTCTTGTAGTGAATATATGATCTTATTTTCCCAATCAAGTTCCACAAATTTCATGGATAAATTTAGAAAACAAAATTCAAGAGAGAGAGAGAGATCCAAATATAAAAGGCCAATGTTGATGGCTAATTAACATATATTAAAAAATCGTAGTTTTGATGTCCATGCAAAATCTAGGCATTCATTAGAATTATGGAGAGCATCAAAACAATATCAGAACTAATGAATTTCAATTGAAGGTGTAAGAAGCATTGTACTTGATATGAACTTATAACACCACAATTTGTTGGAGCCCAAAAGCCAATGAAGACAGGTGCCTTTTTTGGAAATACAAATATTTCAAGTTTTCACCATGCTATGATAAATAATCAGTTGCTTCCGTATCCATGTTCTATTGTAATATTATGCTAGTTTAGATGCTCTTATATGAAATGTTACACCTCATGTTAGGAAGGGATTTACCCATTTTAGTGACTCCAAATGCTCCATAATTAGAACCTCATAATGACCATTCAATATTTGCATGGTTTTCAAAAAAATTGTATTATTGTAGGATTGAAAAATGACAGAAAAGTGTTGTTTTATCATTCATTTTAGTCAAAGAAATATAAATTTTCATGACTTAGACGACTTAAATACGAGTAACAGTAGTTCTTTACTTCTAAAACCAAGGAATTGCAGAAACGAGCAATTGATAAAATCTGGATATGAACATGATGAATAGTTGAGCTTTTAGGTGCAGTGCAAACCAATTAAGAGAAAAATCAATAAGCAATTTGTATAAGCAAACAATATTTCTGAAAAACAAGTTAGTTTTATCACCTGAAAGCAATATTAACTTCATACTTCAACCTGGAAAAACTATTGTGCTGGTGTTCATAGCTTGACATTTGATTCCAAGTTGCAGGCATGGAAAGCTTTGATAAGCAAGCACAGGCTGCATTCTTAATTTGAATGTGCAACTTCGAACCATTGATTTAGCAGTGATGGGAAATCTCATGAAAGCATGCTCAGAATGCCTGGAAATTTTTAGTCTACTCTCGTCTTTCTGGAGTGATTGAAATTGATAATTCACAACAGCAGATACATTTGTTTTAGTGCAAACTGAACTACTTTGCTCACTTCTCTGGTGAACATGGATGCAGACATCCAATGGGGCGTTACCTTTCAAATCAGAATGGCAACACTGCTGCATATCTGAGGGCGAAGTCCTTAGAATCCTGCTGGTCTCTGCTTGTAAACCAGCAGCCCGCCAGGCTACTGCAACAAGGCGAATGGTGTTTTTACTAGGCACCACTCCATGTTCTTTCATTGTTTCAAGCAGTTCTTCAGCCTTCCATGGCTGTTTGACCTCGCCATACCCACATATCAAAGTCTCAAAAGTTTTCATGTTAGGGGAAATACCATAATCACACATCTTACTGTAGACTCTCATAGCACTTTCCATGTTAGCAGCACTGCACCACCCACTGATTATAGTTGTGAAAATTACAACGTTTGGGTATATAGAGGATTCCTCCATAGTCACCAGAAGGGCTTCCGCTTTATCTGGTTGTCTTGCACGTACATAACCTTTGGCAAGAATGCTATATACTAGTGCATCAGGTTCTACACCTGCCTTCAACATGTCATCAAAAACCTCCCTACATTTATCCATTAGCCCTTCTTCACTCCATGCATCCATTTGAGTGCTATAAGTTATAACATCTGGCTTCACTCCATATTCTTCCATCAAACTCAGAACCTGGTCTTGTAGAAAACAAGATTACGTGCTAGTTAAAAGGCTGAAACAACAAGTGTTAAAATGAAGGAAACCAATTGCTTTTGGTATTGACAATTGTTGGATACAACTAATCCAATTGGTAAACGGCTCACATATAGATATTAACCAAATGTAAGTTTTTATCTTGTTTATTAATCCAATTGTATGTTATTCAATGTTCAATTATTCAAACAACAAAAATGAATGCAAAACAAGATTGAAGGGATTCTGAGGTTACCACTATCCAATTCAAAGCAAATCAGATTAAAGTAATTTCATTATACGGTAGATCACATTATGTAGAGACACATATGATGGCTCAACAAAACTTAAGTACATTGCAAATGATCAGAATAACAGTGTTTGAGACATAAAAATACAGTTTGATATTCACTTCGGTACCAAAGTAATACTAAGAAAAATATGATGGGCCCACAATCTTGTATATACTCTCACATATTGTAGCAACAGATGCATGATAAAGAATAAGCTAAAATGACTTAATTGCAATTTTGAATTAAGATCATAATTTTATCTTACCTCATCAACAGCTGACTTATCATCTATATCTAGAAAACCTTTAAGTAAAGAATTGAAGACCACCAAATTTGGAGGCACGCCAAGGTCCTTCATCCGATTTATAAATTGCAGAGCTTCTCTCATATTCCCTTCCTTACTATAACCACAAATAATAATGCCACAAGTTTGTTCATTTGGCTTCAAGTTTATATTCCCCATCTCTGTGATCAATTCTTCAGCTTTCTTTGTTTTTCCTGTCAGCGTATAAGCCCTTGCAATAGTGTTATAGGTGACTATGTCGGGTTGTATACCAGAAGCAATCATTTTGCGTAACACATTCCATGCTTCCTTAAGATTTGGCTTAGTGCACCAAGCTCTGATGAGTATGTTGTATGTCCTCTGGTCAGGAGTTGTATTGGGTTCGTGAGACATCAGGCTTAAGATCTTGAGGGAAACTTCAGGCTTACCAGCAATTCCATATCCTTTTATAAGAGTGTTGTAAGTGATGACTGTTGGTCTAAATCCTTTCTTCTTTATATTCCAGAAGATGGCCATGGCAAAGTCAACAAGTCCTGCCTCTGAGAATGAGTTTATAATGGCATTGTAGAATACCAAGTCGGGTCTCAAACTATCTTCTTCTATCTTAGACAGAACATGAGGGACAAGATTGTAACGTTTTTGACTTGTCAAAGCAGCCAATAGAGTTTTATATGATATCAGAGAAGGTCTGTGTCCATCTTTCACTAAGCTCTCAAATGTAGTGCAGACATCGCGAGGCTTTCCTCTTTCTATTGATGAGCTCATAAGTTTTGTTCTTGCATGAACTGTTTCGCAACTATTTCCACTTGAGCAAATACGGCAGTCTAACACACGTGAGGTTAAAAATTTTGAATTTAATTGTTCCATGTTATCTCCTTCGAATTCCTGGACAAGAAGACACCTTTTGCTTGGGTTTTGAGAACCAAAAACGCCAGGAGAGCAGATGAGGACAGGAAATCTGGTGCGGTACCTGTTCCGCAATGGTGAAGGAAAGAAGGTAGGCGGCACGGCCCAAGATCGGATCTTTGCAGTTGCAAACTCGCGATCACGCACCACGAAGCCGAAATCACCTTCCTCTCTACGGCGTGAAGTTCTCCTCGGACGGCGCCCTCAAATCGCAGTCGCGACGTTGAGACAGGAGAGAGAGAACGCGGAGGTGAAAAATTATGGAATTTAAGGGTTTGATGAATAATTTAACTTTAATATTAATATTATTCACTTCATGATAGATCATGAACTATTTATAATTAAACTAATTATAATATGATAATAATCATATAAATAATAACGTAATTATTAGCACATAATAAATAATAAATATCATATAGATATGAACATAATTATGATAATTTGAAATATAATAATAGTAATAATAAATAAATAAATAAATAAATAAATAATAGTGTATATAATTATAATTATATTTATAATTATAATACATTGCTTTATAATTATAATTATGAATATTAACGTCGTTTCTATCAAAAGGCTGGTAACATTCTTGAAAATACATATATCATAACATTATATCGAACAAATATGTCAATAATCATCTTATTATCAACATTTTTCCTCTTAACATTACTTTTTATCTCGTTGTTATATTTTTTCCATGTCTTTAATTTCATCAAAATCTCACATAGTAAATTTTTAAACAACAAATCATTTTAACTGTTCCCACTAACGTAACTTGTTCCTCCAATTATATTCTCATCATTATTTTCCATAAACACTTGTCTAAATACATTCAAATAGGGTAATGTCAATGTTTTTTTAGCATAACATATAAACCAATGTATCACATATAAACAAATTCAAAAATGAATAACATGACCAAATAACATGTAAAAAAAAGTATACACTCATGCAACACTAGTTATTACCCAAGTTATCACACATGAACAAATTCAAAAAATCATGACATGACCAAATAGCATGTAAAAAAATTATACACTCCAACGTGTAAACACAAGTTATTACTTGTAGTTGATTACCCAAGCTATTACTTTCATGTAACATGTGTTTACTTGAGATAGTTTATATTTAAACTATAAACTAAATAATGATTGAACACTTAAGTTGTCTCTATTGTATTTTTTTTTATAAAGACACTTGAAAAGGGCCCAACATCAGAAATCAACATTTGTATTTCCATACTTATTTCTCATGTTGTGCCTTTCTTGTTAATTTAAATACTGACTCAATTATCCAACATCAACCATGGACTTATATATATATATATATATATATATATATCTAACAATAATATAAAATAAAAGAGAAACAAAAATATAAAACTAGAATAAAAAATAACAATATAAATAAGTCTGAATTTAGTTTTAATATAAAATTTTAAAAAAATAAAATAAAGATCAATCTAACAAAATTTTTGCTCGATTCCATTGAACCTAAAGTTTGATTAGATTGTTGCATTACTCGGTTACATCGTTTTCTTTATTAAATAAAACAAATTAATTAAAAAAAATAATAATAATAAGACATTTGCTTTACATTGTTTTGCACAAGGTTATATAATTTTATTTCATTTTCTTTAACTATGATCAATAAAGCAAGTTAGTTTGTTGATTTACTTAAATGTACTCACTATTCTCTCCTCTATTGTTACCTCCAAAACTCACTTTTAGACTTATCAATTTAATGGCTAAATGTTTGACTAAAAGTGTCACACCTTTAAATAGGGTCATGCTGTAAAAATTAAAGAAATGAAAAAAAAAATTCCTCTTTATTTTTATAAGACAACATTTGATGAAAGGTTGAATTTAATAACAAGAGACCAACAACAATTTAAACCTTCGCAAATAAATCTCAACACAAAATAGGAAAAACTTTACGAGCAAAACTAGTTCATTTGGAAAATACATAGAAATACCAATATCACTATTCTTGGTTCACTTTCACATGCATTATCACATCCACAAAAGAGTTTACATGTATACAATCATTCATTTATTTACAACAAAAAATCTAACAACCTATCAAGCAATATACTAACATGACCTCTCTGCCTCATGCCCTACTTGCTGTTCAATTGGATGGTCTAAAAAGAGACTACAAAAAGAAGTGAGTTAACACTCAATAACTAATCCATCCACAACCAGAAATAAATAAATGGAGAAAAATGCTGCACATAGAAAACTATAATCTTAATATGTACAAAAGATAATCAATAGTTCATCAATTTAACAAATTAAACAAAAGAGACTAGGTCAAAAAACACATTTTTTATTTTCCTTTTTTATTTAATTAACTACAACTACATATTCTCTCTAAAGTAAGGTTAAGTACAATTATATATTTTCCCTTGCAGTAAAGTCAAGTAGTCACATATCTTCTTGTAATTGGGTTTTAAATACCTCGAGTTATCTTGAGACAAGCCAAAGTGTATCTTATCTTAAATCATATATACAATATCATAGTATTATACACTTGTAATCAGGTTTCATAACTAATACAGTTGATTTATCTTTATTTATAGCTATATAAGATATGTTGGTTGCTAGTCAAAAATAATTGCACAATAATCCACACTATTGCACCATAATCTAGAATATTCGACATCCACATAATACACACTATTCACATGTTATAAAATGCATAAATCAACTACATTATGCGATAGCATTTGTATTATGCACAACACCACTAAGTAATACTCATCACATTATATCATGTACACCAATAATAAATATGCATCAATAGCCAAAATAAAGGATTAACGCAATTAAGCTATCTGACGATTGCAAATCCCACTAATTGTAAGATGATTAGGCTACCATTGCTAATAATCACCATAAAATGCACTGGACATCCTAATAACTACATGGTTAACTACATTAAATAATAACCAACATTATTAAGCCTCAACCTACGTAATAATTACATCAATGCAAGACTATCAACAATAAAATGCATGGATACCACCACATCTTGATTAATAAAAGGAAAGGAAGGATTACTTAACGTAACGGGGATGAAAATCCCTAAATTACCCCCTCTTTAATTTATTTTTCTTTTTTTTTTATTCTGCTTATCGATCTCACTACTTGAGGGAGACGTGCGCCATCGCCTCACGCACTCGTTAGAAATGCCAACACGCGCAAGATCACACCTGATTCCACGATGTTCTACCACTATTGCTTGTGCCCGCGCACTCGCCATGTCATCACACACTAGAAGTCCGTTGCAGCTCCACACCATGCATGCGCACACTAGTCGGAGCCACACTCGTCCACGTGCTCGCAATGCTGAACTCATGTGCTTGCTCACCCGCCGCTGAAGTCACACGTCCACCTGCCACTAGGGATTTGTGTGTAGGGAAGCTACGGGAGGAGGAGAAGGTCCAACACTAATGGCGAACGGTAAAAAAAAATCCAAAGTCATTTTCATAACCACAAGGAAAATGACCAAAATGCCCTTCGACCAAAACTTTTTTACGTTGAGCCATTACATTCCACGCTCCTTAAAAGAAGTTTTTCCCTTAAAACTTAGAATTAAAGTAGCGTCTCGCTTAAAATGATTTTGCCACTACACCTTGAACATATAGTTCATCTCTTAAGAACTTGTAGTTTTGCATCAAGAATATGCATAGGTATTTCTCAATAAGATAAGTCTTGATCAATAGATACTAATACCTTATTCAACACATTAGATGGATCTAAAATATATTTCTTTAACATCGAGATATGGAAAACATTGTGTACTTTAGCCAAGGCTGCAAACAAGTCTAATTTGTAGGCTATTAGTCTAACCCTTGCTAAGATCTCAAATGGCCCAATATATTAAGGGCTTAGCTTGCCTCAAACTTTGAATCATATGATGCCCTTAGTAGAAGCGATCTATAGGAAAACCTTATTGTCTTCTTGAAACTCTAAGAGTTGTCACTTATAGTTTGCGTAACTCTTATGTCGACTTTAAGCTACCTTGAGTTACTCTCGAATATGCTAGATCTTCTATCAAATGTCCTGAATGAACTCAAGATCTAAGTATCTACACTTATTGATGTTATCTTAACAAATGGGTAAGCGATATTTTCTACTATAAAGGGCCTTATATGGTGTCATTTAAATACTCGCCTAGAAGTTGCTATTATAAAAAAACTCAATCAATGACAAATGCTTGTCTCAATGGCCTTTAAAGTTAATAACACATGCCCTTAACATATCTTTCAAAGTCTGAATGGTTCTCTTTGATCGATCGTTCATTTGAGGGTGGAAAACAATGTTGAACTGTAGCTTAATACCCAAAGCTTGATGTAAGCTTCCCCAAAACTTGGAAACAAACCTTGAGTCTCACTTAGTGATGGTCAAGGGTACTCTATGTAGTCTAATTATCTCCTCTACGTATAACTCAACCATCTTGCTCAAAATCATCCTAACTTCATATGTTAAAAAGTGTGCAAACTTGATCAATCTATCTATGATCACTTAAATGACATCATTGCCCCTTAGGGTCTTAGGAAAGCCTATCACAAAATCTATTGTGATATGCTCCCACTTTCACTTGAGAATAGGCAAGGGTTGAAGTGGTCTAAGAGGCCTTTGATGTTCTTTGACTTATTGACAAGTCAAACAATGGACAATCTAATGTATCCTTCTTTATTCCATCCCACCAAAAGTTTCTCCTTAAATCTCTATACATTTTGGTGCTACCAAAATGTATCAAGTACCTAGAACTATGTGCTTCAAATAAAATTAGTTGTCTTAGCTCAACATCATCAAAAACACACAATTTGTCAATCAATCTCAAAAAGTTGTCCATATGAACTCTGAAATCTACATGATGACCCTCATCTACCTCCTTCCTTATTTTCTACAACACAAAGTAAGATGCTTATCCCTCATTAATCATCTATGGTAATGTGGGCTTCAAGCAAATCCCAACCAATAAAGTTTATAGTCCTTAACAACAAACCTCTATTTTTTGCCTTTCTAAATCTCTCATAAGTTATCTCTACTATGACAATAATATTGTTAGAGATCCACACAATCTTCTACTTAAGGCATCAGCTACTACATTAGCCTTCCTTAGATGGTATTATATAGTTAGGTTATAATCTTGCAACAACTCTAACAATCTCCTTTATCTTATGTTCAACTCTCATGTTGAGTATTTTATTTTGATGATGTGTGTTAAATGAATATAATTATATTTACTCAATTACTATTGCTTGTGAAAGTAAATTAACAACATTAATTAATACAGAAAAACTTTACTAATATAAATACTTGTTTATAATGGATCTGAAATTATGCTAAGTTAATAACTAATCGTTAAGTTATACTAACTTTTTATTTAACTAAACATTAAGTTAACGTGTGTTTTATTATAAAGCATAATATGTTTTAAAGTTATATCTTCTGTATCATATATAGTGCACGTTAAGACAACTCGTTGAGTTAATGCTTTATTTGTAAAAAGGTCACGTGAGAACTCATTGAGTTAGTGAACAAAACGTTAAGGTGAAGAGATGAACTCGTTAAGTTAGTATTATGCACGTGGTGAAATTAAAGTTTACGAATGTTATTTTGTATCACGTGAGTTGCATATGTTTAACTCGTTAAGTTAACATAACTACACACGTTGAGTTGCTATATTGAACACTACGACAACATGTTAAGTTAGCATTATAAACTTAAAGTTATTATTTTTGCACGTGGTAAATATTTTATTGTTTAAAACATTTATTACTAGTTGAGTGAGTTATCAAAGGATTTTCAGATACTTGCAAGCGTAATTATCTGAAACTCAAACTCGTTTCGGTAAGTTAGCATCTAACCTTCCGAAAGATAACTTAAGTCACGTTTCCAGATCACGACACATGTCTCATTACTTTTTATGATAAAAAGGTATTTTGGATACTTTGAAAACTTAACTATTCGATACTTAAATACTTTTCGGTGAGTTAGCATTTAACCTTTCGAAAGACAGGTTAAGTTGGTTCATTGTGTTAGGACCTTAAGGCTTACTAGAGGGGGGGTGAATGGTAATAATTCGTTTCTTAATCTTTTAGAAGTAATTTAATGTAAAGAGATAGCAATCACACGATAAAAGAATTTACATAGAGATTTTTAGGTGGTTCACCACTAACGGCTAGTCCACCTCCAAGGGATACTTGGGCTTCACTAAACTCTTGCAAACTTACAATCACTTGCTTTAAGGTTTAAGCAAGAACCAACCAACCATTCACTTGAGCTTCCCTGTCGAAGCTTCAATCAATCCTTTCTCTGAAGTTTTGATCCGTGTATTTCAGTAAACACCAGCTTGTGAGCAACAGAGTTGAGTGCGTGATGAGCTTCTAAAATTCAGTCTATAAACATTGAAGATGATTTGATCTCTAAAGCTTTTCTTCTGTTAAGCTTGGTGTAAGTATGTATATGAGCAAAAGCTAAGTTAAATTTGTTGTCTGTATCTTATATATATACCAAACATGTATAATGATCATATTTTCTTCCAACGGATGTATTCTACTGTACTTGATTAGACTTCAGTCCCAAATACGGTAAGTTACCGTTCAAAAAGTTATTCCAAGATGTCCTTCCGATTTTCTTAACCTTTCGGATAGTTAGCTGTGTAACTCTCCAAAGAATATCTGTAACTCATCGAAAGATCACTTAAACCTTTTTGCCATGTAGGATTCTAGAATATATACTACGAGCTGTCATTTAATCGGGTACTTATAACTGTAACTTACCGAATAGTTATTTAACTATCGGATAATTGGCTACAGTAACCCTCTATTAACTTTCTAATTGCTTTAATTTAGCACATGCTTCAGATAGTTAAACTGTTACTCACCGAAACTCTCTTGAATGTTCGGATAGTTATCTTTCTAACTCTCCGAAATCTTATATGAACTTATGTCTGAAATTTTGCACATGGGAAATTCAGTGACTTAAGTTTCGGATAGTTAAATTGTAACTTACCGAAACTCTCTTTGAGATTTCGGATAGTTATCTAACTCTCTGATTTTTCCTTTAAGCTTTTGACTACCGGCTTCTCCATTCTGCACGTGCGTAATAGGATGACTTAAGTTCTGGAAAGTTATACCTGTAACTCACTGAAAAACTCGAATAGTTATCTAACTCTCCGAAAAGAAAACTCGAATAGTTATCTAACTTTCTGACAAGTCCTTTAAGCTTTCGTTCTGTATTTCTGATCTTTTTGTTGTACTGACTAAACCTGATAAATACAATTCAAAACCTTACATTGATTTTTGCATTATCAAAATCTAGATGTCCTTTCAATCTCTCCCTTTTTGATAATGGCAAAAACCTTACAATGTATTACATGTATTTCTCTCCTTATATATCTATACAAGAAAAACACACGAGGAATACAGAGATATTTCTCCCCCTGAATTTCTCCCCCTACTTTACTGTAGCTTTGCTTACCAAAATATGATATTTCTCTCCCTTTTTTGCCAATTGTCAAAAAGAAGTGAGAAGTCAGATACTGAGTTGGTGGAGCAATTATAGCTGAGTATCAAAACGTCTAAGTTGATGCAAAACAGAGATGTTAGTAGAACAAACTCCTAGTTGTGAGCTTGGAGAGTAGAGATATGAAATTATAAATCATATAAAGAACAAATCCCTAAATTTCGTCTAATATGATTAAATGCAGCTTCAGATAATGGTTTAGTGAAGATATCTGCAAATTGTTCTTTAGTAGAGCCATATTCTAAGGAAATATGACTTTTTTCAACATGGTCTCTTAAAAAGTGGTGCCTAATCTCGATATGTTTTGCTCTAGAGTATAGAACTGTATTTTTGGAGAGATTGATGGCACTGCTGCTATCATAGTAAATAATGGTATTCTAAAAATTTAGCTTATAATCTACCAAAGTTTGTTGCATCCATAAGATCTGTGCATAACATAGGTCT
The DNA here is from genome assembly GCA_036874045.1 of Cymodocea nodosa. Lineage (NCBI taxonomy): Eukaryota > Viridiplantae > Streptophyta > Magnoliopsida > Alismatales > Cymodoceaceae > Cymodocea > Cymodocea nodosa. Next base: position 21,888,529 of record CM072336.1, read on the forward strand.
GTTGTCATATATTCAGCTTCAGTAGTGGATAGAACTATAGAGTTTTGTTTCCTGCTGAACCAAGAAACAAGTGAATGACCAAGCAACTAACATGTCCCACTGGTGCTTTTTCGATCTGATTTGCATCCTGCATAATCTGCATCATTGTATCCTACTAATATCAATTGATTCTGTGAAGAATAAAATAAGCCAAAGTCTTTGCAACAGATGCAAAAGTTTCTTCATAGTTGATTCCTTTCTATTGGTTGTATCTCTGAGCAACAAGTCTAGCTTTATTTCTGATAATACTACCATTATTATCAAGTTTGTTCTTAAACATCCATTTAGTACCAATAATTGATTTTTCGATAGGCCTTTCAATCAAGTTCCAGACTTCATTTTTCTTGAACTGATTTAGTTCCTCTTGCATGGCTATGATCCAGTATTCATCATTACAGGCATCTTCAACTGTTGAAGGTTCAAGTTCAGACACAAAAGCACAATAATTACAAATATTTTGAATTTTGCTTCTTGTTTGAACACCTTGATTTATATTCCCAATAATTTATCCAATGGGATGTTCAGACTTTGTCTTCCATGCTTTTTTTGTCTTAGTAGGTGTAGGCAGTGTTGAACTATCCTTTTTTTGAGGAATTTTCTGATTTATTAATTCACTTTCACTTTCATTATCTATTGTTAGCCTCTTCAATTTTCCTAACATGTCTTCATCAAAGAATACGTTTATTGACTCTTCTACTCTTCTTTCATATTTAAAATAGACCCTATAGGCATTGCTTCTTGAAGAGTATCCAACAAGTAGAGCAGGATCAGATTTTGCATCAAATTTGTCCTTTTGATTCTTAGTATTAAGCACAAAACATCTTGATCCAAAGACCTTAAAATATCCAACATTTGGGATTTTACCATACCATAGTTCAAAAGGTGTCTTATGTAGGATAGGTCTAAGGTGAGTTCTGTTTATAGAATAACATGCAGTATTTACAGTTTCAGCCTATAGAGACTTTAGTAAATTAGATGCATTAAGAATTGCCCTTACCATTTCTTGTATTGATCTATTGTTCCTCTCTACAACTCCATTCTGAGTAGGAGTTCTTAGACATGAGAATTCATGCAGTATGCCAAAAGAATTGCATAATTCTTCAAATTCTGAATTTTCAAATTCACCTCTATAATCACTTCTAATCTTCTTCACGGTTGATTCTTTTTCATTTTGAATTCTAATATAGAGATGTTTGAATTCATCACAAGCTTCATTCTTGTGTGTTAAGAAAATAACCCAAGTGAATCTTGTATAATCATCAACTACCACTAAAGTATATTTTCTTCCTCCTAAACTAGCTATCTGTGTGGGACCAAACAGGTCCATATGCAATAGATCCAATGGTTGACGTATGGTAATGTCTTCAATACTCTTGTGTGTTGATTTCTTTTGTTTTCCAATTGTACAGTCACTACATAATTTATCTCTCTTAAATTTGAGCTTAGGCACACCTCTAAAAAGATCATGTTTGGTCAATTTTCTTATAAGTCTCATGTTTGCATGATTTAATCTTTTATGTCATAACCATTTATCTTCATTAGAAGCAACTAAGCATGCATCACTAGATATAATATCACATGGAAATTCTAAAATATAAATTGAATTATTTCTATATCTAGTAAATTTGATTTCATGTGTATCCTATTGTAATATAAAACAGTTTTCTTTAAATCAGTAACTTCAGATAACAAATTTTTATTTTCTTCTTTAAGATCAAAATTTTTACAACTATAGCTATCCATTTTAGTTTTTAATTCCCTATTATCAACTAGGGCTTTTTCTAGTTCAGCAAAAACATCTTCTAGATGGGAATTTAAACTCTTTAATTCTTTCTTGTACTTCTTACATTTTACATATAAGTTATCTACTGTATAGAGAAGACTATCTATATCTACATCATCATTTTCTTTTTCTGAGCAATAGGGAGATGTAGAACATATCTCTTGTGAAACAAAGCACACGTTTGCAGATGCCTCCTCATCTGAGTCTGATGAGCTGCTGGATGAATTGCTGTCATCCCAAGTGACTTTCAAGGCCATTTTCTTCTTATTCTTCCTTTTCCATTTCTGTTTGTCCTCCTCCTATTGAAAAAGACAGTAAAGTTGAATGTGTCCCAGTTTCTTGCACTTGTAGCATGTAGGGACTTTTGGTTTTAAGGAGCTGGCTTTGCCTCCTTGTCTCATCATCCTTCTGAAGTTCCTAGCTAGTAGTAATACTTCATCCTCATCTGAGCTTAGTTGATCTTTTGTTGAGGGAAAAGCTAGTTCTTTCTTTTTCTCTGTTTTTCTTTCAGTAACTTCTTTTTCTTTCCATTCCTTCATTTGGACTTCACGGGCTAGAAGGTTTCCAAGTATCTCTTGGGGGTTGATCTTCTCTAGAAGGATAGTTGGCTACAGTAAACTTCCGTTAACTTTTTGATTGCTTTAATTCAGCACGTGCACAAAAGACTGACTTAAGTTTTGGATGGTTATCCTTGTAACTCACCGAAACGCTTCAAGATTTTGGATAGTTATCTTTCTAACTCTCCATAAACTTATTTGAGCTTCTCTTTAGAATTTTGCACGTGGGAAATTCAATGACTTAAGTTTTGGATAGTTAAACTGTAACTCACCGAAACTCTCTTGAATGTTCGGATAGTTATCTTTCTAACTCTTCGAAATCTTATATGAACTTCTGTCTGAAATTCTACACGTGGGAAATTCAGTGACTTAAGTTTAGGATAGTTAAACTGTAACTCACCGAAACTCTCTTTGAGATTTCGGATAGTTATCTAACTCTCCAATTTTTCCTTTAAGATTTTAACTGTCGGCTTCTCCATTCTGCACGTACATAATAAGATGACTTAAGTTCCGGAAAGTTATACTTGTAACTCACCGAAAAACTCGAATAGTTATCTAACTCTCCGACAAGTCCTTTAAGCTTCCGTTCTGTATTTCTGATCTTTTTGGTGTACTGACTAAACCTGATAAATACAATTCAAAACCTTACATTGATTTTTGCATTATCAAAATCTAGAGGTCCTTTCACATTAAGTTAACTATAATACCACAGACTTAGTTTGTTGAGTTAACTACAGTACTTGTCACGTAATTTGACACATGATGAACTTGTTAAGTTAGATACGTTAAGTTATAATTCTACTTATTTTACTAGTTTAGTTAACATTAATACAACTTCTTATTACACTTGATGGAAAATTTTGGACAAGAAAGTTTATTTTGCAAGAAATTTTTTAGAAATTCAGGATTGAAGATTAAAGAAAATTTGAAAGAAAAATGTAGGTCAGAACATGTGTATTTCGATGAAGGAAAAAGAGAAGACGTAAAGAGTAGAAAACTAATTGTGGTTAAGCATGAAAAATATGTATGAAATGAAGATACAATATAAAAGACAGAATTCTCGTTGATCAATTATCCCTGCACACCAAACAAAATATATTTTCAAGGATCAAAACACATCTTCGGGGAAAAACTCTCAGATAGAAGAAAATTTGGTGAAGAAGAGAAAGATATATGTCATTGAAGAATTAAAGAATCAAAAAAAAGTAAATTTGGAGCAGAGAAAGTCAAATATTAGTCACTGAAGATTTATAGAAAAAAAAAAAATCTCAAATAAGGAGAAATGTTTTAAATTATACAAATTAGTTTTCTCTATTTGTAGTTATGAAATTGATTAAATGAAACATGGTATCGTTATATAATTGCATCTACAATTTATGAAGAGAATTGAATTGTATATTGTAATTGAAACCTTGAATAAAATGATTTGATTAAAATAGTGTTTCGACTTATTTTTAATTTTGAAGTTTTAATTATAATTGAAAATGTTAAAAAACAGAATTCAGTCTCCTTTTGTGTAGCCATTCGAACCTACAAATGGTATCAGAGCTAGTTAATAATCTTTGATATAAAATCGATACCAACTTAATTAATATCAAAGCTTGTTTTACCTTCCTTGTTTTTAAACATAAATTAATATCTAAGCATAAGTTTAACTTTGTTGATTATAGACTCAAGTTGTTTTTGAAAGTTTTAAACTGTTTAAAATCTTATAGGTTAAAAAATCTAAGGTAAGATGACTACTAGAAATGATAATTTTTCTTTGTATGAAGGTCAAAATCTTAACCGTTTTTTATTTGATGGAATACATTTTGAATATTGGAAATATAAGATGACAATCTTTCTTTAGAGTATAGATCATAAATTGTGGTTCATGATTTTTAAACCATATAATCTGTTAATTATTCCTTATAATACTTGGACAGTTAATGAAAAAGAAAAAGAAATTCTAAATGTAAAATGCTTAAATATCTTATTTTGTACATTGAGTTATGAACAATTTAGTAAAGTGTTAGCATATAAATTTGCTAATGAGATGTGACATGCATTAGAAGTTTCATATGAAAGTACTTCTCAAGTTAAAGAAACTAAAATTAATATGTTAATTCATAAGTATGAACTCTTTAAGATGCATGAAGACGAAAATATTTTGAGATGTTTTCCAAATTCCTAGATATCATAAATTTTTTAAAATGCTTAAGAAAGAATTTTGAACAGAAGGATTTGATGAGAAAAATTCTCAGATCCTTAAGTTCTAAATGGTTTCAGAAAGTGACATCAATTGAGGAATCATGAGACTTAAATGTTTATACTATAAATGAACTTAATAGGAAATTTAATTACTTATGAAGTTCAATTAAATGATTCACTGAGTCATAACAAATTAAAAATGAAGAAAGAAATAACCTTTGAAATTAATTCAAATTCTGAAATATCCATTGATTCTGACGAAGATTTGATTTTGTTGACTAGAAAATTCAAAAAAGCATGGAAAGCTAATAAACAGTAAAAGAACAGAAATGACAAACCCTCAACATCAAAGTCACTTAATGAAAAGAATTCTTCATCTAGAAAATATCTATGTTACAATTGTAAGAAACCTATACATCTTTCTCTAGATTGTCCTATAAAGAAAAATAAAAAGTAAAGTAAGACAGATCAGAAGAAGAAGACTTAGAAAATGCAGAAAAAGTTTTATAAGAAAAAGACTTTGAATGTCACTTGGGATAACACGTCAGAAGAATTTGAATTAAGGAATTATCATCAAAATCTTCACATTTAGAAGAAGAACAAAAGTTAGAAGACATTGCTTATGCGTACTTTATGACAAATGAGTCTAAGATAATATCTGATCCTAAAAGTCATTCAGATTTTAACTTTGATGAATTATTATGTGCTTATCATGCATTATTACAAAAATTTAAAGTTTGTAAATTGGAAAATAAGAATATTAGAAACTCTTTGTCCATTATAGAAGAAGAAAATTGTTTCCTATCTACTACTTTAAAAAAGTTTAAATGTGATAATGAAAATCATGCTAGAAATTTGCATAAATTTAGATTTAATGAATGTGTCTTGTATGAACAAATACAGAATTTAAATGCTAAAAAATTAAAGATAAAATCTGAAAATGAAAATTGAGAAACAACATAAATGATCGTAAGTTAAAGATTGACAAATTAAAAATGAAAGAGCTAGATTTAAATTCTACCATTGAGAAATGAAATTTAAGTCAAACTAAGTTAGACAAGCTAACTAGTACTCTTGCGGTGTCATATAAATTTGACTTAGGATTTGATTATCCTGAATATCCTAAATCTCAAGTCAACAAAGGATTTATTAGTTGTAGTTCAAGTAAATCTAAGACTAAAATTCCTTTTATTATGAAACAAGGTAATAAATATGTAGAATTAGGTACTTCAAGGGATGAATCATGTAGTAATAATATAAATCAATGTGATTTATTTAAATGTATTTCTAACATGACTATCAATGTTTCTAAAAATCTTGTTTCTTGTTCTGAAAATTCAGTTACTGATGTTTCTAAAATTTAAAACAATTGTAGTAAATTGGAAATTCAGAAACTTGAGTATGAAATTTAAAACACTAGTATTAAACTAATTACTGGTTCTGCATGTTCTTTATCTGAAAATTCTTATGTAAAAAAAGATTTTGTATATACTGAAAATTTAAATACAAGTACAAAATCTTGGTACAATCTTACTAAAATGTATGAGCATGACCAAAATAAATTAACATTTGATAAAAATCAGTTTGGTCTTGGTTATACTACATCTAAAAATAAAATTTTTTTAAGAAGAGTAATAATTTTATAAGTATGAAGCTAATGATAAATTAGTAGTACTTGCAATTAATAAGAATATAAATGATAATGTTAAACTGTTTTTAAATAAAAAGAAGAAATATGCTTTTAATGAACTTGGTCATCAAAGACATTGGGTACGAAGAAACAATTCTTCTTAACTTGTTTTGCAAGAGATAACAACATCAAAATAGATTTTGAATAGTGGAACATCAAGTCATATGATCGGATAGAAAAGCCTACTGAAAAATTTTACAAATACCAAGAAAGAAAGTGTAATATTTGGAAACAAAAGTAAAGATAAAATCATAGATATAGGTAATGTTCAAATAACTCCTACTTGTATTATTTCAAATGTACTATATATAGAAAACCTAAGATTTAATTTGCTGAGTGTTATAAAACTAATTGATAATGGATACTATGCATTGTTTAAAGATAATATATGCAAAATTATTGATAAAATTATTGATGAACTTAAGTTTATTGCTAAAAGAAAAGATTCTATATGTATTTTATCTTTACCTTCTAATGTAGTTGATTTAAATTCATGTTTACTAACTGAAATTAGTAATACATATCTTTGACATAGAAAGATTGAGCATATAAATATAAAACTGTCGCATAAATTATCTAGAAAAAATCTAATGAGAAGTTTACTAAAGATTAAATACTCAAAGGATTTCATGTGTGATGCATGTGAGTTAGGTAAACTTTATAAAAACTCTTTTAAATCCAAAAATGATATATCAAGCAAGAGAGTCTTAGAACTTATACATATAGATCTATTTGGACCAACAAGAATCATGAGTCTTGATGGTAAACGATATGTATTTATTTTAATAGATGACTTCTCTAGATACACTTGAGTATATTTTCTAGCAACTAAGATAGAAATTTTTGAAAAGTTTAAAATATTTTGCAATCTTGTTCAAAATGAACAAAGTATCATTGTTCAAAAACTTAAGAGTAATCATGATATTGAATTTGAAAATAATCAAATAAATAATTATTGTAAAGATCATAATATTGATCACATATATTCTTTTGTAAGTATTTTATTATTAATATTAAAGATAAAATGGATAAATTTTAAGCCAAAATAGATGAAGAAATTTTTATAGGTTACTCTACTAGAAGTAAAGCTTATAGAGTTTATAATAAAACTTCTAGAACCATTGAAGAAACCCTTCATGTAAGCTTTAATGAAAATTCTTTTAAAGAATTAAAATCTAAAACTGATAATGATAATATGATCAATTTCACAAGAGAATTAAAGATTAATAGAGAAATTGAAGATTTATATGAGAAAATCAAAAATATGAACTTAAATAATCAAACTAATAATCAAAGTGATGTAATTTCAGATGTTGACGAGAATATTAAGGAAAATCATAGAAATTGACATTATTCTTCATTACATCCCATCACTTAAGTCATTGGTAATATTAATGAGGGAGTTAAAACCAAAGTTTCAGTAAATTTGAATAGTATATGTATGTTTGTTTCTATGATAGAACTAAAAAATATAGAGAAATCATTATCTGATGAAAATTAGATAGTAGTAATGCAAGATGAACTAAATCAATTCATAAGAAATGAGGTTTGGGAATTAGTTTCTACACCAGAAAATCAGTCCATAATAAGTACAAAATGGATATTTAGAAACAAAACTAATGATACTAGTCAAGTTATAAGAAATAAAGCTAGATTAGTTGCACAAGGGTATACATAGGAAGGACTTGATTATGATGAAACATTTGCTTTTGTGGTTAGGTTAAAAAGTATTAGAATATTATTGACCCATGCTTGATATATGGATTTTAAACTATATCAAATGGATATAAAGAGTACATTTCTAAATGATTTAATTAATGAAGAAGTTTATGTAAACCAACCACCTAGATTTGAAGATATTAAAAATTCTAACTATATGTATAAAATGAAGAAAGTTTTATATCATTTGAAGCAAATACCTAGATCGTGGTATGAAAGACTATCAACTTTTCTTGTAGAACAAAGATATATCATGGGAAAAGTAAATTATACTTTTTTTATTAAGAAAGATGATAAAGATCAAATTGTTATTCAAATATATGTAGATGATATAATTTTTGGAGCAACTTTTGATAAATTGATAAAAATATTTTCTGACTAGTCAGTTTGAAATGAGTATGATAGGAGAACTTTCATATTTTCTAGGACTTCAAATTAAGCAAATAGATAAATGCATATTTTTTAAATTAAGAAAAATATGCAGTTGAAATGCTTAAGAAATTTAATTTTAATGATACAAGGATTTGAGAAACTCCTATGAGTACTTCTTTAAAGTTAGATATTGATGACATAGGAAAATCAATAGATCAAAGAAAATACAAAAGTATGATTGATTCTTTACTTTATTTGACAACTAGTAGACCTGATATTATGTTTGTTGGGTGTGTTTGTGTTAGATTTCAATCTAATCCTAAAGAATCACACACAATTGCTGTTAAAAGAATATTTAGATATATACAAGGAACTAAAAATTTCAAACTGTATTATTCTAAAGATAGTTCAATAGATCTTATAGGATATATTGATGTTGATTACGTAGGATCTAAATCTGATAGAAAGAATACCAGTGATACACGTCAATTATTGAGAAATAATTTAGTGTCATGATTTAGTAAAAAGCAAAACTATGTAGCACTTTCAACCACTAAGGTTGAATATGTTACTGCTACATTATGTTGCACTCAGATTCTATAGATAAGGCAAACTTTAAAAGATTTTGGATTATCTTATGATATAATTGAGATTTATTATGACAGTAGTTCAGCAATAAATCTTTCTAAAAATCTTATATTACATTCTAGAGCAAAGCATATAGAGGTTAGATATCATTTTCTAAAAGATAACATAATTAAAGGAAAAATTAAATTAGAATTTGTGTCTATTAAAAATCAATTAACTAATATATTTACAAAACCTCTAGATGAAAATATATTCTACAATATAAGATTAAATTTAGGTATTTGTAGGATATGTGATGTGTAAAATACTAAAACTCCATAAAAGATAAATATTGTTAATGATGTTGTTTACCTTATAGATATTATATAATTATCATAAATATCTAAGTAATATCTAAACTACTACATAAGATACTATGTATTTACGATAAAATTATTGTAGTATCTTATTGATTTTACTTATTTTTCTAAGTTTAATGTTTTTTCTAAATTTTAAGTGGAAATGTCAATGAAAAACAAGAAATTCCTCTGAAATTCTGATTAAATGTTTTCTTTGGATTAATGAAAGTGCATATGATCAAGAATGAGTTTGACTTAATTGATTAAACTTGTAGAATAATTTATACGTAAATCATATTAAGCTGCTGATTAAAAGTATGAGCTTATTAAAATTGATTCATATTTTCAGTAAAATCATAAAAGTAAAAATTATATAAGATTTGTGCATTATTACATCTAATTTAATGAAATACATATATACTGTGCTTAAAATAAAAAGTACTTATAAAGTGAAAATCTTTGAAAGTTTATTGATTAGTTTGATCACGAGCCTCTTGTAGTTGAGCAGATTGGTATGTAAAGAGTGTTGTCCTGAAAAAGAACTCTTTAAATCTAACAACCTAAGGTCCTGATCAAACCTAGAATTGTTAATAAAAAGCTCATTACATGAATACATTAGAAACCTTTTATATGATTCAAGCATTTCAAACTAACTTTTAAAAAAAATTATCTATTCACAGATATCTATATTCGATTCTAAGAATTCACAGCATGTAGGCATGGACATATCTATTGAGGAACATGAAGAATTATAGACAGATACACAGGTTATTGAATTTATGGAAAATTTGAACTATGACAATTCTGTAGAAACTGAATTAATGGATGTTGTAGATATTGAAAATATTCCTTACACTATTGAAGCTGAAGAATCAAACTTACCTAAGCAGATTTAAGAAAATATTTTGACAAAGAAACAACATGACATTCATTTTGAAGAAGAGATTTCCTAAAGAAGAATTAAATTCTGAATCAAGACTTCATGTATCACCTTCTAACTATAGGACACTACACATTCAAGGTAATTCAATTCATTTTCGATCTAAAAAAAATTACAAAAATACAATAGTTTGATTTCATGTCAAATTCTGCATGTTAAACTAATAAAGTTTAGAAGTTTAATGGAAATTAAAGATCTATTTGAGTTTCAATGTTTAATACAATTCTTACCAGTTAGAATGAAATAGAAACAATATAAAGAACTTAGTAACTTTTTAGAGTAATCTGATACAGAATAACAATCTTTTGAAAATTCAAATATCTCAACAAGAGTTTACTTTATCTCTTGAATTAATTTTTGAAGTTTTGAGATTACGAAATGAAGGTGTTATTGTTACCAATAGATTTGACATAGTTAGACAACTGGAATGAGACATTCAATCTTTATCATAAATTCCAAATGTATATTCAGAAATGAGATTAATGGAAAATCTGAATGTAGAAACTAGGTTTATTGTAAATATTTTACATGCAAATTTATTTCAAAGAGTCAAACATAATCTAGAAGTAAGCAAAAATTGTTTATATGCAACTTATGGCATACTAAACAAAATACAAATAAATTGGTTTGACATTTTCATATATCAACTACAGCATATAAATTCAAAGTTATTTTTTGGTGATGCTGTATGTCAAATTATTGCAAGCGAAATGGATTTATCTAACTAGCCTGAGCTACCTCTTGACTTAGATGCAGTACTGAATGAAATCAGAAATGATATTAGACATCTAAGAGATAAAATTTGTAATGCTATAGGTAATATTATTAGGAGGAATAGATAAATGTACTATCATTTGTTTGTTTACTTGTATTCTAGATACAAAATGTAATGTTTATATTTATTGACTGATTGTTTGAACAATACATTTTACTATAAATGTATTTCACTTCTTATTCAAGTTTATAGATTTAAGTTGTGCATACTTGTCTTTTGTTTTAATATTTTGTAATCATCTTTTTGATTAATGACAAAAATGAGAAGATGATTATGAGTTTAAATGTATATGTTAAAAAGGGAGAGATGATTATGTATTCGTTGAAATGTTTCTGAAAGTTTTACTTTTGAGAGATGATTTTTACACAAATAATAGAAATAAACTTAAGTGAACTTAAGTGAACTTAAGTCAACAAACTTGTTTGTTAAATTAAAACTTAACCCAACGAAGGTGCTTCGTTGAGTTAAATATATTTCATAATTGATTTATATGATTTTGTCATCATCAAAAATGGGAAGATTGTTAAGTATTTTGTTTTGATGATGTGTGCTAAACGAATGTAATAATATTTACTCAATTACTATTAATTCTTAAAGTAAATTAAGAATATCAATTAATATAGAAAAATTTTACTGATTTAAATACTTATCTGTAATAGATTTAAAATTATGCTAAGTTAATAAGTCGTCGTTAAGTTATACTAACTTTTCATTTAATTAAACGTTAAGTTAACATGTGTTTTTATTGTAAAACATGATATGTTTTAAAGTTATATCTTCTGTATCATGTACAGTACACGTTAAGACAACTCGTTAAGTTAGTACTTTATTTGTAAAAAAGTCATGTGAGAATTCGTTGAGTTATAGGCTTAAAGGTTAAAATAGGTCACGTGAGAACTTGTTGAGTTAGTGAACAAAACATTAAGATAAAGAAATAAACTCGTTAAATTAGTATTATGTACGTGGTGAAATTAAAGTTTACGAATGTTATTTTGTATCACGTGAGTTGCATATATTTAACTCATTAAGTTAACATAACTGCATGCGTTGGGTTACTATATTTATAAGCTATGTTTAACTCGTCGCAAATTAGTTTTCTTTGTTTGTAATTATAAAAATGATTAGATGAAATATGATATCGTTATATAATTGCATCTATAATTTTTTAGGAGAATTGAATTGTCTATTATAATTGAAACATTGAATAAAATGATTTGATTAAAACAATGTCTCAACTTATTTTTAATTTTGAAGTTTTAATTATAATTGAAAATATTGAAAAATACAATTCACCCCCCTTTTGTGTAGCCATTCGATCCTACATCTCATTGGGTGAAGATGTACTTAAGATTCTTGTGATCTATAAATACCTTGCAAAGGGTGTCATACAAATGATGTCTCCAAATTTTAAGGCCAAAGATGACTACTACTAATTTCAAATCATGCATTAGGTGGTTCTCCTCATAGGGCTTCAACAACTTTTGTAAGATCGAATGACTACACAAGAAGGGAGTGAATTGTGTTTTTCAACATTTTCAATTATAATTGAAACTTCAAAATTAAAAATAAGTCGAGACGTTGTTTTAATCAAATCTTTTTATTTAAGATTTCAATTACAATATACAATTTAATTCTCCTTAGAAATTGTAGATGTAATTATATAACGATACCATGTTTCATTTAATCAATTTCATAACTACAAACAGATAAAACTAATTTGCAAAATTTAAAACATTTCTCTTATTTGAGATTTTTCTTCTTCTTTTTCTTATTATTCTGCAAATTTTCAGTGACTAATATCTGACTTTTTCTACTTCACCAAATTTACTTTCTTTTGATTCTTCAATTCTTCAGTGACATATATCTGACTTTCTCTTCTTCATTGAATTTTCTTCTATCTGGGAGCTTTTCCCCGAATAGGTGTTTTGATCTCTGAAAATATATTTCGTTTGATGTACAGGAATGATTGATCAACGAGAATTCTGTCTTTTATACTGTATCTTCATTTCATGCATACCTTCTATGTTTAACCACAATTAGTTTTCCACTTTTCATGTCTTCTCTTTTTTCTTCATCGAAATACACACATTCTGACTCACGTTTTCCTCTTGAATTTTCTTTAATCATCAATCCTAGATCTCTGAAAATTTTCCTAAAAATAAACTTTCTCGTCCAAAATTTTCCATTAAGTGTAATAAGAAGTCGTGTTAATGTTAACTAAACTAGTAAAACAAGTAAAATTATAACTTAATGTATCTAACTTAACGAGTTTATCATGTGTCAAATCATGTGATAAGTATTGTAGCTAACTCAACGAATTAAGTTTGTGGTATTACAATTAACTTAACAAACCAACTTAATCTATCTTTTGGAAGGTTAAATCCTAACTCACCGAAAAGTGTTTAAGTATCAGATAGTTAAGTTTTCAAAGTATCCGAAATATCTTTTTACCATAAAAACAAGTGAGACATGTGTCGTGACCTAAAAACGTAACTTAAGTTATCTTTCAAAAGGTTAGATGTTAACTTACCAAAATGAGTTTGAGTTTCAGATAGTTACGCTTGCAAGTATCTGAAAATCCTCTACTAACTCTCCAAACCAGTAATAAATGTTTTAAACAATAAAGTATTTACCATGTGCAAGAATAATAACTTTAAATTTATAACGCTAACCTAACACGTTGCCTTAGTGTTCAATATAGCAACTCAACATATGTAGTTATCTTAACTTAACAAGTTAAACATGTGCAACTCATGTAATACAATATAACATTCGTAAACTTTAATTTTACCACATGCATAATACTAACTCAACAAGTTTGTCTCTTCATCTTAACATTTTGTTTACTAACTCAATGAGTTCTCATGTGACCTATTTTAACCTTTAAACCTATAACTCAACGAGTTCTCACGTGACCTTTTTACAAATAAAGCACTAACTCAACGAGTTGTCTTAACATGCACTGTACATGATATATAAAATATGTAGGATCGTATGACTACACAAGAGGGGGGTGAATTGTGTTTTTCAACATTTTCGATTATAATTGAAACTTCAAAACTCAAAAACAGGTTGAGACACTATTTTCATAAAATCATTTTTATTCAAGGTTTCGATTACAATATATAATTCAATTCTCTTCAAAAATTGTAGATATAATTATATATCAATATCATGTTTCATCTATATAATTTCATAACTACAAATAGAGAAAACTAATTTACAGAATTTAAAAATATTTCTCCCTGTTTGAGATCTTTCTTCTTCTCCTTCTTCTTCTTCAGTGACAAATATCTTGTCTTTCTCTACTTCACTGAATTTGCTTTCTCTTAATACTTCAAATCTTCAGTGACATAAATCTGACCTTTCTGCTTTACTGAATTTTCTTCCATCTGAGAGTGTTTCCTCGAAGAAGTGTTTTTGATCCCTAAAAAGATTTTTCATTTGATGTGTAGGGATAACTGATCAATGAGAATTCTATGCCTTTTATACTGTATCTTTATTTCATGCATATCCTCCACGTTTAATCACTACTAGTTTTCCACTTCTTCATGTCTTCTCTTTTTCCTTCATCAAAATACACACGTTCTGACTTACGTTTACATTTCGAATTTTCTTTAATCATCAATCCTAGATCTCTAAAAAATTTCTTGCAAAATAAACTTTCTCGTCTAAAAGTTTTCATCAAGTATAATAAGAAGTCGTTACTTTAATGTTAATTAAACGAGTAAAATAAGTAGATATATAACTTAACGTATCTAACTTAACGAGTTCCTCATGTGCAAACTCACGTGACAAGTACTGTAGCTAACTCAACGAACTAAGTCTGTGGTGTTACACTAACTCAACGAATTAGCTTAACCTTTCTTTCGGAAGGTTAAATGCTAACTCATCAAAAACAGTTTAAGTTTCAAATAGTTACAGTTGTAAGTCTCTGAAAAACTCTTTACCATAAAACTAGTGAGACACGTGTTGTGACCTGAAACCATGACTTAAGTTACCTTTCAGATAATTATAGTTGTAAGTCTCCAAAAAACTTTAACTTACTGATTCAGCAATAGACAAATGTTTTTATAATAAGAATTTTACCACGTGCAATAATAACAACTTAAGTTTATAATGCTAACCTAACGCGTTGCCTTAGTGTTCAATATAGCAATTCAACACATTTAGTTATGTTAACGAGTTAAACATGTGCAACTCACGTGATACAATATAACATTCGTAATCTTTAATTTCACCACGTGTACAACACTAACTTAACAAGTTCGTCTATTCTTTTACTCACTAACTTAATGAATTCTCACGTGATTTATTTTAACCTTTAATCCTCTAACTTAACAAGTTCTCATGTAACCTCTATACAAATAATACTCTAACTTAACGAGTTGTCTAAACATACACTATTCATGATACATAAAATATAACTTTAAAGCATATCATGTTTTTCAATAAAAACATGCGTTAACTTAACGTTTAGTTAAATGAGAAATTAATGCAACGAAACGACTAGTTATTAAACTTAGTATAATTTCAGATCCAATACAGACAAATATTTATATCAGTAAACTTTTTCTGTATTAATTGATGTTCTTAATTTCCTTTCACAAGCAATAATAATTGAGTAAATATGATTACTTACATTCAACACACATCATCAAAACAAAATACTCAACAAAATATAACTTTAAAATATATCATGCTTTATAATAAAAACACACGTTAACTTAACATTTAATTAAATGAAAAGTTAGTATAACTTAACGACTAGTTATTAACTTAACATAATTTTAGATCTATTACAGATAAGTATTTATATTCATAAACTTTTTCTATATTAATTGATGTTCTTAATTTACTTTCACAAACTATAGTAATTGAGTAAATATGATTACATTCATTTAGTACACATCATCAAAACAAAATACTCAACAACTTTACCCTTCTTTCTTGTATTAGGATGCAACCAAGTCCCCTCAAGGATGCATCACTATACATGGTAAAATTGACATCTTACCTTGGAAACACCAAAATCAGAGTTGACATCAATCTATCCTTCAACTCTTGAAAGTTATGCTTACACTTTTAGGTCTAGTCAAACTTCACACCTTTCTATGTCAACGTCGTCAATGGCCTGGCAATTCAAGTAAAACTTTCAACAAATCTCTAGTAGTAACTTGTAAGGCCTAAAAAGCTATGAATCTCTATTACTGACTTATGTTGACTCTAGGTACTAACTGCTTCCACCTTTTTAGGATCAATAGATAGCCTATCATTAAAGATTACATGCCTTAGAAAGATCACATAATCTAGTCAAAATTCATATTTCTTTAGTTTGGCAAAAAGCATATTCTCTCGTAATACCTAGAAAAACAATTCTTAGATGACACTCATGTTCAGTCATGCTTCGAGAGTAAATCAAAATATCATCAATGAAGATAACCATAAATTGATCTAGATAGGGCTTGAATATTCTATTTATTAAATCTATAAATACTGCTTGGGCATTAGTCAACCCAAAAGATATCACTAAAAACTCATAGTACTCATAACAAGTACAAAAGGTGATTTTTGACATATCTTTTGTCTTGATTTTTAACTAGTGGTACCTATAGATCTCAAATCAATCTTGGAAAAGAATTTAGCACATTGCAACTAGTCAAATGAATCATCTATCCTTAGAAGTGGGTCCTTATTCTTTGCAATCACATTGTTTAACTCTTGATAATCAATAAACAATCTCATACTTCCATCCTTTTTCTTCACAAAAAGAATCGAAGCACCCTATAAAGACGTGCTAAGTTGGATGAATTTCTTCTCTAACAGCTCCTGAATCTAGTTTTTCAATTCCTTTAACTTTACAAAAGACATCTTATAAGAGACCTTAGAAATTGGATTCACCTTAAGAGCTAAATCAATGATAAACTCCATCTCATGATCTATCTAGTAACTCTTTAGGAAAGACGTCAACAAATTCTTAGATGATTGGAAAGTCATTCAAATTAGGGGTTATTGCATCAACCTTTGAGATTGTCATCAAGTATCCTTGACATCTCTTTTGCAACATCTAATTGACTTTCACTATAGAAACAAGTCTAGGGATAATTTGGCTAGCACCACCAAAATAGAATTTCGATTCTCCTAGAATTTGGAAGCAAACTCACTTCCCAAAATAATCAACATTAGTATGGTATGCTACTAACCAATTCATTCCTAAAATCACATCAAAGTCTTTCATCAATATGACAAAAAGATCTACTGATAGGTTTCTTTACTTTATTAGAATTTGATAGGTCTTGTACACCCATCTCACTATCAATGTACTCTTAATAGAGGCACTTATTAACATTTGACCATCAATCTCTAACTATTAATGTCATGCTTATTCATGAATTCATAAACAATGAATGAATGCGTAGCACCAGGATCAAATAATGCTAAGGTGGAGAATAAAGAAACTTGAATGATATTTGTGACTACATCTAATTCTTCTGCCTCCTAACGAGTCATAGCATAAACTCTCCCATATGTAGAGGTCTTCCCTTTACGATCTATAGCCTAATGGCCCAACCTTGCTCTACTTGAGCCACCACTAGTTGCCAACACCTTGGTTATGCTCTGCCTTGAAAACTAAGGGTGTTGTTGATAATGCAGGTAGTGTGGCTAGAAAGGTGTGGTGTTCAAACTCTAACAAGATCCCTTTACAAAAGGGCAAACTATAACCTTGTGACCCTCTTGGCCACAAGTGAAGCACCTATGACCCTTTCACCTACAATAAATATGCATCAATAACCAAAATAAGAGATTAATGCAATTAAGCATCTCATGATTGCAAATCCTACTAATTATGGGATGATTAGGCTACTATTACTAATAATCACCATAAAATGTACTAAACATCCTAATAACTACATGGTTAACTACATTAAACAATAACCAACATTATTAAGCCTCAACCTACACAATAATTACATCAATGCAAGACAATCAACAATAAAATGCTTGGATACCACATCTTGATTAATAAAAGGAAAGGGAGGATTACTTACTATAATAGGGATGAAAATCCCTAAATTACCCCTTTTTAAATTTTTTTTTTTTTGATTTCGCTCGTCGATCTCATTTTTAAGGGAGACATGCATCATTACCTCACACACTTGTTGAAAATGCCACACATGAAAGATCACACCTGATTACATGATGTTCTACCACTATCACTCATGCTCGTGCACTCACCACACCATTACACACTAGAAGACCATTACAACTCCGTACCATACACTCACTTTTCATAACCATAAAAGGAAATGACCAAAATGTCCTTTAACCAAAACTTATTTACATTGAGCCATTACAAAAAGATTAAAGTCTCATCTCCCTCATCTAATTGATGAATAGACAACTTTTATGGATGGTCGATAGTTCTAGGGTAATTTTCGTCAACTTTTATTAATTAGTAAATTTTATGCTAATTCGAGAAAAGGAGATGGCAATTTCTATTGTTATGCACTAGATCTATGAAAATAAGTGCATACATAGTTGCTACTGGTTTGTTTTAGAAGGACCACTTTAATGAGTTAGGTGAAAATAAGTGAAAAATCATATTATTGGTCCATATTTTAAATACACCATCACAAGATGACATTTCTTGAACATGACAAGAATCCTATTAAAAAATCTCTCTATCATTTTAATAGGGATGTCTCCTATAGAACTATTTCATAAAATTGATCATATGTGGTGCCATCTCAACAGACAATAGTGGATTGAAGAACATGATAATTAGATCCTAATCCATCAAAAATATAAGCAATTAATTCTAAATCTGGTAGTATAAAACTAACAATAGCCATACTATTAGCAATAAATTTGGCATGAAGTAGAAATTCTTCAATTGACTAAACACAGAAGTACAATTCAATGAATGGTTTTTATTAATTTCCAAAAGAACCAATACAATCATACTTAATGGCACAACAAAATAACAAACCAATGGGCATCACCATCTTATTACAACAAACAATAACTATCAACTAACTACACACAAATCGTCCAATGATGTACCTTTTTCTTTGTTGTATGTAGATATTTAGGGGCTCACCTCTATTGTATCTTAGTGTGGTTTTCATTACTATCTTGTTATTATTGATGATCATACTAGACTCATGTGGTTCTATTCAATTGTAAATAAATTAGACATTCCTACCATTTTTACCTTGTTTTTCAAATTCATTGAGAATCAATACAATATGTTTGTGAAATTCATACAAACTGATGGTGGGGGGGGGGGAATTTTCTAGCACCTCTTTTTGCAGTTTACTTCAACAAAAAGGAATTCATAATCAGTTTACTTATTTCCATACTTTTGAGTAGAATAGAGTTGTTGAACAATGTCATTGCCAAATTATTTTAGTTAGTAGATTCTTCAATAGTTGAACTTACTTGATCAATTTTGGGTTGAAGGTTTTGAGACAATAGTTACTATTATTGATCAGGTTCCATCTAAAGCCTTACAAATGCCATCACCATATGAGGTACTTCACAATCAGGTAGTCGAATTTCATCATCTTCGATCATTTGGGTGTCTTTGTTTTCCACTTTTGACTCCTTATGGGTGTAATAAGTTAAAACCATGATCTAGCTGATGTTTGTTTTGGATTATGACTCTTAGGTACTATTTGTCTCGTAGGAAAGTCAGGAATTGAAAACTTAGGAAAATTTTCCTAACTTTCCTGGCATTTGTGCCACCAGGTATAAAAGATTACCATTTTCCAAGTTTTGGACCTCACCCAGTTTGGAACTTCAAAAATCTTCCATGAACTTGCCAAGTCCATCTCTTGAAATCTAGAGCTCATGAAATTCAAAAAGCATCACCATCTTTCAACCTCCTTAGTCTCTTGAAATCTTGAAAATGTTGCCATCTAGAAATACCAAAAGCATTGTCCACTCGAGTGTTGACAAGCATCACTACCTTTCATCCTCCTTAGTCTCTCAAAATCTCAAGCTTCAAAAATCCCAAAAGCATTGTCCACTTGTTCGTGTTTTCCCAGCACTACACTAGAAAAACTTGGATTTGTTACTTCTATTTTTACTTAGTTAATTTATCTTTATGTCTATTCTTTCTTTTAAAAGTAAACAAACAACCTTTAATACAATTTAGATATTAATTCCAATTTGTACTTTAACTGCAATTGCGTAGTGTCTATTGTATCAGTGTGTAAGTACAGGTCGATCCCACAGGGAATTGTTGACGAATTTAAGAAATGTTTGATTGTGAACAATTCAAATTTATATTCAATAAGCACCCCGTTGAGTTACATTTAACTCAATGGACTAAGTTCGTTGAGTTATGGATAACTCAACGGACTATCCTCGTGGACTTAAGTTAACTCCACGAACCTATCTTTTCTTTATAATACTGCTAATTACAGAGGAATTCGGCCAACCATTGGGCGATTCCACATATTGTAAATAACATCAATTAAGCTTTTTAATGCTAGTTAACATTGGATTTATCATTATGCAATACTAACATTCAGATGATTCAAATAGTAACCATTAAAATCTTTAAGTTGTTTTGTACGAACCAATTTTAGTAAACTGTAAAATTAAAACTAACATAAAAAAATCATAAAATTGATACAGATAACATTAATCACGATACAACACCAACAATACAACACTCAAATACAACATACAAACAAAGATAAATTGTTTTTGGTATTTTTGTTTTGATGTGATGGGCGAAAGGTGAAATGTAAAGTAATTTCACTTGACAGTAAATACTTCCGACACTACTTGCAACGCGATTACACCACTGAAAATTGAACCACTTACAATTCTGTCTCCTCTCCCTATAGAATCGCGAGTCCAGAATTGCAAGATGATCTCCTCTTCAGCATACAGGCATCAACCCGAAGCCAAGGCTAAAAGCTTTACGATCTCCTAAAATATGAGTCGGCGCTTGGTGAAAATGTCTTCCCTTCCCGCGACGCGATCACTCCTCATAGTGGTTGTCAGGCACTGTGTTTAGCTCGGAATTGACCCGACATCAGGCAAGTATCCTCACAGACCTCCGATGATTGGTGATTATGGTGGTGATACGATGGTTGGTGTGATACTTCGAAGAATCGCCGATACTGTCTGCAGAAAGCTCGGTGCTCCTCCTCTATATACACTGGCCGTCCATCGATCACACTCTTTCTTTTTTTTCTTCTTTTCTTTTATATTTCTTCAGTGGTAACTACTTCTGCTTGAATGGTCAGTTGGATTTCCTTCCTTCAGATCAACGACGATGATTTCTTTCTCCCTACGCGATTGAATTCCTGCGTGATACATGTAAACGTGGTTTTTCCTTCCAACTATCTGTTCCTGCAACCGCTATAGTGGCATATTAGAAAATATATAGTCCGTGGAGTTACAGATAACTCAACGGACTTCCTTCGTTGATTTAACTATAAAACACGTGCAAAAATAACAACTTAAGTTTATAACGCTAACCTAACACGTTGACTTAGTGTATTTTCATGTAACTCAACGCGTGCAGTTATACTAACTTAACGAGTTATAACATAAGTAAATCTACCAGCTCTCAACACGTGTCAGCAGCAGTTTAAACATAAAATAACATTCCGGAGAGTTACAGGTATAACTATCCGATGCTTAGATGCATTTTCGGATACTTAAGAATTTCACAGCCTGCAATTTACTGACAGTTCATAAATGCACTAAATTAACATTAATTCCCCAAAATTAAGCAGATTCTTTAATTAAAGCATATAATAGTGCAATTATAACATAATGACTTAATTCTCATATGATAAGCTAAATATTATGCAATTAACCATCATTTAACCGTTAATAATATGCACTTTTTCATTCTAAACACCACTCAAGTGTCGACAAGCATCACTACCTTTCACCCTCCTTAGTCTCTCAAAATCTCAAGCTTCAAAAATCCCAAAAGTGTTGTCCTCTAAAGCACCTACAAGTGTCATCACCCTTCACCCTCCTTGGTCCTTAAGTACATCGATCTATAATGTAATCTCGAAAGTTTGGCTTGATATTGTTTAATCTGTAATATAATGTTGTTATTGATATGCTACAACCTCTTCGCTAATTAACATGATTTGTGTTTTTAAACACTGACCTAATATTCTTCTCAATGGAAACTCCATGCCATGTTTGTGTTAATAGAGAATGGCTAAAATATTCAAACATTTTTATTCTTGAATTTGTTGTAACAATTCCCATAGAAAATGTTTGTTTTCTAGAGATTTTAAACTCTTTAAGTTTGTCAAAGTAGCTGATTTAGGTGTTCTTAGATGTGTATATCTAAGAGTAGTAATATCTTTCTACAAACTACCATATAACATATATTTTAGATAGGTTGCAGGGAAAGAGAAATAAAATTTTCAAAGATATGGAAGTAGTTGATAGCATCTAGCTAAAAGGTTAATATTGCATTGGTTGAAGACATTCTTCAAGCATTTCCTATATGATGTTTACATATAGCTCATTTGATTAGTTAAGTGGATTGGTTCATAATTATTATTTGACCATAAATCACTCAAAATTTAGTAGGTAGTGCACATGTTCTCCATGTTGTATTTTTACCCAACTATGTCAATCATTAGACAACTTTTACAAATATTTAGTGTTTGGAACAACTATGTTGCATGAGCAAGCTAAACCTAATGACATAATCACTCATTTGTTTGAATCTTTACATAGTTTTACAAAGAAATATAATCCACAATTGTGTATCTCAAACTGAATTACCCAAATCATAATTCAACAATAGTTACTATTCACACAAAAGTGTGTACAACAAGTTATAGATAGCCTACCTATGAATAATGAATGTCATTATCCATTTATTGTTTACAACAATAGTGATTGCTTCACAACTAATCTTCTCAAGCATCTCTGAATCTTACCTGTGTTCAGAGTGGTGAAAATCTATCCCATCTTCTATTTTCTTGAGAGACCAAAATTATCTTGTATGCATTTTTTTATGAAAAAAAAAAAAAAAAATCTTATCTATCATAATTCAGTTCTTAATTTCCAATTGTTAAATGTATGCTCTTTATATTGTTTTAAGGAAGACTTTCTCATGGAATTTTTGCAAGAATTTTGTGTATTAGTTGTTGGATTTAGTTATAAGTTAGATTAGGATTTTTAATAGAATTTTCATAGCTTTTTGTGTTTAGAATGATTTAAGTGAAAGTTCGTAGGCAATAATCTCTATTATGAATGCCTTTACTTTTAGTAAAGGATTTACTATTTCAACCTAAATTTGCTTTATTATAATAGGTGCATGTTTAAAATGAAAAAGTGCATAATATTAACGGTTAAATGATGGTTAATTGCATAATATTTAGCTTATCATATGAAAATTAAGCTATTATATTATAATTGCACTATTATATATTTTAATGAAAGAATCTGCATAATTTCAAGAAATTAATATTAATTTAGTACATTTCTAGACTATCGATAAATTGCAGACTGTGAAATTCTAAAGTATCCAAATTTTCTGTTATTTCAGAGAGTTATGTTTAATGTATCGAACATTTATGTTTTAAAGAATATTTTATAATTTCCTAAAGTACACGTGTTTAAACCATAATGCATGACTTAAGTGGATTTTTGGTAAATTATCTGTTAACTATCCGAAATGCATCTGGACATCGGATAGTTAAGTTCGTAAGTGTTCGAAATATTTGAACTTGTTAAGTTAAAATTATACGTGTTGAATTTAAATGCTTTAGTATATCACGTGAGATGCAATTGTTTAACTCATTAAGTTAGCATAACTATACGCGTTGAGTTACATGAATACACATTAAAGTAACGTGTTATGTTAGCAGCTTATTTCTTTATTACACGTGTTTTATAGTTAAATCAACGAAGTAAGTTCGTTGAGTTATCTATAACTCCACAGACCATTTATTTTCTAATATGCCATTGTAGTAGTTACAGAAATAGGACATTCGAAGGAAGATCACGATTGCACGTATCACGTAGGAATTCACTCGTGGAAGGGAGAAGAAATCACCATTGTTGATCTGAATGAAGAAAATCCGACCGATCATTTAAAGCAGAAGCAGTTACTACTGAAGAAATATAAAAGAAGAGGAGAAAAAACGAAGAAAGTGTGGTTGGAGGTGTGTGGCAGTGTGTGTAAAGGTGGAAGACCGCGCTAACTGTAGACAACGTCGGAAGTTCACTGAAGCATCCACACCATCACCAACATCACCAACATTACCATAATCACCAACCATCAGAGGTCTGTAAGGATACTTTTTTGATGTTAGGTCGATTCTGAGCCAAACACGGTGCCTGACAACCACTGTGAGGAGTGATCGCGTCGCGAGAAAAGTCATTTTCACCAAGCACTGACTCATATCTCAAGAGATCGTAAAACTTCAAGCCTTGGTTTGAGGTTGATGCCAATATGTTGAAGAAGAGATAATCTTGCAATTCTGGACTCGCGATTCTATAGGGAGAGGAGGCAGAATTGTAAGTGATTAAGTTTTCAGTAGTGTAATCACGTAACATGTAGTGACGGAAGTATTTATTGTCGATAGAGATTTTTACATTTCACCTTTCACCTATTTTCATGAATATCTCAAAACAAAAATACCAAAAACAACTTATCTGAGTTTATATTTAGTATTCAAGTGTTGTATTATTTGTTTTGTATTGTGATTAAAGTTATTATTGTTAGTATTGTGAATGTTTTGTGTTTGTTTGATTCAGAAAATAGAAAATAGTATTACAAATTATTGAAATTGATTGTTCTAGATAATTAAATATTTTAATGGTTACTATTTGAAATATTTGAATGTTAGTGTTGCTTAATGATAAATCTAATATTCACTAGCATTAAAGAGCTCAATTGATGTTATTTACAATCTGTGGAACCGCCCAATGCTTGGCTGAATTCCTCTGTAAATAATAGTATTAAACTGAAAAGATAAGCTTGTGGAATTAACTTAAGTCCACGAGATTAGTCTGTTATGTTAACTGTAACTGAACAGAGGGATTACTGAACACATTAAGTATATTATAAAAAATAGAACAGTACACAATTCTTACTTAATTTCTCTATGGGATCGATCTATACTTGCACACAAATACAATATACACTATGCACTTGCAGTTAAAATACAAATTAGAATTAATATCTAATTTGTGTGAAAGGTTGTTTGTTTACTTCTAAAAAGGAATTAATGATAAGCATAAAGACAAATTAACTAAGTTAAAAATAGAAGTTAACAAATACAAGTTATTTAATGTTGTTGCTTGGGAACCAATACAAGTTCTCTAGTACTACCTAAGCAACCTGAACAGTGCATAAGAGGAATCTACATAAAATTTGAAAACAAAAGCCTATATAATTTCTAAGAACTAGAAGATTTTCAAGAAATGTAACTGAGCAATATTCTTTTACTTGCCCAATTTCTAAAAATATATTGCTTATTACCAAGCAACCGAATGGAGTTGTTTAAGCAACCCACACAATGGTTGATCTCATACAATTGATTCCCTTTATTTTCTATTTTGGTTATGTAGAAATGTATCATTCCTTGGAAGCTTGTCACATGTTTTATGAATTATTACTCAATTGTTTAACTTGAATGTTTTTAGTGAAGTACTTATGGAAAATCTTGATACTAATAAGAAACTTGAACAAAGCTTTGTCAATTAGAATAGTAGAAAAAGTTGTTTTTCTAAACTCTTACATATAAGAAAAAGATGAAATAGGAGTTGAAGACCATAATCAAAAAATAGAATTTCCTAACACATTTTAAAGATAATGAACTACATATTATTGGTAGTGGTCAAGAACAAAGAAAAACAATAACAAATCAAATAATGCAATAATGTCTCAATCTATGTAGTATAATCGTCAATATTAAATCATGAACTATATTTTGTATTTTCTTTATTTAAGAGTTTGTCGTGGAATATTTGTAACAATAGAAGATATGACTTTGCATTTCATTCTTTTAATTTACTTCTATTTCATTATTATATTTCAATATTTTTATTTATGTTTTTTAAGATTTATGATCATAAATAATTAAAATATATATTTTATGATTATTAAATTATATAATGTCATTAATTTATTTTTAATTTCAAATATATATTATAAATAAATTAAGAAAAAAATTTCAACAACTATATAATTTTTCTTTCCATCAATGGCACAAGCACTTTCAAATTTTACTTTCTTTCTAATTCCAAACTTTTCAAACTTTCTATTTCTTGACTTTTTTGACTTTTTAGGTGATACAAACGGACCCTTAATACATAGGTTATAAATATTAGGATTTTTCTACTAGATGAATTTATCTTTCTTGAAATGTTCTTTTTGTTGAATTATTTGTAGTTCGTTAATAGTTACTAGCTATAATAGAAGGAAACCATGTTATTTGTTTATGCCTTAAATACAACATAACAAGATGACTTGAACAAGACAAGATTTAAGCTCTATTCAACTGACAAACTTGCAAAGAGGAGAGTGACTTACTAAGCTCTAGATGCCTAGGGAAAGCATTTGATGCTCCAGAAACCCAATAATAGATTGAGAGCACTCAACATTTTGTTCATTTGCTAGGCACAAAAAAATTATTAGTGTGATTGACCCAACATGATGGGATCATGCTCTAGTGTCTCGAAAACAAAGAGGAGATCAACAATGACATAGATAGGAGATTGTGTGGTCAATGCAACGAACAAATTAAGAGTTTTTACCTACACAAGGAAAGATAGATGAATTATGGAAATTAGAGGATGTCGTAGAGAAGACACAAGTGAGAAGTTGAAGGAAGGATTCTTTAAACTCTTAGACCATAGGAGATTCGAAAGTTGAAAATACAATTTATTTATACTTGAAAAAGTTGAAAATTTATTTTTAACTTTCTCAAATGACACAAAAGTTAGAGTAGTACAAGAATGAGAAATCATGGAAGTCTAGTAGAATAAAGACAAGATGCAAGAGTCTCCCAAGAACCAATATTGCAAGGCCAATAAGAAATCATATGGTTTGCTTGTTTGCATCATCCATGAAGGTAGACATTCCAGATCTTGCAAGCATGAAACAAGCATTAGGTGAAGTCACTTCAAGGCTTTCGGGCTCCAATATTTATGAGCAAGGTGTTGGTAGTCTTAGTTTGTTAGTCTCATCCTTTGTTACACCTTGGTTTTTAGTGTCTTCTAACTTTGTACATAAAATGATGAGTTGACAAGCAACTTGCTTCTCTTCCACTTTATATGCTTATTAAGATCACATGTAATTTTTAAAACCTACCAACTTCAAGCCACTATTTTCAGTAGGGTTCTTGGTTACATGAACTGACCTTATTATTGGCCCTTTTTACTGACAACCACTATATGCTAGCAACATGCTTGTAATCTTTAACACCATAATCCTAAGTGGCATGGATGAAATTAGCTATGTCGAATCCCCACCTATATATGAGTCTATGCAGATCAAGGAAGAAGGTGCTTCATGTTTCTAACATTATTGAAGGCAATGTGAGAGTCTATGTGTTCAGCCCGCTTCAAGGAGAGAGCATTATAAGACACTTGAAAAAATTGTCATGTGACGTAGGATACCATATTGAAACACTTAGATCACCATTTCTTTGTTTTGATGCTAGCTAGTATGGTACAATACTAATGGTGGATCTTGTAAATGAGACTTCCCTAAGGGGATTGAGAAACTAAAGGCTAATATCTTAAATCATGGGATGGAACTTAATGTATACTTAGTGTGGCATAATGTGAGCTCCATGGTAACAATGACTGTTTTTTTTTCAATGACAACACAAGGAGTTGGTGGACTCCAATCATTGGAGATGCAAATATCCCTACCATAAACAATCTTTTGGCATCATTTAGTATTGCTTTTGGTGGAACATTTTTGAAAGGAGATTTTTCCATGGTTGGTGAGTAGAGTCACCATGCTTGTTACTAACATAGTGATTCATGGAGGAGTTACATTCACAATTTCTAGTTACAAGATAACTCAGAAGTCAATCCTAATTTTTTCACAATTTCTAATTTCTCTGTGTTATTTCATTAATACCTCACTAAACATATAACTGTCGAAAAATATATCACATGAGTTAACATAATTTTAGACAATTATGTGACCTGCTTAGAAGTCAAAAGGTAGCACATGATAGTCAAGATATAAATATTGAGGAGAAATTAACAATATTTCTTATCATAGTTAATCAAAACCAATGATATGAGGTTATAATTGAGCATTTTCATCATTCTGCTTAGACAGTTAGCACATATTTCAATGATATTGTAAATACTATTTGTAGATTACATGATTTACTTACAATAAAATTTTCATCGTCAACACCAAATAGAATTTGAAATGATCCAAATGTCTTCTTATATTTTAAGATAAAATGTAAATTTTATTATCTTTTATATTTCTTTCATAGTATTTTTTTTATAAATTTAACATTATATTATT
The DNA here is from genome assembly GCA_036874045.1 of Cymodocea nodosa. NCBI lineage: Eukaryota > Viridiplantae > Streptophyta > Magnoliopsida > Alismatales > Cymodoceaceae > Cymodocea > Cymodocea nodosa. The sequence continues at coordinate 21,917,029 of CM072336.1, forward strand.
AACATTGTATATGATTTTTCAATTTAGGATTGCATTAGTGTTATTAACGGTACACATGCCAATGTCATAATTAATGGATAAGAAAATGCTAGATATAAGAATAAGAAAGAAGAATTAATGTAAAATATATTTGCAACTTGTAATTTCAACATAAAAATTATATACATGATTGTAAGATGGAAAAGATCAACTACAAATGTTAAGATATTACAAGATGCTACTTCTAGATCACATGAACTTCAAGTCTCACCTTATATGACGTTACTTTAGTTTACATTATTTTTTAAAATAAATATTGAATTTGATGAAGTGCTAAATATTATGTATATTATGTAGATAAATATTATTTGATAGATGCAAACTTCTTAAATCATCCAAATTTTATTTCTTCGTTTCAAGGTGATAGATATCATCTATTAAAATATGATCAGAATCAAATTCTAAATAATACAATAGAGAATTTTAATTATAAACATTCACAATTAAGAAATGTAATTATACATACATTTAAAGTGATTAAACATCATTTTACAATTTTACAAAATTACATGTCATATCCATTTGAGATATAAGTTAAAATTATTTTAACATATTTTCTTCTCCATAATTTCATTAGAATAGAATGAAAAGACTTACTTGAAGATGTAACAAATGAATTCGTTAAAAAAAATGTTGATATTTTATAATGTTGAAGAATAAAACATAAATTATAGTAATAATCTAAGTGTAAAACAAAGAAAAAGAATAACTGATAGAAAATAGAAACAAATTATGTATTCTATATGAAAAAAAAATAATATGTAGCATATTTTATTTTGTTGAAGATTACTTGTAATAAAATATAATTATGATAAAAAGTTATTTCAAGTAATGCATATTGTAAATAAGTTATTTGACATGTTACGTTGATATTTAATACATTATTAATATTTATTATATTATTTAAAATATTACCTTTTAAGTTGATAATAATTTCACTTTTTATTATTTAATATTTTAAAAATTGTTAAAAAATACATTTCCTAACTTACACAAATGTTAAAATTTTCTTATTATGTCCTGTTATTTTTCATTATTTTCATTTTCCATCTTTCCAAATATTTTCTATCATTTCATTTTCCAATAAAAAATGTACACAAACACCTTTAAGGAATCAAACAAAATTTAACCAACAGGATTTTAGATAAGATTTCAAAAACACGAAGGATTCTCATCAACAAATTAAATTACATCGAAAACACTCATTAAATAAAACTAACTTTAAAATAATTGGTATAAAAAGGTGTTTCCAATTTCTGCATGAATAAGATAGGTTCTTATAACACAGCAACATATGAATTCAAAAAAAAACAACAAATTAAGGTGGAAATCCAATCGTTCTTACAGATCAGCGTCTGGCAGGGGGTTCTTGAAAGCTTCCAGAATCTTCTCCCCAATGTTGCTCAGGCCATTCTGGAGATAACTCACAAGTCCCTCCCTCGTCCACCCCACCACCGGCTCTGCCTCGAACGACCACTCGAGCCGACACCCTCCGCCGTCCTCCGTCGTCACCGACAAGGTCGCGACGTACCTCCCGAACCCCATGTTGCCGCCAACGACCTCGTAGGTGTACCTCCTCCCGACGTGGTCGATGGCCAGCAGCCTCTCCTCCACCCAGAAAGTCGTCTCTCCGCCACCGGGGTCAGGGACGGGCGGAGCGGTGCAGCGGCGGACGCAGCCGGGGGCCCCGTCCGTACCGTCGACGAGACGGCAGTCGGCAACGGTGGGGAGGAGGGTGTGGATTTCGCAGTAGTGCTTGATGAGGGACCACGCTTGGTCCGGCGTTGCCCTAGCGAGGGTTGACTCGGCCCTCCCGCCCCACTTCTCTTGCTCCTCCATTCCGACGAGGTGGTGAAAGAAGAGCCGGAAAGGTGGAAGGTGATCCTTCCACTTTTGTAATATTTGTTTGCAATTTTCTAATTAATAATGGCATTTGACATTTTCTAATAAATAATGTGAGATTCCTTTTGTCGGATGACTTTATTATATTATTTTTATTTACTAACCTTTTTCATTCTAATCTTTTCTTTCGATTGATCTACTTGCCATTATTTTCTTTTTATTGTTTTTAAATTATTTGGAATAATAAACGTAATGTTATTTTTAGAAGTTCTTTTCTAAATATTATTTCGATATTCAACAATATCATTGATCTTACTTCTTTTTTATTAGATAATATGTCTATAGGTATTAGAAGAGAAAATTTATCTAAAGTACAGTTTATCTAGATTAAGTGACATGATGCCTTAACATATCCTCCCGCATCTATAATAGAGACTATTAATTCTTTTATTAGTACTTTTGTTTATGGTAATGCTATAAATAAAAAATTAAGTTAACATTATTGATGAAAACATAATAATGAGAATTAAAAGAGGAGGGTTGTGCATAAGGAAAAGAAAAAAAAAAAGTGAAGAAAAATGATGAAAAAATGTGACGTGTGTGTTTGACATAAAATGATAAAAAACTTCAATTACTTTAATCGTCACTTTTTAGAGAAAATTTTATAATAAGAAATATAGTTGTTCTCTTTTTCAAGTTAGAATGTTTAAAAGTGACAAAAAATGAGAAAAAAGAAGAAGAAAAAGAGAAAATATAATTTGTTAAATTCATATGTTAAAAAAATAAAATAATAATAATTATTATTATAATAATAAATTTTTACAATAATGTATAATATACTATTACGAAAAATATAAATATTTATAATTTTTTCATAAATTTCAGATGTTTATAAATATTTTTATGTTATTTATTTATATTTTATTATATTTATTACTTTTTTACTTTCTACTTTTTTGATGACTCTACAATTTTCTTTATCATCACTTTTTAAATTTTCTAGCACTTTTTTTTTTTCTATTACTTTTTAGATACACAAACGGATTATAATTATCTATGAATCATCTTTGATTTTATTTGTCATTTTGCTTCTTTCTTGCTTGTAGTCATTTTGTTTTTTTCTAGCTTGTATCTCTACAATCTTTTTTTTAAACTTCTCTTTCAAATATGATTACACAATTGGGATGATTTTAATACCACTATCCTTTAACTTTAAAAATAAAAAAAAAACTCTAGTTACGATACCACATTCAAAAGCAAGAGGCAAGAAAAATACCTAAGGAAGAGCATTAAACAAGAAACAAAGAGCGAAAAGGAGGCAATTAATTCCCATCTCAAAAAAATCAATAAAAATTAACTTCTAGAAAGACTATGAAAACATTGTCCTACAATTTCAATAATGTTGTTATAAATTTTTATACTTGCAAAATTATAACTAAAAAACTAAAAAGCTCTAATCCAAATTATAGTCTGAAATGCAAGTGGAAGTGTAATGCATACACCAAAAACTTTCACATAACTCTAACTTAGAGAAGTCTAGAAATACAGTAAGAACATGCCACTTGATCAGATCCATGTCATCCGTTCTTTTGGAATCTATTCTGTAGGAAAGGTAAGGACCCTTATTTATAAGATAATGGCTAAAATTTAGAAACAAGCACCAAAGCTTCCCACTAAAGTTCTCGTGTGTGTCGACCACACTTTCCTTCTTTACTTTTTTTTCAAATTAAGAAAGGATCTGTGTATTTGGAATTGGTTAGAATTAGATTTGTCAAAATTTAATTTCTCAATTTTCAAGTGTTTATGTATTTTAGAATTCTTAGAATTTAATTCCAACAAAATCTAGATATAAAAACTCATTTCAAAAGGGGTCAGCCCTAAATCTTTTATCACTCAAGGCTTGTTTTGTGCATTTGAAATTTATAGAATTTGAATTTTATAGTAACAGAAAGAAAATATCAAAAAATTACAAAAAGTGACAAAAAGAAAAGTTACAGAAATTAATAAAAAGTTAACAAAAAAACATAAGTATTTGCACAATCTAGAAAGTAACATAAATTGATGGAAAGTAATAGAATATAATAGAAAAATTTTGATTAGACTAAACTCTTTATTTAATCACTTTGAAGTAAAGATTTAGTTTATATATATATATTTTAGATCATTATATATATATATATAATAGAATGTATCATTTTATTTTAATCTAGATGTAATTACTTTTTCAACTATTTTATTTGTACTTTCATAAGTTTGTTTATAATGATAAAATGATTTTTATGATTTATAATGATAAAATATGATTCTTAAGATAAAATATGATTGTTATGATTTATGGTGATAAAATATGATTTTTAAGATAAAAGATAATAAAATATGATTTTTATAATTTATGATGATAAAATATGATTTTTATGGTAAAAGATGATAATCCTATTTGTTAATGTGTACCATCAATAATACCTATATAATCCTATTTGCACCAAAAATAAATACAATTAATATTTAAATGAATAACATCAAATAAGGCTATGTAAAATAAAGGTTGAAGTATTTACCTTGAAGTATAGATAAACATTTAACTCATTTTAAATTTGAGTGTATGTAGCCAATCATGTTTAATTAAAAGCATATCACCTATTTTCAAGATAGCATTGATCATTTTATTAAAATATGTACTAAAGTTCATGTTGAGCAATGGAAACACTCTCTAGTTACTTAATATCTCTGATTTTGTCTAACTGTTACTAAAAAAATTGTAAGTTTCTCCTCTATAGTCATATTTCTAATATCTGATATATTTTTGTATTTCTTAATAAACTATAAAATTGTGAAAAAATATATTGGCTCATATGATATATCTTTCTACAATTATATACTTGATATGGTAATAAATGATCTAATAATATTTATATATATTTTATTCCTTCCCTATTGTATATAGGAGTAGTAGATGCTTCAACTCTACTTGCAACAATTCCTTATAGAAATTGTCATGTTGCCATTAACAACTTTCTTTTTTTCTTTCTTCATTCTTCCTCCTCATTAATAATTAAAAGACTTCATAACTTTCTATTCCTACATCTGTACATGTAGAGAATATGAGCATATGAATAATAAAGTATAAAATTAATTAAGTCTATTCATACCACATGAAACATAACACATGCAATCATGAAGGAAGAAAACATATCAAATGAATTAACAAAATTTATATCACAACTACCATAAAAGGAAAGAACATTTGAAATTAAAATTATTTGTTACAACATAGAAGACAAAGGAAGCTAACAAAGTCCATATGATAAACTTAAACCCTAATGCAAAAAAGAAACACATCATTTCAAGTTAAACATTAACTATGACATTCTCATGTTATTTGGTAGATGCCTAAATTGATTCCTCTTTAATTTTATCTCTAATAAATGCATCATCTTATACTTCTCTTCTTCTGTAAGATCTGAAAGTAAAAGTAAGATTGTCATAAAATCGTCTTCTTCACTCTTTTCTTTCTGAAAATTCCATCTTCTTCTCTATGTAAGTCATTTTCTTCTCTTACATACATTAGTGAATGTCATCTTCTTCTCTTTCATACATTCTATAAAAATCATTTTCTCTTATTGCATATAAATAATAAAAGCCATCTTCTCTTATTGCATATGTTCTGTAAAAGTCATCTTCTCTTGTTGCATATATTCTAGAGAAACCATCTTTTTCTCTTGCATTAAAACTATCTTCTCTTGTACTTGTGTCATACGCTCTATGTAAGTCATCTTCCTTATATTTTCTTCTATGTCATTTTTGAAATAATTCATAAGTGATGTTAGGGTTTGTAAGTGTGGATCCTAACTTGAGGTTCAGGAAATGCATCGAAATCCATATGGACAATTCATGTTGCCAATGGCCAAGATACGAAATTTAGGTGCAGCACTAGATAGGGTGAAACAAGTCACCTTATCAACGGCTTAGAGAGAGTCGAAATCCGATTGATTCACTGGATGAGGATGATACTACCATTAGGATATCCTACCAACGGTGGATGAGCTTGTGCATCTAGCAGATTGGTGGTGGAAGATGCTAAAGGAGTCTTGTAATGCAAGAGGGCATCCAATGGTGGATACTAACCTTAATGGAGGCAAACTACACAAGCTAGCGAAGGAGGCATGTGATGGTTTATGACTGACGAGGAACTCCCCTAGGTGAGGGAGAGGAACCATTAGTGGCAAACTGGTAATTGCCAAGATTAGAGTTTATACTATTGCTTATAAATAGGAGTGTATTGTAACTCTATGAGAAGTGACGAAGAGAACAAAGCTAAAGGGATAGCTAAGCGTAAAGAGCACTCAGGTTGTAGTGTCACAATTGCTAAGTTAATACTTATAACCTTTTGTTCTTCATGAGTTTCCAAGCAATAGATCCATAGTCACCCATGGATGTAGGCATAGTGCTGAACCACATATATTTCTCATGTTCTATTGGTGTGTTTGTGTATTCTACAACAATATACGTGAGAACGTATAAGAGAGAACACGTTGATCTCCTAAGGACCAACCTAACTTGATAGCTTCTACAAAGGGCGAAAGGAGACCTCATCGATTACTGTCGTTTATGAGACGTTCATGGTTTCGTGGTGACTGAACTAGATTCCAGATATTGTTCCAAATAGACCAATTAGCTTCTGAATATTATTCTAGATTCCGACGTGAACGCATGTGAAGGGCAGTGGGGGTCTAGTATATGCTAAATCTGAAGGGAACCTTCAAAGAATGCAAGGAAAAGCACAAGAAAATTGTCTATTCAAAATACAGAAAGGTATGAAAGGTGAAATGCATGATTGGGATGAGTGATGGTCCTAATGTTGTATCCCCTAAAAGTCATAACATGGAGCTAGTTGATGGCAAGTCTAGTGCCGACATGGGGGCTCTTAAAAGAGGTGAAAAAACTATTCAAGTGGGAGTTTCTTTGTAGTGTGAAGGCTTCAGGAAGTTAAATAAAGAAAAAGTGCCTAACTGGAGCAAGTGGCTCCATAGACTATGGGCTGGCATTTAATGGAACAATTTGTCAAGATTTGCAGAATTAAGTCCATCAAAAATTCTAAGGGTTACTTGGGTAGGACTAAACAATAAGTGATCTTAATTGCTGTGTTGTCCTTTCTTTGAAACACATAGATGTGCACATATACAGTTGTTAGGTAATCTCTTAAAACCCATATTATGTTGTGTTTACCTGTCAAAACATATGAACTATTGTTGAGTGAACAATATAGAAACTCAAGGGCAACTCTTGAAGTCAATCTCCAAGTAAGAGATTGTTAGGATTTGCAGGTGTAAATCCTAACTTAAGGTTCAAGAAATGCATTGGAATCCAAATGGACAATTCATGTTGTCGATAGTCAAGATCCAAAATTTGAGTGCAGCATCGAATAGAGTGAAACAAGTCACCTTATCAATGGCTCAAAAAGAGAGCCAAAATTTGGTTGATTCACCAAATGAGGATGGTATTGCCATTTAGATATCCTACTAGTGGTGGATGAGCTAGTGCATCTAGTAGATCGATGGCGAAAGATGCTAGAAGAGTCCTACAATGCATGAGGGCATTTGATGGTGGATGCTGACCTTGATAAAGGCAGACTACATGAATTAATAGTGGAGGCATGCGATGGTTTATGATTGACAAGAAACTCCCTAGGTAAGGGAGAAAAACTGTTAGTGGCAAACTGATAATTACCAAGATTAGGGTTTGTACTACCACCTATAGATAAGGGTGTATTATAACTCTATGAGAAGTCACAAAGAGAACAGAGCTAAAGGGAGAGCTAAGCATAAGGAGCACTTAAGTTGTAGTATCATAGTTGGTAAGCCAATACTTGTAATTCTTTGTTTTCCGTGAGTTTCCAAGCAATAGATCTATAGTCACCTATGGACATAGGCACAGTGTCGAACCATGTATATCTCTCGAGTTCTATTGGTATGTTTGTGTATTCTGCAATAGTATATATGAGAGCGTGTAGGAGAGAACGCGTTGATCTTTTAGAGACCAACCTAACTCAATAGCTTCCTTAAAGGGTGAAAGGAGACCTCGCCAATTATTGTTGTTTGTGAGACGTTCGTGGTTCCATGGTGATTAAACCAGATTCCGAATATTGTTCTGGATAGACCAACCAACTTCTAGATATTATTCTGGATTCTGACGTGAACACAAGTGAAGGATAGTGGAAGTCTAAAAGTAAAAGTAAGATTGCCATAACATCATCTTCTTCACTCTTTTCTTTCTAAAAATTTCTTCTTCTCAATGTAAGCCATTTTCTTCTCAATGTAAGTCATTTTCTTCTCTTGCATACATTCTATGAATGTCATCTTCTTCTCTTTCATATGTTCTGTGAATGTCATCTTCTTCTCTTTCATATGTTTTGTGAATGTCATCTTCTTTTCTTTCATACATTCTGTAAAAGTCATTTTCTCTTATTACATATATTCTACAAAAGTCATCTTCTCTTATTACATATATTCTACAAAAGTCATCTTCTCTTATTACATATATTCTACAAAAGTCATCTTCTCTTGTTGCATATGTTCTATAGAAACCATCTTTTTCTCTTGCATCAAAATTATCTTCTCTTGTACTTGTGTCATATGCTCTATGTAAGCCATCTTTCTTATATTTTCTTCTATGTTATTTCTAAAATAATTCATAAGTGATACACCAACATCTTGTAGTCGCTATAAGTTGTGATTCAACATGTAGACGTGGACATTTTCCTTTTCTACATGAGACAACATTATTCACAAATGAAGATTGTGCTTGAGTTTTAGCCTCAAATTTTAAAGGATTTTGAGTAGATAGTATGTTCTTGAAGTTGTTTGTGTCTTCATTCAAGTTAACAATTACTCCAAGATTTGATGTACTCATTCTAGCCAACCTTATTACAAGATTTCCTTTAAATATCATTTAAAATTGATCAAATATTAGACATGTCTTTCTCTTATATTGTGCATACTTTAGATGAATCTATAAAAAAAAAATATAATTACAACTCATATGATTATTAAATGTTAAATAAAATTTGGATGGAATTAAACTAACCTTAACAAAATCATCTCAAACTTCCTTCGAGATATCAATATATCCATGAATATAATCTCATCTCTAACCACTTTGTTCATCAATCTTCGTATAAATGTTGTACATTTATCTTCATGTTTTTATTCAACTATTAATTTTTTTTTTTACATGTTACTACCTATATCTTTATTGTAATTGTCTATTACTTCTATCCATATTTCCATTCATATATTCTCATTAGGAGTTTTACCATTTCCTTCTTTAATAACTTTACATAAATAGTTTAATATCATCTCATCTACTTGAACACTCTAGTTGAAGTAAGTTTTTCCACTATCTTTCTACTTATCAGAACTTGTCATTTCCTAGGAATGCACATTTCAACAAAATACAAATGATAGGAATATGTGGGTATTTTTACTTGAATGGAAGTAAAGAACATTGATATGGTATAATTGAATAATAAGAATCCTGATCAAGAAAAAGAATCCCATACACATCACATATAATACCTTGCAAGAAAGCTTAAGAATGATAGTTTTATAGAAAAACTCATAACCATAGTTCCCAAATTTGTGCATAGTAGAAAAAATAAATTTTCAGGAACATTACATAGTTTTCTATATTTTCTTTTTAATCAATAGATTTACAGTGAAAAAACCAGCAAAGATAAATGTTAGTCCACTAGTGTTAAATTTGGAAAACATTATCAATATAAGCACCTCTACATTGGCAAGACAAACTGAGTAAATTCACTCATTTTTTCAGTAGGCAGAAATGTTTGATCCAAAGTTTGAGAAAGATTATCACTAATATGATGCTGCTATTCATTTTTAAGGGTCAGATTCAAGTAATAAAAAATTATCTTTAGAATATCAATTACATAGAAACATACTTGGATGAAAGAATTTGCTAATGCAGGTAAAAGCCGAAGTACATGATATCACCACAAAACTCCCCACTTCACCTAGATGAACCACAAAAATGCACTCATTTCTCTAAGGTACACAAATTTAACGGTGTAACCATAATTTCTATGGTGTCCATATAGGCAGCACTAAGGCACATTTGTTACCAACTTGTAAAAATTCAAAATAATCTTTGTTACATATCAACATTCCATGTAAGAGATGCAAAATTATTTGGAAAAATTTTATGTAACAAGCAACTGTTACATGGCAAAATTTCATGTAACTAGAGCATTGAATTGTTACCAACTTGTACAAATTCTGTCTTTATATGGAAAAATTTCTTATAACAAGCACTGAATTGTTGGGAAAACTTCTTTAGGGGGTGTTTGTGCACCTAGAAAACGACGGAAAACGTCGGAAAGGAAAATGACAAAAAATTTTCCGTCATTTTCTGGGTGTTTGTGCACCCCCGAGATTTTACGTCATTTTCTAGCAAAACTGGCAAACACCCTAACCATTTTTCCGTCGTTTTCCAACCACATCCGAGGGTGAAAATGACGGAAAACACCCCTCGTCACCCCTCGAACGAACCCTCCTCGCGCATCCTCGCCCTTGCGCATCTACGCCCATTGTCGTCTCCTCGCTGTCGACCGCCTCGTCGCATCTTCTTCCGCTGTCGTCTCGTCGTCGTCATCCTCCTCGTCACATCTTCTTGCACCGCCGTCTCCTCGTCGCATCTAGAAAGCACCGTCGTCCGACATCCGAAGCACATCTTCTTCCACTATCGTCTCTGTACTTATTTGTTACGTATCTTCTTGCGCCGTCGTCTCCTTGCTGTCTTCCTCCTCGTCGCATCTTCTTGTGCTATCGTCCTTCTTGCACATCTTCTTGCGCCATCGTCTCTGTACTTATTTCTTGCGCATCTTCTTGCGCCGTCGTCTCCTCGTCACATCTAGAGAAGCGTTGTCGTCCTTCTTGCGTCGTCGTCCTCCTCGTCACAACTAGGGAAGCATTGTCGTCCTTCTTACACCGTCGTCTCCTCGTCGCATCCTTGCACATCTTCACCCTTATTTATCACGTAGAATCATCGTCGTTCTCCTCGTCGAAACTAGGGAAGTGCCGTCTTCAAGTAATCGGTAAAATTCCAAGTAATGCTAATTCTTTTTCTTCTTCAATTGATTTACTTTTCAAACGATCTTCTTGTAATTTGATTTACCCCCATCGTGACATTATACCCTACTGTCATACAGTTTTATGTATGTTGATGATGTTAATGGTGATTTATGGCATCTTCCTGTAATGTTAATCTACATGACAGTAGTTACGATATTAATGTCCATCTGGTTGTAATGCTTTCCTATTGACTAGTGCATCAAAAATATAATCCACAATGACAGTAGTTCTTAACTGTTTGAGAAATATAATCTTCAGGGAATAATGAACAATAAACGAAGCATTGCTTTAGTTGATTTGCTAGATGAACAATAAACAAAGATTAATGCTCTTAAATAGTCACAGAGAAAGCGAAAATGACAGTATAGGACAATGAATTGTTTAAGAACTGCTCTAATCACTTAAGTGGTGTATATTGCTGGGATGGTGCAGTGATAAACAATGACAGTATGCATCATTTTCTGGGTGTACAATCCACAATGACAGTAGTTCTTAACTGTTTGAGAAATATAATCTTCAAGGATTAATGAACAATAAACGAAGCATTGCTTTAGTTGATTTGCTAGATGAACAATAAACAAATATTGCTAGATGAATTAACTTAGATATAGGACTTTCATCACATTATTATCATTTTCGAATATATTTTGGGTCCATACATCATTGGAAATAATCTTTTTACATTCAATGCTCTCTTTATCCTTTGTTATGTTTATCCCAGTAATAGCAAGTACTACTAAAGGAAGTTGGCCGCATATTGATTATGAAATACTAATAATGAAATACTAATAATTTATGTATGTAATTTATGTAATCTTTTTACATTCACTGCTCTCTTTATCCTTTGTTATGTTTATCCCAGCAATAACAAGTAATGCTAAAGTAAGTTGGCCACATACTGATTATGAAATACTGATAATTTATGTATGATATTTATGTAATCATTTTACATTCACTGCTCTATTTTTCCTATAACGAATTATGTATGTTTATGGCGATCAGAAGCAGACATCTGATCAGCAATATTATCTTCTGTAGTGGTGATTAAGACTTTGCTTCCATTTGCACCACTGTTCAGTAATGTTGAATTTGCAATGTTGAGTTTGTGGTAGGTGTGAACAATTGATGTACATGCTATAGACATTATAATTCCTATTGTACTTATACTCTTAACTGTTTGACAAATCCAAGATAAGAATACAACTTATGGACATCATAATATCCAGTAAAGTATGGATATCATGTTCATGCCAAAATACTGATAATGCATGAGCAATTGATACTAATAAATTGCAAAATCAAAGATATGGTGTAAGTACTGAACGCTTTCGTCGATCTGGTTGGACAATTAGTAAATACTTCAATGAAATGTTGAATGGAATTTTAAAAGTAGGATATAAACTATTAGCTAAGCAAGAATCATCAACACCAGCACGAATTCAAAATGATCGGCATGTTTATCCTTATTTCAAGGTGAGTTAATGTTATATTTCAATGTCTTCTTTACTATGTAGTGGTCTTTATTATGTATACTCTTTTTTCTTTTAGGATTGCATTGGAGCAATTGATGGTACTCATGTCAAAGCTACAATTTATGGTGAAGAAACTACACGTTGGAGGAATAGAAAAGGTGAATTATCACAAAATGTATTAGCAGCATGTAATTTTGATATGGAAATTGTTTATGTTCTTAGTGGATGGGAAGGATCAGCAACTGATGCTCGTATTCTTCATGATGCACTTTCTTGATGTAATGCTTTTAAGATTCCATCAGGTATGATACTAATAAAAATAATGTGAATACTTATGTATAGTAGAAATTGTAGAATTAATGTTTCTAACATTATATTCTAAACTTCAATATAAATTACAAGTAAATATTACTTGGGAGATGTTGGTTTTCCTAATAGACCAGAATTTATTGTACCATTTCGAGGTGCAAGATATCACTTGAATGATTATAATGCTAATAGACTTCCAATGAATGCAATTGAAAATTTCAATTATAGACATTCACAGTTAAGGACAGTAATTGAACATACATTTGGAATAATCAAATATCGATTCTCAATTTTACGAGGTTATATGTCATTTCCTTTTGAAACACAAGGAAAGATTGTATTGGCATGTTTTTTAGTTCACAATTTTATTCATAAAGTAGACAAAACAGATTTACTTGAAGATGAGCAAGAAGAATTACAAGAAATGCCAGATGATAATGTTCAACAAACTTTTACAAAAGAAGCTACATCTGCTTATGTTGAATCAAGTTAGAATTATAGAAAGTAAATTGCTGATACAATACGTGCCAATATTATGAGAGATATATGGAACAATAGAGAGATGTAATATGTATTTTATGTTGTAACTATCTTGTATTATTTATGACAAATTTTCTTATTCTTTATCTTCCAAACATGAACAATAAATATTGAATTGAATTAGTCTTCAATATTTTCTAATATGTGAACAAACATACATAATTTACATTCTATAATTTTCCGTCATTTTCTATTACATGTACAAACACACGTTTTTTAAATTACGTCATTTTCTGTTACGTGCACAAACACTCTGATTTTCTATAAATTTTTCGTTACTTTCTGTTATTTTTATTTTAGATGTTTTACGTAGTTTTTCGTCATTTTATTTCCGTCGTTTTTTAAGTGCACAAACACTCACTTAATCTGATAAAATTCAAAATAATAAATCTGTAACTCACTTTTCTAATATTCTTAGGTATAAAATTCCACAAGTTTTTTATTTACAAAGCAAAATCTCAGAAAACAAACAAAAGAAGAGAAGATAAGTTTCCAAGATACATGACAATTTTGTTTAAAATTTCAGGACTTACAAACGAGGAGAAGTATTTGAAGGTAGATATTAGAAAATGAACCAAGCACAACTTGGATGGTATTGAACTCATGGTTCACAATAGACGTTGTGTTATATTATGTATGTATTTTCATATATTGTGAAATGTGTTGAACTTGTTATTTGTTACGTGTTAAACTCTTTTCAACGAGTTGTGTTATGTTTGAGTGTATTAAATATGTAGAAGTTAATGACAATACGTTATTTGAACCTTCGTATGTTATGTATTGTGTTCTTTATATCGACGCTAGAATCATTGCTTTATTATTATCATTTTTAATGTTATAAAATAACAATGGTTTACTTTCATCGATCTGCTTTAACTATTAAAACTTACTTCAATGAAAAATTGAATGTAATTTTGAAATTAGATCATATATTTCTAGCAAAACCTCATTTAAGTACCCCATAAAGATTGAAAATGACTAATATTTATTCATACTTTAAGGTATATTTATCTTGTAAAAAACTTGATCCCCCGTTTCATTACTATGATATAAATTGATATGATAACATGTTTTTTTACATATTTCAAGATTATATTAGTGTTATCAATAGTACATGTCAAATCAACCATTTATAGTGAAGAAATTGGGAATAAAAAATGTAAATTATTATAAAATATATAAGTAGCTTGTAATTTTATTATAGAATTTATTTGTCTTTACCAAATGAGAATGACCAACTAATGATACATGAGTTCTTTAAGATGCAATGACATGACGTAATCTCTTTGTTGTCCTACCAGGTATACTTTATACATTAATATTATTTACTAGTTTTTTTTGATGAAATATATCTTAAACAATATTTATTTACTATTATATACAAAAAAAATTTTACTTAGTAGACGCTAATTTTTCAAATCAATCAAAACATACTTTGAAGAATTTGATGTCACTAAATGACTACAATGGTAATTACTATCTTACTAATGCAATAGAAAATTTTAACTATAAAGATTCACAATTAAAGACAATTATCAAACAATCATTTAGAATAGTAAAATATCATTTTGTAATATTATAGGATTACATATTATTTTCTTTTAAAACCTAAATAAAAATTGTGTTAACTTATTTTTTACTTCATAAGTTTATTTGTAAAGTAGATAGGAATGATTTATTTCAAGATCTTAGAAATGAATTAGAGAGAAGTGAGGATGTCAATGAATTCAAAACAACCAAAGAAAAAAAAGGAGTATTAGAAATTTTATTTTCTACCATTACAACTACTCAAAACGAAAGTAAACAAATATCAAATATAATACATGAAAAATCTTTGTACATAAAATGATTGAAATTAATGATATTAAATTTATCAGACTTGTAATAAATCTTTGTAACAATATTGATTTTATTTGTGTTTACAAAAATGATGATGTATTTGAACTTATCATTATCTTTTTATATAAAAATATTATTATAAAGATATTTTGATATAATGTACATTCCATTATTGGTAACGTTTATGTAATCTAATTAATTTACTCATTAAACATTATCAATCATATATTAATATCCTTAATTATTATAAATCATATATTATTAGTTTATTTATAAAATTTGAATATGAATATTTTAATATACACATTCATACCGTTAGTACTTTACTTAATCATTTCAATATACTTTATATAAATTCTGTCACTTTCTTTCTAAATTGTACACAAACACATAGAATTCATTTCTGACTAATTCTAACACTTTCCTTGATTCACAAGTATACAGATTTGTTATTTTTGACAGATTTTAAAAATTTTAATTCTCACAGATTTTGACAAATTTTAAGAAATCATTTCCGACAAATTCATTTTTGACAAATTTTGAATACATAAATGGACTACAGATATTATATAATACATGATATGCAGATAATTAGAAAGCTAGTGAACATTGTCCTTCCAAGAAAGAATACCAAAGAACAAAACATTTTCAGCTCCTGGAAAAATATTTCCCCTATCCAGTCACCACTTTGAAATCTCTCCTCTCACAAGCCACAAGTGATGTGTATGAATGATGCAGCTAATAGTCTGAAATTCCATGAATTTACAGAACCTTTAATCAAATTATTTTGCACCTGCAGGACTGAAGCAGCAGTAACATTTCCAACTTCACACCTCGTAAACAAATCCCCCTGAACAGAATTTGCTAAGAGCCAACTGGCTTCCCATTCAACTTGGGGAAGGGGTCTTGTTTGCTAAGTACTACTACTTTGCTCTTGTGAGCGATGTATCCTTTCATCAGATTCTTGTGAATTAGAAGGGACATGACACACTCTACCTGCACAATGTCTGTTTGTATCAGTCTCCCCAAATACAACGCGTACAAGTTTTTATGAAATTTAAAGCTCGGAACTTCAAAGTCCCCTTTGAACAAAATGTAACTGAGGCTTGTAATGTTCTTACCACATCAACATCCATCTCCATTTCAAGCCATTTTAGAGCTTTTATTATTACGTCCAGCTTTACTTGGTGGGCCTTGTTTGGATCCTTTTGTTTCTGAATTATGTAGCTGCGGAAGGATATGAAGAATAAAATTCACATAATCAAATTATTTTCGTAACTAGCAGATTCAGTTGATGAATTCCAACAGAATGGAGCTTACATCTTTTTCACCAATCTTTGGTAAACCTGGAGCTCCAACTTCTCGAGAACAAGATAGACACCAGACCTTAGAAATCTGGCATTTCAAACTCAGTTAAAGGATTTTCCTCACGTCCTTTGTAAAACAACTGATAGATGAAGTACCTGTCCTCATGATCATGGAGAGCTTGCCTAAGAAGTCGAAGATCACCTTGTTTTAATGCTTGCACAACATTTACATACTGAAAAGTCAATGATCATCTTACAGATGTCAACAAAACTCATTTTAAAGAATTTAAGCAACTGGCTTTAAATTAGTAGCTCGTGACATCATGCTTATTACCATTGCTACATATTCAGCAAGGTTTAGCATCACAACATGAAGATAGAACTTCATCAAAACTTATATAATTAGCATCGATGGCATTAATAATAAACAGACTACAGATCACAATTGCTTATTTATACCAACTGATATATTACAAATTTTAGAACACCACAATGTAACTTCCAATACACAATAAGAACACCAATTTGGAGTTAACTACATTGTGCTAACATATATTTCCAAAATTTGCAGGAGGAAAGCATGATGTCTGCAAAACTTCTTTTCAGATTACCAAGACATCTCATTTTACAGTATGTCCATTCTCCTCAGAGGTTTATATCTGAGGCATATACTTCATTTCATATGTTTTGCCGTGTCAAAAAATAAGCATCATGAATCACGTATGATCAAAAGTTATCAAGGTGAAATTTCTTCAAAATGCCTAAGGCAAGAGGCAAAAGGTGAGAGACCATACCTGAACGAACCCAATAAATGACAAAAATGGTACATGTGTAACTTGACAATAATGATTATTCATTTAACTAGATGATAATGTAACCATCTAGTTAAATTGTTTTCTACTTATATTATGCAATATTGAACATTTAAAAATTTCTAACAAGTAAAGAGGATTGTGTGTGGATAGGAAAAGAGAACATAAGCTCATGTAGTTGTATGAAAACCTAAAAAAGAACATGAAAGTAAAAAAGGAAAAAGAAAAGAAGAGAGTTAAGAACTACCAAGAAGCAATGAAAAGGGTATGAAGATAGAGAAGAAAAATATGGAGGAAGATATGCATGCCTGCATCAACATGCATGGATGCATAGATGCCTGCATGCATCAAACAAGCATGCATGTAATGAAAAACTTTAAAAAAACTTAAAATATATTTTTAATTAAAACATGCAAAGGAAGATCCTCCTAAGGCAAGGCAAGACAAGCAATACAAGCATGACCAAATCATACCTAGTTATCACTCTCAGGATTCCAAATTCCATGATGTCCATGGTCAAAATTTAAGAGATGGATAAAAGAAACTAATGTACAAGGAGTCTTTACCTCTTTTAAATTATAATTCTCGAGAAGACACATTTTGGGCAATATCCCAAGCGAAAGTTTAACAGGGATTAAATACTTTAGAATCATCCTGTAGAAAAACCCAACAAAATTATTAAAAAAATTTATGAAGTAAAGCATGATTTCTCTTGCTTTTGAAAGCATCAAACCAAAGAAAGATGGAGTTCTATTTTAAAGCAAATAACAATAGTAACAACCCATGCCATAATTCAACTATGGAGTTGACCATATAAATCATTTTTCTTTCATATATTTCAGTCCAAAGTCAAATCTTTAGTTAAATTACATAAATTTAAAAACTTTCTTACAATTTCTAACCAAGTGATTTTAGGCTTTTCTATATTTCTTTTAGTTTCTTTTACACTATTAATTCTCCTCTCTTAACTAATGCATCCTTTGGACTCTTAAGGATATGAGCAAACTACTTAGATCAATTTTTTATCTTATTTCCAATTGGTGTACCTTATATTCTATTTTAAAGTAGATGAATAACTAAAAATATGAAAACACATCAGTTATTGAAAAGGTTGCTTGAAATGTACATGTGCAAAAAGATGGCAATAATAAAATGGCTTATCATCACCATCTCATAATCATAGAAATGACAACAACAACTTCTCAGTCAATGTCAAGAAACCCAGTTACTCGTATGTATGTGCAATTTTGTTTTAAGAGCAAAATTGCATAAACCACTGAAGAACATGAATTCAATTAAAAAAAAAAAGAACATGAATTCAATTAAAAAAAAAAAAGAACATGAATCGTAAATGCCAACAAGGGGACATTTGTTAAAAAATAAGGAATATAACAAACCTGATATTGGCTTCACTCTGCTGATGGCAATGTTTTAACGCATACATCAGCTTTTGATCAGCCTGCCACATGTGAAATGTAACTGGCATGAGTAAAAACAAAGCATGAATCATGATTCTCATTTTACAATATTAGGATATATTAGATAAATTGACAGATAATGATGTTATAGAGTATAGACAGTTTGATTGTAAAAACAGCAAAAGATGCTTTATTGGCACTATGTGACTGACGTTGATAAACTGCACTAAGTTTCAACTTTCAACCTTCATTCCCAGATTTGTAAGAGGATGAAATAATACAGAACACAAACAAAGTGAAAAGACAAAAGCAACAGAGTGCAACTGTTATGAAAGAAGAAACTCATTGAAAAGGCATGAAGGTCACAGTCCAACAAACTGACAAATGTTGATAAGATAGAACATGTGACAAAATACAAACTTTGTGCATTTTTAAACTTTAGACATTCATTATTTTCCAAAACCTCTAGATATAGTAAGATTATCAGAGGTACATCATCACTTCATTAGCCAACATGTGAGATGCAAGTTAACACATTGTATGAAGCAGACATGCACATCTAGGTACAATTTTCAAATGAGACAGAGATTTTGGAACATAAAATGCTCAGGCTACATAAAGAAGATAACAAGTGGCTTTCATGCTCTGTAGACCAAGGCATCGTGTACTTATCATATTAAATACTTGTGTTTAGCATTTTTATCATATTCTTGTATATTTCATTGAAATTATGATTAATAATTGACAATGCTATAAAATCAAACATGTCAGAAATATATTTGCATCTAGTTTTATATTTACATATTTGAAAAATTCATTTTAAATACTTAACTTGTAAAAATGGATAATTATTTTGTCAAATCGGGTGATAATCACGTTAAAATAGGATTATGTTCATTATATTTGTTTTTGAATTCAAAAAATCTAGTGTGTTCTTTTCATGCCATGTAGTTATCATATTATTGTGTCATATCAGAAATTCAAAAGTCTCAATGCTCTGTATGAATTGATGTCCTCTCAATTGTGTTTCCCAAATTTTTCATTTCCAAAAAGACCAACATATAACTGATCCTTATGAATGCAAAGATCTCCCTAGCATGAGAAAACTTGTTAACTACACGATCTGCATCATACATATGGTTGACTGTGAAGTTTTCTCAAGACTCTCAACAAGGCTTTCTATATCCACACCCATTTAAACAATTATAATCACACAGCTAAAGACACCCAATAATATAACATTTGACAAAACCAGACTTAAAGAAAAAAAATAAACATTTTGCAAATAATTTATTAGTTGTCATGAGAGAATACATAGATGGAAGGGTTCATGGCGCTTACCGTAAGGAAATTTTCATTGAAAACTTCCAAACGACCTGTGTAATACATGTATGTGACCTGTATGTATACACATAAGAATACCATGTAAAAGAACAGATAATATGATTCAATTAATGCAAATAGGAATTCAATGAAAATCAATAATAAATACTCCTCTGACCTTGTCTCTTACTGGGAACTCTTCAAAATCAAAGATACGAGCAGTTTCAATGCTTCTTATTACACTTCGACATAAATGCACGGTACCAAGCTATAAAACATTAAAACCATTGTTACAGGCAAAGAATAATACAGCATCACTAATAAGCCTAGATTAAACATGTCACGAAATAAGATAGCTCGACCAATATGCGGTGAATCAGAACAAACCTTGAAATAAACTTTAAATAACTGGCACGTAACATACAGAGCCCCTACACGCTTGGTACCTTTACCCTAAAATAAAAGTACAGCAAAAACTTCTTCAAATATTCTTAATCTACAATAACGACAATATAACGCTTGAAATCTCATAAAAGGTCTACAAGTTCGTCCATATTATTTTTAAATTTAGTTAGTACAATCTGAAAACTAATACAAGCAGACCTGAGCTAGAGATACGACACTTACAGCAAGAGCTCCGAAAACCTTCATTAGGAACGATCCTGCTCCCTTTAGCTTCTCTGGATTCTTTCCCATTGCCGACAGTTCTCTATCAGCCTAAATTTATATCAAAATAAACCCCAGGAACATGAATTCGACTTTCCGCTCCCCATTTAATTCAAAAAGACTACCTTCTCAGCGAGAACCCTGATTTCATAAGCAACTATATACATCGGACGCAATCCCCACGCCGTCTCCCAGTTCCTGAAATCCTGCAGAAACGCACTGACAAAAACAGAGAAAAAAAAAACACTCCACCATCACCAAAGACTACAATAATATCACTCAAACGAAACCTCTTTTAGGAAAAAGAAAAAAAAAAACACACTCCACTTACTTCGCGGACTTCTCGTATGCATTGTAGGCGTCGATGAAACGCGAGGTCCCGAAGCTCTGGATCGCCCGGAGAATATGGACGACGACCTCCCCAATCTGGGAGTGCTTGTCGGCATGCTTGACCAATCTGCCCCAGTCCTGGAATATGGTGAGGGCATCAACGAGGGGGAGGAGGGTGTGGGACGTGGAGGAGGAGACGGAGAGGAGTGGGACAAGAGAAGCGCCGTCCTGAGAGAAGACAGCATCGGAGAAGCGAGAAACGTAGTCCGTGATGCGGCGGTGCGACTCCCCCATGCTCAAATTTGCCGCCATTTCGTGGAGGCGCTGGTGGCGGAGACGGCGGCGATCTGTTGCTGCCCTGGTATATTGCGGTTAGTCGGGTCCCGAACCAAGTCTTTGTCAGTAATCGGATATCCGTTTTAATTTATTTTTTACTAATAAATAAATAAAATTATTTACATGAATTTTTTTTTACTTTCCTGAAAATTACTGGATAATATTTTTTTTTCTCGTAACAAAAAAATTAATAACAATGCAACAACACTCATGGCCAAAAATAAAATTAATTTTTTTTAAAATACTTTATATCATTTAAAAAAATTAAAATTTTGTTCTTAACTTTTTCAAACATGAAATAGAGAAGATTCTTGGATTTCAGACCGCCCACGGTCTAGAAGTTTACCCAAACAGTTTGGAAACCCGCTCTTCCTTCCTCTGCGATCGAGAAAACTCGTTGTACTCGCTCAAGAAAACACGTCGTTGTCGTCGTCTTTGAAAATGTCTTCATCTCACCACCAATCTTACCCTTTCCTCTTTGCCCGAGAAAACTCGTCATCCTCATCTGAGAAAACCCGTTGCCATTCTGTCTTTGGAAAACTCCTTGATCACACCGCCAGTCTCGCCCTTTCCTCCTCGTGCTTCCTTCATTCTCCGTTCAAGAGCACTCGTTGTCCTCACCTGAGAAAACTCACCATCGTCGCCATCTTCGAGAGAAAAAGTTCAACTCTTTTTTCTTTCTTTTTTTTGCTTACATTTTGAACTATCTTATAATAAAGATGGTTTGATCTTCATGATGTCTTTTGGTCCTGTGAATTTTTGTATTTTAGAAATTTGTTTACATGCTTGCATTTGACCTAACTAGTGATTATTGTTTAATCATGCTTCGACATTCCTCGGTTATATCTGATTTTGCTGTTTAATTATTGTTTGATATGTTAAATTTTCTTTGGTTCTATGTGTTGTTTTGTTACTTCACTGAGATATGGACTGCAATAATAACCAAAAAGTTACAACTACGTCGCGTAAGACTTTGGTAAGTGGAAAAATCCACACATGTTGGTAAAATTTTGTTGGAGGTACTAATTTCTTAAACATTTTCTTGTGAATGCTCCATCTGGAGTACGTCTGCAAAGCTATGACAGTGAGGAGGAAAGGGGGGGATCAAATTGTGTTGTGATTTTTGTCAGTTGTGAAAGATTCGGCCAAGAATGATGAGTTGTGAAACATTTTCTGGTGAATGCAGGAGGGACATTTTCTTGTAAATGCAAATAGTTGTGAAACATTTTCTTGTGAATGCTAGCATGGTAACCATTTAAAAACCCCTTACCTTGCATGATGACGTAATACTTTGGAAGTTAATCCTATCTTTTGGAAGTGCCTGAATTTTCCATTGCAGCCAGTCTGTAGTCATCACGTTGCACTATGTAGCCTCAGTTCATTTATTACATTCACTTTTTTGGTATTTATTTTTCTGTAGATGGTTTTCATTGATTTAGAAAAAGTGTCATAGAGTACATAGAAACCAATTGTGGTGGGTTTTAGAAATAAAAGTAGTACTCATATGATATATTGATATTATAAAGGATATGTATGAAAGAATAGTTACTAGTGTTGTAACTTTAGAAAGAGAAACTAGGGAAGTTCATATCTATTTGTCTTGGTTATAAATGAAATAACCAAAGAAATTCAAAGATAAGTACCTTGGTGAATTCTATTGGCTGATGACATAGTTTTATTCAAGGACATTAAGTGGTGTTTCTCTTTTTGTCTTCTTCATGGATTTTTTTTCTATTGGTGGTATGCTAGTGCTATTAATAACTTGATAAATGTGTACTCTTTTCTAGTCCATCTAGGTAAGCTGTAAGTGTTGATTCAAAGAAGTATGTAAAGAAACCAGTGTTTTATTGGCATGAATGCATGGCTTTTTATTATTCATTTTTATTAATTATTCAAGAAACAAGACCTCAAATATACATGCAGTAAACAAGTGATTTTTCAAATCCCAAAAATGATTAATACTCTTCAAACAAGATTATTCATCATTGACATCAATTTAACTATTTAATTTGTTATCTTGGATCTTAATGTTTCACATATCATGTGTGTGAGAATATATGAATGTAATACTTAAATTTTTGAATATAGCATTTAAGTAATTACATAAATACAAGTAATTATTGCTGAAAAACACTAGTAATTTTTTTTTTTTTATGGCATGTAAGTAATTATCGTGGTATTTTTATGAATGTTAGTATTTGTGAATGTGCTATGTCCTTTATAAAAGTTGAACATTAGGAATTACTATTTTAGTGCCTTTGACTTCACATATTGTATGATTATTCACTTGTGATCGGTAGTTTATGCTCATGGTTGGATACCATTCTAGTTTGTTTTTGTTGGAATTTGCTTCGAATCTTGACACGTTTTTATTAAATGGCATTCATTGTTAGTATTATTCTTTTGTTGCATGTGCCTTTGTCAATTAAATATAAGAAGTGAATAGTAACATCAGTAGTGATATTAGTGTTAGCATTCTACATTAGCTTTGATAATGTTTGTTGGGGCATGATTACAAGGGTGTTAATATTTAATGAAAAATGAGAAAAATTGTTATTTTTAGTGCACATTTAAATCATTTCAAACAAAAAGTTCATTATTTTGGTCATTAAAATTGTGAAATGGCCTATTAATGTCCATCAATGCTTGTTATTGCTATTTATGGTTTAGTTAATTATATTATTGATGCAATGAGTATACCAATGTCATGTGTAATTTAATATGCTTAGAAATGGTCCTTTAAATTGAATGTGGTTTGACATTGTTAATGAACACCTTGTTAAATTTATGATCGATCATTCTTTGTGAGTATCTTTCTACATGCATTGTTATTACTTAAATTACATGTATTTGTTGATATTACTCAATAGTTTGGTATGACTACTATGTTGATTTTTTTGTTAAATATTGATCTTTGAAACTCATTTCTAACTAGAATTAGTGTTTATGAAAATTTGGAGAACAATGAGAAACTTAAAAGAAGCTATGTTAATTGGAATAGTCAAAATAATGTATTATTTTAAATTTATTATGTGAGATTTTGAATAAAGGATATGAAAAGACTCACAATGGTAAAGTTAAATTAGAGACATGGAAAAAAATGATTGAAAAATATAATGATGAAATAGGATGTGCTATTGAAAAGAAAAATATTGGTAGTTAGATGAAAACTTGATGATTTATATACAAGAATTATACTTTGATTTTAAATCAAAGTGAATAGAGGTGAGATTATATCTACAATCATATAGATATCTTAAAGGAAGTATAGGAAAATTTTGTTAAGATAAAAATTACATTATCTGTGTTTATTATTCAATAATAAATCACATTGATTATATTTTTTTTCTTGGTTAGGCATATCTGGAATGTAGTTCATGCAGGGGCAAGTCATGCCCTATTTACTTTCAACTTGATACTCTTTTTCAAACTAATATGGCATCAATAAAAGATGTGATCTATTCTACTAAACCTATATAAGCATCACAACAAAATGATGACTCTTCTAGAACTAGCATAAACGAAGACATCTCATTTTGTAGATAGGAGCCTATTAATTTAACTTCACAAAGCCAAACACATTTACCAAAGGAATGCAATCATGTAGTGAGTCTACTAAAAGGATAAAACACCTAAAACCACATGTAGAATCATATGCAATTATGTCTACTATTATAGAGAAAGTTGCTATTGCACTTAAAGCTTTTGTTGAAAAGGTAAATCAAAGAAGTGGAGAATGAAATGAAATTATGAAAGAGACAAACTTGAAACACACAAAATAGATTTTGACAAGTAAGAAATAGAGGCAATCATGAATGAACTTCTCTTTATTCTAGAAATTAATATAAATGAGAGATTTAGAGTTTTAGAGATATTAAAAGATAAAAGATAATAGACATCAATTTTTGTGTATGCTAAAAGATATGAAAGTAGAATGGCTAAAGTATAAATTACATTGATGTATCTTTTATTTTGATTGAAACAATGATGGATGTTTTTGTTAAGATATTGTTGATGTTATTATTTTGTAATGATGGATGTTATTATTATGAAAAAGTTGTATTTTTGTTATTGCTTGTTTGTACATATTATTCATCAAAACTTATTATTGATGTATATCATACAAGGATTACAACATTACAAGCATATCTTTATCTTCTAATTTACAACTTTTGAAGATGCTATTAGAAGAAGAAGAGGAAGAGGAGGAAGATGAAATGATGAAAAATGCTATCATCATGATAATGAGTAGTTTGCTACTTAGAATGATAATATATTTAAGTGCTACTCTAAGAAATATCAAAAGAATTTATAGTAGAGAGGGTGTAAGGTATATAATGTGATTGTTAAATTTGTCGCTACCTAATTAAGTTTACAATTTAGAAAAATGCATCAAATGAGTTAGGATGTTTTCTTCAAATTGTCCACTTTGTTAAAGGAGAAAAGAATTATATCAGCTAGTAGATATATCATAGTAAAAGTGAAACTTACAATATTTCTTGTAACAATTAAGTAGAATAAAAAATATAAAGTAACACAAAAGCATTTTCATTATTCTGTTTAGATTGTCATTATTTATTTCAATGAAATTTTAAATACTATACTACAATTGATTGACATATTTATAGCAAAGCTATTTACATCAACTTTAAAAAGGATTTGTAATGATCTTACTATTTTTCCATACTTCAAGGTAAAATTGATCTTTTGATAATATTATAAATGTATTTCTAATACAAATCTTATTCTATTTAACTATTTTTAATATGATATTTATAAGATTGTATTAGAGTTATTAATGACACATGTAAAAGTAACAATTATAGGAGAGAAAAATGTTAAATTTAGAAATGGAAAAAGTAAATTATTACAAAATGTTATGATAGTTTACAATTTTGATATAGAATTTATTTATATTATGAATGGATAGAAAGGATAGATATCTAATACTTAAGTACTTCAAGATGTAATCAATCGACTAAATGATCTTCGAGTTTCACTAGATATGGTACTTATGAATATTGACATTATTCTTATATGATAATCATGTTGTATAAGAATGATTTTTGATAACTTTGATATAAATTGAGTATATAGGGAAAGTTTATTTGATTGATGCTAGTTATTTAAATTGATTAAAATTTCTAACTATATTTTGAGGTGTTCATTATAATTTAAATGATTATACTATTAATCAACTTCTAAGTAATATAATTGAAAATTTTAATTATAGTCATTTACGAATAATCATAGAATGCACATTTAGAGTGATATGAAATATCGTTTCTCAATATTATAAGGTTATATACTATTTTATTATAAAATATAGGTTAAAATTGTTCAAGCATGTTTTATATTTCATAAATTTATTCATAAGGTAGATAAAAAAGATCTATTTGAAAATTTTCATGTATGTAAATCTGCTCATGAGATTTTGAATATTTTTTAAATTACTTATGAAGGTACTAACTAAGTGAGAGATTAAAATCAATATCCCTTTAAGAAAATATGAATTATTTAAAATAAATGACAATAAATCTATCATTGATATATTTTCTAGATTTACTGAAATTATTAATGACTTAAGAAGTTTGGGAAAGAATTTTTTTATCTGTGAATAGATATAAAAATTTCTATAGAACTTAACTAATGAATGAAAGCAGAAATCAACCTCTATTTAAGATCCAAAGGACCTCAACACATATTCAATGGAAGATCTAATGCACAATCTTCTTACTCACAAAGTTTAGATAAAAGATTATAAAAAAGAGGAGGGAACTATTGAAAAAAAGTTAAAAAGAAGAAAGAGATTGTCTTTCATTTAATTAAGGAGTTTCAAAGCTTAGATGATGATGAAATTCTATTACTGGAAAAGTTTTTTAGAAAACTAATGAAAGATGCAGCAAAGTTAACATGTTTAAAAACAAGGTATTAGTCTATTTTAAATGTAAAAAGTAAAGATATATTCAATCTTATTGTTCACTACAACTAAAAGACCAATAAGAGAGAAAGAAGAATAAGAAGAAGATGATAATAAAGACTACTTAAGATGATAGTAGTTCATCTAATAGCTTATTTGACTTAGAAATTTGTCGACTAATGTATGCTGTATAACATAAGAGGTATGTTTTACTTCACCTTACTATGATTTAGATGTAGATGATCAAAATATAAATGTAGATATCCTTCTTTCCATTATAAATAGTTTATATGTTAAATGTAAAGATTATAAAAAAGAAATTAAAAAGAACTACATGTTTAGAAGAAACATATGTTAAATTAGAAAAAGTGTTGGTTGATAATTAAAATCTAAAAAATAAAATGGATAACTATAGTTGCAATAATTTTGATTTGAAAGAAGAAAATAACAATCTTAAAGTTAAATTTATTGATTAAAAAATACTATGTATAAATTTACAAATAGTCAGAAAAATTATCCTTGATGATATACAAATATTGTTCATAATGTTTAGGTTAATATTTTGATGATGAAAAACTATAGACTTAGTATGAAAATCATTATCATTTAGTTCTCAATAGTTATGAAGTTTGGTCAGTACCTTGTAGATTAACTTATTGAACAAATTAGTATGTCAGATAGATAAGCTTTTGTATCCAAGGAATAATCTTCTTTGTTAACTAAAACTCTTGGTAATTTATTAAGATAACATGTCAAAATACTAATTGTAAAAGTAAAAATCTAAGTTGTAAAGTTAAGTTTAAAACTTGTAGAGTTAAGGTTGATCACGTGTGTAGACTAATTGTAAAGAATCACGTGAGTTATTTGTATATTTATGAATCATCTCATTAAACTTCTCTATCACTTGAAAGAGTAAGTTTCCATTATTAGTGTTAACTTAGTATATTTACTTGTCAAACCTTTTAGTGACTTATTGTGTTAATTGCCCGAATATCTAAATGTTGAATTATCTAAATACTTTTAACTCCCTAACTTAAGTTATCTTCTAGCCAATTCTTTATGTTACTATCTAACAATTTAAATTACAAAGGATCTAACTTATCGTATATTATTTAAGACTTCGGTACTTATAATTTTATTGCAAATTCACAAGTTTTTGTTTTGTAGATTGATCTTAAGGCAATGGAACAAAAATGGAAGGACAAAATGATGCATTAATAATTTGTGAAGATTAAGGAGGAGAATTGAATTCTATGAAGTTTCCAAAATCAAAAAGTGAAGATGAACAAAAAGAAAAATTATATGCATGTGTAGGATCAACTTAGTGAGAGAACACATCAAAAGATTCAAATGCATGGTACTCTACAACTAAAATTGTGATGATTCAAGTCTTGGAAGGAGAAAATGTAGAGACAACATTAAAGCATTTCACAAGGAGAACAATTGAGGTTTCACACAATGGTTTGATCGTCTTTATTTACTTGTGAATTACGTTGTATTACAATAATTGTGAATGCTTATGTGTTGAAATTTTAATAGTTTAATTGATTTTTATTTGAGAAAAATATATCTCACTAAGGTGTGGTGAGACACCTTAAATTTGATGATTTTAGAAAAGGGTGAGCTTGATGTTTCATTTAAACAAGGTTGATACCTTATTGACATAGTGTTAATGCTCTATATTCTTGCACAAAGTATTACTTTATGTTGTGGTTTGGTGTCAAGTTAGGAAAATACCATTGAGTGAGTTTGTGAACTTGTGTAAAGGTTAGTATTTAACCTAAAAAATACTTAGTGGAATTCTTAAGATTAAGGCCTTAAAGAGTGGATTAGCTCAATTTGAATAAACCATTATAAATTCTTGATGTATTCTTTATTATTTTATTTCTACAATATCTTGAATTGTAGTTATAATTGTGAATTTCTTGAAAAAAATAAAATAATTAACTATGATTATAAGTAGGGGATTTGAATTTAAAATTAGTAATAACTTTAGAAAAGTTCACTATTCACCCTTTTTTAGTGAGTCTATGATCTATAACAATGGTGAGAATGGATTGAATAAAATTATTGCATCACAAAGAATTAAATTTAATAAATTTAACCTAGGGTATGCTACTTCAAATAAAACTCTTTACCATAGTGGTATTATTTAATTTTATAGAGATGATACTACTATATTTACCATAAAAAGAAGATCTAGATTAATGCGACTATCAAATGATGATAAATTTAATATTTTCAAGACTAACATTTTTGGACTTCAAAAAATGTAGATATCAAAATCCTTTATTTCTATATGATTTGTAAGAGAAAAAAGGAGAGGAGCAATAGGACAATGTTTGCTTGAAATGCATAAGATTGAAATACTGGAAATTGAAAAAACTCTCTAATATAGGTATCTAGGGGGAGCTAAACAATTAATAATTGATCTTAGTAATTACATTTGGTCTACATTGTTGTATAAAAGAAGAAGAGATTAGATGAAATTATAAGCACTAAGAAAATAACTATAAAGGAGTGAAATTGTGTCAAGATAGAAACTATAGAAGATGTGGAGCATAATTATGGTAGAATTTTAACATATAGTAGATATGGAAATTACAAAAAGTGTGCCTAAATTAAGACATTTAGGGGGGGTTAGTGCCTGACGGAATTCAGTTGACGGAAAGGAAAATTGCTGAATTCCGTTAGAATAATGTTAGTGTGCATTACACTTGACGGAAAGGAAAGTCAGATTTTACCGTTGTATAAAATCTGAAAATTTCCTTTACCGTCGAATATTTTCTAATCACCTCCGTTTAGAAAAATTTCTCTCGCGCGAAACCCTCGACCGAGACTTCGCGACGTTCGCCTGCGAAGGATTCACCGTCAAAGCTTCTCTCCTTCTTGCGCCTGCATCGGTAGTGACTCGGTCTCGTGCCCGACAAAAGCTCTAGACTCCTCTCCACGCTGGTCCTCGCTCCCTCTAGCCTGCGATTGACGGCGCCTGCTAACATTTCCCTCCAATAGCTCGAGGTATGTGGTACTTGATCGACTGGTTTTCCAAGGGCTTATTGTGGTTGGTTGCTTCAATTGGGTCGATTAAATTATTTGGATGCGATCTGATGGATGTGTTGGGGTGTGAGTTTTCATTTAATTTTTTTTTCTGGTTTTGGAGATTTAGGTGCAGATTTCTTGAGACTCGAGAGTAGATTGGCAACCAATTTTCTCTGGTTGGTGTAGATTTCTTTTCTGTTCTCGACTGTTTTTTGTTTCCAACGATTTCCCTTCTTTGAAAGCCAGAATCTTGAATGTTTATTGTACTTATTTTCAGCATCTAGGAGATTGATGTGGGATATTGTACATATTTGATGTGCGATTTTTTTGTGGGTTGCTTCTTTTGGTTTGATTATCTCTCTCTATAGTCATCTCCGAAAATTTTTGCAATTTGCATATTCTCTATCTTAAGCTTTATGGAGTATTGCTGGTCCATGGACATTCATGGCAGTGTCATAAATCGCAGGAACTGGACTTCGTTTTTGTAAGTGCATACTATTACAAAGGACAAGTAAAATGTGAGAGTGAAAAAGTGTGTAGAAGAGGAGCAAGAGAAAATGCAGTGAAAATGTGTGAAGTAAAGAGGAGCAAGAGAGGGAAAAAAGTGGAGGAAATAAAGGAAAAAGTAAAAAAGAGAAAAAATGTAGAAGAGTATGTTATTTCAATCAAATACGTAATGTGCATTTTTGCTTGCGTTAAGCTAATACAATGTATGTTTGCTGCTGCTCGGAGCTCGATTATTTGAGTGTCAATTGCAAGTGATCTTACTATGTTGAGCTTGATTTTAAAAATACTTGATTTTAACCAATTTTTACAATCTGGAAACTGAATCTTTGACTAGACAGTGCATATTCAATCGTTGTTTGTGCTTTGTTAACTATCAATCATAGAGGGAAGAAAGTAGATTGAAAGAGTTGCAATAAATAAGCTATCAACCTGTTAGATATCCAAGGTTTGTATTGTTAATAAGAAAGAGTTGGCATGTTATTCTTAAAAGACAAATATTTGATATGAAGAATAAATATTTCTAGTTGACATGTTTTGTATTATTCATATCTATGATTGTGTTATTTTGTCATTTATTATATTTTGTTAATATCATATTCTTCTTTGCAATATGGTTAAGCAAGTCATCATCTTTTAAAACTATAGGATCATTGCATCAGATGCTCCAAAGGTTATTATTTTGCTTTCATTTTCAAATATTGAGTAGATTGACAAAATATATTATGTTTTTGCAAATCTCATAATCTTCTGTCGGAGCAGTTAATTAATATTTGATCTTATGTAGTAAATGAGTACTCCTGATAGAGGACAGAGTAATGTTGGACGAACTTATATGACTTGGAATGCTGATGCAGATGCATTCTTTTTAGATATTTTGTCAGAAGTATCAAATGAGGGAAACAAAAAAACCCAAGATGGAAAGATAAAAGGGAGCACTTAGGATGAAGTAGTTGAAAAATACAATAATAGAAGGAATGCATGTATTACAAAGAAGAATGTGGAAAGTCGTTTAAAGACATGGAGACAAATTTATCATAACTACTTAAAAATTACAAATCAGAGTGGATGGGGATGGAATTTCATACAAGGGTATATTGACATAGATGAAGAGATATGGAATGAGTTTATTAAGGTAAGATTTTTATTTACATACTTTAAGATTATCTCAATTGTATTGAATTTTTCTTAATATATATTGTAATTTTATGTAGGCACATCCAGAGTGTGAAAGTTGCAAGGGAAAATCATGTTTGATTTATGAACAATTACAGCTCATTTTTGAAGGTACTATGGCTAGTGGAAATATGTCTAGACAGGCAGAAGAAGTAGACATTGTACCAAATTCTCAAGTTCCAAATACATTTACTCCAAACATTACACAAGATGGAATGGACCTCGATTCTGACATACCTCCTAGTTCAGGAGGAAGTGCACATGTTCCATTGGAGCAAAGGAAAAAGGGGAAGCGAGCACGCCCTCATGCAGAATCTCAACAAATGATAGCAGAAAGTTTGAAAGATACGTCACGAGCTTTTCTTACTTTGTGTGAACAAGATACTGTTAATGGTGAGGTATATAATGAACAAATGAGAGAGATGGTTCACATACATAAGGAGATGTTTGTATGTAAGAAGGAAATGTTTGCATGGAAGAAGGAAATGTTTGCATGGCAAAAAAAGTCTAAGTCTTTTTTAGATGAAGCTATTGCTTCAATATTTGAGATTGAAGACCTATCTATGACTAATCAATATAAAGCTACTCAATTATTCCAAAAGTAAGAAATCAGTAAAATTTTTCTATCAATTCCAAAAAAAATGCGACAAGGATGGTTGAAGTTTCACTTAGAAAAGATGATTTACATGTTTTTTTTTTGTATTAGATGTATGATGTAACTACTTTTTGTTTGGACAAGGAAATGTGGAATGATATTATTATTGATGTTTGTTTATCATATTTGTTTATTGATGTATTATGTTCTATTAATTGTGGAATGATTTCATGTAATATGTTTATTTGTATTACAACCTTGTAATATGTTTCGACATGAAATTTTGTAGGTGATGATGAATTTTAAAGAGGATTTTGACGAACTAGTAAATAATACATTGATGTTATTTGAAGAAGAGGAAGAACATGTTAGAAGAAGGCGAAGACGTTTACTTACTTTTTGGAATATTTTAGCAAGGATTGCAAGTACCTCAACTTTGTTTTCAAGTACAAGTCATATTTATAGTAAAGAAGGTGCAGATTATATAAGAATATTACTAGATCTTTCTTTACCACATCAAGTTTATAATTGTCGAAAGATTTATAGAATGAGTCAAAGTGTTTTTAAGGGTTTTTGTGAATTAATGAGGAGGGAAGAAGTCCTGAAAGATACCAACAATATCAGTGTAGAAGAGAAGTTTGCCATGTTCCTTGTGACAGTTGGGCAAAATCAAAGGTATGGAGTAACTATAGAACGATTTAGTCGATCAAGTTGGACAGTTAGTAAATACTTTAATGAAGTCTTGAATGCTGTATTACGACTAAATCATATTCTTTTAGTAAGACCTTCATTTGAAACACCAAGTCAAATTCGTCAAGACTCAAATGTGTACCCATATTTTAAGGTACATTTCCACACCTTTGGTGTTTCCTTATCTTTAATGTTATTTTAGTCAATATCAAAATAAAAATGCATGTTTATAGGATTGTATTGGAGCTATTGATGGTACACATATCAAAGCAATTATTTATGGACAAGAAACAGCAAGATTTAGGAACATGAAAGGTGAATTATCTCAAAATGTAATGGCAGCATGTAATTTTGATATGGAATTTACATATATTTTAGCTGGTTGGGAAGGATCAGCTGCTGATGCTCGTATTCTCCAAGATGTAGTTACTAGACCTAATGGTTTTTAAGTTCCACCAGGTAAATGTGTTTTCCACTTCTACAAGTTATGAATACATCACCATACTAATTTTTTTTTTATACAGGTAAGTTTTACTTAGTTGATGTTAGATATCCAAATCGACCAGAATATATTTGTCCATATCGAGGTGTAAGATACCATCTATCTGATTATGTTAATGATAGAGTTCCTCGTAATGCTGTAGAAAATTTCAACTATAGACATTCACAACTGAGAACAGTCATTGAGCGTACATTTGGAGTTGTGAAACATCGATTCTCAATATTACGTGGTCAAATGCCATATCCATATGAAACACAAGTAAAGATTGTCATCGCATGTTTTTTGCTTCATAATTTTATTCGTAAGACTGATAAGGAAGATTTACTTGAGGACCTACTAGATGAGTTGGAAGAGTTAAATATTATTGATGACATACAACCAATGGGAGAGATACATATAGAAAGCAATGCCTAGGTTCGAATGACTCAAGAACAAAGAAAAGAAATGGCAGATAAGATGCGAGAAGATATGATGATGGCAATGTGGGATGGAAGAACTGGATGATATTATTTCGTATTATAATATTTCAATTAAGATGTATTTGTATTTTTCAAATATTAGTTGTAATAAATTTTTGTCAGAATTTCCATCAAAATTTTTCGTCCTGCACTAAACCCCTCTCAGAATTTTTCTTTTTGTTTCCGTTACAAATTTTCCATTTCATTTCTGTCAGAATTTTCCTTTTCCTTTCCATCAGAATTTTTCGTCATGCACTAACATACCCTTAAGGGGAGAAATTAACCAAATTTAGGGGGAGCTAACTTATGGGGAGAGTTGTGATATAGGGGGAGCTTATCTCTATCATTTAACAATTGGTATTAATCTTTACTTGAAATCAAACAATGATTGAAAAGTGGTTTGACTAAAAAGTGGTTGACAACATTTGCAAAATTTAACAAAGAAGAAAAATTTAGATATTAGAACATTGGTGAAATTGAAATATGCAAATATATGCATGGATTATTAACTCTAAGGGAGAGCATACAATGGTATTAATCATTCTAAACAAGTGATAGCATTTTCAAAAGTATCAACAAGTGGTGTTAGCATTTTAATAAGAAACTCCTCTTGCATAATGATAAAAAAGGGGAAGAGTTTATAGCTATCATACAATCATGGAACTTTAACCCAAAAAGGGAAAGAGTTCATAATAAAGGGAGAATTCAAATATAAATTTAGTTTCAATAAGTGCAAATTAAATACACAAGGAAGAGGAAGCATAATTGAATAAGAGAAACTCTAACATACAAATAGGGAGAAAATGATATAAAAATGTTGAAGTAGATTTATAGTATTTTGAAAAAAGAATTTGCATATAATTTTGTGTAATTTCTATAAATTCTGTAATCATTTATAAATATTATTATTTTATAAGTATTTCATGTATAGAAATATTCTAAGAAGTGAAATACATGTAATTTATTATAAAAAAATTTATCATTATCAAAAATAGGAAGATTGAAAAAACCTCTGTACTTTGATAATGTAAAAATCTATATGAGAAAAATTATGTATTTCATAGATAAAGAAGAAAAATCATGAAAACAAAAATTACGCTAGAATAGAAGTAATTTTAGGCAATAGTAGTTTGGAAGGTTATTTAGATTGAATATTGAGTTAAGAAGATAACTATTTGAAAGCTTTGGATGGTAGGTTACAAAAAAGTTGAATATGTCAGATGACTTAGACCTAACGAATAACTATCCTATTGGATATTTGAACATGGTAAACTCATATAAAATCGACGAAAATTAAAGGTAAGAGACTTATTGTGTTATGAAATAACTTTACAAGTTTTATATTAGTTAGCACGAGAAAAACTCATAAGGTTAAAGATAACTTTACAACTTTTATTTGGAATTCATGTGAAAAACTTGTAAAGTTATAGATAACTCTACAACTTTTATATTTAGCTCACTTGCAATTGACTTAAGTGTCTAAGTATTAGCAAGACACTTAATGGCAATAAAGAAAGGTTACTTCAAAAGTTAAAGGCAAAGAAATTGTTAAGTTATGAAATAACCTTATGACTTTTTAGCTTAAACTCAAGTGAAATTCATTGAGTTAATAATAACTCTACGACTTCTACATGTGAGCTCATGTGCAACTCACTCAAGCATCAAAGTGATAGTTGATAGTCATGGTAACTCAAGGAATTGTGTTACTAACTATTTGATAGAACACTTGACTATTATGCAATGATAACTTACTATATTTAGGACTATCAAGCTTAAGCAAGTACTATAGGTTGATCGACTTGGAGAATAGATGGTCATTGAATATACAAATATAAAAAAAATAAGATTACTCATTAAGTAGGGGGAGAGAGCTAGTGCATAAAGAAAATATACACTTAGAAATAGAGAAGATATTAAGAAAACTTCCACATAGAATTGCAAACATCTAAAGATCAGGTTCAACAAAGTTCTCTATGTGCGTTAACTTTGATTTGACAAGTTTGGTTGGTTTGTAGCTTCAACCTTAAAACCTTAGATCAGTTGGTTAGAGTTTTGATCAAAAAGCATGTGATTAGTTGGTTAGAGCTTCAACCAAAAAGCTCGTAATCGGTTGGTTAGAACTTCAACTAGAAAGCTTGTGATTGGTTGGTTGAAAGCTTTAACTTGAAAGTTCATTAGTATTGATTTTTACTTTGATCTGAAAATAAATGATTGTAAGTCGTTGAACTTATTGAAGTCTAAGTTAAGTTTAAAGGTGAACTAACCATTAGTGGTGAATTATCTAAAAATTTATTATGTACTATTATTTATTTTCTATTGTATATTTTTTTATTAATTCTATCATGATTACTAAATTAAATTATCTTATTGATTAAGTTAGAAATTGTTTAAAAAATATATACATAACCATTCACCTTCTTTTTGTTGAGTTATACGATCTTAACAAAAACTAATAGTCTTTGTCCTCTTTATGCTTGTGCGTGATTGATTAATATGTTATAATTAATTTAAATTAAATATTTTACATTTATAACTATAAGTGCACAATGCTCATTATATTAAGCATAGCTAGTACAAATTGATCTACAATGAGTTGGTTCAAAAAGATTTAAAAGTGGAACACCTAAATGCAATAAACCTCAATCGATAGAAAATGCACAAATTACCTATAGTAAAAAAAATGTGCAAGCTCTACAATGGTGTAGATTATCTCTACAGAATTGTAGTGTGACAATTTATCCTAGTGTCCTTCGAAGAGATTAAGAACTTGTTGGCATTCAATTATTAGCATACTAAAAAAAATGTAAATCATTGATTGGCTCAACCTTTTAATCCATAACTTACTAAAAATCCCATTGGAATCTCATTACAATGTAAAACAAAACCAAAGCATGCAACTACCTGATTTATCAGTCAGTTAACACTATAATTATCTAAGGGAATTCAGAATGCCAAAGCATCTAGCTGAAAAATTCGAAGGGTTATCGGATATAAGTCATTGTTAAACTCGTAGAGTAAACGAATGTTCTATCGATAAAACTCAAAGGGTTATTGCAGCCATCTGACAACTTAATAGACATTCTCGTGCAATCTAGGCAAATAGAATAGCACATATTGAAGGAGCATTCTGCAAAACTATCAAGTTAAATACAATAATCACAAAGGTAAACTGATCTTTCCTAAAACTATCTTATGTAAAATTACGTTAAAATCTAACTATAAATGAGTATAATTAATCACACTTATATAGTTGACGTAAAGTAGAAAATCATTGCATTTACATAATATGCATTCACGTGTTTTTACACTGTACAAGTTGAGATCGAAATTATAGGAGAATAAAAAGAATCTTCATAAGCCTACTATAAATGTCAATAATATAGTTAAAATGTTAGAACATAGCACAACATGCTCTAACTTTGGCTTGTCCCATTCTCATTATACCTGAAGTGTGATCTGCTAAACTCATTCAATGCCTCCAAGCACCTAGTTCCACATTGCCTTGTCGCTTTACTTGTTGGAGTTGTCACCTTCAAGGTTGTTCGATAGAGACAAGCATGTGGCCTTGGTTGAATTACCTACAGATGTTGTCTACACCTCTGGGCCTTCACTTAATAGTTTGTTCAGAAGCTCTCCAATTGACCTTATGGGTATCGCTGCCTCACTCAGGTGGAGAGGAGATCCCTTACTAATGAGAGTCTGAATATGGTGTCGACCAAGTAAACTCAAACAAATCTCCTCTTTCGTGAATACTAGCCTCTGCATAATGTCACCGATGCGAGTCCAATTGAGAGGCAAGGGAGTCTTGGAAGCAAAATTGGCCTAGTACTTAGCCTTACATGAAATGAGAAATATGAAGACCAACTTCTCTTCCTATTCTAACTTAGCTTATACAAGTGATGGTTTCCCTTTGAGAGTTGATGATTCCCATCACCTACAAAGAAATTTATTTTCTACGACAAAACATAACATAAGGTTAAAAAATAACAACACTAATCAATTATACATGTGTCATATAATGTCTCACAAGTGATATTTCATAATTAATAATTCATTCATATGTTTTATATTATTTAAGCCTATAATTCATGCATTTTTGTAAAAATAACTAAAGCATGAATTTTCCTTTAAGTCTTGAGTTATATCATAATAAAGAGATTAATATGCATGAATTTATATGTTATAAAGTGCACAAATAAGTACTTTACGCACCCTCACACTTAAACTTTGCTAATCCCTAACAAATACTTAGGTCTAATAAGATTAGAAACATCAAAAGCACATGCATGATTATTTATTTGACTAAATAAAAATAAGAGAAAACCTAACTCACTTTCATGAATCATGATTGCATTTAACATATATAACAAGCTTTTAAATCCTTAGGTCACAAGAATTTACAACAGATGTGGCCACAAAACTCTCAAAACATAAAGAATATCAATAAAAGAAAATAGCAATCACAATAGAAAAATGCAAATCAACACAGAAAACAAAGAAGAAACATGCCCGCAAGAACTTATACAATAGGTAATTTTTATCCTTTGAAACATATCTTTTCCATTTTCCTTCTAAATGAATTTTCCTCCTTCATGCTTTAAAAGATTATTTAAGTTCTTAACTAAGGTTCACCTAAGAAAGTAGATACCATATATATGTGTGTGTAAAGGCCAAACTAGAAGATTTCAAAGTTGCTCACCCTACAATTTTAGGTAACTTAAACAATCTCCTAAGTTCTATCTTTAAATCACTTTGCCCCATTTATTTTGATTTTCATTTACTCTTTCTCTTTTTTCTTTTTCTTTTTTTTGAAGTTTTTTTTTTACTTTATTTCTTCCTCTCTTTTCTCACATTCCCTTTTTTGTATTATTCCTTACACTAGAACATCATTTTATGTGACTACAATCATTTGTTTAGGGACAAGTCAGCTAGTTTACTAAATGTCCATTATATAAAAAGAATTTTTCCTTAAATCCTTTACTCTACCTTTCTCATGAGGCAACTTCTCAAATAGTCTTTTAGGCTATTGCAAAAATTACCCTTTTTAAGGAGTAAGTGTCCTATAATTTCTCCTAGTTAAGGCATTTGTGTTATTATGTATACTACATATATATAAAGATATGGTGCACCTTAACTAAGTTCTTAATAATTTCTTTAAAATTTAGGGAAAGAATTCACTTATTAGGTCCATTTTAAAGATTTTGACTCAAAGTTTCAAAATTCCCTAATAAGGCTTATGGACATGAAATCCTAATAATAGAAACAACAAAAAAGAAAAATTCGTAAGACCTTCCCCCACATTTAAATTTTACATTGTCCCTAATCTATGAAATAGATCATGAAACCTAATAAAAGTGCAAGAATTGAAGTATGCGAAGAAGTCTACGAGAAAGAAAATAAAATTACAGAAAATAAACATTCAGAAAATAACATATACCCTCACACCTAGCATAAAATCCACATGCAATGAAATAAATACGTGACATGTAAAATATCATGCATGGTAAAATAAATTGGTGATGAGCTTATACCTGCTTTACTATATACAATTGAAAATGGGATTAGGACAAAGTTGTGATTTCTGAAGTCTAATAAGAATAGATTGATGGACAATCTATATACATAGTCATCCCCAAAAAAAAACCTTCCTTGAGTGAGTCCTTCGTATCATTTGGTTCTTATATAAAGATAGCACCTGCAAATGAAAATAAATATAATCTTGTTGTTTTATTTTTACTCTGGTAATTATCATTTGTCCTCCCCATATTCAACAATAGGGTTCCTGAACAATACTGAAATTGTATTCAACTTATCAACATGAAACAAGTACATAGCTTTTGAACATGTGATTCCCTGCATATGAAAGCTCACACAAAATATAAATTGAATCTCATTTAAATGTTTGTCCATCCTACATTTTAGAAATGTTTTCTACATCTTGCTTAACATTAGTATTTGCAGACTGCATGACTGACCACCTAACCATCCAACAACTTATTGTCCTTACCTGTTTGGAAACA
This sequence comes from Cymodocea nodosa, assembly GCA_036874045.1. Taxonomy (NCBI): domain Eukaryota; kingdom Viridiplantae; phylum Streptophyta; class Magnoliopsida; order Alismatales; family Cymodoceaceae; genus Cymodocea; species Cymodocea nodosa. Next base: position 21,957,312 of record CM072336.1, read on the forward strand.
AGAAGAATAATTAAAATAATCTGTAAATTCATTTATTAGCTACTCATGATGAGTGATTAAAATCTGTAATCATTCAACTAAATACAAGTACGTAAAAATATAAGTGACTATGTAATTCAAGAGAAAATATGACAACAAAAGAAGAAAAAAAAAATGCTGAGTATATACAAATGATATAACAAAATGGTTGTCCTTTTATCTGGACCCAGATGGTCCTACACCTTAAGCATCCTCTGCGAGTTCTACCTTGAATATCTTCTTGAATAGTTGTAGGCTCTAACTGCTATAGACGTAGGTAAATAATTTGTATACAAGGCAAGTAAATATTCCCTCATACTTAACATGAATCCTATGTGCATATTTAAGAAGGAAACTCATATAAAAATGTAATGCATGTAATAGATAAAGTAGGTGAATGCGTACTTGTCTTGCAATAGAATAATCTGAAAACATTACACCCAAATTAAACAAACACATATATATAATAATAAAATAAGGTTACACTTCATGCCACAATTCAACTTCAACAAAATTTTTGGGCTAGTTCATTACAATTAAAATGGGGTTGGTATATACACTAGGGAACCAACATGAGAAACAAATACAAGTTTATATAAGATAATCGTTTACTATTTTAGTTCACAGTTAAGCATGTATCATAATTAATTGGAACTAGTGTATGCTGGAAATATAATGGCATAGTATATGAGTAGCACTCACATTATACCTAAAGATCATTATAAAAATAAGCATGTGCAACCTATTAGAATTCAAATTCAAATAGATCAATCCAAAAAATTCAAGTGACCCAGTAAACTTCGAAAATGTATAAATTAATCAAGTGTAAAATATAAAGCAGTTAAGCTGATCATTAGAAAAGCATTAGTTCTTAAATTTTTTTTTTTTAACATGAGAAATTTTGTCATCTACAAACAGTCAAGCAGAAAACAAGATTTTAGGTTGGAAGAAGACAAGGCAAACATATTGGTGCACCTTCAATATGTCAACTTGTCATGCGCTAAGATAACCACTATACTAAAAATGATTTAAAACTCATGTCAATCATTACCATAGTAAAAGAAATTAGACCAAAAATTACCCAAATCGACTAAAATGCATTTAATACACCTAAGGGTCTACTTTAAAAAAAAAAATTGACACCAACTCTTCAGCAACAGCAACAAAAACTTATGCATGATTGATTAATGTGTTACAATTAATTCAAATCACATGTTTTACATTTATAATCACAAGTACATGATGTCCATTGTATTAAGCACAATAAGTATAAGTTATTCCATAAGGAGTTGGTTCAAAAATATTTAAAAGTTGAACACCCAAATGCAATAGACTTCAGTCAACGTAAATGCACAAGTTCTACAATGGCACAGATTATCTCTATAGAATCGCAACGTGACAATTTATCCTAGTGTCCTTTAAAGAAATTAAGAACTTGTCAACATACTGAAAAAAAATGTAAATCACCGACAGGCTCAGCCATTTAATCCATAACTTATCGAAAATCACACTAGAATCTCATTACAGCGTAAAACAAAACCGAAGCACGCAACTACCTGATTTAGTCGGTTAGTTAATGTTATAACCATCTGAGGAAATTTAGAATGCTAAAACAACTAGTCGAAAAACTTGAAGGGTTATTGGATAAGTTAAAACAAATGTTCTACCAATAAAACTTGAAGAGTTATTGAAGCCATCCGACAACTTAACAAGCATTCTCATGCAATCTAGGAAAACAGAACAACACATACTGAAGGAGCGTTCAGCAAAACTACCAAGTTAAATACAACAATCACAAAGGTAAATTGATCTTTCCTAAAACTATCTTAAGTAAAACTACATTAAAATCTAACTACACAAGAGTATAGGTAATTAATCACATTTACAGTCGACGTAAAGCAGAAAACCATCACATTTACATAATATACATTCACGAGTTTCTACATTGTACAAGCTGAGATCAGAATTATGTGAGAGTAAAAAGAATCTACATTAACCTACTGTAAATGTTAGTAATATAGTTAAAATGTTAGAATACAACACAACATGCAAGTAAACACACAAACACAAATGACTTACATGAAACAACAGAAAAATAACAAATAAACACAATGACAAATAGATAGGCATACATGACACAAACTCTGACTTTGGGTCGTCCCATTCTCATAATACCTAAAGCGTGATTTGTTGAACTCGTTCAATGTCTCCAAGCACTTAGTTCCATGTTGCCTTGTTGCTTTACTTGTTGGAGTTGTCACCTCCAAGGTTGCTCAATAGAGACAAGCATGTAGCCTTGGTTGAACTAGCTGCAAATGCTGTCTACAACTCCATGCCTTCACCTAATAGTTCATTTACAAGCTCTCCAACTAGCCTTGTAGGTATCACTACCTCACTAAAGTGGAGAGGAGATCCCCTACTGATGAGAGTCCAAATATGGTGCTGACCAAGTAAATTCAAACAAATCTCCACTTCTGTAAATACTAGCCTCTACACAACGCCACCGATGTAAGTCTAATTGAGGGGCGAGAGAGTCTTGGAAGCAAGAATGCCTTGGTCCTTAGCCTTACGTGAAATGAGAAATACAGAGAGTAACTTTTCTTCCTGCCCTAACTTAGCTTATATAGGTGATGGTTTCCCTTCAAGAGTTGATGGTTCTTGCCACTTGCAAAGCAATTTATTTTCTATGATAAAACTTAAACATAAGGTTAGAAAATAACAACACTAATCAATTATACATGTGCCATATAATGTCTCATAAGTGATATTTCATAATTAATAATTCATTCAGACACTTTGTATCATTTAAGCCTATAATTCATGCATTTCTATAAAAATAATTAAAGCATGAATTTTCCCTTAAGTCTTGAGTTATATCACAATAAAGAGATTAATATGCATGTATTTATATGTTATAAAGTGCACAAATAAGCGTTTTACAATGCTTCATCATGTTCTTCTTCAAGCAAATTCTTTAACCAATCTATACCCATCAATTCCATTATTTCCTAATAACGTAAGTACACATTCTTTAACCACCTAATGATCTCTTGAGAAAGCAAGTTTTTACTTGAGAAATAACCTAACAATAAGTATAATATTTTCATAACATATCCATTGAAATTAAGTATAAAGTAGATGAATCTCAACACATAAAATAATGTCATCATCATTGTCTTGAAAATTTAACGTAACACATTGTTCACAACATTAACAAGGTCTTCACAATATAGATTCATAACATCAACATTTGTAAAAGTACATCTATGATAAATTATACTGTAATTATTTTAATCTCATATCTTCTAAGAGGTTTATAAATTACTTTGCCAAATCAACATTTCATAATAAAGTCATAGCCTTGAATTTTTCTTTGTTAATAAGACATGATATTTGTAATAATGCTTGCATAGTATTAAATGTACAACTTCTTTTAATTTCAACGCTAGTAATTTATTTTGTATTTCAATCTACCATTCATGAACCTTAAGTTGACACTATTGTATATTAGTTACATTATCATAATAGACCATTCATTGTGTGGCTTTGTTATCTTCTTTTTCATATATATTTATAATAGCATTTGTAGCATCTTTAAATGAAGAGGCGATAATTTGTTGTGACTTTGCATACGTTCGTGCACACTTCTCTTTCTTGCTTGTCTAATTAGATTTTCTTGATGCAAAACTAGACATTATAAATATGTTAGCATCCATGTTCATTAGGCTTTTAGTTGGTGTAAAATTGACTTTGAGTTGGTGGTAGTGTCATTTCCTCTTCTATATCTAGATTTGATATATCTTGTTTGATTTCATTATTATCTTAATTGCCTCTTGTTTAGAATGAAAAAGTGCATATTATTAATGGTTAAATGATAGTTAATTGCATAATATTTAGCTTATCATATAAAAATTAAGCCATTATGTTATAATTACACTGTTATATGCTTTAATTGAAGAATCTGCTTAATTTGGGGAAATTAATGTTAATTTAGTACATTTATGAACTGTCGGTAAGTTGCAGGCTGTGAAATTCTTAAGTATCCGAATTTTATGATATTTCAGACAGTTATGTTTAACATACCGAATATATTTGGACAGTTATGTTTAACAGACCGAACATGTATCAGATAGTTATGTTTAAATTGTCGAACAGTTATGTTTTGAGAGAATATTTTATTATTTCCTGACATACACGTGTCGAAACCATAATGAATGACTTAAGTGAACTTTCGGTGAGTTATCTATAACTATCCGAAATTGCAGCTGGGCATCGGATAGTTATCCCTGTAACTCTCCGAAATCTCTTTTTATTTATAAAATAGTTGAGGACACGTGTCATGTTCTAGGAAATTGACTTAAGTGGATTTTCGGTGAGTTAGCTGTAACTATCCGAAATGTATCTGAGCATCGGATAGTTAGACTTGTAACTCTCTGAAATGTTATTTTATGATTAAACTACTGCTAACACGTGTCGAGATCTGGTAGATTTACTTAAGTTATATATCGGTGAGTTATTTATAACTATCTGAAATGCATCTAAGCATCGAATAGTTAAGTTTATAAGTATCTGAAATGCACCTGAGCATCAAATAGTTAAATTTATACACGTGTTGAATTTAAATGCTTTAGTATATCACGTGAGATGCACATGTTTAACTCGTTAAGTTAGCATAATTGTACGCGTTGAGTTACATGAATATACACTAAGGTAACAAGTTATGTTAGCAGTTTATTTCTTTATATTTTCTAATATGTCACTGTAGTGGTTGCAGAAACAGGACAGTTGGAAGGAAAAACCACAATCGCACGTATCACGTAGGAATTCAATCGCGCAAGGAGAAGAAAGCATCGTCGTTGATATAAATGAAGGAAATCCAACCGACCATTCAAGCAGAAGCAGTTACTACTAAAGAAATATAAAAGAAAAGAAGAAAAAAAAGAAGTGTGTGATCGATGGACGGACAGTGTGTACAGAGGAGGATGAGCGTCACAATTCTCTGAAGTACCACACCAACCATCATCATCACCACCATAATCACCAACCATCGAAGGTCTGTAAGGATACTTGCCTGATGTCGGGTCGATTCCGAGCCAAACACAGTGCATGACAACCACTGTGAGGAGTGATCGCGTCGTGGGAAGGGAAGCCATTTTCACCAAGCGCCGACTCATATTTCAGGAGATTGTAAAGCTTTTAGCCTTAGCTTCGGGTTGATGCCTGTATGCTGAAGAGATCTTGCAATTCTAGACTCGCGATTCTATAGGGATAGGAGACAGGATTGTAAGTGGTTTAATTTTCAGTGGTGTAATCGCGTTGCAAGTAGTGTCGGAAGTATTTACTGTCAAGTGAGATTACTTTACATTTCACCTTTCGCTCATTTCCATGTTCATATTAAAACAAAAATACCAAAAACAATTTATCTATGTTTGTATGTTGTATTGTTTGTGTTGTATCGTGATTAATGTTATCTTTGTCAGTGTTGTGATTGTTTTATGTTTATTTTAGTTTTATAGTTTATTGAAATTGGTTTGTTCAAAAGACTTAAAGATTTTAATGGTTACTGTTTGAATTATCTGAATGTTAGTATTGCTTAATGATAAATCCAATGTTAACTAGCATTAAAGAGCTTAATTGATGTTATTTACAATCTATGGAATCGCCCAATGGTTGGCCGAATTCCTCTGTAAATAGCAATATTAAAAAGAAAAGACAGGCTCGTGGAGTTAACTTAAGTCCACGAGGTTAGTCTGTTGAGTTAGCCATAACTCAACAAACTTAGTCCGTTGAGTTAACTGTAATTCAATGGAGAGCTTATTGAATATATAAATATGATTGTTAACAAACAAACAGTTCTTAAGTTCGTCAGCAATTCCCTATGGGATCGACCTATATTTGCACACTAATACAATAGACACTGTGCACTTGCAGTTAAAGTACAAATTGGAATTAATATCTAAATTGTATTAAAGGTTGTTTGTTTACTTCTAAAAGAGAGAATAGGCATAAAGATAAATTAACTAAGTAAAAACAAAAGTAACAAATCCAAGTTTTTTTAGTGTAGAGCTGGGAAAATGCTGTTTAGAATGAAAAAGTGCATATTATTAACGGTTAAATGATGGTTAATTGCATAATATTTAGCTTATCATATGAGAATTAAGCCATTATGTTATAATTGCACTGTTATATACTTTAATTGAAGAATCTGCTTAATTTTGGTGAATTAATGTTAATTTAGTACATTTATGAACTGTCGGTAAATTGCAGGCTGTGAAATTCTTAAGTATCCGAAAATGCATCTAAGCATCGGATAGTTATACCAGTAACTCTCTGAAATATTATTTTATGTTTAAACTGCTGCTGACACGTGTCGAGATCTGGTAGATTTACTTAAGTTATAACTCGTTAAGTTAGCATAACTGTACGCGTTGAGTTGCTATATTGAACACTAAGGCAACGCGTTAGGTTAGCGTTATAAACTTAAGTTGTTATTTTTGCACGTGTTTTATAGTTAAATCAACGAAGGAAGTCCATTGAGTTATCTGTAACTCCACGGACTATATATTTTCTAATATGCCACTGTAGTGGTTGTAGGAACAGACAATTGGAAGGAAAAACCACGTTTGCACGTATCACGTAGGAATTTAATCGCGTAGGGAGAAAGAAATCATCGCCGTTGATCTGAAGGAAGGAAATCCAACTAACCATTCAAGCAGAAGCAGTTACTACTAAAGAAATATAAAAGAAAAGAAGAAAAAAAAAAGAAGTGTGTGATCGATGGACGGCCAGTGTATACAGAGGAGGAGTACCGAGCTTTCTGCAGACAGTATCGGCGATTCTCCAAAGTATCACACCAACCATCATTATCACCACCATAATCACCAATCATCGGAGGTCTGTGAGGATACTTGCCTGATGTTAGGTCGATTCCGAGCCAAACACAATGCATGACAACCACTGTGAGGAGTGATCGCGTCGCGGGAAGGGAAGACATTTTCACCAAGCGCCGACTCATATTTCGGGAGATCGTAAAGCTTTTAGCCTTAGCTTCGGGTTGATGCCTGTATACTGAAGAGGAGATCATCTTGCAATTCTAGACTCGCGATTCTATAGAGAGAGGAGACAGAATTGTAAGTGGTTTAATTTTCAGTGGTGTAATTGCGTTGCAAGTAGTGTCGAAAGTATTTACTGTCAAGTGAAATTACTTTACATTTCACCTTTCACCCATTTCATCAAAAGCAAAAATACCAAAAATAATTTATCTTTGTTTGTATGTTGTATTTGAGTGTTGTATTGTTTGTGTTGTATTGTGATTAATGTTATTTGTATCAGTTTTATGATTGTTTTATGTTAGTTTTAATTTTACAGTTTATTGAAATTGGTTCGTACAAAACAACTTAAAGATTTTAATGGTTACTGTTTGAATCATCTGAATGTTAGTATTGCTTAATGATAAATCCAATGTTAACTAGCATTAAAAAGCTTAATTGATGTTATTTACAATCTGTGGAATCGCCCAATGGTTGGCCGAATTCCTCTGTAAATAGTAGTATTATAAAGAAGAGACAGGCTCGTGGAGTTAACTTAAGTCCACGAGGATAGTCCGTTGAGTTAGCCATAACTCAACAAACTTAGTCTGTTGAGTTACAGTTAACTCAACGGAGTGCTTATTGAATATAAATTTGAATTGTTCACAATCAAACATTTCTTAAATTCGTCAACAATTCCCTATGAGATCGACCTGTACTTGCACACTGATACAATAGACACTGTGCATTTGCAGTTAAAGTACAAATTAGAATTAATATCTAAATTGTATTAAAGGTCGTTTGTTTACTTCTAAAAAAAAGAATAGGCATAAAGATAAATTAACTAAGTAAAAATAGAAGTAACAAATCCAAGTTTTTCTAGTGTAGTGTTGGGAAAACACGAACAAGTTTTATGGCACCGTTGCCAGGGAATTGAATTGAATTGAATTAATATAAGCAACTGTTAGAGCTGTTTCATTTTAATAGTCAGAGTTGTGTGTTTTCTTCTGTAATTGAAAATATGGCATATGCTTATGCTCAAAGATTTCTGAAACCTTTAATTAACATATGTGAATTCTGTAATTCTGAAGGACACGACATTTCTGATTGTTTGAAATTGAGACATTTACAGATTGATAGATCCCATGAACAACAAATGAATTATCCTCAATATAATAGAGCCGAGTATGAGAATCCTATAGTTTACCCAACTGATGGTCAGTATAGAATGTGTAATATGATGAGAGACACTGAAGTTTGAGATAGCTATGACAGACTAGAGCATAGTATAGAGCAAAATCTAGACAAACTGGAATACTTTGTGTGTCAACAACAAGAAGTCAACCGGTTAAACTATAAGGAGGCATATTCAGAACCTAAACAGGATATAATTTACGAAACTAAAAAAGCCATAAAGAAAATTGATCAGAAATTGAATGCAATGAAATTAAATGATCTGGAAACAAAATTAAAAGCATTAGACAAAAATGCAATGAAAATACAAGTTTTGCAACAGGACAATGAAAATTATAATGTTATAAACCTGCACAACTTGCAAAATATACAGCAAACAGAAAACACTAATGTAAGAGAATTTAAAGAATGCACTTTAAAACTAAAAATAATTGAAGATCATAATCACGAAAATGATATACAAAAACATCATGAAAGTAACGAAAATCTGGAAGATGTATGTGTAACATTAAGATCTAGAACTGATATACCACCAAGAACTCAAAATGAAAATGATATGAAGGTGGACAAGAGTAAAAATCAAAATGATAATGAAAATGTAATAGCTGAAAATCTAGAAATCATTGAAGAACAATCTGAATCTGCAATTGAAGCTAAAAATGATCAAACAAATCAACTGAAAGAAAAAGAGTCTTTGAAATCAAAATCTTTAGCACCCTATCCTGAAAGATTACAACAAACAATTCTTGAAAAACAAGAAAAAATCAGAGAAATTTTGAAAAAGTACAAGTTAACATTCCTTTGTTAGATCTATTGCAGAATATGCCACCTTGTGCTAAATTTCTAAAGGATTGGTGTACTAAGAAAAGAGAGCGAAAAGTTCTTAGAAAGGTCTTTTTAGCTGAGCAAAGTAGTTCCCTATTTCTGCCACAAATTCCTAAAAAGTTATCTGATCATGGAATCCCTGTTATATCATGCACCATAGGAAATACCATTCTAGAAAGAACCTTAATAGACTTAGGTGCAGGTATAAATGTTATGCCAAGTGATATATTTGCATCCTTAGGATTAGAAAGCTTAACTCCTACAAGTACGGTTATTCAATTAGCTAATAGAAGTATAAGATACCCTAGAGGAAAAATGGAGGATGTCTTAATTAAAATCAAGAATTTTATATATCCTATTGATATTGTAATTTTGGATTCCCAACAAATTAAGCATAAAAATAGTGATACATCTTTAATTTTGGGAATGCCATTTTTAGCAACATCAGGGGCTATTATAAATTGTAAAACTGGAGTAATGAAGTTAGCATATGGTAATAAGGATACTCAATTAAATATTTTCAAACCAGAAAGGTTTGAGGAGTTATAAATGTCCTTACATACCATAGACTTTTTAGAGGATGAAGGAGATATGTTAGTTGATGTGATTCAAGAAGAATTAAATAGGTAAATCAATTCTGAAACTTTAGAAGAAAGTGAAAGCATAAATATAGAAGGAGATCAGGAAGAAATTAATTTAAAAAATGATGATGTTCAATTAGGAGCTCTAGCTTCTGATGGGCAGCATTTAGAATTAAAACATTTACCTCCTGAATTAACCTATATATTTCTAGAAGATAAACGGACCTGTCCAATCATTATTGCTTCAGATTTGAAAGAGGATCAAATAGCTAAATTAAAAGATGTAGTAAAAAGTTATAAAGAAGCAATAGGATGGACTATGACTGATATAAAAGGGTTAAGTTCAACTTTATGCTGTCACCACATATATTTAGAAGAGAATGCTAAACCTGTTAGAATTCTTGAGAGGAGATTAAATCCAAACCTTAAAGAAGTAGCCAGGAAGGAAATAGTTAAATGGTTAGATAATGATATAATATATCCGATTTCTGATAGCTCGTGGGTTAGTCCAATCCATGTAGTTCCGAAGAAATCAGGATTAATAGTTATTAGGAATGAAAGTCAAGACTTGATACCTACTAGAATTCAATCAGGCTGGAGAGTATGTATAGACTATAGAAAGTTGAATGTTGTGACTAGGAAAGATCATTTTCCCTTAGGACCTCGGATAAAATAGTAATAGTTGGTTCAGGAAATGACCCGATTACCTGCCTAAACTTAGGACTTATTTAAACTAAAACCTAGGGTTTTGGGGGCATTATCTAGCAAATCATTTAGAATCTAGAACAGTAGAAATCAGAGTGATTCTATGTTGTTGTGTAACTCCACGATGAGGAAGATGAAGCTTGAATTCTGGGAAGAGGCAGTGGACACCGCATAGTTTCTGAAGGAATCTAAAGAATGGCACATGAGGTAGAAGATCAGAAATACAACAAGAGAGAAAGAGCTACAAAAGGTAGAATCAGAACTCTTTAACTTGAGAAAAATTTTGGTGGAGTTAGAAATATAGATACCACAGATAATGGAGACACGAATTAGAATGACAACTAAAATTGCAGTAAGTAAAGAAAGAAAGATACGGCCAAACAATGAAGTAGCCCTAGAATTAATCCAACGTAAGTCTCGGTTCTAGTTCAAAAGATGAGTTTGTAGACGAGCTAAATGGGTGATCTGGGAGCAAGCAAGGAAAGAAAATGAAGAAGAGGCAACTGAAGGACAAGAGGAGCCGACTGCTGAAAGACTTGTTTTTGAGGAGTAACAGCCTGGACCTTCAAATCCACTTCCTAAACCATTAGAAAGGTTGGTAGTTATGGAGCCTTCGACTGAAGAAGAAATAAGAGAATTTGAAGAACTAGTTCAAGTTGGGAAGAACCAAGGAGAATTAGAAGATTTGGTAGTGGCCAAAGCACACCTAGTGTTTGATGCACTTTACAAAAAGAGGGCTATAGAAAAGTTGAAAGCCCAATATAAAATCAAAGTGGAACAGCATCAAGAAGCTACTGCCAGAACTACTGCCAAACCTGCTGCAAAAGAAGCTAAAGCTGGTCCTTCGAGACCAGTAATTATAGAAAAAATTAAACAGGAAGAGCCAGTACCTATGGCTCGAAGGCTTGCAGAGCCTATTTTTGTAGATTTAATTTCAGAAGATGAAGAGGAAGAACAGGCACAACTAATAAGAAAAAAGAAAGGAAAAGAAAAAGTGCCTGAATATAAGGAAATTAAATCTGAAGTACCAATTTTTACAGGGCCTGTGGAGCAGATTTTTATTAACCTGCTATCCGATTCTGAGGAGCAGTAGGAGGAGCAAAGAAAAGAAGAAAATCAGGCTGAAATTAGTCTGCAGCCTATACAAGAAGAAACAGAAATTAGGGTAGAAACTGAATTGCCCGTGACTCCATCCCAATCTGTTACAGAATCAGAAAGAACAGTAACAGAACAAATTGGTAGTTAGGAGGAAAAAGAAAGAGCAGAAAATGAAGAGGTTGAAAGAAGCTATTTGGACAAAAATAATTTCACAGATTCCACTGAAGAACAAGAAACTCTTCAGCAATTTATGGAGAGAATTCAAGACAGAGTAGAGAGTTCTGCCGGCTCACCACCACAAACAGAAACAGAAATTCAGGAATCTGTAAAAAATATTCAAATGGAGCCTATAGAAGAGGAAGAGCAAGAGCAAACCCCTCTAGAGCAACAAAGTCACCTTCCTGACCAGACTGAAACAACAATTTTGAATGAAGTACATTTTTGTAGTCAGGAAGCTTATACCAAATACCAAGAAATAAGGGGTTACGACATTATTTACAGTAGACCAGTAAATTGGGATGGAATGCAAGAAATCAAAGATTTATTTGAATTCCAAGGTCTATTGCAATTCATTTCACAAGAAAGAGGGCATGCAGTATATGAGAATTTAGTGCCCTATTTTTATGCGAATTTAAGAGAAAGAGAAGGAGGATTAATTTCAATTGTGAAGGAAGCTGATGTACAGATAACACCAGAGCTTCTCCACAACATTTTTGGTTTAAAGAATGAAGGAATAACAATTTTGGAAGATACAACTACAATTGAATGGACTGAACAGCAAATTAAGGATTGTTTAGCTATCAATCCTGGTGTGCCATTATTAAACAGATTGAAGCATTTAAATGGTAAAGTACACATGATAGCTAACATTCTGATTAAGAATGTCTATCAACGATAGGGCCATGACATAGAATTTAGTCAATTTGTCAAATGGGCCACATATGCAGTTGTAAATAAAATCCAAATAAATTGGTCTGCAATTTTTATCTCCAAGCTGAAAATAGTGAAGAAGAAATTATTTTATGGAGATTTGATTCCACTACTGATGGTGGACTGTATTAATTTCACGAAATGGACATCAAAAAGGATTAGATCTAGAACCATTTTAGTGAAAGAATACAGAAATTTTGTAGCTGCAGAACTAGCTGTACCTTCTAGAGGAATTACAAGAGCAGTAGAGAGGATTAATCAATTAAAACTTCAATTAGAAAAACTCTAGAAGGAAGTAGATGAACTTAGGAATAGAGATTAAATTGTATTGTTTGTCTACTTGTGTAAGATTGTATGATGTATTTGTAATGTAATTGATTCATATTAATGAATATAATTTTTAAGATGCAATTTTCATACGTGTTTTGGATGTGAAATGAATGGAATTTATTGAATATTATGTCATTGTGAAACTTTATGAATGAATATGTAACAGATTTACAATTTACTGAATGACAAGATAACTACTTAAAAATTTCTGCATGTTATAAGGTAAAATGTAAATTCTACATAACATAAAATGACTTGCAAGTTAAATCTTTATATAAGGTTTAGATTTAAATGAATTTTAATCAAAATGATGCATTAATGACATAGATTTAACTTTATTTCAGTTAGCAGAATGAAAAAGAAAAAAAAAAAAAACAGAGAGGAACTTACGAGAGTAAAACTTAGAAGTTGCTAAGTGTTAACTCAATGAAGTAAGTCCGTTGAGTTAACCGTAACTCCACGAGGTCAGTAATATAATATAAGGTCACTCCGTTGAGTTATTGATAACTCAACGAAGTTAGTCCGTGGAATTAGCAATAGTAACCAACTGTATTCTGTTGAGTTTTCTGTAACTCAACGAGATTAGTTCGTGGATTAAGCAGAACGGTTATTCTTTTAACCACAAACGAAATGTTGTCAGTTTAGCGGTTACCAAAATTTGAAATTAGTAGTGGTACACGTACCTATAAAAACAGGAACCACGATGCATGTTGCAAGCCATGTTCTTGCAACGAGATTTATTCACTTTATGGATGTGCAGTATATATATAAAAAAAATATTATTTACAAGTTACCAGCACTTTTAAAAGAAAGGAGAATGCGTTGGAGGAACTGGAAGGAGAAGCAGCTGATTCAACTTCATTCGACAACAAATATTTATTGAATGGAAAGCTTCAAACTAGTATATAATTAATCTTCTATTATTTATTTATGAGCACATAGACTCGTTCTCTAAGCACTAAACGATTAGTAAGAACACCTACCTATGAATTTTCATTGCAGAGGAGTACTGAAAAATTTTCTGAACTGAACTTTAACGAAATTCTTTGGTGTGTAGCTAACCTTTCTTTAAAAGAGAACGTAGAGATGGCTGCTCTAGTAGAAAAACCATTAGGAGAAATTCTGTATCCTGAATTAATTGATGAACCTTCATGTATTCGATTGCCAAACTTTGAGGGAGATAGGTTTGAACTGAAATCTAATTATATTAGTCAATTACCACATTTTCATGGATTAGAAAGAGAGGATGCCTATTATTTTCTTAAAGAATTTAACAAAGTTTGTCAAATGATGAAAATGCCGAACATGAGTATAGATGCTATTAAATTTAGATATATCCCTTTTTCTTTAAAAGACACAGTTAAGAGATGGTTATATACTCTGTCGTCTGATTCAATTTCTACATGGACTGAATTTTGCTCTGTTTTTCTGGAAAAATATTATTTAACACATCAAACGATTAAAAGAAGAAAGAAATATTAATGTGTAGCCAAAAACAGGGTGAATCATTCTGGAAATATTTTGAAAGATTTAAAGATTTACTGACTCAATGTCCACATCATGCAATGAGTAAAGCACAATTAATAGGTATAATTTATGAAGGTATAGATGTTTCAACGAAATCTTTATTAGAATTTACTTGTCAAAATGGATTTTTAAAATTATGTAGTGAAGAAGCATGGGCATATTTAGAAAATTTTGCAAAAAGAACTACACAGTGGGAAAATTTAGCTAAAGCTATTGCAGATAAAAGAATATTGTCAAGAGGAATGCATGAAATAGATTCCAATACTATGCTTGAGGTGAAATTAAATGAATTAACAAAGAAAATAGAAGAGTTATCATTAAATCAAAGGCTAGCAGAAAAGAATGCAAACATAAATGACTTAGATATTATCTATGCTAGAAACTAGAGAGATAACTTGGGAAATTCTTATCATCCTAATTGGAGAAATCACCCGAATTTATCTTGGAGAAACAACAATTTCCAGGGAGGAGAAAATATAAATGAGAAGAACATAAGTTATGAAGTATTAATTGAACAAGGGTCTAGAATAGAGAAATTAGAAAAGATAATCCAACAAGTAAACAATCGTCTAGATTTTATATTTGGAAATGCTGCAATTCAAAATCAGAATAGAAATATATCACTTAGACAGAAGTAACCAATGGAAGTTAGACCTACTAGAGGATTGCCAATACAAGCTATACCTAATCCTGTCAATAGAACGGTTAATGAAATTGATACCTCTTCTGGGAGGGCAGCTGAATGAAGCAGCATATCTGAAGAAACTATCTGTATGTATATATGTTTTTTATTTTTTAGTTAATAGTATCGTAGAGTTAATTTTTAACTCAATGAACTTAGTCTGTTGAGTTATGTCTTAACTCCACGAGGGTGTGCAGTAGTATGTGTAGGATCGTATGGCTACACAAGAAGGGGGTGAATTGTGTATTTTTAATATTTTCTGAAATATAATTGAAACTTTAAATCTCAAAAACAAGTCGAGATAGTGTTTTCATAAAATCATTTTTATTCAATGTTTTAATTACAATATACAATATACAATTCAATTCTCCTCAGTAATTGTAGATGCAATTATATCTCGATACCATGTATCATCTAAACAATTTCATAACTACAAATAGAGAAAACTAATTTGCGGAATTTAAAACATTTCTCCCTGTTTGAGATCTTTCTTCTTCTTCAACAATTCTTCAATGACGAATATCTTGTCTTTCTCTACTTCACCGAATTTGCTTTCTTATGATACTTCAACTCTTTAGCGACATAAATCTGACCTTTTCTGCTTCACTGAATTTTCTTCCACTTGAGAGATTTTGCCCGAAGAGGTGTTTTTGATCCCTGAAAAAGATTTTTCTTTTGGTGTGCAGGGATGGTTTGATCCTTGAAAAGATTTTTCTTTTTGTGTGCAAGGATGGTTTGATCAATGAGAACTCTATGCCTTTTATACTGTATATTTATTTCATGCATATACTCCACATTTAATCACTACCAGTTTTCCACTTCTCCACATCTTTTCTTTTTCCTTCATCGAAACACACACGTTCCAACCCACGTTTATATTTCGAATTTTCCTTTAATCATCAGTCTTGGATCACTGAAAAATTTCCTGCAAAATAAACTTTCTCGTCCAAAAGTTTTTCATCATTGTAATAAGAAGTCGTTACTTTAATGTTAACTAAACGAGTAACACAAGTATATATATATAACTTAACGTTTCTAACTTAACGAGTTCACCATGTGCCATTTCATGTGACAAGTATTGTAGCTGTTTGGGTTTTCCCAGCACTACACTAGAAAAACTTGGATTTGTTACTTCTGTTTTTACTTAGTTAATTTATCTTTATGCCTATTCTTTCTTTTAAAGTAAACAAACAACCTTTAATACAATTTAGATATTAATTCCAATTTGTACTTTAACTGTAAGTGCACAGTGTCTATTGTATCAGTATGCAAGTACAGGTCGATCCCACAGGGAATTGCTAACGAATTTAAGAAATGTTTGATTGTGAACAATTCAAATTTATATTCAATAAGCACTCCATTGAGTTACAGTTAACTCAACAGACTAAGTTCGTTGAGTTATGGCTAACTCAACGGACTATCCTCGTGGACTTAAGTTAACTCCACGAGCCTATCTCTTCTTTATAATACTGCTATTTACAAAGGAATTCAGCCAACCATTGGGCGATTCCACAAATTGTAAATAACATCAATTAAGTTTTTTAATGCTAGTTAACATTGGATTTATCATTAAGCAATACTAACTTTCAGATGATTCAAATAGTAACCATTAAAATATTTAAGTTTTTTTTTACGAACCAATTGCAGTAAACTGTAAAATTAAAACTAACATAAAACAATCATAAAACTGATACAGATAACATTAATCACGATACAACACTCAAATACAACATACAAACAAAGATAAATTGTTTTTGGTATTTTTGTTTTGATGTAATGGGCGAAAGGTGAAATGTAAAGTAATCTCACTTGACAGTAAATACTTCTGACACTACTTGCAACGCGATTACACCACTGAAAATTAAACCACTTACAATTTTGTCTCCTCTCCCTATAGAATCGCGAGTCCAGAATTGCAAGATGATCTCCTCTTCAACATACAGGCATCCACCTGAAGCCAAGGCTAAAAGCTTTACGATCTCCTGAAATATGAGTTGACGCTTGGTGAAAATGTCTTCCCTTCCCGCGACATGATCACTCCTCACAATGGTTGTCAGGTATTGTGTTTGGCTCGGAATCAACCCGACATCAAGCAAGTATCCTCACAGACCTTCGGTGATTGGTGATTATGGTGGTGATAACGATGGTTGGTGTGATACTTCGGAGAATCACCGATACTGTCTACAGAAAGGTCGGTGCTCCTCCTCTGTATACGCTGGTCGTCCATCGATCACACACACTTCTTCTTTTTTTCTTCTCTTCTTTTATATTTCTTTAGTAGTAACTGCTTCTACTTGAATAATCGGTTGGATTTCCTTCCTTCAGATCAACGGCGATGATTTCCTTCTCCCTGCGCGATTGAATTCCTGTGTGATACATGCAAACGTGGTATTTCCTTCCAACTGTCTATTCCTACAACCGCTATAGTGGCATTTTGGAAAATAACTATAAAATACATGCAATAAAGAAATAAGCTGCTAACCTAACGCGTTACCTTAGTGTATATTCATGTAACTCAACGCGTACAGTTATGCTAACTTAACGAGTTATAACTTAAGTAAATCTACCAGATCTCGACACGTGTCAGTAGTAGTTTAAACATAAAATAACATTTCAGAGAGTTACAGGTATAACTATCTGATGCTTAGATGCATTTTCGGACACTTAAGAATTTCACAACCTGCAATTTACCGACAGTTCATAAATGTACTAAATTAACATTAATTCCCCAAAATTAAGCAGATTCTTCAATTAAAGCATATAACAGTGCAATTATAACATAATGGCTTAATTCTCATATGATAAGCTAAATATTATGCAATTAACCATCATTTAACCGTTAATAATATGCACTTTTTCATTCTAAACACTTCCCCTATACCTAAATTTTGCTAGTCCCTTAGCAAACTAAGATCTAATTAATTGGTCTTTCAAAAAGTGCTAGAATTAATTCGTCATCTTTTGTTTTTTTTCTTCTGTTCACCATAAACATATATTCTGTATGTTTCAGTAATCAACCTGCAAAGATATTTAGAATATATGTAAATTACATACAAAGTATATCATCTTTATATAGGTGTTAATTATATTATCATTTGTTCTTCTTTTCATCATCTGTAATCCTGAATTTTCCAATAAGTTTTCTAGAAGAAATTTCAACAACATACGAATCAAAGTACAATCCAATTCAATCTAATTAAGACAAGTAGAATAAAGAATTGTATTTCCATTAAACAACTTCAAAAGTCAATTCCAGATTCATATTTCAGCAATTCTAGATAATAGAAAATATACTCGATTCATAAGATATCTTTATTTCACAAAACACTTGTATCTTTTCATAACAGTATATGTTTTTTTCTTTTTTTGTGTACTTTAAAAGTTAATTTGACAAGCTTGAATCATACAAGAGCTTTCTAATGTACCCATGTAACGAACTTTCAATCAACAATCCCAGATCTGATCAAGATCTTAGGTTGCCAGATTTTCAAAGTACTTTTTCAGGTCAACAATCCTTACATACCTATCTGCTCAAGTACAAAAGGCTCGTGATCAAGCAAGTCAATAAACTCTCAAAGTTTTTTTTTTCTAAAAATAAATGCACACACAAAACAAAGCATTAATCACATACTGTATATGCACGTATTTCATTAATACAGATGCAGTAAAACACCAATCTCATATAATCCTACTTCTATCATTTACTAAAAATATGAATCCATAACAATAAGCTCATATTTTATCTGTAGTTTAATAAGATCTACACATAAATCATTCTACAAGTTCAATCAATCAAAGTAAATGTATCTTTCATCATATGTGTTTCATTTAATCTAGAATTCACATCTCAGCTCCTTCAGGACTTCAGATAATTTTCTGATTAAGCATTAAATATTCTAATTTCATTTTAAAATCGTGAAATTGTTAAACTCATGAAATTCAGAAAAATCATAAGATACTATATCTAGATTTACATAAATAATAAATTCTATAGCATCTTCTATAGCCTTCTAAATATAACATTCAAGCAGTTTATAAAAATTTTATAGTCTCAATTATCGGATAGTTACAGCAAGTTCATAAAAATTTTCAATTTCCTTGAAACTTTGCAGTACCATTTTAATTCCTTTAATTAACAAACTTACATGGCTGTTACTTTAATTACCTTCCCCCCATACCTACATTTTGCATTGTCCTCAATGTAAAAGATTTGACAATAAGTACAGTAATTGTAGCAGGCATGAATAAAGTTTTGTTTTATTTAAAATTCAGGATAAGTAATTGGTTACATACCTTGTTCCATTTATATCTCTTTCTGCATATTCCGATTTTTGATTCTGAAAAACTTTTCATTCCCAAATAAATACAGAATATAAAACAAAATAACATTTAACAGATATTAATAAATCAGTGTCTTGTGTGGAACCCAGGCTTCTATGCCTTTGGTGGATCACAAGCAAGCCAGTTGGTTTCCCAGAATAGATACTAACAAACTGGATTGATATTTTGTTTTGTTTTTTGTTTTTTTTTTTAAAATGAACATGAAAACTTCAAAATTCTTTTTTTTTAAAAAAAATAAATGCAGAATACACAACATTAAACACACAAAATCACAGCTTAAGAACATGATTGAAAAGTAGAAACAAATAGAATAAATGTATTAGTCCAAGCAAACTTTTTAGGCATAGTTCTTCTTGCTATTAATTCTGTTTTAATGCAGTTCTTGTTCATTTTTAATTTGTAAACATGCAATATATTATAAATTCCAAATACGAGTGTATTACCATTAATGATATGTAATGCAGAAAGGGATCCTTTTTGGTTCTAGGGCAATGTAGCAGTTTCTATTTCTACATCTATTTCAATATACTCCTCTTCCTACTTTCATTCATTCATGTCTTCCATAATCCATATTTGAAATTTCATCAGTTCATCCCACCATCTTATCAGACATAAAGTAGGATCATCTTCTTCATTATACCACATTCCTATTTGAATTTCGTTAAATTCTGTAGATGGTGGTTTAGCTATTTCACTCGGTACAGGTAAAATTTCTATCTAATCATCATAACTGTCTATGCTCACTATGTATAAATCAGATCCATATGCTAATGATATCTCCGTGACTAAATAGATATATCCATCAAGTATGACATGTGTTTGGTTAATTACTGATTTCTGTCCTAGATATATCATAATGTTTTCATTCCAAGATCTGTTCAGAAAATTATACACACTTAAGCGTAAATCTTCACCCCAATTTCCTGTAGGTCTCCAATAATATAATTTTTCAGGAATTGCAGAATTTTTATCAGAAAATATTAAAGCTGGCCCACAATTTTCAGTTGGTGCTTCAAATATATTAGGTCTTCCTATATTCCATTCTTCTCTTGTTATAGGATTTCGTATCAAAATATCAGGTAATGATAAACTTGCATACCTTGGTCTCGTCTTGTATATGATTAATCCTTCATCTATCCCCATAATATGACTCATTCCTTCTAATGCATTGGGTGGAATTCCAGTAGTTTCTTCCATAGCCAGATATTCATGGATATTTGAACTACGATTAAATGACCTCCATATGAATCCATCTCTAATCTTAGTCATTTTTGCAGCTTGTAGTCCTTGAAAATATTTTTCTTCAATATAGTCTTTAATTTCCTTTGATACACAACACAGCCTGCACAGATCTTTAGCTGAAAGTTACTTAGTATTTCCCTTAGTGCATCCAACGGTAATTGCATTAATTCCATTTGTCGATTCTGTAAAATAAAAACAAAAATTTAGCAGAGACAAAAATTAACATAACTACTACACACCCTCGTGGAGTCAAGGAATAACTCAACGGACTAAGTTCGTTGAGTTAAAAATTAACTCTACGATACTATTAACTTAAAATAAAACATATATACATACAGATAGTTGCTTCAGATATGCTGCTTCATTCAGCTGCCCTCCTAGAAGAGGTATCAATTTCATTAACCATTCTATTGACAGGATTAGGTATAACTTGTATTGGCAATCCTCCAGTAGGTCTAACTTCCATTGGTTCCTTCTGTCTAAGTGATATATTTCTATTATGATTTTGATTTGCAGCATTTCCAAATATAAATTCGAGACAATTGTTTACTTGTTGGATTATCTTTTCTAATTTATCTATTCTAGCTCCTTGTTCAATTAATACTTCATAACTTATGTTCTTCTCATTTATATTTTCTCCTCCCTAGAAATTGTTGTTTCTCCAAGATAAATTCGGGTGATTTCTCCAATTAGGATTATAAGAATTTCCCAAGTTATCTCTCTGGTTTCTAACATAAATAATATCTAAGTCATTTATGTTTGTATTCTTTTCTGCTAGCTTTTGATTTAATGACAACTCTTCTATTTTCTTTGTTAATTCATTTAATTTCACCTCAAGCATAGTATTGGAATCTATTTCATGCATTCCTCTTGGTAATAATTTTTTTATCTGCAATAGCTTCAGTCGAATTTTCCCACTGTCCAATTCTTTTGCAAAATTTTCTAAATATGCCCATGCTTCTTTACTACATAATTTTAAAAATCCATTTTGACAAGTAAATTCTAATAAAGATTTCGTTGAAACATCTATGCCTTCATAAATTATGCCTATTAATTGTGCTTTACTCATTGCATGATGTGGACATTGAGTCAGTAAATCTTTAAATCTTTCAAAATATTTCCAGAATGATTCACCCTATTTTTGGCTACACATTAATATTTCTTTCTTCTTTTTAATCGTTTGATGTGTTGGATAATATTTTTCCAGAAAAATAGAGCAAAATTCAGTCCATGTAGAAATTGAATCAAGCGACAAAGTATATAACCATCTCTTAGCTGTATCTTTTAAAGCAAAATGAATATATCTAAGTTTAATAGCATCTATACTCATGTTCGGCATTCTCATCATTTGACAAACTTCGTTAAATTTTCTAAGGAAATAATAGGCAACCTCTCTTTCTAATCCATGAATATGTGGCAATTGACTAATATAATTAGATTTCAGTTCAAACCTATCTCCCTCAAAGTTTGGCAATCGAATACATGAAGATTCATCAATTAATTCAGGATACAGAATCTCTCCTAATGGTTTTTCTACTGGAGCAGCCATCTCTACGTTCTCTTTTAAAGAAAGGTTAGCTACACCCCAAAGAATTTCATTAAAGTTCAGTTCAGAAAATTTTTCAGTACTCCTCTGCAATGAAAATTCCTGGATAGGTGTTCTTACTAATCGTTTAGTGCTTAGAGAACGAGTCCATGTGCTCATAAATAAATAGCAGAAGATTAATTACATACCAGCCTAAAGCTTTCCATTCTATAAATATTTGTTGTCGGATGAAGGTTGAATCAGCTGCTTCTCCTTCCAGTTCCTCCAACGCTTTCTCCTTTCTTTTAAAAGTGCTGGTAACTCGTAAATAACATTTTGTTTCATATATATACTGCGCATCCATAAAGTGAATAAATCTCGTTGCAAGAACGTGTCTTGCAACGTGCATCATGGTTCCTGTTTTTATGGGTACGTGTACCACTACTAATTTCAAATTTTGGTAACTGCTAAACCAACGAAGTTTCGTTCGTGGTTAGAAGAATAACAGTTCTGCTTAATCCATGAACTAACCTTGTTGAGTTACAAATTACTCAACACAACACAGTCGGTTACTATTGCTAACTCCACGGACTAACTTCGTTGAGTTAACACTAGCAACTTCTAAGTTTCACTCACGTAAGTTTTCGATTCTGTTTTTTTTCTTTGTCATTCTACTAATTGTAATAAAGTTAAATCTATGTCATTAATGCCTCATTTTGATTAAAATATATTTAAATCTGAACATTATATAAAGATTTAACTTGCAGGTCATTTTATGTTATGCAGAATTTACATTTTACCTTATAACATGTAGAAATTTTTAAGCAGTTATCCTGTCATTCAGCAAATTGTAAATCTGTTACATATTCATAAAGTTCCACAAATTACATAATATTCAATAAATTCCATTCATTTCACATCCAAATACGTATGAAAATTGCGTTTGAAAAATTATATTCATTAATATGAATCAATTACATTACAAGTACATCATACAATTTCATACAATTTTACACAATTAGATGAACAATACAATTTAATCTCTATGCAAAAATTCATCTACTTCCTTCTAGAGTTTTTCTAATTTTAGATCTTAGCTACAGTACTCCGTTGAGTTACAGTTAACTCAACGGAATAAGCTCGTTGACTAACTCAAGACTCAATGGAGTAAGCTCGTTGAGTTAAGCGGAACTCAACGGACTTCCCGTACAAGCAATTATAATAATAAAAATATTACAGAGAATAGTTTTTCTATTTTTTTACAGGTTTAACCGATACTATGCTTCGGTCAGACCTAAATATTTTTTATTTTTTTATTTTTCTTTTGATTGAATCGATAATATGTTTCGGTAAAACCAATATTTTTTTGTGAAAATTAATATACAATTTTTTTTTTCGGTTTAAACGATACTATGCTTTAGTCAGACCTAAATATTTTTTATTTTTTTATTTTTCTTTCGGTTGAACCGATACTATGTTTCGGTAAAACCAATATTTTTTTTTGAAAATTAATATACAATTTTTTTAATGTTCCAGTTATACCGATGGATCCAGTCGGTTGAATCACAACTATTTTTATGTTTTATATATATTTTTAATGGTTTTTTTTTTTTAATATAAAACATAAAAACTGATTTCCTACTAAGTAAAGCTCAAGTAGTCCTCTACTCTAACTTCTTCTATAATTCCGAAGGAGCTTTTTGGTGTTTTCAGAATAGGTTTAAGTCTTTGTCCATTTACTTTAAATATATTCTGATTTTTAGGATTTCAATTTCAATAGCTCCATAAGGATAAACATTTTGAACTATGTAAGGTCCTGACCATCTAGATCTTAATTTTCCTGGATGGTTATGGAGTCTAGCCATATAAAGATATACTTCTTGTCCTATTTCAAAGAGCTTTTAGGAATAATTTTTCTATCATGCCAGAATTTAATTTTCTCTTTTTCTCTTACAGTCTTCGAATAAGCTTCATTTCTAAATTCTTCTAATTCAATTAGTTGCATTTTCCTATTTTCAGCAGCTTGATTTAAATTAGTGTTCAGAGTTTTTAATGCCCAATAAGCTTTATGTTCTATTTCAGCATGTAAATGACAACTTTTTCCATATACTAGCCTAAAAGGTGACATACCTAAGCTCGTTTTATAAGCAGTTCTATAAGCCCAAAGTGCATCTATCAATCTATTAGCCCAATCTATTCTAGTAGGATTTACTACTTTTTCCAAGATTTATTTAATTTGTTTGTTTGCACTTTCTACTTGTCAACTTGTTTGTGGATGATATGATGTTGCAATTTTGTGGTTTACTCCATATTTCTTCATTAAGGCTTCAAAACTTCTATTACAGAAATGAGTTCCTCTATCACTGATAATAGCTTTAGGTATTCCAAATCTGGCAAATATATTTGTTCTTATAAATTGTATTACCAATTTGTTATCATTAGTTTTTGTAGAAATAGCTTCTATCCATTTAGATACATAATCCACCCCCAACAATATGTAATTAAATTGATTAGACATAGGAAATGGACCCATAAAATCTATTCCCCACACATCAAAGATTTCAACCTCAACAATAGGATTAAGAGGCATCATATTCCTCTTTGATATTCTTCCTATTTGTTGACATCTTAAACAACTTAAGCAATATTTATGAGCATCTTTGAATAGTGTTGGCCAATAAAACCCACATTGCAGAATTTTTGCAGCAGTTTTCCCTAAACCAAAATGTCCTCCACAATCTTGTTCATGACAGAAAGACAATATGCTCAAATATTCAGTTTCTGGAACACACCTCCTTAAAACTAGATCAGGACATTTCTTAAATAAGTAAGGGTCTTCCCAATAGTAATATTTTACTCTTGAGAAAAATAATTTCTTATCCTGTCTATTCCAATCCTTAGGTGTTAAACTAGTAACTAAGTAATTAACTATGTCTGCATACTAAGGCATTGTGTTGATGGTCATTAATTGTTCATCAGGAAAATTATCCTTAATTTCAATATTTGATTTTTCTATTTGTAATCTTGATAAATGATCTACTACTACATTCTCACAACCTTTTTTATCTTTAATTTCTAGATCAAATTCTTGCAATAATAATATCCACCGGATCAATCTAGGTTTAGTTTCTTTTTTCTTTATTAGATGTTTTAGAGCTGAATGATCTGTGTATACTATTACTTTAGCTCTAATCAAATATGATCTAAACTTTTCTAAAGCAAACACAACAGCTAATAATTCTTTTTCAGTAGTTATGTAATTAACTTGAGCATCATTTAAGGTTTTGCTTGCATAATGAATCACTCTAGGAGATTTTTCTATCTTTTGTCCTAACACTGCTCCTACAGCAAAATCAGAAGCATCGCACATTAATTCAAATGGATGGTTCCAATTAGGTGCTTGAATTATAGGAGTTGAAATTAAGCTAGTCTTAAGTCTGAAAAATGCTTCCTTGCAATTTTTATCAAAGTTAAATGGAACATCTTTTAATAGATTAGTTAAAGGTCTAGCTATCTTGCTAAAGTCTTTAATAAATCTTCTATAAAAACCAGTATGTCCTAGAAATAATCTAATATCTTTTACTGATTTAGGTTCTAGTATATTAGAAATTACTTCTATTTTAGCTTTATCTACTTCCAACCCTTTTTTACAAACAACATGCCCTAAGACTATTCCTTGTTTAACCATGAAGTGACATTTTTCCCAATTTAAAACCAGATTTTTTTCCACACAGCGTTTTAATATTTGGTCTAAATTGCTTAAACACACTTCATATGAGTTACCATATACAGTAAAATCATCCATAAATATTTCTAAAAATTCTTCAGTCATTCCAGTAAATATGCCCTGCACACACCTTTGAAAGGTAGCTAGTGCATTGCATAATCCGAATGGCATTCTTTTAAAAGCATAAGTTTCATTAGGACAGGTGAAAGTTGTTTTCTCTTGATCCTCTAATGCTACTGGAATTTGATTATACCCTAAATACCCGTCTAGGAAACAAAAATATTCTTGCCCTGCTAATCTTTCCAACATTTGATCTATAAAAGGAAAGGGAAAATGATCTTTCCTAGTCACAGTATTCAGCTTTCTATAGTCTATACATACTCTCCAGCCTGATTGAATTCTAGTAGGTATCAAGTCTTGACTTTCATTCCTAATAACTGTTAATCCTGATTTCTTTGGAACCACATGGATTGGACTAACCCACGAGCTATCAGAAATCAGATAAATTATATCATTATCTAACCATTTAACTATTTCCTTCCTGACTACTTCTTTAAGGTTTGGATTTAATCTCCTCTCAGGAATTCTAACAGGTTTAGCATTCTCTTCTAAATATATGTGGTGACAACATAAAGTTGAACTTAACCCTTTTATATCAGTCATAGTCCATCCTATTGCTTCTTTATAACTTTTTACTATATCTTTTAATTTAGCTATTTGATCCTCTTTTAAATCTGAAGCAATAATGATTGGACAAGTCCGTTTATCTTCCAGAAATATATAGGTTAATTCAGGAGGTAAAGGTTTTAATTCTAAATGCTGCCCATCAGAAGCTAGAGCTCCTAATTGAACATCATCATTTTTTAAATTAATTTCTTCCTAATCTCCTTCTATATTTATGCTTTCACTTTCTTCTAAAGTTTCAGAATTGATTTGCCTATTTAATTCTTCTTGAATCACATCATCTAACATATCTCCTTCATCCTCTAAAAAGTCTATGGTATGTAAGGACATTTCTAACTCCTCAAACATTTCTGGTTTGAAAATATTTAATTGAGTATCCTCATTACCATATGCTAACTTCATTACTCTAGTTTTACAATTTATAATAGCCCCTGATGTTGCTAAAAATGGCATTCCCAAAATTAAAGATGTATCACTATTTTTATGCTTAATTTGTTGGGAATCCAAAATTACAATATCAATAGGATATATAAAATTCTTGATTTTAATTAAGACATCCTCTATTTTTCCTCTAGGGTATCTTATACTTCTATCAGTTAATTGAATAACCGTACTAGTAGGAGTTAAGCCTTCTAATCCTAAGGATGCAAATATATCACTTGGCATAACATTTATACCTGCACCTAAGTATATTAAGGTTCTTTCTAGAATGGTATTTCCTATGGTGCATGATATAACAGGGATTCCAAGATCAGATAACTTTTTAGGAATTTGTGGTAGAAATAGGGAACTACTTTGCTCAACTAAAAATACCTTTCTAAGAACTTTTCGCTCTCTTTTCTTAGTACATCAATCCTTTAGAAATTTAGCACAAAGTGGCATATTCTGCAATAGATCTAACAAAGGAATGTTAACTTGTACTTTTTCAAAAATTTCTCTGATTTTTTCTTATTTTTCAGGAATTGTTTGTTGTAATCTTTCAAGATAGGGTGCTAAAGATTTTGATTTCAAAGACTCTTTTTCTTTCAGTTGATTTGTTTGATCATTTTTAGCTTCAATTGCAGATTCAGATTGTTCTTCAGTGATTTCTAGATTTTCAGCTATTACATTTTCATTACCATTTTGATTTTTACTCTTGTCCACCTTCATATCATTTTCATTTTGAGTTCTTGGTGGTATATCAGTTCCAGATCTTAATGTTACACATACATCTTCCAGATTTTCGTTACTTTCATGATGTTTTTGTATATCATTTTCGTGATTATGATCTTCAATTATTTTTAGTTTTAAAGTGCATTCTTTAAATTCTCTTACATTAGTGTTTTCTGTTTGTTGTATATTTTGTAAGTTGTGCAAGTTTATAACATTATAATTTTCATTGTCCTGTTGCAAAACTTGTATTTTCATTGCATTTTTGTCTAATGCTTTTAATTTTGTTTCCAGATCATCTAATTTCATTGCATTCAATTTTTGATCAATTTTCTTTATGGCTTTTCAGTTTTGTAAATTATATCCTGTTTAGGTTCTGAATATGCCTCCTTATAGTTTAACCGATTGACTTGTTGTTGTTGACACACAAAGTATTCCAGTTTGTCCAGATTTTGCTCTATACTATGCTCTAGTCTGTCATAGCTATCCCAAACTTCAATGTCTCTCATCATATTACACATTCTATACTGACCATCAGTTGGGTAAACTATAGGATTCTCATACTCGGCTATATTATATTGAGGATAATTCATTTGTTGTTCATGGGATCTAACAATCTGTAAATGTCTCAATTTCAAACAATCAGAAATGTCGTGTCTTTTAGAATTGTAGAATTCACATATGCTAATTAAAGGTTTCAGAAATCTTTGAGCATAAGCATATGCCATATTCTCAATTACAGAAGAAAGCACACAACTCTAACTATTAAAACGAAACAACTCTAGCAATTACTTATATCTATTCAATTCACTTCGACTCAATTCAATTCCCTGGCAACGGCGCCATAAAACTTGTTTGGGTTTTCCCAGCACTACACTAGAAAAACTTGGATTTGTTACTTCTGTTTTTACTTAGTTAATTTATCTTTATGCCTATTCTTTCTTTTAGAAGTAAACAAACAACCTTTAATACAATTTAGATATTAATTCCAATTTGTACAAGTGCACAGTGTCTATTTTATTAGTGTGCAAGTACAGGTCGATCCCATAGGGAATTACTGACGAATTTAAGAAATGTTTGATTGTGAACAATTCAAATTTATATTCAATAAGCACTCCGTTGAGTTACAGTTAACTCAACAGACTAAGTTCATTGAGTTATGGCTAACTCAACGGACTATCCTCGTGGACTTAAGTTAACTCCACGAGCCTATCTCTTTTTTATAATACTGCTATTTACAAAGGAATTCAGCCAACCATTGGGCGATTCCACAAATTGAAAATAACATCAATTAAGCTTTTTAATGCTAGTTAACATTGGATTTATTATTAAGCAATACTAATATTCAGATAATTCAAATAGTAACCATTAAAATCTTTAAGTTCTTTTTTACGAACCAATTGCAGTAAACTGTAAAATTAAAACTAACATAAAACAATCATAAAACTGATACAGATAACATTAATCACGATACAACACAAACAATACAACACTCAAATACAACATACAAACAAAGATAAATTGTTTTTGGTATTTTGTTTTTGATGAAATGGGCGAAAGGTAAAATGTAAAGTAATCTCACTTGACAGTAAATACTTCCGACACTACTTGCAACGCGATTACACCACTGAAAATTAAACCACTTACAATTCTATCTCTTCTCCCTATAGAATCACGAGTCCAGAATTGCAAGATGATCTCCTCTTCAACATACAGGCATCAACCCCAAGCCAAGGCTAAAAGCTTTACGATCTCTTGAAATATGAGTCGGCGCTTGGTGAAAATGTCTTCCCTTCCCGCGACGCGATCACTCCTCACAGTGGTTGTCAGGCACTGTGTTTGGCTAGGAATCGACCCGACATCAGGTAAGTATCCTCACAGACCTCCGATGATTGGTGATTATGGTGGTGATAACGATGATTGGTGTGATACTTCAAAGAATCGCCGATACTGTCTGTAGAAAGCTCGGTGCTCCTCCTCTGTATACGTTGGTCGTCCATCGATCACACACACTTCTTTTTTTCTTATTTTCTTTTATATTTCTTCAGTAGTAACTGCTTCTGCTTGAATGGTCGGTTGGATTTCCTTCCTTCAGATCAACGGCGATGATTTCTTTCTCCCTACACGATCGAATTCCTGCGTGATACGTGCAAACGTGGTTTTTCCTTCCAACTGTCTATTCCAACAACCGCTATAGTGGCATTTTGGAAAATAACTATAAAATACATGCAATAAAGAAATAAGCCGCTAACCTAACGCGTTACCTTAGTGTATATTCATGTAACTCAACGCGTACAGTTATGCTAACTTAACGAGTTATAACTTAAGTAAATCTACCAGATCTCGACACGTGTCAGCAGTAGTTTAAATATAAAATAACATTTCGGAGAGTTACAGGTATAACTATCTGATGCTCAGATGTATTTTCGGATACTTAAGAATTTCACAACCTGCAATTTAATAGTTCATAAATGTACTAAATTAACATTAATTCCCCAAAATTAAGCAGATTCTTCAATTAAAGCATATAACAGTGCAATTATAACATAATGGCTTAATTCTCATATGATAAGCTAAATATTATGCAATTAACCATCATTTAACCGTTAATAATATGCACTTTTTCATTCTAAACAGTAGCTAACTCAACGAACTAAGTCTGTGGTGTTATGCTATTAACGAATCAACTTAACCTTTCTTTCGGAAGGTTAAACGATAACTCACCGAAATAGTTTAAGTTTCGGATAGTTACGGATGTAAGTCATCGAAAAACTCTTTATATGATAAAACTAGTGAAACACGTGTCAAGACCTGAAAACATGACTTAAGTTACCTTTCGGATAGTTACGACTGTAAGTCTCCGAAAAACTTTAACTCACCGATTCAGTAATAAACAAATGTTTTTATAATAAGAATTTTACTACATGCAAAAATAACAACTTAAGTTTATAACGCTAACCTAACGCGTTGCCTTAGTGTTCAATATAGCAACTCAACGCATTTAGTTATGTTAACTTAACGAGTTAAACATGTGCACCTCACGTGATACAATACAACATTCGTAACTTATAATTTCACCATGTGTATAACACTAACTTAACGAGTTCGTCTCTTCTTTTACTCACTAACTTAACAAGTTATCATGTGACCTATTTTAACCTTTAAGCCTCTAACTTAACGAGTTGTCTAAACGTGCACTATTCATGATAAAGAAGATATAACTTTAAAACATATCATGTTTTTCAATAAAACCACACGTTAACTTAACGTTTAGCTAAATGAGAAATTAATGCAACGAAACGACTAGTTATTAACTTCAGATCCAATACAGACAAGTATTTATATTAGTAAGCTTTTTATGTATTAATTTATGATTTTAATTTCTTTTCACAAGCAATAGTAATTGAGCAAATATGATTATTTTCATTCAGCACACATCATCAAAACAAAAATACTCAACAATCTCCCCCTTTTTGATGATGACAAAACCATATTAAATCAATTATGAAATATGTTTAACTCAACAAAGCACCTTTGTTGGGTTAACTTTTAATTCAACAAACTTGTTTGTTGACTTAAGTTCACTTAAGCTTATTTCTATTGTTTGTGCAAATTTTATCTCTCAGAACTAAAACTCTTAGATGTCAATAATTATATAAGTATCAGTTTTCTAATTATCATCTGTCAGATTACAATAACCATTCAATAGCATCTCCTTTTATAATATATATATGCAATTAAGATCATAATCATCTTTTTATAATATTTCTCCCCCTTTTTGTCATTAATCAAAAAGATAATTACAGAGAATATATATACATATATAAGAGAATTACAACAACAATTTATGTAAACAAGAATAATAATTGAACACATTTACAGAAAAATGTATTATTCAATGAATCAAACAACTAATACAAACATTACATTTTGTATTCAGAAACAAACAAAAACAGTTATCGACCCCTCCTAAGTATATCACTTATAGCATTACATATTTTATCTCATAGATGCCTAATATCATTTCTGATGTCGTTAAGCACTGCATCTAAGTCAGGAGGTAGCTGGGTTTGCTGTTCTGCTTGAACTGAATAACTTTGTTGTTGTTGTTGTATATGGTCTGTATCAGGTTGTTGTTGTTGTCGTTGAGGTTTATGCATGGCCTGTAATTTTTGCAAATCTTTGACACTAAATGTTCTCATACCTTTAGTTTCAAAGGTCTAGTCGGATAAAGTCAATTAGCTTGCAAGGATTTTACATACAGCATCACCATAAAATAACTTTGAACTCATATACTGTAGTTGAGACATAAATACATCAAACTAATTTATTTGAATTCTATTCAGCAGGCCATAAGTTGCATATAAACAGCTTCTGCTGACTTCCAAATTGTGTCTAACTCTCTGAAATAAATTTGCATGCAATATATTTGCAATAAACATTGCATCTGCATTCAGATTTTCCATTAATCTCATTTCAAAATATACATCTGGAATTTTTGATAAAGACTGAATGTTCCATTCTAGTTGTCTTATCATGTCAAATCTGTTGGTAACAACAACACCTTCATTCTTTAATCCTAAAACTTCAAAAATTAACTCAGGAGACAATAGAAACTCCTGTTCATTTATTTGAGTTTTCAGAAAATTTCCATTCTTGACCAGATTGCTATAAAAAGCTACAATAAGCTATGTGTATTGCTTTCATTTCGTTCCTATTGGTAAGAATTTAATGAGGCCTTGAAACTCAAACAGATCTCTTATTTCCATCAAATTTCTGAATTTAATTGGATGAGCATGTAGAATCTGACATGTAATCAGATTATTGTATTTCTGCAATGCTTCTTTAGATCTAAAATGAATTGCATTACCTTGAATTTGTAATATTGTACACAAAGAAGGTGATACCTGAAGCCATGATTTAGAGTTTAATTCATCTTCAAGAATCTCTTCTTCAAAATGAATGTCATGTTGTTCCTCTTCCAAAATATTATCTTGAAGCTGCTCAGGTAAGCTTGATTCTTCAGCTTCAACAGTGTTAGGAACATTATCAATATGCTCAACATTCATCTTTTCAGTCTCTATAGAATGTTCAGAGTTCAATTTTTCCACAAATTCTACAGCTGGTGTATCTGTCTGTAATTGTTCATTTTGTTTAACAGATAATTCCATTGATTCATACTGTGAATTCTTAGACTCTGCTTCTATAGATTCTGTAGAAGGCTGGTTAACTTTTAGCTCTTCTGGAGTCTTAACATTTTCAATAACTGTTACTCTAGACAATTCAGCCTGTGAACTAGTTAATGCTTCAACATTGTCAATTATATCTGCAATAACTTATTCAATGTCAGGTGCCTGATGCTCTGATTTATCAATATCTACATCATCAGGACTTGTACTAATAGAAAAACTTGAGCTCATATTTGACTTATATTTCTTCTCAAGCTTTCTAGCAAGGAAAAATAAAGTCTCATTATCTTCATCAGTTTCAGTATGCTCAGAACTGATGAGTTTATCAGATGCACAATAAGGTACAATGTCTAGACATACATTGTCCTTTGGAAATAAATTTTCATCTGATTTTCCTTTTTCAATAGATTTTGTTTCCTTAGACATAATTTTTCTGACTTTCCTTCTTCTATAACATTTCTGTTTCTTCTTTTCAAGTATTGCTGTTTTCTTTTCAAATTGCTCCATAAAAGTTTTTTGCTTTAATTCTTCTAAGTAGAACTTGGAGACCATCGTCGTAGGTTGTAATAGCAACAAGCGGGAAAGATTTTCTTGACAAAGTTTACAAATAACCTAAGTGCCCATGTAATAAGTGTTTAAATAGGGATTTTAGGTGTATAACACAACGTGAAGAGAAGTCGGGTTTAGAAATTAAATAAATATTGAATAAAGTTTATTCAATCAAAGTACTCGAAATATTCAAGTATAACTCGTTGAGTTAACTAACCTAACGAGTAAAACGCTGTCTAGAGGCATTTTTACACATTACCTTATCTAACATAACGTCTAGTTAGTACACTTAAAATAATTTTCAAATGCTTCCAATTGAAACTTTCTGAAAACCACACATATGCTAAACTTAACATTATCTTAAGAACATTGTAAACTATTTGAACATTTTGTCCTTTGTAGGATCTAAAATAGTTTATTTGTCTTTTTAAATTAGTTCATCAAGAATTTAAGAGGACATTAATTCAGATTAACTAAGATTTGTATTCTAAATTATATTAATCTGTTTTCGACATTGTTAATGCTCCCCCTACAAATATACTTCAAATATATTCAATCAACATACAAAATATACTTGTAGTGGCAATAGATGTTAAGTATAACTATACTTTTAAATTTTCTTTTCAAAAACTTCTGTTATCCTAAGATCATCAAAAATCATTTCCAGAATCAATTCCTACTGTATATGAATCAAAACACAACTTTGAACTCAATGTGATTAATTCAAGGAGAATAAAAGAATGTATCTCAAATAAACGTTTTCAAAAGTACTAATGTTGATTCAATAAATCAGTAGTCATATTGGTAGAAACTATATGCGATTCAAAGATATCTGTAATTAATGAAACAACTTTTTCTTTTCAAAACAATAAATATTGATAATTTTCTTTAAAAGTTAGTTTGAAAAGCTTGAATCATACAAGAGCTTTCTAATGTACCCGTGTAATGAGTTTTTAGTCAACAATCTCAGATCTGATCAGGACCTTAGGTTGCCAGATTTAAAGAATACTTTTTCAGGACAACAATCCCTACATACCTAACTGCTCAAGTACAAAAGGCTCGTGATCAAACTGATCAATAAACTCTCAAAGATTTTCACTTTGCAAGCACTTTTCATTTTAAGCACAGTATATATGTATTCCATTAATACAGATGCAAAAAAAAAACACAAATCTCATACAATTTTTACTTCTATGATTGTACTGAGAATATGAATCAGTTTCAATAAGCTTATACTTTTGATTAATAGTTTAAGATGAGTGACATATAACTTATTCTACAAGTTTAATCAATTAAGTCAAATTTATGCATGATCATATGCATTTTCCTTGATTCAAAGAAAACATTTAATCAAAATTTCAGAATGTCAGAAGTATTTAATGTTTTTCATTTACATTTCCACTTAAAATCGTAAAAACCATTAAAATTGATAAATTACTTAAAATCAATAAGATACTACTATGATTTTACAATAAATACATAGTATCTTAAGCAGCAGTTTAGATATTACTTTAGATATTTATAATAAGTATATAATATCTATGAGATGAACAACATCATCAATAATATTTATCTTTTTATGTGGAGTTTAAGCATTTTACACATCACATAGCCTACAAATACCTAAATTTAATCTAATGTTGCAAAATGTATTTTCGTCTAGAGGTTTTGTAAATATATCAGTTAATTGATTTTTACTAAACACAAATTCTAATTTAATTTTTTCTTTAATTACGTTATCTCTTAGAAAATGATGTCTAACCTCTATATGCTTTGCTCTTGAATGTAATACAGGATTTTTGGAAAGATTTATTGCAGAACTATTGTCACAATAAATCTCAATTGTATCATAAGATAATCCAAAATCTTCTAAAGTTTGCCTTATCCACAGAATCTAAGTGCAACACAGTGCAGCAGTAATATATTCAGCTTCTGTAGTAGAAAGTGCTACACAGTTTTGCTTTTTACTAAACCATGACACCAAATTATTTCCCAATAATTGACATGTGCCACTGGTACTCTTTCTATCAGATTTAGATCCTGCATAATCAGCATCAGTATATCCTATAAGATCTATTGAACTATCCTTAGAATAATACAGTCCGAAATTTTTAGTTCCTTGTATATATCTAAATATTCTTTTAACTGCAATTAAGTGTGATTCTTTAGGATTAGATTGAAATCTAGCATAAACACACACAGCAAACATAATATCAGGTCTACTAGCAGTCAAATAAAGTAAAGAACCAATCATACTTCTGTATTTTCTTTGATCTATAGATTTTCCTATGTCATCAATATCTAACTTTAAAGTAGTACTCATAGGAGTTCCTCGAATCCTTATATCATTAAAATTAAATTTCTTAAGCATTTCATCTGCATATTTTTCCTGATTTAAAAATATACATTTATCCATTTGCTTAATTTGAAGTCCTAGAAAATATGAAAGTTCTCCTATCATACTCATTTCAAAATGATTAGTCATCTCTTCAAAGAATATTTCTATCAACTTATCAGAGGTTGCTCCAAAGATTATATCATCCACGTATATTTGAACAACAATCTGATTTTTACCATCTCTCTTAATAAATAGAGTATGATCCACTTTTCCCATGATATAGCCTTTTTCTATTAAAAAAGTAGACAATCTTTCATACCATGATCTAGGTGCTTACTTCAAACCATATAAGGTTTTCTTCAATTTATACACAAAGTCAGGATTTTTAATATCTTCAAATCTAGGTGGTTGTTTTACATAGACTTCTTCATTAATTAAACCATTTAGAAATGCACTCTTTACATCCATTTGATATAATTTAAAATCCATATAACAAGCATAGGCCAATAATATTCTAATACTTTCTAACCTAGCCACAGGAGCAAATGTTTTATCATAATCTAATCCTTCTTCATGTGTATACCCTTGTGCAACTAATCTAGCTTTATTCCTTATAATTTGACCAGTTTCGTTAGTTTTGTTTCTAAAGATCCACTTTGTACCTATTATGGACTGATTTTCTGGTGAAGAGACTAATTCCCATACATCATTTCTGATGAATTGATTTAGTTCTTCTTACATTGCCACTATCCAATTTTCATTAGATAATGCTTCTTGTATATTCCTTGGTTCCACCATAAAAGCAAACATACACATACTATTTAAATTTACTGAAGCTCTAGTTTTAACTCCCTCATTAATATTACCAATGACTTGAGTAATGGGATGTGATGAAGAATAACGCCAATTTCTCTGATTTTCCTCAATATTCTCGTCAACATCTGAAAGTCCGTCACTTTCATCATTAGTTTGATCATTCAAGTTCATATTTTTGATTTTCTGAGATAAATCATCAATCTCTCTATTGATCTCTAATTCATTTGGAAAATTGATCATATCATCATTATCAGCTTTAGATTGAGATTCTCTAAGAGAATTTTCATTGAAGCTTACATGGAGGGTTTCTTCAATAGTCTTAGAAGTCTTGTTATATACTCTATAGGCTTTACTTCTAGTAGAGTAACCTACAAAAATTCCTTCATCCGATTTAGCTTGAAATTTATCCCTTTTATCCTTAGTATTAAGAATAAAGCACTTGCAACCAAATGGTTTCATATAGGAAATTTTTGGAACCCTATTAAACATAATTGCAAAAGGAGTTTTATTAACATGAGGTCTTAAATGACTTCTGTTAATAACATAACAAGTTGTATTTACTACTTCAGCCTAAAGATTTTGAGGTAACTTATGTTCATTCAACATAGTTCTGGCCATTTCTTGAAGTGATCTATTCTTTCTCTCAACAACACCATTTTGACACGGTGCTCTTGGAAAAGAAAATCTATGATCAATGTCATGCTCATTACAATAGTTATCCATTTGATCATTATCAAATTCAGTTCCATGATCACTCCTAAGTTTTTGACTAGAGACACTCTGCTCATTTTGAACAAAATTGCAAAACATTTTAAATTTTTCAAAAACTTCTGCCTTAGATGCTAGAAAATATACCCAAGTGTATCTAGAGAAGTCATCTACTAAAACAAATACATACCGTTTACCACCAAGACTCATGATTCTTGTTGGTCCAAATAGATCCATATGTATAAGTTCTAAGACTCTCTTGCTTGAAATATCAGTTTTGGATTTAAAAGAGTTTTTGTGAAGTTTACCTAACTCACATGCATCACACATAAAGTTCTTTGAGTATTTAATCTTTGGTAAACCTCTCACTAAATGTTTTCTATGCCATAGATATGCATCACTAGTTTCAGCTAGCAAACATGAATTTAAATCAAGGTAAAGATAAAATACATACAGAACCTTTTCTTTTAGCAATAAACTTAATTTCATCTGTATTTTTATCAATTATTTTGCATACATTATCTTCAAACACTACATAATATCCATTTTCAGTTAGTTTTATGACACTCAACAAATTAAATCCTAGGTTTTCTACATATAGTACATTTGAAATAACACAAGTAGGAGTTATTTGAACATTGCCCATACCTATGATTTTATCTTTGCTTTTGTTTCCAAATGTTACACTTCCTTTCATGGTATTTGTAAAATTTTGTAATAGACTTTTCTGTCCGGTCATGTGACTCGACGCTCCACTGTCCAAAATCCATTTTGATGTTGTTTCCTCCTACAACACAAATTAAGAAAAACTTTTTCTTGGTACCCAATGTTGTTGAGGACCAAGTTCATTAAACGCATATTTCTTCTTTTCGTTTAAAAATAGTTTAACATTATCATTTATATTCTTATTAGTTGTAAGTACTATTGATTTATCATTAGTTTCATACTCACATATAGCATTATTGCTTTTACAATCATTCTTTTTATTTTCAGATGTAGTATAATCAAGACCAAACAGATTTTTATCAGATGTTAATTTATTTTGGTCATGCTTATACATTTCAATAAGTTCATACCAAGATTTTGTACTTGTATTAACATTTTCCGTACATACAAGATCTTTTTCTACACAAGAATTTTTAGTTTTATCACATGCAGAATGAGTAATTGGTCTAATACTAGTGTATTGAATTACATGCTCAGGTTTTTAAATTTTCAGTTACTACAATTGTCTAAAATTTTAGAAACATTAGAAACTGAATTTCCAGAACAAGAAACAAGATTTTTAGAAACATTTATAGTCATGTTAGAAGTACAATTTGACAAATCACATTGATTTATATTATTACTGCATGATTCGTCCTTTGAAGTACCTACTTCTACATATTTATTACCTTGTTTCATAATAAAAGGAATTTTAGTCTTAGATTTACTTGAACTGCAACTAATAAATCCTTTATTGGCTTGAGATTCAGGATATTCAGGATAATCAAATCTTAAGCCAAATTTATAAGACACCGCAGGGGTACTAGTTAGTTTGTCTAACTTAGTTTGACTTAAATTCCATTTCTCAATGGTGGAATTTAAATCTCTCTCTCAGTTTTAATTTATCTATCTCTAATTCAAGTTCATTTATATTGTTTCTCAACATTTCATTTTCAGATTCTATTTTTAATTTTTCAGTATTTATATTCTGTATTTGTTCATGCAAGATACATTCATTAAATCTAAATTTTTACAAATCTCTAGCATGATTTTCATTATCACATTTAAACTTTTCTAATGTAGTAGAC
Source organism: Cymodocea nodosa (assembly GCA_036874045.1). Taxonomy (NCBI): domain Eukaryota; kingdom Viridiplantae; phylum Streptophyta; class Magnoliopsida; order Alismatales; family Cymodoceaceae; genus Cymodocea; species Cymodocea nodosa. Next base: position 21,996,291 of record CM072336.1, read on the forward strand.
AGGAAACAATTTTCTTCTTCCATAATGGATGAAGATTTTCTAATATTCTTATTTTCCAGTTTACATACTTTAAGTTTTTGTAGTAATGCATGATAAGCACATAATAATTCATCAAAGTTGAAATCTGAATGACTTTTAGGATCAAATATTACCTCAGACTCATCTGCCATGAAGCACGCATGAGCAACGTCTTCTAACTCTTGTTCTCCTTCTAAATGTGAAGATTTTGATGCTGATTCCTCAGATTTAGACTCTTCAGACGTGTCATCCCAAGTGACCTTCAAAGCCTTTTTCTTGTAAAACTTTTTCTGAGTTTTCTAAGCCGTCTTCTTCTGATTTGTCCTACTTTGCTTTTCATTTTTTCTCATAGGACAATCTGGAGAAAGATGTCCAAGTTTCTTACAGTTGTAACATACATACTTTCTGGATGAAGAATTCTTGTCATTTAGTGATTTTGACGTTGAGGGTTTATCATTTTTGTTCCTTTGCTGTTTCCTAGCTTTCCATGCTTTCTTGAATTTCCTAGTCAGTAAAATCAAATCCTCATCAGAATCAGTAGATATATCAGAATCTGAATTAATTTCGAAAGCTATTTCTTTCTTCATTTTTAGTTTGTTGTGACTCAATGATTCATTTAATTGAACTTCGTAAGCTGTTAAATTTCCTATAAGTTCATTCATAGTATAAACATTTAAATCTCGTGATTCCTCAATTGATGTTACTTTCTGAGACCATTTGGAACTTAGGAATCTGAGAATTTTCCTCACCAAATCCTTCTGTTCAAAATTCTTTCCTAAACATTTTAAAGAGTTTATGATATCAAGAAATTTGGAAAACATCTCAGAAATATTTTCGTCTTCATGCATCTTAAAGAGTTCATACTTATGAATCAACATGTTTATTTTGGTCTCTTTAACTTGAGAAGTACCTTCATGTGAAACTTCTAATGCATGCCACACCTCATAAGCAGATTTATATGTCGACACTTTACTGAACTGTTCATAACTCAATGCATAAAATAAAATATTTAAGCCCTTAGCATTTAGAGTTTCATTTTCTTTTTCAGTAATTGTCCAAGTATTATAAGGAGTAGTTAACGGAGTATATGGTTTAGAAATCATGAACCACAACTTATGATCTATACTTTGAAGAAAAACAGTCATCTTATATTTCCAATATTCAAAATGTATTCCATCAAATAAAGGACGATTAAGATTTTGGCCTTCATATAAAGAAAAATTACCATTTCCAGTAGTCATCTTACCTTAGATTTTTCAACCTATTTGATTTTAAACAGTCTAAAAGCTTTAAAACAACTTGAGCCTTAAATCAAGAAAGTTAAACGTATGCTCAGATATTAATTTCTGTTTAAAAACAAGGAAGGTAGAATAAGCAATGATATTAAATAAGTTGGTATAGATTTTATATCAAAGATTATTAACAAAGCTCTGATACCACTTGTAGGATCGTATGGCTACACAAGAGGGGGGTGAATTGTGTATTTTTAATATTTTCTGAAATATAATTGAAACTTTAAATCTCAAAAACAAGTCGAGACAATGTTTTCATAAAATCATTTTTATTTAAGGTTTCAATTACAATATACAATTCAATTCTCCTCAGAAATTGTAGATGCAATTATATCTCAATACCATGTATCATCTAAACAATTTCATAACTACAAATAGAGAAAACTAATTTGCGGAATTTAAAACATTTCTCCCTATTTGAGATCTTTCTTCTTCTTCTTTCTTCTTCTTCAGCAATTCTTCAGTGACGAATATCTTGTCTTTCTCTGCTTCACCGAATTTTCTTTCTTATGATACTTCAACTCTTCAGCGACATAAATCTGACCTTTTCTGCTTCACTGAATTTTCTTCCACTTGAGAGATTTTGCCCGAAGAGGTGTTTTTGATCCCTGAAAAAGATTTTTCTTTTGGTGTGCAGGGATGGTTTGATCATTGAAAAGATTTTTCTTTTTGTGTGCAAGGATGGTTTGATCAACGACAACTCTATGCCTTTTATACTGTATCTTCATTTCATGCATATCCTCCACGTTTAATCACTACCAGTTTTCCACTTCTCCACGTCTTTTCTTTTTCCTTCATCAAAACACACACGTTCCAACCAACATTTATATTTCAAATTTTCCTTTAATCATCAATCTTGGATCTCTGAAAAATTTCCTGCAAAATAAGCTTTCTCGTCCAAAAGTTTTTCATCAGTATAATAAGAAGTCGTTACTTTAATGTTAACTAAACGAGTAATACAAGTATATATATATAACTTAACGTTTCTAACTTAATGAGTTCACCATGTGCCATTTCACGTGACAAGTATTGTAGTTAACTCAACGAACTAAGTCTATGGTATTATGTTATCTCAACGAACCAGCTTAACCTTTCTTTCGGAAGGTTAAACGATAACTCACCGAAAATAGTTTAAGTTTCGGATAGTTACGGATGTAAGTCACCGAAAAACTCTTTATATAATAAAACTAGTGAGACACATGTCAAGACCTGAAAACATGACTTAAGTTACCTTTCAGATAGTTACGACTGTAAGTCTTCGAAAAACTTTAACTCACCGATTCAGTAATAAACAAATGTTTTTATAATAAGAATTTTACCACGTGCAAAAATAACAACTTAAGTTTATAACGCTAACCTAACGTGTTGCCTTAGTGTTCAATATAGCAACTCAACACGTTTAGTTATGTTAACTTAACGAGTTAAACATGTGCACCTCACGTGATACAATACAACATTCGTAACTTATAATTTCATCACGTGTATAACACTAACTTAACGAGTTCATCTCTTCTTTTACTCACTAACTTGACGAGTTATCACGTGACCTATTTTAACCTTTAAACCTCTAACTTAACGAGTTGTCTAAACGTGCACTGTTCACGATACAGAAGATATAACTTTAAAATATATCATGCTTTTCAATAAAACCACACGTTAACTTAACGTTTAGCTAAATGAGAAATTAATGCAACGAAACGACTAATTATTAACTTCAAATCCAATACAGACAAGTATTTATATCAGTAAGCTTTTTATATATTAATTGATGATTTTAATTTCTTTTCACAAGCAATAGTAATTGAGCAAATATGATTATTTTCATTCAGCACACATCATCAAAACAAAAATACCCAACAGTATGTTAATTTTTGTCTCTGCTAAATTTTTGTTTGTGTTTTACAGAATCGACAAATGGAATTGATGCAATTACCGTTAGATGCACTAAGGGAAGTACTAAGTAACTTGTCAGCTAAAGATCTGTGCAAGCTATGTTGTGTATCAAAGGAAATTAAAAATTGTATTAAAGAAAAATATTTTCAGAGACTACAAGCTGCAAAAATGACTAAGATTAGAGATGGATTCATATGGAGGTCATTTAATCGTAGTTCAAATACCCATGAATATCTAGTTATGGAAGAAACTACTGGAATTCCACCCAATGCATTAGAAGGAATAAATCATATTATGGGGATAGATGAAGGATTAATCATATACAAGACGAGACCAAGGCATGCAAGTTTATTATTACCTGATATTTTGATAAGAAATTCTATAACAGGAGAAGAATAGAGTATAGGAAGACCTAATAGATTTGAAGCACCAACTGTAAATTGTGGGTTAGCTTTAATATTTTCTGATAAAAATTCTGCAATTCCTGAAAAATTATATTATTGGAGACCTACAGGAAATTGGGGTGAAGATTTATGTTTAAGTGTGTATAATTTTCTGAACAGATCTTGGAATGAAAATATTATGATATATCTAGGACAGAAATCATTAATTAACCAAACACATGTCATACTTGATGGATATATATATCTTGTCACAGATATTTCAATTGCATTTGGATCTGATTTATACATAGTGAGCATAGACAGTTATGATGAATATATAGAAATTTTACCTATACCGAGTGATATAGCTAAACCACCATCTACAGAATTTAATAAAATTCAAATAGGAATGTGGTATAATGAAGAAGATGATCCTACTTTATGTCTGATAAGATGGTGGGATGAACTGATGAAATTTCAAATATGGATTATGGAAGACATGAATGAATGAAAGTGGGAAGAGGAGTATATTGAAATAGATGTAGAAATAGAAACTGCTACATTACCCTGGAACCAAAAAGGATCCATTTCTGCATTACATATCATTAATGGTAATACACTCGTATTTGGAATTTATAATATATTACATGTTTACAAATTAAGAAGGAACAAGAACTGCATTAAAACAGAATTAATAGCAAGAAGAACTATGCCTAAAAAGTTTGCTTGGACTGATACATTTATTCCATTTGTTTCTACTTTTCAATCATGTTCTTAAGCTGTGATTTTGTGTGTTTAATGTTGTGTGTATTCTGCATTTATTTTTAGAAAAAAAAAAAGGAATTTTGAAGTTTTCATGTTCATTTTATAAAAAAACAAACAAAACAAAATATCAATCCAGTTTGTTGGTATCTGTTTTAGAAAACCAACTGGCTTGCTTGTGAGCCACCAAAGGCATAGGAGCTTGGGTTCCACACAAGACACTGATTTATTAATATCTGTTAAATGTTATTTTGTTTTATATTTTGCTTTTATCTGTGAATGAAAAGTTTTTCAGAATCAAAAATCGAAATATGCAGAAGGAGATACAAATGAAACAAGGTATGTAACTAATTACTCATCCTGAATTTTAAATCAAGCAAAACTGTATTCATGCCTGCTACAATTACTGTACTTATTGTGAAATCTTTTTACATTGAGGACAATGCAAAATGTAGGTATGGGGGAGAGGTAATTGAAGTAACAGCCATGTAAGTTTGTTAATTAAAGAAATTAAAATAGTACTGCAAAGTTTTGAGGAAATTGAAAATTTTTATGAACTTGCTGTAACTATTTGATAAATGAGACTGTAAAATTTTTATAAACTGCTTGAATGTTATATTTAGAAGACTATATAAGATGCTATTGAATTTACTAGTTATGCAAATCTAGATATAGTATCTTATGTTTTTCTGAATTTCATGAGTTTAACAGTTTCACGATTTTAAAATGAAATCAGAATGCTTAATGAAAAAATCAGTAAATTATCTGAAATCCTGAAAGAGCTGAGATGTGAATTCTAGATTAAATGAAACACATACAATTAAAGATACATTTAATTTGATTGATTGAACTTGTAGAATGATTTATGTGTAGATCTTATTAAACTATAGAAAAAGTATGAGCTTATTGTTATAGATTCATATTTTCAGTAAATGATAGAAGCAGAACTATATGAGATTGATGTTTTACTGCATCTGTATTAATGAAATACATACATATATAGTATGTGATTAATGTTTTATTTTGTGTTTGTAGTTTGTATTAAAAATAAAAAATAAAAAAAAGGAAAATTTTGAGAATTTATTGACTTGTTTGATCACGAGCCTTTTGTACTTGAGCAGATAGGTATGTAAGGATTGTTGATCTGAAAAAGGACTCTTGAAATTTGGCAACCTAAGATCCTGATTAGATCTGGGATTGTTGACTGAAAGCTCGTTACATGGGTACATTAGAAAGCTCCTGTATGATTCAAGCTTGTCAAATTAACTTTTAAAGTATAATATATATATATATATATATATATATACATATATTGTTCTGAAAAGATACAAGTGTTTTGTGAAATACAGATATCTTATGAATCAAGTATATTTTCTGTTATCTAGAATTGCTGAAATATGAATCTGGAATTGACTTTTGAAGTTGTTTAATGGAGATACAATTCTTTATTCTACTTGTCTTAATTAAATTGAATTTGATTGTACTTTGATTCGTATGTTGTTGAAATTTCTTCTAGAAATCTTATTGGAAAATTCAAGATGATAGATGATGAAAAGAAGAATAAACGATAATATAATTAACACCTATGTGATGATGATATACTTTGTATGTAATTTACATATATTCTAAGTATATTTGCAAGTTGATTACTGAAACATACAGAATATATTTTTATGCTAAACAGAAGAAAAACAAAAGGGAAAGAATTAATTCTAGCACTTTTAAAGACCAATTAATTAGATCTTAGTTTGCTAAGGGACTAGCAAAATTTAGGTATGGGGGAAGTATTTAGAATAAAAAAGTGCATATTATTAACGGTTAAATGATGGTTAATTGCATAATATTTAGCTTATCATATAAGAATTAAGCCATTATGTTATAATTGCACTGTTATATGCTTTAATTGAAGAATCTACTTAATTTGGAGGAATTAATGTTAATTTAGTACATTTATGAACTATCGGTAAGTTGCAGGCTGTGAAATTCTTAAGTATCCAAATTTTCTGATATTTCAGACAGTTATGTTTAACATACTGAACATATTTGGACAGTTATGTTTAACAGACCGAACATGTATCAGATAGTTATGTTTAAATTGCCGAACAGTTATGTTTTGAGAGAATATTTTATTATTTCCTGAAATACACGTGTCGAAACCATAATGAATGACTTAAGTGAACTTTCGGTGAGTTATCTATAACTATCCGAAATTGCAGCTAGGCATCGAATAGTTATCTCTGTAACTCTCCGAAATCTCTTTTTATTTATAAAATAGCTGAGGACACGTGTCATGTTCTGGGAAATTGACTTAAGTGGATTTTCGATGAGTTAACTGTAACTATCCGAAATGCATCTGAGCATCGGATAGTTAGACCTATAACTCTCCAAAATGTTATTTTGTGATTAAACTGCTACTGACACGTGTCGAGATTTGGTAGATTTACTTAAGTTATATATCGGTGAGTTATTTATAACTATCCGAAATGCATCTGAGCATCGGATAGTTAAGTTTTTAAGTATCCGAAATGCACCTGAGCATCGGATAGTTAAATTTATGCACATGTTGAATTTAAATGCTTTAGTATATCACGTGAGATGCACATGTTTAACTCGTTAAGTTAGCATAACTATACGCGTTGAGTTACATCAATATACACTAAGGTAACGTGTTATGTTAGCAGTTTATTTCTTTATATTTTCTAATATGCCACTGTAGCGGTTGCAGAAACAGGACAGTTGAAAGGAAAAACCACGATCACACGTATCACGCAGGAATTCAATCGCATAGGGAGAAGAAAGCATCGCCGTTGATATGAATGAAGGAAATCCAACTGACCATTCAAGTAGAAGCAGTTACTACTGAAGAAATATAAAAGAAAAGAAGAAAAAAAAAAAAAAGTGTGTAATCGATGGACGGACAATGTGTGCAGAGGAGGATGAGCGTCGCAATTCTCTAAAGTACCACACTAACCATCATCATCACCACCATAATCACCAACCATCGGAGGTCTGTGAGGATACTTGCCTGATGTTGGGTCGATTCCAAGCCAAACACAGTGTTTGACAACCACTGTGAGGAGTGATCGCGTCGCGGGAAGGGAAGCCATTTTCACCAAGCGCCGACTCATATTTCAGGAGATCGTAAAGCTTTTAGCCTTGGCTTCAGGTTGATGCCTGTATGCTGAAGAGGAGATCATCTTGCAATTTTGGACTCGCGATTCTATAGGGATAGGAGACAGGATTGTAAATGGTTTAATTTTCAGTGGTGTAATTGCGTTGCAAATAGTGTCGGAAGTATTTACTATTAAGTGAGATTACTTTACATTTCACCTTTTGCCCATTTCCATGTTCATATTAAAACAAAAATACCAAAAACAATTTATCTATGTTTATATGTTGTATTTGAGTGTTGTATTGTTTGTGTTGTATCGTAATTAATGTTATCTTTGTCAGTATTGTGATTGTTTTATATTTATTTTAGTTTTACAGTTTACTGAAATTGGTTCGTTCAAAAGACTTAAAGATTTTAATGGTTACTGTTTGAATTATCTGAATGTTAGTATTGCTTAATGATAAATCCAATATTAACTAACATTAAAGAGCTTAATTGATGTTATTTACAATCTATGGAATCGCCCAATAGTTGGCCGAATTCCTCTGTAAATAGCAGTATTAAAAAGAAAAGACAGGCTCGTGGAGTTAACTTAAGTCCACGAGGTTAGTCTGTTGAGTTAGCCATAACTCAACAAACTTAGTCCATTGAGTTAACTGTAATTCAACGGAGAGCTTATTAAATATATAAATTTGATTGTTAACAAACGAACAGTTCTCAAGTTCGTCAGCAATTCTCTATAGGATCGACTTGTACTTGCACACTAATACAATAGACACTGTGCACTTGCAATTAAAGTACAAATTAGAATTAATATCTAAATTGTATTAAAGGTTGTTTGTTTCTTCTAAAAGAGAGAATAGGCATAAAGATAAATTAACTAAGTAAAAACAGAAGTAACAAATCCAAGTTTTTCTAATGTAGAGCTGGGAAAACGCGAATACCTCTACTAATACTTCTTATCGTTATATTATCTTCAAATAACATCTAAAGTTGTTCATAAATAGGACATGACTTTCCTTTCAATGAATGACAATTTGGATGTCTTTGTAATTATATTGAAAAAATCTTTGGTATATATTTCCAACACATGCTAGTTACGTATATATATAAAAAATTATTATCTTAAGAAATTCATTTCATATTTCATCTAAAATATCTATATGACTTTGAATATAATTTCATCATCATCTACTTTGATTTATAATTTTATGTAATTTTGAAACATCTATCGCCATGTCTTTATTTGACTATTAACATTTTTCTTTGTGATGCCTACATTTGTCTCTTTATTGTATTTATTTATGACTTTCTTCTACGTCTCTATTTCAATTTTTCATCTATGTGTTTTTTCATTCCCCTCGTTTAAGACATCTTATAAAAACCCTTAAAATATTTGATACCTCAACTTGTATAAGTTATTCCTCCACCTTGACTTGTGTTATTTGAAGAAGTCACATCTAAATTGCAACATATATATAAATCAAGTACAAGTAATGCAACAAGTTCATTGATGCATTCTTTTCAACAAACCAACATATTAACTAAGCATGTCTATTACAAATCTTGTATAATAAATAAATAAGAGGAGTTTTAAGTGGTAAAAGATAATAATAAACAAAATAGAAGATGAAAAGACATCAACATAATGCAGTTTCAATTTAACATAGATGTGAACATGCGATAGTGCTAGGTCTAGATGTCTTAATTACCTTTGAACCCAAGTTTTATTAGCAGTTTAAGTTTGAAAAGTAATACCTTTTGCTAAACATTACATCATAATCTTCATGTCCAAAAATGTACAAAATTGGTTGAGTGGTTGTTGAAAAAAGGAATAATGAATCTGCTACTTTAATATATTATATATATTTTACATTGGCTCTAATATATTATAGTTAACCAAGTATCATAGTAAAATACTGATTGACTAATCAAATATATATAAAAAATTATATATTTGGGAAAACAATTGACTAATTAATGACCAATCAATAAAGAATTCATTTGAACTAATCAATAAATTACAAGTCGCAAGAATTTAGCACATGAGCATGAACTGCAACATGTTTTATATTGGTGGTCCCAATCAACTCTACTTGATAGCATGGAGGTTGATTTTGTTGAGATAACTAACATCAATAATGCTTTAAAGTATCTACATTTAGATGATAAAACTCATCCTTGGAAAGCCATGTAGCATTGGTAACCAAAAATGCATCTACCAGCGAAGAAAAGTATGAGATATGTCCTTCAAATGTCATAAGAACAAAATATGGCGGTGCAACAATTGAGACCTTACATCTACTAGTGTTACTGAGGAGACATCAACATAAATGCATTTCAACATTATGATAATTGAGAAAAATATCTAAACTATTGATTTTGATGTAAGCGGTCATTGTGTTTATACCAGATGATAACTATTTGATCTTGGTAAGATTTAAAAGCACACAACTTGGAAAAAAGCCATAGAGAGTACACTCAAACAATACAAAAATTGATCCTGCTCCTTTCGTTAGCCAAAACCAGAAAGCAAAAACATTTCATAAGTGTACAGCACTATATGGAGCAAAATAATACAGCACAAAAGCAAACAATAAAAGTAACTTGTGTATGTTTTATGTGAAGAGAAGAACAAATTTTGATATAGAACAAATAATGTGAAAAATAATTAGGAAATATCAAAAGAGAAGAACACCAACACGAGAAAGGACAGTCGAGATGATGGAAATATCCCACCCCTTGTTTTACCAATGGAAATGATGTTGAACTTGGAGGTGAAGTGTAGATAGTGAACAACTTGGAAATATCTCGCCCCTTGGACCTTGAACCTAGGGATGATGCACAGACAACAAAGAACTTGGAAATATCTTGCTCATTGTAGTCAACGATCTCTCTAGTACGAGCTGTTGAAGGGTTTTCACTAGCCCAAGGAAGGATAGGCAAATGTGCGAGGAACCACATATTTGTGCCAAAGGATGTTGCGATTGAGGAAGCACAACTTAGTTAGATCAATGATTATGCAAGGAACGACAGATGAAAGGTTGCGATCAACAGACAAGGGAGGATTCTCGCATTTTTGAAGGACGGTGAGAATTTTCGAAACTACCATCCTTTTATATCATGGAATCTTAAGAATTTATTTCCAATAAATTAATCACGTACAAATGACGTATTTTATTTCTTTTTTTTTCTAAGAATTCCAAGGAGACACAAACCCTCTTCCTCCCCTTACATATGTCAATAGGCTGGATTTGATCCATTTGACCTAAAGAATATCAATTTGTTCGAGCTATAGACTTGAATGGGTTGAGTCACAAAAAAATTTAATTTTTTTAGATAGCCTGGCCTCACCTATCTATGGCCTAAGCTCTTGTGAGCTAGGCATGGGCCAACCTAGAGGTTACCTATGGGCTTGCTTTTATAATTTTCTAAAAATATGTAATTTTTTATTTTAATTTAAAATCAAAAAATAAATATAAATATAAAAAAAAATCAAAATAATTAAAAAATCCATATCAAATTAGATTAGTCTGCAAGCCTACCCTATATGTGAGTTGATTTTCTAATATAGTATAGTCCAATCCAACTTGATTTTTTAAGTCAGGTCAAGCTAGGCTAATGCATTATGGGTTGGGCTGCCCCACAATGACCTAACCCATTTGGCACCTCTACCCTCCATTTCCTTCCATAAGATCTTATACCCTCCTTTTATATCAAAAAATCCTAAAGATCTATTTGTGCCACCTAAAAAGTAAGAAAAGTCATAAAATAAAAAGTCAAAAAAATTAAGAATTAGAAAGTCAAAAAAATTAGGAATCAAAAAATTAAAAAGTAAAATTTGAAGATGTTTATGCTACCAACAAAAAGCTAGGAAAATTATATAGTTCTTGAAATTCTAATATTATATATCAAATAATATTATAATATTATATAATAAAAATATTAAATTAAATAAAAATAATATTTATAATTTTAATATTATAAAATAAAATCAAATGATATTAAAAATAATAAAATAATTAATATTTTATTATTAAAAATAATATTAAACTAATTAATTAAATAAAACAATATTAATAATATATACTTTAATTATATTAACAATATATACTTTAATTATAATTAACTTTAAATAATAAAATAATTAATTAAATAGAAATAATTCTTATATTACTTTCCCAACTTTTAAATGAAAGAAAATCTAAAAGCTTGGAATCTCTAACTTTTTATATATAGAAAAGTTAAGAATAAATTTTTACCTTTCTTGTATGAGACATATCTCAAAAAGTTAGGAAAATTTTATTAACTTTATAATTAGTGCAAACCTTTTCTAAGAATTTATTTTCAAAAATTCAATCAAGTACAAATAATCCATTTCATTTCTTTCCGAAATTCCAACGAGACACAAACACCCACTCTCTTACGAGAGAGAAAATTTTTATAAATGTACACCTAAAAACAACATTCGCACAAGTCTAAAAAATCTCCTAAATTTGAAAAATCTTAACAATAAGTCATTGGCTTTCTTTCAACCACTACAGATCATCGCCCTAACCAATCTCAAAACACCAATGCACAAGTCCTCAAAATCTTCACGTGAAGTCCTTTGAGTCATTATGAGAGACCCTTGCAATTGAATGCAAGCCCGCCCCCTATTGTCTGTCAAAGAACAATATTGATTATCAAAAGAAAAACTTGTATAAGTAAAAATATACTTTTGTAGGTTTTTAATAATAATATTTAAAAACATGATAACATTAAAAGTATTTTAAGGAAGATAACTAAATTAATTGCGATTTATATACAAAAGTATAGAAACTAAATTAGGTGTGATTTATATACAAGAGTATAGATATTTTAGGTTCCTCTTGTGGTATCTTAGGGAAGATGATTCATTTATTTTGATACGATATTATTTAAGCTTAAATTGTCTTTTTTGTCACATGTATAAATATTTAATATTTAAATTCTATTATTTTTTATCACATATATGAACGACACAACACAGAAGCGACTAATTTAAAATCCACCAAAAACGGTTTTCAGAATTTACCGAGTGAAGACTAGAATCTATTTTACTGAAAACAAAATAATAACAATAATTTGTCTTTCCTCTCTTCATTATATAAATATTAATAGAACTTAACAATGATTCATATTAATGCATAGGCTTTTCAAAGATGTATGTTTCGTAGATTTTATTTCTTCACATAAAATATGTTTCTTTCTCATTCCTTTCATAAGACATTTTTTTCCCAAGTTTGGTTCATAAATGGAGTACTTCACTTTTAGAACATGTTTGTGTATTTACAATTTGAATTCCGTAGAATTTGAATTCTAATGAAATTTAAATTCTACAGAATTTGATGAAAAGAATTTAAAATCTAGGTGTTTGTACATATTCAGGAATTTGACAGAAATTAAAATTTAGGTATTTGTGCATATGACATAATTGATTTTTAATAAAGTTAAGTAATGAATTAAAGTAATTAGTGAAAATATAATTAATCAAGAAATGAATTACTTACATTAATAAATGAACATATTATTAAATTAAATGTTTATATATCATTTATCAATTAATTAAGTATATCATTATATAAAATAAATCAAAAATTATAGAAATTGATAACTTTTTAGTTATAATACATGTTTAAAACAACAAAAGGTTAATTATAAATTCTATATTCCTCGTAATGTAATAATAAATAACTTTTTTTTAAAATATAATTATTATAAAGTGAATAAATGAAAGTAAATAATAAATAATTATTGAAATACTTTGATTATAAAAAAATATAATTCTGAACATTCTATTAGCCATAAATGAATTTTAAGATTTTGTTTGTGTTAGTCATATAAAGTTAGGAAAATTATATAGTTTTTGAAATTTTGATATTATATATTAAATAATAATAATAATAAAATTAAATAATATTTATAATTTTAATATTATAAAATTAAATAATATTAATAATAAAATAATTATTATTTTATTTTTAATAAAAAATTAAAATAATTAATTAAATTAAAAAATATTAACAATATATACTTCAACAAGTGAAGGCAAACATCGAGCGATCTTTTGGAAAATAAATTCCAACCTTTTAGGTTAGTAAAACAACCTTTACACATGATTGAAATTCAAATTTTTTGAAAATTTAAATTCTAAAATGCACAAATACCTTGTGACTTGAAATCTGACATAAAAAATTTTCAATTCTATCAGATTTCAAGTATACAAACCTCCCCCCTTCATGTTATTTGTATAGTTTTATATAGAACTCTTCTTATATTCTACATCAATAAATATTTAAATTTTAAATTTTATCATTTTTTTAATACATACCATTTAAATTATCTAAAGAATAATTAACTTTTCTACATTTTTCGTTCTATTTTTTTTTCTCTCGTTATTTTCCGGACACACAAATTGACGTTAGAATGCAATGGTCGCCAAGGTCGTTCAGATGACAAGCATTAAAATACGATCCTCACCCGAAACTACCCCCATGGCTAAAGCCCAAGCTCCCACCATCCCATGGGTGGATTTCGTCATTTCACAATCAGCGAAGCAGAGGAAAAAATAAGGGCGGAATTTAGAAATCGAGGGTGATGAACAGGAGCGAAAGGCAGAGAAATCGAGAGCAGAGGGGACTGAGGTCAGTTAGCTAGGACAAGTTCTCGATCCAAAAGAAAAACCGAAGTTGTGTGTTTCATCTCCTTCCACTTCCGATCGTGTTCTTATCTTGCTTTGATTCGATCCGGAGTCGATGGTTCCGGGAAGGAAGAACACGGCCCGAGGGCTGGCCGAAGAGGCCAAGAACCGGATGATGTTGCTGCTGGTATGCGCGTTCGGGCTTGCCTACTTGATGTCAAGTAAGAATCGCCAGTAACGCTGTTCCTCTGGTTTTTGTGGTTTGTCGTTGAAAGAATTGTCGTTGTCGTGCTTAGTTTGCTAGATTGTTATTGGGATGCTTTATGTGCTTGGCGTAAATTGCTTCTTGCTTCTCTGAGAAGGATGATTACGAAGGCAATTTTATTATTTCCCAGACACGTAATTTCTTGTCCTCTCTAGCTAGGCTGATAGATGCAGGTCAGAGGGTAAAATTTGACACTGCGATTTTGGCTTTAACTTTTCATTTCACTTTGAAAATGATGCTCCAAGCGAGTGCACATGCTTCGTTTACGCTCAGTTAACTGAAACATTTTTGATGGCTTAGTTTGGTTTAGAAGTATTTCATGGTTTCATGTGGTTCTCTAGTTTTAGATTCATTATGGCTAATATTTATAACTCAACAAACCACCATTGTCTGCACAGATGGTATTTCCTTACTTTATACTACCCGAAGTGGAAATTACCTAGATTCAAAACCACTCTGCTTCGCTATTCAACCATTATCAAAAAATATACCAAAACATAACTTAAACCATTGATTAATATATAATACATATATAATACAATATGGGTATGGCTGTGGTGCCCACATGGGTACCATAAATTTGGGTAGGTGCCATTAAATTTCAACCTCAATCATCCACAAAAACACATGGCTGATTGGAATTGTAATCATAAATAAGCAATTATAACTACCTTATTGTAGTTACATCAGTGTAAGAGAATTTTGGGGTATCATAGAGTCTTCCATACAATATATGTAAGTCTTAACTGATTTGATTGTGATGTTAAAAGCATTTCTTTTCACATGGATGACTCGTATAAGTCCTTGGTGAGCTGGTGGACATGCGGCGTTCTTATCTTTGATTGGGATTTATTTTTGTTGGTTATTGTTTGCATTCAGTATTTTTATTTTCTTTTGCTTTTAGTTAATAAGTGAAATTGTGAAGTGTCTTTTATTTTATCAAAAAAGTAAGAATGTGCATGCTTTGTGATTGGAAATGGCTTGCCTTTTTGGCTTACTGTTTTTTCTTGATTATATGGACTAATTAAATTGTACCCTTTATGCTGAAAATTTAGAGTTATATGATTTGATTTGAATCAAATATGGGTCATTTCAAATCAAAGGGGTGTTTGACTCACTTAGCCACTGTTTAGGTGCCATTGGGCATCTGAGTTTTTTTAATGGAACCTATCAAGGATCCATATATAGATCCATATAACTAAGTTTTATCATATAAAGATTTTAAAAGAACAAATCCTAGATTTTTCTCTCCTCTTCTTCCTTTCTACCTTCCCGTCTCCAACCAATGGTCACTACTCTTATGTATGTTGTGTCGGTGACTTATTGTGGTTTGTTACAAGAGTGACTATGTAGTATGTACTATTTAAATGCTTGCACTTTAATGATTGAACTTGATCCTATGCTTTTTCTTATTAATTTGTCACTTGTGATGATTATAAGTTATTTTGTAGTTATTGGTAAGTGTTATGTTTATATTTTATTAGTACATTACTACTTCAATTTATTAATGTATTATATACCTAAATTAATAAAAAAAAACTTAAATTCTTATATTCAAAAAGTAGGAGAAAATAACTGGGTGCCTGTGCATCACCTACGAGCCCAAGTTCCAGGTGGCATTGCCAAGGAACCTTGCACCATAATAACTATTATGCAGAATTTGATTCAGACAGTGAAATGGGGGATGTCAGCTTTCCCTGTGAATTGTAGATTCAGTTTCTGGTTTTCTAAGCAATGATAGAAAATTGGGATAGAATTCGGCTTATGTTAGAACCCTTACTTCTGTCTGACATGCAGCTTTGAGTTGCCTTAAATGAAATATCTACTTTGGCTTCTGCTGTTTCACCCACATTTGGACTCAAATTACCTTGACTCTAACCAATTATTTTACAGTGACGAGCTCTTCAGTTTGGGTTAATTTGCCTGCTGCTATGTTGTTGATTATATTTCTCCGCTATTTATCACGTGATCTTGATATTCGAAAAAGCTCTGCTGCAAGTAGGAAGACATTGTTTACTCAGCCTTCCCAAAAGATAACTACTGAGCTTAAAAAGGAACACAATGATAAGTCAGATTGGAGGAGAAAAGTGAAATCCCCTGCTGTGGAGGAAGCAATTGATCAGTTCACAAGGCATTTAATTTCTGAATGGGTAACTGATCTCTGGTATTCACGTATTACACCTGACAAGGATGGTCCTGAAGAACTAGTGCAAATTGTGAATGATGCTCTTGGTGAAATTTCCTCCCGAGCAAGAGATGTCAACCTTATTGATCTTCTCACAAGGTTTCCAATTTCTAAATATCATGTGTTTGTCAAATGCCTACTCATCTAGTTCATCCTCATAAACTTTTATTTTTGGTGCAGAGATGTTATCAATCTCTTCTGTAATCACTTGGAGCTTTATCGTACAGCCCAATCCAAGATAGGGAAGAAAGAGTTAGAAAAGCTTCCTGCTAATCTTCGGGATAATCATTTAAGACTTGTTTTAGCAGGCGAAAACAAGTTACATCCTGCATTGTTTTCTGTTGAAGCTGAGCATAAGGTTTGATATCATCCATAACCTTCACATTTCTCAGTAAATGACTTGACATCTTTGTATTTTTATTGCATAGAATTTTTTATAATGAGTTTTCTCCAAGTTTGGTGTATTCACTTCTGTCTCTTTTAAAACACACAATAAACCTCAGATATTTTAGACCATGTTTAGAACTGCTTGTAGAGAAATTACCATCTAGAAAAAATTTCCTAGTCCTAAAGCTAGCTTCTATTGATCTTTTGTAGAATGGTTGATAAAAGTTCTTACAATTTGTAATTGATTTTCTACATTCCACAGTTGTAGAATCTTACTTATGTCACTCATTTGTACTCTCCCTGTTTTCCTTGTTAATTGTTGCTTTAGTTGTTTAAATGTGAATATCCAACTCAAAATCAGTTGGTTTAAGTGGTGAAATTCTTCTTGGTATAAGGGTTCTTTATGTTTTTCCATTGTTGGATCGTCACATGTGTGACCTTTTTAATTCTTAAATATTTTTCTTGAACCAGTGAATGTATGAGACCATTTAGATCCGTAAAGCTTTGATACCATGTAGAATGTAGGCAATTAACTTAAAATCAGATGGTTTTGAGTGAAGATATTCATTTCTATGTAAGTGCAGGTTCTATTCTTATCTTCTTCAACATGGGAATGACTATTCCGACATTTTTATAATGATATTTACTTTTACATAAATTTAGGACAGGTTTGCATCATGCTCTTAGTTTCTGCAGCAGAGGCAATAGACATATTTTTAGATTCTATGAATCGAAAGATTCATTTATATAATCAAGATTCTTCATCTATGTATAATTTCTAGGTGCTTCAGCATTTGATGGCTGGGCTTGTCTCTTTGACTTTCAAGGGTGATGACCTGCATTGTTTTTTCTTCCGGAATACAGCTAGAGAGCTTCTTGCTTGTGCAGTAGTGCGTCCACTTCTTAATCTAGCTAATCCAAGGTGCAAATAAATCTCATCTATTTTTATATAAATTGTGTGCATGTTGCTTTAAGTTATGATGATGATTTATACTAGGATTATTAACGAGAAGGTTGAGTCCTTGGTGCTTTCTTTCACTAATAAGACTGCAAATGGAGTCACAAGTTTTGCACAAGGCCTGACACCAGGCAAGCCAAATGAACCTTCAACGTCAACAGCTCATCAATTAGCTAGTTTTCAAGATCACTCTGTTGTTGGTGTTGAACTTATGCAGTTAAAACAAGATACTTTTAACCAGAATCCAGTCAAGCCTTCCAAAAGCAATGGAAATGGTATTTGTCTTTTACAGAATCATGAGATTTGTGCACTAATTTGGGAGTTTCCATTCATTAGTTCTCAGCAATTTCATTTATATTGTGAATTTTGTATACTGATTTTTTTTTCACTTAGCTAATTCATCAACTTTTTTGCATGGAAAAGAGATTGGCTTGCATATATCTGGAGGCAAGTGGGGAAATAAATTAGATGCAATTTCTATGAGAAAGACTCAAACTCTTGCCCCAGATCACCTTGAAAATATGTGGGCAAGGGGGAGAAACTATAAAAAAAGGGAAAATGTGCAAGTACAGAGTGCTCAACCCATGCAGAAAGCAACTGCTGGTGTTCACAATACATTGTTGGATGTAAAAAAAAAGTCACCAGCTCAAGACACAGCTGTTACAGCAAACATATTACAACCCCATGTTGGCACTTCTGCATTTGCAGCTCCCCATGACCAAGTTAGGGAAAGTTTCTCAGCTTATCCAAAAGCTTTATCAAATCAAGAAAAAAAAGCACCTGAGGGTGATGTTGATACTGAGAGCTCTTATTCATCCGAAGGCGATGATAGCAATAATGTGACAGGTCTTGATTCTCCTGGAACTAGAGTCTGGGAAAGCAAAAACAAAACAATATTCTCTCGCATACACCATCCTCTTGAAAATTCTGAAGTCAAATTGATGAAAAAAAGTGGTAAACCTCACTTTGTTTCAAGGACATCAAGAACTTCATCAGGAAGGAGAAGACATCGAGCAAGTAATTATAAATTGCCCATCTGGCATGAAGATGAAAGATCATCCTACTTATTGGGGGATGGAATTGACGTATTGACTTCATCAAAAGGTGATTTGAGAAAAGGTGAGCTCAGTGATTCTGAAGTTAAGAAACAAGCTAGGCCTTACAAGGGAGTTTCAACCTCTTCATTAAGGTCATCTGTTTCAAAACCTGAAATTTATAGCTTATCAACACAATCTTCTGAAAGCCTTTTGATGGATGATTCTTTCTTGAAGTTGAGATGCGAGGTAATTTGTCATGTGGCAATAAATTTGTTTATATCAAATGCATTAGGTGAACCTTGTTTTGTGATCAGCAATGTTCAAAACACGTAAGAGATTTTTGACAGGTTACATGTGCCAATAATGTGAAGAGTGGTTCTGTAACATTTACCGTCTACTCTATTGCAGTAACAGATTCTGACAACAATAGCTGGTCTATCAAAAGAAGGTTTGTCTATTGTCCTTTCAAAAAAATCCATTGATAGACAATCTTAAAGAACAATCTCATTGGCAATTCCCATATCCATGTAACTTCCATGATTTCTTTTCATACGTTATGTTGTTTTAGGTTCCGACATTTTGAGGAGTTGCACCGCCTTTTGAAAGATTTCTCAGAATATAATCTTAGTTTGCCTCCTAAGCAATTTCTATTTTTGGGCTTAGATGCAGCTGTTATTCAAGAAAGGTGTATACTTCTAGATAAATATTTGAAGGTAGTGTATTCATTGTTTTTCTTATTTTCCACAATTACTCGGCAATGGAAATAGAATATGATACAAGATAAGGTATCCAATATGGTTACCTCTCAAACAAAAAAGATATACAACATGGTTGGCACATCCACTTTTACAACAGATATTTTCTACAGAATGTTGGATGCCTTGATTGCTGCTAATATTGGTTCATTGAGTTATTCATTGTTGTTTTCCTTTTTCAGGATCTTCTTCAGCTTCCGTCGGTATCTCGATCTATTGAAGTCTGGGATTTCCTTAGTGTTGATTCCCAGGTTTACTTTTTGTAATATACAATTGTTTTTGATAAACACTTTAGTGAGATATATTTAAAGGAGTTGATAGACCTTAAGATAGTTTATTGTTTATACAGACGTACACATTCTCTGATTCTCTCTCAATCATACAGACACTATCAGGTAATCCTGCATTTCTCTTTATCTACCAGCTTCACAATAATATATTCCTCAATTTCAATTTCATAAGCCTTTACAGTTGGTCTTGACAATAAGCCTTATGATAAAGGTGCCACCATCCAGAGTACTTTTAGTGCTATCGATGATCTCTTTTGGTCCAAGGGAAAGGATCGTGGTGGGTACTCAAAACAGGAATATGGTCCAATTAATAATGTCAATTCGGATATTTTGAACTTCAAAAAAAGTGACAAGGATCAAAATATAGCCTACACATCTGAAAGGGATGCAAATATCCACCAGGATATCTCAGGGATCGGGCCAGAGAATCATAATATTGTGTCAATATCTGAAATGCCTGAAGGTGACCAAATAAGAGAAAGTGGTGATCTACAGGAAACATCACGTGCCGCTATGGAAGTTCATGTTGGCACGAACATTCCTAAGGAGGCAAGTCCATTATTGCCGGACAACTTCACTTTTTTTTTATTACCTTGCAGAATATCGACATGCATATTTCTTGCATTAGAAACCTTTTTTTCTTCTTCGAGTAGGTGCAGGATTTGATTATGATAAATAACAATAGCATATTTCTTTCTAATGACTAATATGATAGATTGATTTGAAGAATTATCTACCTGACTTTTATGGCTTGCTGTGTAACATGCAGTGGATATCACCAAACCTGTGTCTACCTATATTGAATTTGGTGGATGTCATTTTTCAACTTCATGGTGTTGGTTGGATCAGGTAGTACATGCAGGAATGCAGGATGGTCTTACCTGCTATGCAAAAGCCGTTGATTAATTTTAGTGTTTGCCATTTTCATCTTTCCTGAACATCATTCAAATTCTTTGTAGGCGCCAGGTATTTTGGGTGGCCAAGCAGGTTCTGCAATTAGGAATGGGAGATGCATTTGATGACTGGCTAATTGAAAAGATTCAATTTCTGAGAAGAGACTCAGTAATCGCTTCTGCAATCAGGCGTATAGAACAGGTATATCATGACTGTCCATTGTCCATGCTTTCCATCAAACTTTTTTTCATTGTGAACTTTTTTTTTTCTGGCCTGCTGGTTTTTTCACCTTCTTTCATGGGTTACTGTGACTACCTCCATTGGAGAATGAGCAGTGACATACTGCATAATTTAGGTAGTTATCTCACTGTGTATACATATGCCTTCTCTAGAGGTTCATATTGGTGGGAGTTTCAACACTGGGATTTGCTCTTTTTCTCATTGTTCCCTCAGTGAATATCAAGTTTCTTCAGTAGTCGTTGGAAGTTTTTTGTGGATAATTATTTATCATATTCATTTTTGTCAAATTTTTAAATTCCTGCTATAGATTTTATCCATACAATGTCGATTTTCCCTATCAGCTGCCAAAGAAGACAACATTTTGGAATTATTGAACTTTCAACTGTCCTTATTGACATGTTTTCCTTGTTTTGTAATTACTTTTTTATGAAAACCTACAATGTTAGCAGCATTATGTATATATTTTAACTTTTAATTAGCATGCACAATTTTTAAGCATCAATAGTGTTTTCTATTTACTAAAAATCATATGTCATCAGCGAAATTCAGTAAGTATTTTATTCGTAAAAATGTCTGACATGACTCTTGCAAGTGCATTTTACTTCTTTATGTTCCTTATTATTATTTATGTTGATTCTTTCCTACATAAGTTTATCCCTGCAGAAGTTTGTTGTTTTACCTGATTTGTCTCCACTTACTAGATACTCTGGCCTGACGGCATCTTTATTACGAAACACCCAAATCGTAGACGACCTACACCACAGTCCTCGCCAAAGGAAGAGGGTAGTCCTAAGAACAACAGAATAGACCACCAGTTGAGTTATGAACTACAATTACAAAATTCTCGCAGTGCAAATTTTGTTCATGAACTGATCATCGGTAAGCATGTTTCTCTCTATTTTGGTTCATAATTTATGATATTCTGCTTTATGTCCAGATAACCATGATATTGTACAGAAATATACTGAAGTAATCAATCAAACTAAAACGAAGGGAAGAAAACTGCAGCAATTATTAGAATGTGGTTTTCGTTATGGTGTTTTGTGCCATAGGCATCTTGCTTCTTTTTTTCCATGGAAGTTATCAGATGAACTTGCTGGCCTCAAAGTAGAAAATTATAATAAGAGGATAAATGAGAGGTTACAAGATATTGGCATTTTCTAAAGGCAGAGTGGATTAAGGAGGATGGAGTTGGAGGGTAGAAGGTTGAGAAATATGAAAGTATGAAACAAAGTTGGAGGGATAGCAGATTTAAAATCACAAGGGATTACCATTTAGATAGTTATTTTGCTCTTTGCCAACAATTTAAGATCGTGTCCTGTAAATGCATATCCATAAGCATAATTTATTATGCAATTATTTTGTCTGCAAATTTAAATTGAAAATTGTCATACATGCTAACTGTTGGCTGAGAAAAAGAATTCTATGCGTTGTCAATATCTCACAAATCGTGGTAAAGGCAAAATGTGAGCGGTACCACATGTGTAAAAGTCCTGCCACTGGTCACTAAAGCAAATGATTGCATTTGTCTTCTCTTCGAGTTAACTTAATTTTGAGTATTATAATTTCTGCATTTACTTAGTTTTCATCTCAATGCAGATAAAGCACCAGTTGCTCTTGTTGGCCTTGTTGGCAGAAAGGAGTATGAAAGATGTGCAGAGGACGTGTATAACTTTCTCCAGGTGGCTCCCCTCTTAGACTTTCTTGGAATCTCAATGAAAAACTTGTGCATGTTTTCTCTGTGCTCAGGTAGGTTTTGGACTAATAACCCTGAAATGATCACGCAGTCACCAATTTGTTTGAAGCATATGGCTTTTGGACTTCTCGAATTACTACTTGTAGCAGCTTTCCCCGAGCTTGAGGATGCCGTCAGACGTTGCCATGAAGAGAAAGATCATTTCGGCAAACTTGAAGAATCATAGATAGAATCTTCTTGCGTGGCAAATTCTTTTCTTCATAAAATAGAAAAGAAATACAAGTAAAAAGCCAACTTGGCATGCATATGCTCCACCGGTGTTTGTGCAACTGCTGATTTTTTTTGACATACCTGGGCTGATCCAGAAGAGGTTTTTTTTTCTCCTTTTTTTGTGTGTGATCGAGTTTTCCATTAAAATTTATCAGAGGTTTGGTTTAATTTTCACACGTTCAACAGCTCTTTCTGTAAATCAAGGTCTTATACTTGAATCTGCAGGTCATCTCATGTGAGACAGGAAGCTTTGTGGAAGGAGTGTTGGCGAGGGACGGTTGCCACCATGCCCTCATTGTACCATTCGTCTTGTACAAAGTCCAGCTTTGTTGTAGTATGTAAGTTGTACAAAAAACACACTGTACATGGTTTTTAAATAGGGAGCTTCATTCTTCATAGAGGTTTGATGTTCCATTCTATGTTCTTGTGTACATGGATCAACCATTAAAAAGAAAGAAAAAATCAAGGCCAGTTCTTACCCACTGTATGTTGCTGCTTATTATGAGGAAATCTACGGGTGAGACTTTAACATGGAAGACTTGTCTTTTGTTGTCAATTTAAGTGACTCAAAACCACTAACATCATATTTATGTTGATTTGAAGTTCAAAAACATTCCATCTAGAAAATAAATGCAAGCCTAATTCAAAAAATCCACATGTAGAATCATAATTGATTTTTATCAGCAAAAATCCAACCCAAGCATTTCTAAACAATCAAATAAAAGTCAGAGAAGGATCATTATCCTATCGTATCAAGTGATCATAGTGTTATGGTGTCTTGTCAAAATTCAAAAATTTCCAAAGTGTGTTGAATTGAATAATAGTCAAATTAGATCATGTGTATCGTATAAATACTTCTAGATAAATTTTGAAAAAAACTAAAAATCACCACGTTTTCATGTCATATCAAAGTATATGCAAACCACGTGAGCGTGTTTGAGAATCTGTTGCTTCAACGCATTTCACTGTACGAAGTTGAAGCGGTATAAATGATTTTTAGGAGTTGTTTGTATATTGAAAAATGTTGGAAAAGAAAATGATGGAATATTAAAAATGACGTAAAGAAAAATAATAGAAAGTAATAAAAATTTAAAAAAAATTAATGTATTTGTGTATAGAATAGAAAATGATGGAATTTAAAATATGTGTATTTGTGTACAAAACAAAAAATAACGAAAAATTATAAAATATAAAATATATATGTTTATTTATAAAATAAAATTATTGGAATTAATATATTAAATATTTTTTGTATTTATCTGCAAAATAAAGAATAAAAAAATTTGTTATAGATAATATAAGATAAAGTCATTTATGATAATTGTTACAATATATAATACATTTTATACATCTTTATTGTTCTACATATCTCTCATAATATTAATTCTCATCTATTAAAGATATAAATAATTTTTATATCAAAATTATATGTTAATATATTCTGTGATAATTCATATTTTCTTTTCCTTTATTTTCCATCAACTTTAAATATTAAAATGTTAGAAAACAGAAGAAAATTTTTCTTATATGCTAAGTGAAAATGGGGGAAAATAACTTTTTTAGGTACACAGACACCCCCTTAAATACATAGAATCTCTATAGTTTTGAGAATTGTAGATGATGGTGTAAATCGGGTGCCCATTTGAATCGTTCCCAAACGCTTCTCATGAATCCAATGCCCAATTATAAATTGAGAAGAATAAATCCATTATAATATTACGTAGATGTTAAGTGGGCCAGTTCCGTAGGGTTGGCACGGTCCAATATTTTAGGTTGCACCAGGCATCCATTCAATATGATCGGGCCATATTGAAATGACTTGTTCCCAATATGATTATCTTTTTTTTATAAAAAAACAATTGTACCATTGATTATCAACTTGAACTATTATAAAAGATTGTTCTGCAGAAATATTACAGGGGTATTTTTATTTCTCATTTTAAAAGATTTATTTATTTATTTAAAATAAGTTTAACATTTTAAAAAATTATTTTTAGTCGTAATTTTATCATTTAACAAAAGTTCTTAAATTTTTTAAAAATTAGATTTAAGCCCACCAATGGTCCAAAATACCCTGCAAGCCCGTACATACCCTCACCCTCTTTTCACTTCTTCATTGAAAAGTAAGCTAAGAAGAAGCGACTACTTTTTTCTTTTTATTTTTCAAAAGTGTAATTTTTTTTTCTTTTATCATGTATTTTTAATATAATGTGTTTTGAAATTTAAACTTCAATAAAGTAAAAATTCATTATTTTTTTAATCTAATTTTAAATAATATGATATCGTAACAATTTAGCATGAAAACATGACAAAAAGAATGACACAGATTTCTTGATTTTAAGTTTGAATTTCATATTATATTGAAATCAATTCATCTACGAAAAAAGAAAAAATATTTATAAGCTTAAATAAGTTAAAAAACAAAGGAGAGTGTTTTATAATCCTACGTGATTACAGACATTGGAATTTAATTTTTTGATGCGGAGCTCCGATCGCCGATCGACGGCGAGAAACTACGGAAGAATGTGAAGGAATGGTGGTCGTGTTCGGTTCATGGCGACTAGGCCTCTTCCATTGCGATCCTGATGCCACCGTCGTCGGTGAACAGCAACCTCAAAGCAATCTCGTAGGCCGAGAAGATGGCACCGTTCACCACGAACGCACGGGCGACGGCGGTCCCCAGCCCCCGCCAGAGAATTCCGGGACCTTCCTCCACCACGCTCTTCCGAAGGCAATCCACCACGCCGCCGTACTTGGCCACCCTGTCCGGCGTCTGCGCTTGGATCCGGGACTTGACGACGTCCAAAGGGTAGCAGCAGACCCAACTGGCGACCCCGGCCAGTCCGCCGGCAGTGAGCATCGTAGCGAGGCTCTCCCTCTCGCCCTTCCTGCACCCCGGGTGGAGCCGCTCCCTCACGTACTCGTACGTCCAGAAGTATGCCCCGTGCGCCGGCGAGTCGCGGAGCACCGTGACGGACAGGCCTCGATATATTCCCCTGACGCCTTCCTTCTGGAGGATGTTCTTGGCCACGTCTACCGGACCTTGACGGAAGGCTTCCCGGCGCTGGACCCCGGTTGTTGTCTGCAACTGGAGTCGGATCTTCACCAGCTCGACAGGGGTCAGTATCAGACTCTGGAGAGCACCGGTCCCCACGCCAGCGAGCGCCACGCTTCGGTAGGAAGGAGGCTCGTCTCTCTTGTTGGGTTCCAATGATCTCGACAGCAGAGCATACACCTGGAAGACCACCGCGTTCTGTAATACAAAATAAACACCATGGATTGATCAAAACCATTCTTCAAATATCCAGTGAAAGTTCTGTTGGGTTTATTTCCTCACCAGATCCTGAACAATTCGATTCAAATACCAGTGGATGATGTACCTGAAACGCAACAGAGGCCAGTGGGGCAGTCATGCCCCTGTAGAGAGCAGAGGGCCCTTCGGTCCTCACAATGCTTTTGAGCAACCCAAAGGCGGTGGCCCTGGGCCCGGGCTGCTGGAGACGAATCCTGAGGGTGTCGAGCGGGTGGCCGGAGATGACGCCAGCCATGCCACCCAACCCACCGGCGACGAACTCCCTCCCCCAACTGCTCGCGAGGAATTCCGGCCAGAACTCCATCCTCCCATTCCACGGTCCCAGAAACCCAACCTTCTCCTCACCAAGTGCTCGGCACCCAGGCGGAGTCGGCGCCGGCAGGACACGGTGGAGGGCAAGCAAGATCAAATGTCCTTACGAAACGATTGGGCACCATCCACATAAAACAGAACACCCTCTCTTTTTTGTGTGGACTCACCGCCACAACCCTTTAAATCAGACGTCGTCGGCTTCCTATGTTTGGGAACTCGTCTGTCCCTTTCCATGAGCCGTGCCGTCCGGTAGAAGAATATATTGGTGGTGGGGGTTCTGTGGGTGGGAAGGCAGGGACGGATGGTGCGCGAGGATGTTGATGCATCCATTGGCAGAGGCGGCGGTGACGGTGGGAGGCAGCCAAAGCATTCCCCAATCATGGAGGGAGGTGGCCGGCGGCAGACGGCAATGGTGATGCCACAATTGTTTTCTAAACAGCGATATATTTCTTTTTTCAGTAAAATGTCAGGGTTATAATTTAATCATTTTTAATAAATATCTAACTTTAAATTATCACCGTATGATATTATTTTTTAATAAATAGCTAACTTTGATGTCTAACGCTTGTCTAATTTTTTTTTATGTTAAACAATTTTTTAAAAATAAAATTATGGCGACACCAAAAGCATGGCCCAAGTGAGTCAGACATTCAAATCATTTACATAGGGTATTAAATTAAAAATGTTTATATTACATTTTAGATACATTAACTTAAAATATATTTAGAATAAAAATTATATTAAAAATAAATGCTTTTAAATGTCATCTCACTAACTGTCATCAAATTTTAAGTTAATGTATTAAAAATATAATATGAAGATAAGAAAATATCAAATATTGCTGTGTACGTTAAAAAATACTATGAATATCGGTAATGAATGAACGATTAGGATTAAATCCCAACATTGATCACTCACCCCTTTCCTCCGTTGTCGAATCATGATGGGTAGCACAATCAACCTTCGCCCTCTCTCCTTGCCTGTGGATCATGATTGGCAGGATGATCAATTTGAACACTTACATTAATTTTCGTTATAGATGTCGATAAGAAAAATATCCTTTACGAACATCTACATTATTTTTACCGTAAATGCCTCTGTGCGTTAACTGGATGATTAAAAAGAAAAAAATACACACCATGTGTTTTGATAATCACCCAAAGGAGGACAAGACGTGCACTTGCAAGAAAACTTCCCATCAAATCCCTTTTAACTTTTTCTTTGACGACAAACTACTTTAAGGTCTATTCTATTCGGCTTCACCAACTTGCATTAACTAACTTCCTTTCCTTTAGTTGATTTTAAATAAGACTCTTGGATATCAATGTAAAATGTCTGTGTTGTTGCCTATAGATGATATATGAAAATATGTTTTCAGATACCATCCATCATTCTCATTCTTCCGCTAAATAAATTGTAATGTACTTAAAATTTTGTATTTTTTTTATGATCAATGGAATAATATAGTTATTCTTATTTTGATGTAATTGATATCACGTAAATAAGATGTTTCGAGGTACAGATTATTAATTAATTCACGAAAGATTCTAACTCAATGCGCACATATTTTAATATGCCGTAAAAAAAACCACGGTAGGCATGAGCAAGATTGCAGTTTTTATACCATGATTTTAGAAATTTACACAAATGAGAACTTGAAGGTAGGGTTCACGGACGGCGACGAGTTGGAACAACCAAGGCAACTTCGGTTTCAACTTTAACATTGAAAATTAAAAATTCGGATCAAGTATGAGAAACGGCACAATCCGTGTCAGCTGTTGGATCAACCAAGGCATCTTCGTCGATGGTTGCTAAAGAGAATAATAACTGATAATAAAATTTTGTTTTTTTAATATATATATCATAAATAAAAACAAATTCTAATTCACACACCAGATGGGCCAAGGTTTCCCACTTTCTTATCTAACATGTCTAACATTTCTTGAGTTTCTAGAATTAGGGACAAGCTAACAAGGCAAAGCACCTTAGGCACAACTACTTGATGGAATAGTTAACTCCATAATCTGGATAGCTCTAGAATGATTAGTCAAAATTGGGGTTATTCTAACTAAGGCTTGTATCTCCTTTTCCATTTTAGATAATCTCTTCTCTAAATTGCCAGGCATAGCAGCATGTGGTACAAAATACTAGAACTCATGCTTATGGCCTCCTAAAACATCTGATGGGCTAGCACCAGACAACATTCCTTTTGAATTATCTTTAACATAATCTTGATTATTCTTAACATTCTCTTAAAGACATATGTTTTATTAAGATAAGTGAAAGTTATTTTTTCTTAATCTTCTAATGTTATTAGAATCTAGTTATATCCTATATATTTATCTAGAAAACAAAAATACTCTTAGCCTACTAATTTTTCTAACATTTAATATATAAAAAGTAAGGAAAAGTGGTCATTTCTAATTACATCATTCAACTTCCAGTAATCTATACATACTCTCTAACTTGATTAGATTTTTATGAATATCAAGTATTGACTTTCATTTCTAATGATTGTTATTCTAGATTTTTTTGGAACTATATGGACTGAACTCACTCATAAGCTAACAGAAATCGAATATATGACATTATTATCTAACTATTTCACTATTTCTTTATTACTTCTTTTAAGTTTGAATTTACTATTTTTTCAGGTATTTTAACTAGTTTAGTATTTTCTTCTAAATATATATAGTGACAACAAATATTTAAACTTAACCATTTTATATCAGTCATAGTCTATCCTATTGCTCCTTTATACTTTCTTACTAAGCCTTTTAATTTAGAAATTTGAT
This sequence comes from Cymodocea nodosa, assembly GCA_036874045.1. Lineage (NCBI taxonomy): Eukaryota > Viridiplantae > Streptophyta > Magnoliopsida > Alismatales > Cymodoceaceae > Cymodocea > Cymodocea nodosa. The sequence continues at coordinate 22,025,809 of CM072336.1, forward strand.
CTTCATTTAAACCTGATGTTGTGATTATAAGACAAGTTCTTTCTCCTTCCAAAAATCTGTATGTCAATTCAAGGGGTAAGAGTTTTAAATCTAGATGTTGACCATTAGAAGAAAAAGCTCCTAATTTTACATTCTCATCCAAAAAATTAGATTCCCTTTGTATTCCCTCTACGTCTCTACTCAGATCTTCATCTATATTTTTACTTCCTTCGAGATCTCTGACTCTAGTTACCTATTTAATTCTTCTTGAATTACATCTTCTAACACATCTCCTTCATCTTCTAGAAAGTTTATAGCATGTAAAGACATCTCTATTCCTTCCTCTCCTTTAGATTTGAAAATATTTAATTAAATGCCCTTATTACCATAAGCTAATTTCATAATTCTATTTTTGTAATTTATAATTGCCCTAGAGGTTGCTAGAAATGACATTCCCAAAATTAAAGATGTATTTTTATTTTAATGAATAACTTTTTGGAAATCTAAAATGACAATATCTATAGAATAAATGAAGTTCTTAACTTTAATCAATACATCATCTATTTTTCCTTTAGGGTACCTTATACTTTGATCTACTAATTGGATGACAGTACTAGTAGGACTCAAGTCTTCTAATCTTAAGGACGTAAATATGTCACTTAACATAACATTTATATCTACACCTAGGTCTATTAAAATTCTATCCAAAGTTGTATTACTTATTGTGCACGATATAATTGAAGTTCTCAGATCGAATATCTTCTTAAGAATCTAAGGTAAAAATAGAAAACTACTTTGATTTGCTAAAAAAACTTTTTTTTGACACTTTCTACTCTCTCTTCTTGGTACTTCAGTCCTTAAGAAATTGAGCACAATGTGACATCTTTTGTCATAAATCTAGAAGTGGAATGTTAACTTGAACTTTTTCAAAAATTTCTTAGAATTTTATCTTGTTCGTCTAGAAATTTTTGTTTTAATATTTTAGAATAATACACTAAAGATTGTGATTTAAGAGGTTCCTTTTCTTGTTCCAAATTAATTTCAAATTTTCCTTTATCTAGGTTTTTTTGTTGTTCAATTCCAATTTCATTTTCAAACTCAATTTTTTCTTCATTAATTTCTATGTTTTTAGATATTGTATTTTCATTTTTATTTTGAATATTATTTTCACTTGGATTTAACTTATTTTCTTTGTGAATTCTAGATGGCACATAAGTTCAAGATCTTAAAGTTACAAACATGTTTTCCAATTCTTTAGGAATTTCATGAATTGAATATGTTTTTACGTCTTTCTTAGGAGTTTGATCCATAATGGTTTCCATAAATTTTTTTGTTGAATTACATTCCTTAATTTCTATTTTATTGATAATTTCTTCTTGTTTTTCACGTTCACTTCTTTTGTCTTAACGTTTTGTAGTTTATGCACATTTTGAAGATTTGAATTTTTACTTATATTCTCTTGTTGATTTTTAATGTATTATACTTTCATTGTAAATTCATCAAGTGAATTAAGTTTTCTTTCTAGAGTATCTAGAACTTGTTTATGCCTATTTCCTATCAGGAAAGGAAATAGTGGGACATGTAGGAAATTGTAGGAAATGGAAATGGCAGGATATGATAAGAAATGTAATATTATTTGTGCATGCTGGGAAATAATAGAAAATTATAGGAAATGAAATGTTGTTTGTGCACGTCAGGAAATGACAAGAATTCTAATATTATGTTTGTATACTTGTAAGAAATAATTAGAAATACATTGACTAAGAATTTTTAAATTATTAAATATTACATTTTAAATATAAAATATTTAAATTTAAAAAGAAAAATTATAAATAATGTATTATATAGAAGATGCAAGTTATGAAATATCTTTTTCATCAAAAATTATAATTCATTATAAGTAGTTCTCAAATAAAAAAATTCACATATTATTTCTTTTCGACATAGAATACATAATTTATTCACGTAATACATTAGCTATTTTTTTCGTTGATCTACACTCAAATTAATACTACAAGATATACTTTCTTCTTCAACATGAATAGGTGATTCTTCTTGTAGATTATCAACATTTTCTCCAAGTAATTCATCTACAAATCTTCAAGTAAATCTTTATGATCTACTCTTCTAATAAATTGTGCAAGAGAAAACATGTTATTACTATCTTCACTTGTGTTTGAAACAGATATGGCATGTATCCTTGTAAAATGGAAAAACAATGTTTAATTACTCCAAATGTACATTCAATTACATTCCTCAATTGTAAATGTTTGTAATTGAAGTTTTCAATTGCATTATTTGGAAGTCGATTCTGATCATATTCTGATAAATGATATCATACGCCTCAATATGGAGAAATAAATTTAGGATGATTTGGAAATCCTACATCAACCAAATAATATTTACCTACAAAAAATATACTACAAGTAATATTCACATTAGTAAAATAGTATGGCCACTTGTTAAAATTGAGTATGAGAAAAAACTAGTAAGATCATAACATCTTAAAATAGTATGAGAATAAATAAAGTTGTGCATGGAAGGAAAAAATGCTATGTTAAACATCTGAACATGGTAAGATCATAGGTTGGGTTGAACTTCATGACAAAAAAGTAATTCTCAAAATGGGTTTGATCTTCACTAACAAGCCAAGCATACAAATGAAAATGAACGAAGAGCTAGGCTAGATTTCTTAAAAGGTGTATTTTCAAAAATATATATATAATGATGAATTTGCTAGCTTGTTTAATAACAACATTATGGTTAAAATAGTATGCAAACACTAATAAAAAACAAGCTAATGAGTTGGAGTGCAAAACAGAGTACACATGAACAAGGTATGGAGTGCAAAATAGTATGGCCACATGAACTATATCTATTAATAACAAATGTTTTACAACATTTATAACAACAAACAAGCATTCAAATCACTACCATTTTAGGCTTGAAAATGAGAATTACACTATACAATCACTTTTTGCAAAATTAAAGCAAGATTAATTAGACATATATTTACTTACATATCACCAATGATACTATACTTCAACGAAATCTTAACATATATTTACTTACATATCATATATTGAAGAAATATGATCAAAGCAAGAATAATCAGACATGCCATGAAGCATATCAATGGAGATATTTGAAAAATGTTATTGAACTTTTAATATCCAAACAATAATGGCAGGTGTATTGTTGTGAAAAGTTAAATCAAAAACTTGTCTATTAGGCGATGCCAGAAAACTTGTTTGATTTGTTTTTATGCTTATATTAATAAATTCTTTTAGAAGTAAACAAACAACTTTTCACACAAATTAGATATTAAATCCAATTTGTATTTTTAACTACAAGTGCACAATGTATATTTTATTTGTGTGCAAGTACAGGTTGATCCCATAGAGATTGAGTAAGAATTGTGTACTATTTTTATTTTTATATTGGAGTTACAGTTAACTCAATAGGCTTAGTTCGTAGAGTTATGGTTAACTCAATGGACTAACCTCGTGGACTTAAGTTAACTCCATGAACCTACCTTTCCAGTTAAATACTGTTATTCACAAAGAAATTCGGCCAACCATTGGGCGGTTCCATAGAATGTAAATAACATCAATTAAGTTCTTTAATGTTAGTTAATCTGAGATTTGTCATTAAACAACACTAACATTCAGATATTTCAAACAATAACCATTAAAGTCTTTAAGTATCTAGGACAAACTAATTTCAATAAACAATAAAACTATTTTCTATTTTCTGAATCAAATAAACATAAAACATTCACAATACTAACAATGATAACATTAATCACGATACAAAACAAACAATACAACACTTTAATACTAAATATAAACACAGATAATTAATTTTTTTTGGTATTTTTGTTTTGATATATTCCTAAAGATGAGTGAAAGGTGAAATGTAAAAATCTCTATTGACAATAAAAACTTCTGTCACTATATGTGACGCGATTACACCACTGAAAACTTAATCACTTACAATCTTACCTCTTCTCCCTCTAGAATTGCGAACCAAGAATTGTAAGTTGATCTCCTCTTCAGCATACTGGCATCAACCCGAAACCAAGGCTAGAAACTTTACAATCTCTTGAGATATGAGTTGGTGCTTAGTGAAAATGGTTTCCCTTCCTACAACGCGATCACTCCTCATAGTGGTTGTCAATCACTATATTTGACTCAGAATCGACCTGACATTTGGAAAGTATCTTCACAAACCTCCAATGGTTGGTGATTTTGGTGGTGGTGTGGAGCTTCAAGGAACTTCTAACGCTTCTTATAGTTAGCGCAGTTCTCCACCTCTCTCCCCACCACAATTTCTTCACTTCTCTCCTCTTCTTTTATATTTCTTTTAGCAATAACTGTTTCTACTTAAATGATCGGTTGGATTTCCTTCATTCATATCAACGATGGTGATTTCTTCTTCATTCCACGAGTGAATTCCTATATGATACGTGCAATCGTGGTTTTCCTTTGAATTTTCTATTTCTGCAACTATTATAGTGGCATGTTAGAAAATAAATAGCCTATGGAGTTAGTGTAACTCAACGGACTTACTTCATTGATTTAACTATAAAACATGTGCAAATAAGAAATAACTTATAAGCTTACAACACTAACACAATGCATTACCTTAATGTATATTCAAGTAACTCAACGCGTATAGTTATGATAACTTAACGAGTTATACATGTGCAGCTCACGTGACATAATAAAACATTTAAATTCAACACATGCATAATTCTAACTTAACGAGTTCAGATGTACAACTTACAGTTTTTACTCGCTAACTTAACAAGTTCTCACATGATTTTTTTACACTTTTAAACCTGTAACTTAACAAGTTGGCATGTGATCTTTTCCCAAAAAAAACACTAACTCAACAAGTTATTACTGTGCACCTGTACATGATATAAATATGTGCAACTAAAATAGATCATGCTTAATACTATAAAACCACACTTAAATCAGGTTTTTAGATCACGACATATGTCCTTAGTAAGTTTTATGATAAAAAGATATTTTGGATACTTAGGAATTAAAAAGCTCATAATTCTCTAACAATTCAGAAATGTACTTAATTAACATTAATTTCCTGAAATTATGCAGATTCTTTCATTAAGGCATATAATAGTGCAATTATAACATAATGGCTTAATTCTCATATGTTAAGCTAAATATTATGAAATTAACCATCATTTAACCGTTAATATTATGCACTTTTTCTTTCTAAATAACAGGTATAAGAAAATCAGATATGATAAATAGAAGAATAACAATGTTATTGTAAAAATCTAGATACCATAATCTAGTAAAATAGTTCTACTTATTGACAGAAAGGTGCTCAAGAATGCATGAGGAGATCGCCAGAAGCACAATGACATCCTATTGTCGATAGTGAGTGGGAACTTGTAGGAAGCTTTCGATGACAAAGAAATAGATAATGAAGGAAACTTTCAGCAGAGATCCTTCACTATCAGGAAGAAAATCAGAAGCAACAAGCTTGGGGGAGTGATCGGAACACGTTTAGTCAGGCAATAGTGTGTGAACGTTCCATTGAATAATGGAGACAATCCATCGAAAGGAGGACTAGAGGCAAGACGTCTTTTAGAAAACATATCACGTAAGGTCAAATGGCAACAGATTCAGCACACTAGAGGCAAATAACGTGTAAGGCGTAAGCAACAAATTTAGTGAGGGCATCCCTAGCCAATGGCGAAAGCTAAAAAAGGGTGAGATGGGCGAGACACGTAGCAAGCAACACATTGGAGGGCTTGCTACTAACGATCAAGCACATGAACAAACCAAACAATGTTAGAGGCGATAGAAGATTGGGCGAGAGTGAATGATCAATAGTTAGGGCGTTGCCAAAGGGGGGAGGGCAGAAAATGAAAATCGTTGAGCTTTTATACAAGGGTAATGAGGGGAAACCATTTCTTTTGGTTTCTTGGTTGCACAAACAACTTATACAATAGGTAATGGGGGAAAATGACTTCATTTCCCACTACATTATGTCATTTTCCTCTATTGCCTGGTGGCACAAACTCCCTCCTAGTCTCATTTCATCCATTCTTTGGTCAAATCTTTTCAAATTTTGCTCAATTTCATAAATATAATTTATCTTGGGGTCAGAATGATTTTCATTATAGTTTAATTGGTTGACATCTTAATTATAATATATGTAATCTTCTAGTCTAGTAAGTTATTAATCTAATCTATTTAAGCTTTGTTCAAGGTAGTCAAAATTTTCTCCTCTAGCACACCTATCCTCATTTTCTCATTCTCTCGATACATTTCTAATCATGAAATGACTATTGGTTAGGTATATTATAGGCATGTAATAATCATTTCTATTATATTGAATATAATTTATTTATTACTTTTATTGTCCAAATACTTGTAAATATCTAAACTTCAAACAATCAATAGTGTCATGACCTTCTAAATTGTAGAATTCACATATGTTAACTTCAAGTCTAATAAATCTACGAGCATACACATATGTCATACTCCAAATGATAAATTCACATAACACCTTATATGCTATAAAAACAAAACCTAGTGTTTTCTGATTTCTAATTTTCACTACCTAACAACGATACTAAAAAACTTGTCTTGTCAACTTAAACTAGTTTTTCTAAGGAAACAAGTAATTCCCAAACGAAATTTAAATTTAGTAAATTTATTCATTTAATTTACTACAAGTGCACAACGTCAATCGTAAAAAGTATGAAAGAACAAGTTGAACTATAATGAGTGATTAGAATCAAATTTTAGGATGCTTTGAAATGGGTGTAGTGTTTTACTAATGAAACCTCTTACTCCATTGAGTTATTGCTTAACTCAACGGATTAAGTTCATTGAGATAACAAATAACTCAACAAACTACCCTTATTGAATTACAGATAACTCAATGAGTAGGTCTGTGACTTACTCTTACTACAATTGTTTGCACTTGAATTTGGTCATTCATTAAGTGATCTCAGAGAATGCAAATAACACACTTACGCTCTATGATTGCTACTTATATCAAATTTAATAACAAATAGATTTAGCATCCAAATGAACTTAAATAACAATCATTCAAAGTACGATTTCAAATATTTAAACTAACTAGTTTCAAAATAAAGTCATACAATTTTATATTGGACTGAAATAAAATAAATACACAACATTTAACAATTATGAATAAACAATACAAACACAGAAAATAATAAATATGTGGATGTAAACATAAATGCTAATGTTCCTTAAGGTGGGCGATTAATGAATGGTAATCTCTCTATTGAAAATCAAAGACCTCCAACACTATATGCGATGTGGTTACACCTCTAAAAATTTAACCACTTACTATCAAGCACTCCTCTCCCTACTAGATTGCAAACCTAGACTTTCGTAAGATAATATCCTCTTCAGCAAATCGACGTCAACCCAACACCAAAGCTAAAAGCTTTAATCATTTTCTAAGAGATAAATTGGTGTTTGGTGGAGAAACATTTCCTTCCTATGATGTAATCACTCTTTCGCAATGGTTGTTAGTCACCACAGTTTGACTAAAATTGACCTGACTCTAGAAATTATCTTCACAAACCTCCGTTAAATAGTAGGTAGCGATGGAAGAAATATATCTCAAGGAACGTCTAATAATTTCTATAGTGACCACGACTATTTTTTCCCTCTTCCTTTCGTCAATTTCTTTCAATCCTTTTATATTTCTTTTCAATAACGACTGCTAGCATCAAAATGATTAGTTGAATTCTTCTTTCATGTGCATCAATAGTTCTAATTACTTTTTCATTTCACAATAAAGATTATAGGTGTGAATCATGCAATATAGTTTTCCTATGCAATTAGTGTAACTACTCATAATTGTGCATTAGATACAATAACTAGTCTATGAAATAAATATAACTCAACAGACTAATTCTATTAAGTTAACTACTAACTCAACGAACTATCTCTATTAAGTTACATGGTAACTTAATGAACATCGTTTAATCCTGTAGTTCAATAATATAATAGAATAATTTATATAAATACTATACAAGTGTAAATAACATTTAATAATATACATAAGGGAAAATTTACAATAATTCTGAAATGATACTTAATTAACATTAATTCTTTCAAATTATGTATATTCTTCAAGTAAGCCTTATATTTAAGTAAATATAACATACTAAGCTAATTCCTATTTGATAAACTAAATAACATGTTATTTAAACATTCATTAAATTCTAATATTATATATTTTTTAATTCTAAACAGTTAGTCATTTGTTTTATGATGTGTGTGAAAATGTACCAATTTTCTATTTAAAAGTCTTAAGTGTTGTAATCGTTTTTACGACGATGATATAATACTCCACTTTTCCCTTCTTCTTCTTCTTTTTCTCTGTTTTTTTCTTCGATCAACCATTCATTCTTCCTGCTTCAATCACAGGTTTGGGAAGGAAAATCACGTCGATTTCTTCTTCTCTCCAATCTTCGATGGTTTTGCTCTCTTCACACTCCAACAGTTTGGAGTGGCAATGCTTCCACCCTCACTGTTGCCCCTCATCTTGTATTTCATACTCACACGTAACACAGCAGGGTTGACCATCATTTCATTTGCATGTCTCCTCAAAATTTCAGCTCGTCGACCTCTTCACCAAAGCTTTGTTGAAGAATTGCTTTCAGCATCTCCGAAGTAAACTCTCACCAGCTTCCGCCACGTTTGAGGGGGCATGTGAAACATTGTTTATGTGTATCATTAATGTCCATAATACTTGTATTCAGTGGCTTTTGGTGTTTACACTTTCTTTCAATGGATGGAAGCACCCATTGATTATAAATACATAATGGAGGTCCGACTGGAGAGTTAGGCCAGTTACTCATCTTCCATTGCGTCTGCTAACTAAAAATCTCCATCTCAACTAAACCAACCTAAGTGTACAGTGTTGTGTTCAGAATGAAATCTGCCACCCATCTTGAGTTACCTCACCGACGAGATAGATAGATTGATTGATTGATGTGTTGTCCAATATATGTAAATAAAGTTTCAGTTTATATATGTGGAGTCTCTTGGCCATTATTTGTTTGGTTGAAAATCAATAATTGTTCATGTCCATCTTAAGGCTACATCATTTTAGTCAAAGTTGCGTTACAGGTTAATTTCAATATGTTACTTTTATAGATAGTATGTAAAAAGGTTATAATTTAGCATATGATGATATAAAGAAAATAGAGTTCTTTTCTTCACTTTTCATTTCTTGTGAATTTTTTTAAATTCTTAACTTAGTTACTTTTTAACGAGGGTAGGTATATATTAACTACTAAGTACAAACTCACCTCATTGAAAACCATAAAAAGCCTAAGTACCTCTTATGTTAGAGGTCTTGATGTTCATGATCTGTCAATGGTGATGATACTCACAATTTTATTTTTGATAAGATTAAAAAAGTATTTTCGTTCATACAAAGTACAACACAAAGTAATATTTTTATTACAACACAAAGTAATCTTTTGTGTTCGTAATCTTTTTATTTTACTACTAAAATTGTCGAAAATAAAATCTACAGTACCACTCCTTCGTACTAAAACTCACTCTAAACTAAAACAAATACGACGTCGTTTAAAATATCGATTTCATAAACTGATCAAGTGCCAGAGCAGACGATCCACCGTCGCCCAACGCCTCCTCGGCGGCGCGCTTCGCCTCCACGCACCTCCTCTTGAGCTCTTCACCTTCCTCCGACTCCATCAGCTCCCTCACCCTCCTCTCCACTTCCTCGGCCGTCACCAACTCCTCGTCGTACCCCTTCATGGCCATCGCTAACTTCAGGTCGTCTGCCACCAGCACCCTGTTCAGTCGCTGCTCCGCGTACAGCGGCCACCCTACCATCCCTACCCCGGCGCAGACGCCCTCCAACACCGAGTTCCAGCCGAGGTGCGTCACGAAACCCCCCACCGCCTCGTGGGCCAACACGGCCACCTGCGGCGCCCACGACCTGACGACGAGCCCCCGGCCTCTTGTACGGTCCGAGAAGCCCTTTGGTAGGAGCGTCTCCAGGTCGGGCTCGGGCGGGGTGGAGTACTTCTCCGACGGATCTGGGTTTGGTGGGCTCTTGACGACCCACAGGAACCTTTGCCCGCTGTTCTCGAGGCCGACTGCGATCTCCTGGAGTTGCTCCTTTGGGAAACGCCCGAGGCTTCCGAAGCAGAGGAAGACGACACTGCCCTTTGGTTGCGAGTCCAACCATTCCAGGCAATCGTGGCCTTTTTCCCGGCCTCGCTCCGAGATTATCAACGGCCCGACGCAGTACATCGGTGGCACGGAGCCATTGTCGCGGATTGCCTGGACGGCCCATCGTTCCAACGACTCGAACGTGTTGACGATTATGCCGTCGACGGCGAAATAGCATTTGATCTGCTCGAGGCAGCCTGCAAATATTTCCTCAGAAAAAAGATGTTAACTGACAGAGGAACGCGACCATGATGTAGTATATAGATCGGGTAAGTTGGATCGACCACACCTTTGTACGAGTCACTGTTCCGATCGAGCATCGGAAGAGGCATGTGGTTCGCCGGGATCGGCAAGGTACCGGGGACATCGACCGGAGAGTCTCCGAGATCATTGAAGCTCTGAGTGGTGGCGGAGTGTAAGGTGGGTAAGTGGAGGAAAACGGCGAGGGTGGAGGCCGCGGACGTGAAGAAGATGTACACCGGGATGCCCTGCGTCCTGCCGACGTCCACGGCGGTGGCCACGAACATATCAACCACAAGCGCCTTGGGGCGGACGGGGAGGGTGGAGAGGTAGGAGAGGATGTTGGGTCTGGAAAGGCGGATGAGCTCGAGCTGTAGGGCCTCATGGTTGTCGGGTTGTGGGTAGTGGGAGAGGTCGACGGGGGGGAGTCGGTGGAAGTACACAGAGGGATTGGCGGCGGCGATGGAGGAGAGGAAGGCGGCGCTGGCCTCGGCGTTGAAGGGCGAGTCGAGGACCGCCACCGTGACATGGAGGTTGTAGCGGCGTAGGAGGTGCTTGCCAAGCTCCACCATGGAGACCATGTGGCCTATCCCCGGCGAAGGGTAGAGGACGACGGAGTCTCCACCTTCTGGCTTCTTCTCGCTCACCATGCCGACCAGCAACAACGGTACGAGAATTGCGCCGTTCACTCGACCAACCTTATTTAAGGGATTTTTTTTGTCTTTTGTAAGATTGATATTTAGAATTTTATCATTAAAAATAGTCTTCTTCTTTTTCTTTACAGAAACTTTATTTTTGCTACTTTTAAATTAAACTTCAATACTATATTTAAAGGTCTTAAATTGGTCTGGTAGATTTATTAGAAAGAGAAAAAATAATAAGATCTTTAATCGCTCCATTATGAATATTATCTTAATATTTGATAATATTAAATAGTTATCTAGATAATCTTGCTGCAGATCCGATGCGGAAATATTTAAAATCAAAGTGGAAGTGGGAACCACCTGGCTGCGATTACACCGTCCTGAGATCCTCTTCCCCTAATCCTAATGGCTCTACCTTTAGATGTTGGAGTGAAATTATAGAAAAAGAAGAAAATAATTAGCCCTTTTCATATATTATTAAAGTAGCCACCTCACGTGCATCTACTCTTCAATGCATAAAATAAACGTACATCTACTCTTCAATGCATAAAATAAACGTACATCTACTCTTCAATGTATAAAATAAACTACAAATAAGAAGATGAAAGGTTAGAACAGTAGTATTACGTTAACAATATAAAGATTAAAACTTGACTAATATATGATGGATATTTTCATTTAATATGATCAATTCTTTAAAATATTACTTGTTCTAGTTTACCATTTAGATAGATCTTTACCTTTCCCATCTCCACCATCCTAATTAAAGAAGTTCTTTTATCTTTTATATATGAAATGTTAGAGAAATTAACAAAATAAAAATATTTTTATTTACTAGATAGATATTCAAGATATAATCAAGTTATAGAAGCATTAGATGATCAAGAAAAAATAAATTTCACATGTCTTAATAGAACTTATATTTTTAAAATGATGTCATTCGGATTATGTAATGCAATAGCCACATTTCAAATGTGTATATAGAGCATATTTATTGAAATGACTGAAGGTTTTTTAAAAATATTTATGGATTATTTTACTGTATATATAACTTCATATGAAATATATTTAAACAATTTAAACTAAGTATTAAAATACTGTGTGGAAAAGAATCTGGTTCTAAAATGAGAAAAATGTCACAATAAATTGTCTTGGGACATGTTTCAATGAACGGGTTGAAAGTAGATAGAGCTAAGATAGAAGTAATTTTTAATCTACTAAAACCTACATCATTAAAAGATATTATATCATTTTTAGGACACACAAGATTTTATAAGAGATTTATTAAAGATTTTAGCAAAATAGTTAGATCTTTAATTAATCTATTAAAAGATGTTTCATTTAACTTTGATAATAATTGCAAAAAAGTCTTTTTCAAGCTTAAAACTAGCTTAATTTCTAACTCCTATAATTCAATCAACTAATTAGAGCCATCCATTTGAATTAATGAGCGATGCATCTAATTTTGTTGTAGGAGTAGTGTTGGGACAAAAGATAAAGAGAAATCTCTTAGAATGATTCATTATGCAAGCAAAACTTTAAACGATACTTAAGTTAATTATACAACTACTAAAAAAGAATTATTAACTGTTGTGTTTGTGTTAAAAAAGTTTAGATCATATTTGATAAGAGCTAATGTAATAGTATACATAGATCATTCAGCTTTAAAACACCTAATAGCAAAGAAATAGACTAAACCTAAACTGATTCGGTGGATATTATTACTGCAAGAATTTGATCTAGAAATTAAAGATAAAAAGGATGTGAAAATGTAGTAGTAGACCATTTATCAAGATTACAAATAGAAAAATCAAATATTGAAATTAAAGATAATTTTTTTGATGAACAATTAATGATCATAAACACAATGTCTTGGTATGTAAACATAGTTAACTACTTAGTTACAGGTTTAACACCTAAAAATTGGAATAAACAAGATAAGAAATTATTCTTTTCAAAAGTGAAATATTACTATTAAGAAGACTCATACTTATTTAAGAAATGTCCTAATTTAGTTTTAAGGAGTTGTGTTCCAAAAACTGAATATTAGAGTATATTGTCTTTCTACCATGATCAAGTATGTGACTGACATTTTGATTTAGGGAAAACTATTGTCAAAATTCTCTAATATGGATTTTACTAACCAACATTATTTAAAAATACTCATAAATACTTCTTAAGTTGTTTTAGATGTCAATAAATATGAAAGATATCAAAGAAGAATATGATGACTCTAAATCATATTGTTGAGTTTGAAATCTTTGATGTGTGGGGAATAGATTTTATAGGACAATTTCCTATGTCTAATCAATTTAATTATATATTGTTGGAGGTGGATTATGTATTTAAATAAATAGAAGTTATTCTTACAAAAACTAATGATAACAAAATAGTAATACATTTTATAAGAACTAATATAATTACTAGATTTGGAATACCTAAAGCTATTATTAGTAATAAAGGAACTCATTTCTATAATAGAAGTTTTGAAGCCTTAATTAAGAAATATGGAGTAAATCACAAAATAGTAACATTATATCGTACGTAAACAAGTGGACAATTAGAAAGTACAAATAAACAAATTAAGTTAATCTTAAAAAAAGTAGTAAATCCTAATAGAAAAGATTAGCCTAATAGACTAATAGATGCACTTTAGGCTTATAGAACTACTTATAAAATAAGTTTAAGTATGTCACCTTTTAAGATAGTATATGGAAAAAGTTGTCATTTACTAGTTGAAATTGAATATAAAACTTATTGGGTGTTAAAAACTCTAAACACTAATTTAAATCAAGCTGCTGAAAATAGAAAAATATAATTAATTGAATTAGAAGAATTTAGGAATGAAGCTTATTCAAAAATTGTAATAGAAAAGAGAAAATAAAGTTTTGACATGACAAGAAAATTATTCTAAAAACTTTTGAAATAGGATAAGAAGTATATCTTTACATGACAAGATTTCATAACTATCCAGGAAAATTAAGATTTAGATGAGCAAGACCTTACATAATTCAAAATATTTATTATTATGGAGATATTGAAATTAAAAATCCTAAAAATTAGAATATATTTAAAGTAAATGGACAAAGACTTAGATCTGTTCTGAAATTTTCAAAAAATTCCTTTGGAATTATAGAATAAATAAGAGTAGAGGACTACTCGAGTCCTATAAAGTAAATATATATATATATATATAATTATTATTTTAATATAGTAACGGTCTAACTGAAAGAAATTATCGGTTTTACTGAAGTAAGAAATTAAAAGAAAATTTTTGTAATAGTCACATCGAAAGGATCTATCAATCTAATCGAAATTAAAAAAAAAAAAATTATATATTAAGTAAAAGTGTTGTTCTCATCGAAACATGATATCGGTTCAACCAGGTATAAAAAATTGTAATTTTGATTCGACCGAGGATGTACAACAGTTTGACCGAAGTTAAGAAAATAGTAAAATCAAGAGTCGGTAAAACCGAAGATTCTTCAATATTGACTAAATAAAAATTATTATTAGTTATAACTTTACAAGAGTTCCATTGAGTTAAGCTTAACTCAACGAACTTACTCCATTGAGTCTAGGATAAGTTAACGAATTTACTCTGTTGAGTTAAATGTAACTCAACAGAGTACTTAAGGTAAGTCCACAGATTTAGTCCGTGAAGTTAACTGTAACTCCACAGAGTAGTATATGTTAGTAGCAATAGATTGCACGAGAAATGACCCAATTACTCGCCAAAAACTTAAGGTTTATTTAGACTAAATCTTAAGATTTGGGGGCATTATCCACAGAAATCATTTAGTACTTAAAATAATAAAGATTAGAGTCGTTTTGTTACGTTCAGTAACACCATGAAGGCCAAGATGACGTAAGACTTTTGGGATTCCATTGACACTACAAGATTTCTAAGAGAGTCAGAGGAATGACATACAAGGTAGAGAATTAGAAATACCACTAGGGAAAAATAGTTAGAAAAGGTAGAGGTTGACCTCTCTTTTTTTACGAAAGTTTTAGTAGATTTAAATGTCAGAATACCTACAATAATGGAAACAAGAATATGAGTGGTAATAAAAACTACTGTTAATAGGGAGAGAAGAATCAAACCAAACAATGAGGTTGCTTTAGAACTTATTAAACGCAAGTTCAGACTATGGTTCATATGAACTATAGCTGCACATACGAGGATTTGACATGAGCAACAACGAAGAGAATAAACAGAAGAACCTGTAGAAATAGAAAGTAGGATTATATGAGGTTTGTGTTTTATTGCATCTATATTAATGAAATACATATATATACTGTGTTGAAAAGAAAAAAATAAAGAGAAAAGAGAAAAACTTTGAAAGTTTATTGATTTGTTTGATCATGAGCTTTTTATACTTGAGTAGATAGGTATGTAAGTATTGTTGACCTAAAAAATGACTCTTTAAATCTGGCAACTTAGGATCCTAATCAGATATGAGATTGTTGACTGAAAGCTCGATACATAAGTACATTAAAAAGCTCTTATATGATTCAAGCTTTTCAAATTAACTTTTAAAGTAAAAATATGCATATACTGTTCTAAAAAGATGAAAGTATTTTATTAAAATACAGATATCTTTTAAATCAAGTATATTCTTTGTTATTTATGATTACTAAAGTATGAATCTAGAATTAGACTTTTGAAGTTATTTATTTGAGATACAATTCATTAATGTTCTTGTTTTAATCATATTGAGTTAAATTGTATTTTGATTCGTATGTAGTTGAAATTTATTCTGGAAATCATATTAGAAAATTCAGAATAACAGATGTTTGAAAAAATTGATAGTGTAACTACCACCTATTTTATGTAGTGTATTTTGTATGTAAGTTACGTATATTTGTAATATATTTGTAGAGGGAGGAGGAAAAATAATGTTAAATTAGATTATTGAATTATATAGAATATCTTTATATTAATCTAATCTTAGTATTCTAAAGATACAAGAGGAAGAAATATTTTTCATAAGGAATACTGATTTATGAAGAAAAGAAATAGTTCTAGCACTTTAGAAAGACCTATTAACTAGATCATATTAGTTTGCTAAGAGATTAGCAAAAGTTAAGTATGGAGGAAGTGTTTAGACTTAAAAAGTGCATAATATTAATGGTTAATTACATTATATTTATATAAGATCGTTGTATCACAAGAAGGGGGTGAATTGTGCCTTTAGTAATTAATATTACTAGTAGATAAAACA
This sequence comes from Cymodocea nodosa, assembly GCA_036874045.1. Taxonomy (NCBI): domain Eukaryota; kingdom Viridiplantae; phylum Streptophyta; class Magnoliopsida; order Alismatales; family Cymodoceaceae; genus Cymodocea; species Cymodocea nodosa. The sequence continues at coordinate 22,042,135 of CM072336.1, forward strand.
AAAGTACAAAACAATTGTAAATAAAATTCTAATCTTTATAAACTTTAAAGAAAAAATTTACAATTTCTTTTTAGCTCAATTCCTTTCTTGTTGGTTTTGATACGGTAATGTCTAATATACAATTCAAAAAGAAAATGAAATCATTATTCTAATTTAATTTTGAATTATATAAAACCTGATCTTTATGCACATAGCTCATTTTCCTTTTTTTTGCTCAACTTCTGTATCTTTTTTTCCCTAATTGTCAAATTTCCAAACTTCTTGCATTTTCAGCTCTTTTTTTGAAATTACTTGGAATTTCGAACTTCTTCTGATGTTGGAGAATTTTTCTGGATTTGAAATTGGGATTGGATAAGCAAACTTGATATTTGAGATTGGGATTGGGGATGATCGTGATGCAACTCGTACTCTCTATTTATAATAGTTGAACTATGACTTCACATTCAACATGTTCATTCACTTAATCCATAATCCACGTACTAATTTCAAATTCAAATTTTTTCATGATTTCCACTGTCTTTCTGAATTCCACTATGTCCACTCTCTATTTTGAATTTCCACTATCTCCACTATCATTTTGAATTTCCACGATTTCATATCGTAGATCTACTGAAACTTTATCATCTTAGAAATTTGTAGAATATCTTCTAAGTCACCGCTTGTTTAGGTTGGAAAACTATTTGATTTGTTTTTATGCTTATATTAATAAATATATTTTTTTTGGAAGTAAACAAACAACTTTTCACACAAATTAGATATTAAGTCCAATTTATATTTTTAATTGCAAGTGCATAGTGTATATTGTATTTGTGTGCAAGTACAAGTCGATCCCACAGAGATTGAGTAAGAATTGTGTATTATTTTAATTTTTATGCTAGAGTTTGTATATATTCAATTAAGCACTTCGTTGAGTTACTGTTAACTCAATGGACTTAGTTCATGGAGTTACAGTTAACTCAACAGACTAACCTTGTGAACTTAAGTTAACTCCATAAACCTACATTTTCAGTTAAAGACTGCTATTCACAGAAGAATTCAGCCATCCATTAGGTAGTTTCATAGAATATAAATAACATCAATTAAGCTTTTAATATTAGTTAATTTGATATTTGTCATTAAGCAACACTAACATTTAGATATTTCAAACATTAATAATTAAGATTTTTAAATATCCTGTACGAATCAATTTCAATAAACAATAAAACTATTTCTATTTTCTGAATCAAACAAACATAAAACATTCACAATACTAATAATGATAACATTAATCACGATACAAAACAAATAATACAATACTTTAATACTAAATGTAAATACAGATAATTAGTTATTTTTAGTATTTTTGTTTTGATATGTTTATCAAGATGAACGAAAGGTGAAATGTAAAAATCTCTATCGATAGTAAAAACTTTTGTCATTACATGTGATACGATTACATCACTAAAAATTTAATCACTTACAATCTTGCCTTCTCTCTCTATAGAATCGTGAACCAAGACTTGTAAGTTGATCTCCTCTTAAGTATACTAGCATCAACCTGAAACCAAGGCTAGAAGCTTTACGATCTCCTAAGATATGAGTTGATGCCTGTTGAAAATGGCTTTCCTTCCTACGACACGATCACTCCTCACAATGGTTGTCAGTCACCGTGTTTGGTTTGGAATCAACCCAACATCCAGAAAGTATCCTCATAGACCTCCAATGGTTGGTAATTTTGGTGGTGTTGTGGAACTTTAAGGAACTTCCCACGCTTCATGTAGTTAGCGTGGTGCTCCACTTCACCTTCTTCGTCTTTCTCCTCTTCTTTTATATTTCTTCTAGTTGTAACTGTTTCTGCTTAAATGATTGGTTGGATTTCCTTCATTCATATCAACGATGATGATTTCTTCTTCATTCCACGAGTTAATTCCTACATGATACGTGCAATCGTGGTTTTCCTTCAAATTTCCTATTTCTACAACTACTATAGTGGCATGTTAGAAAATAAATGGTCTGTGGAGTTAGTGTAACTCAACGACTTACTTTGTTGACTTAACTATAAAACACGTGTAATAAAGAAATAACTTATAAGCTTATAACATTAACACAATACATTACCTTAGTATATATTCAAGTAACTCAATGTGTATAGTTATGCTAACTTAACGAGTTATACATATGTAGCTCACGTGACTTAATAAAGCATTTAATTTCAACATGTGCATAATTTTAACTTAATGAGTTCAAATGTTTCAAATAGTTACAATTATAAGTATCTGAAACTCACATGCATTTTGTTTGGTTACCCAGCACGACACCAGAAAACTTGTTTGGATCTCCAACAATGCACCAAAAAAACTTAGATTTGTTAACTTCTATTTTTACTTAGTTAATTTATCTTTATGTCTATTCCTTTTTTAGAAGTAAACAAACAACCTTTCACAAAAATTAGATATTAATTCCAATTTGTATTTTAACTAAAAGTGCACAGTGTCTATTGTATTAGTGTGCAAGTACAGGTCGATCCCACAAGGAATTGCTTAAGAATTGCGAACTGTTCCGTTTTTAACAATCAAATTTATATATTCAATAAGCTCTCCGTTGAGTTACAGTTAACTCAACGGACAAAGTTCGTTGAATTATGGCTAACTCAACGGACTAACCTCGTGGACTTAAGTTAACTCCACAAGCCTGTATTTCCTATTTAATAATGCTATTTACAGAGGAATTCGGTCAACCATTGGGCGGTTCCACAGATTGTAAATAACATCAATTAAGCTCTTTAATGTTAGTAAACACTAGATTTATCATTAGGCAATATTAACATTCAGATAATTCAAACAATAACCATTAAAATTTTTCAGTCTTTTGAACGAACCAATTTCAGTAAACTATAAAACTAAAACAAACATAAAACAATCACAATACTGACAAAGATAACATTAATCACGATACAAAACAAACAATACAACACTCAAATACAAAATATAAACACAGATAAGTTGTTTTTGGTATTTTTGTTTTGATATGAGCATGGAAATGGGTGAAATGTAAAGTAATCTCAATCAACAGTAAATACTTTCATCACTACATGCGATGTGATTACACCACTGAAAATTAAACCACTTACAATTTTGTCTCCTCTTCCTATAGAATCGCGAGTCCAGAATTGCAAGATGATCTCCTCTTCAGTATACAAGCATCAACCTGAAGCCAAGGCTAAAAGCTTTACGATCTCCTGAGATATGAGTCGGCATTTGGTGAAAATGGCTTCCCTTCCCGCGACACGATCATTCCTCACAGTGGTTGTCAAGCACTATATTTGGCTAGGAATCGACCCGACATCAAGAAAGTATCATCACAGACCTCTGATGGTTGGTGATTATGGTGGTGGTGGAGATGGTTGGTGTGGTACTTCAGAGAATTGCCGACGCTGCCTGTAGAAAGCTCGATGATCCTCCTCTGCACACACTAGCCACACCCATCGATCACACACCCTTACTTCTTTTTCTTCTTTTCTTTTATATTTCTTCAGTGGTAACTACTTCTACTTGAATGATCGATTGGATTTCCTTCATTCATATCAACGACGATGATTTCTTCTCTCTACGTGATACGTGCAATCGTGGTTTTTCCTTCCAACTGTCTTGTTTCTACAACCGCTATAGTGGCATATTAGAAAATAAATAGTCCGTGGAGTTATAGATAACTCAACAGACTTGCTTCGTTGATTTAACTATAAAACACGTGCATAAATTTAACTATCCGATGCGCATGTGCATTTCGAATACTTACAAACTTAACTATCTGATGCTTAGATGCATTTCAGATACTTACAAACTTAACTATCCGATGCTCAGATGCATTTCAGATAGTTACAGATAACTCACCGATATATAACTTAAGTAAATCTACCAGATCACGACACGTGTCAGCAGCAGTTTAATAATAAAATAAACATTTCAGAGAGTTACAGGTCTAACTATCCGATGCCCAAATGCATTCCGAATAGTTAGAGATAACTCACCGAAAATCCACTTAAGTCACTTTCCCAGAACATGACATGTGTCCACAGCTATTTTATAAATAAAAAGAGATTTCGGAGAGTTACACATATAACTATCCGATGCCCAACTGCAATTTCGGATAGTTATAGATACCTCACCGAAAGTTCACTTAAGTCATGTATTATGGTTTCGACACGTGTACTTCAGGAAATAATAAAATATTCTTTTAAAATATAAATGTTCGACAATTTAAACATAACTATCTGATACATGTTCGATATGTTAAACATAACTGTTCGAAATATGTTCGATATGTTAAACATAACTGTCTGAAATAATAGAAAATTTGAATACTTAAGAATTTCACAGCCTGCAACTTACCAACAGTTCAGAAATGTACTAAATTAACATTAATTCCCCAAAATTAAGCAGATTCTTTAATTAAAGCATATAACAGTGCAATTATAACATAATGGCTTAATTCTCATATGATAAGCTAAATATTATGCAATTAATCATCATTTAACCGTTAATATTATGCACTTTTTCATTATAAACACATTTTGAATAGTTAACACCTGTTTAGAATGAAAAAGTACATAATATTAATGGTTAAATAATGGTTAATTGCATAATATTTAGCTTATCATATGAGAATTAAGTCATTATGTTATAATTACACTATTATATGCTTTAATGAAAGAATCTACATAATTTCAAGGAATTAACATTAATTAAGTATATTTCTAAACTGTCGATGAGTTACAAGCTTTTTAATTCCTAAATATCTGAATTGTCTGTTATTTAGAGAGTTATATTTCATATACCAGATAGTTATGTTTTAAATGTTAAAAGAATATTTTATTATTTCCTTAATGCAACACAAGGAACCTTAATGCATAACTTAAGTGGATTTTTGGTAAGTTATCTAGTAACTTTCGAAATGTGTTTGAGCATTGGATAGTTAAGTTTACAAATATACAAAATATCTTTTTCTCATAAAACTTACTGAGGACACATGTCATGATCTGAAAACCTGATTTAATTGTGGTTTTATAGTATTAAGCATGTTCTATTTTATTTGAACATATTTTTATCATATATAGGTGCATAGTAATAACTCGTTGAGTTAATGTTCTTTTTGTTGAAAGATCACGTGCTAACTCATTAAGTTACAGGTTTAAAGGTGTAAAAAGATCACGTGAAAACTCATTGAGTTAGCGAGCAAAAACTATAAGTTATATATCTAAACTCGTTAAGTTAGATTTATGCATGTGTTGAAATTAAATGTTTTATTATGTCACGTGAACTATACATGTTTAACTCGTTAAGTTAGCATAACTATACATGTTGAGTTACTTGAATATACACTAAGGTAACGTGTTGTGTTAGTGTTATAAGTTTATAAGTTATTTCTTTATTGCACGTGTTTTATAGATAAGTCAACGAAGTAAGGTCGTTGAGTTACACTAACTCCACGAACCATTTATTTTCTAATATGCCACTATAGCAATTGTAGAAACAAGAAATTCGAAGGAAAACCACAATTGCATGTATCACACAGGAATTAACTTATAGAATGAAGAAGAAATCACCATCATCGATATGAATGAAGGAAATCCAACTGATCATTTAAGCAAAAACAGTTACTATTAGAAGAAATATAAAAGAAGAGAAAAATTGTGTATGTGTGGGTGGAGAACCGCATTAACTGCAGGAAGCGTCGGAAGTTCCCTAAAACTCCACAATACCACCAAAATCACCAACCATCAAAGATCTGTGAGGATACTTTCTAGATGTCAAGTCAATTCTAAGTCAAACACGTGACTAACAACCACTATGAGGAGTGATCGCGTCATAGGAAGGAAAGTCATTTTCATGGCATCGTCTCCTTCCGTATCCTCACCCGCGACGTTATCTCCTTGCACATCCTTGCCCCGTGGCATCATCTCCTTCTGCATCCTTGCTCGTGTCATCGTCTCCTTCTACATCCTCACCTGCATCATCATCTCCTTTCGCATCCTCACCTGCGACATCGTCTACTCGCATATCCTCGCCTGCGACATCATCTCCTTCTACATCCTCGCCCACGACGTCGTCTTCTCACACATCCTCGCCCCACAGCATCGTCTCCTTCTACATCCTCACCTGTGGCGTCGTCTCCTTGCATATCCTCACCTCACAACATTGTCTCTTTCTACATCCTCACTCGCAACATCATCTCCTTCTACATCCTCACCTACAACGTCATCTCCTTCCACATCCTCGCCTACAACATCATCTCCTTATGCATCTTCGCCCCCATCTGTCACGCATCCTCGCTGTCATCTCCTTGCATAAGTAATCAATAAAATTGGCCATCCAATTTTCAATAATTTTGTTGCAATACATTGTTTCTAAATCCATGGATACCCTTGGGAATGGTTGCTTCTATTTAAAAAACCATTGTTGCAAGATCTTGACAATTGGTTTCCATTTAAAATGGTGTAATTTTATTGTTCTGACATAGAGTTTTACTTGTTAAAGTATCATCCAAATGTGAATAAGCAGCCCAATGCAGTTGATAAGTTTAAGGAGATCAGCACTACATATCAGGTACGTTACATATTCCTCTATTGCTTTGTAACTACTTTATCACCATGCACATCATGATGATTATAGTCATTGCACCACTCTAGCTTTGGGTCAAACTCTACCAAATTTATTACAAGTGCCTTGTTTTTTATGAAAGTAGTTGATGTTTTTATTTTTTCTCTTTTCATTTGTGATTTGTTTACAATGATTGCATCAATTCTCTCATGTAAAATGATCTTCATGCATTATGGGCCTTTGACTTAGTTTTTTAGGCAATGATCAACTACCTCCTCGAGTATGCTTACAACTTTTTTTCCTCTTTTTAGAACTTGTTTTTGTTATTTTTTATCTTGAGAAATGTTTTTGGAAGTTAAGATTTAATAAGCATAAGTGGTGTGATTATATCTAAAATAATTGTTGAAATTTGAAATTAAAAATGAGTGCTAGAATTTGTAATATAGTTTTGATTGATGAAATTTATTGATCTACAAATGAATACTGAGATCTAATGTAGATGTTTAAGATATGAATTTGAAACTTAAATTCAAATATTAAATATTGGATGCTACCGAAAAATCAAAATATAATCACTGTGATTGTCGAGCAAAATATAGAATTTGTTGATTTAGCAAACTAGACGTTGGAAGCAATTTCTTTCTCATTCCCTTATCTACTGTGCTAGAAAACTCAGTTGTCTTGCACCAATTGTCTTCAATATGTTGCTTGCTCTTGTTCCTATAGGGGTTAACTTAAGCAAATGTGTCAATTTGCATGTGTAATTTGGCAAACTTAATGTTGCCAAGATGTTAGCATTTTTTTCCTCATCTAAACACCGAATAAATATATTATAGGTATTGTCAGATGATAACAAGTGTTTGTGTTTTCCCAACACTATACCAGAATATCTGATTAGATCTCCAATAACATACCAGAAAAACTTAGATTTGTTACTTCTGTTTTTACTTAGTTAATTTATCTTTATACCTATTCTTCTCGTTTAGAAGTAAACAAACAACCTTTAATATAATTTAGATATTAATTTTAATTTGTACTTTAACTGCAAGTGCATAGTGTCTATTGTATTAGTGTGCAAGTACAAGTCGATCCCACAGGGAATTGCTAAAGAACTTGAGAACTGTTCATTTGTTAACAATCAAATTTATATATTCAATAAGCTCTCCATTGAATTAAGTTAACTCAACGGACTAAGTTCGTTGAGTTATGGCTAACTCAACAGATTAACCTCGTGGACTTAAGTTAACTCCACGAGCCTGTCTTTTCTTTTTAATACTGCTATTTATAGAGGAATTTGGCCAACCATTGGGTGATTCCACATATTGTAAATAACATCAATTAAGCTCTTTAATGTTAGTTAACATTGAATTTATCATTAAGCAATACTAACATTCAGATAATTCAAACAGTAACCATTAAAATCTTTAAGTCTTTCGAATGAACCAATTTCAATAAACTGTAAAACTAAAATAAACATAAAACAATCACAACACTAACAAAGATAACATTAATCACGATACAACACAAACAATACAACACTCAAATACAACATACAACAAAGATAAATTATTTTTGGTATTTTTGTTTTAATATGAACATGGAAATGGGCGAAGGTGAAATGTAAAGTAATCTCAGTTGATAGTAAATACTTCCGACACTACTTGCAACGCGATTACACCACTGAAAATTAAACCACTTACAATTCTGTCTCCTCTCCCTATAGAATTGCGAGTCCAGAATTGCAAGATGATCTCCTCTTCAGTATACAGGCATCAACCTGAAGCCAAGGCTAAAAGCTTTACAATCTCCTAAAATATGAGTCGGCGCTTAGTGAAAATGGCTTCACTTCCCGCGACGCGATCACTCTTCACAATGGTTGTCAGGCACTGTGTTTGGCTCGGAATCGACCCGACATCAAGAAACTATTCTCACAAACCTTCGATGGTTAGTGATTGTGGTAGTGGTAACGATGGTTGGTGTGGTACTTCGGAGAATTGTCGATACTGTCTGCGAAAAGCTCGGTTCTCCTCCTTTGTACACACTGGTCGTCCAACGATCACACACCTCTTCTTTTTTCTTCTTTTCTTTTATATTTCTTCAGTAGTAACTGCTTCTACTTGAATAGTCGATTGGATTTCCTTCATTCGTATCAACGGCGATGATTTCTTCTCCCTGCGCGCTAAGTGTAAACGTGGTTTTTCTCTTCCAACTGTTTGTTCCTGCAACCGCTACAGTAGCATATTAGAAAATACATAGTCCGTGGAGTTACAGATAACTCAACGAACTTTCTTCGTTGATTTAACTATAAAACACTTGCATAATTTTAACTATCCGATGCTCAGGTGCATTTCGGATACTTATAACTTAACTATCTGATGTATAACTTAAGTAAATCTACTAGATCTCGGCACGTGTCAGCAGTAGTTTAATAATAAAATAAACATTTCAGAGAGTTACAGAGCTAACTATTTGATGCTCAGATACATTTCGGATAGTCAGAGATAACTCACCGATATATAACTTAAATCATTTTCCCAGAACATGACACGTGTCCTCAGCTATTTTATAAATAAAAAGAGATTTTGGAGAGTTACACATATAACTGTTCGATGCCCAGCTGCAATTTCGGATAGTTATAGATAACTCACAGAAAGTTCACTTAAGTCATGTATTATGGTTTCGACACGTGTACTTTAGGAAATAATAAAATATTCTTTCAAAACATAACTGTTTGGCAATTTAAACATAACTATCCGATAATGTTCAATTTGTTAAACATAACTGTGTGAAATATGTTCGGTATGTTAAACATAACTATCCGAAATATCAGAAAATTCGAATACTTAAGAATTTTATAGCCTACAACTTACCGATAGTTCAGAAATATACTAAATTAACATTAATTCCCTAAAATTAAGCAGATTCTTCTATTAAAGCATATAACGGTGCAATTATAACATAATGGCTTAATTCTCATATGATAAGCTAAATATTATGCAATTAACCATCATTTAACCGCTAATAATATGCACTTTTTCATTCTAAACAAGCGGTCTTTGTATGATCAATATGGTGAGGCAAGTCTAGGAAGTTCTATAGGTGGTGGAGCTAGCACCTATACGATATCATTAAAATTCTTTGCAATTGCCCTATTATTTAAAATGGTGTAATGAGTTTCTATTGACTCTTGATGATGTCTTTTTCAAAGAATTTCTATCATTTGATGCTAATTTCTTTTTTTCCCTTTAGGTTCCTTTCATCTTATCATGTTGTCATTTTTCTAGTGTTTTAGTTTTTACATATTTGATTCACCATATTCCTCCAACAATTTTTAATATCTGTCTCTTTTTTTAATGAATTGTCTCATTAGTACTCAAAAATATCTACATCTCTATAAATTGTTATTATTTAAATACTGGTCATCTATAAAGAAAGTTTGTCAATGCTATTTGTTTAGAATGAAAAAGTGCATATTATTAATGGTTAAATGATGGTTAATTGCATAATATTTAGCTTATCATATGAGAATTAAGCCATGATGTTATAATTGCACTATTATGTGCTTTAATTGAAGAATCTGCTTAATTTGGGGAAATTAATATTAATTTAGTACATTTTTGAACTATCGGTAAGTTGCAGGCTATTAAATTCTTAAATATCCGAATTTTCTGATATTTCAGACAGTTATGTTTAACATACCGAATATATTCGGATAGTTATGTTTAACAGACCAAACATATCAGATAGTTATGTTTAAATTGCCAAACAGTTATGTTTTGAGAAAATATTTTATTATTTCCTAAAGTACACGTGTCGAAACCATAATGCATGACTTAAGTGAACTTTCGATGAGTTATCTATAACTATCCGAAATTGCAGCTGGGCATCGGATAGTTAGCCCTGTAACTCTTCGAAATCTCTTTTTATTTATAAAATAGCTGAGGACACATGTCATGTTCTAGGAAAGTGACTTAAGTAGATTTTCGTTGAGTTATCTCTAACTATCCGAAATGCATCTAAGCATCAGATAGTTAGCTCCATAACTCTACGAAATGTTATTTTATAATTAAACTACTACTGACACGTGTCGAGATCTTGTAGATTTACTTAAGTTATATATCGGTGAGTTATCTGTAACTATCCGAAATGCATCTAAGCATCGAATAGTTAAGTTTATAAGTATCTGAAATGTACCTGAGCATCGGATAGTTAAATTTATGCACGTGTTTTATAGTTAAATCAACGAAGAAAGTCCGTTGAGTTATCTGTAACTCCACGGACTATATATTTTCTAATATGCCACTATAGCGGTTGTAGGAACAGATAGTTGGAAGAGAAAAACCACGTTTGCACGTATCGTGTAGGGAAAGAAATCATCGTCATTGATACGAATGAAGGAAATTCAGCCGACCATTCAAGTAGAAGCAGTTACTACTGAAGAAATATAAAAGAAAAGAAGAAAAAAGAAGAAGGGTGTGATCGATGGGTGGACAATGTGTGCAGAGGAGGATCAGCGTCGCAATTCTCTGAAGTACCACACCAACCATCATCATCACCACCATAATCACCAACCATCGGAGGTCTGTGAGGATACTTGCCTGATGTCGGGTTGATTCTGAGCCAAACACAGTGCCTGACAACCACTGTGAGGAGTGATTGCGTCGTGGGAAGGGAAGCCATTTTCACCAAGCGTCGACTCATATTTCAGGAGATCATAAAGTTTTTAGCCTTGGCTTCGGGTTGATGCTTATATGCTGAAGAGAAAATCATCTTGCAATTCTGGACTCGCGATTCTATAGGGAGAGGAGACAGAATTGTAAGTAGTTTAATTTTCAATGGTATAATCGTGTTGCAAGTAGTGTCGGAAGTATTTACTGTCAAGTGAGATTACTTTACATTTCACCTTTCACCCATTTCATATTAAAACAAAAATACCAAAAACAATTTATCTATGTTTGTATGTTGTATTTGAGTGTTGTATTGTTTGTGTTGTATCATGATTAATGTTATTTTTGTCAGTGTTGTGATTGTTTTATGTTTATTTTAGTTTTACAGTTTACTGAAATTGATTCGTTCAAAAGACTTAAAGATTTTAATGGTTACTGTTTAAATTATCTGAATGTTAGTATTGCTTAATGATAAATCTAATGTTAACTAACATTAAAGAGTTTAATTGATGTTATTTACAATCTGTGGAATCGCCCAATGGTTGGCTGAATTCCTCTGTAAATAGCAGTATTAAAAAGAAAAGATAGGCTCATGGTGTTAACTTAAGTCCATGAGGTTAGTCCATTGAGTTAGCAATAACTCAATGAACTTAGTCTGTTGAGTTAACTGTAATTCAATGGAGAGCTTATTGAATATATAAATTTGATTTTTAACAAGCAAACAGTTCTTAAGTTCGTCAGCAATTCACTGTGGGATCGACTTGTACTTGCACATTGATACAATAGACATTGTGCACTTGCAGTTAAAGTATAAATTGGAATTAATATCTAAATTGTATTAAAGGTTGTTTGTTTACTTCTAAAAGACAGAATAGGTATAAAGATAAATTAACTAAGTAAAAACAGAAGTAACAAATCCAAGTTTTTCTAGTGTAGTGTTGGGAAAACACAAACAAGTTTTATGGCGCCGTTGGCGGGGAATTAATATAAAATAAGCAACTATTAGGGCTGTTTCGTTTTAATAGTTATCTCCACGAGGTCAGTAATATAATATAAGGTCACTCCGTTGAGTTATCTGTAACTCAACGAAGTTAGTCCGTGGAGTTAGCAACATTAACCGACTGTTTTCCATTGAGTTATCTATAACTCAACGAGGTTAGTTCGTGGATTAAGCGGAACAATTATTCTTTTAACCACGAACGAAACTTCGTCGGTTTAGCAGTTACCAAAATTTGAAATTAGTAGTGGAACACGTACCCATAAAAATAAGAACAACGATGCACGTTGCAAGAACCTGTCTTGCAACGATATTTATTCACTTTATGGATGTGCATTATATATATATAACAGAATGTTATTTACAAGTTTTCAGTACTTTTAAAAGAAAGGAGAATGCGTTGGAGGAACTAGAAGGAGAAGCAGTTGATTCAACTTCATTCGTCAACAAATATTTATTGAATGGAAAGCTTCAGATTGGTATCTAATTAATCTTATGCTATTTATTTATGAGCACATGGACCCGTTCTCTAAGCACTAAGTGATTAGTAAGAACACCTACCCAGGAATTTTCATCACAGAGGCGTATTGAAATATTTTCTGAACTAGACTTTAACGAAATTCTTTAGGGTGTAGCTAACCTTTCTTTAAAAGAGAACGTAGAGATGGCTGCTCCAGTAGAAAAATCATTAGGAAAAATTCTGTATCCTGAATTAGTTGATGAACCTTCATGTATTCGATTGCCAAACTTTGAGGGAGATAGGTTTGAACTAAAATCTAATTATATTAGTCAATTGCCACATTTTCATGGATTAGAAAGAGAGGATGCCTATTATTTCCTTAGAGAATTTAATGAAGTTTGTCAAATGATGAAAATGCTGAACATGAGTATAGATGCCATTAAACTTAGATATATCCATTTTTCTTTAAAAGACACAGCTAAGAGATGGTTATATACTCTGTCGCCTGATTCAATTTCTACATGGACTGAATTTTACTCTGTTTTTCTGCAAAAATATTATCCAACACATCAAACGATTAAAAAGAAGAAAGAAATATTAATGTGCAGCCAAAAATAGGGTGAATCATTTTGGAAATATTTTGAAAGATTTAAAGATTTATTGACTCAATGTCTGCATCATGCAATGAGTAAGGCACAATTAATAGGTATAATTTATGAAAGCATAGATGTTTAAACGAAATCTTTATTAGAATCTACTTGTCAAAATGAATTTTTAAAGTTATGTAGTGAAGAAGCATGGGCATATTTAGAAAATTTTGCAAAAAGAACTACACAGTGGGAAAACTCAGCTAAAGCTATTGCAGATAAAAAAATTTTGCCAAAAGGAATGCATGAAATAGATTCAAGTACTATGCTTGAAGTGAAATTAAATGAATTAACAAAGAAAATAGAAGAGTTATCATTAAATCAAAAGCTAACAGAAAAGAATGCAAACATAAATGATTTAGATATTATTTATGCTAGAAACCAGAGAGATAACTTGGGAAATTCTTATAATCCTAATTGGAGAAATCACCCGAATTTATCTTGGAGAAACAACAATTTCCAGGGAGGAGAAAATGTAAATGAGAAGAATATAAGTTATGAAGCATTAATTGAACAAGGATCTAGAATAGAAAAATTAGAAAAGATAATCCAACAATTAAACAATCGTCTAGATTTTGTATTTGGAAATGCTATAATTCAAAATCAGAATAGAAATATACCACTTAGACAGAAGGAACCAATGGAAGTTAGACCTACTAGAGGATTGTCAATACAAGCAATACCTAACCCTGTCAATAGATCTATTAATGAAATTGATACCTCTTCTGGGAGGGTAGCTGAATGAAGCAATATAATTGAAGCAACTATCTATTTGTATATATGTTTTTATTTATATTTAATCGTAGAGTTAGTCCTTAACTCAATGAACTTAGTCTGCTGAGTTATGCCTTAACTCCACGAGGGTGTGCAGTAGTTATGTAAATTTTTGTCTGCTAAATCTTTGTTTGTGTTATACAGAATCGACAAATGAAATTGATGCAATTACCGTTGGATGCACTAAAGGAAGTACTAAGTAATTTGTCAGCTAAATATCTGTGCAGGCTATGTTGTGTATCAAAGGAAATTAAAGACTAACTTGAAGAAAAATATTTTCAGGGACTACAAGCTGCAAAAATGACTAAGATTAGAGATGGATTCATATGGAGGTCATTTAATCGTAGTTCAATTAACCATGAATATCTATGAAAGAAATTATTGGAATTCCACCCAATACATTAGAAGGAATAGATCATATTATAGGGATGGATGAAGGATTAATCATATACAGAACCAGACCAAGGTATGCAAGTCTATTACCTGATATTTTGATAAGAAATCATATAACAAGAGAAGAATGGAATATAGGAAGACCTAATAGATATGAAAGTACCAACTATAAATTGTGGGTCGGCTTTAATATTTTCTGATAAAAATTCTACAATTCCTGAAAATTTATAATATTTGAGACCTACAGGAAATTGGGGTGAAGAATTACGCTTAAGTGTGTATAATTTTCTGAATAGATCTTGGAATGAAAATATTATGATATATCTAGGACAGAAATCATTAATTAACCAAACACATGTCATACTTGATGGATATATATATCTAGTCACAGATATATCAATAGCATTTGGATCTGATTTATACATAGTGAGCATAGACAGTTATGATGAATATATAGAAATTTTACCTATACCGAGAGAAATAGCTAAACCACCATCTGCAGAATTTGATAAAATTCAAATGGGAATATGGTATAATGAATATGATGATCCTACTTTATGTCTGATAAGATGGTGGGATGAATTGATGAAATTTCAAATATGGATTATGAAAGACATAAATGAATGGAAGTGGGAAGAGGAATATATTGAAATAGATGTAGAAATAGAAACTGCTACATTACCTTGGAACCGAAAAAGATCCCTTTCTGCATTTCATATCATTAATGGTAATACACTTGTATTTGGAATTTATAATATATTACATGTTTACAAATTAACAAGGAACAAGAACTGCATTAAAACAGAATTAATAGCAAGAAGAACTATGCCTAAAAAGTTTGCTTGGGCTGACACGTTTATTTCATTTGTTTCTACTTTTCAATCATGTTCTTAAGCTGTGATTTTGTGTGTTTAATGTTGTGTGTATTCTACATTTATTTTTATTTTTAAAAAAAAAAATTAGTTTTCATTTTTATTTTATAAAAGAAAAAAAAATATCAATCCAGTTTGTTGGTATCTGTTTTGGGAAACCAACTAGCTTGCTTGTGAGCCACCAAAGGCATAAGAGCCTAGGTTCCACACAAGATACTGAATTATCAATATCTGTTAAATGTTATTTTGTTATATATTCTACATTTATCTCTGAATGAAAAGTTTTTCAGAGTCAAAAATCGAAATATGCAGAAGGAGATACAAATGAAACAAGGTATGTAACTAATTACTCATCCTGAATTTAAATCAACAAAACTGTATCCATGCCTGCTTCAATTATTGTACTTATTGTCAAATCTTTTACGTTGAGGGCAATGCAAAATGTAGGTATGGGGGGTAGGTAATTGAAGTAACAACCATGTAAGTTTGTTAATTAAAGGAATTAAAATGGTACTACAAAGTTTTAAGGAAATTGAAAATTTTTATGAACTTGCTGTAACTATCCGATAATTGAGACTGTAAAATTTTTATAAACTACTTGAATGTTATATTTAGAAGAATATATAAAATGCTATAGAATTTACTATTTATGCAAATCTAAATATAGTATCTTATGTTTTTTCTAAATTTCATAAGTTTAACAGTTTCACAATTTTAAAATGAAATCAGAATGCTTAATGAAAAAAAAAATTTATCTAAAGTCTTGAAAGAGCTGAGATGTGAATTCTAGATTAAATGAAACATATATGATGAAAGATACATTTAATTTGACTGATTGAACTTGTAGAATGATTTATGTGTAGATCTTATTAAACTACAGAAAAAGTATGAGCTTATTGTTATGGATTCATATTTTCAATAAATGATAGAAGCATGACTATATGAGATTGGTGATTACTACTACATCTGTATTAATGAAATACATACATATACAGTATGTAATTAATGTTTTATTTTGTGTTTGTATTATCTAAAAAAAAAAAAGAGAAGAAAACAAAAAGAAAAAAAAAGGAAAATTTTGAGAGTTTATTGACTTGTTTGATCACGAGCCTTTTGTACTTGAGCAGATAGGTATGTAAGGATTGTTGACCTGAAAAAGGACTCTTAAAATCTAGGAACCTAAGATCCTGATCAAATCTAGGATTGTTGACTGAAAGCTCATTACATGGGTACATTAGAAAGCTCTTGTATGATTCAAGCTTGTCAAATTAACTTTTAAATTAAAAAAAAAAAAGAAAAAAAAAAACATATACCATTCTGAAAAGATACAAGTGTTTTGTGAAATACAGATATCTTATGAATCGAGTATATTTTATGTTATCTAGAATTGCTGAAATATGAATCTGGAATTGACTTTTGAAGTTGTTTAATGGAGATACAATTCTTTATTCTACTTGTCTTAATCAGATTGAATTAGATTGTACTTTGATTCGTATGTTGTTGAAACTTCTTCTAGAAATCTTATTGGAAAATTCAGGATGACAGATGATAAAAAGAAGAACAAACGATAATATAATTAACACTTATGTGATGATGATATACTTTGTATGTAATTTGCATATATTCTAAGTATATTTGCAGATTGATTACTAAAACATACAGAATATATTTTTATGCTAAACAGAAGAAAAACAAAGGGAAAGAATTAATTCTAGCACTTTTTGAAAGACCAATTAATTAAATCTTAGTTTGCTAAGGGACTAGCAAAATTTAGGTATGGGGGAAGTGTTTAAAATGAAAAAGTGCATATTATTAACGGTTAAATGATGGTTAATTGCATAATATTTAGCTTATCATATGAGAATTAAGTCATTATGTTATAATTACACTGTTATATGCTTTAATTGAAGAATCTACTTAATTTGGGGTAATTAATGTTAATTTAGTACATTTCTGAACTATCAGTAAGTTGCAAGCTGTGAAATTCATAAGTATCCGAATTTTCTGATATTTCGGACAGTTATGTTTAACATATCGAACATATTCGAACAGTTATGTTTAACATATCGAACATATTCGAACAGTTATGTTTAACAAACCGAACATATCGGATAGTTATGTTTAAATTATTGAACAGTTATGTTTTGAGAGAATATTTTATTATTTCCTGAAGTACACATGTCGAAACCATAATACATGACTTAAGTGAACTTTCGGTGAGTTATCTATAACTATCTGAAATTGCAGCTGGGCATCGGATAGTTAGCCCTGTAACTCTTCGAAATATTATTTTATGATTAAACTACTGCTAACACGTGTCGAGATCTGGTAGATTTACTTAAGTTATATATCGATGAGTTATCTGTAACTATCCAAAATGCATCTGAGCATCGGATAGTTAAGTTTATAAGTATCCGAAATGCACCTGAGCATCGAATAATTAAATTTATGCATGTGTTTTATAGTTAAATCAACAAAGAAAGTCTGTTGAGTTATCTGTAACTCCACGGACTATATATTTTCTAATATGCCACTGTAGCGGTTGCAGGAACAGATAGTTGGAAGAGAAAAACCATGTTTGCACGTATCGCGTAGGGAAAAAAATCATCGTCGTTGATACGAATGAAGGAAATTCAACCGACCATTCAAGCAAAAGCAGTTACTACTAAAGAAATATAAAAGAAAAGAAGAAAAAAGAAGAAGGGTGTGATCAATGGGTGGGCAGTGTGTGTAGAGGAGGATCAGCGTCGCAATTCTCTGAAGTACCACACCAACCATCATCATCACTACCATAATCACCAACCATTAGAGGTCTGTAAGGATATTTGCCTGATGTCGGGTCGATTCCGAGTCAAACACAGTGCCTGACAACCACTGTGAGGAGTGATCACGTCGCAGGAAGGGAAACCATTTTCACCAAGCACTGACTCATATTTCAGGAGATCGTAAAGCTTTTAGTCTTGGTTTCAGGTTGATGCCTGTATGCTGAAGAAGAGATCATCTTGCAATTCTGGACTCACAATTCTATAGGGAGAGGAGACAGAATTGTAAGTGGTTTAATTTTCAATGGTGTAATCGCGTTGCAAGTAGTGTCGGAAGTATTTACTGTCAAGTGAGATTACTTTACATTTCACCTTTCGCCCATTTCCATGTTCATATTAAAACAAAAATAATTTATCTATGTTTGTATGTTGTATTTGAGTGTTGTATTGTTTGTGTTGTATCGTGATTAATGTTATCTTTGTCAGTGTTGTGATTGTTTTATGTTTATTTTAGTTTTACAGTTTACTAAAATCGATTCGTTCAAAAGACTTAAAGATTTTAATGGTTACTATTTGAATTATCTGAATGTTAGTATTACTTAATGAAAAATCCAGTGTTTACTAACATTAAAGAGTTTAATTGGTGTTATTTACAATCTGTGGAATCGCCCAATGGTTGGCTAAATTCCTCTGTAAATAGCAGTATTAAAAAGAAAAGACGGGCTCGTGGAGTTAACTTAAGTCCACGAGGTTAGTCCGTTGAGTTAGTCATAACTCAACGAACTTTATCCGTTGAGTTAACTGTAATTCAACAGAGAGCTTATTGAATATATAAATTTGATTATTAACAAACAAACAGTTATCAAGTTCTTCAGCAATTCCCTATGGGATCGACCTGTACTTGCATATTAATACAATAGACACTGTGCACTTGCAGTTAAAGTACAAATTAGAATTAATATCTAAATTGTATTAAAGGTTGTTTGTTTATTTTTAAAAGAAAGAATAGTCATAAAGATAAATTAACTAAGTAAAAACAGAAGTAACAAATCCAAATTTTTCTAGTGTAGTGCTAGGAAAACACAAACACTATCTTTCCTCTATTATTATTCAAATGCTGATTTTCTTGTCCATCTTTTACACATTTGTGTCCTTTGCTTCAATCTATTAGCTTTAAATGAAGAATGTTGATCAAAATTATATTACTGTTAATCTATTTCACTTGAATGCTTGACATTATGTTTTTCTATCAATCTTAATTACTTGTGAGGTGTTTTAATTATGCAAAGAATACATTTGTAGACAATGGCAAAAAACAATGGTCATGGAAAGAAGACTACATCAAGGAAAAATTTCACATGGAGTTAGAAAGATGATGAAATGATCTTAAATCTTCTTTGTGATACTATTAATCAAGGAAATGCCAAAACACTTGATGGCAAGATTAGAGCAGACACATGGATTGAAGTAATCAAAGCTTATAATTTGAAAACAAATGCTGGGTTAGAGAAAAAAAAAATTAATAATCGTCTAAAGACCTGGTAGCAAATGTATAAAAATTATAGCAAGATTGTCAATCAAAGTGGATAGGGATGAGACTATATAAATGGTCATACATCTATACCTGATGAAATCTAAGAAGAATTTGTGAAGGTGACTTTAATTATTATGATGCACATGTTTCTCTCTTATTTTATATATACTTTATTTTGTACTCATTATATTTCTTCTTAATTTGTAGAATCATCCTGAAATGTGCCACCTTGAAAGGAAAGTCATGTATAATATATGAGCAGTTAAAGTTAATTTTTCAAACAAGTATTGTTGGAGGAGGAACAAGCGTAATACATATGGACTCTAAAAAGAAGCACTCGCAAGCTCATCCTCGTGCAGAATCATTTGAGAAGATGGCAGCATCAGTTAGGGATATGGAAACAGACATGAAAGAATTTTTACAGGAATATAAAGATTGTAATAGAACTAGAATGTAGATAATGGAACGTATTGCCAAAGCTAAGGAAGAAAAAAATGGATTCTTAATACTCCAACACAATGAGGAAAGAAATGAATTAGACATTATTCCATCATTGCTTTGAACTAAGTAAGCTAGATCAAGATGAAGTATATAATGCAATGATGTTATTAGAAAATCATCAAAAACGAAGAATATTTTTAGGTTTACCTTAGGACATGAGACTAACTTGGTTAAGACAATATAAAATGAAGAATGTTGTTGATGTTAGGCAGTAAACATTGTTATTATTAGTAAAGATATTATTATGAATATTGTTAGTGGTATTATGTTGTTGATATTAATGATGTACAAGATAATGTTTCATGTTATTTAATGTTATGTATGTTGATGATGTACTAGATATTCTTATTATGTTCTAATGTGGATTGTTATTGTCATCATCTGATGTAAATATTATTATCTATCTCCTTCTTTTTTGTAGGTTTTTTTAATTACTACAAATGAACAAAGTGCAAACATGAAACTTTTGAAAGTGCTTATGGAAGAGGAAGAGGTAGAACAAGAAAAAATACTCTTATACTTGATGAAAGCATAGAAATTCATAACTACTTTTGCAAGTAGTGCGAATTATGTTGCAAGGAGTACTTTTAGAATATACAGCAAAGAAAGACAAGAATACATTACTACGTTGTTAAATCCATCTTTACCTAATCAACTATATAATTTCAAGAAAATTTATAGAATGAATCAACATGTATTCTTCCACTTTTGTAGTTTTTTGAGACGTGAAGGAATAGTGCAAGATAGTAGATGTATGAATGTAGAAGAAAAGGTGGCAATATTTTTAGTTACAATTGGACAAAATCAGAGATATGGTGTAACTATTGGATGCTTTCATCAATCTAGTTGGACAATTAATACATATTTCAATGAAATGTTGAATGCAATATTGATAGTATGAAATAAACTATTGGCTAAGTAAGAATCATCAATACCAACACGGATTCAAAATGATCAGCATGTTTATCCTTATTTCAAGGTGAGTTAATGTTATATTTTAATGTCTTCTTTAGTATTTAGTGGTCTTTATTATGTATATCCTTTTTTCTTTTAGGATTGTATTGAAGCAATTGATGGTACCTATGTCAAAGCTACAATTTATGGTGAAGAAACTACACGTTGGAGGAATAGAAAAGGTGAATTATCACAAAATGTATTAGCAGTATGTAATTTTGATATGGAAATTGTTTATGTTCTTAATGGATGGGAAGGATCAGCAGCTGATACTCGTATTTTTCATGATGCACTTTCTCGAAGTAATACTTTTAAGGATCCATCAAGTATGATACTAATAAAAATAATGGGAATACTTATGTATAGTAGAAATTGTGGAATTAATGTTTCTAACATTATATTCAAAACTTTTGTATAAATTGTAAGTAAATACTACTTGGGAGATACTGGTTTTCCTAATAGGCTAGAATTTATTGTACCATTTCAATGTGTAAGATATCACTTGAATGATTATAATGCTAATAGACTTCCAATGAATGCAATTGAAAATTTCAATTATAGTCATTCATAGTTAAGGACAATAATTGAACGTACATTTGGAATAATCAAACATCGATTCTCAATTTTACGAGGTTATATGACATTTCATTTTGAAACACAAGGAAAGATTGTATTGGCATGTTTTTTAGTTCACAATTTTATTCAGAAAGTAGATAAAATAGATTTACTTGAAGATAAGTAAGAAGAATTACAAGGAATGCTAAATGATAATGTTCAACAAACTTTTACAAAAGAAATTATATTTGCTAATGTTGAATCAAGTTAGGATTATAGAAAACAAATTATTGATACAATACGTGCCAATATTATGAGAGATATGTGGAACAATAGAGAGATGTGATATGTATTTTATGTTGTAACTATCTTGTATTATTTATGACAAATTTTCTTATTATCTATCTTCCAAACATAACAATAAATATTGAATTTAGTTAGTCTTCAATATTTTCTAATTCTCTATCTTACAAACATGAACAATAAATATTGAATTCAGTTAGTCTTTAATGTTTTCTAATATGTGAACAAGCATACATATTTTACATTCTATAATTTTCTATTATTTTTTATTTCATGTACAAACACATGTATTTTAAATTTCATCATTTTCTGTTATATACACAAATACTCTGATTTTCTACAAATTTTCTGTTATTTTTCTTTCCGATGTTTTCCATCATTTTATTTCCAATGTTTTTCAAGTGCACAAACACCTCCTAAATCTTTAATATGCTTTGCATTGAATCTTGCAGCAAGATTATCTAGATAACTATTTAATATTATCAAATATTAAGATAATATTCATAATGAAGCGATTAAAGATCTTATTATTTTTTCTCTTTTCAATAAATCTACCAGACCAATTTAAGGCCTTTAAATATAGTATTGAAGTTTAATTTAAAAGTAGCAAAAATAAAGCTTCTGTAAAGAAAAAGAAGAAGACTATTTTTAATGATAAAATTGTAAATATCAATCTTACGAAAGAGAAAAAAACTCCCTTAAGTAAGGTTGGTCAAGTGGACGGCGCAATTCTCGCACCATTGTTGCTGGTCGGCATGGTGGGCGAGAAGAAGCCAGAAGGTGGAGACTCCGTCGTCCTCTACCCTTCGCCGGGGATAGGCCACATGGTCTCCATGGTGGAGCTTGGCAAGCACCTCCTACGCCACTACAACCTCCATGTCACGGTGGCGGTCCTCGACTCGCCCTTCAACGCCGAGGCCAGCGCCGCCTTCCTCTCCTCCATCGCCGCCGCCAATCCCTCTATGTACTTCCACCAACTCCCCCCCGTCGACCTCTCCCACTACCCACAAGCCGACAGCCATGAGGCCCTCCAGCTTGAGCTCATCCGCCTTTCCAGACCCAGCATCCTCTCCTACCTCTCCACCCTCCCCGTCCGCCCCAAGGCGCTTGTGGTTGATATGTTCGTGGCCACCGCCGTGGACGTCGGCAGGACGCAGGGCATCCCGGTGTACATCTTCTTCATGTCCGCGGCCTCCACCCTCGCCGTTTTCCTCCACTTACCCACCTTACACTCCGCCACCACTCAGAGCTTCAATGATCTCGGAGACTCTCCGGTCGATGTCACCGGTACCTTGCCGATCCCGGCGAACCACATGCCTCTTCCGATGCTCGATCGGAACAGTGACTCGTACAAAGGTGTGGTCGATCCAACTTACCCGATCTATATACTACATCATGGTCGCGTTCCTCTGTCAGTTAACATCTTTTTTCTGAGGAAATATTTGCAGGCTGCCTCGAGCAGATCAAATGCTATTTCGCCGTCGACGGCATAATCGTCAGCACGTTCGAGTCGTTGGAACGATGGGCCGTCCAGGCAATCCGCGACAATGGCTCCGTGCCACCGATGTACTGCGTCGGGCCGTTGATAATCTCGGAGCGAGGCCGGGAAAAAGGCCACGATTGCCTGGAATGGTTGGACTCGCAACCAAAGGGCAGTGTCGTCTTCCTCTGCTTCGGAAGCCTCGGGCGTTTCCCAAAGGAGCAACTCCAGGAGATCGCAGTCGGCCTCGAGAACAGCGGGCAAAGGTTCCTGTGGGTCGTCAAGAGCCCACCAAACCCAGATCCGTCGGAGAAGTACTCCACCCCGCCCGAGCCCGACCTGGAGACGCTCCTACCAAAGGGCTTCTCGGACCGTACAAGAGGCCGGGGGCTCGTCGTCAGGTCGTGGGCGCCGCAGGTGGCCGTGTTGGCCCACGAGGCGGTGGGGGGTTTCGTGACGCACCTCGGCTGGAACTCGGTGTTGGAGGGCGTCTGCGCCGGGGTAGGGATGGTAGGGTGGCCGCTGTACGCGGAGCAGCGACTGAACAGGGTGCTGGTGGCAGACGACCTGAAGTTAGCGATGGCCATGAAGGGGTACGACGAGGAGTTGGTGACGGCCGAGGAAGTGGAGAGGAGGGTGAGGGAGCTGATGGAGTCGGAGGAAGGTGAAGAGCTCAAGAGGAGGTGCGTGGAGGCGAAGCGCGCCGCCGAGGAGGCGTTGGGCGACGGTGGATCGTCTACTCTGGCACTTGATCAGTTTATGAAATCGATATTTTAAACGACGTCGTATTTGTTTTAGTTTAGAGTGAGTTTTAGTACGAAGGAGTGGTACTGTAGATTTTATTTTCGACAATTTTAGTAGTAAAATAAAAAGATTACGAACACAAAAGATTACTTTGTGTTGTAATAAAAATATTACTTTGTGTTGTACTTTGTATGAACGAAAATACTTTTTTAATCTTATCAAAAATAAAATTGTGAGTATCATCACCATTGACAGATCATGAACATCAAGACCTCTAACATAAGAGGTACTTAGGCTTTTTATGGTTTTCAATGAGGTGAGTTTGTACTTAGTAGTTAATATATACCTACCCTCGTTAAAAAGTAACTAAGTTAAGAATTTAAAAAAATTCACAAGAAATGAAAAGTGAAGAAAAGAACTCTATTTTCTTTATATCATCATATGCTAAATTATAACCTTTTTACATAATATCTATAAAAGTAGCATATTTAAATTAACCTGTAACTCAACTTCTTATTTTTTATCTTCTAGGATTATCCATAGAGGTAATAACATGTAAGTTTCAATGGACACTCAAATTACCTAATATCCAAAGAGGTAAAAATTTGAATGAGACATTACTAAGCCTTAACATGGTAATTTTCTTCAAATATCACGTACTTTATCTTACAAGATGAGTCAAGACTTGCAATGTTGGCACGTGAATTGAGTAAATAATGCACACAACTATAGTTTTACAATATTTAAGCAAAGTCAATACTACTATCTATAAGTAATGTACGAAAACTTTCTAACTCAACTTTGACTAAAATGACATAGCATTAAGATGAACATGAACAACTACTAATTTTCAACCAAACAAATAGTGGCCAAAAGACTCCACATATATAAACTGAAACTTTATTTACATATATTGGAGAACACCTCAATGGTTCTTTAGCTTTTGGTATGCTTACTCTCTAAATTTGTCTATCAAATTGTTTTTGCATTTATAAAAGCTGTCCACATATACCCACCCTAAATCATGATATCTACTTACATTTTTAAATATTTTTTATGTATTCAATTTTTAATTAATTGTTAATCATCTATCTATCTATCTATCTATCTATCTATCTATCTAAGAATGCCTTAAAAATATATGAAAAGAAAAAGAGTGAGAAGTGTGATAGTGAACAAAAACCGAAGTGGTTTTCATTCTATCTCCATTTCAATGATCAACACAAACCACATGAAGAGAACAACCACACGGAAAAAACAACATTAATTAATGATCTCAAGCTAGCTTTACACACATGCATGCATGAAACCAATTCATCAATCTACAGATAAGTAGATGAATAGAGAAATATATGCTTAATTATATACAAACTTAGTGACTACTACTGCAACAACTTAGATGTTGGAGTGAAATTATAGAAAAAGAAGGAAATAATTAGCCCTTCTCTTCAATGTTATCTTTCGTTATTGTTGTACTTTAGTCTGTTCTCAACTTTGTCTATTTTACTTGAATCTGGCTTGTATCTTTAACTGTGCATGCATAATCAACGACCTTTTACTAATGCTAATATCTCCTTACAAAAAAAAAGAAGACATTATTAAAAAGAGTTTAATGTTACTGTACACATTATGATAAATATTTATTAAATTTAAAATAAATATTTATTTTAAATACAATCTTTTTATTCAATTTAACATTGTTGTAGATATTCATAACTAAAAATATTTAAATATTTTTCTTACAATTTAAATACATTCATATAAAATTTCTCAACATGAAGATGTCGTCACGATGTAAATTTATAGGTTTTAAGTTAACATATTTAAATCGTAAGATAAATATTTTTACCATCATAAACATCTGTAACATTTTTGTATCTATAATTACTTTAAATGAACGTACGTAAGTAATAAAATAAACAACAATATATTTTGTAACCGTAAATGCCTAAATCTTTATTTTTTATATTAAAAAAACACAATCATTATTAAAAAAGAAAACTGTTAAATAAATTACCGAAACTGGTTAAAACCTATACGGTAACAAAAATATTATCCCCTTTTAAACCTGCTTAATTAGCCGTCCATTTCATTAGCTTAATCATTTTATTTGAATTTATTTTTTCATATTCATTATTGACTGGATTGAACGGCGACCAGATTGGAGTAATACGTTTAAAAATTTTAAATGCTTGGATTGTTAAGAGGCAATAAAAATAACCATAAAAAATAATTGATGGCTTTGATTCAAATCTAGTACAAATATATTCACAATGGAAAAAAAAACAAATAGACCCTTAGACTTGTACGTTATGGCAAACAAATACACTGCTATGAAACGTAAAAGACAATTTAACAAAAGGCCTCGTTTGGAAATACTTATTGAATAAGTACCTATTTAAAAATATAGATTATGAATAACTTACCGAATAAATGGAAAAATAATTTATTAAGCGTTCTTGTACCTTTTCGATTAATGTTTATTTTCCTAATAAATGGAGCTTATTTTTAGTTGTCTGGGCACAAATGAGCTGTCGATTGGTTAACATTAAAAATTAAAATATTCAAACATGTAAATAAACAAGCCTTAAGGTATTAATCTAATAATATAAATATAAAAAAATCCCTAAGGTATTGATTTTTTTTAGTATCAATAATATTTTTATTTAAAACTAAATCGATTTAGGTGATTTGGTTATATCTTTAACAAAAGAATGTATCGAATTAATTGGTAGAAAAGAAATTAATTGGTATTGTTGCTATGGTTAAATCTAAAACTTTTTTATAATGATAATTATTTTAGAATTTTTTTTAATGATAATCATTTTATTATTCCAACGTGGGGTAATCAACAACTATAATAATGCAAAAATTCAATTAAAACTCAAATGCAAACCACAGTTACAAGTATACAACAATTTTACATGAAAAATCCCCTCGACATGGAGAGCAAAAACTATGGGACCTCATGGTCCATCTGTCTGTCTGTCTTTAAATCAAAAATAGATACAAATGGGTCGTATTTGATAGTCAATTAAAGTAATCATACATAAACATTCCTCTCCGAGCACAAAGACAGATTAAAGTAACAAAATGAATAATAAAGTTACTAACCACAACCATCTTAGATTCATTATTATTGCAACAACACGTTACTAAAAATTTTGTAATTTATTAATAAGAAGGAAGCTTTGCCCAAGCGAATGACGTTCGACTCCTAAAACTAATTTTTCATTGAAATTATACGAAAATAAAATCCCGCAGCAAGAATGTTTTTCGAAACTTACATTGAAGCATGCCCTCCTTCGGATCTAACCATTGATTCTCGATCTAACCATTCGGATTAAAGGGAATAAGTTGACAATTTCTTTTGCATGATATATGTTTTTTAAAAAATTATATGTTCAAATCGTAACCTAAAAGAAATTATTTAAATTTATGTATAAGTTTGGCGGTGACAATTTTTTGAAAAAAAAAAGAAAAAGAAAACCAGGCAGGGAGGCACCAGCACACAGGAGAAGAGAGAAGGGGCGTAGTTGGTTCGAGAAGAAGCGCTTCTCTACTTCGCTGCTGCCGTCCACCGTCCGTTAGGGTTTCGTGCCTGCTTCACCGCCGTCGACCCCTTTCCGATGGAAGACCACAAGGAAACGCCAACAGCAGCGGCAGCGTACGACACCGAGGAGCTAGTTGAGATAGACGAGATAGAGAAGCCGCAGGGAAAGAGCTATTCCTCGTCCTCTTCGTCTTCCTCTTCCGACTCGGAGGGCGAGAACGAGAAGGTGCTGAAGGACAAGATCTGGAGGCTTTTCGGGAGGGAGAAGCCGGTCCACACCGTTCTCGGCGGTGGGAAACGTAAGATTTGGAGAACAGTACAGTGAAGTTTCCTTTTTGCGATTTTTGATTACTGAGGCTTCTTCTTTTTTCCTGATGGTTTTGATTGGGTTTGTAAAGCTGGTCGTAGCTTTGCGTGAGATTTTGATGAGGTGCTGGGATTTGTTGCTCTCCGCCGTTTACCGTTTGCCAACTTCTGTTACCTTCTATTTCTGGTTTCTCAGCATTAGGGTTTCATTTCGAGTTGGTTTTCCATAATGTGGTTGGGTAGAGGTCGGTGGTTTTGCACGAGATTTCCACTTTGCCGGTGAATATGAGAAGCCTCTGGTCTTTTTGAGTCGTTGTTATGCTTTTTTCGAGCTACCGTTTGTGATTGATTTTCCTACAAAAGATTGAATGGGGTTTGCGCTGTGTATATTGGATTATAAAGTTATGATGTTGTTGTCTGAGGCGTTGCCTGTGAGTTGCTGGAGCAATAATGGCTATTTTGCATTATCGTCTTGAGAGTCTGCCTGATTCAATTGGATTCTAACATTTATGTTTGTGGTTTGAGTGATCTTGCCGATCTGTCTTCAGCGAGATTGATTGGAGAGTTTGAGTACATGTGATATGTTTTTATAAATAATGACAATGTTTCTGCTTAGGTCCTAACTAAGATCTTTTTCATTAAAATGGAGTAAAAGACTAAATCTGCCAGCCACCCTCGGATGATCATGTGATATCTTATTTCCTAAAGTGGATGATTTGAATCAAGGTTGTTAAGGTTGTTATATATATGTAATTTAATGTACAGAATTTATTTTCAAAATATATATTCATAAATGACACATATTTGACATGCCCATGGCTCAGGCAGTCTTTAAAGGTCGTCTGTCCGCCTAGGCGGCACCCAGACAGCCACCTCAACAAGCTCGATTTGAATAGAATGTGCTAACTTTCTAATAGGGTATTAATTGTCTTGTTAATTTCTGCTCCATGCAAAAAATTTCCATCATTGCTAATTTTGTATGAAGTATCTCAGGTGATCAATTTGTTGTATTTAGTTCAAAGAATATTTACAGTCTTGTATTGAATCTTTTCAAGAAGTTGGTTGTAGGAGATTCTATCACGTTTTTGTCTTTGTTTATCCGTAGGACTTCTGTTTGCCCAAATACAAGGGAAACCTTGTGAATCGTCTTTTGCTTTTTAATATTCCAGTTATCAAATTGGTGATAAAGTCTTGTTGTGTGATGTTGTAAGTGATTTTTTTTGTGTAAAATATACATGACCTTGCAGGAGATATCATTTAACACTGTTTGTGTTGAATTATGAGAGTAAAATGACTGCTCTCAGATTTTATTTTCTGTTTGACCTTGAACTGTCTTCCTTATGATTGTGATATGTGGATTTTGATGTTGTTTTGTGCAACCTACTGACTAGCATCACAATGTTCCAGAAAATGAAAAATGGACATTATATGGATTTAACAAAAATGCTGAATGTCTGTTAAACAACCCTTTTCTCCTTTGAATGTCTGTTTGACGGAAAATTCAGAAAAATAGATTGTGTTCCTCTTCATTCCATGGATTGCTAGCTCTGATCTAGATTCCATTAATTGATCTAAATCAAATACTTGTTCTATTTTCATTTTGATTATAAATTTCCTTGAACTTTCTAGATAAGACAAATATTCTAAGAACTGAATTATTATTTTCATATGCAGCTGCTGATGTCCTCCTCTGGAAGAACAAGAAGATCTCTGGTGTTGTGCTTGGAGGTGTCACGGCAATCTGGGTTCTATTTGAGTTGCTTGAATACCATCTCCTCACGCTTGTCTGCCATTTTCTCTTAATTATTCTGCCTATCGTCTTCCTCTGGTCCAAAGCCACCACCCTCATCAACAAGTACCATTCAACTCATGATTTTCTTCTTCATTTTTTTTGTAAGATATTCTTCTATTGGAAAAAGTTTCATATTCGGTTATTGATTCAAATGCTATATGGTCAGATCTCCACCACATATGCCAGAGTTTCTGATTTCTGAAGACCTTGCATGCAACGTTACACTTGCTCTGAGAATTCAGATTAATCAGGCACTTGCGTGTTTGCGATCCATTATGTTAGGCCATGATCTTCGGAAATTCCTTGCTGTATGTTGAAAACAACTTATTACTTATTCATTGTGCTTGGAAACCAGCATGTTAATGTTAACGTAATACACATTTAACCAGGCTATTGCTGGATTATGGATTCTATCAATGGTTGGTAGCAGCTTGAATTTTTTGACCTTGTTCTACATAGGTACAAACAAAGCCTTTCTTAAAATGGTAATTAATTGTATAGCATACCATGATGTTAGCTTACTCTTATGAATTATGAAAACAGTGTTTGTTCTGCTGCACACGGTGCCTGTGCTTTACGACAAGTATGAAGACAAAGTTGACCCTTGTGCTCAGAAAGCAATGGCAGAGATCAAGAAGCACTATTATGTGATCGACGCTAAGGTCCGAAGTAAGATCGCCAAGGGAGCTTATATTAAATTTAAGAAGAATGAATGAGTGTATATTGTGGAGATCCCTTCAATGGTTTGGACGTTCTGAAAAGTATTTTTGGTTGGAGGTGTTCATTTTGGTCTTTGAATCCAGCACAAGCGTCTCAGTATGAGTGACCACAGCATGCTTCATTATGCGTAGTTGAAGGCCCCTTTTCCCCATGATTGCAATCATGTGAATTTTATATGTATGTTTTCTATTTTGGACTACTGTTTTGGCAATGTAGTAGGCTTTTCATTGACTGATGCAACAATAATCATCCTGTATGCATCCTCACTTGCAGATCTGCGTACAACAGTTCCAGATTTATCGCTTATATACTATTTGTGTTTTTGATCAACCATCTAACCCTCTGGAAGAAACCTTTACAGTTTT
Organism: Cymodocea nodosa; assembly: GCA_036874045.1. Classification (NCBI taxonomy): domain Eukaryota; kingdom Viridiplantae; phylum Streptophyta; class Magnoliopsida; order Alismatales; family Cymodoceaceae; genus Cymodocea; species Cymodocea nodosa. Next base: position 22,073,089 of record CM072336.1, read on the forward strand.
ACTACATCCATTATGGTGGTCATTTTGTTACCCAGATTTACCAACCTTGTGTTGTATGATAAAGTGAGATTAAAAGAGATGAAGAATGAAAATTACTTTAAAATGGTGAGAAAAGGTTTAAAAGTATATTATGATTTAACAGTACATCTAGTTATGGATGGAAAACAATGAAAGGAAAGGATTTACATAACTAACCTTATATAATAGAATAAAGGTATAGATTGTTGTAATTTTATTAACAAGCAGTATAATTGATGTTCAACTTTTAAGGAAACAAATCTGAATTAAAGGTAAGCACAAAGAATACCCCTGTCAAATAAAAATTGAGTCCAAGGACAGATTCTGTTGGTCACAAGGAAGGTTTGGTATGAATTGAATGAGGTGAACAGGTTGATGCACGAGAGAGTGCAGGTGGTTGAATCACGAGACTCAATCCGCAACGCAAATTAATGAGTGAAAATTTAAGATGAACAGTTTCAATTTAATTGGAACAATTTATTACAGGCACCTACAACAATTTATTACAGGCACCTACCTCTTCAATTTACTCAAAAAAATTTCAATTTTGTGGTGTCATTTTCTCTGTTCTGATGCTTCTTATCTTGCGTATTCTTGTGATGCTACCGTTCTAAGGTTCAGCTTTAATGATCAGGCATGGTTCATTCATTTCACCATTTTCATTCGCTTCTTAACGACGAACCGTACTTGATGGACCACGCTAGTTCTTGAGCAAGCTATCTTATTTGAGATAAAGCAGAAAAATAGAATCAAACCTGGCATATAATTTACATTTTATGGTTTAGTTTACATCAGAGTCTATGTACAACAGATTTCGAAATGAAAATCTGTAGCGTGGAGACAACAATCCCTGATTCTGAACTATAAATGTCACATATTGGGCATAGCAGACGATAGTTGTTTGTCTTCTCCATTCTTGGAGAAGTTGATTATCCAAAGTGTGATGCAAATTCCAAAGCCTTCATCTGCTACCTGTATGTGCTTGTGTTGTAAGAAAAAACTACAGTCTACATCTGTAGTAGAAGAGCTCATACTAGAATCAGTACTAGGTGTGGTTATTTCATGCACTGGAAAAGCCACGGACCACCATTGTACTAGGGTTTTCTGTATGTATCCGTAGGCCTAGTGTCAGCTACAGTTGATTATTTTCCTTCTCCTTGGTCAATTTCTTTGAGAAGAAATTTAACCCAGAGGTCTGCAATAGACTGGAAACAAGAAGTATAAATGCAAAAATTCTAAATACGAAGAGATAAAAGGAAATTCAGTAGGAGAACATGGTATTTTGTACATAGTCAACTTCTTTCATTACGGGAGCTGAAATTTCATCTAACGGAATTTAAAATAATGAAGAAGAATTACGGAAGTTGAAATCAGGCCCTACGTAATGGAAGTCGCAACTATAAATCTGTTCCTTGATAAGGGCATCTAACACAAGAGTAAAACAAGTTCGACAAAAATAATAGGCATTTCCAGATGAAATTAGCCTCAAAGTGATTATCTTTATTAATTTTAACCTAGCCGCCATTGTAGTATTTATATTGAAGGTATCTTTACTAGGGAAGAACCAAAAGACTGCAACATAGAGTCAGTATCCAATGACATGATTAGAAAATCAAATAAAATATATATACTGATATGTACAGTTTGATCTTATAAGATTTGAACTAGTTCTCATAATTTCAAATTAGAGTTCCGATTGTGAATTTCTTCATTTACCATTTGAGGACTGGTACATCATTTATAACCCTATTACGATTTATGGTTTTAAGTTGAAAAGGATTGACACAAAGAAGGAAGCATTTTCAATGTTTTGGTTCTGTAGTATTGACTGACAAAAATAGTCTTCACCATAAAGTAATGGTGCAGAGAAAAATGTAGAACCTGACGGGATCAAACAGGGAAGGAAACCTGTAAAAAGATTATTTTTTGAGCATTGGCAACACTTAATAAAAGGTTAACAGTAGAAGTCTGGTCGAAATCTCAAATTGGTGGAAACCCTAGCAAAACTGACTAGTAGGTTGCCCTCAATTATCTAAAAGAACCTCTAACAACAAAGTTTCATCTCCTAACATATCATACAACTTTACAAGCCTTAAAGAAGGACCCTAGGATGGAAGTAATATGGTCTTGTAGGACAAATGTCTGAATGGATATAGGATCTAACTAAAGTTTTAGATATTTCAGTATTTCAACAATTATCATCTGAAAAATGCGAGATGCAGATAAGTTCCCGAAAGTGATGCATTTTCTCTGATCCTATCGGAAGTAACAAAACAAAAATTAATTGAGAAAACCTGATTCTCTGGTGTTTCTTTTGGAGAAATTTGAGATGTTCCTCCAAACACGCCACCAAAAAGACGAATGGGCAAACCCAAGATACCAACAGCCATTCCACTGTCTATTTCCTGATCAAAACCTATCTTTTTCTTGTCCTCCTCAGAGAAGCCCAACATTCTAACCATGAGGTCTAAAACCTGTGAAATCTCCAAATGTCACATAAATCTCATGTAAATGTAGTGCACTTTGTCTACACTACATACATAATTTGAATTTAAAAAATCTTATTTGCAAAAAATACCTCTTTACTATGATTTTGTTGGAAATAAGTTACTAGCAAATTGATCACAACCCGCCTGCCAATGCAACGAATTCTTCTCAAATAACTTTTACACATTACAGTAAGTACAAGAAAATGATCACTCCATTGAAATTTCCTATATAGAACATATTGATGATGATGATGATGATGATGATGATGATGATGATGATGATTATGATGATGATAGAACATCAGGTATCTCTTTCATATAATTCTGTGAAGGATATAACACTAATTAACCCATAGGGCACTTCATTCTTAGGTCTATAATAAAGGATATTGTTTTCAGTCTTACCATTAATTTTGTCAAGAATGAAAACAGAAGCAAAATATGAGTATACTACTAATGCTCATTGAGATGAAATGAGAGAAAAATGACAATACTAATTTTTTCAACGGAAAAAGATTTTTACATGAAGCTAAAGGCTTGACTTCAGCTTGTTCATACATTACAAACTCTAACTGCAAAATCAGCTACTTCACCTTTGTAAAACTGCTGTATTTAACTTGATAATTTTGTCTTCTCAAGCTTTTCACAGAGTTGAACAGGGTAAAATTTATCTACAACATGTGGTATGAATAAAATATGAACATGAATAAATGCATATTAAAATGATAAAAGAATATAACCTGTCAACCAAATACTCAGACTCCACTGGCGTCCCTTTTATTTTTCCCATGTTTTCCTCCAGAATTTGGTGTAGTTTTAAATTTTCTTCCTGAAGTTTCTGTATGGTGTACATGCTTTCTGATAGCATACTTTCAGTACATGAAAGCTTAGAAAAAATTTCATTCTTTTCCTGTTTCTGTTTGTCAACTTCCTTGCTTGCAACCTAAAATGTCAAATAAGTCAACTCTTTTATTATCGTAAGTAGATAGTATCATCAAAAAGCATGGAAATTCAAATAAAAGTGTGAAATGAACTAATGTACTTACATAGAACATAAATTACCCCTAACTTCTACTGGGTTATGATAGCTTCAAAAGATTGCCTACAGTTTCCAATATCAAAGATGTGCGGAAATGCAGGTAGGTTCCAAGAGCACCTTCATCCAGTCCAAAAACATAATCGAGAAACATAACAAGCATACATGTCACACTAGATATCTCTTCACGATTATTTTGTTATTGTTCTACTTCCATCTAGGTTTCCATAGTCATTCAAGAGACAGATGCAAGGCACAATAACAGTTGCAAATAATAAAAACCAGGTCAGAAAACCCGACAGGCATACACATCACACCAAATCTCACTTTGTGTCTCACTAAGATCTTGTCATTATTTCTAGATTTTCAAAGTCATACAAGTGCAAGGCATGCTAACTGATGCATAGTGCATTAAGCATGAGTGAGCATCGTTGAACAGCAAATTATGGAAAATAGTAACATTTTTTTTGAAATTTCTAAGAAGATGTAGGCACTAGTATTCGAACCTTGGCTAGAGTATGGAACTACTCATCTAGCCAACACAAAATAGCAACATAATTCCATTGACAATTTAACAGCAAATTATGTCAAATAGCTACGTAGTTTTCCTATTGACAATTTTTGGCCAAATTAAGTGCACGAGGATTTCACATATGTAGGATCTGAAAAGAAACCAGTTGTACATAATCTTGTATGAAGTTACATCCATATTACTTCCTGGAATTTAAACTCATGACCTTTGAGCCATGGAACAACAATACCATTGCACGAACGCAAGTTTCCCCATTCACATAAAGACCCAGAAAGAACCATGCAGAGAAGCTTAATAGGCTACCTTTAATAGCTCAGAAAGCTCAGCTGATTCTTCCCTTGATAATGCTAAGTCCATTTCAAGTGATTTCTGCCATCAGCATTTTCAGATTATGATTGCAATGATAAGATTTTTACAGAATCTTATGTTATGAAGTTAGAATAATCTAAAGCAATAATACATGAAAAGAACCCAGTATTTCAACAATTTCTGGTTAAACACTTGAAATATTTACCTTAGCCTCACAATCAGAAGCACATTTGCCTAGAGCAATCTGAAGATTCAGCAATTCAGTATTTTGTGTATTAATGGTGTACGTGCAGTCTGCAAGTTTATGGTTGAGACTGTTAATAACTTCATTCAATTTCTGAACTTCATCATTTTTAAGCCTTTCAATTTCTTCTCGTTTCTCCACTTCCAACTTGAGCATTTTCACCAAGTTGGCAATGTGGGACTTCTGGAATTCAGAATTTGCTAGAAGCTCATAGATGATTTTATTTTCCATATCCATCTTCTTCGAATTTTCAAGTTCCTGACAAATATAGGTGCACTGAGGTTCAATTCAACTGCAACATGTTTGAGTGCATAGTGAATGCCAGAAAGATAAACACTAATAATCAAAGCACTAGGATGAAATCCTAAGATATACCATGTGCATAATGCAGGAACTGATCCTAAAATTTTCTGCTTAAGAACAGACACAGGCATCCTTGCAACAGCTGAAATCTAAACAATAAACCAGATACCTTCCAATATGCTTCCTGCATTATGCTAACTTCCCAATGCCTAGTGACAGGAAATAAAAGCTCCTATATGGTCATGTCCTTTCTATTAATGACAATCAGCACACTCACGTTCCTAGCCCCATTCCCTTCATGGTAAAATAATATGTTCTTGCAACTTGAAAGCACTATCCATTTCAAAAGGAAGGAAAATGGAAAAGCTCCATTTGAATTAGAATACAATAAGCTATTGTACATCAATGGGAAGTCATCATCCCTACCTTCACTCATTAAGCAAATTAAAAGGCATAAAACCAAGGGAAAAAGAGCATAGTATGCCTAAAGTTGATATAATGTACCAAAACCTAAAGGGAGAAAGTCTTAATTTCATTGTGGTGAGGACAAACAAGGGCCTGATATCTATTGAAATGATATTTCTTCTTCAAGATAAACTAAGCCAGTTGAAAGTTTATGTCATTTATCCTATTCTAAAAAATGTCTTATCTTGAAAAGAGACAAAAAGGAACCCATGCAACATGATGCAAGATTGAAGGTACCTTGTCTACCAAGTGCTGCTTCAGTTGTGCAAGTTCTTCCTCTGCTTTATGCCTTTCAGCATGAGCATCTTTTAAATTTTTCTCCATGTGTTGTAGTGAACTTGTTATTTCCTCCTTTTCCTTGAAAGAGACAATGATAGAAGGTAGTAAGAAGCGAAAGTCAACTGAAAATTTCCCTGAAATTAAAACATATAAAAGATATTGTGGATGTGAGTTGAGTCCTAATTGGTGTACTCCTACGGAAGATCAAAGTAGCAGGTATACTCCCCCCTACAGAAGATAAGGGGATGGATCCTCCAAGGAAGCCTACAACTTATTGATAGATAGTTTTATAATTATTTGAATTTCCATATCTGTATACTAGGGTATATCTATATCCAAATTTTTAAGGATCATCCATAATGGATGATATAAATATTCCATTTGTACCATGATAAGGGTTTATTTTGGATTTGCAATCTATATATTTCTGCAGAATATGATTCCTCTGATCTACATAGTGAAGAACAGTACATTACTACTTATGGAGTCGGTGAATTGGTGAAGCAAGTAAACTCTGTCTCTGTATAATTCTATTATTTTACAAGTGTGTATATAATTCTGAATTGGAAAAACTACTTCCAAATTGACATGTCGTCAATGACAACGTATATTCCATTTTTTCAAGTATGCCAAAAAATTGTAGAATAATATGCTCTATGAATATTCAGCAAAATTTTATCAAAGGAGAAAATACATATGGGTCTACCAATAGTAGATCAAAGACTTTTATATTATTTTATATTCTTATTTTTATGTCTTTATTTAATATTTTATATTATTGATATATTTATTTCGATTGTGTAGTCCCTACTAGTTTACAACCATTGTGCATTCAATGTTTTGTATTATCAATATAATCGCATATTATATTCTTGCACAATATTAGCCATCTAATTTAATAATTGAATCTTGACGATATCTGCTGATATAGTCTTGATATAAAAATTTTTATTGACTATTTTTGTTATGTTCATGTCTTTAAATCATTTTTTCTTAATTACGATTTTATAAAATAATTTTTTCTTTTTTTCATTTAAATGCTTCAGTTTTGTTTTATGGATGTTTTTCTTTGTTTTATATGTTGATTAGTTTAGTTTCAGATTTTTTTTGTTTAATTCACACTTCTAAGGCATTGCCATTCTCTTTTTTTTGTTTATTTTAGAGTTTATATTTGTTAAATGTTAAATCTTATTAATTTTAACTTGTTTAGACGTTACAATGTTAATGTGTGTTTATTTAATATTTTGATGTTACGATGATATGTTGGTAAATATTACTTGGGTTATTTAGTTGTTACTTGAGTTAAAAATGAATATAAAAGGACATAATATAATATTATAAGTAATAATGTCGATATATTTTTTACTTTTAATTGGCACCTAATGACCTAAGTACCCAGGCACACAAACTTACTGCCTAGGAACCTTCATAAATATGGATCAAGCCCATGATTTTTTTCCAACGCAAGGTAAAACCATCAAACTCACTTTTTCTTTTTCCATCTTCAAATAATGTAGCTCCTTAAGAGAAGATTCGTTTAATCTGCGTTCCTCTAGCAACATCATGAAAAAAATTGATTAGCTGAACTAAAAGTAAGCTGCATTTGAGGACAGGAGACGTAAAATGTACCTTGAATTTTAATCTTCAAGTTTTCTGTAATTTCACGTTCCTTATCCAGTAGGATTCTTAATTGTTTAACCTCTGTGTCACAATTCAGAAATTCTGGAACTAATTCCTTGTCATTTACAAATGTAAAATCCTTAATTTCCTGTAATATATACATAAATCCATCATTTTCAAGAAAACTATACTGGAAGAAATGATAGCTGTCTGAGGAAGAGACATCATTAATTAAACGTTGGATCAGTCCAACTGGTGGGTCCAATCCTTTTATTAAAACACGGGCTAAATGTGTAAAATAGAAACGTCAATCTCTTTGCTCAATGATACAGACGCATTTTTTAATGAATCTGATCATTGGAAAATAATATAGAATAAGTTTTTTCTTTACGTTCATGGAGGCAGTAGATAAGCATTGGTACCTCTTTCTCCTTCAGTGTAGCTGCGTAATCAACTATTAACGCCTTCAATTCAGCCTCAGATGCCATTGATTTTTGAATTTCCTCTTTCTGGTTCTCAATCTACAATTTTAAGGATGAGCAGTTACCACAAGGCAATGTTTTGTTTTGAAGAAAAAAATCCAGGAATTTCACAAATTACAGAAGACATCAGACAGATATTTGATACTTCATTTCTGCAACTGTTACATGATTTTAAAAATAGCAAATGGAACTTTTGTAATTCTTTCAAATTCAAAGAAACCAGATTTGTCTACTAAAGATTGGAAGTGGCTTCCCATTTCTGTCGCATGAATAAACAAATCTAGAAATTTCTGGAAGTCAACCATATTTTCTCGACACTAGATCAGGACTACCAGAGTGAAATGCAAAAAAAAAACAAAGACAAAAACTGGATATTCTGATTCCTATGGTCTATCTACCAATATGTTTAAGTCAAAATCAATCAAGATCCCATGCACTAAAGGAAAGAAGAAAGGGGAACATTCCACCAGATAACCCAAAATTCTGAAAATGGAAAGGAAGGCATCTCCAAGACCGAGATATCTACATAGTCCAATGACACATGATATACACCAGAAATTTCCATTACACGGCCTATTTGGAACCAGATAAACTCGTTTATCAGAAGAGCACGTACGCCACTATATTCCAGTAATTGTGAACTACAACATAGAAGGTGAAAAGCCAAAATTTAAAATATTCTCCCAGACACCTGAAAACCACGTGAAATCGCTCTGAAATTTTTTTTTCAAAGAGAGACAGAGAGAGAAATAACTCATTGCTGGATGATTGCACCAAAAGCAACCCGCATTCATGTTTCACCAGAAACAACAGGACCAAAACTACGAATAACAAGGGCAAACTTCTACTTGATCACCAACATATGAAAGCTGAGATGCAGAACACTACCACCCAACGCAGGAAACGAGTCGAACACTTCAAAAAACAAGGTACATGGAAAGCAGATCATATGTCTCCACCGTAAGATCAAACAACTAAAACCTGAAAACCACACAAAAATGAACCGAAAGCACAAAAAGCTCCCAACTTTCCACCCAAAGAAAAAGGGATACAGACTTCCTCCTTCTGAACTACCTCATCGACAGCACCGATCCCCATCCATCCTGACACTCCCTGCGACAGGACCCGACGCAGGACGGGGCGGTCAGGGGCCACACCGACGGGGCCCCGGCCAGCTGAAGACCCCAGGACCTTGAGCCCCTCGGGGTCGTCCGACGCCACCAGCCTCGACAGGCCCACCATCTGCTGCCTTCGCATCGCCGGCTGCCAGTCTCAAGTGGAAGAGAGGCGCTTTGTTTGACCTGGGGATTCGAACCTCCCGGAGTGGCGTGAGCTTTTTCTGTGGGGGAGAAGGAGAGGGAGATGACCGGGCGGGCCGTTTTGTGCGGCAATGGAGTCTTTCAATCTTCAAATGGACATTTTGCAGCCAACCCCAAATTATTAAACTTTCACCGCAAATCACATTCTCTCCTTTTTTTTATAATCAAGGACTAATAGAGTTTTAATTATGTGAAAATTTTACCATACATTTATAATAATATCATGGGAAAATTTATACAATTACCCTTTTTTTTTTTACTTCTACATGAATTTTTTTCTTCCACATATTGTCGAATTTTGCTTAAATTACATGAATTTAACTCTTTTCTCACAATTTTTAACTAAACAATTTTAGGACTACCCCTACTTTTGTTTTAATTTCTCTTGGGATAAGTAAAAAAAAATACTTAATTTTATGAATCTATAAAATTCGAGATGTTTGTTAAAAAATTTCTTGCTATTAAATAAACATCCTTAAAATCCACAATGGATATATTAATTAAAGAATTACAAGTTTTACCTTTTTATCGACTCCATCAAAAAAGCAAAAAAAATACATCATAATCATTTTTATTTTCAATATGATTCCACAAAAAAAGGAAAAACTTGTGAACCATATCCTCTTAAAAATTAATATTCAACATCTTTCCCATTCTTTTAATTAATTGCAATGTTTATATTTGAATTACATGAAGTATTTTATGTTTGCTTATCTAGTTTCCTTGGTGGTTTCATATAGATGTGAAGGCATTGGTAATTAGGTGATGGGACAACTAATGATTAAGAGGATGACAATGAGACTAACCCCTCTGTTACCACTTCCAAATGTTGAGATGCTTTGATTATTTTGTTGGTATTTTCTTGGCTTGTAAAGAACAGGTGGGAGATCATGAGCTTTTTAAGAAGTACCGTTTACTATTTTAGATAAATTGTTTATTTTTCAGGATGTCATTTTTTTTGTTGATTCGGATTATAAAAAGTTTAGATTATACAAACAGCATGATAATATCATAATTATGATATACTTGCCATCCATGATGTGATAATAAAGCATGCTTGGCTCGAATAGTGAAAAATATGGGTTGTAAAGATTGTATTAGTTTTAAATTCCAGAATGCATCCTATAATCTCATGCTAACATAAAAAGGATCCTCAAATTTTGAGATTTATAATTAGAACACTGTATAGAATACACCTGATTATGGTCAAAATCTGTATGTCAAAATTATTTATTTCATACTATGGTCAATCACTGTGTAAAAATTCCACAATAGCCGTAATCCCAACCAAACAATACACTCAGGTGAATAAAGAAATGAGGGTTTTCTTTTCTTGCTTCAAGAGAAACATTTTAATTGGAGCACCATACATCCATCCATCCATTACATCACTGAAAATGGTACCGAATCGTAGAAATATTTTGTATAAAAAAAACGTACAGAAAATATTTTTAGTAAATGAATGCTAGAATGGTTTACAAGATTGCTTCAATGGCTAAGCTCATAAGGAAACCCAAAATGGCTCCAACAACAACCTGTAATTTTGTATGACCCACAGACTCATTCATGAGAGTACCGCAAGTTTCACATTGGTCATATGCATAATTGGCTATCGATGTCCTGGATGGCTTAGGTTTTAAGTTCTTTGCTGATGTCTTTCCAGAAGCATAGGATGGAGTAGGTTCTTCAGAAGAGACGTTTGTCTTCTCCAAAAGTGATAGACTGGGGTTCTCCGAGTTTATAGTGGGCAACATCTCAAGCTCAATCTTGTCTTGTTGTAGGTCACCTCTTTCTTTGATCACTAGCAGGCTGTTGAAAGCCTTAGAATGTTCACCGACTTCTCTCCTTACACCCTGAAATGTCCATTCATAAAATTTATTGATTTTAAGAAATTAAAATGCAATTAAATCAGAGATTTATTTGAGAGAATCTGAAGCCCATGTACAATTTTCTAGTCACAGTTCGAAGCAGAAGTGGAGAGAATGAAGCACAGCAAACTAAAAAATGGAAATGTTTCTCGAAATGGTTCATTTAAAACCAGAAGTTGATTAAACATAGCAACCAAAACATGCTGCTCAGGATCAAAGCTTGTTTTGTATGACAGCCATCTATCTACCAAGCAAAATGGAAAAGTGCTCAACTAGTTAATTCAAGCATCAACCAAGACAAAGATCCAATTTGAAGTACAGGCCAGCATTGAATAACAAAGCTTTGTTGTAAAAACCATTTCTAATCCATATTTTGATTGGGTATGTATGTTATAATTTTGAAGCTACATGATTCATTCAACTTTATAGTTATCCAACACCAAGTTGGCATTAATTACAGAGCTCGCACGTTTTTACATGTGATATGAAAGCTTGATAAGTTGGAAAATACGAGAAACAGCAATTTCAATATCGTATGTGGGATATGGTAGAGCCATTTTTCCTTTTTAACTATAAAGCAAATCCGATAGATAGATGTACCAAGCTTTCCTTTTTCTTGAAAATAGCAAAAATACAAATAAGCACCATTTTCTACATGATAGTTAAAAAACTAAAAGGGCCATTCACCTCTGCAAACCTAGCAAGTTATCTATACTCCCTCTATGGCATTCTAAGTTGGTGTTTGGATTGGTTTTTTTAGGCATTTTTTGTCAAAAATGCCAAAAAAGCTGAATACTGAAACAAACACCGTTAAAAAAAATACTCTTGAGATAAACACAAGGAACATGGGCTCAACGACAGGAAGGAGATTATGATTCAAGTACCTGTGCGTCATACATGACGATGCATGCGAAGACTACAGACATTCCAAACATAGAATCTGAGAAACCCCTAATCATCAAAAACAAACATCAACCATTTCGATCATTCATGTGATCCGAACAGAAACTAAAACACCAACAAGATTTAACAGGGAGTGAATAGAATCAGGAAATTGCTGACACAAGCACGCACACACACACCTCTGAAGACCCAGTGAAGTCGCTGCTGCCACAACAATCTGCAATCAGACAAACGACAAAATCAGGAAACAAAAACCAAAAGGAAAGAAAGTACAACCAAAAAGGAACAAAATTCTCACCGCGGAATGCGTGGACGGCATCCCACCAGACTTAACCGCCCCCGCGAGGTCGAATCCATAGCCTCTGACGGCAGAGGTGAAGGGCTTGGACAGCTGCCCTGCCACGGTAGAAAGACCAGCTGCCAACAGTACCTACAGGAACAAGAAGAACCCAAAAGCAGAAACACTGAGATAAGTGGTAATTCCGGGTTGATTGGGCGAGGCAGCCAGCAGATTCCCACCTTGTTGTGCACCACTTGGGCGATCTCCTCCGCTCCTATCCCGATGGAGGCCGACCATCTCCACCTCCACCTCTTCCGGGAGGTTGGCCGGCAGAGTCGAGAAGGTCTGGTGTTGGGGACGGGAGCCGAGGAAGGGGAAGGGGAAGGGAGATGGTGCGAGACGCATGGCAACATTCCTTTCCCTCCGACACCCAAGGTTGGAACGTTTGGTTCGAAGACCAGACCAATGAATTATTTCTTTTACTTCACTCTAAAATTTATAATTATATCATATAAATAAGGCATATCAAGGTATTTATGTCATCTAAATAAATTTAAAGAAAATAATGGTATTTACGTAAGACGAAAGGTTTCTCCTCTAACCTTAGTAAAGTCAAATGACAAGTCTAATAGGTAATATGACTTTTAATAAATAAAAATAAACTTTAATATTAATAGTTTATGTACTTATTTTTTTTATTAATATTACCATTTAATATTTTTATTTGATGTTAATATTAAATTTTATTGATATTAATATTCAATATTTTATTTTAACTATAAGTACTTATAATCTCATTTTTCTATTTTTATAATAATATTTTTAAAAAAATAGATCATATTTTTATAATTTTTTATATTAGTTAAGTTTATCAATGTCATCTTAATTTTTTTCATAGATATATAAAAAGTAAAAGTAATTGTATAACTTTTATTATTAGATAACCATTAAATAAACATTGGCCCTTGATTTAAAGGTCTTGAAATTTAATACTTTCTACTAAATGTCAACCATTTCATTTTCAATTAATTAAATAAGAGAAATCGTCAATAAATTTTCACTTGAGAGTAGTTTTATCAAAAAAAATTTCCTTTACTATTCAATAATCATTTCAATTTATGTCTGTTTATTGGTTTAAATAAAAATTTTAATTTTTCATATATTAGATAAACATTAATCAAAGTTTGAAAAAAAAAAGAAAAAACTCTCTTTGTTTTGAGCTGATTAGGGTTTTGAATCTACAAAAGGCAATGTGGACTAATGAGGCCTGAATTTAATTTTGAATTACATTTTTTGTTATTGACTGTTAATATCTTAAACCCTAAATCTTTTACAATAAAGTAGATGATGGATTTCATCATTTAGGTTGTTGGTGTCCTCTCTTTGATAACAAAAATATTTATACTTTGACTTAAAATAGCTATACTCTTGTAATGAGAAGAGATTAATGGTAGTGACATTTGGTCTGAAATCTTCATATATACTTATGTAAATTTAACAAAGGAATACTTCAGACAAGTAGTAGAAAAAAGGAAAATAAGTACCAAAAAAATAGTAGAATGAAAAAAAATAAAGGAAAAAATATTTCATGTACATGGAATGTCTTATATTCTTATGCATGTTTTAGTTGCTTATTTTGTTTGTAGTAGAATGGAAGATCAATACTATTTTTTTCCTTTGATTTTCATCAATACCATGAGATTACTCTTATTGATTAAAAAGCCTTAGATTGTGTTTAATTACATAAGATCTTAGACGTTGATTTTTAAAAAAAGAAATTGACGTGATCTCAAAATCCTATCTAAACAAGTGTAAATGGTTTCCAACAATCCATCCTTAAACATTTGTTCCATTATTTTGGTGGATTTCTATACTAATAAATGCCATGGAAATCTTTAAAGCTAGATTGATTGCATCATGTAAATTTTGATGTTTTTGGTTCATGCTCATTGTACATGTTATGATGGTTTTGGCTTTTGGGTAGTTTCATTGGTATGTTTTGTCATTCTTAATTATTATCCTGTGCACTTTAGATACATCAAATGATAGAGATTACATATAAAACAGATGTTTATAAAAAAAGAATTTATTTATTTAAAATGTAATATTTATTATTAAAATATTTTAAATTAATATATCTAAATTATAATATGAACATCTACTGACTTTTTGGTAAGTGTGCACATGCACACACACACATGGAACTTTTAGAATTGATGGTGAAAACAAGTAGAAAACGTAGAAGAGAAGTGGGTGAAGAATGTTTCAATTCAAGGTAGACGAGGAGGTAGAAAAAAATTAGTAGCATAACATAGTCTACTTAACTTTAAGTATGGGTATTATTCATGCTTAATTATATTATACTAAAGGTGGAAAGAGAAAACCTAAGTATGACCTATGATTTATAACTCATTTGTGTAATATCAGTTAATGGTACAATTTGACTATATTGAATTATGTCAAATCATATTTTTCGACATATCAAATTACAAGTTCGAATTACTAAATTTAAGAAACAATATGTTGTTTATACAAATGATATACTAGAAATCACATAAAACTTGATAATAATGAATTAAATAGACTATTTTGCAAAACATTATAACAAATTTACAAAAGCCATGTGCTCATACAACATTGTGGTGGGTAACTTGATTTCACTAGGAGACGGCTCATACAACCCAAAAAAGTGTACAAAGCTACGTCAACATGACTGGACCCAACCTAATTTAAATCTGTAAGAACTGGTGCATGGCAAATTGCAAATGACTGAAAACTTGCGATAAAAAGACACAATCTGTCGGACAATTGTACAATAGTCGCCTTCCTTTGCTATAATCTATATAATTGCTTAGAAAAGATCACACATGCTTGGTCCCATTAATTACTTTCTCTTTATTCCTTACTTGGTTATCATAAGATTCCATCACTGTCCACCAATAGGCATAATCAACCTAATTTAAATCTCTCTCTCTCTCTCTCTTCATTGCTTCCACAATCAACAAATATCATATCGAAAAAGATTATGAACATGACAAACCATCATACAAGTAACTATTTTATTAAAGATTGATGCTATTGTCAATGTGGAAAGAAAAGAAAACATGGAGACATCCGAAAAACCCAATTGAAGCAATCCTGAAATATTTATGGGCAATGTCCAACCATAAAAAAATAAAAAGTGCATGGGAAGACGAAATAAGGAACAGTCCCCGTTCGGAGGAAAATGATGAATTAACTATTGACGACTTCACGCACATAGCCGTTAAGGAAAATTGAATGGTTCAGTGGTCACATGAAACAATCAATTGCAATCATGCTTATTTAAATAATCCCATGTCGTGGTAAGATTCCTAGTGGGTACCTGAGTCTCCCACTATGCTGCCCTGCAAAAAAACAAGTGAACAGAGATGCTTGTTATTATCATATGTTGGCCAAACATGAGATAAGATTTGCAACAAGGACAACCATGAAGCCAGCGTAAAGGAGTTTTGAAACCGTTACTTTTGTCTAAACCCTACTTAGTGAAAAGGACATTACAACTTCGAGCCACCAGAGAGTCTAGCCTTCAACCCATCCGCAACAGCATCTATGAATTCCTCGGTGCTGAGATAGTCAGCGCGCGTGATCCTACCAAACGAATGAGTTACACCAAACGAGTAAGTCACACCAAACGAGAAAGTTAGGTTGCATCATTCAATATTGGTGAATATAGAATACGGATTGAGTTATGGACGTACTTGGGCCCATGGATTAGGAGTGCAAGATCTTTGGTCATCTTCCCTGATTCAACAGTTCCAACACATGCCGCTTCTAGTTTTTCAGTGAAATCCAAGAGCCTTTCATTGTTATCTAACTTTGCCCTACATATATATACGAGCAATGGCGGTAAAACCTCGTAACAGGGTTTGTTAAAATCAAAGGGTCTCAGAAAAATGCGAAGTGTAGATCAAGGAACAATGCAATGTCAGAACACATTCACAAGTTAGCCACACCAACTACTAGATATCAAATAGAATCACCTGTGTGAAAGGCCACGTGTCCAAGCAAAAATAGATGCAATGCTATTTGTACTGGTTTCACCTCCTTTTTGGTGGACTCGGTAATGGCGCGTGACTGTTCCATGAGCAGCTTCCGCTTCAATTGTTTTTCCGTCAGGACAAACCTGGATACATGGTAAAACGCACCCCAAAAAAAAAAAACAAAGCTGTGAACCAGAACTAACTTTGTATAAGAATATTTCATGGGCACACAATAGTAAACCGATTCGTAAGCATAATAAAAAAGATGGCACGCTTCATTCACAGAGAGGAATGATTCTTTATGATATGGATACCAAATCACACAATGATCGATGACAAGAAAAACTTGACAAGTTTTAACACTACGCCATAGTCTATACAAAGCCTTAATTTGATGAATTAAGAGAATCCACTTTGTTTAAAAAACTCCTAAAGTAGGTAAAGAAGTTAAAAGAGAAAGAGCCAGACAAATATAAATTAATATTCAATGTGATTAACAGTATGCACAGATTAGCATATATTGCATGCAAGTAATCAAGGGATTGTGAGCATATACCAATACTGATGTCATTAGTCCAAGCGAACCAAAACCTGCATGGACAACAATAAATTTTTGAGTAAAGACGGAAACAACAATAGGCTTGAGTAAAAATATATTTATACAACAAACCAATATAGTGTGCCAAAAGCACGAACCTTGAGCTAGAAAATCACTCTGCACATCACCATCATAGTTTTTGCAGGCCCAAACATAGCCACCTTCACTCTTGAGAGCATATGCAACCATATCATCAATGAGACGGTGCTCATACCTGAGAATTTCAACATTGCGGTTATAAATATTCAAAACACAAAAATGCAAGTTAATGGGAGACGAGAAGATAATCAACCATATTCCAGCAGCCTCAAATTTTGACTTCCATTGACCCTCATATACCTCTTGAAAAATGTCCTTAAATCTGTTTAATGAAATGCATGCACGATTGTAATTAGGCACAGGAACAAATAGGGGAACCAAAGACTTAGAATCATGCAAGGAATAATTTTTTTAAATCGAAGAAAAAGGTACCTTCCATCATATTTCTTCAATATTGTATTTTTAGTACTGAGATAAAGTGGCCACTTCTTCTGATAAGCCGTGCTCATTGAGGCCTCAGCAAAGGCACGAATGGACTGCTCAACACAAGAAAATGTAAGAAGTGGCATTAAAAAACATGAACTATTAACTTATTACAAGAATAAAATACAATTGAAAAAACAAATGTTTCTATACATACTTCATCGGTGTTGTACATCGACAAAGCTACTCCTCCAGCCCCAGTGAAATTAAAAACCTCCAATTCAACCTCCTCCTCCTTCCCCTCTGTAGCATAGGAGGATGAAGGAAAGATAAGTTCAGGAACAGCAAAGCATAACTTAAGTGAAGCTACAGGTCAACATGAATTTCAAGCACTAGATGAAGTTCAGTTCCTACCAAAGACCAACTTGAGTTTGCCTGGTCCCTTAATGACAGTATCAGTAGCTTTGTATTGATCTCCAAATGCATGTCGTCCAATGCATATAGCCTTTGTCCATCCTGCAAATCAAGCAATCAATGACTCATCAGAGCATGAAACAGAATTCTAGGGGATTTTCAACAGCTTGTATCTAACATCATATGCAGCTGAATGAGGAAATTGATACCTGGAACAAGCCGTGGAACATTTTTGCAAATGATTGGTTCCCTAAAAACCGTACCTGAATAAATGCAGGAGATTTTAACTAGGCATCTTGCATAGAAGATAGCTCATGACCAAAATCATAAATGAGAATCCATTACCATTCAAGATGTTCCGGATTGTTCCATTTGGGCTTCTCCACATGGATTTCAAGTTGAACTCCTTAACACGTGCCTCATCTGTTAGCATGCAAACCAAATCCAAAACATTAACACAACATTATTAAGCAATAAAAAAATATTAGTGAACAGAAAAGAGATGTACGCACAGGATGCAAGAACACAATAAAAATAATTTTTGGAAAAAATAAGCTGTACCTGGAGTGATAGTTGCACATTTGATAGCCACGTTATACCTGCAAGTACTCATATCAGACCATGTTCAGAAACCACGCAGGATTACCTATTATAATATAAATCATAGGGAAATAGAAAAAAAAATATCGGAAAAGTTATGTATCGGCAAATAACTGTAGTCTCTTAATTATCTGTGTGTGTTCTTAACTTCTCATGCTTTAGTGGAAAAGTATAAATACCTCTACAGACAAGAACCAGACAATCTAGACAGGTTGGTTTTATAAGAAAATTTGCCCAGACAGCATGCAATTACTAGGAAGATAAATATACAAATGATTGTAATCCGAAATTATGCTATCAATGAAAACTCAAAACTAAAATTAAATTCCAACTCCACTTAAAACCAGTTAATACACAAGCATGCAAAAAGAAGCTCTCTGTGTGTATAAAGGATCTTTACTTTTTAGTGGCTTCTGCACTTTCAACCGTCACTTTGTCATCGGTAGCATCACGATTGGGAAGTCCAAGATCATAGTATTTGATATCAAGATCCAGAAATGGGAAAATAAGCTGCAAATGGTAAATACATCAGACCGCCACATTCAGATGTAGCAGCATCCTACCGTACCAAACTATAACACCATACAATCATACTCACCTTGTCCTTGATAGACTTCCAAAACACTCTAGTCATTTCATCACCTGCCGTACAAATCAAAGCAGATACAAACATAAATCACAGCTAGAAACGGTTAACCAGATTCAGAAAACTCGAACCAGCGGAATCCATTGAAAATATCAACATGGACTGCAAAACGAAGTCAATAAGTCGTATTACGAGAAATCGAAACAGGGAAACCATCTCTTCCAGGTCGTATACGATCGAAGTAGATACAAGTCTTAAAACAACGAGAAAAAGCAAAAATCCAACAGGAGGAAGACAGATCGAACCACCGAGATCGGAACTTTGTCGAACCTACACATCCCTAGGTCGAGCAGATCACACAGCAGTTGGCGTGAACCACGGAATCTCACCACTCATTCTCCGATCCACTCCAAAAACTAAGCTTTCGACACAGATCAAGCGAGAAAGAAGGAGGATATGCTTACCGTCCATCTCGACGATGGGATTCTCGACCTTGATCTTGTCGAACGCCATTCCCAAGTTCTGCCTGGGCGGGTGAGGTGAAGGGCTGAACGTTTCGAGTGACGACGGGTTCTGGTGAAGACGGACGGCCAGCAGTGGAGCGGAGAGCAGGTGAGCTATTTGTACCTGGCAATGGTGACGATACATTTTCCATTTCCCAAATTGCCCCTACATTTTTTTCAAAATTTTTCACTCCAAGAAATTAATTTTTTCCTCCAATTTAAAAGATATAACAATCCAAGCTATAATCTTATATTTTTTCTGCTTTAGCTTATAGGGAAAGATTTTCTAACTAAAAGGAAGTAAGTAAAGTTTCTGCAAAAAGGTATTTTTATCTATAGTTAAATATTTGTTTAAATTAGATAATTTAAATCTTTTTTTACAATTTCTAATCAGGTAATTATAGACTTACATTTACTTTTTTTTATTTTCTTATATAGAAATTAAATTTACTCTCTAATTAATATATATTACAAAAATATCATGTTAGTAAAAGTAAAAATGAAACTAAACGTTATATTAATTAATTTTTAGTTAAAATTTTACTATGGCATTAGAGTCAATTCACACACGTCGATTCATAAACACTTGTAAAAATATAAATAATTTATAAATGAATAAAAGTATTAGAAAAACCTTTCATCCATAAAAACTCAAAACTTTATATATAGCAAATTTGTTAACTTATTATCAATTAATTTTAAATTAAAATTTTAATAACAGATTTTTTCTTATCTTTGGTAGGTACAGTTCCTAATTTATTTTTAATAAATTTATTTTTAAAATTTATTACAACACATCCATCTGTCTGCTCTACAGAATATTTTCTTTTTTTTAAAAAAAAAGGTTGGTAGCTCTCATCCAACGGCAATTAATGATGCCGGCACAATTAGAGTTTCCAGAAATTAATCGATCGAAGGCCGACGATTTTTAAAAACAATCTTGTGGTCGGAAATTCTTACCAAAAGAGACACACACATCAGCTTTCCACCGAAGGGCATTTACGTACTTCCATGGCCACCAACCCAGTGCCCAGCCACACTTCCCATGAAAGCGTGCGAAGATCTCAAAATCCATCCTGACCGTCCGATGTTCGCATCGAACGGTTACCGATGGGTCAACATTGGCATGATATGGCGTGAAGATTCAGGCAAAGGTATATAATATTTTTTTTAAGAAGTCAATGTCAATACAGGTACTCGTGATAAAAAAATTATTATTAATATATATTAATTTAAATTATGTAAACAAAAAAATTGTATCTGAAATAAATAAATATTTCTGCTTTGTATAAATATTTATTTATGATGTAATTTTTATTATTTATAGATTTTATATTAATATATCAAAATGTAAGTGACTACCGTCCTTTTTTCTAATTAATAAATTATGTTGTCGCCAAAAATCTAATATTAATGAAAAATATGAAGTTATATGATTACGAACGATCCAACCTTTTTTTTGGGTAGATGACTAAACTCAATCATACAACCATAATACAATTGTTTTTCTAAGATAACATTTTCTTGTGTCATACAACCATACAAGTACATCAAAGTAAGGAAGGTCTAAATTAGAACTTAGATAAAATTATTTCTAGTGTAAAAAGGGTTACGACTGAATTAACTACGTTAATTCAAGTGAACTTTAATAACAAATTATGTATGAATAAAATTTAATCAATGTTTATTTGTGTATTATTTATGTTATAATTGTAATCATGTGAGATGCCTGGGCTGGTATAGTTTGACCATACTGTTCATTGACATGATTAGATTTAAATACGTAGGTTAATACGATAAGATTTTATTTTATAACTTTTTGTTGAAGATAAACAATTTTTTTTTAATCATAACTTTAGCGTATCGAATTTTATTTTATGGGAGAGTTTGTGTACTTGAAATCTGACAGAATTAAAAAAAAATTTCATCAGATTTCAAGTTATTAATTGTTTGTACATTTTGGAATTTAAATTTTCAATTTAAATCATGTGTAAATGTTAGTAAAATAAATTCTAAACCTAAAATGTCAAAATTTATTTTCCAAAAGATCGTTCGAACCCTTGCCAATTGAAGTATATATTGTTAATATTTTTTTATTTTAATTAATTATTTTTAATATTTATTTTTATTAAAAAGAAAATATTAATTATTTTATTATTAATAATATTATTTAATTTATAATATTAAAATTATAAAATTATTTAATTTAATTATTATTATTATATTTATTTATTATATTATTTAATATATAATATCAAAATTTCAAAAACTATATAATTTTCCTAACTTTTTGTAACTAACACAAACGAAGTATTAAAAGTCATTTATGGTTAATAAAATGTTCAGAATTATATTTTTTTTATAATCAAAGTATTTCAATAATTATTTATTATTTAATTTCATTTATTCACTTGATAATAATTATATTTTTAATTACATTACGAGGAATATAGAATTTATAATTAACCTTTTGTTGTTTTAAACATATATTATAACTAAAAAGTTATCAATTTTTGTAATTTTTGATTTATTTTATATAATGATATACTTAATTAATTGATAAATGATATATAAACATTTAATTTAATAATATGTTCATTTATTAATGTAATTAATTTATTTCTTGATTAATTACATTTTCACTAATTAATTTAATTTATTACTTAACTTTATTAAAAATCAATTTTATTCAATTCACTTCAATTCTTTTACATACACAAACACCTAAATTTCAATTTCTATCAAATTCCTGAACGTACACAAATACCTAGATTTTAAATTATTTCCATCAAATTCTGTATAATTTAAATTTCATTAAAATTCAAATTTCATTAAAATTCAAATTCTATGAAATTTAAATTCTAGGTAGATAAACAGACCTTATATCAATATGTTAAATCTATAAAATCAACTAATATAATGTGAACAAATTGTATAACATAAATTTGCCAAGGTTATAACTTTAGATTAAGGTAACATTTATGATATCATTATTTTACTCAATTAAACTATTGTAGTCACTAATTAATCAACCTTTTAAAATAATTTATTTTTACATTTAGCATGATTGGGATCTTAGTGGTACTAAAAATATCATTACACTGACCGATTAATTGAGATTTGAAGTTCAATCAAATAACTTGGTTTCAGTTAGACTTGTCCATCTCATCGATAATCACACCATGGCATCTACTCGTCGTCACCAAACTTAGGCTTCCATGTATACCACAAAAGGTTGAGTTTTTATTCTTCTTATTCTTCTTTTATTTATACAATTGCTAACATTTTTATTTAAATTTAAACATATTTCTTTCTCCTTAAAAGTCATAGTGTTAAGAGAAAAGCAATTATTATAACTCTAACAAGAGCATGAAAATATTGTGGTTGTAAAAGATGATGAACGATTTTTTTAGCTATGAAATTATGTAATTTTTCTAGTGCCACCTTAATTTTCTATCATTATAAACACATAGAAGAGTAAAAGTAATCTGATTATTTTATTATTAGATAATTATGAAAACATGGTAAAATGTATACTTAAATTAAATAAATATTGAATTTTAATCTAAAAGTTTTAAGATTTAACGCTCTCATGTTAAATTTCTACCTTTGATTTTTAACTAAATATGTAATAAATACCACATATAACTCAAATTAATATGAAAAAATTTGTAAGGATAGTGCTTTCATGGTAATATTTTTACCAAAAGAGGCATCCTTAGATGCAATTTTCTATTTTTTTTTTTAAAAAAATTGTGATTTTGTTTGATTTTAAAATTAGAATTTATTTTTTTAGGCATTTATAACATTTTTTAATAAATATTAAAAGTGATATATTGAATTTATTTTTGATATGTCGTATTATAATATTAGAAGTACCATAATATTGAAAAAATAGTAACTTGATTAAAAATAACAAGGTAAAATATATCAAATCATACATTGAAAATAAATTTAATATATTATTGTTAAATAACAACGATAAAAAACGTGAGCATCGACATTCCTCTTTAAAAATTGATCAGGAGCAACAGATAATGCAGACGTTTGAAAGAAACCAGACAAAAATATTTTTTATTTAAATCTGAGATGATATTTTTGGCAAAAAAATTACCGGAAAATGTAGTCGCGGACGACGGAGGCATCCATGCCGACATATCATCGTCAACCTCGTACGATATCGAAGAAGGAAGAGATGACGTCAGTAGCATGTCCACCACATTGGGTGGACCGCCAGAAGAAGAAGAGGAGGAGGAGGAGAAGGAGGAAGAAGAAGAGATGTATATGTGTAGAGAGAGAAACAGATAAAGAGGTCACACTGCAGTGTGCCATGACCAGGAGGTCCAGCACCCATGACTCCATGGAGGTTTGGTTTTTGCAAAGGTTTAAGAAGAAGATGGCACCAAGCAATTGACCAACTTCCACTCCTCCCACCCAATTTGGTTTGGTCTATCTCTCTATCTCTCTCTCTATCTCTATGTGTGTATATATATATATATATGTATATATGTGTGTGTGTGTGTGTTATGTTCTAGCAGATTGGCAATGGTGATGAACGCAGACAACAATGAACCCATGGTTGTAAAGAGTCAAAAAGAAGTCATATGACACAAGCCACAAGAAGGGGAAGGTTTAAGCTTTGGTGGGTGCAGGTGAAAAACCAACACTCTGCACGGAAAATAAAGACATTTGTTGCAAAAATCGCGTGTGTGGGTGTGTGTTTTTCGCTACTAGTGAAAAGGGGAGAGACTTGGCACCCAAACCACATGCTTAAGCCTTGTTCTTCTCTGATAATTGTAAGAGAAGGAGGAGGAGGAGGAGAAGGTCAACTCGAATTGGGCTCTGGATTTGGACCAGGAGGGTGGGATTGGGAACCATGACTTGTATGGGTGAGAGGAAAAATGACACATTTTTATACTATACTACACTTGGGCAGGTGTGTTGTTATGTACTATTGTTGTTGCCAACCTTTTGGAACCCGTGAGAAGAAGAACCAGAAGGAGGAGAGAACGACCCAAAAACCCGAATCCCGAAATATTTCATCCCCAACCCCTCCAATTATCCAGGGAAGAAGAATTGGGTTGTGGGTTGTGCTCCTCCTCCACCTCCACCCCGATTGGTGCCAGAAAGGTCGTAGCTTTTTGGGTTTGGATCTAAGTAATTGGGGGTTTCTCGGGAGTTCTGCGATTTGGGTTTTCTATTCTCGACTCCGAGATGATTATCAAGCGGTGTTTGAGGTCGAGAATGCCGAGTCTAGAGAGCTGCAAGGTGGACAGGTCGTCCACCTGCGATGACGAGGGCGGCGGGAGAATCCGGAGGAAGAGGAAGAGGGAGGAGGGGTTCTTGTATCCAATCCACCTTCTCGGCGCTGCCGGTTGCAGTGGGATTCTCTACGCGAGGAGTAGTCTTCTTGCGTGGGAGGAGAATTTGGGGTTCGGCGCGGCTCCTCGGTGGACCAGTGAGGTGTCCGTTTACTCCGGCGGCGAGGCCATGAATGCCGATGCCAAGCCGGAGGCACGGCCGCCGATTGTGAGGACGTCCAGGGGCCGCGTCCAGGTGCTTCCTTCTCGTTTCAACGATTCCGTCCTCATTGACCCCTGGAAGAAGGAGAAGGAGAAGGAGAAGAGTAGAGTTGAAGACAAGGAGGACGATGAATACGAGACGCCTGAGCCAAGAAAGGAGGATTGCAGCAGTAGAGAGACTAAATTCAGTGCTCTGAAGATTAACACAATGCCATTGCCGGAGGTCGAAAAGGAGAGGTATCTGGCTTGCCGGAACTTCAGTAACGCAAGGAGGTACTCGGCATTCCGGACTTCTGTGAAGCCGATTCCTGAGAGCTTCGGAAGCGAAGAAGCCGGTCGGCCGAAGGTCAAGGTGTTGAAGGCACCAAAGGCAAAGAGTGAGAAGACAATCGTGGAGAGGCGGTCGTGGAAGGTGAACGGAGAGCCTAGGAAGGAGGAATTTGTTTATGGCGATGTTGTTTGGGCAAAGCCAGGGAAGAACCATCCTTCTTGGCCTGCAATTGTAATAGACGCCACGAAGCAAGCTCCGAAAATGGTGCTCAACTCGCGCATTCCGGGAGCTTTCTGCGTGATGCTCTTCGGGTACTCTGGAAATGGAAACGAAAGGGTGAGAATTTGTTTGAATCCTATGTCTGGTTCTCCAAGAATTCAAGTTCTTTACCCTGGAATTAATGTTGGTGTTTGAACAACTTGAGTTTGGTTTTTCTTGAAGAGCAGGAGTATGCATGGGTTAAATCAGGAAGGATTTTCCCCTTCATAGACTACCTTGACAGGTAAAAAAAGTGAAAGAATCGAAACCACTGTAGGTCTACTGAATCTCCTGTATTAACCATAGGTTTGCTTCAGACTTCAGGTCCAAACCCAGTTGCAGGAGAGCAGAGAAAGCGAATTTCGCGTTGCCATGGAGGAGGCCTTCATGGCCGAGCATGGTTTTATGAGGGAAAAACCAAGGGAAGCAAAGGCTGCCGAGCAACCTGTGTCAAATCAGTCCATGGTTGAGGGGATCCAAGACCAAGAGGATTCTGATTCCAATCAAGAACAGGAGTGCCAGTCCCTGGTAAGACAAAAAGTCAAGCTTTTTCTGATGTCTCTCTTTCCGTTCTCCCTTGCTTTTAACATTCTCTATAAAATAAGACAAGTGTCTCCTCTCACTCCATAAAGTACTAGAAGAGGAACAGTACTTGAATTTGAAACTCAGTATCATACTATCATCAGCAACCTTGCTCAAAAAATAAATTCACCCTCTAAGTTTTACAAGCTCACACACAGAAATCTAGGAAACCACGTTGTGAGAGCTGCAACCTTCCACTTAAAAGTGCAAAAAAGGCAAGGATTGACTCAGAGGAGCGACTGTTGTGCCGGCATTGTGCTACGGTTGGTACCCTGTTCATCTTTTGTTTCAGGCAAAGCTATTCCTACTGGTCAATTTCATGCGGATCCAGTATAAACATTGGGTACCATAATTGTTTGTTTCAGTTAATAAATTCCAAACAATACTGTGCGATATGCAAGAGGATATGGGGAAGTTCGTATAGTGGGCGATGGGTAAGACCACCTAGTGGTGGTAGTACAGTACTATCGTTTTCATTTGATAAAATAAGATCTGTTTATCATCCCAGTAACTTGGATGGATATTTGCAAACCAGGTTAAGTGTAGTGGATGTAAAGTTTGGGTACACATTGAATGCAGCAAAATTGGAAACTGCCCTGTTAAGGTTTGCCTTTTGTGTTATCTGATAGCCAGTTGTTGTGAGTTGCATTTTTGGAGTTGGTGATCCTGCATGTTCCAGCACACCGTGAATAACCTCATGATGCCTAGATTTTTGTTACAGGGCGCAGAAAGAGTTGATTATCACTGCCCTGACTGCAGACCAAAGTTTGACCATGAACTATCAAATAAAGATAAAAAGCACCCAAAAGCAAGGTACATGCCATCCTTTTTCCTTTTAAGTATATTTACATTTTTCATACCAATTCTGTCCTTTTGTGAACAGACACAACAATGGAAGTACACCAGGCACTCAACCGAAGTCTGTTACAGTTTCATGTCATGGTGTGGAGGGAGTGTACCTTCCACAGCAGCATATGTAAGCATCTGGTTATAACTTGCATGATTTTACTTGAGAAGCATTGTTCTAAATGCAATTTGGTTTATGCTCTTTTTGATGCACTTGGGTTGGTAAAGAGAAACTAATAACCACCCATGCGTGCCATTTACTTATCATGGGATTTTGTTTTGGCTAGAGTTATTTGCTGTTGTGGACTCTGTGGTAAGGAGAAACTTACACTCGGTGAATGGGAGCAGCATACTGGTTCCAAGGGCAAAAGTTGGAAAACCAGTGTTAGAGTTAGAGGCTCCTCAGTGCTGCTAGAAAAATGGGTTAGAAGCTTTTCACAATTATTTCACGCATGAACCCAAAACCTCTGCAATATGGATCATTCATGCTCCGTTATTGAATTTTTTTATTCAAATCAAATGGGCAACTTGATCAGGTTTGATGGGTTAAGCATGCATTCCTGATACTTAAAAACACAGCGTACACTCGTTTTCTACACCACTATATCCCAAATCTTGAGCATGCCATCATTATATATGTGATTTTTGTTATTATTTGTCACATGAAGTACATTATAAAAGTAATTTATGTTTTTCTACGTCTCTGTTGGTAAGGGTTGAAAGCACATCTTATTGCAGATTGCAGACCATCAAGCAGCCGATCTTCCAAATGTTGCCAAAAAACCCTCTCTCAAAGCTAGGAAACAAAAACTCCATGCTCTTTTGCAAGGTATTTCCTTGAGGGCCAGGCACTTCAGGGGACACCACTAGTGCACTTTTCTTCTGCAATATCGGTCTGTCATAATTTATTTTCTTGGCAGAAAATTATGATCCGGTGGATGCTAAGTGGACAACAGAAAGGTGTGCTGTTTGCAGATGGGTCGAAGATTGGGATGACAACAAAATAATTATCTGTAACAGGTAGTTTTGTTAACAGATGCATTCTTCTTGGTCATGGGTGTTTTCCCCTGTACCAAGTCCTTGTTTTGGAGAACTTAGTTGATGATACCTTCATGTTTGATCATGGGCGTTTTCCCAGTGTAGCAAGTCCTTGTTCTGGACAACTTAGCCGGTAAACTTGATGTTTGAAAAAAGAAAGAAAGATATTGGATACAAATTTACTATATTTTTTCCAGGTGTCAAATAGCCGTGCACCAGGAGTGTTATGGGGCAAGAAGCATACGGAATTTCACATCATGGGTTTGCAGAGCATGTGAAGCTCCTCAACACCGAAGGGAATGTTGCCTTTGTCCTGTAAAAGGCATGTACCCTAATTCTGTGATAAAGATTTATCAAGTGCCAGTTTCCAAATTTAAACACTATAATACAGTTGATAACCAAAAAGGGGGAGACAGTCCTACAATTATTTTCTGTTGGTTTTCAATACATGACATGGAAATGGACCTTGTCCATTTCATGAGTTACTTACTTAACATTGCACACTCGTGCACTCAATCAACGCTTGATAAGTCTTGTTCCCCTCCAGGAGGTGCCATGAAACCGACAAATGTTGATGATATGTGGGTTCATGTCACATGTGCCTGGTTTCAACCTGAAGTTTCTTTCTCAAGTGAAGAACTGATGGAGCCTGCCGTTGGCATATTAAGCATTCCACCAGAGTCATTTTTGAAGGTTAGCATGCATCCATGTTATGTTTCTCCTCTGAAAATTGTTTCAGAACTTTTTCACTCGTAATATTAGCACTATTTTGACATTCATCTTGCACATACCTTCAGACTTGTGTTGTATGCAACCAAATGCACGGTTCATGCACACGGTGTTACAAATGCTCGACATACTACCATGCGATGTGTGCCTCAAGAGCTGGATACTGCATGGAGGTAACATGGAAGGACAAACACCTATTTTTTGTAGTTGTACATCCGACAATTGTAATTTTCTACGGTTCTTAGAACAAATTTTGATGTAAAATGCAGCTACAGGAGTCTAAATTAAAAAAATACAAAAATATCATTCCAACTGCATACCCCATTCATGGTCATATATCACCATCAACAATTCAGATTCACCGAACCATTGATGTCACATTGCAGTTCTAACTCCTCTCAATAGAGGTCTTTTCCTAAATCAGAAAATATTTCCACTTATTCAATATGTACACTAGCATTTTCAATCAACCAAATTTCTTAATTTCATATGGTAAACTAAAAACGATAACCTGTATATGTTATTTTAGTGGCATTTTGGAAGGATGTCCATTTATTATCAATTTGATGATTTACAGTTGCGCTGCTTCGAGAGAAATGGCAAGCAAATAACTAAAATGGTTTCGTATTGTGCTTACCACAGGTAAACATGAACCTTCACTTTATATATACTGTTATGTTAGAGGTATTTGAGATCCCTGCAGCCATTAATGGCTTTTAAAATGTCAAAATTTATGGGAGAGACAAAAGATATGCCTTCTTGTTTAATTTACAGAAAGGACAACACTTTCCTTTTTGTACACTAATATGCATGTCCATGTCCTTGATTGTATACAGGATTCCAAACCCTGACAATGTCCTAATTATAAATACTCCTGCTGGGATTTTCTCGACCAAGAGCTTGCTTCGAAATAAGGAAAGAACCAGCTCTCGGATAATCAGGAAAGACTCTATGAAAGAACCACAATTGCCAAACCGTGAGTCCTCATCTGCAGCAAGGTGCCAGGCATATAGAAGTACTAAAAATAAGGTAGGGTACTTTTTCTTGACTCTTTTTACTTGTTTGATAAAGTATCATAAAAGGACTGCACATTGTTCTAGCTGGAAATAAAACTTTTTATTAACTGATTTCTATCTTTATGACCTTGGCCACCTTGACTTTGTGGTGCAAATGACCCATGTTTAATATGATAATCTAGTTAGTTAATAATGAACTATAATTTTCCTTCCCACAACAATGGAATGCTTCTTTATTCCTTGATTTTATTTTTCTCTAGATCGATTTGTATCTCAGTTGTCTTTGGTTAGTTGCGTCAGAAAAGCCACCATAATTTTTCATGTGCAAACATTTTCCTGGATACCATTTTGAACATAGGAAAATTTTTGTGGAGAAAAGTTCAACCCAAGATTAAACACGAATGTACTTTCAGGTTGTGGCAATATGTTCAACTCGTTTTTTTTTTCTTTTTCTTTCGATGTTCTTTGTTTTATCCCAGTTTGTTGGGATAACACTCAGCCGTGTATGATTTACCGATGAAGATGTACTAAAGCCATCTTGATTCTGCTGTCTAATGAGTTGTCATCATTTATCAACTTCACTAATGGGCTTTCTGGTCACACAGACACGTAAATACAAATGCATTTTGTCATGCTCAATGTTTAGCAGCCACTAAATTATATGTTGACAAGTTGGGGAAGGGATCAGTTTCACTCCCCAAAATTTAACAAGCTGGCGTTTATTTGTACCATGCCTTAAGAAATGCAGTTTGGAAGTTTATTTTCAAAGACTGTTTTCTGCTTTTGCTTTTGTGATTGAAATCATGTTTGGTAGGGTTTAAAAAGGGTGGGTTTTGGTAGAGAGATTGCATATTTTAGTTATTACCGTGCCAAATGAGGTATGCTTTGCTTTTCTGCATGTGAAACAGTGAGAGAGCTTTGTTAACCATTCTTGTTTTTGTTTTTGTTTTGTTTTTCATTTATGCATCATTTGCCAGATACGGGGGAGAGAAGCCATATCACATAGAGTAATGGGAGCTTGCCAACATCCGATAGGTGACATAAGAAGTTTGAATGTGCCCAGGGTACTTCTTATGCTACAGAGAGTTCTGACTTGCCCATTCTTTTTTGGCCTCCCTTGTTTGTATCAGTCACAAAATGGATAACATCCTGTTTCATATTGATTAAATAGGAAGAAAGAGATTCCAGATCATTTTCGACATTCAAAGAGCGATTGCATTATTTGCAGGTAATGACTGACTGGAATACCACCAACCTACACCACCACCTTGTTCTTCTAAAATCATCGACCATTAGCTTAGCTATTCATCCACTTGTTTGCTCTTGCAGCGTACAGAAAGTAGTAGAGTCTGCTTTGGTAGGTCTGGAATACATGGGTGGGGTCTTTTCGCACGACAGAATATCCAAGAAGGAGAAATGGTACTCTTCTATCTCATGGCTCCACACCTTTTACACACTAAAAGTCTGGCTAGAGGACACATAAACACTTGCCACTCCCTGACACGAGTCTTTTATGGGTTGCATGCTCTACTAGCATGACTGATCTTTTCTGTAATGTTTAACTGCTTGTTTTTCTTCCGAAGAGGATGCTTTAACTGCTTATTGATTTGAAGTTTGTGAGCGTGTGTAGATTCTTGAGTACCGTGGAGAGCAGGTAAGGCGCAGTGTTGCTGATTTGAGGGAAATTCGCTACCGATTAGAAGGCAAAGACTGCTATGTAAGTTGCCTCTTGTGTGACAAATTCTTGTTAGGATTTGCAGCAAATATGGATCCTGTTCTAAAGAGAAACAAAAAGTCTTGGGGGTTTCTTTTCCACACACACATACATACCTAGAAATGTGTAGGCCCCTCTGCTATCATTAACTCTTTTAGTGGATTCAGTTACCAAATCCAAATTTCTTGTCTCCTGCCCTGTACGAGCAGTTGTTCAAGATCAGCGAAGAAGTTGTTGTTGACGCAACGGACAAAGGCAACATCGCACGCCTCATCAATCACTCTGTAATTCTTCTTCCAATCAATTAATTCTCAGGAGAATGATGAGTGCTTTCCTTCACTCTTGGCCCAGGCACTTCTTCCCTAACACCTCATATCCTGATTTTTTCCCACTGTCACAGTGCATGCCTAATTGCTACGCAAGGATCATGAGTGTTGGTGATGATGAAAGTAGGATCGTTCTTATAGCCAAAGTAAACGTTTCTGCCGGGGATGAGTTAACGTATGGCTTCTATGGAACATTTTTCATCAAATGGAGTCCATGTCAAGACAATATTTCCTTACCAATCTGAGACATTGGTTATGTTGTTTTGGTAGGTATGACTACTTGTTTGATCCAGATGAGGCTGAGGAGTGCAAGGTTCCATGTCTATGTGGGGCATCAAACTGCCGGAAATTCATGAATTAGGTTCATTGCCAACCACTGTACAAATTTTGACCTCTTCTTACACCAGAGATGGACACAGCCTTTGTGACAACAGAAGCATTGATTCGTCAATAAGAGTCAGCAGAGTTTTTTTTTTTTCTCCCCACTGATTGAAGGAGTTGTATCCAATGACCCATTTATTCAATGATTGGCTTTATAGGTAAGTATAGCTAAATGTGCAGGCTTTCAAGCTGCAAGCTTGTGTAAATTGATCTTTCTGATTGTAAATTGTTTTAACTGATACACATGTTTTTTCTATCAATGAAATATGATCAGTTCTTACCTCCTATGTTGTGAACTCGATCATTTAATGGCCAAGCATCACTTCTTATCTGCAAGAGTCGATTATTTCTAAAGTGTTTTTTTTTTAGCAGCTACAAAAGAAATCCATTGAAAACAAGAAAATAGGGAAGCCTACACAAGTTGTAGGAAAACTAAAACTAAAAGGGAAAACAAAGATTTCCAGGAGGGGATACCCAACAACACGAGGAGGATGAAAGAAATTATAGGGAAAGAGAGAACTAGAGCAGCAAACAATCCATCTCAAAGAGAGGCAAGGGATTGAAGTCAAGCCAACATGATGTTGTTATATGCAAATAAAACAAGTTTCTTTGTCATGCCTTTATGTGAACTATTACAAATATTGGCTACAATAAAATTGAAATCAAAAAATAATTTGTATGATTTAAAAATATGTTTGGATATGTATCCAATGTTTAAATTTTCAATTTTACTTTATAACATAGATCACTTTTCAAATAAAATTTTTCCTTCCATATTTTAGATAGTTGATAATTCATATATTTTATTATTATATCATTTTCATTTTACATAACAGGTGACACTCTTTCAAATAGAAATATTTTTATTTTCGAAATTTAGTCTGTGGATGATTGCAAGTAAGTAAAAGTTCAAATAAATTTTTGCTGATTATTAAAGTTCTAGATTGATGAGTATATTCTTTTTAATTTTTTTCTAATTTTTACATCTAGTATGTATAATAAACTAGTTATAAACAAATGAACATTTTTTAGATTAATAATAATAATAATAATGAGATATGTTGCTAACTTCTGTAAATAATATTACCTCTATTATGTTCTTGAACTATTTCATAAAATATTAATCTATGCAATGTACAAAACTAATGCTAATCTAATATGGTCTTAGCCGTTGGCCAACTCCTCATCTATTGAAACACACATTGCAACGACATAGAGGAAAATTGGCCATCACCATGGGAAGTTCCTCTAAATATTCCAGTGTTGCATTCTAACTAGCACCTCCACCATATGACATGGGAAATGGATGGTCAGATCTGGTGCCAATTTCTGTCAATCTTCTTTCTTACCTTCCAAAGACACCAAAAGAAATCATGGGTCCAGTGTCCCAAGTATCCAAGCCCAACAAGGGATATCCACATCTACTGATAGAAGAACACCCAAACAATGAACACCCCAGGCATTCATTCATCCTGAGCACATGAAACTTGCAAATACTCGTCAATTGAAAGTCTCACTTTCTACACTGAAGGCATGTTTGTTTAAAAAATCTTCAACTCTCCTATCTGACAGAGTTTACTCCGTAACAACTCAATGTAAGAGTTTTTACCGTTCCACTCTTTCTTTTTGGATATATAGAAATCAAAGCAAAAATCTTTGCAAAAGTTGATGTGCTTGAAAAAATAATATGCTAACAGTAGTAGCTTTTTGAAGAGCTGGAGCTAAAGCTCTGATAGACAAATGCACACCAAAAGTCAAGATGTCGTACAAAGTATTTTGATTGACCAAACTATTTTGAATTTCATACCCTTCTAATAAAAATCATATTTATGATTCTATACTTTCCTTTTTGAAATATTGAGGAAAAAAGTTTTATTTGGTATCTTTTAATATTTGTTTACTTCTCATAACTCTGCAAGGTAGAAATAAGACATTGATTGATTGATGTTGTTGTGTTTACTTCTCACAATACAAGTCACTGTTTTTAGGAAATTAATCTGTGGCAAGACAGAAAAATGGGTATAAAATATCCTAATAACAAGTACAAAAGTACTATCTGGTATCATTTACAACAATTTACAACGGCCAAACAGCCAGCCTATCCTTAATTGAACAAAAAAAAATATTACAGCACTAACAAGACCTAACAAACAACAAGGCAGATCCATTCACTGCACGAAGTACCATCAACCTTGAGTCTAAATATGTGCCACAAACTATCTTTGATATATCAAAAATCTCAGGAGGGATCTGTATTCTGACCTCTCGAAGGACATCCTTAGCCATTTGTTTGTTGGTCGATGGTGCTTCAAGTTCCATTGAGATGTTGATATCATCTGTTGTTGAAAGTTTAGATGCAGGAACGCTAGATGGGAGTTCCTCTGTAAAACCCAGTCGCTTCCATTTTCGACTAGTCAATTTTCTGGACATGGAGTCTCTAAACAGGTGTGTGGAGTTGTTGGTTTCTTCTTTCAGGTAGAGCGTTCTCCCAGACGTTAGTTTGACAGATTGACTGCTAATGTGCAGTGTTCCGACAGGACCGGATTTGTCATGAGGCCACTGGAGTGTGGGAATGACCCTGAAGCTGATGTCAGAATCTAGCGTGAAACTGTTACCACATGATTCTGG
The DNA here is from genome assembly GCA_036874045.1 of Cymodocea nodosa. Taxonomy (NCBI): domain Eukaryota; kingdom Viridiplantae; phylum Streptophyta; class Magnoliopsida; order Alismatales; family Cymodoceaceae; genus Cymodocea; species Cymodocea nodosa. The sequence continues at coordinate 22,107,732 of CM072336.1, forward strand.
GTATTCTTTGAAGGTGAGGTACGCGTTGTCAATGAGAACTCTTGGAGTACCCTGACGAAGTGTCAAGCCTATGTGTCTTCCTGTGGAATAGATTAGACGCCATCTTCCAGGCAGAAGCTCTAGCCAATTCTGCACAATCAAATAATAAAGGAACACGAAATTAACAGTTACATGTTTTGTTGAAAATGGATGTCTCAATGAGGAAATAAAATCAAGTTTGTATTTTGGAACAACAAAGGAGGCACAAACAAATGATAAATCCATGAAGCAAAAGGTGTAAGTTCCTTAATACCTTTAGTTGAGGATAAGGATTCAACATCTCCATTAGTTCAACGAAATATTTCATTCTGCTACGCTGCATAAAAAAGTCCAAATGGCGTTTAATCTTGCCCTTTTATACATCGTTTGGTAATTGCTATGAACTACTGCATCTTGCAGATATGCCATGCCAAGTTAAGGGCAGAGAACCAGATAGTAATATAAGTACAAAAAAACAATAACTGTATATGAGAAAACTACAGTTAATGGCAGAGAAGGCCCTATGGAGGTCAATGGTAGCTATCTTTCTGCTGAAAGTTCAATAAAAAATGTGGCAATACATAATAACAAGTCCTTATCTCTTACCTGTTGCTTGTCGTATATGTATTCTTCAGCAACACGAACCACCGTTGAACCTAAATTCCACCTGATAAAAACCATAGATGGGTCCACACGCCATTTTGGGCCACATAGAAATGGATGTCTTAGGGCAACCAAGCAACTGCATAGAAATGCAAAAAATAACAACTGTTTAAATTCTTAACCTTATGCCGGAAAATCTTTTGTCAAGAGAACTAAAAATAGTTTTTTTTTTTTTTCCAAGATCAGCAAGTTATTTAACTTGTTAGCCAAACTAAATTGTCCAGATAATGTTATGTAGAGGGGGTTAACACCACCTTATCCGCTCAGAAGGCTTTGTTGCAAGCAACAGCGACAGAAGATTCCAACCTGCACCCCAGTACCTATCTAATATCTACATAAAATTTTGTGGCATTATACAGTGACGAAATGGCCTTATTTCAGAAGACTAGAATTTCAATTCAATCAGATACCTACTTGTAATCCAATATTTCCAGTTGGAGAATTTTGACACAAATTCCGGATGAAAAACTCACGCAAACAAGATGGGCTGTTTCCCTAAAAGCAAATTGATAGGCATTAGATGGTAACAGAATCATTTCACTTGGAGGACTATGACGTGTAAGTGAAAGCAAATTAATATCTTTGTAAAAATATATAAAAATCATTTTTAAGTGTAAAACAACAACAATCAAGTAATTCCCTTAACCCAGTAATGTGATGTTGGCAAAATGAGTCTATCTGTCTCCATTCATTCCTATTAATCACTAAAAGCGGTCATTTTTCAAGGATGGTACAGGACATAAATCCATGAATATTATTAAAATGCCCATGTTAAGCAAAAAACCATAGTCTTTAAAGTGAACTAACAATGTCTTTTTTGAAAGAAAAGCACTAACAGTGTTACCATTCATGTCAGTCAACAAGAATTCAATCCAGACCATACCCCATCATCATCCATCAACAGGTATGGCAAATCTTTGACATCTTTAGCCATTCCTAATTATCTAAGTGGATAAGGCACTCACATAGAACATTAAACATAAGTCTTTCTCAAATTTACCTTATACAAAAATGACTTGAACATTGAGAACACTCGGGGGTTCATGAGTTCTTGTAGCACCATTTTTGCCATCATGTATCCAACACATCTAGACAATAAAAAACATTGATTTAAAACAGGCCTTGAAGAGATCAAATTGTAATACTTGTGTAAGCCCATCTGTAGTCTACCAACATACCTCATGTCATATGCGATCATTAATTGTCTTCTATCTGGATTTGCATCCCTTGAGCATTTAAGGTTTTTGTCGTGGAGATCAGCAGCATTTCCAAGGATACCCACCTAATTACATATTTAAGTACGAAGCACAATAAGATGATAGATGTTTTACGAAACTGAATAACCAAAGAGTACAGCGTCACATGTGACTGGCATATTTCTTCCTCCACTGATTTTGGAGAATATGAACATGTCCATGATCCTAATTTTCAGCAATGTGTGCAAACAGAGTGTAAAATACAACAATAATCACTTCAAATTTTTCTAAGCTCCATATCCATCAAATTTATTTCGCAAATTTTTAACAGGAGTAATAATCATACAATATGTTTTATGGTTTGTTTGCTTGTTTAAGTTCTTGCAGCAAGAAAACTTGGATATTTAAGTGGAATATTGTTGATGGCTTTTTCCAACATGGTTAGCATATGTAGCTAGCTTACTTTGATGTGTCTATCCACTGGGCATATATGCACATTCTCGAGCCTTAGCTCTGTATGTGCAAGTCCATGACAGTGTAAGTAATTCACCTACAAAATCACAGATGAAGCACATAAGCAATCATTAATATATAGAGAACATAAGCTCGATGAATATAAGACCCTTTGAATTACAAGCGTAATACAAGTATTTGGTTTGTATGCAAGGTTACCCCAATGAGAAGATCTCTCATCAAAATCCTGGTGAGTCGCAACTGCCGAGTCACAGCAGGCCCCCCTGTACTATCATCTCCGATCCTCCTAACCCACTCTTCATCAAGAGCTAAAGTTGCCTCCAGTGTTGGAAGCCAATTAGAGAGCTGAAGCCAGTGCCTTAAAGAGTAGCTTCCATGGTACTATGGAAACAACCAAGAAAAACTTGTCAATTTCAATAAATCAGCAAAAGGAACAGAACCCTTAAACTAACCGATTAAGCAACTCTACTGTTATGTGGAGAAAACATGTACTAATCTTCAGGGTACTTACTCCATGAACCAGGGTAAACGTTCCACAGTCTTCACCTTGGTCGGTGGGAAGAGAAACATATCCATGAACTCGCATAGCATAAGAGTGGTACATCAGCTGGCGCCGCGCCAACCTCTTAAGCACCTGTGTACCCAATCCCAATCACCACGTTTTCAATCTAAATATAAACATTACCATCTCGCTGACCAATAGAAGACCGAAAGAGAGCATATCCATCATCAGTTGTATACGAAAGCACAGAAAGGTGAAGCGTCTAACCTGTAAAGCCCTCAGGCCTCTCCGTTTGGCTTGCACAGACCGGAACTGCCGGAGCACCACTCGGGTGTCATACAAAGGACTGCCAACAACAATGGCACGATATTCACAACGAATAGTCGAATACTAAAACGATATTCCAATCCCAAACGTACAACCTTATTCCCACCCCTCAAAAGAGAAAGAGAGTGAAGGAACAGCACCTCTCCGGATTCGCGACAGCAGCCTCGAATATCATCTCATCCGCCTACCACGACCAGAACCACAGAACAATCATCACCATCGACATCGAGAAACACCAAATCCACCGACAATGAGACAACATTATGCGCTCGTATCATACCTTGCCGGCAAGCCCGACGCTAACGCTATCGCAGACGGAGAAATCGGACATCTCAAACCTCGCGACGTGCCCCAAATCCACATCTTCCTCAACTACGCTCTCGCCAACGCTTCTCCCGAACGCCCTCAACGAGCAACTCGATCTTTCAGCGCCCGCCCTCCCCGTCCGCGCCCTCCTTGACAGAAAGGGGTGGTGGCGATCGACGACCGGCAATCTGGTGGAATCGGCCACCGATGGTGCGGCCACGCAGGGGGCCGCCATGGGGAGAGGAAGACCGGAGGAGGGAGGAAGGAAGGAGTGGTGGAGGGAGTCGGGTATACATAGGAAGAGGAGATGGCGGCGGTGGCGTGGCGGTTGCGTGGGAGAAGAGGCATGCGGCGTTGCGCCATGTGGACGAGGCACGTCCTCCTCCGTCTCCACCGCAAATATCTTGGCGGTCCTTTGCCACGTGGAGCGCGTTCTATGGCTCGCCAACGTCCACGTCGGACCGATCTTAGAAGTTTCAGCCGTCCACGGTGGTAAAATCATGGATAACTATTTTACATTGTAGGATATATTACTTGATATAGAAAAGTATCAAATATAAATATTTACAATAAAATTTATTACAGGTATCGTAGATAAATAACTGTCGTTAAATTTAAAAGTAGAAAATACGAGAAAAGATAACGTATTCTAAAATTTATTTGTTTCTAACTTTTTATTTTATTGGTAAATATGTAAATATAGGTGTATTTATACTTATTATCAAGCATCAACTTTTGTAAGAATTTTAAAGTTAACTATGTTTGGACAATAATAGAATCAGAATGGTTGACCATTTGAGAAGTTTTTATGCAGTATTTATGTATAATAGTGTTGATTCTGCTCAAACATTGTTAAATTATAGGTATGTGTACTACTTAACTAATTTACGTGTTAACATTACAGGCATTGTCTTAGTTAGTAATCTTAATCAAGTTGGTGAATAGTGTAACTTAAGGTATCTTTAATTACTTGAAAATCTTTATGTAACAAAGTACGTAATACTTGGAGAAATCTACTATGTTAGATCTTAATAAGATATTTTACAAATTTTTGTATCATTGGATATTCTTGATGTATCAAAACTTTAAATGTATATTAAGACTTACATGCTATTAACTTCATGTATATTTCTAAAAGATAAAAAAATAAAAAAACACGTGAATGTGGTATAAGAGAACATTGACAAAAAATAACATTATAAAGAAAAATATAAATATATTCAATACCGGTAAAAATAGCAACGCACGTAAACAATTGAATCAGGATTAATTATTTAATGTTATAAATTATACGGTTAACTACATCTCTTTGAATCATACAGATGATATATCAAATTTGATATATTATTCTAAACATTCGTAACAGAAATACTCTAAGTATTTATGATTTCACCGTCTACTCAGTAACATCGAACAATTATATTTCAAAGTTAATTGAATTCTAATCATCTGATGTTTTTAAGTTACAGAGAATGTAACATATGTTAAATTTGATCGTAAGTTCTTATTCAATGGTACAAGATGTATAATTTAATAACATCAAATAATTATTATAATTTAGCTATCTTTGAATTGTAATCATCTAATATTATTAAATCATATATCTTATATCATGAAATGAACACCTACAGTGAAATTTACCTTAAATCCATGTAACTTTCTCTGAGGTAAAGAAAAATACAAAATATTTTAATTTAATCGATTTTAATAACGAAAGTAGATTTTATATTTGAAAATCTTTGGTGGAGCTCAACTACTTTACCCTTTTGGAATTACCTTAATGCTATCTAAATCCCATAAATAGTTCCCATAAATTCATTGCAAAAAATTTAGCTACCAGATTTAGGTATTATTCTGAAAATTTTGATTGATAATTCTCAAGGTACACTTTCCTCAGGGAAGTACGTGTACATTCACAGAATGATCAAAAAATTAAGGAAAATGGGGAATTTTTAGGAAATGAAAAATGAAACAAAGTAATATTAATTTTGATATTTTTTGGGTATTCTTTTATATGTAAGAAAATATTTCAATTTTAGCATTTTTAGGATACACAGATATCTTACATTACAATCAACTTAGTTCAGCTTAATCAATATTTACATTACATAATTTTATTAATTATTTAATGGTTTAATGCAATTCAACTTGGTTTGGCTTAATCAATCACTCGGGTGATTTTCAAGTCAACTTAAAATCATAAACTTTAGAAAATCGGGCCAAACTATTAAAAGTAGTCCGATGTATGATGGGTACTAAAGGAGGGAATAATAAAAAACATGAGATTAATTGAGGAAAAATGAGAAAAGCCTGTACATTAATTTATAATTGAAACATAGATACATTTTTCCTAATAAAATAAAAAATTAAGCACTTCTCGTATTAATGAGAAGGCTAAAGCATCCACCAGGAATGGTGTCACATATTTTATTCTGAATATTAAAGATAATTATATACTTATTTAATCATTATAATCCATTATGTATTAAAATTTCGCATTAATCTGAATTATATTTATTATTTTAGTTTTAGTTAAGAATGGTTAAATTTTAACCAAAAATGTTGAATCTTAAAATTTTTAGATTAAGAACCAATACTTATTCGATTAAGGTGAAAATTTTATCACATATTTATAAGAAAAAATTAAGTTGTCACTAGAAATATTACCTAACGTCATCCGAAAATAAAAATAATAATTAAACCCAACTGCCTTGCTTCTGCTCCTTTCACCTTTGCAATTTTATTCTGCCACAACCCAAAAACTATTAATAAAAAATTGTGAATTTAATTATCCGTGTTACATAATTCATTAATTCTCCGTGCGTATGTGTGTGTGTGTATATATATAATTTGACAATGTTGTAACTGCTTATGATAAAAAATATTGTAAGTATTAGTTATATGTTTTATATACGTCAATTTAAAATTTATTAAGGATAAATATTAGATTTGAAATAAATCAATATTTTTTCTTTATAAATATTTATTTCAAATATAATTTTATTATTAACAAATTTTACGTTGACTTATCTAAATAATAAAATAATAAGTACTTACTTTTAATTGTGAAAGAAATTCGAACAATCTGAATCCTAATGTTGACCTTGAGGTTGAAAAGATGAGGCGAGAAATTTTAATAGAAAGAAGAAAAACAGATTTAACTCAGATTTAATTGTAGTTTTTCATAACCAGATTGATTTATTTTTTTAATGATATAACGTTTACCTCTATGATTTTATATTTTTGGGAATTTATAATTCATAATAGCGATTGAAGAAAAATCTCAACCACCTCCTGCCAATTCTATCCCTGGGCCCACATACTCTACCGGTTTGCGTCGGCAATAAGTTGAGGCCATTAAAGTCTTTTCACACACAACACGACGCTACCACTACGGCCGCCTCGCATTGGACCCGATTCCAATCCTCGTTCCTCCCCAAACCATCGAGGGTTTTCAACTCTCCGTCGGCCGCAGTCTCACCCATTCAATACATCCGGCGACGATTCCGTCCCGAAATCCAGGGATCTCCTCCATATCGTCTCTGCAAAGGTCGGATCTTTCCCCGAAATTGTCGTCTTTCGTTCAAAAGTTGGGATCCTTTGGGGAAGGCCTGGATTTTTCGGGGAATCCCGGGGTTTTTCGAGAAGGATAAGTGATAAGATATGCCGAGGAGTTCGCGCCACAAGTCGCACAGGCAGCACAGGCGCAACAGCTCTCGAGGGGATGTGCGGGAGAGGTCAGATTCAGATTCGGAGGAGGAGAGGAAGGTAGGCGATGCTTTTGTGTCCAGCTCCGGGACGAGGGATTCTGGGTCGGAGAAGAGGAAAAGTGGCTTGTTTATTCATGGGCCCGAGGAGTGTAATGCTGTTGACGTTGGGAATCATGGTGGGAAGTCGGCAGATTTGTTTCTTGTGGATAGGTGGGGTGGGGAGGACGGGAAGGAAGTGACAGTGGATGAGTTGGGTGAGGAGAAGGTGGCTTTGGTAATGGAGAAGGCAAAAGGATCAGGTGTCGGTGATTGGAAGAAGTCAAGCACGAGGCATGATGGGTCTGGCGGAAGGAAGGAGAGGGGTGGTAGTGATTGGGATGAATCAGGTAAGCGGAGGTCAGAGAGGGAATTGAGCCGATCTGAGAGAAGTAACCAGCATAGTGATGTGAAAGAGAGAGATAGAGAGCATTTCTCCGACAGGGATAGGGAGTACTTGGCTGAGAGGAGGAAGGATCATGATATTAAGAAGGATAGAGAACATGAATTGGAGGAGAGGGAGCACCGGCCGGAAAAGGTTAGGGAGCATAGACAAGAAAGAGATAGGGAACATAGGCTGAAAAGAAGCAGAGAACAACTGGACGACATGGATAGGGAACGTGGCTTGGGGAGAGAGGTCACAGATGTTGCACGAGAGAGGTGCAATGACCCCTCAAATAGAAAATATGGCTCCAGATTGGGTGACTGTGAGCATACGACAAGAGGCAGTCAGGAAAATACTGGTACTACGATGATCTTCTGGTTACCTCCTAGCTTTTATCGTTAGAATGTTTTGGTTAACTTCTAAGTAGCATTTTGAATGTTCACTGCAAAAATTAGAAAAGTAAAACACCAACATACGTATCATTGCAGAAATAACTGATCTCTGTTTATGCCAAAACTGAAAAACATTTGAATGATTGTGTTATCCAATTTGAAACTTGCATTTTTTTAATATTTTATGAAACATTGTAATTTGGAACAATTAGATTCTATTATTATCTCTCCGTTCATGAATGGATGTAGCAAGATAAAATCATTTGTTTCACCTTGCATTGGTATGTTACCAACAATTAGAGGTTGATCTGAGTGTGAAACTCTGAAGAAAATTCTACAAAAATGCTATATTTGGTATAATATGGGTATTATTTCAACTATTCAAAAGTAAAAAGAGAAACGCAACTGATAAAAGAAGTTGTTGGACAGCAACAGGGTTTGTGTGCTTCCTTTAGGAAAAAGAAGACTCTAATTGAACTCAAGGCATCTCCAGGAAAAAATATTATAGAAATAATGTGAAAAATGCATCCTCGAAGTTTCTTTCCCTAATGTGATGAAATATATGATCATATGTTCCACAGTACGTACATATCAATGTGAACCATTTCATAGTTGTCTAATGTTGATTTCTTTCTTTATTGCTCTTACATTTCTAATTCTAGTATATATTATTATGGTATTCTCTTTTTGAACGGGACTAAAAAGGAGGGGTCTCTTTCAGGCCTTTTGAGTTGAACTAATTTGAAAATGAGCAATACATGAAGGCATCTAACATGAGATTTATTATGTTGCAAAACTGTAGACCCTACTAAAATCCTTAACTATTTCTCATAGATCTATTCATAAGAAAACTATTTCTCATAGATCTATTCATAAGAAAACTATTTCTCATAATCAGTAGGGTCAATAAGGTGGTTTACCTTCTTGTTTGTGGCGAAATACATCATGGTGGAGAAATTCAAATAGATTGTTGCCTTGTCCTTGTATTAATTAACTTTATCCTTGATGAAAGTTGAGGTTTTTTTTTTTTTTAAATTTAAAATTAATTAAATTAATTTTATTTTATTTTATAATCCTCAATCCTCATCCACCGCTTATAGAGCCAACCATTCCCCCCCCCCCTAAAATGACCTTCGAGATTGCATTTTCCAATGATAAATCCTAGATTCAATAAAAAGTGCATTGATATATGGTTTTGAGTTTTACAGACCTTTGTTACTCTGGTTTTAGTAACTTATACTCTTTTTAAAGTGTAAATGCACCATAAATTGCAATGATTATGTAATACTCAATGCTTTCAATTACTTTTATACAATTTTGTTTGTACAATACATGTACAACAGCAACAACAATAATCTATGTTATAATCTTGAATTCAGCTACATGAATCCTTTTCTTCTAGATATTTCTATTTATGGTGAAATCTTTGGTTAAATTACATAAATTTAAACCTTTCCTCACAATTTCTAGTTGAGCAGATATAGACCTTTATCTACTTCTAATAGTTTTTTCTACACTAATTAATTCTCCTCTTTTAATTGGTGCATCCTTTGGCTTCTTTAGGATATGAGGAAACCACTTAAATGGTTTTTCTCTTGTCTTATCTTTACTTGGTGCAACTTTTACTTTATTCCTAATAAAACCATTTTTAACTTATCCTTTATAGAGTTATAGTATTACCACTCATTCATCTAAGCATTTGTATCTCTACAATGCTAACTTTTTAGTTAATTTAAGTATACTTGGTAATTGAAGTTTGGTTAAGATATTTTCTCTACTTTTATAGTTGAGTGTGTTTTTCCATTATGGAAATTATTTGTGCTCAGGTCACATGAGTAATCCTGACAGCAATAAATACTCCCCTTTTTTAGGAATAACTTGTTTCTGTCAATCATTTGGCTTATTCCTTTTTCTTATTCTATTTTTGTTTGTATATTATATTTATCATGTGACTTCAATCTTAACATTTTGCTTGGGTCATCTTGTAACCTAATATTGACTCAAGGATTTAAGTGAGTCAACAATTAGGTATAGTGGACTTCTATTTTTTTAATTTTTCAAAATATAATCAGGAATGGGTTCAACTGAAATATGTTTTGTGAATTTCAGTTTTGATGCTTTTTTTTCTTTCAATGTTCTATTGTTTGATGGTTGCTCTCTCAAAATTCTCCTCAAGGACATATTTGAGTGGCTTACTTTTTAGTCTTTCATTTTTTAATTGAAATTTCTGGATTCAATGTCCTTGTGCTAACTAATGTTTTTTGTTTTACATAATAGAACTACCGCAGTCTTTCTAAAGAAAAGTATCTGTGGATGGGTTTTTTGGAATTTGGGTGGATGTTTTGAGCTTTCATGGTTTAGTTTAAACTCTGAGACGGGCTACAAGGGAATGCTGCAAGTTTTTTCTTGTTTAATTATTTAGCATACTTGGTTGATAATAAATGGCATGCATTATCTTTACCCAAATCTATATGGTTCTACTATTTTCCTACTTCCTTGTACTCTCAAAATTTTATTTAATTATCCAAAAGAAATGTTTTGTGCAGTATTTATTTTTATTTGGCTCTTTCATTAGTATATTTCTAACAGTTATTTCATTTAACAGAGTTTTTCATTCTTCTTTGTAATATATAACTTTCCATTATGGCACAACAATTTTCCAAGTTCTTATAGATTTGTCTTCACAAATTTTAACCATATTCTTCCTATGGATTCATTTCAAGTATTTTGATTTGGATTTTTTGGTAGGAATTGGTCCTGCCACACTCTTTCTGAATTGATTTCATGATTCCTGACATGTCTTAAAGAACTTTGGATATTATCAGCCAACCATCTTATCCATCAACTAATTCATATTGTTATCAAGTAATTTGTATTTGTGATTTGCTTACAGATAAACGGGCACATGAGGAGCTTCACAATGCTGATTTGGATAAAGATGCATTGAAAAAAGTGAGAAGGAGAGATTATCACGGGGATAAGGAAAAACGACATGAAGATGATAGGGTGATCACTGAAAGGAAGTTGTCCATGGATGATCGTGTACGAAATGGTAGTTCCAAGGCTGAAATTTATAGAGAGGAAAGATACAGAGAAAAGTATAGGGAAGATTTTGATAGGGATGAAAGGCCTCGATATGATAAACATCGAGACAGTCGCTCCTCAAGGGACTATTCTAGTGGGCGAACTGATATTAAGCATAGCAGGGATGAACATAAACAATCAGAGAATCATAATAAGAAGAGTAGGATTGAAGAAAATGGGCGTGGAAGTAGTCCTTATGATGAATACAGTTTGAAATACAGGGATAACAGGGAAAAGAAAAGGTTTTCTGATGTTATTGATGTCCACAGTGATCCAAAGTCTGAAAATAAGGAGGATCCTCGTATGGTGGAGTCTAATATATATGATAGCTATAAATTTGAAGTGACTGACGACAGAGGCAGGTCAGAGATAACTAAAGTTAAGGGGAGTGCTGATAGTAATCGGCAGGTGAAATCTTCCAATTCAAGTTCCCAAGTTGTGAATAATGTGTACGGGTATGTACCTTGCACTTCTAGCCACAAATGCATTAGATTGTATCCTTGTTTCAAAATCTTGTCTGCTTTTGTTGCCTTTATAAACTGCAGTATAACCTCTTTTTAGCATAAGTTGTAAGTTATTGTATTTGTTTCTTTTCTTTTCTTTATAAGTTGCCAAGTTGGTAGTATGAAGGGCTTTTTTTTGAAGCCCTGGGGAGAGGAATAAGATTATTATTGCCGAGTGTTTCATCTTGTTCAATTCATCTCTTGAAAAAACAGCTTTTTATAATGTAACAAGAGATGAGGTCTTACATTTTTTGGCTCCTGGGGTTCAACAAAAGGGTAATGTTTCAAATATCCCACATAGGGTTGCTCTCTTTTTCATTATATAAATGGTAATAAGCTATCATTGTTCAATATTTTATCATATGAGAGAACCACATTATTTTTCATGTATGTATGAAGGGAAGATCAATTTTTTCTATATTTGGTTGGCTTTTAGACGTGCAAAAATAATAATGTTAGCTTGTTACTGTAATCCTTTTGATGATTTTGCACGTCGATAACCTATCTGTTCCTTTGTGATGATTATAACTTGAATCAGGTCATTCTTACATGTTGTAGATGAGCAACAATATTACTTCATTGTACATGGAAAATGTTGTAATATTCTTAGTCAGTACTAGATATATTCTTTCCTAAGCTTTACAATGGACATTAGAAAGACGCTTAAAAAAAGGTAACACGATCACAAAATAATACACCAACATTGACAAATAGAGTTACCGATTTTGAATGTATATGGACATATTCCTTTTTCCAATTATTTACCCTCAAATGAGAAATAAAACCGTGACATTGGATATTTTGAATTATTTTAGTTGCCATTGTCTGTTTTGCTTTCCGATAAAAGGGTTCATGCTCTTAGTTAATTCTAGTTAAATTTATATAATTTAACTGTAGGTTTGACGTTAAATAGAAATACATGGAAGAAAATGATTCTTGTAGTCAACTCCACATTGTGGGATTATGGTTTGTATTATTGTTGTATTCTTAGTTCTAGTCTTCTAGATATATTCTTTTTTAAGCTTTAAAATGGTCGCTAGAAAGATGGTAAGATAAGAAAAGGCAACACAGTCACAAATTAATACACCAACGTAGACAGAAGTGACAAATGGAGTTACTGATTATGAAGTATGTTCCTTTCTACAACCTTAAACGAGAAATAAAGCTGTGACACTGAAAATTTTGAAATTTTTTAATTGCTGATTTCTGGTTTGCTTTCCAGTGAAAGAGTTCATGCTCTGTATTTTTAACTTGCTATTTTGCATTCGCTGTATCCTTTTTAGAAACTTATGTTGCATTTGGCATGTTGGAATGATATTCAACTGAAATTGATTTACAGACTTACAATAGGTATGGAGTAGATTTACAATGGCGGACAAAGGTGGCTGTTGGTCTTGGATGGTGGTTGGCAGTGGTGGCACAGTGGTCTTTCTCACTCCATTTGGCAAAGAAAAAATCAAATCCCATACATTTCTAAAGGAATTCATTTTTACCTCTCTTTTTTTTTCCCAAAGATGAGAAAAGAGTGAATTCAATCCCATCCCATCCTCATCTCCATGTACCAAAAACTACTTTAGTTCCTAGATTATTATATGGTCTCTGAGTATTGACAAAGAGAGTGATGGCCATGGATGGTAATAGATGGAAATAACGGATACTTGCTGAATCGACATTTATAAGTCAATATTAACTATTTTTTAAAAATTGTCCGGAGATTAGTCTTGAAAGAATATTCAATAATATATTTATTTAATTGATGTTTCATTTGATGTGCAGAAGTTTGGAACACCCTGAAGCTACTCATGTGAAGTTATGGTGCGAAGAGCAACAGTCTCTCAATCCTTCTGGAGAACCTCTTTCTGAATCAACGAAATGTATGAATGCTGCTTCCATGGAAGTGCTGGATACACACAAGGAGGGTCTGCATGAAGTTTTTATGGTCAAAGATTTAGCTGGTGCATCTCAACTTCAGACAACACCATCTGATGGTTATTCTTCACCTGTATCATTAAGTGAAAGGGTCCCATCTTCAAGTAGTGGTAGAAGGTACTCAAATAAAGTGGATGCAGTGCGTCATTCTGGTGTTGTAGTAGAATCCAGAAGTAATAATTCCAGGGATGGAAGAGGATACCCCACCAATGAAAACAAGGAACAGGATTTGCGTCAGGAGAAACGAGAGACGACAAATGGTAATTCACAAATGGATCTGCCTGATGGAGATTCAATTCCTGGTGGTCCAGTGTCCTGTAACAAAGCTGATCCCTTCTCCAGTTGCTCACCAAGTCCTCTTCGTCCGTCTTCTTCTGTTAGACATAGTCCAGCTTCATTTTCAGATGGAGATAGATTTCAGGCAGGGGACCGGAAGTCTAACAGTCGGTATAAAAGGACAGGAGAGATTAATATGGGAAGAGGACATGGACATGCTATGAAGGGTGTCCTGAGCTGGCCTTCTCCAGTCCCAAATGGTTTCATTCCTTTTCAACATGGGCCACCACCTGGTGGATTTTACCCAGTCGTACAACCATTTCCTGCTCCAATGTTTGGTATGAGACCACAGATGGATCTAAAACAAAGTGGAAATCCTTTTCACATGAATGAAAATTCTGATAGGTTTTCTGGCCATTGTCGCCCATTTGGGTGGCGGAATCCAGTGGATGATCCTTTTCCCCCTAGTTTGCAAGGCTGGGATGGAAATAACATTTTCGGTGATGGTTCATACATGCATTGTCGGTCAGATTGGGAACAAAAGAACCATCTCATTAATAATTCTAGTTCAGAGATGAGCAGTGAAATCCTGAAGAGCCAAAATGGTAACACATGTTTACCATATCTTGTTTCTGACAAGGAAACTGTACCTTCAATGCGTGTTTCAGGCAGTGAAGTGTGGACTGCTAAATCTGGTCATCAACTATCAAATGAGCAGCCTGAGCCAGAATTTAAACGAGGCAGTGGGAGTGGTGATAATCATGCAGCAAAGGACGGCAACGAATTTTCTCCGAAGCATGTACTTGGCAAGAAACTTGTATCTTCCAAGTTATCAGATGACAGTGATGCAGCTTTTTGTAGCACCTGTCTTTCAAAGCTTGATATTTCACCTGATCTTGCTAGTCCAGAATTGTACGGGCAATGGAGAAAGAAGGTAGAAATTAAAGGAAATGAAATCAGTGATGATGACATTAAGGCTAAGGTACAAATTACTTTTTATTTGTGACATTAATTTATTAGAAGGTATTATTTTGATTACGTTTCCAGTATCTTTGGATGATTTCAGTGTATTGATTTTTCCCTAATGCAGAATGATGCCGGAGTTATGCCTGGACTGGGGATATTTGGTCGGGCCGAAAGACCTCTTTTCCCTGCCTCATCTGATGATGTTTTCCAGGTATATGTTAATGCAATCTCATCAACTTTATTTAGGTCTCTCCAATTTGTTGCTCCTAGTTCTCATGTTTCCTATTTATGATTGTAATTTTGGTGTTACCTTTCATGCTAATCATACACGTTGGTATGTGCAGAGAGCTTTGTCCCTGTATAGGAAGAATAATGAGGCAAAAACAAGTACTCTTTCAAACCCTCCATCAAAAGAGGAGATGGATACCTCTGAATTCTCTGATGCAGATAAAATTGCGCCAGTTGAAATCATCCCTTCATGCAAATCCAATTTGCCAGGAACTGAAAATACCTGTGGTAGCATGGAGGAAGATGCCAATAAGCTTGGTGAACCTACACCAGTTCAAGTTGATCCCCTGCATGATGCGGATAACCTTGGTGAACATAAAAAGGTTCATCAAGGTGATCTCCCAAGTGTCATCCAGGACGGGCAGTCCAGTGCCATCTACAGTGCTGCCAATTGTGTTGCCCAGGATGGGCAGTCCAATATCACATATAGTTCCGCCGGTTGTGCTGAGGGTGGTCCTCTGGGATGTGAGGCTATAATGCAGGAATGTAGCGTAAATTTAAACCGAATACATCATTCTCCTGAAAGTACACATTGAACAGTTCCTATTTTATGCCATTTCAATCTTATTTCTGTGTTTTATGTTTTAAATCTGCTCATGTTGGTATTTCGGTCTTGGTCTTTTCCTTCATTTTTCGAAATTTTTTTTCCCATTTCACCTCTCTTCATCCTTGAAGTCATTGATTTCTCCAGTTTAGTTTATGTACTTTGTCAATTATAATCTGATGATTGGTTCTCTACCTGTCCTTGTAATAGTGTTGTTAATGCATCAATGCTCACTCAATTCCAACATGCTATGTTTATCTCGGTAGGCAAGTAGGTTTTCCCAAGCACACCCATTATCTCTACTAGAATATTTGTGGGTGTTATCTTATTTCTTCACTGGACTACTCAAGTTTTTTTTTTTTCTTCTGAAAAAGACTGGACTACTGATGTTTGAAGGTCATCAACAAGGTTTGCATCCACTCTTTCTTTATCTATCTCTCAATGTTGAATCATCTGTGCTTTGTTTTCCCACGTTCATTCATTAAAGGCTCCCATGACCTAGTAAGCACTGAAACGTGATTTTGCATGTGATGTGTTGTGCTTAACACACCTGATTCTTTGTTAGCCGTGATATTGACATGATATTGCTAAGCTTTAGCAATAGATGCACAGCTAAATTCAAACAAGGTTGCCATTATGCGTCTAGGTTGTGCCCTAATTCTCAGAAATTCTCATTAGGGTCGGTCCTCTTGGTTTCTGTGAAGGTTCTTATCACAGTATGTTCTGAGTCAATCCATCAGCCTCAGTGATTTTACATGGGTCAATGGAGGGACTTGTTCGTCTCTTTGAGCTGCAAACTTTGTAGCGGGTCAATCTTGTCAGCTGTGAGCTGTAGCATCTTTGAATGAAGTTTTTTTTTTCGGTTGAATATCTACCAAAGAAAGTCGGAAGCCACTCTGGCATTTCACACTGATCTCCAAATCTCATACATGAATCAAATCTCAGGCTCACATGCATACCAAACATTGGACAGATGATGAACGATGTGAATATAAGACCAACCTCCTTATGAGAATGACATCAAATGATATTTAATGGTACAAGACTGTGTGATCCTTATCACAGTCGAACAATCTTATTATTACATTGTTCAACTTGTATCATTCAATACAAAATACGGGTCAGCAGCATGCGCATTGGTGTTGCATGAACTGGAGTATGGGAACCCACATCATTTATTCATTTCTTGCTTGGTTCGGTTAGGTGGAAGGAGGACTTCTATATTGGTTGGTAGGTAGGTAAGAAGCTGACTTGGGTGCGCCCTCAGTGCAGCCATTCAAACAATTGAAGTTGGTAAAAAGATGCAAAGTTTGATTCAAATTCATACACAAATTTCAAGCAGACAACTGTGACGTGACTGATTGATTGCAACATAGAACTCTTGGATTTTTAATATTAAACATAAGCAAGGTTGTTGTGAATCTTATTAAGAATTCAAAAGTAATCACATAACCCTGATTAATTCAATTCATCAGCCTCAACAATGGCTCCCTCCTATGACATCCAAATTCCCTTCCAATGGTTGATGATCAGTACCTGTTGCAGAGAGAATCCAATTCCCATGTCAACTTCAAGGTTTTCAAAAAGATGACATGATTCCCAAAGACTTCTGCAACCATTTTCTGAATCCTGCTATGGAATTCATCACATGGAACTTACATTTACTTGATTGAAAACACACTTACAGGCATAAAAGAAGTTACAAATAATAGTTTAAGTGTTAAAAATTAGTTCTCCAACAACATCCAAGCACCCCAGCAAAATACCCATCATCACCATGAGACTCTTAAATTGGCAGGCATATATAAGATGGCAGCATTGAAGCACCCCAATAACAACTCCTACAGCATCTAAATTCCCTTCCTATGGCTGGTCAGCACCTATGGAGGGGGAATCCAATTCCCATGTCTTCTTTGAGGTTTTCAAGAAGATGACAAGATTTCCAAACAAACATTCTGGCAACCTAAATACATGGAATGCATGTTCATTTATATCTACTTGATTTGAAAAAAATACTCCAACAAAATACTTACAAGACTCCTAAGTTGGTAGGTAATTAAGATGATGACAGCAAATTAAGCAGCCCAACAACACAGCTCCCACCACATTTAAATTCACTTTCCAAGAACTCAACTTGATCACAAGATGCTTAGATTTATCAGGAGTGACGATAGTGTTTTTTTTTCTCAAGGTAAACCAAAATCTGATTAAAATTACAACTATGAACTCACAACTGCAAAAGAGTTTACAAACAAAGTTTGATTAAATAAAATAACAAAAACTACACCTAGGCAAGGGGCAAAGGTCAACAAGAAGGAGAGGTTAGAAAGGTAGCACCAATATAATTCCTCCTACCTTCAGTATCTACTTTGTCTGACTATCTTTTAAGAGCATTAGTGTTTGAGGTTGATTCTTTTCTGGTGTCATTTGCATTGATGAAGATATTGGAAAGAAAGAGATGCAGCATGTGATTCCTAAACTAAAATAACCTCATTGGCATTTTTAGCTCTCACCCCTGAAGAAGAATTTTGTAATCAACGTTCACCCTTGTTAGTATTAATATTTTTGTTTAGCATAAGTCAATTACAGCAGTTCGATTAGCAAAGAAGAAGGATACATATAATTTTTATTAAAATTAGAATTTTATTGAATGTAAGAATTATCATTCTAAAAATGCATTTATCAAATTTATGCGAACCTCCGGTGAAGGAATGCTTTAGTTATTTGCTATTAAGCGTTATCACAAAGGGTTGAATGATGGGTAATGGTAAGATTTGATTTAAATCCGAAAAGAAAAGTGAAATCTAAGCATCCTGTTGAACCATTAGGTATAAAGATTTCTGGAGAAAAGAAAAATACTTGGATGACATATGCTAGAAAATAAAGGAAAAAAAAAAAAAAAATCTGCTCATTGATATGAAATAAAACTGGTTATTTCCATATAACTCATCACTCGTGACTTTTTAACTCATAAAAATTTAATTTAAAATTAATTTACAGCAAGCAAGAGATCAGAATCACTTCATTCGAAGTAAAACTTCATCTTGACGTCTCAGCAGCATCTTCTTCGTGTGCTTCGAGGGCGCATCGAAAGCTCTCTCGGGCACATGTGAGCTCTTCTGGGCCCTTCGTTAATTCAAGCACCAACTCGTCGGGCGAGGAGATTCCATTGATTTCCAGCCACACAAATGCTGAGCGACGCCAAGTTGTAGCCAAGACGTACAGGAGGTGCTTGTCTGATTGTCTCATCGAAGGTTAGAGAGGTGGCAAGTCGGGCTTGCACGGAAAAAGGAAGGATCTGGTTGAAAAGGAAAAGAACTAGAATGGCCACCTTATAAAGTGATGGTGCATACCTGTCAACAGTGTTCCACAATTTGGGATGTCGATTGCTTTCGCCGTTTGGAAGATGAGTGAAGGTTGTGCGTCACCAAATCACTAGGCAGCAGCTTCAGTGGCTTCCTTTTTCATGGCATGAAGCAGAGGCAAGTATTTGTACTTCGCCCTTCTTCTTCTTCTTTTTTTTTTGAAAATCTGGTGGCTCAACCTTGAGACAACGCATGAGCAACCAGCCCATCTACGAGAGGTGCTGGCTGGTACTCGAAGAGCTGATAGTGGCAAACCATAGAATATGAATATATGATTCAAACTTGTCTGCTGCACTTCTTTTGAACTCTCTGAATTGTTTAATCTCAGATGGCGTATATACGTAGCATCCATTAGAATATGTTGTGTCGGTGAAGCCCTGTAAATGCTTACTTTTATAGTACTTTTCCCAATAGATAGGATAATGCTACCATGAGTACATGTGGCCTTGGCCAGATAAAAATTTCAAATAATGCATGATTAATAAAAAATTAACACATTGACCACGCATATCTAACTGCAACTGGTCCATGACTTGAAAGTGTAGTTACTGATTTCTATTAGTTGCATGTCTAAACTCACTGTCGGAGATTTATTAGTTTAACTACAGTGCTTGTGTTTATTGGTATATTTAATTGTTTGTCGACAAAGAATCCGGCTCATGCCCACTATGTAGGAGTTTCGGATAGACCAACCCTTTCATATATGTGGGAGGAGGATGGGTCCACCATCTGTGAAGGGTCAACATATTCATTATTGTATTGGTATCTCCTTTCATCACAGTTAGAATAGATAAACATTGTCTAATATTGTTTGGATTTGTATAATGGCCTGCAGTTTTTTTTTAAAATTATTTTTATGAATGGTGATATCTTGAATTTTACTGTGCATTACTTTGGTACCTTGACGTTCATTCAATTATTATTACTTCGGTACTTCATACTTTCATTTTGAATCACCTTTGATCACTTGTGATTTCAATGTAGCCACATGTGAGCTTGAAGTAAACCACATTTAGGACAAAGATAACCAAATTAAAGTGACAAGCAACCACAAATGATACAAAATGAAAGTATTCACATTGATGCACTTAAAATTTACAGTATAGAAGTGATAATCAAAAAAGGTTAAAGATATCTTCATGTAAATAACTTTTTTTTATAATGGTAGTGTCTTTGTTTGAATTTAAATCTAGAACCTTGTTTTTCATAATTGAGCGAAAGATTAATTGTACCATCTCGCTGTTGGTGTGATGTATAGTTTGTACCTTATTTATAATAAATCACGGATTCAAAGGATCATGAATATATTGTTATTATATTCCAAGCTAAACTGGAAAATTGGGATCACATGAGATCGAATAATTCACACCTAAATTGTTTGCTTTCCCCTCATGCTTTGTTTGAGTAGTTGTTCCCCTCGTGACGTATGAATAGGATCCGCCAACTGCAGGTTTCTTTATCTTTTCTTTGGCAAGTACTTCCTTCCTATTAATTATTTTCTGACAACAGTGTTATTAGGCAGCACATCTGCACACCAACCAAATGGACCTTTGAGATCCAACTAGTTAATGTGAAGTCAATTTTAATTAGTGGTAAGATTGTGGTAGGTGATAATGTGGTGGTTGTAGGTAGTATTCAACTAGAAGTCATGGTGACGGCTAACAAGAACCCTTCAAATGTTGGTTGGTGGAGTCTTGCATTTCAAATGTGGATTAATCTTTCAATGTGTGCTGATAGATATTCTCATACACGTGAAAGAGAAAAGAAGGTAAAACAAGTTAAGCCAAAGGAGAAAAAGTGGAGATCCATACCTTCTCAGAGGAGGCAATGATGCAATGAACTTTCCAGCAAATTTCCTTTGGTGACTGCACATATTAGTTAGCTATGGACATCTTGGGAATTCAGAAATTCTTACAAATCTCCTGGCATTTTCCCACAAAATCTACCCCAAATCGTTAGTTTTGGTATTTGTTAAAGAGGTCAGAAATACAGATGCAGGTAAGGAAGGTGCTTTCTTGAAGATTTCTGGCAACTCACAAAGCTACAAAAAGTTTATGATATAACTCCACCTGTCTATTCTTTGTCAATTAGTTTTTGATAGATTGGGGTACGAAGGACAAAAAAACAATGCCATATATGCTGTCTCACATATGGAAGATTGCCCTTTGTGTCTTTCTAGATGTCTCTGATTGGGGAGAAAAAACGATGTGGGGCAATGGATGTTTAACTTCCATTCGGCTGCTATTTGGAATCGGACCACAAATGGGTGACACCTAAGCATATATCGAGAATACTGTGGATCTTACGGTGAAACCAAAAGATTCCCTAGAAAATCTCCCATATGGGAAGTTGTGGTCCAGAATTACTTCAGAGAAACATGACTACAATCCAATTTATTTTTGGGAAGCAAGATGCAGTATGCTTGACATATGAAGAGTTCAAACCCTTTGGATGATGAAGAGGAGAGAAGCCACATCAACTTCACATGTCCACTTCTATGGTACAACAATGTTGCTGTCTCAGTTACCCTTCCAGTTTTCTGCATAAGATTCCACATTGATTAGCTGCTTAGTTATCTATTATCTTCAGATCAGCTGCAAAGCCCAAGAGGATGTCATTTGTGACACAATATTGCATGAACATGCATCTAATGATGATACCTTCTCAGGAAGCTGATTTTCCCACCAAGTTGGCCATTTTTGTCCCGGTTCACAGTTGGTACCCATCACTTATTGTTGGCAGCATTATTTAAGGTAAAGCAGCAATGCCCAGTTTGACTTTATGTTTAAAAGAAGTACCACTGCTATAAGAGGAAGCAAAACTGAAGTAAGTGCATGGAAATGGTAATTGGGGAATGGGAAGACATTACCATTATAAAATAATGTGAGTGGCCATACTTTTTTCTCAAGGCATGTGCTTGAAGGAGTATCTGTTATTTTTGTTTTTTCTCTGAATTTTACATATTTCAGAAGAGAAACCCTCTTGCCTTTCTAATAATTTTCCTTTGTAATAAATCTCCTCCAGATATATTTTCTTTAACCCATTTTTTGAGACAAGTGGTCGTTTAAGTAACTTTCACAATTATAGGCCCTAACTTGTATGACAGGAGATAACTTTCTTTTTGCCTGTAAGTTGGGAAAATACCGAATCCCTTTTTTAATTTAAGGAAGATGGACATGATTCCAATGTATGAAATTCTGTGTTTCCGGGTGAAAGTCAAAAAAAAACGCAACACCTTGTTCACAGCTGAGGTGCGACCATGCTTGTGTTATTTTTGCTTCAACTTGCACCTAAAATTTTCTTTACCTGTAAATCTTGTAAGAGAGGAAAACAAGTTAATTATATCATCTACTACTCAATTAGTCATTAGTAACCATTCTTGAAGACACAAAAAAACTCTCATTTTCAAAAAAGAAAAAAAATAATAAATTAGTTCAACCACTCAGTCAAAATAATTACTTGGATTTTCTTCCTTCATTATTAATTTATTTTATGTTAGGATTTTACATAATATTAAAATAGGTTTACAGGTATTCACGTAGACATTTATAGACATATAAATAAGCCACAAATCAAAGAGGATGTTGAAAATAGTTCTACATTATTTTAATAAAGATTACACTTAAATTTATATCCATTGATTGTCAGTCAATTGATCTTAACGTAAAATCGCCGTTTGGCAGATGAATCTCATGTTCAGAGAAAAAAGAAAAATTTGAGTTAAAAAATTGTTAAAAACGTTACCATTATAAAAAAATCGTCGACATCTCATTTTTCCTTGTTGGGCTCATAAATCAGTTGGTTTTTTACTTTTGTGTATTACTCGTTTCTTTACGAGACGGTAAAGTTAAAAATGTTTATAAGAATATGTTAAATTAAAATTCATTAACAGTGAAAATTACGCCTAAAAAAATAAATATGTAGTACGATACTTATGGTATTTTAAAGCATGCTTTCTACGATTTAGATACATTAATTTAAAATTTATGGATACGTCTGTAAATGTTTGTTATAATGGGGGTAGAAAATTAAAATATAAGTATGTAAAAGAAGAAGTAATAAATATAAATTAAAATTTAATTTATTAAAACTTGCGCTAACAACATGGTAAAAAGCTTTGACTACTAAGTAGATATATATCTTCAAATATTTCTTCATCTGTAAGTATTTAGAAGCCCTAAGTACTTAACATTAGAAGAGGCGAAGAGAAGGCGTTAAGGACGGTGGTTATTTTATTCATGCATTGTTTAATTAAAACCTAAGGAGGAAGGAAATCAAGTATTTAATTAATCCATTCCTTAATTAGTAATTACCCACAATAAATTCCATTAATTGCTCTCCCCACATCTCCATGATCCATCTCGCCTATAAATAATTAGGCTGCCTTTCTTTTCCGCCTTCGCTGGCGAGAACAGGGGAGGGAACAGGGTGCTGGCGTCCTGCCGCGGTGTTTCCTTGTCTCGTTTCTGTTCCCGAGGCTCTCTCTTCGCGGCTCCGTCCACCGCTTCGCTTCTTCCTCGCCTCGGCTGTGGCTGAAAGGTTGGTCCTTCTCGTGTTTGGTGTCGTGAACTCTGGTCTTTGGTTTTCCCGGTTCTCGACCTGGAAAGGCCTTGTGTTAGCCTTACGATCCGAAACTCTCGGAGTTTCCGCGTGTTTCTACTTCGTCTTCTTCTTCTTTCGTAACTTTTTTCTTTGCAGAGGGGAAGGTAGTGGCGTGGTGTTTTTTTTTTTTTAATTACTTTTTAAAAAAAATTTTGTTCTTGCTAAAAAATGGTGAAAGGAATCCGGTTCTGCATGGATCGGAATACCTGCCTTTTTCTGGATTAACGTAGTTTCTGCGGAAAGCTGATTTTTTGTTTTGGTTTTGGTTTTGACGCCGCGGTATCAGGAGGGTTATTGGTGCAATTGCTCCGGACAGGGGCGACATCTGGGGAAGAAGGAATCTGGTATCTAGATCGGAGTTGAAGAAGATAGCATAAAGGTGTGTGGTTTTAACATTACTGCCTGTTAGAAAATCCGGGGAGTGTTTGGGATCTTCTGGTGTTTATGTTTAAAATCAGAAGATTTAATTCTTCTTTTGTTGTTTCCCAGGATTCTGAATAATTAACGTAGGAGTCGTCTTTGTGTTGCATTTTTGCAAAGAAAGAAGAAACATTCGGAGTTAATTTTACTGGGTTGTTTACGTTCTTTTATCTTGTTACAGTTGGAGAAGGAAACAGAGTTTTTTTTCTGCAAGCTATTTGGATGGTTGGCAGGCAGACCCCGGGATTTGTGAAATTAAAAGGATAAACCAGAGTTTCTGATTCAGTTTCATCTTTTTCGGAGATAAAGTCCCAACAATGGCTGCAGTTCCAGGTTCAACATTTCAGCTCAAAAGCCGCCCTGCAGTTCTTCCCTGTGCAAACCATCCAAGGGCTGTTGCAGTGATTGGTCATCAGTATCACAGAACTGTGAGATGCCATGCTCCCAAGCAGTCCAGTATGTTGAGAATGGAAAACAGATTTTTGGGTCGAAGTCTTCGTACAATGCAGAAGATCCACTTGTGGAGGTCGGATGGTCCCGGGCGGTCATCAAAACTTAGAATTGTTGGTCCAAGCATGTCACTCTCTCAGATTCCAGAGAAGCCATTGGGTCTTTATGATCCATCTTTGGACAAAGATTCATGTGGTGTGGGGTTTGTTGCAGAGCTTTCTGGGGAATACAGTAGGAAAACTGTGAGTTTCGAGCTTTGTTGATTTTCAGATTCAGTGCATATATCCTTAAAGCAAGTCTGATAATATGGTTGGACCCTTGCAGGTGACTGATGCAATAGAGATGTTGGTCAGGATGTCACACCGAGGGGCATGTGGATGTGAGACGAACACTGGTGATGGTGCTGGCATTTTGGTGGCTCTGCCACATGATTTCTTTAGAGAGGTCAATACTTGGCTTTACAAATCTTACCTAGTATTTTTCCTGCTTTTGTATTGACTGACCATTCATTTGTGCCTATCAGACTGCAGATGATCTAGGTTTCAAATTGCCGGCTCCTGGCAAGTATGCCGTTGGGATGTTTTTCTTGCCACCATCTCAGGATCGTCGTGAAGAAGGAAAGGCTGTGTTCACTAAGGTAACTTGTACAACTAACTCATGACCATTGTGCTACTAAAATATATTGGTTCTAACAAATGGTAGTTCGAACATCTCTAAATTTTATCTTCTACTGTATTGTCATTTTATTCTAACTTTTGGTATGAACCTAACTTGTGATCATTATGTTACTGAAATAAATTGATTCTAACAAAATATAATTCCAACACCTCTGAAGTTTATCTTCTCTATTCTCATTTTATTCAAACTTTTGGTATACAAGTAACTTGTGACAATTGTGTTACTGAAATAAATTGATTTTGGCAAATGGTATTTCTGACATCTCTAATGTTGTTCTTCTTCTCTATTCTCATTCTATTCAAAATATTGGTGCTTGCAGGTCTTTAGCCTTGTTTAAATCAATATGATAATATAAAAAGGGGATTTGGACATCCATTGATTTTGATTTGTGCATGTTAGACACCCCACTTGAATCCATCAAACTTTTCTTGTGGTGCTTAATGGCTTCCTGTTTGTGCTGTTTACCACAAGAACAAATAAATGATGTTGATAATGTTTTTCAATTAAATAATGGGTTATTGTGTCTCCTTTATTTGCGTCTTGGAAGGGGACCTTGTGAATTGTGATGAAGTGGGGAATTATCCATCATTTTAAGAACAAATACTCAAATCTTCATTTTGGCCATCTTTTTCCTAATATTTTTGGTTTTGGTGGTGGTCTTCATAATATGAAATATCATAAGTTAGTTTTATCGATTGTGTTAGCATGTTTCTGATTTCTGGAAAAAAAATTGCTTGCCCTATTCTTATCTCATTGTTGGATTTTGAATTTTGATTTATATATGTATGGTCTGTAGGTGGCTGAGTCGCTGGGACACACTGTCCTTGGCTGGCGTTCTGTTCCAACTGATAATACTGACTTGGGAAAATCTGCACTTGAGACTGAACCAGTTGTTGAACAAGTATTTCTTACTTGCAGTGCAAGCTCAAATGCTGATATTGAACAGCAGGTTTCTTTCCCTTCTCCTACACACTTGTTTGTGTGTGTGTGTATATGGTTGCATCTTACATGTAACTTCTCCAATGCATGACTGCTCATATTGAAATTATATTTTCAGATGTACATTTTAAGGAGGTTTTCCATGAAGGAAATAAGAGCTTCTTTGGATCTTCAGCATGGTGAAGCCAAGGATTTTTATATATGCTCTTTGTCTTCCAGGTACCACATTTTATTCATCTTTATTTTCATTTACTATGATCTATTGTCTGCCAATTTTTATGCTAAAATGTCATAGCTTAAAACTGAATTATTCTTTTCTGAATTTTTAGGACTATTGTTTATAAAGGACAACTAAAGCCCGAACAATTAAAGGGTTACTATTATGCAGATCTTGGAAATGAAAGATTTTTGAGCTACATGGCCTTGGTAAATATTCTTATCTCCTCTTCATTTTTCCACAACCTCTGTCCCTCCACAGTGAGCAGGATGTGGGACTCCCTGGTTGCTGAAAACAGAGTCACTGATGTAAGGTTAAATGATGAGCACTAAGTCATAAACCTCTGAATCTTGTTATTATGCTTTCTTCTTGATTACTTCTTGATTTTTGGTACTCGATGGCTTGGTATTTGGTAATGTGAAAGAAGGCTTTGTAGTTGATTTATAATAAACCATGTTGCAGAATCCTGATGAAGTGCTCCCTATGGTCAATTCTTGTGGATGAGCCTTCCAATTTGATGAAGAAGAAAAATGGTTATGGTCAAGGTAGCCTAGGGCTCCCACAATTCTTTGTCTTGGCAACACGAATATAAGAAGCCATTTAGTACCTTTTAAGGCCCTAAGTACATACATCTAGGTTTATCAATGACATGTTAAGCGTCAAGAAGAGACTAGAGGACACCGTTAGAGATACATTTGACTTGTGAAATATTTTTCAGGTACATTCTCGTTTCTCTACAAACACCTTTCCTAGCTGGGACCGTGCCCAACCAATGCGTGTTCTAGGTCACAATGGAGAGATCAATACGCTTCGAGGCAATATTAATTGGTATGTTAACTGTTAAGCGAACCATTTCATGTGCATGTCATCATTTCTTTAATATTTTAGTAATTTCTAATTTATAGGATGAAGGCACGCGAAGGTCTACTCAAGTGCAGAGAACTTGGTCTCTCTAAGACTGAACTGAAAAAACTTCTACCAATTGTTGATGTTGCTTCTTCTGATTCAGGTGGATTAATTATACTGAAGGCTATCAATTTGTTCATGTACTTTTTTCTACATTGTTATGTTATAATTCTCATGCACTGCAGTAAAAATTATCTTTGTTATTTTCATGTGCCAATCTTTTTATTTTTGGTTATGATTGAGTCATGTGGCCTTATTTGGTTATGAGGTGGCATTGCATCCTTATTGGCCTTTTTTTTTTTCGCTTGCATGCAGATTTTTTTATGTAGTTTAGTTATAAAACATACAGTTTGTTGTTTATTTAGGTGTTTCTCTCTTTTTGATACTTCACAGTTCATGCCTATTACCTTAATCTACGGTAATAACATGAATCTAAGTGCTCTTGGCTGTATGATGACAAACCATATTTTTTAGGTGCTTTTGATGGTGTACTTGAGCTTCTGCTTAGAGCTGGCAGAGCCATGCCTGAAGCTGTAATGATGATGATACCTGAGGCATGGCAAAATGACAAGAACATGGACCCTGATAGAAAGGCCTTGTATGAGTATTTCTCAGCTTTGATGGAGCCATGGGATGGACCTGCTCTTATATCATGTAAAAGTCAATGCTGATTTCATGTGATTTTATATGCAGAAATTTGTATGATCCTAATTCTCTTTGCAATAACTCTGTAGTTACGGATGGTCGCTATCTAGGAGCTACACTGGATCGCAATGGGCTACGTCCTGGACGGTATTATGTCACAAAAAGTGGGAGAGTTATCATGGCCAGTGAAGTTGGTGTTGTAGACATTGCTCCTCAAGATGTCAGCAAAAAGGGAAGACTTAACCCTGGAATGATGCTTTTGGTTGATTTTGAAAATCATGTTGTTGTTGATGATGAAGCCTTGAAGAAGCAATATTCTCTTGCAAGACCATATCAACAATGGCTTGATAAGCAAAAAATATCTTTGAACGACATCATTAATTCTGTACCTGTAACTAAAAGAGCCCGGCCTGCTATATCTGGAACTTTGAAAGTAAATAAATAGCCCCATCATGTTTTTGCTGACAAATATATTCTATAAGGCTTTTCACAACTGGAATTTTTGTTATTCTTTTTTTGATACAGGTTAATGGTCATGCTGAAAGTATGGAGTACATGGGGATTCATGGTCTGTTGTCTCCACTAAAGGCCTTTGGGTTAGTAGATTTTGCACAACATTTCCTTTTATTCATTACATACTGTCTCAAGACTTAGGTACATTAACTTTGTAATGCAGCTATACCACAGAAGCCTTGGAAATGTTGTTGCTACCAATGGCAAAAGATGCTACTGAGGCTCTTGGATCTATGGGAAATGATACTCCATTGGCTGTGATGTCCAACAGAGAGAAGCTTCCATTTGAATACTTCAAGCAGATGTTTGCCCAAGTCACAAATCCTCCGATCGATCCTATTCGAGAGAAAATTGTCACCTCCATGGAGTGTATGATTGGCCCCGAAGGTGATTTGACTGAAACAACTGAACAGCAGTGCCATCGACTGTCACTGAAAGGACCTCTCTTGTCTATCAATGAGATGGAAGCCATTAAGAACATGAATTATAAAGGTTGGTGCAGCAAAGTTCTGGACATTACCTATTCCAAAAGTCGGGGAAGGAAGGGTTTGAAGGAGACATTGGACCGAATTTGTTCTGAAGCTCGTGCAGCTATCTGTGAGGGTTACACCATATTGGTTTTATCTGACAGAGGTAAGCAGTTGTCATTAGCTGTCCTGTGAAGTGAGAATCATTTTTCTTCTACAGGAACTTTACTAATGCTATAACACTATTCTTACAACCATAAAACTCATATCATTTATATGCTTAACATGTCTAAGATAACATGGTTAATATTGATAGTGCTTAACTTTCTATTGATATGCATTTTCTTAATTGATCACAACCACAAAATTCATATACTAGCTGCATAGGCATTGAGTTTACATTTGCCATTTGTATGCTTAAATGCCAAGTTATCATGTTATTTTGTTGCATTAGGTTTCTCAGCTGAACGAGTAGCAGTTAGTTCACTCCTGGCAGTAGGTGCAGTTCATCAGCATCTAGTCTCAAGACTAGAGAGAACACGAATTGGATTAGTAGTGGAATCTGCTGAACCACGTGAAGTGCACCATTTCTGTACATTGGTTGGATATGGTGCTGATGCTGTATGTCCATATTTGGCCATAGAAGCCATTTGGCGATTGCAAATTGATGCTAAGATTCCTCCCAAAAATGATGGCACGTTCCTTTCACAAGAAGAGCTAGTTCAAAGCTACTTCAAAGCAAGCAACTATGGAATGATGAAAGTTCTTGCAAAGATGGGGATATCAACACTAGCGTCATACAAGGGTGCACAAATATTTGAAGCTCTTGGTCTTTCTTCTAAAGTCATTGAAAAATGTTTTAGTGGCACACCAAGTAGAGTTGAAGGTGCCACTTTTGAAATGCTTGCTCGAGATGCTCTTCGACTTCATGACATGGGCTTTCCAAGCCGAGTTTTTTCCCCTGGAAGTGCAGATGCAATGGCATTGCCAAATCCTGGTGATTATCATTGGAGGAAAGATGGTGAATTGCATCTCAATGATCCGCTTGCCATTGCAAAGTTGCAAGATGCTGCTAGATCAAATAGTGTGGCAGCCTATAAGGAATACTCCAAGCGTATTAATGAGTTGAACAAAGCCTGCAATTTGCGTGGTATGCTGAAGTTCAAAGAGGTCAATAACAAGATTAGTTTGGATGAAGTGGAACCTGCTAGTCAGATTGTGAAGCGTTTCTGCACTGGGGCCATGAGCTATGGTTCGATATCACTTGAAGCTCATACAACATTAGCATTGGCTATGAACAAATTAGGAGGGAAATCAAATACCGGTGAGAATCTATTGCAAGTGATATTTTATTATGTACCTTTTTTAATGTTCCAAAAGTGTTCATTTTCTGAAGAATCACTCTAAAACTAGTTTTCTCTTTGTAGATTTGAGTCTTGGGTACTATCGGTTCTTAGTCACACTGTTTATTTTTTGTTGTATGTTACCGATGTAGGTGAAGGAGGTGAAAATCCCTCTCGCTTGGTGCCTCTTCCAGATGGTTCAGTGAATCCTAAGAGGAGTGCTATAAAACAAGTTGCAAGTGGTAGATTTGGTGTAACAAGCTATTATCTTACAAATGCAGATGAACTCCAAATAAAGATGGCCCAGGTAATTCATGTTCTCTACATGGTTTGTCTCAAAGTTCAAAGTCTGTGTAACCTTATTTAGTTGAGAAACTGTCTTGGAACAGAGGTTCCTTTGTTTATGGATCTATGTTCATGACAGATAATGCTGAATCCACAAAGTACTGTGTGTCTCTTTGTTTCTTAAAGAGATGCATACCTTTGAAGTTTGGTGAGGTTAATATGGAATGGAATTTACATATGTATTATGTTTTCAACTATGACTTATGATTTATTGTCATGATTTGCAGGGAGCAAAGCCTGGTGAAGGAGGTGAATTACCTGGCCATAAAGTTATAGGTGATATTGCAATCACCAGGAATTCCACTGCTGGCGTTGGACTCATTAGTCCTCCCCCTCATCATGATATATATTCCATTGAGGACCTTGCCCAGTTGATTCATGATCTCAAGGTACAACATTGTATACAATTACCTTTGTTTTGCTTACAAATTTTAGATATTTATCTTTGATTCAGTGTGAACATTAATTTTCTTTTTATTCTAACTTTTTAATTTTTCCTTCTCTAGAACTCTAATCCTGGGGCAAGAATTAGTGTGAAACTTGTTTCTGAAGCTGGTGTTGGAGTGATAGCTAGTGGTGTGGTGAAAGGTCATGCTGATCATGTCCTGATATCAGGCCATGATGGTGGTACAGGAGCATCTCGATGGACTGGCATCAAGAATGCTGGCCTTCCATGGGAACTTGGCCTTGCTGAGACTCACCAAACTCTAGTAGCTAATGACCTTCGTGGTCGCACCATTCTTCAAACAGATGGCCAAATAAAAACTGGAAGAGATATTGCAATTGCTGCTCTACTTGGGGCAGAAGAGTTTGGTTTCAGTACCGCCCCGCTTATAACTCTTGGTTGCATCATGATGAGAAAATGCCATAAGAACACATGCCCAGTTGGCATTGCCACTCAAGATCCTGTGCTTCGTGAGAAATTTGCTGGTGAACCTGATCATGTTATAAATTTCCTTTTTATGCTAGCAGAAGAGGTGCGTGAGATAATGGCTGAACTTGGATTTCAGACAATTAATGAAATGGTTGGTCGATCAGATATGTTAGAAATTGACAGAGAAGTCATTACAAGCAACGAAAAATTAGAAAACATTGATCTTTCACTT
Source organism: Cymodocea nodosa (assembly GCA_036874045.1). Taxonomy (NCBI): domain Eukaryota; kingdom Viridiplantae; phylum Streptophyta; class Magnoliopsida; order Alismatales; family Cymodoceaceae; genus Cymodocea; species Cymodocea nodosa. Next base: position 22,139,327 of record CM072336.1, read on the forward strand.
TTGCTTACACCTGCAGCTGATATTCGGCCTGGTGCTGCTCAATATTGCATTCAAAAGCAGGACCATGGTCTTGATATGGCTTTAGATCAGAAATTGATATCTTTGTCAAATGCTGCAATTGACAAGTGTCTGCCCGTTTACATTGAAACACCAGTTTGTAATGTAAATCGTGCTGTTGGTTCCATGCTCAGCCATGAAGTTACAAAGCGCTATCAGATGGATGGGCTTCCTACAGACACCATTCATATTAAGTTAAATGGAAGTGCTGGACAAAGCCTTGGAGCTTTTCTTTGTCCTGGAATAACCCTAGAACTGGAAGGTGACAGCAATGATTATGTTGGGAAGGGATTATCTGGTGGTAAAATTGTGGTATATCCACCAAGAGAAAGCAAATTTGATCCCAAGGAAAACATTGTCATTGGCAATGTGGCTCTTTATGGAGCAACAAGTGGTGAGGGATATTTCAATGGAATGGCGGCTGAAAGATTTTGTGTACGCAATTCTGGTGCCAAGGCAGTTGTTGAAGGTGTGGGGGACCATGGATGTGAATATATGACTGGTGGAACAGTTGTTATATTAGGAAGGACAGGCAGGAATTTTGCAGCTGGTATGAGTGGTGGTGTTGCTTATGTTCTTGATGAGGATGGAGAGTTTTATAGTCGCTGTAATTTGGAGTTGGTGGATCTTGATAAGGTTGAAGATGAGGATGATATCACAACCTTGAAGATGATGATCCAACAACATCAGCGCCATACAAAGAGTGAATTAGCTAGAGAAGTTCTCTCTAACTTTGATGGACTTCTTCAAAGATTCATTAAAGTATTTCCTCGAGATTATAAGAAGATTATTCAGAATATGAAGGCTGAAAAGGCTGCAAAAGAAGCTGAGAGAGAGGAATTAGAATTGATGCAGAAAGATGCATTTGAGGAGCTTAAGAAACTTGCAGCCTCGTCTCTGGCAGACAAAAAAGTTCTGGTAATTTGTTTTCACACTTGCATCCCGGCATCTTTTTGTGTTTGTCTATTAGCATCTTAAACTTATATTTAACCTGGTTGACAGTTGCCACCAATATCACATCTAGAATGAAGATTCTTTCTACCAGCTACTTGGCACTGTTGAATTTGAGAAAGATATTTAGCTTTGCCGGCATCCATTAATAATTACTTACCAACTTTATATTCCTATGTCTTTTATATGCAGAAAGTGGAGGATCCTGTACCACCAAAAAGGCCAACTCAAGTTGGTGATGCCGTGAAGCACCGTGGGTTTATCAACTATGAACGTGAAAGTATTTCATACAGGGATCCTGTGGTTCGTATAAATGATTGGAATGAAGTTAACGAGAAATCAAAGCCTGGATCATTGTTGAAAACTCAATCAGCTCGTTGTATGGACTGTGGGACACCCTTCTGTCACCAGGTAAACTTTTTTTGTTTTATATTTTCTGGTTTTGCTCAAAAGCAAGAATATCCATCAATGCTTAGGTTTTATTTATGGGAGAATTTTTGGTATCCAAAAAAGTATGGTAAATTGTGATGGATATTAAAACTTATAAATGCTACCCATCAATTCAAACATATGAATGATGAGATAGCATGGGTACCGTAGAAGTTCCTTTACATACTTATTGTAACAGTAAAATTATTAAACATTTAATTTTGATCTTCTGTTGTCTTGTATTCATGGCAAAGGATTCTTTTTGTAGCTGAACTAGATAGTTTATGCAATTCTTCCAATTCTTAAGTTGTTTGTATTCATGCGTTGGTAACTTTGGATCTAAGCAATTTCCACATTAGTTTTGTATCGAGGCCATGGAACATTTCATTTTTGTAAATTTTTAATATAATCTCATTAATCTATTATGCATGTACTTTATTTGAGGAAAGTTACTGTTGTTGTATAGGGGATCAAGGGATTGATTGTTGTTTTTAATGTGTATATAGTCCGTTGTTTAGAGTCTTAGATTTCAAATTAAATAACTGCTTAAGTGGATATCAGGGTAAATTCATCGAAGTGCTATTGTATTTGCTTTTTTTTGTGTTACCGAGCTTATTGAGCAAGTCTTTTATTTTTACCTATTTCTTTGACATACTTATGCTGAATCTTCTGATTGGAAGAATACAGAGATTATATTTTACATGTTCATTCATTTGTGCCCAAATATAAAAACGTAGGTTTTAGAAGTGTTATTAAAAAATTGCTTTATTTTTCCCTCTAGATTAAGAAATTTTGGTTTGAAGACTAGAGCTACGTGATTGTGTATATTAGCTGTGTAACATGCAAACGAAAGTAACGTCTTATTGATTATTCACCTTCTTAGATAACTTACCAGGCTTGTATATAGAACACTGCATTGTTCTTACTTATACGCAAATGCTTCTCATAGTAAACTTGGTTTGATCTTCAAAACAATCTTTCAATCTTTTTGTTTATATATATTTTTAACATTAATCTCTCATTTGGTTTATTTTTTAGGAGAACTCTGGGTGTCCTCTTGGGAATAAGATACCGGAATTCAATGAGCTAGTCCACCAGAATAGGTGGCGTGAAGCTTTGGATCGGCTATTGGAGACCAATAACTTCCCCGAATTTACAGGGCGTGTGTGCCCGGCTCCTTGTGAAGGTTCATGTGTTCTTGGTATCATTGAAAATCCTGTATCTATTAAGAGCATTGAATGTGCAATTATTGACAGAGCGTTTGAGGAAGGATGGATGCTCCCTCGACCTCCTCGCAAAAGGACAGGGTATGCTGCTATTGCCATGCATCTTGTCAATATTCTGATAGGATCTAGATTCTCATGTTTTCTCCTTTTCCCACTTTTTGATGTGTTTCTTTCAGTTACAGTTAGTGCCTTAGCCTTCCTCCATCGTGTGTTTTTGCATTTACTTTTACCCATAAAAATCCAATACCCAGATACCTAGGAATCTTATCATATTGTAGCACTACGCTTCTTGTGCTTTATTCCTTGTTTGCAATTGGTAGGACTTTGGTATTATCTCATTATTGAGCTTTTCTGTGTCTGTTCCTTTAGGAAAAAGGTTGCTATAGTAGGCAGTGGTCCATCTGGATTGGCTTCTGCCGATCAGCTAAACAAAATGGGTCACTCAGTGACTGTTTTCGAGCGGGCAGACCGAATTGGGGGGCTTATGATGTATGGAGTTCCTAACATGAAGGCTGACAAGGTTGACATTGTCCAACGCCGTGTAGATCTCATGGCCAAGGAAGGGATCAATTTTGTGGTGAATGCTAATGTTGGTACTGATCCCATGTACTCCCTTGAAAGACTTCACACCGAGAATAATGCAATTGTTTTGGCGTGTGGTGCCACCAAGCCCAGGTATGAATGCTCGTCTGAAGATATAAATGTTTCATTGATTTTGCATTGCTTGTCATATCTATTTTTCATTTCAGTAACATATCTGGTGATATCATTCTGCAGGGACCTTCCAGTTCCTGGACGGGAGCTTTCTGGTATTTACTTTGCAATGGAATTCCTTCACGCAAACACAAAAAGTTTGCTTGATAGCAATCTGCAGGATGGCAGGTATATATCTGCCAAGGGGAAAAAGGTGGTCGTTATTGGTGGAGGAGACACTGGAACTGACTGCATTGGGACATCTATCAGGCATGGTTGCACTAGCATCACTAATCTCGAGCTTCTTCCCCAGCCACCTCAAAAACGAGCTCCAGGAAATCCATGGCCACAGGTCAATCATACATTTTCTGTTGCTATTTGTTTTTATTCTTAATCCAAATTTGATATTGGTGATTACATTTTTGGAGGCTTTAAGATCTCTCAATAATACCAATAGGAGTGGATGGTGCTGAAAATTTATTGGTAGAATTTGTTGTAAGAGAATATGTTTGAAGGATGGTTTATTTTTGAAACTAAACGGCACTCTGACATTATTAGCTAGTTCATCATATAAAGCATACAATAACGAAAATTTTATTTTTTGTAAATCAAAATTCTCCTTTATCTTGTTACATTTGCTTTAGGAAAGTATAGGTAAAAGCAGTGCTTTATATTTTAACATCCATCTATTTCATGTTGATCCAGTGGCCTCGCATCTTTCGTGTTGATTATGGTCACCAAGAAGCCGCAAACCAATTTGGCAAAGACCCAAGGACTTACGAGGTTCTTACAAAGAAGTTTATAGGTGATGAAAATGGTGCAGTTAAAGGTCTCGAGGTTGTTCATTTGCAGTGGGCAAAGGATGCCAATGGTAGACTACAGTTTGAGGAGGTTGCAGGGTCGGAAGAGATTATTGAGGCCGACCTGGTCTTCCTAGCTATGGGATTTCTCGGTCCAGAGAAGGTAATATCCCATCATTTTGAATTTCATCTGCTGGGAATCGGTTCTGATATCCTTCACCGAGAATATCCTTGTGTAACAGTTGACAATTAACTAACATGCTCAAGCCATGTACCTTGCTAGTTGCTCTTTTTTCTAGTGGAATAAGATATTTACTGCATCATGATTGTATCTTAGATTTATAATTTCAGTTTCCTCATAATTCTTACATTGACTGTTGCACCACATATTTGTTGTTCCTGCAGACAATTGCTGACAAGCTTGGGTTAGAGTTGGACAATCGTTCAAACTTCAAAGCAGACTATGGGCGTTTCTCTACGAATGTGGATGGTGTCTTTGCTGCCGGAGACTGTCGCAGAGGTCAGTCATTGGTTGTATGGGCCATCTCTGAAGGTCGGCAAGCAGCCGCAGAGGTGGACAAGTATCTAATGAAAGGCGAAGAAATTCTCAATTCTTCTCATTCCATGGATTCTTCCTCCACCGAGGGCAAGGATCAGTTAAAGAACCTGGACGATAAACGTAGGCCACCTTGGTTCGAAGTGCAAGATGATAGACGCAAGATAGCTGCATAGGGAAAGTTAGGCTGAATTTGATCTGGATACAAAACAGTCGCAGACAAGTTTGAAGTTGTCAGAATTGTATCTGATACAGAAGCTGATCACAGATGAATGCCCAATGCCATGGAAATAAAATCCTCTTGTAAGAGGGAATAAATTCCCTAGGAAGTAAAATCCTAGGGAATCTACAAGAGAAATAAAATCCTCTGGTTTCGATCCATCCTTCAAGGGTAGCTGGATATCTATCATAGATGCATTATGTTAGTGGTTTTTTGTGATGCTCTTCGTCTTTCTTAGTCTTTCACTCTTGTCTGTGTTGTCTTGTCTGTGTACAGATAGATTTTCCTTTTCTTTTGAAATGTAATAAATAAATATTGTCGAAGGAGAGTTTAAATCCTCCCTACCTAAGCATTGTTGTTATTTTCAATTGATTTGTTCAATGCTTCAGGTCAGACTTCAGATTTCATAGAAAGAGCATTAGTAAAAAATAATTGAATCTCAGATGGAGAGCATCTTTTAAGATGCGATCTGCAAAGTTGGAATGTGCTGAGCTTATGTTTGAGAGTGGTAGTCACTTGAACTACTTATAAAACTTCTCTTATTTGTCTGAAACTGTAGGGATATTTGGTATGAGTGATCAGTTGTTTCTGTGGACGATGGATGGTTGGAGTTTTTTATTAGATCCTGGATATATGAAATCTGAAACCTCATTAGTGACATTCACTAGTAACACCAGGGGGAACAAAAGGATCAAGAGTGAATTGTAATTTGTATTCATTCCTAGGGTCCAGGCCAGTGCAGGGAATGTGTATTGTTTCTGATTAGAAATGTGTAATCTACCCTGAGGTGTTGATTAATCTGATGTGAGATGAATATCAATTCTGTGCATATTTATTTATGAATGAAGGTTTAAGAAAGATCAGAGAAGGAAAAACCCAATTAACGCACAACTGCACAAAAGCAAGAATCTTACGCTAACTTCCATGAAGCTTACAATATGCAAATAATCTTAATCTCAAGGTACAACACCACATACTTTATAATCATCTTTTAATCAGACATGTAAAGAAATGAAAAGTTGTAGACACTTACATTTAAAGTATATTAATTTAAAATATACCGATGGTGAAAATTACATTGAAAGTAGATTTTTCTTTTTTATAAAGATTTATTTTTCTTTAAGTTAATATATCTAAATTATAAAATAAACGTCTATATTTATTTTAACTATAAATACTCATAATAATATTGAATTATAAAAAAAAAATTACGATCAATAATCGGATCCGAATATCCGATCCTTTTAACAAAGACTGCATCGATTCCCGCGCAAATTCCCATGACCAGCGGCAGTGGATTGGCGTTCGCTCTCAACGATTTCCAGCTATTCCAAACCAATTCTAGGGTTTCTCCCGTCTCCCTGCTTCCAACCCATGTCCTCCCCTCCTCCCTCTAAGCGCCAAAGGAAGACCCAAGGCACCGTGTCGCCCCTGGTGGTCTTCGCCCATGGCGCCGGTGCACCTTCCGCTTCCGAGTGGATGGTCAGGTCTGGACCTTCGAAATGCTGCGTGCTTCAACTCTAGAAATCCGTCAGCGGTTGACCTTATTCCGATAACGATGAAAGCTTTTGCTTGATCTCAGTGATTGGGTTACCTTGATGCCGGATTTATTTGACACTGACATGCTTGTTCGGTCTATTATTTCTTCGGTGGAAAGGCAGTAGAATGCGATTGTGAATGAGATGACGTTCTTTTTTGGTTTCCAGATGGAAGAAAATGCTGGGAGAGGAATTAGGAGCTGTTGAAGTGATCACCTTTGACTACCCGTGTGGGTATCTTTTACAATCCACATTGTCTTTTGTGGTCCTATTTAGCACTAGTGAAATGCTTCAAAACAAGATAATTACAGCATTTTCAATTTCGAGTTCATCTCAAATCTTTACCATCCAAAGTCTCTTGTTTTTTTTTTCGAAGGGGAAAAAGATCCTTGTTGTAATTCTCTGTGATGTGCACTATTTAGAATCTATTTCTTGATCAAATCACAAAATTTAACCCAGCTGACCACTTGTTGGCAGGTTTATATTCATGTTCAGCTCGTAGGGCAATCAATCAATTTTATTTTATAATTGAATTATTATATGTATTTTGCATCTTTGACAGACATCACTGGTGGAAAACGTGGAGCTCCTCCAAAAGCGGAGAAGTTGGTTGAGCATCATTTGGATGTCGTGAAGGATGCTGTGGCAAGATATCCTGGCCATCCTCTGATATTGGCAGGGAAGTCTATGGGCTCGAGGTTGGTTCTCGAGCTAGAAATGATGTTATTATAGCGTTTTTTTTTTTAACTCAAACAATGTCTTTCCTACAGTATATTTGTCGTCATTGGTTAGCCTTCTGATCCTGTAATATGCAGAGTTAGCTGCATGGTCGCTGCTACAGAAGATATTCACGTTTCTGCAGTAGTTTGCCTGGGGTATCCACTAAAGGTTTATTTGTCATTATTTGTCTGTAATAAATATTGAAATTTGTTTTTCGTTGGACTTATTTTACAAACTTTTGTTATTTAGTGAGATTTTTGGTTCTGAGGCACGTCTTTGATGAACGTCCAAGACATGTCTTTTGTTGAAATTGTCAATCACTCACATCAACTACCATTCCTTTGTTTCAAAAATAAAAAACTACCATTCTTCCCTCCATAATGATTACGAATATGATATGATCAACATAACAACCAAATGAATCTGGACAATTCCTAACAGATACAACAACAATGATAACAATAATATAAATCATAATTTCACTCCGTGAGATTGACCACACGAATTCATTTATTCTAAGTATTTCTATTTATTTTCAAATTTTCAGGTAAATTACATAACTTGAAATCTTCTCGCACAAATCGTATTCAAGTAGTTTTACGCTTCCTTCTATTTCTTTTAATTTTTCTATACTAATTAATTTTTTTCTTCTACCTGAGCATTTCTTAGTCTTCTAAGGATATGATCAAACTACCTAAGTCAATTTTCTCTTATCATATCTTTAATTCTTCTTCTGTTTCTAATAAAATTGTTTTTTAATTTATCCTTTACAGTATTACCACTTATCTATCTAAACATATGCATCTCACAACTAGTGTTTGTTGTATTTTTTTTGTTGAACAGTTGATTTTGTCACTTCAACCGGACATCAGTGACATGCTTGAGTTGATAATCCAATTGTATACTTTAAACTTGTTGAATTATACATGTAACTGTGACTCATACGCTGCAGGTTCTGAGTGTTTCAATTCAAATCTTGCTTGCTCTACTTTCAGGGTATGAATGGTGCAATACGTGATGAGACACTTTTGAATCTTAACATACCAGTTATATTTGTGCAGGTAAGATTGTTGGTATGCTGATCAAACAACTTATCTTATTGCATTGCTTCAATCTGTGGTTTACTAATTGCATTGCTTCATGACGTTCAAACATTATCAGTGTTTCATGGTTCACAAATTTCTGACATGAAATGGTTTGAAAAAAGGGTAGCAAGGACAGCCTTTGTCCATTGAACAAGCTGGAAAGCACACGTAAGAAGATGAAATCCATGAATGAGTTACATGTCGTTGATGGTGGAGATCACTCTTTCAAAATTGGGAAGAAATTACTGCAGTCGACAGGATCAAGTCATTCTGAAGCTGAAGGCAGAGCTGTCAAAGCAATTGCATCATTCATCTCCGAGCTAATCAACAAAGGGGAATGAAAGACTATTGCCTGACAGTGGCATGTTTTGGAGAACCCCATGTAGCCATAATATGTTGGTTAACAAAGGCAGTCCATGATATAGTTGTGCCCCAGGAAGATGTTTTGTTTAATGCTTCATCAAGTTTTATAATATGTTGATGTATGCCTATGGATATTCGAATCTTCCTCCTCTTTATCATGTCATCTGCACAATCTAATGTTTTCAAAAAACTTGGCGTTATCAATCTTGCGTGGAAGTATGGGACATGGACCTTCCATTTCCAGATTGGCTACAACTAATATAATTTGGTCCAAATCAAGAATGACGTTGGATTGTTCTCTAGGTGCCCAGATGGTGCTAGAAGTCTTATGTTCTGGAATGCTTATTGAATTATTTGTTCCAAACGGTGAAAGTTCAGATTATGCATACTTGAGAATGTATGCATTCAATGAAGTGGGCTAAATTTGATAGATCTTATGTATTGAATATTGTAGAGCTGTTGTACGTTATCCCGTTTAGTTGGAATTGTAGACATTAGATTTTCAAGACAAATGAAAAAAAAAAAAAACCATAATCAACACTATAATCCCATATTTGGAGGAAAGTTCGATTACCAAGTCATAACATTTTACCTTATAAAACAATTTTGAAAACCTAAAAAGTACTCTTAAAAATTTGTCACGTTATAATTGTTTGTTTTAAATATCCTAATCCGAATTACATCAAACTTGAATTGTGTTTCTATCATATGTATTTTTTAAAGCGCTTCTTTTAAAATTAGGTTTTCAAATCCAATGTCTTTCAAAAAATTGACAAGCATCATCAATTTATGGAAAAACATCAAATTGTAGAAACATGGACTTCAATTTTCAAGACTCTATAATTTTTTTTATATTTGGATAAAAATCATCAAGAAGCTATAAACAGTACTACTTTCTAATAAGCTAGCTAGGCAATATTTACAACTGCTCATCTAGAATAAGAATGATTTGCTTCAGTCAAGTGTTTTCTACAGTTAAATATTTCCAAACATTCTCAGCCAGTTACCCAAGCAAGCGTCACATGGTTTTATCTGTTCCTTTTGGCGCTTTTAAAAAACTATCATTTAACAATTTCTGAAACGTTGCTTATTTTTTTCCCAACATTCTCCCCGTGACTTTGTTATCAAGAAACCAAGGTGGTTGATTAGCCACCATTGGTTGTCCTTCCTCTGATTTTTAAATAAGATATAAATAATACAAGTTGTATGCTGAGTTCTGTAACTCTTGCAGAGTTTATTGGTGTCATCTTCTGACTGTTCATTTGATTAAACGCATGGTTGTGTCATATGTTCCAAATTCAGATATGAAGCCTGAACGGTCACTTGAAGAGCATGATTTCTGTCCAGAAGATCTTCAGGATCTCAGTGATGATGTGGATGGTTTGAATAAGACCACAGTCTTGCCTTCTGCAACTTGAAGGATTGGGACTGATCACTCAAGCTTACAATGCTGCAGCATTGTAGCCGAAGAACTTGAAGATCAGACCCATAACTTGTTCTCATAGGCTGTGTTATTCGCCTGGCAGGAATCAACATCTGTAGCTGCAGGGAGATCTCACCTCCTCACTGCTGCTCTCTCCCTCTCCATATTTTTGAATCCAACTTGAAAGATCAGCCGAAGGGCTGTTAATTTTGGGTTTTCTTTTATGATATATTTATTGGCCAGGGAACATAAAATTGTTAATTCTTATCTCAGTTTGAGACACAGCTTGGGCAAGCAAGAACCAAACCTGTTTTGTGTGTAAGGAAAGACAACGTAGGGCACAGTTTCTCTGGTCACAAGAAAGGATTTCAGATCATGACTTAACTTGCACTCTACAATCATCAGTACTACAATAAGGCAAAATCCAGAAAAAAAAAGAAAAAGGCTGAAGACTAAAAGAAAACAACTTGAGGATTATCTGCCTACATAACAAGCAAACATCATAATGTAGCTAAAACAATGTCTGAATTGGTTGATGATTTCTCTTCTTCTTCTTGTCGTGTCAGTCTTCTTTCTCATAGCTTCCTTTGCTTTGTTCTCCCTTGAAACACATTGCCATGCCTCATTATCCAGAACCTTTCTATTTCTTCTGGCTTTCTTCCTGGGATCCTGCCAGCTATCAAAGCCCATCTGCATCATTTAACCAAAAGCCACATACATATGTACATCAGATGTTCCCAACTATTGACGCATACCACCTGACCCAGGTGGAGAGAAGATTGCAAACTGGAAAAATAATCTGATCTCAGTCAATGCTGTCAGGTGGCATACCATGAAGAAGCTATTGAAATTTATATATCTAACTTGAAATGAATTAAAATAGCAGACACATCCGTTCTCACGTATATGCATGTTTTTCCTTACATCTGGCACCATCCGAAGACTTTATTTTTAATTCAGGTGGATGTGTGGAGACATGTCTAATAATCCATTTCTAGTTTTAAAATCACGTTAAAAAATGTAAACATCTAACTTGAAAACAATTCATGTGAGGATCTTGTTCTCAATCTTTACAGTTTTAGAAAATGTTCAGTTGGCCACGCACGTTTTCCTTTGGAAGCATAAGCATGTGAAGAGAAAACCCAAAAGAAAAGCTCAACTTGAGTGGTCAAAACTGCAGCTCACAAGAAGGAAAAAGAAAAAAAAGAACAGAGAGGTTTGATTGAACAGGGTATTCCAAACCGGTCAGTTTGGGTTAAAAGTTTGAAGAAGATCTACCAAGTGTTACTTCTTAAATCCTTTTTTAATATAGTTGTTAGTCCAATCTTCCGCAGGGAAGTACATGTGAAAAAGGATAAAATCCAAGGGAATGCATGCAGATGAAAGAGTTCTGAAAGATGAAAACAACCCAAAGGTCAAGAACTACTATGTCGTGGTGTTGTGTTCTTCTATGGTGTGGGTTTGCATGTGTACCTGTCACCAACGAGCCTATACATTCTGTAGATCAGATCTTCCTCTTGCTCTGACATGTTGATCATCTCCCACTCCACGCTGCTCACCTCTGCACAAGAACGCCCGGTCAAGAAGAAGAAGAAGAAGAAGAAGAAGAAACAGAGAGATTTGATAACAGGGACCCAAATGAGGGGCGAAGAAGAAGACGTGGGTGATGCATCAACCGCACCTTCAGATTCACACTTGACCACCTTCCTGCTCCTCTTATGATCCATTGGCTACTGCAGTAGTATAGCTGTGGTTGTAGAGAAAGCAACAGAAGAGGAAGACGGATTATGGGTCCTTGGGAAGAAGCCTGGGGGGGGGGGGGGGGGGGGGGGGGGGGTATTTATCGAGAATAGGAGAATCTGCTACGAAGGCAAAGGAGGGTGTATGAAAGGAAGAGAGAGAGAGAGAGAGAGAGAGCGAAAGGAACGATGGGTGTCACCGACCGGGCAAAGTACATGGGGGTTGACGAGTAGTTGCCCACTTCATCCGCCAACTCCAAACTAAAAAAAAGGGAAGCCAGAGAGAGAGAGAGAGAGAGAGAGAGAGACAAAGATTGAACCAATCGCGTCTATTTGAAAACTTGTGGGGTTTCTGCCACAGCAGTAGTAATCCAGGAGTTGCTGAAAATAAATATTGGGAACAGGAGCCACTGCAAGGAATTCATAATGGGGTCTGGGAGAGTCAAAAGCTTCTCTTCAACGATTTCATTTGAAATTTCGGATAAAACCACGCATCCTTTGATACCATTAGCCATGACCATGTGGTCCCTGCTCTACTTCAAGTTTGATCAATTCCTGTTCCTCCTCAGTACCTATTGTTGACCGTCGAGACATGAAGATCTTGTCGATCTCTCAATCATAAATGATTGATAAAATCCAGAATTTAATGAAGAAACATAGCTATTACGAAAAAGAAAAAAAATAAAGAAGCAAAGAGAGAGAAAGATAAGGTTGGGAGGTACATGAAAAATTAACAAGCAGATTATTAAAAGTAACAGGTGTGTGAATGGGTACGAGGAACCAATCAATCAATGTGAGGAAACAAACCCACAAGGAATCGAGAATTTTATCTGTTTGGTCCACTTCCCAACGTTAGGAATTTTGTCATCATTTTTATATTATAACAGAGAAGAAGGCAGAAGTAAAAGAAAAGATGCCTGCACCAACCGGCATTGAAATAAGATATTTTTCTCAAGTTGAACGAAGAATGTCGGTGAACTCCGCTGTTCTTTTTTCTTACCATAGTCCAAGATAATTTTCTCTTAAAAATAGGGATGGGCGTTGGCGGTAACCCCAGCAGTGCCTTTAGCAGAAATCAGAAATCAGAAATGTGACCTCTTGTTCCAGCAGAGGAACAGTTTGTTGGTTGGCAGGTAAAATGGCAAGCGCAACAAGAAAGTTAAGTGGGAGCCAGCAAAGACTGTGAACTGTGCTGTGCCTCCTGCAGTTGTGATAAGCCCCCCCCCCCCCCCCCCCCCCCGAACTTACTGCTTCATTTAATGCCGCGTACCTACGAATTTGGAAAATTCATTCTCAAATAGCACGGCAGGCTTTGAATATTACTTTACGGTTTATTTTTTCAGAATCATAAAACCTAAAACGAGTTTGGTTTCTTCTTCTTTCTTTTTTCAGAAAGGCCTTCGTTTTTGTGCTCTGGAGTTAAGTAAGTCAGTCAATCAGGGGGAGATGGGTTTTATGGGAAGAGACCTCTACCATGTGCTTTCCCAGATTTACCGTGATTTTGAACCGTGCAGGAGGAGTATCATCATCTGTTCGTGAAGGAAAATGTTGTTGGTCTCCTTCGATTCTTACCATATCTCTCTTCCACAAGAGGATCAGGAAGATCACACGACTTTTCCTTGGTGATGATGATATTTTTGTTTAAATTCAAATCTAAGATCTATTTTACAATGGTTGCATTTCACAGTAAAAGCTGAAGCTACCCTACACTCACCATACTTTTTAGGTCGAGTAACTTTTCTCCTGTACTCCACAGCAATCTTCTTCTTACTCTATTTGAGTATTGTTTTTCGGACAGATGACTACAAAGTGATGGCTGCATTTCCATGGCAGTTTTTCAGTTTTTTTTTTTTTTTTGAAAAAGAAGAAGAAGAAGAAAGTCTCCAAACACATTCGGTACACAAAATAAGTACGTTGTAGATTACACACTATCTTAATTAATTACATTAATAGATCTTATTTTTGAAAACAATGCCCATATGAAAGAAAAGTAAATTATCTATGCAATTAACTTAAAAAGGAACTAGCCATTGTATGCTTAACACCATAAGCTATGGCCAGCACATACCCACACTTTTTATCTGATTTTCCGAAAAGAGGGTAAGTGGGTTCAGTATCCGGTTGAGGATCTTCAGCGGTTGTTCACAGTCAAGCCCTGCATCTATTAGAATCGCTTTTACTCTCAAAATCAATGCTGCCACCCAAACAACCACAACCCACCCTTTTTTATAGAAGAGAAATAGGTATAGATCCACAGCACAAACCAATGCAGTATGTCTCTATACAAATGAAGGCTTAATTGTATTTTAGAATTTTAAAACTGCTTGAAAAAGACAAAGGAACCAATCTACCAAGCCTTATATGCAGTGCATGTCTTTTGCCATTTTTCCCGATCACTAGATGCATTTAGTGATGACCTCTGGATTTGGTACTTGTAAATACCTCAGTATTAACAGTTTGCAGGGACTACTCTGCAGCAATCCGTGGACGTCTCATGCCAAATCCCTTCTTTAGCTTCTCAACTCTGTCAAAACAAAAGATGAAGTACGGTCAGTCCTGTTCAAGGTTCTGTTTCAGCATAATGATTCATGTTAAAGGTCACTGGTCAAATGGACACATACGTTGGTGCGAGCTTTCCAAGGCCATCAAGTTTTCTGCCAGAGCTTGCATCAACAACTCCTCCAGATATGTCGATCATATAAGATCTACCACTCGATTTTGGGAGTCCTCTGTCTACAAGCAACCGCAAATCTTCATGATTGAGTTCTCTTCCATTCACTACAACAGCAGTATTTCCAGCAGCACAGTTCTTCGGCATAGGATAATTAAATTCCTTGATAAAAGGCTGTGGTTAAAACAGATGGGTTAAAATTTGAAGGTAGAAAATCATTGCAACTGATGATAGAGAAACTTTATGCTGGACCATCAAAAGAAGGGAAATAGTTTGGTGCTCTTACTGGAATTATGCCCATACATGGTTCACCCATGACGCCCCAAAAACCAGCTTGATAGTCATACCTGTTTGAATTACATACAGTTATGACCATAGGTACAACATCTCAAATTCTGAGCAAGTAGAGGCCAAAATACTCAAAACTACCAAAATCACAAAAGAATAAGAAATAAAAAGAATGTTCTTCGGTTATCATCACTTAAATGAAAGACCAAGGTATGTGAAAGACAACCATTTTATCTACAAAGGTGTTGAAGAGAGTAATAGTCCATCAAGCGATGAACTCAATATTCTCAAATACTAGCAATAATTCTAATAAGGTGAACTCAGCGCATAACTTCAGAACATTTGGGCTAAATAGGTCACATTTATAACTACAACCTACTCTTGTGCAGATAAAGTTAACGTGATTAGAAAAATTCCAAAGCTTGCAGTGCATGAGATAATAAAATTTTTGAATATGTAAGAACAAACAACAACAATCTAAATCATAATCCTATTACATGGGATCAGCCATATGAATCACTTTCTTCCATATACATATATTTATGATCAAATATTCAGTTAATTGCATAAATTTAAATCTTTTCTCAGAATTTTTAAGTAGTTTTAGGTCTTTCTCTACTTTTAATTTCGTCTACACTAATTAATTTTTCTTTCCTAACAGGTGTATCTTTTGGACTCTTAAAAGATATGACCAAACCACTTAAATTAATTCTCTTATCGTCAATTGATACAACTCTTCTATTCTTTCTTTACTTTTAATTTCTTCTACACTAATTAATTTTTCTTTCTTAATAGGTGTATCTCTTGAACTCTTAAAGGATATGAACAAACCACTTAAATTAATTCTCTTATCTTCAATTGATGCAACTCCTATGCTATTCCTAATAAAATCATTTTTTAGCTTATTCTTTATGGTATTACCACTCCTCCATTTAAGCATTTGTATCTTTGCAACACTAATTTTTTATATATAATCATGCTCTATAGCTTAACATTTTGAACCATAAAATATAGCTGGATGAATAATAATATTATAAAAAATTTCTTTTAATTCTAAGGATATCTTCCTATCACCTAATACTTCAATAGCATTTTTCTACTTTATCAACCTTGCTTCAATCCTATGAATAACATCCTTTTTGATTTCTCAATTGCTACTTATTATAGATCCTAAGTACTTAAAAGTTTTATCTTTATGAATTTCATGACCATTTAATTATATCTTTTTAGCATTATTCTCAATTTTGTTAAAATTTAACTTCTACTCTAAATCATATGAGCTTTATAAAAGTAAAACTTTTGAATACTGAGAATCTATAATAAATAGTTGCTGAAACACGAGAAATGGGTGGAAGAAGAATTGATTTCATAAGCAAGCACAATGTCTCTATATATAAAGGCTCCACAAGGGCAAATGCAACTCTACCAATGTGGGACTAGATCTACACACACTTGAAAACCTAAGGCATTATTTCCTTTAACAATAGCAATGGAGAAAAATGAAAAAAAATGCTTCTAGAGTGTTATGTGATAGGAGAATATCTTTAAACTTAAAAAGGAAATTTTGTAAAACTGTTATTCACCTAACTATACTTTATATTTTAGAATGTTGGATTATAAAGCATGATCATGTGTAATAAGTTAGTTTCATAGAGATGTGAACGATTAGATGGATGAATAATAACATTATAAAAGAATAAGTTAAAAAAAAAAATTAGAAATAGAGTAGAAGTTGCATAAATTAAAAATAGAAAAGGGAAATAGATGAAAATCATATAAAGATCTTTTTATTAGGATCAAATGACTCACCAAAGGAGGGTGAATAGTGATGTTATTATTTATCATTACAATTAACAATTTTAATGATTGTTGAGTTGGTGGATTTAAGTATGTAGTTTGGGTAATTAAATCTATTCATGAAGAGAAAGAAAAATAAAATAGTAACATACAAGAAATTTTAAGTAGTTTACCTCTAACAACTAATCCACCCTTAAAACACACCTTAAGTTTCACTATCAAATTTATTTACACACTTGCTTTCAAATTGAAGCAAGAACCCACAACACTTGAAGTTTTCTGATACAAATTTCAACAAACCAACCAGTTTGACTTTCATCAGAGTTTACGCATAGAGAGTTTGCAGCACTTGAAATTAACTATTGCTGAATTCTACATGATGCTTGAAAATATCTTGTGAATTGTTGTTATCTTGATTTCTCACTATTTTTTTGTAGAATTGCTCTCTCTGTAAGTATATGATTGTTGTCTTGTTACAGTCATTGATCCCTCTTTATTTTAAAGAATGCAACGATTGAATTTCTTCCAATGTTATACAATTTGATGTACTTACTGATCTGTCAATCTTAAAAATGATAAGTTACTGTTTGATCGACTGTCAAGTATCTTCTAAATTCGATCTTCTTTTAGGTCATTAAGTTATTGCTAACTTAACAAGTTGTTCTGCCTTGTCTTCTATAAATACTTGTTGAGTTATGCTAACTCAACAAGTTCTGTCACGTGGGATTCTTTTGTTGTGCACGTGAAACTTGTCCTTAACATCTCTTTTTTCAGGTTGTTAAGTTATTGATAACTTAACAAGTTGTTCTTCTTTGCCTACACATTGAGTTATCTAACTCAATAAGTTGTGCATGTAAGACTTGATAACTTATCGAGTTGTGTACGTAAGATCTGTTCTACCTTATCTTTGTAAGTACACGTTGAGTTATGATAACTCAACGAGTTACACTACTTTGTAAGCCTGTAAATACACGTTGAGTTACATAATTTAACGAATTCTTCCTTGTGTTCTATCACGTGATATTTTAAGTTGATTGCATGTACTATTTGCTAACTCAACAAATTGTGTTGCCTTGTAAATCTATAAATACACATTGAGTTACTTAACAAGTTCTTTCTTCTGTTTATACACATCAAGTTACCTAACTTAACGAATTGTTCATTAACAAGTTCTTCTAGAGTATCTTTTAACTAACTTATGCAGCATTTATCTAACTTATCTTTTGTCTAGCTTGTATATCTGTACTAGTGAAATACAAAAGCTCCTCATATAAATTTTTACATTATCAAACTACAGATGTCTTTTCAATTTTCCTATTTTTAATAATGATAAATTTTTTTACATTAATTACATGTATTTCATTCCTTAGATTATATCTATACAATAAATCACACACAGGAAATGATATTAAAGCAAATTTACATTTTCCCCTCCCATTTGTGTGTTGGGAGATTTTCTATTTTGAGAAAAGTTATTCGTTCTTTATTTTCTTCCTCTTGTTTGTCATTTGTCAAAAATAGTTCTGCAGTTGTGTACTTGTATAATTTCTACCCAAATATGGTAGTGCTCCCTCTAAATAAGTGCATCAACTAGTGTGCTGCAAGGATAAGGATTAGCATAGAGCAAACTCCCAAGTGGTGAGTTTGAGTTGTATAAGGAGACATAAAAACAATAATTTGAATTATAACTCATGTAATGAACAAATTCTTAAGTTACGCCTAATATGAGTAAATGAAGATTCATTTAATGGTTTAGTAAAAATATCTGTAAGTTGATCTGTTGTAGAAACATATTCCAATGAGATGTAACATTTTTCAATACGATCTCTTAGAAAGTGATGCTTAATCTTGATATACTTAGTTCTAAAGTGTAGCACAATATTTTTAAATAAGTTGATAACACTACTACTGTCACAATAAATGGTAATATTCTAGAATTTAAGTCTATAATCTACCAATGTCTATTGCATCTATAAGATTTGAATATAATATAATCCAACTACAATATATTCTACTATAGTGGTAGACAAAGTTATGCAATTTTATTTTCTACTGAATCATGATACAAGTGACTAAATAACTGACATGTTCCACTAGTGTTCTTTCTATCTGATTTACAACCTGCATAATCTACATCATTATATCCTAACAACATTAAACTATTGTATAGTGAGTAAAATGATCCAAAATCCTTTGTATCTTGTAGATATTTGAAAATGCATTTAATAGTCTTCAAGTATAATTCTTTTGGAGAAACTTGATATCTTGTATATGCACACACATTGAACATAATATCTAACTTACTAGCTGATAAATATAAGAGTGATTCAATTATTCCCTTATATTTCTTTTGATTTATAACAATATTAGAAATGTCATTATCAAGTTTTTCATTCAAGTTCATAGGAGTGTTAACTTCTTTTGATTTTTCTATACCAAATTTCATTAGAATAAAAATAATATAATTATAAAAAATTTTAAGAATTTTTCTTGATTTATAAAAATGTCATTTTACAATTGATAGATCTGTAATCCTAAGAAGAATTTTAGTTCTTCCATAAGATTCATCTCGAATTCATTTTGTATTAAATTTTGAAATTCATAACATAATTTTTCATTTGTTGCATCAAAAATAATATCATCAACATAAATTTGAATAATCAACATATATGAGTTAATTAATTTGATGAATAAAGTGTTGTCTACTTTGTTTATATTGAACTGATTGTTAAATAGAAAACCTTTAAGCTTGTCATACCATGTCTTAGGTGTCTGTTTCAAATCATATAACACATTATTTAACTTATATATATGATTTGGTGTGTCTTTATCTTCAAATCTTAAAGCTATTTTATAAACACTTGTAGAATTTTATTCAAAAATGCATTTTTCACATCTATTTGAAATAACTTTATTTTTATACTATTGGCAAAAACAAGTAATATTTTGATTACTTCAAGTTTAACCACAGGTGTAAATGTTTATTTATAATCAATTCATTCCTATTGGTTATAACACTAAGGGGTCGTTAGTGCACATCAGAAAGTTCAGATGGAAAGGAAATGGAAAGTTCAGAAGGAAAGAAAATAAAATGTTCAGAATGTCAGAATTCCTGTAGGGGTTTAGTGCACATACCGGAAAGTTCAAAAAGTTAAAATTCCCATGAGGATTTAGTGCACATTAGAATGTTCAGAAATTAAAAAAGCAATAAAATAAATCGTAAATATTACCTAAAATTGTGTAATTGATACATTAATCTGAAACTTGTGTTAAACAAATATTATATTGTAAGTATTTAATTAAATGAAATTACTTAATTTAATTAATTTTTTAGTATTATAAGTTAATTACTTAATTAATTTAATATTTGCGAGCATGATGGTGAGCGCGAGGGCAAGGGCCACTGTAAGCGCAACAACGACGACGAGCGCAAGGGCAATGGCGAGCGCGATGACGAGCGTGACAGCGACTGCGAGCGTGACGATGAGCGCAAGGGCCACTGCGAGCGCGAGCACGACGACGAGCGTGAGGGCGAGGGTGACTGCAAGCGTGACGACGAGCGCGAAGACAACTGCGAGTGTGACGACGAGCACAAGGGCCACTACGAGGGCGACTACAAGTGTGAGCATGGCGGCGAGCGCGAGCACGACAGTGAGGGCGAGTGTGAGGGTGAGGGCGAGTGCAAGTGCGAACATGAGGGAGGGCAAGTGCAAGGGCAAAATCGCGTGCATAAGGTGGGAAAGTTTTCAACGGAAATGGAAAATGAATGTTTTATATGAACGAAAATATGTAGAATTCCTTTCCGTCAATTGGTATGCACACTAACGACTTATAAAAGGAAAGTTTAAACTTTCCTTTCCTTTTCATGAATTCTTGTGTGCACTAACCTCCCTTAAGTAACAAGTCTAACTTTATTTCTAATTATGTTTCTAATATTATTTAATTTATTTTTAAAAACTCATTTAGTTCTAATAATTGATTTTCCAGTAGACTTTTCAATTAATTCTCAAACATTATTCTTCTTAAATTGATTTAATTCTCCATGCATGGTCATAATCCAATAATCATCATTATAGGTCCCTTCAACTGTTTTAGGCTTAATTTCTGATATAAAAGCACAAAAATTATTAACATTCTAAATTTTACTTCTTGTCTGAATACCTTGATTGATGTGACAAATGATCTATTCAATGGGATGCCCAGGTTCTATTTTCCATGATTGTTCAGTTGAGTCAGATGTAAGAAGTGTGGTAATTTCCTTTTTTTGAGTATTATTTTGACTTTTTGATTTATTTTCATTGTCACTGTCTATCTTTAATAGCTTTAGTTTGCTTGTTAAATCTTCATCAAAAAATACATCAATAGATTCTTCCACTCTTCTATCATTCTCAAGGTAAACTCTATATCTTTTACTTCTAAAAGAATACCCAACAAGTATTGTAAAGTTAGATTTGACATTAAACTTGTTCTTTTGATCTATTGTATTAAGGATAAAACATTTATAACTAAATATTTTAAAATATTCAACATTAGGTGTTTTTCCATATCATAACTTAAAAGTTATTTTATATAATATCGACTTAAGATGAGTTCTGTTAATTATATGACAAGTTATACTAACAACTTCTACCTATAAAAACTTTGCTAAATCTGATACATTCAGAAGAGTTCTTGTCATCTCTTAAATAGATCTGTTCTTCCTTTTCATAATTTCATTTTGAACTAGGGTTCTTAGACAAGAGAACTCATATGCTATTCCAAATGAATTACATAGTTCTTCAAATTCATTGTTTTCAAATTCTCTTCCATGATTACTTATAATATTCTTTACAGTTGTTTTTTTTTCATTCTGAATTCTAATGCAGAGACGTTTAAATTCAACACAAACTTCATTTTTACATGTCAAAAATATAACTCAAGTGAATCTTGTGAAGTTATCAACAATTACTAGAGTATATTTTCCTCTTAAGTTTGCTATTTGTGTAGGACTAAATAAGTTTAAATGTAGTTTCAACAGCTGACTTGTGATAATGTTATTTATACTCTTATGTATTGATTTCTTTTATTTTCCAACTATACAATCACTACATGCTCTATCTCTTTTAAATCTAAGCTTAAACACACCTTTAACAAAATCATGTTTGGTCAACTTCTTGAGAGTTCTTATATCGACATGTACCATATTTTTTATGTCATAATTACTCATCTTCACTAAAGGCTACTAAACATGCATCACTTGCAGAATTTTCAGTTGGAAAATCTAATGCATAAATTAAATTATCTCTAAAACTAGTAAATTTAATGCCAAAAGTATTTTGATCCACTATAAAATAATTTTCAACAATAAAGAATAAATTGACTCAATGAGTTGTACACGTGAGACTTGCTAATTTAACGAGTTATGCACATGAGATCTATTCTACCTTGTCTTTGTAAACTTATCTTTTCTTGTATATCACAATTTAAAACCAATATCCTCAATTGACTCAAATTTTTCTCTTATTCATATAGTTTCTTGCAAGTATAATATGTTAACTTTCCTTTTTATTGTTATGCCCATTAATTCCATACTTTTATCAATTAATGTTCCTATATTCTAAGTTGTTAACCTAATTTTAGTATTTTGGACTAACTTTTTTTCTCACACTGTTCATTAAGGAATGAGAATCCTTACTTATTTCCATTTACATCTAGAAATCGATGTAGAGCCCCTAATTTAAAAACATTATACTCAAGGTATACAATGCTTGCTTCTTGTTTTCTTTTCATTGCATCCAATGTTTGGTGCAATGTATCACTAAGAGGATTATGCTTCAACAAATCATCCTTATGATTCATTTTCATGAAAGACTGATAAATTTTTACAGTTAGCTATCTACGTAAAGCTAATCCCCCTCTTTTATTCAGACTTGGAACCAACTATGAAAAGGTTAACCTCCAGAAATAGAGTTAAAATTATTGAATACATGTGCAAAAGAAAATAAACAAAAGAAATGAAAGTAGAGGTGAAACTTTTGAAAACAAAGTCATAAAAAGAAAAATGAAACCAGATCTTACCAATACTCCCCAGGCTGGATCAGCCCAGCTTGCTTTTCGGCCTTTTTCACTGAATGGTAAGGAATAGAGTGACCATTGACTGAAACTTTTAACTTCTCCTTTCCAAACGGTTCTGAAGACCCCAACACTTCTCCCTTGTGAATGATAGTATGGGGAATCTCATCATCTCCTCGTGCATCACAAGAGTAAAGTAGATCACTTTCTGTTTCCATATTCTCTGGCTCACTTGTGTCCAAGTACTTCTGATTCTTCTCCAACACCACATCAGGAGGAGGATTGGAATGAGAAGCAAGCACAGGGAGTTTTCCATTTGCAGATTGAGCATTGTAATCAGATCCACCATAATATCTAAAATGAGAATCGTCAAGAACATGGCACCTTGGTCTTCCTGAAATCCCATTGCTAGGGTTACTGGACTCTGAAGTTGCATCTGACGTCAGTGGAAGGGTAGACAACACAAGTTTCTTTCCAGTTATTTGAAATGTGATTATCTGAAAGCATGACCCACATTTCAGCTTCTTCCTCTCTTTCCCATTTGACAATACCACGGATGGCACTTGGAGCAGTTCAAAACAATTGTGGCAAACAAGTAAAGGAGAACCACCTGCAAGAGGTTCACATCGTTTATGGGTAATCAATTTTTGTTGGTATCTTGGTTTTATAACGTTAGTATTCTTGTGTTCTCGAGGCTTAGAACCCTGGAAGGGGCTATGAGCATGTAAAGGCATTTGAAGGTTGTTGTTGCGACAATGTCGACACACACAAGTTGGTTGTCTGTAAAAAACTTGAGGACCTTTAGGAAAACAGTGAGCATGGGATGATGGCCTTTCAGGGACTACTGTTTTACTCATCTGCAGTGCTCCTTTGGTTTTACTGTCTGTGTGTCGGACTTCATAAGGTTGAATGAGCTGGTCTCTTAACGAATCAAGTGATCTAAGAAGCTCAGATGGATCTATGAGATTCCCCACTCCAGGAGATGCCCCTCCATTCTGCCTGGATTTGCCTCTACTACTCCTTGGATCAACCTGTGAATTTCCATCTACAGGCAATTCCTTTTTACTGGAAGACATCCCCACGTGAGAACTCTCCAGGATGCCACCAAAATTTCCGAGGCCTCCGCTACCTCAACGCACCTTCAGACTCCTCCAAGAACACCACCACCCTGTTTTGGATCTATCGTTTTGCTGTTACAATTCATCCACAATAAGAAGAAGAAGAAGGAAAAAACCCAATAAAATAAATAGAAATGTCGCGGTATGTATGCTAACACAGCAGCAATAGCAAAATCCACATCGGGGACGCCGTAAAGAAGAAGATAATTAAACATCGTAAAGAAGAAGATACTTGCCACACATGGGGACGCCGCGCAACCACCGCCTGTGCTTCCCCGATTCCGTCTTCCATCACCCAAATCCAAGAGTCCAGTCTTTCCCCCAACCCAAAAGCTCAGACCCACAAAACGGCCATCACAGATTGAGGACAACCCGTGCAAGGTATGGCACGTTACGGGGCCAAGGAAGAGGAGATGGCGAAAAGGGGGTAAACCGAGGGTACAGTGGTGACCGTGGGAAGCGAACGAGAGAGCAGGGAGACCGACACGGATAATGGAAGTGGGTGAGCGCTATCCGACAAAGAAGAAGAAGAAGACGAAGGGGAAAAAGACAGAGGAGAATCGTAAGCAACGTAGACCAAGTAAAATAGTGTCATTTCTTCCCACAAGAAACAAATTCACAATATTAATTAGAAATAATAATTACATTCCGACGGACGCAGAACTTCACAGGGAAGAAATTTTCAAACTCCCTTAACGCTGCCATGGTGAACAATATTATCCTTTCAACTTGGAGAAGAACACACGAAATCCGAAAAAACCAATGATCAGATGCTCGCTCCATGCATTCAAGAAGCCACTCGAAAGCTTTGAATCCGCTAAAAACCTCCGATCGTCGGACGTTGCCCTCAACTTGTTCCCACCGACCGACGCAGAAGAGAATGAAGGTAAAACCAAAGGTAAACGAGATTTTCTTGCAAACGTAAAATTACAGTAGATCTTTTGCAGAGCTGACCTTCTCCAGCGCCAATTTCCTTTTACCTTCTACGACGATTTTCTCACTCGTCAGCTGGAGTAAAGTTGACTTCCACATCCCAAACGTGTGAGTGTTGAAGTTACAGGTCAAACACACGAGTTAAAAAATAATCTAATCTTTATATTAATTGTTTCTAATATTATAGAATAAATATTATTTATTATAATTAATATTTATTGATATAATAAAAAGAGTTTAATGTTGTTGTACATATTTGCGATTAAAAAATATTGTACTCGTTCATCTTATAGTTTAGACATGCAATTTAAAATCTATCAGTAAGTTCTAAGTTAAAATATATATATATCTAAACTGTGGTATAAATACTTACAACTATCAATGATAAAGATTGTATTTGAAACAAATATTTATAAAAGAGAAATATCTATTTATTTCAAACGCAGTTTTGTTAAATTCTAAACCAATAATATATTTAAACCATAGGACAGACATTTATAACATTTTTTCTTTTCTGTGATTGTTAAGGTCTATTTTCATAGTGTCATGACACGTGCTCCCCACGAACAATGTTTGAGTATTGACTGACCTCTCTTGTTGGCACGGCCTTTTCACTCACTTCTAATGTAGTTATTACATGTTATTATGTTATTTTGTTTACTTGGACACGTCACTTATGTTGGGCTGTGCACCACCTCCTGCCTTTACACCCCAAGTTGCAAAAAATCATGGGTTCCCTCATTTTCCATCATATATATATATATATATATATATGTGTGTGTGTGTGTGTGTGTGTAGTAGTGATTTGCCACATCTGCAGCACGCATTGCCTTACACATCATGCAACCATTCCAGAATCACAAGCTGCAAGAGTTTGGATTACCGATCTATGTTCAGTTTACACCACAATCACATTATTATAGGTACACTTACAGAATACAAGTGATGAACTCACAAATCTTTTTGAATTTGTAGTGTTGACAAGGTACGACCTTGTATCGTCACCACAATCTCTGCACCCTTTTTTTTTTTTCTTTAACAACAAACGATGATAGACAATGAAGTCCATGAATATTATCAAGTGCATGTATAAGTAAGTTTTAAGATGACAACATACATACCAACGAGGAAGATCAGTATTTAGACGAGAATGACTTCTTGATTCCACGATGTTTTGTGGAACGTTCCTGTAGAAGATATTTGTAGTTTTCGCGCTGGTAATAGATTGGCAAGCAAAGCTGCCTTATAGCTTCCCTTTTCTCTTCATCCTTCAGTTTACATTCTTCTTCTTTGTGTGTCACAATCTTCTCCAATTCAGCTATCTTCTCCTTGAAGTCTGCCACCTTTGCATTTTGCTCTAGATTACGCTTAGAAGACTCCATTGTCTCCTTCAAAACTCGAAGATCCTTTGAACAGTCTGATAGTCGAGTTTGGAGTCGCTTGCAACTTTCCTCAAATGCAAGCTTCAAGCTCTGGAAATCACCGGTTAACTTTGTCAGCCCCATCTCCATGGCTTCTTTGACTTGATTGAGCTGGTAATCCACGTAATTTATCTCATCCTTCATATCCTTGTTCTGTCCCTCTAATTCCTGGCATTTTTCTTGCATTTCCTTCATCTTCCTCTTGTGGAGTTCCTCCTTCTCCTTGTATTCAGATTTAGTGGTCTTGAATTTCTGGTTGGTGAGACAAAGATGGACTTCAAGTGTACCTATCGCCTCATGTAGCTTCTCCATATCGTCATCAACTTGAGCCTTTTGGGCCTCTGTGAGCTTAAGCTTTTTGAGAATCTGCCTTTGCTTGTCCTGAAGCCTAGCTATCTCCACTTTCTTCCCTTCTATATTCATCTCAAGTTGGCCAATCGCCTCGTCTCCAGCTTGGAGGAGTTTGTACATGTCAGATAGCCTCTCAAATCGAAGTTCTCTTTTGCTTTTCCATCCATTTTCCTGGTTTAGCGACACATCAAGTTCAACCTGTGGATCACTTGCATTCTCTATCATGAGTTCGATATCAATATCTTCAAGCTCCTTTGTAATTTCCGCTACTTCCTTTCCTTTGTCTTCCAGTCCTCTTTGCAGGTTAGATTTCTGATGTTCCAACTCTGCCATCGATTTCCTTAAACTAGAATTTTCCACCAGCAGTCTTTTATTTTCTTCCGCAACTTCTTTCAACTCCTCGCGAGCCTTGTTGAGACTCAATGCAATTTCATCCTTCATTTCACAATTGTTCTTCAATTTCTCCACTTCATCTTTCAACGTTTGGTTCTCTGCTTTCAGTCCTTTTACAGAGCTTTCACTGTCATATAACGTTTGCAACAGTATAGAGTTTCCTGAGATCAGAGCTTCGTTCTCTTCCCGAATGCTTACAGCACTTTCACTTGATTGCTGCTGATTGATTTTTTCCAGTATGAGACATAGACTTGCATTCTCGGCTTCTAAGACGTTGATCTTTCCTCTCATGCTTGCCATCTCATTCTGCAACGACAAACAAGCTGCTGCTTTTCTTGCCAATTTATTTGCTAGATCTTCTTCGTTACGTTGGGCATATATGATTCCATTTTCTTTACTCTCATTATGACCGCAGAACTCACTTAACTCTGAATCCGAAGTCTCTGATGAGCTGATGCCGTCGGCATACCGTCTAGTCATCTCTTGTTTCTGTATGCTCGACTTGTTAAGCTTTTCGATCAATTGATCATATCTTTCGTAGAGAAAGATATGGTTGTGGAAGACTGTTTTGATCAGAGAAGCCAGTTTAGATTGGTCCTCGAAATTCTCATCCTTGTCTTCGTTATCAATTAGCATCAGTATCTCTTCTAGCTTATCGTCAATGTCTGCAATTACAAAAATTTTCAAGTTGAAGTTGACATATAACTGGTAGTTCTTCAAACCTTTCAAGAAGACAAATTCAAGGTAACTTTCCATGCAATGTTTACTTCACTGGACAAAAAAGATCCTCCTCACACTAGGATTAGAGATATGGTAAGTAGCCTTGAACAAGCCATGTTCAAGGAAATTCTTTATGGAAGAAAATTACCTTCTATTGCCTCTGACATTTGAGAGTGCTCCAAATCTGTATGGTGTCCAGCAAAGGATGAAATTAGATTCTTCAAGGCACTTTTCTTCATGCTTGGCAGGTCAAGATTCCGCTCTAACAACCCCTTACTTTTGTAGCAGAGATTTCAAGGTATTAGTAACCAACAAGCTACGTAATCAGGTGGATACAACTTGTGTGACCTATCAAGCATCATGTTTGTTGATTCGATATTCCATTTGCAAGTGGTAATTGCATGGCGTCAATGAAATAATTGATTCTACATATAAAACCATGGTTGAGGAATATGATTGCAGATATCAATTTCACTAACCTGCAACATCAATATCATTACTGCATAACCAAGTTCTAGTACAAGCACATCACCATTAATAGGCATAAAACATGATTAGAGGATGGCAAAATTGATCGTGCTGTGACAAGAACCAAAAAGAGGGGAATGTGGTTTGGTCACTGCTTCATTCCAGACCTCACCTAAATCAAAAAAGGAAGAAAAGGTACCTACGTTGACTAACGCAAAAACCCATCCGGATGAAATATCAAATACCACCAAAATATTCTCACTTCTAACCCAAACACCATGGACATCTTTCAGAGCTTACGGTCTAATTTGGATTCCCAGCCAACACCTCTGCAAAAACCCAACCCATGCTTCTTCCCAACACCACAGCAGGTGTGACACAATGGAATCAATTTTAACTATTCACGGATCATAATAATGACAAACCTTGTTCGATTGGGTGAAATTAATTAAAACACGGTATCCATGGCTTGCATAGCAAATGTATTTTTACCTGGATGACTTCTTTACCTCCTCTTCTTTCCTTGGGGAAGGAAAGAAGGGGATGGAGGGCAATGGAGAATGTGGGATAGAAACGAGGTGGAAGTCTCCAGCAAGAGGGTCAGGAAGGGAACATGGTTCTGTTTGGACTAATATATACAAAAACCATTGACTTCATTTTTTGATGGGAACAGAAAGATGACACCTATTATAAAAAGAGGAAGGATTTTCTGGTGGCCACATTAATTACGTAATTTTTTTAATTTCTTTCTTATAAATACATGAAAGTATAAAATTAATCACATAGATTTCATCATTAGATGATTATAAATAAATGGTCAAATTTTTACTTAATTTAAATAAATGTTAATCCCCTATCTAAAGTACTTAAATTTTAATACTTTTTTTTGTTAAATTTTAACCATTGATTTTAAGTAAATATGTGATAATATCTATATTTTAGGTTAATATGAAATTTTAATGCATGGTAGATTATACCAAAGATTAACTAATTATATAATAATTTTTAATTTTTTCCTAGTGACACCACTAGGAACATTTGGTGTAATAAAAAAAACAGAAAGATGCTAACTTTTAGTTTTGTATTTCATCCAAACCTTTTTAGTCTTCAATTGGAATCCTCTTGTTCTTCGTCTTTATGATGAAATAATACAAAGATTACGCTTAAAATTTATTCTACAATGTAGGTTAGTTTTCTATCTTCTTGTAAATACGTGACAGGTAGAAATAATTATATAGATTAAGTTATTAATTGACTATAAATGCATGGTAAAATTTTATTCAAATAAGTATCGGTCATTGATTTAAAGGCTTAAAAATTCACCATTTTTGTTAGTTTTCAGTCAGCAAAATATATTAAATAATACAATTCCAACTAAGTTGAAATTTAAGTACATGATAGATTATAGACTAGATTAATAAGTTATATAAAAATTTGATTTTAAAATAGTAATAATAATAAAATACAAAACACCTCTAAAAACACTTTTCTATTTCTATTTATATATATGACCAATAGTAAAATAGAATTGTCGGTCTTTCATTCTACTTCAAGAGAGGGAATTCTGATATTAGTAACTTAAACAATTTCATCTTCTCTATTTCTTGGTGAGAGAGAAAGAGTGAGTTAATAACTCAGTTTTTTTTCTTCATATCTCACTTTCTTCTTCTCTTTATCATTTTAAATGGCAAAGAAGAGAAGTCTTCTTTCACTTTATTATTTTCTTTTACTTTTCCTCTCTCGATCCAAATCGGTCCTCAAAAGAGTTCTCACTTCCCAGACGTCAATCTTGGTGCAAAGAATCAAATATTGAAGTAACGCATGACACATTTTTATTCCAAAATGGAATAACAACGACAGAATATTCGTCAAGAGACTGACAAATATGAGTAATGACAATAAATTATTTTTTGATAATTATAGGAAATTTTTTTTTTCTTCTGTTGCCGGCTTTTTCCCGTATAGCTGTTATTGTCTTGATGATATTTTATCAGCATTGGTTTATTATTTATTAGTACTTATTGACCATAGCTACCACAATGCAGTGGTTGCTATCTACTTTTATATTAACACTGTTGAAGGATATTTTATGAAAAGGTCCTTGTAATCGTAAAAAATTAAAAAATTGTGAAATGTAGTATTGCAGGAATAATCAACAGAGAAGAGATCTGTTGAGCCATGAAGAGTCCAAGATGGAGGATGAGATTGACAGATAATAATAGAATGTTTGATATCCTGCAAGTTTTATCGGAAAAGGTCGCAGGTGCCAGGCAGCGTCCAAATCGTGCACACCTCCATTGCGTGAACTTCTAAATTCCTGCGAGATCACAACTTAATTTAGTAATTTTCCATAAAAATATATGCTCTCTTGAACTTGTAATCATCTGAAAGACTTGCTCAATCTTGGTTTTCGCAAAAAACTTAAAAGACCGATCAGCCTCATACGTTGCTTCAGAATATTACCATCGACGTGGATTGAGTGAAATGCCTTGGCTTCCCAATATAATGGTGCCCGTGCGTTCGTGTTCATTGCTGAAACTTTCAATATGAAATTGACAAAGTACAGCTATTTACAAAATATAAATTACAATCCTTGTCTCATTTCTCAGCTTGAAGACTTTCTTCCTTTGATCATGATCACCTCAGAGCAACAGAAGAAATTATTCTGTTCTGTTAGTTCCTTCTCAATGAGATGCTACAAGGAGCAGTGGGTTGACAATTGGAACTGCCACAAAATAATGGAAGCTGGTCGTCAAAACAATAAAAATCAATCTTCTTCGGATGAAGGCTTGAGCTTCTTCCACTTGTATGCAGCTTCCAAAAGCTTTCGGTTTGGATCCATGGCCACCTCGTCGGGGAAGATGTAATCGATGTATTCTTCGTATCTGCAGTATAATAAATAACGTATAAGGCGATCTCAATAACCAGATACTGTAAAAAGCATCTAAAACCTAAAAGATGAGAGATGGGGCAACATACGCGGCTGGAGTGCCATCTTCGGCTTTGATGGGCCTCTTCCTCTTAACTTTTCTAGGAAGTTTCCTCTGGACCAAACCAGCATCGCCAACACTGCCGAAACTCCTCTCTACGCTAAGCCACTCGTCCAAAAGCATCGCTCTTTCTTCCTTCAGCTCAGGCTCACAAGTTCTAAAATAGTCGAATGCCCTTTCAAAAACACCTGTGAGATGAAACAAAAGAAAAGAAAAAAGTACGACACGTTCAAGGCATGGATGAAAAGAAACAGCTTTCTTTCTTTTAGTGACAGTTGAAAAGATGAAGAAAAAAGATAAGCAATAAATAAAGAATGAACAAAAAACAAAAGGAAAGGTAACTTAGAATAGGTTAGAAGAAGAAGATAACAATGATAATTTTAGCCAAATCACAAGATAAAATAATAACCTAAGATTAAGCTAAATATCGTTAACCAAAATGAAAATTTAATATAATTCTTGCTTCTAAAAGGGCATGCCATTTACCAATAAATAGATATTTTATGGTGTTATACATGATAATATAAGATTTTTACAATGATATGTAAGTAAAAAATCGTCCTCTTTGACTAGTTTTCATCAACCAAAAGGTAGGATAGCTTATTTATGGTGGTGTCGATCAAACCCAACTTTGAAGTGGAAATGTTTCCAAGTCATACAATGTGAATGGGTTGGGAAACTGTAGAACCAGTTCTGCATCATGCTCCTAGGTGGTCGCCACTCACCACTAAGGTGTGAGCCTATTCAGCTTCCTGTTATATAGATAAAATGTGCATGCCTATGCCTTGCAACAGAGAGTGACAATAGTGACAACTAACAGAATTCACGGCACATCAAAAAAAAAACTTCCACATGACAGATATTCTGCAACTGGCTATGGGGGGGCTATTCTTACACAGCTAGTCAGTCCCAAGCCCATAAAGGAAGACAATAAACATTAGGTAGATAGATAACTATAAAAACTTATTAATCCATTCTAAACAGAATTGGCTAATCCCAATTGTGGATTAAGAGATTGATTGTTGCTGCTGTTGTATGACAGATATTCTGTCTACCTTTTCTATTCACACGTCAGTCACCAGATTATATTTGAAACATGCTGCAATGCCAGTGCTTGGTGCAGCGATGCACATCCCGTCAGATCTAGAAGAGGGCCATTTGCATACAATATTCCTTAGATGAAGTGAGCATTTCCTAACCCCTAGCTTACAGATCACAATAGCAACATCATGGCTATGTAAGAGCTCACCATGCTCAATAGTTCAATTAATATTATCAAGAAGGCAAGGAAAACTTCAAAATAAGTTTTAGTGCATTCAAGAAATTTTGCACCAAACTCATTTTGAGTTAATGATAACACACGAACTTGGAGAGAATGACTTCGACCCATAGGAGACCTCTTCACTTGTACAGGAAAAGGTGCATGATTGGATCATCCTAGATTCTACATTAGTAGGAGAAAAATAAAATAAGTGTTTTATGATGAATGTGTCCATTTATCTATTTGTTATTTATAGTTCACTGCTTCACATGATTTTCCTTCATAGAGTACATCCAAATTTCTTTTCTACTAGTTAATATATCATGATGGCGAGGAAAATTATGAAAGTTTTAGTGCAATCAAGAAATTTTGGACCAATTTATTTTGAGCTAATGATAACATGTGAACTTGGAGAGGGTATGACTTCAACCCATAGGAAACATCTCTCCAATTGTAGAGGAAAAGATGTGCATGATTGGATCATCTTAGATTCTATATTAGTAGGAGAAAAATAAAATAAGTTTTTGATGATGAATGAGCCCATATATCTATATGGTATTTATAGTCCACTACTTTACATGACTGCCATTCATAGAGTACATCCAATTTTTTTTTGTACCAGTCACTGGCATGAGTACTGTAATACAAATTTAATGACTTTGTGAAACAACTCCACAAATGTGAAGGCATGTGCTACTTGTGATGCTATTAGCATTCTATACTTATAGGAAATCATTTCAAAGTATGATTGCATGCATCAAAATCGGCAGAAAAAAAAAACATAAATGAGAACTGATACTGATATATGTTAGAAAAAGGCAGCTAGAATGGATCCAAAGAAGCATGGATGGGGACTTGTACATTCTGCAGTGCTTCTAGTACAAATGAAAATACAGATTTAACTATAATTATAATGCAGTGACATAAAAAGATACTTAAAAGTAAAAAGTAAAAAAATGAAGATAATATTATGTCATGATAAACTGAAAGGAAACTGTTACTTGAAATTACCTCGGGATCTCAGAAGGCACCGATGGGGCATTTCGTCTGTATTTTCTTCTGTCATAGTATTTCCATTCTCGTTCTGTGCAGGAGCAGAAGCTTCAAACTTTGCATAACTAATCCACACTTTTAAATGTTTTGTTCTATCTAGCAGTCTCTCATAGAGTTGGCTAGTTCTTTCATATTCACCTTCCGCTATCTCAAAATCTATATATGCCTGCAATAAACAAAATAAGTGTGTCAAATACTTTGAACATTTTTGGTGGTGTTGCCAATCAAATTAATCAATAAAGCTTTTGAAGCACTTCTTATTAATATCAATAAAAAGGAAAGCTTGGTCATGTATTGTTTGACTTCTCAGCTCACAGGAAGAAATTTTATGAAGGGCATGAATTTCTAACCAAACAACCAGGATGTCATCCACAATCTTGAATGGAAAAAGGTTTTTATTTAGGTGTATGTTACATTTACTGGAGAAAGAAAAGATATTACCAGAGAAGAGCTATTGGAGGAGGAAAGCCCACAAGGAATTGCTTGGAAGAGGAAATCTCCCACAAAGAGAACAGAGAACCGTAGATGAGATATTCAAGAGAAGAGAAGAGGACTTGCTTGGGGAGGGCATCAGAAATCATCTTCTAGGGAGAGGAGTGGAATATTTGCTTACACAAAAAGACAAACAGCAAAAAAAATGAAAAAAATAGCATAAAAACAAGAAAAGAACAATTGCAGGAATCTTACAAGCTGCAAAAAAGGCACAAAAAGAAAGAAAAAAAAAGGATGGAAAGGTGCTTTGTCAAGTTCATATTGGGTGTGTTGACCAACATGCACCCATGAAGAACAATTGCCGGCACATGTTAATTGGCATGACTAAACATGTGCTAGCATGTTCACCAACTAGTGCACATGTTGACAGCCCACCTTGTCAATGTCAACAACTGCAGAACCTGGCACATTGGCAACGCTTAACAATGTTGAAAACCTTGGTGGGAAAATTGTATTATGTTTTCCCATGGCATCAGCTACTACTTTTATAGAGCCAAAAATTTACCGTGTGGCCACCCCCTTTCATAAATGTCAAGCTGTACATATTTCCCAGGACCCTTTATGTAATACCCTATTCAAACTAATGGGAAAACAAAGGACAAGTATGTCAGATGATGGTAACAGGAAAGGTTGACAATAGAACTTCAGAGTTTTGTCTCAATCAAAATTTTAAATGATAAAAAAAGAGGCAGAAACAGTAAAGCACCAGATCAAGAAAGGCCATCAGCCATTAGCCATGTTCTTTTAAGTGGATGAAGGGAAAACAAAAGTTGGAAGGTGAATCCTGGAGCATATGGTGGATCACTGTTAAAGGGTAAAATGTTAGGACTGGAAAAAGATTTGTTTCCCTCCTTCTAGGGCAGATAAGAGGTTGTTAGAAGGTTTCCAGTGGCAGACGAAGGGAGAAGGGACGAGTGGAAGTATGGTGGTGGTGGAAGGGAGGGAAAGGGATGGAAGAGATTTTCCCTAAATGATTGCTGAAGGAAACAACCAAGGTTTCGGAGCAGTGGCGAGTGTTTCTGGTCAACAACTAGGGCTTCTAGAGGTCCAAGACTGCCAACAGACAATGGCAGGAGATGCTGCACTGCCAGCAGTGGTTGGTGTCCTAGGATTAGTGTTGTACTCAGGTACCATGTGAGTAATTAGGAAGAAAGTGATTGATTTCTGTTAATGACCACTTAAGTACATAAATATAGAGTTAACTAGACATCTTTGATAAATGAATATCCAATAACCTAATAACCACATAACACGTAACGATAACATTTTTCAAAATTCTGATTTTACATTTTTCTCCTTACCAGTTCATCAAATTACCATAATCAAAAGCAAAACAATGCAAGGTCCTTTAATTCATAAAACAACACATGTAAAGGTTGAATAAATAACAATGATCTATATAAATAAATCAAGAATGGGCAATGGATGATAAGATTGACATGTCAATGCCTTGTGCTTGTTAAATTTAATTTTTAAATTCTCCACTAACTATTCAAACAGCCCACAGTTAGTAAAGATTAGAAGAATGTTTTCCTAGAAAAACAAACTCACAAAGTCACTATTGCCACAACATCCCTCCATCAAGTGCATAGTTCATGAAATGAAAAATGTGCACAGAACATTGCAACAACAATCTAGATTCACCAAGCATATTCAAGAAAAAGCATGCAAACACACCTTCCACAGTAGCTCGGGCATGTCAAGTGCTGACTGAGATATGGCAAGTTCAAAAATTCCCCGTGCCCGCTCAATCTCGGTCAAAGACACCTCTAACTCTGCATATTTGCTCCATGCATAACAATTGGCAGGAGACCATTCAAGGTACTTCTGATACAATTGTCTACAGCGATCAAAATTACCAAGGTGCAGCTCAATCTCAATGTACTTTTTAAAAATCTGGAAGGACCATCAAATAAAGAAATTAATAATAATAAATCGTTTGAAAATTTAAATAAGCCTTGACAAAAAGTCAACAAGGAACGACAACACATCATAAGAAAAAATGTTCACCATTTTTCTACCTTATCTTTAGGAGCCATTCCAATGGCAGTTCCCAAAATTTTCCTGGCGCCATTTAGATTCAATTGTCGTATTTCAAATTGGGCAGCTAGAAGCCATAGTTTTGCAAAAGAAAACTTTTTGTGTGGAATGAGCTTCAGGCACGTGCTGCAAGCATGAAATTTAACAGCAGTTACGGGGAATTCTGGTAACACACTTTTGAAATTACCATCTCTGAAAGTTCCAAATAAATGACAGCAAGGAATAACTGAAGAGGAGCAAGGAGTATTAAACAAGTAAATATGTGTATGCTTAGATGGATTAGTGCTAATACTATAAGGAATAAGCTAAAAAACAATTTTGTTAGAAATAGAGTAGGAGTTTCACTAATTGAAAATAAGAAAAAAAAAAAGCTTAAGTGATTTGGTCGAGGAATTGTGAGAAAATATTTAATTTATGAAATTCAACTGAAGCTTTGATCATAAAGAGAAATACATGGAAGGAAAGAATTCATGTGACTAACCCCATATAATGGGATTATGACTCAAATTGTTGTTTTTGTAGTTATACCTGTAAACCTCTCTTGTGCGTTCCATGTCTTCTGCATCAAGTTCCTCAAACAACGCATAGTTGATCCATAAATAAATGTATCTTTGCCAATATCTCTTCTCCTCAGCAGGCGGTAAATTTGCAATGGCTCTCTCATACACCTCTCTAATCCTCTCCATCTTCCCAGTGCTCTCCTCAAGCCTAATGTAATCAAACCATGAATCATAATTCAAAGGGTTCTTCTTCACCTCCTCCTCGTATTCAAACCTCTTCTTTCCAATCACAGCATCCTCAATCTCCTCTCTATCCCCGTACTGCTTCTCAAAAGCCAAGTACCTTTTATACAAATCCTCTGCCTTCGCCTTGGTGATGTGATCCAATGCAAACTTATAAATACACCTCGCCCTATCCATCTCCTTGCACCGTTCCTCAAACTCTGCAAATGCAATGAACAGCTTCTCAGCCTCATCGTCATCTGTCAAAATCTCAACAGCCCGCTCGTAACAACGCCTCGCCCTCCCAACCTCCCCATTCTTCATCTCGAACTTAGCATACCTGATCCAAGCATTCACCTTCGGATGACACTCGACAAACTGCTCATACACTTTTCTCGCCTCCTCCACCTCCCCATAACGTAATTCGAACTTGACGTACGACAACCACCCTTGCTGGTCGGGCTTCCATTCCATCCACCTCTTGAAAATCTCCCTCGCGCCGGCAACATTCCCCAGCATCTCCTCCATGTGAATGTACTTATACCACAACTGATCGACCCTGGGAAGGAGCGAGACGGCACGGTCCCAAACATTCCTGGCATGGTTGATGAACCTATTCTTCATCTCCACCTCCGCATACTTCAGCCATAGGGTGTGGTTCCGGTAATCGACTTCCAGCGCCCGCTCCCACACGGACCGGGCACGAGCGAAATCCTTCTGGGACTCTTCCCACTGGGCGTACTTGACCCACACCCCGATGTTCCACCTGGCACGACGGATGAGATCCTCGAACTCCTTGCGCTTGCGGAGGCGGTAATCGGCGAGTTCGGTGTGGTCGGTGATCTTCTGCTTCGGGGGACGGATCTCCGACTCCTGCCTGTCCCGTGCTTCCCGGAGGATTTGCTCCGCGGTGATCTGGATGGCGGCCGGGGTCTTGTTCTTCACGCGGGTTGGGCGGGGAAGCTTCACCTCCGTGTCCCGGCGGGTGAGGAAGCCCAGGTTGGCGTCGCCGTCCGCCATGGCTGGGTGAGCGAAGGGTGACTGCCCTTTCCTGACCTAATTCAGTTTGGGAGGACGGAGATGAGAGAGAAACCTGCACTTTAAACCTGTTCGATATCTTTAAAGAGAAAAACAGAAGGCACTGGTTTAAATATATCCATTTAAGATTTATTGATGATAAAAATTACATATAAGATAAATATTTTTTTAAAAATATTTATTTATTTTAGATGTAATTTTTATTATTAATAAATTTTAATTTAATATATTGAAATCGTATAATAAATATTAAAATATTTTTATTTATGAACACCCACAACAACATTTACCTTTAGGTATTTATGTGGTCTCCTTATAAATACAATAAAGTGAATTAAGTTACTGGATACTTTTTAAAAATATATAAACTTGATTCTATCTTTTTTTATAGAATCTTCTCATTGTTAGTTTTTCTTTTTTATATTTCATTGGTATTTTCTGTTTTTTTTTTCAATTGATAAATTTATGTTAAAATATTTTCCATCTGTATTTGTTCAATTTTTTCTGAATTCTATTATTATTACCATTATTGTTGTTGTATTATTATTATTTTCTATTTTTAAAGCATCATGAGGCGATCGTAAATTAACTCGTAAAATGTTTACGTGTTTTCTCGACATATTATTATAAATTATGAACAGAATAAGAATCTTACAGCCCTCTCTGTCTCACTTAATTTATTGTAAACATAAAGTTTAGATCAAAGATCAATTATCTATAAGATAACACACTATACGCCCTAAAGTTTCATTATGTTTTCCTCCACAATTCTAGGCGTCGGTTCCTGACCTAATGTTTCATGGGTTGGATTATCATAAATCATAAACCAGAAAATCATAAATGAAAAGGGAAAAAAAATTAAAGAAGAAGAAGAAAAAAAAAAAAAAAACTTTAGGAAACAACAAGAATATTTCATGTGCCATGATATCAATGTCTAAAATCAGTCAATTAATCAATCATTCATTCATTCATTTATGATATACGTTGCTTACATTTGATGGAATTTTGAACAATGCATTGCTTCCAAACTGCCCTCCTACTACCTTAACCAATTAAAAGCTTTATACAAGTACTAATACAGAAAGACTAAAATCTGCACAATGAAAAAGGAAGACCATCCAAGTTCACAACAAGACTTCTCCTCCTCCTCTTCCTTCTTCTTCCTCTTCTTCTCCTCCTCCTCCTCCTCCTCCTCCTCCTCCTCCTCCTCCTCCTCCATGTTCGTACCCACAGCTCTTCCACCCCATCGCCCTCCCCTCCCTTGAATTCTGATGTCGACGACGAAGCACATCGATCCGCCAAACCTGCCTCGGTTCGTTGCGGATGCTTGCAAGGTATCTATCCTTTACTTGATACCAACTGTTGATGTGCCTGCAATCAGAACGCTTCCTTATTCCTTTTCATAAGCCAATTCTGAATCTGATGCATGACCAGATGGCTTACGCCTTAGTCGTGAGCTTGCCAAGGGCGGCAGCCGGCTCTCAGGCCTCGCCCTCAAGTTATGCACGCAAGCCATTTTGTCTGCAGCAGACACCGTAGCTCTCCCTTTCTTTTGTTGGAATCCTGGATTTGATGAATGGCAAACCAGCACACCCTGTTATCAGCTTGGAATACACTGAAAAGCTATGTCTTTCTGACTGAAATGGGATGGTGATGTTTTTTATAACTTGTTAAATTTTATGACGAAGAATGGCCGATGGCAGATTTGAATCAGTAACATGTTATATATTAGTAAAATATTGCATTTGGGCGTGGCTTCAAACCTGCTTTCTCTCCCCATCGGATAGAAGGAGAGAACATGAATGAACAAGATGGCATGCATTCAAATAGAAACGGAAAAGCATGAAAATGTCTTTGGCAGACATGAAACTAGATTTTCTTTTTAATGTTAGTTTGTGTCTTTAAGATGTGTATGTTTAAATAGAGGAGTGATCAGATTATTAAAAAAAAAAAAATTTATTAGAAATTAAATAGGAGTTGTTCTAACTGAAGATAATATAAAAGAAAAGGAATTTAAATGATTTAATCATGTTTTTATAAGGCCAAAAAATGCATTAGTTAGAAGAGAAGAATTAATTAAGGAGCATTAAATTATCAGAAAAAGAAAATAAAAGAAAATTTAATTGACTAAAATTTGAATATATATATATAATTGACTAAAAGAATGAACACAAATCTCACCCGCTTCTTTAGCGGCCTTGCCATTGACCACCTTCTTCGTTTGCATCTTCCTGTTGATCCCGTAGTTAGCCTTCGGCGGCGATCTCGATGGCAAGGTGAGGCGACAGTCATCTGTGATCAGGCCAATGGCATACCCATTTTCGTCGCCGCACGCCGATGCGTCGTCGCTGCCGGAGTCCGAGCCTCTGTCCCTGTAGTTGAGACAGGTCCTTTCCCTCTCTATGACCCTGTAGGCAAACATCTGGAAGGGAACCTGCGTCACCCGCAGCTGCTCCTTCCGGGCCCATGACGGGGATCTCCGGCAAAGACTGGACTCGAGATCGT
The DNA here is from genome assembly GCA_036874045.1 of Cymodocea nodosa. NCBI lineage: Eukaryota > Viridiplantae > Streptophyta > Magnoliopsida > Alismatales > Cymodoceaceae > Cymodocea > Cymodocea nodosa. The sequence goes on from CM072336.1 coordinate 22,179,439, forward strand.
GGTAGTCGACCACCGGTGCTGGTGCGTCGGGCCGGCAGTGGTCCGGGCTTAGTAGCAAGAAGCGCTTCACGTACCGGAGGATCCTGCACAAGGAGGAGAAGGTCGGCCTTTGTGAAGGGTCAGGGTGCCAACACCTCTTCGTGAGGTTGGTGAGGTACTTGGGTGACGGGAATGGGAACAGCGGCCTCTCGCCGGCGCGGATGTTCCTGCTAGTCTTCTCGCCTTGGAGATGCATGTCATCGAAGGGCACTTTCCCGGTGAGCAGTTGGAAGCATATCATCGCGAAACTGTAGACGTCGGCTTTCTCGTTGAACCTGGCCGGGTCGTCGTCACCCTGCAGCACTTCCGGTGCGCGCCATATGCAGCATTGGCCGACGCTGGTCTTGTGGGAGGACGACAACTTGAGAAGTGAAAGCAGTCCGACGCCGGTAACCTTTACCCGGAGACGGTTGTCATCGGTGGTCTTGACCAGGACGTTGGAAGGATTGAGGTTCCCGTGGGGGACGTTGCGAGAGTAGATGTATTCCATTCCCCTGGCGATCTGGAGCATGACATCGACGGCGACGGGGAGAGGGAAGGGCACCTTCCTCTTCGGGCTGGTGATCTCCTTGATGTGATTGCAGAGGTCTCGGTTCATGAGTTCCATCAGGAGGAAGCACTCCTTCCTCTCCTCGTCGGAGAAGGCGCAGAGAACGTGTACCACGTTGGGGTGCGAGAGCGACGACAGGAGCTTGATCTCCGGGACCAACGGCTCGATGTCTCCGAAGAAGTGCCTCAACGCGAAGCCTTCGCCCATCCACTGGATCTCCTTGTAGTGGCTTCCATTTCCCAGCCGCCGTTTCACCTGAGCAGAAGAAGACGACGAGATGCATGAAAGGCAATCGGTACTGCAGCGTGAGAAGAAAAGAAAGGCTTCCCCACCTGATAGTCCTTTGAACCGACGAGAACCGACGTCGGGAAGAGCCTGTGTGGAGGCGCGGCGAGAAGCTCCGCGAGCCGCTGCCGATGCTTCGCCGAAGAGTCGTCGGTCGTGGGGTACGCCTTCTCCGACATCATCTCCATGAGAACCCACCTGTCCTCCTTCCACACCGCCTCCATTCTCCCGACCATCTCCGGCGAGACCAAGTACTGCTTGCCAAACTTAGATTCGAACAGCTTGGGGTCAAGCCAATCCTTCTCGTACTTCTTGGACACGATGATTCTTCTCCTGCGTGCCTCCTCCTGTTCACAGCCCGGCACCTCCTCCACCGCGGCCTCCATGGCCTCCAGCACCACGGGGATGCACCAAAGAAGCCTGTGCAAGTGGTCCTCGACGACATCATTGTTGTGGCGAAGCAGAACGGCCTTGGCCCACCAACACCCCCTGCTCGTCTCCAGGCACTGCCTCACGTACCGCTCTCCCCCACGGAAGATCCCGACGAGCTCCCTCAACGGATGCTCCAGCGCCGTCCACTTGCCCTGCTTCTCATCGAACCTCAGGTTCTCCTTGATCTCCGTCGCCACCACGTCGAACGCTTGAAGAAATACCTCAAAGAGAAACTCGCATTGCCCGCGGTTAATCCGTATGTGATCGTGGAACACCATGATCGCCCGTAGGCTCCCACATGCCTCTCCCAGGTGCAGGAATTGCTCCATCGATTCCTCGACGAAGCCGATGATCCGGTGATCGGTCCTCTTTCCGCTCCGAAATCTGAATACATCACACACAGAACAAGATGGCGATCAACGACGACAAGCACAAGCACTAATGACTGAATCGGGTTTCTGCTTTGCTGCAGAAGAAACGGAATCGAACCGAACCCAACAAAGAACGACCCATTAGAAGAATCCACTTGCCTGGAACTGGTGGTGATCAGATTTGGGTCTTTCCCGCCATGAACGAGGAGGAATGAATGGTCAACGGTGGGGGAGGGAAGGGGGCGGCTCCTGTCTTTTCCTCCTTAATCTTCTTCTCCACAACTGCCCCGCCAGGGAGGACGACGACGCCGACTCTTGGATGTCGTCGTCCTACGCGGAATGCGACAGCGCACGGGAGGACGGGAGTGCTCGAGATTGCCGGAGGAATTCTCCACCGGCCCTTTGCCGTTCCAACGTGGCCGTTTTCGTTATCTAATTATTTTTATCTAAGAATAATTTTTTTTGTAAATTTAAATCTTTTATAATTTTTCTTATATTAATTCATTCTCTTCTCCTGATTCATATATTTTTTAATCTCTATCAAACTATTTAAATCGATTTTTTTTCTTATATTGTCTTCAATTCCTTATGATTTAGAATCATATTGGCATTATATTTTGTGCTTGTGAGATTATGATTTCATTTTGCAACATGATCATAATTCTTCTGTGAAATAATCTATTTATCTTTTGAAGCATGCAATGCCAGATTATCTTTAGATGTAATGTCATCATCTATTCTATAAAATGATTTAAGCAGTTTTGTCAAATAATTTGCAATGTCAGATTTGCATACTCGTATGTTATTCTACATTACAATTGCACTATTTTTAATTTCTTTTGTTTTTGAAGAGTGGTGAAATTTTCATTACAAAAAATATCATTACATGATGAATGAACAAGAAAGAAAATTAAAGAAAGAGAAGAAGAAATATGTGTAAATCAAGAAAAAACAACTAAATACAAATAAGCAGCCCATTCTAAAACAAAATTATCTAATTCTTTCCACTTTTTTTTTCCTCTGTTGTTGCAAATCCCCTTTCTCTGCAATTTAATGTTGTTAATTTGGTCTATATTTTTTAGCTTGATCCACTAATTATAATGCACTATATCTCATATTTTGGAATCAAACATTATAATAAACATAGGAAGCATTGAAATGTAAAGAAGCATCTGTAATTTTTAGATACCTGTGTGTATGGAAATATGGTTTCTTTAGTAGATAATTATGTTTGATAAATATTACTTTACATACCATGTATTCATCTTTGGAACCAAGGTTTCAAGTATTAATATCACAACAAGGATGAGCCCCTTAGAAAAAATAAATATATTGAACACAACATAATATTTACGTAGAAACTGTTAAAAAACTTCAGATGTCAACTAGAATTTTGAAATAAGATAAAATAAATTATGATAAACATATAAAAACACTTAGATCAACTTTTTAGACAGTCATTATACGTAAGATATCAATTAGATAAAAATATAGTAGTCACATATATAAAAAATAAATAAATCATATGTTAGTTCATTATTTACAAGTTTATCTTTTTATGATATTATTGATTTTCTTAATTTTAAACGATTTTTTTAAAAAAAAAATGAAGGAACATATTTATGGGAAACAGTTTATTTTTATCAAAGTATCTAAATTTTTGGATGAAAAATTTATTAGATTAGTTTTATAGCCTTTGGAGAGTTTTTTGTTTACCTAGCAGTCTTTGGGTAAGTTTCTCTAAAGCTTTTTGAAAATCTCTTAGTTTCGATAAGTTGTATTTTTTTAATTTTAAGTTTTTTTTAGTTCCTCCAACATTTCGATTTCCACCTCACTATAAATTTTTTGTCTCTTTATTTATGCATTGTACAGACTATTTTCAAATCATTCTAATCAAGATTCATTAGTGTCATTTGATTCTGAAAATAATTTAAAAGTAATTAAAATTTACCAAGATACTGTTCACCCTTCTCCTCTCTAACGTGCCATTGGATTCAACATCATATACTAATAAATGAAAAAATGACAAATGATTTAAAATTTAGACTACAATTCAATATATTTCAAATTATATTTTAACAAAAATCAAGTTACATTTCAATATAATCCAGGTTATAGTCTATATATTTATCAATTTATATTTCAATAGAATTCAAGTTTAATTCATACATATAAATGTCAGTGGGTCAGGTTAGGAGGTGGGCTTTGACCTAAAAATTTAAACTCATATGGGTTGCGAGTCTAGCCAGGCTTGGGCCAACCTGTGGGCCACCCACAGACCAACCCATGGGCTGGCCTGCCGATCTATTCGGAAAATTCGAATGTTAAACTTTAAATGTTCAGAAAGAGGCAACACACGACATTTATGAAATAGGGAGAGAGAGAAAAGTCACACCCAACATTTATAAATGATAGGTAAAGACATTCGACATTATGAATGTCAGGTGACGTTTAATGTACACATATATATTTATAGCAAACTTCAATCAAACTCAAGTTAACGTTCGATTCAACTAGAGACTAACAAATATATATATATCTATGGCAAACACTTTTTTTGCGTTCAACCAGTAGGCCTATGGTGGCCCATAAGTTAGTCGGCCCGTAGGTTAAAATTTACAATTTTTGCAGCCCAGCCTGATTTTTTTAGATTGGGTAAGGTTAGGTCGATCTATTACGGGTTAGATCAAGTCGGCCCACACCGACCCAGTCCATTTGACATGCATACATGAAATATAAACTAATAAGATTATGCACACTACACAGAAAATTTCCATAATCTCCATAATTTAAAATTTTAACATTTTAGGGTAAATCATAATTTAATCACGAATCAATTAAAAAATAGGAAAAAAAGTTTATGAGAATACAAGAGATTGAAAGGAATGTTATTCATAACCAAACATATTTTTTAAAAAAGAATTAAGAAATATTAGGATTTTTTTTTTTAATATCTTTACCATTTTTTATGTAATATTTTTTCATATCTTCTTCTCTCTTACTTTTTTTTCCCACATTTTTTCCTCTCTTTCTTCACCTTCTCTTTTTCTTTCGCTTTTTTTTTTTTTTTTTTTTCCCCTTTTCATTTCATTTCATGTGCTTCAGCCCTCCCCTCCCTTTTCTTTGTCACCCCCAATCCTCACCTTTTCCACTTGAAAACCTAATGGTTTATGATGATGGGATGGAATATTTTCCAGGGCCTTTAACGATCGATAAAGGTCTCAACGACAAACATTTTGATAGAGAATTCATCTTTAGGTCGTTATAACGACGATTTGACACTAATCTTACATGATGAATCTATAATCCACCATATTTGGATCAACTTTTTGAATGCTTGCCCAAGACACATCTACTTTTGATAAGAAAAATGTTGTAAGAGGAAGTTATATAATTAGTTGAAATACAAAGGTTGATAAAATGATATTATGTAATAATTAAGATTTGAACTCTAACCCTGCCAACTTGAGATAAGTTATCCATCAGTTCATTTTAGTTGGATTTTTTTACTTAATTACGAAGAAAGATAATTTATATTGGCTATATTTAAGTTGAGCTCCAGGTAGACATAATATTTTTTTTTTCTTATCTTGATTAAAAAATATACTTCATTATTTCTCACTTCCTTACTTATTTTTGCTTTAAATATTCTTTTTTAAAAATATTTTTTCTTTGTCCTTCCATTTCCATTTCCATTGATTTATTTATTTGTTCCGACGACTTCACAGCGAACACGAACACCGCCGCCACCACCAGGCGACCATTTTTCTCCGCAGAAGAAGCTCGTACCCTTGGCGGTGGATGAGATGGGAGATGGAGAAGGAGGAGATCGAGGCGGCGATGGAGAGGATCTGGGACCTGCACGACAAGCTCAGCGACGCCATTCACTCCATCTCTAGAGCCAACTTCCTCCACTCCGTCGGGACTGCTGCACGACGAGGGAGGAGGCCTTTACAGGCTGGGAAGGGACTGACGGCCGTCCAAAGGGGCGCAGATGGTGGTGGTGGGTTCGTGTTCGTCAAGGGTCTGCCGGAGGAGGAGGAGGAGGAGGAAGGGTTGGTGGCGGACGCGAGGAGCTTGCATCTCATCAGGTCGGCCTTGGAGAACTTAGAGGACCAGTTCGAGTTCTTACGTGTGAGTACTCAATCCTAAAATTTGAAGTTTCCTTTTCCTTCCCCCCCCCCCTCCTTTTTTTGTGGTTTTGCTTCTATCTGTTTGGTTTGTTGTGGAAGCATAATTGTTCATTTCTTCTGGTGTTGTAAGCGTTGTCGGGGAAACATAATTGTTCATTTCTTCTGGTGATTGGAACGAATAGAAATTTGGATGTTATGGGAGAATTTTCACTACAAGTATTGTGTACCGTAACGACCGATTGGATTGGTGAAGAGAACAGTGATTGTGTTTAGTGGATAGATTGGTCATTACAATTCTTTATGAAGCTCTAATTGTTCATTTCTGTTCCTTCCAGGGAAGAACATATATAGATTGATTGACTGTAGCAGAGTGTGGCGGTTTGGATTTTTTTGAGATAACAGGTCATTAGATGTGGGCTTCCAAGATCTCAGGGCACCATGATCTTAGTTTTTGGTGTCATCCGAATGGACTTGTTACAGAACTGTGTGAGTTGCGGTAAAATTCTACATCACCTTCATTAGTTCTATGATTCAAGAACAGAGTTTTGTGTCTGGTATGGTCCTCAATCATGAGTTGGATCAGAGGGACCAGTCCGACTTGCCGGTCCAACCTAGTTTGTAGAACAGTGCTTTGGATGCTTGGCTTTTGGCTTCCAACATAGCTTTTTGCCTGAGTGTCATCGTACCAACACTAAAGCTTTGGAAAACTAGCTCTCTACCTCGTGGGTTGTCTCCCATTGACAGGTTATGATCCATCTGTCAAAGCAGTTAAGACCTTTGTTGCCTTGGGTGTTCAACTTTAAATGTATTTTTGTATTGGTGATGGATGGTCCTTGAAATTGATCATCTCAAATTCCGTGTCACTGTTTTAGATGAAATCTTCAAGCACTATGGTGTCGGTTGCTACATATTTTGCTCGAACGTTTTATGATTGCTTTTACCATGGTAGTGAAGAATGCAAATTTTATATTTGAGTAAGTAAATCTTACCTAAAAGTTGATTTGCACAAACATCACACAACTTTCTTTTTGTGGTCTTGTTCTGCAAGATCTGTACATGTACCTCCTGTAAAAAGATTTTAGTTTGATTGGCTTCACTCAAAATAGATCTCCATTCCTTTTCAGACTGTGCAGTCACAACAGAGGGCGGAACGAGACGCAGCAATCGCTCGGTTAGAGCAAAGTCGCATCATCCTTGCCATGAGGCTGGTCGATCATGAAGGAAAGAAATACAAAGTTATCGAAGAAGCTCTAGAATTTGTCGGCAATGACGCTACTCCAAGAGACTTCTCTGGCAAGCCCAAAGAAGTGCATGACAGTAAGAGGCAGAGTATCTTCAGACGGGTGCTGATGTCTGGCATGGCATTAGCCAATAAATTGTTCAGGTTAGGGGCGGCAGGTGGAGTAATAGGGAATGCCACTTTCTTTGCCATCAGCCTTGTTGCTGCATTCCAACTACATCAGGTGGCTTCAAGAGGCGGTTTGCTTTTGACAGCCTCGTCCATGCAAGATCAGGTCTCTACCAAGGAAAGTGTTGGGGGGAATTCCTCCTCGAACATGAAATGGAAGTCCCAGAGTCAGGAGGTGAAGCGTTTGGATGTCCTCTCCGCCAGAGGTTAGCTTTAGAAAACTTTATAAATTGGTGTGAAGCTTTTGTACATTTCTGCTTACACGGTAGGATTAATATAGTAAGAAGTATAGCTTGTTCTTTATTATTTCCTTTCATTCATCGAAGCCGTCACAGTGATTCTTTTTTCTCCCCTCAAGGTGTGATCTTTTTATGTTTCCTCTTTCCCCCAAAAACATTGTAAAAGGCAAAGAATTTCAATGGTCGATTGGGATTTCAAGTTTGATGTGTTCTGACAAAAAAGCTCATTGCTTGACATTTTTGTGATTGATATTGATCTTTTATGGCCGTATCTAATTGCCCTCATCCACCAGCTTCTCGCACGCAATTTCCTTAATTTATAGAAATGGCAATTTATAGGTTGTGTATCCACCATGAACCACGTTTAAGATCTTACATTATTACATTTTTATCAATAATTGGGGTCCTCACCCACCACTCATTTCGCACGACCAAAGAAGCATTGCATGGAAGAAACGAACAGAAGAGGTCGACACCAGCAATGACAGCTGTCAAATGGCTATAATTGAGACAATGACAATAGTAGTCCAGTGGCTGAGAGAGCACCGCTTGTCATTCAATTGGTGATGTAGCATTTAAGTTTAAACACAGTTTTCATCACTCAAATGGAAGGTAGAAAACAAGAGAGAACATGTACATGTCACAGTATTTGACAATGCAAGCAACGATTCTTCATTTTCTTTACTGTATGTATCGTGTAGGTATTTAGTCCCTACGCTCCTCAAACCAAATGGGCATGAAAGACGGCAAACCACAAGGCATATGGATACTGGATTGGTCCATACATATCGAAACAAAGATTGACAGAAGCCCAGGTTAGCAAGGGAGAACTCAAGGGGGCCAGTGTCATCCCATGGCATACTTCTGGGTCCACCCCCTTGCAGTCGACTCGTACCTGTTACGGTCAATCTTGTACATGTGTGCTATCTCCGGAACCAGTGGATCATCAGGGTTTGGGTCGGTAAGAAGAGCGCAAACAGATAGTAGTACCTACAAATGGACCACAAGAGAGAAGTTTAGATCAAACTACACGGTGGTGGATCTCAAAACACATGGTAAATTCACTAATAATCGGGCAAACAATGAAGATGAATTATAAGATCTAAAGCTCTCTCTCTCTCTCTCTCTTTTTACATACGAGCAGAAACCCAACACTCCCTTGTTCCTACCCAATTTGTGTTCTCCTGTAGTTGTCCTTTTCTCTATGTGTCTCCAGTTGTAATGGTTTAGAAAAAAAAAATGTTATGGCCTGTAGAATGCAAACCTTGGAAATTGTCAATGCTGGGCTCCATTGCTCTTTCAAAATGTCGAGACATATGCTTCCATTGCTGTTAATGTTTGGATGGAAGACCTTTGTCCTGAATGCCACCTGCAAAAACAAAAAAAAAAATCAAGATTATGACACTCAGACACCATCAAGCATAGCTGTTCAAGATGGAAGTATACAAGGACAAAGGAGCATGTGATTATCGCACTTGGGCTTCTTTTTTTAATACAGATTCTAGAAGGCCTAGATTATGTAAAATCAAGTTTATGATGTACTATCTATGATGTGATATGAAATGTGTCTGATTCATGTAGCGAGAAATAAGAATTACAATATTATAAACCTATATCGTAATTTCATGGTCCAAAAAAAGTGAATTATAACTAAGTACAATTAATTGTGCAACATCTACAAGATTATGGACAAAATATATCATATTGAGAGTCAAGGCCGCTTGTTTCAGGTCCAGCTTATAATCCTATAATCTTATAATCAGTGTGTCCATAATCTGAAACAAACAGTCCCTTAGTCAGGCTCTCATGATTGATTATGAGAATGTAATGCAATTTGATCCCAAGTCTTCGTTGCAAAACATGCTTCTATAATCTTAACATGCTAATTGAAGGTTTGAGTGCAAAAAAGGCCAAATCCTAGATAGAAAATGATGACATGATCTAACATGCACATATTTTATCGTTTAAAGTTAACCATCACATAATCAACAGACGTCAAAATTCTAAGGGAAATTTTTGCATTGGCAAAAAAATTTAATACCGGGAAGAGGATTATTGGCTTAAACAAAATGGTATATAAAACACACAATTGTTATCATAATAGATGCCAGTAGTTGGGAACAAGTGGAATTGTACACTCCCATTGGTGTTGTATGTGAATAGTTATGGACTATTTGAAAGTTGTGGCAGCATGGAATGTGGTCTAGTGAGTGATAGTGATTTCATTTCTAAATTTTAAACAATTTCATTCATTAATGTTATGTTATTCAGTTATTTGGACATATAGTTACTTCTTAAAATTCTTTTTCTAATCAATGTATTACTGTTACACGTGATGGACAAATTTGGGATTTAATGGGCAAAAGTGGTTTCGGTCCGAACCTCTTGCCTTCACTTAATAATTTAGATATCTTCCAGTCGTCCCTCAAAAGTGTATTTGCCTATGATCATGGGATTCCTGATCCATTGAAGTCAGGAGACCGATACAGTCCTAACTATTATAAATCCCAAGTCAGTTCACAAGAAATCTCGGAAACGACAAACTGGAATATTTCCATAGATTATATACAAGGCAAAATATACAAATAACAGCATGATAAATGGAGGTGAGAAAAATCAAGTGCGCTTATGGTTTGGAACAAGTTCAATGAGGTTCTTGCAAAACTAGTCTCCTCTGATTCAGGTTCTTCACAAACATACAAACTTGTGGAAGCTTGAGTTGAGCATATTTGAATTTCAGGTTACGGCAAGAATTTAAGTGGAATAAACCGTGAATCATATCAACCCCATTGGTTAAATATTTAATTGATAAATGTTCCAACAGGTAAATGCAAATGTTGATGATGATAAACTGCCAAGCATCAAAAGGACCAGATGGCATCATGTAAAGGCGAAAGTAAAGAATACCTTTGGTGGTTTGAATGGATAATCCGGAGGAAAATGGATGGAAACAAGAAAAACTCCTCCTGCATAAGGACTGTCTGTGGGACCCATAATTGTTGCTTGCCAATGGAACATGTCCTCGGCCACTGGGCCTGTAAGATTCCAAAGTTCGAACAAAACAAGTAATTCCCAACTTCTACCACAATGGTTCCAGATTCCAATATATAACAAATGCAGATAATAGAAGTTCATACTTTCCACATGGAAAGAGAATAACCGTTCAAAAAAAAGAAAAAACAGAGAAAGAAAATAGCATTCAATATAGTAATGTAGTTTTGTTGCCACAGAAGAGCAGAACCTATTCGATAGCCCAAAAAGAATGCACAAAAAAAAAAAAATCGACAAGTTATTCAGCTGGTTGTACAACCCTGCCTGAATGAACATAGCAAACAGATCTCCCTCTTAGTCACTTTAGACAGGAGTAGACCCAAGTCAACATGAATCCTTACAACAACTCGGGCAACCAAAAGTGGGCAAACGAAATAGAAACGGAAGGGCAGCTAGTTTTACGCCTCCAACCCAACAACACAGGGAGGTCATGTTTCCAAACAAGACTAGATGATGCCAGGTTAACACGCAAATGATAAACCGGAAACGGGAATACTAGATGAAGGAAGCCCTCAACGCGGTACCGCACCAAAATGATGGGAAATATCATGATGTTTTGAAGAGACAAATCCAAAACTTGAGCGCATGGTTGCCACCACAAGCGCATATATTCGAGACAAGTGAGGCAAAGCCACATCGCAACAAACAGACTTCCATATTATGCGCTACGATCATGATAAAAGGAATAAACCCAATCCAATCCGAGGATGACTCCTCTTTCACATTCCCACCATGAAAATCCAATGTTTCCGCCACATCGTCGAGCCCGACAAGCCAAGCACATGCATTCCAAACCAGGACGACCCAGATAAAATTTCGCACCATGGAAAACAGATCGGTTCACGAAAGACCATTCTATTGCCCCTTTCCGTAAGAAAAAGAGAGAGAAAGACAGATCACCTGCGCTGCAGGAAGTTGGAGGGTCCTTCTGCAAATCCTTGAGCTCCTTGAGGATCCTCTTCGACGCCATCTTGGAAGTCCCCCTCCTTGACCTTGAACGAACGACCACCAGAATCGACCAATTTAAAGAAAAACAAAACCAAAAAAACAGCAAGGGAACAAAGAGACAGGCAGATGGGGATGCTGGTGGTGGAAGATTTCGGGGTGGACCAGGAGGGGAAGGGATTTGGTGATGATGGTGTTGTTATAGGGAGAGAAAGGAGGCGAGTAAACGCGGCTTTGTGGAAGGGAGAACGAACGAGGAAGGTGGGATTGCCCGAACGGTAAAGGTGTTGGTGTGCACGCTTCCTCGTCCACCACCACCGACTCTATTTTTTATATTCTCGTATTATAAAACATGAGCTATTTTTTTATATCAAATTTCTAAAAAATTGATAATAAAAAAATCTATAGTGCGCCGGTTGTTAGTCAAAAAAAGTTCGCCGTCAATCAGATTTTATGATAAATAAAAAGGTTACAATTAACATTTAAGAATGAAAAATATTTAACTCACAATATATTAACTTATAGTCAAATTGTACAATTTGATTTCATATTAAAATAATAAATAAATAATATATATATATATATATATATATATATTTTTAAGGATAGAACCATGATAACATAGAAATCTCCTTATGGGATGATAGCTGCACATATTATAATTTTCTAGGTTGTATTGATTAGAATTAGATCGTACTCACATAATTCAATATGAGCATGTTAATTGTTACAATATAAGTATGCTTTTACCATATAACTTGGTATATGTATTGTTTACCACGTTTGTCTGTATTGATTTTGATATACTGAACTACAGAATTGGTATACCAAACTCTCATAAAAACTCAAACTTTATATTAAATTTAGTATATCATTTTTATTTTTAAAAATGATATATTAACTTATAGATTCAGTATACCAATTCTATAATTTGATATGCTAAAAAGTATGACTTAACATGATTAAATTGCACTGTTAACTAGCATGGTATAAACAGGTCGCAAACTATGGACATTAGGGAGATTTTACAATAATCCCCTACTTTTGTGAGAATTTTTTTTTTAAAAAAAAAAAACCCAAAAATATAGCAATGCAAGAATAAGTAGGTGGTGAAGTTCAATTAAGGTAATGTGAATAGAACCCCATAAGCTTATATGTGTGCTTTTAAGTAGTATGGATGCAGGCAGATTGTTGATTTTACTTGTCAAAAATGTGTGCATTTGATCAAAGTTTTAAAGTGATATTTGAAATTTGGAAAATAATAGAGGAGTTATGGCCAGCATTATGAAACAACAAATACATCTAAAAGTGAAGTAAAACTCAACACTAATAACATAATGTTAATCATATTTTAGCCTTTTAGGGTGTGATTATAAATGTTTGTTGAATGAGCATTTAGAAAAAAAGATGATATATTTTTTTTTATACTTTTCTTCCCATAAAAAACTAAACACTCCATTTTCCTCCCCCCCCCTCAGAAAGGCCTAAAATTGACCCTCTCCCAATGCCTGCCCATCTCACTCATCAACTCTCTCATTAGTCCACCACCATCAAGATCAATGTGCTTTGAGGTTGTGGGATGATGTTGCAGATGATTATTGAGCTGCGAGTTTATGGCGCTGAGATTAAGTGTAGGTTGGAGTAGGCAATTGAGAGAGAGGTCCAACATGAGTTGATGGGTGTTTGTTCAAGTGAGGTGAGTACATAAATAGAGAAGAGTGAAGCAAGTTAAACAAATGGAGTTGTAATGAAACGGTGCAAAGGTAGATGTTCAAATTAGAAGGAGGGTGTGTAGTTGTTGGAATTAGTGGCTTTAGTATCAAAGGTTTAGGTCATATAGAGTTAGGTTTACGGTATATCATCATTTTTATAAATAATGCGCTAATTTTGGATATAATTTGGTATATTGTTTTTACAAATGATACGTCGATTCTAAATTCATTTCCATCCTTTTCTAAGAGGTGTTTGTAAACTTATGAAAAGATAGAAAGTGAGTAATTTTTCTAGCATTTGTGCATGTGATAAAAAAAAAAAAAAAAGACGATAGAATTTAAAACTTAGGTGTTTGAACTTATATAATAATGTATTATTATAAATGAAATTTTATTTGAGCAAACAAATTAATCTTTTGACAACACTTTACTTTTCAACCAACTATTTTCTTTTGGATGATTTGAAGGCCATCATATTAGTCAAAAAAAAATTCAAAATTTTCGTTTGATAGTTTTGGAAAAGGAATTTAAAACAACTGTCTTGTCAAAATATGCTTTCAAAGTAGCAATGCTCAAACCCTAGGACCATGTTGATATTCCAAAGTGACGAGTAAGTTATCAAGCAGCCATATAAATATACATAACATTATACAATGAAAACCCCTTTGAACAGTAGGGGGGCGACAATGATAGAGGATCTTCTTAAACGGTAGGAGTTTGAATTCCAAGGGTTTTGAAAAAGAAAAGGAGATGGATAGGTAGAAAGGGGGGGGGGGGGGGGGGGGGGGAGAGAGTGGATTTTTGAGTGTGGCAGAAGAAGAAAGGCATTGACAAAACAGCTTGAAGAGAGCTAGGGGTAGAAGTAAAACAAGATCATCCAAAATGACGGAAGAGGTAAGCAAGGGCGGAAGCAGAAATGTGCAACGTCTACATTACCAGTTGATGCGTTTTCATCAAGTACAGTTAGTTGTTACCGCGGCTGCAGCTGATCGAATAGTCAATAATCAACAGAAGCAGAGTTAACCACAAATATAATAAGGTACCATATTTGCATCAATGTTCAAAGTTTTTACATATTCATGTCAATTGCAATAAGAAAAGGCATTTCAAATAGTCAATTCACAAAGAGATGACAAACCAGACTGGACAGAAGAAATAGGTGCTTGGATTTGACCCATGCTCCATGTGAAGAGCACCAGCCACTCCACACCTGCCATGTTCAATGAGAAGGAGAAGAGAAACAGACAACACATCATCAGCTCCCAGACCTTCTGCTGTCCCTGTTTTATAACTCGGGGAAAGCAAGCGCTGAAGAAATAAATCACGAACCCCACCCACAGTTCCCATTTGACTTCATTAATTGCCTCACACGAATGCCCACTGCCGTCTCGATCATGCATGCATGGCTTCTTATATTATGGAAGAAGAAGAAGAAGAAGAAGCCGCCGACACATTCCAACCGAAGCATTTTGCACGCGGTGAAAGAAATAATCATGTTGCTTGCAACGAATGGCTTCTGTTTCTACCACAAAACATTTCATGGATGAGAGAATTGTGGGTGTGTTCATGGTCCATCCACAGCTATAAAGAAGTTGAAGGGAGGGAAAACTTGATAAGCTGTCAGGTACTTCTCTTCTCTAGAAAATAAATAAATAAATAAATAAATAGATAGATAGATAAATACTGTAATAGTGAACAAATTCCTGTATACAAAGCCCCGATAACACCAATGTTCTGCCGTCACTAAACCCATCCACGCATCCATCCATAAACCTTCCATTGCTTCCTGCTTAGCTTAGTTTAATCCTGCAATCATGAAGCACCCAATAAAGAAGAGAAGCTAGACACTAGCTACTTAGTGTGGCTACATTGGATTCCACTGCAACTTGTGGGCAGGCTTTAATTAAAGAAAAAGGGAAGGGAGACGAAAACAGATAGATATGGTTTTATTATTTAGGAGGGGATAAGGGACACGGTTGGTGCAATGAATATAACATATCCAGAAGTCCCTCCTACAAGATTAGAAGCTTGGCCCACACCACTAAAAAAGCACATGGCCCCTCAGCTCCGAATGATCGACTGTCTTGATGAAAAGCATTTCCTTCTTCAGGATATATGCATATACTAGCCACCGGCCGAATGGTAGGGTAGACGTCCCTGCTTACTGCAACGATCGCCCATAATGAGGATAGCAAAACGATGCTTCACTTGTCTTTACTCCACCCACTCATATCATATGACCCTCCATATCACCTACTTTAAATAAGTCTGGTCTACATCTCAAACGCCGTCCTCATTTCACCATTTGGCACCCAGCTTCTTTAAATTTGATGCAACCTTGTACCATTTGACACTGTTACCGGTACTGTCTTTGTTGCAACTATTTATTTATACCGTGAATTAATACATGAGAAAAAAATTCCGGAGTACCTTTGCATTTTAATTCAAAAGCACATTAAAATGAAACATCAAGATGTGAATAAAATGATGTCAGATAAGAAGAAGCACACAGGAAAAAAAAATGGAGATCAGAATAAGTTTCTTACCATCTAAGCACATTTATGCTGCACTTGGTCAATTTACTGCCACGCATCTGCTTCAAGCTTACTTCACCGCACACGATCTTTGCTGGGAATGCCACAGTCACCCCATACATAATACGAACGCCAAGCTTTGTTTTCATCTCCACCACCAACTTGAGGTTCTTGTTCCGAAACTTGGATTTGAGCCTAGATCCCACAGTATTACCCACTATTATTCCCTTCACATTTGCCGACAACTTCACCACTGTTGAGTTCTTAGTTCCTTGCAGAAATCCTGGGAATGTGCCCGACCCCAGATCCACATTGCCATCAATGTCCACAGCAGAGAACATTGCCTCCCCTTGCTTGTACGAGTACTTAATCTTGCTGTTGGGGTTGGAGATCTGGACATCAGGACTGGAATTAAGCTTATGGTCGCAAAACCAGCTATGAATTTTGGGTTGAATTAATTATTGGATTCAAAATTGTAAAAACAAACAAATAACTAAAACCGACTAAATCTTCAGAAATTTAAGACTAACAAGACCAAGACAGTCTAACAATCCCTTTTCTTTTCTGGCCAAACTTCGTTTCCATTCATGAAGTTTTTTAGATAATTGTTCATGAAGCCGATCTTTTATAGCTCAATTTTTTAGAAAGTCAACCAACTGATTCACTTATTATACCCCTAGGGAAGATTATAAATGTTAGAGAAACTAGATCAATTTACGTGAGTTGCTTTGATGTTTCATGCGTCACTTGTGAAAACAATACATCAAGATCGAAAGCTTGACTCAAGCTCAAAACAGAGCAGCATAATATAGTTTGACAACCAATCAAGTCATTTTAGTTGAGAATGGATTTGAACTCAAATAAATAAATGGAAGATAATCTGAAGCACAAATTTGCATTGGAACTCATTTTGAAAAATCAATCCATCCAAGCACGGGCAAGAAAATAAAGACCTGAATACGTTGTTTTGTTTACACTCATACCTGTACACTGGCAGAGGTGGACGCATGTAGAAAGGTGCCGCCTGATTTTGCAGTAACCCCAAACTTTGCAATCTTCAGAGACTGGAGGTGGATAGATGGGACCTTTGGCTGGAAGATGAAGTAGAAGACAGCACCAGCGATTCCAACAATACACAATATAATGAGAAAAACAAGAAGGCAGCAGCAAAAACATCGGCCACAGCTACATTTGGAGCGACGATTAAGTTTCCTTGTACCCACTGGGCGGAATGATGGTGGGAGCGGCTTCCGCTGAGGGGGGCGTTGTGGCAGCCCGGCCTGGGCCGGCGTGGAGGGGTCTCGGTACCCAGGTGGCTTCTGCAGGACAGGCGCTCCTCCCGGTGGTGGTGGGACTCCCGCCATCCTCTCTTGCTCTCCTATCTGTGGAACTGTGAAGAATCGGGATTATCATCATTCAATGACACAAATCTGAAAAAAGGAAGAATCCCCGTTCTGCTTTATCTCCAAAGAGATCAAGGGAAGCCAGTGTCCAATTAATCCTCGAAAAAACGTTGAACTGAAGAAACATGGAATTGGATAGAAACATCGTAATTCACGAGAATGGTAGGTAAAGAAGGTACCAATGATCGAACCCTTTTTCTCTCTCGCCCACCCCAAACAATTCCACCGAAAGACACCATAAAAAACTCATCAACCACGGGCGCTAAGATCGAACCTTTTATCCGATGGAAATGCAAGCGGTGGAGATGAGGAAGGCCGGATGTATTCACGAGCTCCGGTAGGACGCAGGGACAACCTCGATCTCGAAATGGGTGTGTATCACCACCACCAATTCGTGTACCCTCTGAGGATTGAGCCGCAAATTGCCACCATCACCACCACCACCACCATTGCACAAGAGAGAGAGATTCTTTGTTCCTCTGTTTTGTGGGGTTGCAATTGTGGGGGAGGGGAGGGAGGCTGGGCAAGGGGATCAAATTGCCGAGGAGGGAAGGATGACGTGGAGGAATCTGATTGGTTGCCAGGTTAAATTTATTTATTTATATAAAAATAAAAGGTGGCATTTCACAATCACTTTGTAAGTAGCAGATCCCCATCCATCAATAATGAAGAAATGGATTAAAATATCTTTGGCTTACATTCGTAATTGATCATGGATGATCGATTACGTGTAATAATTTAGTTAATCAGAAATAACATTTTAAATTCAAATTTCACTGGGACCTCTCATCAAAGACAGAGAGAGGTGGAAGGTCCCTTTTCCTTCCACTTCTGCAAATATTTTATGCTGGGGACGCAGCAAAGTTAGTTTTTTTTTGATGATGATGATCAATGAAAGCACTATTTTAAAGCAGACCTTGCTATTTGAAAAGGCAACAAATTCATGTCTAGAGATCTATCTATGGTTCTGCCTGTGCTTAATGTAGAGAGTGCTGCTTGGAATGAATCTCTGAACCAAGGCAGGAGTTTAACAGTGATGTGTGTACTGAGCCGATTGGAATAAGCATGTATTGCCATTCCAAGCTTCCATCAAATGACTCTGTTTCCATCATTGTAACATTTGTAAGTAAGCATCTGGTATTTTTCAAGTCCAATTCCACAAGTATTTTTCATGAATAGCCACATGCAACATGACAATAATTTAAGGCTGACAGTTCAGACTTCACCTGGAAATAGAGGAGAACATGATGGCCAGCTAATATCACACACGAGCTGGAGATGAAGATGATGCACACCAAGACAGGTGAGACGTCATTTTGTCAAAGAGGGCTCAGTTGAGAGAGAGGAGGGGGCTCCTTCCATTGGCAGCATCTGCACGCTTGACACTTCTGGCCTGGCCTCCGGTGATGGACAATCTTCACCGTCGAGCCTTCTCACGTCCTCGATCATGTTCACCACCTCCGTAATCTTGGGCCTCTGGTCCGGGAAACTCACAACACAATTCATGGCTATTCGAAGAAGCTCCACCATCTCCTCCTCAATGTTTGGGGTCCTCAAGAGCTCCTCGTCGAACACTTCTGCTGTCCATTCCTCTCTAACCACCGATTGGACCCACCTTACCAAGTGGAAGACGTCGTCGCCACCTCCCCTCACCTCAATCGGAGACTTCCCCGTTAGAAGCTCAAGCAACACCACGCCAAAACTGTAAACGTCAGACGTCTGGGTCACTTTGTGCGTGCCAACGACTTCAGGAGCTCGATAGCCCATGGTCCGAGATACACCTGCAGCTGTACGATTCACCAACGATGCGATGCCCAGATCCGACACGCAGCCATACAAATCCATGTTAAGGAAGATGTTGGATGACTTGATGTTTCCATGAACTAGTTTCCCACCACATTCCGAATGGATGTGTGCGATGCCTCGTGCAGCTCCAACGGCAATTCGGAGCCTGGTTTCCCAGTTCAAGGGAGTCCAGCTTTCTCCTCCTTTCCCTGCAGAATGACACGGTAAATACATAACAAAAATAATCAAGGAGGGGAAACAACTTACAACACTCCTGACATGGATTAACAATCATATGGAAGTGATTTTGGATTGTAACCTTACTGGCAAGTTTGATAAATTGAGAATGCATCAAGTTAAAACGATCACATGAAATGACTTCGAATCGAATTTTCCAACAAACAGATGTTACATAAAATTTTAGATCCTGTGCAATGCTGAACACAATCCAACCATCTAATGTAGCGACATAAAGAAAACCATCTGTTCTACCACTCACTGTCGGTGGCTGAAACTTTTAGTTGCATCAAATTAAGAACTTAAAATGTTGTTCTTGAATAGAAAAATAGACTAATTCCTCCTAACGAATTTTACACCACTAATTCTCATGACCACGATATCAAATGATTAGGAAATGAATACACTATGGTTTTTTGTTTACATGCCTTCAGAAACATTCCTAATATCATGTATATATATCATTTTCTATGCATTCGGAATTTTACATTGTCTTGTACATCTTCAACAAAGAAAACCTCAGCTTCTATACTCCTTTGGTTAACCGACGTTAATGAATAAATGTTTTACCCGTTAACAGGGATTGAAATCTAATATAATAGACAATAAACGTTCTCCCATATCTCTTCTCATCCTAAGGTACACCGTTGATAAAATGTGAAGAAAAAAGGAATGATGAAGCAGCCCTACATGTACTTCCCTTCCATTTAATCTGGAATATCAGGACATTTTTTTGCAATGGTATTAATAATTAGCCTGAAAACCACAGATTGCAGGTGGGTGTGAAAAAAAGGATCTACAGAACCAAATCTACAAGGTTAAAGATCTTCCTACGCAAAAAAGTTAAAAGGATTACTTTTAATATCAGCATTCAGGATAAATCCAACTACATTTTTTTGACCTTAGTAATGTTTTTGGTGGATTCGAACATGGGATCCTTTCACTTATGGGTATGCTCGGTTGTCCATAATCTACACATAATGTAATGTAATTAAACTATATCCTTTGATTAGATTACAATCTTTGAATTTTTATAGTTATGAACTTTAAAATCTGTTTATAAACAATTAATTTCATTGAAATATCACTTTAACTAATTAAATACAAACTTAAATGGTAAAATATAAGATTATGGTCAACTAAATGGGATCTAAGAATCTTATAAAATTGAGGAAACACCAACCACACTACCCACTGTTAGATAAATTCGTCTATGTTACAATGGCATCTAAATAGACCTTTTGGATGCAACTAAAGAAGAACACCAAACAAACAATATTATTATCCTTATTTCAAGAATAGAATGACCCCATCTTTCTCATAAAAAATGTGAGTAGTAGGCATAAGTATAATGCATGAAACAAATGTAAAATTCTACATTAAGAAGTATGATGGTTACCATGTATGAGAGAATGAACACTCCCCAAGCTGTGGTAATCATAGACCATGAGCTTCTCATCCTTGGAATAGTAATATGCTCTCAGCTCTACCAAATTCTCATGCTTGATCTTCCCCACCAATCCCATCTGCTGCTCAAACTCCCTCTTCCCCACACCGACATCCTTCACCCTCTTGACAACGACCACCGAGGAATCCTCCAAGACCGCCTTGTATGCCATCCCATAAGTCCCCTTGCCAAGCACCTCTGCTGAAGCTCTGAGAAGTTCCTCTAGATCAAACGTCAAGGTGCATCCCTCAAAGAATACGAGTTTGTTCTCCTTCTGGCCGATGGAAACCGCCTTTTCTAACGACCGCAGGTCTCCCTTGGCCAGCTTCTCAGACACCACATCTTTGTGTTTCCTCTTGAAGAAGCACAGTGCCAACAGAAGCAAAATGACAAGCAGTACAAGAGCACACCCCCCTGCTATGATGCCTAGAACAAGAGATTGTTTAAGCTTCCTTCTCGAACCGGTGGAATTCGGAGGAGCCAAGTTGGAAATACCAGGGGAAGGACCTGCGGTGGAAAGGGAATTGCCGGAAAACGACGGGCTAGGGAACCTCAGTAATGACTTGGGAACAGGTCCTTCGAGGTGGTTGTTGGATAAATCAAGTGATGCAAGAGTGGGAATGTCGATGTCGGGGATGTTCCCAGACATCAAATTGTTGGAAAGATTCAATGTGGAGAGGTGGTCGAGATCGGAGATCGAAGAAGGGATGCTCCCATTGAAGGAGTTGGAAGAGAGATCCAAATTTGTCAAGTTCCTCCACACGGAGAGGTCGTCGGCGGGCAATGGACCAGAGAAGTGGTTCAGCTGGAGATGAAGATTGGTAAGCGACGGCAACCTCTTTATGTCGGGGGGAAACGATCCGGACAAGGTGTTGGAGTGGAGGTCGAGCGTTCTGAGGGCGGAGAGCCGGCCGAGAGTGTCGGGAGGTACGCTACCGTTCAACCTCATGTTGGGAAGACTCACGCCGACAATGCGCGATCCGTCGGCATTGCAGGTGACTCCAATCCACGACTGGCAGACGGAGGTGAAAGGGTACCAGTTGAGAGCCCCGTTCCAGTGGGGGACATTGGCGATGAAATCAACCAGAGCCTCCCTGTCTTCCCACAGCCCTGCGAATCCACGGTCGACCGCCGAAAACCCTACCACAAGAGCCACACACATCCACACCTCCATCCTCAAGACCGGAACTTCAGCCCACCTGGAAGAAAGCAAGGCAAAATCTGAAACGGCCCACTTTTAAAACCCAAGAAAAATCACATCTTTACCCTCCCCCAAGAAAAAAAAAAAAAAAACGCTCTTTTTCCCCCCAAACGATGGAGAGATAACGGGTGCACCAGAAGGGAGGACGCAGCTTTCACAGAGATGCCGACGCCGTCTCCCGTCTCCGTGGCCACATAATGATCTGTGGTAGATCGCAGGGGGGAAACAACAAGATCAAGCATTGATGACGGAACCACCACCAGTACACACCACCGCCATCTTGTCCAGCCTCCGCCAGGCAAAGCACAGAGAAACCACGAGACCCATGCCTGGCACGTGGGTGGGCTCCGAAGCTCGAGGCTTCCGGATAGGTCTTCGGTTCCGATTTCCGTATGGGAGGGAGACTCTGAGGAGGTGAGTAGTGAGAAGGACGATGCGGTAGGCGAGCGCAAATTTACATACACATGGAGGGAGCTTGCAGGGAAGAGAAAGCACTGAGATTGGTCAAACCACGCGTGCTCAGAGTTTCAGAAGCAGAAGAAGCAGCGGCAGCTGGCTCGAGTGTTCGTCACAGATCATGGATTAAAATATTTATGAAAAACGTAAAAGAAATTTAATAATTTATTTTACAGTTTATTTAATAAATTATTTCTTTATAACTTATTTATCAAGTTATTTTTAGTAAATGTCTGTTTAGTAAAAGATTCGAAACGAAACTTGAAATTTATTTTTTTTACATTTATTAAAATTTAAAGTTTAATAAAAAATTACAAATACCAATATTTTTAACAATTTATAATACTTTTTTTTTACAGTGCAACGACTCCAAAACAATACCTAATTTTTCTCCTTTATAACATTAAATTGACGTGCCTGTCCAACCGTTACGATCGATTTGCCGGCTTTTTGATTACTCCCAGGGTCTATATTGTAATATTGCAACGTAAATCATGTACATGTGGCAACATTCTATTGGTCGCCACACACTCGTCATCATGCGTAACTTTAATCAAAACATGTGCTTAATTACTCAGCTAATCTGTGAGTAAAACACATCAAATTCTTTGAAAAACACGTGATTCAATGTTAAGATTGATTATCAAAAAAAGTCTTGAGCTTAATTTGATTATAACCGTGACAATGAATTTAAATGATTGTTACTTAGCGGTCTTACAAAATATTTTTAATCAAAAAAGAAAGATTAAAATGATACGTAAAAAGGTGACGATACTCGTAGTTTATTTATATTGGGGCCAGAATGTAAGAAATTATCGTTTTAAATAATAAAAAAGTGTTATTTGCATAAAGTAAAAGAAAGGGGTTGAGATGCAATTTAACCAACAGAAAAACAAAAAATTCACAATATCGGAAAAAATCCTCCTGCGAGATCTCGCGATATACTCCTCTTCGCCTACCCCCTTCTCTCTCTATCTCTCTCTCTCTCGTCTTCTGCCTTTTCCAGCCCTTATGTTCAAGTGGCAAGGCGATAAATTCGGTCGGGGGATGTATTATTGATCGCTTCCAGTTCCGTCCTAACTCCTACTGGTTCGGAAAATCTCGGAGGGCTTCTCTCCCCTCTCGCTCTTCTCCTCCGTCCGTTGAAAAGCGCAAACATTTCGTCGAGAAAAACGCCCAAATCTCTCGTGCACCCGCCAACCGACAAAACCCAAGTTAGTTCTCTTCATTGGCCTATTTCTACTTTTCTGTTCTGCTGCTGCTTCTTCTGGAATGGATGTTTTGACGTCTCAGTTCGATGTCTGTGACCTGACGACTGTGAAACTATGATTTTGGGCTCGTGCGTGCGTGAGGATTCGTGGGTTGGGGGAGGTTGGGTGAAGGCAGTGTCAAGGAGGGAGCTTTGTGTCGTTTGCGGTGTTTTCTATTTTGGAGATGTTCTCTTCTGTGGCAGCAGCAGCAGTAGCAGTATTTTGTTGTTGTGGATTTGTGCGTTGTAGCTTGAGTAGCTGGAACGTGATGGAAAGATTCTATCTTTCTTATGCCCATGGGCAGTTTTGGACTGTGGTTTTTTCACTTGGTTGTCTTTGGAGATTGGTTGTTCCAGTTGCAAAGGTGGGTGCTCTCTCGCTTGCAGTTGTTTATGATTCTTTCGGAGGCTTTTCTCGATTCTCTTTGATAAGGATCTGCGGGTATTGGTTGGTTTGCGCAAATTAAGGAGAAAATGTTCCTAAAGAGGGAGCTTGCTGTGCCGTTCTCTTTACGACGTAGTCGGTGTGATAGGACCATGATACAGGTCTACGAGTGGAGTATGTAGGCAAAAGAATTGTTCCGTGATCGATATTAATAATACTCATGGTCATACATTTTGTTGTTCAGCAATGGCTTGACCTTATCGAGTCTGAATCTATGACCTGAAGATCTTTAAATATAATCTAGGTTGCTGGAAAATGAGAATATCATCCATATACCTAGAGCGCAGCCACCCTGTTCCTGGAAAAATAGAATTCTTTGACTTATTAAGTAGGAAGATCTCACTCGAGAGTTAACAAGCTAGTCTCACTCAAGAAGCTAATAATTCTCTCTTATCTGTAAGTTGGATTGAGGGGTGTTGTAGAGAAACATAAGCAGTACACGGTTAGAGAGTAGTTTTATTATTTTTGGTAGGGCTTCGGATCTAAGGTTTGATGATAAGCAATTGCAGTTGACTCTAAATCTGACTTTCCATACGCCCCTGTTTTTTCATGTAAATTGTTTCACATATGGGACAGGCTTTTCAGGGTAAATTTCTGATATAATTAGTTGTCTTGGAGATGGGAAAGCGGCTTGATTCAGTCGATGAGAAATCCTGAAATTATGATGATCTTTGGCTGATTGAATACTGAATCTCCGTTGGAAAATTTTATAGAACAGAATGAAGCATGCCAAAGATACACTTTCTGAATCCAGATATGCATGGCAGAGTATAGTGCTCCAATTATCTTTTAATAAAGAGGCTCCCTTTTTATACAGTGGAGAGTTCAACAACTATGGCAGAAAATTTGATTCTCTAGCGAGTCATCAGTGTAACTGTATAGAAAATGCTTTAAGTTGCAATTTTTATGAATTTTATGTTCCTCAGAGTTTAATTATTTCTCTGCATCCAGATAGTTCAATAAATATTTAAAGAATAATTAGTTCCCTTGAGCTCAATAGGATCTACTGTGAGAGAAAATGTGTGAAAGTATCGAAATCATCACATTTTCAATTAAATCCTTTTGTGGCCTATCTGTTTTTTCAGAACAAAGTGATTGATGGAGCTGCTGTTAAGTGACTTGTTACCCCCAAATCCGTAGATGATTTTAGACTAACGTATGCAGCACGTATCTTGGATCATGTGGAAATTCTGGTTTTCCATTTAATAAAACTTAAGCACTGGTCTTGGATCAGAATTGAAGCAATGACTCCAACTATGCTACAAAGGCCCACCTTTTTTTATGCTCTGATAGTTTCCCCGAAGTTATTGCCTGTAGGTTACTAGTTCATTCTTCAACATACATATGGTCAAAGATTATACTTCACCTCCTATTGCCTTTTGGGGTGGAGGTGTCCTCTCTTTTTTTGGTAAACATTGAATGGCGAAAATGTAGTGAAACTTGCAAACAGTACTAAATAACCTCCCTTGATTTTCTCAAGTCAAAAGGCTCTTTACAGAACACTAAACTTATAGTTTTAATTTCTTAGGATATGGTATTAATGTAGCTTATAGAGTAAAGATATGATGTAGTGCAGACAAATAACCTGAGACATGAACTGACGATAAGAATCTCTGAATTAGTGTAGAATGCTCTGGTTTCTGCAATGTTCCTCGATTTTGATTTTTTTTTTTTTCTATCATCCATGATTCCAATCTTTATGTACTCTTTACAGTGGTCCGGGAGCGGGATGTATGCTGGGAATACTGTGAGAAATTAGAAGGAAACAAAGTAAGATGCAATTTCTGCCAGAAAGTCCTGAATGGTGGAATAAGCAGATTGAAGCACCATTTGTCTCGGTTGCCTAGTAAGGGTGTTCATCCGTGTGCCAATGTAAGCAATGATATCACAGAAAGGGTGAAAGAAATCATAGCATCAAAGGAGGAAGGAAAAGAAAGCGCAACTGCAAAAAAGCAACTTCTTACAGAAGCGAAGTCTCCTTCAAATGTTATTCCAAATAGAGTTATTATGCCTGTATCACTTGGATCTCCATTGCCAAAGCTTTTCCCAAGCAGCACCATACTGAAGCTACCTCAGCCTTCATTGGATGTCGAGAGATGTATTGCTGAATTCTTCTTTGAAAATAAGTTGGACTTCAGTGTTGCAAATTCCACCTCCTATCAGTTAATGTTAGAGGCAGTTGGTGGCCCCGGATTCAGGGGTCCATCATCAGAAGCTTTGAGGACGACATGGTTGCAAACACTTAAATCTGAAGTGAACCAGAAAATCAAGGAAATAGAAAAAGAGTGGATTTCCACAGGGTGCACTATCATAGCAGATACACGAACATACAACAAATCAAGATCCTCGATAAACTTCTTTGTGTCCTCTCCTTCTGGTACTTTCTTTCACAAAACTGTTGATATACCTCCGTATTCTAAAAACACCAAGTCCCTATTTGATGTGTTTAACTCAATTATTCAAGAGTGGGGATCCGAAAATGTTGTTCAGGTGATCGTGGATAATGCTATGAACTACGTCACGGTGGGAAACCAAATCATGAATAACTACAGCACAATTTACTGGTCACCTTGTGCTTCATACTGCCTGAACCAAATATTGGAAGATATCTCTGAGATTGATTGGGTGGCCAGATGTATCTTCCAAGCACAGTCGATCACAAAGTTTATTTACAATCACACTTGGGTCCTTGATCTGATGCGAAAATTCACCAATGGTCAGGACATTGTCCGTACAAGTATATCAAAATCTGCTTCAAGTTTTCTTTCCTTGCAATCCATCCTAAGGCAGAAACAACGGCTGAAGCATATGTTCAACAGTCCAGAATATTCATCTTCATCGTATGCCAACAGGCCTCATAGCTCAGCATGCGTTGAATGTCTTGAGGACAATGAATTCTGGAGAGCAGTTGAAGAAGTAGCAGCTGTCTGTGAACCATTACTGAAGGTCCTCAGGGATGCTTCGGAAGGGAAACCAGCAGTTGGGTCCATCTATGAGTCAATGACTAGAGCCAAGGAATCCATACGAACATACTATATAATGGATGAAAACAAGTGCAAGGTATTTCTTGATATTGTGGACAGGAGGTGGCAGACTCAGCTTCATTCAGCTCTTCATGCAGCAGGAGCTTTTCTGAACCCCAGCATACAGTACAATCCTGAAGTCAAATTTCTTGGAATGGTTAAGGAAGAATTTTTCACTGTCCTCGAAAAACTACTGCCAACAACCGAGCTGAGACAAAATATAACAGAACAGATTGGCATATTTAGAAAATCTCAGGGGATGTTTGGTTCTAACCTTGCTAGGGAAGCACGTCACACAGCATCCCCAGGTTATTACTCTCTTTTACATTACAAACAGAGTTTGCTCCTTCTTGATCAACTCATGTGATGCTCTGATGCTACTGTTTGTTGTTATAGGAATCTGGTGGGAACAGTATGGCGATTCTGCACCAGGGTTGCAGCGCGTTGCGGTAAGAATACTAAACCAAGTCTGTAGTACTTCTATCTTTGAGAAAAACTGTAGTTCCTATCAACAGATTCATTCTGAAAGACACAATAAGCTTGACAGAGAGACACTTGATGATCTTCTCTATGTACACTATAATCTCAAGCTCCAAGCAAAGGGAAAAACAATGGATGTAGATCCGATTGCACTCGACGAAATAGATATGACTTCTGAGTGGGTGGAGGAGGCAGAAGCTTCTGCCCCTGCCCAATGGCTTGATCGATTTAGTTCCACCTTGGATGGTGGGGACTTAAATACAAGACAATTTACCTCTATCTTCACCACAAATGACCATCTATTCGGCCTGTGAACTTGAATTATAATGCGTTTTACAGGCAGATGTAGTGCGTTTACCTCGTGGCTCCTTTGTATTTGTTCTTGCATGTTTTGATTGCATGAATTTGCATACTTGTTTCCGCGTCGAGGAGCTGTTTTATCTAACATTCTTTGGAATGGTCTTTCACACGGTGGATGAATGCCAGTTTCTGGATTTTGAACGTAAGAAAAGAAATCACTCCGTCAAAATCATCTATTTTCAAGTCAAATGTACATTAATCTTTTCTCAACCGACAGTTGCACTTGGCATCTTTAAGTTTTCGTGTGATAAAAATTCTGCAGATTGCACAAAAACTGCAAGGCTTGTGCCTAATCCGTTTTAACTTCCATCAAGAATTTAGCATCGCCACAAATTATCAGCTGCGTGAGAGAATGCAAGGTCAATTTCTATCAAACCATGTTGCTCAAAAAGCCAGTTCTGTGAAGAATTTTCATCCTACAAAAATCTGGAGAAAAAGGGGAGAGCATCGTTCGCTAACTTTTTGTTGTTTCGGCCAGTGCAGTGTGAGTTGTGACCAAATGTCATCATCGCCTGCAAATGTTTCGAGCCTTCTCATGATTTTTTCTTTGGTATTGATAGTGTTTTTTACCTGATCTTCAACCAAAAAGCCTTCTCCTCTTGCAGGCGTTACGAGAGAAAGAAAGATCAACAGCGGCAACCAACACATTTATAAGAAAATCAGGAATACATTTCAGCAGCTTGCCACAATTGAAGCTCTAAGACATTGGAGAAGCGTTTCATGCACCTTCATGTCTGATGCAGCTTCCATTGTGACACTGAATTTTCAAATATTAGACTCTAGATACGCTCTAACACTGGCTACACACCAAGTCCTGTGGTTTTTTGATACTGCGACGAATATGCAAACCAACCCATCTTCTTAAGGTTGGTTCCTTGGAGGGGGGTGAAGTAAATCACAGCAGAAGCTGGAAGGAACAACAGAGAGCTCCAACTTCGCTGTCCATTCCTCACCAAGTTTTAGGTTGATGGGTCTCTCAATGGCCGCGGCATCAACGCAAACCATCTGTTTATACTCCTCGTCCCCAAGGTCCACCATAGATTTGGATTTCTTTTCCCAAGGATTCCAAACGACTGCAGCCCACACACGTACGTCACAGAAAATAAAAAATTGTTACAAAGGACGTTGATGCTTGACGATGCTCGAACAGCATGGTAATCAAAAATGAGACATCTATCATTGCCATGTACAAGTAAAGAACAAGTTATAAGATACCCATTTGAAATTTTACCCTGATAGTTTGAACTTGTTAAATCAGAGCATCATTGGTTCTGCCTAATTAAATTAGTCTGAGATAAAGGATCGTGGGAAAACGGTAGGTTTTCGGTTATCATTCTTACCAACGTCTGGCAGTCCACCTTTGCGCATGACAATTGTGCGCTTCCTTTCGTGGTCGAGCACTGCAATTGTATTTGGAGAACTGAGATAAACTCTGTCAACCTGCATGCCAAAGATAAATGCTTTAGCACTGTCGTCATGTAACCATGATACATGTTGTTTTATGGGCCTTAACCGCTAATCATGTTTGGCAGCCATACTGGACAACGCAGTCATTGTTGAAGATGCAGAACACGTTAGTTACCTCTGACTCAAAGGTGATGGAATCTCCTTGCTCTGTGAATCGTTCTTGCTTACAGAGATTATCCAGGTAGTCGAGTGTCTCTAATCCCTCAATCCTCACTTCACTGCAGAGAATAATTAAGGCCATGTAAACAGCTCATTCAGTGTGGGCCATGCAACTTAAGTCTATCTAAACGCAAGTACCCTAAATCATCAGAAAAAGCCTTAGACGTTGAACTAAAATGCTAATGGTAAATTAAAGATGGTAACAGCTTGGTTGATATGCTGAGAAATTCACAACTTTTATGGAAAATTTCATCAACACAGTTTCTATGACATTGATAAGCACATTATTCCTTTTTTATTTGTAACTCTTATGTGCTGATTTTCCAATGTGTTTTGTCTCGTTTCTTATTTTAAATCCCAATATGATTTCTGGGAGACGCCCAATAATCTGTTTGGATCGGATCACTTAGGGGTAAACACTGCTGACAGACTTTAAACAAAGTCTGAGCAACAATGTTGACCACAATGGAAACAGTTCCTTTTTTGTTTTGTACATAGAAGATAGAACAAAAGAATGCAGTTCAAATGAGACTGAGCCTATTTGTGTCTGCCTTTGGAGTTGGACATCTTTCGAATAAGTTGCAACTTCTTATAAGTGACTTAAAATGAGATATGAGCATTCAACTTCTGAGACAAGTTCCATATTCTAAAATCTTAATTCCTGGATTCATTTCTCAACATCTCCTGAAAATGGGTTCAATCGATTCATAGAAAACGAGCTTATTTTTATATTTTCCCAAGTCTGTTTTGTATTTATTTTTTACCAAATAAACTTAATGGTACTTATAAAGCATGCCATTATGGTGGGGCTTCATCAAGCAAGGTATTCTAATCAAGAGTCAAATCCAGAATCTTTGCAATCCTCTTTTTATCAAAAGAACTTCTAGATATCAATCCAAGAAACTTCTACACATGGTTCCAACAAGTTAATTATTGCTGTTTTATTCAGAAGCTAATTCCAAACTGGATCTTAAACATTGCCATACAACATCAGATACATCATGCGCTGTTGAAGTTTTATCATCATTAGAAATGATTCCCCACTAAACAAATGACAACAGTTAACTGTCTAGTTGAATAAATATTTTATTATGTTTTCTTGGGAAAGATACGCATGTAACATATAATTTCAAATGGTAAAGGTTCTTACCTGATGTCAGAAACAGAGAGATATGTGTGGTATGCAAATGAGAAGCTAAATGGCTTCCCGTTAATGTTTCTAACACGTGATGTCATGGAGAGGTTCCCATCCAGAGAAAGTGATATTCTGAGGCGCAACTCAAAACTGAAAAGTTGGAAAGTTTATAGTTTTTACACACAATAATCATGGAATAAATATAAGCCGGTATGATGCATTAGGAACAGTCTCAATCAGTACTAATGCCTCTCATCATATGTGCGGTACACTCTTAAAAACTGATAGAAAACTAGAAAAGACGTATAGCAAGATTAGAGTTCTGTTTCATAGTGATCCAGGAATTGGATGGGATGATTTCAATAACTGTAAGGCATGTACCAGTGAGGCCAGCACTTAAGATCATCTTCAGTAGGTTTCAGCAGCAAGTTAACAGAAATCTCGCCATTGCTGTCCTTGGACTGAATACACGAAGGATCATCATCTATCTTCCAAATTTTATTCCTTGTGAATCCATGTTGCTCTAGTGAACCACACTTTCCAAACTTCACAAGTTCAAATGGGAGTAAAAGCAATTAGCCAAAGAGAACTGCAAACTATATTTTACATAAAAACACACATGGATAGAGAAAAGACCTGTGGAAAACAAATGGGAATGCCTCCATGCATTACCTTTGGTGGCTTAAAAGCAGCCTGATCAAGAAAGCAATACAACAGGTGAATTTCATCCATGACTAATGACATGGTGACAGTAGCTTTTTTCAGGTAGAATGGCATAAAAAGTGCAACTTTTCAATCCAGAATGGATACCATCACTAATACCGGTAGAAACTTCAAAAAGCTGATCATGCTTATAAGCAAGGAAAAGAAAAATCCGGCATCAAGCATCAGAAGCATAACAAAGAAGGGAACATCTAAGAAATAAACATTCAGTACCGCCTTGCTACTACTGAACAAGAGCTCTTCACCCTTTTCATTCCTCCATGAGACAACCTGTCCTCCATGCAAGCTAATCTGAGTTGACAACAAAAAAAATTCCCTGTAAGCATAATTTCAAAGCATATACAGTAGTGCAAAAATCACAATTATGTGGTAGGTACTCTGGTTATCCAAAATTCAGCAATTTTTTCTGACCATTAATAAGAAAAAAAAAAAAACCAAGGATGAATAATTTAGTACCCGAGCAGAAGCTCCCCGGGGCACTCTGAGTATGACCTGCTCTATTCCATTCCAGTCCTTTGTGATTTCATATGCCAATCTCTGGTCCCAAACAGCTGCAGACTGACCCATCTTAAAGGCTAAACTAACAAGGTGAATGGACAGGTCCGTTCTTTCTTTGATGAAACTCCTAAATCCCTGAACAAATCTTGCCAGTGCCAGAGGGTAAAAAGAAACTACCACAGATGAAAGGGTACAGCTACCGTAATAAATAGGTGGGTGGGTGTCTGAACTCTGAGCAACACTTTTCCTGTGACTTCATGCAGATTATCACGGGGAGGGTCACGTCTAACAACTACAAATCCTTCACACAACAATCAACCAAAAAGGTGTCACGAGAACAAAACCTATTTGTTTAAGAGCTGAAACTATGCCAACCATATCAAGGAAGAAGACTGGTCTCAACGTGTGGAAAGGGAAAAAATACAAAACACCGAAAGGACACGTCTCATCAAATGTCACCAACACATGGGATTCATGAATAAAAACTTCATACCCCACGTATTTACACCAAAGTTATAATCCCAAGATTACAAAGAAAAGTAAGAAGTTGCTAGACAACCCTTGAGACTAGCAGCCACACAGTTATCAAAGATCACAATACCGATTAGCCAAATGGATTGCATTGAACAAGAAAATAGCAATGCAACAACCAGAGGAGAAGGCCAAAAAGGAGGTAAATCCGCACAAGTTAAATGCAGATGTTAGATATAGAGCAAAGAAAGAGCTTTCAAGAGACCTTAGGATGAAAAAGAAAAACGAGCTGAAAACATCGAAAGAATTAAATTTGCTGCACAACCCACACGAGGGAACAAACAGAGTCACAAATTTCTACTGGAACTTCCCCCAGCTCAAACTATAAATCTCACAAGAGAGAGAGAGAGAGAGAGAGAGAGAGAGAGAACATGTAATCCCAAGGTAGACGAAGAAAAGGTCCAGATCTAAATCCTTAATAAACGTTAGGAAAATACCACCCTCGTACCTGCCCATCCCATTTCCCAACAAGACCTGATTTCACAAGCTAGCCAGCCCATGATCCAAGGCATGATACATATGTTGCTGCTTCCTAGCGGTAACCTTGGGAAATGGGTCGTGGCAGTTGTCACCACATGTGCAAAAGACAAAAGCCGAAAGGGAAGGGACTTTAAATTTAAGTGGTAGGATTCATGTAATTTTGACCTAACCGTTGAAGACCTTGAAGGGGGAAAGCGAGGGCTTTCCGTTTTGGAGAATGGATCATGCAAGATGTGAGCCGAACGTCAATGGCAAGGCCGAAAGGTAGGGTTTTGGTTAGGAAGATGGGAGGGTTCTGGGGTTTCCTCCTCCTCCTCCTCCTCCTCCCCCCTTCCCCCACCTAACCTCCGCTGGGTCCTGTAAAGGTAAAGAAGAAATGGGTTCATCGGTGACACGGAGATGCGTCAGCCATGATTCAAACGGTCAAGATTCAAACTTTTCCGCTCTGTCATTTTTCCATTTGTCTTCTCCTCGCTTCCCGCGATCCGAAGGAAACAACAAAAGGCAAAGAAGAGGTAGAAGCGTAACTGCAACCGGAGGAATGGGCTCGTTCCATTGATGGCCCGATGCCACTTGCTTGCTGTTTCTGCGACGGTGAAGAAAGTCACAAGGTGGTCGGCAGAGGAAGGCCACCGTCAAAATCACGTGGTGGGCGGCGCAGGGAATTCTGGATTGCTGTCTGCTTGATGTGGACCAGGAATCCCGTGACAGTCCAACTCCATCGATTCAGTCAACATCAGATTTTTTGTTTTCGCAAAAAAAAAAAGATTAGATTTTTGATAATTTTTTTATTATTAATTTTAAAATAACAAAAATTATGTGATTTTAGGTTATCATATAAAATATATATTTAGAATCTTTCCTTGTTCCGTTTCGATTTTAAAATCGATTTTTCTTATTAAAATAAAATTATGTGAAATCTTGAGAAATCGCAGGCATTATTTGAAATCTTCTCACTTCCTAAAATCTTTAGAATAATTCTCTCAGAATTGTAATTGCGCAAAATCCAAAATTTCTAAATGAAGTCTTGCTAATTATTTGCTTGTCATCGGAAGTTGATATTTGTTTACACATCCTTAACAACAACAAAAAAAATCTTTGTTTTGCTTTGATATTCTTATAGTTATCTTGATGTATTAATCTCACTTTTACCGATCTGCATGCATTTTGTTACTTGGGTAGGAGGGATTAAAAAGGCACATCACCAAAATCTGCAATAAATAGAAAATTATTGTTGATATTTCAAAAAAATACACATCAAAAGTTACCCCTTCAAGGTTGAATCTATTTATTAAAATTTAATATATTTTACCAGTTTTATCCCCTCGAAAGTTGTTGAGTTTTTGGCCATTTAGGCAATAAATTTTTTATCTAATGGTTAATATACTCTTCTTGTTCAAGAAACAATATTCTCTTCTTATTTTCGTAGGTAACGATGGTGCTTTTTGCCTGATTTAGTTCAATCCTAAGACCTCATTTCTTAAAATAGAGTGGACAACTAATTTGCTTAACACACTCTTTCTTTTCATTCTGAAGATATGGTTGTACGAAAAAAATAGAATAAATGATATGCAAGTAAACTTTTGAAAATGACAATATTAGGGTTTTGCATTTATCATCAATTTCAATGATTCATGTGTATGATAAATTAGGCTACCAATTTTTCTTGCAGGTATATTCTATTTCACGTAAGTTTAAACTTTAGAAAATGACAGAAAACATCGAAAAATAAAATGATGAGAGATTTTTTGTCATTTTTTAGACATTTGTATGTCTAATGGATTTTCAAAGAATTTCGTCATTTTTCTCTCATATATAAGAAAAATTTTCTTTTATTTTTTTGATCTATTGATCTTTGAAATTAACGTAAAATAAAGAAATAGAAAAAGTAAATTATCATAGAAGATCTATTTATGCTATCTAAAAAGTTAGAAAAGTCAATAAATAAAAAGTAAGAAAAGTTAAGAATCAGAAAGTTAAAAAAATTAAGAATTAGAATGTTAGAAAGTAAAATTTAAAGGTGTTTAGTTATTTACAAAAAGTTAGAAAAATTATATAGTTATTGAAATTTTAATATTATAAATAAAAAAATAATATTAAATAAATAAAAATATTTGTAATTTTAATATTATAAAATAAAATTAAATAATATTAACAATAATAAAATGATTAATATTTTATTAATAATAATATAATATTAAAATAATTAATTAAATAAAAAATATTAACAACATATACTTTAATTATATTAACAATAATAAAACAATATATTATATAAATATACTTTAATTATATTAAAGTATATACAAGGTAATTTTAATTAAAATAATAATATATTATACAAAGTAATAATTAAAATAATATAATACTTTAATTAAATAAAATAATATATTATATTAATATGTTATACTTTAATTATATTAATAATATATACATTAATTATAATTAATTTTAAATAATAAAATAATTAATTTTTCCTTCCATAAATATTTCATCATTTTCTTTAAGTTATTTTCTAGATGTAAAAACAACCTCTAAAGAGTAGACGGTGAAAAGATCACTTCTTACTTAAGTACATAAGATGGTGTCAATTTTGAGTTGATAATTATGATTATCTACACGCATTTAATGGATTTTTTCCTGGCAAGTAGAAAATTTACGTTGGAAGTTATGAAAATTACATAAAACATGGTTGATAAGAGGAAATTCACATATTGAGCTATGATTCTTATTTTTTCACACATCCTTTATTTCTTAGTGTTATGATTTGATTATTGTTTAACACAAAAATTAAAATTACATGTTGTTATGAAATGAAAAGAAAAAAATAATAATAATAATAATTAAGAAAAGACGAAGGCGGCAAGCACGCAAAAGGGCATCCTGTCCGTTACCACAAACAAGCTCCATGCGCATACCAAATTAGCGGCATTCGAAAAAAGAAGGAAGACGAAGAGATGGATGTTGGAGGAGGTTCTATAAGAGGAGTGAGTAGGGCACACACCAAGAGCTCTCTCGCAACCACCACAGCAGGTACAGTCCTTCGTCTCCTCGCCCACCTCCTCTTCTCCCACATACGAAGATCAAGGACGTCCTTGAGAGGATTTTCGAGTAGGGTCGGGAAAGTCCTCCACCTTTGTTGCTGCTCGGATCTGCAAGGAGTGGCCTGCACGGCTTGTTCATGAGGTGCATAGCCACAATCCTCGCATGGGTGACGGTGTAGAGTTCTACCAAGGCGCGACTGCTTCACAACCAGTCTTCTCAAGCATCCTCCAGATCTTCCCTGTGTGAGAAGTGGTGGCATACTAATCCCATTTTCTATTTTCTTTGAGAGATCAATGTTATCTTGTAGGTTTCTTTTATGAAGAAAATGAGAAAGAACGCTTATCTGTCATGTTTTAGTTGATGTAGATATGAATTTCAGTGTTTACTTTTAATTTCCATTGTTTGAATGTTGAAGTGTTCTTTTGCATTTACAGTAGTGTAGATTTGTAGGTTGACGCTTTGTTTTTCATTAAATTAGATGCTTCGTTCAGCCAATTTTACATCGTGGTTTTCCAGTTTGAGATTTTTCCTCGAAATATTCATCAATTAGCTTTGGTTTCATTGGACTTCATTGAGAATCGAAGAAGTTGCAATTTTTGGAAGAATGGAGTGCTAATCTACCGTTTCTGCTGGATGTATAATAGGTTAATCATAGGATTTTGGGCGTTTTTATTCCTGACTTTTTGTGTCTCTTAGTAGGACTGATTTAGGAATAAGCTAGTGATTTTTGTTGAATTTTCACAGCAGTTTTGGGATTTTTTATCCAGTGATTTCAGTAAGGCGTTTACTGGCAATTCTGCCAGTTTTTTTTGCAGAATTTGACCCTCTGTAAATAATTCAGTGGTGCTTGATGTGTTGTGGAAATTTGAGTTTATAATTTTCTTATGAAAGTAATGCTAGTTATCTGTTGAACTAAAGTGGTTTGGTGTTATTTCATTGAGAATTGGGATCGTTCTAAATTTTACAAGATAGAGATGTTGAAAAGGAATAAAAATTGTCTTCTGAAACTTATTTTGCACCCTATCAATTTGCAGAAATCTACTATTATTGTAATTGTTTGCATAACTATTGGTTATAATATTTTTAGAGAACTTCAAGACCTTTTCATTGAATATTTTTGCATAGTTTTTGGTCGAGTAGTTTAAAAGATATGCAATTTGTAAATTGAGCCAAAATCTACATTATCATAGGTGTAAAACCAAAATTTGCACGACACAATTAAGAAGAAAATTCATTGGTTGAACATTGGTCTTAAGTGTTTGTTTAATTATTTTAACATATTAATTAGATCAAAATGAATGTTAATAATATAAAGTTTGGTAGCTGGTAATTTAAGATAGAAATTATTATTAAGACATTCAACATATTTTAGATACATAATTACTCAATTAGTCTCCCTAAATTGCATAATTAGAAGTTAATCAATTTGAACTTAAAATCTAATTTTAATCTCTATCTCTCTATGAATCGACCTACACTTGTCAATGTACTTCATTGAATGTTGATAATTACGGTAATAAAAATTTAAAACTGAAATTCTCAAATACACAGCTTATGAGTGGACTTGTTAGAGTTTTATATAAATAAGCACCTAACTGAGAAACAACAAGAAAAGGAAGGTATAGGTGCAAGAGTGCACCAAGAGAAATAGACAAGTTGCAGAGTAAAGAGTGCTCACCCTCTCTACCAAGTATTTTACTAAGTCTGAAAGCTATTGACAATTATCTTTACCTTTGATATCCATTGAAGAGTTCATGACAGGTTAATTATAAATCAAGGTTTTTGGTGTCAATAAGATTTACATCAACGAACGATAAAAACACCGTGACAGTAATCGCCATTACGTGAGATCTGAATGGTATTCTTCCTGGAAAGGAATGATATCAAACTTACAAATCAAGCCAAGCATCTTCACAACAGTCAGTCAAAAAAGAATGGTATTCTTCTTTAATTTCTGTTCTCTCGCTCTCTCTCTCTCTTTCTCGTATCAAAGAAGAAATCTCTAGAATTTCAGAAGAAAGAGGAAATGATCAAAAAAAATTATAAAGAAAAGAAAGAGAGCTGACAATACATAAGACGATATTTCCTCCAATATATGGATGGTCACGGCTTCACACCTTTCCAACAAATGGTAACTGGCAAGGACGCCTGCTACAAAACAAGCTGCTGCCATGGTT
Organism: Cymodocea nodosa; assembly: GCA_036874045.1. Taxonomy (NCBI): domain Eukaryota; kingdom Viridiplantae; phylum Streptophyta; class Magnoliopsida; order Alismatales; family Cymodoceaceae; genus Cymodocea; species Cymodocea nodosa. The sequence goes on from CM072336.1 coordinate 22,217,439, forward strand.
CCCAACGTGTGAGTGAGTGACTGAATCTTTGGAGACGATGAATTGCCACGACGAAGAAAATGATTCGAGCAAGGTTGAACATCAGCCATGTTTCACCGGGTTTAAGTATATGATGGATTAGACTAACTGCAATCTTTCTTGTTCCTGGCTTAGGTTCAACTAAATGGCTTTGCAGATGGCTCCTGAAAAGAGACAGAACACTATTAGGTGATAAAATTGTCATGCTCTCAGGTTGGAATGTTGGAAATGCCATTCGTTGGATTGTAAAAACGTCAGATGAGTGAATGATCAACTGTGTGAGATGCCAAGGCAGTGAGTGGTAAAAGCAAAAGGCTCCTTGTTGAACCCAAATTTGGAGAAAAGTAGACGGGATACTCGTTGAAACTTATTAAACAATTCCCGTAAGGCTAAATTCAGAGAATTGCATAGACTCTACCCTAAGCCATCCTGATTTGATTTGCTAGCTACTCCTTTCTGAAAACCGAAGCAAGATGGGAAAAAAAAAACAAAAGCTCGAGAATTATCTTCCTCACTGGATGATTCAGCTGAAGGTAAATTAAAATTACGATGTAGAGAAAAAGGAAATACCGGTGGACCATGAGGAACAACACAGTTTTCCTTCGTCAATATGCTTGACATCAAGTCCAATAAGCCATGAACCCACACTGACGTCATCATGAGCATATGTGCGAAGAATAGATCTGTTACCAAAAAAGTTAAACAAGAAAAACGATTACATTTGCTGATTTGCTGGCTGGTCGGTCAACAGCCTATAATGAAATTATCATATTTGCCTAAATGTTAAAAGTTGAAACGAGAAAGCATAATAACGGCAGTTATTTTCCAGAAAGGCAGATATGATACTTATTGACTAAGACAAGTAAAACAAAGTACGAACATAAGTGTTTCAAGGAAAAGGTCTGAACACATTTGAAAATGTTTTTTTTTACATTAGCCTATTTTAAAATATGCTGCGTTTGGATAAGCATTTACAAATATGACCAACATAATAATTTACTGTAAAAATAGGAAGTAATCTGGAAGCACTTTTTCGCACCAACTCATTTTAAAATAATTGTTTCAATAAGTATTTTAAAAAGCCACCAAAACAAGTGCTTATCACAAAAAACCAATAAATGCTTAATAATTCATCTTACTGCTTATTTCATAAACTATTCTCAGATCGCTTATTCAATAAATGCTTAACAATTCCTTCGTAGTTCATTCAATAAGTTATTTTTAGACCACTTATTCAAAAAGTTGCATTTTTTTAAAAAATGTTTATTTACTAAGTATTACCAAATATAGCCCAAGTATTCACCTGTTGATAGAGATGAAGTGTGCCAATGCTCGGGATATGACAAAAACATCACCTGACGCATGACGGAAATATCTGTTGGATATGGTATTCAACTAGAATATGGTAAGAATGTAGAGAAAGATCTCAAATTATCCCTGTTTAAGTAATCGTATGCAAAATCTTACTCACGATTTTCCATCGCCGAACTTCCACCATTCTGGTTCATACCATCTGTCGTTCCTGTTTAATAACACCAGCAGTGAGGACTGAGAAATAATGCTGTTATCGTCAACAAAGTTGCAGGGGTCAAAACTACTACTAAACTCACGATTCTGAGAAAACTTGTCCTGATTTCATACATCCAATATAGACACGAGGCTTGTCCAAGTAAGTTTGAAGCATTTCACTGAAGGCATCTAGAAAAATAATGTCATCCAACAAAATCTACTCGTCAGCTATCACAACGAGATTTTCAATTATAAACGGAAATGACAAAAACATGAAAATACTAAAATAAGCCGTTGTCATCATGAAAAATGAAAAAGTTTCAAGTTCCTTTCTTTTGGTCAGTGTTTCATTAACACAATATGCAAAACAAGTTAATTTAATTGAGTTTTAAAATAGATTTCCTATTTGATCCTTTTGTTTTTCAGATGGTCACTTGTTAATATTTTTGGGTATTATCTTATCCATTTTCTCCGATAAAATGATAAATACACTGTTATCAATCAACATCTAAGTACAGAATACATTATAATCTTCTTGTCAGAAAAATTTTTATCTAGCATCTGATTGCCACTCAAAAAAAGAAAAAATTTGCATCTAATGTTTGCAGCTTGTGCAGACGAATTTTTTACCAAATTATTCGATATATCAAAAAAAGGTTACCTATGTTAACAACAATAGCATCGTTGACTTTAGCATAAAAATCAGCATCCCAAGTGTCTGCAGCGTAACTAAAGAACAGCTTTGATTTTTTTGATAGCTCTTTTTGATCTTCCACATGATTTTCCTGATAAAGAAGAACAGGCATGAGGATTGCTGGCCTTTCTATTTCTAGTTTTCTAAAACCACAAATGTTGATGAATAATAGGATCCTGTTACCAAATATTTGCAATTTTCACAGTGCAGTCAAGTAGTTCTGTTTATTGATAATCTAAGATTGAAACTATAAATTTCAACCATCATCATAATTCAGAAAATAAGAATTAGAAGTAGTAAAACAAATTATCTTTTTCTTGTAGAAGGTATGAAAAATGAATGTAGGTTTAGAATGTAGATTAGGATTCTTATCACATAAATCTTTTTCCATGCTTTTCTTGGGGCATCTTCTGTACATTTTAAATCTAAATTAGAATATAGGTTTAAAGTAAAATGGATGAAGTAGAGAAATACTTCTGGAGTGTTTGTTATACAGAATGCCCTTAAAATAAAAAATAAAGTTCTATAAAGTTGCTATTCATTAAATTATACCATATAGTTCAAAATGCCAGGCTGTAAGTTTGATCATATGCAAAAAAATAGTGTTGTTGAGATGCATATATTTAAATAAGTGATAATACAATAAGAAAAGAATTTTATTAAGAATAGAGTAAGAGTTAAAAAAGACTAGAGTAAGAGTTGCATTAATTAAAGATAACATAAGAGAAAATCAATTTAGGTAGTTTGATTATAATCTTAAGAGATCAAAGAACACAACAATTAGGAGAGTGAAATTAATTAGTGCAAAAGAAACTAAAAAATGTAAAGAAAAACCTAAAACCACTTGGTTAGAAATTACAATAAAAAATTCAAATTTATGTAATTTAACTGAAGATTTAATTATAAATAGAAATACATAGAAGAAAAAAATTAACACAACTGACCCCAAGTAGTAAGATTATGACTTGGATTGTTATTGTTTGTTACTGTTTAACTTCTTTATATTTAAGTCTGTGATTATTCAGACACTGTTAATCAGTCAGATGAGTTAACTATGATTACATAATATGTAAATAAGATGAGTTAACTATGATTGCATCTTTTGTTCATTTCATATATCTATGAAAATGAGTTTGAAGCATGACAAAATTGTTGCAATACGTACAAAAATGACGAAATCATCAGTCTTCTTGCTTTCTTGATTTATAGCCCTATCAAAATTGTCACCACGGTTTGCACTGCACAATATTATAAAACATTGTCAAGTCCACCCAACACTCATAATTCAACAATGTTTAGTAAAGAAGATGATATGACCTTCTTCCTATTATAAATCGTACAATGATGCCTTTATCCTTTTCAAGTTTTTGTAGTGCACCCCCTGCACCAAGGTAAATAATTAGTACCTCTATCAAGTCTAATCATTGCTCTCTAAATAACAAGCACAGTTCAATGAGTTTTCAAGAATCCATGCAAAGTACTTTAATTTGGAATGGAGACAGATAGAAGGCTGCCAGTTAGCAGGATTTGGCAGCATGATTTATACATCTCCCCAAAGAATGTATGAGATCTTCAGTTTTTATGATTCCCTAATAAGTGTATGAACCATGAAGAGCATGATGCTTGCCGCCAGAGCAAGTTTCAGAAATTATAAAGATACTAATAACTTGCTACTAGTATCTTAGCAAGTTTCAAAAATATGTGGGTTGTAATTGATTTCCGTAAATTTCCCAAACCCAGTTGGATTTTACTCCACTACGTAGGTCTAACTTTGTTACTTGAAACAGTCACATAAAAATACAGTATCATGCCAATAGTCAGAAGAGGTTTCACTGCCAATTTATCATTTGTCCATTTTCCAAATGGATATGTATATAGTAATAACGTTCTTGTTAATGCATATGCCTTTTGGCAAAATAATCGTATAAAAATATCTACAAAAAGGATATTGTTTATGAAAAATTTTAGACTACGTTGAAACCCTCCACATTTACAATGTATCCCTGAGAATGAAGTACTGATTTTGCTTAAATGTTGGAAGGACAATTTTTTTAAAAAAAGAAAAACCTATGGAAAGGATGGATCGTTACTTTTAGGGAACCACAATTTCCTGATGGCATCCCTGTTTTTGCTGCCGCCAAACCCAGTAAAAATTCCAATGACAGCCAACGGCCTCTGCTTAAAATGTGTCCCGTTGCTCTCCAAAGTGTGCTTCGGCACAAATCCCTCATGCCTCGCTGCAGCCAACTCCATCTCAAGTGCAGATAGTCTCTTATGCTGATCTCTAATGAAAACAGGAAACGACTCTCCATCGTATAGATCACAGACCAAACAAATTAAAGAATCTCACACCTTATGTACATGGTAACAGACTCTCACCTGCAAGCTAAAACCTTCAGGGTATCATCAACTGATATTGCTGACTTCCCCTATGAAACAAAAAAAGGCAGCGCCGTGTCATCATCAATAGGTACAGCATCTTTGTGAAATCTCAGATAATTCTTTAAGGTCACAACAGCTGAATTCCAACAGGAAATCACAAATGGCAGCAAGGGACCAAGCTCCGAGCAGAGAAAAGGAGGAAGGGAGTGATTTTCGGGTTCCAAACCTGACCAGTCCTCCTATCGAGCTCTTCGACGAGATACACCCTATTCTCCGCGTCCTGCCACAGCCTGACAAAAGAGCCGAGCACGACAAACAACAAACAAACACCATCACAAACTAAATCCCAATATTCCGCACCAACACAACCGAAGCCCCCAAACTCACCTTCCGGCGACGTAGATGGCGGCCATGGTAGCGAGCATGGCGAGCATGACGGTGGAGATGGGGGACCGGTGCACCACGGCCGGCACCCTCGAGCCGGCCACTCTGGTCTGCATCGGGAGAGAGAGCTGGGGGTCGAGGGCGGGGGAGGGGAAGGAAAACTAGGGACGGATCTGGTGTGACCTCGGGCTCTCTGGATCCATCGTCAGGCATCGACAAGGACGACCGTTTTAACAACCAGCACGTCTTTTCCAGGGGACGGACGGACCAGTTTGTTGCGGCTGGGCTTCCTGTTTCACAAGCCAACCTGTAAACGAATGGATTAAAAAAAAGGAAGAAAAGGGGTCACCTTATTAAATAATAATAAATTTTCATTGTCTCCATCGCCTGATCGCAAGTTTGAATTACGATAAATTCCATTCGTAGATATTTTAAAGCTAATAATACTGAAATTTATTACGTCATCAATGGTGAAGACTGACTTCAAATCTAGACATGGTGCACTTAAAATAAATAGATACGTCTGTTTTAAAAATATTTTTTAAATCTAATATTCTTTATCATTAATAGGTTTCAAATTAAACTGTAACATGAACGGTTATAATATTTTTAACTATAAATATCCATAGCAACATTGAACTCATAAAATTTAGTTATAAGTATACATTTTATTGTCTAGAATACGTGACTTAAAAGAGTTCGATATTACTTTAGGTGCTTATAATTAGAGATGTTGTAGGCACTTATTTTACAACTTATATATACCAACTTAAAATTTATCGATAACGAAAATTGTATTTAACACAAATGTTTTCAAATGAAACGGATTTTAAGCATATATTATTATTATTATTATTATTTTGATAAGAGTATATATTATTATTATTATTATTATAGATAAGAGTATTTTGATAATTTATTATTATTTTCTATCTTATATATTTTAACATTATATATTTTCTTTATGCCAAAATATATATTTTGTAAACAATTTAAATTCCCATCCAGAGTATTTAATGTTTTAGGAAGTGATATGATTTGTACGTAAAATATTTAATTTTCTACTTAGATATTTATATTTGATGTCCAAAATATTTTAATTTTTCCTTTATTTCAAATGTTCGTATTTATATCTGAAATATTTAATTAATATTTTTATTCAAGATATGCATATTACACATTTATGCTTTGTATGTATATTATATATATATATATATATTCGTTATATATACTTTTTTTGAAATTCAATTAGACCAAGCTTTGTTTCAGTCTCATTGAAATAAATTTATTTCAGTCAAACTAGAATAAAGTTTGATTTAACTGTTCCGTATCTTCTTCTTTTTATATACATGTTTTTCTAAAAATGTTTAATTTAGATTTTTATGCTTGATACTTAAAATATCATGATTTCAATTTTAGATATTTATATTTCATATCTAAAATGTTCGATTGTCTTTAGATTTTTATATTTAAGATATTTAATTTTTATTTTTGATATATATCCAAAAAGTTTTGATTTCTTTCATATTTATATTTCATATCCAAAATGTTTTAATTTCTTTCATCTTGGATATTTATATTTCATATCTAAAATGTTTAATTTCTTTTATCTTAGATATTTATACCTTTAATTTTAGAGCCTTATATTTTAATTCATTTCTCTATTTTTTTCCTCTCTTTTTCTCTTTTTTTAAGGTTTGGTTTAATCGAACTCTAAAAGTTTGGTAAGACTGAATATCTTTTTATTTATTTTAAATTTAGTCAAAGTAATCTTCTTCTTTTTCTTTAAATTTTTTTGATTGAACTTATAATTCGATAGGATCAATACTTCTCCCTTTTTTTTAAAAGAAAAGTTTGTTCTAGTTGATCTAACAATTCAATTCAATTAGATCGATTCTTTTTTTAATTTTTTTTTTTTTAACAATTTAGTCTGATTGAATTTTAAATTCGATTAGATTCAAATTTCTATTCTTCTTTTTTCTTTCTTTCTTTTTCCCATTTCATATTTAAATTTTCATACTTTAGACATTTTAATTTATATCGAAGATGTGCAAGTTGCAATTGTGGTAAACTAATCTATCATTAAGTTACATCTATCTTATGCAAAAGACTTTGATAAGAATTAGTCTGCCATTGAATAAACGAGGAATTGATTCCAAGCAATTTTGGTAAACTAATTTATAAGAGTATCCTTTCTGATTGATTCAAGACGTTGCCTACGGAGGGTAAAGGTAAAGGTAATAAGTGATGGACAGGTGGAATATTCTGACGTGGCCAATGGCTTGAGCTATAGTTCTTGCCTATTTTGTATAGGTCTTGATGGCCTGGACGGCAGGTCGTGCTGAAGTCACGACGGCCTCGTCCTCATGGGCAATATCTTTTAATATGGGCGTGTCCGTCAACGATATATCGTTGACTTTGCGGCCCGTTCTAAATATTCGAAAGGGTATATCTGGAATTTCAAAATTAACCTTATAAATGATCGAATACGATGGGCACGATGTTTGCCTTATAGGACCATCAACCTAGCTACGTTGAAACTGTTATTTAAACTTTTAAAAAAATATTAATCAGCATTTATTAAGTTAAATAAAACTTAATAATTAGATTTTATAAATATAGAAAAATTACATCATTTATAAAAAAATGAATACAAATTAGATTTTAATAAAAATTATATTACATAATTTACATTTATAATTAAAAATCTACATTTAATTTTGTGATGATCTACTTATATATTCATGTTAACAAAATTATCAATCTAATCATCATAATATGATGATTGATTGGATGGATGATTTTGTTAACATAAATATTTTAAATTAGTCATTTTAAAATTAAATGTAAATTTGTAATTTTATTTATAAATTATATAAGTTAATTTTTATTCATCTTACGCAATTTTTTTTTGTAAATGATGTATGAACCATAAAATTAGTAAATATTGTAGAAAGTCTGAAATAGCGAGCATAGCTAGATCTAGGGCTTGAGGAAATTGCATAACGAATTATGGATGATAATTCAATCTATGCAAAGGGATTTATATATTTGAGGAATGATTTGAAGACCTGAAAGTACAAATCCGATAAGAAATTAACTTACAACAACAAACTAGCAAACTTATAACAGACTTATTTCTTAATAGTCCCCCTTCAAATTGGTTGGAGATATAAGATCAAGTTTGTTATACATTTTTTCATGCTTAATTATAGGAAGGAACTTAGTAAAGACATCCACGAGTTGATGTTTGGCAAGAACATAGCTTGTAATAAGACTCTGATTTGCCACCCTCTCTTTGATGAAGTGGTGTTTAAAATGAAAAAGTGCATATTATTAACGGTTAAATGATGGTTAATTGCATAATATTTAGCTTATCATATGAGAATTAAGCCATTATGTTATAATTGCACTGTTATAAGCTTTAATTAAAGAATCTACTTAACTTGGGGGAATTAATGTTAATTTAGTACATTTCTGAATTGTCGATAAGTTGCAGGCTATGAAATTCTTAAGTATTCGAATTTTCTGATATTTTGGACAGTTATGTTTAACATACCGAACATGTATCAAATAGTTATGTTTAAACTGCCGAACAGTTATGTTTTTAAAGAATATTTTATTATTTTCTAAAGTACACGTGTCGAAATCATAACGCATGACTTAAATGAATTTTCGGTGAGTTATCTATAACTATCCGAAATTACAGCTGGGCATCGGATAATTATATGTGTAACTCTCTGAAATCTCCTTTTATTTATAAAATAGATGTGAACACGTGTCATGTTCAGGAAAAGTGACTTAAGTGGATTTTCGGTGAGTTATCTATAACTATTTGAAATTGCAACTAAGCATCGAATAGTTAGACTTGTAACTCTCCGAAATGTTTTTATTATTATTAAACTACTGCTGACACGTGTTGAGATTTGGTAGATTTACTTAAATTATATATCTGTGAGTTATCTGTAACTATCCGAAATGCATCTGGACATCGGATAGTTAAGTTTATAAGTATCTGAAATGCACCTGAGCATTGGATAGTTAAATTTATGCACGTGTTTTATAGTTAAATCAACGAAGCAAGTCTGTTGAGTTATGTGTAACTCCACGAACTATTTATTTTCTAATATGCCACTGTAGCGGTTGCAGAAACATGATAGTTAGAAGAGGGACCACGATTGCACATATTGCGCAGGAAGAAGAAAACATCGTTGTTGATATGAATGAAGGAAATCCAACCGACCATTCAAGTAGAAGCAATTACCATTGAAGAAATATAAAAGAAAATAAGAAAAAGAAGTAAATAGTGTGTGATCGATGGGTATGGCCAATGTGTACAGAGGAGGAGTACCGAGCTTTCTGTAGACAGTATCGGTAATTCTTTGAAATACCACACCAACCATCATTACCACCACCATAATCACCAACCATTAGAGGTCTATGAGGATACTTTCCTGATGTCGGGTCGATTCCGAGCCAAACACAGTGCTTGACAACCACTATAAGGAGTGATCGCGTCGCGGGAAGGGAAGCCATTTTTACCAAGCGTCGGCTCATATTTCAGGAGATCATAGAGCTTCTAGCCTTGGCTTCGGGTTGATGCCTGTATGCTGAAGAGGAGATCATCTTGCAATTCTAGACTTGTGATTCTATAGGGAGAGGAGACAGAATTGTAAGTGGTTTAATTTTCAGTGGTGTAATCACATTGCATGTAGTGATAGAAGTATTTACTGTCAATTGAGATTACCTTACATTTCACCTTTCACCCATTTCCATGTTCATATTAAAACAAAAATACCAAAAACAACTTATCTGTGTTTGTATTTTGTATTTGAGTATTGTATTGTTTGTGTTGTATCGTGATTAATGTTATCTTTGTCAGTGTTGTGATTGTTTTATGTTTGTTTTAGTCTTACAGTTTACTGAAATTGGTTCGTTCAAAAGACTTAAAGATTTTAATGGTTACTATTTGAATTATCTGAATGTTAGTATGCTTAATGATAAATCCAATGTTTACTAACATTAAAGAGCTTAATTGATGTTATTTATAATCTATGGAATCGCCCAATGGTTGGCCGAATTCCTCTATAAATAGCAATATTAAAAAGAAAAGGCAGGCTCGTGGAGTTAACTTAAGTCCATGAGGTTAGTCCGTTGAGTTAACCATAACTCAACGAACTTTATCCGTTGAATTAACTGTAACTCAACGGAGGGCTTATTGAAGATATTAATTTGATTGTTAACAAACGGAATAGTTCTCAATTCTTAAACAATTCTCTGTGGGATCGACCTGTATTTGCACACTAATGCAATAGACACTATGCAGTTAAAATACAAATTGGAATTAATATCTAATTTGTGTGAAATGTTGTTTGTTTACTTTTTAAAAAATAATAGGCATAAAGATAACTTAACTAAGTAAAAATAGAAGTTAACAAATCCAAGTTTTTCTGATGCGTTGCTGGAGATCCAAACTAGTTTTCTGGTGTCTTGCTGGGTAACCAAACAAGTGGTAATTTAAGATAATATGTCTTGCCTTTGAGTGCAAAATGAAATTAATGATAAGAAAAATTGCACTCTTATTACCAAAGAACAATTGAGTTGGATTATAATGTTGAACATGCAACTCCTTGAGAAGCTGAGACATCCACACCAATTCATTGGTAGTGACAAACATTATTCTATATTAAGCCTCCATGGAGTTTTTTGACATTGTTGATTACTTCTTAGTTAACACATGTTGTATCCAAAAAAATACAAAGACCAATTAACAAACGTCTTGTGAGAGGACAAGATCCCTAATTAGCATTAGAAAAGGTAGAAAGAGAAATTTTTGATTGAGCAGAAATATAAATACCTTTTTCAATCATTCCTTTAATATATTTAAGAATGCATTTAATAAGAAAAAAATGTAAATAATTTGGAGCATGCATGTATTGACTAGCAATATTGACAAGAAAGATCAGGTCTTGTAAATGTTGAATACTACAATAATCCAACAAGTTTATGATATAGATTTATATCATGAAACATTCTACTATTTTGACTTAAAAACTCATTCAATTTTGTAGAAAGAGGAGTTTTCACAGTTTTACAATGTAGCATATCAAATGTTTGAAGAACAGAACAAGCATATCTAGTTTAAGACAAATGTAAATCAACCTGTAGTTTTTTAAATTCTATTCCTAAAAAATAATGCAAGTCTCCTAATCTTTCATAGAGAATTTAGCACTAACAATAGCAATAAATGAATTAATCAATTCAAGATAGTTACTAGTAATAATAATATCATACATATCAAAGAAAATATATTAAACTATTTTATTATTTGTAAACAAATAGAAAAGGATCACTAAGAGTGTCATGAAAACCAAATTCAAAAAGAAAAGAGATAAACTTTTCAAACCAAGCATGAGGGGCTTGTTTTAACCCATATAACGCTTTATGAAGTTTATATACAAGATATGAATTATGTTTTTCTTCATAACTAGGAGGTTGAGTCATAAAAACTTCTTCCTTAATATCTCTACATAGCAAAGTATTTTTAACATCAAGTTGATTAATTTTCCATTGTTTAACAATAGCTAAAGTTTAAATAGTCTTAACAATAGTAAGTCTAATAACAAGAAAATAAGTTTCTATATGATCAACACCTTCAAGTTGATGATTACCAAATGCAACTAATTTAGCCTTTAGGGGGGGTTAGTGCACACCGGAATTCATGGAAAGGAAAGGAAAGTTCAAACTTTCCTTTTGTAAGTCGTTAGTGTGCATGTCAATTGACGGAAAGGAATTTTACACATTTCCGTCCATATATAATCTTGCAAAAGTTCCATCAAAATGTAGTTTTGATTTAAAAACCCATTTTACAATTAAGAACATGTTGACCAGGTTGTTTTGGGACCAAATCTAGTCCTCATTCTATTTTAAAGCTTTTATTTCTTCATTTATCGCACTCTTCCATCTCTGATGTGTAAGTGCCTGTTGAATATTAAGAGTCTATTTGTACATTTGGAATTTAAATTTTATAGAATTTGATGGAAAAAATTCAAAATTCAGGTGGTTGTGCATATACAGAAATTTGAAGAAAATTGAAATTCAAGTGTTTGTGCATATAATAAAATTGAACATAATTTATTTTTAATGAAGTTAAGTAATGAATTGAAGGAAAATGTAATTAATCAATGAATTAATTTCTTACATTAATCAATTAACATATTATTAAATTAAATCTTTATATATCATTTATCAATTAATTTAGTATATCATTATTCTATTTAGATCATCTATGTATTCCACTTAAATCAAAAATTATAGAAATAGAAGATCTTAGTTGTAATGCATGTTTGAAACAATAAAAGGTAAATTATATTATCAAAGTCTATATTCTATTTGAAACAACAAAAAGTAAATTACAATAAATATGTTCATTGTGATGCTTACAATACTCTCATTCACCACCATCCCACATTCTCACATTGTATTTATGATATTTTCACAAAATTTATCTACAATTTCTTTTGTTATTGAGTGTTGTTCCCAATAGTGTTAACTATTTTATACTATCATTATACATTTGTAGATTCTTAAACTTGTACATCATGTTCATTTTCTTATAGTTCATCTTCAAGATCTTGATATAAGTTTGTTCTATCTACTTTACAAATGAAATTGTGAACTAAAAAATATGTTAGTACTATTTTTGCTTAAGTTGTAAAAGGAAATAACATATATCCTCATAATATTGCAAAATGATATTTGACTACTCTAAACGTATGTTCAATTATTGTCCTCAACTATAAATGTCTATAATTGAAATTTTCCACTACATTAGTTGGCTATCATTTTCCTTATATTCTGACAAGTAATATCGAATACCTTGAAATAGATATATAAACTCAAGCCTATTTGGAAATCCAACATCAACTAAATAGAATTCACCTACATGTATTTGAACATCCATTAAAATAAGTTCAATTTTGATTGACAAGCGAAATAAAGAAGAATGATGATAGTCATTTTCCTTTAAACCATGATTTTCATAAATGTTTGTTTCAATCATGAAGGATAATACTTGGGTTCTTCTACTTGTGTTATGAAAGTCACTCGTCCAATGCTCATATAATTATGGTATGTATATATATTGTACATTGGACATCAATTGTGTTTGTCCACTTTCACTTCTTTCATGGGACAATATCAATTGCAAAGCGTAACTACTACTTACTAAGGTGAGAATCTAGATGCTTGAGTGGATAACAATGACCAGCATTTTTATGTTCAATGTTTCTTTTATGGTAGATCATAACAAACTTCTATTATGTTATTATTTAATTTTAGTAGTTAACTAAAATTAGAACATCCATTCCAAATTTCTATTTGAATGCTTCTATCTCTTTTCAAAAACAAAATAAAAAAAGCTTGTGTAGAATGGACTAAACATAACTGAATTAACTCTTTGGAGAGGTATTTCTACAAGTGAGAACCCAACACTAACAATGACTATTGAATTTCAAATTAAATCCTTCAATCCTGCCAGGTTATCATCTCTGATATTAAGATAAAACATAAAAGTTTATTTCAAGGGAAATGATGATAGTCACTACTTGGGTTCTTCTATTTGGCAACCTTGTGGAGCTCTTGAAACCCTAATCTACATTTTCAAAGGTTGATATCCTATACTTTCCAATAGTTTTCTTTAATACTAAATATCCAAATAATCTATCAACAATCAACATTAACAACTCAAGAAGAAACAAACAGCTGCTTTACTGAATCATTTGATTTTAGTGAATTCAGAAACACATATAGAACACTACAACATGTGAAAATGGATTAATGGATGTTCATTCCATTTTAATAGTTGTATATAATAACAACAATCAATCAATATATTAATATCACAATATGGGTGTTCGTGTTTTCCCAGCACTACACTAGAAAAACTTGGATTTGTTACTTCTATTTTTACTTAGTTAATTTATCTTTATGCATATTCTTTCTTTTAGAAGTAAACAAACAACCTTTAATACAATTTAGATATTAATTCCAATTTGTACTTTAATTGCAAGTCCACAGTGTCTATTGTATCAGTGTGCAAGTACAGGTCGATCCCACAGGGAATTGCTGACGAATTTAAGAAATGTTTGATTGTGAACAATTCAAATTTATATTCAATAAGCACTCCGTTGAGTTACAGTTAACTCAACGGACTATACTCGTGGACTTAAGTTAACTCCACGAGCCTGTCTCTTCTTTATAATACTGTTAATTACAGAGGAATTCGACCAACCATTGGGTGATTCCACAGATTGTAAATAACATCAATTAAGCTTTTTAATGCTAGTTAACATTGGATTTATCATTATGCAATACTAACATTCAGATGATTCAAACAGTATCCATTAATATCTTTAAGTTGTTTTGTACGAACCAATTTCAGTAAACTGTAAAATTAAAACTAACATAAAACAATCATAAAATTGATACAGATAACATTAATCACGATACAACACCAACAATACAACACTCAAATACAACATACAAACAAAGATAAATTGTTTTTGGTATTTTTGTTTTGATGTGATGGGCGAATGGTGAAATGTAAAGTAATTTCACTTGATGGTAAATACTTCCGACACTACTTGCAACACGATTACACCACTAAAAATTGAACCACTTACAATTATGTCTCCTCTCCCTATAGAATTGCGAGTCCAGAATTGCAAGATGATCTCCTCTTCAGCATACAGGCATCAACCCGAAGTCAATGCTAAAAGCTTTACGATCTCCTGAAATATGAGTTGGCGCTTGGTGAAAATGTCTTCCCTTCCCGCGACGCAATCACTCCTCATAGTGATTGTCAGGCACTATGTTTGGCTCGGAATCGACTCGACATCAAGCAAGTATCCTCACAGACCTCCGATGATTGGTGATTATGGTGGTGATACGATGGTTGGTGTGATACTTCGGAGAATCGCCGATACTGTCTGTAGAAAGCTCGGTGCTCCTCTTCTGTATACACTGGCCGTCCATCGATCACACTCTTTCTTTTTTTTCTTCTTTTCTTTTATATTTCTACAGTGGTAACTGCTTCTGCTTGAATGGTCGGTTGGATTTCCTTCCTTCAGATCAACGATGATGATTTCTTTCTCCCTGCGCGATTGAATTCCTGCGTGATACGTGCAAACGTGGTTTTTCCTTCCAACTGTCTGTTCCTGCAACCGCTACAGTGGCATATTAGAAAATATATAGTCCGTGGAGTTATAGATAACTCAACGGACTTCCTTCGTTGATTTAACTATAAAACATGTGCAAAAATAACAACTTAAGTTTATAACGCTAACCTAACGCGTTGCCTTAGTGTATTTTCATGTAACTCAACGCGTGCAGTTACACTAACTTAACGAGTTATAATGTAAGTAAATCTACCAGCTCTCAACACGTGTCAGCAGCAGTTTAAACATAAAATAACATTCTGGAGAGTTACAGGTATAACTATCTGATGCTCAGATGCATTTTCGGATACTTAAGAATTTCACAGCCTGCAATTTATCGACAGTTCATAAATGTGCTAAATTAACATTAATTCCCCAAAATTAGGCAGATTCTTCAATTAAAGCATATAACAGTGCAATTATAACATAATGGCTTAATTCTCATATGATAAGCTAAATATTATGCAATTAACCATCATTTAATCGTTAATAATATGCACTTTTTCATTCTAAACACTTCCCCCATACCTAAATTTTGCTAGTCCCTTAGCAAACTAAGATTTAATTAATTGGTCTTTCAAAAAGTGCTAGAATTAATTCTCCCTCTTTTGTTTTTTTTTCTTCTGTTTAGCATAAACATATATTCTGTATGTTTCAGTAATCAACCTGCAAAGATATTTAGAATATATGTAAATTACATACAAAGTATATCATCTTCATATATGTGTTAATTATATTATCGTTTATTCTTCTTTTCATCATCTGTAATCTTGAATTTTCCAATAAGTTTTTCCAGAAGAAATTTCAACAACATACAAATTAAAGTACAATCCAATTCAATCTGATTAAGACAAGTAGAATAAAGAATTGTATTTCCATTAAACAACTTCAAAAGTCAATTCAAGATTCATATTTCAGCAATTCTAGATAACAGAAAATATACTCGATTCATAAGATATCTGTATTTCACAAAACACTTGTATCTTTTCAGAACAGCATATGTTTTTTCTTTTTTTGTACTTTAAAAGTTAATTTGACAAGCTTGAATCATGCAAGAGCTTTCTAATGTACCCATGTAACGAGCTTTCAGTCAACAATCCCAGATCTGATCAAGATCTTAGGTTGCCAGATTTTCAGAGTCCTTTTTCAGGTCAACAATCCTTACATACCTATATGCTCAAGTACAAAAGGCTCGTGATCAAACAAGTCAATAAACTCTTAAGGTTTTTTTTTTTTTCTTCTAAAAATAAATGTGCACACAAAACAAAGCATTAATCACATACTGTATATGCACGTATTTCATTAATACAGATGTAGTAAAACACCAATCTCATATAATCCTTCTTCTATCATTTACTAAAGATATGAATCCATAACAATAAGTTCATACTTTATCTGTAGTTTAATAAGATCTACACATAAATCATTCTACAAGTTCAATCAGTCAAAGTAAATGTATCTTTCATTATATGTGTTTCATTTAATCTAGAATTCACATCTCAGCTCCTTCAGGACTTCAAATAATTTTCTGATTAAGCATTAAATATTCTGATTTCATTTTAAAATCGTGAAACTGTTAAACTCATGAAATTCAGAAAAATCATAAGATACTATATCTAGATTTACATAAATAATAAATTCTATAGCATCTTCTATAGCCTTCTAAATATAACATTCAAGCAGTTTATAAAAATTTTACAATCTCAATTATCGGATAGTTACAGCAAGTTCATAAAAATTTTCAGTTTCCTCAAAACTTTGCAATACCATTTTAATTCCTTTAATTAACAAACTTACATGGCTGTTACTTTAATTACCTCCCCTCCATACCTACATTTTGCATTGTCCTCAATGTAAAAGATTTGACAATAAAAATCCAATTTTCCCACTGTGCAGTTCTTTTTGCAAAATTTTCTAAATATGCCCATGCTTATTCACTACATAATTTTAAAAATCCATTTTGACAAGTAGATTCTAATAAAGATTTCGTTGAAACATCTATGCCTTCATAAATTATGCCTATTAATTGTGCTTTACTCATTGCATGATGTGGACATTGAGTTAGTAAATCTTTAAATCTTTCAAAATATTTCCAGAATGATTCACCCTATTTTTGGCTACACATTAATATTTCTTTCTTCTTTTTAATCGTTTGATGTGTTGGATAGTATTTTTCCAGAAAAACAGAGCAAAATTCAGTCCATGTAGAAATTGAATCAGGCGATAGAGTATATAACCATCTCTTAGCTGTATCTTTTAAAGCAAAAGGGATATATCTAAGTTTAATAGCATCTATACTCATGTTCGACATTCTCATCATTTGACAAACTTCGTTAAATTCTCTAAGGAAATAATAGACATCCTCTCTTTCTAATCCATGAAAATGTGGCAATTGACTAATATAATTAGATTTCAGTTCAAACCTATCTCCCTCAAAGTTTGGCAATCGAATACATGAAGGTTCATCAATTAATTCAGGATACAGAATCTCTCCTAATGGTTTTTCTACTGGAGCAGCCATCTCTACGTTCTCTTTTAAAGAAAGGTTAGCTACACCCCAAAGAATTTCGTTAAAGTTCAGTTCAGAAAATTTTTTAGTACCCTTATGCAATGAAAATTCCTGGATAGGTGTACTTACTAATCGTTTAGTGCTTAGAGAACGAGTCCATGTGCTCATAAATAAATAACAAAAGATTAATTACATACTAGTCTGAAGCTTTCTATTCTATAAATATTTGTTGTCGAATGAAGGTTGAATCAGCTACTTCTCCTTCCAGTTCCTCCAACGCTTTCTCCTTTCTCTTAAAAGAGCTGGTAACTCGTAAATAACATTCTATTTCATATATATATTGCGCATCCATAAAGTGAATAAATCTCGTTGCAAGAACGTGTCTTGCAACGTGCATCGTGGTTCTTGTTTTAATGGGTATGTGTACCACTACTAATTTCAAATTTTGGTAACCGCTAAACTGACGAAGTTTCGTTTTTGGTTAAAAGAATAACCGTTCTGCTTAATCCACGAACTAACCTCGTTGAGTTACAAATTACTCAACAGAACATAGTCGGTTATTGTTGCAACTCAACGGATTAACTTCGTTGAGTTACAGATAACTCAACGGAGTGACCTTATATTATATTACTGACCTCGTGGAGTTACGGTTAACTCAACGGAATTACTTCGTTGAGTTAACACTTGGCAACTTCTAAGTTTCACTCTCGTAAGTTTTCTATTTTGTTTTTTTTTTTTTTTTTTCTTTGTCATTCTGCTAACTGTAATAAAGTTAAATCTATGTCATTAATGCCTCATTTTGATTAAAATACATTTAAATCTAAACATTATATAAAGATTTAAATTACAGGTCATTTTATGTTATGCAGAATTTACATTTTACCTTATAACATGCAAAAAATTTTAAGCAGTTATCTTGTCATTCAGCAAATTGTAAATCTGTTACATATTCATAAAGTTCCACAACTTACATAATATTCAATAAATTCTATTCATTTCACATTCAAATAAGTATGAAAATTGCATCTGAAAAATTATATTCATTAATATGAATCAATTACATTACAAGTACATTATACAATTTCATACAATTTTACACAAGTAGACGAACAATACAATTTAATCTCTATGCCTAAGTTCATCTACTTCCTTTTGGAGTTTTTCTAATTACTGCTCTAATTGATTTATCTTCTCTACTGCTCCTGCAATTTCTCCAGAAGGTACAGCTAATTCTGCAACTACAAAATTTCTGTATTTTTTCACTGAAATGGTTCTAGATCTTATCCTTTTTGATGTCCATTTAGTGAAATCAATACTATCCACCATCAACAGTGGAATCAAATCTCCATAAAATAATTTCTTCTTTACTGTTTTCAGCTTGGACATAAAAACTGCAGACCAATTTATTTGGATCTTATTTACAACTGCATACGTGACCCATTTGACAAATTGACTTAATTCTATGTCGTGGCCCTATCGTTGATAGACATTCTTAATCAGAATGTTAGCTACCATGTGTGCTTTACCATTTAAATGCTTCAATCTGTTTAATAATGGCACACCAAGATTGATAGCTAAATAATCTTTAATTTGCTGCTCAGTCCATTCAACTGCAGTTGTATCCTCCAAAATTTTTGTTCCTTCATTCTTTAAACCAAATATGTTGTGGAGAAGCTCTGGTGTTATCTGTACATCAGCTTCCTCCACGTTTGAAATTAATTCTCCTTCTCCTTCTGTTAAATTTACATAGAAATAGGGCACTAAATTCTCATATACTACATGCCCTCTATCTTGAGATATAAATTGCAGTAGACCTTGGAATTCAAATAGATCTTTGATTTCTTCAATTACATCCCAATTTATTGGTCTACTGTAAATAATATTGTAACCCCTTATTTCTTGGTATTTGATATAAGCTTCCTGACTACAAAAATGTACTTCATTCAAAATTGTTGTTTCAGTCAGGTCAGGAAGGTGACTTTGTTGCTCTAGAGGGGTTTGCTCTTGCTCTTCCTCTAGCATAGGCTGCATTTGGACATTCTCTTCAGATTCCTGAATTTTTGCTTTTGCTTCTGTCTGTGGTTGTGAGCTGGCACAACTCTCCACTCTGTCTTGAATTCTTTCCATAATTTGCTGAAGAGTTTCTTGCTCTTCAGTGGAATCTGTGAAAATATTTTTGTCCAAATGGCTTCTTTCAGCCTCTTCATTTTCTACTCTTTCTTCTTTCTCCTAACTACCAATCTGTTCTATTACTGTTCTTTCTGATTCTGTAACAGATTGGGATGGAGTCACGAGCAATTCAGTTTCTGCCCTAATTTCTGTTTCTTCTTGTACAGGCTGCAAACTAATTTCAGCCTGATTTTTTTCTTTTCTTTGCTCCTCTTGCTCCTCCTCAAATTCGGATAGCAGGTTAATAAAAATCTGCTCCACAGGCCCTGTAAAAATTAGTACTTCAAATTTAATTTCTTCATAATCAGACACTTTTTCTTTTTCTTTCTTTTTTCTGATTAGTTGTGCCTGTTCTTCCTCTTCATCTTCTGAAATTAAATCTACAAAAATAGGCTCTGCAAGCTTTCGAACCATAGGTACTGGCTCTTCCTGTTTAATTCTTCCAATAATTGCTGGTCTCGAAGGACCAGCTTCAGCTTCTTTTGCAGCATCTCTAACAGTAGTTCTGGCAGTAGCTTCTTGATGCTGTTCCACTTTAATTTTATATTGGGCTTTCAACTTTTCTGCAGCCCTCTTTTTGTACAGTGCATCAAACACCAGATGTGCTTTAGCCACTGCCAAATCTTCTGATTCTCCTTGGTTTTTTCCAACTTGAACTAGTTTTGCAAATTCTCTTATTTCTTCTTCAGTCGAAGGACCCATCATTTTTGCTCGTGTCAATGGCTTAATTGGTGGAACTGAAGGTCCAGACTACTACTCCTCAGGAACAAGTCTTTCAGCAGTTGGTTCCTCCCGTTCTTCAGTTGCCTCTTCATTTGCTTTCCTTTCTTGCTCCCAGATCACCTGTTTAGCTTGTCTATAGATTCGTCTTTTGAACTAGAGTCGGGACTTACGCTGGATTAATTCTAGGGCAACTTCATTACTTGGCCTTATTTGTCTTTCCTTCCTTAAAGCTATTTCTATTGCTATTCTGATTCGTGTTTCCATTATTTGAGGTATTCGTATATCCATATCTACTAAATCTCTTCTAAACTTGAAAAGTTCTGATTCTACCTTCTGTAGCTCTTTCTCTCTTGTCATATTTTTGATCTTCTGCCGCGTGTGCCACTCTTCTGATTTCTTCAGAAATTCTAATGTATCAACAACATCTTCAGAGAACTCAGGCGTCATCTTCATCATCGTGGAGTTACACAACAGCACGTAATCGCTCTGATTTCTACTGTTCTAGATTCTAAATGATTTGTCGGATAATGCCCCCAAAACCCTAGGTTTTAGTTTAAATAAGCACTAAGTTTAGGCAGGTAATCGGGTCATTTCCCGAACCAACTATTACCATTTTATTCGCGGTCTTAGCTACAGTACTCCGTTGTGTTACAGGTAACTCAAGACTTAACGGAGTAAGCTCGTTGAGTTAAGCGTAACTCAACGGACTCCCCGTACAAGCAAATATAATAATAATAATAATATTATAGAGAATAGTTTTTCTGTTTTTTTTTTTACAGGCTTAACCTCGTTGACTAACTCAAGACTTAACGAAGTAAGCTCGTTGAGTTAAGCGTAACTCAACGGACTCCCCGTACAAGCAAATATAATAATAATAATATTACAGAGAATAGTTTTTCTGTTTTTTTTTACAGGCTTAACCGATACTATGCTTCGGTCAGACCTAAATATTTTTTTATTTTTTTTATTTTTTTTATCTTTCTTTCGGTTGAACCGATACTATGTTTCGATAAAACACAAATTTTTTTCTGAAAATTAATATACGATTTTTTTTTCCGGTTTAACCGATACTATGCTTCGGTAAAACCAATATTTTTTTAATGTTCCAATTATACCGATGCTATGCCTCAGTCAAACCTAAATATTTTTTAATTTTCCAGCCATACCGATGGATCCAGTCGGTTGAACTGCAACTATTTTTATAAAAACTGATTTCTTACTAAGTAAAACTCGAGTAGTCCTCTACTCTGATTTCTTCTATAATTCCAAAGGAGCTTTTTGGTGTTTTTAGAATAGGTTTAAGTCTTTGTCCATTTACTTTAAATATATTCTGATTTTTAGGATTTTCAATTTCAATAGCTCCATAAGGATAAACATTTCGAACTATGTAAGGTCCTACCCATCTAGATCTTAATTTTCCTTGATGGTTATGGAGTCTAGCCATATAAAGATATACTTCTTGTCCTATTTCAAAGTTTTTAAGAATAATTTTTCTATCATGCCAGAATTTCATTTTCTCTTTTTCTCTTACAATCTTTGAATAAACTTCATTTTTAAATTCTTCTAATTCAATTAGTTGCATTTTCCTATTTTCAACAGCTTGATTTAAATTAGTGTTCAGAGTTTTTAATGCCCAATAAGCTTTATGTTCTATTTCAGCAGGTAAATGATAACTTTTTCCATATACTAGCCTAAAAGGTGACATACCTAAGCTCGTTTTATAAGCAGTTCTATAAGCCCAAAGTGCATCAATCAATCTATTAGCCCAATCTGTTCTAGTAGGATTTACTACTTTTTCCAAGATTAATTTAATTTGTTTGTTTGCACTTTCTACTTGTCCACTTGTGTTCGGATGATATGATGTTGCAATTTTGTGGTTTACTCCATATTTCTTCATTAAGGCTTCAAAACTTCTATTATAGAAATGAGTTCCTCTATCACTGATAATAGCTTTAGGTATTCCAAATCTGGCAAATATATTTGTTCTTATAAATTGTATTACCACTTTGTTATCGTTAGTTTTTGTAGGAATAGCTTTTATCCATTTAGATACATAATCCACTCCTAACAATATGTAATTAAATTGATTAGATATAGGAAATGGACCCAAAAAATCTACTCCCCACACATCAAAGATTTCAACCTCAACAATAGGATTAAGAGGCATCATATTCCTCTTTGATATTCTTCCTATTTGTTGACATCTTAAACAACTTAAGCAATATTTATGAGCATCTTTGAATAGTGTTGGCCAATAAAACCCACATTACAGAATTTTTGCAGTAGTTTTCCCTGAACCAAAATGTCATCCACAAGCTTGGTCATGATAGAAAGACAATATGCTCGAATATTCAGTTTTTGGAACACACCTCCTTAAAACCAGATCAGGACATTTCTTAAATAAGTAAGGGTCTTCCCAATAGTAATATTTTACTCTTGAGAAAAATAATTTCTTATCTTGTCTATTCAAATCCTTAGGTGTTAAACCAGTAACTAAGTAATTAACTATATCTGCATACCAAGACATTGTGTTGATGGTCATTAATTGTTCATCAGGAAAATTATCCTTAATTTCAATATTTGATTTTTCTATTTGTAATCTTGATAAATGATCTGCTACTACATTCTCACAACCTTTTTTATCTTTAATTTCTAGATCGAATTCTTGCAATAATAATATCCATCGGATCAATCTAGGTTTAGTTTCTTTTTTCTTTATTAGATGTTTTAGAGCTGAATGATTCGTGTATACTATTACTTTAGCTCCAATCAAATATGATCTAAACTTTTCTAAAGCAAACACAACAGCTAATAATTCTTTTTCAGTAGTTGTGTAATTAACTTGAGCATCATTTAAGGTTTTGCTTGCATAATGAATCACTCTAGGAGATTTTTCTATTTTCTGTCCTAACACTGCTCCTACAGCAAAATCAGAAGCATCGCACATTAATTCGAATGGATGGTTCCAATTAGGTGCTTGAATTATAGGAGTTGAAATTAAGCTAGTCTTAAGTCTAAAAAATGCTTCCTTGCAATTTTTATTAAAGTTAAATGGAACATCTTTTAATAGATTAGTTAAAGGTCTAGCTATCTTGCTAAAGTCTTTAATAAATCTTCTATAAAAACCAGCATGTCCTAGAAATGATTTAATATCTTTTACTGATTTAGGTTCTGGTAGATTAGAAATTACTTCTATTTTAGCTTTATCTGCTTCCAACCCTTTTTTAGAAACAACATGCCCTAAGACTATTCCTTGTTTAACCATGAAGTGACATTTTTCCCAATTTAAAACCAGATTTTTTTCCACACAGCGTTTTAATATTTGGTCTAAATTACTTAAACACACTTCATATGAGTTGCCATATACAGTAAAATCATCCATAAATATTTCTAAAAATTCATCAGTCATTCCAGTAAATATGCCTTGCACACACCTTTGAAAGGTAGCTGGTGCATTGCATAATCCGAATGGCATTCTTTTAAAAGCATAAGTTCCATTAGGACAGGTGAAAGTTGTTTTCTCTTGATCCTCTAATGCTACTAAAATTTGATTACCCTGAATACCCGTCTAGGAAACAAAAATATTCTTGCCCTACTAATCTTTCCAACATTTGATCTATAAAAGGTAAGGAAAAATGATCTTTCCTAGTCACAGCATTCAACTTTCTATAGTCTATACATACTCTCCAACCTGATTGAATTCTAGTAGGTATCAAGTCTTGACTTTCATTCCTAATAACTGTTAATCCTGATTTCTTGGGAACTACATGGATTGGACTAACCCACGAACTATCAGAAATCGGATATATTATATCATTATCTAACCATTTAACTATTTCCTTCCTGACTACTTCCTTAAGGTTTAGATTTAATCTCCCCTCAGGAATTCTAACAGGTTTAGCATTCTCTTCTAAATATATGTGGTGACAGCATAAAGTTGAACTTAACCCTTTTATATTAGTCGTAGTCCATCTTATTGCTTCTTTATAACTTTTTATTACCTTTTTTAATTTAGCTATTTAATCTTCTTTCAAATCTGAAGCAATAATGATTGGACAGGTCCGTTTATCTTCCAGAAATATATAGGTTAATTCAGGAGGTAAAGGTTTTAATTCTAAATGCTGCCCATCAGAAGCTAGAGCTCCTAATTGAACATCATCATTTTTTAAATTAATTTCTTCCTGATCTCCTTCTATATTTATGCTTTCACTTTCTTCTAAAGTTTCAAAATTGATTTGCCTATTTAATTCTTCTTGAATCACATCATCTAACATATCTCCTTCATCCTCTAAAAAGTCTATGGTATGTAAGGACATTTCTAACTCCTCAAACCTTTCTGGTTTAAAAATATTTAATTGAGTATCCTCGTTACCATATGCTAACTTCATTACTCCAGTTTTACAATTTATAATAGCCCCTGATGTTGCTAAAAATGGCCTTCCCAAAATTAAAGATGTATCACTATTTTTATGCTTAATTTGTTGGGAATCCAAAATTACAATATCAATAGGATATATAAAATTCTTGATTTTAATTAAGACATCCTCTATTTTTCCTCTAGGGTATCTTATACTTCTATCAGCCAATTGAATAACCGTACTAGTAGGAGTTAAGCCTTCTAATCCTAAGGATGCAAATATATCACTTGACATAACATTTATACCTGCACCTAAGTCTATTAAGGTTCTTTCTAGAATGGTATTTCCTATGGTGCATGATATAACATGGATTCCAGGATCAGATAACTTTTTAGGAATTTGTGGCAGAAATAGGTAACTACTTTGCTCAGCTAAAAAGACATTTCTAAGAACTTTTCGCTCTCTTTTCTTAGTACACCAATCCTTCAGAAATTTAGCACAAGGTGGCATATTCTGCAATATATCTAACAAAGGAATGTTAACTTGTACTTTTTCAAAAATTTCTCTTATTTTTTCTTGTTTTTCAGGAATTGTTTGTTGTAATCTTTCAGGATAGGGTGCTAAAGATTTTGATTTCAAAGACTCTTTTTCTTTTAGTTGATTTGTTTGATCATTTTTAGCTTCAATTGCATATTCAGATTGTTCTTCAGAGATTTCTAGATTTTCAGCTATTACATTTTCATTATCATTTTGATTTTTACTCTTGTCCACCTTCATATCATTTTCATTTTGAGTTCTTGGTGGTATATCAGTTCCAGATCTTAATGTTACACATACATCTTCTAGATTTTCGTTACTTTCATGATGTTTTTGTATATCATTTTCGTAATTATGATCTTCAATTGTTTTTAGTTTTAAAGTGCATTCTTTAAATTCTCTTACATTTGTGTTTTTTGTTTGTTGTATATTTTGCAAGTTGTGCAGGTTTATAACATTATAATTTTCATTGTCCTATTGTAAAACTTGTATTTTCATTGCATTTTTGTCTAATGCTTTTAATTTTGTTTCCAGATCATCTAATTTCATTGCATTCAATTTTTGATCAATTTTCTTTATGGCTTTTTCAGTTTCGTAAATTATATCCTGTTTAGGTTTTGAATATGCCTCCTTATAGTTTAATTGGTTGACTTCTTGTTGTTGACACACAAAGTATTCCAGTTTGTCCAGATTTTGCTCTATACTATGCTCTAGTCTGTCATAGTTATCTCATACTTCAGTGTCTCTCATCATATTATACATTCTATACTTACCATCAGTTGGGTAAACTATAGGATTCTCATACTCGGCTCTATTATATTGAAGATAATTCATTTGTTGTTCATGGGATCTATCAATCTGTAAATGTCTCAATTTCAAACAATTAGAAATGTCGTGTCCTTCAGAATTGCAGAATTCACATATGCTAATTAAAGGTTTCAGAAATCTTTGAGCATAAGCATATGCCATATTCTCAATTACAGAAGAAAACATGCAACTCTGACTATTAAAATGAAACAGCTCTAACAGTTGCTTATATCTTTTCAATTCAATTCCTCGGCAACGGCGCCATAAAACTTGTTCGTGTTTTCCCAGCACTACACTAGAAAAACTTGGATTTGTTACTTCTATTTTTACTTAGTTAATTTATCTTTATGCCTATTCTTTCTTTTAGAAGTAAACAAACAACCTTTAATACAATTTAGATATTAATTCCAATTTGTACTTTAACTGCAAGTCTACAGTGTCTATTGTATCAGTGTGCAAGTACAGGTCGATCCCACAGGGAATTGCTGACGAATTTAAGAAATGTTTGATTGTGAACAATTCAAATTTATATTCAATAAGCACTCCGTTGAGTTACAGTTAACTCAACGGACTAAGTTCGTTGAGTTATGGATAACTTAATGGACTATACTCGTGGACTCAAGTTAACTCCACGAGCCTGTCTCTTCTTTATAATACTGCTAATTACAGAGGAATTCGACCAACCATTGGGCGATTCCACAGATTGTAAATAACATCAATTAAGCTTTTTAATGCTAGTTAACATTGGATTTATCATTATGCAATACTAACATTCAGATGATTCAAACAGTATCCATTAAAATCTTTAAGTTGTTTTGTACGAACCAATTTCAGTAAACTGTAAAATTAAAACTAACATAAAACAATCATAAAATTGATACAGATAACATTAATCACGATACAACACCAACAATACAACACTCAAATACAACATACAAACAAAGATAAATTGTTTTTGGTATTTTTGTTTTGATGTGATGGGCGAAAGGTGAAATGTAAAGTAATTTCACTTGACAGTAAATACTTCCGACACTACTTGCAACGCGATTACACCACTAAAAATTGAACCACTTACAATTCTGTCTCCTCTCCCTATAGAATCGCGAGTCCAGAATTGCAAGATGATCTCCCCTTCAGCATACAGGCATCAACCCGAAGTCAATGCTAAAAGCTTTACGATCTCCTGAAATATGAGTCGGCGCTTGGTGAAAATGTCTTCCCTTCCCGCGACGCAATTACTCCTCACAGTGGTTGTCAGGCACTGTGTTTGGCTCGGAATCGACTCGACATCAAACAAGTATCCTCACAAACCTCCGATGATTGGTGATTATGGTGGTGATACGATGGTTGGTGTGATACTTCGGAGAATCGCTGATATTGTCTGCAGAAAGCTCGGTGCTCCTCCTTTGTATACATTGGTCGTCCATCGATCACACTTTCTTCTTTTTCTTCTTTTCTTTTATATTTCTTCAGTGGTAACTGTTTCTGCTTGAATGGTCGGTTGGATTTCCTTCCTTCAAATCAACGGCGATGATTTCTTTCTCCCTGCGCAATTGAATTCCTGCATGATACGTGCAAACGTGGTTTTTCCTTCCAACTGTCTGTTCCTGCAACCGCTACAGTGGCATATTAGAAAATATTTAGTCCGTGGAGTTACAGATAACTCAACGGACTTCCTTCATTGATTTAACTATAAAACACGTGCAAAAATAACAACTTAAGTTTATAACGCTAACCTAACGCATTGCCTTAGTGTATTTTCATGTAACTCAACGCGTGCAGTTATACTAACTTAACGAGTTATAACGTAAGTAAATCTACCAGCTCTCAACACGTGTCAGCAGCAGTTTAAACATAAAATAACATTCTGGAGAGTTACAGGTATAACTATCCGATGCTGAGATGCATTTTCGGATACTTAAGAATTTCACAACCTGCAATTTACCGACAGTTCATAAATGTGCTAAATTAACATTAATTCCCCAAAATTAGGCAGATTCTTCAATTAAAGCATATAACAGTGCAATTATAACATAATAGCTTAATTCTCATATGATAAGCTAAATATTATGCAATTAACTATCATTTAATCGTTAATAATATGCACTTTTTCATTCTAAACAATAGGTTAACCACATGAATACTTTCTTTCTATTTATTGCTATACATCATCTAATAGTTATATGTCTTTGAAATCAAAATTATCTATCTAGCCTAATTGAAAAACAAAATAATAATGGAAGAGAGGAATTAGATGGTTGATTTTTAACATTCAAAATCGCTAAAGGAAGCTGAAATGGATTACCTTCCTCTAGAAGATCGAAATATCACAAAGTTTTCTTGTGCGATTGCGAGGGTGGCCTTCTTGTGAAGAGAGCGAGGTTGACCTTCCTATGCAAAAAAGCGACGATGTAGATGATTAGTTTGTGCTCATTTATGTTACTATTCATGCATTTTAGAGCTTGAAATGTCAAATAATATGATTTTTAAAGGAGTTTACATGATTATCATGAATCTACATGCATGTATGGAATTAATGTTTAGAAATCAAGAACTGCATGAATTAATATATTAATTGTGAACCTTAAAGTTGAAAGCAAATGATAACCTACTATATGCCCTATTTTATTTATGTTTTCTTTTACTTTAATGGTATTTTGTGAGCTTGTATTGTGTAGGGGTGTATTTGCAGGATTTCCCAAGGAAAGCATTTTTCAACAACTTGTAGGACCATTTGGCAAATTCACCCAAGTATAAAAGCAACACTTAGCATTTTCTATGGGATCTTCTCCATTTTGGTCGAAGCTCCACTCTAGTCATTAGGGCATCTGTGTTCAACCAGGCATCCACACATTCACTCCCTCTTTCAGTGTTGGTTAGCGTGCACATGGAGGAGGTTTGCATCCATGAGTGGTTATTGTTGACCAAAAGCTCGTTGCTAGTTAGCTTTTTCGAAAGTAATAGGCTATTTAGAAGACTCAGTATTGAAAGCAGTATCAATCGATCTATTGAAACCTCTAAACAAACTAGTCTTTTGGTTTCCAATGAAGAAATTATTCCTTCATTTAATTCCTTGCACTATGGTACTTCCTATTCTTTTGTTTAGCACATGAAATCTTTTGTTTGTGAAAATAACCTTAAAAGGATTATTTGCAGTAAGTTGGCCAATAGATAGTAGATTTTTTATCTTCAACTCATGACCATCAATAGTAATTATATTATTAGAACCAGAAACTTTGTGATAGTTTAATAATTTGCATGAATTACTAGTAATATGAGCATTTGCACCAAAGTCCATGTACCACTCGTCACTTTGAGGTTCTTCAATAGAAACAGTACCAAGAGTCTAAATATCACCTTCCAAGAGAAGCTTGATATACATGGTCAAATCTATGCCAACAGTCAATAACACTATAACCAAATTTCTCACAAATTTGACATTATTTCTTTTCGACATTTTCCTCTTTGATTTTCTGATTAGGAGCATTAATAAAACCATGTCCTCTTGAAGTAAAACTATTATCATAATATCTACTCCTACTCCTACCTCTTCCTCTATCTCTATGAACAATGAGAGCAACCTAAGAACAGTAACCAAAGGAAAATCTAGTCATAATTTCATAACTACGCAACATTTGTATGGCAATATCTGGAGTAGGCAAAGGGGACTTCAAAGATGAAGTAACAAATGATTCATATCTAGGTCTGAGATCATTTAAGAGCTAGAAAACTAGATTTGTCTCTTCTACAATCTTTCCAATCGATCTTAACTCATCAATCAAGGTTCTAAATTTTCTAAGATATTCATTCAAATTTGAAACATCATCATGTCTCAATATTTGCAACTAATGAAACAAGAAGAACTCTCACTCAGTAGATGGTTGAGCAAAAGAGTTATGCAACATATCCTAAATCTCCTTAGAAGTATTAAGATGTAAAATCATTCCAAGAATATCCTCTATTAAGGTACTAATAATCCAGGTTTTCAACAATCTGTTTGATCTTTGTCGAGCTAAAAAACTAGGGTTTTCAATCATACATAGTATTTCCACCATTTGCATGAGTAGATCTAAAAGAAGGAGGTAAAGTTCCATCAAGAAAACTGATAAGACTTTGACATATAGCTAGGTTAATCGTTTGTGTTTTCCACAAGAGAAAATTTGTCAATGATAAAACTTGAGAGAAACAAAGTTTGAAAGATTTAATCTAACTAGATAAAGGTACGAGTACTCCTTGCCTTGATTTAAAATATTTTGTAGATCAATTCTTCTAGATCATCTATCAGAACCATTGGATTTCATCCGAAAGATTTGCATGTTTTTCTTACGTCGCTTTCCAAATTGATCCTCAGTGTCTTGATCATGATCAACGTTGCTATTACCCAGCATCTCCACCATGTAGAAAATCTGAAATAGCGAGTGCAATTAGTTCTAGGGCTTGAGGAAATTACACGAGGAATCGTTGATGGCAATTCAATCCATGCAAAGGACTTTATATAATTGAGAAAGGATCCGAAGATCTGAAAGTACAAACCTAATAAGAAACTAACTTACAACAATAAACTTATAACATACGTATTTCGTAATAAATATAATCATCATTTCTTATTTAATTTAATGAATGATGATTAATACTATATTTTACATCTTTAAATAACAATTTGAATGTAGATCGATAATGTTATAACTTTGAGATTTTTTAAGACTCATAAGTTTAAATTCCATCAAAAACCTATAATTTTTGCATTTTAAACATTCCAACATGAGATTAGTCTTGCCACATGCATTGAATCAGACCAGCTATGGTGGTTTAATTGATCCCAATCTTTCCAATGGGGCATGGGGCATGGGTCATGGGCCGTGCCCACTTAATCGTATTAGGTCAAATCGCACAAGTTGGGCTTAACCTGTTTTATGAGTCTACCTTTTTTTTTGGGAAGTAACATTTTCTAAAAGTGAAACTGTAGTTGTGATTTAAAAGAGTAATTTCAACAAAAAATAGAAAAAAATTCAAGAACGACTTTTGTTAATAAGAACAATTATTATTTTTTATTTTCAAAATTATCCTTAAATTGAATTTTTCGTTTAAGTATAAGTTGACAAGTTATTAGTACAAATAACAAGTAATTAGTAGTAATAATTAATCTATATGTATTTATTAATAATTTAATAATTAATCTTAATATAATACATAATAATAAATGTAATTATTAAATATTATATTTATATATGTTAATAATATTATATTATTATTTAACCTAGTTATAGTAATATATATATTAAAATTCGTATAACGATGTAACTAATAGTTATTTTAATATAATTTGTATTTCAACAGAACATAGTTATATTAAGATAATTTTATTTTTAATGAGTGAAATATATATATTTAACGTTAGAATATAGTTATAATTTTAATGAGTACAATATAATTTTATTTTTAACGACAGAACATAGTTGTATTAAAATTTGAAATTTTAATTTTTGATTAAAAAGTGAGATGTTATTTATGGTTTGCGAAAAAGGAGGGAGAGAATTAGATAAGATGGAAATCAGGGAGATAAAAAAATAGTTGGTTTCTATCATGAGCCCCGATTGCAGAAGTAACAGAAAATTTAGAATATTTTTAGCATAAACATAAAGTTGAGGGAAAATATATTGATTGAGAATTATTCCAAAAGAGTGGTAGAAAAGTAGAAAAACAAGGAAAATCTATAGACTTTTTCGAAGTTGTGGTTTCACAATTAATGTTTTTTAAATTTTTTAAAAAAAATCTTTCTGTAAGAGAAAAACTGGTCGAGTGCTGCACGGAAAAGAGGAAGCAGAAGCGGAAGCGGAAGCGTCACCGATCATGCAATGACGGCCACGACGATCCACCGGAGATTGAACGTTTCCGTGGAATACCAAGAACGAGCTCGCCCAGGGTTTGACGAAAGCCATGCGTCTGTACAGATTCCAAGGCCAAATCACTCCGACGAAGACCCGACGTCCATGTTATAAGATCCGACGAGCCGGACACAACTCGACGTGCGCCGTCCATGGCTTCCGCCCCATCACCTTTCGTCCACGTCGCCTCCACCGCCTTCTCTCCCCGATCACCTCGAATGTGGCGGTTTCGTGCGGCGACGAGGGACGACCTCGCTGGAGTGTGGAGGGAGATACAGGGGTGCAACGATTGGAATGGACTCGTCCGGCCCCTCCACCCCCTTCTCCGTGACGAGATCGTCCGCTACGGAGAGTTCGCAAACGTCTGTTACAGGTGCAGATAAGGATTCCATCGATGGATGGATGGATGGATCGTTGGCCTATGAATAAGTCAATATTGATTGGAGAGTAGAAACCCGATATCTGATTTGCGAGACATTTGTTGCAGGGCCTTCGACCAAGATCCGAGCTCGAAGCGATATCTGTGTTGCAAGTACGGGAAGTGGAGGCTACTCGACGGGCTGAGCTCCGGCTATGACGTTACCAAGTACATCTACGCGGCCTCCGACGTGCAGAACTGCTGCAGCCGGTGGATCGGATACGTGGCCATCGCGTCGGACGATGACGTCGTTTGCAGGATGGGGAGGAGGGACATCGTCGTGGCTTTCAGGGGAACGGTTACCAGCACAGAGTGGTTGACGAACTTCATGAGCTCCCTCGCACCGGCCAGGTTGGACCCTCTCGGCCGCTGCCCAGACATCAAGGTCGAGTCGGGTTTCCTCGGGTTGTACACCTCCGACGACAAGACGTGCAGGTTCAGCAACGGGAGCTGCCGAGAGCAGGCGCTGCGCGAGGTCTCCCGCCTGATCGACGAGCACAGGAACGAGGAGCTGAGCATCACGCTGACGGGACACAGCATGGGGAGCTCCCTCGCCGTCCTCTTCGGGTACGACGTCACCGAACTCGGCCTGAACGTTCTGGAGAATCATCGTAAGATACCGATCACGGTGTACTCGTTTGCGGGGCCGAGGGTGGGCAACCGGGCGTTCAAGCGGAGGTGCGAGGAGCTGGGGGTGAAGGTGCTGAGGGTGGTGAACTTGAACGACCCGGTTACGAAGGTTCCAGGGGTGGTGTTCAACGAGAGTTTCGGGTGGAGCTGGTGGTCGTCCTGCTACGCGCATCTGGGGGTGGAGGTGACGCTGGAGTTCTCCGGCATCAACGATCCCGTCGGCGCCCACGACTTGGACGAGTACATTGGCTTCCTCAGGTCCGGGGATCGGATGGATCAGACAGACCCGCGCCGTGAGGTGGGCGGTGGAGGGGAGGAGGAGGAGGAAGGAGACGTTTTCGATCGGGTGTTGCAGAGGGTGGCGGAGCTCTGGCCGTGGGCGGAATCCGATCAACCACTCTCAGGACTCTATGATCGGGTCGTTAGTCGGATCCGGGTCAGGTCAGAAACCGGGAACTCCACCAATCGTTAGCCTTCAAATCTTCGGGCTCAGGCCATGGCACCACCGCACTCCTTTGGCTGCGTCAGAGTACTCGTGAGGGAGGGAGAGGGAAGGAAGATCTCGTCCAGCCATGAACGACGTCGATGTGTCGAAGCAGATCCAGCAGATGGTTCGCTTCATTCGCCAGGAGGCGGAGGAGAAGGCCAACGAGATCTCCATCTCTGCCGAGGAGGTACTTGATTCCTTATTGTCCGACCACCCAAGTTATTTCCGTCTTTTCTCTCCTTCCTCGTTCGGAATGTCTCGGTGTTGATCGGTGTTTTTGTCGAGATCCGTGGGTCTGTACTCGGTTTTGTTCTGTTGGTGGATTCCTCTTTCGGTCTTCCTTCTCAAGGTATGGGCTTTCGTGGACTTTCGCTCCTGATCTGGTTCTTCCTAGTCGTTGCATTTGTCTTTTTGTTACTCCCTGTATTCAGTCCATTGGCTTGTGGAAAAGGGATCGAGCTTTCGGTGTTCTTAATTCCGTGAGAAATTGTAGTTGGTTGACATGTAGATCTGGTGTCAGGAGGTTGGGATTGACTACTGTCAAACGAAGTTTCGTGGGATTGTGGGTGTAGTTGGAATTGTAGAGTAGAAGATGAATCGCTTCAGGAATAATGTTATGCTGACTGATTTTGAGGGTGCAACCATTGATGATTTTTGATCGTGAATGATCTTTCTTTAGACTGCAACATAGGGATTATAAATTTCTGGTGGGTGGTCGTTGAAGCATTAGCTTCGTTACATCAAATAATTGATTCTGTAAGACGTTGATGTGTGCGTTTGATCTGATCATGTTCATGATACGGGAGAGAGAGATCAGATTCTTTTGGTTGGTACTTTAATTTAGTTACATTGTGGGTTCGAAGTTCTATCTATTCTATGTTCCATGCTCTACTCTTGGCTTAGTGATTTGGTCTTTAAGCATCACATGATAGAAGTAATAAATCTTCTTTTCATGCTCAAATATTTACTTTTATTTGCTGTATCAGGAATTTAATATAGAGAAATTGCAATTGGTAGAAGCCGAAAAGAAGAAAATCAGACAAGAGTATGATCGTAAAGAGAAGCAAGTTGAAATCCGCAAGAAAATGTAATATGATAATCTCCAAACTCACATATTCGTATCCAAATTTCATATTCATATCCTCTCATTCTGCAGTTCAGTTTCAAATAACCTTCCAGAGTCTTTAACATTTAGAAATTTTCTATGCCATCCTACATTTTAAATTTTTGATGCATTGTAGAGCACTCTCCTAAAGTATGTGAAATATGCATGGCATCGTGCAGTGAGTATTCCATGCAGCTGAATGCTTCCCGACTCAAGGTTCTTCAAGCACAGGATGATCTTGTTAGCTCCTTGAAAGAAGGAGCTGCAAAAGAGCTGCTGAATGTCAGCAACAATGATCATAGCTACAAGCAACTTCTGAAAATACTGATAGTTCAGGCAAGATAATCTTGAATACTGTTCTGTGATATATATTCTGTGAAATTTAGAAAAATGAATATGGATTGAATTTGCTGAATGATTTTGATCGGAAATATTCACATTAAATTTATTAAAGCACTATTTACTAGATCTTATTCTGGAATGATTTTCCATCCAGCAAAATTTAGAGATCAATGATGACAACCACACAAGGAACCTCGAAAGTGTAACTTAAATCAAAAGAAGATGAGGCAGTTCTAAGCGGAAATTATATAAATGGTATACAACAACAAATGAAAATGACAAACAATTACAACGGGGTACAACCTAAGCCCAGTATTTTGAAAATGAAATTTGAACTAATGTAAGATATCTCTTTACAGAGCTTACTCCGACTGAAAGAACCTGCTGTGCTGCTGCGTTGTCGAAAAGAAGATATTGTACATGTGGAGGCAGTTTTACATTCTGCTAAGCATGAATATGCCCAAAAAACAAATGTCCATCCACCAGAAATACAGATGGACACAAATGTGCATCTGCCACCTGCTCCTGGCCATCATAATGCTCATGGACCTTTCTGGTACTTTCTTATCCATCAATTTCTTGATCATATTTTTAGTTATTATTATTTTTCTGAGTGTAAGGAATATTCTTATATGCACAATTTTTTTTCTTGATTATATTAGCGATGGTTAAAATATCATTGTAGAGAGAAAATTACAGAGAAATTATAACAAGTAGACAATAATGGAGTCCACTCTAAAGTAATGGTGGAAATATCATATCTAAGAACAACATGAGACTCTTTTGCATTTCCAAATGGAAGCTTCTAGTTGTTAAGCTTTGGGAAATCCTGTACTTGAAAACGGTCCTCATGAAAAGCATAAACGTGATGATTCCTACTTTAGTTGATTGGTTACTTGGCCATTGTCTGTAGGTGCTCTGTCTATGAGCCATGGCAATGCCAAATTTGAGTTTTTTTCTGATCAGCTGAGTTTTTACCAGCTAAAAAATATGGTGGATGATTATCAATGTCATTTACACATTTTGTGATCCCTCTTCATGTCATTTCTTCCAGGTCTTCTTAGCATAAAGTTCAGTCAAATTTGCTTGTTTACATCTTGTGCAATGCAAATCGAACTTTTTTTCACATTTATGATGATGATGTTGACTCGCAATACAGCTCTGGGGGTGTTGTGCTGGCTTCTCAAGATGGAAAGATCGTCTGTGAGAACACACTTGATGCTAGATTGGATGTAGTTTTTCGCAAAAAACTCCCAGAGGTATCTATTCTCCCTGGTTTATGTTCTATGCTAGGCCTTTAAGATGCCTCAAACTAGACCCCTTTGTTCTAAAGCTATGCCTGACTTTTCTCTTTGAAGAAAATGATCGCATTTTTCACTTCATTCAAATAAAAACTTCATTATGAGTGTTTTCCTCTTTTATCATCCATGTGTAATTTATCTTTTATTATCAGCATGGTGTGCATAAATGAATCTGGCATCTATTTTGATTTCATTAAGCATTTTCTGAGCATTCCTGACTTGTTTTATTTCTTCTGCTCGTTGCAGATCCGCAAATGTCTTTTCGGCCAAGTGGCTGCATGATCCATTGAAACGCAAATTATTGTCGTCAACTTGCCTTCAAGTGATGGACCATCATCAACCTCAGTCAGAACAAGTTTCCTTCATTCTGTTTTTTCTATCTTGTGAGGTTCCTTTGACCACTATATTCTTTGACATTGAAGTGTTATGTATAATACTTCAGTGTACTTCATGTTCAAGCAATTGAGAGTATCACCTTTGGCACTTTTGTGTAATAAATGAAGATCATTCAATAAATGCATAAAAGATCCTTGTATCTTTGTGATTAATCCACATGTCTTTAGAATTCTGCAATTATTGTGCTGTGAGAGGACTCAGTATGCTATACTCTTCAGTACACAACTTTGCCCAAGTCAAGCAAGATATTATCAGAAATCAAGCTCAACTACTGCTTCACAATTTTCCTAGGTTTTGATTACTACCACCTCAGTAAAATGAGGTGTAATAGTGATAAAAATTGCTGCACAGCCTAGACCACTGACAATAAAATTATAGACAGGATTTGGACAACATATCTCAATCAAAAAAAAAAAAAATGCTGTAGTGTTTTCTTTCGGATCAACACCATCAATCAACGCAGGAATAGGAGAATCAAGAATGAAAACATCGATGCGTCGTTCATGAGGGGGGGCTCCCACATTCAAGAACTGGCTTTGTTCTTGCCATTGATGCCTGTGGCATCTTTACACCTCGCACCCTAACACTCCCCAGCGTCTCACCTTCCTCACCTCTCCTCTCCATTCTCACCATCCTCCTGCCCTTCAGAAACACAACAGCACCCATCACGGCAGAACCAAGAAAAGCCCCACCACAGCCCAACGCCAGCACCCACACCCACCACGGCGTTCCTCTATACTTCCCCGAAACCACGATAGCCACGTTGCCGTCGCCGTCGGCCACCGGACTGGGGACCGCAATTGCGAAGTGCCCAAGGCTCTCAGCCGAGCAAGAATTATTAGTTGACGGTGGTCCACCGACTTCCGGTGGTCCTCCACGCCGGAACACGACACATCTTACCGCCGTTGAATTCATAGAAGCCTCCAAATTCAGTCCAGGAAATGTGACGCTAATGGATTGTCCTCCTCCTCTCAACTTCACACCAATCTCTCGGATTCCGGTGGTACTACGGCTGTTGGTTGCGTTGTAGACCAGAAGACCAAGAACGGGCGACGTTAGCGAGTACCCAGGAACCATGTAGTGGGAGGAGGACCGGTTGGCGAGGTTCTGGTAAACCACGGCCATTCTCGTCACGAAAGGCTCCGGCAGAGCTCCAGGAGGAATCCGAATTCCATCGTAGCTGGCGCCGGAGACCCAAAAGCTTCTCGCTCTCAGGCGTATCACGGAGGCCGCCACGCCGGAGTACTTGGTGGGAAGTGGAACATCGTACAGAACCCCGGTGCGGCCACCAGATAGCACGGCGAAAGCTGAGTCCCGGATGGTTGAATCCAGAGGGATGTCAGCGATGGCCAAGGCGGCGGAGCTGCCAATGACAAAAATGAAGCACCAGAAACTGCGTTTCGCAGGAACGCCACGCAAAGGAAGCATCTCAGCTTCCCACCGGGAATGACCAAGACCGCAACTTTCGGAACAGGCGAGAGAGTAGATTTTGATCGCTACCCAATTCGCGGACCGAGACGTTGCCGTGGGAGAACTGCAGGACTCACGTCTAGGGCCACCATCAGAGGAGAACAACCACTCCGTTCCTGGTCGATCACGGCCCGATGCAGCGATGGGTGGTGGGGGGATGCGGTGGGCAATGATTGGAGGCCGGAGCCGTGCTGCATGTGGAACCCATGATCTCTGCAACAAGGAGAGTGTCCAGTTTTTTATTCTTCCAGAAGATCGGAACAGCCCATGATTCTCATGATCTGGCAAAATGTGATGGCGAAGGAGAAGACGAGGGTGGGTGATGCAGAGGGGGGCGGTGCCAACGAAACGTCGCTGGCATAAGTTGGCGGTGGTGGAAAAATCAGTTCTTTTTTCTTCAGGATAAAATTCGACTGTACTCGAATTTATTACTTATAATTCGAGATGATCGAACAGATGCGTTTGGTAAAGAGAAATGTACGATTTATCTTTGCATGGGTCGCATCAACACAAAAGGGTGATAAATGCAGGTTTTTACAAATGTCGCTAGTTTTGATAACCAAATAAGATATTACCATCGATTAGAAAAAGGGAAAAGAAAGATGCAAATCACTTACAGGAATGTCATTTTATCCATTCTAACCACAAACATCAGTTTACATGTAATGGTGCACCAAAGCACAATATTACAAGCTAGTGGGTTGGGGGGGAAGATTTGAGAACCACAAGAGCTACTTCGGATCAGCCAGAACGGAGTCTTGAGTACAACAACGTAATTTGATGATGTTTGATGAGCTGTGAGTGATCTCTATAAGCGGTACTGATGTTGGGGTAGAGGGGGGGGGGGCATGTGTGTAGTGAGGGGATTCGTCTAAGTGCCCGGCGGCTGTTTGATGGTTAGCTCCGCTCTCAAGTGGAGCGTGCCATCCATGAAGTAGAGACTGTCTTCGGCCAAGAAGGAAGTCCAGGGGATTGCGAAGAGGTTCCGATACCCCACCGCCTTCCCTCCTGTGAAGGTGTAATACCCTTTGTACTTGCTTACAAACTCCCCCGACGGCCGTGTTCTCGCTGCAAACTCGTAATCCACCGTCAAGTACACTGCGCCCTTGTCTTGCATCCCGAGGAACAAACCGAAGCAGTGGGAGGAGCTCTGCTGGTCCAAGTTGCAATGGGCAGACAAGAAGAACCCCTGCCCGCCCAAGTGAAATGCTTGCGAGTAAACCCGGCCTGTTGGAAAGAGCGTGAGGCATTCCTCCCTCTTGAGATCCAGGTAGACGATGCATTGCTTGTAGGGTGTTTCGAACTCCACCACCTTCACAGGCCGATATTTATATGCTCGCTCGATAAATCGGTGACTTGCAGACTCCTCCTGAGCGAGGGTGCGCTGCCTGTGTGGCGTGTCACCTTTGAAAAATAGGGCTTCAAGAACCATCTTTGAGGCAACATCATGGTCCAGATCATTGCATGTGAGGACCTTCCTCAATTTTCTACAGGTCATGTAGGGGAAACGGATAAGACGACAAAGGCGAGATCCGAAAATTTCCCTTCGATCTTCCACCTTTGGATATTGATTACGGGTCCACTTGAGCACAAAATCATACAGTGTGTCCTCAGAAGCTACTTGAAGATCATCACTGGAGAGTATCGCCTCAATTCCAGCAAGAGGTAAATTCATAATTTCTTCTTGGTACCTGAAACAGTTTAATAACATAAAAGTGAAAATTAAGGATGATTGAAAATGACAGGGTATTCCAACACAAATAATATGCCAAGAATCTCAGTGAGATGATATAAGATAAATGCTTTAATGGTTAACGATGATGTGTACTTGGTTATATCCTTGTAGCGAGAGGCAAGGTACTCCTTAGCTGCATCAGTTAAAGGCTGGACAGCTGATGCCATTGAAACACTGCAAGGAAGCTCTAGGTAAAGTAATGCAGATTCTGGTGTCATTGGTATATCGCGTAGCAACTGACTGCAGTGTCTCATGCAAGAAGCAACCTCAAACTTGTCAGCAGCCATCAGCACATCCAATAGCCCGGTGGCACTAGTAGCCGTTAATTTCCCACTATACATGAAGCTTAGAAGATCCATTAGAGCAGCTTCCTCTACATGGAGAAGAGGGTGTAAAGACCCAAATCACAATCTGATTTTTCAATCCCAAACAATGAATTTTTCATATGGGCAAAAACATGTTACATGTGGCCAACCTCATATAGGAAGGACTATAGTTCAAATTGTTGTTGTTTATGTTTGCAAAAAATATGCTACATGATTTGATTTTGAAGGGTAACTTTTACCAAGAGTCGTAAGTTAAATGCAGCTTGTGTACATGAATAAAATTTAGTTATAGCCAAGATTGTTCACCAATTCATTTCCTTGATCCATTGTTCGAGAATTTACTTTAACACTATGTTTACCCTGACGTATAAATATTAAATTTCACATACCTGATGCATTAATACGAAGAGTTGCATGACGCTGATCTGATTCTCGCATGCCATTTGAGAAAAGCTACAGAAATTTTACCGAAATACACAAGTCACACTCGCAATTATGTGAAACTGAATTCTGTAACCATTGATCTTACAGAGAATACCAGGATTGATGCATTAACAAGTTTATAACGAAAAAACATCAATGGTGCTTCTAGTTTACAAGTGCTAAGTATAGCAAAAGCCTACCTTATAGAAAAATGGACTCTTTGCCGCAAGAATAGCTGAACTGATAAAAATAGTTTTGACTCTCAAGACGGTGGCACAATCCATGTTCCATGGCAATTCATTTACATCTGCAATGTCATTGCCTGTAGTGCAGATATAGAATCCCATAAACTAAAGGTACGTACATAATAGTAATCTGAAAGTGGCAGATAACAAGCTTTATTATGAAATTAGAAATACGGGAGAATTCAGGCAAATCTGAATTGTGTTCCCCATAACGTCACTGTATATGAGATCCAGCTGACTCCAAACCCCTCGAGCAAGAAACAAAGACAGAATCCCATCTTGGCTCTCAACTTAAACTACATACGAAGGCAAGCAAACTTCAATTTATAGCAGCACCTCAAAGACAAACCTTTTCCCAACCTACTTATATCAAGGAAATTTCCTCCATCTTTTATCTTTAATAAAAGGTGTTATAATTGCCAAATAAATTTAAATTAGCATTGTAGTAGGAAAATAAACCTCAATTTTAGCAATATCTCAAAGAGATCTTGTTCTATCCTACTTTCGAAATTGCATTCACATTAAAGGCTACCTTAGCAAAGATCAGTAGCCAAAATAAAACTATATTGCCATAATTGTATGGATGCTACCTGAGAAATGCAAGAAAAATTGATGTAGTACGAATCATGGTTATTATGCATGATACCCCACTCCTATACCTAATGTTGCCTGCCGTATTTGTATCATATTGAAATACATATGTAATACTCTGATAACATACTCTCTTAAAAAATACTCTCATTTAAATTATAACTTGAACCATCATTACATATTTTTGTGACCTATCAATTTGGTACCCAAAAACATGTACCAATCACCATTGTTGTACCAATGCAATATGTAATGATAGAGGTTCGAAATACCTGCCCATGCATATTTGGATGATCAGTGTGTTTTTTTTTGTTTTTATGTCATTTTATTTTTTTCTTTTAATCTGGTGTAAATTAACATCCTAAGATGTATTTATATCTCTCTCAAAGGAAATGTTGATCAAAAAATAACTATAGTTACTCTATTTCTCTCTCTTTCTTTCTATATAAATCAGTTCTACTCGTATTTATAGCATGCATCTGCATCATTTTAAAAGATGCTCATATTCATATCTATTTCACCAAATTTGAAATTTTGACATACTTATGATTAAAGATTATATCAATAAGGGTTTAAATGAGGGAGCACGGGAGACAGATAGTAGGGCAACTCCCTCGTCCTTGCAACAATGACAATAGTTGGAACATGGTCCTTGATAGTAAGAGCTTTGTTCCTCCATCAATGTCAAATATGTTGTAACAGGTCTGGTGGCAAAAAGACAAGGGGAGTGCAATGGCGTCCTATGCTAGTGTTATGATTTTGGAAAGTGTGGCTACTGAGAAGGTTGGGAAGTGCTTGAAAGATTGTAGAAATGTGTGGGTTTACTGTAGCTGCAATGGGATTGATCACAAGGCTTCAAGATTAAGACTGGGTGTCACCCTCACTGTAGCAATGGACGACTAGCAGTTATCAGATGAGTGCTTATGATCGTAGGAAGACTTCATACAAAGAAACCTTATTGAATGTATACCATCAAAACCATGTGATGACATCTGACTCCCCTATTGAGGATCAATCTATTAGAGGTGTGATGCTCTCCACCTTGATGGATAGGGATTTGGAGAATGCAGTGTTGGTGGAGTGGCCTAAGGAAGTGGAATGGACTAATATCCACAATTGATCAAGGTCAAGATGGTGAGAGGTTGGGTAGAACTTGATCAGGACAGGTGCTACAAAGGAAATTCTCCTACCCAATGAAGACCTAAAGGTGGAGAGATATTGAACAAGGGTTTTAAGCTATTCCAAGGTGACAAAGTCAAATTCTCAACTTAATTCCATCTCGCAGTTCTTTGATAATGATTCTAGAGTGGTGGCTAGCATTCTCTAAAATCCCCATTCATGCCAAGAAAGCTAGAAACATTCAAGTATTGGTTGGAATGTTGAGGGTGTTCTACAATTTTCTTGAGGTAAGAATGGTGTTTCTGATGCTATAGAATGCCTCATGTTTATATAAGGGGATAACCTTGAGAATTGTGGAGGTTGTTCCAAGTGGATGTTCTAGGTGGGGGTCATAGTTGTGGATTTTCGATTCAGCATGGTTGGAAGGTTGAGGGTGTTCTATGATTTTCTTGAGGTAAGAATGGTGTTTCTGATGCTGTAGAATGCCTCATGCTTATATAAGGGGATAACTCTGAGAATTGTGGAGGTTGTTCTAAGTGGATGTTCTAGGTGGCAGTGATAGTTGTGTGGGTTTTTGATCTGAGGGTGGGGGGTTTCCTTATGAATGAGGAAGGGAGAAGATATAGCTATTGAAGTACGGACCTTAAGCTGGTAGCATAGGTTGCTCTAGGTTAGTTGGTAGACTAGGTGGCTTTCAAGGATGGAGGCCAGTGGTGGCTTAATGGTGCAGGTAGTTATCACAAGGGGTTGTCTAGAGGTTGAAGATGGCCCTAAGTCAATTCAATCAATGGAGATGGTTGGACCAAACCAAGATTAATCATTAGGTGGGGGTTTGTGTAATCGGGAAATAGAGGGACATGGAGGGGAATTTTCCCTCCATTTCTTGTATTTATGTCAATAGAAATGGCGGAAAATGATTTCTTATCGTTTCCTTCTATATTAAAGAAAATATTTCTTGTCATTTTCCACTTCATCTATTCAAAAATGATAGGAAACAATATTGACTTGTAATATAATAAATAATATATAATTATCAATATAATTATAATAAATTAAAATATAGTAATTATAATTATAATAATAAATAGCATATTATAGTTATAATATATTAAAATAAATAATAACATCAACATGATATCAAGAAGTATGATTATAATAATAAATAAATAGTAACGTATTATAATTATAATAGATTAAAATAAAAAATAACATTGAAGAATGATACTAGATTATAATACATTAAGTATAATAACGTTAACATTATAAGAATAAATAATACATTAACGTATTCGACTCAACTTAATAATATGTTAAATAAATAACATTAATTCCAGCACAACTTAATAATATTAAATAATACATTAACATATTTTAACATAATATAAATAATACATTAAATAAATAACATTGAGCAAAAATATTTACTTAAAATCTTGTAAATAAATTAGTTGAAATGAATGTTGATGATTCTAACAAAACTTCTGTCATTGAAGAAAAAGAATATGTTGTACTAGTGAAATGAATGTTGAATAAAGAAAGAAAATAATTGATGAAAGGTGTGAATAAATTATGTTCTATATCT
The DNA here is from genome assembly GCA_036874045.1 of Cymodocea nodosa. Taxonomy (NCBI): domain Eukaryota; kingdom Viridiplantae; phylum Streptophyta; class Magnoliopsida; order Alismatales; family Cymodoceaceae; genus Cymodocea; species Cymodocea nodosa. The sequence continues at coordinate 22,261,801 of CM072336.1, forward strand.
AGTAAAAAGATAATATGTAGTATGTAATATAACATTTTCATGTGATATATTGTCTATTTTTGAAAAAAATTAGATGGTAACGAACAATGTTATTTATATTAATAATAAACATATTATTTCACATCTTACATTTGTATTTAATGAAATGTTAATGTATACTATAATATTTAAAATATTACTTTTCAAATATAATAATTTTTTAAATTTATTTTTCTAATTTATTATTTAATTTTTTTAAAATTATTAACTTTTTAATTTCCTGTCATTTCCTATAACTACATAAATACTTTATTTTCTGATTTCTTATCATTTCTTCTAATGTGCAAATAACACTACATTTCTTGACATATCCTGTCATATCCTATCATCTCTATTTCCATTATTTCTACCATTTCTCATCATTTCATTTTCCAACAGGGTCTAAGGAATGTGAAGGTGGCAAGTGGTAAGCCCAACGTTGATGTAACAGTAGATCTAACAAATGATGTAGAGGACAAATAAGATAAGTTCGACTCATAATTGGATGTCTAACAACCATCAATTGATCCTAATGTCAAGATTTTAATTCATGCTATTAATGATGAGCGAACTAGATGTATTGGTGCAAGGGGAATTTTATCCCTATCATTGGCCAAGACATGGACTTGTAAGCTACTGATATTCAATCCAACGATGGAAAAACACTTCCAACCTTCATTGACATGAACTTTGGTGTTGTCAACAATAAGGGGTCCAAAGGTGGATTCTCCCTCAATGGCTTCAACAAAAGGGTTGACAACAATGTCAGTGGGTGAACTTAGGGGTATTGCTCTATCAAAGGGCTACTAGTGGATGTTGGAAGGTGGGACTTACGGGTCTAAGGAGGGATAACTAGTTGGTGGGGTGTTGGATCATGAGGGGTGTTTGGTCAAGCAATAGGGGCTTCAGGGGAGGGAGCAATAGTTGCGGTGGTGTTAGGAGAGGTGGTGGCAAAACAAGTGGGGGTTGGAAAGACACTCTTTAGAGGATTTGGGTGCTGGTGGTAGGGATGCTATTGGGGATTAAAGGATCCAATGGATTGTAGAGAAGGAACAAGCAAGTTTGGTCGTTGTGCCACTTTGGTTTCTATGGAAAACCAATCCCACCCAACTTATACTTCTCACTTTCTCGTGTGTCTCCACTTTATTCTATTTCGTAGGATGCATTAGAGGATAATGTCGAATCTAAAGTGAGGCTTTGAACACTTGTAAGGTGGATTTGGGTTTGAAGTAGAAAGGGAGTCACTTGTCATCAAGGAAAAGGAGGGTTTACTTTTGTAGGAGGAGGAGAGCAATGATTGTGCATCTCATCGGTGATTTCTAAGCAAAGTTTCTGTGTGTCATGTGGTCAAAGAATCACTTTAGGAAGGTGGCCAAGAAGATGGGAATCTAGTTGGGTTGAAAGGTAGATATGATTTAGAAGGGAGTGACCAAACTTGCACTATGCTTGCAAGGCTAGCAATGAAGTTTGCATGGGTGTGAAAGCTCACTAGGGATCAATTTGTTCACTATAAAGAAATTTTTTGGAATTTCAAGGAGTAGGCCAAAAGAATAAATCCAAGTTGTTCATATAGTTCACTTTAGGGTGAACATTGAGATTCTTTACTTATAAGAAATTAAGGAATAGAATTCAATCTTGCTTTAGCTCAGATGATTGGTGGTAAAAGTGTTTCTAGTTTTGTACTTGTGGGTCTAAAGGACAAAGAGACATATAGAATGGTAGACCAAGCAAGTGGAAGGTTTTATGGGACAATTTGTACAATGTAGGTCAATAGGATTTTTAGTGTCTAATGGTGAGTGAGGACTTCAGTGTAACCAAATTTTCAACAGACAAGCAAAACAACACTAGATTTACCATCAAAATGCATAAGTTCAATGGCATTCTTGGGATTTAGAGTGGGTGGATATATGCTTAGTTGTGGAGCTTGGTTCACCAAGTCAAATATGCGAGTTGATCTTTCAATGGCCTATATTGACAGGGTCTTTATGGGACCAAATTGGGACAACTTCTGCCCAAAGTTGCCAATCAACAATTTTCCTTGAATAATGTTAGACCATGTCCTACTCTAGTGTTAGTTGAGGTTCATGGATTAGGGGCCTAGACTCTTTTGCTTTGAAGCTTTCTGGTTATCAATAGAGGGATTGAGGAGAAGAAAGTAGAAGGTTGGTGGAGGTAGATTTGCGAGGTCTCTCTGACTTTCTAATTTGATTGGGGATCTACTAGCATTTCTGCACCAAGCTCAGGCACTGGTTGAGGAAGTGGAAATCAGAGATTTTTTTTTTTTTTTTGGGTGGGGGGGGGCCGTTGATGGTGCATACTTCAAATATGTTTAGGTTGATTGAAGACTTGAACAGTAAGGAAGAGTAGAATGGGGGCTTCTCAGACTCAGAAAGAATGACTAGGGATGATGTTAAATCAGGTTTGGAAGATGGATAAGCAATAAAGTAGCTTGAAAGTAGAGATCAAGAGAGTCATGGCTAGAAGCAAAAATAGGAACACCAAGTACTTTCAAGGATGACTTCACAGTGGAGGTGAATCAATCACTTGGGTTCTATTTCCATTCAGGTCATTGTTTTACTGACAAAGGTTGAGAACTTTAAAAGCACTAAAGTAGAAAGAACAATGTCTTTTTTAAGCTGGTCAATTTGAACTTTCTGTATATTTTTTAGGAGCAAATGATTTGGTTAGAGGCGATTTTCTCAAAAGAAAAGGTGCAACAAGCTGTGTTCTCCTTGACTTAGGACAAGGCACCTAGTCTGGATGGCTTCCCATTACTGTTTTTCACAAATTTTGGGATTTGGTGGTAGTAGACATCATGATAATTGCATCAAACTTCTATTGAGATGGAAGTGATTTAGGGTGAGGCAATAACACTTTTGTTATGCTCATTCCTTGAAAGGTAGATGCATTGACCATAAGGCAATAAATCTTCTCAATGGTGTCTATAAGATTGTCATCAAGTATCTAATTGAGAGGTTGAAGGTGATATTGCTTAATGTCAATAGTGAGCAGCAGTTTGCCTTTGTTAGGAGGAGACAAATCTTGGACGAATTTATTGTGGCATACAAATGTATTGAAGCATAGCATCAGTTGAAGAAAGCTAGCTTGATCTAGAAATTGAACATGGAAAAGTCATATGATGGTATATCTTGGAGTTGCTTTGAACAGGTTATGTGCTGCATGAATTTTTGCAAAAAGTGGACGATCAGATGCTGTGTCAGCTTAACCTCCTCTATGTTGGTGAATGGAGTCTGATGAAAGAATTTAGTTGTAGCAGGGGCCTTAGATAGGGGGGCCCCTTGTACTTATTTCTATTTTTTCTGGTAGCGAAGGTTTTTGGGAGATTTTGCTCCAAGGAAAAAGGAATGATCTGATCAAGGGCTTTAAGCCTAAGAGATCCCCAAGTGTGACTCATCGTCAGTATCCAAATGACACTTTGCTGTTTTTGTAAAGCAAAGTAGAAAAAATTTGAACATCTTCAATGCCTTCTAAGGCTTTTTGATCTGATTATGAAACTCAAGGAGAACATCCATAAGTCATTTGTAGTTGGGATAGCTCTATCAGATGAGACTCAAAGAGTAGCAAATTTCATGGGTTGCATGGTAGAATAATTTTCGTCTAAATATATAGGGCTGCCTCTTTTTGGAAAGAGATCGAGAATAAAGGATTGGCAACCAGTAATTGACAGGTTTGAGCAAAGACTCTTAGGATGGGCAGGCTTATAAGGAGAAGATGGCTTTTGTTAGCATGAATTCTCCCAAACATGCCACTACACTTATTGTCTATGTTCAGAATTCTGGTATTAGTCACTAAACGGTTTAAGTAAAATGAAACAGGCTTCTTGTGGAAAGGTGGCAAAAGAGAGTGCTCCTTTAGGTTGTAACAGGTGGCTTGGAAGAAGATTGCTTGGCCCAAAGGAGAGGGCGGCCTAGGTTTACAACATCTCTGTTTAATGAACTTGGCCTTGCCAGGGAAGTGGTTGTGGAGGTTCATTAAGAGGAAATCTTCTCCATGTTTGTGGCAGAGATTATTGGGGAGAAATGAGTTGGGGGGGGGTGGTAGGACGGTGGGTCCAACATCACAAGTGAGTGGGGGGATCTACCTCAAGAATGCCTATTCTTGAGGCAGATGAGATAGTGTGACATGGGTGGAAAGTTGGTGGTGGGTAATGGAGTTGGGATTAACTTCTAGTGGGATGGTTGGGACAATCAAATTCCCTCAGCATTTCACTTTCTAGCATTATATTCTATTGCATCTCATATCAATGAGTGTTATAAAAAGTTTTAAGCATTCCAAGGTAAGGATAGTGTGAGATGTTCAATTCCACAAGAATTTAGGTGATTCAGAGGCATTTGGCCTTGCTAACTTGCTTTCTTAACTTCACCCTCAAGACTCTCCTTTAATCTCTATAGAGAATCTCTCACAGGTATGGCCATGAAACAAGGATGGAAGCTTATCGATCAGATGCTAAACTTTATAGGGGTCAATTTTGGAGAGCTGAAGTTTATTTGAAGGAACTAGATTCCTATAAAAGTCTAGTTTTTTGCTTGGTCGGAGTAGCACAAAGTGATTCCAACTAAATGCTTCCTAAAGAAGAGGGATTTTTACCTTTCCAACATGTGTAGATTTTATGGAAACCAGCCAACCAGGTTCAAAATTTGTGATACCACCTCCTCATTAAGTTCCCCTTGGTGAGGAGGTATTGATGCTCATGATTGGGCTAAGTGATATTACATAGCAGAACATGATATGGTTCTAGAGGATACAAGCCAGTAAAAGGAGGCTAGAGGCTAACATGCAATATCTAGCTCACCATTCCACACACAATGTGGAGGCACTGGCTACAAAGGAACAGCATGGCATTTCAGGGTGTTTACCATGACAAGTATTTTTGCACAAAGGTAACAAACAAGTTGTATGGAGTGGATGGGATCCTGGAGGGCTAAAGGGACTTTTGAAGATGCAAAATTTCAGGCCTAGATGCAATCCTAGTCACTCTTCGAGGCAATGGTGTGTTCCTTTTTCTACAGTTTTATACTTTTGTTCCTCTCCTCTGTTTGGTTTCTACTTGTTATTTTGGTTTCTAAAGTGCTTCTTTTTAAAGCTTGCAGGTGTTGGCTTGCTTTTCATTTTCATCTTGCCTACAACTTATATGGGCCCCTTGATTTTACTAGTTTTAACGTATTTACTTTTGTTGCTGCTCAAAAAAGACATAATTTGTGTCAATATTTGTACCTTTGTACTAGGGCATCATAGGTTATTATGGTCCCCAACAAAGCACTGCACCATGTCGCCATTTGAGGTCAAAGTGTCAAGACACTTTGAGATGATTTTCCATAATTATTATTTTTAAGATTTTGAACATCAAACAATATCTATGGATGAATATTATTTACTTTTTGTTAGTGCATGTACTTGTTCCTAAATATTTAACTTATTATGAGTAACTGTAATTGTTAAATTTTATTGTAATGCACCACCAACTTATTCTTTTTTATGACATTATGATTATTAACATTAGAAAATAAAAATAAGTTATTAAAATATTAATATATTTATTAATATTAAATTAAGAATGAAATAACTAAAGAAATCTAAGGAAAAATACCATGATGTATGCTATTTACCGATGACATAGTTTTGGTTAATGAAAGTAAGGTGAGAATTAGTTTTAAATTAAAATTATTAAGAGATACTTGAGTCCAAAGAATTTGGATTAAATAGGTCCAAAATTGAATATATGGAGTGTAAATTTAACAAAAAGAGAAATAATCATGAAGGTATACAATTAAATGGTCATAAGATTCATAAAGTATAACTTTTAAATACTTAGAATCTATAATAAGTAACAATAGAGAAATTATGGAGGATGTGATTTATAAGGTTAAAGTAAGGTAGATGAAGTGGAAAAATACATTTAGAGTGTTATATGATAATAGGATACCCTTAAAATTAAAAGAAAAATTTTATAAAACTGTTATTTGTTTGACTATACTTTATAATTCAAAATGTTATACTACAAAACATGATCATGTGAAAAAAGTTAGTGTTGCAAAGATGCAAATGATTAGACAAATGAATGATAATACTATAAGAGATAAGTTAAAAAATGATTTTATTAAAAATAAAGTATGAGTTGCATTAATTAAGGATAAGATAAGAGAAAATCGACTTAGCTGGTTTGATCATATATTTATAAGGCTAAAAGAAACATCAATTAGGAGAAGAGAATTAATAAATATAGAAAAAACTAAGAGAAGTGGACAAAGGCCTAAAACTACCAGACTAGGAATTATGAAAAGAGATTTAAATTTATATAGTTTAACCAAAAAGATTATTATAGAACGAAATATATGACAGAAAATGATTTATGTGACTAATGCAATTACAATAGGAGTAGTTAACTACCAGACTAGGAATTATGAAAAGAGATTTAAATTTATATAGTTTAACCAAAAAGATTATTTTAGAACGAAATATATGACAGAAAATGATTTATGTGACTAATGCAATTACAATAGGAGTAGTTGTTGCATTAATATTAAAATTTCTGAAAGATATGTAAAATATAATCTTTAAAGACTTTTATTATCACCTATTTCAAGGCACCTAATGCACCTCTATTAACAGCCATGGCACCTTGATGTCATGCTAACTATGATACAAATATGAATGGGCATAACTGCTACTATTTCAAAAAAATTAGATGCTACTACAAGTTCAAATGTGCAAAGGAGGATACAAAAGAATTAGCAAAAAATTTTACTTCAGCAAGAAAATCTTCACAAAATGTTTGAATTATCCAACTGAATCAATAAAAAAAGAAGCCCGAATTAATGTGCACCTGATGGTGGCTCTTCAACCATAGCTACGGCTTCCTCATCATGACTTTCAAACGTTACATCCTCTGGATCAGGCTCATTGCAGTCTATAGCATCCTCCCCAATGCACACAGAAGACTCTGCAACTGCAAAATTAAGCAATCTATCACAAATGCTTACTGATTATATGTTTCATTAGAGATTACAAAAAAAGGAATATTCCCTTTCATAAATCCTAAGATCTAGAACCTGAATGACACCTTTTCATTCAGTTCCATGAAGAGAAAATATAAAGCTATCTACCACAAGAGGTGATCATTGTACAGTGCCAATTATTATACATCAAAGGTGATTACGTCATGGGTTAAGTCACAAGCATTATACATCACGTATGGAGGTCATGAGTTCAAATCTCAACAAATAATGGTTGTAATGCTGTGTATGATCAGACCATGCACGGATTCCCATATTGGTGGAAGCCTCATGCATTGGATGTGCACTAGAATTTCCCTTTATATTGTTGAGTCAATGCATAATATTATAGGCATGCCCACTTGAATTTTGCTAAATTATAGTATACTAAAATTGAAACCAAAATTTTAGTTAATGATGAAATACATTAATGACATTAAAATTGATACTAAGATTTGAGTTAATCTTGAAAATGAAATAGTTCACTAAATTATGTAATTTAATTTTCTCGCATAATTTATAGTCCAAAAAACAACTGTTATTCAAGGAAAAACATTGAATATAATACAATCAAGCAAACCCTCAGATCTTATTTTTCTTGTAATATTAGTCTACTTGACTTCATGACAGAGATCCGAGTTTATTGCAATAATTAATTTTCCCGTTTACAAGACGAACAGTGCATAAGAGCCAAGCAGCTACAATCGTATACAACTAAAAACGTGAAAAAATACCTAAGAATTTTAATATTTTCAATCGCCCTCAAGTTAAATCAAACCATTATGCCCATTTATCAGCTACAAGTACAACTTCGATATGACCTAATTTCTAACAAATAGAACCCCCCGCCCCCCCCCCCAACACACACACACACCAAACACCTCCCAGAAAAATCAGATAATAAAAATTCCAACAACCATAAAATAACCTGAAGGAAAAAATCCAGTCCGGGATTTTGGATGCATGTCCTCGCTTTCTCCTTAAATTGACTCAAGTCAACAAGAAAATTCACAGAAACCCCCCATTCCAGCTCTCATCCCGGAAATGCAAGAAGCCGCATCGAGCAAACAAAAAAAGCAACCATTTTTACCCACAGAACGTAAAAGAAGAAAAGGTTAATTTTTGCCCAGGCAAGCAAGAAAACAAAATGAACGAACCCTTATCCTTCCTGAAATCTTCCCTCCGGCGCTTCCGGTTCCGCCATTCGGCAATCGAGCTGCACCCTCCGCAGCTACCCTCCCCTTCCCCCTTGCTATCAGGCGGCCCCGCCAAGATCTCGATCCGCAGGACCCTGTCCGAGAAGTTGCTGGAGTTGAAGGCAAACTCGAAGTTCTGATCCCCCCTCGAAAACTCCGAATCCTCCATATCCCTCTTCCACCTCGAAGACTTCTACGGCCAAAGGGCGACGACAGCGGAGGACGAGGAGCAGCAGCTGGAGCAAATTGGGTCGGGTCCTGAATGGGCCGACACTCGCCCTAGACCTAGAATTGGTGCTCTTTATTCCCGGAGGGAGGAAGAGGGGGGAGAGGAAGAGCTTCAGATCGACGCAAGCCGCTTGGAATAGGGAAAAAGACGTTGCTTTGACAAATTCTGTTAACAATATGATCAAACCGTAGGGTTCATTTCTAATTTTGTTGACTTACGATATGTAATTTGTAAAAATTGTCTTCTAGAAGAGTATTTGACGGAAAATTCGACAATATATTTTTTTTTTTTACGTACCAAAAATTGAAAAGAATAAATTTTATTTTTTTTAAAGCACGTATTATGTACGACACTGGATTTTCCGTAAATACGATTATTTTGGAAATTTAGTTTGTGATTCAATTTGACTCATAAATACAAGAATAAAGACTTTTATGGTCTAGCTAGTAATTTCTTAAGTCACCATTTTTTTGAGATAATTACAAAAGGACCATTTCAAAGGAAAGCTTGGTTTGACAATTGAAATAGAATTGAAATTCTTTCGTTTTAGCCTTTTTCGAATTATCTGGCAAAATAGAAATAACGGCATTTTTAAATATTTCTCATGAAATTTTAGTTTATCATTCATCGAAATTATCTATCTTTTAATTCATCGAACAGGTATTGACGTCTACTTTATACAACACAGATCTATTTTCAAGTATACGTAAAATATAAATACCGTGTTTTATATATTTATCCATTAGTTTTTTCCAAAATTTGATTGTTGTTCAAAAATCTTACTGCGATTGATTTCTTCTAACTTTCCTCGAAATTCATCTAAAATTTCACTCAAATTCCACCCAAAACCTTTTTAAATTCTATCCAAATTCAACCCTTATTAATCCCAGCAAAATTTTAAAAAAATGTTTATGTGAAAATGACATGGAAGTTATCTTGCAAAAAAAAAACAAAAAGACGTGGAAGCCAACTCGACCTGGCCATCACCGTTACGTTACCTCCACGTCATCACACACACACACATATATATATATCGCATGATACATTAGCAGAAAGAGAAAAATAAAGTATAAGGTAGTAATATTAAATATGAGTGAAATACGAAATGTAATTTAGAAGAAATTTGTGCATGTAGAATTTTTCGTTTGATTCTGTAAGAAGGTTGAATTGTATAAGAAGACTGTTTGTGTATTTATGTAATTTACTTTTCTAATGAAAAATGAATTTCATTTTTTTAGTAAATCTTTAAATTTATTTTTCAAATTTAAAAAGTTAGAAATTAAATTTCATCTTATTTATCATCTTCCCTTTTACATCTCTTACTTGTGTGTGTGTTGACTTTTATGAAAGACTATGGTGAGATTATTTGAAAAAGAGAGAGAGGGAGAGAGAGAAAGAGAGAGAGAGAGAGAGAGAGAGAGAGAGATTTATTAAAAATTAATTATATTAAATTCTTGTATATACAAATACTTAAATTTTAAATTCTTTTCATCAAATTTTATAAAATTTAAATTCTATAAAATTTAAATTTTAAGTGTACAAACCCTTTCCTTTCCTTAATTTAAGACTATAATATAATGTTAACATAAAATTCGCAGTATATGATTTGGTAGATGAAAGTAAAATATATGTATTTTTTTTAGAATAAAAGGGCATTTCGACTTAACCAATTATGATAGCGTAGTTGACAAAAACAAAGATACTTATAATTTTTACAATGATTCCAATCTCCATAACTTAAAGGATAGTATTTCTTTGAATATATACATATATTCTCCTTTAACAACCGTCGATATTTGGAGCAGAAGAGGAAAAGGGAATTAATTAACCGATATAGACACGTGGCACGTGCTTTCACGTTGATTTGAAAAGACCGGATTATTTCGAGTATATATATATATATAAACAAGTAACCCCAGATGATGATTATCCAGATCTTACTTGTAATCGGTACACCTACGTGATATAATCCAACACTTTTTCAGCTTTACCTTTTCATTCAATCAAATCGTCGGCCGACCTGAGAAAGGTTTAGTTTGGAATGTTTTAAGCAAGGTCTGTTGACAATGAAAATTCCGCAAGGTTCAAATTTGACACAGATTGGTTGCCATCAGCTGGAACAGGATCTCGAGTACAACAACGAAATTTGACGTTTAACCGAGAGTAGGTGATCAATCATGGCGCCCGTCGGCTCAAGATGGTCATCTTTGCTCTCAAGTGAAGCTTGCCATCCATGAAGAATTGGCTGTCCTTGTCCAGGAAACCAGTCCAGGGGATCTGGAAGAGGTTCGGATACCCCATCACCGCCCCTCCTATGAAAAGGTGATACCCTCTGCACTTGTTTACGAACTCCCCCGACGGCCGTGTTCTTGCTGCAAACTCGTAATCCACCGTCAGGTACGCTCTTTCCTCCCGTTGCATCTTGAGGTACAAACCGAAACAGTGGGAGGGGCCCTCCCGCTGGCAACGGGCAGACAAGAAGAACCTGTGCCCGCCCAAGTGAAAGGCTTGCGAGGAAACACGTCCTCCTGGAAAGAGCGCGAGGCATTCCTCCCTTTTCAGATCCAGGTAGACGATGGACTGCTCGTAGGGTCTCTCCAACTCCACCACCTTCACGGGCCGATATTCATATGCTCGCTCCATAAACCGGCGACTTGCAGACACCACCCCGCCATCGGCGCGCTGCCCGTGTGGTGTGTCACCTTTGAAGAAAAGGGCTTCGAGAACCATCTCCAATGCAACATCGTGATCCAGAACGTTGCACGTGAGGACCTCCCTCAGCTTTCTACAGCTCATGTAGGCGAAACGGAGACGACGACAGAGGCAAGATCCGAAGATTTCCCGTTGATCTTCCAGCTTTGGGTAATGATCACGCACCCACCCCAGCACAAAATCATACAGCGTATCCTCGTCGGCCACTAGAAGATCATCACTGGAGAGTATAGCCTCGATTCCGGCAAGACGTAGGTTCTTAACCTCTTCTCGGAACCTGAAACGTACGGTTTAATAACATGAAAGTGAGAAAATAATATGCCAACAATCGATCTCTCGAGTGGGTGATTATTGCAGGACAAATGCTTCAATGGTTAATGATGATGTACTTGGTTATATCCCTGTAGCGAGAGGTAAGGTACGCCTCAGCTGCAGCAGTTAAAGGCTGGATAGCTGATGCCATTGAAACACTGCTGGGGAGCTCGAGGTAAACTGACGCAGATTCCGCTGTCATTGGGATGTTGCGTAGCAAGTGACTGCAGTGTCTCATGCAAGCACCAACCTCAAACTTGTCGGCAGCCATGAGCACATCCAATAGCCCGGTAGCACTGGTAGTGGTCAGTTTCCCATCATGCATAAAGCTTAAAAGATCCAGTACAGCAGCTTCCTCTGCATGGAGAAAAAGATGTAAAAGAATTTTCATATCTCCAACACTGAATTTTTCATATGGGCAAAACAACGTTACGTAAAACTTCTTAAAAGTTTACCCTGACGTATAAATATTGAACTTCGTATACCTGATGCATTAATACGAAGAGTTGCATGACGCTGATCTGATTCTTGCACGCCATTTGAGAAAAGCTACAGAAATTTTACCGAAACGCACAAGTCAAGCTCACCATTGATTGATCTTACAGGGAATACCAGGATTGATGCATTAGCAAGTTTATAACGAAATAACATCAATGGTGCTTCTTGTTTACAAGTGCTAAGTATGGTAAAAGCCTACCTTATAGAAAAATGGACTCTTTGCCGCAAGAGTAGCTGAACTGATAGAAATAGTCTTGACTCTCAGGACAGTATCACAATCAATGTACCGTGGCATTTCATTTAGATCTACAATGTCATTGCCTGTAGTGCAGATATAGAACGCCATTAACCAATTAAAGATACGTACATAATAGTAATCTGGAAGTGGCAGACGACAGACTTTACTATGAAATTAGAAATCCAGGAGAACCCGGGCAAATCTGAATGGTATTCCTCCTAACATCACTTTATTTGAGATTCAGCTAACTCCAAACCACTCAAGTAAGAAACAAATTAAGACAGAATCCCATCCTGGCTCTCAACTCAGACTACCACATGGGAAGGCGAGGAAACTTCGATTTATGGCAGCACCTCAAAGACAAACCTTTTCGATCCCAACTTTCTTCTCAGGGAATTTTCCTCCACCTTCTGTCTTTAGTAAAAGGTTTTAATTATTCTTCTTGCCTATGTCTACTTCTTTATTCCTCTTTCCATTCTTTTCGTTCTGGCATGTGGTATGGGCCGAATTTATGAATTCTGTCGGTGCTGCTTCATCGTAGGCTATCAAGACACTTGAGATCGACGATGTTTCCTACTGATGATTTTCTGGAAGAAAATCGATTTAAATGATTTAATTATATCCTTAGAAGGTCAAGAACGAACCCTTGTCCTTTCGGAATTCTTCCCTCCGGAACTTTCGGTTCCACCACTCGGTGATCGAGCTGTACTCTCCACGGCTGCCCTCCACTTCCCCCTTGCTATCAGGCGGCCCCGCCAGGATCTCGATCCTTAGGAGCCTGTCGGAGAAGTTGGAGTGGAAGGCCACCTCGAAGTTCTGGTCCCACCTTTCAAACTGCAAATCCTCCATATTCCTCTTCCACCTCAGCCAAAGAGCAGCGGCAGCGGAGGAGAAGGAGCAGCAGCGGCGGCTGGAGCAAATTGGGTCGGGTCCGGAACGGGCCGACACTCGCCCTAGACCTTGAAATTGTGCTCTTTATTCCCTGAGGGAGGAAGAGGGAAGAGAAGAAGGGCTTCAGATCAACACTAACCGCCTGAATCATAATATACCTTATGGAAGAGTATTTGGCAGAAAATTCATACTTCTGAAGAATTTTAAATTAGAATATATATTTTTTGCCATTGATTCTTGTTCGAAACTTCCTTAATTCAGTTAAGATTTGTTATTTTGGTAGTTGAGATGAAGATTTTGGGCAAGAGACGTTAACTAGTTTGAATCTGGCCGAACCTTCGTAATATACGCCAATGGGTTTTTCTATTAAACGAAGGAAGGGGAAACACCAAGAGCCAAGTATTATGAACATTAATGATATGCATAAATGAATGTTTCGCATGCCCTCAAATATCACATGGCAGAAGGAGATGCTGGCAATTGTTTTGGGTGGATGCGCCACTAATAGCATCAGCTATGGCTACATCATTGATGGTGAAGGAAAAAATGGTGCCCTCCTGACGATGTTAGTTCCGTTGGCTTTTCATCGATGTAGGAGAACGAGTAATGGTAACACCAAAGATGGCGGAGAGTGAGGGACTGAGGAGGTACTCAAGAAAGAGGGTGGCGGTCACACCCTTACGAGGGGTGAAGATTCCTTTCCCGGCAAGAGAGAGAGCTCCTATTGGACCCAAAAGGGGATCCATGCGGAGGAAAATCATCAAGGAAGTGAAGGTGTCGAAGCATTTTCATGGTAGACCGCAGATCTTTGTGCCTACCCATTTCAGAACTATCAAAGTTCACGGTCACCACAGATCAACGACGACTTAGAAAATACAGAAACTAACGAAGCTCCATTTACAAACAGGTAGCCGAGAACAATGTTGCTTGAGCTGCCGATGGCGAGTTGTTGCCAGACAGATATGAACAAGGAGGGAGCAGACTGCAGAAACGAAAAAAAAGGATGAAGAAGGCTGAAAAAAAAGAAGAAAAAGGACAAAAAAAAAAGAGAGAAGAGAGAAAAAAAAAAAAGGAAGGAGAGGAAGGATCAGGAAATAATGACTATATATTATATATATATATATATACACAAACACAATAATTAATAAATAATCATACTAATAATAAAACTTTATAGTGTGTTCATAAATACTGTGTCATCGTTTATCTTTGGTCTTTCAATGTTATCACGGTAACGATTTCACGTAATATCTATCCTTGCCCTTTTGGTACAATTGCGATGATGTTTTATTTAAAGAAGAATAATAATAATGATACGAGAATTGACAAGAAGAAACGATAATAATTATAAAAATAATAGTTGAAAGAAAGTGCATACACGTTCATGTGCATGTATTATGATGGGAGCTTTACATTAAAAAGAAGGGTGATGAATATACTTTGCTAAGATGAAAGGTATATATATAAGAAGTATTATATACATGCACGATGTTAAACTAAATGCATGCATACATAAAATACAACGAGAAGAAAAAGAAGCAAAAATAATAATAAATACTTGCTTTCATATGTCAACGGTAAATGTTATTCAAGACTTTGGAAAAAGAAAAAGTGACGTCAAATTATACGTCTTGACCTACCAAATTATAATGTTATTATGACGTCACTTGTGACGTCATAAAAAAAAATTACGTTGAGGCACTGAAACATCCAATGCCTCATACACATAAATATATATAACTATTTTCACCATCGAACGAGAGAAGAATAAGAAGAAGAAGAAAAGGATAGGAGAAGGAGAAGAAAAAGAATAGGGAAAACAGAAAATATTATTGTGTTTTTGTAATTTTCTTTTTTAAGTAAGTTTTTCTTCCTTTTTGTCTAAAATTTTAGTATCATTTGAGATTTATGCATAGTTTTAGTAAGAATGATGATTTATGTAATCATATTTATAAATAATTGTTATTAGTATTATGCATTTTAGAATAATGCATAGATATAGTTATAGTGGTATTGGTACACATTTTAAATTCATAAGCATAAACATATTAGTGTTATTATATATTTATATTGATTATTATGCAAATGTTAAGATTTTGCATAACTTCTTGAAATTATTGCATATCATTATTGAGTCTAATGTGAAATTTGATATATATTAAAATGAATGAATGTTTAACTATGAACCTAACCATAAAAACATAATATTGTGGTATTGTATACAATTGAGACAAATGATATGTTTGGTCTTGTCTTAGGTACTTGAGATATCCAACCTTAGTCGCAAGGATATATGTGTCAGTTGGTCATTACAACAATGAGTAAATACACAGTTATAACTAAACTAAATATGAAAATGCATGAGTAAATTTGATATTAGGGCTAAAGGAATTATTGTAATTTGCAGGATATATTTTTGTTTGTGTTAGATATATATATATTTTTTATTATTGTATTGAGTTAATAGTACAACCTTCATTTTCACATACATAACATATTATTTATTATATTTTAGATTGATGGTATAATGACTTATTAGGCTTTAGCTCACGTGTTGTTATTATTTCTTTTAAGATACCTAATAGATATTCTAGAGGAATGTGAATAGGATAGTAGGTGTTAGTCACTTTTTGATTAACTACAACAAAATATCATGAATAACATATTCTATGATTTAGACCACATTTTGTGTATTCATTATTTGAGGTCAGATTGCAAATAACTTTTGTTATTTTTGATGTAGTTTTACTTATATATATCGTGAATTTCTATTATTATACATTTTTAGTAGGTATCAACTTTATAATATTAAATGGAGAGTTTTTCATGCATCAAAAATTTATTTATATGTGTTTGATTCTCTTTAATATTTCAATAATTGTCATATGAGTACAAATTTTCAAGATATTTAAATATTTTCATAAGAATCCAAAGTCAAAGAAATATTATGAAATTAATAAGAAAATATATTTAGATGTGAAATATAAATATCCAAAGTAATAAAAAAAATATCATCATTCTTAGATATGTGCTTAAATGATTAACCTCCTCCTTAAATGATGGATGCAAAAATATTCAAATAAAAAATATATATTACTCCTAGGTATAAGACTAAATTATCTTTTGATATGAAAATATATAAAAAATTCTTTTGACATGAAAATATATATAGAAAATCAAAATATTAAAGGAAAAAGTGTACCAATGCATAAATTACTAAAATACCCTTTGATGTGTTGAATTACCAAAATGTCCCTATCTATTATTAAAATTACAAAAACATCTCTTTACACATAGTCAAGTCACTAGAGTACTCTTACTCATGGTTAGATTAGCAAAATACCTTTGTCTAATTATAAATATATCCTTATACATGTCTAATTGTTAAATCATCCTCACACATGGCTAAATTACTAAGATACTCTATCATGATCAAATTACGAAAATATCTCTATGACATCTAGAATTATCAAAATATACCTACACATGATCAAATTACCAAAATGCCTATGAACATGGCCAAATTATTAAAATACTCTTATACATATTTATTTACCAAAATACCCCCCTACATGTGACCAAATCCCAAAAATGCCCCTATATATGGCTATATTACCAAAAAAAGCCCTGCACATGTTCAACATATTTAAAATGTCACGTTGCACTTGGATGTAAGTTTAAATTATCTAAAATATTATTAAAATACTCTTATACAATTTAATTACCAAAATACCCCCTACATGTGACCAAATGCCCCTATATATGGCTATATTACTAAAAAATGCCCTGTACATGTTCAACATATTTAAAATGTCACATTGCACTTGGATACTAGATTATCTAAAGTATGAAAAGTATTAGATTATTATTAGATATGAGTTGAAAATTTTTAAATCATTAAAGTTATAAACTTAAACTATTTTAAATATAAATTTGATACAAAAATGTATACATTTATCTAAATATCTAGAAGTATTTTATCACTCTTAAATATGAGTTTAAACTATTTAATATATTGGTTTGGATATATAAATATATATATATATATATATATATATCCAAAGTACCAAACTACCCTTTTACATGAGTATACGTAAAACATGAATTCCTCCCTCATTCTGAATATATTTTAAAATTGTATATGATTTAGATAATCGCAATGGCACCGTCCTTACCTAACAATTAATAAAATGTTAACGTAGGAAACGTTCTACCAAATATGCCACCCAAATACAATGGGAATCAGGTTGGAAGATCCGCTTACAAGCCCCCAACCTACCGCAAAGGCTATCACTTTAGTTCTATCCTACGTGCTCTTGCCAAGTGTATGCCGTCTTTTCATTGGTTGCCTCTCACAAAATATGGGAGGACGGTTAATGGAGAAATAGAAAGGCACAAAATCAAACTTCAGTCCAAGAATTTACCAACAAGAAGACGACATAGATTACAATGAAATTTTTTTTTCTCTCCCCCCCCCCCTTCCCTATTGTAAAGTTAACCGTTAATGTTGGAACCCTCGGTTGTGAATGGTAAAAGAAGAGTCATAAATAGATTAGATGCCATGAAGAAGTTGGAGTTTCTGGCAACCTGCCTCCAACAATCATGGTTGGGATGTGATCGTTTATCACGTGGAAAGAAGATTGCAGGAGATTCCAGGTATTTGGCAAATAGGAAAATAAAAATATATAAGGTAAGACTTGAAGTCCAAGCTAACCATTTTTAAAACCTTTAGTTGTTGTCGTTGCATTTTCATAGATTTGGTAGGCATGCGCATCAATCAGAAGTTTTTTTTTGGGCAACAACGCCGTAGTAAATCAATCGGTCAATGGTTACGAGCCCGAAACTCGAAATATGTGGGATACCATTGCCAGCTCACTACCTGTAACTAATTCGGATATAGATTAATTATAATATAGTATTGATTGTACAGACTAGTCGTAATTGTCAGTGCTGGTGGTGTTTTGTTTGGTGTGCAGCAGGTAACACAGTAGTGGCCACCTGATGATTCCTTTTTGTTAAGGGCAAATCTGAAGTCTTCTCTCCTGCTGCCTCAGAAGTTTAGATAGATCATCATCATCGTCGCCGTAAAAATTAAACTTAAAAATCAATTAATCATAAGTGGATAAATCCATCATCATCGAATAAGCTTAGGTACTTACTTACTTACTTAACGACAACCTATTGTTGACATGTTTACAAGTATATTAACGACATGTGAAGTTCTAATTTGAAATTAATGGATTATAAACGGAGTATATATTACATCTAAGGGAGCTTTTCCCAACAACCAAGAAAAGTTGCAGACGAGTACGGGGCCTGAATCAGTCAAACAAGGAGGCAGATGGACAGGTTTGGTGGCCATGACAGGTGGAGGCAAGTGAAGCGTAGCTTTCAGGTGAAGAAGAGATTAAGCACGTTATAACGTTGTCTGTAATTGCTATCTATCATTAAGCAAGGGAATGCATGTTATGAGCGAGAGAAACCTCACAATTAAAAACAGACCATTAGTTGGTCGATAGCTAGACACGCACACACACACACACACACACATATATATATATATATGTATAACCTCGTCTTCCTTGCTTGCCACCGCCGGTACGTTTTCTGCAGTTCGATCGGTACCACCATATACCAGGATGGAGTGGAGAAGCTTGTCAGGAGCCATTTCTTCTTTGAGCTGCTGCTGCTGCTGCTTGTTGTTGTTATCGTCCTTCTCCCTCATGTCGACCTGCATGGAAGCCGAGAGGGTGAAGATCAGGTCGTACAAGCCATGCAAGAGCCTCACCTTCTACTTCCACGACATAGTCTACAACGGGGAGAACGGGAAGAACGCGACGTCGGCGATAGTGGGAGCACCGGCCTGGGGCAACCGGACGGTGCTGGCGGGGATGATGCACTACGGGGACGTGGTGGTGTTCGACGATCCCATCACCCTGGACAACGACCTCCGGTCGCCGCCGGTGGGCCGTGCTCAGGGTCTGTACGTCTACGACAGGAAGGACGTGTACACCGCCTGGCTGGCGTTCTCCTTCACCTTCAACTCCACGGACCACGTCGGCACCATCAACTTCGTCGGCGCCGACCCCCTCATGAACAAGACCAGGCAGATCTCCGTCGTGGGCGGCACCGGCGACTTCTTCATGAACCGCGGCGTCGCCACCATCATGACCGACGCTTACGAGGGCGAAGTCTACTTCAGGCTTAGGGCCGACATCGACATGTACGAGTGCTGGTGATCATCATGCTGCTTCTCTGCTCCACCATCACAGATCGGGCTTGTCATTTATGACTATCACGCGTTGATAAATTTATATATATTCTGTTGTCGTCCTATATATAATGAAATAAATAATTCTCTTGGTCCTTCATGAATGGCCGCCGTCCTTGCATGTAAGAACCAACAAATTGTATGCGTAAATTAATTGTGTGGATTGCCGTAGTTGAATGATTAATAAAGAATAAGACGAGAGACCGTGCGATTTGGGTGATGAAGAGCACACTCCATGCATATGTGTAATGGTATGCATGGTTCCAATATATATATATATATATATATATATATGCATATGTGTAATGTGTAAAGATTTGTCCAGTTGAGAGACGAGGAAAAAGGAAAAAGAACATGCATTTTATCCTTTTCAGACATTCATTAATAAACGGAATAATATAATCTAATATGATATTATCGGAAAATAACAAAATATGATACGTAATATATTCCATTATTCTTTTAAAGTTAACTATGAATATAGAGATAAAAAGAAAATCAACTGAAATGATTTAGTCGAAGTTAAGAGAATAAAATTAATTAGTAGCGAAGAAATAACTAAATACTTAAAATTATTTGATTAGAAATTATATTAAATTCATATAATTTAATTGAAAATTTGATTAAGGATAAATATAAATGGTAATGAAAAACAAGTTGGAGTGATTCAAAAGCTCACACGCGCATGTTAGCGAGTAAACAGAATGATAACCTAACGTACACGGGGACGGTCTACTTCAAGTCCAAGAATCGCAACTCAATCCTCGGTTTCTCTCTCGAGGTCGATCTTCTTCTCTCGAAGCTTTGGGCCATTGGGTGGCCGCGTCTGAGAAGAACACGACGGCATAGGCAGGACTCAGACCCTATTTCCGTCCCAGAAAGCTCCAACCTGCCGTGCCGGATGGATGGCAGCCTTTCTCTTCTCGTAGAGCCATCGGCATATCCGACCACCGTTAGGTTGCCGTAGATGGATGGGAGATTCTGCCGCTGCTCTGGGAGAACCACCTCGGTTCTCCTTCCCGCCGTGATAGACCGTGGCGTCTTCCACGGTGATGCTCCGATCGTTCGGAAAGGGCGGAACTTTTTGGCTCTCCGGAGAAGTTTCCAGCGGTTTGGGGGCGTGAGAAAGGTAAGTATTTTAGGGAGAGACAGGACTTTTGGTGTTTGTGTCGGCCGATTATTATTTATTATTTGTTTTTGTTTTGGGATTTTTGTATTTTTTTTTTTTAGAAATGGGGATCGCTGTCCTGTGTTCATTGTTTCAAGCATGATGAGGAAGATGGGCCTTCCTCCGGTGGGGATGACTATTTGAATTTCTTGGAGAGCAAATCATCCGAGGAAATGGATAAGAGTTTGAATCAAGGTGGTGGGAACAAAGTCAATTGGATATCTACCATACAAAAGGTAAGTAATTTTGCTGTATCATATTGTCCTTGATATTTAATTTTTAAATTCATAGTTTCTTGGATTTAGTATCACCCCCATTTTTGGTTACACCAGCGGGTTGTCACCTGCATATGTCATTCAGGATTTGCTTCTATCCTCTTCAGTTTCTATTCTTTTTTTGCAGAATTTACAAAGTAGGACTTCATTCTAGTGTTTAGTTTGTGTAGAATTTAGATATGTAGTTGAAGCTCTTTACGTTTGATTTGTGGAATATACTTTTTATTCAATGTGAATCAAATTTCACATGACTGAACAGTGAAAGGTAGAGTCCTTGCACTACACAAGTGAAATGCAACATCAAAGTTTATTGCTAGATTTCCAAGCAACAATCATACACTTTGAAGGAAGAGAGATGAATTAAACATAAAACTACCACCATCCCATGTCGAAGGTGGAAGAGAGCAAGACAAATATGCAAATAAGGATACAAAAGGAATAGGACAACAATAACCAATGTCTTAATCTCACCATTTGGATTGGCAGTATGAAGTGTTGCATAGTTCATAGATGTTATGTTTGGAAGTTGCATTGGAATCTGTGAGAATACTTTCCTTGGAAATGTTACCATTCTTTTATCAATGCTATTTATATATGGCAGTTCTATTGAAAGGTGATGAACCAGTCTTCAGGGCATGCAGTTCTCTAATCAAGTGCAAAAGCAGAGAGAGAGTACATTCATCTGCTTATTAATTAGAACTCTGAAATGATTAGGTTGCCTATGTTGATCTACAGTGCATTAGCATGTGCCACATAAAATGATGAAGTATTGGCCTTTCAAGGTTGCATTACCTGTGATATTTATAAAGAATAAATGGCCTACAAACTATTAGGAATATGAGAGTTAGTTTGGGTCAGCTAAGGAGTAGGGCACTCAACATGGCAGTAGACTTATGAGTTGCACTTTCATCATGGTAAGCAAATGAGGGGCTAGGTGTTGATGAATTATGCATGGATAGCCCAAAGGGGTTGAATTGCACTGTAAGGTTTTGACTTAAAAATCTTGGAAAGCAAAAGATGATGTAGAAAACCAATGATATGTTGATCTCATCATGTGTAAAGGTTCAAAAGGTTTCTTTGTTTCTTAAGTCTATTTCTCTTTGTTTACTTTTGACCCTTAAAACATCATATCTGGATTCATTGATTTTCACAAAATTTTTAAAGTGAATTTTCTTAAGAAACAGTTACACACTAATGGGAAATGGTATATTGTAAATGATTTTTTTATACTGTTTCCATTCTAACACTACAAATGGTATCTGAAGAGCTGCAATATATTTTCATCCCTAACTTGAGGTGCTATGTCTACATTGGAAAACTTGGTTCTGCTTATTGCTTACCCCACTTCGGACTCAAAATCACCTTTGTTATGGATTAGCATGGTGCACATGAAAATTTTATGTGATTGTGGGAGTGGAGCTTGGAGTGTGATCGGTTGGACTATGAGTAATAATGATTGTATAAAACTGTATATTCAGTTTTTACAATAAAGACACATGGATTGATTGGTATGGTAAATGATTTTTAAGACATGGAGTTGAGGGTTCAAGTCTCATCTTTGGAAATTTAATTCTCATACCTCAAAGTGTAATCTGGGGCATCAAAAAAATATAGATAAGGTGGCTTCTCTTCCAATTATAAAATTATCATTTACTCTTTCACTTGGAGAAGTTAAAAGCATATATCTTTATGAACTAGAGAATGCATTTTTAACTGTTGTTCCATAATAGATGGAAATCATCTACTAAAGTGAATTCAGCACATACTCTAAAATTTTTTTATTTGGTCTAAATTATAGATTACCCTCCTCAACTAATCATGTTTTTCACTTTACCATGTTAGACGTTTTTGTTACAGCATATCTTCCTTAACTACGATAAATTACAATGTACTTCCTTGTTGTATAAGAAACATTAATTTTTGACTTGATCTGATCATTTTGGCCTTGGTTTGAAAGAGTTATTGTCCTATCACACAAAACATTTGCAAAATCTAAACTCTTACGGCTGATGACTTTGTCAAAAAATTTATCATAAAGGTCAAATTACCCTTCAAACGTGATGGAAGGATCTTTTTGTCTATCAAAGTTGGTTGCAATATGTAACAACAACAATCCAAACCATAATTCCACTATGTAGGGTTGGCTACATGAGAAATGTATTGTAACAAAAAATGTTTAAGGAAGTAAAATGAAAAATGCATTTAGTTGAGGGAGTTAAACTGTTATTTAACATATTATCTATTGATTTAAGAGCCACCACTACCATCTGAAATTTTGAATTAATTGTGATTGAGAATTTTTTAAATAGCATGTGTGTGATTTATGAGTGACGGCTTCTAAAGATTAATTCCAAATATGTACAGGCCTGCAATTTTTTTCTTAAATGTGCTTCTTGTAGTTGCTTATAAAGAAGTATCTCTTTAGTTGTCTGCATAAACTCTTTGACCATTACTGTATAACTAGCAAATGGCCACTGAAATTTTCTTTGTTTTGGTTCTGTCAACTTTCTAATATCTTCCAATTTTCCATTACGAAGAAAAGAAAATCAGTCATTGATTTCTTTCCACATTTTCTCTGAATAATTATGCTCAATTTTAGTGTTTTGAAGGATTCTTATCTATCAATTTGTCTTTGTATTTACGTTTTATTTTTAATGCAAAATTAAAAGATGTCTAAACTTCCTGCTCTTCTTTAGGCTGTACATAAACTCTTTAGATTACATGATGAAACTTGGACAGTTCCCTGGACTGCAGAAACTGTTATTCAGGTGACTCTTCTGCCATATTTTACATACTATTGCAGCTTTATTGTAGATATCAGAAACTAACTTGTACATCACCTTCATGTAAAGTAGCTAGAACCTGTGTTAATTGTTCACTTAAAAAATCTGAATGCGTGAATCATGATTCCATGCCATGGATTTCCAATCTGTATAACCATATTGTCCAATGTATTTTGCGTTACATTATTATGCAATTGTTAGACAAGAGCATCTTAGGATGCATTTGATTCGGTTATTTTGAACTCCAGATATTGTAAAGAATGATACTGTAGCTGTGATTTAAAAAAACAGCTCTTTTGGAAAGGAGCAAAATAACTGGAGTTGTGTTTGATAAGAGTTTCAACTCTTTTTTATTTTCCAACTTCACCCTTGATGTGAAGTTTTTGGAGATGTATAAATTATTTGATTTTAGTATATATAATAAATAATTAGTAGTAGTAATTAATCTATATATATTTATTAGTAATTTTATAATTAACATTAATACATAATATTGAATTTAGGCAATGTATATATATATATTAATATATTTGCATATATATTAATACATATATGTTAATATATATTACATACATATAATAGTACATAAATTACTAAGAATACGGTAATTAATATGTTAACTATATTAATCGTAATTACTGTAGGTACATTCAATGACATTTCGTAAGCTATAATGTAAGTTGTTGAAGAACAAAATTGAGGTACATGATATCTTTCAGTTCTGTTTGGAGTAAGGAGTCCACGCATATTAGGGTATGCAGAATCCACTAGATAGTACTTACTTGCTAAGTAAATTACGTACAATTAATTTCATTATAATAGACGGTGTGTACTGTAATGCATGACATTCATATACAATTAAAGTTAAAATAATCTGTTGGGGGTATTGGAAAATTATGTCTGAGATTAGATAATGCATATTTTAGAATTTTGGAATTATGAGCTATACCTTTCCATCTAGCTGAAGCAAAAATAAACTTCATTTGAAAGTCACATATATCAATAACATTTTTTGTTATTTTCTTTCCATCTTTGCTACACCTGTAAGCGAGATGTGTAGTTCTATTGATAATGCAATGAATATGAGTATTGTCTAGTACACCAATTGTACTTTTAAAGAATGGTATGTATTTCAAATTGTCCTTTAGAAATTGCAAAATGTCATTCAAATTCTTCTTAGGACATATTACTTCAGGTAATCAAGCAATAATTGCATCAAATACATGATGTATATACTTATAGTTTGACCAAAATATTGTAAGGTAACTTGAAGAATTCTATTCTTTCGCCTATGACCTAATATCTATAAGAAAACTTTAACTTGTTCCTCAACTGTAATTTGACAACCATTAGACAAAAGATGTTTTCTTTTAAGGATTTGACATAACATTGTAAATGATTTTGGTATCATTCTACATGTATCAAAACATATCCTCTAATGACCATTCAACATGTTCCTTACAACATCGTATTCAATGTATCCAACATTATGAACTAATTGTCTAGGAGAATAACTAACTTCATCAATACATTGGAGTAGATTGTATATTACTCCCACAACTTCTTTTTGTTCTTCATGAGTTAAGGCAAGAAAATCACCAGTTTGAGAAAATTTATTCATCCTAAAACAAATATTTAAAGTTACTCAGAAAATAAATATAATGATAATATTTAAAACTTCTTGAAAACATGGACTCATATCTTCAAACTTAGAGGTTGGAATTTACACAAGTATACACAAATTATTCTAATTCATGGACCCAAGTTTACATAAATTATTCAAGTTTACTAAAATACATTTTTTCTCATCCTACACTACTTAGGCAAATAAGTAAATGAACCATGGTATTAATGAAATTTGATATCAAATATTTCCATCATAAAGTTGTTAAGAGATAAGCTTTGGTAGATTTTCTTGTTGCACACCCAACTCTTGATGATTTACCATTATCCACTAACTTTCTAATTGAAAGGGTGATTATAGCAACTACAACTCCTAAATTGGGTTGGGAGATTTACTTTGATAGAACATGTCAAACTCAAAATATAGGTGATGATCTAGTCTTATGAGTGGGGTTAAGAATTATGTTTTTTATACCATAACAAGACATTATACACTTTTGGTGTGCTTTGATAGATGAAAAATCAAACAACCAAGTTGAATATGAAGTCCTAATAATAAGTCTTGAAATTGCTTTAGATAGTATCTTTAAACTTAAAGTATCTGGAGATTTTTAACTTGTTATAAGACAAGTGAATGACATATATGAGGTTAGAAAAGAACTAATTCTATATTATGATAAAACTTTACACTTGATTCAAAAATTTGATAATGAAGTCCTTTATGTACAGAGAGATGAAGATTCATGTATCGATTAGCAAAATTGGTTGTAAGTTTGACGTTGCCACTAGAAGGAGAAATCGAATTGACCATAAAAGATTGGAGACTCTTATGTGACTCCATCACACATATGAAGAGGAAGCTTATGAGCATCATACTCTTGTAGTTGAGCAAGAGGAAGATTGGAGAAAAGTTTTTATTGATTTCTTTAAACATGGTTAATTGCTTTAAGAAAGAGTGGACTGTATAGAGCTTAAAAGACATCTTCTTATATATACGTATGAAAATAGCATGTTGTACCATCTTGCATCAAGCACTCACCATACTTTATATTTGGAATGTTTTTCATCAACAAAGGTTTGAAAGGTTTTATACAAGGTTCATTTAGGAGAGTGTAGAGGACAATAGGCTACACCAAAGATGTGACAAAGGATTAAATTATTAGGTTATTATTGGTCAATGATCACTCAAGATTGTATAAACTATACTAAGAAATATGTCAAATGTTAGGAGCATAGGAGTTATACCCTATAGACTATTGAGTAAACTACATCCAATGGTAACTTTGTAACATTTGTTGAATAGGGCATAAACATGGTTGAACCATTTATACCTACATCAAATAGATTTAGATATATATTGATTGCTCCAAATTATTTTTATAGGTGTGTGAAATTAATGTTACTTTGAAATGTTATGGTTACCACAATGTCAAGCTTTTTTCCAATAATATAGTACATTAGTTTGACATATCCTATAGAATACAATCAGATAATGACACTTTTTACCAAATTATTTTAAAAACAAGCAAGTATACCACTTTGTTGCAAAATATGAGATTAAAGAGGTGTTTATGCATCTAGAATCTACTAGAATTGTATTTAGTGGAATTGAATTCTAAAATTTGAGGTGTTTTTACAGTTTAGATTTTAAAGAATTGAAATCCAACCAATTCCTTATATAAATACCATTTATAATTGAAATCCAACCAACCCTTTGAATCTTATGGAAAAGCTTTGTCTTCTTCTACCCTTGTCATGTTGTAACCTAGTTTCAATGTTGTTACCCTTCTTCCACTTGCAACTCATCGCCTACAAGTTTTGATGTTGTTGACTCTTTTCTACCCACAATGTCTAGGCCATTGACACCATCACCTATCTGTGCATCAAGCTCTCGTCTCATTCACTTCTCTATTGCTCATCATGTGGCTAGAAATCTGCTTGCAAGTTGATCGTCTTCTTCGTGTTGACACACTTATGCAAACATAGTAGTCACCCCATGTCAAAACATACTTTGTCATCTTCTTCCATGTTCTAGTTTGGTAAAACCCTAAACCCATCAACCTTCAACCATCCAAATCATGTGGAAATCCCGAATTGACTACTTGTCCACATTGTCTCAAAGTGAATGAACACAATTGCTATTGTTGTTGGAGGAAATCCCTAATTGTTGTTGCTAGAGGAGGAAGAGAAAGGTTGGGGAAGAAGAAAGAAAAACAAAGAAAAGAAATAAAATAAATAAGAAGAAAAAGAAAGAAAGGAAAATATGAAAATAAAGAAAATGAAAAGGAAGAAAAATAAGAAATTAATAGATATGACTCAGTTTCAATGTCATGTATTACAACTTTTATGTACTTATATAATATTTAATTTTATGAATTTGTATTTAAATTTTATTATGCACTTCTTAATTGAAATTTTATTATAAGGTTAATGACATTAATATAAAGTTAATAGGAATGATAATTTTTAATTATTAGTATTAAAGTTAAAGTTAATTATATTAATAAATAAGTTAAAATTCAAATATATTTATTTGAATTCTATTACTTTCCAACATATACACAATCACACAAATTTTAAATTTTGTTACATTTTTGAACATGTACAAATACATAGATTTTCATTTCTAATAGATTTCAAGAATTTATATTTTGACAGATTCATTTTTGACAAATTCTAGATATGCACAAATGAACTCTAAAGGGAAGTTTGTGCATGCAGAATTGGACACAAAGGCTATGGTGAGATTGTTGGAAAGAGAGAGAGAGAGAGATAGAGAGGGAGAGAGAGAGGGAGAGAGAGAGGGAGAGAAAGAGAGAGAGAGAGGGAGAGAGAGAGGGAGAGAGAGGGAGAGAGAGAGAGAGAGGGAGAGAAAGAGAGAGAGAGAGAGAGAGGGAGAAGGGGAGAGAGAGAGAGGGAAAGGGAGAGAAAGAGACAGAGAGAGGGAGAGAGAGAGAGAGATAGGGAGAGAGGGAGAGAAAGAGAGGGAGAGGGAGAGAGAGAGGGAGGGAGAGAGATAGGGAGAGGGAGAGAGAGGACCCTCTAATTACTTTAATTTATTACTTAAAATTTTTATTAAAAATTAATTTTATTTAATTCTGTCATATGCACAAATATTTGAATTTCAATTTCTGACAAATTCTTGAATATGCACAAACACTTGAATTTTGAATTCTTTCCGTCAAATTCTACAAAATTCAAATTTCATAACAATTCAAATTCTACAAAATTCAAATTTCAAGTGTACAAACCCCTCCTAAATGAAATTATTCTATTATTTACAATCTCTTAGCTAATGAGCTTGTAAAAGTATTTAACAAAACTCTTTATACTATCCTTGTTAAAATAGTAAATGATCATAAGAAACATTGACATGATAAAATGTATGAAACTTTGTGAACATATAGAATAACATATAAGACATGGATTGGATCAACACCTTATTTGTTGGTCTATGGAGTGAGAGCAATATTGTCATTAGAAATTGAAATATCATTGCTTTGTATGGATCCATTGCTTTGTATGGATTTTATGATTGAACTTACAAATGACTTAAATGCCAAAGTAAGATTAGAAGAGTTGTTAGATGTTGATGAAAAAATGACTCAAAGTTTAACAAAGTCTTGACTTATATCAAGCTTGCATATAAAGAGTTTTTAACAAAAAGGTTCATGTGTACACGTTTAGAAAGGGCAACTTGGTAATGATAACCACCAGAGATTATATGGCCTAAAAGGAGATGAAAAAATTGAATTCAAAATGAAAGAGATCGTATATAATTGAACAGATATGTGATAATGGTGTGTATCTCCTTGTTAACCATAAAGGAGAACGACCTTATCCCCCACTGAATAGGAGATTCTTAAAGTCCTCTTATTCATAGGGGATATTACCTTTGGTCAGTATGCGATCTACTAAATGTCCCTTAATAAATCCTTTACAGTACGAGAGATAGATATGATCCATATATTTTAGAAGCATATCATCATGATTAAATGTGATGAGTGGAGATTATTTTTTTGCAACATCATGGTTAGCTGTATACAAAGTAGTAATTCCATAGGGACTCTAAATCTATGGTTGCGAAATGCACCTTAAAATGTTGCAGCACCACACTTGCATAAACATCTTTAAATTGTTTTTTAGAACTAAAGGTTGATTTTGCTGGTAGATTCTGATGGATACCTTAAACATTGTACGAGATGCCACCTAGTTTAGTTTGTCTATGTTGAGAAGTAGGTCATTTTTATGCTTTGTATGATCATAATAGAATACATAAATTTATTTATTTTATCAATAAAACAGTTCTTTCATTGAAGCTTGGAAGTTTAATGAACAGAATTGTGCAACTGATCTGCAGGTTATGCTACTCTGGGTTGCATCTTTCTGGCTCATTGGATCATGGATCATTCCATTTCTGGCTCACACAGCTGGTCTGCGTAAGGAAACTCTAACATATAGAGGGCAAGCACTTTACAGTCTCCTGACTGATGTAGCTGAAGGCCTTGCTGGGATTGGGATCCTCCATCGATGTCTCTACAGGTTCTATCCTCTTCCATCTGGTTGGTTTAGCTTCAGTTTAAAAGGTAATTGGCAATTCGACGTGTTCGTAGGATGCCTCTTGTTCCCACTTGTCAACCATCTCTCTCAGATCAACATAGACCTCATTCCAATTCTTCCTACACCACCAGTTGGAGTCTCTAGTGTCGAGCAATCCATTGTAGCTCGTGATCCTGTGGCAATGGCTCTATATGCAGTGGTTGTCTCAGTGTGTGCGCCAGTCTGGGAGGAAATCGTATTCCGGGGTTTTCTTCTCCCTTCTTTAACAAGATACATGCCATTGTGGGCATCCATTTTTGCAAGTGCATTGGTGTTTGCACTTGCACACTTCAATGTACAGAGGTTGTTGCCTCTCATTTTCCTTGGGGTGGTTATGGGTGTGGTTTTTGCAAGGTCAAGGAATCTGTTTGCATCAATGCTCTTGCACAGTTTGTGGAATGGATTTGTTTTCTTAGATTTAATGATGTAACAAGGGAATAATTTTAGAAAAGGATTCATATGATCAATCTCATATAGTGAAATTATGATATAAGTTGTTAAAAAAGGGAATAATCTTACCATAATTTACAAATGATACTTTTTGGTATGTCTGACTGTTCGTGTCCATATGATGGTATCCCGCAGCTTCATTGTTGTCATCTCTTCATGGTCTTTCCACTTGTAATGCAAGAGAGTACAGACACCATCAAGAAAGGCATGAGCTTGTGTTGTGGAACTGTTTCTAGTTGAGAATAGAAGAGAAAGAGACCTGTTTGTTGCTACATATCAAATGAAATTGTTTGGTTTGGTTCTTTTTGTGGTTCTCTTCTGATGAGACATATTGTATGAAACATCTAATGACTTTGTGGAAGTTTCCTAAAACCCAAAAATGCCTCGAGAAAATTTATCCTTTTGAATACACTAATGTTCTTTCGAATTCTAGATTTTAATGTTAAAAACGGAAAGAAAGAATTCTAGTCTTCTCTGTAACACAATCAGCGGTGGCTCATGGGAAATCTCTCCCAAACTTTGACAGGAAACCCCGTGAGATGCTGAACACCAGAGGATGCTTTTGTTTTATTATAAAGTAGTACAGCGATTATCAGTTGTGTCAGTTGTTTGCCTTCTTTGTTTCAAAGATGTAGTGAAAGATGTGAATTCATTAATGGTAGAAATTTGACATGCAACCTGAAATCCTTGGTGGTTTAGCATACCATAAGGGTAAAAGAAATGCTCACAGACAACTCTAAGTTAGATGAGGACGTACTTCCTTTATTTGATAATGGCAATGTAGTTTAAGATAATTTCCATAATAAAAGCATGTATTTTCTTTGGATCATTTATTTTCTGATATTTGCATCTTCTTTTTTGATTTTTTAAAAAAAAAGAGAATTTGGAGAACGATCAACCTCTCAAAAAACATGCCAAAGTGGTTCACAAAGCGTATACAGAAAGGTGTTGCCAACTGTAAAATATTATCTTACCTTAGGTTATTCAAAACCTTTGAGATGGTTGCTTGGCAAATTTCGAATTGCAGTAGACAACTTTTTCCTTTTTTAAATCAATAATATATATCATTAATCGTAACTTATGATGTTGCATACTTGATATTTAATATTTGCTATGAAATCAGTGGTCATTGTACAATTCATTGAACATAAAATTATGGTTAATTCATTGATTATGAACATATAAGCATAAAGGTGAAAATAATGAGTATTGAGATGGTGAATAAGAGTGTATAGGCACTTGCCTTGGAAAAGTCATTACCTTGGGGTTGGAACTAATGAATGCTCTTGAAAGAGATTATTTTAAGGACATTAGGGGCTATATGTAAAGGAAAGAAATGTAACAAGTAGGAAAGAAAAATTAGAGTATTATTAACAACATGTTTAGGCTTTTATCTGTTTCCTTTTATTTTCTGAAAAGTTCCTCTCCTGATGATCTGAAACTAGACCATTTAGAATATAAACAAGGTATTAGGGTAGATTCTTTTTATCAGCATTAAATCATGCAAATAATGTGATGAAGAATTCTTCTGACTAGAACTTGTTGCTTCCATCCAAATTCACAAGTAGCATTTGTCTTATAATAATCAGATTTTGCGACTTGATTTTATTCATACAAGATTTTCAATGTTGTTGACATGACAAATAACTTTGCAATTTTAATGTTTTCATTTCATGTACATGTAATGAATCAAAAGAACATGATTGTCATTACAATGCCCCAAAGAATGATTGAAGGTCAAAGAAAAAGAAGATGCAGAATTTCATTTTATGATGAGTGTTTATATATGTCAAAACAGTTGT
Organism: Cymodocea nodosa; assembly: GCA_036874045.1. Lineage (NCBI taxonomy): Eukaryota > Viridiplantae > Streptophyta > Magnoliopsida > Alismatales > Cymodoceaceae > Cymodocea > Cymodocea nodosa. The sequence goes on from CM072336.1 coordinate 22,293,879, forward strand.
AATATATGTATTCTCTTAATTAGCTCAAGTACATAATTACCACAGCCATCATAACAATATATAACATGTGGTGATCATATCTTGGCTTCAAAAAAAATTCAGAAAAAAGGAAAAGATTCTTGGATACCAATGGTCCTTTGAGATATATGCATTAGCGGTGGTGTTTGGGATTAGAAAAAATGAATGGTATTGCCTTTGAAAGAGAGTATTTAAGGGTGTCGAGGAATAAACAAAAGGGGTGAAAAGTAAAAATAGGGGGAAAAATTGAAGTATTGTTAAGAATATATTTAGGCTTTTATCTTTTTAAAATTTATTATCGATGGATTTAATATTTCTGTCAGAAAAATTCTCTAATAACAAGATTCTATTGTTTGTATGTTTTAATATTAACATTCACAAACTCATCAAAAGTATTTCTGTCGGCTGGTAACGATATTCCTTATAGAGAAAGTTTGATGATAAGTGTTATTTTTTTTTATAATCATCTTGTCGTGAGTTGACAAGAAGAATAACTGCCAAGAATGGAACTTGGCCTCTGAAGTACATAACGTGGAAAACTCTAGCTTTAATAAATCATAATTTGGTGGGCATTGATACATGTGGATGAGGCTCTTGGGGTCAATCATATTGATTTTAATCATCAGACTACCATAATCATTTATATCGATACTGATATATTAAACCGCAAACATAAATGAAAGAAACAGTAGATTTTCATGAAATTTCAATGTGTTAGAATAGACATATCTACAACAATGTGTATATTCTAACCTTCTTGGGCAGTCAAAACATGGGCACATATAGCAGGCATACCACTAAGTAATACATGCCCACTAGAGATTATCGCCCTCAGCACTTGGTGCTCCGAGAGGTTGCCTACTGGACTTATACATCTGACAAGGAATCTTGTTCCACTTGGCAGTCAACCACCTATTACATGCTTGTCCAGCTGGTCTGCTGATGAATTGAGGAGTCTAAAATGTGATGTTAATAGAGATTCTTAGCAGTAGTGATTTCTCTTGACAATTTAAACCAATGTTCTCCATTGTCAGTGGGTGTGGTTTTTCCCTAAACAAGCACATCAACGCTCAAGCAGGTCTTAACACTGAGAATACGATTTTCAGAGGAAATATGATAACTGCTGTTTCTTTCTTGACCCCCCATCCCCATATAGCTCATTCCACTGTTTTAGCTCACTCATGATGGATCCTTCAGAGGCAAAGCTGGCAGCAATCTGTAATGAATTAATTTAAATTTGATTAATAACCACAACTGTTTTGGTTAGAAAAAGGTTTCCACATGGGATGACAATCAGGTTAATTAGATAGATCATTAAAGACAATATTAAAAAAAGTGTTTTTAGTAGAGCATGGATGTTATAATTTGCGTTTGAATTGCCTGATTCTTTGCTTGTCTTATGTCTTCCATGTTCAATGGTCTTAGCGTTGTTGTTGCATCTTCAACTTCTCTTTTTGATGAAAGGCTTGCCAGACTCCTACCCTTTTCAGGTCTCCTCTTCTCCTGTGATAACATAGAAGAGCATCTGAAGCAGACCTCCTGTAACTTGACAAACTCTGGTATCTCGTGAGATTTATAACTAATCAAGCATACCAGTTCTTTTTCTTTTTCTCTTTGTATAAGCTCCCTAACAGGTCGATATGCGGCTGTCGTACATAAATTCTGCAATCAATTGGTTTCAAATAAAGCATTAGCTACATAATGTGAACTTACAATGAAGTGAACATATATGAAATACACCTTCAAGTCGCTTCCACTATAGCCTTCTGTCATGACAGCCAGCTCCTTGAAATCTAGCCCTTCCTCAACCTTCTCTTTAGACAAGAAATTTCTCAAAATTTGTTCACGGTTCTCTACAGCCGGGAGTCCAACCATGATTCTGGTCCAGGAAAAATGTCATGGAGAGGGAAACCACCATGCAGTTTTCTCTAAAAGAAAAGGGAAAACATAAGTTACCTGCGTTCGAATCTTCTGATGATTGCTTCATCAAGGTCAAATGGTCTATTTGTTGCAGCAAGAACAAGAATTCTTTCCCCTGGTTTTGTTAGGAGCCCATCCCAATGTGTCATGAACTCATTCTTGATCTTCCGCATTGCCTCATGCTCACCAGCTCTAGTTCTCTGGCCAAGCATGCTATCAACCTCATCCACAAAAATTATTGTAGGGGACACCTTTGCAGCAAGTGTAAACAAAGCTCGGACATTTTTCTCATCTTCACCAAACCATTTTGAGGTGATGGTGGACATAGAAACATTGATAAAACTTGCACCGGCTTCATTGGCAATAGCCTTAGCCAGCATTGTCTTCCCAGTTCCTGGTGGCCCAAACAGCAATATTCCTTTGCATGGCTTTAAGAGACCACCAACAAAAAGGTCTGGCCTGCGGATTGGGAGCATAACCAGTTCTTGAAGTGACTCCTTTATTTCATCTAAGGAACCAATATCATCAAATGTGACTCCGATTTTATTAGCTGGGATAACCTCAGGCCTGATACGCTTCTCAAATTCATTGTCTGGAGAAACTTCCTGTATAAAATTGAAACACTCTGATCAGGATAACACCAAGCTAATACCAAAAGACACTCATTGCTGAAAGAAGAAAGTAATGGCTGAAGAAGGCAAGCCCTGGTCCCATGTGAGATTGTAAAGTTAGGTATGTCTTTTTCTTTTCAACTCAACAAAATTCAATCTTATGGTAAGAAGAAAAATAAATATTGTATTAGAAACTTACAGGTACTTTTGGAGCTGTGGACACAGTTTCACTGTCAACCCCAGGAACTGACTTCTCTGGTTCGGTTGCTTTTATGGGAGTCTTGGCTTCAACTTTCGTCTTAGGTTTTTGGGTTGTTGCAGCACTCTCTTTAACAGTTTCCTGAGATTGACAAAGGCACTTAAGAACAATTTATCTGCTGAAGGAGTATCCGTTCAGAAATTCTAGTAGTAAACGACCTTAGCTTCCAGCTTTAAAGAATTTTCACCACTAAGCTTCCTTTCTTGGAATATGCTCAGACCATGGGATAGACTACCACATGCACAAAGACCTGGTTAGTACTTGATGACAGTGAATCTAACAAGAATATACAAACTGAATTTACCTTTTTGAGGAAATAACAAGCTTTCCGTTTCTATATTCAGGGTCTTTGTTATTCATCAAATGATAAGAAATCGCTGATACTATAATTTCTTCTGTGTAATTGCTAAGGACTGCAGTGTCTGCAACGCAAATTGATCCTAGATCATCGCAGTCAAGATCATTGGCTGCTAGAACCTCTGTTATGTGGTTTCTGTTATCCTGAAATTGGAGCATTTTCATGTCTTCTTCAAGTTGTGCCTTCCAGCTTACCAGGTGACTCTCATCTTTGGGAGGCTTTATCTCTATATTATATGGGAATAAAACAGAGATGCACTCATCGACTACTTTGTAGTCTGTTTCTGATTCCAAAAGCCTTGAACCAAGTACAAGAACAGGTCCTGATAGTTTTTTCAACAGCTTCTGGAACAAGGAATACACCCTTTTTGATCGATACAGGAGGTTCTCTACATCTCTCAAATATAGGATGATTGGATGTCTTTTACAGACAGACACCAAAACCTGACACATGAAACTTGCAATTAGAACTAAAAGCACAATTCAACCTATAAATGATTGCCTGAATTAACTGTTCAGACTAAAAATCTAACGTCCAATATAACTGTCATCCTATTGCTTCGAGAGAACGCAATAGGAAGGAACAGAAACATCAGTACATGTACTTAAAAAAATTACGAGAAAAATGCTACCTTGTAAAGTGACTGTATAAGAAGCTTCTCATCAAAAGCCCAGCTGGATGTACGTTTTAGAGGAGCTGAAACAGAAGAGGTATAATGAACAACATCGTAAAAAAGCAAAAGAAATAAAAAACCCAAAGATTGAATGGTAGTTTATTTTTTATCATGTGGGTATATTGCAGTATCTAGTTTCTTTTCCTTTGCAAAAGTACAATTTCAAAAGGAAGAGCTGAATCTTTGAAAAAGAAAATGAAGGAGATTTGTAATCGTGGAAATAATTTTGATCTCACACAATATTGTGACCAAGTTGAGTCTCTACATCATGTGCTTTGGAGCCATTGTTTTTTTTCATAGTTGCTAATTCTTTAAACTCATAGAGAATATGCTTCATTCACAACTTCTGTAGGAAACAAGGATAACAACCATTTACTTTTGTGGTTTTTGTGATTGGTTTCCACTTTCCACTTCCATAACCAGTAAAGTAGTAATCTACAGTGTAACAGTTATTGTTTATAACTACAATGTAACACTTTTCCATTGACATTCTGAATATTCATCAAGTTTTTTTTTTTTTTACAGAGATATCACTGAAACATGACTAATAGAGAAATTATATGATAACCCATGGACATATCAAATGTTTTCCAGCTTGTTTCATACAAACCTGGGTTTGCAGACGGTTGGGATACAAGGCTACTCATATCAGCAGAAGCAGATGCATTCCTACGTAGTTTCGGCAAGTCATTGCCATCCTCAAAAGCCCTAAAATTCAAAAATATAGAAAATGATAAATAACCAGTCATCTCTATTGTGGTATTTTGGAGCAATAGACCACCTTGTCTGTTGTACCTTGATCTAATGTCTACGCCACTACTCTGTCTCCTCAGTCCCCCTGCACTGCTTTGCCTCCGTAAGCCCCCTGCACAAGCAAGTACAAATAAATATGCATCGGTAAGACCCCGAAACTTTCATGGGGGAACAACGTAAATGACAAGAGATAAGAAGAGAAACGATTAATAGGTAATAACGGTAGATGGATGAAGAATATTGACGGCAAATGGTATTGGTTGGTAGATTTCCCTAAAAAGATATCATCTGATATCTAGGATTATGAATTACATGACCAAATAAATAATAGAAGAGACGCCGAGCATCAAGCCGAAAGACTAATCTTCTCAAGTTACCTTCAGGTTCCTCCCTCTGTGCCAGGATGGAAAAGGATCCAAATAGACTGGAAACCTTTTTCAGTGCCGTCTCGGACGTTGATCTTTTAACAGACTGCAGGCAAAATGGCATCAGAAAAGAACTGCTACGGTTGCAGGTCATAAGTCTGACGATGAAGAGGAAAAGAAGCATCACCTTCTCTTTATTGGCAGTACCATATTTGCTCTGAATCTGTTGGCATCAAGAATTAAAGTCAAAATTAGCAGCAAGAACGTAAACATGAAGGAATCTGTTAGAAATCTGCGTACCTTAAGTGAAAAGTCAGTTGTGTCTAGCAACAACAACTTTGCTTCGAAGTAATGGGCAAGAGCCTTTGCAAGCATTTGGCTGTACAACTCTTCAGAAGAGAACCTCATGGTTTATAGCTTTTGCATCCATGATACCAAGAACAAGCAATAACTGATGCAATATATTATCTTGTTGTGTGTACCTGCAGCTCCTGAAAGTAAAATGGCTCGACTGGCTGGAGACAGGTTCCTTGTGTGCTTGGAGAACTCTTCCTGCCTAAGGTGAACATATGCTGCACTTGTCAACAGCACCCGCGTCTGCTCGCTGAAAAATGAAGCCATAGAAATTAACTTCATACGATAATAACAAATGTGTTGTAAGTACTTATTTTAAAATTAAGTTGTTTAACATAACAATTTTGAAATTTAATATATCAAAAACTACGACATAATTCAATCTAATATAATCAAACCATACTACTGGTTAATCTAATACAAATAAGTTGTAGACTGTGAATCTTTCTCCTTTCAACTTGGGCGCAATTCCATGGCCCAAAAGGATTTCATGCCTAGATTTGCAGGCCATGGTCAGCATAATTCTAATTAAGTTGTGGAAGCACTCATGTTAAATTTTGAATTTAAACAAAAACGATGAGAAAAAAAAAAAAAAAAAAAACTGATGAACAAGAGTTCTAAATTAATCACGGCAACCTGAGAATCACCTGAGAAAGTAGGGGAACTCGTCAAAGGTGACCTTGCCGTCCTTCGCATCAACCACCTGCCTCATCAGCTCTTGCTCGATATCCTCCGCCGTGATTCCACCCACCGGCGGCGCCCATTTCCCGATCGTCTGCCCCGACGCCAACCCCAGCCCCACCCCAACCCCAACTCCCACGCTAAGAGCCGACAGGAAGAGTTGCTTCTGCTCCATCCCCGTCCACCCAAAGCCACGTCCAATCCCAGGGGCAGAAGAACGCCTGATTTCCTCACCGACACAGATTTTCGTCCGAAAGGAGAGAGAGAGAGAGAGAGAGGAACCGCCTGGGTTCAATTGAACGTTGGCTTCTCCGTTCCAAAGATTGCAACTTTTACGGGGATTCTGAGATTTTCCGATTTGGGTACTATCTAAACATGGGCTTCGTTTGGACCTCTGTTTACTTCCGGGTTTGGTGGAAGCGACGAGATCTCCTACCGTTCGTCGAGGCCTGTTTACCTCTCTGGCCCGCAACGCCTGGTTTGGGTGTTCACTGCCGGGTGAGGCCCGGAACCTCCGGCGGTAGAGCAGGAGGAGTAGAAGAGATGGGTAGCGGCAGGAGTGGAGTGGAATGAAGCGTCGGTTGGTTTGGTTCCCGCCACTTCTGCTCTTACCTCCTGCTCCTGCAAAAAAGTCACTTATTTATCTAAGAACCTTGAGGTCGGGCCATTCACAGCGCAACGCAGGTTTCCATCTCCTACCCGAGTACAGAAGGAGGTAAACAATTGATTTAAGTAGGCACTGGTATATATATGAATTGCATGGGGCCAAAATATTTGATGGCACCTCAATCAAACGTCGATTTGTCTGCTCACCTCGTCCGTTCTGTTCAGGTATGCCAACATGCTCGAAACCATTCACCGAGCTCTCTCTACTCTCCTCCCTAGTCGGCATTAAGAGGATTGATGTCAATGTGAAAATGAGCTCCGACAAAAGCATGAATTTGCTAGAATGCATTGAAAGCATCTGATTTGAGTGCAGCAGGGAAAATCCAAACGAACATGGAAAAATCACCAATAAAGGAAGGGGAAGCACTTGAATCCATCGACACCAAGTATTAATGTCCACTGTAGCACAGCCTATACAGAGAACACTACAATCATGCTTATTGCGTTTGATCGACAACACCTCATCTGCAACTTTGCCGAGCAGATCTGCCAATCAGACAAAAGTACTTCGAGCCAGGAGAGCTTGACAAGAGTTGGAAGTTGCTGAACAGAAGCCAGCAAATTGCTTCACTTGAGATCCTTACTTACAGTTTGTTTGTACCATAGACATGGTTTGACCATATTGAATCATAATGGTGTGTTTTTTTACATATTGAATTACAAAATCAATGTATCGAATCTATAAATTGATTCACTGAATATAGTTCATGCTTTTAAGTTTTATAAATTATGTAATTCAATTCTATAATTTAATATATTAAAATTGATAAAAAATAGCTTTATAAATATTTTTGACATATCATTTTTATAAGCGATATATCAATTTTAAAAGAACTCATTTGTATTGTTGTATATTGATACGACTTAGTTTCATTGCTTGCAACTCAATATTACTCAAAAATTGCATTGTATCTATTAATGATACACTCTAATTGTACTAAGTTGAGTTGATATAATTAAATTTAATCTAATTGACTTGTTTATGTATATATAAACATACTTTTTTATTTATTTGATGAGTCATAACCTAATGGTTGAAGTTAAGAGATTGCAATTGAAATTAAGTAGAAAAACTTTCCTTAGAAAAAGAAGTGAACAATTATTTGAAGTTACAATGTAAAGATTGAAAAGGTAAACCTGTTGATCACTTGGGATGAACAGAGGTGTTAAAAAAAAAAAACTAAAATAAAGATTATAATACAAGAATTTCTCAAAACATCACTCATTTTAATATTACTTTCGTCTAAACGTATTTAACTTAAGATATATATAACCACAGGTAAGAACTCCATTGTCTCTTCGGAGACATCTAATAAAATACATATATTTTCGTTCAATGACTATGCAACTATAAATCTCAACAAGAATAAAGAGAAAAAATATACATGTACAGTTGAGGTATTACTTGTTTTATTATATGGATACTTGATTGAAAGATATATTTTTAAGTAAAGTGATGAAATTCGTATATGCGTAGGTTAACAACGATAAGCGAAAAACTAATATCATTATCAAAAAAATGTCTAACTCTGCTATTTCGTTTCTTTCTAGAAGTTTCTCTTCCCAAACCAGCAAACCACCCAGAAATTTCCGATACAGGGCTTTGGTTTTGGAAATTCGATTTGGGGTTCTTCCCTTCTCGACATACACGATAGGATCCATCCAATAGATTTTGGTGTTATCCGTTGATAGGTACCTCGAAGATTTGATTTTTGGAGGAATTTCAGCACCATCTCTTCGTCTTACCTCTACAACTTCCTTGTGTTTGATTTTCAACAGGTATTCGACTGATGGTTATTTGCTGCTGGGTTCTAATAGATGTTTTTTCTCGTTTTGGGTAACTTTTTGTTCGCTGCGAACATCTTCCGCGAATCACAAGTTGATGCGTTCATATTGGCGGATTACTGTAGGACATTGGAAATTGTGTGTATGTGTGTGTGTGTGTGGGGGGGGGGGGGTGTTATAAAAGAGGTTTGTTTCTTCTGTTTCTTTTTGGATCACTGCAAGTTTCTGATCGCTTGTTTGTAAGGAAAAATTCGTGTTTTTTGGGTATTATGTGTTATTGAATGCCATTTCAGTTACTCAGAAAGATGAATTTAAATGTGACTGGAGTTTCTTTTCTGGTTGGTTGGTTGTGGTACAAAAGATTCCTTATGGTGAAGTTGTGAAGAAAAAGAAGTAGAGAATAGACATTTCATTTGTTGCCATGGCTGGTAAGCAGTGGAGGAGGATTCGGCAACAAGCTCAAGGCATTATTCCCGTGCGGCATCCATCACAACTGTCCCACACTGTCTCTTTGCGGTATTCTTCTTTCCATATCCTATCTTCATTATATTTTTTCTCTTTGAAACCAGTATGCCATTCCAACTTTTCTCCAGGATGAGCTCTTCTTTTTAAATCAAGCTTAATTAAGATCCTTTGTTATATGATAACTTTATCACTTAGATTAATGTTTAGGAAGAGTCTATGGTATGATTAAAGGCATCATATATCTTCATGGAAACCAAAATCCTTAAGTCATGGTCATTAATTCAAACACATGGATGGTAGGATTTATATCTAAAGACAAACATTTGTAACCAACAAAAGTTAGTTAGTTATTTCTTTGTGAGATGAAGTATGGGTACAATAGAATTTTCCTAATATTTATCAACCATGAGTCAATTTCGTAATGATTGTTTAATATTGTTATTATCTACCTTGCACACTATCTTAGATCAACATTTTAAGGATCTCCTTCTGTTTTCCTTTCAGGTACTGTGATTTCAAGATTACTGCATTTAATGATTTTGTCTTTTCTTTAGGACGCAGTCATGGAAGGTACAGTGCATGTTTGATTGTTAATAATACCTATTAATTTCAGTACTAATAGTAATGAAATTCAATATTTCATTATATCATTATACTGATCAACTTTTTTTATTTCACTTTCACAATTCTATCACTTTAATGGTGATAACTTAGATACACAGTTAAAGTATCTGGCAATGAGTTGCCATAACCAGACTCTGACAGTCTTAACTTGCTCTTTTACAAAGCTATTTACCTCCATTATATCTTTTACTCTATCCACTGGATTTACTTCAAGAATTCTGATATTTATGAAAGTTAAGCAAATCATGTTGTTCTCTTGGGGAAAGTTTCTCTATCAACATTATTAAGTGAAAATTCTAGTCAATTTACTTTCCTTCTTACAAATATTTAAGCTTCTCAATCTCAAAGTTGTCCTTTGTTTCATTAAGACACTTTACTTTCCAAGAAGGTGCTATAACTTATGTGACATTAGTAGAAGCAACTTATATTTTGAAAAGAGAATCCAAATTAAAATTCCCCTTTAGTTTCCATATTGAGATTTGTTTCTTGTCATGACCACAAGTGACATGATACATCAGTTGGTGTATCAATTTGGATTACTAATTAATTTTTGGATTTATCAGATTGATTGCCTCAGTAGATTAACCTTATTGAACAAATAGACAAATACTGATTTCCAGTTACTTTTATGAATGTTACATGATAAATACCTGACTTTCTGAGTTCCATTTCTGTTTCTTATATAACTGAAATTGGTTATTTCTAAGCAGGTTATTACGAACATGGTTTTCAATTGGAATTGGTATTAGCTTCATGACAGTAATTGGAACTACCCTGGTGAAACTTTTTTCTCAATCTTCACCTTTCTTTTGTTTTGTCTATTGTCTTTACAAAATCCAACTAATTATGATATTCTTTAATGATCGACATATCATATTGTCACTCTAGTAATGGAGTCATCATCAACTGTGTTTCTAACTGTAATGTGTTGATTGATTTTCTTGGCTTGCAAGTATTTTCTTTTTACTTTGTTAGTGTTTACATTGCTGATGCAATAATCTTTACATGAATAATCCAGCGTCATAATATTTATATCCATTTATCACAATTTTTTGAAAATCACAGAGAGCAACATAAAGTGAATCTGTGGAAAATATTTGTTAAACTTTCAAAAATAGAATGCTGGTGGTACTCCTGTCTATATGTGGCCATATTTGATTCAAGCACGTCTTTGCTATTCATTTTTTCTGAATTTATTAAGATCAATTTCTAATGGATTTTAACTTTATAGTCAAACACCAAGATTTCAAAGGCTATTTTCATATAATGATAAATGTGTTTGTATGTTTACGTCACCCTTTACGGATTAGTCAGTATTCAAACATAAATGGAAAGTATAATTAAGAATGTAGTAAAATAATATAATCCATCAATCTTTTGTAAGGTAAAATACACTTCGGTTCTTTATGTCTGTTGCAACTACTAAAATTACTTTTTCAGAATATTAATATGTTAGGCAGTATGCACACTACATATTTAGCTAATGTATTCCTTTGAAGTAACTTTCAATGTATTCCTTTGATGTAACTTTTCATTAAGTTTATAATCAGTTGACACAAACATTTGCTCATTTCCACAACCATTTTACCAGGTTCTACTTTGGGACTTGGTTTTTGCTGCATATCACTTGAAATATGAAGTAGAAAACATCTTGGTAAACTGGTTATTTGGATTATCACATGTAAGTTATTCAATTTAATTGCCAACTCAATGTTCTCTGCGTTTGAGTACATCATTATAGGCAACTAATACTAATTTTTATACTTTTATTTCAGTTTTCTGAATTAAGTGTTTCCCTCATAGATTTGGGAATCATGTTATACTCCACATTTGTTGCTGTGTTCATTCACGAGTTTGGGCATGCTCTTGCTGCAGCTAGGTTTGTCACTTATTTTATACAAGTTTGCTTGCTTGTGAACTGTGATATCTTATTTACTTTTCTCTTTTTATTTTCTCATTATTGGACTATCTAATTTACTAGGATGCTTTAGGTATGCCTTGCAATAGGCTAAAAATGTACAGAACTGTGCTATCTTATTGACTTTCAAATCCTAGGAAACAGCCTCTCTATTTCTAGAGGTAAGGGTATGTACAATTGGACTTTAATCCTTGTGCATTAGGTTAGTCCTCTTTTTTATTTTATTCATATGTTCAACACCAAGGGAATTTCAGAAGTTTGATTAAACATGCATTGCATATAGCCCATAAGGTGATTTCCTAGAAATAGAGTTTATCCATAGCAGTTATGAGTGGTATATATATATATTTTTAATTTTTCAGCTTTAGTTGTTTTTTCAGTATTTTGTTCTTAAAAGTTTCATTTTTTTAGATTTTTTACTTTTCTATTAGTTTTTTCCATTTTTCTATTTTTGTTTAAATAAACACAAGCTCCTGGATCACGACCTATGGAACATTTGCATCCAGAAATACATTACAATGATGCAATCTCCTATAGAACTCTATCAAACACCCATATTAATGCATGAAATTGTTGGGTGACAAATTAAGATTGGTAAATCATCTTTCTTTCTTGGATTACAAGTTTGTTCTATGAAAATGTTTACCACTGTACCACATGGTTAGCTCTGCTGTTCATGATCAAATGTTCCTTCTTTCACATGTGTTTAATTTTCTTGGTGTGAGAATAAATAATGTATTTGGTTATTTGTGTGTTATGGGTTTAATTCCACATTGTTTAAGTGTGGTTTATCTTTCTTATGTAGCCTCTATAAATAGCAGACCTATGTTTACTTTTAAATACAATTCACTTCTATCCCCCTCTTGTGTTCTAACATGGCATTAGAGTTTAGATTTTAAGAATCTAAAAAGTGTAAGAGTTTTAGGTAGAACATCCTCCTCCCATCCATCATCATTGATGACCCTTATCTAGGCTGCTAACACCAACATTGCTAGTCCTTCTCTAGCCTTTGAAGCCACTTCTCATTCCCAACCACCACCGCCCCCCAACCACCACCGCCCCAATCCTCCTTTGTTGGTGGTGCTATTGTCGAAACTTCTTTGGCCCTTCCCTTTCTCTCTCTCTCTCTACCATTGAGGGATTCAACCATGTTTGATGTTCCTATCAGCTACTGATCTCTCCTTTATCTCTACTCAATTGTCTGTCTCTACTCGATCGTCCAAGCCTCTTTCCCATCTCCTCTTCACCCTACACATATAGAAGCAAGAGTACTCTTTTCCAGGTGTATGTTTGTATTGATTCCCTTCTCTTTCATCTCATCTTCATCTTCTTCTAGTGTCAAGGAGAGTGGCCCATTCATCGTCCATGGAAAGAGTGCTCCAATACCTTGAGTTGTAGAGCAATTCCCAGGCTGATCTAGATTAATTTTGGCAACCCTATGTGTTGTAGCTACAACCATAGTCCTCCTCACTTGAAGCACTACAATGATCCTTGTGGAAAGTATCGTGAAAGCTTTAGAGACTATCACTTTCTTACACCCATTAGGGTTATAGAGGGGGAGATGTGAGTTGTAAGGGAAGAAGGAGAAGAGAAAGGAAAGGAAAAAAAAGGAAAAAGGAAAGAGAAAGAAAGAAAAAGGAAAGAGAAAGAAAGAAAAAGGAAAGAGAAAGAAAGGGAGATGAACAAAAGAAGAAAGTGGCACATGAAGAAAAAAGGTAGGGAAAAAGGAAGAAAATGGAGAGAGAGAGAAAGAAAAAAAGAGAATAAAGGAAAAAAAGGTGAAAGTAGGTGGAAAGAGAGAGAAAAAAAGAAAAAAGGGAAAAACATGAAAAAATGGTGGAAGTAAAAAAATATATAAAAAAGAGAAAAAAAATTCAAAAAAATATATAAATGGGGGTAGACTTCTATCTACCTACTTTCCATAGATAAATCACATACATATCTGTTTTTACTACCTTGGATTGGATCATTCAATGATTATTTTACTATTGTTTGGGATTAGTCCTAAAGTTTATTTTAGATTACTCTTTTGTTGTTACCTCCCTATGGTTAGAGTGTTTCTACTATTGCTACCTTCATATGGTTAAATGTTCTCTACTTTACGTCCACATGGTTGGAGGTTTTCTATTACTGTTACCTCCACATGGAGGTTCTCTATTGTTGCCGCCTCCCTATGAAAGGTTCCTTATTATTGTTTGTTGCTATACCATAGATTTCAAAATCAAGACAGATCAGGAAAATTTTGTTGATCCATTTTTGATTTCATTTTTGTTGATCCCAACACTCTATGTGTTCTTAAAAATACTATGGATTGAATGATCTTTATCAAGGATCAGTGTTGGATTGATGGATCATTCAATCCAACATAATTTTTAAGTTGTTAGAAGTTGGATTGATTGATTTGGTGAAGGATCAGTCGATCCTAAGAAAGGATTCTCCATTACCTTTGCTGTCTGTTGACCATTGAAGTTTCCACCAAAGGATTTTCCATCGATTACTAAAGCCTCCTTCCTCTATGTAGCTCACTGAAACCCATTAGGGTTTTTAGGTAGGTGGGAAGGGTCGAAGAAGGAGGGAGGAAATGAGTCACATGTGAGAAGAAAAAGGAAAAAAAAAAGGAAGGGGAAGAAAGAAAGAAAGAGAAGGAAGAAAAGAAAAAAGAAAAGAAGAAAGATAAAAAAAGAGAAAAAAGGGAAGAGAGAAGAAAAAATAAAAAACATTACATAAAAAATTATATTTAAAAATTCACAATTTTTTTGATTTTTTAAATATTTTTTAAAAAAATTTGTTTGCTTGTGAATAATATTCTTCTACTACTTACCACTTGTATTCTCACAAACTTTATTTTCTATGTTTTAAATTAATTCATGTGAAATTTTTTTAAAAAGATAGTAACTGCATTATAAGAATACAAATTTATAATTTACTCTAAAATCTTATGATTGATAAAATTTTTCATTATGGAGATTATAAAGAAGGAAAGAAAAAAAGAGAAGGGAAAAGAGAAGAAAAAAATGAAAAAAAATACATAAAAAAATGATGGAAGCATTAAAAAAATCACAAAAAACCCTGATATTTTTTAAAAAAATTATGTTTGCTTTGAATAATATTCCTTTTCCACCTATCTATTATATTTTCACAAACTTTATTTTCTATTTTTTTAATTAGTTCATGTGAAATTTAAAAAAAAATATTAACTATATTATAGGAATAAAAATTTAAATTTATAACTTACTCTACAGTCTTATAGTTGATAAAATTTTTAATTATGAAGATTATGGAAATTTTCTAATACTGTGCATAATCTTATTAATTTTTGTTTCATGTATGAATTGTAATTTGAATTTTATTGAAATGTAACTTAATAAATATTGAATTGTAATCTAAATTCTATTGAAATCCACCTTGATGTATGGTGAAACATAACCTGATTTCTATTAAAATATAATTTGAAATATATTGAATTGTAACTTGGATTTTATTAAAATGTAACTTAAATTTTAAATCATTTGTCGTTACAAATTTCTTTCAATTATTTGTACATGATTTAAGACTTTTCTTATGTATGTGATTATTATATCTCTATCTAATTGATATTTTATATATAATAATTTTCTAGAAAATTTATCTAGGTGTTTTTATATGTTTATCTTATTCTTGAGTTTTAAGTTGAAATTTAGGGTTTGTTAGTCCTTTACATAAAAGTATTGTGTTTCTACAAAAGTATTGTGTATCCATTGATATGATTTTCGATTCTTGATATGTTTTCTTTTTTTTTAAGGATTGGTCTTCAATATGATATCGATATTTGAATTTTTGGCTATCACTTGGTTTTTTTACATTCCTCTATGTATTTGTTATTTCTAGTCTAAGTTTGTTTTAGTTGTTATTGTTAGGAAAATAATTATTTTTGATGATGTTAAATTAGCATTTAAATGTTTAAGCTAAATCTGATGGAATAGTTCGTAGTATTTAGACTTATATTTTGATGATGAAAAACTAGTCATAGTGTTGGGTGACTTTTTTATTTGTCGGGTATTATTGTTGAAAACTTATGAATTAACTCATCGAACTACTCGATCACTTAATGGGCTAAGTTTTCATGACATGGAGTTTAAATGTTTTTGTTGGTCAGTTGGTGACTTAGAATATTAGCCATCGAAATCTTTCAGTGAGTTAATTGCTTGAAGATCTAAATACTGAACCACCTAGTACTTTTATAACCTACTGAACTTAAAAGTCTTTTCAGTTAATTATTCTAATAAGTGTCCGATGGTTAAACCAAAAGAAGTGATAAGTATCTATATGCTATTTAAGGATCGTCTATTCATATCTATATAATCTATTTCAATGCAGATTTGTAGGGATCTATTTTATAAGGTGATCTTAAGGAAAATAATCAAATATAGAAAACACTTTTGACACATAATGACACATCCTGGTAATTGACGACTTTAATGGAAGGAAATTCAATACAATGAAGATTCCAAAACATTACATAAGAATGACAACAGAACAAAAAACGAAAAATCTAAGATCCAGAAAATACTTTACAACACACACATCCAAAAATTTCTCCAACACATCTTTCAGAAGGAGCAAGTGCAGAGAGAACACTTGAGTATTCTATGAGGAGAACAACCAGTGTTCATGGTTTGGTTAGAGCTTGTTTCTGTTTTCTTGTGCATTATGTTGTATTTCAGTAATAGTGAATGCTCATGTACTAAATTTTGGTTGTTCAATTAATTGTTAATTGAGAACAACCTAACTCATCAAGGTGTAGTGAGTGACCTTTTTAAATTTAGAGTTTTGAGAAGAAGATGAGGTTATTGCTTTATTTGTACAAAATGGTTGCCTTGTGGACATAAGATTGTGACTCTGTGTTGTGTACAAAGTGAGACTTTATGTATTGTGGTTGGGTGTGTAGCCAGGAAAACACTACTGTAAGAGTGTGAAACTCTTGTATAGGTTGGTATTGAATCTTGAAAAATATCAAGTTAGTGAAACTCTCAAGATTGAGGTCTAGAGGAGTGAATTAGCTTGTTTAGATGAACCTCTATAAAAATTTCTGTGTATCTTTGCTATTTTATTTTTGTAATATCTGTGATTATTGTTATAAGTGTGTACTGTTAAAAATAAAATTTTGATAAATCTGACAAAGGAAGATTAAAATGAGTAAAAATCAGTAGACTTAGAACTCACTATTCACTCCTCATCTAGTGAACTTCGATTTAATAACAAGTGGTATCAAAGTTTGATTGATTTCAGTAAAGACCTAACCGTTTGAAACCATGATTCATCAGTTAGAGGGATAGAACATTTATAGATTTTTACTGTTTAATGAAAACAATTATGGATATTAGAAGAGTATGATAGAGGACTTCATGAAGTTTTTGGATGTTAAGATATGGAAAACAATAGTAAAAATGATTCTATTACCTACTATACTAGAGGATGAATGAGATGATGATGATGAGAAAAAGATTCAACTTGATGCAAGAGATATGAATGCCTTAACTTGCTGTAACAACTGACATTTATAATAAAATTTTTGCTTGTAAAAATGTACATGAAGTATGACATGCATTGGAAATTACTTATAAAGGTATAAATGAAGTTAAGAAAACCAAAATAAATATTTTATTGGAAAAATATGAACTGTTTAAGATGAAAGAAAATAAATCTGTTACTGATATAATGTTTAGATTTATTGAAATTACTAATAGTCTGAAAAATCTTGGAAAAAAGTTTACCATACATGAGTAAGTAATTAAAGTATTAAGAAGTCTTATTCCTAAATGGAAATAGAAAGCCACCTCCATTCAGGATTCTAAAGATCTGAGAAGAAAATATGAACTGTTTAAGATGAAAGAAAATAAATCTGTTACTGATATAATGTTTAGATTTATTGAAATTACTAATAGTCTGAAAAATCATGGAAAAAAGTTTACCATATGTGAGTAAGTAATTAAAGTATTAAGAAGTCTTATTCCTAAATGGAAATAGAAAGCCACCTCCATTCTGGATTCTAAAGATCTGAGAACCTACACTCTGGATGGTCTATATGGAAACTTGTTAGTACACGAGGCTCTTGGAGAGAAGAAGGAGAATCCTCTAAGAGATGAGAAAAGAAGAAGGAAATAGTTCTAAAGGCTCAATTTGAAAAGTCAACAAAGAACCTACCTGATGAGCTAGCTTATATCATAAAAAAGTATAAGAAATTCTAGAAGAAAAACAACAACAATTAGAAAAATGGGAAATCTACTACAACTATATGTTTCAACTACAACAAACGTGAACATTATCAAAAGAACTATCCATAAGTGAGGGAAGAAAATAAAAAGAAAGAAAAGTACAAGAAATCTTATAAGAAGAATGAAAAATTCAGAAGGAAGAAGACATTTCAAGTGACGTGGGATGATTCAAGCTTGCCTGATTCATTAATTGCTAGATTAAGTTCTAAAGAATTTGGATCAGACTCATCAGAAGAGAAGCTAGCAAATGCATGTTTTATGGTATATACTAATGAAGTAACCCCTACCTCAAACACTTTTTTTGATTTTGATAGTGATTCTGATGTATTTGAAATTAGTGAAAAAGACTATAATGAATTGCTAAAAGAATTTAATAACTTGGTATTAGAAAATGAAGCATTACAGGAAAAGCTTAAAAGAAGTAATAAACATGTTAGAAAAAGAAAATGAAAAATTATTAGCTGAATTTAAGGAAATAAAAGAATGGACTTATGAGGACAATTCTGAATTTCATAAAAACTGCAATAAGAGAATTGATGAACTGAAAGTAGAAATAAATAAATTAACTACAACTGAAAGTAATGAAAAACTAAAAGAATTAGAAGTTAAAATTACTAAACTAAAACGTAATAATGTTGAACTAATA
This sequence comes from Cymodocea nodosa, assembly GCA_036874045.1. Classification (NCBI taxonomy): domain Eukaryota; kingdom Viridiplantae; phylum Streptophyta; class Magnoliopsida; order Alismatales; family Cymodoceaceae; genus Cymodocea; species Cymodocea nodosa. Next base: position 22,312,229 of record CM072336.1, read on the forward strand.
AATGAGGTAGAAAGACAATTAGAAGGGAATAGACAATTACAAAGTGAAATGTTTGACGTAGAATGTGACATTGCTGATAGAACAAATGGAAAGAATTCATTAAAGAGTGAAAAAGCTAGATTAGAAAAGGAAAATGATAATTTGAAATATAAATTGATACAGTTTATGAAAGGAAATAAAACCTTGGCTAAAATAATCAAACAGTCAGAAGATGTTTGGAGATAAAACTGGAATTGGATACATTGCATCATCTTCCTCATATACTACTGAAAATTAATCATTTATAAGTAAAAAGATGTCATATGGAAATCATTATCTGAAATCTGTATCTGAAAACAAATGTGTTTATGTAATGAAGAATAAATTTAATAAAAATAAGTTTTGGTTTCCTAAATAAAATAGATTTAATATTATTACTGCTAACTTTACAAGACACAAGCAAATATAGGTACTAAAGAAAATGATTTTGACTTGTCTTGTATGTTAAAAATAAATCATCAAGATGAGTTATAGGCAACGAAGCTTCAAGACACAACTAGAGATAAAACTGTCTTTTCAGATATCAAGAAAATAAATGGTAGTACTATCAAATTTGGAAATAATGAAAAATATACGATTGTAGAAGTAAGATCAATAGTTATTTTTGATAAAGTTATTATAAGTGATGTTTTATTAGTTTCAAGTTTAGAACATAATTTAATTAGTACATCTTAATTAATTGATAGAGGTTTTACTATTTTATTTGAAGTAGATAGATGTTTTGTTATTGATAAAAAATATGATGAAATTAAATTTACTGTTTTTAGAAAATGTGATGTATGTTTTTTGAATTTACCTAATGATGTGTTAAATACTAATTTATGTTTAGTAGCTTTTAATGATGATGCTTGGATGTGACATAGCAGATTAAGGCATACAAACATGAAACAGTTAAATAAATTAGCAGGTAAAAATCTAATTGTAGGTCTGCCTAGAATTAAGTTTAGGAAGAATAAGACTTGTAGAACATGCGAATTAGGTGAACAGAAAAAGAGTTCCTTTAAGTCAGGAAAATCATTGGTAACAAAGAGGATTTTGAAATTAATTCACATAGATTTATTTGAATCTACAAGAATAATAAGCCTTGGTGGAAAGAAATATGTTCTAGTTTTAGTAGATGATTGCTTTAAATTTACTTGGGTAATATCCCTTGCATACAAAAGTGAAGTTGTTGAAGAATTTAAAAGGTTTTGCAAGAAAGTTCAAAATGAGAAGTAATTGACCATATAGAGAATAAAGAATGATTATTGTGAAGAATTTGAGAATAAAGAGATAGATAAATTTTGTGAAGAGATAAGAATAACTTATAAGTATTCATTTTCTAAAGTTCCTTCACAAAATTGTATCGTTGAAAGAAAAAATAGATATTTTTAAGAAATAACCAGAATTATATTGAATGAACAATACTGTATATCACTTTTAGGTTGAAGCTGTGAATACTATATGTTATGTATTAAACAGAATAACAATTAGGAGTATTCTTGGGAAAACACCTTACGAGATATGGTATGAAAGATTGCCTAAAATTTCTTTTTTTAAATTCTTTGGATGTCTTTACTCTATATTGAATACTAAGTATAGTAAAGATAAATTTGAGGTCAAGTCTTATGAAGGAATTTTTTTTGATTACTCTTCAAGGAGTAAGACATATAAGATATTTAATAAGTCAAGTAAAACTATCGAGGAATTTATGCATGTTAGTTTTGATGAAAACTCTAGAAATACTTCAGCTTCTAAAGAAAAGGTAAATGAGGATAGTGATAGTGAGAAAGAAATTATATCAGAAAAATTCCAAAAAGATATTCCTTCTACTAGTCGTTCTCAAGAAACAATATTCTTGCCTAATCATTCTAAGGAACTAATCATTGGTGACATACATAATGATGTGCAAACTGAATCAAAGATCAACCTATTTGGATGTTATGTTTTCATATCTGAGATTGAACCCAAGAATGTCATTGAGATAATAAATGATGAATTTTGGATAAATGTCATGCAAATGAATTAAATCAGTTTAAAAGAAATGAAATATGATATTTAGTTCTTGGGCCTGATGGACATTCAATAATTGGAACAAAATTGGTATTCATGAACAATTTGATGAATCAGGTTATGTGGTAAGAAATAAAGTTAGACTCATTGCTTAAGGATATAACAGGAGGAAGATATTGATTTTGATAAAACTTTTGTTCTTATAATTAGGTTAGAATCAATTAGAATGTTTTTAGTATTTACTGCTTATATAAATTTTAGGTTATATCAAATGAATGTTAAAAATGCTTTTTGAATAGATTCATTAAGAAAGAAGTTTATGTGAAATAATCTCTCAAATTTGTAGATTCACATTATCTAGTTTATGTTTTTAAGTTGAAGAAAATCCTATATGGATTAAAGCAAACACTAAGAACTTGGTATGAAAGACTTAGGAATTTTTTATTGGAAAATGATTTCTCAATGGGACAAGCAAATAATACCTTATTCATAAAGAAAAATAAGAAGGATTTACTATTGGTCTAGATTTATGTGAATGATATTATTTTTGGCTCAACTAAAGAGAAATAGTACAACAAATTTGTTTATATCATGAAAAATCAATTTGAAATAAGTATGATGGATGAGTTAAATTATCTTTTTAGATTATAAGTTAAACAAATGAGTAATGAAATATTCATATCTTAAGAAAAATATATTAAGGAGTTGCTGAAAAAATTTGGAATGAACTCATGCAAGTCATCTGGTACTCCCATAAGTTTAGATGTTAAATTAGATAAGAACGAATATGGGAAAGATGTAGATATAACAAAATATCATAGGATGATAGGATCTCTACTATATTTAACTACAAGTAGGTTAGATATCATGTTAGTGTATGTGCTTATGTTAAATATCAAACTAATCCTAAAGAATTACATTTAACAACAATTAAGAAAATTTTTTAAGTACCTTCAAGGAACTCTAAATTATGGATTGATGTATTTGAAACATAGTAGCTTGGAATTACAAGGATTTAGTAATGTTGTCTATACTGAATGTAAATCTGATAAAAAAAACATGAGTGGAACTTGTCAACTATTTGAAATTTCATTGATTTTATGGTTTAGCAAAAAGCAGAATTGTATAATTTTGTTTACAATTGAAGTTGAATATGTGGTTACAGTTTTGTGTTGTGCTCAAATCTTATGGATAAGATAGACCATGAAAGATTTTGGAATTACTTTCGATAAAATTGTTATAAATTGTGATAATAATAGTGTAATTAACTTGTCCAAGAATTTAATTCTATATTCTAAAATAAAACATATAAAAGTTAGACATAATTTCCTACGAGATAATGTAACAAAAAAGAATATTTAACTAAAATATATACCTACTAAGGAATAACTAGTTGACATTTTCACCAGCTTCTAAATGAAAAACAATTTATTAAGCTTAAAAGAGACTTGGGCATATGTTGTTTAAATGATATATAATTTTTCCTTGCAGATATATGAAATTCTGCACTTCATTGACAACACTGAGATTTACTAGTTATTTTATCCTTACTTGAAGTTTGCTCTTTTCTTGTTTTGATTTCAGTTTTTGATTTATGAGATATTAAAAACAACAAAAAAATTATATATTAAAAACAAAAATTTATGTTTCTGCACTTTTGTTTTTTTCATTTTCTTTGCTTTTTGTACTTTCAAAACAAAACAAAAATTTTAGATATAAATGTCTTCGCTAATAGGAAAATTATCTCATACAACTTAAGATGAAGTCTATAAGTTTGAAATATAGTTGAATCTGATTGATAGTTTAGTTTATATGGCATCCTACACTTTTAGAAGTCTATAAATTAAGAATTTGAGGAAATTTGTACACTTTTAGGAAAAGAATAAGGAAAAAAGGAAAAGTAGTGAGAAACAATTGTTACTCAAGATATTACTCTTAAGGTTATCTCAAAGTATATATATATCAAAAAGGAGGGGGGGGGGGGTTACATGAGAAGACAGTCCAAAAAAAAAGAGAAGAGAAAAACAGCACAAAAAAAGGAGATTCCAGTGTTCTGTAACAGTTCTTCTATAAAACAAAATTTATATACATAATAAGAGACAATGTATTTTAGGGTAATATACTTGGAGTTGTCTCACTTAAAATTTTTTGGCCAGGTAGGTGTACTTGATTGACTTAAATATTTTAATTTACTGGTTTATAATTCTAGGAAAATATATAGATTATGTTATTAAAAGGATTCAGTGAAAAATAATGACTTAAACTCTTCATTATAAAGTTTAGTGAGAAAATTGAATTAAAAGTGGAGAATCTTAAATCTCAGCATTTTATAATTAATCTTCCCTACTTACAGTGCCTACGTTACATATTTACTTTTGTCTGAACTGATTTTCGTCTTGAATTTCATGATTTTCAGTAATTTCCTGAAATTGCTACATTTTCAGTATTTTTTCATACCTTGCATAGAAACAGAAGGAGCCTAGACCTTTTTTCAATAGCAATAGACTAGTTCTGTATAATTTGCTTTAGAAACTTTGTCGGACTCAGATACTAACCCTATAAATCACCGAATATTCATTGGATCTTTGACAATTTATTTGATAACTCTCTGATAGGTCACTCAATTAAGGTTACCTCGGTTGGTCAATTAAGGGTAGCATTCTGAATTTTTACTAGATATTCCATCACTTAAGTCCTAAGTCACCGATAGTTGCCTATTTAAATCCTCTTTCCTACTGTAGCAGATTGTAGTCCTAACTGATCAGACTCAGTCCTAGGGTGTTGAGTTATTTTTATGTTTTGTTTTCTGGGCTATAACATTCTAAAACATTTTTTTTAATACAAAAAGATTTTTTTTACAACCTACTTATCTTTATATTGTCTATCTGTTTATGTATGGAGAACATTTCCTTTGAATATGAGAACAACAACTATAGTTATATGTTTATAAGAGAGAGACAAAAAGACGAGAGATTATATGTTTGATAATGACAAAAAGAGAGAGACATTTGTGTAATTTGTGAAGTGAGAGATCAGACTTAAATCTTTCTAAACTTTACTTGTAGGGAGAGCATATATTTCATCTATCTCATAAAACTTTATAGTTTTATCATGTCAAAAAGAGAGAGATTGTTAGGAAAATAGTTATTTTTGATGATGTTAACATTTAAATATTTAAGCATAAATCCAATAGAATAGTTTGTAGTATTTAGACTTATATTTTGATGATGAAAAACTATGACCTTAGTGTTGAGTGACTTTTTCAATTATTGGGTATTATTGTTGAAAACTTATGGATTAACTCATCAAACTACTCGATCACTTAAATGGTTAAGTTTCTGTGACTTGGAGTTTAAATGTTTTTGTTGGTCGGTCAATGACTTAGAATATTAACTATCTAAATCTTTCAGTGATTTATTGTGTTAATTGTCTGAAGATCTAAATACTGAACCATCCAATACTTTTATAACCTACCAAACTTAAAAGCCTTTCCGATTAATTATTCTAATAAGTGTTCGCAGTTAAACTAAAAGAAGTGTTAAGTATTCATATGCCATTTAAGGATCGTCTATTCATATCTGTATAATCTATTTCAATGCAGATTTGTAGAGATCTATTTTGCAAGGTGATCTTAAGGAAAGGAATCAAATATAGAAAGCATTTTCGACAAGTAATGGCACATCCTGGTAATTGATGACTTTAAAGGAAGGGAATTCAATACAGTGAAGATTCCAGAACATTACATAAGAATGTCAATGGAACAAAAAACAAAAAATCCAAGATTCGAAAAATACTCTGCATTGCACACATCCAAAAATTTCTTAGATACGTCTCTTGAAAAGAGTAAGTGTAGAGACAATGCTAGAGCATTCCACAAGGAGAACAGTTGGTATTTACATCTTGGTTTGAATTTGTTTTTGTTCTCCTGTGCATTGCATTGTATTTCAATAATAGTAAATACTTATGTGTTGAATTCTAGTTGTTCAATTAATTGTTAATTGTGAAAAACCTAACATACCGAAGTGTGGTAAGTAACATTCTCAAATTTGAGGATTTGAGAAGATGGTAAGATTGCTGCCTCATCTGTACAAGGTGGTTACTTTCTGAACACAAGATTGTGACCCTATGTTGTGTACAAAGTGAGACTTTGTGTATTGTAGTTGGGTGCATAGTTGGAAAAATACCACAGTAAGAGTGTGAAACTCTTGTATAGGTTGGTATTGAACCTTAAAAAATATCAAATTAGTGGAAATCTCAATGTTGAAGCATTGAGGAATGAACTAGCCCATTTAGGTAAACTATTATAAAAATTTCTGTGTCTTTGCTATTTTATTTTTGTAGTGTCTGTTATTGTTGTTATAAGTGTGAACTGTTATAAATAAAATTTTGATAACTCTAATAAAGAAAGATTAAAGTGAGTAAAAATCAGTAGACTTATTAAGGGAACTTATTATTCACCCCTCTTTTAGTAAGCTTTGATCCAATAACAGTTATTAAGTTTATTATGTTATTGAATCTGTTGCAAGCTGAAATTTCTAACTTGAAAGGGAGTGTGAAAATAAATGATGTATTAGGTTAATTTGTATATTATGAGTTTAGCCTTACATTGTTTAAGTGTGTTTTGTCTTTCTTATGTAACCTTTACAAATAAAGTCCTATGGTTACTTGTGAATGCATTTCACTTCCACCCCTCTCTTGCATTCCAATACTTGGAATTCTTAGCAGTCTTAGAATGGGTTTTGCTTAGTGTTGCCACCCTTGACCCATTTGTTTGTTAGCATGGTTAGATTACTTTTATTTTGTTTACATTCATCAGAGATTACACTTATAATTAATTCAAAATATAGTTAAATAGGATTAAGATTGTCATATTGACTGAAATCTCGTTTTACTTCTAATAATCACTTATAGAAGAAATGACTTTCTTTGACAAAATGTTGCTGAACATTCCAAATAGCTTTCTATCGGATGTCAAAGTAGGATATGGAATATGCTATTTACTAAAGAACAAACATTATGGCACTATACAATAAAGCAGACGATGGGCCCATAGATGAAAATTAGACCCGTTCTCAAGAGATTGGAAAACATCTAGTGGCACCGGATACATCATAAAACAAAATATTCACAGTTTTTGGGTTTTAAGGTGGTCGGTGATTCACCTTTTTTATTTTTATCTCTGGTTTCAAATTAGTTTTCCTAATTCCTGTATTTTTTTTTGTAGTACTAACATTTATTTTAACTTATTGCTATTTTCCTTTTTCAATGGCTACTGTTGCTGTCATTGATTGTTTTATATTTTATTCTATTTGTGTACTCTTTAAATTGGAAGATCTTATTGCTGATAGATGATTATATCTTGAATAACAGTCAGGGGATACATATTGAATACATTGCCGTGTTCTTAGCAATCATATTTCCTGGAGCTTTTGTTGCTTTCAACTATGATTTTCTGCAGAACTCAACCCTTATAAATAGTCTTCGGATATACTGTGCTGGAATATGGCATAATGTAGTGGTAAGAAAGATATTTTCCCGGAACCTGTATTACCTTTTATAATTTGTGATCAACCTGCAACATTTCACATCTACTACATTTTAAATTAGTTTTTCCTTGATTACTTGGCATATTGTTTTTATCATGGCAAGTTTTTTTTTTTAAGTCTGCAGCTCATGTAAAATTCATTTTCTAGTTATGTGCAGGTTGTTGGTTGACACTGTTATTTTTGCCTTTCTTTTTATACCCATTTTATGCATATGGTGAAGGATCTATGGTAAATACTTAACTAATACCTTCAACTTTCTCACTTTTGTTATTTGTCACTCCTTAAAAGTTTTATTCTAAATCAAAACAGGTTCTGAATGTGGCTTCCTTATCTCCATTGTCGGCTTATTTGTCTAGTGGCGATGTTATTGTTTCATTGGATGGAAAATATATCCATAATCCACAAGAATGGGTTGACAAGTTGGTTCAAATGGATACTCGAGCAATTAAAGGATCCAACTATGAAATCACAAGTAATAGCACATTTATTGGAACAAAGGGATACTGTGTTCCAAATTTGCAGATTGAGACCAACATCAACCTTCAAAGTCAACACCAAAATTTATCTTGCCCAGAAGAATTAACTGCTTTTGTGAACCTACACTGCCCTACCTCAAGCATTCTAGATGACCATGACATTATTAGCAATGGCACACGAGTAAACCTGTGCTGCTTAATTGCAAATGATATTGTTAAGCTGAAAAAATGTGGTGTTGGATGGACAACAACTAGAAGCATTACGCCCTGTTCATGTCGAGAGGTAAATATATTTCCCTTCCTTGAATCATGTATCCCATTTTAACAAGAGATTCGATACCATTTTCTTAAAAGTTTTTATTTTTTATATCTAGTAGAAATGAATAATTATGATACCATGGTTCTTTTCTACAAGCACTTGAAACTATTTTACCAAATTAATCGATTGTGCACTTCAAACTTCACATCAAATCAATAAAAATAAAAAATCGTGTGTTTCACTGCTCAAAAAAATCTTGTGTTTTATTTTCCCAGAATTTCCAAATCTGATTTGGTTTTTAAATTTTGAGAAAACATCAACTAAAATAGTTGAGAAACAGTGCATGTAGAGCGTCATTTACTCCCTCCTATCCATTTTGCATTGTTTACTCTTGTATCTAAATTAAAGGAATTTTCCAATCTAATTTTACAACCAATCAATTTAGAACTCACTGGGCTACATTATGTCCTAGCCTCTGCATGATTGCTGAATCATTTCTTGATCTTTTTAGTTTTATTTCAAAAGAGCTCCTAACTATTTTCCTAAAAGAAACCTTGTTTAACATTTAATGCTCTGTCTTATACTTTTGTGTGGCACAGGATGAGTCCTGCATGACCCCAGTTCAAATTCCAGGAACAGCATGGCTTGAGATTTCCTTTTTACGACCATATTCCTCCGAGTGCTTGAGCAATGTCATAGACCAGTCATTTTTTATGGATTTTAACCATTCAGCTGCAGAAGCTACTCCCTGTGGAGGAATATTTGTTTTTGTCGGGAATCCACAATCTTTAATAAACTCAGTTGCCATGTCAGCTTATAGGCCACGTTGGGCTTCGAGGATACCCAGTTTCTACCTTCCAACATTATTGGAGAAAGTTTTGTCATTTACATTCCATGTCTCTGCAAGTCTTGCTCTATTCAATGGTTTGCCAATATTCTTCTTAGATGGTGAATCTATCTTGGAAACATGTATTCTCCGGATAACTTGTCTTAGGCTGAGAAGCCGTAGGAGAGTTCTAACACTACTACTCTATGGGGGAAGTACTTTATTTATTTTTACATCTTCCCGGATTTTTCTGTCTCTTTGCAGGAGACATTTTTAGTTTTGTAGATTATTCTGTAGTGTGTATTAAACAAATTTTTATTGTTATGAAATCATTGTTCACTAATTGATGGCTATTTCAAGATGGCAACTCTTAGACACATGTTATTGATCTTTGAGGCTAGTTTCCACCCTCCTCATTCAAGATGTGAAGTTCATAGAATGGAAAATTTGTTTGAAGTTTGTTAATATTATTGTAATGGATCATTATATGGATCCCCAGTTATATGGATCATAAGATCCATTTAACTCGTGTACTTATATGAGTGAATAATCCTAATTAGAACAGATGCTAATCACCTCTTCCTTTCCACCTTCTTCAAGCCCTAATATCTTGGTATCAGAGCAAAACACTCGACTAAGGCCTCTGTATTTTTTCATCTTGTGACAAAGAACCAATGAAAATCGTGTGTTTGTGGTCTACATTTGTAGTTCATGTTCACTTCGCACGTGCATTCTGCATTTGCAGTTGCATGGTGCGGTCCTTGGTGTGCATTTGCATTGCATGGGTCTTTAGTGTTCATGTTTGTGTCTTTATTTCAACAATCGTTTGTTCGACAAATGTGCTAAAGATTGTGTTTGATAGTTGTCCGTCTGATAGATGTGCTAAAGATTGTCTGGTAGTCATTCGTCCTAACATGTGTACGTGATCAAGTCTGTGAGGTTGTAGTCTTTTGTGTTGTTGGCTAGAGTCGCATTGCCAAACTCATTTGTTTCTCTTCCATTGGAGTCATACTGTGGAAGTCCATCATGAGTCATGGCCTCATCATCGGAAAAACGTGGAAGTGACTTAGCTTATTCAAAGTTTTCCTGGTATCTTCGAAGAATTGAATGTGACAAATGTTTAAAGTAAAAAGGTGCATAATTCTTAAAGTTTAATTAACGATTAAGGGCATATTATATGGCTAATCAAATAAGAATTAGGTCATTATGTTATATTTGTGAAAATTTGAGATTTAATAGAAGAATATGCATAATTAAAAGGAATTGACGTTAATTAAGTATTATTTTACAATTATTGTAAATTACCTCCTAAAAAAATTATTAAATACTGTTTAGTACTATTTAGTATATGTATTATTTACCTAAATCATTTTATCACATGTTTATTCTATTGAACTATAAGAACTAATCTGTTGAGTTAGCAATTAACCTAATGAAATTAGTACATTGAGTTATGTTAACTCTATAGACTAGTTATTTTATTTAATGTGCGATTATGAATAGTTAACAAGAATTGCATTGGAAACCTATGTCGTATGATTTATGCTTATGATCTTTGTTAAGGAATGGAGAAGGGATTACAACCATTGGTTCATAAGAAAGAAAAATCCAACCATTAGTTTTTTTAGCGTCAACAGTTGTTATTAAAAAGAAATATAAAAGGATTGAAAGAATTCAAGAAGGGAGGAACGTTCATTGTAGAAAGCACTAGACGTTCCTTGAGATATCAAATTTCTATCATTTATCCACCATCCATTGAAGGTCTGTGGAGATATTTCCAAAGTCAGGTCGATTTTGATCAAATCATGGTGATTGAGAATTACTGTAGATGAGTGATTGCATTAAAGGAAGAGAATATTTTTTCACTAAGTACTGAATCATCTCTCAGTAAGACTAAAATTTCCTACCTTGATGTCAGGTTGACATCAATTTGTTGAGAATGAGATCACCTTACAAAGTCTAAATTCGCAATCTAATAGGAAGAGAAGCACTTAACAGTAAGTAATTAATTTTTTTGAGGTGTAATCACATCACATATAGAGGTGGAGGTTTTTAATTTTCAATAAAGAGCATTGCCAATCATCTATTGTCCACCTTAGGGAACATTTACATTTGAATTTACATATATACTATGTTTTGTTTATGTTTGTATTGTTTGGGGAACATTTACATTTGAATTTACATATATACTATGTTTTGTTTATGTTTGTATTGTTTGGGGAACATTTACATTTGAATTTACATATATACTATGTTTTGTTTATGTTTGTATTGTTTGTTTGTGATTGTCAAATGTTATGTAATTATTTTCATTTAAGTATGAATTTGTATGATTTTATTTTGTAACTAGTTAGTTTTAATCTTTGAAATCATGCCTTGAGTGATTGCTATTTGAAATTATTTTGATGCTAAATCTATTTTATTGTTCAATCTATGATAAGTAGCAATCATAGAACATAAAGTGGCTTATTTGCATTATTTGGAATTGCCCAATGGTTGACCAAATTCAGGTATAAACAATAGAAGTGAGATTAAGTCTATGGACTTATCTATTGAGTTAAGTACTAACTCAACGGAGTGAGAGAATTAATTAGTAAAACACTACTACCAGCTAAAAGTAACTTAAAAATTGATTTTAATCACTTCTTATGATTCGACTTGTACTTGCATATTTTTACTATAGACATTGTGCATTTATAGTAAATTAAATGAACAAATTTAATTAATTTAAGTATTGTTCAGGAATTGCTTTGTATCTTAAGTAAGTCTAAACAATCAAGTATTTTTTGGTGCCATTGCTAGAGAGTGAAAGTTTGAAATCATAAAACACTAAGTCTTGTTTTCATAGCTTATAAAGTATTGTGTGAATTTATTGTTTGGAATATGGCATGCATATGCTCATAGATTTATTAGACTTGAAGTTAGTGTTTGCAAACTTTGCAATTTAGAAAGTCATGACACTGTTGATTACTTGAAGTTTAAATGTTTACAGATGTCTAGATTAGAAGAGTAATAAATGAATTATATTCAATATAATAGAAATGATTACGACATGCCTTTAGTTCGTTTAGTCAATAGTCATTTTATAATTAGAAATATGTTAAGAGAATGAGAAAATGAGGATAGATGAGCTAACATAGAAAATTTTGACGACCTTGAATAAAGTTTAATGAGATTAAATCAACAACTTATTAAATTAAAAGATCATATCTATTATAATCAAGAAGTCAACTAACTAAACTATCATAAAAATCATTATGAACCCAATACAGATTATATGTATGAAACTAACCAAAGTTTGAAAAGATTTAACCAAAGAATAGACGAAATGAGACTAGATAAGTTAGAAAGAAAGTTTAATTCACTAGATGAATTGACAATAAAAATACAATACATTACAAATCAACAAGAGAATATAAATCAAAATCAAAAACCTCAAAATGTGCATAAATTATAAGTGGTTAAGACAAAAGAGGTGAAAAGTGAAAAACAAGAAGAGATTACAGATAAAGTAGAAATTGAGGGATGTAATTTAATGGAGAAATTAATGGAAACTACTAAAGATCTAACTTATAAGAATGATGAATTAACATATTGAATTTCTAAAATTTTTAAAGAATTGGAAAATGTGTGCGTAATCTTAAAATCTAGAATTTATGTGCCACTTAGAATTCAAGAAGAAAATCATTTAAATCAAAGTAAAAATAATGTTCAAAATGAAAATATCATATTTGAAAATATAGAAATTATTGAAGAGAAATCTAAGTTTAAAAATGAAATTGAAATTGGGAAAGAGACTTAGATAAAGGAGAATCAGAAATTAATTTGGAACAAGATAAATAGCCTCTTCAATTTAGATCTTTAACACCTTATTTAGAAAGATTAAAATAAAGTCTCTAGCAAATAAGATAAAATTCGAGAAATTTTTGAGAAAGTTTAAATTAACATTCTACTTTTAGATCTTTTGCAAAAGATGTCACATTATGCTAAATTTCTTAAGGACTGATGTACCAAGAAAAGAGCGAAAAGTGTTAAAAAAAATCTTTTTAGTCAATTAGAGTAGTTTTTTATTCTTATAACAAATTCCTAAAAAGTTATTTGATCTAAGAACTCTAGTTATATCATATACAATAGGTAATATAACTTTGGATAGAACCTTAATAGACTTAGGTGCGGGTATAAATGTTATACTAAGTGACATATTTGCTTTCTTGAGATTAGAAGGTTTGAGTACTATTAGAATTATTATCTAATTAGTAGATTGAAGTATAAAGTATCCTAAAGGAAAAATAGATAATGTTTTGATTAAGGTTAAAAACTTCATTTACCTTGTGGATATTGTTGTTCTAGATTCTCAAAAATCTATTCATCAAAGTAAAAATATCTATTTAATTTTGGGAAGACCATTTCTAGCAATATCTAGGGAAATTATAAATTATAAGAATGGAATTATGAAATTAGCTTACAATAATGAAGACACTCAATTAAATATTTTCAAAACTAAAGAAGACGAAAGACTAGAAATGTCTTTAAATACTATAAACTTTCTAGAAAATGAAGGAGATGTATTAGAGAATATGATTCAAGAAGAATTAAATAGGAAACTAAAGATCGAGGATCTAAAAGAGAGTAAAAATATGGATGAAGATCTAAGAGTAGAAGTAGAGGAAACACAAAGAGAATCTAATTTCATGGATGAGAATGTAAAATTAGGAGCTGTTGCTTCTAATTGTCAATATTTAGATTTAAAACTCTTACTATCTAAATTGACCTATAGATTTTTGGAAGGAGAAAAAACTTGTCTTATAATTTCAGCATCGAATTTAAATGAAGAACAAATGTCTAAATTAGAATGCTTAGTAAGAAAATATAAATGAACAATAGGATGGACTATGGTTGATATAAAAGGATTGAGTCTGACTATTTACCAACAGTATATGTATTTGGAAGAAAATGTTAAACCAGTTAGGATACTTGAAAGAAGATTAAATTTCAACCTAAAAGATGTGGTAAAGAAGGAAATTATGAAATTATTAGATAATGATATCATATATCTGATATTTGATAGTTTGTAGGTAAGTCCAATCCATGTAATTTCAAAAAAATCTGGGATAACAGTCATTAGGAATGAAAGTTAAAACTCGATACCGACTAGAATCCAATCAAGCAAGAGAGTGTATATAGATTATAGAAAGTTGAATGTTGTAACTAGGAAAGATCATTTTTCCTTACTTTTCTTAGATCAAATGCTAGAAAAATTAGTAGGTTAAGAGTATTTTAACTTCTTAGATGGGTATTTAGGATACAACCAAATTCTAGTAATATTGGAAGATCAGGAGAAAACCACTTTCACTTATCCTAATGGAATATATGCCTTTAAAAAAATGTCATTTGAGTTATGCAATGTACTTACTACTTTTTAAATGTATATGTAAAGTATTTTTACTAGAATGACAGACAATTTTTTTGAAATATTCATGGATGATTTTATCATATACGGAACTTCATTTGAAGTATGTTTGAAAAATTTGGAACTAATACTAGCTCGATGTTTAGAAAAAAATCTGATTTTAAATTAGGAGAAATGTCATTTTATGGTTAAGCAATGAATAGTTTTAAAGCATGTAGTTTCAATGAAAGGTTTGAAGGTAGATAAAGTTAAAATAGAAGTTATTTCAAACTTACCAGAACTTAAAATAGTAAAAGATATTAGATCCTTTTTAGGGTATGTAGGCTTCTATAAAAAGGTATTTCGGATACTTTAAAAACTTAACTATCTGATACTTAAACACTTTTTGATGAGTTAGCATCTAACCTTTCAAAAGACAAGTTAAACTAGTTTGTTGAGTTAGCGTAACAATACAGACTTAGTTCGTTGAGTTAGCTACAGTACATGCCACGTGAATTGGCTCATGATGAACTCATTAAGTTAGATACGTTAAGTTATAAATTTACTTGTTTTACTCATTTAGTTAACATTAACATGACTTGTTATTACACTTGATGAAAAATTTTGAATGAGAGTTTATTTTGCAGGAAATTTTTCAAAGATCAAAGGTTAATGATTCGAGAGGAAAATGTGGGTTAGAATGTGTGTATTTCAATGAAGGAAAAAGAGAAGACGTGAAGAGTAGAAAATTGATTGTGGTTAAATGTGGAAGATATGTATGAAATGAAGATATAGTATAAAAGGCATAGAATTCTCATTGATCAATTATCCCTGCACATCAAACAAAATATATTTTCAAAGATCAAAATATCTCTCTAGGGAAAAACTCTCAAATAGAAGAAAATTCAATGAAGAAGAGAAAATCAGATATATGTCATTGAAGAATTGAAAAATCAAAAGAAAGTAAATTCGGTGAAGCAGAGAAAGTTAAATATTAGTCATTGAAGATTTGCAGAAGAAGAAGAAGAAGAAGAAGAAGAAAAAGAAGAATCACAAATAGTGAGAAATGTTTTAAATTCTGTAAATTAGTTTTCTCTGTTTGTAGTTATGAAATTGATTAGATGAAATATAGTATTGTTATATAATTGTATCTACAATTTCTGAAGAGAATTGAATTGTATATTGTAATTAAAACCTTGAATAAAATAACTTGTTTTTAATTTTGAAATTTCAATTATAACTGAAATTATTGAAAAACACAGTTCACCCCTCTCTTGTATAGTCATTTAATCCTACAAGTGGTATCAAAGCTGGTTAATAATTTTTGATATAAAATCAATATCAATTTAATTAATATTAGAGTTTGTTCTACCTTTTTTTGTTTTTAAAAAGAAATTAATATCTAAGCATAAGTTTAATTGTGTTGATTTTAGGCTCAAGTTGTTTTCGAATGTTTAAACTGTTTAAAATCTTATAGGTTGAAAAATTTAAGGTAATATGGCTACTCGAAATGGTAATTTTTCATTGTATGAATGTCAAAATCTTAATTGTCCTCTATTTGATGGAATACATTTTGAATATTGGAAATATAGGATGACAGTCTTTCTTCAAAGTATAAATCACAAGTTGTGGTTTATGATTTCTAAACCATATAATCTGTTAACTACTCATTCTAATACTTAGACAGTTATTGAAAAAGAAAATGAAACTCTAAATGCAAAAGACTTAAATATCTTATTTTGTGCATTGAGTTATGAATAATTCAGTAAAATGTCGGTATATAAATCTGCTTATTAGGTGTGATATACATTAGAAGTTTCATATGAAGTTAAAGAGACTAAGATTAATAAGTTAATTCATAAGTATGAACTCTTTAAGATGTATGAAGATGAAAGTATTTCTTAGATATTTTTTAGATTCCTAGATATCATAAATTCTTTAAAATACTTAGGAAAAAATTTTGAATAGAAGAATTTGATAAGAAAAATTCTCAGATTCCTAAGTTTTAAATGGTCTTAAAAAGTGACATCAATTGAGGAATCACGAGATTTAAATGTTTATACTATAAATGAACTTATAGAAAATTTAACTGCTTATGAAGTTCAATTAAATGATTTACTAAGTCACAATAAATTAAAAATGAAAAAAGAAATAGCATTCAAAATTAATTTAGATTCTGATAGATCAACTGATTCTGATGATGATTTGATTTTGCTAACTAGGAAATTCAAGAAAGCATGGAAAGCTAGGAGACAGTAAATGAATAGAAATGACAAACCCTCAACGTTAAAGTTACTGAATGAAAAGAATTTTTTATCTAGAAAGTATGTATGTTACAACTGCAAGAAACTTGAACATCTTTCTCCAAATTATCCTATAAGGAAAAATGAAAAGCAAAGTATGACAAATAAGAGGAAAAATGCTCAGAATACTCATAAAAAGTTTTACAAGAAAAAGATTTTGAAGATCACTTGAGATAACACATCAAAAGAATTTGAATATAAGAAATCATCATCAAAATCTTCACATTCAGAAGAAGAACAAGAGTTAGAAGACGTTGCTCATGTGTGCTTCATGACAGATGAATCTGAGGTAATATCTAATCCTGAAAGTCATTTAGATTTTAACTTTGATGAATTATTATATGCTTATCATGCATTATTACAAAAACTTAAAGTTTGTAAATTGGAAAATAAGAATATTAGAAATTCTTTGTCCATTATGGAAGAAGAAAATTGTTTCTTATCTATTACTTTAGAAAAGTTTAAATGTGATAATGAAAATCATGTTATAGATTTGCATAAATTTAGATTGAATGAATGTGTCTTGCATGAACAAATATAGAATAAAAATATTAAAAAATTAAAGATATAATTTGAAAATGAAAAATTGAAAAACAACATAAATGATCTTGAGTTAGATATTGATAAATTAAAAATGAGAAAGCTAGATTTAAATTCTACCATTGAGAAATGAAATTTAAGTCAAACTAAGTTAAACAAACTAACTAGTACCCCTACGATGCCATATAAATTTGGCTTAAGATTTGATTATCCTGAATACCTTGAATTTCAAGCCAATAAAGGACTTATTAGTTGCAGTTCAAGTAAATCTAAGACTAAAATTTTTTTTATGATGAAACAAGGTAATAAATATGTAGTAGGTACTTCAAGAGATGAATTATGCAGTAATAATATAAATCAATGTGATTTGTTTGATCAACTCCCAAAACGGCTCTATGAATGTGAGAAGCAATAGTAGGGTCAATACTGACAAGATAAAATGCCACTCCAAGTTCCTTCCTATATCTTTTAAAGGTGACAATATTTGAAGTAGGAGGTTGATAGATGTATAATTCATTCATTAGCCCACAAAACAAATTATAATGGTCTTAACAGGTGCTATCTCCTTGTTGAAGGTGAAACAAATCTTCATACACTTGTAAGATTTTTGATATGTTTTTCTCATGACCATAGGTTTTATGCAAGTTGTCTCAGATTTGCTTTGTCATCTTCATCATGGCCACACCTCAAGTCACATTGGCTTCCATACTTGATAGCATCCATGAGTTGATAACAACATCATCAGCAAGCCAGTTCCTATACTCTAGTTCCTTAATATCTAGGGGTAATGAAAAAAAATGTTTTTCTTGATAATAAGCAATAACTATCTGCTCAAAACTTTGTGCCCATATGATGTAGTTGAAACTATTTAATTTTTCAGACACACCAGGAAAATTCTTAACCAACAAATCACTACCACAAATGTTTGATGAGCTTGATGTCATAACTTTCACAAGAGAAGTGTCAAGGTTTAAGAAGCAAATATTTATTAAGTTTTTTTTTTTTTTGTTGCACAAGAATCATTATGTGTAAATGCTCATCACTATTTAACCAATGCCTTGAGTTTTAATACTGCAAGTAAACAAAGAATGACAAGCTTGTTTTTGCAATAAGGGAGGACAAGATCAAAAAGGCAATAGTTCTAGTGGGTGAAGAAAAGCTAAGCGGTGGATTGAAGCTTCGAATGATGAAGGAAGCTTGGAAGTGTTCCAGTGAGGATGTAGTGAAGAAGGTGTCGACACGACCTAAGTTTCCTTTGAGTTGTTGGCGATTAGGGTTCAACCAATGAAGTTTGAGACCTTGAGGATAGACGAAGGTGAGGAGAAGCTTGATCGACGGTTTGAATTCGACCAACGGTCTTCACATTTGATAGGTGAGGAAGAAATCGACGGTTTGAATCTAGCTAAGTGATGACGGTCCTTCCTCTTCCGATCATTCAACAAGAATCATCACCTATTGAGGAGTGGTGGTTGGCATTGATGATGAAAAAAAATGATGACCATTGAACTTGGGAGCAGAAGATGTGTGCTTCTTCAGTGATTTGTGTTCTCTTCAGTGACTGGATTACAGTGGTTTCTTTGGTGTTTGGTCATGGTGGAGTTCAGTAGATGATGAGCCCTAACTTGGCTCTAATACCAAGTTGAGCAATAACTAAGCAAAATCAATTGATACACTACTTTAAGATATTAGAGAGGAGAATATATACCCCTTGGAATATGAATATTCTCGACTAGAGAAGTATAGACACCTATGAGTTGTTGATACTCTAATGTTGGATATGTAGGTGATAAGTCTACTAGAAAGTCTACCTCTAATTTTCTAACATATCTTAATGGTAACCCTGTTACATAATAGAGCAAAAAGTAGAATGTAGTTTCTAATGCTAGTGTTGAAGTTGAGTATAGGAGCATGTCTCAAGTTGCATTTGAGATGGTTTGGTTGAAAGCCCTATTGCAAGAACTTGGAGTTGATATTTGTGACTGTCATTGAAGTCCTATTGTAAGTACTCAAATGAATAGGTATATTGAATTTGATTGTTACTTTATCAGATATAAGATTTTAAAGAAGGTTATATCTACTCTATTTTGACGTAGCTCAACTTTGACAAGGAGTGTTAATGTACTGTAACGGATCATTATATGGATCCTAAGATCCATTTAGCTCATGTACTTATTATAGGTGTTTAACCTTAATTAGAATAGATGCTAGTCACCTCTTCACCTTCTTCAAGCCCTAGCTTATAAAAATGAAAAAGGAGAACTCCAAATCTATCATACTAGTTGATGATTCGCAGGTCTATGATCTATGAAACTTTTTGTTATATTTTTCGGATGTGTATATATGCATTAAGACATTAAGTTGTCCTGCCTGGAAATGGGTATTTATTATTTGACTTCTGGAGAGTAGTTAATTTCTGTGTAAAACCAACTCACACGAAAAGGTTGCAAGCAAGTTTTGCAGGACAGATCACAAGAATTGTGTAGCTTGCTTTCTTGTTCGGAGTTGTGACATGCTTTCCTTTTTCCTGACCAAGGACATGTGAAAAGTACCGTGCTTGTACCAAACATATGTACTATGCTTTTTCTTCCATCATTTTTTCACCTTTTCCGCACCTGACATTCATTGTTCTACTTGCGAAAGTTCAGAACATCACACACAACTCTGCTGCATACCAGTTCTTCCGCTCAGGATTCCGACACAGGCGTTTCAGGTGAGAACGAAATACAACAGAAAACATCTGACAGAAAACTGGTACAAAATACACAGTGCTATTCATGCACTAGTCTTTGGTCTACACCCACGTTGAGCAGCCTATTATAGAGTGAATATAGAAATATTATATTAGAGGGTATGAAGCTCGAATCCCATTACACAGTAGTTAAACTGCCATCGCTTACTAATATACTCTTAACTCCTATTTCCCTGATCATCATTCAATAGAACTGATACACCTTCCAAATCTGATAATTCATGTCTCCCTGCATTGGTGGAATTCTAATGTCTTGCAGGGTGAGAATGGATTCTCCACTTATGATCGCATCCTTCTTCCACCAGAGCCCGACTCCCTTTGGCAGTTGAAGTAGACAGCCCCGACCGGTGGACCAAGGTTGTAAAGTTCAGCAAAGTCATGTGTGTTGAAGTTTTGACGCCAGCCAGGGGCATAGACGGTCTGCCTGCCGAGCTGCTGGAACAGAGCGAACACAAACCTGTGGATCCCAATGGTTGGCCGTGGGCTCTCGTAGCAGACTACCTCTTGTCCTGGGAATCATTTGATTAGTTCAGTAAAAAGGAGAGGTTTATGTAAGGTACTGGGATTTTAATGAAATCTTTTTGAAGCTCTGAACTACCCTTCAACCAACAAATAGCATTAGTGTTCCTTGACAACCATCAAAGAAAAAGAGTTGGCGTTGCTTACCAAAAGCGGCTCCTGTTGTGGCAGGAATATCTGTGATCAACCTGAAACATGCATTGATTGTAGTCAGAAGAGGCTAAAGATCAGGGAAACACATAATAATATGATGAAAATGTTTCTCTCTGCTACAGAAACAATTTTCTTTACAGACTCTACACCAGGGTCAGGGTCAGGACCAGAAGAGGAGATTGATCCACTGCTGCTGAAAATAGCCCGTGATGGCTCACAACAAATCAACGGTTCTATTACGAGGGACTTGGTTGATTTCGTATGTTAAGGTTTAAGGTTTGATATATATATATATAGCTGACGATATATCGAAGAAAAGTAGTTTCTTGTGGCATGAACTTCGATATCATTGGGGTCATGCAGGATTGTCAGCATTTCTTTCTTTTCTCTTATCCACTCAGGAGGGGTATACGCCACCAGTTGCAGGCAGTACAACATACATGAGCAGAAGCATCTTGAAGACAGTTTTGTCAGGAACTGATTCCATCCAAGACTGAAAGACATAAATATGGATGTACGTTAACAATGGGGTCAGATCCAGGTAACAAAGAAACAGAGAAGGCATGGTAGTGTTGGAGGCTCATGGTCCCACAGGGTACCATGGAACTCTTCTGTTGTATTAGAAAAGCCGATGCTGATTCCATGAGTCTGTTAACCTCTCTCCATGAATGAACTCGTGTGTGTGTGTGTGTGTGTGTTTGGAACCCTCAAAATACGCGGTGAACTTCTCATTACCGTCCTTGAAACGTTAGTCGTCATGTTTGTTGTAAAGATATCCGTGCCTTTTCCTTTTTCCTATGAATTCAAGGTCTTGGATTCACGTTTAGGGGGGGCAAAAAAAAAACGGTGGTTCCATGGTCTCCACCACCAGATCTAGATGGAGTACCATTTCAAACTTACATCTTCCTTTTCTTAAACATGTTGGGGAAAATTATCAGAACGAGAAAGAGAGGAAGACGACGAGCTTTGAGGATTCAACATCGGCATCTTACGTACCAGTGCAAGTACTCCCCAATGTTCGGGTCACTTGGGCTTGGTGCATCAGGATCCACCATCACCTGCAAGTCATGTCACACCGTCGTTTTTATTTGTTCCCTTTAAAAACCAGTTATCAAAGGCAAAAGGAAAAGAAACAAAACAGTTGAAGAGGAGAGAGAGATGGGCGGTGGTGGGAGCTTACAAGCGTGTAGAAGGTCCTGAGGTCGTTTCCTCCAACCTCAACCCTGGGCTGGTGAACTACCTCGGAAGGTTTGAACCCACGGCCATTGTTGACCTCCCTCGAGTTGTAGCTCACCTTAAGCGAGACCGACCTTGTGAATGGGTCAAGAACGTCCCCAATCACTCTTCCCACAACCAGTGGGTCGGTCACTCCTCGCATGATTCCACAAGGAGGAGAGCAAACAAGCAGTGGTTGCAGGAGGGATGCTTGGAACCAGTGTGGTGCAAGAAGTGAGTGTGTGCATGGTTCTATATATGCATGTCGCGTGTACCTTTTCGCAGGGTTTTTCTCTTCTGCATAAATGAAAAAATACCATTAAAAAAAGGAAATACAGACATATACCTTTCATGTCTTTGATATACCAATGCCATACATATGTGTACCTTTCAACTCAACGGCAATACGTGTCGTTCTATCGTCTAGCGTATCCTGCAGGCCCTGTTTAGAGGTATATTTATATAACCCGGCATCATGCTTCTTTCTGTTCATTCATTTCAACACCGCAGGCCGGCACTAATTAGACGAAGACGCAAGATCGTGGATCCGAATGGTTACGAGTCCTTTCATCATTTCCCTGATTATAAGTTTAAAAATCGAGATTAGAAATATGTAAAAAAAAATTAATTAGACAAAAAGAATGCATGCAGTCATCAACTAGTGCAGGTTCTTGTTTGCCTCGGTTTAATTTGGTTGCTTGCACGACCGAAGAGCTTATAATAAGCATGGCAGATACGGAGGATTGTGTATATGCAGTGCAAAACCTGCCATCAAAGGCCAGGTGTCAAATCCTTGGCGTGGGTTTACCTTTAGTGTGGTGTCATTCTTCACAACATCAGGTGGAATTTTCAAAAAAAAAATCAGGTGCAAGAACACGCTGTCCATTCCCCATTGGCTGTGGAGGTATCTCTTCTAATCCCTCTTGTCCTCTTTCGCCCACTTCCCATTTTCTTGGCTGAACCTCGTACGCGCGTGCCATGTCTCGTGACCAAGGCAGCTTGCTGGAAGCAAGGAGAGGTCCATTCATGCATGTCGTATGTGAGATGGGTGTAGGATTAATCAAGTCGTTAATCCGGTACTTGTTGTCCATCAGCTCTGTCGTATGTAATCACATCCATTGGTTTATATGTGTGCAATCTGTTTCAAACCCGCTTTGAATTGAGGTCAAGCATGTGTGTATGTATGTATAGGTTACCATGGCCTTTGATTCATTAGGCTTGTACGTGCTAAATCTTGACGGTCGACCCTGTGATTAAATCTGCTTGGTTATATGCCAAATCAAGCGATGTCCACACAGCTTATGCTTGGTTTCATAATCTGCTTCCCTATGCATAACAGTAAGGCAGGCGGGCGGGCGGGCAAGCAAGCAAACAAACAACATGTCTGGGATTTCTTGCAGAAATTGTTGAACAATGCACAACCTTGAAGGTGGAGAGAGAGGTTAAAGCAGCAGAGAGAGTTTAGAAGCAGAGCACAGGACAGGGGAAAAGGATAATAATGCATCTCGTGAGTGTCCTCCCCTACCACCAGAGCCCCTTCCCTCTATACAGGGAAAAGCTGCACAGTAAATAGTACATAAAACCCTAAATAATAAATATACAACCCAAACATTCATTTAACAGAAAATCACACCCACACTGGTGAATAGAGTGGTTCCTTCCAGACCGACGCCGGCATCTATACATCATTTTAACCGAAAGTTGTGCATGGTGCATCTTAGAGCTAGAATGACGTGAATAGATGGGGATCCCCTGCTTGGCATGTGTGTTGCTGTTTTTATGGTGTGTGCTTTCTTTGTTTAAATACAATTATTATTATGCATTTAAAAGCCTGTAATTTATCTATGCCTTTTCTTCTTCTTTTATGTCGCAGGCAAACAAAAACGAGCGTCGTGGGTGGGTTCATCCGACTGTCCGCTCATTTTCCACTTCATCTCCGACGCCTTCCTTCAATTTCGTTGCGCAATGACGCCGCCATGAACAGAGAGGCGATGTCACCATTAACTTGCACGGGCTGCTTGAATGCCGTCGCCACGAACGGACGGACATCTTACGCAGTACATTCACCGGGAACGACTGAAAATGCTTAGGCAGTACTCTTGGGTAGAGAGCACATCTTGTGCAGATGTGGAAGTAGTCGTCGATTGAAGAGTCGCAAGAGGGTGGGGAGGCTCTTGCGGTTTTTTTCTCTTGGGCGTTCCCTTTCTTCGTAAAACCCCGACACAAAAAGAGTGGGGGCAACGTCGCGGTAGACGAACGTGGTCAATTTTCCCACTTCATTCATTATTCTCCCCCAATCTCTTTTTCCACTTCATTAATTCATTCCCTTTTTTTTTTGTTTTTAAAGAGTTGGTCAATTTGTTTAAAAAAATTATATTTAATACCGTGAAAATGTTGATATCAACAGCGAGCCAGCTCTGCGGCCTGGAGACCATTGAGCAGGAGGAACAAATCCTCCCTCCACAGGAGGGCCCAATTCCATGCCAGCCCACCTGCAGTTGCTCGGCCCGTTGATTTTTTTTCTCTTTCTTTTGTGTTTTGCCTCTCTTCTGTAACTGCTACTCACAAATGATAGGTTTAAGAAGTCTTTTGATTCGAAATCCGTGCAAATTAAGATGTAAAATAAAAAATCGTAAATTTGTAAAAAACAAAACAAATGGCAATCCTCTCCCCCAAATCCAAGTAGCCGACCGCTCTGTTCTTGTCCTCACCTTCCTACCATCATTGAGTTGGTGGGTGCAGTCCATCTTCATGGTTGTTGGAGTTTACTGAACGCGCTTCCACTGATACTTCCTTAATTGCTCCTTACGCCGTCGGCCTTCTACCTGTGATTAAAAGTTAAGCTGCCTCGGCATTCATTTTTCTAGAAGGGTGTTGACGTTTCAACCATTAATAAGCCAGCCATTTGTACCGAGGAACGTGTAGGGATGCTTCTTCTTCTTCCTCTAATTTTTTACTGGTTCTTCAGGATTTCCTTATTCATTATTCAACAGAGGTGGTTAGTCACTGTTACAACACATGAAATTCATGGATCTACGAAACTAATGGAAAACGCCCACCTTATATTTCATACCGAAGTGTTGAAGACTTGACTCCCACAGCATACATATAATATAATTTAGTCAGCATAAAACCTAAACTACCCTGTGTCTCCCTCAAGCCTGAGATATCAGTTGATTAGGCTCCATCATGGAGGCCACAACAAACAAATCCACCGACTGCTGTTGCTGCTTTTAGTAATTGGACGTCTGGTTCGGAATCCTCTTGCTGTTGTTAATTCTTTATCATCCTCGTCGTTGTCGGGAGGAGGAGGAGGAGTCATGGCGTTCTTGCATCATTTCCGAATGCATGGGAAGGACAAGATCAAGGAACAGTACATCATCCATGTCTTCAAGAGTGGCCTCTACGCCTCCGTCTTCCTCTCCGTCTGGATCTCACTCATCTTCTACCTCTTCCCCGGCACTTCAACTCCCATTTCTCTTGTCCATGTCAACGCCGTCGAATCTGGGTGCCCCGACGACATCGGCCGGGTCTACGTCTACGACCTCCCCGAGAAGTTCAACGCCGGCCTCCTCGCCCAGTGCCGCACCCTCAACATGTACGTTGACATGTGCCCGCATGTCTCCAACCGTGGCCTTGGCAGAAATATCCGGCCACTCCTCAACGGTGGAAGCGGTAGGAAGTTCTGGTCCCCATGGAAATTCCTCTGCGACTGTGGGTGTTGGGATTATTAACTAACATACATAATATTTGTTCCTTAATCATCATCAACAGATGGTAGTTGGTTTGCGACGAATCAGTTCTGCAGCGAGGTGATATTCCATGCGCGCGTCGAGCGGCATCCATGCCGGACCCACGACGTGTCGGAGGCGGAGCTGTTCTACGCGCCCTTCTACTCCGGTCTATGGACCTCCAGTGTCGTCCGGCGGAGGGACTTCGATGAACGTAATAAGCTTGGGGATGAGTTCGTCGACTACTTGGTCCGGCAGCCGCCGTGGCATCGACACGGTGGCGCCGACCACTTCTTCGCGACCGGGAGAACAGCCTGGGACTTATCGCACAAGAATGGTAATGGTTCAAGTTTCGGTGGCAACCATTTGTTGCTCCTGCCAGCGGTACAAAACATGACCGTCCTCACGGTGGAAAGGCACCCGTGGCAAGGCAGGAACCAATTCGGCTTCCCCTACCCGTCCTACTTCCACCCAATGACGTCGGGGGATGTGGCGGCGTGGCAGGAGGTGGTGCGCCGCTCCAACCGCACTCATCTATTCTCATTCGTGGGCCGGCCGAGGAAGGGGTTGGAGAAGGCGGCGATCAGGGATGAGATCCTCCGGCAGTGCGCCGAGTCCACTCGGTGCCTCCGGTCCGAGTGCAAGTGGCAGATGAGCCAGTGCCACGAACCGAGACACGTGGTGAGTTTGATGATGGGGTCGGAGTTCTGCCTGCAGCCGCCGGGCGACTCGTTCACGAGACGGTCGGTGTTCGACTCGATGCTGGCGGGGTGCGTGCCGGTGTTCTTCTCGGAGCACACCGCGTACACACAGTACCAGTGGTACCTCCCGGAGGACCGGGGGGAGTACTCGGTGTTGCTGGAGAAGGACAAGTGGGGGAACATCGAGGGGGAGCTGGAGAAGATACCGACGGTGGAGGTCCGCCGGATGCGAGAGCGAGTGGTGGACTTAATACCGAGTCTCGCCTACGCCCACCCGAACGCGTCCGAACCGGGTTTCCGCGACGCGGTCGACACAGCCCTCGCCCGCCTCACCCACCACGTGCGAGCCAAGGTGTCTGTGTCGGTGGAGGAGAAAAGACACGAGTGACTGATCATTTGCCCCTCCTCCACCAGCCCCTATAGAAGTCGTCTTTCATTAATATCCGTCTTTAATATATATATATATATATATATTTTTTCCTATGTGGACGGTAGACGGAATCTTCTGTGTCGTTGGAAAATGCACTGCAGGAGTCCAATTAATGTTTCTTTGTAACGAGGAATCCAATTAAAGTGAGAAGGGTTACTTTTTTCACTCCTTGTAGTTAAGTAAACTGTTACCATTGATATTTCACATGACAAGCGTTGCAAACAAGAAACACAAACCTCTTTCCTACAAAAACGGTAGAGATTACAAGGCATATCTTTCTCACGTCGCCGTATTCAAATAGAAAGAGTTACGGACCAACAAAAGCACTGGCAATGGTGTTGGGCAATGCAAACGCTGGAAGGAAAAAGACACGAAGATTTTACAAGCTTGACACTTGCACTTTTTAGGCAATCATCCATGTCAAGTGCCTTTGACGGATCCATTTGGCCCCCAGATGGATACCAATCGACAATGCTGCTATGAGCAAGGGAACCGGAGGTCTAATTCTACTCCTAGGAGGCATACCATCTTCAGCATGATTTGGAGAAGACCGTGAGTGATGGAAGATAGCAAGTGCAAGGTAACCAATCATAACCACTGCTCTGAGCCATGGCTCCCCGATAGCAACCAACAATGCCGCAGAAGGTAAAGCAGCAGCTAATGCATCTTCCTTCTTTACAAATTTTGAGAAGCAGAAGGAGCAAACTAACAGCAGCACAAAGAAAACACCCAACAAGTGGCCATTTATGATTCCATACCCAGCAAGCCCTGCTGCCGCAAGAAGGTACAGTTGGTTGTTTACCGTGTTGGGCGTTACGGATTCAGCAACAGCAAGCACTGCTGATGTTAGCAGTATAATGTTGGTTAGCTCCCGAACAGGTGTAAATGCAACAATGCTGGAGTAGATGGAGTAGGTGAAACCAATAACAAATTCAAAGAACTGAATGGAGGCTGTCACTGGAGTGCCAATGAAATGGAATACAAAGGCCAGTATAAGTTTTCCAATGTAACCTACAAAGTTTGCAATGGCAATGGCTGCTTTCTTCCAATTGGACAGTTCCCACATAATAGTTCTCCATGGGTAAACAAGGATAACCACAGCTGCAAATCAATAAAAAGGAATAGGAATAGGGAATCAATACAAACAAGAATAGGTTCTGAATGAGCAAATACATATACAACACTGTACTGATATATGGACAGCAGATATATGCATGCTACCAGCAAGATATGGAACATCTATAATAATAAACATCCTAATGAAAAGGTAATTCATGAATATATTTGGAGGAACAGGCAGTTCTGAAATATGTTAATTAATATTTACCAAACTACATACAGTATCAATTTCATTAAAGAAACGGAATTTCACATGCATGGTGATGTTTTGCAATAGAAACACGGTCACCAGATTCATCTATACAATCTGACGTGCAAAATGAATGGGTTAAACTTTTTACTCTGAACTTTGTTACCCTTTACAAAATTTTAATCTTAGAGATTGCAAGAATTTACATGGCATCATTCCTTTTTAACTATAACAAATCTACAATGATATTTTGAGTTACAGGCTATGCAAGCCACTGCATAAGAAGTAGGCTATGTCTAAGCCGTTGTGGAATAATGGTAAGTGTCAACTCAATACCTCCAGTTAATCTCTCTTCTATCCATCTGCTATGAAGCTTCATGCTTTCTTATGAAGCTCAGGGAAATCAGATTTAGGAGGGGCCTCTAGATGCAAGAATAGAGACAAATACTTTGCACAAGGCAATCTTTTTATCCATTTTTCATAGGTAAAATTGAGGGTCAGAGATAGTGAATGAAAACAAATTGAACCCATCTAGGAGTTTACTTGGTTCCATAGGGATGATGGTTGCTCCTTCCTTATGAATGTTCCATGTGGTTTTCTCCTGGTCAAGCAAAGCAGATGAAATCCTCCTTGTGTTCCTTCCATACATTCTCTCAGCTTTATAGGCCATTTTCAGAATGAACCTGTTGTGGCATAGTTGATCCACATGGAGAGAACTAACTTGGTATTCAATGGGATGACACTCAAGTGAAAAAGGTATTTTCCATATTTACAAGCAAATTATAAAGATACGATGATTCTCATTGCATACAAGCATATTTTCCATTTTTTTTTCTTCCTTCCAGTAGATTGTACTTGTTCTTTTAACCAAGTGTGCTTCGGGGAAAGTAGTAATAGAATGAACAACCTCTCGGGAAAGTCCTCATGTTGCATTTCTGCTTTTAAATTGATTACCATGCAATGAGAATCATCGTATCTTTTTCTTCAATCAAAAAAAAAAGCCTTTCGTTTATGTTCTTCTTTATTCTTGGTCCTGTAATTACATTCATTAGAAATTCCTATTTGAATTTCTAGACGCATAGTCAATATCTAATAGCAACCCACATTTCCTCCAATAAATCTGAAATGCACAAGTCCATCTGCTATCTATCTAAATCACGCAAAAATAACTATATAGATAACCCTGCAAAAATCTAGTTATCAAAGACCACACTGCAGGGAACATACGAAAAAAAGTAGCAAAACCAACTTAAGAAATGCAGTAAAACAAGCTTCTCCATAACACCGTACAGCATCCACAACTAAAAAGCGAACAAGAAACACAAGTTTCCCAACATTTAAGCAAAAACCAAACCAAAGAAACTAATTTTCCGACCATTTTCTTTTCCACATATGCAACCTTCTCTACACTACCAAAAACTAATGTGAATAAAGATTGTGAGTAATAAACTGCATCAACGAACATAATAAAGTTCATACAAACCACGAAACACGACAAATTTAAAACAACGGACCATGCTTCTCGATGCGAACAACCGAAGAAAACACCGTTTTTTGATAATTCAATCAGAACCATGTTGAAGAAATCCACTGCTAATATGCCAAAGAAGATGAGAACAAGTCTGAGCACTTACCGAGCAGCCACGTCCACCTGGGAGGCATCTTCTCGGGTGCTTCCTTGCTGAGGACTCGGAACCTCTCAGGCATTGTGCTCTCCCCCGTCTCCACCTCCCTCTCTTCCTTCTCCGCCTCAACCACGTTAGCACCATCACTCTCCGCGGCTCTTGCCACAGGGATAAAAATGTTTCCATTGGGACAAGTAGACAGAGAAACCACCGGCAAAGGTGGTCTGACGGAGTGAGGTAGGATTTGAATGCGGGGAGAGGAGATGGAGATGGATTTAGGGTTGAACATGGAAGGTGGGGAGCGGAGGAAGAGGGAGGAAGCAGCCATCGGCGAGACCTGAGAGAGAGAGAGAGAGAGAGAAGGGCAGGAGGATGGATGGAACGACGGAATGCGGATGAGGTAAAAATGGAAGCGGGTCTTAACCTGGATCGTGTTGGAGGCGTTGCCATTAATCGGATCCAAGGATCCGAACATTTTGGGAGACCGTGAATAAGCAGCCATCGGCGTGTCGGGCGGGTGCATAAGGGCCGATCCACTCAGGCCCATGTATGTTTCGGGCCTAGTATTTGAAAACCCAGGGGCATTTTTGTAATATAATATAGTTGAATTAGTGGAATTTCGAGTGAGTATTTTATGTTCGACATTAGCCTAACCTAGTCAATCGAAATCATTATCTTTGCGTAAATTCGTTAAAATTAAATAATAGAAGCCTTTGAAGTCGAAAGTTTCAACAACAGAAGCAGGTATTGTATATATATATATATATATATAAAAGCATTTTCAAGAACTCATAGAAGAAAATCTACGTTAAAATCCTGCTTTGACATCAATTGAAAGATAATTGGGAGAGAGTGGGTGGGTTTGGGTATAGATTTCTAATGATTAATCAAATGAAAAGAAGAAGAATTTTTTAGTGGTTTGATCAATGCCTACATCTGAGTCCTCCCGTACGTAAGCTTTTTGACCATCTGGAAGAAAAAAAAGAAGAAGTTTAATAGATGTAAATCTAGTTGCTTTTTCGTGAAGGACCATGTATACCATAGAATTCTCACTAATAGCTAAGATTCAGGTTTTGTTTGAGAACTTGGAATTTTTTTAAAAGCAAATTCTAAGAATTCGTTTCTCTCTTCCTGAAGAGCATTTTTCTTGGAAACATGTTGCCAAGGAAACTTTTGATCCCAACTTTTTCTGAAAATTCTTATACGTTTCATTTCAAATCTAATAAACTAAATTGTCTAAAAAAATTATAATTCTTGAAGTAAGTGAGTTTTTCATAGCTAGTTCTCTGAAACAGTGTTTGACGGAGAGGACCGTGTTGGTTGTAGCCTTGCCAACTGTTTTAGCTTAGACGATCGTTGGTCTTGGTAAAGGACGTGATGGGATGGGATGGAATGGATTCAACGATTCTTTAAATATTGAAACGAACTTTAAGGTCGTCACTTGCGCAGAAGCATGTCAGAAACCAAACAAGAAATTTTAGTGGTGACTGCTTGCTTGCTAGAAAGCTGGGAGGGAGGAAGCTCAAGCTCATGGATCCAAAGGTCTTGTTCACGTGCAACTGACAACCAAAAATGAAAAAGGCACCAAGAGTCAACAAGTTGCTGTGATTAGTTATTGCAACCATAAATGTGAGCACCACTTTCGACTTTCCATTTAGCTGTACATCATTGCATGGAGCTTGACGTTACCCCGAACCCAGAGATGACCATAAATAGCCACTACATGTTCTGGTACAGTTGTTCCTAGAATGAAAGCTCCAACTAATAATTCTCTTCCAAACACCTTTTCCTAGAGGGGAATATACCTGAAAACATACCATACCATTGGTGCACGAAAGGGAATGAGGAGGGCGTGATACAGGTAATTTCTGAAACGAACATGGGTCTGTCTATCCAAATACATGAATGCTACAGCAGCCACTTCAAGAGGGCCAACCCCCTCCATTTAAGAAAACAGTAACTGCTCAAAGATACAGGATCGAAATAGCATATTCAGTTGTATGAATGAAATCCATTCTGTTCAAATTACTCTTGTACATGGGCATTGGTTCCAAATACAATAAAGATGAGTACATGATAAATCTCTATTTGCTTTGATGAATGACAGCAATGACATACATTCTCAAGTATGAAAACAAATTAGACTAAGAAAAAATGTGAACAGAAGAAATGATAAGCTAGGATTGTGCCGTTTTTATTCGTAAAAATAGTGGAAATTGTAGCTATACCAGAAATGGAAAGAAATATCATCGATGAACGCTTGATTGATTCAGAGCTCACCAACCTAGCAGTTGAAGAAGCAACGTTTGCCATTTTCTGAACTATTCTTTTCCTGGTATCTGGCTATCTGCTTTTTGTACATGACAAAAGCAAGTCGTTCTCTTTAACTGCAACGCTAAATCAATTGTACAAAAGCTTAGGGAGAAGGCACTAGTATCTAGAAATTCTGCTAGGATATATTTGTGATAGGAGTATCTAGAAATGATGAAGGTTACCATGCTGTCGTTGACTGAATGAATCCAACGTTATGGTGGATGACTTAAATAAGGAGGATGGATAGAATTGTAAAAGAAGGTAACCTGGGCTTTTTTTTCCCTGGCCCTAAGCTTAAAATAAGCATCTGGTGTAGTGGAACACTTTCTGAGAGAGGTTACTTCATTTTAGACACAATAATGCCTCAATGAGTACTCTAAGACTTGCTGGCTTGGGCAAATCATCTCTTTCATTCTTGTTCCATTCTTGTAGATCTTAAATGTTGGGACAATCTTCACACTCTCTGCCTTGGCAATTGCTGGGCAATCCTCTATGTCAACCTGTTTGCCACCAAGAAAACAAGATATGTTTACGTAATTCAATGATCGTAGACTGATGATGAGTATTAATTTAAGATGGAAACTTTCCTTACCTTGAGAAAATTCACAGATGGATATCTACTGCACAAGGAGTCTACAAATGGAGAGATTTTGAGGCTGTTTGCGTTTAATGACCCCATAAAGTAGACAACTGATAGTCCTGCAAACTTCCAGTGAAACATATTGAGGAAAGTACAAAACTGTGCAGTCTATATAGATCCTTACTCCATAAGTAGATAACACAAAGTAAATGCAAAAAAAGAAAAAGCCAGTCATAATTTTAACAAAACTTGAAAGAACAAATTTATGTTGTAAACCAATAATAATGGTTACCAACGATTTTATCTTTTGTAGCATGGCAAATAACATAAACTGAAAAGCAACGTCTTCCCTCATTTATTACAAGTATTTAAACAGAATGAAATTGCTATGAATTAACTAAATATCTAATTTAAAAAGAAATCTCACCAGGTAAAGATATTGCTGCCTGGAACTGTTCAACACCAACAATTTTCTCTACCTCACCACCAAACTTCATATTTGAGACTTCCTCGCCACGAGAAGCCTTCCATGAAACTTGAGCATGGAACAAAGCTTCAGCTATTTCTTTGCTGGCTGGGAGCTCCTTCCTCAAAATCTCATAGTCATGGATGGCATCAGCCCACTTTTCAAGCTATATTTCAACAACATAATCTATGAGAACAAAATTAAGATTTTGACCAGACAAGTCTAGCAGAACAGAAGGTGAGATATTGTAATTCACCTTTTCATAGGAAGTAGCTCGACGAAGAAGAGCTTTGGTGTATTTGGGTTGATATTTTAGAGCCTGGCTGCAATCTTCAATAGAATTCTCCCACAGTCCAAGTTTTGAGTAACAAACTGCTCTATTACAGTAAAGGACTGGATTGCATGGATCAACCCTGAGACCTTCCCCATAAGCCAGGCAAGCTTCAGAAAATCTACTGGAGCTAAATAGGTCATTTCCACGGGCTCGAGCCCTTACTAATGTTTTTGTATTACTCCACATAGTGTTCACTTCTTTGTTATGGGGATCCATCTTTTGTGCTTTCTCGGCTGACAATTCTGAATCCTCAAACCTGTGAATCATAAGTGAACCATCTGACTCACAAAACATATCCAAATATTTCCTTGTGGAACACTATTTATGTAAGACTTACCTCCCCAGTGCCATATCAACCTGTGCCCGAACAATGAACAGGTAAGAGTGTGCCAGCATGCCAAGGAATTTATTCTGAAAGCTGTAAGAAGTTGAAATTTCGAGCTTGGCTGTGGCGTGTAGGGCTGCATCAGCTTCATCAAGTCGATGGAGTCGAAGTAGAGATTCTGCCCTTGCAGCATCTAGCTGAAAATACAAAGTTTCACAAATGGGTTCTATAAGTAATTCCTACTTAGAAAAGAGCCATATGCCAGAAAATTACCAGTGCAGATGAGTCTGCACCAGCTGCAATAGCATTTTCACTTTCCCTTAATACATTCTTCCAGTCTCCAATTCTTCGAGCGTCTGCACATTTGCTCAAGTGCCTCTCAATGGAATGCAGCTTCTGTAAATCATTTGGGTCTGGTAGCTCTCCCGTAAAATACAGATGCTTCCTAGCAGTCTCAACCTGTCCTAACCTAATTGGAATAGAAGAATTATGAGATAGACTGAAAACAGTGCTGGTGGAGAGTACTATACAGTGGTTGCTATACCACGGAGACCAATAAAGCCTACAACGTTAAGCCTAACAACTACCTCAGAAAGTTAGATAAGGAATAGTCAGGAGCAAGAATATTCTACAATCTAAATTGAGATCTTTGGAGGCATGATGAAATCAGCATTACAAATCATTAGAGGAAAAAAGAAAATCTTTTCTTGACGCAAGAATCTTATCAGCACAAAAACCCAACAAACAATAGATGGAAAACAAAGAATTGCAGATCCCATTATGACCTGAAGAACAGATTACCGAGTCCACAAATTGAGAAACTTCTTCCATTCTATTAAATTTCTAGAATCCTGAAAGAATGAATGCGCAAAGCTTCGAAATGGCAATTGTGGGAACACAACCGAAGCTTTCCATCAAACAGACAGAGAGAAGAACGACACTCACCGTAAGTGCAATGATGCGAGCCTCTGGTGCGCCCTCCCATTCATGGGATCAAGTCGAACAGCTTCCTCACACTCCCTCACAGCCTCGCCCAACCTCCCCATGCCCATCAAGGCTGCGGCCTTATTGCTTCTGCAAACAGCATTGTTGGGCACCATAGCAATCGCCCGGTCGTATACCTTCAACGCCTCGGCAAAGTGTCCCCTCCTATACAACTCATTCCCCACTCTCTTTACCTCCTCTGGATCTGCGCTTGACATTGCTTTCCTCACCATGACGGGCGTGTCAACATTACTCGAAGGTGTGGGCGGCATTTCTGCTGAGGCCGACATCTTCCCTGTGCCTCCCCCGCCTCGAATTATACTTCCATGACCATAATTCCCAGTCCCCAAACTCAAGACATCTTTCCTCGTGTTCCGGCTCACCATTCCCGTTTTCCCAATCTTCCCCGACGGGCAAATATTCCCTACGGGCAGCAATTTTGTCACAGGCGAGCTAACGCTTCCACCACTCCCACCCCCACCCCCACCCCCACCCCCACCCCCACTACTACCACTGCTACCGGAATATATCAACGGCCCGGAGGACGTCCTCCGGTGCCCAGGCTTAAGACCCCTAGAACCGACAGATCCCACGCTATCGGCCGCATTCGCGCTGGTCTCCGTCGACCTGGTAAGCTCACCCGAGTGACTCCTGCTGGCTCCTGAGCTGACCACATTCCTCCCAGCCACGGATCCGGAAGAGCTGGAGCTACTACTCGTGTTGGTAACAGTAGTGCTGGTCGTCGTCGTCGTCGTCGTCCTCAAAGGAGTCACGGGTGACACGGCACCATGGAACTCATTGGAGTCCGGCTTGTCCTTGTCAAACTCCACGGCGAGAGTGGAGCCGAGCCGTTCCGCAACCGCGTCGACCTGCGACGGGAGGCCAAACGGCATATGGGTTTTTCCCGGGGTGGCGGAAGGACGCGACATTGACGGAAAAGTAGGGATCTTGGAATTGTCTCTACCACCTTTCAAGGTGTGGGAAGCCGAAGGGATGGGTGAAGACTGGCACTTTGGGGAGAGAAAAGGTGAAATATTGGGGGGGTATCTCGTGAGTGGGGGAAGAAATGAATGAATGCTGGTAGATCTGGAGGTGAGGTGGAGAGGTCGATGCCCTTCCGTAGGGTTATTTGTATTATTACATGCCCTACATCAGTCTTCCAGTTTGTTACAACAAACCACATCATTTAACGGCCATCACCATGATAGCTGTTACATTAATTAGTTTGTTACACAAATACATGGTTGGTTAGTTAGTAACAACCATGCATCTTTGTATCTTATTATTTTTAAAAATAATAAGCAAATTTATTGGGGATAAAAAAGCAAATAGGAAGCCTTTATCTATCAGTGACTCTATTTATATATATTTATGGTAGTACACTACATGTGTTCCTGAGTTTGCTACTTCGAGGCAGATACTGTTGGATCATCAAAATCAAGGGTCAACCCCTAGATCCAATTTTATCTCATCTCCTTGCCCATATCCTTGGACGATAGAAATTGAAAAGGTAAGAGGAATACAATTTTCATGATCATTTATTCATATGTTGCACCTTCTGATCGAAAGCAACTTGTCGTTAATTCAGGGTCAATGCCGCCCTGCTACAGCAAAAGCTTTTGCCACGGGCACATGGTGTTGTTGGATCCTAACTTTGTATTGTATGGCCTCTGCAAAGATTACCAAAATAATTTTTTCTTATGTTGTGATGGCTCTAGGGAAAGTGAGATTGAGGAAAACGCAATTGGCACATCATCCCCCAAAGCCTCCCTCTCCCTGATGTGAACGAAATCCAACTTGCCTTCTATGGGGGAGAAACATTACTTCCATGTAAATGGGCAACTTGCTAGATGCCTTCTGTTTTCCATGACCAGTGATGAACTGTTGCCAATCTCGCCCACCATCTTCGCTCCTCGTCTCTGGATTCTTGTTTCGGATCGTACCACGAACTTAGAGGTATGGTGGTAATTTCATTTTTATTTCTCACATCAGATTGAATGTCGATGAGAAAGAACAAGTTCCACCATTATCAAAACATGGTTTGTAGGCCAAGAGAGGAGATGACCGACGAGGGAAACGATCGATGGTTATGCATAGGATGCTCCCATTCCAGGTATGGATCCCTCATAAAAAAACATGGTTCGTGATCTCAATGTGAGGTAATGCGCATCAAGTGTTTGTTCCTAGGATTTGTAAGGACGGGCATAATGTAATCTAGTTTGAACCATGTTGTGGAACCCAAGTAGCCGTGGATCTTTCTCGGTTGCCACATGGGTTGTCTGTGCTTTTCTTTGTTTTGATAATATACCTTGGTTCCATCAGTTTCTGATGGATACACATCTGAAAAAACTGCAGTGAGTAGCATGGTTTTTATCATTGATAACAAGAAAGTTAACTATGTTGGACATTGCTCATTCACAGTTAGGTAATTGAATGTTACCTGAGAATAATTGCTACCGAAAGCACATCATTCTGGTTATTTTCAAATGCTAAATCATGCCACTTTCACCATTTACGAAGAGCTCAAGGTTTCAGATATTTCATGATCATTATCTTGTTGATCTTAGGGGCATCTGAACATGCACAAGGCACAACATGTGGACAACAGGACAAAGCATATGCAGCTCAATGAGCTGGTTGGCTTGTGTCCCATGTGTTGTTCGGTTCCTTTTTTTAATTCTGCTACAGTAATATTGTGGGTTGGCTTGTTTTTCTTTGACATTTCTGTCTTCCACCTTCTTGATATCATTCCTATTCTCTCTCTACTTCACTGGTTGGCTTGTGTATTTGAGCCATTGCTGCTTCCTCTGGGTCTGTGCTAGCAACCTCTACTACATCCACGGAATAAAAAGGGATTGAGTTATTTAACATAAGGAGTCATTCCCTAACGGAACTGCAGGAGCTTATTTTCTTATCATCTTCCCATCTGAACATTCTTTTGCCCGATTCCAGTAATGATTGATACCTTTGAAACAAGTGAGAAGCACAAGGAATTGTTGCAGAAACCGAACAGGAAGCCAGCGCTTCCGCTGCCTTCTCTGTGGTTGTTGAGATCCAAGGCGTTTGTGGAACCCATCCTTAACAGGAACGAAGAAATCCTGGCATTGACTTTAAATCTCTTACTTGTGAAGTTACCTCACCCCACCAGTGCCCATGCATGCCACTGCCTTTTTTCCCCTCCCATTTCCTGCCTTGTTTATTTCCTTCCTGTGCCAAACTTGGTTCACTTGTCATGATTGTTTTCAGAACCATATGCAGGGGAAGGACCACACTTGAATATGCACAAGGGTGAACCATCAAATCTTGCAAAAGAGGAGGTTGGCATCATATGCTCAATCAAGCATGGGCGTTCTCTCCTTTTTCTTTGACTTGTAGTAGTTGCAGAACCTTCATTCCTTCCAAATAGGAAATAGAATCTGAACTCAAAAGATAACTGAAATATTTTCCTGAAATTGAAACCCTTTTACCATCAATTCCCATGTGATGGGCTTATCATGGAGGATTAAAAGTTTCTAAGGCCTTGGCCTGGTCTGTTGATGATTTCCACAGATCAAAATTAACTTAGACAAAACCAGTAATAATTCAATTAATCAAAGACAACGTACAATACCGTTCCTACAGGATTATCATCTGTTCTTGTATCAAGTATTTTCTCGATAGTGAAAAATATTATTGCAGTTACGACATTTTTGCTCTAAGTATTTGATTTCAGCTGTTTTTTTTTCCCCATTGTTAATTATTCTTACCTTTGGTTATTACTCATATATGTTACTATTTATTATACTGAATCGTATAATAATTCCTTTTTACATACATAAGTGTCTTGTCTCACTAAATAATATAATAAAATTAAATTTAATACATCATGTTAGACATCTACAACAATAAAATATCGCTTTCCTATACATTAAAATTTAGATGTCCTTTTCCCATAAATAATATATATATATAAAAAGAACCATACAATGTATTTCATAAGTAATATTTGTAAAGTTTTCCATTGCTTATTTGTCACACCCGTCACATGCTTTCATTGATGGCAGGTCCGGAGTTAGATGAAGGGCAGTAGTCGTCCGTTAGAAAGAGGGATCACGTGCATTTCACGTACACTGTGTTTTTTTTCTCCTTTGAATTTAAATTTACAATTTTTTTCATTAAATGCCACCACCTTACAAGACGAACTGGTTGCATTTGATGTAAAGTACTCACAGTAATAAAATAATTCCACCTTCCTATTTAATTAATAAAATAAAATAATTTTCGTACGTTACATTCACTGAGATTGGAATTTTGCTAAAAATCACGAGTATCACTACTTGTAATTAATTGAACTATTTTAGTCGGTTTACTACTCTTCGAATCACATGTAACGTGAGTACGTGACAGTTCGCACATACTTCTTTTAAAACCATTTTATTCTAAAATAAATATTTATTAAAATGTTTGTGATGTAAAAAGAAAACACTTAACACGTTCGTTTCACTACTTATCCGATAAATTATTCTCAAAATTATTTTTTAACTAATAATTATTATTCTCTGACGGCGACATTGGACGAGTGACGACAGTTTTTTGTCTGTGCCGTGGGCAAGTGACAGCTCATCTCTCTTCTCCTTCCACATAAACCTTATCATTCATGAATCGATGAATACATGTACGGTATATATGTATGTAGCCGTCCTTTTTTGTTGTTTATTCAGACGACCGCCGAGGCCAGCATGCCACCACCAATCATTGGCCTCGCCGCAGCAGCGGCGTTGTCCTGGCTCTGCTCGTCGGCGGCGGCCAAGTGCAATCCGTATGTGGGGAAATGGGTTTTGGACGAATCGTATCCCCTGTATGACTCGTCCAAATGCCCTTTCGATCCCAGGGAGTTCGACTGCCGGAAGAACGGAAGGCCGGACACGGACTACCTCAAGTACAGATGGAAGCCATGGGGGTGTGATCTCCCAAGGTAAATAAATGTGCCAGTTCCACGCACATACACATACATATACGTACGGCTCCTGCTTCTGACCTGTAGGTTGTGATGTTGTCGGTTCGAAATTGATTAAGATTTGATGGGGTGGAGTTGCTGGAGAGATGGAGAGGGAAGAAGATAATGTTCGTGGGGGACTCGTTAAGCCTGAACCAGTGGGTGTCCATGGTCTGCATGCTCCACGCAGCACTGCCCATACCCAACATCAGCACGGTCACCGGCAGCCCAAGGGGCATCGTTTTTGAGGTAGAACACCGATCGATTCCCTTTCATCATCATCGTCAACGACAACAGCAACAACAACACAATTGATTATTATGCATATGCACAGGACTATGGTGTGTCGGTGCTGTACTACCACTCCCTGTTCCTGGTGGACGTGGTGAAAGAACCCATAGGTAGGGTGCTTAAGCTGGACTCCATGAAGCAAGGCAGGGCTTGGCTGGGGGCCGACCTCTTGGTCTTCAACACATGGCACTGGTGGTCTCGCAAAGGCAGCTCCCAACCGTGTGAGATCCGACCACACACACAATACATGCACCTTCACTGTATGCATACTCATACATACAATATGTATGTATATATATGTATTGATGATGAATCTGTGGTGCAGATGGGATTACTTGCAGTATGGGAACGAGATCTTCAAGGACATGCATCGGCTGAAGGCCTTCTCCCTGGGTCTCTCCACTTGGGCCAGATGGGTCAACTCCAACGTCGACACTTCCATCACCAAAGTCTTCTTCCAAGGCATCTCTCCGACCCACTACCAGTAAGTACCTACCAGATTCTTCCTCTTCTCCCACACACAGGTTTGGGTTGAGTTTAATCTGCACTACTGATGGATGATTAATTATATTTGAGATGGGTGGGCAAGATTAATCAATCACTGCTTAAGTAACAACAATCCCGTGAGTAACACGTGCAGCGGTGCGGACTGGGGGGATCCTTCTAATGGGACGAGCTGCCTGGGGCAGACACGGGCGATCCCGGCGGCGAAATTCCGGGTACCGATGCCGGAGGCGGTGAGGGTGGTGAAGAGTGCGATGGGCAGGGTGGTGAAGCCGGTGGAGTTGTTGGACGTGACCTTCCTGTCCCAACTCAGGAAAGACGGCCATCCCTCTCGGTACGGAATGTTCAACGTGGACTGCAGCCACTGGTGCGTCGCCGGAGTTCCGGACACATGGAACCACCTCCTCTACGCATCACTGGTAACCATGG
The DNA here is from genome assembly GCA_036874045.1 of Cymodocea nodosa. Lineage (NCBI taxonomy): Eukaryota > Viridiplantae > Streptophyta > Magnoliopsida > Alismatales > Cymodoceaceae > Cymodocea > Cymodocea nodosa. Next base: position 22,353,232 of record CM072336.1, read on the forward strand.
ATCGGAGTGCCGACGGGTAATCTCGATTATTCTTTTACCAAACGAAATTACTTTGATTCCTTCCATATCCATACCTGATTGATTCAAAACATTTGTTTTGATTCATAAATTTATCAGAGAAAATCGAAAACATTTGTTGTAATTCTCTACAGAAAATTTATCCTTGGAAATATGTAAAACTACGACAGCAATTCTCTATGAAGTGAAGTGATACCACTGTTTGCTTTGAGTCCGATTCTTCAGCTGTAAATCCAAGGTTTTAATATAATTTGAGCTCATTCATGTAGATTCGCAATTGCTTCTGATTAGTAATAATAATAATAATAATAATTAATGTAGAGGATGTTGTTGATGTGGATCTCGATCAGAAAGCTTCTGATTCATCAAAAAAAGGTAAACAAATGCGTTTCCCGACAGATGAGATGTGGCTTGTGTGTACACAATTACATGGTTAGCAAGAAGTGGACCTGCAGATGAGCCTGTGATGATTGAAGGTTTGTCTCTGGTTCTGAATTTGGCAGGAGCGAGCTTTGTCTCTGAGCTCCTGAAATGCGCGCATGGTTTCTACGTCGAAACCACCTGCAAACTGAACAAAAACAAGCCCTTGAGAAAGTTCATTCACTCAAGTTTATTTCTTTGATTGTTTTCTTCTTTTGAATTACCTGGTGAACCCTAAAGGCAAATCGAACACCTTGAAGCACAAGCTCCTCTTCCTCTGGACCCCCAGCTACAGCTTCCAGTTCAGCCAACACTCGTTTCATGTACTTCATTGCTAACTTTACAGATGCTAATTTTATCTGCTTCATATCAAGAATTTTGGAAGAAAAAAAAACTTGGAATGTTAGGTGTGTGGAATTCCTTAACTCAAAGTTATTGTTTGTAAGTGAAGGCGTCTATCATCGTCATATAAGCTCGTTATGTTCGATAAACCTACTTTGATACCATGTGAATCCCCTGTGATGTGATGTACTCTGATACCATATAAATCAATCCATATGTGTGTTAGAATAAATGGTCAATTTAAAGTTTCACCCGATACCTGACTTACAAACCCAGAGTCCTGCATCCATTGCCAAGGAATCCTGAAATCTTTGTATTTCTTGGTGGCGGCCTCCCTCACACGGGACAAGTTGTACACTCCATGCTCCAATCTGCAGACAAAGGCGCCATGTTATAATCATCTGATTGATTGGATGAATCCATCGGGACACAGGCAAGGATCAGTGATACTTGTCCAACAAAGCTTGCATCTTCTTGAGGGCAGAGGTGCAATGTTGTCGGGCATCGTCGCCGAAGGTGGAAGCCTCCAATTCCAGCTTCCTCAAATCGTTGTACCCGAATGCCGCTTCCCTCATGGCATCTGCCTTCTGCTCCGGCCATTGGAAGTGCTTCAGCACTGCCCTCTCGTCCACCTGTGTGCCATTATTGTTAGGAAGAGATCAATGTTATTATTAGTTCCGCCGTCGGAGATGGACCATCCAACGTACCAGGAAGGAGAGCTCATCGTCTAGCCATTTGACGAAGGCGACGACGTCCTCTATGTTGGTGAAAGCAGCATTTTCCACTTCTTTGATGAGGAATCTGATGAAATCCCCCTGGGTCTCCACATCCGTCTTTATCTGCAGAGAAGAGAGGGTGAAGCACCCAATCGACGGGAAGCCAAGATATATGCATACCAATCACTTTAACACTCACCGCGTGGAGGTGCGCCGATCGGTTTTCGATCTCTCCGATCATGCTCTTTGCGGTGGCAGAAGACGACGGCGTCTCGGGCACTCCACTTATGGAGTCCCTCCTCGAGTCTCTTCTCATTAGCGAGTGGTAGAACTCCACAACCTCCGGCACTCTCCTCACGTTCGCGACTGCTGGCTTCATCATCAAACCCAAGGGCGGCGGTGGGGGAGGTGGTGGTGGGGGCGGCGTCGTTGATGGCAATCTTCCTACAACCACCGTCGGTGGTACTGGTGGTGGCGGCGGCGGCGGCAGCGGTGCTTGCAATGTCAACTCTTTTCTTCCATCCCCACCACAATCGCCGAACGAGGAAGGGGTGGTAGTACTGGTGGCGGTAGTGCGAGTCGGCAGAGGAGGAGGCCGAGGGACCCTTGGAGTTCTGGACTTTATCTCGGTTTCCTTTTCCACAGATTTGTGTTTCGTGCACTCCAAGTTGCCATTGACTCCCGACCTCGCTTCCTTACCCATGCTCAAGCTCCTGGACTTGGACGACGACGACACCCCTCTTGGTCTGCACTGCTCCGCCACGACCGCTCGTTTCAAGCACTCGATCTCGCTCTCCATCCCCCTGATCTTCCTCTCCACTTCCATGACCTCCTCCTCCGTCCGCACCATCGACCGCAGCCTCCGGTTCTCCGCCTCCATCTCCAGTATCCTCTGCCTCGACCTCTCCAGCTCGGCGGCCTTGACGGAGACCTCGCGCTCGAGGAAGGGAACGAGGGCCACGGTCTCCTTAAGGATCTTGTGTTCCAGGAGCTCGGCTCGAAGTTGGGTCTCCCTCTCCCGAAGTTCCTCCACCAGGCGGAGGAGCTCCGCCGTGCTCGGAGGATGCTTGCTCTGGACACGCGTGGCGCTGTTGGTGGTGGCGTTGGCCGGCGGCTTTGGGGTCGAATGGCTACGCTGGAATCTCATTGCCGCTTTCACTTTGCCTGCCACCATCTATTCTCCCACCACCACTTAATTATGTCTTCTCCTCCTTTCACGGCCACCTCCCCCGGTTGGGTCGGTCTTCTTCCTCAGCCTTCCACTACCACATTGCAGACAAAAAGCTTCTACCACTTCGGTGGATTCAAAACATGTAGAGAACGGCGAACGGAGCTTTTTCCTGCGAGTGGCGCAGCGGAAACGAGGATTCGAGCAAGAGTGGTGGGGTTCCGTCCCTTCTTCTGAATCGAACACGGGAGTCGAGGAGGTGTGTCTGGTTCGAAACTGGTGTTGTTCTGCATTCTGGTCCTGAACCACAGCTTTGGATTCCAATGTTTTCAAATATAGAGGGGTGGTGTTGCAAATTTTTTGCATGTTCCTTTTGGGTTTGTTGCCGGTACAACCCTCTTTTATCCTGTAATTCACATCTACTCCTTTTAGGTTTCTTGTTTTCTTTCTTAACTTCATCCAACTAGCGTAATAATCAAGTCATTAACTTAGAATTGCGTAATAATTATTGTCATATCAACTTGAAAACATTCCTATTTAAACTAAAATTTCAAAATGTTGAGTTTCAAATTTGCAAATGTAAGGTTGGAAGCTTGAGCTATCTGTTAATCACATTTAGATTGAATTTTCTTAACAATATCAACCTCTACGTTTGCAACCAAATTTTCTAACCAAAAAGAAGTCAAACCTAAAATATTATTAAATATCGACCCAACAATTTGATCAAAAATAGATCTGTTTCTATTAATCCAAATAATTCAAAGCAGAGCAATAACAAAAGTGTGTTTAATTGATTTTGGTAAATGTAAACTTGCATTTAAATAGAAAGAGAAAAAACAAGCTAAAGAAAATCTTCCTGCGATTTTAAACCCAAAAAGGTCCAAAAATTGAGGAGAATAACACAACCAATCTAAATTTCAAAAGATATAAGTTATATCTCCTCGCCAATCTCTTTTAACCAAGCTTTTTTTGTAAAGAATTTTAGCATAAATAATAAATTGAGTCAAGATTTTTGCTTTGAGAGTGATTTTGGCCTTCTAAAGTTATTTAGATAGGTTGAACCTTAAACTACCATCAATAAGATTTAAATGACACGAATTAAATGAGTAATAGCCATTAAGAGTTAACCTCCAAACGATCTTATAATTAAGATTCGCTACTCAGATTAATTGAATTTAAAATATCTAAAAATCTAGAGACTAACTCATAATCACTAGAAGAAATTAAGATCAGTTCATTTCCAAAAAAAGTGACGAGGGAAAGAGACAACCTTAGCAACCAAAATTTTAGGACTATTAACCTGTGAGGATAAAAAGGGAATTTGTATTTTAGCTTGATATTATCAAATTAGTCACTATTCCAAAGAAAAGTGGTTTTTCCATCTTTGACCTAAAAGGAAAAAAAGAGGAAAATTGAGGGTAAATGTATCAAATGAATCTCATAATAAGAGAGAGATTTGCAAAAGATTTATTAAGTATATGATTGATACCATCTTTTGTTAAAATAGGTTGCATTAATAATCTCACATAAAAAATGATTCCTTTTAAAGTGAAGACAAAAGATTTCGATTTAATATTTCAAGACCTTTAAACTTCTTAGGCCTACATATATGATTCCACTTTATCAAGTGATATCAAAAAAAATATTCCTTAATTTTATTGATACATTTCTCCACTTTTGCAATAAAATGAACTACAATCAAGTACTTTTGTAAGAATGAAACCAAGAACTAGATTAATAAATGAATTTTGTCACTAGTTGAACTTTGAGAAAAAGTTTCCCCTAAGTTCAAAATTTTCCAAAATTCAAACATATAATAATGATTTTAACTAAAATCTTATTTTGTTACGATGATATGATAATTCTATTTTACAATTTTAACTAAGATATTCTATTTTTGAATTTTTTGATCTCAAGAATAATCATGGAATACATGGATATAGATATATACTTATATTTTTGCATATACTTGGTTTTGATAAATGATATATAAAAATCTAATTGTATAACATGTTAGTTGATTAATATAAATAAATAATTAAATTTTAACTAATTACTTTAATTCATTAATTAAGAACTTCATTAAAAATCAAATGCACAAACACACATCCTAAACGTATGTTTCTCTCTTCCTATCATGAGAACTTATTTTGCCAAACCTTTTAATTTAAAAGTGATTTTATCCATTACCAAAATTAGTTCTTTTACGGTGGAAGGGTAATCATGGAGGTAGGGTAATTTTGAGTTTTACAATCTAAATTAAAATGTGACAAAAGGAGGCTAAAGATTCATCATTAACATTAATACTATAGATGAAAGATTTAGTGAAATTAATTTTCAAACCAAATATGGTTTGAAAAAAAGATAAGATGCATTTTAAATAGACAGCATTGTCAATATTAGGATCGATGAAAAAAAATAGAATCATTTGCAAGTTGCATGTTGAAAATATCAAGAGTTTAATACCCAGACTAATAATGTTGTTATCCTTCCCTAAATGAATTACTTCATTCAATAGTAATTAAGAAAAGAAGAATAACGGATTACTCGACTATACTTCATTTTTTTTTGCAAAAGTGGAAAAATATATCAATAAAATTTGGAAATGTTATTTTTAGGACACGTCTAACAACGGTTAGTCTATCATATCTGTCTATATAGAAAATATATCTATCTTTCTCTTTCTTTGTTTTTAAAAAATTATCTATCATAAAAGCATGTCATATAATTTAAAATTTCAAAAAAAATGATTCTGCCATATAATCTTTTAAAAGCAGTGGTTAATTTCTTTTTTTTTTAACTAAAGATTTTAAAATTGAATACTTTTATGTTAATTTTCAATCATTGATTTTTAACCAAATAATCATAATAATAATAAATATAACTCAAATTAATATTAAAATTTATATATAGTAGATTATATCATCAATTAATTAATTATGAAATTATTTTTAATTTTCAAAATGAAATGTTCAAATATGGTAGGATTATTTTTTCTGAATTTTCTGTTCATGCATTTTATTACTAATAACTAATTTTTTTTGACAAAAATATTAAAAATTTGGAAATTCTGATATAGCGATCGAAAATTTCCAATTGATTATATATATATATATATATATATATATATATAATTAACGATCAAAATAAATTTTTTTAATATGTCTCTCTCAAATGCACGTAAGTCTAAAAGCATAATTTTAAAAATTATGTGGGCAAAGAGAGGGAGAGATATTCCCTCGTTGAAAATTTCGATGAAAAGAATCGGAAGCAACTTATTGGTTTTCCTTATTAAAATAAAAAGGAAAATAATTAAAACTAAATAAATAAAAACTTTATAATAATAATAATAATATAATAATAATAAATAAGTAAATAATAATATTAATAAAGATGACATTCATACGTACATTAAGCAACAATAAAAATATAACGACAAAAGAATACAAATTCTGGACTAATAAAATAAATAACTTTAAAAAATTCTAGATGTAAGGGTAAAAAATTATTGCAATTAAAAAAAAATAAAGATCGGAATTTCTGATCGTGGGAGGGACGATTTAAAATTCCAATCGTAATTCTCGTGATCGGAATTATTATTATTATTTTAAAAATATACAAGTAATAAAATATAAATTTTAAAATAATAAATCAGCCCACGTGCAAGAGAGAGAGAGATAAAAAATTCTGATCCTGGAAGGATAAATTTCCGATTTTCTTTATTTTTTTATTTTTTATTAAATCGATCTGCGAGTAGAATTTTTAATCCTTATATCTAAATTAAAAAATATATATATATATAAATTAGATCAGAAAAATTTTCAATTTATTATTTTTGTAAGTTATTCAAGTTATTAGTCCAAAATTTATATTCTATTGATTGTTGGATTTTTTTTATTGCTAAATGCATGAATGTCTTTTTGATTATTATTATTTTTTAAAAAGGAAAACTAATTAGATTCTTTCAATATACCATTCAACGAAATTTTCAACGAGGGAATCAAAATGTTTGATAAACAATATCGAAATTTTCAAATTTTTCATTTTTTCTAAATTTTGAATAGTGATTGATTTAAAAAAAAAAGATTTCAATAGAACAATCGGAATTCCAATTGCATGTCGGAATTTTCAACTCATTCTCAGAGAGATTGGAAATATTGATTGTTAATTTTTTTTTTTACTTTTTAAAATTGATCCACAATTGGAATTTTCGATACCTACATTGGAATTTTCAATTTTTTTAGTTAAAATTTTCAATATATTGGTAATAAACGCACAAGTGGAAATTAAAAAAAAAAGATCCTAGCATATTTGAACCTTCATTTTGAAAATTAAAAATGATTCCATAATTAATTAATTGATGATATAATCCACTATATATAAAGTCTAATAATAATTCAAGTTATATTTATTATTATTATTCGGTTAAAAATCAATGATTGAAAATTAATATAAAAGAATTTAATTTTAAAATTTTTAGATAAAAAATTATATATCTAACCATTGATTTTAATTACTTATATGGTAGGATTGTTTTTTTTTTGAAATTTTTAAATAAAAATTATCTAAACATAAAATGTATGGTGTTAGATAATCTTTTAAAAACAAGGAGAAAAAAAGGGATATATTTTTTGTATGATGCATAGAAATTGGACAGACAGATTGTGTGTGTATGTATATATATATATATATATATATATATAATATCTTCTTTTCACGTTAGCTGCACTTCGCCGTCTCACTCTTTGTTTCCCCCACATCCTCTTTTTTCTCTTCTTTTAAGGCATCGATATTTTTTTATAGGCAAAATGTGTTATGATAAGTTTAAAACTCTAATTGTTTTAGAATCACAATTAAAGTAGAGTCACACACAGATAAAAACAAAAGAAAGGTAAAAAACAGCGTCCAAAAAGTTCACAAAAGTGCAGCCGAAAGTCATCTTTAACTTCATTTGCCTGTCGATGAGAAGAAAAACCCAACCTTGACTGGGACACTCAAAAGGCTTAGTAGATTGTTGATTCCATATATAGATCAAATTTCAGAAATTTTTTCTGCATCTTAAACTGAAGAGAGATTTTCTAGCTAAAAAATAGTTAAGTCAAAGGTATTGTGCAATATCAGGGAGATATTTGAAAAGGAATCGCTAAAAGTAAAATTATTTCTATTGTACCATGAAGCCCACAACAAAAGAGCGCCAGACACACAGTCTTGGGAAAACAGAAGTTAAGATTATTAGAGAGTGAGAAAACATACACCAGAAATTGTCATTTAGCAATGTATTTCTGTTATTGGTTGTTGAGTTGTCATGTAACTGATTTAAGTTTAATATAATAGGTTGATTGTTTAGGCACGGGGTATGAACTTGAAAGCTTTATTTTTACCATTTATAATCTCAAAGTCACTGGATAAATCTACCTCCAATTACAGGAGAAAAAAAGACTTCTACCCATTTCATTCTTAATTGTGATGCAATTGGCGACAACCACAGTTCTCACATATCTTATTGGGGCAGCTGCTTTTAACAAAAGCTCTACAAATCAGAAGATTTTCTCATAATCTTTTACGGAAAAGAACGTAATTACTTATCATAATACACATTTTATTAATCACCTGGTTTACACACCAAGGACGGCAAGGGCCACGAGAAAGGACATGACTTGGGCCGGACGACGTTTGGGCTTCAGCCTCACAACACCGCTCAGATCATACGCAACATATGGGCCTGGGCCGGCGGTGCTTCCGTTGCTCGCTTCCAAACTGCAGTCGCCGTCCAAATTACACTCTCGTCCAGAAGATTGTTGAAAATTTGAAAGACATTACCAAAAACAAATTTGTGTGGACTTACGTCGGAGGAAATTTGCATTTTTGGTCCACATCCGCCACGGAACCTGTACAAGGAGAGAGGAAATCACCACAACCCCACGAGTGTCAGGAAATCGCAAGTATCGAAACGACCGCTGCTTCCTTACGGCTGGGGTCGAGCTGCGTCAGCGCGGCGGTCCCGGCGAAGTCACACGCGCTGCCCTCCGACGAATGAAGGTGGTAGTACTCGTTGAAAGCAAAGGATGCATGGAACTGCAGGTCGTCCGGTTGGAAGCAAACGCCGCCTTCCTTGAGGGCGGAGCAGTCCACACCGCCGGCCGGAGGGTCCCCGCATGCCCAGTCCAGCGCGGCCTGCAACTCCCTGTCGTCGGCATTGTTCTTCGCCACGCACCACAGCTGAATCCCTACCCGTTCGCCACCACTCTCCCCAGCAGCGACTGAAGCCGTCATGGACCAAAGCAGGCAGAAAGTTGGGCACAGAACGGCCACTGCAGCAGCCATCCCTCCTTTCGGGGTGTCTAGGCTTTCCTTTTGGGGTTTGTGACGAACGCAAGAGGCGGTGGGGGGTAGGGGGGGGCTAATATAAAAATAATCGGAGAGAAATGACCGTTGGAGGGAGATCTGGATCTCATTAGATGAGATGGACGCTTGGGTGTTTAAATTAAAGCATTGGGAGGAACGAATGGTTTCTGAGATCTCAATTCGTTAGAAACAGTGATGAAGAACAAACAGCAAGCTGATGCCTTCCATTCCGTCACTTGGGATCCTTAGATCTGTGTGGCCAACCATTGTCGAAGGACCTTCTTTGAGCCCTTGGTCCACCTGCAGAAGGAAAAGGGAAAAAAGCAGAGACCAAGATGGCTAGTCTGCTACTCTGAATTCCCATACACCGGCTTCCATAAATAAGTGCCTGTGGTAATTTGCCACCAGTTACTTCTTTCCTTTGGATGGTTTTCTCTTCTTCAAGCAATGGATTTGGTTTTCATCACTGCATATAGGACAATGGCAGGACCATCCCTGAAAGGAGGAGGAGGAGGAGGAGGAGGAGGAGGAGGAGGAGGAGGAGCAGGGTAGTTTGTCATGTCTCTGTGTAGCTGGTTGGGCACGAGTTTCCCAGTCCTACCTCTTGGTGCATGACAGCAAAACACGACATCTTCATTCTGCTAATTTCTTTCCCTTCCCACATGAGCCGTCTGAGAAGTGAAGCAAGGCCATGGGGCACCGGGGCCAAGGGGGGGAAAAGGTTTGTTGCCCACACCCTTTTCCCTCTTTCCTCCACAGGTGTACGTACCATGGCGTCTCCAGAGAGAGAAAAAAGAGAGCTTCTTCTGCATGTATAATCTCATTATACCTCATGGATTGGACGACCACTCTTCTAAATAGAGCTTCAGGTTTGCTGCTTTCGATCCATGGCAGAAGTTGGCATGGCAGATCATTCCTGACCTGACCTCTGGTGTGTGTTTCACCACTTCTTTGGCTCTCCGGTTCTCTCCCATGTTTTCTCTGTATGGTCATGTGTTTGTATATGAAATTTTTAAACCAAGCGGATATGTAATTTAGTGCATAATTTAGACTCAAGCAACATGACAATTTCGAGAGCAAAACAAAGGAAATGTCAATCAAGGGCTAGGTTAACGTTCACGGTTGGACTCCATTATATCAGCTAAACCTCAAAGGGAGTGGTGAAGTTTATTATTGCAGCAGGTAGAGCTTCCTCCTCGTGCCTCGCAGCTTGCTCTATGACCAGCCGAAGACGTAGTCAAGGACGTAGACAAGTATCAGAGAGAGCGGGTACAAAACGTATGCGATGGAAGATGTCCACAGAGGGAATTTCGTGCGGAAGCTGGCGAATAATCCCATCACGACGCAGACGATTAGAATGATCAGAACCTCCGAAGAGAAGTCCCATGTCAAGCCTCTCAGATAAACCAGCGCCAGGAACACGGCCAGGCACAGTGTGTTGTTCATCGTTACTGCACCGTAGATCTGCAGCACACAAAAGAGTTTTCATTCCAAATGTGTGATCGGAAAGAATTACTTGTGGTTTTGTTCAATGTTGAAATGGGCAGCAAATTCGTTAAGATTGGCAAACTGGAGGGTTGAGAATGGACCTCAGAAAATGTCAGTGAGGCAGTCCTCTGTTTTTTCCGGCTAGCAAAAATAAGGGCTGAGACGGCTTCACTGGAGTTTGTAGCCAAAGGCATTGCAATAAAGGATATGAAGAATGAAGGTATGCCGGTAACACTTGAAAAATTGTTTACAGCGTCTACCAAGGGATCGGCGAATGCAGCAGCAATGACAGTTCCCAGAAGCAACAATGATATAGCTTTAACAATGACACAAGTGGGATCATCAATACTCTCAACAGCCTCATCACTTTTGTCAATCAATTGGTCATGCTCTTCTCTTGTCCTCTGTAAATGAAAATGGTGAGCGTGTTATTGTAACTCCTAGTCCCGGCTCCATGACTAAAACAAAATCAATAATGTGTACTTACCGCATGAAAACCACCTATAATTGAATTGGCATCAGTCTGAGGAGCAAGACTCTTTGCAACAACAAGCCACCTTGAGATGCCCCTGATAAACTCATCCAGGTCAATAGTAGAATCACCTGATGTGTCAAAATCGGCCATTACGCTTGCTGCAGCATCTTCCTTGTCCAAATCTATCTCATCAAATTGGATCCCTATGATTAGTGCTGACAGCTCCTGGTGAGTCAAGCAATTGTCTGAATCCAGGTCAATCCTGTGAAACAATCTACAGAAGAATTCCACAAGTTAGATTTGAAAACTCTTAAAAGAATTATGAGAAACAAAGCTGTCCAGAAGATGCTAACTTTTCTATAACAGGTACATTGGGTGAGCCATCATCACAGAGTAGCCGTCCAACGGCTTGCCCGTGTGCATGTCGTAGAATTCCAGATATCACATGTTTATGCTTTGCAAATGCAAGCTTTCTTCTCTGAATCCATGGTTGATAGATCTGAAGCAATTGCAATCCAAAGTTTGAATAGAATTTTAATGACATAATGAAAACATCAACAAATTGGTAAAGTTCTACAAAAGCATTGCATTTATTCAATATTAGACAATGGTGCATTCTAAGAAAATAATCGTTGAAGAAATTAGACCTGATAGAGGCAGTAAGACAACAGCAGTACAATCGAACAGATGAGAGCAACAAGGATTGCCACACGATCAGCACTGGTGGTCTTAAGAATTTTAGGAAACTGTACGATAATAAATGGAATAATGGATATGACCATAATCCTTGCCGCATAGCTAGTTAGAAGATCAGTAGATACTCCGGAACCTGCAAATCAAAGAGAGAAATTCAAAGAACTATTGAAACCTTGCCTAATTTATCGTACCAATAGTTCGGCTATGGTAGATAGGAATCAGCATCTTTTGATTGCAGATGACTTCATAAGAAATGGAAAAATAACTGAAATTCTTCTGCTAGAGAACGCAGAATATGCACAATTGAGAAGCACTAAATTCAACTAGAAAGTGCCTGAGCCAACTTGGTGATTATCAACTGATAAAATTTTAAAGGTCCTTGGGAAGTTCAAATAAGCCACTGGGAGCCAAGCATGAAGTCCGAATGAGCCGTGAACCATTTTAATTAATTTTTAAGTTTTCAACTACTACAAAATGAGTGGCCATTATTTGCTCCAACTTTTGAAATCATGACACAAACATAGGGAATAATTAAGCTTACTCAACAAATCAAGTACTGTTTTCTGATGAAAGAAGCCTATGCATATTGTCAGGATCAAGAGAAATGATTACAAATCAAAATTCTGAAGCTTTATTCAACAAATAAAAGTGCAGTCAAAGTTGACGTAGACAGATATGGAACCATACTTTTTGAACTAATAATAAAATAATTGAAAAGTCAAAGGTGTGCAAATTGCTCAAAATAAAGGAATACTCAACAGCCAATTCACATATCAGATTGCTTAGTTTTCTGGGCAAGTTATTTTCAAATTGTCTACAGTTCGAACAATATCAATAAATAAGGTGCATCCAAATTTGAGAACAATGCCAACAGTGCTCTTAAACAACAAACAGTTTTTCTTGTATTATTGTCTCTAAAACTTTCAACCAAATTTATATTCAAACCTGACAAGCCATGAAAATTAAGGACATTTTACAAATAAGCAACTAATTAGACAGGAGAAGGAAAAATCTACCAAATAGACTGAACTTTTTAGTGTCCTGTGAATCTATGGCTGTTTGATTCTGGTCAAAATCACACTTTCCAACAACGACACAGGAACCCCATAAAACTGTCAAAAGCATTACTGTTGAACCAGCAAGTAAGCCCATTCCAATCAAGACCTGTTCCTGAGCAACCTCTTTGGTTCCAGAAAGTCCAGATACTGCACAAACAAATAGCAAGCATTAGATGTAATTTGCCTGATAGTTACAGAACAAGCACGTCTGTCTTAAACATTGGCAAAAAAAATTAATGGTTTCAATTTTATTCAAAAATCAAAGCTAATAATATGTTAGTAATCAAGGTTCCCTTCAGTCATAGTTTGAATGCAAAAGAAACAAAGTAGATAAGGAATACAATTACCCTTCATTGTAATATTTTTAGGACAGAAGAAATCCACAACTGAAAGCCAAAAGCTTAACCAACAAAAAATTGAAGGTTTCCTAGAACCTTGACCAACCAATTAGATAAAGCAATTTCCTTGGAAGCTTCTTGTCTGAATGCTTTTTCTTATGTGATTAACGAGGATTAAAAACCTTCCACAATCCAAATTTTTAATACTAGTGTGACATAAAAGCAAAGGCAGATCTAAGTGAGGGCCAGTGAGACTTTTCCCCACTAGACTTAATAAAGAATGCATTTCATGTACTAATTTTTGCAAATAGTTCCCATAGACCTAGAAAAATCTAACCACTATTAACCTATTGATGCTAAGAAATTCACCTCACCCTAGCCACCACCCAACTCCACACATTTGCAATACTAACAATACAATCAATACTTGTGGTTCTTCATGCAAGTTTTGTGATAAATTCATGAAAAGAAAGCATGAGAAGCTCTAGAAGCAAAAATGAAGAGAGCTTTTAACAAGAAAGGGTTTGAATAGAAAAACTAGATTGAAATTCATCAGAATTCACGCTATGGATCATTTATTAGCATGATTATCATGGAAGATGGAATAAAGTTTGAACAAAGAATTGAAGCGTGTTCAATTTCAAGACCATTGAAATCTCTTGATTTTGACATTAGCTTACACTTTATGTAAAATGTGTTGACAATAACAAATACATTGTCACAACTTTTACAACAGAAAAAGCAAGATACTGTAAATGCAATGGATTTGGTAACACAAACAAAGAGGCATTCACAGAAAATAAGAGATGATGGATGGGGCAGATCTATAAAAGGAAGTCTCTATTTCTTGCACCAAGCATCAAATTCTTATACATGATATGAAAGAATATACTGAAAGAAGATCAAAACAAGAAGCTCCAGAAATAATAACAAATCTTTAACATTATCATGCTTAATTGCTTATATTGCCATAGGCTTCCAACCTCAAAAGTTAGAACAATCAGTTTACTGAGGTAAATATAGTCAGTTCTTGTTTGTGACATGCTTAGATTTCAGACATTCATTATTTGCTTTTGATTGAGAGAAATTGATTTGTCTAGATGAGTGCTATGCAAGATTTTTATAAATTTCATCATAGAATACTTGATAGAAACTATATGTTTCAAAGGAATACTTTAAAATCCACATATCCTAAATGTCATCTGTGCACATGGGAACCGTGTTTCACTTTCAAATTCAAAACCAAGATAAGAAGAAATGGAACAACGTATAATTGGACATGAAAAGCTGCTAAAAATCCAGAAACTTCAGAAAAAATTCATGGAAAGTCGAAGCGGAAAACCCAAAATCTCATCTAACAAAACAGAAATCAAACAAACTCAAAATCCCAACATCAGAGAAGAAAGAAGAGAAGGACAAGACCACCGAAATCCAAAATTCCAGTAATTCAACGGAAGATCGTATGACCAGCAACAATAAAAGAGACAGAACAAAAAACCGCAAATATACAAACTTGCAACATACCCAAGATGAGAATAGCATCGGGGAGAGCTCCAAGGATGGGGAGGAACAGCCCCCCAACAATCCCAGGCCCGAGGATCTCCAGCAGCATCTCGCTCCCGGTTGACAGGAACTTCGCCGCCGTGTACATGAGGTACCCATACACCACCAGTAGGAACAGATTTCCGAGCAACGTAGTCGTGCAGGGGAGAAACCCGTAGGTCTGCTCGCATTCCTCCGCCGCCGAACCCAGCCGGAGGAAGGAAGGGGTGACGCCATCAGAGATCGACGCATCCGGTGTGACGAGGGATAGCGGACGGCCATACGATGAGATAGGTAGGAGAAGGAGAAGGAGGAGGAAGAGGAGAGGCAGAGAGCGAGGTGGATCCATCGGTGGAGCCGTGGTGGTGGAGAAGATTGGAAGGCGAGAACAGGGGAAGCTGGAATGGCGACTGGGTTTTTAATTTTATATACGATCGGTAAATCTAGAGTCGTGTCGTTTTGCACAGATTTAAATAATTAATTGTAATATTTTAAATGGAAAAAATAATGATATTTACAATTTTTTTCCATTAGATTCAAAACGTCAAAGCCATTACCTGTCCAAAAAAAAAACAATCATATTTACATAAAACTTCAATAAAAGGGTGATTATCAGTTTGTTGAATATTTTTAACCCGAACTCTCTGTAATTGTCACATGAAACAGAGATAATTATGTCAAATCACAAAGACAATAAAAACTGGCTACATCATTCAATGACAATTAAAGAAAGATGTATAATCCAAACCATAATCTGGTAATATTTCGCAAAGTATTTAAAATTAAAAGTTATTATACATAATCCACTGAATTTTTATTGTAATCTATGATGTCAATATTATTCGTTTAAAATTATTATACATCATCGTAATCTCATAAAATATGGTATGAATGATACCTGAAAATTTTCAGAGTAAACACTATGAAGACGCGGAGGACGCTGTGGAAGCCGAAGAAGTGGCATGCACGACGAATTATTAAAATATGCAAGTGTTGACAAGCGAGAACCATGCGATAGATATGGTTTGATGTGTCGGCAGAATAAAGATCGTTTTATTTCTTCATGCCCGCCAGCAACAAAATATCCATCCCCATGTGGATGAGATAAGAATTTAGTAAACCAAGATAGCCAGCTTGCAGATCTGATCCGATTAGAGAAGTCAGACTCTGATTTGTGCAGATGGAAGGAGAAGAAAACATAACAGTTCTTGGTCAGGTTGGATAAGATAAGTTGTAGTGTACTGTTGACATCGGCGGTGTAGACTGCGACATTCCAAGGCATCAAGACCACTTGTATCCTTCAAACTTTATGAATTCAGCCCACGGTTAAAAGCTTCTTTGAAAAGCTTAGGTTGCAACAAAATCTGGTGGCAAGGAAAAAGGAAAAAACAGCAGCCTTCGATCTGCATCAAAGAACTGCACGACCCTACTTAGCTGATGATTCAATTCATCTATGAACAACCACTAAATGCTTGCCATTGTGCTGCCTTTGGATTAAATCTGCCAACAAAGAAGTACATGAGACATTCCATCGTTTCAGCAAATATAAGGCACAAACATCATAAGATTGAACAGAGAGGCTAAAACGGAGGCCAAGATGGTATTCATCTCCTCCCTCAACCAAGCACACTCGGAATCAAATGCACCCCAAAACTGCTTCACACAATATGTACACAACATGTGCTTGCAGAGAACAAGTAGATCTTAGCTTTCTAATCATTAATTTAATAGAGAACAGAGAAATTTAATGATTTAAAACATCTACACGATGCCCAAATCAAGAACCATTTAAATTAAATGTTTTTAGACAAGACCTTGATGTACCAGAGAAAAGGGCATTTATTAAAAATCAGACAATTCTATTGTAACCTGCTTCACTACAGTTGGAAACCATTGAAAAATCAGTTACCCAAATTCACTTTCCATCAGGAACCTTAAATTTCATAATGTCTATTTATAATTTAAAGAGATCGATCTCATTTGGAGGAGCCAACTACAAACTCATCATTATGTGAGATAAGCCTAAAACCTTAATAAACAAATTGGAGGCAAAGAATACTTAGGCCTTGGATGTAAAGATGGCAAAGTTACCTTTATACCCCCTTCACATGATTTGATTGCATTCTATTAGGTTGAAATTTACAATTGACTAATGTTAGTTTGAGCTAAAAGAGTGATCAATGGAGTAATCTGTAAGCACCCTAACTTTGGACATGTATTAGATAGATATTCATAGTTATCTCGATAGTCTAAGACTGCTATCCACACCCATGATCGTGTATCTATGTCATTCATTTGCCATTTGCACACTTGGACCGTCTGAATTAGCTCCAAACAATCTTGACCCTTCGTTTGTGAGGTGTATGATCGACCCCACTATAAGGGTGTGATCATACTCATCTAACCTCGTGATGGAGGTCATTCTCCCTCTGATTGACTGATCCCTCTGTCAGATCGTCAATTGGACCTTGGATCATCTCGGATCAACTTCAAGTGATCCTAGCCATACATTTGTGATGAACGATCTTTCCGTGCATCCGAATGTCAGTTCGACTAGCCTATCCTTAAAAGGATCAACTCCCCTCTGATTGGTTGATTTTTTAGTCGGATCACTAATCAAACTCTCGGATCGCTCTTGATCAACTCCAAATGATCTAGGCCCTCCATTCGTGATGGATCGCTTATTTGACCATCTAGATGTTGATCAGGCCATTCGACCCTTAGAGAAGGGTATTTGTCCTCCTAATTAATTGATTATCAATTAGATCGTCAATCGAACTCCTAGATTGCCTTTGATCAACTCCGAATGATTTTAACCCTTCATTTGAGATTTGGACTTCTCGAGACCATTTGAACCTCAACCAAATCGAATTAGCCAAAATGAAGGTTATTTTTGGATTCAACACATTCGAATTACCCAAGAGAGATATTTTTCAGAATTTTGAATAGGTACCATGTGTTGCCTCCTAGACGTACCACATGTCGCGTCCTGAAGCTGTCATGTCAATAGCTACTATAGAGCATCCCATTAGATCCAAATCCGCTCAACCCTCATCTAAATCTGAATCTCGATCTGAATTCGAATCTAGGTGATATAAAACCACCTAAGGATGCATGCAAGAAGGAAACCACTTCTAATTTGCTGAAATACCACTAGGGTTTTCCAATAGCTCCACCACTGTTGAGCTTTTCCAATGACCTCTTGCATGCTCGTCTACTCAGGAAATTTTCCCGTTTTCACTTCATTTATTTACGTGTTCTTGCTTCTTGCATTTTTGCGTAAGAATTCAGACGATTTATGCAAGACATTGACGACATTTCCATCTTTTTCTTCGTGAATTTCCAATCGAACTTTTACTCAACTTTTCCGCGCTCTTCTGGCCTTTGCATGGCCAATTTTTTGTTGTGCCGAGCTTCAAGAACTTCATCCTAGTGATGTGTCCAATCACACGAGTTGTCGTCCACTCTCTCGGATGCTTGAAATCGTCGGATATCACCATCGTCATCGAAGATGACAACCTCACTCCACCATAAAGTTCACCAATATCCGGCAAACTTTGAATATATTCAGACCATCTGATCTCGCGATAGCAAGATCCGAACCATTTGTTTATTTTCTGTTTTGTTTTCTTTTTTTCGATGGAAAAATCTCCTTCGTCAGATCTAGATTAGACAGACTAAATCCGTCTAATCTCTACGAGTTTAAGTATAAACCTTAGTTGATCCTGACCGTCAGATTCAGATTTGGCGGTCTTGCTGTTCAACTGTGTTGTCGCTCTCTACTGCTAGTGACGTCACGTCGATGTGCTTCGTCGCACCATCGCCGCTTTACTACGCTCCTTCATTGCGAGCTCCATCGCTCCGTTGCAAACTTTGTTGCTCCATCACAAGCTTCTGCTGCCTCTGCCATGAGGTTCGATGCTCCCTCGCTACAGCTCATTGTTGCTCCATCGCGTCGACGCTGCACTTCCTCACGTCACTCACCTAGAAGCCCTAGAGCCTCAGGTCACGATGTTGTAAGTCCACCCGTGCGCTAGAGCACTAGAGGTTGGGCGACGAGAGTGGAGAACGAGATTGTGTACTCTTTGCGAGTTTGCTGGAGGACAATCGCGAGTGTCGGAACAAAGGTCTCCACTGCCGCGATTTGGCGACTCCTTGTGGCCATTGGATCATCCGTACGTGGACGATCTCAACCATCCATGTGTCCCTATTCGCAACAGATACCAGACCAAGTCAATCGGCAGATCCGGATTTGTAGGATCCGAATTTCCACGGTAATCCCACGTATTTACCAGTTTAGTTGGTAAACCATGGGTTAATCTTGCTTTAGATCGTGATTAACTAGTAATAACCGATTAATTAGGCTCAGGTGACTGAATTAGTCGATTAATTTGCCGTTAGGGGTGTTGACGTCATCTTTCCGTTCGGTGATGTCACCTCCCGTCTACTGACATCATCTTCCATTTGTTGACATCAACAAACCATCTACTAACATCATCGGTTAATTTTTTCCAAGTGACTTCTCACAAATTTTAGGCACCCATTTTGGCCATTTCTGAGGTGTCTTTTCTACTGTAATTACGTAAAAATGACATTTTTAACCCTCTAGGGAGGCCCTTTCGTGTACCGCGTGTGTTGCCTCATAGGGGAAATTTCGTGCACTTTGTGGTGAAGTTCTAGGTTGTCGTACCCTCTAAAGAGGCCTCATCTGTTGCTGATGCCTTAGAGGAAGAATGTCACTAAAGTACGTGACATTCCAAGCCACCCTAACCTTTTAGGAGGGTTTGACTTTCAGAAGTCAAACCCCCTCCCCTTTCTAATAGGTTAGGTTTGTGCATAGACCTTTCGTAGGTTTACGCCTTTTGCCTATTTGTCTGCCTTAGGTAGAATCACTTTATAGTCAACCTCAATCATAGTTTAAGATTTTAGTGAACTCAATCAGCTCTGTTGACCCTGATTAAAGTCAACCATTGACTTTGACATTTTGGCATTTCCCTCTTATTTTGACCAAAGACCTTTAGGGTCTTTACATGGGTCTCTTAGACCCATGATTTTTTTGCAAAAAGTCTGGTCCACTTATCATAGTATCTTTAGAAGTTAGGATCACTCATATTCATCTCTTTGAGAAGTTGACTTATCCAAGTGTATAGGGTGTTTCACATCTTCCCTGTCCGTACTCGAGAAACCTACTTAAGTCTCTTAGATCAACTCACGAGAGATTCCAATTTCACACCGCCTAGGTTTTCTTAGTCTTCCTTTGATTAGACTAAGTAGCAACTTCGTTCTTTTCTAATGTAAATAAGTTAGTTCGCATTGTTGAAGAATGTCGTTTGTAGACCTTCCGAGATTTTTTCTCACTTCCATTTTATTTTCCTCGTGAGGGAAGGGGGTGTAAGCGAAATGTAAATTTTTCTTGCACCTTTTTCTTGAAGGGGTTTACACAATCATCACCCAAGATTCAAATGATGCCTTTAAAATAGACAAATTCCAGAGCTCAAGTGCGTGTGACGTCCTTACAAGTGAGAGCTTTGATTAGAATCTAATATGTAATTTGCTCAATGGTGGAGAAAAGAAGTAGATTGTTGAGAGAAAAACTTTATTTTCTTCTTCTTTTTCCCCCCTTTTTACACGATGGTAGGTCTCCCTTTGAATAGACTCAATCCAAACATCAAACTAAAGAAAATAACTAAACAAAGATCTACATGAATGTAGATTGATTCCACCACGTTCATGGGCACAAACACCTTTATAACCACTGTTATACTTCATGTCCCACAAACACACTTTGCACATCCAAAGCTCATGTCATGCAATCCTTAAGCCACATACCAGAATGTCAAAGCCTTTGCGCATTCCACGTCTCCAAATGGCTCCCACCAGTTATGCCCAAACGCTCGTCTATAACGCCCAAGGCTTCCATGCCTACTTGACAAGCGACCAGGCATCCAAGCCACCAACATGATGACACCATGCATGTCCATGTTTAGATCTTCCGCAAGCACCTCCTAGTACTTCACATCCAAAGCAAGCTGCATTCTCCTCCATTACAATGACTCCAAGAGTGACACCACAGCTCGACCACGTATTTGACACCAAGTGACCTTTGAAATTTTCAAATCATCCACCCCCCTCCCTAACAAGGAAGATGAAGCTCCTGTGAAATTCAATGAAATGAAAATGCGAGAAAAAAACTTCTCTATACTCCTGATTATACCACTTGGCACATCGTGGTGATTCACCTTTTTGGCCAACACGAAATGAGAGACGAATTCCACGTCTTGTGGACACCTCCTTCTACTCCAAAATTTGATCATTTAAAAGTTGTGCTTCCAAATTTACCAAAAAATCCCTAATATTTGGCAATTGAACACCAACATCTTCATCTAATAAAGAAGACTCAAATAATTTGAGATGTCCCACATTAACCACAGAATATATTGTCATATATGTTGGAAGTTCCAAACCACAAACATTGTCGCTGACCAATTGCAAAATCTTAAAGACCCATAATGCAAAGGCTTGAACTTGTGAAAAGAACCCTTCAGTCTTCTTTTCCTGAGGTATAACCAAACAAGATCACCTGCTTTGAAATTGGAAGGTTGTTAATGCTTATCATGCTGAGTTTTATACTTCTCCTAAGTCTTCTGCAACTACTCCTTGACTTGAGAATGAACTTTCTGAATATGATTAAAGAAATGATGAGCTTGAATTGCCTCTAATTGTCCTTGTAAATCATCTTTGATTTGGAACTCCAAGTCTAATAGACTAGATGATAGAAAATCTAAGGCACTTTAAAATGATGTCTTCTTCGTAGACTCATGAAGAGCCTTGTTGATGGTAAATTGTATATATGGCAAACTTTCATCCTAGGTCTTAGGATGATGCATGTTATATCCCTTTAGAAGATGAATAATTATTCTATTGACTACTCTGCTTGAGAGATATCCATTAGGCTCCACAATGCGTTCCAAAAGGAACTCAAAAATCTTGGATTTCAATTAGAAATAATCAAAGTTGGAAGACCATAATGAATCCACACATATTGAAAATATAAGTGTGCTGCATCAAATCTCATATTGTCTTACAACATAGAATTAAAATCACCATCTTGGAGAATTTGTCAACAATAATAAAAAGATAATCATTACCTCTACAAGTGGAAGGTAGTCTGCCTACATAGTCTATAACAATGCTTTCCCATGGTCTTGCTAGTATCTAAAGAGGCAAATAAAGACCCAATTTCCTATTATTGGATTTCACTTGACTACATAGAGTGCAACGTCGCACATACTTAGCCACGTTGCCTTGCAACCTCAACTAATAAACATATCTTGATAGATTGTGAACTCCAAAAAGTTCAACAACCTTAGACGTATGAGCTTCCTAAAGTCAATGACCCCACTCACCATCTTGCAAGACACATAGTTGTTGACCCTTCTAAAGAAGACCATCCTCTTGCAAGTAGCCTTTACACTAATGCAATTGGGCATCTTCCTGTAACGATGCAAAATCTAGATCAACTTAATATTTTCATGCATACTCCTCATGTAGAATAGAATGAATAGACATGACACTCGAAAGTGCTCCCACTAGCCAAGATTGAAAATCCACCAACCTATTGTTGTCACCTTGCTTATATTTGATTACTAAATTAAATTGTTGTAGATATGACATCCATTTAAGATGTCACATTTGTTGAAGTTTACTTTGCATCTACAAATATTGCAACGATCGATGATCTATGTGAATAATAGTCTCCTTCTTCAAGAGATAACAACATCAATGCTTGACAGCTAGATACAATGCCAACATTTCTTTGTCATAGATAGGATATTGTTGTTGGGCTCCCTGCAACAACTCAGAATAATAAGCAATGAGTCTCCCATCTTGTAATAAGATGATTCCTATGGTATGGCCACTAGCATCACCCTCCACCTTGAAAGCACACTATAAATTTGGCAAGGTAAGAATAGAGGCATTACATATACACTCCTTCAAGAGCTTAAAGGCGTGTTGTGCTACATGCCCCTAAGAGAATTTGGCACAAAACTTCGTGAAGGTATGAAATGACATGACAATAATAGAGAAATTCTTGATGAACTTTTGCAAATATTGACATACATCCAAAAAACTCCCGATCTCCATGATATTAGTTAGCCTCACCTAATCTTGGATAACTGCCACCTTGGCAGGATCTACTTGTAGAGAACCTTCTCCCACGATAAAGCTCAAATAGAAAATAGTTGTGACCCCCCACTCACACTTTTTGGCGTTGAGCCGAAAAGAGTGGTGGCACAACATCTCTAATACTTATTGAACATGTGAAATATGGTCCTGCCATGAATTACTATAAGTAAGAATGTCGTTAAGATAAACAAGAACAAACCTATCTATAAAAGGTTGTAACACATCATCCATCAGACACATGAACATAGTTGGTGCGTTGTAGAGTCCAAAGGGCATCACCCTTCATTTATATAAGCTTTGGCAAGTTTTGAATGTCGTCTTCCAACAGTCCTCTTCATTTACCTAAACTTGATGATACCCACTCTTTAAATTGAACTTTGTAAAATATTGCACCTCCTTGAGTTGGTCTAAAAGATTATTTATTTGCAACAGTAGATAACGATCTTCGACCGTGATTTTGTTAAGAACCCAAAAATCAATGCACATTCGCCAACTATCATCCTTCTTAGGAATAATCACCACTAGCGATGAACATGATGATGTACTTGGACCAATAATCTTTGAGTCCAACAATTTCTACACCTATGCCTTGATTTCTACATTCTTTAATATAGAATATTGGTACATTGGCAAATTAGGTAAAATCGCCTTCGACAAGAGAGAAATCTTATGAGTAATGGCCTAAGGCAGTAGTTGGTCTCAAAGAGATCCTTAAACTCTTGTACAAAGGTGGTTACTTCTAGTGACGTTGCACCATGCACAAGCCTAACATAGGCCATCTCCTTCCATGGCTCCTATGCTTTCACAAATAGAAGAAAGAAAGCCTTTTGAAGATGAAATACCTACTTCACCTGCATTGTCAACAACACCTCCAAAACATTCTTCAAAGGGGCTTGTTAAGAAATCACAAAAGGAATCACATCCTTATGCAATTGGTATTTTTGAGCCCTCTAGTGAAAATGCTCATCCCTTAACCACAAGTATGGGCTCCCCAACACTAGTTGACAAATACTAAGAGGAACGACATCATAGTCGACCTCATCAATATATTTAGTAGTGATGGCAAAATAGATGTGACATTGCTTTGTAACTTGTTGCCCAACGTCTTGAACAATCCAACCCAATGGATAAGGTTAAGGGTGTGGCATCATTGCCAAACCAAGCTGTTGCACCAAGCCCTCCGAGATAATATTCTTTTGGCTCCCTACATCAATGATGGCATTAACAAGGGTTTGCTTCACTTATACCTACAATGTGAAAAGCTCCTCCATTGTATCTTATGACGAGGTTGTTGCCATCAACGTGAACATCGGATCAACACCCTCCACTAGCTTGACTTCCACCGCTTGTTTGTCAGCATCAACACAAACCACCACCACCACCTTCTTCTCCTTACCTTGCATCCACTTTGGCTTTTTCTCTAGATGCGATTTCCAACAATTAGGCTTGAGATGCCCCTTAGCCCCACATTGATGACACTCCATAGAAGTCTTAGACAACTTCTATGGGTCCTTCTTATCGATGTTAGCTCTTAAGGTGGACGTTGAATGTCTCGCCTCACCCTTTTTCTTCTCCACGAGCCTTGTGGCATTATTTTTCCCAACCATGCTAGAAATTTCTATACAACATTTTCACTCTCCAAGGAAACTCCTAATTACACTACCAATTGATGAAACTCGAACGTGTAGTCCTGTAGTGTCTTCTTGAGGACCAACTCTTCTCTAAATATTCGACAGGATAGAACTTGACGCAAAGCAACTTCTTCAAGTCCTCCCAAGACAAACGAGAGGTTCCCTTAGTAGACACATACTTGTTCCACCATGTTAACGCATGATTAGTTAGCTACACTCTTGCATGTGCGATCTTCTCCCAATAAGCATACAATGCAAAATAGGTCTCCAACCTTACAAGCCAAGCATCCAATTGTTTCGCATCCACTACGCCTACGAAGTCTAAAAGATCTACCTAAGACTCCACTTGAATTGCAGGTGGCGGTAATGGTGTCCTATCCATTCCTTCGATCTAAGGTTGTTTTTCATCCTCCACCAAATTCGACGTAGGCTATCATCTTTCCAAGGCCTCTAGTCAAGTGGACAAACCCCCCAACAATGCACGTATTACTTCTATGAATGCACTAAGAGGCCCCATGACATTGCACTTGAGGTACAACAATTGTGAATCTTCTCTAGGCATCGACATCTCCCTATTGGTCATCTTCGCATGTTGAAAAGTTTCAAGTTGAATGAATGGCTCACCTACTATTCATTGAACAAACTTTGTTTCTACCATACACTAGGAAGAAACCTCGCTTTGAATGATCCATAATTTGCATAGTGGGGAGAAAAAAAGTAGATTGTCGAGAGAAAAACCTTCTTCTCTTCCTTTTTTCCCTCCTTTTACATGATGGTAGGTCTCCCTTTGAATAGACTCAATCTAAACATCAAATAAAAGAAAATAACTAAACAAAGATCCACATTCATGTAGATTGACTCCTCCACATTTTTGGGCACAAACACACTTGTAACTGCCACCATACTTCACATCCCATGAACACACTCTACACATCTGAAACTCATGCCATGCAATCCTCCAGCCATGTACCAGAATGCCAAAGCCTTTGTGCATTCCATGTCTCCAAATGGCTCCCACCAGTTATGCCAACAAATGCTCGTTCGTAATGCCTAAGGCTTCCATGCACACCTCACAAGCGTCCATGTGTTCGAGCTACCAACATGACAACACCATGCATGTCCACATTCAGATCTTCAGCAAGCACCTCCTAGTACTTTACATCCAAAGCAAGCTGCATCATCCTCCATTACAACGACTCCAAGAGCGGCACCACAACTCAACCACATATCTGATGTCGAGCAGCCTCCAGGATTTCCGGATCATGATCATTTTCCACGCCTAGGAGATTCTATCTATTCTTGAATTCTCATGGCCATGTGTATTGGGAGAATCAATTTCAGATTGTAGTGTCAGTGTTTTCAACCGCCAACACTCTATCCTCACCATCAAGAACAGCATTATCCAGCAGTGCACTGCAGCTCTAGCCCAAGACAAGATATTCAAAGACAATAGGTAATACACTAACACAAACTGATCATATTCATTCCCTTAAGTGCTGCAGTATCAATGGAAAATAAATATCACGTCTCACCATTCATGATTCAGCAATCTCTCTTCCTACGTTTCCTGTTGGTTCTGTTCAAATTCAGCTCACCAGGAGGTGCTGAAGAAGGAGATTGGGAAGCTCAGGCAAGTGTACAATAAACCAACAGAATGAAGAAGATGGCCAAGAGCACTGCCACCACCAACATGGAAGCCAGAACTGACAAGGAAGGCGGGATCCAAATTGAATCATGAGAGTATAAGAACTGCAGAAGACAAGAACAAAAGATAGAATTACTTTGTGTTGTTGGATTTCTGTTTACACAGTGATATCTCTTCATCTCCTGCTTTTTTTAAATGGAGGAGGGGCTCATGAACAACTATGATCTGCATTTTTGTTTTTTTAATGTCGGTGATGCTAAAGGCATGCCTTTTGCCTTGTCCTTGTTTTTTTATATGATACTAAAATCCTTTCCCAAAGAAGGAACAGTAAAATAACATCCTATTTCCGTTATATACAACATAACAGATTAGCAGTCATCACCAGAATAAAAAATGCCAGAGTAGCTGATATTGTTTTAGCAAGAATAAGTTTCCTCAAATGGGGGAATTAATGAAAGAATCATGACTCTTTTCTTATACGCTGAGATTTAACTAGAAGAGGAGGTGCATAAGGATCTGGCTCTTTGCCAGCATTGAAATGAATCCTTTCCCAGTCTCAAAATCAAAGGACTAAAAAACCACATTGGGTACCAAAAGCCCATATTCAATTCTTTTGAGCATGGAAAAAGAAAAAACTCATCTTCTTTTACTTTCCTTGCATAAGTTTTTTGAATAAAGGTGTATTAGGAAGGCAAATTAAAGGCCATGGAAAGATATCATTTGTGATCCATAAATCTTCAATCAAGAAATCACATCCATAGCAAATAAGGTCATTGATTGACTCAAAAGAAGGCAATTTTCAACCAGATCTAGATAGGTCCCCATGTGAACAGCTACTTCCATCAAATTTATTCCTTAATTTGGGTGATCAAAAAGATCTCCATCCACAATTAAGAGTCTAGGAACTAGTTAATTAGCAAAGTTAAGCACCAATTTCTAATGAAATACTATAATAATGAAGAGGTAAAGTAGGTTTCACTCTGTGAGTAATGAAAGTATGGATGAAATGACATGAAATAGAGATATTAGGTTTCACCATGGATATAAAGCTTTAAAGTAGAATAAACAAAAGAGGCTTTGTGTTTGACTCTTCAAACTAGGTTAGCAGACCGAATTGCTGGTCTTAAGTTGAAAACTGATGTAAGAATGAAAGAAATTCCTACTCTTAATGGAGTTTGAACTTTCTCAGAATTCAAACTAGAAAGTTCTTTCCAAATCATGTGATTCTAAGATGATTACATGCAATCAAAGATATACCAATGTAACACCAGTGCTCTCAACTTCTGTCTAGTAGCCAATCAACAAGAGATTTCAATTATCAACGGTTGAGAGGTGGAAATAAGGTGGGAAAGAGAGATTAGGGTTTCCATTAGTCAAACAACACATACATAGACAAGTGTAAGGATCCATATAACAACTGGATCCGTTTACCCATTTACACTAACATAACTCTAACACCAACAATTCTGAATACATGATTGAGGGAGGATGACGTTTGTTGTGATTATAAGGCAAGAGCTCATCATCTAGTTATTCCTCTAATAACCAAATATTCAGTTAAATGCCTAATTTATAGTGTTATAAACATGAAATTCACCTTAAGCCTGCCTGGGAGCAGTCCAATGCTATTCTCAAATGAACTCTACATAGGGCCAATCTAGTTTCACAGCAGAATTTGTCTCAGAGACACCCAGGATCAGATCAGCAGCTGTTTTCTTGTACTATTGATGAATCTCAATGCTATTGATGCTAGAAGCATCCAGGTGGAATATCTTTTGAGCTTCAAAAAACTGAATCATCCTTCTGTTCCCAGCAGCATTCCCACCAAATGCTTGGGTCTTGGGCACCATCCCACACACGTAACTCCATTTCTATACCACAGATCCTCTGCCATCTACTGCAGTAGATGAGTAGAACAAAGGAGAATGCAATCTAAACAAAAGCTTGAACTCCCTAAAACCAACTGATAGACTTCAACATAACATGGAGATACTTCTTAAAGCAACAACTATGTCAGATCATACCCCATTCAGGCCTTTTTTAGTGGTAATACCAAATCAAGTCATTGATATGAATTTCAGGATGGAGGCCTTTTGCCTTTAATTGTTTCACTGCAAAATTCAGAATGTGAGATGTCAATAATATTATCATTAGAGGAAAAATGAACAAGCTCAAAAGGTTTACCTATGTGCCTGGATTAACATTCCAAAACTTGCACGCAAGAAAAGGGTGACTTGCACCAGCATGTTAAATCTTATCATTTAAGTAGGTCTGAAACTTTGTGAAATATGAAGCTTCTATTTTCACTGCAAAAATATTGAATATCCCAAGGTGTATGAGAAAACTTTTAACTGTTACTAGATTGTATCAGAAAGTGCAAGCATGCTTTTTAACTCATGTACAAGATCATTGAAACTCTTGTAACCCTCAAAATTCTCTCCGCCCTGTCGCCTCCACCACATTAATTTGTTGAGAAGATCCATCAACACCGCATCCTTTCCATCACCTTCTTTGAGTTTCAGAATGTTCCTGATGCATCTAACTAGGTATTTGACCATTTTTCCTTTCACTTGGCAAATATACTCTATATGTGTATCTTCAGTTTCAAACAATGCATAGGTCAGGTCCGTGAGATTATCAATTAAATTCAGAACAAAAGATGCTCCTAGTGACCACTTAACAATGTCTGCAGCTGCATATGAACCTGTAGGTCCTGTACTATTACTAGCACCAGTATATCTGGAAATCATGCAGTCTATTCTGGTAATTTGGGTGTCCACTAACTCACAAACTTCACCTGTTGCAGCATAATGAAGAAGCACCTCACAACTGTCATCATCAAAATGATTGGGACTAGCAAGGAGAATGCCTACAGGAATTTTTGTAAAGAGCAGATTACTCCATGTGTTTACAGGGTCATTTCTTGATGCTTCACAAGGGGCAAGGTCATTGTCATAAAATTTCGCAATGTTTCCATGAAATTTTTTGAGCCAGAAGTTGATGTTTGAAGCATTGCATCCATCAATATTCATACATAATTTCTCACTACTTGTGGACTCTAATATTTTGAGTTTCTTACTGTGGCTCAAGGAAAACTTACTACGTGCCACTAGCTGATAGCATTGTTGAGATGCATGATTAGCTTTAGCTTGCCCAGGCCAAGCCCTAACCATTTCTTTTATACAATCACTTAGGTGATTTTGACAGGATTGATCAAGTGGGCTTAAAATCAGTGAAAGATACATGATTGCAGCATGACACAGCTCTATACAATTTTCCATTTCAAAATTAACCAGTCTTGAGGAGAAAACAGGTGGAACACATTGTTCAGAGATGTTTCCACAGAAAGCTAAAACTGCAGCAAAATAAAACCAACAAGGGAAACACAACAGCATGGCCCTGCAAAATAATAAGTGGAACTTCGTGTTTGTATCATTTACATGGCAAATAAATAAGCATGCAGATCTAAACAAATGAAAGATCATTAGTACAAGCATACCATGTAGAATTGGAGTCCACCAAGGCTAGTTTTGCTTCTGCATTCCTCTCAGCATGATGCAATAAAGACGTGTTTAAGAGATCATCATTAAGGGCATCTGAAACTCCTACCAAATGAACTAAATCATGGAAGTTCTCATATGAAATGGATCCATTCAAAACACACAAAAGATCGTCATGTTTGTTGTGAAAATAGGCATGGCAAAAAGGAAGCTTCATTCCCATTTCCATTGTCAAGCCCCACCACATAGGCCTGGAAAGCACATCTAAAACTGATGAAACCATTGCAATGAGAAGCTCAAGTATGGAAGCCAAACCCCTGTTGAAATAACAAGGATAAGAACAACGTGCCACAGTAGATATAATGGAAAGCACAGGAACCTGACTGACAGGAGATAACATTTCAAAGATACCAAAAAAAGAACCTTACAAAACAAAGATAAGATTTAAGTTTTGAAATAATGACATTTTAGGTTACAACTTACAATAACATAATAAATGCTAGCTTGAAATATTAGAGTTAATTCTACGAAAAATTTCAAAGTAAAGATGAACGCATTCCAATTCACAGACTACAATTTCTCACGTAAGAAAAACATGAAACTTACGTTAAAAGAAACCAGTTATGCAACAGTGTCCTTGTCTCTATAAATATTGTTGGTGAAGTTACCATGCATATGATTATGAATCGCCAATCCATCCTCTCGTGAAATTCATTTTTCAAGTGTAGATATGGTCTATTCATAGCATCCAATAATATTTTTGAAATGTCGTCCTTCAGAGTAAATGGATTCAGATACCATAAAAGTAACCTGCAGCAAGGACGTCGGAACTCAGAAGTCAGAATTAAGCAAGTGTGAAGAAACAACACAAAGATGACAACCACCAGCGTGGATAGAAATTAGTAGAGTAGAAGAGCTACCAAATTCAGTACCTCAGTGGAAGTTCATGACTACTGATAGAGGTTTCTTCAGATAAAATACAGCTAAGTTCTGATCCAAGCCTTCTTTCATCACCAGATGATAACGATTCTCTTTTCTCGTAGTACAAAGATGACAGGGGAGACAGCTTGTGATACCTAGGTGCAGATCCTGTTGCTCTTAGAACAGCACGCAACAAAGGATGTGAAGAACCTGTGCTAAGAGCAATCAGGCGTGACAACAGTAATGAGAAATAAAACTTATCATAAAAGGATGGGGATAACAACAGCCACAGAAAAACCAAATTCACCATGTTCGTCCAACCTCTCCAACACGTCCAAACAAATCCGAATCAATTTTCCACAGTCTCCACTTCCAATTGAGCTCCCAACCACCAACCATTCCACGCCCTTTCTCTCCCGTCGCGCCTCTCTCACCACCTTGCATTCCACTGAAGATGACAACACAACCACGATGCTTTCCACCAGCCATCTGACATTCTCACTCAACACCTACAAAAACCAACAAAAGAAAATACCAAAGAACTCCAAATTGTCCAGCAACGAACGTCCAAAGAAGAAAACGTCATGAATCCAAAAGGCGACAAAGAAGGGACCTTTAGCGTCATTACCTGTGGGGATTTGAAGCACATGAGTGAGAGAGCGGCGTCGAGTACTCTAGTGCCACAAGAGGAGTGGCTCAAAGAAGCTGCCAGGTGGGAAACAGAGTTTGGTGGCCCTATGAGAGCATCGCCGCCATCGCTGCCGCGGTTGGTGGACGATGCCAGTTCGGCGAGGAGGCGCGCGAGCTCGGTTGCATCGGCCATGATGAGGGCGGGAAAGAACGAGCGAGAACAGGTCTCTTCCTTGCGACGATTCTGAAACATTTTTCCTACAACCCCGGCCGTTTTCTTATTTCAGAAAAGGCCATGATAAATGGACAATTTTAGCACAATATCAACAAACACCTTGAGGAGAGGCGCTTTAATTCATATAATTAATTTGAAAAAAAAAAAATCCTTCATACACCACTTTAACATTAATTAATTTTTAAAAAATTTAAAATCAATTGATTGTGTTAGAAGATATTTTTTATATTTTATCTTATATTTAATACTACAGAAATAAAAAATGTAGATGCTCACATTCAAATGGATGCAAGCATCAGCAACAGACGGTTGAGATTTTGTCATTCCTTCGTCATCACCTTCTCTTTCTCCCATAATTTTTACTTAAGTATATAGCCACCTGCACACATATGAGCTTCTTAATACCATAACACTAGTATTCTAACATTTTGCCTCATTTATGTTAATATGTTCATTAGATCTTTCTACTTTTATAATGTGTTAAAATGCATACATCTAACTCAAAATCACTTAAAATCATGAGTTGGAAGGTTTCTTATATTAATTCATATTATATATTATATTTAGTTTATGTAAAACTATTCCAACAATGCAAATTTGTGCTGGTTAAGTTAATGACCAATACCAACCAATTTATTAGTTCAAGTTGCTTAATTATTTCCCTTAATTTTGGTTCAAGCACATGGCAACAAGCATTTCTTTGCATACTCTACTTAAAGTAAAGGTACGTCAAAACCATTCATTGCAATTTTTTGTTTATGTCCACGTGGTCAAGGTTAGAGTAATCATGGTAAATGTCAACAAAAATAACATTATAAGCTTTTATAAAATTATCTTGATTTTCAATATGAAAATATAGATGTCAATGGGCCGAGCCCGATCGACCTGGCCCATAGAAGCTAAGTCAGTATGGAGCTGCAAGCTAGATCGAGCCCAACCTGTAAAAATAAAAAATGAAAAAACCAAGCCTGGCCCATATAGGCTAGGCTCAGGCCACCCATGGGTCGGTCGGCCTACGGGACGTTTTGTTCAATCTTCTGTCCAAACAAAATTTTGTTTTTTAAAAATTATTTTTAAAAAATAATGAGTTGGCATTTTTTTTCATTTTTTAATTAAACAAGTTATTCCAAACATTGATTTTTAAAATTTTTTTACATAATTTTTTAGATAAATTATTTTAAACATTCAACCATAAAAAAGAGAAACATTCAAACATTAAAACACAAACTTATAAAGTTAAAATAAATTATTTTATTTAATGAAATGGAATTAAAAATACATTATCATTTATACATATTTTTTCAAATACATCAAATATTTTTCCATTTAATTTACATTCAAATAAATAATTTGTCAAATTCTTTTATGAAATCTTCTTATTTTTGTTGAGAACGAATTTAAGCAAACTCTCAATTTTTAACATATATTAAGCATTTCAAAATATCATTTTTAACCTAACTCTTTAGTCATTTAAAATATTTCTATTAATAGAAAATACTTATGCACATGTTATGGGAGAAACTAGAATCATCAATAGATTTTTAGTCATTAAAGATAAAATAGAATATGTATACTTTTAGGATTTTCACCATTCAAATACATTAAATTCCATAAAATTTGGGTATTTTGGATTGTAAATAAGCTTATCTATTGTGAAACCTATAATAAATACCAGTAACATTATAGTATTTAAAAGGATTTCACTACCCTATTTACTTTAATGATTTCTTCATCAAACGTTACGACGATTGTTTTCTTTCAACAAGTTTCGAGACATAACGACGATATCAACCTTTACAGTGAAGTCTGCTACGTCTCGTAGTCTACTGAATAATGTCAATTATCATAACACATATGAAGATACTACATAAGAAAATAGGAATGTGAAAATCTTTCAAATACTGTAAGACCACAGGTAGCTGTAACAAATTCTCACAAAATATCTATGAATCCAAACATCCCCACAATGCAATTCTCTCTTTACAATTCACCGACCGCACGTCACAACAAAGGCCAAGGTTCACATAAAAGTTGAAATATAGCTCAAATATGTAAGAAGGTTGATATGTATCCAAACACCATCACTTCTACAACATCCTTTCCTTCACATAACCTTAGTTTGGTGATGCCTTGGGATCTAACACAAACCCATAAAATTTAGTGAGCTAAAAGTCTAATCATCTGATAATAATAACCAACTCAACAAAATAATTCAATATGCATAAGCAACCGAAATTTTCTAATGTAAGTGTCATAGTAATTGAAGAAAAATCATCACTCTCGAAGAAAACAAAAATTTATCGATTCTCAATGCTACCAAACACGAATAAATAATAACACTTGTATAATTCTTATATAAGTTGTCTCATTTCATCACCTTGCCCTTCTTTAAATCTCTCTCATTCTATATAGCTTATAGGCTACAAACAAGTCTGTAACATAGACCTAGAGGTTACGTATTAGTCTTATGAAAAGGATCAAATATTGTTGTTACTTATAGCATTATGACAAAACCTAGATATTCGACTAGTTTCTCTAATTATACATATAATATCATAGCTTCATCTCTCGTAGACAAGTCTTGATCATAGTCCTATTGCATCTTTCATTACATAACCCTCCCCTCTTTCTTCCATTTCTTCTCAATCCTTCTTTCCCCTTTCATAACTTACGGGGGAAAAGAATGACACCCTTATCCGTTACTTTCCTTCTTCTAAACAAAAGTTACCAGACATTTATACCCAAGGACAACCCTTATATATGATTTGGTATACTGTTTTCATGAATGATATGTCAAAAAAAACTTGACAAACCTTACTGAGACAATGTTGAGATTCTGTTCAGTCGAACGACATACCAAGATTATGGATAGAGTCTACTTGGAACATTTTTGACATGTCATTATTCCATTCGGAATGTTGAAAATGGGAGAAAGTTCTATAGGATAGATTTCAACATGCTGCTCTTTCAAATGGCATACCAAAAATGTAGATAGAGTCTACTTAGGCCAATTTTGATATATCGATCAATTTTTGATATGCTTACCATTCTAAATCCTAGATTTTGATTAATAGTCTGAATATTCTTCCCATCTTAAATTAATTTTTTTCTACATCATCAGTCTTGCTTCACTTTTCGTTTCAAATCAATTATATCACTTCTCTTTTCTTTTTCCATAACATAAGCAACATTTTCTAAATAACTCTTAAATTTTATCACAAGATTAATCTCATAAAAATGCACCTGATATTAAAATTAGTTAATATATACTTCAAATGACATCATTGAAATCACTTATCTGATATGCTTGCCAGGTAATATTTATACATACTTCCTTCCTTATTTTTAGGTTCCTATAAGTTTAAAAATACAAGGACAAACATCACACCACCATCTTTTAAATAGTTCATTGAAAATCTCATTCTCCTATTATCAAAATAACCTAATTGCCACTAAATCATCACTAAATTTCTAGTTCTTATCATTTTTCCTAAACTCTTTGATCTAACTCTAAATTATTGTAGTTAGTATCTATCTATTTATGTATGAATAAATCCATTTATTTCTCAACAATACAATTATTCTACTAAATAAATTACCCACCTTAATGTTGTTCTTCACCTGTTCTTCCTCTTCTTCTCTTCTTCTTTCCATTTTCTCCCTCTCTTTTCTTTCCCCTCTCTCTTTCTTGCGTATGGTTGGGACAATGATCCCCCGATTTACCATCCCCTTGCATGGGAGGGAAAGATGCGGTTATTTACCACCATCCCTTTGCATCTTATTCCGTTTCTCATTTTCTGGGTTAAATGAAATAGAGTACCTTAGAATTTTATTTAACGACTAGAGGTCCAAACAATCACAACTAAGTGCAATCATTATTCCTTTTTTTGACCATTACACTGACTGTATAATTTCTTTTCAAGTTCATAATACTTGAAGATTTCTCAGGAAACAATAGACAAAGTTGCTGTGCAGATAGTCCAAAGTGTATTATTTTCTCAAGACTTTTACATTTGAGGAAACCAACAATTGTTCTGTTACATTTTCCAAGGCTCTGGAATTTTTTGGTCATGATACATGTTGGGAGTACACGAAAGTTTTTTCATGACAGCTACAGAATTCATCTGAAACATGAAATGAGGAAAATTCCTATTGGAATACTTGAACTACCATAGGAGCTATTGTTCTGACTAAGAAAAACAACATTATCACTTGGAGAAGTTCGGAGGATCCTTCTCACCCTTTTTGGTTCCAGACATAGCTGCAGTTGTCGCAGCTGCCACAGCTGCAGCCGTTGCACCTGCCTTTGCACCTCCAGCAGCTTTAATTGCACCAGCAACCTTAGCAAATGCAGCTATTCCACCAGCAAGTATTGCCCTTAATGCAACTGTTGGTTTTACATCCATGTTTTCCCTTCCCAGCCTGCAAACAAACGGACATCTGAAACATCTAAGTCAAGGGGATGTATAATCTCACACGCCAAATATTTATGTAACTATTTATAAATTGTTATCATAGAAAGAGTAAAAAACAGAGCACAGGGACCACAATTGTGTTACAAACCAGGAAAAGTTTTTTGTCTCCTGAATTGAAATGTCGTGTAAGAAATGAGTGGGATAGTTAAGTAAGCATTTTCAAGATAAAGAATGATTAAGAGAATCTCTTTTCAATGATGATTTCTTGAAGAAAGATCACCATCAACAGATACGCCATGTAGGATTAACCTGTGAACATCACCAGTTTCAAATGGTAGTTGGTAAGTGAAGCGAAGGGTAAGTAATGAAAGGCATAAAACCTGCTATCACCTGATTAATAATATTGCTGAGTTGTCTAAAAGTTGCACATGTATACCAACTGGCACATCTTTCAGACCGTTTTAACTAAATTACTATTACTTCTTTGACTCCAATTTAGATATGGCATGAAGTACGATAGAGGAAAAAACATTCAGAGGAAATAATGGAATGGTAGGTAATTCTAGATAAGATCCATTCAACTGAGGATATTAAAATCAAAACCTGATATAGGACTTGAATCAAGGTTCAGCAAATAATCATTAAGATAAAGATGAAAGTGAGGCGATGAGAAAACTACAAATTTTGTTGCCCAACAGAGAAAAGTTTTCATGCACTCAAATCATTTTAGCATTACGCTAAAGGATGATCCCTTTCACTAGCACTACTATAACAAGATGCACCATATCAACATTTATTAATAGGAAAAATTCAGATATTTGTTGAATTCAAAATGTTACAGGAAGATGTCTAAAAGGATGGAAACTGCTGAATAAACAGGGATGATAAACCCATGGAAATTTACCCACATTTGGTATTTCAAGGAATTAACAAATTACTGTTTAGACAGTCATGGAGCTTAGAGCCCATCCTTGGATTGAGTCAAATTGACGTATCTTTTCAAGGGAAAGGGGTTCTTTTCCCCCATTGGGGCTGCAGAGGGATGCTCTTCTGGCCCTAGCTGAGGTTTCCGGTTGGAGCCTTATTGCAACTTAGCAGATGGTCGGTGTACTCTAATGTCATTATCTTCAAAAACTAAAATCCATCCCAAAATCAGAACCAACTGAAAACATAGGATCTGGACCTGGACCTGGACCTGGATAGATTGAAGGCCACAATCAAAAGCTATTTATGTTATCAAGTACCTACGAACCAAAAGGGCATCCATTTGTCACTGCAAGATTTGTCCTAGAGTCATCTCTTGCTTAACTACTTGAAAACCATTACGGCTTATCACCTCTGTGGCTCTGACAAACACCGGCACACACCACAGAGAACAGGAGCCGTCGAGCCTTTACTTACCCACCAATAAAAAAAAATT
The DNA here is from genome assembly GCA_036874045.1 of Cymodocea nodosa. Taxonomy (NCBI): domain Eukaryota; kingdom Viridiplantae; phylum Streptophyta; class Magnoliopsida; order Alismatales; family Cymodoceaceae; genus Cymodocea; species Cymodocea nodosa. Next base: position 22,390,422 of record CM072336.1, read on the forward strand.
ACGGGTCAACCTCCCGTTTATTTCATGTACGAGAAAGGAAACATTCTATTGCATGATTAAGCAATTCCGAAACCAGAAGATATAACCCGAAATTCTGTTTACAAACCACTATTCTGTTTAACCATATCCATATCCATTACAAAATTCTGTTTCCATAGAAATTTCAACATGCCAAAGATATAACCCGACAATTCATCAGAACCACAAAGCAGGTCTTTTGCTAGCACCCAACCAATCGAGAAGGGAAAAGGCAACATAGATCAAAACAACGTACCTATGTTGGAGATGATGCAGGGGAAGTTGCCGACCTTGGCAGATTCGGGCTGGGTTCTCTCCCCTCCGCTCACACGGGAGATCGTCGGCGTCGGAAAACGGGACGAGAGGCGGCAGCGGTGCCGATGGCTTGGAGTTGGAGCAATATATGCTGAAGTTGCATATTTTTCCCCAGAGAATTTGAAATTACATATTCATCCAGTATTGCTCATCAATTTTTCCTTTTATAAAATACCTTATAGATTTCAAACTTTTATTTTGAAGGAGTTCAATCTCGCAATCAAAGAGATAACAAGAAACTTTATAACCATCCTAATGCATAGCTTTGTGTAGGATTGCTTATTTCCTTTGGATAAGAAAAACACACAAAATAGTTGTCAATGGTAGGACTAGAAAAGTTTTCTGGTGGCAACATTATTTTTATTAATATTTTATCTTAAAAATTAAAAATAATTCTATAATTAGATAATCTATGTATAATTATCATGTATTAAATTTTTGTATTAATCTGAATAATATATGTTATTATATATTTACTTAAAAATCAGTAATTAAAATTTAACAGAAAAATGTTAAATTTCAAGACCTTTAGATCATTATCAATATTTATTTAATTTAAGTAAAAATTATATCATATATTTTATAATTATTTATTAATAAAATATATGCTCTTCTATCTATTAAAAAAAAAAAGATGTCACTAAGAAAATTATCTTATATCATCCCAAGGAAATCATGTATATGAAGATGATGATGATGTGCAGGTCTATAAAAGGAGGAGCTTTGTTCAATTTCATAGATTCATTCTTCAGGAATTCTTGCCATTAGTTGAACACTTTTCTGGGGCCAAGTTAGTTAAACTCATGAAATGCTAAACTTGAGAAGCATTTATGAGGAGAATAAAGCAAAGATAAAAGGAAAATGTTTGTGGATAACTATCAACTTTATGACTTTATTGTAGAGTTATTAAATTAGTTGTGGTGTTCGAGAGTGATGATAGCATAGAAATGCTTGATTGATATAAGTGATCTTAATGCTGATTTTACATTCTTGCCCTTTATCAAAACAATCCAACAAGCATTTTTTTATTGGTTTTCCTGTGATTCCCCCCATCTTCATTGGTTTTTCGAAGGCCTTCTCATCCACATTTTTGATTTTCAAACTTGCTTTCTTGTTTTTTCCTAAATAAAGAAAACATTTAGCAATCAAGTGTATTATTTTGAGACCAAGATGAGGAAAATATCAACTTTTAGACCAAGGATTAGTACCTCATGTCTCAATACCATTCCAAAAGGGAATGAGAGATCAAACCAGTTTGTTCTGCAAATCATGCTCTTTCACATCGACCCAACATTTCAAAAGCTGTGGCATACCTCATCAAAAAGAATTTTTAACATGCGTAGGAGATCTACAAGAATCGTGGGAAAACATTAATTTACTGATTTGCATAGAAGAAAAGTCAGATCTAGACATTACGGTAGCATTTCCTGTCTGTACAACACAAGTTTGATAACAACAGAACAATAGTACTGCAGGACTAGTCTCTAATTGCCTTCAATGAGAAAGAAGCGGAAAGTGTTCTATCCAGGACTAGATTTAGCAGGCATGTCTGTGGTTGATGCTTCAAGGAGGTTGAGGTCCCAGACGCCTGCAGGTGAGCCTAGACTACAGCGTGCAGAAGTATGAGTTGCAATGGCATCATTGATTTTCTGGAACTGCAAATGAAGATCACAGGTCAGCTGTCGCCATTGCTTGCTGGGATGAGTTAAGTCAGAATTTTCCCTAGGAGATCTGGTTTAGATCCAATAACATAAACAGTGAGGTTGCAAGGCAATTGAAGTGCAGACTTGGACACACCTTCGCTAAGCCAAATGAGAACTATATAACATTCATTTGAAAAAACAAGAACAAGATATCTTTATTTCGGAGGAGGGGGAAGAGAATGTTAATTGGTTGACATCTTATATATTGGAAGGTTGGGATAACAGATGATTTGGAATGAAATTTACCTTCGGAAGTGTGCACGGGAAGGCCTCCAATAGTCCATCTACACCACGGTAGAATTGGAAATAAGGAAGTACCTTCACATTCAATTTTTTGCACATCGGCTTGTTCTCATCAAAATTAACTTTCATAAACAAAATATCAGAGTTTGCTGCAACTGTCCTACAAAGCTGAGAAAATAGACTCAGGATATGAAGTGCTAGAAAATCCAAGGCATGAAAATATGCAGTAACAAAGAAATTTAAGGTTATTTCATGATTTGAAAGAGAAATTTGGTGCACATTTTTTTTTATTTTTTAACGATGGAAATAAGTTCCCAACTAATTGGTTAGTGCACTAACAGCATATGGATCATCATTATAAAAGATAAATAAATACCAAGTTCCTGCAAGGCATATATACCTGCAAAACAACCTGATGTCTAAGCTAAGAAATCAAGGAAATTCATTACTATGCCAGAATCCAAGCAGGTTCTCTATCATTGCTCTTTTGCAATTATAGCTTAGTCAGGTACTATACCAAAATACAAGCAAATTCTTTATCATTGCTCTTTTGCAATTACAGGTTAGTCAAGTTATTTTGTTCTTGAGTCCCTTATTGTAAAACAAAGATGAGATAACAACTGCCTTATTTTACTCAAGTGCTGCCTCTTCCATCAGGTGCCAAACATTCCAAGGGCAAGTATTTGATTGATCTTGGACTCATTGTACTAGTAACAAGGTATCACTTTCAATAATATATTTACAGCAGTAAGAATTTTGAATCTAAATCAAAACCTACAAAGAAATTGTTTTAATTTTGGGGAAAAAAAATGTTATCAGCAGTAAGTCGCTTAATTGAAAGTAGAATATGTAAACCATGTGAGCCTCGGTCTATTGCCATAATGTAAGTTGACTTGTCTTTCATTTGCAGACTGGCATCAACATTTATTTTAAATTCACTAGCTTGGTGAGAACACAACTCATATCGCTTAATCAAACGGGTAGTAATTAGAACAATAATGTTCTCTAAATGTCTAGAGTATGGTGATGTTTAAAACAAATTAAAAAACTGAAAAAGGATTAGGTTTTCCATTCCTAAAAATGGCATTGTTCCTATGTTTCTAAACCAACTGAGCTCCCAACACAATCTTTTTGTATAAATAGTTGGCACTACTCTAAAGAATGATCCTGAAAAATTATAGACATAACTTCCAAGAAAGTATTATTGTTATCGATTCTGAAGGAAATAGAAAGATCTAAAGCAAAACAAATTGCTAACGTAAAAGGACATCTAGTGAAAATTGTATAAGTCCTCGTCACTAGATTTACAGGGAACACAATTATAATCTAACCAAGGTAATCATTTTGACAATTTTATTTTAGTTGGTAAGATATCACTAGCACGTCACACTTAAATAAGATGATTCAAAGGCTAAGAAAATTTGAAGTTTTAATGAATTTTATGTGTATACCACGAAACAGAGACTTACCTTTGGAAACAATGCTTTGCAAGAGGCACACCATGTTCCATAGAATTCAACAATGACAAGCCTATCTTCGGCCTGATTTAATGCATTTAGAAAATCTTCTGTAGAATGAACATCAATCATATTTGGTGAAGCGTTTCTTTCCCACCATTTTGGACCATTATTTTTGGTTTTGTTTACTGCATGAATCTGAGAAAAGAAAGAAAGAAAAGCGTGTAAGGCTTTAAATCAGGAACAATCTAACACTCTATTACAGAAAAGGATACAAAGGAGTAAGTGATTTTGCCAAGGATGGACCAAGCGCATATAAGCCAACACAAAAAAGATCAAACTCGTGTTGATATATCCCACTCGTCAAGAAATTACTCCTCCAATTCCTCCAAAAGCATCGATCGGAAAAGACGTTGTACTGATCCAGAGAGTGTTTGCATTCCTCGTTAACACATTCCGATGAACGGTTTCTTTCTGCAAACTTATACTTTTGTTTGGATGATCCATTTCTATTTTTTTCCCATCAACTCATTCAAAGTAAAATCCAACCTTTGAGGAATACAAAAGGCAACACTTCAAAAGGGAGCAATCCACGACTCAAATCTAGATCGACACGACCAAGGAAAAACAGACCGTAATACTTGAAGAAAGCAGAAGAAGCCAACGAACCTTAACAGACCCAAATCTCTCCTCCGGAAGACGATCGCTGAAAACGACAGGCTCCACCACCGGCATCGGCTGCAGGAAGCCGGAGGGAGGAGGATGGTAGGGAGGCGTGAGCAGGAACCTGGGGGATCGAGGGAGGCGGACGGAGAAGCGAGTGAACGCAAAACCAGCCATTTGGGTAGGGGTAGAAACCGATCCTGGTCACGGTGGCAACAGCAGGATCAAAACTTTCCCGTCGGCTCCATGTCAACAATCGTCGTCGCTCCGAGAAGTTCGGAGGAGGACAAGTGGACAACGAGTGGGCGAGACCACAAGCTGAAAGCTTGACCTTTCTCCCGGGAGGTAGTTGTAGACCTGTAGCTCAGACGAACTTCATCTGGTTTTTTTTTTTTTTTTTTTGAAAAAAAATAGTTAAACTTAAATTAAACGAAAACCAAAACCATAGGGTGTAGTTTAAAACAAGTATAGATAAAAAAAACAAAAAGAAAAACACATCACATGTCTAAGGTATATTAGAACAAACAAATAAAATAGGATTGATTCCTATGATCCTTATTTTATCTGCTCTTTATTGTTCTGAACTGCTTCAACTGTAGTTTAAAATGTAAGAGCCTGAGAAATGATTTTGAAGCTAATCCTTGAGTTTCTAATTGATCTTTAAAGATGAGAAGATAAAATCATCCTCAAAGTTATATATATATATATATATATATATATTATTTTACCAATGCATATGTTACGTTTTAATATACATTTCTTAGACTTCAAGATGTTTTCCATACGAATATTTTCTATATATTTATTAAAAATATTATTTTCAAGAAATTATTTGAACATATAAAATCATTTACTATTTTAAAATATTATCACAAACAAAAAAAACTCACTAAATGGTAATTATGGGCATTTTTATGTACCTAAAAAGATGTTTGTACACCTAGAAAATGATGAAAAATATTGAAATTTTTTGGATGTTTGTACAACAAATGATTTTTCATCATTTTCTACCATTTTCTCTCGATATATAAGAAAAATTTTCTTTTAGTTTTTGACCTTCTGATATCTGAAATTGATGGAAAATAAAGGAAAAGAAAATATAAATTATCATGGAATATATTAACAACATGTAATTTTGATATAAAAATTATTTATGTCTTTAATAGATGAAAATTAATATTATGAGAGATGTGTGAAATAATAAAGATGTATGAAATGTATTTTATGTTGTAACAATTATCATAAATAACTCTATCTTATATTATCTATAACAAATTTTGTTATTCTATATCTTGTAATAAATATAAAAATATTTAATTTATTAATTTCAACATTTTTATTTTATGAATAAACATATATATTTTATATTCTATGATTTTCTGTCATTTCCTATTTTGTGTATAAACACATGTATTTCAAATTCTATCATTTTCTGTGTCTTTACGTAAACACATTGATTTTTTACTAACTTTCCATTACTTTCTATTATTTTCTTTTTTATCATTTTTTATGATATTTTGTCATTTTTTTGCATCATTTTTTAGTGCACAAACACTCCTTAAAAAGTAATGAAAAGTAATAGAAAAAAAGTGATGAAAATTTCAAAAAACGATAGAAAGAAAAGTGGTAGAAAGTAACAGAAATTCGCTAAAAAATTGTGATATTTTTGCATTGATCGAAAAGTGACAGAAAGTGAAAAAGTAACAAAATGTAATAAAATATGAATGAATAACATAAAAATATTTGTACACATTTAAAGTTTATAGAAAAATTAATAATGTTTACATTCTTGATAATAATACATCATACATTAGGTTCTTTCCATATAGATAATATCATCTCATTATGCATGTTATCAACTATTTGTTTCTTTTATTAAGTTAATGTAGTTGTAGTTACTCTTTCAACTTTTCAATTTGTACCTTCATAAGTTTATGCACCATCAAGATCTTCAAATTCTTCAAATTCATCTTGAAAATCTTCAAGTAAATCTTCTCTATCTACTTCACAAATAAAATTATGCAATAGAAAACATGCATGCACAATTTTCACTTGAGTTTTAAATGAAAATAACATATAACTACGTAGAATTGCAAAATGATGCTTTACAATACCAAATGTACACTTGATCATTATCTTTAATTGTGAATGTCTATAATTGAAATTATTTATGATATTTATAAGAAGTTAAAACATATCATAATTTGATAAATGATATCTAACACCTCTAAATGGATATATAAATTCTAGTCTATTTGGAAAATCAACATTTATTAAGTAGAATTTACCTACATTAAAACACATATTAGTCTAAAGATAATTTTAATTATATTTGAATTAATATAAAATACTTACCGGCTGGAACTTAAAGTTCATTAGGTTAAGAGACTGCATCTTGAAGTACTCTAGCATTAACTGCAAACCCTTCTTATCCAGCAAAAATATAAACAAACTCGATATCAAAATTATAAGCTATCAATACATTTTGTGACAATTCAACATTTCTGCTCCTAAAGGGTGTTGTTTATTCACCATAAATGATTACTTTTATGTATACCATCTATTACACTAATATAATTCTATTAACAAATACAAGAGAAACATTATATAAAATAATATCAATGTTGTAAGAAACAAAAACAAATGGTAAGACTAGTTTACCTTAAAGTATGAAAAGACATTTGCATCATTATAAATTTTGTTTATGTGTTGATGATGAATGTTTAACTAGAAGTTTTCCTCTTAAATCAACTATAACATTTAACATCTCATTGAATATATGATTGACAGTGTAACTTGAATAATGAAATATTTCTCTTGTTATTTCATATCTTTGATTTTGATCAATTATTACCAAAATATAACTAATTTCTCCTCTATAGTAATGTTATTACTATCATGTACTAGTCTTTTCTTTTTCAATAGATCACAAAATTGTAGAAATATAAACTGACTCATATGATATATTTTCTTACAATTATATACCTGATTTGGTAAATTTGGATCTAACAATCTTCTAACATAATTTTACCTTTCTTTACTGTAAATGCAATCAATAATCTTTGAACTAATACTAGAATGACACGTAACTGTATTAAAATAATTTCATATTGATATCATTATCTTTTACTTTTTACTTACTCTTTCATCCTATTATTCTAATAGCATTCTCAACCTATGGGTCTCTTCCTTTAAATTCATTTTCAAAGAATATCACCTATAAAAAAGCATTTTTGTAGCCACTGAATCCTTGTTTTTTGTCTTTTAATCTATTTCCTCTTCAAGAAAAATTCTATTGCGATCACGCTTTAGTTCAATAAGTTTAAGCAGATTCATTAGAGGTCAAAGCTGTATTTCCAAGATCTAACTGTTGAATAAGAAATTCATTCTCTTCCATGGCTTTGTGACGACAGACATTATTATTAGCAATCCGAAGCTTAATTTCTGCTTTTAATTTTTATTTTATTTTATGAGCAAAGTTAACAATAATGTGGTTTCTCATTTCTCTCGTTACTAATTGATTTTGAGATGATCCTTTTTAAACACTTATATTATTAACGTGTAAGTTGCTGGTGACTTCATTTTTTCCTTAAACCTCGGCTCAAAATGTTATTAATCTTAAACACATCTTTTTCCTCTTCCAGCCTATCTCTAAACTTAAAATAAATTCTAATCATTAGTTGGAATTCATTTAAAGAACGGTAGTCTAGAACCTTTTCGCAACATTTTTGGTTGTAAAAAAGAGAGCTACTTTTAATCATCGGATTAAATTCATCAATAAAATTACTAATAAACTTTAAAGATTGGCATAATAATTTTCTTTTCTAGAGTTGGATCTTCACCGTAGCATTAGAGTGGAAAAGAGAATAAATTAATTAAGAAAGCAATTATTTTTAGGGTGTTACCTGTGAGGGTAGATTAAAATACTCCTTTATGAAATGGAGTCACGTATGTAGACCAAAAATATGTAAACAGGTCTTTCAGATCTATTTGGTTCTCTTTCGTTGTTACATATTTTTTTTTATTTTAAAATATTGAAGATCAATAGAAAGAACATTATTTTTAGTTGCTATGTTAAAAATATTAGTTTAATATTCTTAAATATTTTACATCTTACAGAGAATTTTGTCGATATTAGTTTACTAGAAGTAGAATTTAGTAAAAAATGATGCTTCTGATCTCCCAAACCCATAGGAATTACGTAGATAATGCTGAAAAAGATAAAAATAATTAATTTTGTCTAATTTTAGGTTTTGTACAGAACGCTTCCTTTTCTCCCGAGGGTATTATTTATTTGGACTATTTTTGCTTTTCTAAATCGTGATTTTTATACGTGGGGTGTTGTATTTACCTTGTAACGAAAAACAATTGACAATAAATATTATAAAAATTAACAATGGTGGTGGTCATCAGCATATTCTTCCCCCGTAACCGAAACACCTCCCTCCCCATGGTCGCCACCGCCACCAACGGCCATGGACCACCACCACCACCACTCCGCCTCCCATGCCACCGTAAGCCCCACGCTTCCAATCCTTCGTCCCTGCCACCCTTCACCTGCTCTGTTGTTCCTGATCGACCTCTGTTGGCGTTGTTGTTTTCTGTCCATTGCAGAAGTCCACGTCCGGATCTCTGTCCGTGGAGGAGGTGTTGTGTGCCGCATTCATACCCATCGTAGCTTTTGTCGAGGTCATCATCTTCGCCTTCTCCGAGTGCTTCGCTCTCCACCCTTCCCCCTCCTCCCGTAACGCCGCGTCGAGGTCCTTCCTCTGCTTCAGCCGGAAGCCCAGGAGCAAGGGGGGGTTCGACATCCACTGCCTTGCTGCCCTCGCCAAGGGAACCAATTGTGGGTTCGCGTAAAAATCAGGCCTTTTTGGGAATTTTTTTTTCATCCTTTTTTCCTTCATTGGTTTCTCCTGAAATTGCTGTTTTTTTTGGGTCTTCATCCGGTGTTTCGACCTTCTTTTATAGTTTCTGTTAATGAGATTGAGGCGTTGCATGAGCTATACAACAAGCTGAGCAGCTCCATTATCGACGACGGTGTCATCCATAAGGTAATTCAATCGAAACTTTGGCGTTGTTCACAATGTGGATCTGTTCGAATCTGCCAAACGGTATTTTGTCCTCTATAATCTTTCTGGACTACAGACCCTGGAAAATGGGAACAACTTTCAAAGGATAAAATGTTTGTGAGGCTCAGTTTGTTTGTTGTACTGCAGGAAGAACTTCAGCTTGCTTTGTTGAAGACAAATTCGAGGAGGGGGAACCTCTTTCTAGACAGAGTAACTGCTACCTTTGTGTGTTTCTCTAATTCTATTTTCTAGTTCTCATTTTACTTGTCTCTGGTTATACATCCACGATCATGAAAACAATCTTGTGAAACTAACCACCTCACACTACTTCCTTCAAAATAAATGCTTGCATTGTTGTGCTACCCTTTATTTCTGACAGTAAAATAATCGACAATGTTCTGTTAGATTAGATGACCACATTATTTTAATAGAATTAGAATAATTATGATAATTTAATTTGTATTTTGTCCATGCCTCCTAAATATTTCGAAACAAATTCATTCAAGATAGAATGAGAGTTGCTCTGTTTGAGGATAAAATGAAAGAAAGTCATCTTAGATAATATGCTCATGTCCAAGAAGGCCTACAAGTGCAATTATAAACAAGGAACATTTAATATATCAAAGTGAAACTAAAGGGGCTACAGAAAGACCAAAATTACATCCAAAACATACTAAAAAAAATGGAAACAAAAGAAAACTTTCCACACAAAATTTTTGTTTAGAAAATGAAATGGAAAAAATTTCACCTATGGTGGTTCATCTCTTCATACTTGGTCTTAAGTCCAGAGAAGAGGAGGGTTAGTGTTAGGTAGACAACTAGTTTTAAAAACTTGTTAGCTTGTTATGAAGATGAATCTTATAGATAATGTATTGGAATGTAACCCTCTTAGTGATGCATTGTGTTGGACCTTGAGTACAATGAAAAGAAAACAAGAGGGAAGCGTTACATAGCTTGAATGTAACCTTTTTAAGCAAAAGGCACTCCACTGGTGCCTCAATTCAGATGAAAATAAGCAAGGGCTTTCACATCTTAATGGATTGGTGTGGGTAAAAAAGTTAGTTCAAAATACCAAAATTAAGCTAGCAACTTGGAATATAGGAACCTTGACTGATAAAATACGAAATTAGTGAATATAATGATAAGAAGGGAAATTAATATATTATGCTTATAAGAAACTAAATGGGTAGGAGAAAAATATAAGTTAATTGAGGATAGTAGTTTTAAATTGTGGTATATAGGAAAATAAAAGCATAGAAATGGAGTTAGAATACAAGTTGATAAAATTTTAAGAGAAGTAATAATAGAAGATAGAATTATAATGATGAAACTTGTGATAGGAAATGAAATAGTTAATATAATTAGTGCATATGGTCCATAAATAGGTTTAGGAGAAGTTATTAAACCAAAATTTTGGAAAGATTTGGATAGTTTAGTTTATAGCCTAACTGCTAGTGAAAATTTATTTATTAGAGGGGATCTAATGGTCATGTAGGAGAGCAAAATATGAGATATGAAAGAAATCATAATTTGGTAATAGATGTGAAGAGGGAAATTCAATTTTGGACTTTAGGATAGCTTACAACCATTTAGTAGTGACACTTATTTTAGGAAAAGAGAGGAGCATTTAGTTATATTTCGAAGTGATTCGAAAGCTAGTTAAATAGATTTTACTTATTAGAAAATTAGATTAAAGAATGTGTAAAGATTGTAAAGTTATTACAGGAGAACTTAACTACACAGCATAGACTGTTAGTATTAGATGCTACTATTAAAATTAAGAAGAGAAAGACTAAAGTACTTAAGAATCCAAAAATTAGTTGGTAGAATCTAAAAGATGAAAAGAAAATGATATTTAGAGAAGTTATCGAAGAAGGTGTGGAGAGTAGAACAGAATTGTATACTTCTCTAATTAGGGTTGACCACCCAAATAAGTACAGGGCTTAAATGGATCCTCAGATCCATATAAGGTAGGATCCATATAAGAATCCATTGAGAATACATTAACACTTTCCCTCAAGTTGTAAAAGAAAGAATTTGGGAATCAGATGGAGGGGTAAATAAACTTTGAAATGAAATGACTACTTGTATTAAAAAGATTGCTAGGGAAATTTTAAGAGAGTCTTAAGGACAGCTTTGTTAGGTAAAAAAATGTTAGTGGCGGAATGAAGATGTCCAAAAGATAATAAAAGAAAGAAAGAATGCTAGAAAACCTATCATAAATGTAGAAATTAGGAAAATTTTGAAAGGTATAAGCCAACAAAAAGGAATGTTAAGAAAATTATTAATGAAGTTAAAAATCAGTCTTATAAAGAATTATACAATAGTTTAAATACAAAACAAAGAGAAAATAGAATATATAAATTGGTTAAGTTTAGAGGAAGAGAATCTGGAGATTTAAGTCAATTGTATTAAAAATGACATTGGTAGAGTTTTGGTAAAGAAAAATGAAATAAAAGATAGTGTAGGTATTTTAGTAAACTTTTTTATGAATCTACCATAGAAAACTCTTACATGAAAAATTTAGGTAGAAAAAAAAAAAAACTATAGTTATTTTAGAATAATTAGTAGTTTGGAAGTAGACAAAGCCATTAAGAAAATGAAATTTGAGAAAACTATTGAATTAAATGGTATTCTTATTGAAGTGTAGAAGTGTATGATTGAAATAGGAATTAAGTGGTTAACTAAAATTTTTAATATAGTTTTAAAGACAAAGAAGACACCAGATGATTGGAGAAAAATTCTTTAATACCTATTTTCAAGAATGAAAAAGACATATAGAATTGTAATAGTTATCATGATATTAAATTAATGAAGCACACTATGAAATTATGGAAAAAGGTAATTAGGAAAAGACTAAGACATGAAATTAAAATTATAGAAGGTTAATTTGGGTTTATGTTAAGTAGGTCAACAATGGAAGCTATCTATTTACTTAGACAATTAATAGAAATTTTAGAGTTAGAAAAATGATCTTCATATGGTTTTCATTGATTTAGAAGATTACCTAGAAATCTATTCTGGTGGGTTTTAAAAATGAAAGGAATACTAATAGGATATATTGATATTATAAAAGACATGTATGAAAGTGTAGATAGTCATGTTAAAACTATAAGAGGAGAAACTAAATAATTTCTTATAAACAGATTTACATGAAGGGTTCTTCTTAAGTAATTATCTGTTTGTCATGGTTATGAATGAAATAGACAAGGAAATTCAATGAGAAATATCCTAGTGTTTTGATGATAACATAATTTTAGTTGATGAAGTTAAGTCAAGAATTAGTTTTAAATTAGAAATATGAAAAGATATTTTAGAGTCCAAAAGATTTAGATTGAGTAGGTCAAAATTTGAATATATGAAATGTAGATTTAATGAAAATAAGAATAATGATGAAGGTATATACTTAAATGATTATGAGATTCATGAAAGTAATGTTTTTAAATATTTAGAATCTATGATAAGTGGCAATGGTAAAATTATAGAAGATATTATTTATAGGATTAAAGTAGGGTGGATGAAGTGAAGAGATGCTTTTGGAGTGTTGTATAATAGGAGGATATCCTTAGAATTAAAAGAAAAATTCTATAAAATTGTCATTCATTTAGCTATACTTTTTGACTCAGAATGCTAAATTATAAGGCATAAATATATGCAAAAAGTTAGTGTTGCTGAGATATAAATGTTTAGGTTAGATTTTATTAGTAATGAAGTAGGAGTTGCACCTATTGAAGATAACATAAGAGAAAATCTGCTTAGATAGCTTGGTCATATCCTTAGGAGACTAAAAAACTGATTAGTTAGAGAGGAAAATTAATAAATGCAAAAAAAATTAAAGGAAGTAGAGGTAGACTTAATACTACTTGTCAAGGGTTGTAAGAAAAAAATTAAAGTTATGTAATTTAACAGAAAATTTGACAATAAATAGAAATACTTGAAAACAAATGACTCATATGGCCAACTTCACATGGTGGGATTATTAGTTATTGTAGAAGATTACATAGAAAATACTTTTCATGGGTAGAGTAAACTTAGAGAGAGGATTATCTTGCTGACCTCATATTATGTATTTTTTTCTAAATATTTGCAAATATCCCTTATATTCTAGCTAATCACATTAACTTGATCAATATTCTTATTTATAAATTTTTTGATTGTCATATCTAATTAAATTTGGCAAGTGATGTGAAATATTTGTTTGGCTTGATTTTCACTATTTGACAATTTATTGCTGACATGCTAATCTACAGACTTGTAAGTGATTTTATCAGCCTTTCATATTCGTTCTCCCCAGTGGAAAAGGAATCCCTATTGACTTTTTCTTCTACGTGTTATATGTTTGTACACCTTCATTATTGATATTAGGATTATTTGAAGTAACCTTTAAATGGTACTATTTCCAAAACAATGTGACAGAGTTTTCTTTTTCATCTGTCTAACATTGTTTTAGGTATTTGATGTTTTTGATGAGAAGAGAAATGGAATAATTGAATTTGAAGAATTTATTCATGTACTCAGTGTGTTCCACCCACAAGCTCCTGTGGAAGACAAGATTGTTTGTAAGTGTTAGGTTCTTTTTGGATATCCTGATAATAACGGAACCAATATCATTATCATATCCACGGTATATGGTTGATTACTTTGTTTAGTTTTTTTGCAGTCTCATTTAGGATGTATGATTTGCAGCAGACTGGATATATTGAGCGTGAAGAAGTATGTGTCTCATGCTTGTAATTTCCTAGTATTGCAGTGGATTACATTTTTGTAGAAGCAGTGACCATCAATTACTTCCAAAAAAGAAAGAACATCAATATGTAATTTACCAGATAAATTTTTAGATTCTTGATTCATTCATCAATATACAATCTCCAATTAAATCTTCTATGTTAAATATGTTTCTTATCACAGAATCAAGAATTTGGTATTTTTGGGTCTGTGCTTTCGATTTGAATAAAGGAGACAACTTTTAGTTTTTTGTTTTAGTTCTTCCCTAGATATCATCCCCAGCTTGACATGTATGAGCGCTCCATTATCTAATTTTCATGTAAAACAATATTTTGTCTGAAACATAAGAAGAATTTGCTGGTCTTCCTAGGTCAAACAAATGGTACTTGCCATTCTGACTGAGTCAGGATGGAAATTGTCTGACGATTGTCTTGAAGACCTAATTAACAAGGTAAATGCTGTTTCTAATCATACCCGTCTTTTTGTAGTTTCCTGGAATGTGTTCTAATTTCCTTTTCTAATTTTATAGACGTTTGCAGAAGTTGATGTTGATAATGACGGTAAGATTAATGAGGAGGAATGGAGGAATTTTGTTTTTCAGCATCCTTATCTTTTGAGGAATATGACTCTTCCTTATCTAAAGTAGGTATTCAACTTCTATATATGTTTTGTATTGTGCTGCTGGTAATATGATAATTTTGTTACTCATATGTATTGCGCTGTTCCTTTAGAAAGTTGGAATGAATCAGACAGTCTAACTGGACACCCTATACTTGGTTTGTCACTTATTGGGTTTGGACTGAATGGTGTAGAGTACCTGACCTTCAAAAAAAAGAGAGTTGGTTCTTGGTGTGAGTGCTACCAAACATTTTCCATGCACTGATGAGACCTGTTGAACGTAAATATAGCTTACATGAAAAGGCGTATTCTTACTGAATATACCAGAAAAAGGCAATATAGCATAGGGTAAAATGCTGTCATCGTGATAGAATGCGTAATAGAATTCGGGAGTCTGAAACATCTAATTTGTTATGAATCTGCTTCAGAGAGTTGTTGTCTTTACGGTAACACTAAAATAACTCAACTAGATGATTATGCTTAGATGGTGTGAGATATGAGATCATAAATGATGAGCCACAAGTTCATAATCTCCCCTTTTAAAAAAAAGTTCACCATCAAGCAATTCACGTGTGCTTATTATGATCATGAACTCCTGATGAGACCTGCCTGGTCTCCATATATTTTTCTGCAACTGAGATAAAATCATTCCTTCTGTATTTAAGACTCAAAAGTCAAAACTGCACGCATGAGAAACTAACTTGGTCTTGCTTGTGTGTGAATTCAGGGAGATCACAACAGCTTTTCCAAGTTTTGTTTTCAACACGGAGATGGAAGATTGAGATCGATGATAAGCTCACAGAATTCGTTGAAATTGCCATGCCAGGCTGAGCTACGCCAACCTCAGATGCAGAGGACACTAACTTTAGCTTTGCCTTAGCTTTTGGGGTTAAGTTTCATTCCATCCATCTTTGCTTCCCTCCATGCACAGAAATAATCTTCCCATTTGAAGAGAATCCTTCTGTTATACGAGTTTGTGGCTTTGACAACAGAATCATTTGCTTCTTTGTTATTGGCATTCCCACTACAAGGCTTCTTCTTTGAATCATTTGTCGAAGCATTTTGGCTAAGAAAACTTCCTTGTGTCTCTTTCTTCCTAGGAAAGAGCTGGAGGATTCTGAATCCAATGTGCCTTCTGTCGAGAAACAGAAAAAATACATACTTGTATAGTTTTGCCCACGTGTTTGGGTTTTTTTTTCCAACGATTGAATTGGGTTTGTTGCACACACCTATATGAAGGTATTAGTCGTTCTTCTGTTGTTGGATCGCAGCCTTTTAATTTTCCTAAGAGCATTGGACTTAATCTCTATCTTCTCGGTCTGTGGGTGATGCATGTCGCAAATCCTTGATTTTCTACGAGTAGTTATTTCTCTTCAGGGGAAAGGAACAAACCATGGTTCTCAATCAAGTAGTCACTGGATCCAAGACGGTATGCTGATTATTATTGCTCAAGGAATGATAATAATAAACAAAAAATGTTGGAAAGCAACAAGACGGGTGAAAGGGAAGAAGGTAAGAAGGAAGGGACAGAATTGAAATGGAGAAGGAAGAGGCATCCGAGGTCTTGCCACCAAAGACCATTTTCCAACTCATCCACCACAAACAACCCACAGGCCGTATTCCTCAAGCTCCAATCTTTTGTTCCAGAGATCAAATTTTTACTACCAATTCTGAAGCTTCCTTTCGACCCCAAAATCTGATCTGTGGGCCTCATCTCTGCAGCCCACGGAAAGAAAAGCCAGGTTGCCATCACAATGTTCGTTGTCTTCTTCTCCGCCTCCGTCGTCATCTCCTTGGCTTCGTCTTCTTCGTCACCGGGCGGCTACCACAGCGCTGTCACGTCACATCACCCCCATGCTGCTTGCCATCAATTTCACCATGGCCTATGGGAGGTTGGTTGAGTTGGGCTATACTCTGCTTTCAATTTGCTATGCTCTACTAAAACGGTGGTCTTCTCTTGGTTGTTGGAGTTGGTGTTTTCGTTCCATATTAAACACAAGCACCGCGTCTAGGAGTTTCTCTGTGACCACTGGAAAAGAACCACTGAACAAACGAGAACTGCAAAATGCCTTCTCCATTTTTTCTTGTTTTTTGTTATGAGAGGTTCTTGTATGTACCATGTCAAATGAAGACTACAGACCTACAGTATTTGTGCACGTTAGCCTTTTTCTGGATTCTTTTTTATAAGGTGCCATAAGTTTTACTGTTTTTGTCCTTCCAAAGTAAAGGCTCCCATCAATCCAGTAAAATTCTTTAATATTATTACACAAAAATGAATATTTGTCATTCTTAAATATTAAGAATTCACCAACCTTATCACTGATTCACATTTAATTGCATGGGTTGTCATAATATGTCAAATCTCAAGATAAAATAATTGAAACTCTTTTCCTTTAAATTCATTAACTTCTTTACTTTCCTTTAATTTATCTTGAAGATTTTTTAAGTAAATCATTTTTATTTATTCTACAAATGAAATTATGAAGTAAAAAAATAAGCTAACACAATTTTTATTTGAGTTTTAAAAGAAAGTGACACGTAACCTTATAATATTATAAATTGATGTTTCACAATTTTAAATGATCATTTGATGACTATTTTCAATTATGAATGTTTGTAATTGAAATTTTTTATTATATTGATAGGAAGTCAATTAACATTGTAGTCATTAACATGTTATCAAACTCCTCGAAATGGATAAATATGTTCTAATTGATTTGAAAAATCAACGTCAACAAGTAAAACTTTTTTATATGTAATAGATATAAAATACTATTGAAGATATATTTCATCAAATAATTAGTAAAAAATATTAATATATCAGAACATACCTAGTGAAACAGCAAATGGATTACATCGTATCATGACATTTTGAAGAATTTGTGCATCAATAATTGATTTTTCTTACTTACTAAAGACATAAATAACCTTCATGTCAAAATTACAAGTTGTTAAACACATTTTATGATAATTCACCTTTTCTATTTCTAAACTTTACACTTTTTTCTTCATAAATGCTTGCTTTTACATGTGTGTTGTTGTTAGCACCAATCCAAGATGGAGTACTTTCATGAGACTTTGTTAGAAGTATACGGTTCAATTTCCAAATTACATTTAATATTTCATTGAAGTAGGTATTAATAGTCTAAGCAAATTGAAGAAAATATTCCCTTGTTACTCTATATCATTGATTATGTCCATCTATAACTAAGAATATGACAAGTTTCTCTTCTATAGACATGTCTTGACTATCTTCTATTATACTTTTATTTTTTAATAATGTAACAAATTAAATGAATATATTTTGACTCATTCGATATATTTCCTTATAGTTATACAATTAGTTTGACAAATTTGAATCTAATAATCATTTAATATATTGTTAACCTTTCCTACTATATATTCTAGTAGATGCTATTGATAAATCAGAACTTATAAGATAACAAAGAAAATGTCATGTACCTAAAACCACCTTGCACATTTTCTGGGTACATTCTTCCTCCTCTTCTACAAGCAACATGAAGATATTCACTGCAATGTCCATTAGAATTAGTAAAAAGTTAGCCAGCATAAGTGTTGATAATAACATTAAAATTAATAGTAATAAAGTAAAGATTGTATAACATAACAAATAACACATAATATACAATAACAATAAGTTCAACACATAACACAACAAATTCATCATATTATACAAGTTCAACACATGACAATAATAAGTTCATCACATAACACAACAAGTTCAACACATATCACAACACATAAAAAGACATGCATAACATGTGATGAGTTTAAAACTACATTTTTCATATATTGTACTTCAATTATCCAAGTCTATGCTCATGTGGCATTCTCATAAAGTTAACTCTTCTTATTTCATTTTGTAGTAAGTCCACTCTCAAGTATTTTTCCTCCTCCGTAAGCCTTGGAAATTCAAACAACAATTTCATATAATCATTATCTTCAATTTCTATAACTTCTCTTCTCTTTGGTATTTTTGCAATTTCTTTTTGTACTTAAACAATTTCTCTTTGTACTTCAACATTTTCTCTCTGTATTTGAACATTTTTTTTTTTGTACATATATAATCTTATTCATAACTTCTAATCTTTCTATTGTACCTCCTTCTTTTGAAGTGTTGTACCTATTTCTTTCATTGTTTGTTGGGACTTTGCATGAAGATGAATTTGCTTGTCTTTTTTCATTATTTTTTGTTGCTGCACTAAGGGAGAATGTTGTGTTTCTAAATTTATGTCATAAGACATCTAATCTTACATTTCAAATGTCATTTGAGAAAATGTCCTTGAAATATTGTTGGGATGGTCAAAATCATTCAAAATTAGTCCATCTTTGAATTGAAGAGGTTTTACGCTACCATATCAATACTACTCTCAAAAATAAGTTGTAGTTGATTGTATATGAGGCACCCCTTCCATCTACAAGACTTTTTGGGTGTAGAAAAAAAAGAATAGAGTTAAAATTATAAATATAATGATACAAATTAACATATAGATATATAAGCTACCAACCTAAACAAATTCATTCTATACTTAAAGGTAAATATTTGTATAGCCATTAACATAGTTTCAACCCCAACTACTTTGATTCATAATTTTTATATATTTCTTGTATATTTTTTACATATCTTCATGTGATTATCAACATGTTTCTTTTCTAATTTCATTCTCATTTTTTTGTTATACTCATTTACCACAAACTACCAAGTATTAATCTAATTTTACCATTGAGTGTTTTCACATTTAAATTTAATATCAATTCATCAACCTTTGCAGTCTAAGAGAAATAACTTCATGTAGATTTCTTGTCACTTGAGGTATCCATATCTCCTATATATGAAGATTTTCCATTGCTTAAATGTAAGGATTAATACTAGATATTTCCAACTAGTGAAAAATTTAAGAATGCAACTAGTAATACTCATGTATATTGACATGAATGAATATTGCCTAAAAAAAACCTTTATATAAATAAAAGTCTTCTAAATATTCACCAAACTTCAAAAACTACTTGATAAAAAAAAAATACTAAAAAAACTATTGGAATATCATTAGTAACATGAAGATGAAGAACTTGTCCAATACAGAATACAAGATGTTTAGTCTGGATCCAAAACACCAACCTTCTTACTAGAGCCAAAACATAAAGATGAATGGGAACAAACATGAATTAAAACACCTATTTTAGAGTGTTCATATGTGTCAAAACATAACAACAATACTACAAGATTAGAACAATTTTTTTTTAAAAAATTAATTAATTTATTTTTATCATTATTAAATCTTGCTACCGAATAGTTTGATCAAATTGATCGATGACTATCGAATAGTTTGATTAAACGTCTGGTAACACATGATTTTTTTACTTTAATTAATTTATTTTTATCATTATTAAATCCTACCACTAGGTAGTTTGATCAAATTGACTAGTGACTATCAGATAGTATGATTAAACGTTCGATGACACAAGTTTTTTTTTTAAAATTACTTAATTTATTTTTATCATTATTAAATTCCACCATCAGATAGTTTGATTAAATGTCTGGTGACATAGTTTTTTTAAAAATTTAATTAATTTATTTTTATCATTATTAAATTCTACCACTAAATAGTTTGGTCAGACTGATTAGTGACCATTGGATAGTTTGATTAAAGTCCAATGAAACACATTTTTTTTTTAGAATGTTGGATCAATATAATTTTTATAATTGAATGCACAAAATTAGGTTAATTGAAAAGATCATCATTCCACATTCAAATAGTAATCCTTACAATTGAATGCTGTCTATATATGTGGATTTATGCATGAAAGCAAGTTAACTGATGGGTATATTCAAAATAGAAATTACTGAAGGCTAAAACATGCAATTTAATGTTAATTTGCCCATGCAAATATAACAGTTAGGATATCTTCTTAACATAGAAAATGACATGAACTGCAATGCTTGGTGATGGAAAAATTGAGTGCTTCATCATGACAACCTACAATGCATATCGAACAACGTTGTGTATCAAAATATGGTAACCTACAAAGCAAGATTTGTATATTGATCAAACTAAGTGTATTGAAATTTATGTTTTTAATCAAACAACTTAGTATTCCATCGTAAGAGTAAGAATGGAGGCATAGGTCTCATCTATTATAAATCAAAAGATCAATAGGCTAATTTGTTTACCCAACCAATTCCAATTAGCAGAATAAAATGGTTAAGAAGAAAATTTGGAATTTGTAGCTCTCACTTTAAGCAAATGAAGTACATTAGAGAGGTGTTTAAGGAGTCACCCCCTTAATTACATGTAATGGTTCCTTTATTCAAATACAACGTTATTATAAATCCTATTTTGGCTAGTGAATTAGAGAAGAATATTTTTCAAAAGATTATAGAGTTCTTATTATTACTTTAACTTTCTTGTTTTAAATTTTCCAACATTACCCACTACAATTTTGATGCTTATGAATCTAAACCATAGTTAGAGAAAGGTGTGCAACATCTCCTCCTCTTTCCCCTCTCTTCTTTAGTTTAAGAAATGAGGGCTGCTGAGTAACTGATGCAAGTGGAAGCTAATATGCAACTTAACTAGTCGCGCGCACACACACACAAGAAGAATACAAGAGATCAAGGTGGAACATAAATTTTACGTGATTCAACAACTACCTATTTCCACGAGTGGCAAAGATCTCATTGTTGCTCTTTCAACTCCTTACAACTTAGTTCAACGGTGATACACATTCATAGTGTATCCTTACACATATGCACAACACTACATACAAGATTACACATGCCCTTTTATACATGCATATTAAGGCATAAGGACATTATAGTAAATACACAAACAACATTAAAATACATCAACTAGCCAAACATTGGTTAGTTGAACACTTAACCTTCCAAGTAGCTAGAGTGTCATTCTGCATCTTCAATCACTTAAGTAATAACTTATTATCCATCTTAGCTACTTAGCCCTTAACTAGTCGAATTTTTGGTCTTTAGCTTCCATCATCTTCATGTGAGAACTTACTCCTCCATGTGATCAGAACTCAAATAGTTATCAATAACCGTCCGAATCTCCTACCTAACTTATTGACTCTTGGAGAGTTAAGATGCTACGACTCCACAACTATGACCAACCTACGATAGTAACTTGCCAACCCTCGAAATGTTATCTCCATAACTTGTTGAGCTTTACAACCTTTCCAACACTAATAAACCATCTTCGTTACAAGCTTCTTGAGTTATCCTATGTCCTTCCACCGAACACTTAACTCTATAACTCATTGTGTTATCAAGTAACTCACCGACTACACCTTTAAGCTTCAATAATGATCGATCTACTATCCCTTTTAGTAATGTCTTTTCTTTTAGCAATCACTATAAACTTAGTTTGATCTCAACATTATAGTTGGATTACAATCCAACTATCCTTTAACAAGGAAGTCTCCACACAACCCTAACAAGGGCATGACGTGATGATGTTTTTATAGGGAAGAAAAGAGTTAGAAGAATTTGTACCGTAAGATCCAATAAAGGCCATGGGGAAAGTGAGTAGCAAAGATCAAAGATCCATTAAAGGGTGTTTGGCTTAACACTTTTAACACTATTGAGGAGGTTAGAGTCTAGCTTGGTGTTTAGAATAAAAAAATGAATAATATTAGAGTTTAATGAATGGTCTATGGTATTTTATTTAGCTTAAAAGATAAGAATTAATCCATTATATTATATTTACTCAAATTTGAGGCTAAATTGAAGAATATGCACAATTTGAAGGAATTAGTATTAATTAAGTCTCATTTTAGAATTATTGTAAAATTTCCTTAATACATATTATTAAATGTTGTTTACACCTGTGTAGTATTTATATAAATTATTCTATTATATTATTGAACTATAGGACTGAATGAGTTTATCGAAGTTGTTCCATTGAGTTAGTAGTTAACTTAATAGAGTTAGTCTATTGAGTTATGTTAATTCCATAGATCAATTATTATTTAATGTGTGATTATGAGCAGTTACAAGAATTGCATCGAAAACTCACGTTGTATGATTCATGCCCATGATTTTTATCGTAGAAGGAAGAAACAATTTCAACCATTGATGTACATCAAAGAAGAATCTAGCTAGTCATTTTGGTGCCATTAGTTGTTATTGAAAAGAAATATAAAAGGATTGAAAGAAATTGAGGAAAAAGGGAGGGGGAAGGAGCACTTATTGTAGAGAGTGTTAGATGTTCCTTGAGATATTTTCCTTCCACTGTCACCCACCATTCATTAGAGGTCTGTAAAGATAATTTTTAGAGTTGGGTCAATTTTGATCAAATCATGGTGACTAACAACCATTACGAAAGAGTGATCACATCATAGAAAGAAAATGTTTATTCACCAAGTATCGATTCATTTCTCAGAAGATTATTAAAGTTTCTAGCATTGGTGTTGGGTTGATGTTGATTTGTTGAAGAGGAGATCATCTTATAAAGGCCTAGGTTCACAATCCAATAGGAAAAGGAGCGCTTAACAGTAAGTGATTAAATTTTTAGTGATGTAACCACATTGCATGTAGTGTTGGAGATTTCTAATTGTTAGTAGAGAGAAAATTTATTCACCTATTGTCCACCTTAAGGAATATTAACATTTATGTTTACATCCATGTATTTATTATATTTTGTGTTTGTATCCTTTATGTTGGTATTGTTTGTTGGTACTTGTTGAATGCTGTGTATTTATGTTATTTCAATTTAGTATGAAATCATAAGACTTTATTTTGAAACTAGTTAGTTTAAATCTTTGAAGTTGAGACTTGACTATTTGCTATTTGAATTCATGTGGATGCTAAATCTATTCGTTGTTAAATATGATATAAGTAGCAATCAGAGAGTGTAAAAGTGTTGTTTGCATTCTCTAGGATCGTCTAATGGATAACCAAGTTCAAGTGTAGACAACTATAGTGAGAGTGAGTCACTGATCTGTTCGTTGAATTATCTGTAACTTAACGAGAGTAGTCCATTGAGTTACCTGTTAATTAGTTCATTAAGTTAAGCAATAACTCAACATGGTAAGAAATTGTGTTAGTAAAACACTACGCCAATTTTAAAGCACCCTAGAATTTGATTCTACTCACTTCCTATGGTTTGATATGTTCTTACACACTTATTACAATTGATGTTGTACACTTGCAATTAATTAAATAAATAGATTTAAATCTTGTTTAGGAATTACTTTTTTTTTAGAAAAACTAGTTTAAGTTGACAAGACACTTGACACCTTCAACACCATTGACAAAGCTACTTGTGCCTACGACAAAGACCTTTGAGTTTGGCTTAATACCTTTAACACTATCGAAGAGGCTACCTGTACCTATAAGAATGAGCTTAGTATCTAAGGAGGTTGTCTATGCCTACAACGAAGAGGCATGTAGGATCAGAGGTAAGAAGGTGAATTTGTGACCTGTTAAGAGAGGGTTGTGAGAGAGAGAGCAAGCGAGCTTCATGTTAGGTTTGTGTGAGAGGAGAAAATTTGGTGATTTTAAGGGTGTGATGGTTGAAAATGAATTCCAACCCTTTATTTCTTGATTGAAAATAGATTCTATTCATTTCCATCTATTTCTATCTATACAAATAGGTAGAATCTAGAAATTCATTTCCAACAAAATTAATTCTACTAGATTCCACCTATACAAACCCTCCTTAAAGGTTTTTTAGTGTGATGGTGGAGGTGAATTCACCTCAAATGCCTTTAAACACCTTTAATTACTATGCGATCTTTATGTTTTGTTTTTCGAGTGTCTTGTCCACACACTCTAGAACAAAATAGGAGAGCTAAGTAGAAACACAAGATCATTACCAAGATTGGATTATGTTTGATGTATTAGGCTGGTTTACTTAAAAGTTTTTGGTATGATTGTTTTACTACTATAGTGTTCTTAATGAACATGTTGCTTACCTGTGTTGTTAAAGGTGATCAAGGTATGTTTCCTTACTATGAGGTGTATTACAGTCACCCTAGGTGTGAGATTCTTAAAACCTTTGGTTGTTTTTGTTTTCCTACGCTTAAGTCTTGTTTCCCTAACAAGCTTAGCCTTAAATTAAGGCCATGTGTATTTATTAGTTATGATAACAAATGTAAGGGGTACAAGTGCCTTGACCATGGTAACAATCACATCTATTTATCTAGACATGGAAATTTTGATGAATTTAAATTTCCTTATTTGTGTGGTAGGGAGTTCTACCTAAGAGAAAAGTCGTAATCAACTGAATGGTGTGAAGGTAGATTGAGTAGCTTTCATTGTGAAGAGCTACCTTGCAATCAATTTCACTACAATAGACCTGCAAGTATAATTATAGGTGGTGAAGAGTGTTAGGATGAATGTACTTGTTTGAGTTTTCTCAACACTACACTAGAAAAACTTAGATTTGTTACTTCTATTTTTTACTTAGTTAATTTATCTTTATACTTATTCTTTCTTTTAGAAGTAAACAAACAACCTTTAATACAATTTAGATATTAATTCCAATTTGTACTTTAATTGCAAGTGCATAGTGTCTATTGTATCAGTGTGCAAGTATAGGTCGATCCCACAGGAAATTGCTGACGAATTTAAGAAATGTTTGATTGTGAACAATTCAAATATATATTCAATAAGCACTCCGTAGAGTTAACTTACATTTAACTCAACAGACTAAGTTCGTTGAGTTATGACTAACTCAACAGACTATCTTCGTGGATTTAAGTTAACTCCACGAGCCTGTCTCTTCTTTATAATACTGCTATTTACAAAGGAATTCGGCCAACCATTAGGCGATTCCACAGATTGTAAATAACATCAATTAAGTTTTTTAATGCTAGTTAACATTGGATTTATCATTAAGCAATACTAACATTCAGATGATTCAAACAGTAACCATTAAAATCTTTAAATTTTTTTGTACGAACCAATTTCAATAAAATGTAAAATTAAAACTAACATAAAACAATCATAAAATTGATACAGATAACATTAATCACGATACAACACAAACAATACAACACTCAAATACAACATACAAACAAAGATAAATTATTTTTGGTATTTTTGTTTTGATGTGAACATGGAAATGGGCGAAAGGTGAAATGTAAAGTAATCTCACTTGACAGTAAATACTTCTGACACTACTTGCAACGCGATTACACCACTGAAAATTAAACCACTTACAATTCTGTCTCCTCTCCCTATAGAATCGCGAGTCTAGAATTGCAAGATGATCTCCTCTTCAGCATATAGGCATCAACCTAAAGCCAAGGCTAAAAGCTTTACGATCTCCTGAAATATGAGTCGGCGCTTGGTGAAAATGTCTTCCCTTCCCGCGACGCGATCACTCCTTACAGTAGTTGTCAAGCACTATGTTTGGCTCGGAATCGACCCGACATCAAGAAAGTATTCTCACAGACCTCCGATGATTGGTGATTATGGTGGTGATACAATGGTTGGTGTGATACTTCGGAGAATCGCTGATACTGTCTGTAGAAAGCTCGGTGCTCCTCCTCTGTATACACTATCGTCCATCGATCACACTTTCTTCTTTTTTTCTTCTTTTCTTTTATATTTCTTCAATAGTAACTGCTTCTACTTGAATGATCAGTTGGATTTCCTTCTTTTAGTTCAACGGCGATGCTTCCTTCTCCATGCGTAATTGAATTCCTGTGTGATACGTGCAAACGTGGTTTTTCCTTCCAACTATCTGTTCCTGCAACCGCTACAGTGGCATTTTAGAAAATAACTATAAAATATATGTAATAGAGAAATAAGCCGCTAACCTAACGCGTTACCTTAGTGTATATTCATGTAACTCAACGCGTGCAGTTATGCTAACTTAACGAGTTAAACATGTGCATCTCATGTGATATTCTAAAGCATTTAAATTCAACACGTGCATAAAATACATGCAATAAAGAAATAAACCGCTAACATAACGCATTACCTTAGTATATATTCATGTAACTCAACGCGTACAGTTATGCTAACTTAATGAGTTATAACTTAAGTAAATCTACCAGCTCTCGACACGTGTCAGCAGCAGTTTAAACATAAAATAACATTTCGAAGAGTTACAGGTATAACTATCCGATGCTTAGATGCATTTTCGGATACTTAAGAATTTCACAACTTGTAACTTACCGACAGTTCATAAATGTACTAAATTAACATTAATTCCCTAAAATTAAGCAGATTTTTCAATTAAATCATATAACAGTGCAATTATAACATAATGGCTTAATTCTCATATGATAAGCTAAATATTATGCAATTAACCATCATTTAACCGTTAATAATATGCACTTTTTCATTCTAAATAGTACTATACTTGCATCTCTTGTTGAAGTGATTTGTAAGGGTGACGATATTAAGTCCAATATCATCTTTCCCTCCTTTGATGAAGGTACACTTGAGAGTAATTTCAATGAGTCTAGTATTAATGATAATTCCTTTGGTAGTATCAATATTATTGTTTCTAATAGTTCTCTCAATCAAGTTGAAAATAATTGATGAAATGGAGATGTTAATTCTAATCAAGGAGATCAGAACAATGCTAATGAACCTATGTTTGGTTGAACTAGATCTAGGTTTGGAATTGTGAAACCTAATCCCTAGTAGACTCTTAGTTGTGATATTAGCTCTATTCCTACATGCCTAGCTTTATTAAAGCTACTTTTAGTCATGAGGGGTGGTATAAAGTTATGCAAGAGGAAATTCAAACTCTCCATGATAATTATACTTGGTCTCTTGTTCCTCCTACAAATAAAATGAATGTTATTAACTCTAAGTGGGTTTTCAAAACTAAGCTCATTGCTAATGGAAAACTTGAGAGATTAAAGGTGAGGTTAGTTGCCAATGGTTTTCATCAAACTAAAGGTGTTGATTTCTTTGAGACCTTCTCCTTGGTTGTTAAACCCACAACCATTAGAACAATACTTTCTATTTCTACCATTTGTGGTTGGATAACTTTGACAACTTGATATAAAAAATGTATTTCTTCACGAAGATTTCCTTGAAGATGTTTATATTACCCAACCTCTTGGATTTGAAGATCCAACTCATCAACATTGTGTTTGTAAACTTCATAAGGCCTTATATTAAACAAACCCTTTAGGCATAGTATTTACGCATTAGTCCACTCTTAATATTCATGGATTTTGTGATGCCGATCGGGGCACTTGCCAAAATGTTTGGTCACTCCATTAATGGGTTGTGTGTTTTTGTAGGTGGGAATCTCATTGCACGGAGTGCCAAGAAGCAACATGGTGTGTCTTACAACTCAATTGAATCTGAGTATTGTGTTATAATTGATGTTGTTGTTGAATTGATTAGGTGACCCATCTCTTTTAGAAACTACAACTCAATTGTTATGTGACAATAGAGGCGCTGTCTACCTCTCACAAAGCCTAGTTCAACATACCAAGGTAAAGTATATCTCATTGGATTATCACTTTGTTTGTAAACATGCCATGGCCAAGGTTCTCATCCCTTGTTATGTTGGAACATTTTTCAATATTGCTGACTTACGTGAGGTTTGTGTATTTGGAATTTTGTATGAATTTGAACATTATGAACGTGAGGTTTGTGTATTCAAAATTTTTTTATATATACTTTAATTATTGATAAATGATATATGAACATTTAATAATATAATTATATAACATGTTAATTGATTAATGTAATAAATTTAGTAATTAATTACTTAAATAATTTAATTAATTAAAAATAATTATATTACATTATTATCATACATAAATATAAAATTCTAATTTTATTAAATTCCATACCATACATAAATACTTGAATTTTAGTTTTCATCGAATTCCTAAATATGTATAAATATTTGTATTTTAAATTCTATTTTTATTTAATTCTTTAAAATTTTAATTCTATTAAAAACCTAATTCTACAAAATTTTAATTCTATGTACACAAACAAACAGACTCTTACTGTCTTTTCCTTTTTATTCGTTGCTTATGACTCTTGTAACCTTTGATATATAATGTCATCTTCTTTGGTCCGATCTTGCCTCTTTGTGGATTTTTCTCCTCTACGGTGGCCACCTTCTCCTGCCCCAGTCTATGCATGTATTGTGAATGGATAGATCGGAAGAGGCAATTCTGTCATCTCCAAGTCTATCATCAATGCCCTTCAAGGCACCATCATTTTTGTTGGTGTTGACTTTGAATTTCACTCATTTACTATTAGATGATGATTTTGACACTTGTGTTCATTTCTTGTTCTGCTTTCTTTTTCCAAGTGCGTGGATGGAAATTTTGAGTCTTATGTTTGATCTGACTTCTGGTAGAGGAATTATAAGCTTCTTTCCCTGCAATAGTCCGTAACTGACATCTTGTTGCTAAAACGATGAATTAAAAGTCATCCAGATCAAAAGTGAACAAATAGAAAAATGAAACTCTAGTTTTTATGGCTGTAGTATGTAAAATGAAACACACACACACAATATAATAATTCCCTTATGAAAATGCAATCATACATAACAACTCAGACTACATATGTTAGAAATAATACACTTACACAGACCACTGCGGAAGGGAAGAAGGTGTTCGAAGTTCATGATCGACAGGTTTTCCCAAGTCGTCTCTAAAGTTAATCAAGAGTTCAAACATATGGATGTAAGTACCACCATGTCAACGATCTCACTCATACATGCAGGTGTATGCCTTTCTGCTTCACCATCTGATAGAGAAGTGGAGATTTTGAAATATGTACATGGAAAAGTGTTGTGTTCTGCTTGAACTGGCTAGAGGGCTTGTGCTATGTCCCAGCTCTCTTTTCTGCATCTGTCCTAAACAGCTGGCTGACAGATACCGTGGTCCTCCCCTTATGTAATTGGGTAGAATAATTCTAGCTATTTACCATTTATGTAGTGGCATTTTATGATATGTACAATCTACATGGAAATGTTAATTAGACTAACGTGAATTCTGAAACAAGGCAAATTGTGTCAGGATAAGTGGTTTTACTTTTATGGTCCAAGCCTTCAAGGGTTGGGTGAACTGGGAAAAATTGAACTTTTCTCGTTTGTGTGAATCATACAACATCTTTTTATTGTTTTGTGTAAACTAAGTAGCTAAGTTCTGTGGTTTCATATTCTTCGCTAAGGTGTAAATCCTAGCGACTACATCGTCTTACCAATTTTCAAGAAATTTTTTTTACAGATGTGAAGCATGAGTAATTGCTTTATGATGCTGGAAAAGTTATCCAAACACATAATCCAAGTCATTTTGATGATGTGTCTGTGGCTTGACAATACGCAAACTGAGGCATATGAGTAAAGTCAATCCTTGTGTTGATGGGCATTTCTTTGGTTCTAGTGCCTGCAGACCTTTTATCATCGGGGCCATATTATTAGGACATTATCACGAGACAGTTCCTGCAACGAAGTGAAATAATAATGCCCTAAGATTGGGTATACCCAATAAGATTGGTGAAATATATATATATATATATGTATGGCATAAGATTTTATGATATATACTTGATGTTATTGCCTGTTACAAACTCATATGCCGACTAGAACTTCAAAAGGCATTCTGTTGAAATTGAAAAGTCTCGGGAAGAAAAGCTCCTGCTGCAGCTGAGAAGAAGCAGGCCACTGTTACAGAAAAGCGCCAGTTGCAGCGAGACCATTCAACCTGTATCAGCCCCTGTAAGAACTACACTTTCACCCATCCCTAGAAAAAGAGAAGTGGAAAGCAGAGATCCGTCGGAGAGGAAGAAAATGAAAGAGTAGAGGGCCGTTCTTAAGGAGTGCATTTGTTCCAAGTCTCTGCACTGACCTTGAAATATTGTGCAGTTTTTGAACCTTTTATCTATTTTATATATCTATCTCGAAGGAATGCATTTTATCTTGTTGTTTCTGAAGGTAATGCATTTGTGATTACCTTTTTGTTTTGGTGTGCCCTCTGGTTTTATGAGTCCCTAACACTAAAGCAGTGCAGTTGATTTTATACTTTAAGATAAGGAAATTCAGATGATCAAAAAGCCTACTCCTACAAAACGGGATTGGGAGACATGCCATCGGTGTGGGGGAAGGTCAGAGCACCCTTTCAGGAATTAATGTTCTTTGAAGGAAGGTAGATACGCAAGATCTGACGTTTTCGTTCATGCATTGCTCATTAATTACCGATATAATGTCAACCCTTAAGTGTTTAATTGGTGTCAAATTCCTGGTCAGGTGATTTGTACCGAAAAACTTGTCTCTTGTCAGTATATCAGTTAGCGCCTTCTTTCCACGGTGAAATGACAACCTTTGACAAGCCCTCATGGTCATATGTAAGAGAATCTTCTCCTCCAAAGTGTGAACTTCATCACGGAAAATTATATATATATATAGAGAGAGAGAGAGAGATATCAAGACAACTGCAATCTAGCTCAAACTTTTTCCAAATCAAAACATAGTATGAAATGATCATCGCCCCTTACCTGGCTCCTGCTATTTGCATTGACCGATATTCGAATTTTAATGGGAAGTGCGAGTATTGCTATTTTTTGAGTAATTGAATTATTACGATTGATTTCTCCACCTAAGTAGGTTGGGTTATTTGTAATTTGTCACATCATCGAAGTTCTCCATACCCCAACTTGAGGACCAATGATAGATCTGCTAATTTAAGCTTAAGGAAGAAAAGATGGGGAAAGAATGGAGAAGGGAAAGAGTCGTTTGAAGTAATATTACATCACCGACATTTTCCAGCACCCATTCCCACAGTGGTAGCTGGTTTGATCCTCATCTTTTGCTACTTCTTTCTGGAGTATGGTTGAATCATATTGATCACAATTAAGTATTTAAAGCTCAAGGACCACTAGCCAGAGAGGAGAAGACCTTGCATTTCTTTGTATTGGTCCCTGCCATATTAAAGATCTTCAGTAGCAGAGCGCTACCTTCTGAAAGCTGCATTTGTTTTTGGCACTTCTCATTGATTGAGTCCTTGCCTTGAGTGATCCAGAGCAAACGTTTTTCCACTCTCTCATGATCATGGAGGCCTGGTGAATCAAGAAATTTGATGACCTCTCATCAATCCATCCTTTGGGATGATATATGCTTTTACTTTTTTGTTTTCCTGAAGATGGTTCGAAACTGCATCCGGCCTCTTTACAATTGGTGAAAGTTTCCACCACTAGATGATAGATGTTTTTGAATAATGATGAATTTTACATTTATGAAGATTTGAATCTTGGTACGAATGAGAATTTTTTCGTACCAAGTGGACTATGCTTGAGACTTTCATGTGGAGGTTCACATACATTGTACATCCATCCATCCACAGATTACATCCACAAATACGAGTCATACTTGTTTGTTGTAATTTCTAGATATTATATATTTTGAATATAGCTAAAGATTCCTTGTATCCTATCAATGATTGTGAACGCAATTTTTGATTTATATTTTAGTGGTTTTAGTTTACTAATCATTGTATAAAACGCAATTGGTGACCTGTCAACAATGATACCTACCCCTTACAGAATATTTCATTTGAGTAATCCATGAAATGAACGCATGATGATTTTTTTTTTTCTGAATTGCAAAAGCACCTTACAAGCTGCCCTGAGGTATCTAAGAGGGAAAGAGATTTTGGAGGAAGAAACAGGACAAGACCAACATACTGCTTCATAAAGAAAAGAAAATCTTTAGAGGTTTGGCTGGCGACCAGTCAATCTCCTTGTGGATGCGGTGACATGGGTTCTTTGCCGTGCGGAAGATACTTCTCTTTCTAATGTTAATTTGTATTCTGCAGAAAACTGCAGGTGGCAGCAACTGGTTGAAGGTGAAGAGACATTGGTATTAACTGCATCCCCAAATATTAAAGTTATATTAAAATTATGATGATAAAGTTGGTTGAGGGGGCAGTCACTGTTCTTCTCTCTGTCCACATATTTATTTTTTGGGTCAATACCAACAAGGTGGCATGTATGAGAGAGAGAGAGAGAGAGAGAGAGAGAGAGAGAGAGAGAGAGAGAGAGAGAGAGAGAGAGAGAGAGAGAGAAAGAGAGATGATGGCATGCATGGAAGATTTATCCCACACACATCTGATCTCGTAACATACTGGATTTTGGAGATAAGGTTTTGCAATCAAAAGTATTTTCCCTTGAATTGTTGGGTGGTCTGATCTTGTGTACCATATGTCCACAAAGTAGCAGTCGTTTTTACCACATCCTATCTATCAATTACACAAGCAAACCAGTAGTTCTCTTGGTATATATAATCTCACAGATTTTTGTTTCTTCACCTCTACAAGTCAAGAACACAAGCCACACATTTGTGTCATTTCTTAATTCCCCCTTCTCTGTGACCCTATAAAGAAGATTCCTATAGATACCTTTGTTCCAAAGATTTCCTCCCACCCCTAACTTCCCCTATCCATTCTTTCCTCCACTCCTTCCCCAGCTAGTTTGCTAGCTATACCCATGTCTTCAGTTTCCAACAACCAGTACTCTTCCTTCCGACCTTTAGAAAGAAACCAAGATCACCCTCATCTTATTCCTTTCTTCCCATCATACAAAACCTCTTCCTTCCAGCGTCCAATTTCACACCACCCATCAGACAAAGAAGCATGCTGTGATCAGGATCATCGCCATCAAGAACGAGAGGTACCTATGAATAAGTTCATCATATATTCGAACTTTTTCCTGGGTGAAACTTGCATTCCTGCAATTGTTTTCGTACACATACATAAGATTTTTGCTGTGATCCTTTGATCTAGGTTGACGATGATCACTTACCTACCGGTGGACCAAGTGACTCTCTCCTTCTTCGGATCTCGATGCCACAGCCCATCGATAAAAGCGAGGGTGAAAAGAACATCAGTACCAAGAACATGGCAAGCGATCTCACTCCTTCTAGGCAAAAGGCTTCCAAATGGATGTCTTCCAAGATGAGGTTGATGAAGAGGATGATGAGTTCAACAGATGCACATGAACAAGGTCAGCAAACCTCAGGTGATCACTGCAACAGCTTTTCCTCTTCCAACGGGCCAACTAGGGTTTGCTCGGACTGCAAAACAACCAAGACACCTCTGTGGAGGAGTGGACCTCTAGGTCCCAAGGTATGCACATATATATATAAATATATAAACCTTATTATTATTGCATGATCACGCATATATAGACACTACTGTTGAAGTGGCATTGACCTTGGTTTCCTTACCAACATACATTTATAATTACCAAATGATGCAGTCTCTTTGCAATGCCTGTGGGATCAGGCGACGGAAGGCTAGAAAGGCCATGGCAACAACAGCAACAGCCACCATGCAAGGTGATCCATGTAGCAACAAAGAAAGGGCTGTGATACCACACAAGAAAAGCCACAAGTTGGAAGAAACAAGGAAAAAGATCAATTTGCAAGATTTCAGTATAGGTTTGAAGAAGAGTTCAGCTTTCCATGCACAAGATGAGAAGGAAGCGGCCATACTTTTGATGGCTCTATCTTGTGATCTGATCTATGGCTGATTGTTCTTTTTTTAAAAAAAAATTTTATTGTCTACCGAATAATGATCAGTGAGTCATGGTAATCAGGGCAAGAGAAAGGCGTAAGTTGCCGAAGAGAAGATGAGAGGAGAGTTGGATGAAGAGAGGGAAGAGTGTGTACGTCTAGTGTTTTTTTATGTGGGAAAACCTTTTATGTTTGATTAAAGTTTTATTGTTTAGCGAAGGAAGAGAAGTAAGAATAAGAAAATAAAGAAGAATATGCATCCCAATGCCACATTTAAGTAATACTCGTACCATCGAAAACAAGACGTACGCAAGTATGGTTGATTGAAATATAGCAATTGAATAATACCAAAGAATGTATGTTATCCTTTAAAGGTGTAATGTCCAATGTGAAAATCATGTACAAAGTAAACAAGTTCTATGATCTCGCATGTCAAATGGTAACACGTTCATTCATGATGAAATAAATCTAAACATTAATATGCACTAATATTTTTTAAATGAGTCTGTTTTAGCTCTAAAAACATGGAGAAAGAAGAAGAGAGAGAGAGAGAGAATCTCTACGTCCTTTTTTAGGCTGCTCTGTTATTAGGTGAAAAGATGAGAAGCTCGTGATCTAATTTAATTTTAAGACAAAATTAAGAAAAACCTAAATGTAAGCGAAAGTAAAGTGAACGACCCATAATATGTGTAATGTCGTGATCTAGTGAATTATAAATCTAGATAAGTGTTTTAAACATTCTATATGACTGATTACTTGACTTTTCAAGTTAATCCTGATCAAGTGGGTAAGTTTTAACATGTAAATATGCCTTTGCTAAGATAATGCAAAGTGTATGGACCTAAGTATAAAAAATAGAGGAAATGAGAAAGATGGCTTCGTGACGCTCATGTGAGATGAAATAGATGAGATGTAGATGAAGATAAGGGCGTAAAAACCATTGTATTTTGATAATGTAAAAATTTATGAAAGAAATTAAGGTGTATTTCGCAAGTACAATTGAAGAGTTGAAACTTGAAGAAGCCACTGAATTAAAGTATACGTTAGTTAAAATGCAACCTATAGAATTCATTATCTAACTCAACATGCATTTATAAGGAGAAGAGCAAAATGACCCATTGAGTTAGCATAACTCAATGTGTACTTACAAAGATAAGGTGGAACAAATCTCATGTGTACAACTTGTTAAGTTAGCAAGTCTCACATGTAGAACTCGTTGAGTTAGATAACTCAACGTGTAGATAAAAAAGAATAATTTATTAAATTAGCAATAACTTAATGACTTAAAAAGAGAATGGTAAAGACAAGCTTCACATGTACAATAAAGAAATCTCACATGACATAACTTGTGAGTTAGTATAATTCAATATGTATTTATAGAAGATAAGGAAAAATAACTTGTTAAGTTAGCAATAACTTAACTTGGAAAAGGAATAATAGTATGCTAAGAAGGATAAATATCATATGTACAATAAAGGAATCTCACGTGACAAAACTCATTAAGTTAACATAACTTAATGTGTATTTACAAAAATAAAGAAGAATAACTCATTAAGTTAGTTATAACTTAACGACTTAGAAGAAGATTGATAGAAAGTAATTTGACAAAATATCAAATGATAATTTACTATTTATAGGATTGTCAAGAATTATGTACAGTAGATTGGTATCATTGAAGATCAATAGAATAATAGATTATATAATGTTGAAGATCAAGTACAATAGATTGATATCGTTGAAGATAATATGATTGTTGTAATTACAAATATAAATACAACCAAATCATTCAATGAGAAAATAGAGAGAAAATATTGCAGATTATCTACTATTACAAAGGAAAGTATAATTTAGATTACACAAAATAGAGAATAGATTGAGAATGTGTGAAAGTTAAAAATATAAGAAGATTATCAAAGCTCTCTATATGTTGAAAGTTAGATTCGAGAAGGATCATTGGTTTATGACTTTAATAAGAAAGCTACACAAAGTGTTGGTTAGTGGCTTTGACTTAAAAGTCTCACAAAGTTAGTTGTAGAGTTTCAACTTAAAAATTTATGAATTGTAGGTTGAGAACTTCGACCTAAAAGTTTAAAGTATTGGTTCTTGCTTCAACTTGAAAACAAGTATATGTAAGTGTTGGAACTTAAGTATTCCTTAAGGGTAAACTAACTAAGTTGATGAACCACTTAAAAATTCCTTGCGTTCTTATATTTTATTTCTCTTATGCATGTTTCATTTATTTGTTTATGATATTTGTGCATATACTCCAATCATATAAGTTAGAAATATTTTTAATTGGGTACATATTATCATTCACCTCCCTCTAGTGAGTCATTCAGTCATAACAATTAGTATCAAAGTAGGTTAATCCCTATTAAGATTTAACTATTTAGAATTTATAACATCACTTCATAGAGAAGGTCAGAATATCCATCATCCTCTCTTATTTGATAGTACTAATTATAATTGTTGGAAAAATAGGATGAAATATTTTTTTAGAAGCTTAGATGTAAGACTTTGGAAAGTGGTAGTTTGTGGAACACCTCTTCCAACCAATCATGAAGATGATTGGATTGAGGAGAATGAGAAAATCATCTAGATGGATGCTTGTGGGTTAAATATCATTTACTATGCATTAACTCTTGAATTATTTAATAAAGTCTCAATATGTAAATCTATTCATAAGGCTTGTAATACTTTTCAAATGACTTTTAAAGGTACCAATCAAGTGAAAGATACTAAAATTAGCATCTTGCTCAAAAAGTATGAATTGTTTAAAATGCTTGATAATGAATATCAATGACATACTTTCTAGATTTATTGAGATCATTAATAGTCTAAGAGGTCTAGGGAAAAAATTTTCTATTCGTGAATAGGTGTAGAAAATTCTCAAAAGCATAACTATGTAGTGAAAATAGAAGTTCACATTAATACAAGATTCTAAAGATCTCAACATATACTCAGTAGAAGATTTGATGGATAATTTACTAGCCTATGAAGTTCAAATGAAAGAATGGAAAAATGAGGAAGTGCTAAAAACAAAATAGAAAAGAAGAAAGAGCTAGCATTCCTTTCAACTAATGAATTTCAAAGTTTAGAAGAAAATGAAGTTGTGCTATTGGCCAAGAACTTCAAAAAATATATGAAGAAAAGAAGTAAAGATAGCACGTCAAAAAGTAAGGTTCCAATGTGCTTTAAATGCAAAAGACAAGGATATTTACAATCCCATTATCCACTACAACTAGAAGAAGAAGAACAACAAAAAGAAAATAGTATTGAAAATTACTTGGGATGCTAGCCATTCATCTAGTAACTCATCTAACTTAGATGAAGATGTATTAGCCAATGTGTACTTCATAGCACAAGAAGTATGTTCGACTTCATCTCAATGTGATTTTGATGTAGATAATGATAATTTAGATATAAATATTCTTCTATCTATACATCTCAATTTAGTAGTTTATACATTAAATGTAAAAATTATTAAAAGGAAATTAAACATTTGATTGTATGTTTAGAAGATGCATATGCTGAACTTGAAAAAATACATGTTGATAATGAGAATTGCAAAACCAAAATGGATAACTATAACTGCAAGAATGATAAACTGATAGATGAAAATAGGAATTTGAAATTAATGTCTTGAAAAATATTATACATAAATTTACTAAAGGATAAAATGAATTGAATCAAAATTGTTGGTTTTCAAAGATATATTTCAAATAGATTTAGCCTAGAGTATGCTACTTCATAGGAAATCTCTTACTATAGTGGTGTCATCCGATCTTATAGAGATGGTATTACAATATCTGCTATCAAAAGAAGATCTGAATCAATGTAGCTACCAAAAGATAATAATTTAAATGTTTTTAATACTAACATTTTTGAACCCAAGAAGACATGGGTACTAAAATCTATCTTCTCTATTTGAATTGCAAGACTATGACATTTGGGGGAAGTAGTTGATTTACAACTTTAAATCACTCTCTACACTTGACCAAAATTTGATGATCAGTGGAATAAGCATTTTAGAAAAGTTGAACATTTAGGAATCATTTATAAAAGTAACATTTGATATCACAAGAGACACCATCAATTGGTATAAAGAGCTACATATAGATTGCATAGCAAATGTCCCTAAAATCATGATATTCAAGGGGAGCAAAATCTACACTAGCTAGGAAAAACGACTAATTTTAGAAATAAGCATTATGAGATAGGAGTATAAAAAGAGGGAGAAATCAAAGAAGTCAAACATATAGATAGGAGAGCACACAAATAGTGGGAGACCTTACAGTTTGAAATCCAAGGAAAATTAAGAATGAATTTTAGTATCAACAAAAAGATTCATGAATTCAAGTACAAGGTGATGAAATTACGAGTAGTACAAAACTAGAAAACCTCCATCATATAAATAGGGGGAGAGCATGTATATGCTATTAAAAATTGACATTTCATTCTTTGTAGTTTTACAGATGATGCAATAAACTGATGAGAAAAAGGAAGAAATATCATAAATAGGGAGAGAAATTATAAAGAAAGTCTTACTATTTAGATTGTAGTTGTGAATCATATCCCAATAATTGACATTTTAACAATTGATATTAGAAGGGATGGATGTAATTAGAAAATTGATATTTCAACATTTGGTATCAAATACACATTTTGACAAAGAAAAGAGAAAAAATGGTTGTTGTGTTAGTAAAATCAAAAATTCGATAAGGGGAGAAAAATATAAAATAATTCAATATATAACTCTTTTTGAAAAATGACAAAAAAAGGAGAGAGAAATATGATAATTACAATATTATTAAAGGAAAGAAAAATGATAGCAAAAGTATTCAAAGTTCCTAGCACATAGAAAGGGGGAGACATGAAGATTTGTAATCTTTGTGTTATTTATGTTATGTGTGATTCATTGTATAGAAACAATTTAGGAAGTGAAATACATGTAATTTAATGTAAATGTTTTTGTCATTATCAAAAAGGGGAGATTGTTAGAACCTTTGTATTTTGATAATGTAAAAATTTATGTGAGAAATTAAGATGTATTTTACAAGTATATTTGAAGAGTTGAAACTTAAAGAAGCTGTTGGATTAAAGTACACCATAGTTAGAATGAAACCTATAGAACTCATTGAGTTATCTAATTCAATGTGTATTTATAAGGAGAAGAGCAAAATGACTCGTTGAGTTATGACTCAACGCATATTTAGAAAGACAAGATAGAACAAATCTCACACGTACAACTCATTAAATTAGCAAGTATTACATGTAAAACTTGTCGAGTTAGATAACTCAACATGTAGATAAAGAAGAACAATTCATTAAGTTAACAATAACTTAACGACCTAAAAAGAGGACGATAAAGATAGACTTCACGTGTATAACAAAGGAATTTCACATAACAGAACTCAATGAGTTAGCATAACTTAATATGTATTACAGAAAATAAGGAAAAATAACTTATTAAGTTAGCAATAACTTAACGACTTGAAAAAGAATAATAGTATGTTAAGAATGATAGATATCATGTGTACAACAAAGGAATCTTATGTGATAGAACTCGTTAAGTTAACATAACTCAATGTGTATTTACAAAGACAAGAAAGAACAACTTGTTAAGTTAATAATAACTTAATGACTTGAAAGAAGATTGACAGAAAGCTATTCGACAAGATATCAAATAGTAACTTACTATTTACAAAATTGTCAAGAATTAAGTATAACAGATTGATATCGTTGAAGATCAGTAATACAATAGATTCTATAATGTTGAAGATCAAATACAATAGATTGATATCATTGAAGATAATATGATCATTGCAATTACAGATATAAATACAACTAGATCATTTAATGAGGAAATAGAGAGAAAATATTGTAAATCATCACTGTTACAAAAGAAAGTATAATTTAAATTACACATAATAAAGAATAGATTGAGAAAGTGTGAAAGCTAAAAATATAAGAAAATTATCAAAACTCTCTATGTGTTGAAAGTCAGATTTATGAAAGATCATTGGTTTGTAGTCTTAACTAGAAAGCTACACTATTGGTTTGTGGCTTCAACTTAAAAATTTCATAAGGTTGGTTGTAGAGCTTTAACTTGAAAGCTCGTGAATTGTAGGTTGGGAGCTTCGACCTAAAAGCTTAAGGTGTTGATTTTTGTTTTGACCTAAAAATAAGTATATGTAAGTATTGGAACACTTAGTGAAATCTAGGTGATCTTTGGGGGTAAACTAGTCGAGTTAATGAATTACCTAAAAGTTATTTATGTTTTATTTCCATTGTGTATGTTTCATTTATTTATTTGTGATATTTGTACATATACTTCAATCATATAAGTTAAAAATAATTTTAATTAAGTACATATCACTATTCACCCCTCCTCTCCTCTGGTGACCTATTCAATCCTAACAAAAGGGACCTAAGGAGGTTAAAATGGATGAGAAAGATCATGAACATATTCCCCACTTAAGTGTGGATATGATGGGAAGTGTTATAAGTATTACATGTTCTAACCATGGTGAGAAATTATTCAAGTTAATTAACAAAGTGCAAGATGCAAGTGTGTGATGTGAAACATGAGATAAATGCAAATGCAATATTACTATATATGCTTATTTATTTTAGATTAGATTTAACTTTGATTTATGTGGTTAACTTAAGGAAGAGATGATGGTCCAATAATGAAATTCCCCAAGAGGTTCAATAGATTTGTTCTAAGAATTATTCTTTCTAATGATTTAATATTAGTTATTACTAAATTACTAACCTAAGTTACTAACCAATATTATTATTGTGATGCTCATAGATCATGACCTTCAACTCTTTCTCACAAGAAATGAGGAACAGAAGAGGAAGAGAAGGAAATTGCTACTTAGTTTAATTCATAGGTAAAATAGAAAAAATCAATATGTATCTGCAAGTGACTCTTAAATGATATAAGACTATAAACGTGTCAATCAAAAGTCTAGATAAATGTTCTAAATATGTACAGAGAAAGTGCTAGACATTTGATATATTTGAATTACTCAGTCCTCTTAGCTGTCCTTAATAGGTTAATTGTAATTAGGCTTCTTATGGTATGCTTAATTTATTATGGGATTAAATGTAAGCCTAAGTGTGAAATGAGGAGGTGAGAAGAGTAGATCCAGGTGATCCACGTGAAATGAAATAGATAAGGAGAAATACAAGAGATGAGAGTTATATCTATGAGGGTTAGGAGAGAGAGAGAGAGAAATAAGTTTGTGAGACAATTTGCCACAAAGCATAAGTTTGTTGGTGGTAAGTAAGTTAAGTGCAACTATTTGTCTTAGCTATGACTGAAGCATGATTAAGACAGGATTAAGGTATGATTAGATATAATAATACATAATTAAATACAATAAAGTATAATTAGACATAATAACGTATGATTAAATATGATTGAGATAATGGTGCGTGGATGCATGTAGACATGAGATTGCGAATGGTGCATTAATGTGTGTGAATAAGTGATTAATGAGATTAATGCATGAGTAGGCGACAAACATGGATGAATGCCTTGAGAATGGAGCGTGCGTGAATGAAATATTGAAGTATGTGTGTGGATGAGCATGAGTGTGAAGATGTGCACATGTATGGAATGTACGTGCATGCACGTGAACATGTGAATGAGCGTGAGATATGCGAACATAAATGCCTGTGTGGATAGAATAGGTGGATGAATGAACATGCAATAAATATGCGGGATGTAAATGAACGAGGTTTTAGATTTATTTATTTTCTATCATTTCCTTTCTCATGGTTTTTTATGGCACAAATCACTTTGTGTCATAAAAATTTTAACTGCCTCTTGAGGTTTTAGATTTTTGATTTCGTATTGTCTTAACTTTTAGAGGTGTTACATCAATTGATTGTGTTATTCTTGCTTGGTACCAAGTGGGAAACAGAGAAGGGAAATTTTCATGAATGTCATTTAAAATGCACAACATTTCAAAAATAACATTAAATTTTTTTAAAAAATATCATGTATATTACTATTAGTATTTTTAATTTCATGTTACAACATGTCTACGGAGTTGTGCCCGATCACGTTGACATGGTTTGGTGAAATAAAGTCGTGCTAGTGCGACTTCTATGATTTATTTCAAAATTGATATACCATATACAAAAATAATATTTTGAAAATATTTAGAGATTTTATTTGTACTAATTTTGATATATTAAATTATAAAAACTAGTATAACAAATTTATAAAGGGAAAAATCCATCTCCAGGCGCTAGTACGTTACTCTCTCTCTCTCTCTGTGCTGGTTCCTACCACGTGTCCATTTTTCATTCGTGAAATATATATATATATATATATATATATATTCTTTTCATGGTAGCCCCTACGACACTACCACCTGTTCATTTTTCATTCATACAATATATATATATATATATATATATTCTTTTCACTGCTGTTGATGGTAGCCCCTACGATACTACCGCGTCTCTACACCCTCCCTCGGTTGGCAGATATCGCACACCCCCTTTGGATGATGTAAGC
Source organism: Cymodocea nodosa (assembly GCA_036874045.1). Lineage (NCBI taxonomy): Eukaryota > Viridiplantae > Streptophyta > Magnoliopsida > Alismatales > Cymodoceaceae > Cymodocea > Cymodocea nodosa. The sequence goes on from CM072336.1 coordinate 22,433,259, forward strand.
AGTGCGTAAGCGGTGTAGGCTACCGTGGAAGGTTCTCCAGGAGAAAACCATCCTCGTTTATAAAAGTTAAAAGTTTATATTAAATTTAGTATATTGTTTATAGAAATAATATGTTAAAAACTAGACAAAGTTTTTTCTATCATGATGTGGATATATTATTTCTTCAACTTAATATGTCGAAAAATAAAATTCGTTGTGACCCATAATAATCAAATTGACAAAGCATGAGTAAGCGCTATCATAAGTTATGGATTGTGTTTGAACCATTTCCTTCCTTCTTTTCTCGGTAGGATATAACCTATTTGGTAATTTATTAGTATACCAAATATTACCCCCACGTTTCCATTTTGGGTCTTCATCCTCTACATCTCCGTCTCTTACGAACATCTATAATACTCCAAAATTAAATTTATTCCTATTATCTCGTTAAATATGTATAATTCCATGCATATGATCAAATGATTTCTGATAAAATTTTAATACTGAAAAATAAGGTTGTAAGTAAAAATAATATAAGTACTAATTTAAAATCTATAAGAAAATTAAAAATAAATAGATTTTTTAAAATATAATATTATTGTTGATAGATTTTAAATTAATATATTTAAATAAGAGGTTAATGGGGCTGGGCGCCCAACCCCATTAACCTCGTCCCCTGTCCGATGCTGATCGGACGGGCAGGACAGGGGTTGGGGGGGAGCGGAAGACGATGGACGGGGAGGAGGACCGACAACACACGGACGGACGACATCGGGGACCGACGACGAACGACGGCGGCGTGGATCGACGACGAAGGACGACAATGCACAGGAGACGAACGATGACGATCGATGTCGACGATGCACGGATCGACCGATTTGTTCATATCCTCCCCGCGACACCTCATACCCCCCCTCAACCACCGCCCCCAATCCTTCCCCCGCCTAAACTTCCGCCCCCCGTCCGATCAGCATCGGACGGGGTATATGACTTTAGTGGGGGCTGCTGGCCCATTATGCCCTTTAAATAATTAGATAACTGTGATAATTTGGCATGAACTCATTTTAATATTGGTGGAATTCGCCTCTTGCATTTCTGTTTTTTGTCCGAATCCCACTTGTTCCCGTTCCATTCTCCGTGGTTCTCTTGCTCTCTTTAGGATGGATCCCTCTCCTCCCGCCGGGCCGGAGGCGCCGATCCCGCGGCGGGCCTTCGGGATGTACTCGTGCCCGCAGCACTCCAGCTCCGGCAGCTTCATCGAGACTTTGTACGGCGGAGACGGAAAGTACGTAGACGTCAGGGCGCCTACTCCGCCTGGTTTCGGGGACATCGATCCCTCCCCAGTCTCCTTCGTCCCGGGCGACGAGAACGGGTACCCGACGAAGTTCCTCGAGGGGGATGGCGGGTTCGTGCTCGAGGACGTACCTCACCTCTCCGATTACATCCCCGATTTGCCTGTAAGTGGTGGGAGCTTATTTATCTGTTTGATAGGAGGATGATATATATTTTTTCTCGAGCTTTGGATATTTAGTTGCTGAGTTTTGGTCAATTCATAATATTTGGATTGTTTGGGTTGGGATCTTATCGTGTATTGTCTGGTTATTTGATGCGGAATTTGTTTCAAATAGAAGCTGCCAAGAGAAATTTTTTTCACTTATATGATGATCTTGTTTCTTCTTGCAGACTTACACGAATCCTTTGCAAGACAATCCATCATATGCTTCCGTTAAGTAAGTTGATCCTTAACTCCTCACATTTCCTTCTCAGTGCACTATCAAGATCTTCATCATAGCCTGACATTTTCCTAATTTTCCTAATTTCCCCCAGGCAATACTTCATCGACATGGATGATGCCGTTCAACAAGAAGTGAGCACTTCATCGTTTACATTTATTATTTTAAAGTTATAAATTTAATTCTTGACATCTACGATTGTCTTTTTTGGTATGGAAATCATATTGATACATAACTTTTACATATTGTGACTGTACTGCTTATTCATATCTTCTCTTTGCAGGTTGTCGTTCGGAAAGGTAGTCGCAGAGGGATTCATTTTCGACGTGCTGGACCTCGGCAGAGGGTATGTGGCTTATTCTCTATATCTTGCAAGCCATTCAATTTCTTGATGCCTCGTAATGCATTTTCATGGATTTGAACAGGTGTATTTCGAATCAGATGAAGTTCTTCCATGTATTGTAACATGTGGAGGCTTGTGCCCTGGATTGAACACTGTTATTAGAGAGATTGTTTGTGGTTTATCCTCCATGTATGGCGTTAAAAGCATCTTGGGAATAGAGGTGGGAATTTTAGTTCCATTTAGCTAATCATGATAGTAGGAAAAAAATGATCTTTTTTTAGAAACGTCTTGCTAATGAAGGTAGTGTGGAACACCAATTGTTAGTTCCATCAAAGAGCTGCGTCACTTAAAGAATGCCAAGCATTAGTCATTTGGCTTGGGATATTGTCTTTTCCTCTGCATGCTTTGTTTTATTATCCATGGATGCATCTGGCTTCTGATTTACCATTCTTTGAATTCTGTTCGTGTATTTCATAAGAATTTTAGTATAGCAAGATTAAAAAGTGGAGCTGGCAGGGCGGATACAGGGGCTTCTATGCACGCAACACCATTATGTTGACACCCAAAGTTGTTAATGATATCCACCAACGAGGGGGGACAGTCCTTGGTACATCACGAGGTGGCCATGATACACTAAAAATTGTTGACAGCATTCAAGATCGTGGAGTCAACCAGGTAAATAGAAGTAAGACATTTCTTAGTGATGTCATACTTTATATTATGACCCTGATACGTGAATCCTAGTTTTGCTTTGTTGATATTTTTCTATTTTAGGTTTACATTATTGGAGGTGATGGAACACAAAGAGGGGCTTCTGTGATTTTTGAGGTAACAAAACAATTTCGTATGTGGAATTTCTTCATCTACTTCTGTTTAGTACTTGGCCATTATTGATGGTGAATAAACTTCTAATGGAAAATGCATTATGACTGACCAGGATAGGTTGGTTCCTGAAATGTCATGTATCTATTATTTCTCTCTTGCAGGAAATTCGAAAGCGTGGCTTAAAAGTCTCTGTTGTTGGGATCCCCAAAACCATTGATAATGACATTGCAGTATGGTTTTGTTACCAGGAAGTTAATGCTTTCAATAATATACCTTTTGTGTTACATTTGTTTATCTATATCTTTTGCTTGTCTTCAAACAGGTCATAGACAAGTCCTTTGGATTTGATAGTGCTGTAGAAGAGGCCCAAAGAGCTATCAATGCTGCACATGTGGAAGCTCTAAGTGCTGAAAATGGCATTGGTGTTGTGAAGTTAATGGGTCGCTACAGTGGTTAGTTTTCTCTTTCTATGACAGTTTGTGAACTTAAACGCTAACTTTTCTGAAAGTCAACTTATATGTTGGATCTCAGAGAATAAAGAGTAATTACCTTCAACTTATTAATTTATTCTAAGGATCCTCATGCCAATTGTTTTAAGTTTCAATGTTTTAAATTTCATTTTATTTAAGAAATTTGAATGTTGCTGTTAGAGTTAAAAATGTGAAAAAAAGTTTCCATAAAAATAAAATAGGAACAATAAAAATGTCATTTCATGTGTGTGCAATTCTTCAATCTGATATGGCTAAATGGGTGTTCATTTGCAGGTTTCATTGCAATGTATGCAACTCTTGCTAGCCGAGACGTGGTATGTGTTGTAATATAATGTATGTATTTTACTCATGTTATGTGGCTTTTATGCATGTGTAGTCTCTCTTGATCAGTTCCTCTATTAATGAAACTTCCTTTTCTGTTTTCAGAGTCCCAATCACATGTTTTTTTTTTATTGCAGTAAAATCTTTGACCTTTTGTCACTTTTTTCTGCAGGATTGCTGTCTAATTCCGGAGTCACCATTTTACTTAGAAGGCCATGGAGGGCTGTTTGAATTCACTGAAAAACGGCTCAGAGAGAATGGCCATGTGGTTATTGTGGTGGCAGAGGGTGCAGGGCAAGAGCTTATGTCTGAAAGCTTGCATAACATGAATATGGAGGATCCCTCTGGAAACAAATTACTCCTTGATGTTGGGATGTGGCTATCTCAGAAGATAAAGGTTATTGTGTCAACAATTTTCATTATGCTGCTTTTATTTTTGTTTTTAATTTTTTTACATGTTATTCTCCTATCAGTGAATCACTTTTTACTAATAATAACCGAACTTTTGATTGCTATTCAATGTTTTTGTCAGTGCTCCTGCCATTGATACTTGGTTAGACTTTTTTATATAGCTGAAAAAGAGTATATATTTTTGTGTGCCGTTGTATGTGTATTGGGAACCATTCTTCAAACTTTTATTGTTAGGGTCTGAATAACATCTAACATTTCTTATATTTGCAGGAACATTTCAGCAAAAGGCGGAAGATGTTGATTACTCTCAAATATATAGGTCTGTCAAGGAAAATGTCAATTTCCAGTTTGTGCAATTTTAGATTGTTTATAGAATTGTTTTATCTGACAGTAATATTAATGGCCAACAGATCCAACATACATGATTCGTGCAATTCCAAGTAATGCATCTGACAATGTATACTGTACATTGCTAGCTCAAAGTGCTGTGCATGGTGCAATGGCAGGATTTACAGGCTTTATTGTAGGGCCTGTTAATGGAAGACATGCATATATACCATTTTACGTAAGCTAAATCTTAGCTGAATTTTTTTCGTGGATAATGTGAGAGTATCTTTTACCAATGAAGTTCCATTTTATAAATAGGAGATTTCTGCAAGATATTTGTTACATAGTTGAGATCATAGCTGATGTTTGCGACAAGTGTGTACTTCTAGATATTATCACGTTCTTTAGAAGTTATTTATGATCCAAAGCTCCTGCAATTTAATTTCGATCAATGTCAATCGGCCAACATCATTATGGATTTGGTAGAGCATCGTATTTCTTAAAAAGATATGCTTTCGTTAGTGCTCACAATGTCTGGTAACTTTATGGTCCTTTGTCTGATATTATGCTATTTAGATGCCCTTCAAACATAAATTAGTATTGATTAGTATATAGACTACGGCTGTGAAGAACCCATCTCATTTTATCTTTTCAATAGCAGTAAACACATATTTATAGTGATTATTTGCATAAACTATGATTATGATGCACCTGAACCTTGCTTGGACTACCATTTCACCACCAGTTGAAAACATAAACAAACAGTGATTATTGTAAAAACTATGATTATGAAGCACCTGGCTTATACTACTATTTCACCGGCACTTGAAAGAATAAATTGATGGTACTTATTGAATAAACTATGATTATGAAGCATCTGGCTTTTTATACTATTTAATCAGCAGTTGAAAAAGTATTTAACATTGGTCAAATCGGTAGCCCCATATATATATAATATTTCATATCATGATTTGACAAGGGAGTTATTTTAATTTATGTACAGAGAATCACAGAGACTCAGAACAAGGTGGTTATCACTGACAGGATGTGGGCAAGGTTACTTTCTTCCACTAACCAGCCTAGTTTTCAGAACTACAACAATGTTAGAGCAAAGGAGAGGGTAATGCCCACACGAGTGCTTACGGTTGCTCCAAGCTTCTCTGATAATAGTATGCAAAATGCCAACGAAGAAGATGAAATTATTACCACCAGCAGCAATTGATGAAGTGAGCAAGCTTATAAAAGCTTCATGGATATCTGTTAAGTAGCTGCGAGATTTAGGAATATCTGTGGTCCAGATCAGAAAATAATTTGAGTCATCCATGAAGGTATATACATACAGTCTCATCAGTGAATAATTGTGAAATACAAAGTGGTACTGTAATTTCTGCAAGCACACCTTTTAGATCTGCAGATTGTTAGTGTTTGGTTTGCTTTTTTGCCAATCTACTCTCTTCTGTGCCCAGACGATTTGCTCATCATTCTTCTGTAAAATCACTCTCCCTTGGGCTCTACTGGCTTTTAAAAGCGTACTGTGTTTTCTTTTTTTTCCAGCCTACCGCTATTCGAACACCGTGATACTGAAAATGGGCTAAATTTCTTGACTGTGTTACTTGTAATTTTTGATTGTCATTTTTATTTTTCCTTGTAAATACACGAGTCTGTGAAAATAAAATTTTATGGAACACATTATTAGATGATTATAAATATATGATAAAATTTTTACTTAAATCAAATAAATATTTGTCTTTGATCTTAAGTTTTCAACCATCAGAGAAAGAAATAGCAGTCAATATAATTTGAATTGAAGAACACTACTTCAGCATGGACGGGACCCAACGTTGGCAAGTCTAACCTAGATATGATTGTCATGGTTTCGCATTATGAGGGTGCACAGGCCTTTAGACAAAAAAGAAGAAAGAGAAAGGGACGAAAGGAAGAAAGAGTGTAGGATGCACATTATAAGGGTTTTTCACCTTCTAAAATTTTTGGACAGTACAAATCCCTCGTAAATACAGAAATAGAAATCTATATTGTTATTAAAGAAAAATTGTAGAGAGAACCTGAAGGACAAAAGGAATTAATTATGAACTTGTAGGACAGGAATTGCGAGAGGTCGAAATAGGTTAGCTTCTTCTCTGGGAGAGAAAACTTCAAGTAATTTAATGAACTAGAGCTAGCTGGAGCAAGGCTTGTTTGCCATGCTTTTGATCTGGAGTAGTTCGTGGAATACCATGAACGAAATGACAGTAAAGAGGAGTGGCTTGCATGTATAGATCGTGGTAATCCTCCTGATCTGAGACAGATTTGTGTAGTATATAAATCAGATGTAGAAACAAAGGAAAGAAGACAAAAAGTTCTGTACAGCACTATGGTTGCTCTACTACTGATCAACTAACCAGTGAGGTTCTAGGCACCACTAAGCCAACTCTGCTTCTTTTTTTTTATTAAAAAAGAAGGAAAACTTCTTGATCTACTTATGTGTTGAAGGTGCAGAGTTCTCGCCAACAGTCTTGATTGTTTCCATATTTTGATTTTTCCCTTTTTTGGAAATGTAGAACCTTTTAATTTCGAATTGCAGAGATTTTGAGAACGAGGCCACCATTATTCATTTAAAAAATATCTTCCAGAAAGAACAGCTGTAGATAGTTGCCGTCCTTGAATCGTTTCCTGGTGCAGTGTGGATCCACGAAATTAGCCGTAAACCTGGTATGGATTGTTGCCTTGCCAATGCTGTCTTAGGCAACAAGTGTCATCCTTTATAGTGGAATTCAGTGATCGCCAACATTTCCTGTTTTCAGTGGTTTATGTTGTGACAAAAAAAAATCTTTAAGAAGGTTGCTTTGGTAGGAGATTTATGATCTTAGTAGTGACATAGTTGATGACAAGCTAGACTTAGGTGATTGGTGGTGAGTTTACTACGGTTTGTGGGGAAGAGAAACATGTTCGTCTAATTGGGATGGATCAGCTTGGGGTGGATAAAATTAACCTGCTCATCCACTTTGTAGTTTTGAGGAAGCTGGTGGTCATTGTGGAAATCTTTTCTCTTCTTGCAATAATCAAATAGAATCCAAGTTTACGGGAGATTGGATCGTGTGCTCGTTAACTAAGCTCTAGCTATAGGTTAACATCCTTTTTGCACATTATCTCACCAAATTACACTTTGACCATTCCACCATGCTAGTGAAAGCTACGCAGAATAGAACTTGGGGAGCTTTGCCATTCCAGTTTCCAAGCATGCAGACCACTCCTGAGTGGTTGGTGTTGGCTGTGGAATGTGTGTGGAAAAATATTAATTAGTCCCATCCTGTTTATAGAGTTAGAAGAAAAATTTAAGAAGTCAAAAGGATTCTTAAAGGTTGGAACAAGGTGGTGTTTGGAGATGTTAACGCTCACTATGATGGGTTGTTGGTCCCTGAAATTAAAAAAATCTGCACACTTCTGAAGGTTGCTACTCAAGTGGAGACCTTTTGTTGGTTATTCCTAGTTTTATGACGCAGATTGATAATTAGTGCTTATGCACGCCCCCCATGGATTAGGAAATTAAAGAAGCTCTCTTTTCCATGAAGGGGGATTGGACTCTTATTAGGTTGGATGGATTTACTGTAGGTTTTTTTCCAATCTTATTCGGACATGAAATGTAGGAGAGGCCATAAAGCTATCTTGGAAGGTGCTTTGGTGAATCATGCATGGAAGACAGCTTTCTTATCTCTCATGCCAAAGAAAGATGGTCTTGAAGATTTTCGTGAATTTAGGTTTATAAGTCTTTACAACGTCACCTATAAAATTCTGACGAAGATCATAACAAATAGGCTTACTCTACTTCTAAACAAGCTTATTTTTGAGTTTTGACTGCTAAGGGGATTTATGGAAGGCCATCTGATTTTTGACAGTATAGCTATTACCCAAGAGTTGATATAGTGAATTGACAAAGGTGATGGTGGTGGGAATTTAATGGAAAAAACATATGTAGAGTGGAATGACCATTTCTTTATGATGTTTTAAGAAGATTTGGTTTTTCAAGCACCTGGATTAGTCTCATTCAAAGATGCATCGAAGATAATAGCTTTGCAGTCTTGGTGGAGAACACTCGTTCTCCTTTCCTCAAGGTCTCTAGAGGCATAAGACAAGGTAATCCCTTCTCACCCAACTTGTTCATACTAGATGAAGAGGTTCTCAATAGGGGCCTAAAGTATTTAGTTTCCAACAATTTAATTGGTCTTTACAAGTCGGGCATAGATGGTTTAACTATTTCATATCCTTTTTTGCTAATGATATGATTCAATTCCTTGATGGGCATAAACAATTTGTTGAGAAGGTCATGAACTTCCTGGATGATTTCCAGAAGACCTTGGGTGAAAAAATTAATAAAACATGCTCCATTTAAAGATCTGGGCTATATAACTTCTTAGGCCGAAACTGAAATCAGATATTTTAAGGGATTGGTGAAGAAGATTAAGAGAAACTCGCAGGTTGGAAAAGTATGCTCCTAAGCTTTGATGGTCGTCTCGTGCTTATTAAGCATGTCTGATCTAATATCCTTATCCATATGTTGAGTATTTTTGATATCCTCTAAAGCATCATTGAGAAAATTTAGAAAATCATGGTTAACTTTCTTTGGGCTGGTAATCAGGAGAAGCGCAAAAATCAAATCATTGGGTGGGTTGACATGTTTTAGCCAGACTAATAGAGGTAGGTGACTTGGGCGTCAGAGACTTGAAAGAGCTCATGGTAGCACTTAAGATAAAAATGGCTTGGAGGTTAACGTCTTTGGGCTCCTTTTGTTGGTCAGATTTATGAAGTTCCTACATGGCAAGTTGGATGTGTCTTATAGAAATAATAAGGAACCAGCTCAAGTGAAAAATCTCAAAGCTGCTTGGCTGGAGGTTTGGAAGCTTGTGAGGTGGTGCAGGTTCCATTAGCTTTGGCATGATCGGTGGCTTCATTGTGGAATAATCCCTGTAGACCACATCAATCCACTAGATTTTGTAGCTCATCTTATGGTTGAAGAAGTTAATAATAACAGAACTATCCTCAAGGATTTACATCTTACTAGTAACTTGTAGGTGGAGGTTCATGCCATGCTTGATAATGTGCATTAGGACAAATTTTCCTGGATTTGGATGAGAGATGGGGTTCTCACGATGAAAACAATGTGGGAAGCTACTCGAATCAAATATAATTAATATTAAGGGATTCGTGCTAATCTTTTGCTACCTAAAATCTTTTTTTACATGTGACATTTGTTTCGGAATGGCCTTTACCACGTCGGATCAAAAAGAATACCAATTGCATCATCTATCCTTTACCACGTCAACCATAATCGGCTAGGGGGATGGATTCTAAGGACCACATTTTTTATGCTGGTGACTGGACGATGCTTGGCCGATTATATATGATACCAAAGTACCTCCTCCATATCAATATCACAAGAGAACATTTTTCCATGTTAGTGATTTTCTTTTCTTAGGCTTCAAATCGAACAAAAATCTTCTTCATTTCATATAAACCAAAAGATCACATATATTTGCTGCCAAGGAGAGAAAATTATATACATATATAGGTGGAAAGATCATGCAGAAGTACGCGTATGAAGGATATTATGATCATATTTTATTAATTTCTATTAGATAATAACCTTTTTAGACCAACAAACAGTTATATAGGAAAATTAATATAAACAGCAGAAATTTCTAATTAAAGCATCATTTTCTGAGTGCTTACAGCCATGCTTGTGCTAGCATATATATATATATGCAAATAGCTGGAAAGATATAAAACATGGTACATAATGGCCTTCATGTCAGGTTCTATGTAAGAAAGGAGAATAATTATAAAGGCATTTGACGGGCTAGTTGATTCAAGGAAACAAATTTCTAATACATATTGTCATATATGCTTCATTTAGATATATATATCGTTTCCAAATTTACTTTTCCTATATATATATATGTGTGTGTGTGTGTGTGTGTTCTTGCTGAAATGTTGGCATCTTCATTTTGACATCTTGCACTGCTGTTACAAAATTAAATGAAGCTATCATATATATATAAATGGTCACTTTTGTTGGGCAATGCTAGTCTTGTAAAACAGCAAGAGTAATTCTTACATGGTTTATAAATATGTAATATTAGTGATTAGTGACCTCCACAAATTTGATCTGAGTAGAATATATTAATGATAGGAATTCATTCATAAGTTGCACGATATTGTTTGAATTATTGACCATTTCCAGCTGGCCAGGAAGCCTGACCAAGTTTGCTTGCACATTGACCTTCTATTGGGGAAGGTTATAATTGCCTTAAGGAGCGTGGTCAGTGATCAAAATAACTACTGGCTAAAGCTAATTAGTTGGATAATCCAAGTTCCGAGAGAAGGGGATCGATGGATGGCCATGGACGAAGATGTGTAATAATGGCTGCTGTGCTCCTTGCATCCATTGCTTTTGTCCACGGGCATTCAACTTCTGGTATGTGACATGGATATCAACCTTGTCCTCTATTCTAACGTCGATTTCTCCCCATGAATTTGATTCTGGCTTGTGTTTACTTATGCATCTCCAAATTCATACTCGATCTTGCCAGATTTCATAAACATTGATTGTGGAAAGTCTAGATATCACAACTCTAGCAACCCAGACACGGGGTTATGGTATGTTACAGATCATGACTTCGTTGATTCTGGTGAGATCCACAAGGTCTCTTCAATGCTTGACTACCCGAAAGAATACCCTCAGGAGTTGTTTGACTTGAGAAGCTTCCCCAATGGGAGAAGGAACTGCTATAGGGTTAAACCCATCAAACAGGGACGTAAGTATCTTGTACGTGCTTCTTTTTTGTATGGGAACTACGACGGGAAAAATCAACCCCCAACCTTTGATCTTAACATGGGCATCAACTTTTTGGCAAATGTTTCGCTGACTAGAGAAAATGTTTACGAGCACTACGAAGCAATGGTTATTGCAACATTAGACACAATTTCTATTTGTTTGATCAATAAGGGCAAGGGGGCCCCATTCATATCTACCTTAGAGTTACGACCTCTTCCTGATGAATTATATCCTGGACTAAATGTATTTAACAAATATCTAGTTACATGGGGAAGGTTCAGTTTCACAAAGGGCGACCTAAGGTATGGAGAGATCAATTACACCTTCACTATCAATATATATTGTCAAGTATATATATATAACAAGAGAATACTAAAGTAAATAGATATTGCTTATTTATATTTACCATTACTTATCACGTAATTAGGTACCCAGTCGATGTTTATGATCGCCTTTGGAGGGGACTAATACTTAAATTCAACATTGTGACCACCAGACGCCGTGTTTCTACGCCTGACAAGGGTTTCAAGCCACCATCAAAAGTAATGCAGACTGCGCATTCTCTACATAACTTGTCAGACTTTAGTATTGGTTTCAATGCAACCAAAGAAAGTGCGGAATACCAATCTTCAAAGTATTATGTTGCCATACATGTGGCTGAGATCGAAGAACTTGAATATTATGAGAAGAGAGTGTTCAGTATTTCATGGAATGAGGAAAAATTGATCGAAAGTTTCACACCTCGATATCTCAAAACTACCACCATTGCCACATCTACGCCCAAGAAGATGGGAAAAGTAAAATTGCTTTTCTCAGCAATGAATGGATCGACAAAGTCTCCCATCATTAATGCTATAGAGGTGTTCATCGTCAATGACATAAAATCTGAAACTGAGACAACCGATGGTACCTTCAATCACAATGACTACATAAATTACTCAAGCGGTTATGCCGATTTTGTAATCTAACTCATGCTTGAATGAAAATTCACCAGCAAATGCCATGTTTGAGCTAAAGAAGCTATACAAGTTGCAGAGGAACTGGCAAGGTGATCCATGCCTTCCGAATTATCTATCATGGGAGGGGTTGAATTGTAGCTATGAGCACTCCAAAAGAAGTCCCCGTGTCATCCGCCTGTAGGCCATCTTCTTCATCTCAACAATGATATTTGCAATTGAATTTGTTGAGTCAGAACAGTCCTAACCAATGTCAATAGTTATCGATACCGTAATATATTTATTATTAATGGGTTTGATAGTTAATAATACGATATGTTTTAATCACAGGGACCTATCTTCTGGTGGATTGGAAGGTAAGATAGAAAATGCTTTTGGCAAGCTTGCACGACTACAATACCTGTGAGTTCACTAGCTCTTTACATATATGCAGAATCTTTTTTTTTACTTAGTGATGTATGTGACACACACAACATGATTATTGATAAACAGGGATTTATCAAACAATAAGTTAACAGGTGCAATCCCCGACATCCTTGCAAGGCTTGAGCATCTTAAGTACTTGTAAGTGTAGACATATTCTTAAATTAACATTATTAAGCTTGAAGGCCAAACCTAGAAGAAAGGAGCAATATTATACTAGTTGATCAAATCTACATTTCAAACTACAGGAATTTATCATACAACGGACTAAGTGGATCGATCCCTAAGGAGCTTCTGGATCGAAGTGATTCTGGAACACTTACATTAAGGTATGAGCGTCGACATTTGATTATGTGCCAAGAAGATTAATTTTAGAGGTGATAATTAATAATTAAAAATATATATATGTTTACACAAATTTTGATTGAAGATGGCAATATTATCTAAATTGTTTTCGTATATTTAAATTTAGCGTCGAAGGCAACACTGATTTGAATCCTAAAGTGGCGTAGTACACGAGGATGACGTCATGGACGAAGAGGGCTGACGAAGGATAAGAGGTGACCATTACCCAGTTGCGTACGACGATTCGAGATGTTACTCTTGGTTTAGTATTAATGAATAATAAATATATACGTGAAGCTTTTTGTGCTTTAAAAGGTTGTGTCTTGTAATGACCAGAGACAGTTACTTCTCGGTAGAAAGCATATTCCCTAAGTTCAAAACGAAAGGCTTAATGGTTTCTTGCTTCTTGATTAGTGGATTCCTAGTTACGCGTTTGGACTTCCATGTCCACTGGTCCGGTGATTCGGACCCTCACACTCGAACTTCCACATTCGCCCGTTCGATGATCTAGAGATTCGTCTATCGGGACTAGTCCCTTTATCGTTTAGTTTGAATTCTTACGCTTACACTGCATCATCAAAACCTAATAACTAATACCATTATTAGGGTACGTTCAATGAGCTAGAAACTGCTCTCAAGCGGTTATTGATGATGGTGGAGCGACTTGGCGATGGACTAACAGGACGACGAGATGATTCCCTTCGACAAGTCTTTCATTCCCCGTCTCTCAATGATTCTTCGAGCGATAATGATGTTGGAGCCGACTTCCATGGGTGTGGTAGACGTCATCTACAACATGGTGAAGATCACCATATAAGTGGCTTCAAAATAAAGATGGATTTTCTATTCTTTAATGGACAATTCTATATCAAGAACTTCCTTGATTGGATGGTTGATGTCGAGAGGTTGTTTGATTACATGAATATTCCTAAACATTAGAAGATAAGCTTGTGGATTATTGTCTCAAGGTGGTACTTCAATATATTGAGATCAAGTATTTATTTTCTTAATTTAGCTTTTAATTAAACTAAGTGACAACTATGAGAGTTCACCATTATTCTTTAAGGTTCTATTTATGCCAACTAAAAAATTAGAATTAGAAAGATGAGAATTTTTTTTTAACTTTCTGAAGTTTGTGCTAAATAAGAAAGTTGAAAATAAATTCTCAACTTTCTTATGCATAAAATGTTAGAGATTCTAAACTTTCAGACTTACTTCTATTAGAAAGTTGAGAAAATAGCATAAGAATTCTCTTTGTTTAATTAATTATTTTATTATTTAAAATTAATTATAATTAAAGTATATATTGTTAATATAATTAAAGTATAATATATTATTTTAGTTAATTGAGTATATTAATTCAATTATTATATTATTTTAATTATTACTTTGTAATATACTTTGTATACTATATTATTGTTTTAATTAAAATTACTTTGTATTTACTTTAATATAATTAAAGTATATTAATATAATATATTTTTTATTATTTTTAATATAATTAAAGTATTTATTGTTAATATTTTTTTATTTAATTAATTTAATACTATTTTTATTAATAATCAAATATTAATTATTATTATTATTATTTTATTTTATTTTATAATATTAAAATAATAAATATTATTCTATTTAATTAAATATTATTATTTAATATATAATATTAAAATTTCAAGAACTATATAATTTTTTTAACTTTTCGTTGGTAGTACAAACACTTTCAAATTTTTGATCTTTAATTTTTGTTGAAGAAATGAAATAAAGATAAAGGAAAATGGAACGAGAAGAAGTGACAATTAGGGAAAATAGAAATATTACTGATTGTGCATACATAAAATAACACCCATTGTCCAATATTTAACCACAAGAGAATACATGACACCCACTACAACACGTGGAGAGCACACAACTACAAATATGGATAAATCATATCCTAAAAATATAGGCACAACCCATACACATAACTCATAGTTTCTAAAGCACAATTACAAAACTCTTATTTACTTTAGAGATTGTCGATACCAAGACTTCCTCTTAGAAGTTCAAACTAAAGACATTAGAAGTATCTTTGTGAACATATCAACTAATTGATCTTTTAATCCACAATAAGATAGATAGATCTCACCATTGCTTTGCATTTATCTAATTACATATAACTTAATATTGAAATGTTTTGTTTTACCATGATACACTAGATTATGAGAAATTGCAATAGCAACTTAATTATCTAAAAATAGTTTTGTAACCTTTGACCAGATTAATCGTAAATCAACTAGAATCTTTCTCAGACAAATAGCTTTATTTGTAATAGCATTTGCTACAATAATCTCAGCTTTTGCAATGGATTGTGCTAACGATTCTTATTTTTTGAATACCAAGAAAACATATTGGATCCAAAACAAAACCAATAATCTGATATGCTTTAAAAGTCATCCATAGAACCACCTCAATTGCTATCAAGATAGTTAGTTAAGAAGGGTCTCAAATGATTGACAAATCATTTGAGATATCTAAGTACTCTCTTTGTTGTCTATAGATGTTTTTTTATTCACACAATGCATGAAGCGAGAGAAGACTCTAACTAAAAATAATATATCAAGTCTGGTAGCCATTAAATAGATAAGACATTTGATTAAACTTCTAAAATATTTTCCATCAACGCTCTCAACTAGCACCTTTGTACTAAGGATCTCTTTGGGATTCATTGATAATATTCCCGTGGTTTATTTGTTTTAGATTCATCTACGTCAACGCCACCGCTGCCACCGCGGCCGCCACCACCACCGCCGCCACCACCACAACCACCACCACCACCACCACCACTGGAGGGCATGCGAAAATTCTCATACGCGGAGTTGGTCGCCATGACTAGAAGTTTTGAGAGAGAACTTGTTAGGGGAGGATTTGGGGTTGTCTACCACGGGACGATCCTTGACAACAATAAGAAACAAGTGGCCGTGAAAATGTTCCCTACGTTCACAACGGAAGTCCAGAAGCAATTCCAGACGGAGGTAATAAGTTGAAGTTGATAATATAACAACGGCTCAGAGAGAATGGTCATGTGGTTATCGTGGTGGCAGAGGGTGCAGGGCAAGAGCTTATGACTGAAAGCTTGCATAACATGAATATGGAGGATCCCTCTGGAAACAAATTACTCCTTGATGTTGGGATGTGGCTATCTCAGAAGATAAAGGTTATTGTGTCAACAATTTTCATTATGCTGCTTTTATTTTTGTTTTTAATTTTTTTACATGTTATTCTCCTATCAGTGAATCACTTTCTACTAATAATAACCGAACTTTTGATTGCTATTCAATGTTTTTGTCAGTGCTTCTGCCATTGATACTTGGTTAGATTTTTTTATATAGCTGAAAAAGAGTATACTATTTGTGTGTGCCGTTGTATGTGTATTGGGAACCATTCTTCAAACTTTTATTGTTAGGGTCTGAATAACATCTAACATTTCTTATATTTGCAGGAACATTTCAGCAAAAGGCGGAAGATGTTGATTACTCTCAAATATATAGGTCTGTCAAGGAAAATGTCAATTTCCAGTTTGTGCAATTTTAGATTGTTTATAGAATTGTTTTATATCACAGTAATATTAATGGCCAACAGATCCAACATACATGATTCGTGCAATTCCAAGTAATGCATCTGACAATGTATACTGTACATTGCTAGCTCAAAGTGCTGTGCATGGTGCAATGGCAGGATTTACAGGCTTTACTGTAGGGCCTGTTAATGGAAGACATGCATATATACCATTTTACGTAAGCTAAATCTTAGCTGAATTTTTTTCGTGGATAATGTGAGAGTATCTTTTACCAATGAAGTTCCATTTTATAAATAGGAGATTTCTGCAAGATATTTGTTACATAGTTGAGATCATAGCTGATGTTTGCGACAAGTGTGTACTTCTAGATATTATCACGTTCTTTAGAAGTTATTTATGATCCAAAGCTCCTGCAATTTAATTTCGATCAATGTCAATCGGCCAACATCATTATGGATTTGGTAGAGCATCGTATTTCTTAAAAAGATATGCTTTCGTTAGTGCTCACAATGTCTGGTAACTTTATGGTCCTTTGTCTGATATTATGCTATTTAGATGCCCTTCAAACATAAATTAGTATTGATTAGTATATAGACTACGGCTGTGAAGAACCCATCTCATTTTATCTTTTCAATAGCAGTAAACACATATTTATAGTGATTATTTGCATAAACTATGATTATGATGAACCTGAACCTTGCTTGGACTACCATTTCACCACCAGTTGAAAACATAAACAAACAGTGATTATTGTAAAAACTATGATTATGAAGCACCTGGCTTATACTACTATTTCACCAACACTTGAAAGAATAAATTGATGGTACTTATTGAATAAACTATGATTATGAAGCATCTGGCTTTTTATACTATTTAATCAGCAGTTGAAAAAGTATTTAACATTGGTCAAATCGGTAGCCCCATATATATATAATATTTCATATCATGATTTGACAAGGGAGTTATTTTGATTGATGTACAGAGAATCACAGAGACTCAGAACAAGGTGGTTATCACTGACAGGATGTGGGCAAGGTTACTTTCTTCCACTAACCAGCCTAGTTTTCAGAACTACAACAATGTTAGAGCAAAGGAGAGGGTAATGCCCACACGAGTGCTTACGGTTGCTCCAAGCTTCTCTGATGATAGTATGCAAAATGCCAACGAAGAAGATGAAATTATTACCACCAGCAGCAATTGATGAAGTGAGCAAGCTTATAAAAGCTTCATGGATATCTGTTAAGTAGCTGTGAGATTTAGGAATATCTGTCGTCCGGATCAGAAAATAATTTGAGTCATCCATGAAGGTGTATACATACAGTCTCATCAGTGAATAATTGTGAAATACAAAGTGGTACTGTAATTTCTGCAAGCACACCTTTTAGATCTGCAGATTGTTAGTGTTTGGTTTGCTTTTGCCATTCTACTCTCTTCTGTGCCCAGACGATTTGCTCATCATTCTTCTGTAAAATCACTCTCCCTTGGGCTCTACTGGCTTTTAAAAGCGTACTGTGTTTTCTTTTTTTTCCAGCCTACCGCTATTCGAACACCGTGATACTGAAAATGGGCTAAATTTCTTGACTGTGTTACTTGTAATTTTTGATTGCAATTTTTATTTTTCCTTGTAAATACACGAGTCTGTGAAAATAAAATTTTATGGAACACATTATTAGATGATTATAAATATATGATAAAATTTTTACTTAAATCAAATAAATATTTGTCTTTGATCTTAAGTTTTCAACCATCAGAGAAAGAAATAGCAGTCAATATAATTTGAATTGAAGAACACTACTTCAGCATGGACGGGACCCAACGTTGGTAAGTCTAACCTAGATATGATTGTCATAGTTTCACATTATGAGGGTGCACAGACCTTAGACAAAAAAGAAGAAAGAGAAAGGGACGAAAGGAAGAAAGAGTGTAGGATGCACATTATAAGGGTTTTTCACCTTCTAAAATTTTTGGACAGTACAAATCCCTCGTAAATACAGAAATAGAAATCTATATTGTTATTAAAGAAAAATTGTAGAGAGAACCTGAATGACAAAAGGAATTAATTATGAACTTGTAGGACAGGAATTGCGAGAGGTCGAAATAGGTTAGCTTCTTCTCTGGGAGAGAAAACTTCAAGTAATTTAATGAACTAGAGCTATAGCTGGAGCAAGGCTTGTTTGCCATGCTTTTGATCTGGAGTAGTTCGTGGAATACCATGAACAAAATGACAGTAAAGTGGAGTGGCTTGCATGTATAGATCGTGATAAACCTCCTGATCTGAGACAGATTTGTGTAGTATATAAATCAGATGTAGAAACAAAGGAAAGAAGGCAAAAAGTTCTGTACAGCACTATGGTTGCTCTACCACTGATCAACTAACCAGTGAGGTTCTAGGCACCACTAAGCCAACTCTGCTTCTTTTTTTTTTATTAAAAAAGAAGGAAAACTTCTTGATCTACTTATGTGTTGAAGGTGCAGAGTTCTCGCCAACAGTCTTGATTGTTTCCATATTTTGATTTTTCCCTTTTTTGGAAATGTAGAACCTTTTAATTTCGAATTGCAGAGATTTTGAGAACGAGGCCACCATTATTCATTTAAAAAATATCTTCCAGAAAGAACAGCTGTAGATAGTTGCCGTCCTTGAATCGTTTCCTGGTGCTGTGTGGATCCACGAAATTAGCCGTAAACCTGGTATGGATTGTTGCCTTGCCAATGCTGTCTTAGGCAACAAGTGTCATCCTTTATAGTGGAATTCAGTGATTGCCAACATTTCCTGTTTTAAGTGGTTTATGTTGTGACAAAAAAAAATCTTTAAGAAGGTTGCTTTGGTAGGAGATTTATGATCTTAGTAGTGACATAGTTGATGACAAGCTAGACTTAGGTGATTGGTGGTGAGTTTACTACGGTTTGTGGGGAAGAGAAACATGTTCGTCTAATTGGGATGGATCAGCTTGGGGTGGATAAAATTAACCTGCTCATCCACTTTGTAGTTTTGAGGAAGCTGGTGGTCATTGTGGAAATCTTTTCTCTTCTTGCAATAATCAAATAGAATCCAAGTTTACGGGAGATTGGATCGTGTGCTCGTTAACTAAGCTCTAGCTATAGGTTAACATCCTTTTTGCACATTATCTCACCAAATTACACTTGACCATTCCACCATGCTAGTGAAAGCTACGCAGAATAGAACTTGGGGGGAGCTTTGCCATTCCAGTTTCCAAGCATGCAGACCACTCCTGAGTAGTTGGTGTTGGCTGTGGAATGTGTGTGGAAAAATATTAATTAGTCCCATCCTGTTGATAGAGTTAGAAGAAAAATTTAAGAAGTCAAAAGGATTCTTAAAGGTTGGAACAAGGTGGCGTTTGGAGATGTTAACGCTCGCTATGATAGGTTGTTGGTCCTTGAAATTAAAAAAATCTGCACACTTCTGAAGGATGCTACTCAAGTGAAGACCTTTTGTTGGTTATTCCTAGTTTTATGACACAGATTGATAATTAGTGCTTATGCACGCCCCCCATGGATTAGGAAATTAAAGAAGCTCTCTTTTCCTTGAAGGGGGATTGGACTCTTATTAGGCTGGATGGATTTACTGTGGGTTTTTTTCCAATCTTATTAGGACATGAAATGTAGGAGAGGCCATAAAGCTATCTTGGAAGGTGCTTTGGTGAATCATGCATGGAAGGCAGCTTTCTTATCTCTCATCCCAAAGAAAGTGGTCTCGAAGATTTTCGTGAATTTAGGTTTATAAATCTTTCCAACGTCACCTATAAAATTCTGACGAAGATCATAACAAATAGGCTTACTCTACTTCTAAACAAGCTTATTTTTGAGTTTTGACTACTAAGGGGATTTATGGAAGGCCATCTGATTTTTGACAGTATAGCTATTACCCAAGAGTTGATATAGAGAATTGACAAAGGTGATGGTGGTGGGAATTTAATGGAAAAAACATATGTAGGGTGGAATGACCATTTCTTTATGATGTTTTAAGAAGATTTGGTTTTTCAAGCACCTGGATTAATCTCATTCAAAGATGCATCGAAGATAATAGCTTTGCAGTCTTGGTGGAGAACACTCGTTCTCCTTTCCTCAAGGTCTCTAGAGGCATAAGACAAGGTAATCCCTTCTCACCCAACTTGTTCATACTATATGAAGAGGTTCTCAATAGGGGCCTAAAGTATTTAGTTTCCAACAATTTAATTGGTCTTTACAAGTCGGGCATAGATGGTTTAACTATTTCATATCCTTTTTTGCTAATGATATGATTCAATTCCTTGATGGGCATAAACAATTTGTTGAGAAGGTCATGAACTTCCTGGATGATTACCAGAAGACCTTGGGTCAAAAAATTAATAAAACATGCTCCATTTAAATATCTGGGCTATATAACTTCTTAGGCCGAAACTGAAATCAGATATTTTAAGGGATTGATGAAGAAGATTAAGAGAAACTCGCAGGTTGGAAAAGTATGCTCCTAAGCTTTGATGGTCGTCTCGTGCTTATTAAGCATGTCTGATCTAATATCCTTATCCATATGTGGAGTATTTTTGATATCCTCTAAAGCATCATTGAGAAAATTTAGAAAATCATGGTTAACTTTCTTTGGGCTGGTAATCAGGAGAAGCGCAAAAATCAAATCATTGGGTGGGTTGACATGTTTTAGCCAAACTAATAGAGGTAGGTGACTTGGGCGTCAGAGACTTGAAAGAGCTCGTGGTAGCACTTAAGATAAAAATGGCTTGGAGGTTAACGTCTTTGGGCTCCTTTTGTTGGTCAGATTTATGAAGTTCCTACATGGCAAGTTGGATGTGTCTTATAGAAATAATAAGGAACCAGCTCAAGTGAAAAATCTCAAAGCTGCTTGGCTGGAGGTTTGGAAGCTTGTGAGGTGGTGCAGGTTCCATTAGCTTTGGCATGATCGGTGGCTTCATTGTGGAATAATCCTTGTAGACAACATCAATCCACTAGATTTTGTAGCTCATCTTATGGTTGAAGAAGTTAATAGTAACAGAAATATCCTCAAGGATTTACATCTTACTAGTAACTTGTAGGTGGAGGTTCATGCCATGCTTGATAATGTGCATTAGGACAGATTTTCCTGGATTTGGATGAGAGAGGGGGTTCTCACGATCAAAACAATGTGGGAAGCTATTTGAATCAAATATAATTAATATTAAGGGAAATTAAGGGATTCGTGCAAATCTTTTGCCATCTAAAATCTTTTTTTTCATGTGGCATTTGTTTCGGAATTGCCTTCCAACGAAGTTGAACATCGGATCAAAAGGAATTCCAATTGCATCATCTATCCTTTACCTCGTCAACCATAATCGGCTAGGGGGATGGATTCTAAGGACCACATTTTTTATGCTGGTGACTGGACGATGCTTGGCAGATTACATATGATACCAAAGTGCCTCCTCCATATCAATATCACAATAGAACATTTTTCCATGTTAGTGATTTTCTTTTTCTTGGGCTTCAAGTCGAGCAAAAATCTTCTTCATTTCATATAAACCAAAAGATCACATATATATGCTGCGAAGAAGAGAAAATTATATACATTTATAGGTGGAAAGATCATGCACAAGTACACGTATGAAGGCTATTATGATCATATTTTATTAATTTCTATTAGATAATAACCTTTTTAGACCAACAAACAGTTATATAGGAAAATTAATATAAACAGCAGAAATTTCTAAGTAAAGCATCATTTTCTAAGTGCTCACAGCCATGCTTGTGCTAGCATATATATATATATATATGCAAATAGCTGGAAAGATATAAAACATGGTACATAATGGCCTTCATGCCAGGTTCTATGTAAGAAAGGAGAATAATTATAAAGGTATTTGACTGGCTAGTTGATTCACGGAAACAAATTTCTAATACATATTGCCATATATGCTTCATTTAGATATATATATCGTTTCCAAATTCGCTTTTCCTATATAAAACATGGTACATAATGGCCTTCATGTCAGGTTCTATGTAAGAAAGGAGAATAATTATAAAGGCATTTGACGGGCTAGTTGATTCACGGAAACAAATTTCTAATACATATTGCCATATATGCTTCATTTAGATATATATATCGTTTCCAAATTCACTTTTCCTATATATATGTGTGTGTGTGTGTGTGTTCTTGTTGAAATGTTGGCATCTTCATTTTGACATCTTGCACTGCTGTTACAAAATTAAATGAAGCTATCATATATATATAAATTGTCACTTCTCTTGGGCAATGCCAGTCTTGTAAAACAGCAAGAGTAATTCTTACATGGTTTATAAATATATAATATTGGTGATTAGTGACCTCCACAAATTTGATCTGAGTAGAATATATTAATGATAGGAATTCATTCATAAGTTGCACGATATTGTTTGAATTATTGGCCATTTCCAGCTGGCCAGGAAGCCTGACCAAGTTTGCTTGCATATTGACCTCCTATTGGGGAAGGTTATAATTGCCTTAAGGAGCGTGGTCAGTGATCAAAATAACTACTGGCTAAAGCTAATTAGTTGGATAATCCAAGTTCTGAGAGAAGGGGATCGATGGATGGCCATGGACGAAGATGTGTTATAATGGCTGCTGTGCTCCTTGCATCCATTGTTTTTGTCCACGGGCGATCAACTTCTGGTATGTGACATGGATATCAACCTTGTCCTCTATTCTTACATCGATTTCTCCTGATGAATTTCATTCTGGCTTGTGTTTACTTATGCATCTTCAAATTAATACTTGATCTTTCCAGATTTCATAAACATTGATTGTGGAAAGTCTAGACATCACAACTCTAGCAACCCAGAAACTGGGTTATGGTATATTTCAGATCATGACTTCATTGATTCCGGTGAGCTACACAAGGTCTCTTCAATCCTTGACTACCCGAAAGAATACCCTCAGGAGTTGTTTGACTTGAGAAGCTTCCCCAATGGGACAAGGAACTGCTATAGGGTTAAACCCATCAAACAGGGACGTAAGTATCTTGTACGTGCTTCTTTTTTGTATGGGAACTACGACGGGAAAAATCAACCCCCAACTTTTGATCTTAACATGGGCATCAACTTTTGGGCAAATGTTTCGCTGAATAGAGAAAATGTTTACGAGCACTACGAAGCAATGGTTATTGCAACATCAGACACAATTTCTATTTGTTTGATTGATAAGGGCAAGGGGGCACCATTCATATCTATTTTAGAGTTACGACCTCTTCCACATGAATTATATCCTGGACTATATGCATTTAACGAATATCTAATTACATTGGATAGGCTCAGCTTCACAAAGCACGACCTCAGGTATGGAGAGATCAATGACGGGTTCATTAACAATATATATCCTCTAGTATAACAAGAGATTGCCAAAGTAAATAGATACCAATTACTTAATTATATTTACCCTTACATTTCACTTAAGGTACCCATTCGATGATTTTGATCGCTTATGGAAGGGAGAAACATTTGATTCCATTGTTTTCAACATTGTGACCACCACTCATAATGTTGCTACGTTTGACAAGGGTTTCAAGCCGCCATCAGAAGCAATGCAGACTGCGATTTTTCCATAAAACTTCTCATTGATCATTATGGATTGGAATGCAACTAATGTAACTGTGCAATACCAATCTTCAAGGTATTATGCTGCCATGCATGTGGCTGAGGTCGAACAACTTGAAGATGATGAGAAGAGAGTGTTCGGTATTTTGAGCAATGACCATTTCATAGAAAGTTTCACCCCTCGATATCTCATGGCAACCACCATTGACATATCTACAACCGAGAATACGGGAATATTATTTTTGTTACTGGGACAAAACAATGAATCCACAAAGCCTCCAATCATTAATGCTATAGAGGTGTTCGTCGTCATGGATATGCAATCTGAAACTGAGACAACCGATGGTAAGTTGGTCATAATGACTGCATAAATTACTTCCCACCTTTCCATCCTAATAACAAACAAGTAACTATGTCGATTCCGTAATCAAACTCATGCTTGAATGACAATTCACTAGCAAATGCCATGTTCGAAGTCAAGAAGCTGTACAAGTTGCAGAAGAACTGGCAAGGTGATCCATGCCTTCCGAATAATCTATCATGGGAGGGGTTGAATTGTAGTTATGAGCACTCCAATAGAAGTCCCCATGTCATCCACCTGTAAGACAACTTCTTCATTACGACATTGATATTTGTGTACGTTGGTAGAAATATTTGCAGTTGAATTTATTGGGTCAGAACAGTCCCAAACAATGCCCATAATTATCGCGGTAGCATAATATATTTATTTCTACGATATTCTTCAACCACAGGGACCTCTCTTCCAGTGGATTGGAAGGTAAGATAGAAAATGCTTTTGGCAAGCTTACACGACTACAGTACCTGTGAGTTCACTAGCCCTTTACATATATGCAGAATCATTTTTTTTTTACTTAGTGATGGATGTGTTTCACACAACATGATTATTGATTAAACAGGGATTTATCAAACAATAAGTTAACAGGTGCAATCCCCCACATCCTTACAAGGCTTGAGCATCTTAAGTACTTGTAAGTATAGACACATTCTTAAATTAACATTAATAAGCTAGAAGCCCAAACCCAGAAGAAAGGAGCAATATTATACTAGTTCATCAAATTTGTATTTCAAACTACAGGAATCTATCATACAACAGATTAAGTGGATCGATCCCCAAGAAGCTTCTGGATCGAAGTGCTTCGGGAACACTTACATTAAGGTATGAACGACATTTGATTGTGTGCCAAGAAGATTAATTTTAGAGGTGAAATTTAATAATTAAGGAATATATATGTTTGCACACGTGCTGATTGAAGATGGCAATATTATCTGAATTGTTTTGGTATATACAAATTTAGCATCGAAGGCAACCCTGGTTTGAAGACTGAAAAGGACCCGGACAATATCTGGATCCGAATTTTGGTTGGGGCAGTGGCATCATTGGTGGCCATTATCATCATTGCGGTCGTTATCTACTTTGTGGTGAAGAGAAGAAAGCGCGGAAAGGGAAAACCACGACAAGGTTAATTAATTAATTAAGGTCCATGTGTCTGTGATATAATTAATACTGAATCTAAATATTCATTGATAATATTCCCTTGTTTTATTTGCTTTAGATTCATCTATGTCAACGCCGCCGCTGCCGCCGCCACCACCACCACCACCTCCACTGGAGGGCATGCGAAAATTCTCACACGCCGAGTTGGTCGCCATGACTAGAAATTTTGAGAGAGAACTTGGTAGGGGAGGATTTGGGGTTGTCTACCACGGGACGATCCTTGACAACAATAAGAAACAAGTGGCCGTGAAAATGTTCCCTACGTTCACAACGGAAGTCCAGAAGCAATTCCACACGGAGGTAATAAGTTGAAGTTGATAATATATATTCGTGTATCTTGAAGTTGACATCTTTACTTTTAATTAAATGATTTTGAATCGAATGTTTACGTTTTATCATAGTATATCAAAGTTGAAATAGACGTCCTAAGTCCTTATACAACATCAATGTTGGTATAGTCTAATATTTAAAATAATTAAGAAGGAGATTTGTACATTAATTAACCTAGCAAAAACTCTAACTCTATTGTTAATTAATTAACCAATTGGTGGGTTGCGTTTAACTTGAATGCTTTCGCTATATATATAGAACAAAGCACGTACAATTTTTTATGAATTGAACACCTTCTTTTTTTCCCGAACTTGAAATTATGTAATTGTTGCAGATTGAGGTTTTGACGAGGACCCATCATAAGAATTTGGTTGCCTGCGTTGGCTACTGTGATGAAGTGCATAATTTAGCAGTGGTGTTCGAATACATTGAAGGAGGAACCCTGAAGGAACACATCTCCTCAAGTATAAATAAACATATAAATATGTTGATGCATGTTTTAATTGTAATTTGGAACCCGACAACAAATTGTAAATATAGTATGTGGATGTTTAATAATTAATTCCCTAAAATTATTAACTTGGATTCTAATTAACATACAACGTTATTATCTTATTATTTGGAGCACAAGGCTTTACGTCACATGCTCTTCTTCACGCAGGGAGTGTAAAGGCACTAACATGGAGAGAGAGACTATCCATAGCCTTGGATGCTGCAAAAGGTAATCTAGCCATATAGAACAAAAAAAATACAGTAGCTTCGATCGTTCCTATTTATATATTTTAAATATTTAGTGATAAAATGAATTAAAATAACAGTTAATTAAATTCTTAATTAGGGATGAAAATTGTAGGGATTTAATTTCTTTGGTAATTAATATATCATTGTCTTAGGACGACGTGTTTGATGGCAATGGCAGGGTTTGAGTATCTGCACAAAGGTTGCGATCCACCGATAATTCACAGGGACGTGAAGTCCAGCAACATCTTACTAACGAAGCACTTGGAAGCCAAGATTGCAGATTTCGGGATATCAAAAAGTTTCCAAGACAGCTATGCTACTCATGCAGTAACCAAGGTTGCTGGAACCAAAGGATACCTCGATCCCGAGTACGTATATGCGTGATCGTCACCATCTCCTTCAGTAGTAAACTTATTTCTCTGTCGTACGTTGTTGAACTCCGACCAGAAATCTATCTATTCATTAATTCATTGTCGCTTTATATATGCATGTATGCATCGCAAGCAGGTACAGTATCAACTTCCAACTCAGGGAGAAAAGCGATGTTTATAGCTTTGGGGTGGTTCTGCTGGAACTGATCACAGGCCTTCCGGTGTTCGTCGGGGAAACCCACCGAATTCACATAGCTTCGTGGGTCAACCTCAAATTCACGAGGACGGAGGAGGAGGTGCAGCAGATCTTGGATCAAAGGATCAGTGGATATGGCGGTTATGTTAACGTTGAGTCCGTCGTGAAAATGGTGGAGACGGCGTTGGCTTGCACTAGCCATTCTTCACAGCAAAGGCCCTCCATGGACAATGTGGTGCGTGTCATTACGAATTGCCTGCAACTGGAATCTGGCGGTCCTTGATCGATTACATTTTACAAATCAAAAGCCTTGTTTGCTGTGTTGCTTGGTTGGTTTCAAATCCAGGTAAGCTTGAAGGATTTGTTTGAAGTGGTTTTAAATATTTCACTGCAAAAGTTAAGATTTTGATAATGAAAAAAGTGTGAGAACAAAAAAGAAATTAGATGTTGGAACAAAGTAATTACAATTTCTTCTATCTTTTTTACTTGTTACATAGGTGTAAGACATTTAAATATAGTGAAACTTAATTGCATGAGCACCAACTCATGCATCCACCCACTAAGTGATGCGATCACTCATATACATGTAACTAACTCGTGTTCATCACATGCTGTCAAGGGATGTGGCTGCCTACACATGGACAACACTAAACCACGAAGGGATATAACCACTCATAAAGGGATCCATAATCACAAGAATACATAATAGATTAGAATTATATTTTGACAAATTCACCCTTTAATTTTGATCCAATTTTTTAATTACTCCCAACATCTTCCTAAACCTGATGAATGTATCATATTTCAATAGCTTGGTGAGAATGTCTTTTACTTGATCTTTGGAGTTGCAATGCATCAATTCAATATCTGCTCTTTGCACTTGCTCATGTAAGAAATG
The DNA here is from genome assembly GCA_036874045.1 of Cymodocea nodosa. Lineage (NCBI taxonomy): Eukaryota > Viridiplantae > Streptophyta > Magnoliopsida > Alismatales > Cymodoceaceae > Cymodocea > Cymodocea nodosa. Next base: position 22,461,404 of record CM072336.1, read on the forward strand.
GTATCATGTTTCTATGTACTTGCTTCTTCCATGTTATACTAGATTTTTTGCTAGATTGATGGCGGACACATTATCAATGAATATCTTCATTGGTGAACTAAGTGGAAGTTGAAACTCCTTCATTAATTGCTTTATCCATATAGCTTAACATGCACAAGATGGATGCTGCAGCTACATATTCTATTTTACATCTCAATTACAGCTTGTTTCTTTGATGACTATAAAAAAAGAAAAATTGGACTGGTCCTTAATTGAAGGAATAACTAGTTGTGCCTTTCTTATCTTCTATGTTACCACACCATTCACTATCTGAATATCTAACAAGAATGTTAGTAGTAGAAGACTTATAGAATAAACCATCATTATAAGTTCCCTTCACATACTTGCAAAATTTTTTTGGCAACTTCCATGTGAGATTGTTGTCGATACTCAAGGAATCTGCTGATTAAACTAACTCTATATGAGATGTCTAGTCTCATGTGAGTGGAATAACTCAAGGTTCCAATACAATTTGTTTAAAGTATGTAAGATGAATCAGTGCATTATCACCATTTTTTGATAACTTCACTCTTACTTCAAGTGGTGTCCTCGTAAGATTGCAATCTTCCATTCTGAAACCTTTGTAGGCACGTGGCACTTGCCACATCACCAACACGTGGGATTTTCTCATTGGTCATTATTTTCTGACATCAACGTAATGGATTAATCAGGTGATGATACATGATAGCCTGTGCCACATCAACATTTAAAGAATTGCGGTCGGCCGAGCTTCAATTTTTTGGTCTAATTGAAGCATTTCATCTAACAGATCACATTTCTTCTTTTTTTCATCCAATAGTTGGGATTTGATTAGGAAATTAGCAATGGAGATATTTTCACCTAAAACACATCTGATGGTTTGGATCGTGACCAACTTACTCTGATTCAACGACCACTTTTTAGTCAAATCTCAACCATTGGATCCTCTAGGTCGTTGTCTTCTGTCTTGGTGTTGAGACTCATCGGAAAAATGACTCATCGTCTTCTCTTTGCCACCACTAATGTTGGTGCCCATGACGAATCCTAGCAGACGCCCATGTCATCATCGTGCTAGTCAGTTGGGGAACGAAAAGGGAGACACCTTTTCCAGAGGTGGTACCACCGACAGTTAGCATGTAGAGCGCTTCTAAAAGAAAAACCACTGATCTTCTCATGACCCATTTCCACAAATGTCGATAGAGCTCTCCATCAGTCTTGATCGCATCTTTCACCAGTGGAAATCTTTCTCTAATGCCATTAAAGCTTAAGAGAATCACGCCACACCACTCGTGCGAGATCTCCAGACTGAAATCTACCATCTACATCATCTCTAAATTGCTTCCCTTATTTTCACTCCTGCACTGTTCCTGTTTGCAAACACTTTCTCCATCATCCAATCAAGGTCGTCAATCTTCGTCCACGCAAAATACACCCCATATTTGCATGTAGAAGAGTATTTTGGAAACCCATAATTAAAGTCATACTTTGATTTGACTGAAGCCTCTTTTTTTAACCTTTAGTTGGATTGAAGTCCCAATTTTTTTATAGATTTTGTTCATATATAATTAATTAATTATCCCTTTAATAATATTTTTTATTTTGGCACTTGATATTTGGAGTGTCAATATTTCATTTTGTACACTTGATTTATGATTTTTTTTATGTGGACGTCCCAAATATTTGACCAATTTTTTAGTCCCTTAACTTTCATTTTAAACATTTTAAAATTCTATCTTAGACATTTATATATTATGTCAAAAAAATCTATTTTGCTTTTGTTTTAGATATTTATATTTTTATATCTAAAGTATCTTTGTGTTTTCATTTTTTTGAATTCTTTTTTTGTTTGTTTTGACATTTATATACTTTATGTCGAATTACATTTTCTAGATAGTTTAAGTTTATATCTAAGAGTAAATTAATATTATATATATAAATAGTTTATACTCTTGTTTAAGAATATTTATGATTTTTGTACACAAGCAAGGGTATTTTAGTAATTTTTCCTAGAAATGAAGGTACACAATATTTCAACATTTTGTATGTCTTACGTCAAAATATGTTTCAAATAGTTTAGACTCATATTTAGGAGTATTTAAAATTTTGAGTGATGACATAATTTTCACATAAAATATTTAATTTACTTTGGGTATTTAGGTTTTAAATCCAAAGTATTGTGATTTTATCTAAGATATTTTAATTTTTTATTTAAGGTACTTATACTTTATACCCAAAATACTTTTCATTTTGATTCTTAGGTATTTGAATTTTATATCTAAGATATTTTAAGTTTTTATTTTAGATATTTATATTTTATATCTAAAATACTTTGATTTCGATTCTTAGATATTTTTATTTTGTATTTAAGATATTTTGATGTTGTATCTAAGTTATTTTGATTTTTTTTTCTTTTTATTTAGTTTAGACATTTAAATTTCTTGTTTAGAATGCTTTTACTTTACCAAAATATTTTATTTTTTATTTAATTTTAGATATCTATATATTATATCTAAAATATTTTTATTTTAAAAATTTCTGTTTTATGTAATTTCATTTTGGATGTTTATATGGTAATTCCTTTCTTTAGACAATAGATTCTATATCTAAAATATTTGATTTTATTTTAGATATTTGTATTCAATATCTAAGACATTAGAATTTCATTTTAGATGCACGTGTTTAGTATCTAAAATGTTTGATTTTTTTTTTAAATATTTATATTTGATATTTAAAATATAATAACTTTATTTTAGATATTGATACACTATATTATATTTTATTGTCATTCCTTTTTTTTTTATCTTATTATATGGTTTTCCCCCACTTTCTCTTTAGGAAGGATGTCGGCCCGAAAAAAAACGTGCACGCCAACACGATACGACGCGACCTTCTTTTTTAAGCCGGTTCCGCTTTTTTTTGTTTTGTTTTCTGGTTGCCCTCCTTCTTCTTTTTTTTCATTTTTTGTTGCGGGCATTTTGAAATTTGTTTTAAATACTTATATTTTATAAAGTTTTCTTTTTTTCTCTTTTTTTAATATTCTTTTACCTAGAATATTTGGTTCTATTTAGGTATTATATTTATTTCTCTCATGTTGAAATATTTTTTTATATGTTTCTTTAATTTTCGTCTCCTTTATTTTATTTATTTATTTATTTGTTGATTTATCTCTCTTCTTCCTTTTTTTTTTCTTTAAAATAATAATAATAATAATAAGGACGAAAGGGAAGTTCGATTTAACCGAACATAAGTTAGATCGAACTTGTCTTCTCCTCTCTTGTTTTCTCGTTTTATTATTATTATTATTTTATGAAAAATAACTATCCGATCTAACCGAACATGCACGCCAATCAGACCGATCCCTTTTTTTTCTCATAAGTTCAGTCTAACCGAACAGGCGCACTGGTCAAATGGATTTTTTTTTCTTTTATAAGTTTGATTTGATCGTACGCATGTTTCGGTTGGATAATTGCCTTCTCGTTTTTTTTCTTTTCTTTTTTGTCTTTTTTCTTTTGATTTTGATTATCTTTTTAATTACATCTTATAATTTAACCTAAGACGTTTAATTATTTTTCATTTTATATTCTAAAACATTTTGATTTTTCCTTTAAATATTTAGACTTCATTCTAGATATTTATTTATCATGTTATTTTATCTCATTATTATTTTATTTTTTATTTTTAGTGTTTTATTTTATGTTTATTATTATTCTTTTTATATATTCATTTTTTAAGGCTTTCCCCTTTACTTTAGATATTTATATTCTCCCCCTTTTTTCTTGAATATTTATATCTAAAGCATTTTAACTTCATTTACCCATATATATATATTTTTATTTATTTATTCTTCATGTGAAATATTCTAAATTTTCTCACATTTCCATCTAGAATGCTTACCTATAAATGTTTTATTTGTTTTTTTTCTTCTCTTATTATTATTATCATATATATATTGGCGATTTTCATTTAAATACTCCAAACATAAAATATTGCGTCTTTTTTTTTGATACTTATATTTTATATCTAAAGTATTTATCCTTATATTTACTTTCATATATATATCTTATATGTTTGTTACTTTCATTTTTCTCTTTTTTTATTGTCGTTATTATTATTTTTTGTCTTTTTTTTTTTAACAGTTCTTCTCTTCCATCATTGTTTAGTCTTCTCTTTTGTCTTCGTTGGTGAAATTTCAGTGACGTCTTCTTAAGAAAATGAGCACATTTTCGACTCATCGTCGTTACAGTCCAAACTCATTTTGTAGGAGTGTGGTAAATAGTTTTATTTTTTTTAAAAAATCATTATCATAGTTCAATCTTATTTTTAAGCAATGTACGATGATTTTTTTTTAGCACCACTATTAAAATCTATTCTTTTTCATGAAGAAGTACAATAAATTTTGTCTCTTTTTTTCTTTTCAAAATTACGGCCACTACAGATCATTTTCTTCTAAAAGGATATGCAATGATTATTATTATTTTTTTTTCTGAAGCCCAAACCTACCTGTTTATGATTATGATTATGATTATTATTATTTTTTTACAGAGGTGGAGACGCGCTGTAGAGGATGGAGTAGACAAGACATGCGACAGATAGAAATCAGTGTACGTATGCAGGAGGATCTTTTACTTCGTCCATCTGTCAAAGATTTTTCTCTATTTTTCAGGGATCGATGGTTGATGATAATTTTTTTCTTTTTCGAAGCAGTCATTTTATGACAATACTCGACGGGTGTGGAGCGGAGTGGCGATGCGTTTTGGTGTGCGTCACGGAAAGAAATCATAGAGTGTTTTTTATGCCCTCTACAGCGTCATTGACAAAATTTAGAAAATCATGGTTAACTTTCTTTGGTCTGGTAATCAGGAGAAGCGCAAAAATCATTGGGTGGGTTGAGATGTTTTAGCCGAACTAATAGAGGTAGGTGACTTGGGCGTCAGAGACTTGAAAGAGCTCATGGTAGCACTTAAGATAAAAATGGCTTGGAGGTTAACGTCTTTGGGCTCCTTTTGTTGGTTAGATTTATGAAGTTCCTACATGGCAAGTTGGATGTGTCTTATAGAAATAATAAGGAACCAGCTCAAGTGAAAAATCTCAAAGCTGCTTGGCTGGAGGTTTGGAAGCTTGTGAGGTGGTGCAGGTTCCATTAGCTTTGGCATGATCGGTGGCTTCATTGTGGAATAATCCCTGTAGACCACATCAATCCACTAGATTTTGTAGCTCATCTTATGGTTGAAGAAGTTAATAATAACAGAACTATCCTCAAGGATTTACATCTTACTAGTAACTTGTAGGTGGAGGTTCATGCCATGCTTGATAATGTGCATTAGGACAGATTTTCCTGGATTTGGATGAGAGATGGGGTTCTCACGATGAAAACAATGTGGGAAGCTACTCGAATCAAATATAATTAATATTAAGGGAAATTAAGGGATTCGTGCTAATCTTTTGCCATCTAAAATCTTTTTTTTCATGTGGCATTTGTTTCGGAATTGCCTTCCAACGAAGTTGAACATCGGATCAAAAGGAATTCCAATTGCATCATCTATCCTTTACCACGTCAACCATAATCGGCTAGGGGGATGGATTCTAAGGACCACATTTTTTATGCTGGTGACTGGACGATGCTTGGCAGATTACATATGATACCAAAGTGCCTCCTCCATATCAATATCACAAGAGAACATTTTTCCGTGTTAGTGATTTTCTTTTTCTTGGGCTTCAAGTCGAGCAAAAATCTTCTTCATTTCATATCAACCAAAAGATCACGTATATATGCCTCCAAGGAGAGAAAATTATATACATTTATAGGTGGAAAGATCATGCACAAGTACACGTATGAAGGCTATTATGATCATATTTTATTAATTTCTATTAGATAATAACCTTTTTAGACCAACAAACAGTTATATAGGAAAATTAATATAAACAGCAGAAATTTCTAAGTAAAGCATCATTTTCTGAGTGCTTACAGCCATGCTTGTGCTAGCATATATATATATATATGCAAATAGCTGGAAAGATATAAAACATGGTACATAATGGCCTTCATGTCAGGTTCTCTGTAAGAAAGGAGAATAATTATAAAGGCATTTGACAGGCTAGTTGATTCAAGGAAACAAATTTCTAATACATATTGTCATATATGCTTCATTTAGATATATATATCGTTTCCAAATTCACTTTTCCTATATATATATGTGTGTGTGTGTTCTTGTTGAAATGTTGGCATCTTCATTTTGACATCTTGCACTGCTGTTACAAAATTAAATGAAGCTATCATATATATATAAATTGTCACTTCTCTTGGGCAATGTTAGTCTTGTAAAACAGCAAGAGTAATTCTTACATGGTTTATAAATATATAATATTAGTGATTAGTGACCTCCACAAATTTGATCTGAGTAGAATATATTAATGATAGGAATTCATTTATATGTTGCACGATATTGTTTGAATTATTGACCATTTCCAGCTGGCCAGGAAGCCTGGCCAAGTTTGCTTGCACATTGACCTCCTATTGGGGAAGGTTATAATTAACTTAAGGAGTGTGGTCAATGATCAAAATTACTACTGGCTAAAGCTAATTAGTTGGATAATCGAAGTTCTAAGAGAAGGGGATCGATGGATGGCCATGGACGAAGATGTGTTGTAATGGCTGCTGTGCTCCTTGCGTCCATTGTTTTCGTCCACGGGCAATCAACTTCTGGTATGTGACATGGATATCAACCTTGTCCTCTATTCTAACATCGATTTCTCTCAATGTATTCGATTCTGGCTTGTGTTTACTTATGCATCTCCAACTTAATACTCAATCTTGCCAGATTTCATAAACATTGATTGCGGAAAGTCTAGAGATCACAACTCTAGCAACCCAGACACTGGGTTATGGTATGTTTCAGATCATGACTTCATTGAATCCGGCGAGCTCTACAATGTCTCTTCAATGCTTGACTACCCTAAAGAATACCCTCAGGAGTTGTTGGACTTGAGAAGCTTCCCCAAAGGGAGAAGGAACTGCTATAGGGTTAAACCCATCAAACGGGGACGTAAGTATCTTGTACGTGCTTCTTTTTTGTATGGGAACTATGATGGGAAGAATCGACCCCCAACCTTTGAGCTTAAGATGGGCATCAACTTTTGGGCAAATGTTTCGCTGAATTATGAAAAAAACGAAGCAATGGTTATTGCAACATCAGACACAATTTCTATTTGTTTGATCGATAAGGGCAAGGGGGACCCATTCATATCTACTTTAGAGTTACGACCACTTCCTGATGAATTATATCCTGGACTAAATGTATTTAACAAATATCTAGTTACATGGGGAAGGTTCAGTTTCACAAAGGGCGACCTAAGGTATGGAGAGATCAATTACACCTTCACTATCAATATATATTGTCAAGTATATATATATAACAAGAGAATACTAAAGTAAATAGATATTGCTTATTTATATTTACCATTACTTATCACGTAATTAGGTACCCAGTCGATGTTTATGATCGCCTTTGGAGGGGACTAATACTTAAATTCAACATTGTGACCACCAGACGCCGTGTTTCTACGCCTGACAAGGGTTTCAAGCCACCATCAAAAGTAATGCAGACTGCGCATTCTCTACATAACTTGTCAGACTTTAGTATTGGTTTCAATGCAACCAAAGAAAGTGCGGAAGACCAATCTTCAAAGTATTATGTTGCCATACATGTGGCTGAGATCGAAGAACTTGAATATTATGAGAAGAGAGTGTTCAGTATTTCATGGAATGAGGAAAAATTGATCGAAAGTTTCACACCTCGATATCTCAAAACTACCACCATTGCCACATCTACGCCCAAGAAGATGGGAAAAGTAAAATTGCTTTTCTCAGCAATGAATGGATCGACGAAGTCCCCGATCGTTAATGCTATAGAGGTGTTCATCGTCAATGACATAAAATCTGAAACTGAGACAACCGATGGTACCTTCAATCACAATGACTACATAAATTACTCAAGCGGTTATGCCGATTTTGTAATCTAACTCATGCTTGAATGAAAATTCACCAGCAAATGCCATGTTTGAGCTAAAGAAGCTATACAAGTTGCAGAGGAACTGGCAAGGTGATCCATGCCTTCCGAATTATCTATCATGGGAGGGGTTGAATTGTAGCTATGAGCACTCCAAAAGTCCCCGTGTCATCCGCCTGTAAGCCATCTTCTTCATCTCAACAATGCTATTTGCAATTGAATTTGTTGAGTCAGAACAGTCCTAACCAATGCCAATAGTTATCGATACCGTAATATATTTATTATTAATGGGCTTGATAGTTAATAATACGATATGTTTTAACCACAGGGACCTATCTTCCAGTGGATTGGAAGGTAAGATAGAAAATGCTTTTGGCAAGCTTGCACGACTACAATACCTGTGAGTTCACTAGCCCTTTACATATATGCAGAATCAATTTTTTTTTACTTAGTGATGTACGTGACACACACAACATGATTATTGATTAAACAGGGATTTATCAAACAATAAGTTAGCAGGTGCAATCCCCGACATCCTTGCAAGGCTTGAGCATCTTAAGTACTTGTAAGTATAGACACATTCTCAAATTAACATTAATAAGCTCGAAGCCCAAACCCAGAAGAAAGGAGCAATATTATACTAGTTCATCAAATCTGTATTTCAAACTACAGGAATCTATCATACAACAGACTAAGTGGATTGATCCCCAAGGGGCTTCTGTATCGAAGTGCTTCTGGAACACTTACATTAAGGTATGAACGACATTTGATTGTGAGCCAAGAAGATTAATTTTAATAATTTAATAATTAAGAAATATATATGTTTACACAAGTACTGATTGAAGGTGGCAATATTATCTGAATTGTTTTGGTATATACAAATTTAGCATCGAAGGCAACCTTGATTTGAAGACTAAAAAGGACCCAAACAATATTTGGATCCACATTTTGGCTGGGGCAGTGGCATCATTGGTGGCCATTATCATCATTGCGGTCGTAATCTACTTTGTGATCAAGAGAAGAAAGCGCAAACCACGAGAAGGTTAATTAATTAATTAAGGTCCATGTGTCTGTAATATAATTAATACTGAATCTAAATATTCATTGATAATATTCCCTTGTTTTATTTGTTTTAGATTCATCTACGTCAACGCCACCGCTGCCACCGCGGCCGCCACCACCACCGCCGCCACCACCACCACCACCACCACCACTGGAGGGCATGCGAAAATTCTCATACGCGGAGTTGGTCGTCATGACTAGAAATTTTGAGAGAGAACTTGGTAGGGGAGGATTTGGGGTTGTCTACCACGGGACGATCCTTGACAACAATAAGAAACAAGTGGCCGTGAAAATGTTCCCTACGTTCACAACAGAAGTCCAGAAGCAATTCCAGACGGAGGTAATAAGTTGAAGTTGATAATATATATTCTTGTATCATGAAGTTACATCTTTACTTTTAATCATAGTACATCAAAGTTGAAATAGACGTCCTAAGTCCTTACACAACATCAATGTTAGTATAGTCTAATATTTAAAATAATTAAGAAGGAGATTTGTACATTAATTAATCTAGCAAAAACTCTAATTCTCCATTATTAATTAATTAACCAATTGGTGGGTTGCGTTTAAGTTGAATGCTTTCGCTATATATATAGAAAAAAGCACGTACAATTTTTTATGAATTGAATACCTGAATTTTTTTACGGACTTGAAATTATCTAATTGTTGCAGATTGAGGTTTTGATGAGGACCCATCATAAGAATTTGGTTGCCTGCGTTGGCTACTGTGATGAAGTGCATAATTTAGCAGTGGTGTTCGAATACATTGAAGGAGGAACCCTGAAGGAACACATCTCCCCAAGTATAAATAAACATATAACTATGCTGATTCTTGTTTCAATTTTAATTTGGAACCCGACAACAAATTGTAAATATAGTATGTGAACGTTTAATAATTAATTCCCTAAAACTATTAACTTGGATTCTAATTAACATACAACGTTATTATCTTATTTGAAGCACAAGGCTTTACGTCACATGCTCTTCTTCACGCAGGGAGTGTAAAGGCACTAACATGGAGAGAGAGACTATCGATAGCCTTGGATGCTGCAAAAGGTAATCAAGCTATACAGAACAAAAAAAATAGAGTAGCTTCGATCGTACCTATTTATATATTTTAAATTTTTAGTGATAAGATGAATTAAAATAATAGTTAATTAAATTCTTAATTAGGGATGAAAATTTTAAGGATTTAATTTCTTTGGTAATTAATATATCATTGTCTTAGGACGACGTGTTTGATTGCAATGGCAGGGTTTGAGTATCTGCACAAAAGTTGCGATCCACCGATAATTCACAGGGACGTGAAGTCCAGCAACATCTTACTAACGAAGCACTTGGAAGCCAAGATTGCAGATTTCGGGATATCAAAAAGTTTCCAAGACAGCTATGCCACTCATGCAGTAACCAAGGTTGCTGGAACCAAAGGATACCTCGATCCCGAGTACGTATAAGCGTGATCGTCACCATCTCCTTCAGTAGTAAACTTATTTCTCTGTCGTACGCTGTTGAACTCCGACCAGAAATCTATCTATTCATTAATTCATTGTCGCTTTTTATATGCATGTATGCATCGCAAGCAGGTACAGTGCCAGCTTCCAACTCAGGGAGAAAAGCGATGTGTACAGCTTTGGGGTGGTTCTGCTGGAACTGATCACAGGGCTTCCGGTGTTCGTCGGGGAAACTCACCGAATTCACATAGCTTCGTGGGTCAACCTCAAATTCACGAGGACGGAGGAGGAGGTGCAGCAGATCTTGGATCAAAGGATCAGTGGATATGGCGGTTATGTTAACGTTGAGTCCGTCGTGAAAATGGTGGAGACGGCGTTGGCTTGCACTAGCAATTCATCACAGCAAAGGCCCTCCATGGACAATGTGGTGCGTGTCATTACGAATTGCCTGCAACTGGAATCTGGCGGTCCTTGATCGATTACATTTTACAAATCAAAAGCCTTGTTTGCTGTGTCGCTTGGTTGGTTTGAAATCCAGGTGAGCTTGAAGGATTTGTTTGAAGTGGTTTTAAATATCTCATTGCAAAAGTTGAGATTTTGATAATGAAAAAACGTGTGAGAACAAGCAAAGAAATGAGATGTTGGAACAAAGTAATTACAATTTCTTCTATCTTTTTTACTTGTTACAAAAGTGTAAGACATTTACATATTTTTATAGTGAAACCACTGATAAAGGGATACAAGCACTGATAAAGGTATGCATAATCACAAGAATACATAATAGATTAGAATTATATTTTGACAAATTCACCCTTTAATTTTGATCCAATTTTTTAATTACTCCCAACATCTTCCTAAACCTGATGAATGTATCATATTTCAATAGCTTGGTGAGAATGTCTTTTACTTGATCTTTGGAGTTGCAATGCATCAATTCAATATCTGCTCTTTGCACTTGCTCATGTAAGAAATGGTATCATGTTTCTATGTACTTGCTTCTTCCATGTTATACTAGATTTTTTGCTAGATTGATGGCGGACACATTATCAATGAATATCTTCATTGGTGAACTAAGTGGAAGTTGAAACTCCTTCATTAATTGCTTTATCCATATAGCTTAACATGCACAAGATGGATGCTGCAGCTACATATTCTATTTTACATCTCAATTACAGCTTGTTTCTTTGATGACTATAAAAAAAGAAAAATTGGACTGGTCCTTAATTGAAGGAATAACTAGTTGTGCCTTTCTTATCTTCTATGTTACCACACCATTCACTATCTGAATATCTAACAAGAATGTTAGTAGTAGAAGACTTATAGAATAAACCATCATTATAAGTTCCCTTCACATACTTGCAAAATTTTTTTGGCAACTTCCATGTGAGATTGTTGTCGATACTCAAGGAATCTGCTGATTAAACTAACTCTATATGAGATGTCTAGTCTCATGTGAGTGGAATAACTCAAGGTTCCAATACAATTTGTTTAAAGTATGTAAGATGAATCAGTGCATTATCACCATTTTTTGATAACTTCACTCTTACTTCAAGTGGTGTCCTCGTAAGATTGCAATCTTCCATTCTGAAACCTTTGTAGGCACGTGGCACTTGCCACATCACCAACACGTGGGATTTTCTCATTGGTCATTATTTTCTGACATCAACGTAATGGATTAATCAGGTGATGATACATGATAGCCTGTGCCACATCAACATTTAAAGAATTGCGGTCGGCCGAGCTTCAATTTTTTGGTCTAATTGAAGCATTTCATCTAACAGATCACATTTCTTCTTTTTTTCATCCAATAGTTGGGATTTGATTAGGAAATTAGCAATGGAGATATTTTCACCTAAAACACATCTGATGGTTTGGATCGTGACCAACTTACTCTGATTCAACGACCACTTTTTAGTCAAATCTCAACCATTGGATCCTCTAGGTCGTTGTCTTCTGTCTTGGTGTTGAGACTCATCGGAAAAATGACTCATCGTCTTCTCTTTGCCACCACTAATGTTGGTGCCCATGACGAATCCTAGCAGACGCCCATGTCATCATCGTGCTAGTCAGTTGGGGAACGAAAAGGGAGACACCTTTTCCAGAGGTGGTACCACCGACAGTTAGCATGTAGAGCGCTTCTAAAAGAAAAACCACTGATCTTCTCATGACCCATTTCCACAAATGTCGATAGAGCTCTCCATCAGTCTTGATCGCATCTTTCACCAGTGGAAATCTTTCTCTAATGCCATTAAAGCTTAAGAGAATCACGCCACACCACTCGTGCGAGATCTCCAGACTGAAATCTACCATCTACATCATCTCTAAATTGCTTCCCTTATTTTCACTCCTGCACTGTTCCTGTTTGCAAACACTTTCTCCATCATCCAATCAAGGTCGTCAATCTTCGTCCACGCAAAATACACCCCATATTTGCATGTAGAAGAGTATTTTGGAAACCCATAATTAAAGTCATACTTTGATTTGACTGAAGCCTCTTTTTTTAACCTTTAGTTGGATTGAAGTCCCAATTTTTTTATAGATTTTGTTCATATATAATTAATTAATTATCCCTTTAATAATATTTTTTATTTTGGCACTTGATATTTGGAGTGTCAATATTTCATTTTGTACACTTGATTTATGATTTTTTTTATGTGGACGTCCCAAATATTTGACCAATTTTTTAGTCCCTTAACTTTCATTTTAAACATTTTAAAATTCTATCTTAGACATTTATATATTATGTCAAAAAAATCTATTTTGCTTTTGTTTTAGATATTTATATTTTTATATCTAAAGTATCTTTGTGTTTTCATTTTTTTGAATTCTTTTTTTGTTTGTTTTGACATTTATATACTTTATGTCGAATTACATTTTCTAGATAGTTTAAGTTTATATCTAAGAGTAAATTAATATTATATATATAAATAGTTTATACTCTTGTTTAAGAATATTTATGATTTTTGTACACAAGCAAGGGTATTTTAGTAATTTTTCCTAGAAATGAAGGTACACAATATTTCAACATTTTGTATGTCTTACGTCAAAATATGTTTCAAATAGTTTAGACTCATATTTAGGAGTATTTAAAATTTTGAGTGATGACATAATTTTCACATAAAATATTTAATTTACTTTGGGTATTTAGGTTTTAAATCCAAAGTATTGTGATTTTATCTAAGATATTTTAATTTTTTATTTAAGGTACTTATACTTTATACCCAAAATACTTTTCATTTTGATTCTTAGGTATTTGAATTTTATATCTAAGATATTTTAAGTTTTTATTTTAGATATTTATATTTTATATCTAAAATACTTTGATTTCGATTCTTAGATATTTTTATTTTGTATTTAAGATATTTTGATGTTGTATCTAAGTTATTTTGATTTTTTTTTCTTTTTATTTAGTTTAGACATTTAAATTTCTTGTTTAGAATGCTTTTACTTTACCAAAATATTTTATTTTTTATTTAATTTTAGATATCTATATATTATATCTAAAATATTTTTATTTTAAAAATTTCTGTTTTATGTAATTTCATTTTGGATGTTTATATGGTAATTCCTTTCTTTAGACAATAGATTCTATATCTAAAATATTTGATTTTATTTTAGATATTTGTATTCAATATCTAAGACATTAGAATTTCATTTTAGATGCACGTGTTTAGTATCTAAAATGTTTGATTTTTTTTTTAAATATTTATATTTGATATTTAAAATATAATAACTTTATTTTAGATATTGATACACTATATTATATTTTATTGTCATTCCTTTTTTTTTTATCTTATTATATGGTTTTCCCCCACTTTCTCTTTAGGAAGGATGTCGGCCCGAAAAAAAACGTGCACGCCAACACGATACGACGCGACCTTCTTTTTTAAGCCGGTTCCGCTTTTTTTTGTTTTGTTTTCTGGTTGCCCTCCTTCTTCTTTTTTTTCATTTTTTGTTGCGGGCATTTTGAAATTTGTTTTAAATACTTATATTTTATAAAGTTTTCTTTTTTTCTCTTTTTTTAATATTCTTTTACCTAGAATATTTGGTTCTATTTAGGTATTATATTTATTTCTCTCATGTTGAAATATTTTTTTATATGTTTCTTTAATTTTCGTCTCCTTTATTTTATTTATTTATTTATTTGTTGATTTATCTCTCTTCTTCCTTTTTTTTTTCTTTAAAATAATAATAATAATAATAAGGACGAAAGGGAAGTTCGATTTAACCGAACATAAGTTAGATCGAACTTGTCTTCTCCTCTCTTGTTTTCTCGTTTTATTATTATTATTATTTTATGAAAAATAACTATCCGATCTAACCGAACATGCACGCCAATCAGACCGATCCCTTTTTTTTCTCATAAGTTCAGTCTAACCGAACAGGCGCACTGGTCAAATGGATTTTTTTTTCTTTTATAAGTTTGATTTGATCGTACGCATGTTTCGGTTGGATAATTGCCTTCTCGTTTTTTTTCTTTTCTTTTTTGTCTTTTTTCTTTTGATTTTGATTATCTTTTTAATTACATCTTATAATTTAACCTAAGACGTTTAATTATTTTTCATTTTATATTCTAAAACATTTTGATTTTTCCTTTAAATATTTAGACTTCATTCTAGATATTTATTTATCATGTTATTTTATCTCATTATTATTTTATTTTTTATTTTTAGTGTTTTATTTTATGTTTATTATTATTCTTTTTATATATTCATTTTTTAAGGCTTTCCCCTTTACTTTAGATATTTATATTCTCCCCCTTTTTTCTTGAATATTTATATCTAAAGCATTTTAACTTCATTTACCCATATATATATATTTTTATTTATTTATTCTTCATGTGAAATATTCTAAATTTTCTCACATTTCCATCTAGAATGCTTACCTATAAATGTTTTATTTGTTTTTTTTCTTCTCTTATTATTATTATCATATATATATTGGCGATTTTCATTTAAATACTCCAAACATAAAATATTGCGTCTTTTTTTTTGATACTTATATTTTATATCTAAAGTATTTATCCTTATATTTACTTTCATATATATATCTTATATGTTTGTTACTTTCATTTTTCTCTTTTTTTATTGTCGTTATTATTATTTTTTGTCTTTTTTTTTTTAACAGTTCTTCTCTTCCATCATTGTTTAGTCTTCTCTTTTGTCTTCGTTGGTGAAATTTCAGTGACGTCTTCTTAAGAAAATGAGCACATTTTCGACTCATCGTCGTTACAGTCCAAACTCATTTTGTAGGAGTGTGGTAAATAGTTTTATTTTTTTTAAAAAATCATTATCATAGTTCAATCTTATTTTTAAGCAATGTACGATGATTTTTTTTTAGCACCACTATTAAAATCTATTCTTTTTCATGAAGAAGTACAATAAATTTTGTCTCTTTTTTTCTTTTCAAAATTACGGCCACTACAGATCATTTTCTTCTAAAAGGATATGCAATGATTATTATTATTTTTTTTTCTGAAGCCCAAACCTACCTGTTTATGATTATGATTATGATTATTATTATTTTTTTACAGAGGTGGAGACGCGCTGTAGAGGATGGAGTAGACAAGACATGCGACAGATAGAAATCAGTGTACGTATGCAGGAGGATCTTTTACTTCGTCCATCTGTCAAAGATTTTTCTCTATTTTTCAGGGATCGATGGTTGATGATAATTTTTTTCTTTTTCGAAGCAGTCATTTTATGACAATACTCGACGGGTGTGGAGCGGAGTGGCGATGCGTTTTGGTGTGCGTCACGGAAAGAAATCATAGAGTGTTTTTTATGCCCTCTACAGCGTCATTGACAAAATTTAGAAAATCATGGTTAACTTTCTTTGGTCTGGTAATCAGGAGAAGCGCAAAAATCATTGGGTGGGTTGAGATGTTTTAGCCGAACTAATAGAGGTAGGTGACTTGGGCGTCAGAGACTTGAAAGAGCTCATGGTAGCACTTAAGATAAAAATGGCTTGGAGGTTAACGTCTTTGGGCTCCTTTTGTTGGTTGGATTTATGAAGTTCCTACATGGCAAGTTGGATGTGTCTTATAGAAATAATAAGGAACCAGCTCAAGTGAAAAATCTCAAAGCTGCTTGGCTGGAGGTTTGGAAGCTTGTGAGGTGGTGCAGGTTCCATTAGCTTTGGCATGATCGGTGGCTTCATTGTGGAATAATCCCTGTAGACCACATCAATCCACTAGATTTTGTAGCTCATCTTATGGTTGAAGAAGTTAATAATAACAGAACTATCCTCAAGGATTTACATCTTACTAGTAACTTGTAGGTGGAGGTTCATGCCATGCTTGATAATGTGCATTAGGACAGATTTTCCTGGATTTGGATGAGAGATGGGGTTCTCACGATGAAAACAATGTGGGAAGCTACTCGAATCAAATATAATTAATATTAAGGGAAATTAAGGGATTCGTGCTAATCTTTTGCCATCTAAAATCTTTTTTTTCATGTGGCATTTGTTTCGGAATTGCCTTCCAACGAAGTTGAACATCGGATCAAAAGGAATTCCAATTGCATCATCTATCCTTTACCACGTCAACCATAATCGGCTAGGGGGATGGATTCTAAGGACCACATTTTTTATGCTGGTGACTGGACGATGCTTGGCAGATTACATATGATACCAAAGTGCCTCCTCCATATCAATATCACAAGAGAACATTTTTCCGTGTTAGTGATTTTCTTTTTCTTGGGCTTCAAGTCGAGCAAAAATCTTCTTCATTTCATATCAACCAAAAGATCACGTATATATGCCTCCAAGGAGAGAAAATTATATACATTTATAGGTGGAAAGATCATGCACAAGTACACGTATGAAGGCTATTATGATCATATTTTATTAATTTCTATTAGATAATAACCTTTTTAGACCAACAAACAGTTATATAGGAAAATTAATATAAACAGCAGAAATTTCTAAGTAAAGCATCATTTTCTGAGTGCTTACAGCCATGCTTGTGCTAGCATATATATATATATATGCAAATAGCTGGAAAGATATAAAACATGGTACATAATGGCCTTCATGTCAGGTTCTCTGTAAGAAAGGAGAATAATTATAAAGGCATTTGACAGGCTAGTTGATTCAAGGAAACAAATTTCTAATACATATTGTCATATATGCTTCATTTAGATATATATATCGTTTCCAAATTCACTTTTCCTATATATATATGTGTGTGTGTGTTCTTGTTGAAATGTTGGCATCTTCATTTTGACATCTTGCACTGCTGTTACAAAATTAAATGAAGCTATCATATATATATAAATTGTCACTTCTCTTGGGCAATGTTAGTCTTGTAAAACAGCAAGAGTAATTCTTACATGGTTTATAAATATATAATATTAGTGATTAGTGACCTCCACAAATTTGATCTGAGTAGAATATATTAATGATAGGAATTCATTTATATGTTGCACGATATTGTTTGAATTATTGACCATTTCCAGCTGGCCAGGAAGCCTGGCCAAGTTTGCTTGCACATTGACCTCCTATTGGGGAAGGTTATAATTAACTTAAGGAGTGTGGTCAATGATCAAAATTACTACTGGCTAAAGCTAATTAGTTGGATAATCGAAGTTCTAAGAGAAGGGGATCGATGGATGGCCATGGACGAAGATGTGTTGTAATGGCTGCTGTGCTCCTTGCGTCCATTGTTTTCGTCCACGGGCAATCAACTTCTGGTATGTGACATGGATATCAACCTTGTCCTCTATTCTAACATCGATTTCTCTCAATGTATTCGATTCTGGCTTGTGTTTACTTATGCATCTCCAACTTAATACTCAATCTTGCCAGATTTCATAAACATTGATTGCGGAAAGTCTAGAGATCACAACTCTAGCAACCCAGACACTGGGTTATGGTATGTTTCAGATCATGACTTCATTGAATCCGGCGAGCTCTACAATGTCTCTTCAATGCTTGACTACCCTAAAGAATACCCTCAGGAGTTGTTGGACTTGAGAAGCTTCCCCAAAGGGAGAAGGAACTGCTATAGGGTTAAACCCATCAAACGGGGACGTAAGTATCTTGTACGTGCTTCTTTTTTGTATGGGAACTATGATGGGAAGAATCGACCCCCAACCTTTGAGCTTAAGATGGGCATCAACTTTTGGGCAAATGTTTCGCTGAATTATGAAAAAAACGAAGCAATGGTTATTGCAACATCAGACACAATTTCTATTTGTTTGATCGATAAGGGCAAGGGGGACCCATTCATATCTACTTTAGAGTTACGACCACTTCCTGATGAATTATATCCTGGACTAAATGTATTTAACAAATATCTAGTTACATGGGGAAGGTTCAGTTTCACAAAGGGCGACCTAAGGTATGGAGAGATCAATTACACCTTCACTATCAATATATATTGTCAAGTATATATATATAACAAGAGAATACTAAAGTAAATAGATATTGCTTATTTATATTTACCATTACTTATCACGTAATTAGGTACCCAGTCGATGTTTATGATCGCCTTTGGAGGGGACTAATACTTAAATTCAACATTGTGACCACCAGACGCCGTGTTTCTACGCCTGACAAGGGTTTCAAGCCACCATCAAAAGTAATGCAGACTGCGCATTCTCTACATAACTTGTCAGACTTTAGTATTGGTTTCAATGCAACCAAAGAAAGTGCGGAAGACCAATCTTCAAAGTATTATGTTGCCATACATGTGGCTGAGATCGAAGAACTTGAATATTATGAGAAGAGAGTGTTCAGTATTTCATGGAATGAGGAAAAATTGATCGAAAGTTTCACACCTCGATATCTCAAAACTACCACCATTGCCACATCTACGCCCAAGAAGATGGGAAAAGTAAAATTGCTTTTCTCAGCAATGAATGGATCGACGAAGTCCCCGATCGTTAATGCTATAGAGGTGTTCATCGTCAATGACATAAAATCTGAAACTGAGACAACCGATGGTACCTTCAATCACAATGACTACATAAATTACTCAAGCGGTTATGCCGATTTTGTAATCTAACTCATGCTTGAATGAAAATTCACCAGCAAATGCCATGTTTGAGCTAAAGAAGCTATACAAGTTGCAGAGGAACTGGCAAGGTGATCCATGCCTTCCGAATTATCTATCATGGGAGGGGTTGAATTGTAGCTATGAGCACTCCAAAAGTCCCCGTGTCATCCGCCTGTAAGCCATCTTCTTCATCTCAACAATGCTATTTGCAATTGAATTTGTTGAGTCAGAACAGTCCTAACCAATGCCAATAGTTATCGATACCGTAATATATTTATTATTAATGGGCTTGATAGTTAATAATACGATATGTTTTAACCACAGGGACCTATCTTCCAGTGGATTGGAAGGTAAGATAGAAAATGCTTTTGGCAAGCTTGCACGACTACAATACCTGTGAGTTCACTAGCCCTTTACATATATGCAGAATCAATTTTTTTTTACTTAGTGATGTACGTGACACACACAACATGATTATTGATTAAACAGGGATTTATCAAACAATAAGTTAGCAGGTGCAATCCCCGACATCCTTGCAAGGCTTGAGCATCTTAAGTACTTGTAAGTATAGACACATTCTCAAATTAACATTAATAAGCTCGAAGCCCAAACCCAGAAGAAAGGAGCAATATTATACTAGTTCATCAAATCTGTATTTCAAACTACAGGAATCTATCATACAACAGACTAAGTGGATTGATCCCCAAGGGGCTTCTGTATCGAAGTGCTTCTGGAACACTTACATTAAGGTATGAACGACATTTGATTGTGAGCCAAGAAGATTAATTTTAATAATTTAATAATTAAGAAATATATATGTTTACACAAGTACTGATTGAAGGTGGCAATATTATCTGAATTGTTTTGGTATATACAAATTTAGCATCGAAGGCAACCTTGATTTGAAGACTAAAAAGGACCCAAACAATATTTGGATCCACATTTTGGCTGGGGCAGTGGCATCATTGGTGGCCATTATCATCATTGCGGTCGTAATCTACTTTGTGATCAAGAGAAGAAAGCGCAAACCACGAGAAGGTTAATTAATTAATTAAGGTCCATGTGTCTGTAATATAATTAATACTGAATCTAAATATTCATTGATAATATTCCCTTGTTTTATTTGTTTTAGATTCATCTACGTCAACGCCACCGCTGCCACCGCGGCCGCCACCACCACCGCCGCCACCACCACCACCACCACCACCACTGGAGGGCATGCGAAAATTCTCATACGCGGAGTTGGTCGTCATGACTAGAAATTTTGAGAGAGAACTTGGTAGGGGAGGATTTGGGGTTGTCTACCACGGGACGATCCTTGACAACAATAAGAAACAAGTGGCCGTGAAAATGTTCCCTACGTTCACAACAGAAGTCCAGAAGCAATTCCAGACGGAGGTAATAAGTTGAAGTTGATAATATATATTCTTGTATCATGAAGTTACATCTTTACTTTTAATCATAGTACATCAAAGTTGAAATAGACGTCCTAAGTCCTTACACAACATCAATGTTAGTATAGTCTAATATTTAAAATAATTAAGAAGGAGATTTGTACATTAATTAATCTAGCAAAAACTCTAATTCTCCATTATTAATTAATTAACCAATTGGTGGGTTGCGTTTAAGTTGAATGCTTTCGCTATATATATAGAAAAAAGCACGTACAATTTTTTATGAATTGAATACCTGAATTTTTTTACGGACTTGAAATTATCTAATTGTTGCAGATTGAGGTTTTGATGAGGACCCATCATAAGAATTTGGTTGCCTGCGTTGGCTACTGTGATGAAGTGCATAATTTAGCAGTGGTGTTCGAATACATTGAAGGAGGAACCCTGAAGGAACACATCTCCCCAAGTATAAATAAACATATAACTATGCTGATTCTTGTTTCAATTTTAATTTGGAACCCGACAACAAATTGTAAATATAGTATGTGAACGTTTAATAATTAATTCCCTAAAACTATTAACTTGGATTCTAATTAACATACAACGTTATTATCTTATTTGAAGCACAAGGCTTTACGTCACATGCTCTTCTTCACGCAGGGAGTGTAAAGGCACTAACATGGAGAGAGAGACTATCGATAGCCTTGGATGCTGCAAAAGGTAATCAAGCTATACAGAACAAAAAAAATAGAGTAGCTTCGATCGTACCTATTTATATATTTTAAATTTTTAGTGATAAGATGAATTAAAATAATAGTTAATTAAATTCTTAATTAGGGATGAAAATTTTAAGGATTTAATTTCTTTGGTAATTAATATATCATTGTCTTAGGACGACGTGTTTGATTGCAATGGCAGGGTTTGAGTATCTGCACAAAAGTTGCGATCCACCGATAATTCACAGGGACGTGAAGTCCAGCAACATCTTACTAACGAAGCACTTGGAAGCCAAGATTGCAGATTTCGGGATATCAAAAAGTTTCCAAGACAGCTATGCCACTCATGCAGTAACCAAGGTTGCTGGAACCAAAGGATACCTCGATCCCGAGTACGTATAAGCGTGATCGTCACCATCTCCTTCAGTAGTAAACTTATTTCTCTGTCGTACGCTGTTGAACTCCGACCAGAAATCTATCTATTCATTAATTCATTGTCGCTTTTTATATGCATGTATGCATCGCAAGCAGGTACAGTGCCAGCTTCCAACTCAGGGAGAAAAGCGATGTGTACAGCTTTGGGGTGGTTCTGCTGGAACTGATCACAGGGCTTCCGGTGTTCGTCGGGGAAACTCACCGAATTCACATAGCTTCGTGGGTCAACCTCAAATTCACGAGGACGGAGGAGGAGGTGCAGCAGATCTTGGATCAAAGGATCAGTGGATATGGCGGTTATGTTAACGTTGAGTCCGTCGTGAAAATGGTGGAGACGGCGTTGGCTTGCACTAGCAATTCATCACAGCAAAGGCCCTCCATGGACAATGTGGTGCGTGTCATTACGAATTGCCTGCAACTGGAATCTGGCGGTCCTTGATCGATTACATTTTACAAATCAAAAGCCTTGTTTGCTGTGTCGCTTGGTTGGTTTGAAATCCAGGTGAGCTTGAAGGATTTGTTTGAAGTGGTTTTAAATATCTCATTGCAAAAGTTGAGATTTTGATAATGAAAAAACGTGTGAGAACAAGCAAAGAAATGAGATGTTGGAACAAAGTAATTACAATTTCTTCTATCTTTTTTACTTGTTACAAAAGTGTAAGACATTTACATATTTTTATAGTGAAACCACTGATAAAGGGATACAAGCACTGATAAAGGTATGCATAATCACAAGAATACATAATAGATTAGAATTATATTTTGACAAATTCACCCTTTAATTTTGATCCAATTTTTTAATTACTCCCAACATCTTCCTAAACCTGATGAATGTATCATATTTCAATAGCTTGGTGAGAATGTCTTTTACTTGATCTTTGGAGTTGCAATGCATCAATTCAATATCTGCTCTTTGCACTTGCTCATGTAAGAAATGGTATCATGTTTCTATGTACTTGCTTCTTCCATGTTATACTAGATTTTTTGCTAGATTGATGGCGGACACATTATCAATGAATATCTTCATTGGTGAACTAAGTGGAAGTTGAAACTCCTTCATTAATTGCTTTATCCATATAGCTTAACATGCACAAGATGGATGCTGCAGCTACATATTCTATTTTACATCTCAATTACAGCTTGTTTCTTTGATGACTATAAAAAAAGAAAAATTGGACTGGTCCTTAATTGAAGGAATAACTAGTTGTGCCTTTCTTATCTTCTATGTTACCACACCATTCACTATCTGAATATCTAACAAGAATGTTAGTAGTAGAAGACTTATAGAATAAACCATCATTATAAGTTCCCTTCACATACTTGCAAAATTTTTTTGGCAACTTCCATGTGAGATTGTTGTCGATACTCAAGGAATCTGCTGATTAAACTAACTCTATATGAGATGTCTAGTCTCATGTGAGTGGAATAACTCAAGGTTCCAATACAATTTGTTTAAAGTATGTAAGATGAATCAGTGCATTATCACCATTTTTTGATAACTTCACTCTTACTTCAAGTGGTGTCCTCGTAAGATTGCAATCTTCCATTCTGAAACCTTTGTAGGCACGTGGCACTTGCCACATCACCAACACGTGGGATTTTCTCATTGGTCATTATTTTCTGACATCAACGTAATGGATTAATCAGGTGATGATACATGATAGCCTGTGCCACATCAACATTTAAAGAATTGCGGTCGGCCGAGCTTCAATTTTTTGGTCTAATTGAAGCATTTCATCTAACAGATCACATTTCTTCTTTTTTTCATCCAATAGTTGGGATTTGATTAGGAAATTAGCAATGGAGATATTTTCACCTAAAACACATCTGATGGTTTGGATCGTGACCAACTTACTCTGATTCAACGACCACTTTTTAGTCAAATCTCAACCATTGGATCCTCTAGGTCGTTGTCTTCTGTCTTGGTGTTGAGACTCATCGGAAAAATGACTCATCGTCTTCTCTTTGCCACCACTAATGTTGGTGCCCATGACGAATCCTAGCAGACGCCCATGTCATCATCGTGCTAGTCAGTTGGGGAACGAAAAGGGAGACACCTTTTCCAGAGGTGGTACCACCGACAGTTAGCATGTAGAGCGCTTCTAAAAGAAAAACCACTGATCTTCTCATGACCCATTTCCACAAATGTCGATAGAGCTCTCCATCAGTCTTGATCGCATCTTTCACCAGTGGAAATCTTTCTCTAATGCCATTAAAGCTTAAGAGAATCACGCCACACCACTCGTGCGAGATCTCCAGACTGAAATCTACCATCTACATCATCTCTAAATTGCTTCCCTTATTTTCACTCCTGCACTGTTCCTGTTTGCAAACACTTTCTCCATCATCCAATCAAGGTCGTCAATCTTCGTCCACGCAAAATACACCCCATATTTGCATGTAGAAGAGTATTTTGGAAACCCATAATTAAAGTCATACTTTGATTTGACTGAAGCCTCTTTTTTTAACCTTTAGTTGGATTGAAGTCCCAATTTTTTTATAGATTTTGTTCATATATAATTAATTAATTATCCCTTTAATAATATTTTTTATTTTGGCACTTGATATTTGGAGTGTCAATATTTCATTTTGTACACTTGATTTATGATTTTTTTTATGTGGACGTCCCAAATATTTGACCAATTTTTTAGTCCCTTAACTTTCATTTTAAACATTTTAAAATTCTATCTTAGACATTTATATATTATGTCAAAAAAATCTATTTTGCTTTTGTTTTAGATATTTATATTTTTATATCTAAAGTATCTTTGTGTTTTCATTTTTTTGAATTCTTTTTTTGTTTGTTTTGACATTTATATACTTTATGTCGAATTACATTTTCTAGATAGTTTAAGTTTATATCTAAGAGTAAATTAATATTATATATATAAATAGTTTATACTCTTGTTTAAGAATATTTATGATTTTTGTACACAAGCAAGGGTATTTTAGTAATTTTTCCTAGAAATGAAGGTACACAATATTTCAACATTTTGTATGTCTTACGTCAAAATATGTTTCAAATAGTTTAGACTCATATTTAGGAGTATTTAAAATTTTGAGTGATGACATAATTTTCACATAAAATATTTAATTTACTTTGGGTATTTAGGTTTTAAATCCAAAGTATTGTGATTTTATCTAAGATATTTTAATTTTTTATTTAAGGTACTTATACTTTATACCCAAAATACTTTTCATTTTGATTCTTAGGTATTTGAATTTTATATCTAAGATATTTTAAGTTTTTATTTTAGATATTTATATTTTATATCTAAAATACTTTGATTTCGATTCTTAGATATTTTTATTTTGTATTTAAGATATTTTGATGTTGTATCTAAGTTATTTTGATTTTTTTTTCTTTTTATTTAGTTTAGACATTTAAATTTCTTGTTTAGAATGCTTTTACTTTACCAAAATATTTTATTTTTTATTTAATTTTAGATATCTATATATTATATCTAAAATATTTTTATTTTAAAAATTTCTGTTTTATGTAATTTCATTTTGGATGTTTATATGGTAATTCCTTTCTTTAGACAATAGATTCTATATCTAAAATATTTGATTTTATTTTAGATATTTGTATTCAATATCTAAGACATTAGAATTTCATTTTAGATGCACGTGTTTAGTATCTAAAATGTTTGATTTTTTTTTTAAATATTTATATTTGATATTTAAAATATAATAACTTTATTTTAGATATTGATACACTATATTATATTTTATTGTCATTCCTTTTTTTTTTATCTTATTATATGGTTTTCCCCCACTTTCTCTTTAGGAAGGATGTCGGCTCGAAAAAAAACGTGCACGCCAACACGATACGACGCGACCTTCTTTTTTAAGCCGGTTCCGCTTTTTTTTGTTTTGTTTTCTGGTTGCCCTCCTTCTTCTTTTTTTTCATTTTTTGTTGCGGGCATTTTGAAATTTGTTTTAAATACTTATATTTTATAAAGTTTTCTTTTTTTCTCTTTTTTTAATATTCTTTTACCTAGAATATTTGGTTCTATTTAGGTATTATATTTATTTCTCTCATGTTGAAATATTTTTTTATATGTTTCTTTAATTTTCGTCTCCTTTATTTTATTTATTTGTTGATTTATCTCTCTTCTTCCTTTTTTTTTTCTTTAAAATAATAATAATAATAATAAGGACGAAAGGGAAGTTCGATTTAACCGAACATAAGTTAGATCGAACTTGTCTTCTCCTCTCTTGTTTTCTCGTTTTATTATTATTATTATTTTATGAAAAATAACTATCCGATCTAACCGAACATGCACGCCAATCAGACCGATCCCTTTTTTTTCTCATAAGTTCAGTCTAACCGAACAGGCGCACTGGTCAAATGGATTTTTTTTTCTTTTATAAGTTTGATTTGATCGTACGCATGTTTCGGTTGGATAATTGCCTTCTCGTTTTTTTTCTTTTCTTTTTTGTCTTTTTTCTTTTGATTTTGATTATCTTTTTAATTACATCTTATAATTTAACCTAAGACGTTTAATTATTTTTCATTTTATATTCTAAAACATTTTGATTTTTCCTTTAAATATTTAGACTTCATTCTAGATATTTATTTATCATGTTATTTTATCTCATTATTATTTTATTTTTTATTTTTAGTGTTTTATTTTATGTTTATTATTATTCTTTTTATATATTCATTTTTTAAGGCTTTCCCCTTTACTTTAGATATTTATATTCTCCCCCTTTTTTCTTGAATATTTATATCTAAAGCATTTTAACTTCATTTACCCATATATATATATTTTTATTTATTTATTCTTCATGTGAAATATTCTAAATTTTCTCACATTTCCATCTAGAATGCTTACCTATAAATGTTTTATTTGTTTTTTTTCTTCTCTTATTATTATTATCATATATATATTGGCGATTTTCATTTAAATACTCCAAACATAAAATATTGCGTCTTTTTTTTTGATACTTATATTTTATATCTAAAGTATTTATCCTTATATTTACTTTCATATATATATCTTATATGTTTGTTACTTTCATTTTTCTCTTTTTTTATTGTCGTTATTATTATTTTTTGTCTTTTTTTTTTTAACAGTTCTTCTCTTCCATCATTGTTTAGTCTTCTCTTTTGTCTTCGTTGGTGAAATTTCAGTGACGTCTTCTTAAGAAAATGAGCACATTTTCGACTCATCGTCGTTACAGTCCAAACTCATTTTGTAGGAGTGTGGTAAATAGTTTTATTTTTTTTAAAAAATCATTATCATAGTTCAATCTTATTTTTAAGCAATGTACGATGATTTTTTTTTAGCACCACTATTAAAATCTATTCTTTTTCATGAAGAAGTACAATAAATTTTGTCTCTTTTTTTCTTTTCAAAATTACGGCCACTACAGATCATTTTCTTCTAAAAGGATATGCAATGATTATTATTATTTTTTTTTCTGAAGCCCAAACCTACCTGTTTATGATTATGATTATGATTATTATTATTTTTTTACAGAGGTGGAGACGCGCTGTAGAGGATGGAGTAGACAAGACATGCGACAGATAGAAATCAGTGTACGTATGCAGGAGGATCTTTTACTTCGTCCATCTGTCAAAGATTTTTCTCTATTTTTCAGGGATCGATGGTTGATGATAATTTTTTTCTTTTTCGAAGCAGTCATTTTATGACAATACTCGACGGGTGTGGAGCGGAGTGGCGATGCGTTTTGGTGTGCGTCACGGAAAGAAATCATAGAGTGTTTTTTATGCCCTCTACAGCGTCATTGACAAAATTTAGAAAATCATGGTTAACTTTCTTTGGTCTGGTAATCAGGAGAAGCGCAAAAATCATTGGGTGGGTTGAGATGTTTTAGCCGAACTAATAGAGGTAGGTGACTTGGGCGTCAGAGACTTGAAAGAGCTCATGGTAGCACTTAAGATAAAAATGGCTTGGAGGTTAACGTCTTTGGGCTCCTTTTGTTGGTTAGATTTATGAAGTTCCTACATGGCAAGTTGGATGTGTCTTATAGAAATAATAAGGAACCAGCTCAAGTGAAAAATCTCAAAGCTGCTTGGCTGGAGGTTTGGAAGCTTGTGAGGTGGTGCAGGTTCCATTAGCTTTGGCATGATCGGTGGCTTCATTGTGGAATAATCCCTGTAGACCACATCAATCCACTAGATTTTGTAGCTCATCTTATGGTTGAAGAAGTTAATAATAACAGAACTATCCTCAAGGATTTACATCTTACTAGTAACTTGTAGGTGGAGGTTCATGCCATGCTTGATAATGTGCATTAGGACAGATTTTCCTGGATTTGGATGAGAGATGGGGTTCTCACGATGAAAACAATGTGGGAAGCTACTCGAATCAAATATAATTAATATTAAGGGAAATTAAGGGATTCGTGCTAATCTTTTGCCATCTAAAATCTTTTTTTTCATGTGGCATTTGTTTCGGAATTGCCTTCCAACGAAGTTGAACATCGGATCAAAAGGAATTCCAATTGCATCATCTATCCTTTACCACGTCAACCATAATCGGCTAGGGGGATGGATTCTAAGGACCACATTTTTTATGCTGGTGACTGGACGATGCTTGGCAGATTACATATGATACCAAAGTGCCTCCTCCATATCAATATCACAAGAGAACATTTTTCCGTGTTAGTGATTTTCTTTTTCTTGGGCTTCAAGTCGAGCAAAAATCTTCTTCATTTCATATCAACCAAAAGATCACGTATATATGCCTCCAAGGAGAGAAAATTATATACATTTATAGGTGGAAAGATCATGCACAAGTACACGTATGAAGGCTATTATGATCATATTTTATTAATTTCTATTAGATAATAACCTTTTTAGACCAACAAACAGTTATATAGGAAAATTAATATAAACAGCAGAAATTTCTAAGTAAAGCATCATTTTCTGAGTGCTTACAGCCATGCTTGTGCTAGCATATATATATATATATGCAAATAGCTGGAAAGATATAAAACATGGTACATAATGGCCTTCATGTCAGGTTCTCTGTAAGAAAGGAGAATAATTATAAAGGCATTTGACAGGCTAGTTGATTCAAGGAAACAAATTTCTAATACATATTGTCATATATGCTTCATTTAGATATATATATCGTTTCCAAATTCACTTTTCCTATATATATATGTGTGTGTGTGTTCTTGTTGAAATGTTGGCATCTTCATTTTGACATCTTGCACTGCTGTTACAAAATTAAATGAAGCTATCATATATATATAAATTGTCACTTCTCTTGGGCAATGTTAGTCTTGTAAAACAGCAAGAGTAATTCTTACATGGTTTATAAATATATAATATTAGTGATTAGTGACCTCCACAAATTTGATCTGAGTAGAATATATTAATGATAGGAATTCATTTATATGTTGCACGATATTGTTTGAATTATTGACCATTTCCAGCTGGCCAGGAAGCCTGGCCAAGTTTGCTTGCACATTGACCTCCTATTGGGGAAGGTTATAATTAACTTAAGGAGTGTGGTCAATGATCAAAATTACTACTGGCTAAAGCTAATTAGTTGGATAATCGAAGTTCTAAGAGAAGGGGATCGATGGATGGCCATGGACGAAGATGTGTTGTAATGGCTGCTGTGCTCCTTGCGTCCATTGTTTTCGTCCACGGGCAATCAACTTCTGGTATGTGACATGGATATCAACCTTGTCCTCTATTCTAACATCGATTTCTCTCAATGTATTCGATTCTGGCTTGTGTTTACTTATGCATCTCCAACTTAATACTCAATCTTGCCAGATTTCATAAACATTGATTGCGGAAAGTCTAGAGATCACAACTCTAGCAACCCAGACACTGGGTTATGGTATGTTTCAGATCATGACTTCATTGAATCCGGCGAGCTCTACAATGTCTCTTCAATGCTTGACTACCCTAAAGAATACCCTCAGGAGTTGTTGGACTTGAGAAGCTTCCCCAAAGGGAGAAGGAACTGCTATAGGGTTAAACCCATCAAACGGGGACGTAAGTATCTTGTACGTGCTTCTTTTTTGTATGGGAACTATGATGGGAAGAATCGACCCCCAACCTTTGAGCTTAAGATGGGCATCAACTTTTGGGCAAATGTTTCGCTGAATTATGAAAAAAACGAAGCAATGGTTATTGCAACATCAGACACAATTTCTATTTGTTTGATCGATAAGGGCAAGGGGGACCCATTCATATCTACTTTAGAGTTACGACCACTTCCTGATGAATTATATCCTGGACTAAATGTATTTAACAAATATCTAGTTACATGGGGAAGGTTCAGTTTCACAAAGGGCGACCTAAGGTATGGAGAGATCAATTACACCTTCACTATCAATATATATTGTCAAGTATATATATATAACAAGAGAATACTAAAGTAAATAGATATTGCTTATTTATATTTACCATTACTTATCACGTAATTAGGTACCCAGTCGATGTTTATGATCGCCTTTGGAGGGGACTAATACTTAAATTCAACATTGTGACCACCAGACGCCGTGTTTCTACGCCTGACAAGGGTTTCAAGCCACCATCAAAAGTAATGCAGACTGCGCATTCTCTACATAACTTGTCAGACTTTAGTATTGGTTTCAATGCAACCAAAGAAAGTGCGGAAGACCAATCTTCAAAGTATTATGTTGCCATACATGTGGCTGAGATCGAAGAACTTGAATATTATGAGAAGAGAGTGTTCAGTATTTCATGGAATGAGGAAAAATTGATCGAAAGTTTCACACCTCGATATCTCAAAACTACCACCATTGCCACATCTACGCCCAAGAAGATGGGAAAAGTAAAATTGCTTTTCTCAGCAATGAATGGATCGACGAAGTCCCCGATCGTTAATGCTATAGAGGTGTTCATCGTCAATGACATAAAATCTGAAACTGAGACAACCGATGGTACCTTCAATCACAATGACTACATAAATTACTCAAGCGGTTATGCCGATTTTGTAATCTAACTCATGCTTGAATGAAAATTCACCAGCAAATGCCATGTTTGAGCTAAAGAAGCTATACAAGTTGCAGAGGAACTGGCAAGGTGATCCATGCCTTCCGAATTATCTATCATGGGAGGGGTTGAATTGTAGCTATGAGCACTCCAAAAGTCCCCGTGTCATCCGCCTGTAAGCCATCTTCTTCATCTCAACAATGCTATTTGCAATTGAATTTGTTGAGTCAGAACAGTCCTAACCAATGCCAATAGTTATCGATACCGTAATATATTTATTATTAATGGGCTTGATAGTTAATAATACGATATGTTTTAACCACAGGGACCTATCTTCCAGTGGATTGGAAGGTAAGATAGAAAATGCTTTTGGCAAGCTTGCACGACTACAATACCTGTGAGTTCACTAGCCCTTTACATATATGCAGAATCAATTTTTTTTTACTTAGTGATGTACGTGACACACACAACATGATTATTGATTAAACAGGGATTTATCAAACAATAAGTTAGCAGGTGCAATCCCCGACATCCTTGCAAGGCTTGAGCATCTTAAGTACTTGTAAGTATAGACACATTCTCAAATTAACATTAATAAGCTCGAAGCCCAAACCCAGAAGAAAGGAGCAATATTATACTAGTTCATCAAATCTGTATTTCAAACTACAGGAATCTATCATACAACAGACTAAGTGGATTGATCCCCAAGGGGCTTCTGTATCGAAGTGCTTCTGGAACACTTACATTAAGGTATGAACGACATTTGATTGTGAGCCAAGAAGATTAATTTTAATAATTTAATAATTAAGAAATATATATGTTTACACAAGTACTGATTGAAGGTGGCAATATTATCTGAATTGTTTTGGTATATACAAATTTAGCATCGAAGGCAACCTTGATTTGAAGACTAAAAAGGACCCAAACAATATTTGGATCCACATTTTGGCTGGGGCAGTGGCATCATTGGTGGCCATTATCATCATTGCGGTCGTAATCTACTTTGTGATCAAGAGAAGAAAGCGCAAACCACGAGAAGGTTAATTAATTAATTAAGGTCCATGTGTCTGTAATATAATTAATACTGAATCTAAATATTCATTGATAATATTCCCTTGTTTTATTTGTTTTAGATTCATCTACGTCAACGCCACCGCTGCCACCGCGGCCGCCACCACCACCGCCGCCACCACCACCACCACCACCACCACTGGAGGGCATGCGAAAATTCTCATACGCGGAGTTGGTCGTCATGACTAGAAATTTTGAGAGAGAACTTGGTAGGGGAGGATTTGGGGTTGTCTACCACGGGACGATCCTTGACAACAATAAGAAACAAGTGGCCGTGAAAATGTTCCCTACGTTCACAACAGAAGTCCAGAAGCAATTCCAGACGGAGGTAATAAGTTGAAGTTGATAATATATATTCTTGTATCATGAAGTTACATCTTTACTTTTAATCATAGTACATCAAAGTTGAAATAGACGTCCTAAGTCCTTACACAACATCAATGTTAGTATAGTCTAATATTTAAAATAATTAAGAAGGAGATTTGTACATTAATTAATCTAGCAAAAACTCTAATTCTCCATTATTAATTAATTAACCAATTGGTGGGTTGCGTTTAAGTTGAATGCTTTCGCTATATATATAGAAAAAAGCACGTACAATTTTTTATGAATTGAATACCTGAATTTTTTTACGGACTTGAAATTATCTAATTGTTGCAGATTGAGGTTTTGATGAGGACCCATCATAAGAATTTGGTTGCCTGCGTTGGCTACTGTGATGAAGTGCATAATTTAGCAGTGGTGTTCGAATACATTGAAGGAGGAACCCTGAAGGAACACATCTCCCCAAGTATAAATAAACATATAACTATGCTGATTCTTGTTTCAATTTTAATTTGGAACCCGACAACAAATTGTAAATATAGTATGTGAACGTTTAATAATTAATTCCCTAAAACTATTAACTTGGATTCTAATTAACATACAACGTTATTATCTTATTTGAAGCACAAGGCTTTACGTCACATGCTCTTCTTCACGCAGGGAGTGTAAAGGCACTAACATGGAGAGAGAGACTATCGATAGCCTTGGATGCTGCAAAAGGTAATCAAGCTATACAGAACAAAAAAAATAGAGTAGCTTCGATCGTACCTATTTATATATTTTAAATTTTTAGTGATAAGATGAATTAAAATAATAGTTAATTAAATTCTTAATTAGGGATGAAAATTTTAAGGATTTAATTTCTTTGGTAATTAATATATCATTGTCTTAGGACGACGTGTTTGATTGCAATGGCAGGGTTTGAGTATCTGCACAAAAGTTGCGATCCACCGATAATTCACAGGGACGTGAAGTCCAGCAACATCTTACTAACGAAGCACTTGGAAGCCAAGATTGCAGATTTCGGGATATCAAAAAGTTTCCAAGACAGCTATGCCACTCATGCAGTAACCAAGGTTGCTGGAACCAAAGGATACCTCGATCCCGAGTACGTATAAGCGTGATCGTCACCATCTCCTTCAGTAGTAAACTTATTTCTCTGTCGTACGCTGTTGAACTCCGACCAGAAATCTATCTATTCATTAATTCATTGTCGCTTTTTATATGCATGTATGCATCGCAAGCAGGTACAGTGCCAGCTTCCAACTCAGGGAGAAAAGCGATGTGTACAGCTTTGGGGTGGTTCTGCTGGAACTGATCACAGGGCTTCCGGTGTTCGTCGGGGAAACTCACCGAATTCACATAGCTTCGTGGGTCAACCTCAAATTCACGAGGACGGAGGAGGAGGTGCAGCAGATCTTGGATCAAAGGATCAGTGGATATGGCGGTTATGTTAACGTTGAGTCCGTCGTGAAAATGGTGGAGACGGCGTTGGCTTGCACTAGCAATTCATCACAGCAAAGGCCCTCCATGGACAATGTGGTGCGTGTCATTACGAATTGCCTGCAACTGGAATCTGGCGGTCCTTGATCGATTACATTTTACAAATCAAAAGCCTTGTTTGCTGTGTCGCTTGGTTGGTTTGAAATCCAGGTGAGCTTGAAGGATTTGTTTGAAGTGGTTTTAAATATCTCATTGCAAAAGTTGAGATTTTGATAATGAAAAAACGTGTGAGAACAAGCAAAGAAATGAGATGTTGGAACAAAGTAATTACAATTTCTTCTATCTTTTTTACTTGTTACAAAAGTGTAAGACATTTACATATTTTTATAGTGAAACCACTGATAAAGGGATACAAGCACTGATAAAGGTATGCATAATCACAAGAATACATAATAGATTAGAATTATATTTTGACAAATTCACCCTTTAATTTTGATCCAATTTTTTAATTACTCCCAACATCTTCCTAAACCTGATGAATGTATCATATTTCAATAGCTTGGTGAGAATGTCTTTTACTTGATCTTTGGAGTTGCAATGCATCAATTCAATATCTGCTCTTTGCACTTGCTCATGTAAGAAATGGTATCATGTTTCTATGTACTTGCTTCTTCCATGTTATACTAGATTTTTTGCTAGATTGATGGCGGACACATTATCAATGAATATCTTCATTGGTGAACTAAGTGGAAGTTGAAACTCCTTCATTAATTGCTTTATCCATATAGCTTAACATGCACAAGATGGATGCTGCAGCTACATATTCTATTTTACATCTCAATTACAGCTTGTTTCTTTGATGACTATAAAAAAAGAAAAATTGGACTGGTCCTTAATTGAAGGAATAACTAGTTGTGCCTTTCTTATCTTCTATGTTACCACACCATTCACTATCTGAATATCTAACAAGAATGTTAGTAGTAGAAGACTTATAGAATAAACCATCATTATAAGTTCCCTTCACATACTTGCAAAATTTTTTTGGCAACTTCCATGTGAGATTGTTGTCGATACTCAAGGAATCTGCTGATTAAACTAACTCTATATGAGATGTCTAGTCTCATGTGAGTGGAATAACTCAAGGTTCCAATACAATTTGTTTAAAGTATGTAAGATGAATCAGTGCATTATCACCATTTTTTGATAACTTCACTCTTACTTCAAGTGGTGTCCTCGTAAGATTGCAATCTTCCATTCTGAAACCTTTGTAGGCACGTGGCACTTGCCACATCACCAACACGTGGGATTTTCTCATTGGTCATTATTTTCTGACATCAACGTAATGGATTAATCAGGTGATGATACATGATAGCCTGTGCCACATCAACATTTAAAGAATTGCGGTCGGCCGAGCTTCAATTTTTTGGTCTAATTGAAGCATTTCATCTAACAGATCACATTTCTTCTTTTTTTCATCCAATAGTTGGGATTTGATTAGGAAATTAGCAATGGAGATATTTTCACCTAAAACACATCTGATGGTTTGGATCGTGACCAACTTACTCTGATTCAACGACCACTTTTTAGTCAAATCTCAACCATTGGATCCTCTAGGTCGTTGTCTTCTGTCTTGGTGTTGAGACTCATCGGAAAAATGACTCATCGTCTTCTCTTTGCCACCACTAATGTTGGTGCCCATGACGAATCCTAGCAGACGCCCATGTCATCATCGTGCTAGTCAGTTGGGGAACGAAAAGGGAGACACCTTTTCCAGAGGTGGTACCACCGACAGTTAGCATGTAGAGCGCTTCTAAAAGAAAAACCACTGATCTTCTCATGACCCATTTCCACAAATGTCGATAGAGCTCTCCATCAGTCTTGATCGCATCTTTCACCAGTGGAAATCTTTCTCTAATGCCATTAAAGCTTAAGAGAATCACGCCACACCACTCGTGCGAGATCTCCAGACTGAAATCTACCATCTACATCATCTCTAAATTGCTTCCCTTATTTTCACTCCTGCACTGTTCCTGTTTGCAAACACTTTCTCCATCATCCAATCAAGGTCGTCAATCTTCGTCCACGCAAAATACACCCCATATTTGCATGTAGAAGAGTATTTTGGAAACCCATAATTAAAGTCATACTTTGATTTGACTGAAGCCTCTTTTTTTAACCTTTAGTTGGATTGAAGTCCCAATTTTTTTATAGATTTTGTTCATATATAATTAATTAATTATCCCTTTAATAATATTTTTTATTTTGGCACTTGATATTTGGAGTGTCAATATTTCATTTTGTACACTTGATTTATGATTTTTTTTATGTGGACGTCCCAAATATTTGACCAATTTTTTAGTCCCTTAACTTTCATTTTAAACATTTTAAAATTCTATCTTAGACATTTATATATTATGTCAAAAAAATCTATTTTGCTTTTGTTTTAGATATTTATATTTTTATATCTAAAGTATCTTTGTGTTTTCATTTTTTTGAATTCTTTTTTTGTTTGTTTTGACATTTATATACTTTATGTCGAATTACATTTTCTAGATAGTTTAAGTTTATATCTAAGAGTAAATTAATATTATATATATAAATAGTTTATACTCTTGTTTAAGAATATTTATGATTTTTGTACACAAGCAAGGGTATTTTAGTAATTTTTCCTAGAAATGAAGGTACACAATATTTCAACATTTTGTATGTCTTACGTCAAAATATGTTTCAAATAGTTTAGACTCATATTTAGGAGTATTTAAAATTTTGAGTGATGACATAATTTTCACATAAAATATTTAATTTACTTTGGGTATTTAGGTTTTAAATCCAAAGTATTGTGATTTTATCTAAGATATTTTAATTTTTTATTTAAGGTACTTATACTTTATACCCAAAATACTTTTCATTTTGATTCTTAGGTATTTGAATTTTATATCTAAGATATTTTAAGTTTTTATTTTAGATATTTATATTTTATATCTAAAATACTTTGATTTCGATTCTTAGATATTTTTATTTTGTATTTAAGATATTTTGATGTTGTATCTAAGTTATTTTGATTTTTTTTTCTTTTTATTTAGTTTAGACATTTAAATTTCTTGTTTAGAATGCTTTTACTTTACCAAAATATTTTATTTTTTATTTAATTTTAGATATCTATATATTATATCTAAAATATTTTTATTTTAAAAATTTCTGTTTTATGTAATTTCATTTTGGATGTTTATATGGTAATTCCTTTCTTTAGACAATAGATTCTATATCTAAAATATTTGATTTTATTTTAGATATTTGTATTCAATATCTAAGACATTAGAATTTCATTTTAGATGCACGTGTTTAGTATCTAAAATGTTTGATTTTTTTTTTAAATATTTATATTTGATATTTAAAATATAATAACTTTATTTTAGATATTGATACACTATATTATATTTTATTGTCATTCCTTTTTTTTTTATCTTATTATATGGTTTTCTCCCACTTTCTCTTTAGGAAGGATGTCGGCCCGAAAAAAAACGTGCACGCCAACACGATACGACGCGACCTTCTTTTTTAAGCCGGTTCCGCTTTTTTTTGTTTTGTTTTCTGGTTGCCCTCCTTCTTCTTTTTTTTCATTTTTTGTTGCGGGCATTTTGAAATTTGTTTTAAATACTTATATTTTATAAAGTTTTCTTTTTTTCTCTTTTTTTAATATTCTTTTACCTAGAATATTTGGTTCTATTTAGGTATTATATTTATTTCTCTCATGTTGAAATATTTTTTTATATGTTTCTTTAATTTTCGTCTCCTTTATTTTATTTATTTGTTGATTTATCTCTCTTCTTCCTTTTTTTTTTCTTTAAAATAATAATAATAATAATAAGGACGAAAGGGAAGTTCGATTTAACCGAACATAAGTTAGATCGAACTTGTCTTCTCCTCTCTTGTTTTCTCGTTTTATTATTATTATTATTTTATGAAAAATAACTATCCGATCTAACCGAACATGCACGCCAATCAGACCGATCCCTTTTTTTTCTCATAAGTTCAGTCTAACCGAACAGGCGCACTGGTCAAATGGATTTTTTTTTCTTTTATAAGTTTGATTTGATCGTACGCATGTTTCGGTTGGATAATTGCCTTCTCGTTTTTTTTCTTTTCTTTTTTGTCTTTTTTCTTTTGATTTTGATTATCTTTTTAATTACATCTTATAATTTAACCTAAGACGTTTAATTATTTTTCATTTTATATTCTAAAACATTTTGATTTTTCCTTTAAATATTTAGACTTCATTCTAGATATTTATTTATCATGTTATTTTATCTCATTATTATTTTATTTTTTATTTTTAGTGTTTTATTTTATGTTTATTATTATTCTTTTTATATATTCATTTTTTAAGGCTTTCCCCTTTACTTTAGATATTTATATTCTCCCCCTTTTTTCTTGAATATTTATATCTAAAGCATTTTAACTTCATTTACCCATATATATATATTTTTATTTATTTATTCTTCATGTGAAATATTCTAAATTTTCTCACATTTCCATCTAGAATGCTTACCTATAAATGTTTTATTTGTTTTTTTTCTTCTCTTATTATTATTATCATATATATATTGGCGATTTTCATTTAAATACTCCAAACATAAAATATTGCGTCTTTTTTTTTGATACTTATATTTTATATCTAAAGTATTTATCCTTATATTTACTTTCATATATATATCTTATATGTTTGTTACTTTCATTTTTCTCTTTTTTTATTGTCGTTATTATTATTTTTTGTCTTTTTTTTTTTAACAGTTCTTCTCTTCCATCATTGTTTAGTCTTCTCTTTTGTCTTCGTTGGTGAAATTTCAGTGACGTCTTCTTAAGAAAATGAGCACATTTTCGACTCATCGTCGTTACAGTCCAAACTCATTTTGTAGGAGTGTGGTAAATAGTTTTATTTTTTTTAAAAAATCATTATCATAGTTCAATCTTATTTTTAAGCAATGTACGATGATTTTTTTTTAGCACCACTATTAAAATCTATTCTTTTTCATGAAGAAGTACAATAAATTTTGTCTCTTTTTTTCTTTTCAAAATTACGGCCACTACAGATCATTTTCTTCTAAAAGGATATGCAATGATTATTATTATTTTTTTTTCTGAAGCCCAAACCTACCTGTTTATGATTATGATTATGATTATTATTATTTTTTTACAGAGGTGGAGACGCGCTGTAGAGGATGGAGTAGACAAGACATGCGACAGATAGAAATCAGTGTACGTATGCAGGAGGATCTTTTACTTCGTCCATCTGTCAAAGATTTTTCTCTATTTTTCAGGGATCGATGGTTGATGATAATTTTTTTCTTTTTCGAAGCAGTCATTTTATGACAATACTCGACGGGTGTGGAGCGGAGTGGCGATGCGTTTTGGTGTGCGTCACGGAAAGAAATCATAGAGTGTTTTTTATGCCCTCTACAGCGTCATTGACAAAATTTAGAAAATCATGGTTAACTTTCTTTGGTCTGGTAATCAGGAGAAGCGCAAAAATCATTGGGTGGGTTGAGATGTTTTAGCCGAACTAATAGAGGTAGGTGACTTGGGCGTCAGAGACTTGAAAGAGCTCATGGTAGCACTTAAGATAAAAATGGCTTGGAGGTTAACGTCTTTGGGCTCCTTTTGTTGGTTAGATTTATGAAGTTCCTACATGGCAAGTTGGATGTGTCTTATAGAAATAATAAGGAACCAGCTCAAGTGAAAAATCTCAAAGCTGCTTGGCTGGAGGTTTGGAAGCTTGTGAGGTGGTGCAGGTTCCATTAGCTTTGGCATGATCGGTGGCTTCATTGTGGAATAATCCCTGTAGACCACATCAATCCACTAGATTTTGTAGCTCATCTTATGGTTGAAGAAGTTAATAATAACAGAACTATCCTCAAGGATTTACATCTTACTAGTAACTTGTAGGTGGAGGTTCATGCCATGCTTGATAATGTGCATTAGGACAGATTTTCCTGGATTTGGATGAGAGATGGGGTTCTCACGATGAAAACAATGTGGGAAGCTACTCGAATCAAATATAATTAATATTAAGGGAAATTAAGGGATTCGTGCTAATCTTTTGCCATCTAAAATCTTTTTTTTCATGTGGCATTTGTTTCGGAATTGCCTTCCAACGAAGTTGAACATCGGATCAAAAGGAATTCCAATTGCATCATCTATCCTTTACCACGTCAACCATAATCGGCTAGGGGGATGGATTCTAAGGACCACATTTTTTATGCTGGTGACTGGACGATGCTTGGCAGATTACATATGATACCAAAGTGCCTCCTCCATATCAATATCACAAGAGAACATTTTTCCGTGTTAGTGATTTTCTTTTTCTTGGGCTTCAAGTCGAGCAAAAATCTTCTTCATTTCATATCAACCAAAAGATCACGTATATATGCCTCCAAGGAGAGAAAATTATATACATTTATAGGTGGAAAGATCATGCACAAGTACACGTATGAAGGCTATTATGATCATATTTTATTAATTTCTATTAGATAATAACCTTTTTAGACCAACAAACAGTTATATAGGAAAATTAATATAAACAGCAGAAATTTCTAAGTAAAGCATCATTTTCTGAGTGCTTACAGCCATGCTTGTGCTAGCATATATATATATATATGCAAATAGCTGGAAAGATATAAAACATGGTACATAATGGCCTTCATGTCAGGTTCTCTGTAAGAAAGGAGAATAATTATAAAGGCATTTGACAGGCTAGTTGATTCAAGGAAACAAATTTCTAATACATATTGTCATATATGCTTCATTTAGATATATATATCGTTTCCAAATTCACTTTTCCTATATATATATGTGTGTGTGTGTTCTTGTTGAAATGTTGGCATCTTCATTTTGACATCTTGCACTGCTGTTACAAAATTAAATGAAGCTATCATATATATATAAATTGTCACTTCTCTTGGGCAATGTTAGTCTTGTAAAACAGCAAGAGTAATTCTTACATGGTTTATAAATATATAATATTAGTGATTAGTGACCTCCACAAATTTGATCTGAGTAGAATATATTAATGATAGGAATTCATTTATATGTTGCACGATATTGTTTGAATTATTGACCATTTCCAGCTGGCCAGGAAGCCTGGCCAAGTTTGCTTGCACATTGACCTCCTATTGGGGAAGGTTATAATTAACTTAAGGAGTGTGGTCAATGATCAAAATTACTACTGGCTAAAGCTAATTAGTTGGATAATCGAAGTTCTAAGAGAAGGGGATCGATGGATGGCCATGGACGAAGATGTGTTGTAATGGCTGCTGTGCTCCTTGCGTCCATTGTTTTCGTCCACGGGCAATCAACTTCTGGTATGTGACATGGATATCAACCTTGTCCTCTATTCTAACATCGATTTCTCTCAATGTATTCGATTCTGGCTTGTGTTTACTTATGCATCTCCAACTTAATACTCAATCTTGCCAGATTTCATAAACATTGATTGCGGAAAGTCTAGAGATCACAACTCTAGCAACCCAGACACTGGGTTATGGTATGTTTCAGATCATGACTTCATTGAATCCGGCGAGCTCTACAATGTCTCTTCAATGCTTGACTACCCTAAAGAATACCCTCAGGAGTTGTTGGACTTGAGAAGCTTCCCCAAAGGGAGAAGGAACTGCTATAGGGTTAAACCCATCAAACGGGGACGTAAGTATCTTGTACGTGCTTCTTTTTTGTATGGGAACTATGATGGGAAGAATCGACCCCCAACCTTTGAGCTTAAGATGGGCATCAACTTTTGGGCAAATGTTTCGCTGAATTATGAAAAAAACGAAGCAATGGTTAT
This sequence comes from Cymodocea nodosa, assembly GCA_036874045.1. Taxonomy (NCBI): domain Eukaryota; kingdom Viridiplantae; phylum Streptophyta; class Magnoliopsida; order Alismatales; family Cymodoceaceae; genus Cymodocea; species Cymodocea nodosa. The sequence continues at coordinate 22,503,118 of CM072336.1, forward strand.
TGCAACATCAGACACAATTTCTATTTGTTTGATCGATAAGGGCAAGGGGGACCCATTCATATCTACTTTAGAGTTACGACCACTTCCTGATGAATTATATCCTGGACTAAATGTATTTAACAAATATCTAGTTACATGGGGAAGGTTCAGTTTCACAAAGGGCGACCTAAGGTATGGAGAGATCAATTACACCTTCACTATCAATATATATTGTCAAGTATATATATATAACAAGAGAATACTAAAGTAAATAGATATTGCTTATTTATATTTACCATTACTTATCACGTAATTAGGTACCCAGTCGATGTTTATGATCGCCTTTGGAGGGGACTAATACTTAAATTCAACATTGTGACCACCAGACGCCGTGTTTCTACGCCTGACAAGGGTTTCAAGCCACCATCAAAAGTAATGCAGACTGCGCATTCTCTACATAACTTGTCAGACTTTAGTATTGGTTTCAATGCAACCAAAGAAAGTGCGGAAGACCAATCTTCAAAGTATTATGTTGCCATACATGTGGCTGAGATCGAAGAACTTGAATATTATGAGAAGAGAGTGTTCAGTATTTCATGGAATGAGGAAAAATTGATCGAAAGTTTCACACCTCGATATCTCAAAACTACCACCATTGCCACATCTACGCCCAAGAAGATGGGAAAAGTAAAATTGCTTTTCTCAGCAATGAATGGATCGACGAAGTCCCCGATCGTTAATGCTATAGAGGTGTTCATCGTCAATGACATAAAATCTGAAACTGAGACAACCGATGGTACCTTCAATCACAATGACTACATAAATTACTCAAGCGGTTATGCCGATTTTGTAATCTAACTCATGCTTGAATGAAAATTCACCAGCAAATGCCATGTTTGAGCTAAAGAAGCTATACAAGTTGCAGAGGAACTGGCAAGGTGATCCATGCCTTCCGAATTATCTATCATGGGAGGGGTTGAATTGTAGCTATGAGCACTCCAAAAGTCCCCGTGTCATCCGCCTGTAAGCCATCTTCTTCATCTCAACAATGCTATTTGCAATTGAATTTGTTGAGTCAGAACAGTCCTAACCAATGCCAATAGTTATCGATACCGTAATATATTTATTATTAATGGGCTTGATAGTTAATAATACGATATGTTTTAACCACAGGGACCTATCTTCCAGTGGATTGGAAGGTAAGATAGAAAATGCTTTTGGCAAGCTTGCACGACTACAATACCTGTGAGTTCACTAGCCCTTTACATATATGCAGAATCAATTTTTTTTTACTTAGTGATGTACGTGACACACACAACATGATTATTGATTAAACAGGGATTTATCAAACAATAAGTTAGCAGGTGCAATCCCCGACATCCTTGCAAGGCTTGAGCATCTTAAGTACTTGTAAGTATAGACACATTCTCAAATTAACATTAATAAGCTCGAAGCCCAAACCCAGAAGAAAGGAGCAATATTATACTAGTTCATCAAATCTGTATTTCAAACTACAGGAATCTATCATACAACAGACTAAGTGGATTGATCCCCAAGGGGCTTCTGTATCGAAGTGCTTCTGGAACACTTACATTAAGGTATGAACGACATTTGATTGTGAGCCAAGAAGATTAATTTTAATAATTTAATAATTAAGAAATATATATGTTTACACAAGTACTGATTGAAGGTGGCAATATTATCTGAATTGTTTTGGTATATACAAATTTAGCATCGAAGGCAACCTTGATTTGAAGACTAAAAAGGACCCAAACAATATTTGGATCCACATTTTGGCTGGGGCAGTGGCATCATTGGTGGCCATTATCATCATTGCGGTCGTAATCTACTTTGTGATCAAGAGAAGAAAGCGCAAACCACGAGAAGGTTAATTAATTAATTAAGGTCCATGTGTCTGTAATATAATTAATACTGAATCTAAATATTCATTGATAATATTCCCTTGTTTTATTTGTTTTAGATTCATCTACGTCAACGCCACCGCTGCCACCGCGGCCGCCACCACCACCGCCGCCACCACCACCACCACCACCACCACTGGAGGGCATGCGAAAATTCTCATACGCGGAGTTGGTCGTCATGACTAGAAATTTTGAGAGAGAACTTGGTAGGGGAGGATTTGGGGTTGTCTACCACGGGACGATCCTTGACAACAATAAGAAACAAGTGGCCGTGAAAATGTTCCCTACGTTCACAACAGAAGTCCAGAAGCAATTCCAGACGGAGGTAATAAGTTGAAGTTGATAATATATATTCTTGTATCATGAAGTTACATCTTTACTTTTAATCATAGTACATCAAAGTTGAAATAGACGTCCTAAGTCCTTACACAACATCAATGTTAGTATAGTCTAATATTTAAAATAATTAAGAAGGAGATTTGTACATTAATTAATCTAGCAAAAACTCTAATTCTCCATTATTAATTAATTAACCAATTGGTGGGTTGCGTTTAAGTTGAATGCTTTCGCTATATATATAGAAAAAAGCACGTACAATTTTTTATGAATTGAATACCTGAATTTTTTTACGGACTTGAAATTATCTAATTGTTGCAGATTGAGGTTTTGATGAGGACCCATCATAAGAATTTGGTTGCCTGCGTTGGCTACTGTGATGAAGTGCATAATTTAGCAGTGGTGTTCGAATACATTGAAGGAGGAACCCTGAAGGAACACATCTCCCCAAGTATAAATAAACATATAACTATGCTGATTCTTGTTTCAATTTTAATTTGGAACCCGACAACAAATTGTAAATATAGTATGTGAACGTTTAATAATTAATTCCCTAAAACTATTAACTTGGATTCTAATTAACATACAACGTTATTATCTTATTTGAAGCACAAGGCTTTACGTCACATGCTCTTCTTCACGCAGGGAGTGTAAAGGCACTAACATGGAGAGAGAGACTATCGATAGCCTTGGATGCTGCAAAAGGTAATCAAGCTATACAGAACAAAAAAAATAGAGTAGCTTCGATCGTACCTATTTATATATTTTAAATTTTTAGTGATAAGATGAATTAAAATAATAGTTAATTAAATTCTTAATTAGGGATGAAAATTTTAAGGATTTAATTTCTTTGGTAATTAATATATCATTGTCTTAGGACGACGTGTTTGATTGCAATGGCAGGGTTTGAGTATCTGCACAAAAGTTGCGATCCACCGATAATTCACAGGGACGTGAAGTCCAGCAACATCTTACTAACGAAGCACTTGGAAGCCAAGATTGCAGATTTCGGGATATCAAAAAGTTTCCAAGACAGCTATGCCACTCATGCAGTAACCAAGGTTGCTGGAACCAAAGGATACCTCGATCCCGAGTACGTATAAGCGTGATCGTCACCATCTCCTTCAGTAGTAAACTTATTTCTCTGTCGTACGCTGTTGAACTCCGACCAGAAATCTATCTATTCATTAATTCATTGTCGCTTTTTATATGCATGTATGCATCGCAAGCAGGTACAGTGCCAGCTTCCAACTCAGGGAGAAAAGCGATGTGTACAGCTTTGGGGTGGTTCTGCTGGAACTGATCACAGGGCTTCCGGTGTTCGTCGGGGAAACTCACCGAATTCACATAGCTTCGTGGGTCAACCTCAAATTCACGAGGACGGAGGAGGAGGTGCAGCAGATCTTGGATCAAAGGATCAGTGGATATGGCGGTTATGTTAACGTTGAGTCCGTCGTGAAAATGGTGGAGACGGCGTTGGCTTGCACTAGCAATTCATCACAGCAAAGGCCCTCCATGGACAATGTGGTGCGTGTCATTACGAATTGCCTGCAACTGGAATCTGGCGGTCCTTGATCGATTACATTTTACAAATCAAAAGCCTTGTTTGCTGTGTCGCTTGGTTGGTTTGAAATCCAGGTGAGCTTGAAGGATTTGTTTGAAGTGGTTTTAAATATCTCATTGCAAAAGTTGAGATTTTGATAATGAAAAAACGTGTGAGAACAAGCAAAGAAATGAGATGTTGGAACAAAGTAATTACAATTTCTTCTATCTTTTTTACTTGTTACAAAAGTGTAAGACATTTACATATTTTTATAGTGAAACCACTGATAAAGGGATACAAGCACTGATAAAGGTATGCATAATCACAAGAATACATAATAGATTAGAATTATATTTTGACAAATTCACCCTTTAATTTTGATCCAATTTTTTAATTACTCCCAACATCTTCCTAAACCTGATGAATGTATCATATTTCAATAGCTTGGTGAGAATGTCTTTTACTTGATCTTTGGAGTTGCAATGCATCAATTCAATATCTGCTCTTTGCACTTGCTCATGTAAGAAATGGTATCATGTTTCTATGTACTTGCTTCTTCCATGTTATACTAGATTTTTTGCTAGATTGATGGCGGACACATTATCAATGAATATCTTCATTGGTGAACTAAGTGGAAGTTGAAACTCCTTCATTAATTGCTTTATCCATATAGCTTAACATGCACAAGATGGATGCTGCAGCTACATATTCTATTTTACATCTCAATTACAGCTTGTTTCTTTGATGACTATAAAAAAAGAAAAATTGGACTGGTCCTTAATTGAAGGAATAACTAGTTGTGCCTTTCTTATCTTCTATGTTACCACACCATTCACTATCTGAATATCTAACAAGAATGTTAGTAGTAGAAGACTTATAGAATAAACCATCATTATAAGTTCCCTTCACATACTTGCAAAATTTTTTTGGCAACTTCCATGTGAGATTGTTGTCGATACTCAAGGAATCTGCTGATTAAACTAACTCTATATGAGATGTCTAGTCTCATGTGAGTGGAATAACTCAAGGTTCCAATACAATTTGTTTAAAGTATGTAAGATGAATCAGTGCATTATCACCATTTTTTGATAACTTCACTCTTACTTCAAGTGGTGTCCTCGTAAGATTGCAATCTTCCATTCTGAAACCTTTGTAGGCACGTGGCACTTGCCACATCACCAACACGTGGGATTTTCTCATTGGTCATTATTTTCTGACATCAACGTAATGGATTAATCAGGTGATGATACATGATAGCCTGTGCCACATCAACATTTAAAGAATTGCGGTCGGCCGAGCTTCAATTTTTTGGTCTAATTGAAGCATTTCATCTAACAGATCACATTTCTTCTTTTTTTCATCCAATAGTTGGGATTTGATTAGGAAATTAGCAATGGAGATATTTTCACCTAAAACACATCTGATGGTTTGGATCGTGACCAACTTACTCTGATTCAACGACCACTTTTTAGTCAAATCTCAACCATTGGATCCTCTAGGTCGTTGTCTTCTGTCTTGGTGTTGAGACTCATCGGAAAAATGACTCATCGTCTTCTCTTTGCCACCACTAATGTTGGTGCCCATGACGAATCCTAGCAGACGCCCATGTCATCATCGTGCTAGTCAGTTGGGGAACGAAAAGGGAGACACCTTTTCCAGAGGTGGTACCACCGACAGTTAGCATGTAGAGCGCTTCTAAAAGAAAAACCACTGATCTTCTCATGACCCATTTCCACAAATGTCGATAGAGCTCTCCATCAGTCTTGATCGCATCTTTCACCAGTGGAAATCTTTCTCTAATGCCATTAAAGCTTAAGAGAATCACGCCACACCACTCGTGCGAGATCTCCAGACTGAAATCTACCATCTACATCATCTCTAAATTGCTTCCCTTATTTTCACTCCTGCACTGTTCCTGTTTGCAAACACTTTCTCCATCATCCAATCAAGGTCGTCAATCTTCGTCCACGCAAAATACACCCCATATTTGCATGTAGAAGAGTATTTTGGAAACCCATAATTAAAGTCATACTTTGATTTGACTGAAGCCTCTTTTTTTAACCTTTAGTTGGATTGAAGTCCCAATTTTTTTATAGATTTTGTTCATATATAATTAATTAATTATCCCTTTAATAATATTTTTTATTTTGGCACTTGATATTTGGAGTGTCAATATTTCATTTTGTACACTTGATTTATGATTTTTTTTATGTGGACGTCCCAAATATTTGACCAATTTTTTAGTCCCTTAACTTTCATTTTAAACATTTTAAAATTCTATCTTAGACATTTATATATTATGTCAAAAAAATCTATTTTGCTTTTGTTTTAGATATTTATATTTTTATATCTAAAGTATCTTTGTGTTTTCATTTTTTTGAATTCTTTTTTTGTTTGTTTTGACATTTATATACTTTATGTCGAATTACATTTTCTAGATAGTTTAAGTTTATATCTAAGAGTAAATTAATATTATATATATAAATAGTTTATACTCTTGTTTAAGAATATTTATGATTTTTGTACACAAGCAAGGGTATTTTAGTAATTTTTCCTAGAAATGAAGGTACACAATATTTCAACATTTTGTATGTCTTACGTCAAAATATGTTTCAAATAGTTTAGACTCATATTTAGGAGTATTTAAAATTTTGAGTGATGACATAATTTTCACATAAAATATTTAATTTACTTTGGGTATTTAGGTTTTAAATCCAAAGTATTGTGATTTTATCTAAGATATTTTAATTTTTTATTTAAGGTACTTATACTTTATACCCAAAATACTTTTCATTTTGATTCTTAGGTATTTGAATTTTATATCTAAGATATTTTAAGTTTTTATTTTAGATATTTATATTTTATATCTAAAATACTTTGATTTCGATTCTTAGATATTTTTATTTTGTATTTAAGATATTTTGATGTTGTATCTAAGTTATTTTGATTTTTTTTTCTTTTTATTTAGTTTAGACATTTAAATTTCTTGTTTAGAATGCTTTTACTTTACCAAAATATTTTATTTTTTATTTAATTTTAGATATCTATATATTATATCTAAAATATTTTTATTTTAAAAATTTCTGTTTTATGTAATTTCATTTTGGATGTTTATATGGTAATTCCTTTCTTTAGACAATAGATTCTATATCTAAAATATTTGATTTTATTTTAGATATTTGTATTCAATATCTAAGACATTAGAATTTCATTTTAGATGCACGTGTTTAGTATCTAAAATGTTTGATTTTTTTTTTAAATATTTATATTTGATATTTAAAATATAATAACTTTATTTTAGATATTGATACACTATATTATATTTTATTGTCATTCCTTTTTTTTTTATCTTATTATATGGTTTTCCCCCACTTTCTCTTTAGGAAGGATGTCGGCCCGAAAAAAAACGTGCACGCCAACACGATACGACGCGACCTTCTTTTTTAAGCCGGCTCCGCTTTTTTTTGTTTTGTTTTCTGGTTGCCCTCCTTCTTCTTTTTTTTCATTTTTTGTTGCGGGCATTTTGAAATTTGTTTTAAATACTTATATTTTATAAAGTTTTCTTTTTTTCTCTTTTTTTAATATTCTTTTACCTAGAATATTTGGTTCTATTTAGGTATTATATTTATTTCTCTCATGTTGAAATATTTTTTTATATGTTTCTTTAATTTTCGTCTCCTTTATTTTATTTATTTATTTATTTGTTGATTTATCTCTCTTCTTCCTTTTTTTTTTCTTTAAAATAATAATAATAATAATAAGGACGAAAGGGAAGTTCGATTTAACCGAACATAAGTTAGATCGAACTTGTCTTCTCCTCTCTTGTTTTCTCGTTTTATTATTATTATTATTTTATGAAAAATAACTATCCGATCTAACCGAACATGCACGCCAATCAGACCGATCCCTTTTTTTTCTCATAAGTTCAGTCTAACCGAACAGGCGCACTGGTCAAATGGATTTTTTTTTCTTTTATAAGTTTGATTTGATCGTACGCATGTTTCGGTTGGATAATTGCCTTCTCGTTTTTTTTCTTTTCTTTTTTGTCTTTTTTCTTTTGATTTTGATTATCTTTTTAATTACATCTTATAATTTAACCTAAGACGTTTAATTATTTTTCATTTTATATTCTAAAACATTTTGATTTTTCCTTTAAATATTTAGACTTCATTCTAGATATTTATTTATCATGTTATTTTATCTCATTATTATTTTATTTTTTATTTTTAGTGTTTTATTTTATGTTTATTATTATTCTTTTTATATATTCATTTTTTAAGGCTTTCCCCTTTACTTTAGATATTTATATTCTCCCCCTTTTTTCTTGAATATTTATATCTAAAGCATTTTAACTTCATTTACCCATATATATATATTTTTATTTATTTATTCTTCATGTGAAATATTCTAAATTTTCTCACATTTCCATCTAGAATGCTTACCTATAAATGTTTTATTTGTTTTTTTTCTTCTCTTATTATTATTATCATATATATATTGGCGATTTTCATTTAAATACTCCAAACATAAAATATTGCGTCTTTTTTTTTGATACTTATATTTTATATCTAAAGTATTTATCCTTATATTTACTTTCATATATATATCTTATATGTTTGTTACTTTCATTTTTCTCTTTTTTTATTGTCGTTATTATTATTTTTTGTCTTTTTTTTTTTAACAGTTCTTCTCTTCCATCATTGTTTAGTCTTCTCTTTTGTCTTCGTTGGTGAAATTTCAGTGACGTCTTCTTAAGAAAATGAGCACATTTTCGACTCATCGTCGTTACAGTCCAAACTCATTTTGTAGGAGTGTGGTAAATAGTTTTATTTTTTTTAAAAAATCATTATCATAGTTCAATCTTATTTTTAAGCAATGTACGATGATTTTTTTTTAGCACCACTATTAAAATCTATTCTTTTTCATGAAGAAGTACAATAAATTTTGTCTCTTTTTTTCTTTTCAAAATTACGGCCACTACAGATCATTTTCTTCTAAAAGGATATGCAATGATTATTATTATTTTTTTTTCTGAAGCCCAAACCTACCTGTTTATGATTATGATTATGATTATTATTATTTTTTTACAGAGGTGGAGACGCGCTGTAGAGGATGGAGTAGACAAGACATGCGACAGATAGAAATCAGTGTACGTATGCAGGAGGATCTTTTACTTCGTCCATCTGTCAAAGATTTTTCTCTATTTTTCAGGGATCGATGGTTGATGATAATTTTTTTCTTTTTCGAAGCAGTCATTTTATGACAATACTCGACGGGTGTGGAGCGGAGTGGCGATGCGTTTTGGTGTGCGTCACGGAAAGAAATCATAGAGTGTTTTTTATGCCCTCTACAGCGTCATTGACAAAATTTAGAAAATCATGGTTAACTTTCTTTGGTCTGGTAATCAGGAGAAGCGCAAAAATCATTGGGTGGGTTGAGATGTTTTAGCCGAACTAATAGAGGTAGGTGACTTGGGCGTCAGAGACTTGAAAGAGCTCATGGTAGCACTTAAGATAAAAATGGCTTGGAGGTTAACGTCTTTGGGCTCCTTTTGTTGGTTAGATTTATGAAGTTCCTACATGGCAAGTTGGATGTGTCTTATAGAAATAATAAGGAACCAGCTCAAGTGAAAAATCTCAAAGCTGCTTGGCTGGAGGTTTGGAAGCTTGTGAGGTGGTGCAGGTTCCATTAGCTTTGGCATGATCGGTGGCTTCATTGTGGAATAATCCCTGTAGACCACATCAATCCACTAGATTTTGTAGCTCATCTTATGGTTGAAGAAGTTAATAATAACAGAACTATCCTCAAGGATTTACATCTTACTAGTAACTTGTAGGTGGAGGTTCATGCCATGCTTGATAATGTGCATTAGGACAGATTTTCCTGGATTTGGATGAGAGATGGGGTTCTCACGATGAAAACAATGTGGGAAGCTACTCGAATCAAATATAATTAATATTAAGGGAAATTAAGGGATTCGTGCTAATCTTTTGCCATCTAAAATCTTTTTTTTCATGTGGCATTTGTTTCGGAATTGCCTTCCAACGAAGTTGAACATCGGATCAAAAGGAATTCCAATTGCATCATCTATCCTTTACCACGTCAACCATAATCGGCTAGGGGGATGGATTCTAAGGACCACATTTTTTATGCTGGTGACTGGACGATGCTTGGCAGATTACATATGATACCAAAGTGCCTCCTCCATATCAATATCACAAGAGAACATTTTTCCGTGTTAGTGATTTTCTTTTTCTTGGGCTTCAAGTCGAGCAAAAATCTTCTTCATTTCATATCAACCAAAAGATCACGTATATATGCCTCCAAGGAGAGAAAATTATATACATTTATAGGTGGAAAGATCATGCACAAGTACACGTATGAAGGCTATTATGATCATATTTTATTAATTTCTATTAGATAATAACCTTTTTAGACCAACAAACAGTTATATAGGAAAATTAATATAAACAGCAGAAATTTCTAAGTAAAGCATCATTTTCTGAGTGCTTACAGCCATGCTTGTGCTAGCATATATATATATATATGCAAATAGCTGGAAAGATATAAAACATGGTACATAATGGCCTTCATGTCAGGTTCTCTGTAAGAAAGGAGAATAATTATAAAGGCATTTGACAGGCTAGTTGATTCAAGGAAACAAATTTCTAATACATATTGTCATATATGCTTCATTTAGATATATATATCGTTTCCAAATTCACTTTTCCTATATATATATGTGTGTGTGTGTTCTTGTTGAAATGTTGGCATCTTCATTTTGACATCTTGCACTGCTGTTACAAAATTAAATGAAGCTATCATATATATATAAATTGTCACTTCTCTTGGGCAATGTTAGTCTTGTAAAACAGCAAGAGTAATTCTTACATGGTTTATAAATATATAATATTAGTGATTAGTGACCTCCACAAATTTGATCTGAGTAGAATATATTAATGATAGGAATTCATTTATATGTTGCACGATATTGTTTGAATTATTGACCATTTCCAGCTGGCCAGGAAGCCTGGCCAAGTTTGCTTGCACATTGACCTCCTATTGGGGAAGGTTATAATTAACTTAAGGAGTGTGGTCAATGATCAAAATTACTACTGGCTAAAGCTAATTAGTTGGATAATCGAAGTTCTAAGAGAAGGGGATCGATGGATGGCCATGGACGAAGATGTGTTGTAATGGCTGCTGTGCTCCTTGCGTCCATTGTTTTCGTCCACGGGCAATCAACTTCTGGTATGTGACATGGATATCAACCTTGTCCTCTATTCTAACATCGATTTCTCTCAATGTATTCGATTCTGGCTTGTGTTTACTTATGCATCTCCAACTTAATACTCAATCTTGCCAGATTTCATAAACATTGATTGCGGAAAGTCTAGAGATCACAACTCTAGCAACCCAGACACTGGGTTATGGTATGTTTCAGATCATGACTTCATTGAATCCGGCGAGCTCTACAATGTCTCTTCAATGCTTGACTACCCTAAAGAATACCCTCAGGAGTTGTTGGACTTGAGAAGCTTCCCCAAAGGGAGAAGGAACTGCTATAGGGTTAAACCCATCAAACGGGGACGTAAGTATCTTGTACGTGCTTCTTTTTTGTATGGGAACTATGATGGGAAGAATCGACCCCCAACCTTTGAGCTTAAGATGGGCATCAACTTTTGGGCAAATGTTTCGCTGAATTATGAAAAAAACGAAGCAATGGTTATTGCAACATCAGACACAATTTCTATTTGTTTGATCGATAAGGGCAAGGGGGACCCATTCATATCTACTTTAGAGTTACGACCACTTCCTGATGAATTATATCCTGGACTAAATGTATTTAACAAATATCTAGTTACATGGGGAAGGTTCAGTTTCACAAAGGGCGACCTAAGGTATGGAGAGATCAATTACACCTTCACTATCAATATATATTGTCAAGTATATATATATAACAAGAGAATACTAAAGTAAATAGATATTGCTTATTTATATTTACCATTACTTATCACGTAATTAGGTACCCAGTCGATGTTTATGATCGCCTTTGGAGGGGACTAATACTTAAATTCAACATTGTGACCACCAGACGCCGTGTTTCTACGCCTGACAAGGGTTTCAAGCCACCATCAAAAGTAATGCAGACTGCGCATTCTCTACATAACTTGTCAGACTTTAGTATTGGTTTCAATGCAACCAAAGAAAGTGCGGAAGACCAATCTTCAAAGTATTATGTTGCCATACATGTGGCTGAGATCGAAGAACTTGAATATTATGAGAAGAGAGTGTTCAGTATTTCATGGAATGAGGAAAAATTGATCGAAAGTTTCACACCTCGATATCTCAAAACTACCACCATTGCCACATCTACGCCCAAGAAGATGGGAAAAGTAAAATTGCTTTTCTCAGCAATGAATGGATCGACGAAGTCCCCGATCGTTAATGCTATAGAGGTGTTCATCGTCAATGACATAAAATCTGAAACTGAGACAACCGATGGTACCTTCAATCACAATGACTACATAAATTACTCAAGCGGTTATGCCGATTTTGTAATCTAACTCATGCTTGAATGAAAATTCACCAGCAAATGCCATGTTTGAGCTAAAGAAGCTATACAAGTTGCAGAGGAACTGGCAAGGTGATCCATGCCTTCCGAATTATCTATCATGGGAGGGGTTGAATTGTAGCTATGAGCACTCCAAAAGTCCCCGTGTCATCCGCCTGTAAGCCATCTTCTTCATCTCAACAATGCTATTTGCAATTGAATTTGTTGAGTCAGAACAGTCCTAACCAATGCCAATAGTTATCGATACCGTAATATATTTATTATTAATGGGCTTGATAGTTAATAATACGATATGTTTTAACCACAGGGACCTATCTTCCAGTGGATTGGAAGGTAAGATAGAAAATGCTTTTGGCAAGCTTGCACGACTACAATACCTGTGAGTTCACTAGCCCTTTACATATATGCAGAATCAATTTTTTTTTACTTAGTGATGTACGTGACACACACAACATGATTATTGATTAAACAGGGATTTATCAAACAATAAGTTAGCAGGTGCAATCCCCGACATCCTTGCAAGGCTTGAGCATCTTAAGTACTTGTAAGTATAGACACATTCTCAAATTAACATTAATAAGCTCGAAGCCCAAACCCAGAAGAAAGGAGCAATATTATACTAGTTCATCAAATCTGTATTTCAAACTACAGGAATCTATCATACAACAGACTAAGTGGATTGATCCCCAAGGGGCTTCTGTATCGAAGTGCTTCTGGAACACTTACATTAAGGTATGAACGACATTTGATTGTGAGCCAAGAAGATTAATTTTAATAATTTAATAATTAAGAAATATATATGTTTACACAAGTACTGATTGAAGGTGGCAATATTATCTGAATTGTTTTGGTATATACAAATTTAGCATCGAAGGCAACCTTGATTTGAAGACTAAAAAGGACCCAAACAATATTTGGATCCACATTTTGGCTGGGGCAGTGGCATCATTGGTGGCCATTATCATCATTGCGGTCGTAATCTACTTTGTGATCAAGAGAAGAAAGCGCAAACCACGAGAAGGTTAATTAATTAATTAAGGTCCATGTGTCTGTAATATAATTAATACTGAATCTAAATATTCATTGATAATATTCCCTTGTTTTATTTGTTTTAGATTCATCTACGTCAACGCCACCGCTGCCACCGCGGCCGCCACCACCACCGCCGCCACCACCACCACCACCACCACCACTGGAGGGCATGCGAAAATTCTCATACGCGGAGTTGGTCGTCATGACTAGAAATTTTGAGAGAGAACTTGGTAGGGGAGGATTTGGGGTTGTCTACCACGGGACGATCCTTGACAACAATAAGAAACAAGTGGCCGTGAAAATGTTCCCTACGTTCACAACAGAAGTCCAGAAGCAATTCCAGACGGAGGTAATAAGTTGAAGTTGATAATATATATTCTTGTATCATGAAGTTACATCTTTACTTTTAATCATAGTACATCAAAGTTGAAATAGACGTCCTAAGTCCTTACACAACATCAATGTTAGTATAGTCTAATATTTAAAATAATTAAGAAGGAGATTTGTACATTAATTAATCTAGCAAAAACTCTAATTCTCCATTATTAATTAATTAACCAATTGGTGGGTTGCGTTTAAGTTGAATGCTTTCGCTATATATATAGAAAAAAGCACGTACAATTTTTTATGAATTGAATACCTGAATTTTTTTACGGACTTGAAATTATCTAATTGTTGCAGATTGAGGTTTTGATGAGGACCCATCATAAGAATTTGGTTGCCTGCGTTGGCTACTGTGATGAAGTGCATAATTTAGCAGTGGTGTTCGAATACATTGAAGGAGGAACCCTGAAGGAACACATCTCCCCAAGTATAAATAAACATATAACTATGCTGATTCTTGTTTCAATTTTAATTTGGAACCCGACAACAAATTGTAAATATAGTATGTGAACGTTTAATAATTAATTCCCTAAAACTATTAACTTGGATTCTAATTAACATACAACGTTATTATCTTATTTGAAGCACAAGGCTTTACGTCACATGCTCTTCTTCACGCAGGGAGTGTAAAGGCACTAACATGGAGAGAGAGACTATCGATAGCCTTGGATGCTGCAAAAGGTAATCAAGCTATACAGAACAAAAAAAATAGAGTAGCTTCGATCGTACCTATTTATATATTTTAAATTTTTAGTGATAAGATGAATTAAAATAATAGTTAATTAAATTCTTAATTAGGGATGAAAATTTTAAGGATTTAATTTCTTTGGTAATTAATATATCATTGTCTTAGGACGACGTGTTTGATTGCAATGGCAGGGTTTGAGTATCTGCACAAAAGTTGCGATCCACCGATAATTCACAGGGACGTGAAGTCCAGCAACATCTTACTAACGAAGCACTTGGAAGCCAAGATTGCAGATTTCGGGATATCAAAAAGTTTCCAAGACAGCTATGCCACTCATGCAGTAACCAAGGTTGCTGGAACCAAAGGATACCTCGATCCCGAGTACGTATAAGCGTGATCGTCACCATCTCCTTCAGTAGTAAACTTATTTCTCTGTCGTACGCTGTTGAACTCCGACCAGAAATCTATCTATTCATTAATTCATTGTCGCTTTTTATATGCATGTATGCATCGCAAGCAGGTACAGTGCCAGCTTCCAACTCAGGGAGAAAAGCGATGTGTACAGCTTTGGGGTGGTTCTGCTGGAACTGATCACAGGGCTTCCGGTGTTCGTCGGGGAAACTCACCGAATTCACATAGCTTCGTGGGTCAACCTCAAATTCACGAGGACGGAGGAGGAGGTGCAGCAGATCTTGGATCAAAGGATCAGTGGATATGGCGGTTATGTTAACGTTGAGTCCGTCGTGAAAATGGTGGAGACGGCGTTGGCTTGCACTAGCAATTCATCACAGCAAAGGCCCTCCATGGACAATGTGGTGCGTGTCATTACGAATTGCCTGCAACTGGAATCTGGCGGTCCTTGATCGATTACATTTTACAAATCAAAAGCCTTGTTTGCTGTGTCGCTTGGTTGGTTTGAAATCCAGGTGAGCTTGAAGGATTTGTTTGAAGTGGTTTTAAATATCTCATTGCAAAAGTTGAGATTTTGATAATGAAAAAACGTGTGAGAACAAGCAAAGAAATGAGATGTTGGAACAAAGTAATTACAATTTCTTCTATCTTTTTTACTTGTTACAAAAGTGTAAGACATTTACATATTTTTATAGTGAAACCACTGATAAAGGGATACAAGCACTGATAAAGGTATGCATAATCACAAGAATACATAATAGATTAGAATTATATTTTGACAAATTCACCCTTTAATTTTGATCCAATTTTTTAATTACTCCCAACATCTTCCTAAACCTGATGAATGTATCATATTTCAATAGCTTGGTGAGAATGTCTTTTACTTGATCTTTGGAGTTGCAATGCATCAATTCAATATCTGCTCTTTGCACTTGCTCATGTAAGAAATGGTATCATGTTTCTATGTACTTGCTTCTTCCATGTTATACTAGATTTTTTGCTAGATTGATGGCGGACACATTATCAATGAATATCTTCATTGGTGAACTAAGTGGAAGTTGAAACTCCTTCATTAATTGCTTTATCCATATAGCTTAACATGCACAAGATGGATGCTGCAGCTACATATTCTATTTTACATCTCAATTACAGCTTGTTTCTTTGATGACTATAAAAAAAGAAAAATTGGACTGGTCCTTAATTGAAGGAATAACTAGTTGTGCCTTTCTTATCTTCTATGTTACCACACCATTCACTATCTGAATATCTAACAAGAATGTTAGTAGTAGAAGACTTATAGAATAAACCATCATTATAAGTTCCCTTCACATACTTGCAAAATTTTTTTGGCAACTTCCATGTGAGATTGTTGTCGATACTCAAGGAATCTGCTGATTAAACTAACTCTATATGAGATGTCTAGTCTCATGTGAGTGGAATAACTCAAGGTTCCAATACAATTTGTTTAAAGTATGTAAGATGAATCAGTGCATTATCACCATTTTTTGATAACTTCACTCTTACTTCAAGTGGTGTCCTCGTAAGATTGCAATCTTCCATTCTGAAACCTTTGTAGGCACGTGGCACTTGCCACATCACCAACACGTGGGATTTTCTCATTGGTCATTATTTTCTGACATCAACGTAATGGATTAATCAGGTGATGATACATGATAGCCTGTGCCACATCAACATTTAAAGAATTGCGGTCGGCCGAGCTTCAATTTTTTGGTCTAATTGAAGCATTTCATCTAACAGATCACATTTCTTCTTTTTTTCATCCAATAGTTGGGATTTGATTAGGAAATTAGCAATGGAGATATTTTCACCTAAAACACATCTGATGGTTTGGATCGTGACCAACTTACTCTGATTCAACGACCACTTTTTAGTCAAATCTCAACCATTGGATCCTCTAGGTCGTTGTCTTCTGTCTTGGTGTTGAGACTCATCGGAAAAATGACTCATCGTCTTCTCTTTGCCACCACTAATGTTGGTGCCCATGACGAATCCTAGCAGACGCCCATGTCATCATCGTGCTAGTCAGTTGGGGAACGAAAAGGGAGACACCTTTTCCAGAGGTGGTACCACCGACAGTTAGCATGTAGAGCGCTTCTAAAAGAAAAACCACTGATCTTCTCATGACCCATTTCCACAAATGTCGATAGAGCTCTCCATCAGTCTTGATCGCATCTTTCACCAGTGGAAATCTTTCTCTAATGCCATTAAAGCTTAAGAGAATCACGCCACACCACTCGTGCGAGATCTCCAGACTGAAATCTACCATCTACATCATCTCTAAATTGCTTCCCTTATTTTCACTCCTGCACTGTTCCTGTTTGCAAACACTTTCTCCATCATCCAATCAAGGTCGTCAATCTTCGTCCACGCAAAATACACCCCATATTTGCATGTAGAAGAGTATTTTGGAAACCCATAATTAAAGTCATACTTTGATTTGACTGAAGCCTCTTTTTTTAACCTTTAGTTGGATTGAAGTCCCAATTTTTTTATAGATTTTGTTCATATATAATTAATTAATTATCCCTTTAATAATATTTTTTATTTTGGCACTTGATATTTGGAGTGTCAATATTTCATTTTGTACACTTGATTTATGATTTTTTTTATGTGGACGTCCCAAATATTTGACCAATTTTTTAGTCCCTTAACTTTCATTTTAAACATTTTAAAATTCTATCTTAGACATTTATATATTATGTCAAAAAAATCTATTTTGCTTTTGTTTTAGATATTTATATTTTTATATCTAAAGTATCTTTGTGTTTTCATTTTTTTGAATTCTTTTTTTGTTTGTTTTGACATTTATATACTTTATGTCGAATTACATTTTCTAGATAGTTTAAGTTTATATCTAAGAGTAAATTAATATTATATATATAAATAGTTTATACTCTTGTTTAAGAATATTTATGATTTTTGTACACAAGCAAGGGTATTTTAGTAATTTTTCCTAGAAATGAAGGTACACAATATTTCAACATTTTGTATGTCTTACGTCAAAATATGTTTCAAATAGTTTAGACTCATATTTAGGAGTATTTAAAATTTTGAGTGATGACATAATTTTCACATAAAATATTTAATTTACTTTGGGTATTTAGGTTTTAAATCCAAAGTATTGTGATTTTATCTAAGATATTTTAATTTTTTATTTAAGGTACTTATACTTTATACCCAAAATACTTTTCATTTTGATTCTTAGGTATTTGAATTTTATATCTAAGATATTTTAAGTTTTTATTTTAGATATTTATATTTTATATCTAAAATACTTTGATTTCGATTCTTAGATATTTTTATTTTGTATTTAAGATATTTTGATGTTGTATCTAAGTTATTTTGATTTTTTTTTCTTTTTATTTAGTTTAGACATTTAAATTTCTTGTTTAGAATGCTTTTACTTTACCAAAATATTTTATTTTTTATTTAATTTTAGATATCTATATATTATATCTAAAATATTTTTATTTTAAAAATTTCTGTTTTATGTAATTTCATTTTGGATGTTTATATGGTAATTCCTTTCTTTAGACAATAGATTCTATATCTAAAATATTTGATTTTATTTTAGATATTTGTATTCAATATCTAAGACATTAGAATTTCATTTTAGATGCACGTGTTTAGTATCTAAAATGTTTGATTTTTTTTTTAAATATTTATATTTGATATTTAAAATATAATAACTTTATTTTAGATATTGATACACTATATTATATTTTATTGTCATTCCTTTTTTTTTTATCTTATTATATGGTTTTCCCCCACTTTCTCTTTAGGAAGGATGTCGGCTCGAAAAAAAACGTGCACGCCAACACGATACGACGCGACCTTCTTTTTTAAGCCGGTTCCGCTTTTTTTTGTTTTGTTTTCTGGTTGCCCTCCTTCTTCTTTTTTTTCATTTTTTGTTGCGGGCATTTTGAAATTTGTTTTAAATACTTATATTTTATAAAGTTTTCTTTTTTTCTCTTTTTTTAATATTCTTTTACCTAGAATATTTGGTTCTATTTAGGTATTATATTTATTTCTCTCATGTTGAAATATTTTTTTATATGTTTCTTTAATTTTCGTCTCCTTTATTTTATTTATTTGTTGATTTATCTCTCTTCTTCCTTTTTTTTTTCTTTAAAATAATAATAATAATAATAAGGACGAAAGGGAAGTTCGATTTAACCGAACATAAGTTAGATCGAACTTGTCTTCTCCTCTCTTGTTTTCTCGTTTTATTATTATTATTATTTTATGAAAAATAACTATCCGATCTAACCGAACATGCACGCCAATCAGACCGATCCCTTTTTTTTCTCATAAGTTCAGTCTAACCGAACAGGCGCACTGGTCAAATGGATTTTTTTTTCTTTTATAAGTTTGATTTGATCGTACGCATGTTTCGGTTGGATAATTGCCTTCTCGTTTTTTTTCTTTTCTTTTTTGTCTTTTTTCTTTTGATTTTGATTATCTTTTTAATTACATCTTATAATTTAACCTAAGACGTTTAATTATTTTTCATTTTATATTCTAAAACATTTTGATTTTTCCTTTAAATATTTAGACTTCATTCTAGATATTTATTTATCATGTTATTTTATCTCATTATTATTTTATTTTTTATTTTTAGTGTTTTATTTTATGTTTATTATTATTCTTTTTATATATTCATTTTTTAAGGCTTTCCCCTTTACTTTAGATATTTATATTCTCCCCCTTTTTTCTTGAATATTTATATCTAAAGCATTTTAACTTCATTTACCCATATATATATATTTTTATTTATTTATTCTTCATGTGAAATATTCTAAATTTTCTCACATTTCCATCTAGAATGCTTACCTATAAATGTTTTATTTGTTTTTTTTCTTCTCTTATTATTATTATCATATATATATTGGCGATTTTCATTTAAATACTCCAAACATAAAATATTGCGTCTTTTTTTTTGATACTTATATTTTATATCTAAAGTATTTATCCTTATATTTACTTTCATATATATATCTTATATGTTTGTTACTTTCATTTTTCTCTTTTTTTATTGTCGTTATTATTATTTTTTGTCTTTTTTTTTTTAACAGTTCTTCTCTTCCATCATTGTTTAGTCTTCTCTTTTGTCTTCGTTGGTGAAATTTCAGTGACGTCTTCTTAAGAAAATGAGCACATTTTCGACTCATCGTCGTTACAGTCCAAACTCATTTTGTAGGAGTGTGGTAAATAGTTTTATTTTTTTTAAAAAATCATTATCATAGTTCAATCTTATTTTTAAGCAATGTACGATGATTTTTTTTTAGCACCACTATTAAAATCTATTCTTTTTCATGAAGAAGTACAATAAATTTTGTCTCTTTTTTTCTTTTCAAAATTACGGCCACTACAGATCATTTTCTTCTAAAAGGATATGCAATGATTATTATTATTTTTTTTTCTGAAGCCCAAACCTACCTGTTTATGATTATGATTATGATTATTATTATTTTTTTACAGAGGTGGAGACGCGCTGTAGAGGATGGAGTAGACAAGACATGCGACAGATAGAAATCAGTGTACGTATGCAGGAGGATCTTTTACTTCGTCCATCTGTCAAAGATTTTTCTCTATTTTTCAGGGATCGATGGTTGATGATAATTTTTTTCTTTTTCGAAGCAGTCATTTTATGACAATACTCGACGGGTGTGGAGCGGAGTGGCGATGCGTTTTGGTGTGCGTCACGGAAAGAAATCATAGAGTGTTTTTTATGCCCTCTACAGCGTCATTGACAAAATTTAGAAAATCATGGTTAACTTTCTTTGGTCTGGTAATCAGGAGAAGCGCAAAAATCATTGGGTGGGTTGAGATGTTTTAGCCGAACTAATAGAGGTAGGTGACTTGGGCGTCAGAGACTTGAAAGAGCTCATGGTAGCACTTAAGATAAAAATGGCTTGGAGGTTAACGTCTTTGGGCTCCTTTTGTTGGTTAGATTTATGAAGTTCCTACATGGCAAGTTGGATGTGTCTTATAGAAATAATAAGGAACCAGCTCAAGTGAAAAATCTCAAAGCTGCTTGGCTGGAGGTTTGGAAGCTTGTGAGGTGGTGCAGGTTCCATTAGCTTTGGCATGATCGGTGGCTTCATTGTGGAATAATCCCTGTAGACCACATCAATCCACTAGATTTTGTAGCTCATCTTATGGTTGAAGAAGTTAATAATAACAGAACTATCCTCAAGGATTTACATCTTACTAGTAACTTGTAGGTGGAGGTTCATGCCATGCTTGATAATGTGCATTAGGACAGATTTTCCTGGATTTGGATGAGAGATGGGGTTCTCACGATGAAAACAATGTGGGAAGCTACTCGAATCAAATATAATTAATATTAAGGGAAATTAAGGGATTCGTGCTAATCTTTTGCCATCTAAAATCTTTTTTTTCATGTGGCATTTGTTTCGGAATTGCCTTCCAACGAAGTTGAACATCGGATCAAAAGGAATTCCAATTGCATCATCTATCCTTTACCACGTCAACCATAATCGGCTAGGGGGATGGATTCTAAGGACCACATTTTTTATGCTGGTGACTGGACGATGCTTGGCAGATTACATATGATACCAAAGTGCCTCCTCCATATCAATATCACAAGAGAACATTTTTCCGTGTTAGTGATTTTCTTTTTCTTGGGCTTCAAGTCGAGCAAAAATCTTCTTCATTTCATATCAACCAAAAGATCACGTATATATGCCTCCAAGGAGAGAAAATTATATACATTTATAGGTGGAAAGATCATGCACAAGTACACGTATGAAGGCTATTATGATCATATTTTATTAATTTCTATTAGATAATAACCTTTTTAGACCAACAAACAGTTATATAGGAAAATTAATATAAACAGCAGAAATTTCTAAGTAAAGCATCATTTTCTGAGTGCTTACAGCCATGCTTGTGCTAGCATATATATATATATATGCAAATAGCTGGAAAGATATAAAACATGGTACATAATGGCCTTCATGTCAGGTTCTCTGTAAGAAAGGAGAATAATTATAAAGGCATTTGACAGGCTAGTTGATTCAAGGAAACAAATTTCTAATACATATTGTCATATATGCTTCATTTAGATATATATATCGTTTCCAAATTCACTTTTCCTATATATATATGTGTGTGTGTGTTCTTGTTGAAATGTTGGCATCTTCATTTTGACATCTTGCACTGCTGTTACAAAATTAAATGAAGCTATCATATATATATAAATTGTCACTTCTCTTGGGCAATGTTAGTCTTGTAAAACAGCAAGAGTAATTCTTACATGGTTTATAAATATATAATATTAGTGATTAGTGACCTCCACAAATTTGATCTGAGTAGAATATATTAATGATAGGAATTCATTTATATGTTGCACGATATTGTTTGAATTATTGACCATTTCCAGCTGGCCAGGAAGCCTGGCCAAGTTTGCTTGCACATTGACCTCCTATTGGGGAAGGTTATAATTAACTTAAGGAGTGTGGTCAATGATCAAAATTACTACTGGCTAAAGCTAATTAGTTGGATAATCGAAGTTCTAAGAGAAGGGGATCGATGGATGGCCATGGACGAAGATGTGTTGTAATGGCTGCTGTGCTCCTTGCGTCCATTGTTTTCGTCCACGGGCAATCAACTTCTGGTATGTGACATGGATATCAACCTTGTCCTCTATTCTAACATCGATTTCTCTCAATGTATTCGATTCTGGCTTGTGTTTACTTATGCATCTCCAACTTAATACTCAATCTTGCCAGATTTCATAAACATTGATTGCGGAAAGTCTAGAGATCACAACTCTAGCAACCCAGACACTGGGTTATGGTATGTTTCAGATCATGACTTCATTGAATCCGGCGAGCTCTACAATGTCTCTTCAATGCTTGACTACCCTAAAGAATACCCTCAGGAGTTGTTGGACTTGAGAAGCTTCCCCAAAGGGAGAAGGAACTGCTATAGGGTTAAACCCATCAAACGGGGACGTAAGTATCTTGTACGTGCTTCTTTTTTGTATGGGAACTATGATGGGAAGAATCGACCCCCAACCTTTGAGCTTAAGATGGGCATCAACTTTTGGGCAAATGTTTCGCTGAATTATGAAAAAAACGAAGCAATGGTTATTGCAACATCAGACACAATTTCTATTTGTTTGATCGATAAGGGCAAGGGGGACCCATTCATATCTACTTTAGAGTTACGACCACTTCCTGATGAATTATATCCTGGACTAAATGTATTTAACAAATATCTAGTTACATGGGGAAGGTTCAGTTTCACAAAGGGCGACCTAAGGTATGGAGAGATCAATTACACCTTCACTATCAATATATATTGTCAAGTATATATATATAACAAGAGAATACTAAAGTAAATAGATATTGCTTATTTATATTTACCATTACTTATCACGTAATTAGGTACCCAGTCGATGTTTATGATCGCCTTTGGAGGGGACTAATACTTAAATTCAACATTGTGACCACCAGACGCCGTGTTTCTACGCCTGACAAGGGTTTCAAGCCACCATCAAAAGTAATGCAGACTGCGCATTCTCTACATAACTTGTCAGACTTTAGTATTGGTTTCAATGCAACCAAAGAAAGTGCGGAAGACCAATCTTCAAAGTATTATGTTGCCATACATGTGGCTGAGATCGAAGAACTTGAATATTATGAGAAGAGAGTGTTCAGTATTTCATGGAATGAGGAAAAATTGATCGAAAGTTTCACACCTCGATATCTCAAAACTACCACCATTGCCACATCTACGCCCAAGAAGATGGGAAAAGTAAAATTGCTTTTCTCAGCAATGAATGGATCGACGAAGTCCCCGATCGTTAATGCTATAGAGGTGTTCATCGTCAATGACATAAAATCTGAAACTGAGACAACCGATGGTACCTTCAATCACAATGACTACATAAATTACTCAAGCGGTTATGCCGATTTTGTAATCTAACTCATGCTTGAATGAAAATTCACCAGCAAATGCCATGTTTGAGCTAAAGAAGCTATACAAGTTGCAGAGGAACTGGCAAGGTGATCCATGCCTTCCGAATTATCTATCATGGGAGGGGTTGAATTGTAGCTATGAGCACTCCAAAAGTCCCCGTGTCATCCGCCTGTAAGCCATCTTCTTCATCTCAACAATGCTATTTGCAATTGAATTTGTTGAGTCAGAACAGTCCTAACCAATGCCAATAGTTATCGATACCGTAATATATTTATTATTAATGGGCTTGATAGTTAATAATACGATATGTTTTAACCACAGGGACCTATCTTCCAGTGGATTGGAAGGTAAGATAGAAAATGCTTTTGGCAAGCTTGCACGACTACAATACCTGTGAGTTCACTAGCCCTTTACATATATGCAGAATCAATTTTTTTTTACTTAGTGATGTACGTGACACACACAACATGATTATTGATTAAACAGGGATTTATCAAACAATAAGTTAGCAGGTGCAATCCCCGACATCCTTGCAAGGCTTGAGCATCTTAAGTACTTGTAAGTATAGACACATTCTCAAATTAACATTAATAAGCTCGAAGCCCAAACCCAGAAGAAAGGAGCAATATTATACTAGTTCATCAAATCTGTATTTCAAACTACAGGAATCTATCATACAACAGACTAAGTGGATTGATCCCCAAGGGGCTTCTGTATCGAAGTGCTTCTGGAACACTTACATTAAGGTATGAACGACATTTGATTGTGAGCCAAGAAGATTAATTTTAATAATTTAATAATTAAGAAATATATATGTTTACACAAGTACTGATTGAAGGTGGCAATATTATCTGAATTGTTTTGGTATATACAAATTTAGCATCGAAGGCAACCTTGATTTGAAGACTAAAAAGGACCCAAACAATATTTGGATCCACATTTTGGCTGGGGCAGTGGCATCATTGGTGGCCATTATCATCATTGCGGTCGTAATCTACTTTGTGATCAAGAGAAGAAAGCGCAAACCACGAGAAGGTTAATTAATTAATTAAGGTCCATGTGTCTGTAATATAATTAATACTGAATCTAAATATTCATTGATAATATTCCCTTGTTTTATTTGTTTTAGATTCATCTACGTCAACGCCACCGCTGCCACCGCGGCCGCCACCACCACCGCCGCCACCACCACCACCACCACCACCACTGGAGGGCATGCGAAAATTCTCATACGCGGAGTTGGTCGTCATGACTAGAAATTTTGAGAGAGAACTTGGTAGGGGAGGATTTGGGGTTGTCTACCACGGGACGATCCTTGACAACAATAAGAAACAAGTGGCCGTGAAAATGTTCCCTACGTTCACAACAGAAGTCCAGAAGCAATTCCAGACGGAGGTAATAAGTTGAAGTTGATAATATATATTCTTGTATCATGAAGTTACATCTTTACTTTTAATCATAGTACATCAAAGTTGAAATAGACGTCCTAAGTCCTTACACAACATCAATGTTAGTATAGTCTAATATTTAAAATAATTAAGAAGGAGATTTGTACATTAATTAATCTAGCAAAAACTCTAATTCTCCATTATTAATTAATTAACCAATTGGTGGGTTGCGTTTAAGTTGAATGCTTTCGCTATATATATAGAAAAAAGCACGTACAATTTTTTATGAATTGAATACCTGAATTTTTTTACGGACTTGAAATTATCTAATTGTTGCAGATTGAGGTTTTGATGAGGACCCATCATAAGAATTTGGTTGCCTGCGTTGGCTACTGTGATGAAGTGCATAATTTAGCAGTGGTGTTCGAATACATTGAAGGAGGAACCCTGAAGGAACACATCTCCCCAAGTATAAATAAACATATAACTATGCTGATTCTTGTTTCAATTTTAATTTGGAACCCGACAACAAATTGTAAATATAGTATGTGAACGTTTAATAATTAATTCCCTAAAACTATTAACTTGGATTCTAATTAACATACAACGTTATTATCTTATTTGAAGCACAAGGCTTTACGTCACATGCTCTTCTTCACGCAGGGAGTGTAAAGGCACTAACATGGAGAGAGAGACTATCGATAGCCTTGGATGCTGCAAAAGGTAATCAAGCTATACAGAACAAAAAAAATAGAGTAGCTTCGATCGTACCTATTTATATATTTTAAATTTTTAGTGATAAGATGAATTAAAATAATAGTTAATTAAATTCTTAATTAGGGATGAAAATTTTAAGGATTTAATTTCTTTGGTAATTAATATATCATTGTCTTAGGACGACGTGTTTGATTGCAATGGCAGGGTTTGAGTATCTGCACAAAAGTTGCGATCCACCGATAATTCACAGGGACGTGAAGTCCAGCAACATCTTACTAACGAAGCACTTGGAAGCCAAGATTGCAGATTTCGGGATATCAAAAAGTTTCCAAGACAGCTATGCCACTCATGCAGTAACCAAGGTTGCTGGAACCAAAGGATACCTCGATCCCGAGTACGTATAAGCGTGATCGTCACCATCTCCTTCAGTAGTAAACTTATTTCTCTGTCGTACGCTGTTGAACTCCGACCAGAAATCTATCTATTCATTAATTCATTGTCGCTTTTTATATGCATGTATGCATCGCAAGCAGGTACAGTGCCAGCTTCCAACTCAGGGAGAAAAGCGATGTGTACAGCTTTGGGGTGGTTCTGCTGGAACTGATCACAGGGCTTCCGGTGTTCGTCGGGGAAACTCACCGAATTCACATAGCTTCGTGGGTCAACCTCAAATTCACGAGGACGGAGGAGGAGGTGCAGCAGATCTTGGATCAAAGGATCAGTGGATATGGCGGTTATGTTAACGTTGAGTCCGTCGTGAAAATGGTGGAGACGGCGTTGGCTTGCACTAGCAATTCATCACAGCAAAGGCCCTCCATGGACAATGTGGTGCGTGTCATTACGAATTGCCTGCAACTGGAATCTGGCGGTCCTTGATCGATTACATTTTACAAATCAAAAGCCTTGTTTGCTGTGTCGCTTGGTTGGTTTGAAATCCAGGTGAGCTTGAAGGATTTGTTTGAAGTGGTTTTAAATATCTCATTGCAAAAGTTGAGATTTTGATAATGAAAAAACGTGTGAGAACAAGCAAAGAAATGAGATGTTGGAACAAAGTAATTACAATTTCTTCTATCTTTTTTACTTGTTACAAAAGTGTAAGACATTTACATATTTTTATAGTGAAACCACTGATAAAGGGATACAAGCACTGATAAAGGTATGCATAATCACAAGAATACATAATAGATTAGAATTATATTTTGACAAATTCACCCTTTAATTTTGATCCAATTTTTTAATTACTCCCAACATCTTCCTAAACCTGATGAATGTATCATATTTCAATAGCTTGGTGAGAATGTCTTTTACTTGATCTTTGGAGTTGCAATGCATCAATTCAATATCTGCTCTTTGCACTTGCTCATGTAAGAAATGGTATCATGTTTCTATGTACTTGCTTCTTCCATGTTATACTAGATTTTTTGCTAGATTGATGGCGGACACATTATCAATGAATATCTTCATTGGTGAACTAAGTGGAAGTTGAAACTCCTTCATTAATTGCTTTATCCATATAGCTTAACATGCACAAGATGGATGCTGCAGCTACATATTCTATTTTACATCTCAATTACAGCTTGTTTCTTTGATGACTATAAAAAAAGAAAAATTGGACTGGTCCTTAATTGAAGGAATAACTAGTTGTGCCTTTCTTATCTTCTATGTTACCACACCATTCACTATCTGAATATCTAACAAGAATGTTAGTAGTAGAAGACTTATAGAATAAACCATCATTATAAGTTCCCTTCACATACTTGCAAAATTTTTTTGGCAACTTCCATGTGAGATTGTTGTCGATACTCAAGGAATCTGCTGATTAAACTAACTCTATATGAGATGTCTAGTCTCATGTGAGTGGAATAACTCAAGGTTCCAATACAATTTGTTTAAAGTATGTAAGATGAATCAGTGCATTATCACCATTTTTTGATAACTTCACTCTTACTTCAAGTGGTGTCCTCGTAAGATTGCAATCTTCCATTCTGAAACCTTTGTAGGCACGTGGCACTTGCCACATCACCAACACGTGGGATTTTCTCATTGGTCATTATTTTCTGACATCAACGTAATGGATTAATCAGGTGATGATACATGATAGCCTGTGCCACATCAACATTTAAAGAATTGCGGTCGGCCGAGCTTCAATTTTTTGGTCTAATTGAAGCATTTCATCTAACAGATCACATTTCTTCTTTTTTTCATCCAATAGTTGGGATTTGATTAGGAAATTAGCAATGGAGATATTTTCACCTAAAACACATCTGATGGTTTGGATCGTGACCAACTTACTCTGATTCAACGACCACTTTTTAGTCAAATCTCAACCATTGGATCCTCTAGGTCGTTGTCTTCTGTCTTGGTGTTGAGACTCATCGGAAAAATGACTCATCGTCTTCTCTTTGCCACCACTAATGTTGGTGCCCATGACGAATCCTAGCAGACGCCCATGTCATCATCGTGCTAGTCAGTTGGGGAACGAAAAGGGAGACACCTTTTCCAGAGGTGGTACCACCGACAGTTAGCATGTAGAGCGCTTCTAAAAGAAAAACCACTGATCTTCTCATGACCCATTTCCACAAATGTCGATAGAGCTCTCCATCAGTCTTGATCGCATCTTTCACCAGTGGAAATCTTTCTCTAATGCCATTAAAGCTTAAGAGAATCACGCCACACCACTCGTGCGAGATCTCCAGACTGAAATCTACCATCTACATCATCTCTAAATTGCTTCCCTTATTTTCACTCCTGCACTGTTCCTGTTTGCAAACACTTTCTCCATCATCCAATCAAGGTCGTCAATCTTCGTCCACGCAAAATACACCCCATATTTGCATGTAGAAGAGTATTTTGGAAACCCATAATTAAAGTCATACTTTGATTTGACTGAAGCCTCTTTTTTTAACCTTTAGTTGGATTGAAGTCCCAATTTTTTTTATAGATTTTGTTCATATATAATTAATTAATTATCCCTTTAATAATATTTTTTATTTTGGCACTTGATATTTGGAGTGTCAATATTTCATTTTGTACACTTGATTTATGATTTTTTTTATGTGGACGTCCCAAATATTTGACCAATTTTTTAGTCCCTTAACTTTCATTTTAAACATTTTAAAATTCTATCTTAGACATTTATATATTATGTCAAAAAAATCTATTTTGCTTTTGTTTTAGATATTTATATTTTTATATCTAAAGTATCTTTGTGTTTTCATTTTTTTGAATTCTTTTTTTGTTTGTTTTGACATTTATATACTTTATGTCGAATTACATTTTCTAGATAGTTTAAGTTTATATCTAAGAGTAAATTAATATTATATATATAAATAGTTTATACTCTTGTTTAAGAATATTTATGATTTTTGTACACAAGCAAGGGTATTTTAGTAATTTTTCCTAGAAATGAAGGTACACAATATTTCAACATTTTGTATGTCTTACGTCAAAATATGTTTCAAATAGTTTAGACTCATATTTAGGAGTATTTAAAATTTTGAGTGATGACATAATTTTCACATAAAATATTTAATTTACTTTGGGTATTTAGGTTTTAAATCCAAAGTATTGTGATTTTATCTAAGATATTTTAATTTTTTATTTAAGGTACTTATACTTTATACCCAAAATACTTTTCATTTTGATTCTTAGGTATTTGAATTTTATATCTAAGATATTTTAAGTTTTTATTTTAGATATTTATATTTTATATCTAAAATACTTTGATTTCGATTCTTAGATATTTTTATTTTGTATTTAAGATATTTTGATGTTGTATCTAAGTTATTTTGATTTTTTTTTCTTTTTATTTAGTTTAGACATTTAAATTTCTTGTTTAGAATGCTTTTACTTTACCAAAATATTTTATTTTTTATTTAATTTTAGATATCTATATATTATATCTAAAATATTTTTATTTTAAAAATTTCTGTTTTATGTAATTTCATTTTGGATGTTTATATGGTAATTCCTTTCTTTAGACAATAGATTCTATATCTAAAATATTTGATTTTATTTTAGATATTTGTATTCAATATCTAAGACATTAGAATTTCATTTTAGATGCACGTGTTTAGTATCTAAAATGTTTGATTTTTTTTTAAATATTTATATTTGATATTTAAAATATAATAACTTTATTTTAGATATTGATACACTATATTATATTTTATTGTCATTCCTTTTTTTTTTATCTTATTATATGGTTTTCTCCCACTTTCTCTTTAGGAAGGATGTCGGCCCGAAAAAAAACGTGCACGCCAACACGATACGACGCGACCTTCTTTTTTAAGCCGGTTCCGCTTTTTTTTGTTTTGTTTTCTGGTTGCCCTCCTTCTTCTTTTTTTTCATTTTTTGTTGCGGGCATTTTGAAATTTGTTTTAAATACTTATATTTTATAAAGTTTTCTTTTTTTCTCTTTTTTTAATATTCTTTTACCTAGAATATTTGGTTCTATTTAGGTATTATATTTATTTCTCTCATGTTGAAATATTTTTTTATATGTTTCTTTAATTTTCGTCTCCTTTATTTTATTTATTTGTTGATTTATCTCTCTTCTTCCTTTTTTTTTTCTTTAAAATAATAATAATAATAATAAGGACGAAAGGGAAGTTCGATTTAACCGAACATAAGTTAGATCGAACTTGTCTTCTCCTCTCTTGTTTTCTCGTTTTATTATTATTATTATTTTATGAAAAATAACTATCCGATCTAACCGAACATGCACGCCAATCAGACCGATCCCTTTTTTTTCTCATAAGTTCAGTCTAACCGAACAGGCGCATTGGTCAAATGGATTTTTTTTTCTTTTATAAGTTTGATTTGATCGTACGCATGTTTCGGTTGGATAATTGCCTTCTCGTTTTTTTTCTTTTCTTTTTTGTCTTTTTTCTTTTGATTTTGATTATCTTTTTAATTACATCTTATAATTTAACCTAAGACGTTTAATTATTTTTCATTTTATATTCTAAAACATTTTGATTTTTCCTTTAAATATTTAGACTTCATTCTAGATATTTATTTATCATGTTATTTTATCTCATTATTATTTTATTTTTTATTTTTAGTGTTTTATTTTATGTTTATTATTATTCTTTTTATATATTCATTTTTTAAGGCTTTCCCCTTTACTTTAGATATTTATATTCTCCCCCTTTTTTCTTGAATATTTATATCTAAAGCATTTTAACTTCATTTACCCATATATATATATATTTTTATTTATTTATTCTTCATGTGAAATATTCTAAATTTTCTCACATTTCCATCTAGAATGCTTACCTATAAATGTTTTATTTGTTTTTTTTCTTCTCTTATTATTATTATCATATATATATTGGCGATTTTCATTTAAATACTCCAAACATAAAATATTGCGTCTTTTTTTTTGATACTTATATTTTATATCTAAAGTATTTATCCTTATATTTACTTTCATATATATATCTTATATGTTTGTTACTTTCATTTTTCTCTTTTTTATTGTCGTTATTATTATTTTTTGTCTTTTTTTTTTTAACAGTTCTTCTCTTCCATCATTGTTTAGTCTTCTCTTTTGTCTTCGTTGGTGAAATTTCAGTGACGTCTTCTTAAGAAAATGAGCACATTTTCGACTCATCGTCGTTACAGTCCAAACTCATTTTGTAGGAGTGTGGTAAATAGTTTTATTTTTTTTAAAAAATCATTATCATAGTTCAATCTTATTTTTAAGCAATGTACGATGATTTTTTTTTAGCACCACTATTAAAATCTATTCTTTTTCATGAAGAAGTACAATAAATTTTGTCTCTTTTTTTCTTTTCAAAATTACGGCCACTACAGATCATTTTCTTCTAAAAGGATATGCAATGATTATTATTATTTTTTTTTCTGAAGCCCAAACCTACCTGTTTATGATTATGATTATGATTATTATTATTTTTTTACAGAGGTGGAGACGCGCTGTAGAGGATGGAGTAGACAAGACATGCGACAGATAGAAATCAGTGTACGTATGCAGGAGGATCTTTTACTTCGTCCATCTGTCAAAGATTTTTCTCTATTTTTCAGGGATCGATGGTTGATGATAATTTTTTTCTTTTTCGAAGCAGTCATTTTATGACAATACTCGACGGGTGTGGAGCGGAGTGGCGATGCGTTTTGGTGTGCGTCACGGAAAGAAATCATAGAGTGTTTTTTATGCCCTCTACAGCGTCATTGACAAAATTTAGAAAATCATGGTTAACTTTCTTTGGTCTGGTAATCAGGAGAAGCGCAAAAATCATTGGGTGGGTTGAGATGTTTTAGCCGAACTAATAGAGGTAGGTGACTTGGGCGTCAGAGACTTGAAAGAGCTCATGGTAGCACTTAAGATAAAAATGGCTTGGAGGTTAACGTCTTTGGGCTCCTTTTGTTGGTTAGATTTATGAAGTTCCTACATGGCAAGTTGGATGTGTCTTATAGAAATAATAAGGAACCAGCTCAAGTGAAAAATCTCAAAGCTGCTTGGCTGGAGGTTTGGAAGCTTGTGAGGTGGTGCAGGTTCCATTAGCTTTGGCATGATCGGTGGCTTCATTGTGGAATAATCCCTGTAGACCACATCAATCCACTAGATTTTGTAGCTCATCTTATGGTTGAAGAAGTTAATAATAACAGAACTATCCTCAAGGATTTACATCTTACTAGTAACTTGTAGGTGGAGGTTCATGCCATGCTTGATAATGTGCATTAGGACAGATTTTCCTGGATTTGGATGAGAGATGGGGTTCTCACGATGAAAACAATGTGGGAAGCTACTCGAATCAAATATAATTAATATTAAGGGAAATTAAGGGATTCGTGCTAATCTTTTGCCATCTAAAATCTTTTTTTTCATGTGGCATTTGTTTCGGAATTGCCTTCCAACGAAGTTGAACATCGGATCAAAAGGAATTCCAATTGCATCATCTATCCTTTACCACGTCAACCATAATCGGCTAGGGGGATGGATTCTAAGGACCACATTTTTTATGCTGGTGACTGGACGATGCTTGGCAGATTACATATGATACCAAAGTGCCTCCTCCATATCAATATCACAAGAGAACATTTTTCCGTGTTAGTGATTTTCTTTTTCTTGGGCTTCAAGTCGAGCAAAAATCTTCTTCATTTCATATCAACCAAAAGATCACGTATATATGCCTCCAAGGAGAGAAAATTATATACATTTATAGGTGGAAAGATCATGCACAAGTACACGTATGAAGGCTATTATGATCATATTTTATTAATTTCTATTAGATAATAACCTTTTTAGACCAACAAACAGTTATATAGGAAAATTAATATAAACAGCAGAAATTTCTAAGTAAAGCATCATTTTCTGAGTGCTTACAGCCATGCTTGTGCTAGCATATATATATATATATGCAAATAGCTGGAAAGATATAAAACATGGTACATAATGGCCTTCATGTCAGGTTCTCTGTAAGAAAGGAGAATAATTATAAAGGCATTTGACAGGCTAGTTGATTCAAGGAAACAAATTTCTAATACATATTGTCATATATGCTTCATTTAGATATATATATCGTTTCCAAATTCACTTTTCCTATATATATATGTGTGTGTGTGTTCTTGTTGAAATGTTGGCATCTTCATTTTGACATCTTGCACTGCTGTTACAAAATTAAATGAAGCTATCATATATATATAAATTGTCACTTCTCTTGGGCAATGTTAGTCTTGTAAAACAGCAAGAGTAATT
Source organism: Cymodocea nodosa (assembly GCA_036874045.1). Classification (NCBI taxonomy): domain Eukaryota; kingdom Viridiplantae; phylum Streptophyta; class Magnoliopsida; order Alismatales; family Cymodoceaceae; genus Cymodocea; species Cymodocea nodosa. The sequence continues at coordinate 22,536,789 of CM072336.1, forward strand.
CTTACATGGTTTATAAATATATAATATTAGTGATTAGTGACCTCCACAAATTTGATCTGAGTAGAATATATTAATGATAGGAATTCATTTATATGTTGCACGATATTGTTTGAATTATTGACCATTTCCAGCTGGCCAGGAAGCCTGGCCAAGTTTGCTTGCACATTGACCTCCTATTGGGGAAGGTTATAATTAACTTAAGGAGTGTGGTCAATGATCAAAATTACTACTGGCTAAAGCTAATTAGTTGGATAATCGAAGTTCTAAGAGAAGGGGATCGATGGATGGCCATGGACGAAGATGTGTTGTAATGGCTGCTGTGCTCCTTGCGTCCATTGTTTTCGTCCACGGGCAATCAACTTCTGGTATGTGACATGGATATCAACCTTGTCCTCTATTCTAACATCGATTTCTCTCAATGTATTCGATTCTGGCTTGTGTTTACTTATGCATCTCCAACTTAATACTCAATCTTGCCAGATTTCATAAACATTGATTGCGGAAAGTCTAGAGATCACAACTCTAGCAACCCAGACACTGGGTTATGGTATGTTTCAGATCATGACTTCATTGAATCCGGCGAGCTCTACAATGTCTCTTCAATGCTTGACTACCCTAAAGAATACCCTCAGGAGTTGTTGGACTTGAGAAGCTTCCCCAAAGGGAGAAGGAACTGCTATAGGGTTAAACCCATCAAACGGGGACGTAAGTATCTTGTACGTGCTTCTTTTTTGTATGGGAACTATGATGGGAAGAATCGACCCCCAACCTTTGAGCTTAAGATGGGCATCAACTTTTGGGCAAATGTTTCGCTGAATTATGAAAAAAACGAAGCAATGGTTATTGCAACATCAGACACAATTTCTATTTGTTTGATCGATAAGGGCAAGGGGGACCCATTCATATCTACTTTAGAGTTACGACCACTTCCTGATGAATTATATCCTGGACTAAATGTATTTAACAAATATCTAGTTACATGGGGAAGGTTCAGTTTCACAAAGGGCGACCTAAGGTATGGAGAGATCAATTACACCTTCACTATCAATATATATTGTCAAGTATATATATATAACAAGAGAATACTAAAGTAAATAGATATTGCTTATTTATATTTACCATTACTTATCACGTAATTAGGTACCCAGTCGATGTTTATGATCGCCTTTGGAGGGGACTAATACTTAAATTCAACATTGTGACCACCAGACGCCGTGTTTCTACGCCTGACAAGGGTTTCAAGCCACCATCAAAAGTAATGCAGACTGCGCATTCTCTACATAACTTGTCAGACTTTAGTATTGGTTTCAATGCAACCAAAGAAAGTGCGGAAGACCAATCTTCAAAGTATTATGTTGCCATACATGTGGCTGAGATCGAAGAACTTGAATATTATGAGAAGAGAGTGTTCAGTATTTCATGGAATGAGGAAAAATTGATCGAAAGTTTCACACCTCGATATCTCAAAACTACCACCATTGCCACATCTACGCCCAAGAAGATGGGAAAAGTAAAATTGCTTTTCTCAGCAATGAATGGATCGACGAAGTCCCCGATCGTTAATGCTATAGAGGTGTTCATCGTCAATGACATAAAATCTGAAACTGAGACAACCGATGGTACCTTCAATCACAATGACTACATAAATTACTCAAGCGGTTATGCCGATTTTGTAATCTAACTCATGCTTGAATGAAAATTCACCAGCAAATGCCATGTTTGAGCTAAAGAAGCTATACAAGTTGCAGAGGAACTGGCAAGGTGATCCATGCCTTCCGAATTATCTATCATGGGAGGGGTTGAATTGTAGCTATGAGCACTCCAAAAGTCCCCGTGTCATCCGCCTGTAAGCCATCTTCTTCATCTCAACAATGCTATTTGCAATTGAATTTGTTGAGTCAGAACAGTCCTAACCAATGCCAATAGTTATCGATACCGTAATATATTTATTATTAATGGGCTTGATAGTTAATAATACGATATGTTTTAACCACAGGGACCTATCTTCCAGTGGATTGGAAGGTAAGATAGAAAATGCTTTTGGCAAGCTTGCACGACTACAATACCTGTGAGTTCACTAGCCCTTTACATATATGCAGAATCAATTTTTTTTTACTTAGTGATGTACGTGACACACACAACATGATTATTGATTAAACAGGGATTTATCAAACAATAAGTTAGCAGGTGCAATCCCCGACATCCTTGCAAGGCTTGAGCATCTTAAGTACTTGTAAGTATAGACACATTCTCAAATTAACATTAATAAGCTCGAAGCCCAAACCCAGAAGAAAGGAGCAATATTATACTAGTTCATCAAATCTGTATTTCAAACTACAGGAATCTATCATACAACAGACTAAGTGGATTGATCCCCAAGGGGCTTCTGTATCGAAGTGCTTCTGGAACACTTACATTAAGGTATGAACGACATTTGATTGTGAGCCAAGAAGATTAATTTTAATAATTTAATAATTAAGAAATATATATGTTTACACAAGTACTGATTGAAGGTGGCAATATTATCTGAATTGTTTTGGTATATACAAATTTAGCATCGAAGGCAACCTTGATTTGAAGACTAAAAAGGACCCAAACAATATTTGGATCCACATTTTGGCTGGGGCAGTGGCATCATTGGTGGCCATTATCATCATTGCGGTCGTAATCTACTTTGTGATCAAGAGAAGAAAGCGCAAACCACGAGAAGGTTAATTAATTAATTAAGGTCCATGTGTCTGTAATATAATTAATACTGAATCTAAATATTCATTGATAATATTCCCTTGTTTTATTTGTTTTAGATTCATCTACGTCAACGCCACCGCTGCCACCGCGGCCGCCACCACCACCGCCGCCACCACCACCACCACCACCACCACTGGAGGGCATGCGAAAATTCTCATACGCGGAGTTGGTCGTCATGACTAGAAATTTTGAGAGAGAACTTGGTAGGGGAGGATTTGGGGTTGTCTACCACGGGACGATCCTTGACAACAATAAGAAACAAGTGGCCGTGAAAATGTTCCCTACGTTCACAACAGAAGTCCAGAAGCAATTCCAGACGGAGGTAATAAGTTGAAGTTGATAATATATATTCTTGTATCATGAAGTTACATCTTTACTTTTAATCATAGTACATCAAAGTTGAAATAGACGTCCTAAGTCCTTACACAACATCAATGTTAGTATAGTCTAATATTTAAAATAATTAAGAAGGAGATTTGTACATTAATTAATCTAGCAAAAACTCTAATTCTCCATTATTAATTAATTAACCAATTGGTGGGTTGCGTTTAAGTTGAATGCTTTCGCTATATATATAGAAAAAAGCACGTACAATTTTTTATGAATTGAATACCTGAATTTTTTTACGGACTTGAAATTATCTAATTGTTGCAGATTGAGGTTTTGATGAGGACCCATCATAAGAATTTGGTTGCCTGCGTTGGCTACTGTGATGAAGTGCATAATTTAGCAGTGGTGTTCGAATACATTGAAGGAGGAACCCTGAAGGAACACATCTCCCCAAGTATAAATAAACATATAACTATGCTGATTCTTGTTTCAATTTTAATTTGGAACCCGACAACAAATTGTAAATATAGTATGTGAACGTTTAATAATTAATTCCCTAAAACTATTAACTTGGATTCTAATTAACATACAACGTTATTATCTTATTTGAAGCACAAGGCTTTACGTCACATGCTCTTCTTCACGCAGGGAGTGTAAAGGCACTAACATGGAGAGAGAGACTATCGATAGCCTTGGATGCTGCAAAAGGTAATCAAGCTATACAGAACAAAAAAAATAGAGTAGCTTCGATCGTACCTATTTATATATTTTAAATTTTTAGTGATAAGATGAATTAAAATAATAGTTAATTAAATTCTTAATTAGGGATGAAAATTTTAAGGATTTAATTTCTTTGGTAATTAATATATCATTGTCTTAGGACGACGTGTTTGATTGCAATGGCAGGGTTTGAGTATCTGCACAAAAGTTGCGATCCACCGATAATTCACAGGGACGTGAAGTCCAGCAACATCTTACTAACGAAGCACTTGGAAGCCAAGATTGCAGATTTCGGGATATCAAAAAGTTTCCAAGACAGCTATGCCACTCATGCAGTAACCAAGGTTGCTGGAACCAAAGGATACCTCGATCCCGAGTACGTATAAGCGTGATCGTCACCATCTCCTTCAGTAGTAAACTTATTTCTCTGTCGTACGCTGTTGAACTCCGACCAGAAATCTATCTATTCATTAATTCATTGTCGCTTTTTATATGCATGTATGCATCGCAAGCAGGTACAGTGCCAGCTTCCAACTCAGGGAGAAAAGCGATGTGTACAGCTTTGGGGTGGTTCTGCTGGAACTGATCACAGGGCTTCCGGTGTTCGTCGGGGAAACTCACCGAATTCACATAGCTTCGTGGGTCAACCTCAAATTCACGAGGACGGAGGAGGAGGTGCAGCAGATCTTGGATCAAAGGATCAGTGGATATGGCGGTTATGTTAACGTTGAGTCCGTCGTGAAAATGGTGGAGACGGCGTTGGCTTGCACTAGCAATTCATCACAGCAAAGGCCCTCCATGGACAATGTGGTGCGTGTCATTACGAATTGCCTGCAACTGGAATCTGGCGGTCCTTGATCGATTACATTTTACAAATCAAAAGCCTTGTTTGCTGTGTCGCTTGGTTGGTTTGAAATCCAGGTGAGCTTGAAGGATTTGTTTGAAGTGGTTTTAAATATCTCATTGCAAAAGTTGAGATTTTGATAATGAAAAAACGTGTGAGAACAAGCAAAGAAATGAGATGTTGGAACAAAGTAATTACAATTTCTTCTATCTTTTTTACTTGTTACAAAAGTGTAAGACATTTACATATTTTTATAGTGAAACCACTGATAAAGGGATACAAGCACTGATAAAGGTATGCATAATCACAAGAATACATAATAGATTAGAATTATATTTTGACAAATTCACCCTTTAATTTTGATCCAATTTTTTAATTACTCCCAACATCTTCCTAAACCTGATGAATGTATCATATTTCAATAGCTTGGTGAGAATGTCTTTTACTTGATCTTTGGAGTTGCAATGCATCAATTCAATATCTGCTCTTTGCACTTGCTCATGTAAGAAATGGTATCATGTTTCTATGTACTTGCTTCTTCCATGTTATACTAGATTTTTTGCTAGATTGATGGCGGACACATTATCAATGAATATCTTCATTGGTGAACTAAGTGGAAGTTGAAACTCCTTCATTAATTGCTTTATCCATATAGCTTAACATGCACAAGATGGATGCTGCAGCTACATATTCTATTTTACATCTCAATTACAGCTTGTTTCTTTGATGACTATAAAAAAAGAAAAATTGGACTGGTCCTTAATTGAAGGAATAACTAGTTGTGCCTTTCTTATCTTCTATGTTACCACACCATTCACTATCTGAATATCTAACAAGAATGTTAGTAGTAGAAGACTTATAGAATAAACCATCATTATAAGTTCCCTTCACATACTTGCAAAATTTTTTTGGCAACTTCCATGTGAGATTGTTGTCGATACTCAAGGAATCTGCTGATTAAACTAACTCTATATGAGATGTCTAGTCTCATGTGAGTGGAATAACTCAAGGTTCCAATACAATTTGTTTAAAGTATGTAAGATGAATCAGTGCATTATCACCATTTTTTGATAACTTCACTCTTACTTCAAGTGGTGTCCTCGTAAGATTGCAATCTTCCATTCTGAAACCTTTGTAGGCACGTGGCACTTGCCACATCACCAACACGTGGGATTTTCTCATTGGTCATTATTTTCTGACATCAACGTAATGGATTAATCAGGTGATGATACATGATAGCCTGTGCCACATCAACATTTAAAGAATTGCGGTCGGCCGAGCTTCAATTTTTTGGTCTAATTGAAGCATTTCATCTAACAGATCACATTTCTTCTTTTTTTCATCCAATAGTTGGGATTTGATTAGGAAATTAGCAATGGAGATATTTTCACCTAAAACACATCTGATGGTTTGGATCGTGACCAACTTACTCTGATTCAACGACCACTTTTTAGTCAAATCTCAACCATTGGATCCTCTAGGTCGTTGTCTTCTGTCTTGGTGTTGAGACTCATCGGAAAAATGACTCATCGTCTTCTCTTTGCCACCACTAATGTTGGTGCCCATGACGAATCCTAGCAGACGCCCATGTCATCATCGTGCTAGTCAGTTGGGGAACGAAAAGGGAGACACCTTTTCCAGAGGTGGTACCACCGACAGTTAGCATGTAGAGCGCTTCTAAAAGAAAAACCACTGATCTTCTCATGACCCATTTCCACAAATGTCGATAGAGCTCTCCATCAGTCTTGATCGCATCTTTCACCAGTGGAAATCTTTCTCTAATGCCATTAAAGCTTAAGAGAATCACGCCACACCACTCGTGCGAGATCTCCAGACTGAAATCTACCATCTACATCATCTCTAAATTGCTTCCCTTATTTTCACTCCTGCACTGTTCCTGTTTGCAAACACTTTCTCCATCATCCAATCAAGGTCGTCAATCTTCGTCCACGCAAAATACACCCCATATTTGCATGTAGAAGAGTATTTTGGAAACCCATAATTAAAGTCATACTTTGATTTGACTGAAGCCTCTTTTTTTAACCTTTAGTTGGATTGAAGTCCCAATTTTTTTATAGATTTTGTTCATATATAATTAATTAATTATCCCTTTAATAATATTTTTTATTTTGGCACTTGATATTTGGAGTGTCAATATTTCATTTTGTACACTTGATTTATGATTTTTTTTATGTGGACGTCCCAAATATTTGACCAATTTTTTAGTCCCTTAACTTTCATTTTAAACATTTTAAAATTCTATCTTAGACATTTATATATTATGTCAAAAAAATCTATTTTGCTTTTGTTTTAGATATTTATATTTTTATATCTAAAGTATCTTTGTGTTTTCATTTTTTTGAATTCTTTTTTTGTTTGTTTTGACATTTATATACTTTATGTCGAATTACATTTTCTAGATAGTTTAAGTTTATATCTAAGAGTAAATTAATATTATATATATAAATAGTTTATACTCTTGTTTAAGAATATTTATGATTTTTGTACACAAGCAAGGGTATTTTAGTAATTTTTCCTAGAAATGAAGGTACACAATATTTCAACATTTTGTATGTCTTACGTCAAAATATGTTTCAAATAGTTTAGACTCATATTTAGGAGTATTTAAAATTTTGAGTGATGACATAATTTTCACATAAAATATTTAATTTACTTTGGGTATTTAGGTTTTAAATCCAAAGTATTGTGATTTTATCTAAGATATTTTAATTTTTTATTTAAGGTACTTATACTTTATACCCAAAATACTTTTCATTTTGATTCTTAGGTATTTGAATTTTATATCTAAGATATTTTAAGTTTTTATTTTAGATATTTATATTTTATATCTAAAATACTTTGATTTCGATTCTTAGATATTTTTATTTTGTATTTAAGATATTTTGATGTTGTATCTAAGTTATTTTGATTTTTTTTTCTTTTTATTTAGTTTAGACATTTAAATTTCTTGTTTAGAATGCTTTTACTTTACCAAAATATTTTATTTTTTATTTAATTTTAGATATCTATATATTATATCTAAAATATTTTTATTTTAAAAATTTCTGTTTTATGTAATTTCATTTTGGATGTTTATATGGTAATTCCTTTCTTTAGACAATAGATTCTATATCTAAAATATTTGATTTTATTTTAGATATTTGTATTCAATATCTAAGACATTAGAATTTCATTTTAGATGCACGTGTTTAGTATCTAAAATGTTTGATTTTTTTTTTAAATATTTATATTTGATATTTAAAATATAATAACTTTATTTTAGATATTGATACACTATATTATATTTTATTGTCATTCCTTTTTTTTTTATCTTATTATATGGTTTTCTCCCACTTTCTCTTTAGGAAGGATGTCGGCCCGAAAAAAAACGTGCACGCCAACACGATACGACGCGACCTTCTTTTTTAAGCCGGTTCCGCTTTTTTTTGTTTTGTTTTCTGGTTGCCCTCCTTCTTCTTTTTTTTCATTTTTTGTTGCGGGCATTTTGAAATTTGTTTTAAATACTTATATTTTATAAAGTTTTCTTTTTTTCTCTTTTTTTAATATTCTTTTACCTAGAATATTTGGTTCTATTTAGGTATTATATTTATTTCTCTCATGTTGAAATATTTTTTTATATGTTTCTTTAATTTTCGTCTCCTTTATTTTATTTATTTGTTGATTTATCTCTCTTCTTCCTTTTTTTTTTCTTTAAAATAATAATAATAATAATAAGGACGAAAGGGAAGTTCGATTTAACCGAACATAAGTTAGATCGAACTTGTCTTCTCCTCTCTTGTTTTCTCGTTTTATTATTATTATTATTTTATGAAAAATAACTATCCGATCTAACCGAACATGCACGCCAATCAGACCGATCCCTTTTTTTTCTCATAAGTTCAGTCTAACCGAACAGGCGCACTGGTCAAATGGATTTTTTTTTCTTTTATAAGTTTGATTTGATCGTACGCATGTTTCGGTTGGATAATTGCCTTCTCGTTTTTTTTCTTTTCTTTTTTGTCTTTTTTCTTTTGATTTTGATTATCTTTTTAATTACATCTTATAATTTAACCTAAGACGTTTAATTATTTTTCATTTTATATTCTAAAACATTTTGATTTTTCCTTTAAATATTTAGACTTCATTCTAGATATTTATTTATCATGTTATTTTATCTCATTATTATTTTATTTTTTATTTTTAGTGTTTTATTTTATGTTTATTATTATTCTTTTTATATATTCATTTTTTAAGGCTTTCCCCTTTACTTTAGATATTTATATTCTCCCCCTTTTTTCTTGAATATTTATATCTAAAGCATTTTAACTTCATTTACCCATATATATATATTTTTATTTATTTATTCTTCATGTGAAATATTCTAAATTTTCTCACATTTCCATCTAGAATGCTTACCTATAAATGTTTTATTTGTTTTTTTTCTTCTCTTATTATTATTATCATATATATATTGGCGATTTTCATTTAAATACTCCAAACATAAAATATTGCGTCTTTTTTTTTGATACTTATATTTTATATCTAAAGTATTTATCCTTATATTTACTTTCATATATATATCTTATATGTTTGTTACTTTCATTTTTCTCTTTTTTTATTGTCGTTATTATTATTTTTTGTCTTTTTTTTTTTAACAGTTCTTCTCTTCCATCATTGTTTAGTCTTCTCTTTTGTCTTCGTTGGTGAAATTTCAGTGACGTCTTCTTAAGAAAATGAGCACATTTTCGACTCATCGTCGTTACAGTCCAAACTCATTTTGTAGGAGTGTGGTAAATAGTTTTATTTTTTTTAAAAAATCATTATCATAGTTCAATCTTATTTTTAAGCAATGTACGATGATTTTTTTTTAGCACCACTATTAAAATCTATTCTTTTTCATGAAGAAGTACAATAAATTTTGTCTCTTTTTTTCTTTTCAAAATTACGGCCACTACAGATCATTTTCTTCTAAAAGGATATGCAATGATTATTATTATTTTTTTTTCTGAAGCCCAAACCTACCTGTTTATGATTATGATTATGATTATTATTATTTTTTTACAGAGGTGGAGACGCGCTGTAGAGGATGGAGTAGACAAGACATGCGACAGATAGAAATCAGTGTACGTATGCAGGAGGATCTTTTACTTCGTCCATCTGTCAAAGATTTTTCTCTATTTTTCAGGGATCGATGGTTGATGATAATTTTTTTCTTTTTCGAAGCAGTCATTTTATGACAATACTCGACGGGTGTGGAGCGGAGTGGCGATGCGTTTTGGTGTGCGTCACGGAAAGAAATCATAGAGTGTTTTTTATGCCCTCTACAGCGTCATTGACAAAATTTAGAAAATCATGGTTAACTTTCTTTGGTCTGGTAATCAGGAGAAGCGCAAAAATCATTGGGTGGGTTGAGATGTTTTAGCCGAACTAATAGAGGTAGGTGACTTGGGCGTCAGAGACTTGAAAGAGCTCATGGTAGCACTTAAGATAAAAATGGCTTGGAGGTTAACGTCTTTGGGCTCCTTTTGTTGGTTAGATTTATGAAGTTCCTACATGGCAAGTTGGATGTGTCTTATAGAAATAATAAGGAACCAGCTCAAGTGAAAAATCTCAAAGCTGCTTGGCTGGAGGTTTGGAAGCTTGTGAGGTGGTGCAGGTTCCATTAGCTTTGGCATGATCGGTGGCTTCATTGTGGAATAATCCCTGTAGACCACATCAATCCACTAGATTTTGTAGCTCATCTTATGGTTGAAGAAGTTAATAATAACAGAACTATCCTCAAGGATTTACATCTTACTAGTAACTTGTAGGTGGAGGTTCATGCCATGCTTGATAATGTGCATTAGGACAGATTTTCCTGGATTTGGATGAGAGATGGGGTTCTCACGATGAAAACAATGTGGGAAGCTACTCGAATCAAATATAATTAATATTAAGGGAAATTAAGGGATTCGTGCTAATCTTTTGCCATCTAAAATCTTTTTTTTCATGTGGCATTTGTTTCGGAATTGCCTTCCAACGAAGTTGAACATCGGATCAAAAGGAATTCCAATTGCATCATCTATCCTTTACCACGTCAACCATAATCGGCTAGGGGGATGGATTCTAAGGACCACATTTTTTATGCTGGTGACTGGACGATGCTTGGCAGATTACATATGATACCAAAGTGCCTCCTCCATATCAATATCACAAGAGAACATTTTTCCGTGTTAGTGATTTTCTTTTTCTTGGGCTTCAAGTCGAGCAAAAATCTTCTTCATTTCATATCAACCAAAAGATCACGTATATATGCCTCCAAGGAGAGAAAATTATATACATTTATAGGTGGAAAGATCATGCACAAGTACACGTATGAAGGCTATTATGATCATATTTTATTAATTTCTATTAGATAATAACCTTTTTAGACCAACAAACAGTTATATAGGAAAATTAATATAAACAGCAGAAATTTCTAAGTAAAGCATCATTTTCTGAGTGCTTACAGCCATGCTTGTGCTAGCATATATATATATATATGCAAATAGCTGGAAAGATATAAAACATGGTACATAATGGCCTTCATGTCAGGTTCTCTGTAAGAAAGGAGAATAATTATAAAGGCATTTGACAGGCTAGTTGATTCAAGGAAACAAATTTCTAATACATATTGTCATATATGCTTCATTTAGATATATATATCGTTTCCAAATTCACTTTTCCTATATATATATGTGTGTGTGTGTTCTTGTTGAAATGTTGGCATCTTCATTTTGACATCTTGCACTGCTGTTACAAAATTAAATGAAGCTATCATATATATATAAATTGTCACTTCTCTTGGGCAATGTTAGTCTTGTAAAACAGCAAGAGTAATTCTTACATGGTTTATAAATATATAATATTAGTGATTAGTGACCTCCACAAATTTGATCTGAGTAGAATATATTAATGATAGGAATTCATTTATATGTTGCACGATATTGTTTGAATTATTGACCATTTCCAGCTGGCCAGGAAGCCTGGCCAAGTTTGCTTGCACATTGACCTCCTATTGGGGAAGGTTATAATTAACTTAAGGAGTGTGGTCAATGATCAAAATTACTACTGGCTAAAGCTAATTAGTTGGATAATCGAAGTTCTAAGAGAAGGGGATCGATGGATGGCCATGGACGAAGATGTGTTGTAATGGCTGCTGTGCTCCTTGCGTCCATTGTTTTCGTCCACGGGCAATCAACTTCTGGTATGTGACATGGATATCAACCTTGTCCTCTATTCTAACATCGATTTCTCTCAATGTATTCGATTCTGGCTTGTGTTTACTTATGCATCTCCAACTTAATACTCAATCTTGCCAGATTTCATAAACATTGATTGCGGAAAGTCTAGAGATCACAACTCTAGCAACCCAGACACTGGGTTATGGTATGTTTCAGATCATGACTTCATTGAATCCGGCGAGCTCTACAATGTCTCTTCAATGCTTGACTACCCTAAAGAATACCCTCAGGAGTTGTTGGACTTGAGAAGCTTCCCCAAAGGGAGAAGGAACTGCTATAGGGTTAAACCCATCAAACGGGGACGTAAGTATCTTGTACGTGCTTCTTTTTTGTATGGGAACTATGATGGGAAGAATCGACCCCCAACCTTTGAGCTTAAGATGGGCATCAACTTTTGGGCAAATGTTTCGCTGAATTATGAAAAAAACGAAGCAATGGTTATTGCAACATCAGACACAATTTCTATTTGTTTGATCGATAAGGGCAAGGGGGACCCATTCATATCTACTTTAGAGTTACGACCACTTCCTGATGAATTATATCCTGGACTAAATGTATTTAACAAATATCTAGTTACATGGGGAAGGTTCAGTTTCACAAAGGGCGACCTAAGGTATGGAGAGATCAATTACACCTTCACTATCAATATATATTGTCAAGTATATATATATAACAAGAGAATACTAAAGTAAATAGATATTGCTTATTTATATTTACCATTACTTATCACGTAATTAGGTACCCAGTCGATGTTTATGATCGCCTTTGGAGGGGACTAATACTTAAATTCAACATTGTGACCACCAGACGCCGTGTTTCTACGCCTGACAAGGGTTTCAAGCCACCATCAAAAGTAATGCAGACTGCGCATTCTCTACATAACTTGTCAGACTTTAGTATTGGTTTCAATGCAACCAAAGAAAGTGCGGAAGACCAATCTTCAAAGTATTATGTTGCCATACATGTGGCTGAGATCGAAGAACTTGAATATTATGAGAAGAGAGTGTTCAGTATTTCATGGAATGAGGAAAAATTGATCGAAAGTTTCACACCTCGATATCTCAAAACTACCACCATTGCCACATCTACGCCCAAGAAGATGGGAAAAGTAAAATTGCTTTTCTCAGCAATGAATGGATCGACGAAGTCCCCGATCGTTAATGCTATAGAGGTGTTCATCGTCAATGACATAAAATCTGAAACTGAGACAACCGATGGTACCTTCAATCACAATGACTACATAAATTACTCAAGCGGTTATGCCGATTTTGTAATCTAACTCATGCTTGAATGAAAATTCACCAGCAAATGCCATGTTTGAGCTAAAGAAGCTATACAAGTTGCAGAGGAACTGGCAAGGTGATCCATGCCTTCCGAATTATCTATCATGGGAGGGGTTGAATTGTAGCTATGAGCACTCCAAAAGTCCCCGTGTCATCCGCCTGTAAGCCATCTTCTTCATCTCAACAATGCTATTTGCAATTGAATTTGTTGAGTCAGAACAGTCCTAACCAATGCCAATAGTTATCGATACCGTAATATATTTATTATTAATGGGCTTGATAGTTAATAATACGATATGTTTTAACCACAGGGACCTATCTTCCAGTGGATTGGAAGGTAAGATAGAAAATGCTTTTGGCAAGCTTGCACGACTACAATACCTGTGAGTTCACTAGCCCTTTACATATATGCAGAATCAATTTTTTTTTACTTAGTGATGTACGTGACACACACAACATGATTATTGATTAAACAGGGATTTATCAAACAATAAGTTAGCAGGTGCAATCCCCGACATCCTTGCAAGGCTTGAGCATCTTAAGTACTTGTAAGTATAGACACATTCTCAAATTAACATTAATAAGCTCGAAGCCCAAACCCAGAAGAAAGGAGCAATATTATACTAGTTCATCAAATCTGTATTTCAAACTACAGGAATCTATCATACAACAGACTAAGTGGATTGATCCCCAAGGGGCTTCTGTATCGAAGTGCTTCTGGAACACTTACATTAAGGTATGAACGACATTTGATTGTGAGCCAAGAAGATTAATTTTAATAATTTAATAATTAAGAAATATATATGTTTACACAAGTACTGATTGAAGGTGGCAATATTATCTGAATTGTTTTGGTATATACAAATTTAGCATCGAAGGCAACCTTGATTTGAAGACTAAAAAGGACCCAAACAATATTTGGATCCACATTTTGGCTGGGGCAGTGGCATCATTGGTGGCCATTATCATCATTGCGGTCGTAATCTACTTTGTGATCAAGAGAAGAAAGCGCAAACCACGAGAAGGTTAATTAATTAATTAAGGTCCATGTGTCTGTAATATAATTAATACTGAATCTAAATATTCATTGATAATATTCCCTTGTTTTATTTGTTTTAGATTCATCTACGTCAACGCCACCGCTGCCACCGCGGCCGCCACCACCACCGCCGCCACCACCACCACCACCACCACCACTGGAGGGCATGCGAAAATTCTCATACGCGGAGTTGGTCGTCATGACTAGAAATTTTGAGAGAGAACTTGGTAGGGGAGGATTTGGGGTTGTCTACCACGGGACGATCCTTGACAACAATAAGAAACAAGTGGCCGTGAAAATGTTCCCTACGTTCACAACAGAAGTCCAGAAGCAATTCCAGACGGAGGTAATAAGTTGAAGTTGATAATATATATTCTTGTATCATGAAGTTACATCTTTACTTTTAATCATAGTACATCAAAGTTGAAATAGACGTCCTAAGTCCTTACACAACATCAATGTTAGTATAGTCTAATATTTAAAATAATTAAGAAGGAGATTTGTACATTAATTAATCTAGCAAAAACTCTAATTCTCCATTATTAATTAATTAACCAATTGGTGGGTTGCGTTTAAGTTGAATGCTTTCGCTATATATATAGAAAAAAGCACGTACAATTTTTTATGAATTGAATACCTGAATTTTTTTACGGACTTGAAATTATCTAATTGTTGCAGATTGAGGTTTTGATGAGGACCCATCATAAGAATTTGGTTGCCTGCGTTGGCTACTGTGATGAAGTGCATAATTTAGCAGTGGTGTTCGAATACATTGAAGGAGGAACCCTGAAGGAACACATCTCCCCAAGTATAAATAAACATATAACTATGCTGATTCTTGTTTCAATTTTAATTTGGAACCCGACAACAAATTGTAAATATAGTATGTGAACGTTTAATAATTAATTCCCTAAAACTATTAACTTGGATTCTAATTAACATACAACGTTATTATCTTATTTGAAGCACAAGGCTTTACGTCACATGCTCTTCTTCACGCAGGGAGTGTAAAGGCACTAACATGGAGAGAGAGACTATCGATAGCCTTGGATGCTGCAAAAGGTAATCAAGCTATACAGAACAAAAAAAATAGAGTAGCTTCGATCGTACCTATTTATATATTTTAAATTTTTAGTGATAAGATGAATTAAAATAATAGTTAATTAAATTCTTAATTAGGGATGAAAATTTTAAGGATTTAATTTCTTTGGTAATTAATATATCATTGTCTTAGGACGACGTGTTTGATTGCAATGGCAGGGTTTGAGTATCTGCACAAAAGTTGCGATCCACCGATAATTCACAGGGACGTGAAGTCCAGCAACATCTTACTAACGAAGCACTTGGAAGCCAAGATTGCAGATTTCGGGATATCAAAAAGTTTCCAAGACAGCTATGCCACTCATGCAGTAACCAAGGTTGCTGGAACCAAAGGATACCTCGATCCCGAGTACGTATAAGCGTGATCGTCACCATCTCCTTCAGTAGTAAACTTATTTCTCTGTCGTACGCTGTTGAACTCCGACCAGAAATCTATCTATTCATTAATTCATTGTCGCTTTTTATATGCATGTATGCATCGCAAGCAGGTACAGTGCCAGCTTCCAACTCAGGGAGAAAAGCGATGTGTACAGCTTTGGGGTGGTTCTGCTGGAACTGATCACAGGGCTTCCGGTGTTCGTCGGGGAAACTCACCGAATTCACATAGCTTCGTGGGTCAACCTCAAATTCACGAGGACGGAGGAGGAGGTGCAGCAGATCTTGGATCAAAGGATCAGTGGATATGGCGGTTATGTTAACGTTGAGTCCGTCGTGAAAATGGTGGAGACGGCGTTGGCTTGCACTAGCAATTCATCACAGCAAAGGCCCTCCATGGACAATGTGGTGCGTGTCATTACGAATTGCCTGCAACTGGAATCTGGCGGTCCTTGATCGATTACATTTTACAAATCAAAAGCCTTGTTTGCTGTGTCGCTTGGTTGGTTTGAAATCCAGGTGAGCTTGAAGGATTTGTTTGAAGTGGTTTTAAATATCTCATTGCAAAAGTTGAGATTTTGATAATGAAAAAACGTGTGAGAACAAGCAAAGAAATGAGATGTTGGAACAAAGTAATTACAATTTCTTCTATCTTTTTTACTTGTTACAAAAGTGTAAGACATTTACATATTTTTATAGTGAAACCACTGATAAAGGGATACAAGCACTGATAAAGGTATGCATAATCACAAGAATACATAATAGATTAGAATTATATTTTGACAAATTCACCCTTTAATTTTGATCCAATTTTTTAATTACTCCCAACATCTTCCTAAACCTGATGAATGTATCATATTTCAATAGCTTGGTGAGAATGTCTTTTACTTGATCTTTGGAGTTGCAATGCATCAATTCAATATCTGCTCTTTGCACTTGCTCATGTAAGAAATGGTATCATGTTTCTATGTACTTGCTTCTTCCATGTTATACTAGATTTTTTGCTAGATTGATGGCGGACACATTATCAATGAATATCTTCATTGGTGAACTAAGTGGAAGTTGAAACTCCTTCATTAATTGCTTTATCCATATAGCTTAACATGCACAAGATGGATGCTGCAGCTACATATTCTATTTTACATCTCAATTACAGCTTGTTTCTTTGATGACTATAAAAAAAGAAAAATTGGACTGGTCCTTAATTGAAGGAATAACTAGTTGTGCCTTTCTTATCTTCTATGTTACCACACCATTCACTATCTGAATATCTAACAAGAATGTTAGTAGTAGAAGACTTATAGAATAAACCATCATTATAAGTTCCCTTCACATACTTGCAAAATTTTTTTGGCAACTTCCATGTGAGATTGTTGTCGATACTCAAGGAATCTGCTGATTAAACTAACTCTATATGAGATGTCTAGTCTCATGTGAGTGGAATAACTCAAGGTTCCAATACAATTTGTTTAAAGTATGTAAGATGAATCAGTGCATTATCACCATTTTTTGATAACTTCACTCTTACTTCAAGTGGTGTCCTCGTAAGATTGCAATCTTCCATTCTGAAACCTTTGTAGGCACGTGGCACTTGCCACATCACCAACACGTGGGATTTTCTCATTGGTCATTATTTTCTGACATCAACGTAAATGGATTAATCAGGTGATGATACATGATAGCCTGTGCCACATCAACATTTAAAGAATTGCGGTCGGCCGAGCTTCAATTTTTTGGTCTAATTGAAGCATTTCATCTAACAGATCACATTTCTTCTTTTTTTCATCCAATAGTTGGGATTTGATTAGGAAATTAGCAATGGAGATATTTTCACCTAAAACACATCTGATGGTTTGGATCGTGACCAACTTACTCTGATTCAACGACCACTTTTTAGTCAAATCTCAACCATTGGATCCTCTAGGTCGTTGTCTTCTGTCTTGGTGTTGAGACTCATCGGAAAAATGACTCATCGTCTTCTCTTTGCCACCACTAATGTTGGTGCCCATGACGAATCCTAGCAGACGCCCATGTCATCATCGTGCTAGTCAGTTGGGGAACGAAAAGGGAGACACCTTTTCCAGAGGTGGTACCACCGACAGTTAGCATGTAGAGCGCTTCTAAAAGAAAAACCACTGATCTTCTCATGACCCATTTCCACAAATGTCGATAGAGCTCTCCATCAGTCTTGATCGCATCTTTCACCAGTGGAAATCTTTCTCTAATGCCATTAAAGCTTAAGAGAATCACGCCACACCACTCGTGCGAGATCTCCAGACTGAAATCTACCATCTACATCATCTCTAAATTGCTTCCCTTATTTTCACTCCTGCACTGTTCCTGTTTGCAAACACTTTCTCCATCATCCAATCAAGGTCGTCAATCTTCGTCCACGCAAAATACACCCCATATTTGCATGTAGAAGAGTATTTTGGAAACCCATAATTAAAGTCATACTTTGATTTGACTGAAGCCTCTTTTTTTAACCTTTAGTTGGATTGAAGTCCCAATTTTTTTATAGATTTTGTTCATATATAATTAATTAATTATCCCTTTAATAATATTTTTTATTTTGGCACTTGATATTTGGAGTGTCAATATTTCATTTTGTACACTTGATTTATGATTTTTTTTATGTGGACGTCCCAAATATTTGACCAATTTTTTAGTCCCTTAACTTTCATTTTAAACATTTTAAAATTCTATCTTAGACATTTATATATTATGTCAAAAAAATCTATTTTGCTTTTGTTTTAGATATTTATATTTTTATATCTAAAGTATCTTTGTGTTTTCATTTTTTTGAATTCTTTTTTTGTTTGTTTTGACATTTATATACTTTATGTCGAATTACATTTTCTAGATAGTTTAAGTTTATATCTAAGAGTAAATTAATATTATATATATAAATAGTTTATACTCTTGTTTAAGAATATTTATGATTTTTGTACACAAGCAAGGGTATTTTAGTAATTTTTCCTAGAAATGAAGGTACACAATATTTCAACATTTTGTATGTCTTACGTCAAAATATGTTTCAAATAGTTTAGACTCATATTTAGGAGTATTTAAAATTTTGAGTGATGACATAATTTTCACATAAAATATTTAATTTACTTTGGGTATTTAGGTTTTAAATCCAAAGTATTGTGATTTTATCTAAGATATTTTAATTTTTTATTTAAGGTACTTATACTTTATACCCAAAATACTTTTCATTTTGATTCTTAGGTATTTGAATTTTATATCTAAGATATTTTAAGTTTTTATTTTAGATATTTATATTTTATATCTAAAATACTTTGATTTCGATTCTTAGATATTTTTATTTTGTATTTAAGATATTTTGATGTTGTATCTAAGTTATTTTGATTTTTTTTTCTTTTTATTTAGTTTAGACATTTAAATTTCTTGTTTAGAATGCTTTTACTTTACCAAAATATTTTATTTTTTATTTAATTTTAGATATCTATATATTATATCTAAAATATTTTTATTTTAAAAATTTCTGTTTTATGTAATTTCATTTTGGATGTTTATATGGTAATTCCTTTCTTTAGACAATAGATTCTATATCTAAAATATTTGATTTTATTTTAGATATTTGTATTCAATATCTAAGACATTAGAATTTCATTTTAGATGCACGTGTTTAGTATCTAAAATGTTTGATTTTTTTTTTAAATATTTATATTTGATATTTAAAATATAATAACTTTATTTTAGATATTGATACACTATATTATATTTTATTGTCATTCCTTTTTTTTTTATCTTATTATATGGTTTTCCCCCACTTTCTCTTTAGGAAGGATGTCGGCCCGAAAAAAAACGTGCACGCCAACACGATACGACGCGACCTTCTTTTTTAAGCCGGCTCCGCTTTTTTTTGTTTTGTTTTCTGGTTGCCCTCCTTCTTCTTTTTTTTCATTTTTTGTTGCGGGCATTTTGAAATTTGTTTTAAATACTTATATTTTATAAAGTTTTCTTTTTTTCTCTTTTTTTAATATTCTTTTACCTAGAATATTTGGTTCTATTTAGGTATTATATTTATTTCTCTCATGTTGAAATATTTTTTTATATGTTTCTTTAATTTTCGTCTCCTTTATTTTATTTATTTATTTATTTGTTGATTTATCTCTCTTCTTCCTTTTTTTTTTCTTTAAAATAATAATAATAATAATAAGGACGAAAGGGAAGTTCGATTTAACCGAACATAAGTTAGATCGAACTTGTCTTCTCCTCTCTTGTTTTCTCGTTTTATTATTATTATTATTTTATGAAAAATAACTATCCGATCTAACCGAACATGCACGCCAATCAGACCGATCCCTTTTTTTTCTCATAAGTTCAATCTAACCGAACAGGCGCACTGGTCAAATGGATTTTTTTTTCTTTTATAAGTTTGATTTGATCGTACGCATGTTTCGGTTGGATAATTGCCTTCTTAATACTTATATTTTAAGAAAAGTTATCAATTCTTTTTGTTTTTTATTTTTTTCTAACTTTCTTAATTATTATAATTTTTTTTAGTTTTATTTTAAACTTCAATCTAATTGAAGCTTTAGGAACGAAGTTTTTTATTTACTTTTTAACTTTTTTTTAAACCTTCCATCAGATTGAAAGTGAGGTTTGGTCAAAGATTTTTATTTTGTTAATATTCTTTAAGCTTCAGTCGGACCGAAGCATAGCTTTGATTTGCTTGAGGTTTTTTTCTTGTTTATTTGTATTTTAACTTTTTTTTAAAACTTCAATTCAATTGAAGCTTAAATAATTAACAAAATATAAAATCTTCAATTGAATTAGAGCACAACTTTGGTTCAATCGAATTTTTTATTTTTTATATTTTTTTCAACTTCTTTTTAAGCCTTTGATTGGACCAAAACTTTTGGTCTAATCAAAGATTTTATATTTTGTGAATTGTTTAGGTTTTAGTTGGGTTAGAGCATAGCTTTAGTTTGATCGAAGTTTTTAATTATTTTTTATATATTTATTAACTTCTTTTTAAACCTTTGATTAGATCAAAAGCTTCGATTTTACTAAAGATTTTATATTTTTTTAATTATTTTAACTTTTGGTCAGGCCAAAGCACAAATTCAATTCAATTGAAGTTTTGATGACATTGAAAATCTGGGGTTACCTTCATAGGAGTGAGGAACGACAATAATGGCAACTCGAGCTCAAGTAAGGTTTCAACGACAATGGTGGTCACCTTCATAGGAGTTGTTTCTATAGGGATTTCGTTATTGCAATGAGATTACCTTCATAGGAGTGAGGAATGACAACAACAATAACTTGGGTGGCTTGGGCGAGGCAAGGATTTGCTTGACTTTAGAAAGTGGGTCCTTTTGAAAGTTAGGATTTTAGATCCTTTTGTACCTAAGAAAGTTTTTTAACTTTCCTAAGATTCTGGATCCTGCATAAACGCACATAATACTTTCCCTACTTTTCCTTTCTTGGAATTCCTAGGAATTTAGCATGCACAACCCCCCCCCCTCTAAAGCTCTAGAGAATCACTCATGCAAGATCTCTAGATTGAAATCCACCATCTACGTCGTCTCTAAATAGCTTCCCTTATTTTCGCTCTTGCATTGTTACTGTTTGCAAACACTTTCTCCATCATCCAATTAAGGTCACTAATCTTCTTCCAAGCAAAATACACCCCATATTTACATGTAGAAGAGTATTTTAGAAATTTCCACGAGTAAATAGGTATTTGGGTAATTTCCACATGTAGTGGGGTATTTTCATAATTTCCTATATGTGGAAGGTATTTGGTAATTTTCACATGTGAAGGGTACTTTGGTAAATTTTCACATGCAAAGGGTATTTTGGAAAATTTTCACATGCAAAGGGTATTGTTTAGAATGAAAAAGTGCATATTATTAACGGTTAAATGATGTTTAATTGCATAATATTTAGCTTATCATATGAGAATTAAGCCATTATGTTATAATTGCACTGTTATATGCTTTAATTGAAAAATCTACTTAATTTTGGAGAATTAATATTAATTTAGTACATTTATGAACTATCGGTAAGTTGCAGGCAGTGAAATTCTTAAGTATCCGAAAATACATCTGAGCATCGGATAGTTATACCTGTAACTCTCCGAAATGTTATTTTATGTTTAAACTGCTGCTGACACGTGTCGAGAGCTAGTAGATTTACTTAAGTTATAACTTGTTAAGTTAGCATAACTGTACACGTTGAGTTACATGAATATACACTAAGGTAACGCGTTAGGTTAGCGGCTTATTTCTTTATTGCATGTATTTTATAGTTATTTTTTAAAATGCCACTATAGCGGTTGCAGGAACAGACAGTTGGAAGGAAAAACCACGTTAACAAGTATCACGCAGGAATTCAATCACGCATGGAGAAGGAAGCATCGCCGTTGATCTGACGGAAGGAAATCCAACCGATCATTCAAGCAGAAGTAGTTACTATTGAAGAAATATAAAAGAAAAGAAGAAAAAAAGAAGAAAGTGTGATCGATGGACGGAGTGTATACAGAGGAGGAGCACCGAACTTTCTACAGACAGTATGGGCGATTCTCCGAAGTATCACATTGTTTGTGTTTTCCCAACACTACACTAGAAAAACCTAGATTTGTTACTTCTATTTTTAATTAGTTAATCTATCTTTATGCATATTCTTTCTTTTAGAAGTAAACAAACAACCTTTAATACAATTTAGATATTAATTCCAATTTGTACTTTAACTGCAAGTGCACAGTGTCTATTGTATCAGTGTGCAAGTACAGGTTGATCCCATAGGGAATTGCTGACGAATTTAAGAAATGTTTGATTGTGAACAATTCAAATTTATATTCAATAAGCACTCCGTTGAGTTAACAGTTAACTCAACGGACTAAGTTCGTTGAGTTATGGCTAACTCAACGGACTATCCTTGTGGACTTAAGTTAACTCCACGAGTCTGTCTCTTCTTTATAATACAGCTATTTACAAAGGAATTCGGCCAACCATTGGGCGATTCCACAGATTGTAAATAATATCAATTAAGTTTTTTAATGTTAGTTAACATTGGATTTATCATTAAGCAATGCTAACATTCAGATGAGTCAAATAGTAACCATAAAAATCTTTAAGTTTTTTGTACGAACCAATTTCATTAAATTGTAAAATTAAAACTAATATAAAACAATCATAAAACTGATACAGATAACATTAATCACGATACAACACTCAAATACAACATACAAACAAAGATAAATTGTTTTTGGTATTTTTGTTTTGATGTGAACATGGAAATGGGCGAAAGGTGAAATGTAAAGTAATCTCACTTGACAGTAAATACTTCCGACACTACTTGCAACGCGATTATACCACTGAAAATTAAACCACTTACAATTCTGTCTCCTCTCCCTATAGAATCGCGAGTCCAGAATTGCAAGATGATCTCCTCTTCAGCATATAGGCATCAACCCGAAGCCAAGGCTAAAAGCTTTACGATCTCCTAAAATATGAGTCGGCGCTTGGTGAAAATGTCTTCCCTTCCTGCGACGCGATCACTCCTCACAGTGGTTGTCAAGTACTGTGTTTGGCTCGGAATCGACCCGACATCAAGAAAGTATTCTCACAGACCTCCGATGATTGGTGATTATGGTGGTGATAACGATGGTTGGTGTGATACTTTAGAGAATCGCCGATACTATCTACAGAAAGCTCGGTGCTCCTCCTCTGTATACATTGGCCGTCCATCGATCATACCTTCTTCTTTTTTTCTTCTTTTCTTTTATATTTCTTCAATAGTAACTACTTCTACTTGAATGATCGGTTGGATTTTCTTCCTTCAGATCAACGACGATGCTTCCTTCTCCATGCGCGATTGAATTTCTGCGTGATACGTGCAAACGTGATTTTTCCTTCCAACTGTCTGTTCCTGCAACCGCTACAGTGGCATTTTAGAAAATAACTATAAAATACATGCAATAAAGAAATAAGCCGCTAACCTAATGCGTTACCTTAGTATATATTCATGTAACTCAACGCGTACAATTATGCTAACTTAATGAGTTATAATTTAAGTAAATCTACCAGATCTCGACACGTGTCAGCAGCAGTTTAAACATAAAATAACATTTTAGAGAGTTACAGGTATAACTATCCGATGCTCAGATGCATTTTCAAATACTTAAGAATTTCACAACTTGCAACTTACTGACAGTTCATAAATGTACTAAATTAACATTAATTCCCCAAAATTAAGTAGATTCTTCAATTAAAGCATATAACAGTGCAATTATAACATAATGGCTTAATTCTCATATGATAAGCTAAATATTATGCAATTAACCATCATTTAACCATTAATAATATGCACTTTTTCATTCTAAACACTTCCCCCATACCTAAATTTTGCTAGTCCCTTAGCAAACTAAGATCTAATTAATTGATATTTCAAAAAGTGCTAGAATTAATTCTTCCCTTTTTTTTTGTTTTCTTCTGTTTAGCATAAACATATATTCTGTATGTTTCAGTAATCAACCTGCAAATATATTTAGAATATATGTAAATTACATACAAAGTATATCATCTTCATATAAGTGTTAATCGTTTGTTCTTTTCATCATCTGTAATCTTGAATTTTCTAATAAGTTTTCTAGAAGAAATTTCAACAACATACGAATCAAAGTACAATCCAATTCAATCTGATTAAGACAAGTAGAATAAAGAATTGTATTTCCATTAAACAACTTCAAAAGTCAATTCCAGATTCATATTTTAGCAATTCTAGATAACAGAAAATATACTCGATTCATAAGATATCCATATTTCACAAAACACTTGTATCTTTTCAGAACAGTATATGTTTTTTTTTTTTTTTGTACTTTAAAAGTTAATTTGACAAGCTTGAATCATATAAGAGCTTTCTAATGTACCCATGTAACGAGCTTTCAGTCAACAATCCCAGATCTGATCAAGATCTTAGGTTGCTAGATTTTCAAAGTCTTTTTTCAGGTCAACAATCCTTACATACCTATCTGCTCAAGTACAAAAGGCTCGTGATCAAACAAGTTAATAAACTCTCAAAGTTTTTTTTTTTTCTTTTTTTTTTCTAAAAAATAAATGCACACACAAAACAAAGCATTAATCACATACTGTATATGCACATATTTCATTAATACAGATGCAGTAAAACACCAATATCATATAATCCTACTTCTATCATTTACTAAAAATATGAATCCATAACAATAAGCTCATACTTTATCTGCAGTTTAATAAGATCTACAAATAAATCATTCTACAAGTTCAATCAGTCAAAGTAAATGTATCTTTCATTATGTGTTTCATTTAATCTAGAATTCACATCTCAGCTCCTTCAGGACTTCAGATAATTTTCTGATTAAGCATTAAATATTCTGATTTCATTTTAAAATCGTGAAACTGTTAAACTCATGAAATTCAGAAAAATCATAAGATACTATATCTAGATTTACATAAATAATAAATTCTATAGCATCTTCTATAGCCTTCTAAATATAATATTCAAGCAGTTTATAAAAATTTTACAGTCTCAATTATCGGATAGTTACAGCAAGTTCATAAAAATTTTCAATTTCCTCAAAACTTTGCAGTACCATTTTAATTCCTTTAATTAACAAACTTACATGGTTGTTACTTCAATTACCTTCCCCCCATACCTACATTTTGCATTGTCCTCAATGTAAAAGATTTGACAATAAGTACAGTAATTGTAGCAGGCATGAATAAAGTTTTGTTTGATTTAAAATTCAGGATAAGTAATTGGTTACATACCTTATTTCATTTGTATTTCTTTCTGCATATTTCGATTTTTGATTCTGAAAAACTTTTCATTCCCAAATAAATACAGAATATAAAATAAAATAACATTTAATAGATATTAATAAATTAGTGTCTTGTGTGAAACCCAGGCTCCTATGCCTTTGGTGGCTCACAAGCAAGTCAGTTGGTTTCCTAGAACAGATACCAACAAACTAGATTGATATTTTGTTTTGTTTGTTTTTTTTATAAAATGAACATGAAAAACTTCAAAATTCCTTCTTCTTCTTTTTTAAAAAAAAAAAATAAATGCAGAATACACACGTTAAACACACAAAATCACAGCTTAAGAACATGATTGAAAAGTAGAAACAAATGAAATAAATGTATCAGTCCAAGCAAACTTTTTAGGCATAGTTCTTCTTGTTATTAATTCTGTTTTAAATGCAGTTCTTATTCCTTTTTAATTTGTAAACATGCAATATATTATAAATTCCAAATACGAGTGTGTTACCATTAATGATATGTAATCCAAAAAGGGATCCTTTTTGGTTCCAGGGTAATGTAGCAGTTTCTATTTCTACATCTATTTCAATATACTCCTCTTCCCACTTCCATTCATTCATGTCTTCCATAATCCATATTTGAAATTTCATCAGTTCATCCCACCATCTTATCAGACATAAAGTAGGATCATCTTCTTCATTATACCACATTCCTATTTGAATTTCATTATATTCTGCAGATGGTGGTTTAGCTATTTCACTCGGTACAGGTAAAATTTCTTTATAATCATCATAATTGTCTATGCTCACTATGTATAAATCAGATCCATATGCTAATGATATCTCCGTGACTAAATAGATATATCCATCAAGTATGACATGTGTTTGGTTAATTAATGATTTCTGTCCTAGATATATTATAATGTTTTCATTCCAAGATCTGTTCAGAAAATTATACACACTTAAGCGTAAATCTTCACCCCAATTTCTTGTAGGTCTCCAATAATATAATTTTTCAGGAATTGCAGAATTTTTATCAGAAAATATTAAAGCTGACCCACAATTTTCAGTTGGTGCTTCAAATATATTAGGTCTTACTATATTCCATTCTTCTCCTGTTATAGGATTTCTTATCAAAATATCAGGTAATGATAAACTTGCATACCTTGGTCTCGTCTTGTATATGATTAATCCTTCATCTATCCCCATAATATGACTCATTCCTTCTAATGCATTGGGTGGAATTCCAGTAGTTTCTTCCATAGCCAGATATTCATGGGTATTTGAACTACGATTAAATGACCTCCGTATGAATCCATCTCTAATCTTAGTCATTTTTGCAGCTTGTAGTCCCTAAAAATATTTTTCTTCAATACAGTCTTTAATTTCCTTTGATACACAATACAGCCTGCACAGATCTTTAGCTGACAAGTTACTTAGTATTTCCCTTAGTGCATCTAACGGTAATTGCATTAATTCCATTTGTCGATTCAGTCTGAAGCTTTCCATTCTATAAATATTTGTTGTCGGATGAAGGTTGAATCTGTTGCTTCTCCTTCCAGTTCCTCCAATGCTTTCTCCTTTCTTTTAAAAGTGCTGGTAACTCGTAAATAACATTCTGTTTCATATATATACTACGCATCCATAAAGTGAATAAATCTCGTTGCAAGAACGTGGCTTGCAACGTGCATCGTGATTCCTGTTTTTATGGGTACGTGTACCACTACTAATTTCAAATTTTGGTAACCGCTAAACCGACGAAGTTTCGTTTGTGGTTAAAAGAATAACTATTCTGCTTAATTCACGAACTAACCTCGTTGAGTTACAGATTACTCAACAGAACACAATCGGTTACTGTTGCTAACTCCACGGACTAACTTCGTTGAGTTACAGATAATTCAACGGAGTGACCTTATATTATATTACTGACCTCGTGGAGTTACGGTTAACTCAATGGACTTAATTCGTTGAGTTAACACTTGGCAACTTCTAAATTTCACTCTCGTAAGTTTTCTATTCTGTTTTTTTTTCTTTGTTTTTCATTCTGCTAACTGTAATAAAGTTAAATCTATGTCATTAATGCCTCATTTTGATTAAAATACATTTAAATCTGAACATTATATAAAGATTTAACTTGCAGGTCATTTTACGTTATGCAGAATTTACATTTTACCTTATAACATGCAGAAATTTTTAAGCAGTTATCCTGTCATTCAGCAAATTGTAAATCTGTTACATATTCATAAAGTTCCACAAATTACATAATATTCAATAAATTCCATTCATTTCACATCCAAATACGTATGAAAATTGCATCTTTATTCATTAATATGAATTAATTACATTACAAGTACACCATACAATTTCATACAATTTTACACAAGTAGACGAACAATACAATTTAATCTTTATGCCTAAGTTCATCTACTTCCTTCTGGAGTTTTTCTAATTGCTGCTCTAATTGATTTATCCTCTCTACTGCTCCTGCAATTTCTCTAGAAAGTACAGCTAATTTTGCAGCTACAAAATTTCTGTATTCTTTCACTGAAATGGTTCTAGATCTGATCATTTTTGATGTCCATTTAGTGAAATCAATACAATCCACCATCAGTAGTGGAATCAAATCTCCATAAAATAATTTCTTCTTCACTGTTTTCAGCTTGGAGATAAAAACTGCAGACCAATTTATTTGGATCTTATTTACAACTACAGACGTGGCCTATTTGACAAATTGACTTAATTCTATGTCATGGCCCTGTCGTTGATAAACATTCTTAATCAGAATGTTAGCTACCATGTGTGTTTTACCATTTAAATACTTCAATCTGTTTAATAATAGCACACCAGGATTGATAGCTAAACAATCCTTAATTTGCTGCTCAGTCCATTCAACTGCAGTTGTATCTTCCAAAATTTTTGTTCCTTCATTCTTTAAACCAAATATGTTGTGAAGAAGCTCTAGTGTTATCTGTACATCAGCTTCCTCCACGTTTGAAATTAATCCTCCTTCTCCTTCTCTTAAATTTGCATAGAAACAGGGCACTAAATTCTCATATACTGCATGCCCTCTTTCTTGATATATAAATTGTAATAGACCTTGGAATTCAAATAGATCTTTGATTTCTTGCATTCCATCCCAATTTACTGGTCTACTGTAAATAATATCGTAACCCCTTATTTCTTGATATTTGGTATAAGCTTCCTGACTACAAAAATGTAGTTCATTCAAAATTATTGTTTCAGTCGGGTCAGGAAGGTGACTTTGTTTCTCTAGAGGGGTTTGCTCTTGCTCTTCCTCTAGCATAGGCTACATTTGGACATTCTCTTCAGATTCTTGAATTTTTGCTTTTGCTTCTGTCTGTGGTGGTGAGCCGGCAGAACTCTCCACTCTGTCTTGAATTCTTTCCATAATTTGCTGAAGAGTTTCTTGCTCTTCAATGGAATCTGTGAAATTATTTTTGTCCAAATGGCTTCTTTCAGCCTCTTCATTTTCTACTCTTTCTTCTTCCTCCTGACTACCAATCTGTTTTGTTACTGCTCTTTCTAATTCTGTAACAGATTGGGATGGAGTCACGGGTAATTCAGTTTCTGCCCTAATTTATGTTTCTTCTTGTACAGGCTGCAAACTAATTTCAACCTGATTTTTTTCTTTTCTTTGCACCTCCTACTCCTCAAATTTGGATAGCAGGTTAATAAAAATCTGCTCCACAAGCCCTGTAAAAATTGGTACTTCAGATTTAATTTCTTCATATTCAGGCACTTTTTCTTTTTCTTTCTTTTTTCTAATTAGTTGTGTCTGTTCTTCCTCTTCATCTTTTGAAATAAAATCTACAAAAATAGGCTTTGCAGGCCTTCGAGCCACAGGTACTAGCTCTTCCTATTTAATTCTTCTAATAATTGCTGGTCTCGAAGGACCAGCTTCAACTTCTTTTGCAGCATATCTAACAGTAGTTCTGGCAATAGCTTCTTGATGATGTTCCACTTTAATTTTATATTAGGCTTTCAACTTTTCTGCAGCCCTCTTTTTGTACAGTGCATCAAACACCAGGTGTGCTTTAGCCACTGCCAAATCTTCTAATTCTCCTTGGTTTTTTCCGACTTGAACCAGTTTTGCAAATTCTCTTATTTCTTCTTCAGTCGAAGGCCCCATCATTTCTGCTCGTGCCAATGGCTTAAATGGTGGAACTGAAGGTCCAGACTGCTGCTCCTCAGGAATAGGTCTTTCAGTAGTTGGTTCCTCCTGTTCTTCAGTTGCCTCTTCATTTTCTTTCCTTTCTTGCTCCCAGATCGCCCATTTAGCTCGTCTACAGATTCGTCTTTTGAACCAGAGCCGGGACTTACGCTGGATTAATTCTAGGGCAACTTCATTACTTGACCTTATTTGTCTTTCCTTGCTTACAGCTATTTCTGTTGCTATTCTGATTCGTGTTTCCATTATTTGAGGTATTTGTATACCCATATCTACTAAATCTCTTCTAAACTTGAAAAGTTCTGATTCTACCTTCTGTAACTTTTTTTCTCTTGTCGTATTTCTAATCTTCTACTGCGTGTGCCACTCTTCAGATTCCTTCAGAAATTCTGATGTATCAACAGCATCTTCCTAGAATTCAAGCGTCATATTCCTCATCATGGAGTTGCACAACAACACGGAATCACTCTAATTTCTACTGTTCTAGATTCTAAATGATTTGCTAGATAATGCCCCCAAAACCCTAGGTTTTAGTTTAAATAAGCCCTAAGTTTAGGCGGTAATCGGGTCATTTCCCGAACCAACTATTACTATTTTATCCGCGGTCTTAGCTACAGTACTCCGTTGAGTTACAGTAAACTCAACGGAATAAGCTCGTTGACTAACTCAAGACTCAACGGAGTAAGCTCGTTGAGTTAAGCGTAACTCAACGGACTTCCCGTACAAGCAAATATAATAATAAAAATATTACAGAGAATATGTGTTCTGTTTTTTTACCGATTTAACCGATACTATGCTTCGGTCAGACCTAAATATTTTTTATTTTTTTTTATTTTTCTTTCGGTTGAACCGATACTATGTTTCGGTAAAACCAATATTTTTTTAATGTTCCGGTCATACCGATGCTATGCTTCGGTCAGACCTAAATATTTTTTAATTTTCCGATCATACCGATGCTACGCTTTAGTTAGACCTAAATATTTTTTAATTTTTTACTTTTCTTTCGGTTGGACCGATACTATGTTTCGGTAAAACCAATATTTTTTTTGGAAAATTAATATATAAAATTTTTTTCTGGTTTAACCGATACTACGCTTCGGTTAGACCTAAATATTTTTTAATTTTTCGGTCATACTAATGGATCCAGTCGGTTGAACCGCAACTATTTTTATGTTTTATATATATTTTTAATGTTTTTTTTTTTAAACATATATATATAAACATAAAAACTGATTTCTTACTAAGTAAAGCTCGAGTAGTCCTCTACTCTGACTTCTTTTATAATTCCAAATGAGCTTTTTGGTGTTTTCAAAATAGGTTTAAGTCTTTGTCCATTTACTTTAAATATATTCTGATTTTTAGGATTTTCAATTTCAATAGCTCCATAAGGATAAACATTTCGAACTATGTAAGGTCCTGCCCATCTAGATCTTAATTTTCCTGGATGGTTATGGAGTCTAGCTAGATAAAGATATAATTCTTGTCCTATTTCAAAACTTTTAGGAATAATTTTTCTATCATGCCAGAATTTAATTTTCTCTTTTTCTCTTATAGTCTTCGAATAAGCTTCATTTCTAAATTCTTCTAATTCAATTAGTTGCATTTTCCTATTTTCAGCAGCTTGATTTAAATTAATGTTCAGAGTTTTTAATGCCCAATAAGCTTTATGTTCTATTTCAGCAGGTAAATGACAACTTTTTTCATATACTAGCCTAAAAGGTGACATACCTAAGCTCGTTTTATAAGCAGTTCTATAAGCCCAAAGTGCATCTATCAATCTATTAGCCCAATCTGTTCTAGTAGGATTTACTACTTTTTCCAAGATTAATTTAATTTGTTTGTTTGCACTTTCTACTTATCCACTTGTTTGCGAATGATATGATGTCGCAATTTTGTGGTTTACTCCATATTTCTTCATTAAGGCTTCAAAACTTCTATTACAGAAATGAGTTCCTCTATCACTGATAATAGCTTTAGGTATTTCAAATCTGGCAAATATATTTGTTCTTATAAATTGTATTACCACTTTGTTATCATTAGTTTTTGCAGGAATAGCTTCTATCTATTTAGATACATAATCCACCCCCAACAATATATAATTAAATTGATTAGACATAGGAAATGGACCCATAAAATCTATTCCCCACACATCAAAGATTTCAACCTCAACAATAGGATTAATAGGCATCATATTCCTCTTTGATATTCTTCCTATTTGTTGACATCTTAAACAGCTTAAGCAATATTTATGAGCATCTTTGAATAGTGTTGGCCAATAAAACCCACATTGTAGAATTTTTGCAGCAGTTTTCCCTGAACCAAAATGTGCTCCACAAGCTTGGTTATAACAAAAAGACAATATGCTCGAATATTCAGTTTCTAGAACACACCTCCTTAAAACCAGATCAGGACATTTCTTAAATAAGTAAGGGTCTTCCCAATAGTAATATTTTACTCTTGAGAAAAATAATTTCTTATCCTGTCTATTCCAATCCTTAGGTGTTAAACCAGTAACTAAGTAATTAACTATGTCTGCATACCAAGACATTGTGTTGATGATCATTAATTGTTCATCAGGAAAATTATCTTTAATTTTAATATTTGATTTTTCTATTTGTAATCTTGATAAATGATCTGCTACTACATTTTCACAACCTTTTTTATCTTTAATTTCTAAATCAAATTCTTGCAATAATAATATCCATCGGATCAATCTAGGTTTAGTTTCTTTTTTCTTTATTAGATGTTTTAGAGCTAAATGATCCGTGTATACTATTACTTTAGCTCCAATCAAATATGATCTAAACTTTTTTAAAGCAAACACAACAGCTAATAATTCTTTTTCAGTAGTTGTGTAATTAACTTGAGTATCATTTAAGGTTTTGCTTGCATAATGAATCACTCTAGGAGATTTTTCTATCTTCTGTCCTAACATTGCTCTTACAGCAAAATCAGAAGCATCACACATTAATTCAAATGGATGGTTCCAACTAGGTGCTTGAATTATAGGAGTTGAAATTAAGCTAGTCTTAAGTCTAAAAAATACTTCCTTGCAATTTTTATCAAAGTTAAATGGAACATCTTTTAATAGATTAGTTAAAGGTCTAGCTATCTTGCTAAAGTCTTTAATAAATCTTCTATAAAAACCAGCATGTCCTAGAAATGATCTAATATCTTTTACTGATTTAGGTTCTGGTAGATTAGAAATTACTTCTATTTTAGCTTTATCTACTTCCAACCCTTTTTTAGAAACAACATGCCCTAAGACTATTCCTTGTTTAACCATGAAGTGACATTTTTCCCAATTTAAAACCAGATTTTTTTCCACACAGCGTTTTAAGATTTGGTCTAAATTGCTTAAATACACTTCATATGAGTTGCCATATACAGTAAAATCATCCATAAATATTTCTAAAAATTCATCAGTCATTCCAGTAAATATGCTCTGCACACACCTTTGAAAGGTAGCTAGCGCATTGCATAATCTGAATGGCATTCTTTTAAAAGCATAAGTTCCATTAGGACAAGTGAAAGTTGTTTTCTCTTGATCCTCTAATGCTACTGGAATTTGATTATACCCTGAATACCCGTCTAGGAAACAAAAATATTCTTGTCTTGCTAATCTTTCCAGCATTTGATCTATAAAAGGTAAGAGAAAATGATCTTTCCTAGTCACAACATTCAGCTTTCTATAGTCTATACATACTCTCCAACCTGATTGAATTCTAGTAGGTATCAAGTCTTGACTTTCATTCCTAATAACTGTTAATCCTGATTTCTTGGGAACTACATGAATTGGACTAACTCACGAGCTATTAGAAATCGGATAAATTATATCATTATCTAACCATTTAACTATTTCCTTCCTGACTACTTCCTTAAGGTTTGGATTTAATCTCCTCTCAGGAATTCTAACAGGTTTAGCATTCTCTTCTAAATATATGTGGTGATAGCATAAAGTTGAACTTAACCCTTTTATATCAGTCATAGTCCATCCTATTGCTTCTTTATAACTTTTTACTACATCTTTTAATTTAGCTATTTGATCCTCTTTTAAATCTGAAGCAATAATGATTGGACAGGTCCGTTTATCTTCCAAAAATATATAGGTTAATTCAGGAGGTAAATGTTTTAATTCTAAATGTTGCCCATCAGAAGCTAGAGCTCCTAATTGAACATCATCATTTTTTAAATTAATTTCTTCCTGATCTCCTTCTATATTTATGCTTTCACTTTCTTCTAAAGTTTCAGAATTGATTTGCCTATTTAATTCTTCTTGAATCACATCATCTAACATATCTCCTTCATCCTCTAAAAAGTCTATGGTATGTAAGGACATTTCTAACTCCTTAAACATTTCTGGTTTGAAAATATTTAATTGAGTATCCTCATTACCATATGCTAACTTCATTACTCCAGTTTTACAATTTATAACAGCCCCTGATGTTGCTAAAAATGGACTTCCCAAAATTAAAGATGTATCACTATTTTTATGCTTAATTTGTTGAGAATCCAAAATTACAATATCAATAGGATGTATAAAATTCTTGATTTTAATTAAGACATCCTCTATTTTTCCTCTAGGTATCTTATACTTCTATCAGCTAATTGAATAACCGTACTAGTAGGAGTTAAGCCTTCAAATCCTAAGGATGCAAATATATCACTTGGCATAACATTTATACCTACACCTAAGTCTATTAAGGTTCTTTCTAGAATGGTATTTCCTATGGTGCATGATATAACAAGGATTCCAGGATCAAATAACTTTTTAGGAATTTGTGGCAGAAATAGGAAACTACTTTGCTAAGCTAAAAAGACATTTCTAAGAACTTTTCGCTCTCTTTTCTTAGTATACCAATCCTTCAGAAATTTAGCACAAGGTGGCATATTCTGCAATAGATCTAACAAAGGAATGTTAACTTGTACTTTTTCAAAAATTTCTCTGATTTTTTCTTGTTTTTCAGGAATTGTTTGTTGTAATCTTTCAGGATAAGGTGCTAAAGATTTTGATTTCAAAGACTCTTTTTCTTTCAGTTGATTTGTTTGATTTAGCTTCAATTGCAGATTCAGATTGTTCTTCAATGATTTCTAGATTTTCAGCTATTACATTTTCATTATCATTTTGATTTTTACTCTTGTCCACCTTCATATCATTTTCATTTTGAGTTCTTGGTGGTATATCAGTTCCAGATCTTAATGTTACACATACATCTTCCAAATTTTCATTACTTTCATGATGGTTTTGTATATCATTTTCGTGATTATGATCTTCAATTATTTTTAGTTTTAAAGTGCATTGTTTAAATTCTCTTACATTAGTGTTTTCTGTTTGTTGTATATTTTGCAAGTTGTGCAGGTTTATAACATTATAATTTTCATTGTCCTGTTGCAAAACTTATATTTTCATTGCATTTTTGTCTAATGCTTTTAGTTTTGTTTCCAGATCATCTAATTTCATTGCATTCAATTTTTGATCAATTTTCTTGATGGCTTTTTCAGTTTCGTAAATTATATCATGTTTAGGTTCTGAATATGCCTCCTTATAGTTTAACTGGTTGACTTCTTATTGTTGACACACAAAGTATTCCAATTTGTCCAGATTTTGCTCTATACTATGCTTCAGTCTGTCATAGCTATCCCAAACTTCAGTGTCTCTCATCATATTACATATTCTATACTGACTATCACTTGGGTAAACTATAGGATTCTCATACTCGGCTCTATTATATTGAGGATAATTCATTTGTTGTTCATGGGATCTAACAATCTGTAAATGTCTCAATTTCAAACAATCAGAAATGTCGTGTCCTTCAGAATTGCAGAATTCACATATGCTAATTAAAGGTTTCAGAAATCTTTGAGCATAAGCATATGCCGTATTCTCAATTACAGAAGAAAACACACAACTCTAGCTATTAAAATGAAACAGCTCTAATAGTTACTTATATTAATTCAATTCAATTCAATTCACTTCGACTCAATTCAATTCAATTCCCCGGCAACGGCGCCATAAAACTTGTTTGGGTTTTCCCAGCACTATACTAGAAAAACTTGGATTTGTTACTTCTATTTTTACTTAGTTAATTTATCTTTATGCCTATTCTTTCTTTTAGAAGTAAACAAACAACCTTTAATACAATTTAGATATTAATTCCAATTTGTACTTTAACTACAAGTGCACAGTGTCTATTGTATCAATGTGCAAGTACAAGTCGATCCCATAGGGAATTGCTGACGAATTTAAGAAATGTTTGATTATGAAAAATTCAAATTTATATTCCATAAGCACTCTGTTGAGTTACAGTTAACTCAACGGACTAAGTTCGTTGAGTTATAGTTAACTCAACGGACTATCCTCGTGGACTTAAGTTAACTCCACGAGCTTGTCTCTTCTTTATAATATTACTATTTACAAAGGAATTCGGCCAACCATTGGGCGATTCCACAGATTGTAAATAACATCAATTAAGCTTTTTAATGCTAGTTAACATTGGATTTATCATTAAGTAATATTAACATTCAGATGATTCAAACAGTCACCATTAAAATCTTTAAGTTTTTTTGTACGAACCAATTTTAGTAAACTGTAAAATTAAAACTAACATAAAATAATCATAAAACTGATACAAATAACATTAATCACGATACAACACTCAAATACAACATACAAACAAAGATAAATTGTTTTTGGTATTTTTGTTTTGATGTGAACATGGAAATGGGTGAAAGGTGAAATGTAAAGTAATCTCACTTGACATTAAATACTTCCGACACTACTTGCAGCGCGATTACACCATTGAAAATTAAACCACTTACAATTCTGTCTCCTCTCCCTATAGAATCGTGAGTCCAGAATTGTAAGATGATCTCCTCTTCAGCATACAGGCATCAACCCGAAGCCAAGGCTAAAAGTTTTACGATCTCCTGAAATATGAGTCGGCGCTTGGTGAAAATGTCTTCCCTTCTCGTGACGCGATCACTCCTCACAATGGTTGTCAGACATTGTGTTTGGCTCGGAATCGACCCGACATCAAGCAAGTATCCTCGCAGACCTCCGATGATTGGTGATTATGGTAGTGATAACGATGGTTGGTGTGATACTTCAGAGAATCGCCGATACTATCTACAGAAAGCTTGGTGCTCCTCCTCTATATACACTGGTCGTCCATCGATCACACCTTCTTCTTTTTTTCTTCTTTTCTTTTATATTTCTTCAATAGTAACTACTTCTGCTTAAATGATGGGTTGGATTTCCTTCCTTCAGATCAACGGCGATGCTTCCTTCTCCATGCGTGATTGAATTCCTACGTGATACATGCAAACGTGGTTTTTCCTTCCAACTGTCTGTTCCTGCAACCGCTACAATGGCATTTTAGAAAATAACTATAAAATACATACAATAAAGAAATAAGCCGCTAACATAACACGTTACCTTAGTGTATATTCATGTAACTCAACGTGTATAGTTATGCTAACTTAACAAGTTATAACTTAAGTAAATCTACCAGATCTCAACACATGTATATCTGGAAATAATAAAATATTCTCTCTAAACATAATTGTTCGGCAATTTAAACATAACTATCCGATACATATTCGGTCTGTTAAACATAACTGTCCGAATTTGTTCGGTATGTTAAACATAACTGTCTGAAATATCAGAAGATTCGGATACTTAAGAATTTCACAGCCTGCAACTTACCGACAGTTCATAAATGTACTAAATTAACATTAATTCCCCAAAATTAAGCAGATTTTTCAATTAAAGCATATAACAGTGCAATTATAACATAATGGCTTAATTCTCTTATGATAAGCTAAATATTATATAGTTAACCATCATTTAACCGTTAATAATATGTACTTTTTCATTCTAAACAATTGTCTAGGCTAAAGTCCAAGCTACTGGATAATCCATAGATTGCATGAATTTTAAAAAGATAATTCTATATATGCATATATGTATTTCTATTGTATCTAATTACCAATTAATGCAATATCTATTATGGTCTTCTGATTAAACACTATGTTGGTTGTATGTTTGCTTGATTACTAAATTATAACTTATGTAAGTGTTGAAAAATTTTGTTGCACCGACCTGGCTATGGAACAACAATCTATTTAAAAACTACAATTGGAAACTAGATAAACACGAACAACATAAACGAATAATATGACTGAAATAAGTAAACATGCTTGCATTATAATAGAACAACAAATTAACATAATAGAATTCTAATAGAAAAACATAATAACTTAATAATGCAAATGTCAGACTTAAGGCATGATTACTGTATCTACGAATTCGATATAACTATCCTCCACTAAAGTTTTTTTTTTTCCAAGGGTAACTCCAAAAATGGTCAAATAAAATTCCCATGAATGCTCTCCTTATAAGTTGAGGGGATTTAAATCTGATATCATTTATTTTTCTTTTAACCCACCAATTTACTCTTAAATTAATGATCTGTTCAGGGGTTTATGCTTAATATCAAATGGAACCACTTTAAATAGCGTATTCATTAAATAATCAATGAATTTAGTATCTTTCACATTTGTTTCTTCATAAAACTTACAACTTGTCTTAATATAGACTTGAAAATTGAAATAGGGCTATAAGCTCTAAAGATAATTTTTCAATAATTGGTTTAGACAATATTGGTTCAAACCATGTTGATTTAGATGTTGGCAATTCCTTAGCTTGTTCTTTATCTTCTAGAAATTTCAATTCTTCATAAATTTTTTCAAAATGTTGATCAAAATATCCAAGTTCAAATTCATATTCTTCATTAGATAAGCCTTCTTCTAGTAAAATTTGTTGAAAGGTATTCATTACTAGATCTTCATCTTTTAATGCTTCTTCATTTGGTTTTTATACTTGTAAACGTTTTGAATTTCTGAACTATCATAATGATCTCTTAAATTAGAATTATCATTCTAGTTACAATTAGTTTGAGAATTTGTGTTAACTACATCTAACTTATGTTGAAAGGAATATACATTAGGCATATAAAAATGATTTCTATTAACCAATTCAGAATGATTAAAGTCTTCTTTTTAATTCTTTGGAAAATAATTATAGCAACATGGATTATATGAATCCAATATAATTTAACAAAAACACAGATAAGGTAATATTAAAAGAAAAAGTAAGGTAAACGACCAACAGGAATAAAATCACTATGAAAGAAAATTAACAAAAATATTTAAGCAAAAAACACACCTATTGTAAGAGAATTACCATCATTCCTTGGCAACATTGTCAAAAATTTTGTTCATCCCTATTTAGTACACTAAATCTAACTACTAAATAGTTGGACATTTTATTATACTGCAAGTACACTGATTCAATTGTAAATAATATGCAAATACGTTTTTGTGCTCAAGAAAGAGATTTATCTACTTTACTTAGGATGCCTAACAATTAATTAGAAACTTAACAATGTCATGTTTGTTCCTTCTAACTAATTGATTCTTATAACTGTTTAAGATCATGCAACTTCTACTTAACTATTGTTAACTATGATTAACTATTGGGGATCTAACCTAAATTACTCCTACTTAATCTAGCTTAAACTAAAACTTATAATTATCAATCTATCGATGGTAAATGTCTTTACCAACGATCTACCCATTGGTAAATGTCTTCACCAATGATACAATCGTAGGGTTAGTGTGAACACAACGAAGCCTTGAAGTACGAGCTAGATGAAATTAGTGATGATATTATCTATGTTTGATAATTTAGATATTAACTATGATATTTTAGAGCTTTTAAAACTAGTTAGATAAATTGATTAAAATGTAGTTACAACAACACAACATAAAACATTACTATTACGATAACATGCAAACATAATTGTTATTGGATGCAAAATAAAATAAAAAGAAGAGAACACCTAATCTTTCACTATAATCTTCACCTTTTGAGACTTGCTTAGGTTAAGATCTTCTCTTTGTCTTTACTTCCAAACCATCAAGTTGTTAGACTAGCAATCCTTCTTTCACAACTTGCACTGAACATCTGTGTGTCATTTACATAATCTCAATGGTATGAAGCTATGGAGGGAAGCAATCGACATCAATAGATTTTCCTTCAAGAATACACTCAAGTTAGAGAAACTTGTAGTGGCAGAATCAAGGATGAGGATGAAGAAGAAGAGGTCGTCAATGTCCTCTCAAGAAGAATTAGATAAGTGGATTGTGGAAGTTTGAAGATGAATATGTACTAAAATGTCATTTAGACGAAGAGGGAGAGAGCAACAATGTAGTTTCTATGTTTTCTTTTATTGTAGTATTGAGATGAGACCACATTCCTATAAGTGGAGATAGTGCATTATGTTGTTAATTGTAGTAGTAGTTACTGCTAGTACCACCGACTAACTTCTATCCTTCTAATGAATAAGAATTTTATATGTAAACCATTTTTTTTCCATGTTAATCACGTTCTTTATTTTTTGGAATATAAGTTTATCTATTTCCTACAACTACAATAAACTCCTACAACTACAATAAACGTGAAATTTTCATCATATCTATTGATAAATAACGAAAATATAAATCTTTTAATGGTTTATAAATAATCAAAATTTCAATACATTCTTAGCAATGAAATGAAATAAACTAAAATTATAGGACTACCTACTTTGTGCCTTCGTTGGTAAACTTCTTAGCCAACGATACAACTTAGTAATAATAATTTGTGCAATACTAGGAATAGGATCATTGGTAACTCGATTACCAACAAAGTTAGTTCATTGGTTATTGGGTTCACCAATGGTTTGCTTGCTCCTATGAGATTCAGTCTCCTATGCCAACGATGAGTTTGCTCACTTGCCTGGTCTATTGTTTTAGACTAAGATTTAGTCTTCTAAAGTAATTTCTAGCAAGAGCTTATGCGGCAAACAAGCTCAACTTTGAACATGAGCACCACCTACCATTCTCAATTAGATGGCCAAACTGAAGTGGTAAATCAGGGACTTGAAATGTAACTATGGTGCTACTATGTTGAACGTTAGACGAAATGGCTGGAATGGTTGTTGTGGGTTGAATTTAGCTATAACACTTTATTCCATGTGACTACTTCAATGACACCCTTTGAAGTCGTCTATGGGCGACCTTTGCCTATGCTCCAACCCTTCGTTCCCAGAATTACCTGGGTTGGTACCGTTGATGACCACTTGCATGCACGTGAAGGACTACTAGCCCATCTTAAACTCAAGCTAGCAAGGGCTCAAGAGAAAATGAAGATGTACACTCACAAGAAGCGCATGGATCACCAATATAAGGTGGGGGACCAGGCTTACCTATGATTGTAGCTATATCGTCAAAATACCCTTGCTGCTGGACCTTTTTGTAAATTGGCTCCTCGTTACTATGGGCCTTTTCATGTCCAGCAGAAGGTGGGCACCATCACTTTTGCGTTGGAGCTTCCACCAACAGCTAGAGTTCATCCCATGTTTCATGTTTCACTATTAAAGCTGAAAATTGGACCAGTAACAACCTCTGCTACCATTTCGTCCCAATTGATCACACCTGGCGACACTTGTCACAATTGCTATAGCAACGCATGGTTCAACGAAGAAATAGAGTTGAAGCAAATTGGTTGGTACGATGGGAGGAGTCGAGGCCTAATGAGGGCACTAAGGAAAGTTTCCAAGAGTTGCAACAGAAGTTCCCTAAATGGGTTGACCAAGTTCTAGCAATGAAAGGGACTCAATTAGCTTCGCCAGCTTGATGTTGAGGTCAACGACATTTTGAAGGAGGGAGGAAATGATATGAACCGACCATCTATTATCATTAGTGTCGTCGTTTAGTGTTTTGCTAGTAATAGAGCATATTATTAGGTTATCTTTATTAGGCTTAGTTTTACTGTAATAAGAGTCGGTTATTGTCGAAGGATGTAATAAGAGTCTATTGGAATGCTTGGGAAAACCTATAAACGAAGAAGTATCCTCTTGTTGGAGGATCAGACAATTCACCAAAATCCTTCTCTATGAACTATAGAACTCAATGCCTCAATTAGGTTCCTGTGGGAGGTTCTCCACCATCAGCGAGGCTCAAATGATTGGTTCCCCGTCTCTAGCAGAACTGCAACCATAGGCCATCGGCGCACCACTTCACAACCCACTCGATCTGTGAGATGCTCGACACAACTTCGTGGTCTTTAAGAGGCGATCAAGGACCATATCAACATCCAAAGTTATTATCTCCTGTCCTCGTGATTTAGGAATTGTTTCGTAATTACCAAAATATCTTCATGCGCATCTAAGTTATTAATTATTTCTTGACATGAGCTTAAATTATTTAAAATATTTTAAAAAAATCACCTGAGTATATTCAATGTTTGAAGTGTTCCAAATATGAACATAAATTATCTAAAATATAATAAATTACTTTTAGCTAGACAAGAGTCTAAACTATAAATAAAAATACATATTAGATGTTAAAATATATATATATATTCTAAAGGTTGTTGGTCCATTGTGACTTGCTACCTAATCGCCCGTTGCACCACACCACTGCTTGTCGATTTTACAATTCACTAGTTTTACCTTCCGTAGATTGTAAAATGCTTGAATGAATCTAACCATTCTATTTCTACATAGTTGCACTAGTGCTCCACTACACCTACACCCCTATTGGTCCAACTCCCTATGCCAATACCAACTAGCAATCGTTGAGTTAGCAACTAGCGAGTCTTCAGTCTTTTGACAATTCTATGCAAGTGCGCAACATGAGGGAATGAGGCAAGGTGATGATCCTATGAGTCCATGACCTCATCTGTCAACTTCGCTCGTGTCCAACATCATCGCCTCATAGTTGATTGTTGATGTCCATCGTTTAGGCGTTCTTCGTGCTCAATGCTCCATCCCCCACCTTAATGTGGTCATAATTGGATGACCTGATAGGTGACAATCCAACACTCTAACATAGCCATGACTCATCACTCACATGACAATCAACAATGAGTCACGTCTCAACGACACCCCCGTTACCCCAACTTCAACAACCCACAACCCCTACCTTACTACCCCTGATAATCTAATTTTGTAGTCTGCTTACCACTCAACCTACAATCCACTTGTGTCACTTGGGCTGTGTTAGCTAAACGGTCTCAAGTTGAGCATGATCTATTAAACTATGTCATACCAACACAACACGATTGCACCATGCATCATATCATTGATTGACATGGTCAAACCATGCTAAGTCGAGCCAACATGGTAAGCTTTGATCTATTTAAAATGTATAATTGTCCCCCCCCCCCCCTTCTTCTCTCTCTTTTTCTAATGTAAAAACTTTCATCTTCTTTTTTTAAACGTAACGATAATAATAATATTTATTATTATTATTTTAACGTATGTCAACAAGACAATGACAACAACCGAGATCATGAGGTAACTCAAATAACTTATAATTAATGATGTCGACGACTTGTTGCACCTTGCTATATTTAAAGTTTATAACTAATGGTAGAAAGAAATTTATGAAAAGTTAGCATGAATCTCAAAGAAACTAAACATGGGAGCTCACAACGTTTCCATCTCATTTCTTTGTTTGTTCCAACACTTACCACTTAAGTCATTTATTTCTTCATTATGAAAATCTTAACTTTTACAATGAAATATTTGAAATCACTTCAAACATGCCCTTCAAGCTCATCTTGATTTGAAGCCATCCAAGAACCACAACAAACAAGGTTATTGATTTGCAAAAATATGATCAATCACGGTAGATTCCAGTTGCAGGCAATTCGTAATGACACGCACCACGTTGTCCATGGAGGGCCTGTGCTGTGATGAATGGCTAGTGCAAGCCAAAGCCGTCTCCACCATTTTCATGACGGACTCAACGTTAACATAACCGCCATCCCCACTGATCCTTTGATCCATGATCTGGTCCACCTCCTCCTCCATCCTCGTGAACCTGAGGTTGACCCACGAAGCTATGTGAATTCGATGGGTTTCCCCGACAAACACCGGAAGGCCTGTGATCAGCTCCAGCAGAACCACCCCAAAGCTGTAGACATCGCTTTTCTCCCTGAGTTCGAAGCTGATACTGTACCTGCTTGCGATGCATACATGCATATATAAAGCAACAATGAATTAATGAAGAGACAGATTTCTTGTCGGAGTTCAACAACGTACGACAGAGAAATTAGTTTACTACGGAAGGAGATGGTGACGATCATGCATATACGTACTCGGGATCGAGGTATCCTTGGGTTCCAGCAACCTTGGTTATTGCGTGAGTGGCATGGCTGTCTTGGAAAATTTTTGATATCCCGAAATCCGCAATCTTGGCCTCCAAGTGCTTCGTTAGTAAGATGTTGCTGGACTTCACATCCCTATGAATTATCGGTGGCGTGCAACTTTGGTGCAGATACTCCAACCCTACCAATGCGATCAAACACGTCGTCCAGAGACGATGATATATTAATTACCAAAGAAATTAAAAGCCTTCAATTTTCATCCCTAATTAATATTAATTAGCTGTTATTTTAAGGTAAAAAAGAAACGAGCAACTGTATTTTTTTTGTTGTTGATCAACCTTTCGCAGCATCCAAGGCAATGGATAGTCTCTCTCTCCATGTTAATGGCTTTACACTTCCTGCGTGAAGAAGAGCATGTGACGTAAAAGCCTTGTGCTCCAAATAACATAATAACGTTGTATATTAATTAGAATTCAAGTTAATAATTTTAGGGAATTGTTAATCTCCACACACTATATTTATAATATGTTGTCGGGTTTCAAAATTTGAAACATATATAGACAGATGAAGCATTATAAGTTTATTTATACTTGGGGAGAGATGATCCTTTAGACTTCCTTCTTGCATGTATTCGAACACCACTGCCAGATGATGGACTTCATGACAGTAGCCAATGCAGGGAACCAAATTCTTATGATGGGTCCTCATCAATACCTCAATCTGCAACATTTTAAGTATTAGACTATACTAACATTGATGTTGTATAAGGACTTAGGACATCTATTTCAACTTTGATATACTATGATAAAACATAGACATTCAATTCAAAATCAATTAATCAAAAGTAAAGATGTCAATTTCATGATACACGAATATATATTATCAACTTCAACTCATTACCTCCGTCTGGAATTGCTTCTGGGCTTCCACTGTGGACATATTGATCATTTTCACGGCCACTTGTTTCTTATCGTTGTCACGGATCGTCCCATGGTAGACAATCCCATGCCCTCCCCTATCAAGTTCTCTCTCAAAATTTCTAGTCATGGCAACCAACTCCGCGTATGAGAATTTTTGCATGCCCTCCAATGAAGGTAGT
Organism: Cymodocea nodosa; assembly: GCA_036874045.1. NCBI lineage: Eukaryota > Viridiplantae > Streptophyta > Magnoliopsida > Alismatales > Cymodoceaceae > Cymodocea > Cymodocea nodosa. The sequence goes on from CM072336.1 coordinate 22,581,772, forward strand.
GGCGGTGGTGGTGGTGGCGGCGTCGACGTAGATGAATCTAAAACAAATTAAACAAGGGAATATTATCAATGAATATTTAGATTCAGTATTAATTATCTTAACAAACACATGGACCTTAATTAATAATTAATTCACCTTTGCATGTTTTGCGCTTTCTTCTCTTGAGCATGAAGTAAATAACGACCACTGCGATGACAATGGCCACCAATACCACTGTCCCAACCAAAGCTCCGATCAAAATATTATTGTTTTTCCCTTTAGGATACAAATCAGGGTTGCCTTCGATGCTAAATTTATATAGACCAAAACAATTCAGATAATATTGCCATCTTCAATCAGCACTTACATATATATATATATATATATATATATAATTAGATGACAACATTCATACCTTAGTGTTAGTGATCCGGAATTATGTCGATGCAAAAGCTTCTCAGGGATCGGTCCGCTTAATCTGTTGTATGATAGATTCCTGTAGTTTGAAACACAAATTCGATAAGTAGTATAATATTGCTCCCTTCTTTTGGGTTGGAGCTTCAAGCTTATTAATGTTAATTTAAGAGTGTGTCCATACTTACAAGAACTCAAGATGCTCAAGACTTGCAAGGATTCCTGGGATTGCACCTGTTAACTTATTGTTTGATAAATCCCTGTTTAATTCATAACAATCAAGTTGTGTGCATATATAACATCCATCTATTAGTCAAAAAATAGATTCGATATATGTAAAGGGCTAGTGATCGAACTCACAGGTATCGTAGTCGCGTGAGCTTGCCAAAAGCATTTTCTATCTTACCTTCCAGTCCACTAGAAGAGAGGTGCCTATATTTAAACCATATCGTGTTTATTAGCTATCAAAGCAGTTAATAACAAATATACCACCCATAATTATCGACATTGTTTAGGATTATTCTGACCCAATAAATTCAACTGCAAATATTTCATAAACGTTGAATTGAAGAAGCTGCTGGCTTACAGGTTGATGACACGGGGACTTCTTCTGGGGTTTACATAGAGACATTTCAATCCCTCCCATGATAGATCATTCGGAAGGCATGGATCACCTTGCCAGTTCCTCTGCAACTTGTATAGCTTCTTGACTTCAAACATGGCATTTGCTAGTGAATTTTCATTCAAGCTTGAGTTAGATTATGCAACACAGCCACTTGTTTGTTATTGGGATGGAAAGGTGGGAAGTAATTTATACAGTCATTATGGTTATACTTACCATCGGTTGTATCAGTTTCAGATTGCATGTCTATGACGACGAACACCTCTATAGCATTAGTGATCGGAGGGTGTGTGGATTCGCTCTCTTTGTACAAATACAACCATAATACATCCGTAGTTTCGATTGTAGATCTAACAAAGGTGGTAGTCGTGAGATATTCAGGTGTGAAACTATCCATCCAATATTCATCTCCCCATGTGATACTGAACACTCTCTTCTCATCATATTGAAGTTGTTCGATGTCAGCCATATGCACGGCGGCATAGTACCTTGAACCTTGGTATTCCACGCTTGCATTAGTTGCATTCCATGATTTCAAGGTATCGCCGTATGACGAGTTTGATAAAGAAACCGCAGTCTGCATTACTTTCAATGGTGGCTTGAAACCCTTGTCAGGCGTAGCAACTTTACGAGTGGTGGTGATAATGTTGTAATCACTGTAATCAAATGTTTCCGCCTTCCATAGGCGGTCATAATCATCGAATGGGTACCTTAAGTGATATGTAAAGGTAGATATGATTAAGTGATGGATATCTATCTACTTTGGTATTAATCTCTTGTTATACTTGATGATATATATATATATATATATATATATTGATAATGAAGGTATAATCGATATCTCCATACCTGAGGTCGTGATTTGTGTAGCTGAGCCTATCCAATGTAACTAGATAATGATCAGTAGAATTTAGTCCAGGATATAATTCATCAGGAAGAGGTCGTAACTCTAAAACAGATATGAATGATGCCCCCTTGCCCTTATCGATCAAACAAATAGAAATTGTATCTGAGGTGGCAATCACCATGGCTTCGTAGTGATTGTAAGAATTTTCACTATTTAGCGAAACATTTGCCCAAAAGTTGATGCCCATGTAGAGATCAAAGGTTGGGGGTTGATTCTTCCCATCGTAGTTCCCATATAGAAAAGAAGCACGTACAAGATACTTACGTCCCTGTTTGATGGGTTTAACCCTATAGCAGTTCCTTCTCCCACCGGGGAAGCTTCTCAAGTCAAACAACTCCTGTGGGTATCCTTTCGGGTAGTGAACCATAGAAGAGACCTTGTGGAGCTCACCAGAATCAATGAAGTCATGATCTGAAACATACCATAACCCGGTGTCTGATTTGCTAGAGATGTGATATTTGGGCTTTCCACAATCGATGTTTATGAAATCTGGCAAGATCAAGTATTGATTTGGAGATGCATTAGTAAAGACAAGTCAAAATCAGTTTCATTGTGAGAAATAAAAGTTAGAATAGAGGCCAAGGTTGATATCCATGTCACATACCTGAAATCGATTGCCCACAAACAAAATCAATGAATGCAAGAAGCATAATAGCCATCATAACACATCTTTGTCCATGGCCATCCATCGACCCTCTTCTCTCAGAACTTGGATCATCCACGTAATTGGTTTTAGCCTGTGGTTATTATTTTGATCATTGACGTCCTTAATTAAATTATAACCTTCTGCAACAGGAGATCAACGTGCAAGCAAACTTGGGTTGGCTTCTCGGCATTTGGAAGTGGTTAATCATTCAAACAGTATCGTGCATCTTATGAATGAATTCCTATCATTAACATATTCTACTCAAATCAAATTCGTGGAGGTCACTAATATTATATATCTATAAACCACGTAAGAATTACTCTTGCTGTTTTACAAGGACTAATATTGCCCAAGAGAAATGACCATATATATATGATAGCTTCATTTAATTTTGTAACAGTAGTAGAAGATGTCTGAACGAAGATGCCAAGATTTCAACAAGAACATATATATAGAGAAAGTATTTATATATAAATAGGAAAAGTCAATTGGGAAACGATATATCCAAATGAAGCATATATAACAGTACGTATTAGAAACTTGTTTGTCCAACTTGGCTTGGCTTCCTGGCCAGCTGGAGATGGTTCATCATTCAATCAATATCGTGCAACCTATGAATGTGATCATTAATATACTCTACTCAGATCAAATTCGTGGAGGTCACTAATCACTAAAACTAGATATTTATATATAAATCATGTGAGAATTAGTGTTTTACAATGTAGTACTACTGTCCGAGAAAAGTGACCAGTCATATATAATAGCTTCATTTAATTTTGTAACAGCAGTGGAAGATGTCAGGATGAAGGTGCTAACATTTCAAAAGAATATATAAAGAGAGAATGTATTTATGAGTGCATTTGATAGCACTCGAATTTCAACTCTTACCTTTTAATGTTTGAAAGTTAGGATTTTAGAGATGAGAATTAGGTGCTAATTCTAAGAAAAATTAAAAATTATATTTAATATGAGATGTAAGTATATTCAATTCTTGTGTGTAAATTTTCAAAAATGCTCCTCAATACATATTTAAGTATAATTTATTTGATTTGTTTATTTTTAATTATAAATGGTGAGATATAAATAACCATAATATGATTAAATAATTATTATATCAATGTTAACATTAAAAATATTACTTAGAGGAATGTATGAAATTGATTTGAGTACTAAGCTTTAATTTAAATTAAGTGAATTAACAAAGAAGATAGAAAAATTATCATTAAATCAAAAGTTAATTGAACAAAATATAAGTATGAATGACTTAGATGTTATTTATGCTAAAAATTAAAGAGATAATTTTGATAATTCTTATAATCCTAATCGGAGAAATAACAATTTCCAATGAGGAGAGAATATAAATGATAAAAATCAAAGTTATAAAACATTAATTGAACAAGGAGCTAGAATAGATAAATTAGAAAAGATAATTCAAAACATATTAATGACAATCGTTTAGATCATATATTTGAAAATATTGCAATCTAAAATCAAAACATGAATAGAAATATACCCTTTAGATTAAAAGAACCAATTGAAATTAGACCTATAAGAGAACTGCCAAATCAATCATTACCCAATCCTTTAAATAGAAATATGAACGAAATTAATACCTCCTATGGGAGGGAAGCGAAATGAAGTAATATAGTTGTTATTAATGATGTACATGTATACTATAGAAAAATAGAAAAGACAAAAACTTAGAAAACTTTATAATAAAAATAGTTTTTATTGTTCTCAAGTTCGTAGAGTTATTACTCAACTCAATGAACCTAGTATATTAAGTTATGACCTAAACCTACAAAATTGTTAGTAAGTTAAATATTAATGTTTATTTTTATTTTTATGTTACTGAATACAAAATCACAACAATTGGAAACTATGAAGTTGCCACTAGACGCACTAAAGGAAGTATTAAGTTATTTATCAGCTAAAGATCTATGCAAATTGTGTTGTATTGTTTAAAATGAAAAAGTACATAATATTAATGGTTAATTGCATTATATTTATCTTATCATATGAAAATTAAGCCATTATGTGATAATTATATGATTACATGCCTTAACTACAGAATGTGCATAATTTCAAGAAATTAACGTTAATTAAATATCATTTTTAAAAGATTGAAAACTTGATTTAAGTGTGATTTTATAGAAGTATACGAATGCTCATAAAGTTATTCATGTAAGTTTACGGACCTTCGTAAAGTTACTAAGGTTACAAAAGCTTATAAAGTTTTAAGCTAAGTTTACAGACCCTCGTCAACTTAACTTCGTAAGTTTACGAAACCTCATAAAGTTAGGAGTTATTTCACACGTCAACTTTTGAATAAGAATTATTTCTTTTGCATATTAAATGTTAAATGTTATAAAATATTTATTTTATTAAACTATAAAGCTAAACGAGTCCATTGAGTTAAGCTTTATTCAACAAGGTAAGTTCATTGAGTTACAATTAAGTCAACGAGGTAAGTCTATTAAGTTACACTAACTCCATAGACTAGTTATTTTCTAATATGCCACTGTGAGTAATTGTAGGAATAAGAAATTAGAAGGAAAATCACGATTGCACATTTCACGTAAGATTTAAATTGTGGTCATCAAAGAAGAAATCACCATCATAGAATTGAAGGAAGAATATCCAACCAGTCATTTCATTAGAGGTAGTTACTACTAAAAGAAATACAAAAAGAAGAGGACAAGAACGAAGAAGAGTGTAGGGTGTGTGGAGAACCGCACTATCTACAAAAAACGTCGATAGTTTCTTGAAATACCAATGTTTAGAATGAAAAGTGCATAATATTAACGGTTAAATAATAGTTAATTGCATAATATTTAGCTTACCATATGAGAATTAAGCCATTATGTTATAATTGCACTATTATATGCTTTAATGAAAGAATCTGCATAATTTCAGGAAATTAATGTTAATTAAGTACATTTCTACACTATCGGTGAGTTACAAGCTTTTTAATTCCTAAGTATCCAAATTGTCTGTTATTTCGGAGAGTTACATTTCATGTACCTGATAGTTATGTTATAAATGCTTAAAGAATACTTTATTATTTCCTGAAGGACACGTGTTGTAACCTTAATATATGACTTAAGTAGATTTTCAGTAAGTTAGATGCTAACTATCCGAAATGTGTCTAAGCATTGAATAGTTAGGTTTGCAAGTATCCGAAATATCTTTTTATCATAAAATTGACTAAGGACACGTGTTCTGATCTAGAAACTTGACTTAAGTTATCTTTCAGAAGGTTAGGTGCTAATAATCTGAAATGTGCATGAGTTTCGGATACTTATAGTTGTAATTATCTGAAACATTAGAACTTGTTAAGTTATTTCTTTATTACACATGTTTTATAGTTAAGTCAATGAAGTAAGTCTGTTGAGTTACACTAACTCTACGAACCATTTATTTTCTAACATGCCACTATAGTAATTGCAGAAATAGGAAATTCGAAGGAAAGCCACGATTGCACGTATCACGTAGTAATTAACTCATGGAATGAAGAATAAATCACCACCGTTAATATGAAGGAAGGAAATCCATCCAATCATTTAAGCAGAAGCAATTACTACTAAAAAATATATAAAAGAAGAGGAGAAAAATCGTGTATAAGGGTGAAGTAGAGGACCATGCTAATTGCAGGAAGCATTGGAAGTTGCCTGAAGCTCCACAACACCACCAAAACTACCAACCATCAGAGGTCTGTGAGGATACTTTTCAAATGTTGGGTCAATTCCAATTCAAACACAATGATTGACAACCATTGTGAGGAGTGATCATGTCGTAGGAAGGAAAGCCATTTTCACCAAGCACCAATGAATATCTCAGGAGATTGTAAAGCTTCTAGCCTTGGTTTCAGGTTGATGCCATTATACTGAAGAGGAGATCAACTTACAAATCTTGGTTCGCGATTCTATAGGGAGAGGAGGCAAGATTGTAAGTGATTAAGATTTCAGTGGTGTAATCACGTCGCATGTAGTGACAGAAGTTTTTACTATCGATAGAGATTTTTACATTTCAACTTTCGCTCATCTTCAGGAATATATCAAAAAAAAAATACCAAAAGTAACTAATTATCTATATTTACATTTAGTATTAAAGTGTTGTATTATTTGTTTTGTATCGTATTAATGTTATCATTGTTAGTAATGTAAATGTTTTATGTTTGTTTAATTCAGAAAATAGAAAATAGTTTTATTGTTTATTGAAAGTGATTAAATTTTCAGTGGCGTAATCTCATCACATGTAGTGACAGAAGTTTTTACTGTCCATAGAGAATTTTACATTTTGCCTTTCGCTACTCTTCAAGAACATATCAAAATAAAAATACCAAAAACAACTCATTATCTATATTTACATTTAATACTAAAGTGTTGTATTGTTTGTTTTGTATTGTGATTAATGTTATCATTGTTAGTATTGTGAATGTTTTATGTTTGTTTGATTAAAAAAATAGAAAATAGTTTATTGTTTACTGAAATTGATTCATCAAGATATTTAAAAATCCTAATGGTTACTATTTGAAATATCTAAATGTTAGTGTTGCTTAATGACAAATCTCAAATTAGCTAACATTAAAAAGCTTAATTGATACTATTTACATTTTGTGGAACCGCCCAATGGATTGCTGAATTCTCTTGTGAATTGCAATATTTAACTAGAAAATTAGGCTCGTAGAGTTAACTTAAGTCCACGAGGTTAGTTTGTTGAGTTAACCATAACTCTACAAATTAAGTCCGTTGAGTTATAGTTAACTCAACAGAATGCTTAACTAAATACATATAAACTTCAATATAAAAATTGAAATAGTACACAATTCTTACTCAATCTTTGTAGGATTGACTTGTACCTACACACAAATATAATATACACTATGCACTTACAATCAAAAATACAAATTGGACTTCATATCTAATTTGTGTGAAAAGTTATTTGTTTACTTCTAAAAATTTATTAATATAAGCATAAAACCAAATCAAACAAGTTTTCCAACACCAAGTTAAATATTATGCAATTAACCATCATTTAACCATTAATATTATGCACTTTTTCATTCTAAACACTTCCCCCATACTTAAATTTTGCTAGTCCCTTGGCAAACTAAGATCTAACTAGTTGGTCTTTCTAAAGTACTAGAATTAATTCTTCCTTTTTCTTTTCTTTAGAATACATAAATTAGATTAATATATATAGATATTCTGTATTTTTCAGTAATCTATTTTAACATTGTTTTCTACTCTTCAACCTGCAAATATATTTAAAACATATGTAAATTACATACAAAATATATTAGCATCACATAGGTAGTAATTATATTATCATTTTTTCTTCTTTTCAACATTTGTTATTCTGAATTTTCCAATATGATTTCTAGAATAAATTTCAACTACATACAAATCAAAACATAATCCAACTCAATATGATTAAAACAAGAAGAATAATGAATTGTATCTCAAATAAACAACTTCAAAAGTCTAATCTAGATTTATACTTCAGTAATTTTAGATAACATAAAATATACTCGATTCAAAAGATATTTGTATTTCACAAAACACTTTTATCTTTTCAGAACAGTATATGCATATTTGTACTTTAAAAGTTAGTTTGAAAAGCTTGAATCATAAAAGAGCTTTCTAGTGTACCCATGTATCGAACTTTCAGTCAACAGTCCCAGATCTGATCAGGATCTTAGGTTGCCAGATTTAAAGAGTCTTTTTTCAGGTCAACAATTCTTACATACTTATTTGCTCAAGTACAAAAGGCTCGCGATCAAACAAGTCAATAAACTCTCAAAGTTTTTCTCTCTTTTTTTCCACTTTTTTTCTTTTTTCAACACAGTATATATACGTATTTCATTAATACAGATGCAATACAATACAAATCCTATAGATTTGGTTTTAAGGAGGTGTGTTCCAGAAACTAAATATCAGAGCATATTGTCATTTTGCCATGACCAAGCATGTAGAGGGCATTTTAGTTTAGAGAAAACTATTGCCAAAATTCTGCAATGTGAATTTTATTGGCCAACACTATTCAAAGATACTTATAAATACTACGTAAGTTGTTTAAAATGTCAACAAATAAGAAGAATATTAATGAGGAATATGATGCATTTTAATCCTATTGTTGAGGTTGAAATCTTTGATGTATGGGGAATAGATTTTATGGGTCCATTTCCTATGTCTAATCAATTTAATTATATATTGTTGGGGGTGGATTATGTATCTAAATGGATAGAAGTTATTCCTACAAAAACTAATGACAACAAAGTGGTAATACAGTTTATAAGAACTAATATAATTGCCAGATTTGGAATACCTAAAGTTATCATCAGTGATAAAGGAACTCATTTCTATAATAGAAGTTTTGAAGCCTTAATGAAGAAATATGGAGTAAACCACAAAATTACAACATCATATCATCCGCAAACAAGCAGACAAGTAGAAAGTGTAAACAAACAAATTAAGTTAAACTTAGAAAAAGTAGTAAATCCTACTAGAAAAGATTAGGCTAATAGATTAATAAATGCACTTTGGGCTTATAGAACTGCTTATAAGACAAGCTTAGGTATGTCACCTTTTAGGCTAGTATATGGAAAAAGTTGTCATTTACTAGCTGAAATTGAACATAAAGCTTATTGGGCATTAAAAACTCTGAATATTAATTTAAATCAAGCTACTAAAAATAGGAAAATACAATTGATTGAATTAGAAGAATTTAGGAATGAAGCTTATTTGAAAACTGTAAGAGAAAAAGAGAAAATGAAGTTCTAACATGACAAAAATTATTTCAAAAACCTTTGAAATAGGATAAGAAGTATATCTTTACATGACTATACTCCATAACCATCTAGGAAAATTAGGATTTAGATGGGTAGGACCTTATATAATTTGAAATATTTATTCTTATAGAGCTATTGAAATTGAAAATCCTAAAAATCAAAATATATTTAAAGTAAATGGACAAAGACTTAGACCTATTCTGAAGATTACAAAAAGTTCTTTTGGAATTATAGAAGAAGTAAGAGTAGAGGACTACTTATGCTTTACTTAAGAAGAAATTATCTAAATAAAAAAAAACCTTATCTAAACATAGTCACGGTTCAACCAAAATAAATTATCGATTTTACCGAAACATATACTAAAAGAAAAAATCTTTGCGGTTCAACTGATAGGATCCATCTATCTAACCGAAACATAAAAACATAAAAAAAATTTATGTGGTTCAACCTCATGGACTTAAGTTAACTCCATGAGCCTATCTTTCCAGTTAAATACTGCTATTTATAGAGGAATTTGGCCAACCATTGGGCAATTTCACAAAATGTAAATAATATCAATTAAGCTCTTTAATGTTAGTTAATATTAGATTTGTCATTAAGCAACACTAACATTTAGATATTTCAAACAATAACCATTAAAATCTTTAAGTATTTGGAACGAATCAATTTCAGTAAACTGTAAAACTATTTTTCTATTTTCTGAATCAAACAAACATAAAACATTCATAATACTGACAATGATAACATTAATCACGATACAAAACAAATAATACAACACTTTAATACTAAATGTAAACACAGATAATTTGTTATTTTTGGTATTTTTGTTTTTGATATGTTCCTAAATATGAATGAAATGTGAAATGTAAAAATCTCTATCGACAGTAAAAATTTTCATCACTACATGCGATGCGATTACACCACTAAAAACTTAATCACTTACAATCTTGCCTCCTCTCCCTATAAAATCGTGAATCAAGAATTGTAAGATGACCTCTTCTTTAGCATACTAGCATCAACCCGAAACCAATGCTAGAAGCTTTACGATCTCCTAAGATATGAGTCGGTGCTTGGTGAAAATGACTTCCCTTCCTACGACGTGATCACTCCTCACAATAGTTATCAATCACCGTGTTTGGCTCGAAATTGACCCAACATCAGGAAAGTATCCTCACAGACCTCCAATGGTTGGTGATTTTGGTGGTAGAGTGAAGCTTCAGGGAACTTTCGACGCTTCCTATAGTTAGCATGATTCTCCACCTCTACACACACACTTTCTTCGTATTTGTCCTCTTCTTTTATATTTCTTTCAGTAGTAACTGCTTCTACTTAGATGATCGATTGGATTTTCTTCTTTCATATCAACGATGGTGATTTCTTCTTCATTCCACAAGTGAATTCCTATGTGATACGTGTAATCGTGGTTTTCCTTTGAATTTCCTATTTCTGCAACTGCTATAGTGGCATATTAGAAAATAAATGGTCTATGGAGTTACAAATAACTCAACAAACTTACTTCATTGATTTAACTATAAAACACGTGCAATAAAGAAATAACTAGTTCAGATATTTCAGATACTTACAAATCTTAACTATCCGATGCTTAGATGCATTTTGGATAGTTACTAGATAACTTGTCGAAAATTCACTTAAGTCATGCATTAATGTTACAACACGTGTACTTTAGGAAATAATAAAATATTCTTTAAGCATTTAAAACATAATTGTCTAGTACATGCAATATAACTCTCCAAAATAATAGAAAATTTGGATACTTAAGAATTAAAAAGCTTGCAACTCACTAACAATTCAGAAATGTACTTAATTAACGCCAATTCCCTAAAATTATGTAGATTCTTTCATTAAAGCATATAACAGTGCAATTATAACATAATGACTTAATTCTCATATGATAAGCTAAATATTATGCAATTAACCATCATTTAACCCTTAATATTATGTACTTTTTCATTCTAAACACATATCATCCCAATTTATTGGCCTACTATAAATAATATCATACCCCTTTATCTCTTGATATTAAAGACTATGTTAGAGAAAAATATTTTCATGGACTACAAGCTACAAAAATGACTAAGATTAGAGATGGATTTTTATGGAAGTCATTTAATCATAGTTCAATCAGCTATGAATATTTGAATATGAAAGAAACTGTTGGAATTCCATCTAATACATTAGAAGAAATAAATCATATTATGGGGATAGATGAAGGATTAATTATTTTCAAAACCAAACCAAGGTATGCAATTCTGTTACCCAATATTTTGACTAGAAATCCTATCAATAGAGAAGAATGGAATATAGGAAGGCTTAATAGATTTGAAGTACCAATTGAAAATTGTGGGTCAGCTTTAACATTTTCTGATAAAAATATGACCATTCTTGAAAAATTGTATTACTAGAGACCAATTGAAAATTGGGATGAAGATTTATGTTTAAGTGTGTATAATTTTCTGAATAGATCTTGGATTGAAAGTACTATGATATATCTAGGACAGAAAGTATTAATTAACAACATACATGTCATACTTGATGGATATATATATTTAGTGTTAGATATATCAGTTGCATTTAGATCTGATTTATACATAGTAAGCATAGATAGTTATGATGATGACTTTATAGAAATATTACCTATATCGAGTGATATAGCTAAACCACCATTTGTAGAATATGATAAAATTCAATTAGGAATGTGGTATAATGAATATGATAATCCTACTTTATGTCTAATAAGATGGTGGGATGAATTGATGAAATTTCAAATATGGATTATGAAAGACCTAAATGAATGGAAATGGGAAGAGGAATATATTGAAATATATGTAAAAATAGAAATAGCTACATTATCTTGGAACAGAAAAGGATCCATTTTTGCATCTCAATTCATTAATAGAAATACACTTATATTTAGTATTGATAACATACTTCAAGTTTACAAGTTAAAAAGGAAAATGGACTGCATTAAAAAGTTTGCTTGGACTGACATGTTTATTGCATTTGTTACTACTTTTCAATCATGTTCTTAAACTGTGATTCTGTGCTTTTAATGTTGTGTGTATTCTGCATGTATTTTTATAAAAAGAAAAATAAAATATCAATCCAATTTGTTGGTATCTATTCTGGGAAACCAACTAGCTTGCTTGTGAGCCACCAAAGGCATAAGAGTTTGGGTTACATACAAGACACTGATTTAACAATTTATGTTTTGTTGTTAAATGTTATTTTGTTATATATTTTGCTTTTATTTGTGAATGAAAGTTTTTCAGAATCAAAAGTCGGAAGATATTGAAGGAGATACAAAAGAACAAGGTATGTAATTGATTACTTATCCTAAATTTAGATTTAAACTCAGTTCGTGGAGTTATTCATTAACTCAACGAACTTAATTCATTGAGTTAGGTGCTAAGTCAACGAAACAATATTCCTGCCTAATAACATTTACTGTATTTACTGTAAAATCTTTTACATTGAGGACAATGCAAAATGTAGGTATGGAGGGGAGGTAATTAGATTAAAAGTCAAGTAATTTTGTTAATTATAGGAATTAGATGGTGCTGCAAAGTTCTGTGGAAATTGAAAATTTTTTATGAATTTGATAATTGAAACTATCAAATTTTTAAAAATTGTAACTACTTGAATGTTATATTTAGAATCTTATATAAGATGCTACACAATTTTACTATTCATACAAATCTAGATATAGTATCTTATGTTTTTGCTAAATTTTATGAATTTAACAGTTTCATGATTTTAAAAAGAAATCAAAATGCTTAACGGAAATTCAGTAAATTATATGAAATCCTGAAAGAGCTAAAATGTTAATTTTTGGATTAAATGAAATACATACGATCAAGAATACATTCAATTTGATTGATTAAACTTGTAGAATGATTTATTTGTAAATCTTATTAAACTACAGAAAAGGTATGAAGTTCCATATACACTTCATATGAAGTTCCATATATAGTAAAATCATTCATAAATATTTCTAAAAAATCTTCAATCATTCCCGTGAATATACCCTACATATACATTTGAAAGGTAACTAGTGCATTACATAATCTGAATGGTATCCTCTTAAAAGTATAAGTTCCATTAGGACATGTGAAAGTTGTTTTCTCTTTATCCTCTAATGCTATTGGAACTTGGTTATATCCTGAATACTCATCTAGGAAACAAAAATATTTTTTCCCTACTAATTTCTCTAGCATTTGATCTATAAAAGGTAAGGGAAAATGATCTTTCTTAGTCATAGTATTCAGCTTTCTATAGTCTATACACACTCTCCAACCTAATTGAATTCTAGTAGGTATCAAGTCCTGACTTTCATTCCTAATAACTGTTGATCTTGATTTCTTGGGAACTACATGGATTGGACTAACCCATGAGCAATCAGAAATCGAATAAATTATGTCATTATCTAACCATTTCACTATTTCTTTCCTGACTACTTTTTTAAGGTTTGGATTTAATCTCCTCTCAAGAATTCTAACTAGTTTAGCATTCTCTTCTAAATATATATGGTGACAGCATATAGTTGCATTTAACCCTTTTATATCAATCATAGTCCATCCTATTGCCTCTTTATAAGTTTTACATCTTTTAATTTAGAAATTTAATCCTCTTTTAAATCTAAAGCAATAATGGTTGGACATGTTCATTTTTCTTCCAGAAATATATAGGTTTATTCAAGAGGTAAATATTTTAAATCTAAATGTTGACCATCAAAAGCTAGAGCTCCTAATTTAACATTTTCATCTTCAATATTAACCTCTTCTTGATCTCCTTCTACATCTATGATTTCACTTACTTCTAAAGTTTCAGAATCTAGTTGCCTATTTAATTCTTCTTGAATCACATCATATAACTTATCTCCTTCATCCTCTAAAAAGTCTATAGTATGTAAGGACATTTCTAACTCCTCAAACTTTTCTGGTTTAAAAATATTTACTTAAGTATCCTCATTACCATATGCTAACTTCATCACTCCATTTTTACAATTTATAACAGCCTTTGATGTTGCTAAAAATGGCATTCCTAAAATTAAAGATGTATCATAATTCTGATGCTTAATTTATTGAGTATCCAAAATCACAATATCAATATGGTATATGAAGTTTTTGATTTTAATTAAGACATCTTCTATTTTTCCTCATGGGTATCTTATACTTCTATCTAGTAATTGAATGACAGTCATAGTAGGGATTATGTTTTCTAATCCTAAGGATGCAAATATATCACTCGGCATAACATTTATACCTGCACCTAGGTCTATTAATGTTCTTTCTAGAATGTTATTTCCTATGGTACATGATATACCAGGGATTCCTAGATCAAATAACTTTTTAGGAATTTGTGGTAAAAATAAAGAACTACTTCGCTCAACTAAAAAGACTTTTCTTAAAACTTTTTTCTCTCTTTTCTTAGTACACTAATCCTTAAGAAATTTAGCACAAGGTGGTATTTCTGCAATAAGTCTAACAAAGAAAAGTTAACTTGTACTTTTTCAAAAATTTCTCTACTTTTTTCTTATTTTTTAGGAAATGTTTGTTGTAATCTTTCAGGATAGGATGCTAATGATTGTGATTTACAAGATTTTTTTCCTTTCATTTCATTCTTTTGATTATTTTTAGTCTCATTTTCAGATTCAGATTTTTCTTCATTGATTTCTAGGTATTCGGATATTACATTTTCATTATCATTTTGAATTTTGTTCTTACTTAGCTCCACTTTGCTTTCTTTTTGAGTTCTTGGTGGCATATCAGTTCCAAATCTTAATGTTATATATACATATTCCAGATTTTTATTACTTTCATAATGTTCTTATATTTCATTTTCATAATTCTGATCTTCAATTATTTTTAATTTTAACTTACATTCTTTAAATTCTATTGCATTGGTATTTTCTTTTGTTTGTATGTCCCACAAATTATGCAAATCTGTAACATTAAAGTTTTCATTTGTGTTTTCCTATTGCATACCATAGAGATTGAGTAAGAATTGTGTACTATTTTGATTTTTATATTGGAATTTATATGTATTCAGTTATGCACTATGTTAAGTTACAGTTAACTCAATAGACTTAGTTCATAGAGTTATGGTTAACTCAACGAACTTAGTTCGTGGACTTAAGTTAACTCCACAAACCTACCTTTCTAGTTAAATACTACTATTTACAAAGGAATTCATCCATTCATTGGGTGGTTCTACAGAATGTAAATAACATCAATTAAGTTTTTTAATATTAGTCAATTTGAGATTTGTCATTAAGCAACACTAACATTCAGATATTTCAAACAGTAACCATTAAGATTTTTAAGTATCTTGGACTAATCAATTTCAATAAAAAATAAAACTATTTTCTGAATTAAACAAACATAAAACATTTACATTACTAACAATGATAACATTAATCACGATACAAAACAAACAATACAACACTTTAATACTAAATGTAAATACAGATAATTAGTTACTTTTGGTATTTTTGTTTTGATATATTCTTGAAGATGAGCGAAAGGTGAAATGTAAAAATCTATATCGATAATAAAAACTTTTGTTACTACATGCGACGTGATTACACCACTGAAAACTTAATCACTTACAATCTTGCCTCCTCTCCCTATAGAATCGCGAATCAAGACTTGTAAGTTGATCTCTTCTTCACTATACTGGCATCAACCTAAAACCAAGGCTAGAAGCTTTACGATCTCTTGAGATATGAGTTGGTGCTTGGTGAAAATGGCTTCCCTTTCTACGACGTAATCACTTCTCACAGTAATTGTTAGTCATCGTGTTTGGCTCGAAATCGACCTGACATTTGGAAAGTATCCTCATAGACCTCTGATGGTTGGTGACTTTGGTAGTATTGTAGAACTTCAGGGAACTTCTGACGCTTCTTACAATTAGCATAGTTCTCCACCCACACATAGATAGTTTTTCTCCTCTTCTTTTATATTTCTTTCAGTAGTAACTATTTCTACTTAAATGATCGATTGGATTTCCTTCATTCATATCAACGATGGTAATTTCTTCTTCATTCCATGGGTTAATTCCTGCTTGATATGTGCAATCATGGTTTTCCTTCAAATTTCCTGTTTCTGCAATTGCTATAGTGGCATGTTAGAAAATAAATGGTCCGTGGAGTTAATGTAACTCAATGGACTTACTTCGTTGACTTATCTATAAAACACGTACAATAAAAAAATAACTTATAAGCTTATGACACTAACATAATGTGTTACCTTAGTGTATATTCAAGTGATTCAACACATATAGTTATGCTAACTTAACGAATTAAACATGTACACCTCACGTGACATAATAAAGTATTTAATTTCAACACGTGCATAAATCTAACTTAACAAGTTCAAATGTTTCGGATAGTTACCTACTATAAGTATCCGAAACTTACATGCATTTTGGATAATTAGCACCTAACCTTCCGAAAAATAACTTAAGTTAAATTTCTAGATCACGACACGTGTCCTTAGGTAGTTTTATAATAAAAAGATATTTCAGATACTTGCAAACCTAATCATTTGATGTTCAGATGCATTTCAGATAGTTAGCGGATAACTTACCAAAAATCTACTTCAATCATGCATTAAGGTCTCAACACATGTACTCTAGGAAATAATAATAAAATATTCTTTTAGCGTTTAAAACATAACTGTTCGACACATGAAATATAACTCTCTGAAATAACAAACAATTCAAATACTTAGAAATTAAAAAGCTTGTAACTCACCAATAGTGCAGAAATATACTTAATTAACGTTAATTCCTTGAAATTATGTAGATTCTTTCATTAATGCATATAATAGTGCAATTATAACATA
Organism: Cymodocea nodosa; assembly: GCA_036874045.1. Taxonomy (NCBI): domain Eukaryota; kingdom Viridiplantae; phylum Streptophyta; class Magnoliopsida; order Alismatales; family Cymodoceaceae; genus Cymodocea; species Cymodocea nodosa. The sequence goes on from CM072336.1 coordinate 22,598,998, forward strand.
ATGGCTTAATTCTCATATGATACGCTAAATATTATGCAATTAACCATCATTTAACCCTTAATATTATGCACTTTTTCATTCTAAACATGTGTTAAGACAAATTAGAGAATGTATTAGAGAAAGATATTTTTATAGACTACAAGGTGTGAAGATGACCAACATTAAAGATGGAGTTTTATGGAAGATGGAAGTCATTCAATCATAATTCAATCAGTTACGAATACCTAAATATAGAAGAAACTACTGGAATTCCACCCAATACATTAGAAGGAATAGATTATATTATAAGAATAGATAAAGGATTGAACATATATAAAATTAAACCAAGATATGCTATTTTGTTACCTGATAATTTTATTAGAAATCCTATCACTAGAGAAGAATGAAATATAGGAAGACCTAATAGGCTTGAAGTACCAACTGAAAATTGTAGGACAACACTAGCATTTTCTGATAGGAATTTGACTATTCCTAAAAAATTATTTTATTGGAGACCAACTAGAAATTAGGATGAAGGATTATGTTTAAGTGTTTACAATTTTATGAATAAATCGTGGAATGAAAATGTTATGGTATATCTAAGAGAGAAAAAGTTAATTAACAACACTCATGTGATACTTGATGGATATATATATCTAGTCACAGATATATCAATTGCATTTAGATCTAATTTATATATAGTGAGCATAGATAGTTATGATGAATTTATAAAACTATTACCTACAACTCAAGCTATAGTTGAACCACCATCCGTAGAATATGATAAAATTCAATTGGGAGTATGGTATAATGAATTTGATAATCCTACTTTATGTCTAGTAAGATGGTAGGATGAATTGATGAAATTTCAAATATGGATTATGAAAGACTTGAATGAATGAAAGTGAGAAGAGGAATACATTGAAATATATGTAGAAATAGAAACAACTACATTATCATGGACGAGACAATGATCCCTTTCTACATTTTAATTCATTAATGGTAACACTCTCATATTTAGTGTTGATAACATATTGCAAGTTTATAAATTAAGAAGAAAAACAAACTACATTAAAGTAGAATTAACAACAAAGAGAATAATGCCTAAAAGTTTTGCTTAGACTAATACGTTTATTTCATTTGTCACTACTTTTCAATCATGTTCTTAAACTATGATTTTGTATTTTTAATGTTTTGTGTATTCTACATTTATTTTAAGAAAAGAAAGAAAAACTTTAGTTTATGTTTTATTTATCTTACAAGAAAAACAAAATATCAATCCAATTTCTTGGTATTTGTAGTGAGAAACCAACTAGCTTGCCTGTGAGCCACTAAAGGCGTAGGAGTCTAGGTTCCACACAATGCACATACTAACAATATATGTTTTATTATTAGTGGTTATTTTGTTATATGTTTTACTTTTATTTGTGAATGAAATTTTTTTCAAAATCAAAAGTTGGAAGATATTAATGGAGATACAAACGAACAAAGTATGTTGATTAATTACATATCCTAAATTTATATTCATGTGCAGTTCGTGGAGTTATTCATTAATTCAACAAATTAAGTTCATTGATTTAGGTACTAAATTAACGAAATATTATATCATGCATGCTAACATATACTGTATTTTCTATAAATCTTTTACATTGAGGATAATGCAAAATGTAGGTATAGGGGAGAGGTAATTAGATTAAAATCTAAATAATATTGTTAATTGTAAGAATTAGAATTGTATTGCAAATTTCTATAGAATCTGAGAAATTTTTTATGAATTTTTACTGTAATGTTTTGAATTTTTTCTATAACTTTTCGAAATATCATGGTAACTACCTGAAATTTTTCTGAATCCTTTCGGTAGCTAAAACTATAAAAAAAAAATTTTTTGATAACTGTAACTACCTAAAGGTTATCTTTAGGATCTTACATAAGATACGATATTTTGGATTTGTATTTATGAAAAAGATCATCTTATGTTTTTACTGAATTTTATGAGTTTAACAATTTCACGATTTTAAAGGGAAATCAGAATGCTTAATGAAACTTAGAAATTTGTTTGAAATTCTAAAAAGTTAATCTATCAATTTTTAGATTGAATGAAATGCATATGATCAAGAATACATTTAATTTGAGTGATTATACTTGTAAAATGATTTATGTGTAAATCATATTAAACTTCAGTAAAAAGTATGAACTTATTGATATGGATTCATATTTTTTAGTAGATCATAGAAGTATGATTATATGAGATTTGTGCTTTATTACATCTAGATTACTGAAATACATATATATACTATGTTGAAAAGAAAAAATGAGGATAAAGAGAAAAACTTTGAGAGTTTATTGATTTGTTTGATCACAAGCCTTTTATACTTGAACATATAGGTATGTAAGGATTGTTGACCTAAAAAATGACTCTTTAAATCTGGCAACCTAAGGTCCTGATCAAATCTGGGATTGTTGATTGAAAGCTCAATACATGAGTACATTAGAAAGCTCTTGTATGATTCAAGCTTTTCAAATTAACTTTTAAAGTAAAAATATGCATATACTGTTTTGAAAAGATGAAAGTATTTTATTAAAAATACATATATCTTTTAATTGAGTGTATTCTTTGTTCTTTATGACTATTGATATTAGAATCTAGATTAGACTTTTGAAGTTGTTTATTTGAAATACACTTCATGATTCCTTTAGTTTTAATCATATCAAGTTGAGTTGTGTTTTGATTCGTATGTAGTTGAAATTTATTCTGAAAATTATATTGAAAAAATTAGGATAACAAATATTTGAAAAAAGATTGATAATATAATTACCACCTACTTTATGTAAGTATATTTTGTATGTAATTTGAGTATTTTTGAAATATATTTGCAGGTCGAGGAGAAAGAATAATGTTAAATTAGGTTACTGATTTGCAAACAATATATTTATATTAATTTAATCTTAGTATTCTAAAGATACAAGATGAAGAAATATTTTACATAAGGAATATAGATTTATGAAGAAAAGAAATAGTTATAGCACTTTAGAAATACCAATTAATTAGACCTTATTAATTTGCTAAGGGACTAGCAAAAAGTAGATACGAGGGAAGTGTTTAGAATAAAAAAATGCACAATATTAATGGTTAATTGCATTATATTTAGTTTATCATATGAGAATTAAGTCATTATATGATAATTATACGGTTACATGCCTTAATTATAGAATGTGCATAATTTCAAAGAATTAACGTTAATTAAATATCATTTCTGAAAGATTGAAAACCTGATTTCAGTGTGGTTTTATAGAAGTATATAGATGCTCATAAAGTTACTCATGTAACTTTACGAACCTTCGTAAAGTTACTAAGATTACGGAAGCTCGTAAAGTTTTAAGTTAAGTTTATGAACCCTTGTAAACTTACAAAATTAAGTTTACGGACCCTCATAAACTTACGAAGTTAAGTTTACAGAACCTCGTAAAGTTAGGAGTTATTTCACACATCAACTTTTGAATGATTAAGAATTATTTCTTTTGCATATTAAATGTTAAATGTTATAAAAGTATTTGTTTTATTAAACTATAAAGCTAAACAAGTCTATTGAGTTAAGCTTTACTCAACAAGGTAAGTTCATTGAGTCATAGTTAAGTCTACGAGGTAAATCTGTTGAGTTACACTCACTCCACAGACTAATTATTTTCTAATATGCCATTGCGAGTAGTTGCAGGAATAGGAAATTCGAAGGAAAACCACGATTGCACGTATCACACAGGATTTAAACCGTGGACATCAAAGAAGAAAACACCATCATAGAATTGAAGGAAATTCAACGGAAAACCATGATTGCATGTATCATGTAGGATTTAAACTGTGGACATCAAAGAAGAAATCACCATCGTAGCATTTATGTGTTGTATTGTTTGTTTTGTATTGTGAGTAATGTTATTATTGTCATTATTGTAAATGTTTCATGTCTATTTGATTCAAAAAATAGAAAATCATATTATTGATTACTAAGATTGGTTTGTACAAAATATGCAAAAATCTTAATGGTTACTATTTGGAATATCTAAATGTCAGTATTGATTAATGATAAACACTAGATAAACTAACATTAAAAGCTTAATTAATGTTGTTTACAATCTGTGAAACTGCCTAATAGTGGTCGAATTCTTCTGTAAAATAATAAATTTAATTAGAAGTTACTAGTTAGGCTCATAGAGTTAACTTAACTCCACGAGGTTAGTCCATTGTATTAATTGTAACTCAACAAACTAAGTCTCTTGAGTTAGCAGTAAGTCAATGAAGTGCATAATTTAAGACATATAAAACTCTAGTTGTAAAAAGTAAAATAGTATAAAGTTTTAATTCAATCTCTGTGAGATCAACCTGTATTTGCACATTTATACAATAGATACTATGCACTTATAGTTAAAATAAGTTAGATTTAGTATTTAATTTGCAGAAATTGTTTGTTACCTCTAGCAGAACTTATAAATACACATTTAAAAGTAACTGAACATCAAAATTTCTAAACATGTGTCTCAAAACAATTTAAGGAATGTATAATAAAGAGTTATTTCCATAGGTTGCAAGCTACTAAGATGACCAATATCAATGATGAATTCTTATGGAAATTATTCAATCGTAGTATAGTAAGTTATGAATGTATGAGCATAAAAGAATCTGCTAGAATTCTACCTAATGCATTAAGAAGAGTAAATTATATTATGAGAAGTGATGTAGGATTAATCATTCATAGAACTAAAGCAAGGTATGATATTCTTTTACTAGATGTTTTTATTAGAAATACTATCACTAGAGAAGAAATTTTTATAAGAAAACCTAGTACTTTTGAGGTTCCTACTGAAAATTCAAGGCAGCATTAGCATTTTCTCATTGGAATTCAACTATGCTCTATAAATTGTTTTATTGGACACCAACTAGAAATTGGAATGAAAGATTATGTCTAAACGTTTATAATTTTAAGAAGAGAAGTTGGTAGAAGAGTATTATAGCATATCTAGGAGATAGACCATTAGTTAACAAAACTCATGTAATACATGATAGTTATATATATCTGGTCCTAAATGTATTACTTGCATTTCAATCAAATCTATACATAGTGAGCATAGATAGTTATGATGAAATGATAGAAATTTTACCTATACCTTAGATTATAGCTAAACTACCATCTAATCAGTATGACAAAGTTCAACTTGGAGTACGGTATAATAAATCTAATTATCCTACTTTATGTCTAATAAGATGGTGAGAGGATCTTATGAAATTTCAAATTTGGATAGTGGAAGACCTGAATAAATGGAAATAGAGAGATTCACATGGAATTATTTGTAGAAGTAGAAGCATTAATATCATCATAGTCGAGAAGAAGAGCAATTTCTACATTTAATTTCATAAATGGCAATACTCTGATAAAATACTACAAATTTATGAGTTAAAGAAGCAAACAAATTCTATAAAGTAGAATTAAAAGCAAGAAGAATGTTGCCTAAGGGTTTTGCATGGACTAATACATTCATTCTATTTATCACTACTTTTCAGTCATGTTCTTAAACTATTTCTATAACAGTGATTTAATGTTCATGTATTTGCATTTATGAAGCAAGGAAAAATTAGTATATGTTATTTTGAGTTTACATTGTGTTTTATTTTCCTTACAAGAAAACAACTAAAGGAAAAATTGTCATCAATCTAGTTTGTTGATATTTATTCTAATAAATCAACTAGCTTGCTTGTAAGTCACCAAAGGCATAGAAGCTTAGGTTCTATATAATGCTTACATAAAAATATATGTTTTTACTTTTATTCATTATATTATTAACTTTGGTGAATGAAGGACATCTCAAGAGCAAAGTTCAAAAGACATCAATAGATTTATAATTAAACAAGGTACGCTTATTAATTACTTTTCATTTAGTAGTATTCTTCTGTAGTTCATTGAGTTATGAACTAACTCAATGAACTCAATTCCTTGACTTAAGAGTTAAGCCAACAAAATCATTTTATCATGTCTACTATCATGTAACATATATTTTGATAATTTGTTATATTGAGGACAATGTAAATTGTAGGTATAAGGGATGGTAATTAGATTAAAATCAAATTAAACCTTGTCATTTACTAAAATCTTTCGAAACTTAGCTAAAACCTTTTGAAAATTTTATATTAAAATTGCTGAAACTTTCTGACATTATTTAGTTAAAGAGAGGAAATCATTTTCCATGTATTTCACTTCAATAGAGAGGAAAAATTATTTCTAGCTATCTTTGAATAGTTTCAACCATTATGAATTTTCATCTTTATAATGAGGTTAATCAAGGTAATTAATAGAAGTAAGATCATCTCACAATACTATTGGGGTAAGGTACTAAATTTTTGTCTATCTAGGAATTATCTTCCTCATTTATTACTTTAAATGTCTTGCCTTAATAATTTTTATGTAGCATATCATGCAGCAATTTTATCAAGAAAGTTTGAAGTTATGACATCGATCTATGTTTTGAAAAGAAAAAAAAAAGAAGGGAGAAAAAAGAAGAAGAAAAGAAAAAAGGAAGAAAAGAAAACAAAAACATGAGAAAAAAAGAGAAAGGAGAAAACTCTTTTCTAAAATGCATGTGCACCATTTATGCAATTCCATTACTTTAAAGTTAAAGCAAGAAGTTTTGCAATCAATGAGGAAGCAATGATTTGTTTTGGATATGATGAGTACATTTGTTACCAAGATGAATCAACATTTTCAGAGGATGAGAATATGTACATTAAATTTTTGATTAATGTCATCATATATAAAGTACATATGGGTTGAGATTAGACAAGGATAGTGAAAAATATGTGAATAAATCTTTGTTTGAATTGATACCTATGTGAGAGTGATTAACTTCTTAAGATTGAATTTTTGTAGAAAGGTGTAGATTTAAAAAAAAGAAAGAATTAGTCCTAGCACTTAAGAGATATTGTTTACATTCTCAGAAATTGCCCAATGTATGACCATATTTCTCTCTACAAGCAGCAATATTAATAGGAGGTTACCAAAAAGGCTCATTGAGTTAAGTTGTAACTCAATGAAATTAGTTCGTTGAGTTAATTGTAACTCCACAAAGGGAGCACATTAGTGGTTTACACTCAACTCTAGCTATGAAGATTTAAAGAGTCAAAAATATCAACTATTCCTTGCGGGTTCAACCTATTCTTGTACATTAGTATAATAGACACTGTGTACTTATAGTTAATTTAACAAACAGATTTACCAGACTTTAATCTTGTTCGAGAGATTGCTTGTTTACTTATAAAAATATACACTTAAGCTAACAAGACACCACCCATTCAAGGTTTTTTCATAATACGTGTAATGGTTGATTGTCTAACTAAATGTGCCCATTTCCTTACCATGTGCCACCCATATACCATTGAAAATGTGTCAAAAAAATTCATGGATCTAAGTGGTAAAACTACATAGATTCCCTTAGTCTATTCCTTTAGATTGAGATTCAATCTTCCAAAGTAGTTTCTAGCAAGAGCTAATGTAGCAAACAAGCTCAACTTTGAACATGAGCACCACCTACTATTCTCAATTAGATGGCCAAATTGAAGTGGTAAATCAAGGACTTGAAATGTACCTATGGTGCTACTATAGTGAATGTCAAATGAATTGCTAGAATGGTTGTTATGGGTTGAATTTAGCTATAACACTTCATTCCATATGACTACTTCAATGACACCCTTTGAAGCCATCTTTGAGAGACCTTCACTTATGCTCCAACCCTTTGTTCCCTACTTGATTCTTGTATGCTTAATGTAATTTTTTTAAGTAAACAAGTAATTTTCAAATAAGATTTAAATTTAGTAAATCTGTTCATTAATTAACTGTAAGTGTACAACATCTGTTGTATAAGTGTGCAAGAATAAGTCGAATCCTCAAAGAGTGATGGAAATTAGATTCTAGGTTTATAGGTAGAGTGTAGTGTTTATTAACTAACTTACTTTCTTCGTTGAGTTACTGCTTAACTCAATGGACTACCTTCATTGAGTTATAGATGATTCAATGGATAAGTCCATGATTTTCTCTCTTAGTAGTTGCTCTACATCTGAACTCAACCAACTATTGGGTGATACCAATTAATGCAGATAACGATTATACACTCTTCATATGCTTCTTAAATAATATATAACACTGAGTAATTTTAGCATTCGAATTAATTCAAATAATAAATAGGCAAAGTACACTCTTAGAGATTTAAACTAACTGGTTTCTAAAATAAATTCATGCAATTCCATACAGACTGAAATAAAACAAACACACAATATTTAACAATTACTAACTCATAGTATTAACACAAACAATGAACATAATAACATATTTGTAAACATAAATATATATGTGTTCCTTAAGGGGGACAATAGATGAATGAAAAGTTCTCTATTAAAAGTAAAAGACTTCTGACACTACATGTGACATGATTATACCTCTAAAAACTTAATCGCTTATTGTCAAGAGCTCCTCTCCCTACTAGATTACGAACCTAGACTTTTGTAAGATGATCTCCTTTTTAGCAAATTGGCATCAACCCAAAGCTAAGACTACAAGCTTTAACCGTCTCTTGAGAGATGACTTAGTGCTTGGTGAAGAATCATTACCTTACTTTGATGCAATCACTCCTCCATTGTAGTTGTCAGTCACCTCGATTGCTCTAAATCAACCTAACTTTAGAAATTATCCTTATAAACCTCTAATGAAGGTGGATGGTGGTGGTAGGAGATGTCTCAAGGAATGTTCAATGCTTTTTGTAATGAACGTAATTATCTTCCCCCCCCCCCCCCCTTTTCTTCAATTTCATCTGAACCTTTTATATTTCTTCTTCATAATAACTACTGCCACCAAATTGATCAGTTGGATTCTCCTTCTTGTGCATTAACGACTGTATTTTTCATTCCACGATAGAGATCGTAGATGTGAATCATGCAACGTGGTTTCCCTCTGTATTTCCTATAACTGCTCATATTTGAATATTAAATAATAACTAGTCGGTAGAGTTAACATAATTCAACAGACTTACTCTGTTGAGTTAACTGCTTACTTAACAAGCTTACTTCATTGAGTTAACTACTAATTCAACGAATTGTTACTGTGCAGTGTACATGATATAAATATGTAAAATATACCAAGTTTAATAACATAAAAACACAATTTATCTTAACGACAAGTCAGGTAAATTAGCATTTTTCTAGTTTCCTTACAAATAAGTATATATCATTTAATAACGTGTAAAAAGGATTTGTTAAATCATTCGAAAATGATACTTAATTAGCGTTAATTCTTTCCAATTATGTGTGTTCTTTAATTAAGACTCATATTTATATAAATGTAATATAATGACTTAATTCTGATATGATAAGTTAATTAATATGTTATTAATTATTTATTAACAACTAATATTATGCATAATTTCATTCTAAACATTCCCAAAACTACTAAGGTTGCTATCATTGATGACCACTTGCATGCACATGAAGGACTACTAGCCCATGTTAAACTCAAGCTAGCAAGGGCTCAAGAGCAAATGAAGATGTACGCCGACAAGAAGCGCATGGATCACCAATATGAGGTGCGGGACTAGGCTTACCTATGGTTGTAGTTATATCGTCAAAATACCCTTGATGCTCAACCTTTTTGTAAATTGGCTCCTCGTTACTATGGGCCTTTTCTTGTCAAGTAAAAGGTGGGCATGATCACTTATGAGTTGGAGCTTCCACCAACCACTAGAGTTCATCTCGTGTTTCATGTTTCACTATTAAAGCTGAAAATTGGACCAGTAACAACCTCTACTAGCATTTCGTCCCAATTAATCACACATTGCGACACTTGTCACAACTACTATAGTGATGCATTGTTCGACGAAGAAATAGAGTTGAAGCAAATTAGTTGGTACGATAGGAGGAGTCGAGGCCTGACGAGGCCACTAACGAAAGTTTCCAAGAGTTGCAATAGAAGTTCCCTGAATGGGTTGACCAAGTTCATGTAATCAAAAGGGACTCAATTAGCTTCGCCAGCTGACGTTGAGGTCAACGTCATTTTGAAGGAGGGAGGAAATGATATGAACTGATCATCTATTATCATTAATGTCGTCGTTTAGTGTTTTACTAGTAATAGAGCATATTATTAGGTCCTATTATTAGGCTCAATTTTATTCTAATAAGAGTCAGTTCTTGTCTAAGGATGTAATAAGAGTCTATTGGAATGTCCGAGAAAACCTATAAATGAAGAGAAGTATCCTCTTGTTGGAGGATCAGACAATTCACCAAATTCCTTCTCTATGAACTATAGAACTCATTGCCTCAATTAGGTTCCTGTGGGAGGTTCTCCACCATCAGCGAGGCTCAAATGATTGGTTCCCCGTCTCTAGCAGAACTACGACCATAGGCCATCGGCGCACCACTTCACAACTCACTCGAACTGTGAGATGCTCTACACAACTTCGTGGTCTTTAAGAGGAGATCTAGGACCATATCAACATCCAACGTCATTATCTCCTGTCCTCGTGATTTAGGAATTGTTTCGATAGAGGAGGCTGAGCAGGCAGCTACGTCAAGGTGTAGTGACATGTGCGGAACAGTTTGCCATTCCATCTACCGACCCTCCAATTTCCTTTTTTTTGCACAAAACCCCTAACTCTTTGTAAATTATAGTTCCCACTTTTTTTTTCAAAAAATTTCTTGCTAACGGTATGATCAAATTATAAAAATGTCTCCTTGTGCATTACTAAATTACCAAAATATCTTCATGCGCATCTAAGTTATAAATTATTTCTTGACCTGAGCTTAAATTATTTAAAATATTAAAAAAATTCACCTGAGTATATTCGATGTTTGAAGTGTTCCAAATATGAACATAAATTATCTAAAATATAATAAATTACTTTCAGCTAGACAAGAGTCTAAACTACAAATAAAAATACATATTAGATGTTAAAAATATATATATATATTCTAAAGATTGTTGGTCCATTGTGACTTGCTACCTAATCGCCCGTTGCACCAAACCACTGCTTGTCGATTTTGCAATTCACTAGTTTTACCTTCCGTAGATGGTAAAATGGTTGAATGAATCTTACTATTCTAGTTCCACATAGCTGCACCAGTGCTCCTCTACGCCTACACCCCTATTGGTCCAACCCCCTATGCCAATGCCAACTAGCAACTAGAGAGTCTTCAGTCTTTTGACAATTCTATGCAAGTGCGCAACATGAGGGAATGAGGCAAGGTGATGATCCTATGAGTCCATGACCTCATCTGTCAACTTCGCTCGAGCCCAACATCACCGCCTCATAGTTGATTGTTGATGTCCATCGATTAGGTGTTCTTCGTGCTCAATGCTCCATCCCCCTTCCTAATGTGGTCATGATTGGATGACCCGATAGGTGACAATCCAACACTCTAACATAGTCATGACTCATCAGTCGCATGGCAGTCGACAATGAGTCGACGTCTCAACGACACCCCCACTATCCCAACCTCAACAACCCGAAACCATTACCTTACAAACCCTAATAATCCAATTTTGTAGTCTGCTTGCCGCTCAACCCACAATCCACTTGTGTCACTTGGGTTGTGTTAGCTAAACGGTCTCAAGTTGAGCATGATCTATTAAACTATGTCATACCAACACAACACGATTGCACCATGCATCATATCATTGATTGACATGGTCAAACCATGCTAAGTCGAGCCAACATGGTAAGTTTTGATCTATTTAACATGTATAATTGTCCTCACCCCCCCCCCCCTTCTCGCCCTCTTCTCTCTCTTTTTTCTAATGTAAAACATCTTCTTTTTTTAAATGTAAAGATACTAATAATATTTATTATTATTATTATTTTAACGTATGCCAACAAGACAATGACAACAACCGAGATCATGAGGTAACTCAAATAACTTATAATTAATGATGTCGACGACTTGTTGCACCTTGCTATATTTAAAGTTTATAACTAATGGTAGAAAGAAATTTATGAAAAGTTAGCATGAATCTCAAAGAAACTAAACATGGGAGCTCACAACGTTTCCATCTCATTTCTTTGTTTGTTCCAACACTTACCACTTAAGTCATTTATTTCTTCATTATTAAAATCTTAACTTTTACAATGAAATATTTGAAATCACTTCAAACATGCCCTTCAAGCTCATCTTGATTTGAAGCCATCCAAGAACCACAACAAACAAGGTTATTGATTTGCAAAAATATGATCAATCACGGTAGATTCCAGTTGCAGGCAATTCGTAATGACACGCACCACGTTGTCCATGGAGGGCCTGTGCTGTGATGAATGGCTAGTGCAAGCCAAAGCCGTCTCCACCATTTTCATGACGGACTCAACGTTAACATAACCGCCATCCCCACTGATCCTTTGATCCATGATCTGGTCCACCTCCTCCTCCATCCTCGTGAACCTGAGGTTGACCCACGAAGCTATGTGAATTCGATGGGTTTCCCCGACAAACACCGGAAGGCCTGTGATCAGCTCCAGCAGAACCACCCCAAAGCTGTAGACATCGCTTTTCTCCCTGAGTTCGAAGCTGATACTGTACCTGCTTGCGATGCATACATGCATATATAAAGCAACAATGAATTAATGAATAGACAGATTTCTTGTCGGAGTTCAACAACGTACGACAGAGAAATTAGTTTACTACGGAAGGAGATGGTGACGATCATGCATATACGTACTCGGGATCGAGGTATCCTTGGGTTCCAGCAACCTTGGTTATTGCGTGAGTGGCATGGCTGTCTTGGAAAATTTTTGATATCCCGAAATCCGCAATCTTGGCCTCCAAGTGCTTCGTTAGTAAGATGTTGCTGGACTTCACATCCCTATGAATTATCGGTGGCGTGCAACTTTGGTGCAGATACTCCAACCCTACCAATGCGATCAAACACGTCGTCCAGAGACGATGATATATTAATTACCAAAGAAATTAAAAGCCTTCAATTTTCATCCCTAATTAAGACATTAATTAGCTGTTATTTTAAGGTAAAAAAGAAACGAGCAACTGTATTTATTTTGTTGTTGATCAACCTTTTGCAGCATCCAAGGCTATGGATAGTCTCTCTCTCCATGTTAGTGCCTTTACACTCCCTGCGTGAAGAAGAGCATGTGACGTAAAGCCTTGTGCTCCAAATAATAAGATAATAACGTTGTATGTTAATTAGAATCCAAGTTAATAATTTTAGGGAATTAATTATTAAACATCCACATACTTTATTTACAATTTGTTGTCGGGTTCCAAATTACAATTAAAACATGCATCAACATATTTATATGTTTATTTATACTTGAGGAGATGTGTTCCTTCAGGGTTCCTCCTTCAATATATTCGAACACCACTGCTAAATTATGCACTTCATCACAGTAGCCAACGCAGGAAACCAAATTCTTATGATGGGTCCTCGTCAAAACCTCAATCTGCAACAATTACATAATTTCAAGTTCATAAAAAAAATCAGGTATTCAATTCATAAAAAATTGTACGTGCTTTTTTCTATATATATAGCGAAAGCATTCAACTTAAACGCAACCCACCAATTGGTTAATTAATTAAAAATGGAGAGTTAGAGTTTTTGCTAGGTTAATTAATGTACAAATCTCCTTCTTAATTATTTTAAATATCAGACCATACTAACATTGATGTTGTATAAGGACTTAGGACGTCTATTTCAACTTTGATATACTATGATAAAACGTAAACATTCGATTCAAAATCATTTAATTAAAAGTAAAGAAGTCAACTTCAAGATACACGAATATATATTATCAACTTCAACTTATTACCTCCGTCTGGAATTGCTTCTGGACTTCCGTTGTGAACGTAGGGAACATTTTCACGGCCACTTGTTTCTTATTGTTGTCAAGGATCGTCCCGTGGTAGACAACCCCAAATCCTCCCCTACCAAGTTCTCTCTCAAAATTTCTAGTCATGGCGACCAACTCCGCGTATGAGAATTTTCGCATGCCCTCCAGTGGTGGTGGTGGTGGTGGTGGTGGCGGCGTTGGTGTAGATGAGTCTAAAGCAAATTAAACAAGGGAATATTATCAATGAATATTTATTTAGATTCAGCATTAATTATCTTAACAAACACATGGACCTTAATTAATTCACCTTCGCGTGTTTTGTGCTTTCTTATCTTGAGCACGAAGTAAATAACGACCGCTGCGATGACAATGGCCACCAATGCCACTGTCCCAACCGAAGCTCCGATCAAAATATTTTTGTTTTTCCTTTTATGATACAAATCAGGGTTGCCTTCGATGCTAAATTTGTATATACCAAAACAATTCAGATAATATTGCCATCTTCAATCATCACTTACATAGATATATATGTAATTAGATGCCAACATTCATACCTTAGTGTTAGTGATCCGGAATTACGTCGATGCAAAAGCTTCTCAGGGATCGATCCGCTTAATCTGTTGTATGATAGATTCCTGTAGTTTGAAACACAAATTCGATAAGTAGTATAATATTGCTCCTTTCTTTTGGATTGGAGCTTCAAGCTTAATAATGTTAATTTAAAAATGTATCTATACTTACAAGAACTCAAGATGCTCAAGATTTGCAAGGATTTCTGGGATTGCACCTGTTAACTTATTGTTTGATAAATCCCTATTTAATTAATAATAATCAAGTTGTGTGCATATATAACATCCATCTATTAGTCAAAAAAAATAGATTCAACATATGTAAAGGGCTGGTGATCAAACTCACAGGTATCGAAGTCGTGCGAGCTTGCCAAAAGCATTTTCTATCTTACCTTCCAATCTACTGGAAGAGAGGTCCCTGTAGTTAAAGCATATCATGTTTCTTAGCTATCAAACGCATTAATAATAAATATTCTACGCCACTGTTGACATCAAAATTTTTGAAAAAAAAAGGTTATATATAACAAAAAAAAGGGCGTTTTGGTAAAAAGAAAAGACGAAAGGGCAAAAATCCACTGACGCCGCGACCGTTATTACGAAACCAGTCGCGAAACCAGCCCTCAAACGTATTCTTCATCACGTTAAGGGAACTATCTCCCTTCGGCTTTTCCTTCATTCCTCTATCTTCGCTCTTTCGGCCTTCTTCGATGCAAATTGGGCTACGGAGCTCATTGCAATTTTCTGGAGACTAATCTCGTTTATTGGTGTGCTGCCAAAGAACCTACTGTCAATCGTTCTAGCGCGGCGGCTGAATATCACACGTTAGCAGCCACCGCCGCCAAGGTCCGATGGTTGTGCTTTCTCTCACCGTGAACTGGGGATATCTTTATTCTTTCCATCATGCTTGTTATCGGATAGTCATTCAGCTCTCGCAATTGCATACAATCCAATTGTCAATGACTCGCACCCAACACAAAGATCTTCACTTTGTGTGAGAGCTACTCTTCTGTCGGACTATTTATCCTTACTTCTCACTTTCTCTTTCCAATTGGTTGACATTATGACTAAAGATACAAATAAATGTTAAGATGATATGCTCATGGTCAAAATTACTACAAAAGCCCCTTTCCACATATGTAGTAAAATTATCAAAATACTCTTATACATTAAAGTCAATATTCAGAAATGGAAATACATATGCATAACAGATTTTTGATAGTTATCCTTAGTTTCTTTATAAAATTGTATTATACAACTAAATCTTATATTATCATTTTCCAAACAATGAAATTTTACAATTTTGATGTTTTAATATTTTGTGCATGTTTTTAATATATAGATATAATATATACTGAGATGTCTTTTTAAAAAAATGTATAAAGTATAGAATTACAGAATAATTCTTAAAAACCCCAAAATATATAATAACAAATATATTTAAACATGGAAAACGCACTATAAACAGCTACCCACAAGTATCGACCATTCAGACCCAATAAATTCAACAGCAAATGTTTCGACCAACGTACGCAAATATTTCATAAAGATTGAATTGAAGAAGCGGTTGGCTTACAGTTTGATGACACGGGGATTTCTGCTGGAGTTTACAAAGCTACAGTTCATTCCCTCCCATGATAGATCACTCGGAAGGCATGGATCACCTTGCCAGTTCCTCTGCAACTTGTATAGCTTCTTTAGTTCGAACATGGCATTCGCTGGTGAATTTTCATTCAAGCATAAGTCAGATTACGAAACTTATATAGCCACTTGTTTGTTATTGGAATGGAAAGGTGGGAAGTACGTAATTTATGTAGTCATTATGACCATACTTACCATCGGTTGTATCGGTTTCAGGTTGCATGTCTATAACGATGAACACCTCTACAGCATTAATGATCGGAGGGTGTGTGGATGTTCCCCAACGATAGAAACGCAAAAATAATCCACTTGTAGTTGTGGGTGTATGTTTGACAAAGGTGGTAGTGTTGAGATATCGAGGTGTGAATTTATCTGTCCAATCTCCAGACTTTGCCCATGAGATCTCGAACACTCTTTTCTCATAATATCCAAGATTTTCGATCTCAGCCACATGCAAGGCAGCATAATACCTTGAAGATTGGTATTGCACACTTTGTTTAGTTGCGTTCCAATCTTTGAACATTTGGATCCGATATGTGATGCTTGGTAGAGAAATCGCAGTCTGCATTACTTTTAATGGTGGCTTGAAACCCTTGCCAGGTGTATCAACATGACGTGTGGTGGTCACAGTGTTGAAATCAAATGTTTGTCCCTTCCATAAGCGATCATAATCATCGTTTGGGTACCTTAAGTGATACGCAAAGGTAAATATAATTAAGTAATGGATATCTATCTACTTTGGTATTAATCTCTTGTTATACTTGATGATATATATATATATATATTGATAATGAAGGTGTATCAATCTCGCTCCATACCTGAGTTCATGTTTTGTGAAGCTGAGCCTATCCAATGTAACTAGATAATGGTTAGATGAATTTAGTCCAGGATATAATTCATCAGGAAGAGGTCGTAACTCTAAAACAGATATGAATGGTGCCCCCTTGCCCTTATAGATCAAACAAATAGAAATTGTGTCTGAGGTGGCAATCACCATGGCTTCGTAGTGATTGTAAGAACTTTCACTATTTAGCAAAACACTTGTCCAAAAGTTGATGCCCATGTAGAGATCAAAGGTTGGGGGTTGATTCATCCCGTCGTAGTTCCCATACAGAAAAGAAGCACGTACAAGATACTTACGTCCCTGTTTGATGGGTTTAACCCTATAGCAGTTCCTTCTCCCTCTGCGGAAGCTTCTCAAGTCAAACAACTCCTGTGGGTATCCTTTCGGGTGGTGAACCTTAGAAGAGACCTTGTGGAGCTCACCAGAATCAATGAAGTCATGATCTGAAACATACCATAACCCAGTGTTTGGGTTTCTAGACTTGTGATATCTAGACTTTCCACAATCAATGTTTATGAAATCTGCAAGATCGAGTATTAATTTGGAGATGCATTAGTAAACACAACCCAGAATCGAATTTATCGAGAGAAATCGATGTTAGAATAGAGGACAAGGTTGATATCCATGTCACATACCAGAAGTCGATTGCCCACAAACAAAGTCAACCAATGCAAGAAGCATAATAGCCATCATAACACATCTTCGTCCATGGCCATCCATTGATCCCCTTCTCTCAGAACTTGGACCATCGACATAATTATTTTTAGCCTGTGGTTATATATTGTGATCATTGACCTCCTTAATTCAATAATAACCTTCCCCAATAGGAGATCAATGTGCAAGCAAACGTGGCTTGGCTTCTCGACATTTGGAAGTGGTTAATCATTCAAATAGTATCGTGGCTTGGCTGGATCGATACCAATGGTGATTTGTGACTTATGGGACGTAAAAAGAACAATATAAGGAGTGGAGGGGAAAATGTTTATCGTGGAAAGGTAAAACATTACAATGTCTTTGGAAGTAGTCATAAATACTCTTAAACACTTGAAATTTGCTTGTTTTACTTGATTGTTGTAATAGTCAGCCTACTTGTGCTGTACAAAATTGAAGTACATTAAAGCACAAAATTATAAAAAGTGTATACCATCAATGCATGGCCCATAATTTCTATAATATGATTAGAATTTGATCAACAATTATTTTGTTGATATAATAAAATTTGTAGGACATAAAGCAACTTCAAAATTGAAAAAGTTGATTGATAAAAGATTGTTTCATGATTTTCTTTGTAACCTTAGAAACTATGAAAATTGATGAAAGTTGGTCATTTATTTATAAAATTTAAAATACTTGGAAGAAATCAGAAACCATTAGTTACTTGAAATAAAAAAAATAATGTGAGGAAGATGGACACCATCAAAGTGTTATTTCTCAATATTTTTCTTACCTCTAGAAATCATAAAAAGGTAAATGTTGTTGAAGTTATTTTTCTTTCAGTACTTAACCATGGTAGAAGAATGTTATAGTATAAAAAAAAAAAAGATGAACATCATGTTAACATTTAAGTAATAACGATCACCTAACATTTATAAAATGTTAGGTGACATTCAGCACAAACCAACGAAATCTATAAAAAAAGGAAAATGTTTAAAAATGGGAGAAAGAAAAAAAATGAAGGTGTAAATCCGTAAATTATAAAATTTTTGGTAAGTAATAATATATATATCTGTTCAAACTTCGGTTGAACCAAAAAGTTCAATCGAAGGGCTTATTCTACAAAAATATATGCAGCATATAAATAATAATTTCGACTTGATCAAAGGACCCTTGATTAAAACATAAATGAATAACAAGTAAAGAAATGAATGAATAAAATAATGATGATTTGGTCAAACAGGAATATTTTTTTGGTTGAATCTAAATGATTTGACCAAAGCTTAAATATATATATATATATATATATATATATAATCAGGTGCCCTAATCGAAATGTCACTCAACATTTATAAATGTTGGGTTAATGTCATCTAACTTTGCAAATTTCGAGTGACATTTAAATACATTCATGTTAAAATAATAATATATATCGAATAAGTTTCAGTCACATGAAAAATCAAGTTTCTCATGTGTGCACCAATCAAACGAAGGGATATAACGAGTCCATTACTATGTTTTATATCTTTTCGGCTATTTGCATATACATGTATATGGTTGTAAGCACTCAGAAAACACCTCTTTAGAAAATTTTGTTGTTTATTCTAATTTTCTATAAAACTGTTTGTTGGTCATAATAGAGATTAATAAAATATGGTCATGGTTTATAATATTTTCTGTTGTAATTATCCAAAAATGATTTATTAAATTTATTTTTAACATACTATTTTGTCTTGCTCACTAGCATGTTTTACATTATTTATTTTAATCATATTACTGTTTCTTTTATAATTTACACATTTAAGTAGAATTTGTGCAATTGTAATTAGAAAAAATTTAAATTCCCTAACTACTGTCGACGAAAAAATCCTCGCTCCACCCCCACACTCCCTACCGCAGCTCGTCATCGGTTGCGCATCACA
Source organism: Cymodocea nodosa (assembly GCA_036874045.1). Taxonomy (NCBI): domain Eukaryota; kingdom Viridiplantae; phylum Streptophyta; class Magnoliopsida; order Alismatales; family Cymodoceaceae; genus Cymodocea; species Cymodocea nodosa. The sequence goes on from CM072336.1 coordinate 22,618,458, forward strand.
GACGTCCATCGCCAGCATCTGCCTCTCGTCCCAACTGGTTCTCTCAGTCGCGCATCACGGACGTCTGTCGCCGCTGGTTCTCGTTGATTCTTCCTTTCTCGCCGCTCGTCGCTCTCTACCACAGCTTCGTCGGTCGCACATCACGGACGTCCGTCACCGTTGATTCTTCCTTTCTCGCCGCTGTTGGGTTCATGACTTTGCGTCATCGTTCGTAAGTCTGCACTGCTGTTTGGGTCTCACCGCCGTTGTTCGTGACCCCTCCATCCATTCGTCGGGTTTGATCCTTTATCATCGCCTCTTTTCTATGGTTGCAATATGGAACTGACGGTCTCTATTTTGAGTTTCCTGGTTGTTAATGTAGATTTTCGAGTTGGAAAGCTTACTATTTTGTTTTAGAATAGCTTTTGTAGTAGATTAGTGAAGGGTTTAGGTACTCTGTTGGGTTAGATTAAATCGCAAATTTGGTTGAACTAGTTTATCATGCAGAGTTCATGTAATTGTGTTTCTATTTTTATTCTAGATTGCATTAGATCTGAGTTTTAATTGGGTTTTAGTAGCAGATTAGGTTTATAAAATCAGTTTCAAGATTCAAAAAATCGACAGACCTTCCAAGAATGTATGCTAAAAGTCTTTTTTTCAAATTCAACTCTACAGTTGTGATGTGCATGAGGAAGTCCATCTTTTCAACACTATATTTCATATAAACTTACCATCACAAATGCAGAACGCTAAGAAACTATTATCGATTGGATATAATTACATGAAACCATTTTTAAAAAATGCATGCCTCGATGTCATTCTAGAATCTTCATAGTTTTTGATAAACAATGACATGCAAGTGATGAACGTTGTGAAAATTTTTCCAATACATGGGATACTTACCACGTACACTATGCACATATGAACATCTTTTTTTGTGCTAAGTGAATTTCTAGTGAAATTGGTAACTATCAAACGACCTTATAAAATCATCATTTTGATATTTTTCATGAAATTACACTTCCTAATCTTTCTATGGATGCCCATTTTATGAAATTTGATGATGTGAAGTATAAGTTACGATTTTTTTAAGTCAGAAGCTACTCTCAGTTTTTAATCACAAGTGTTTTGCATTTGTTTCTTGTAAGAATTTCTATTGCAGTTTTATGCATTTAATCTAAGTTTGCATAATTTTCCTAGTGGGAACTGTTCATGGCCTTTCCAATTTATTTGTAATTTTTGAAGCTCTAGATTTTAAGTTACAAATTTGGAAAAGAGCACTCACTAATTACATGATGCAACTAAAATAATTATAGATTCATTAGGAAATGAAGAGTGTCGATAAGTAGAAAGGTGGCAGAAGAAGTTATTTCAGTTGGAGTATTTAGGTGAATAAAATGATATCGAACAAAGCTATCAAAGAGGAAAATAGTAAAATTCCTAATAAGAAGATATGAACAAAAACATGGAAGAAAATGATACAGAAGTACAATGAAGATACAGAAAGTAACATGCAAAGAAAAAAGATTGATAATCAAATAAAAATGAAGAAACAAATGTATAAGATTTATAGTAAAATTAGTACCTAAAGTAGATAAAACTGAAACTATGTTCATGAGCATATTAATATCACAAAAGAAGTTTAGGACTTACACGATGGGAGGTGGCTAACACTCTCCGCTTCCTTATAAAATCGACCGAACGTTGATCGGTTAAAAAAAGAAAAGAGAAGAGAAGAGAGGAAGCAACAGAGGAAAAGGAAAAGTAGTAGAAGAACAAAGGAGCTTTTTTACTGTGCCTACCGATCGAGAGATCGTCGATGCTGTAAAAATTTTTTACCTGAAGAGGAGGGTTCTTTTAGATGCGCAGAGTCCGGTAGAGGTGGTGGTGTCTTAAAACCCAAAAAAAAATGTTGACAAAGACGAAGGCCGTGCGGCGTTAGTAAAAAAAAAAAAAGATGCCTAATGACTCAAGGCGACGGCAGCGGTGACCCAAGAAAAAAAAATTTCCAATAGTCGTAGTAGACATCTGACGGCACAACAACTCTAAATCAAAAAAAAAAAGATGACGAGCGAATAAAAGAATATCTAGTGGAGGCATGCAGTGACAAATAAAAGAATTTGATGCCGAGTAGCTCTAGGTGACGGTGGAACCCAAACAAAAACAGAAGGAAGCCAGCCAGCAAGCACAGGCGACCGCGAATTAAACAAAAACAAAAGGAAGCTGGTAGGCGTAGATCGTCGCAAATCGAACGAATAAAAAAAAAAAAAAAAAAAAAAAAGGGGGGGAAGTCGATGGTTGTTTGATGTCTGACCGGTATGACAATTATAAATAAAGGTGAAAATTAAAAATTTTAAAAAATGTAAAAATTTATACGAATTTCAAGATATATATATGCGATAAGTATATTATAAAAATTTAATTTTAAAAAATTTATAACTACAAACTTACGATGTCTATCATAGATAACATATAAGTATGTATGGGTTGTTCTATAAAGAATTTATTTAAATTAAAACTTAAAATCTTATAAAATTAAATGTTTCTAAGTTTTTAAGATTTTCTAAGAGAAATTTAAAAAAATATGAAGCAAAACTTAATGTTATCTAAATATGCATTCTAATGATTTTAGTAGTTTAACGTATCTTTATCAAGTAAAAATCATCAATAGAAGTGAAGTGAAGGAAATTTAAATCATTCGAGATCAAATTACAATTGAGAGATCAAATAAAACAAAAGAATCACTAGAATTGTTCTACCTAAAAATCACTAAAATTAAGGTTAACTCTATGTTATTTTCCTTCTATCTTACTAGATAATTAATTCACTAAAAATACAAAGATGGAAGGGTCATTAGGGTGCAAAATAACAAAAGTAATTTTAGGGCAAAACTCCTCCTAAGGTGCTATCAACAATTATCTAATCAAGAGATAGGTAATTAATGAATTGTGCACTTCTAAAAGAAATATCATATCTCCTTAAATTTTTTGTGAAATCTAACGAAATCATAATCTTAGAAAGATAAGTCAATAATCTAACTCTTGCCTTTTACAAAACTAGATTTCATTAAGTATAACTCATGAAACACATTATTCTTTAAAACATAAAATCCAATGTCTAGAACAAAAAACAAGGCAATTGCATCTTTAATTTCAAATTTCAAAAACTCTAATTAAATCATTCCAAAAAATTTCAAAAATACTAGAAAATGAATCTACAATAAAAATCATTCAAAATCACATCAAGAAACTCTCAAAAACTCCACTAAAACTCGACTTTCAAAGAATTTTAGTTTCACTCAAATAATTCAATAAACTTAATCTGTTGAGTTACCAAGTAACTCAACAAACCTAATTTAACTCAACAGACCAATTGATTTGGGAAGATTGTTGCAAAAGTAAGAATTGGCGGTGATTATTTTTGATCAAAGCTTTCTGTTATTGAATTAAACTGGTTGCCTTAGTGGTAGTTGAATTGATTTGCATGTTTTGTTTTAACAAATGAATCTTGTTCAGAATCTCTTTTTCTTCTATAAAGATGTTCCCCACAATCTTTTTATTCCAATCTTTTAAATTACCTTTAATGTATAGAGTTGGTCATCAACTCTTGAGAGGTCTCTCAAATAACAAATAAAATTTGATACAAAATCAACATTTATGACATTGAGTAAAAAACTCATGGTAACATAAAGTTATTTTAATTCTATACAAATAATTTTTAACTTTTAATAACTATAAGATATGAATTTGTACTTTTTAATAGATTCGTTTGAACTATACAAAATACAAAGGAAAGACTTACCCAATATTTGATCTAACTTCAAATGTTATTCAAATGAAATCTTGCAACAAGATTATATAGGATCCATACAAAAGATTTTCAAGTAGCCGTTAACTTGAATGATGACATGAACAACATACATAACACAATCTTGGTTCCACCTCCTTTTGATTTTGAGTTTGAAACTCAAGCGCATTCTACATCCATAAATAATGTAGACTTATGTAAAAAAGGAAAATACACATGTACACATGTTGAGTCACGATAACTTATGACAACTATAATGAGGTATATCATTTGTATATTATTTCAAAGAGGATAGAGAAGATAATTTGAATCGAATGATTTTCATTTAGCATATGACAAAGTACAAAAGCATATGATTTTAGTGCAAGAGAAGAAGATGACTTATTTATAGAAAAAAGAACATAAAGAGAATGATGTGACGACAATTTTGCTTTCACTTTTAGAGCTATGTAATTATTGGATATTGAATCCAAGAAAGACCAATTTATTTACCTACCAAATGATATGAGAACTTTATGAATGAAGTTCAACTTGAAATGATGTAATGACATATGTTATATTTCTTTCATTAGGTGTTTGTCAATGAACTTTGCTATTTTAGTTTGTGTTTTCTATGTTGTAATGAACAACTTTTATTTGTTACGTTTCTCTCATTAAGATGGTTGTATTATAGACAAAGTTATTTTTGATAGTCATTCCAAATAATGTTGTATGTGTTATGTTTTGTTCCATATGTATTATGTATTCTGTGCAAATTATTTTATGTGTTATGTCTAATATGTTATGTTCATTATGTATGTTATCCTCTTCCTTGATGATATGCTCAGATTCTCTACATACGTAAATTTATAGAAATGCATAAACAAAAAGTTATGAAGTTTTCTATGATAAAAATTGACAATAATAAGGAAGGAAAAAGAAGAAGGTGATAATGGTAACATGATAATTAAGAATATATGCAAGTATATAAAGATAGGTAGATATAGTTAATATTATTAGCAATGGTACTAAGAATAAAATAAAGAAATAATAGATAAATTTTATGAAAATATCATGACTTTTATTTGAATACGTGAACTTTGTTCAAGCATGTGTACTTATCCTTTTAATTTATCACAATTGAATGTAATGTTAGTGATATCATATTAATGACATATGAATGTCTTATGATATTATTATATAACATTTTAAATAATTAGTTACATTAATTAAATACATTATTACTAAAAAGTTGAATTAATTAATGACAACTATATTACATTATTAACATACACAAACACTTAAATTTTTATTTTTATTTAATTTTTAATGTATTAAAATATTTGATTTTAATTTTTAAATATATACAAATATCTGAATTTCAAATTCTATTCAATTTCATTTTCAGTTAAAACTTTACCTCTATCATATTTAATTTAATTTTAAGTGTACAAATAGATCCAATATCACAATAGGACATATCGATAAACACCCATGAAAAATTCTATCAATGTCGCTAAGAAAAATATTTAGGTGTTTTAACGGAGGCATGTTCAATGTCTCGTCCTTTTCTCTATCTTAATTTTTAACTTTGAGTTTATTTTTTAAAACATTCACATTATTAGATTTAAGATAATATATTAAATTTAATTTTAATATACTATTTTATAATATCATATGTGTGATTTACGATAAAGATAATGACATAAGTAAAAATAACAAAATGAGACATATATATGTAATTTACATAATAAAAGTGTAATAAAAATGAATTTATTATATTATTTTTAAATAATTATTTTAAAAAATTGTAAACATTGTATGGGACCTATCCAGTGTAGATAACGATCTGTCAATGCACGCCGTCGAATGGGCAGACGTGGTAGAAGACGGCGCGCCACCCTATCCGTCGGGCACACGTCCCCGCCACATCTCTTGCACCCAAAAAAAACACACCAGTACCGCCACGCTGGCACCGTCGGCGTTCCCGTTCGGCGACAACTGTGGATCGATGCAGGCGAATGCTCGGTGACGACGTTAGAGCCCCGCAGCACATATGCCAGTGCCTTGGGAAGGTCCTGGTAGTGCGCAGGGGCACGACATTTGCGATCTCCGGCCAGAGGCAGACGACCGGCGAGGGATTCGTGCGAGGTGTGCTTGGCCTCGCCGCAGAACTATCGGGTTTGGGCGTTGCTAGGGGTGATGTCGTCGCCATAGCCTCCCTCAACAGGTTGAGGTGGTTCCGATTAATTAATTTGTTGGCCTTTCCGTCGATGCACTTGTTTCTGACTGTGTTCTCGTGTTCGTCAATCAACTGTGGTGAATGTAGTGAATGGTACGTGGAATGGCTCCTTGCAGTCGCTTTTGTGGGAGGGATTGCTGCTCCTCTCAACCACCGCTGGGTAAGAGAAGTCATTCTCTTTCCTAACTTCTAAAGGAATCTCTTTTACGGACTTCACTTCTCTCTTGGGTCTGTGTAATGTCTAAAAATTTCAATTAGAAAGAAAATCAGTGTAAGAACAAATTTCCAGGGATCTGTTGTGGGTTGAGAATTTTCATTTACCTAGTGGTTTGGAATCAGAAGAGGCCCCAAAGTTCACGGAAAAAGAAAGATCGGAAAAGCAATTGAATCGTTTGATCTTTTGTCCTTCACAGAGCTTTGAGGAGGCAAAAGCGGCCGTGGAGGTTGTGAAGCCTGTGCTGTTGGTGGTGGATAAGAGTTGCGCCCCGTGGGCCAGAAGCCTACAAGATGTGTCATCCATAAAACACTACCTTCTGATTGGAGAAGACTCCCCCATCACCTTCATCTCTGCTTCCAGCTCTACTGAAGGTGTATGCTTATTCTTTCCCTTACTTGACTGATTTTTTATATTTTTTATGGACTTTTGCTCTTACATTTTCCTCTCACTCGATAGTCTCATATTTTGTTTATTTTCTTTTTTGTTTACCTGTTAGTCATGACAAATGAATTGTTGATTGACCTGCCAGGTGGTCAGGTTATGATGTTGTGAAGGTGTGTTGACGTGTTGAAGTTACTAGTCCGATATTTGTTGGTCTGGTCGTTACAAATGTTGGGACATTCTAATAAAAAGGCAATCAAATTAATTGATGTTGAGTACCATCCCTGTCATCAAAACCATACCAGCTCCGGCTTACAAAACTCCTATGATAACAAAAATCCATCACGCACACACAACAACTTGTTGTCAGTGCTTAGCAAGGCCGACAGAGCAAGTCAATCACCTCCTGAGTGGAAGGATCATTCTGAGGAAGCTAGTTTGGGTAGATTACCATGCGTTTATGGATAAATTTTTGGGGTTTAACTTTGATGACAAGTTTTGAATTAGTAGGGGGAGTTGATAGGTTCATTGTTTGTTTGTTAGTTCTGTTAGTCATGAGTTGTCAAGTATCTAGTGTAGGTGTCCAATGCTCATTGAAAGCTGTACAAATGGGCAGCTTAAGTTGGAATATGTGTTACTTGACTCGACTTGACCATTTTTGGAGTGACCAAATTCATTTCATTAACTTGCTTGATAAATAAGTGGTTGACCATTAACCTACCAAACAAAAGCTAGTTTGATTAATGGTAAACCATTTTGTCACCCATGATAAAATCAATTGCTAAACAATTAAATTACATGGATCAATTAAATCCAACTTCTATCTTTCTCATTTTTACCCGTCTACTTGAAACATATTTAAAGAAAAAATTATAATATTATTATCAAAGAAAAATATAAAAAAATAAAATAAATAAATAACATAAAATATTTTCTATTTTTATTTGGATCAATTAATTAGGTCAAGATGGTTAATAGAAACATTGTTCAAGTACTTTCCATTAACCAACCTATCATTTTAATGCTAAATGGTTAACCAAGAAAATTACAAGTTGAGTTGGTCATTAGATGATCCTATTTGAGTTGGGTAGCAATTAATATGTTCACCTCCAGCTGATTGATCGATTTGTTACAATTATTGGATCATTATTTGCTACAAGAAGGCAAATGGAAGAATGTCAGGAGGTTACTGGCTCATAGTGATGACCTCTGCTGAAGCTCCAAGGTAAATGTCATCTTCATTCACCCAGTTGTTGCCCTTGTGTTTACCAAGGTGTCAATGTTAGTCATGTTGGTTGGGCGACTGCTGGCAATGGATTTGAGGAAGGTTATCGATTATCAAACAAAAACAAACTGCATGTACTCTAGATTTGAGTTTTGAAAAAAAAAAATCTCAGTGTCTTTCAATCTCATCAAACTTGTTTCTCCATGATCCAGGGGCAAATGATTGTAGGAACAAAATAACAACAAGAGGGCCTACATTGTCTGATTATTCCTGGGCTCCAAATGATGTTGCCCTTATATGCTTCACATCAGGTAATTTCATGCGGTTTCCTGACTTTTTTCAATCTTTGAGTCTGTTGTATGTTTTTAGAGTGGATAGTCTTTGTATGCAACTACATTGCTATTAAATTTCTATTTCACTTTACTTCAATAATGCATTGTACACAGGAACTACTGGAAGACCAAAAGGTGTTGCCCTAAGCCACTCATCGCTGATTGTCCAAGCTGTTGCAAAAAATATTATTGTTGGTTATGGCGCTGGGGATGTATGTTTTTCGTTGCTAGTCATTTTTTTCTCAAACTATATAGATGATATAACAGTATCTATAAATGTTTTGTTTTATCTAAATTTTGATGAAATTGATTAATATTTCTAATGTGTACAAATATATGCCTAGCCTACTTCGATGCAGGTGATCTATGGAATCACATTGTTGATATTTTTTGTTTGCAGGTGTACCTTCACACGGCACCTTTATGCCATATTGGGGGGATATCATCTTGCATTGCAGTTCTGTTTGCAGGTGGTCAACATGTATTTATACCAAAATTTGATGCAAAATCAGCTGCTTGTGCTATATTGCATCATTGTGTGACTTCTTTTATTACTGTTCCTGCAATAATGGCTGATATGATTTCAAGTATAAGGTAATCTTTCTCCTCTTCAAACTATTTTCACCTGCCTGTTGATGCTAATGCTTGATTTTGCCTCTCTTTTAGAGTTATATATTCCCATATAACTATAAAAGAGTCTGCTTCTAGTTTCATTGACTTTTATATGCTTGAACTCTCAGATTTATAAGCAAGAATATCATATAAAAAGATCTATACCAGAAATTCACACTCAATAAAAAGGAAAAATTTATGCATGAAACTTCTAATGTGGTATCTCAAAAAGATACGATTCTATGTGTTTTTTCCAGAAATAATATTTGATTTTGTGATCTTCAAATAACAATGGAACAACTTCACCATTTCGTCATGGTGCATCCGTTAGAAATTCACATGATAAATTCTATAAATGCAAAGATTTTTTATTCAATTTCTCCTGACTAGGTGGTCTTTGATTACTCATCACCAGGAAGCAAACTAGAAATTGTGGGGCTGAGTCAGTGAAGAAGGTTCTGAATGGAGGTGGCAGTCTCGCAGCAGAACTTGTTAGTGGTGCAATTGACATTTTCCCTCATGCTAAACTTATTTCCGCTTATGGTATGCTTTTGAAGCTTAACTTATATTTGTTATGATTTTACCTCTCTTTTAGAGTTACATGGGAATATTTACAAGTATTGGTAGTTCAGGTAGTTTTATCAATTACAATTTTTACACTAATTTGAGTCACAAACTTCTTTTGTTATACTACCTTCTCTTTGTACTTAGATTTAAGAAATTCTTTATCGTAGTTAACATCTACATTAATTTCCTACTTTGACAAGCCTTATCACTTTATAGGCACGCCAATGATTTCTTACTTAACATACAAATATTCCAATTTCCAAGTATTGTCCAGGGGAATTTGAATATTAATAAATTAGTTATGAAGAATGCATAATCAACTTTTATTCAAGCTGTGAAATTGTTATTGATTCTATTTTAATAGCATTAAAAACATTATTAAACCACATAGTAGAATTAAGGCAGAGAATATTCTTGTACTGGAAAAACTATTGAATGCCCTAGTTACTCGTTTATTTTGAGTGAATTTCATAGATTTTTTTTTTTACATTTTCTTTTGTTTCTAATTAGCAACATCTTGTTCTACATTGGATACATACAGGACTGACTGAGGCATGCTCATCCCTAACATTCTTTGTGCTTCACGACCCAATATTGAAAATTTTTGGTAATTCTCATAGAAATAACTATGATGGTGTCTCTGATGGAGTCAGGCATCTTGGGGGTTCCTGTGTCGGAAGACCCCCTTCTCACGTTGAGCTACAAATTCAGAGTAATGGCAGAGATGATAGCATGCCTAATGTTGGGACTATATTAACTAAAGGTGCACATGTAATGGTCGGGTATTGGGATCATACTGCTGCCATTAATACTATTGTTGGTCCAGATAATTGGCTTGACACAGGAGACCTTGGCTGGATCGATACCAATGGTGATTTGTGGCTTATGGGACGTAAAAAGGACAATATAAGGAGTGGAGGGGAAAATGTTTATCCTGGAGAGGTAAAACATTACAATCTCTTTGGAAGTAGTCATAAATACTCATAAAGACTTGAAATTTGCTTGTTTTACTTGATTGTTGTAATAGTCAGCCTACTTGTGCTGTACAAAATTAAAATACATTAAAGCACAAAATTATTAAAAGTGTATACAATCAATGCATAGCTCACAATTTCTATAATATGATTTAGAATTTGACCAACAATTATTTTGTTGATATAATAAAATTTGTAGGACATAAAACAACTTCAAAATTGAAAAAGTTGATTGATAAAAATTGTTTCACAATTTGCTTTGTAACCTTAGAAACTATCAAAATTGATGAAAGTTGGCCTTTTATTTATAAAATTTAAAATACTTGGAAGAAATCAGAAATCATTGGCTTCTTTGTGCCTTTCTAACACATTTTTTATCTACAGTGATTTTTGTCTTTCCATAGCTAATCTTTTAATTACTTTCAAATATTGTGGTGATTGATTCAGTTCTAGTTTGTTATTTTTTTTAAAAATATAATAATGGGTAAAATCATGGAGTTAGGATAGAATTAACCATCAACACATGAAATGCTATATAGTATTTCTAGAAATACCAAAATTCCATGAATTTCAGTGGTATTTTGAAATGTTGTTTGCTGGATAAAAGTACTGCACAAGATCCAAATTTAAAACCTCCATAGAATAAAAAAATTTATTCAATGGGAAAATAATAAACTAGGAAATACAAATAGTAATGAAATCCCTTGTGTTCTTGACATAGTCATCTTCAAATATTGCCCCAAAATGGTACACATGAATAAATGGCTTTTTCCAAAGGGCATCTCACCTTATTTTTAGAAAAAGGAATTAATGTTATTTGACTATTCATTTATAATTTTAGTCCATAGGATGGTTCATGTCTAGAAAATTTTCTTATTCTAGGATTATTTTTGAAAATAGAAAACATCCCCATATTTCAAAAACCAGATTGGAGCATTATATATATTTTGATCAAAGGCCTGGTTGACTAGAATTGTAATATAATAGTGTAATACAACATGACAAATCCAAATTATAGTGCTTGTTAATCAATTATAAATTAATTATAAATTTACATAAAGAATCAATTTTACTATTTAACTTATATTTAGTTAATTGAGTGATGTCTCAAAGGACTTAATTTCCTAAAATTGAATCTTAAAGTTTATAATCATAAATATCTAAATATTGTAATATAATTCAATCGCATTACATTATATTACATATGGATTATGGACAACGGTCATGTTTGAAGCGTACAATGATGCACACTCTACATGAATAAGTAATATTATATACAATTAAATGAGATATTACATTTTTTTGACTAGCTTGTTTAAATGGCTTAGGTGGAAGCTGTGCTCTGTCAGCATCCTGGGGTTTCATTTGCTCTTGTTTTTGGTATTCCTGATCTTCGTTTGTCAGAAATGGTGGTTGCATGTGTCTGCCTAAAGGAGAATTGGGAATGGATTAATCAAAACAATGTTTGTTCATCAGAATTCAGAAAGTTATCAGGAGTGATGCTCCAAAATCATTGCAAAGCAAAAAATTTAACAAGGTAATTTTAATACGAAATATTCTGTGATATTTCTAGATATTTACCATAGATGTGAAAAACATGATGATGAAAAGTCAAATGAAATTTTTATTAGAAGTGGTTTTATGTTTTTATTATCTAGCATTATCAATTAGGAAGAAGAAGCAAAGTAGGTTACAAGACCAAACTACATTAGTCTATCAATTTTTTTTACAGTTGTAATTCTTAAGAAATCAACATTTTATATTATCTTTTAAGGTTTTTTGTTAATGTCTTTTGTATGACGTAGCTTTTGTATGTATCTTTAAACTTTAATTTCTTTCCAAATTATCTATAGCAAGGTTTATTTTGTAGGGAATTTAACTTTTATTTTGTAGGGTTTTAATTTATGTGCAGATTTGTATTTCTTTTTCAGAATTTGGCATCCAACGCTTGACCATTGTAAAACTTCATGCGTAAAGAAATTAAACATTGTTCTTTGAACACCTATTCTGCAAAAATATTTAAAATACTATAAAATATTAAATATAAATTGTAATGCAAGTGTTTTTTGAGGTTCTCAGTGCAAAGTGCAAACACAACACTGATTAGATGTAATTTCTCGAATGACATTTTTATGGCTTGTGCATCTTCAGTGGGTAATTGTAATTGTAAGTTACAATCAATGTTTTCATAACTGAACAAGCCATCAAACTAATTTTACTTCGATTTTGAATTTTTTGGCTGAACCGTTGTTGACATCAGCATGTCATCAATGTTTTTGAGACTTGAAAAATCCGTACCGAAAGCCCTTGTGCCCAGTTCTACTTGGTCAACTAATTAAACTAATTTCATTCACTGTATGACCTATAAAACTGTGACTTATATACATTATATATTATAAAGTCAAATTAAAATCATTTCTAATATAAATTATAAATACTACAATGTAAACATAAGACATATTTAATCAATTAAATTTATCTATTAAATACTAATCATGCCAGGCTTGCTTTTGTTGGGATGGAATAACATAGATACTATATAATAAACAGAGATGTAAGAGGAATTTCAGATTTCGTCTATCAATATGGAAACTGCCAAATATTATCATCATTAGAAATATTAGAATGCTTTGTAAGAAGTAACGATATTGAATAAACAAGTTAAAGCCTTAAGGTTAAGGTACAGATTTTTTTGTTGAATTTGTCTCATTAGTTAAACCGGTGGTTAGATCATAGTCAGATGGACCAATTGAATTCCAATTCAAAGTGATTCACACTATTCACTTCAATCGCTAGTTTTTTAAATTGGTTCCATTATTTTGAGAGCAATACTGGTCAACCAATTCAACCGTCTTGTTCAGTTTGGTTTTAAAAACGTTGATTACAATAAGACACTGTCAATAATCTTTCAGACATTTGTCCTTGCATCTTCTGTATTGACAGAAGACAATGTATTTATTGAAATGAACGTATTCTACATTCTACATAACAGTAGCTTTTTTAGAATGTATGAGATTCTAGATTCTACTTTATGTATTGAATTATCAAAATACCCATTGAGTTTATGCATATTGATGGAAATGTATGAGATCAGTTCCTTAACATTAGCAAATCATCAGCATATATTTGGAATTTTATTTTCTTTGAATTGCAATTTGTATTAGATGGTTCATTCTTGTAATTTGCAGCATAATTTTTCTGGGGATTGGTACACTGGACAGCAAGGAAATAAGAGAACAACCCATGTGCACTTGTTGAATATCTCTCACGAGAACACTATCATGCAAGAGTAGATGTAGAAACACGCATAACAGTGAAGCTTATGGTTGATTCTTACAAGATATAGGAAAATCCTTTACAATGCTGTCAAGGTAGCAGCAAATAATCAAACAAAATGCAATAAAAGAATCTAAAATTTTATGGAAGATTGAAGAGCTGAAAATTTTAATATGGAATCATCTCTCCCTCTATTTAGAGCAAAACTTCCATGGAAGCTGCGAAATGAAAAAAATATGATCTACATGAAAGAGAGAAATGTATGTTGTAAGACTATGCTTCTTTATTTCACTTTTGGTGATATTCTGCAGATTCAAGATGCCAAGGCTTTACATACCATGGAGGAAACCATTCCCACATACAACTACAGGAAAATTGAAAAGGGAAGAAGTGAGAAAAGAAGTGCTGTCTTTTATGGGGTTCCTTCCCAGCAATCTTTGATTGCTAAACAGTTCAAGGAAATGAAAATAATAGAAACGCATACACCTTAGCCTATTATCTGACATGGGAATCATCTCATACACACATATCCTTCAGGCTTTCTGAAATATTCTCATACACACATATTCTTGTAATTTTCTTTTATTATATTCTCAATGTAATTTATATTTTCTAGTACCATGCAAGTTGTGAGCTTTGTGAAATTATTACATAGAGAGAAATGAAGATTAAGCATATAGAGTTATTGCAGTGCAATATTTTTACTTAAGCTATGGTTGGAACTGTATTTAAGGATTTTAGCTTTTTAAGAAAAGTTAACTGATTGAAAAACAGTATTTTTATGAATAAAAAATGTTACGATAGCAACGTTAGAAATGCAAGATAATCTCGGTTGCAAATTTGTATCGCCAAACATGCTTGTGTGATACATGAAAAGAGTGAGGGAGATTATAACAACTCAACGTTTGGTAGGTAAATTAACTAAAAGTTACCATGTAAATATTTTAGGCTAGATTGATATTGTGTAAATTTCAAAGATATTTGATAAAGTAGCTAGAAGATTTGAAAATGAATGTAAAAATATTTAAACATAATCTAACAATATTATAAAAGTCTACGAATTTTCTTTTCTTTTTTTTGCAAAGAAGTAAAAATAATTAAAATTTAAGACCGGTTGTGAAGACACCGTTGGGATAAAGTTTACGACTAAAGCAAAGGAGGCCATAGGAGGTTATAAGCAGAGTAAAGCAAAAGTAGTTGATTACTTGTCTTCTACCACTTCAATTTCATCTAAGTTCTTTCTAAAAGCAGTAAATCTAGATTAAAAATTTTCATTTTTAAGAGTATTTTTTCTGTTGATATTTACAATAATTTTTACTATGAATATCTAAACTTAATGTCCATTTCGATTTCTGTGGAAAGGACAACCTCCATTCCATTAACCAAAGAATAAGGGATCGTATCAATTGATGTACGAAGTGAGATATTATAAGCGAAGTGAGGTCTTGGACTTATACGATAATTTTTACCATGAATATCTAAACTTATGTCCTTATCGTTAGCTCGACAAGCTTTTCAATGAATCCTAGTTCAAGTTGACTACTTGTAGGGTAAACTATGGTTTCCACCAATCATACTTCATTCATTGGGTGGGGGGTGAAATTTAATCTAATCATTAATTACTGATGATTATAACAAAAAGATCATGGGTATCAACTTTTTTTTATTTTTGAAATTATAACTCGTGACCTAAATAATAAAATATAAATCATTAACCACTAAGATGTACATATTTTTTTCATTCTCATTTTATCTCATTTATCTCAACATTTTATTTTTATTGAACAGGAGAAATTCTCTTTAGCGTACTGGGCTCTTATGTGCAGGCCCACTTGTCCTTTGTGGGACGGCCTGTGGCCCAAGCCTTCGTGGCGAGAACACGTGGCACTTACACCTCACCGTCCCCGGTTTCTCTCTCATCCTCCCCCTGCGCGGTGGTATTTTTTTCGCCTCCCTTGCGTTAGAGAGAGAAAGAACCAGGAAGACGAAGACGAAGACGTTCTAGAGAAAGGAGGTGGTGTCGATCGAGGAGACGGAGGTCGAAGATGAGCGTCATTGACATCCTCACGCGTGTGGACTCGATCTGCAAGAAGTACGAGAAGTATGACCTCGACAAGCAGCGCGATCAGAACGTCTCCGGGGATGATGCCTTCGCCCGCCTCTATTCCTCCGTCGAGTCCGATATCGAAACCGCCCTCGAGGTCCATTCTAGACGCATTCCTTCCTTCCTTTTCCGATCCCGATCGCTACAGCTTCTTATCTTTCTGAGATTTGGTCTCGATCTCGACCTCGATGTCTGCAGAAGGCGGAGCTGGCCGCGAACGAGAAGAACAGGGCCGCCGCCGTGGCGCTTAACGCAGAGATTCGGAGGACAAAGGCCAGGCTGATGGAGGAGGTGCCCAAATTGGAGAGGCTCGCCCTAAAAAAGGTACGTGTTTCCTTTATCCGAATTTTGTGTGGCTTGTTCAGGTGAAAAGTGTTAGTTATCTTCAGATTATGTGTTCTTTCTCATGCATTCTTCGTTTAAGGTAGTGGTTATCTATGTATTTCCTTTCGTACGTCGAATAGGGTGAGAAGATTAAAGAAGATGGAAGAAGAAAGGACAAAACGTAAGAAAAAGTATCATTTTTATGCATATGGGTGTTTTTTGAATTACTTTTTAAAAAAATCCATGGTATAAATGATAAAAACAACTCTTAGATGTTTGCTAAGAAAGAGAAGTGAGGAAGTTGGGGTAATGCTAGATTGCTAACGTGATACAATCTGGTTGTTGACCGTCACTTGCTGCCTGTCGATGAATCTGGATCTATGCCATGAGGACAGAACAAGAAAGAACAAATCTTATCAAGATGGCGTTTGGTGGACAAAAACAAAGCTTGATAAAGTCGGAGGACAAGTAGCAGCAAGATTTTTGCGCCTGTTCTCTAATGATTTTGTTATTCAACTTCTTTAATATTTATACATAAGTTGCCATGTGCAATTCATGTCGTTGACCAAGCTGTAATCGAAAGTTACATGAGGTTACAAATCATCAGACATGAGGCTACAAGTCCCCTTTTATGAGGTTACAATTCACCGGACACTAGGCTACAATTCACCGGACATGAGGCTGCAAGTCACCAGACATGAGGTTACAAGTCATCAAACACGAGGTTACAAGTCCCTTCTATATGAGATTACAGGTTATGGATACCCTTACGTGAGGTTACAATCTCCCATATGAGGTTACAGCTCCCTTAATATGAAGTTACAGGTTACGAATCCCCTTCTATGAGGTTGCAATCTACCCCATATGAGGTCATGATTCCCTTAATATGTGGTTGACCCCCAGACAAGGTTACAAGTCTTCGGAGAAGTTAGTCATTAGAGGAGTTGAGCAGCTTGTCTTCCAGCGTACTTATCTATCCCTCCAAAGTGCTATCATTTTTTCCTCTCTTTGAAAGATGCTTGTCCTCAAGCTCAAAATTGGGGAATTTCGTAATGAAGTCTTGGTAGTCCTCCCAAGTAGCTCCTTCCTCATTCTCCCATTTTCATTAGATCAGTAAGTTACGGCTTGCCCCTTCCTATTGATCATCCATTGTCCCAAATAGTCTTGTTGGTTGACAGTTCTACTCATTGGAAAAAGTTAAGGACCTTCTGTGGATTGGATTGGGGATTCTCACTATAATGTGATCTGAGAAGGGATATATGAAAGAATAGGTGGATTTTCACATTTCTTGGGAACTCAAGATGATACGCAACTTGATCAATTCTCTGTGCTATCCTATAGGGTCTGTAGTATTTTGGTTAGAGCTTCTAGTATGTTCTTGTCTGCATTGTAAGTTGTTTGTAAGGTTGGAGTTCAACAAACACCCAATCTCTTTCAGTCAATTCCTTTTCCCTTCAATCTCTATCAGCTAACCACTTCATCCTATTTTGAGCTCTTTGTAAATGGTGTTTGAGTGTTTGGAGCATCTCATCTCTGCTTCGAGTCTGTTGTGTCACTTCCTCCACTTTAATAGTTCTCAATACATAGGCTAAGAGGGTCAGCAGTGGTGCACTGTATACAACCTCAAAAGGTGTCATACTTATTGGAGCTTCTAGTTTGTTCTCCTCTACATTGTAAGTTGTTTGTAAGGTTGGAGTTTAACATACACCCAATCTCTCTGTGAATTCCTTTTCCCTTTGACCTCTATCAGCTAACTATTTCTTCCTATTTTGAGCTCTTTGTAAATGGTGTTTGAGTGTTTCGAGCATCTCATCTCTGGTTTGAGTCTGTTGTGTCCCTTCCTCCACTTTAATAGTTCTTGGTGCATAGGCTAAGAGCATCAGCAGTGGCGCACTGTATACAACTTCAAAGGTGTCATACCGATTGCTGAATGGTAGCTAGTGTTATACCAATATTCAGCCTAGTGAAGCCTATCTATCCAAGTGACAATTGTAGTGTGGCAAAAGCAATGAAGACATGTCTCCAGGCAACAATTCAACAGCTTGCTCTGGCCATTAGTTTTCAAGTGATATGCTGTGTTCAAGTGTAGCTTAGTACCCATTTGGGAGAAAAGTTCTCCCCAAAATTGACTAGTAAAGATTACATCCCTGTTACTTACTAGCATGTTTGGGTACACTATGGAACTTCACAATGTTGGTAATGAAGATTCGAGCCACTGCTTTTGCTGTGTAAGGACGCCTCATGGCCATAACATGAGCATATTTAGACAGTTTATTGACAATCACCATTATTACTATAAAGCCTTTTGAATTGGGGAGCTCGTTGATAAAATCCATGGCCATGTCACTCCAAGGTTGGTTGGGAATTGGCAGAGGTTGTAACACCTTAGCAGATTTCAGATTATTATTTTTACAATGCTGGTAGGTGTCGCATTCCTTGAGGAAGTTCTTAACCTCATTTGTGATCCCATTCCAATAAAACTTTCTCCTGATTGCAGTAATAATCTTCTCATATGCTATGTCTCCTCCAGTCCAAGTAATGTGCATTTCATCAATTATCTTCTTAGTTAGGGTGGTTCTTCCATGCAGAAGAATTCTCCCCTCCTGAAAGATTAGGCCATTTCTGATAGTGTATCTCTGTTTGTTTAATTTTCCTTCTTTGAAATGTTGCAGTCTTGCCTTCAGATAATCATCTTCTTCATAAACATGCTGTACTTCTTTGAACCAGGTGGTTTGGAGTCTTGATATGTTGCCAGTTCAATAGCTTTAGGTAAAGTCTTGGGTTGGAAGGAGTGTACCTCATACTGTAATTGGCCTTTCAACCCACTGAAATATAGACTCAGTGGCAAATCTTCCGTGAGATTTTCTACTTGGTTGTTGTGTCTTTTAAATGTGTGGTGATAGTTCTCTAGATCACTGTCCTACTTTAACTTGGTCAGGGCTGCCATCAAATTTTCACATTTATGGTCAAATCTTACCACCAAAGCTTTGGATAATCTCTTACACTGCATGTCCCTCTTCTTGTTGATGAACCAGTACCCTTCCAAGGCCATCCCATGATGTTGATAAGTTGCGATCATCACCTTCTATTCTTCAAGCACCTGATAAAAATTAAAATATTGTTTTTCCTTGTATACCCAAATTTTTAGTTCTTGGGTGCCATCATAGTGAGGCAACTTGATAGTGGCAGGTTTGAACTGGTAGGGTTCCTTTTCTTTCTGATTGCCATACCTCCTCCCCACCCTCCTATCATTGCTTTGTTACATCCTTCTCGACTGTGATGTTGCAACTTTCCACAACCTCTGAAATCTCTCCCCTAAGACAATAGTGGTGTAATACCTATGCCTAGATAACTATCGTTGTTAAAAGCAAGATGCACTTTCAAACATTGGGAAGATGAAGTAAATAATGAAATCTATTTAGGAGTCCAGATGGAGGGAGTGTAAGGATTAATGCAAAGCCTATGAAAATGTGACTTCTTGTTTTGTTTAGAGATTCCAGATACTTGCATACAAATCTAGCATTAAGTATATTATTCTCTTCTTGCACAAATAACATTTTATTTGGGAAGAATGCCAATAGTTCAAAACATAAAATAATAATAATCATGTAAATAATTGCCACTCAACTCAATTATAATTTAACCAAATACTAAATTAGCCACAAAGCATAGACAAGGTACAATATAGTCATTTATATATTTCTAATATGGATGTCTTCTCCTAACATTCTCCATAATTTATATGTGAATTTGAAGATAATTAAAGGAAAAGGGATATGTAGAGGAGCATTTGTTTATGGTAGGTGTTTTGTTGTTGCATGGACTTCCAAGTAAATAGTTAGCATATAGCAAATAATTTCTCAAAAAGAGAGGTTCTACACAATACTAATGGAAGTAGTTCATTAATGATTAATCATATGAGTACAGAATTGTAAGAAGACATACATCTTGACTCTCTCTCAGAAGTCAGATGCTTGTAGCAAGATATATCTTTTGAATGTACTTATGCTTCCTTTCTTCTGCATTATAATTATTGGAGCTGTTCAGATAACTCCATAAAGTGTCCATTTTGTGGCAAACCATGTTTCTTTCCTTCTTACTTTTGATGTATTGTTTAATTTTTTCCTCTATAAATGAAGAAAGTTTATAAAAACTAATTGTAGGTCAAGGGGCTTACAAAAGAGGAGCTAGCTACACGAAATGATTTGGTCATTGCATTACCAGAAAGAATTCAATCTATACCAGACGGAACTGCAAATGGTACAAAGAAAACAGGAGGGGGTTGGGCAGCTTCCGGTTCCCACCCAGGACTAAAGTTTGACTCTACATCAGGTGTTTATTTTTGAAATTTCCTGAGGAGAATAGCAAAAGATCAAGTCCTGATGAAGCACCATGAATATAAACCATTTATCTTGCTGATCATTACTTTTTCAGAAATTTTTGTATTGTTATTTGAACTATCCCTGGCTGCTCTGAATTTGAATGAATTTAAAATTTAGAAATGGTGCTACTTTATGAGAAGAGTTTTGAAGACTTGAGATGGCTTACAAGAAACAAAGTTGAAATTTTTAAGCTGCTAGTTTACATAGAAACTCTTTCTAGTAATTGTATAGAACTATAGATCAAAGATTTTGCCTTCTCACAATTTGAACACTGTCCTTGACAAGAAAGCAACTATAATAAACAAAACTGATTCCAGTAATTCTTAGAAAATTCTCATAGTGTCAAGAAAAGATTTTCTCATGACCTGCTAGATCAGTGGTAAATGGTAATGGTTGATTGAACCATTGTCCCTGATATCCCTGTCAATTATGAAATTTAGTAAGCTCTCATTATTTGGAAGATTTGGTCCAAGGCATGCTTACTTATAGAAAGGATTAATCCACCCATGATGAGTCAAAATACTCATATGGCCATACCAGACATATACTCTGACCACCTGTTGCACATGGCTTGGGTTAGTTTACAGATTAGGTGGAATGGTAGATTACTTAAGATGATCTACCTTTTCTACGAGCTAAGAAAGAACTTCTTAGGTGATTTCCTTAATGAATTTTCTTCTGGCAGTATTTGAATCCTGCTCTATTTTTAATGAGCCTTCTTCTTGTGGGACCTTAATCTTTCTTATCTTTTTTTGCAGATGGTAATTTTGATGAAGCATATTTTCAGCAGACTGAAGAATCAAGTCAATTCAGACAGGAGTATGAAATGCATAAAAGGAAGCAGGTAAGCTATTCTGTTTTTCCTCAATTTTTTTCTTTTCAAAGACAAATTCTCAGGCGTTCAAAAACTTCTCTTACTCTCAGTAGCGAATGGTTAAGATATATGCTAAGTAGGAACTCCTTGGTCAGGACTACATCTGTGTCATGATTGTCCATTCCATTTCTTTTTCTATGACACCATGTATGAACTACATGGATGTAGCCTCAACTGCACCCCTTAGAAGAAGATGATCTTAGTCGTATATCATATATAACTATGAGAAATCACTCTTAGAACAATATGATTTTGATTTTGAAATTTAAAATTCACAATCCCAAAGTTCTAGAGAATCAAATACAGAATTCACTAAAAATTCACATGAAATTCCCCATCCCCACAAACCTCCTCTCCTACTACGACACCTTCCTCCTTCCTCATTGTAGGTGAGAATCGTACCCTTACTGTGAACCTTATGTCACTATTTTGAGCAGTTGGTGCTTAACCTTATCCTGATCACATTGGAAGCCACCACCATTTGTTCACTAAGAGATATGTAATCTACAGTAGTAGGGTAGGTAGGCTAGATCGATGTTCATAATAATCACAATCATTGTTGCCATCACATGCAACCAAACCGGTGCAGCCACCATTTTGCTATCATTGTTGCCATCTCTCACCTAAACCATGTCATTGACACCCCACCGAGTATATGCATATCACTACCACCACTTCATCCACCACCAAGTATGCCCAACGACTACTAACCGTAACAACTGTCAAAAAGTACTTGGGTGAGATTACGATGGATCTATTATTGGTTTTGGCCACTTACTGAAGATTGCACTTGAGACGGAAATTGGATGATCTAGTGGAGACAAACTTCTTTGATATGTGATGTCATCTATTAGTGGGTTTGCTCTTCATGTTCACCTTAACAACCAATGACTGAAGATTGTGCTTGAAACAGAGATTGGATGCTCCAGTGCAGACAAAACTTCTTTGATATGTGATGTCCATTAGGTGTCTGATGTCTTGCCTAAGAGAATTGGCATTGGCACATCAAGAATTCAAGACATGATGTCTTGTCCCCTCTCCGGTTCCACACTTGGGAAACATTTTTAGTGGCATTCGGTAAACAAATTTGAAATTAAATGTAACTTTGGTTATGAAATAATTTGTAAGATGATTCAGTAATACTGAGCATAACTGTTGGACAGTATTTTGGGTTGTTGTTTCATTATTTTTTACCCTTAAAGTAATAGCATTGAATCATCAATGTGTATTATGATTATAGTTTTCAATAACATGAAACAAAAATCTAAAAACTGTAATTACCATCAAAAGCTATACTAACATATTTTGTGGTATTAATCTATATACAACACTAAAGATTTATTTGACACATTTTGTTGTACTAAAAGACAAAATCCATCAAACTAATTTGAAATAGGACGATATTTTTTTTGAAATTTTCAAGTTCAGAAATAAATGATATCAAAACTAAGATATTTTGTAATACTAAACTTGTATAAAATGCAAAAGATTTATAGATGCATTTTGTGATATCATACAAAAAAATGAGTGGTGTTGATTCAAAAATATGCTACATATAATTTTAAAAATAACATTTTTTAAAAATCGTCAAGTGGTGATTACATATTGATATCAACTACCAGATGTTTATGTAATTGAACAAATTTTGAAAAATATTCTCTCTAAAACAAAAACTATAGGGGTATACATGGGATTTTGTAGGTAAATGTTAGATTATGATTTAATGCCCTATATCATTGTTCCCTAATGTAATGGAAGATGTTTCCTATCTCGGACATATATAGTTAGATTAATGATTTTAGAAAATTGCACGTAACTAATTGTAGTTACATCTTCCTTTTTTGGGTTCCTTAGAATTTTCCATGGATTTATGTTCTTCTAAAATCATATACACACATGAACAATTTGTTTTCTTTTTGAGTGGTAACAATTTGTACTTGTTTGTCACAGTTCTTTGCTTCTTTATTTATAGCCTTTTCTGCCTACATGATAAACTATAATGCATAAAGTTGCAGTATTCCAAAATATTTTGGGTTGAGGTTTGACTTTGCGATTTTTCTTTGTTTAAGCTAGTAAACATGATATCTGTGGATTCTGTATAATCTACATTAATAATTGAGTTTGAGGATGGCTTCTTGGTGTTCTTGGATGTTCCTAGTGTTTCATATTTACTTATCTTCATTTGTGTTCTGAACAATGCACAGGACCAAGGCTTGGATATTATCTCAGAAGGACTGGATACGCTGAAAAATATGGCTCATGATATGAACGAGGTTAACTTGTTTCCTAGTTCCTATTGTGTTTCATGACACTAATATTATAAAAAGATTGACCCTTTTATTATTTGTGCAGGAGATAGACAGGCAAGTTCCTTTGGTGGATGAGATTGATCACAAGGTTTGCTTCTAGATTGCTCATGTAACTTCATAACGTAGAACTAAAATTGCACAAGACAAATGGTATCACACAATCCCGGGGACGGCAAAATGTAGAATAATGTGTCATGCTGATGATTATTCTATTGCAGGTTGATAAAGCAACCTCTGATTTGAAAAATACCAATGTCCGCCTCAAGGAAACCGTGAATCAGGCAAGTGTGCATTGTTTTAATCTATCAATATTATACTCCCTTATTCTAATATGGAAGTTGTCAATTTTGGGTTTCAGCTGCGTTCTAGTCGCAACTTTTGCATTGATATCATCCTTTTATGTGTGATTTTGGGCATAGCTGCCTACTTGTACAAGTAAGTCATTTGATGCATGCTTTGCTTCAGCTTGACTTTGGCGTTAGGAAACTTGTTCCGATTTCTTGTTAAAACCACTTTGGTATTTGGGTGCAGTGTCCTGAAGAAGTGAGAATGCTGGAATATGCTCTGCTTCGTTTGCCTACTGCATTGCACAAATATCACGTTCTGTACGATATCTCTTCTTTCTGCCTTTGATTTTTTGTCATGTGTGTCGTTAACCTTACCGGATTGTGCACGATTTCCCCTTATTAGCATCAAAATTTCGGATTTGAACTCAAGTCGTTGTTTTCGTTGTCAGCTTGCTGCGTTATAAATATGAGCAGTCTTGTGTCTGAATGATATATGTATTGGTTATATTTAATTATGATTTTTTTCAAGAAAAACAATTTGCCAATGTTACGCCAATCTTATTTATAAATCATTTATCCTAGTTGTGAAGCATATTTTGACATCATGTAATTGTTTAAAGCCCTAGGTGTATATTATGTAGACACTCGTAACCTTATCCAAACAGCATTATAAGTTTCGTTTTGTCTACCATCATCATCATTATCATCCAATACACCCAGCCAAAATTGTAGATCACCGAAAATGTCCTTTGCATTCCCCTAAAATTTCAAAGAATCTTATTTCGGTTCCTTCAATTTCAAAATCAATAATTAAGCTGTCGATTATTACAAAATCTTACCAAAAATCATCCCTAAATTAGATCAACAAGATATATATAGTTTCCATTGAGGTTGACATTTTCGTAAGTAACAATCATTTCCATCATAAAGGCTACCCCATATTACTGAAATTAAAATTGAATGCTTAAAATACAATACGGAAGATTCATCATCAATCATCACAAAACAAAAAAGGTCATGAATTCGTGTTTCAACAACAAATGGGAAAACTAGAATTTCCTCTTCCTCGTTTATGGGCCGGCATTAGGGTTTATGATTTAGAAACGTGGAAGGATGGGAGTAGATTACTGATTAGATTCTATTAAGGTTGAGTGTTTACAGGGGTTTTCACATTTTAAAAATTTATTTATTTCAATAAGTGTTTATTCTTTTTGAACTTCTCTTGAACCACTTCTAATGAGAGTTTGTTAATTACTACAAAAAAACCTGACCATACATAATAAAAAGAGCAAAATTTAACATAATAACATTTACGTTTTCATTAATAAAAAAAACAGTACAATTTAAACTTACATGTTTGAACGTTACATTCTAAATATGCTCATGAAGAAAGCAATTGAATTTGAAACACGCTCGTACAGGAAGTGATCAAATTTGAAATATAACCAAGCACCTTAATTGAATTCTTTGATCAAATTACTAAACGGCTTAATTATCCCCTTGTTTTCCTCTTTCTTTCGGCCCGGCCCGGCCCAGCCCAGCCGGTTCGCTCAACCCAGCCTAGTCCGCCCGAGCCCGACCATGCCCTGCAAGCCTCACGCCGGCCATCCCGAAGGACGAGCCCATTCCATCGATCCCTCCGGCAATGACCATATCTCCATCCAAGCTCCCCTGCCTCACCTCCGTCAATCCCTCCCGTCCGACGCATCGCACCGCTGCTGCTCTCCAGGCCGTGAGCTCCTCCGCGCTTCCCCCGGTCCACCTTGGCACCCCCGACGTCGTCATTTGCCGCCGCGCGAAGGAGTTCCGGAGGAGCTGCACGACGCCCCCCCTACTTACCGTTAGTGTAATGGAAACTTATTATCTTCGAGACTGTCAAATCACTACATAACGTTTAAGAGAATTTGATCGTTGTATATAAAAGCAATCAAATTATTCAGTCAGAGAGAGCTAACGTATAAAGAAAATATACATATAGAAAATAAAGAAGAATAGATTAAGAAAATCATAATAAGAATCATTGATCTGTGACTTTAACTCGAAAACCTTACTTACAGTTAGTTCAAAAACTTTGATTAAAAAGCTTGTGATTGATTAGTTGAAAGTTTTGACCTGAAAGTTTATTGGAATAATCGTAAGTCTGAGAATTTAGTGAAGTTTAAATTGAACTTGAGAGTGGACTAACGGTGAATTATCTAAAATTTCTTATATTTGTTTATTTATTTTTTGTTATACATGCTTACATTAATTCTGTCATGATTATTAAATTTAATTATTCCATTGATCAAGTTAAAAATTGTTTAATAATATACATTTCACCGTTCACCCCGTGAATCATACGATGCTAACAGAGTAATGCATATACCTTTCTTAGATCTGGCTAATTCTATGACCAAAAAATACTTTGATACTCCTAGTTTTAGCTTGAACCTCTCATTCAGCTCTTTTTTTAAAATAGTAATGTAATGTTGTCCTCGTTATTACCTGCAATCAAGAGATCATCCACGTACACCAAAATAACAGTGAAAGAGTCTGAATTTCCCTTTGTGAAAAGTCTGTAGTCTACATCAGAATGCATGAAACCCATGGCAATGAATGCCTCTGTCAACATGAAATACCAATTGCATCTAGATTGCTTTAATCCATACAGTGACTTTTATAAGTGGCAAACGGAATGCTCTCCCTTTCCTTGTACTCCTGGCGGTAATTTCATATATACTACCACGAAGATACGCATTATTAATATCCAATTAGTGTAACTTCCAATCTTTCTTTGCTGCAATTGCTAGTATGGTTCTTAAGGTTGCAAGTTTTACTACTAGTGCATACGTTTCATGGTAGTCATATCCTTCTCTTTGTGTGTATCACTTTGTTACGAGCCTTGCCTTGTAACGATCTATCGTACCATCAGCCTTTCTTTTTGTTCTATGAACCCACTTGCACCTGATTGCTTTCTTTCCTTTCAGCAAGTCTACTATTTTCCATGTGTGATTATCTTCAAGAGCCTGCAACTCTACGTTCATAGCTTCGTCCCACTCTTTTTTTTCCTTTGGCTTGCTCAAAATTTTGTGGTTCAGTGTTTGCACAGAAGGCAAAGAAAAAAACTTCATGATCAGTACTTAGGTTCTCTAACGTGACAAAAACATTAAAATACAAGAGATATAAAATCTTTCAAATATGCAGGAGTAGAAATTAACCTGTTTGTTGACCTCTTGACAGACCCTTTTGAAAGGTCCTAATTTTTAGGAGGTCCCAAGTGTTGTTATGTATCTTCCACATGCATCTTGGGCGTCCTCCATTTCTTCATGTATAGCTGGCAAAATGTTGGATGTAGTATTATCTTGCATGTCTTGCAAATCATTACGATCATCAAGAATACCTTGTTGGTTGACATTTACATTTTTATCATTGTTGGTAGTAGACGTGTAGAACTCAGTGGCTTCCTGTTCGATGCTATATGGGATATCATAATTTTTTTCAAGTAGCGGAAATGATAATTCGCTATCGGTTTCTAGAATTTCAAAGAATGGAAATATATTTTCACAAAACTTTACATCACGAGACACAGATATTTCCTTTTGACTCCATGTCGTATAGTTTGTAACCTTTTTTCTCCGTAGAGATAACCCACAAAGACACATTTCACTGCCCTAGCATCAAATTTATGGTGCACATTTTGATTCACAGCAAATGTCAGGCATCTGAAACTCCTTAAGTGGTTATAGTCAGGAACCTTATTGAACATGACTTGTAATGGGGATTTTCCACTTAAGACTTGAGTGGGCAGCCGATTTGTAAGGTATGTTGTTGTGAGTATACATTCTCCCCAAAACTTTAAAGGCATGAAGGATTGAAAACATGGTGCTCTTGTAACCTCAAGCAAATGCTTATGTTTCCATTCTACTGTACCATTTTGTTGGGGGTGTTTGCACACATGATGTTTGATGCATAATTACTTTTTCTACTAAAAGAGAAAATCTCACTCCCATTATCACTCCTTAATAGTCTTAATTGTACTGTTAAACTGATTTTCCACCATAGCAACAAAATTTCTGAATTTAGAATGTCTTGTCTTTAGTTTTCATAAGGAAAGTCCATGTAGTGCATGAAAAATCATCAATAATTGTCAAAAAATATCGAAAACCTTGATGGCTAGGAATTTTAAAACTACCCAATATATCACAATAGACTAATTCAAAAATTTTATTAGTTTTGCTATCACTGACAGGAAATGGTAATTTTTGAAATTTAACTAAATGACACACCTTACAAGTGTCTTTATTATGTTTATCACATGATACTGAGGGAATCTGAGAAGTAACAAATGTGGAAGGATGTCCTAGCCTGAGATGCCATGTCTGAGTTGATACTGTGGCAGAGAGAGCCCTTGTGTTTTGTTCGTCCATGATCAACACATATAGTCCATAAATCCTCTTAGCCACTCCAATTAACTTCTTCGTTCGTAGGTCCTGTATAATACATATATGTGGGTAAGAACCAACATGGAAATTCAATTGCTCAGTAATCTTTCCAACCGAGAGTAGATTGAATTCAAAATCTAGTAAATATAGAACATTTGAAAACTATAATTTTTTAGAAAGTCTAACAGTCCCAAAAAAATCAACATTAGATGAGCAGCCATTAGGCAATTTAACCATTTGCATTTATTGTGCCCTAGAGTTTTTATCAACAATATGCAAGCAACAACACATGTGGTTTGTAGCGCTTGAGTCAATTATCCATATGTTTCTTTTAATTGATGCAAATGGGTAGTGATAACTTTAGCTAAATTGGTACAATGAACTGAAGTGAGACATGAATGGTCATTACCTGTAGAAGAATTCATTTCCTGTTTGACATATAGCTGAATTGTTTAGTTTATTGACTAATTGTTCATACTACTTTGGACTCAATGATGGAATTAACTTTGGTGCACCTTATTCATTTACTGCGATATTAGCATATATGTTTTTGTTCTCTGCTATCTTTTGTTTCCAAGAAAAACTTTATGCAATTTGTAGCTTGGTGGAAAACCACTTAGTCAATAGCAACAATCCTTTGTGTGCCCATTGTTTTCACAATGCATACAATACAACTTCTTCTTTGGTTTATTCACATTTTTACCCTTGTAATTCTGAATATTAAAATTCTTGTTAATTGCCATGACTAAACTCTGAGATGTATCATAAGAATAAGTAATTGTCCTTTGTCTTTCCTCCTAAATTATCATGCTATAAGCTTTCCCTAGATTTGGCAAGGGGCTGTTCAACAATATTTGGCCTTTAACTGCTATATGAGTGTCATTTAATCTCCTTAAAAACTGCATTAACTTTCTCTTGATCTCTTCTCTCTGCATATTTTTCAGAAGTGACACGATCATAATGGAGTTCAGGTTGTAAAATGGCTAATTTATCCCAAAGAGCCTTCAACTTAGTAAAATACAATACAACAGAAGCTTCACCCTATTTTAAGTAAGTTATATCTTGCTTCAATTGAAAAATTTTAGATATGTTATGTTCACCATAACTATTTTCTAAGTCCTTCCATATTTCCCTGGCTATATCTAAGTATGACATAGCCTCAACAATATGAGACTCAATATTGTTAAGAAGCTAGGTAACAACCATGTTATTACACTATTTCCATTGATGATGTAATTTAGGGCCTGTCCTCAATGACAGTTGACCGATAGTCTCATCAACAAAATCTAATTTGTTTCTAACATTCAAAATTTTAGACATTACCTTACTCCATGACATATAATTGTTTCCATTCAATTTCTTAGTAGCTGAGACCATATTCTTAGAGTTAGCAATATAATATGGGTCATCACTTAATGAAATTGCAACGAAATCTATAGATGAAGCCGTACTATTATTTGCCATTGACATGAGGTCAAAAAAAAATTGATAAAAGGAATCTGAAGTCAAAACTTCAGACAAAGAAGGAGATCTAGTACTATCTCAACCAAATAAAAGATGAAAGTAAGAAATTACAATAGAACTAACAGATATGAAGTTAAATCAAGAAGATTGAATGCAAATAATGAGGTCACATCTTAAGAAAATGAAAAGATCTCAACCAAATAGATGATGAAAGTAAGAAAGTACAATAGATCTAATAGATATGAAGTCAAATCAAGAAGATCAAATACAAATAGTGAGGTTGTGTCTTAAGAAAATGAAAAGATCTTACCAAATCAAGTTGTGTGTCTCTTCAAAGTAGGAAATTTGCTCTGATACCATGTTAGAAACATGTGTGAAAACAATCATAATAATAGAAACGTTATTGAACCAAAGAACAAGATAAATACTCACCCCAAAAATGCAATAAATCAAAGGAGTAATCACAAACACTTGAAAAATTCTCATATGGATTTCCACCACTTGTCATCTTTAGCTTTTATATTTACATTTAAGTGAGATCCAAGTATTTGATAGATCTATATCAATTACATAAAAATGAAATATATATGTACATATGGAATGATATTATCAATTGATAGAAGTCTAGCACAAATTGAGTAGACTTGTGGCAATGCTCATGTGAGTGGAGGAAAAAATCAAGAGTAGTAAGGTAGTGTCATCATCTCTTCTAATAAGGTAGACATGACGAGCATGGTAGAGCAAGTGCATGATGAACAGGTAAGCTTAACGTAAGATGTGATGAGCATGACGAAGTGAAGCAATCATCCATGTAGGCAGAGATCAATCGATGGATGAGTGAAGCGAACAATAGATGGGTGAGTGTGGCTGTTAGGAAATAATAAGTCTCAAGTAATAAATGTAAGTGTATGACATTAAATGAAGTACATCGACAAGTACAAATTGAATCTACAAAGAATCGTAAGTCAATATTAAAGATCTAAAAGGAAAGATACTATACTAACTAACTTACTAAGTTAATTCTCCTAAATTAAACAAGAATATTTACAACTATAGACAATATATACAAAGTATTTACAAGAACAACAACCAAGAGCAATTATAAGAATTAACA
The DNA here is from genome assembly GCA_036874045.1 of Cymodocea nodosa. Taxonomy (NCBI): domain Eukaryota; kingdom Viridiplantae; phylum Streptophyta; class Magnoliopsida; order Alismatales; family Cymodoceaceae; genus Cymodocea; species Cymodocea nodosa. The sequence goes on from CM072336.1 coordinate 22,649,328, forward strand.
CTATAAAAGAAAAGAAAATGACAATAAAAGCTAATGAAAGAAAATGAAACTAAAAATGTGCTTGATTACTCTTCATGTTGTCTATACACTTATCACCATCTCTCAGCTGTCACTTAAGAAGAATGCTCTCTATTGTGCTCCCAAACCTCAATAGCACCTAGGAGAAGAGTCGTAGTCGCTATTCTCCATTAATCTCCCTTCTGTCATGTCACAAAGAAGACAATAAAGTCTAACGCCTCGAAAGTCGTCAATGACCAGGTAGTAATTTAGTATCCCCAAGCGCTACAGCAGTCTCAATTACATGATACTATGAAGTTTACCAACACACTCGTGATATGATAACATAGACTTTGATCCTAGTCTATCCTCACATAATCCTCATTGGGTTATCACCACCAACTCAAACCATCAAAAATGAGAGAAGTCTAAGCTATTCTGCACCAACTGTTGAGGTCTAGGCCTACTTCTTGAACATTATTTAGCTAGACGTCCTTCACGCAAGCCACACCTAAAATCAGAGAGAGGAGGTCCTACTTTGTCGTTCTCCACACCTTGAGAACTCATTGAAGGGGTGACCCAAGAAATAAGAAGTACAAGAGTTGCAGACCACTTAACCACTTGGATTTGCATTTACATTTGTAGACTTTATCCACACATGAAAGTGCTAACACCGAAGGGAGGAGGGACGAACCATTACTATATTTCATGCATCAACAGCAAACCGAATAGGTGACGAATGAACTTGTCAAACCCAACCTCACTTAACATGAGCTTCCTACCATTGAGGGTCGAAGGTTCACTCCAACGAATCACATTTTTCATAAAAAAATATATGCACAAATAATGAAGATTAATCGTAGCATAAAAAATAAAACAAAGTAAAAATAAACATTTAAATAGATTTCAAGTGAAATATACCTAAATGTAATTGGGACCGTCGCTATCACCATGCATTTGCAAAACCATCAGAATTTTTTTGATTTCTTTTAATCCTTTTAACCTTTGTAAATAATAAAACATTGAATTCCTACATGAATCACATAAAGTCTATTCACAAAAAAATGTACAAATTTATACCTTTCGTCCTCTCTTTTTTTTTAAATGTAAAGATGTATAATTTTTTTAATGTAAAGATAATATATATATTTTTGAGTATGTCAACATTGGGTTAGAAATGTCGATTAAAAAATGTTAGAAAAAAAAAAAAAAAATTAGGGTCCTCTTTGCACAAATGAGGAAGGGGAAAATATCAAGATTTTTTTTCTCTTACTTTATAGTTTTTTTGGTATTGTTGATTTTTTTTCATTTATCAAAATTCAATTCTTAATAAGAGTTACGAACACTGCTTCTAACTAATTAAGCTATCGTGGATATTTTTTCTGTAATAATTGTATTTTTACGTAGATTTGAGCTTACGACCTCATCCTTAATAAAAGTAGATTATCAATATTGATATTCATAGTTTCTTTCAAAAGTTTGACCATTGGAAAATGCTAAAGACATGATTATCAAAAAAATAATGATGATCATTTTATCTAAGTTTAAATTCAAGATCTTTTCGTTTGCAAAGATCAATTACCATATGGTAAATATTTGTTTAAAAATGATAATAGTTTTCTACATTAAATACTAATAATCAACTATAACAATTTAATTAACTAGAAGTAACGATATTTGTAATTTCATTAAGATTTAAATTTTGATAGATATAAAAACTAACATTATAAAAAATTTAAATTTTACTCAAAGCTACAAACTCAGCTGATCAACTTTAATTGATTAAAACTCTTATTGCCGTATTTAAATGGTGAGTGATCGGAACATTCGAACGACATCAAAACAAAACTTTAATTGATTACAAAATATTATATATTTATAAATATAAATTCGAATTTTTAAACGCACACTTTAGGTTATCAATAATAAAAAACAGGATATCATAAATAAAAGGCCGACGTTCAATCCATTAAGTTCTGTAAACGCAGGTCCCCATGTTTCCCCACTATCTCTAAACTACCCTTCATCACTATTCTTCGGTATTACAAATTCAACGCTAATTTCCGTAAATACGACAACTTACATATGCATTTTCGTGATTCTATATTTCTATAGACGTAACGTGTCTTACCGTGGCTAGGGTTTTCCCTCACCTCCCTCTTCGACCTCCACCTTCCGCCGCTACCCAAAACCCTAGTCAACCATTCCCACCAGAACCCCCCGATATCTCCGCCTGAATCAATGGCAACTTTCTTTTCGTTACTAAGTTAAGGCTTTTCCTGTATCTGTTCTGTCCCGTAACCTGTTTCCCAGCCATGGCGAGCCTCAACCCTTTCGATCTCCTTGGGAATGACGACAACGATGATCCGTCCCACCTCTTTGCCGCTGCGCAGAAGCAGAAGGATGCAGCCAAGACTGCTGCTGCCACTCCGCAGATCCCCGCCATGCTCCCCACCAAGCCGGTGCCTCCGGCTCAGGCTGGTGAGCTTTATTCGGATTTTGTGTTTGTTTTGCATTTTTGCGTTGTTCTGGATTATCGGTTTAGTTGTTGAATATTTCTAATCTTCGCCTTTTCGTTTTTTTTTTGTTGATTTCTGTGCTGTGGATAGCGACGTGTGGTGCGTCTTATCCTTTTATGTAAATGCAGAAGTTGTATAATGTGCTGAGGTTTTTGTCTTCGGCTTAATGTCAAATGATGTATTTAGATACTTCTCTCTTTCAAGCTTTTTAACTATTTGTTGGTTTATTGTTACAACGTGAGCTGGTAAAAGGATTGTCTCTGTTTTGGGTATTGTTCGTTTATATTTGTATGTGATACCGAAACTGGTTGGATCGTATACTTTGAATTGAGAAAAGACCAGATTTTTTATAAGTATCACTGTTTCGCTATGTCTCAGTGAGGGAGTCTAGAAATAATTCTGGGCCACAACGTGGTGGCTTCAGTGCTGGTCGTGGAGGACGTGGCAGAGGTGGCATTGCAGGAAGGCCATATTCATACAGAGACTATGGAAATGTGGAAGAAAATGGCTTTCCAGGAGGTGGTGGACAATACAGGGAACCAGGTAAGATTTCTGAGAGGGGACCTCGCCAGCCATACCGTGGTGGTCGTCGTGGTGGATATGCAAATGGAGAGGTGGGTGGTGCCTCTGAGCGCCCCCGACAGCGGGTGTTTGAGCGACACAGTGGAACAGGACGTGGATACGAGGTTAAGCGAGAAGGTGCTGGCCGTGGAAACTGGGGAACTCCTACCGATGATGTGATTGCACAGTTAAGTCCTTTTGTCTATATCATTTGCAATTTCTTATATCTCAGTGGCTATTCAGAAAAAAAATTACAATGTACCAGTGGGATCTTATGTTTTAGATTTTTTAGTTAGATTTCTGTTCATTTTGTTTCTTCGTACTTGGATTAGGGGATCTGTGGAGGTTGTAAATGCAGAGGATAATGCTCCTACTCCTGAGAAGCAGATGGAAAATGTAATTCCTTCATCTGAGACTGAGAACAATGACAAGGAAGCTGCAAAAGAAATTGAAGACAAGGTACTTAGTGACATAAAAAGAACTAGTGTTTCACCATTATGGTTTATTACATGGTGCATGCATCTGAAAGATGCGAATGTTACTATAAATTCCAAACTAACTGCTATCTGACTCTGACAAGAGAATTAAAGCACTCTTAAGCTTTGCTTGTTCGAAAATTTTCACCCAAGATTCTGATGAGAATCATTATATAGTCAGAATCCGAATCAAACAAGAGTATGTAGTCAATTCACTATAGAAGCTATACAAAAAATTTCTTAAAAGAGAGAGAGATCTTGCCATTAGAAGTAATTGGCAAAGCATATTCTAAACAAAATCATAATCTAAACCAAGTGCACCGTTCGAAGAAAACCTAAACTAAATGCAACTTTATGCTCGTTTTTGTGATAACACTAGGCAATTTGATAATTTTACTTTCCCAAACAGTCAATCGGAATAAAGAGAGTTTCCAGTAGGCATTCAAGGTGTTGAAGAAATGAATAAGGTATCAATGGGGTGACCATTCTTGAAACTACCAGGCTTTTAGTTGCCTCTAAAAAGTTTGGGTTGAATCTTTGGTTTCACCATCAGATGTATGCTCATTTAGGTGAAATGCCTGTTTCCATTGGGTGCTTCTAATGTGGCAGAGTGGGGATACTTTGTAGAAGTATATATTTGGTATATACATACTTTAAGTCCATTAGGAAGCGAGCCTGGTTACCTTAGTTGCATGGGCACCTAGGAAATGCCTAGGCATCACTTATACAAATATTTATTTTTTCAAATTTTTATGTATATATTATACATATTTAATAATAATTATGCATATTTTTAGCTTTATAATTTTCTAAATAACATTCAATTACATAAATAAGCCTAAGATAACATTAAAATATGAGGTTGAGGTGTAATAATTCTAATTTTTATATTTCATTAATGGGTATAATCATATATTTCAATAATTATGTATATTTTAGTAGTTTTGCATCAAAAAATTTATATTTAAGATTATTTGCAAGGAAAACATTTAAAACCTTAAAAGCATATATTTAATTAATTGGATTTGTCAAAAGATCCACTCAATCAAAATAAGGTGAGGTGTTCTGCCAAGGCATGTCCAATTCATGGCGTGTAGGTGCACCTAGGTGGCACAACCGCCTAGGTGCAACCTAGATACACCTTAAAAAGCGTGAGTATGTATGTACCATAAGACATTATCAAACTAAACAGGAGAATTGTATTTAGAGTGTTATGTGAAAATAACTATTTGCCTAACTATATATGACATCTGTGTACAAAAAAGTTAGTGCAATAGGGATGTGAATGTTGTAATGGATAAGTGATAATGCCATATAAGAAAGTTAAGAAATGATTTCAATTAGAATAGAGTAGGAATTCCTCTTTTGTTTTGGGCCCCTGCCCGATAAATAGATCGGGGAACTTTATTAAAAAAGAATAGAATAGGAATTGCATTTGATTAAAGATAAAATAAGAGAATCATCATAGATGGTTTAGTCATATTCATAAAAAGGTTTATAGATGCAATTACAAGGAAAGGTGAATTAACTAATTTAGGTTAAATAAAATATAGACGAAAATAAAAATTACTTAGAAATAGTGAAGAAAGATTTAAAATTACATAATCTCATGAAAGATTTAGTGATTGAATTAGTGAAAAATAAGGATTCATCTTGGTGACCCTTCATAGTGAGAGTAATGTATTAATTGTCATTTTTCCAATTCAAATTTCAATGTGCTGCAGTAGTTTTACCACGTCAACATCACAAACACTTCACCTAGTTAGTTGATATTTTTGTTTGGTTTTTGTGGTTTTCCTCGAGTGATACACGTAACCAATCAATCCATCTGTTTATAATATCTACTTACGTCTCCTTTTAATAGGAGATGACGTTAGAAGAGTATGAAAAGATCAAGGAAGAGAAGCGAAAAGTCCTACTTTCATTGAAAACTGAGGAGAGAAAGGTGGATACGAAAGAGTTTGAGTCTATGCAGCTACTCTCCATCAGGAAGGGGAATGAGGAAATCTTCATCAAGTTGGTAGGGACAAATATTCTCCTTTATCTAAAGAAATACTTCGTAAAATGGTAGACAACATTTCTTCTTTATGCATTTACTTTATTGTAAATTGCTTTCTTCAGGGTTCGGATAAAGATTCTAGAAAATCAAAAGAAAATGGTGAACGGGATGAGAAGGCAAAAAAGGTAAATATATCTTCTGTGAATGTCTTTGTTATATTAATCGTTTTCCATAAATTGTTTTAGTAACTTGTTATTCATCTTCAACTTAGCCTATAAACATCAATGAGTTCCTGAAGGCATCTGATGGTAGACGGAGTTACGGTGGTCGCGGTCGTGGCAGAGGGAGAAGCGATCGTGGATCTAGAGGCGACTTTGGTGGTGGTGGTGGAAATGCTGCTATTTACCCATCCGAGTCTGTGATTGAAATTGCAGATCCTAGACAGTTCCCCACACTTAGCGTGAAGTAGAATTTTGTTACTGGATACCTTACGTCACTCATCACATCTTTTCTTATTTCTAGTTTCCTCTCAATTCGAGTGCTATTAGTATTTAAGAAAATCACTTAGATTTTATGTTTATAGCCCTACAACCAGCGTGAATCAGACTTTTGTTGTTGGATGCTTATTTCATTCTCATTCCACCTTTGGCAACTCTGTACGGTCTTCAATTATTCGTTCCTTTTAAAGCTATTATTTCCAGTCAAGTGGAGTTGGTTAATCCTTTGTGGTATTGGATGTCGCATCAAAGGTAAACATTTTACATAAATCATACTACCTGCTTGTGGTCTTTGACAACTTTGAACGTTTTAACATATAAGGATGGATTTTATTCACAGTTCTTTCGAACGGTTTCTGCATGGTTTTTGTTATGACCGTAGTTTTAAATCTTCTAAATGATTTTAGGTGCATCAACTATAACGGTGGCTCCAATCTCTTCGTTCTAACTCTTGTGGGCCTTCACGAAATAAGGTGGAGTCGTAGAATCGTTAAACATAAGTTTGTTAAGATGGAGAACTATGAATATCTTTGTCAACAGAATAAAGTTCAACGCTCAAGATAAGAGTTGGAAATCAACTCTGATCATAATTTTTGTTCTATGGTGAAGATATATTGGGTTTCTTCCTCGGAAGCTTACGTCGTTGTCGTGTTTCCAAATGTTGTTGTCGCTCGTCTGGATTAGAACATTAGAAGTAGAACAGAACCCGCAGATTTGGAGTGGATTTAGGGGAGAAATTGGAGTCTTGATTGCATTCCCAAATGCACCTTTAAAATAAAACAAACCCTTTCTACCGTAGCCATTTTAGAGGGTGCTACTTCTCAACTTTTCTTAAACAGAGCCGAAACCTTCTTATCCTTTCTCATGTGTTAAAAAGAAGCATCTTTGATACAGAAGCTGAAGAGACTAGAGCACCTTTGCACGGCATAACCATCAATACTGAGAATGGCAACAAACAAGCATATGATAAAAAAATATATGTATAAAAATCTGAGAAGCCTTGTGAATCTGAGAGTCGGTAACATCGTCGGATGAGCTCCTTTTGCCTTCTCTTCTTGTTTGTGCCGGTCTCAGGTACACAACATTGCATGATATAAAGCTCCTTGAACCCACTTCCATCCCCAAGTGTGCTTCATTTGTGAAAAACACCAGCATGTTCACGATGATGTTGCAGGTCACCCAGTGACCGACTGCTCCTTGTACCAGCATCATAGTCAGAAACCGATGCACTTGGCTCCATGACAAGGTCACCCTCTAGAATCCGAAGAACCTATTTTCAGAAAGGTGGTTAAAGAAATTCATGTTCGTTGATGTCTGTTCTAGGACAGGATTCATGTTATTACCTGAGAGATTCGTGGCCGGTCATCAGGATCGTGGCTGATGCATAAGGTTGCTGCATGCATCATGCAGTCCACCTCCTGTTCTGAATAGTTGTTCCCGAGGTCTGGATCTAGAAGCTCATCAACTACAAATTCCTCCAGTAGAGGCCTCGCCTGGTCATGGTGAAACACCAACGGACCAAAGAAGCAATCGTGTTTTTCAGACAAGCATCGGACATGATTGCCCAAATTGTGTAGGGCTAGCATAATAAGACATAAAATGCAATGTACTAAACATTCACGAGCCTTTTTTCTCATCAGATACTAGAATGGACAATAATCAACTTATAAAACACCAACAGCAAAGATCTTATTTACCCATTCTGTAAGACATTGTTGGCCTTTTGGCCGGCTGATATCCACAGCCTTTCGTGCAGTGATGAGCTCCAACAGCACAACTCCAAAGGAATACACATCAGCTTTTTCAGTAATCTGACCACTTTGAGCATACTCTGGTGCTAAATATCTGCAGTTCAATGTAAATTTGTGATACAATTTAGTCAGAGATTGCTTAGGACAATACAAGAATGCTGTTCTGTCAATGGATGTCCTTTTACCCAAAGGTGCCAATAACTCGTGTATCTACTCCTCGATCTCGCTCAGGTTGCAATTTTGCAAGGCCAAAATCTCCAACCTTCAAGATGAGAGATCTGTGTTACCAAACTTGAGGTCATGTTTCAGATCATACTAGTGTTACCTCCAGAATCTTAAAGATCTAATCACCAACATCTAGCAAATTATACAAATTCTACCACACTGCACAGAAGAGGAAATCCCATATTTTCCGTACTTTTTATGATGACTTACTGGAAAGACTTAACAAAATTTGTCATGCATTTCTAAGGTCATGTATAATTCCAATCAGCAATCATGTGGTAGGAAACCTACGAGTAATTAGATTTGGAATACACCAGGAGCGATGTGTGCAATGGACTGACTTCACCGTGGGAAAAACATCACAAAGAAAATGCTGAGTGTATTGTTGGACATCACAAGTGATGATCGATATAGAAGTGTATCATATTCATACCAATGGTTCAAAATCATGTGTAACGAGAATATTGTTTGGTCTCATGTCACGATGGACAATGCAGCCAGCCCTACATTCTTCATGAAGATATCTTAGTCCTCGAGCAGCTCCAACTGCAATCTTTTGCCTTGCAGACCATTCCAGTGGTTGACAGTTATGACCTACAAACACAAGAGAATCTTTACTAGTTAATTACTAATAGAAATGGATCACATGTGATACACAAAAGAATATGTTGATTGATTGGTTGGAAGATGCATTTGGAAGAAATATTTGCTCACACAAGGAAAAAGGGAAAAAAAACTTTATCTGAAAATACCACACTTATTTTTCATACTAACTTAAAAGATGTAGGCTAAATATTTCCCTCTTGTGTTAGTCCTTTTATTCTATCTGGACATCAAACTCTTGTAAACCAAATCTAATTTTTTAACACAACTGGCTTATCTGGTTTCCTGCAAAAAAAAACTGGCTTTCCACCAAAAATAACCAAGAACTTACGATATAGATGAGTATCAAGTGAGCCATTGCATATGTACTCATAAACCAGTAGCCTTTTCTTGTCTTGAATGCAGTAACCAATTAACATGACAACATTTCTATGCTGAGCACAACTGAGAACCTCTACCTCTGAGCAAAACTCGAGATCACCCTGTGAACTGGCCAACCTGTGTTGCTTAACTGCGATCGCTTGACCGTCCACTAACACCCCTCTATGAACAGATCCAAACCCACCCTCGGCCAAGAAATTGGCTTTTGAAAATCCACCTGTAGCAAGTTCTAGCTCGGCATAGCTGAACCACCTAGGAGGTTTCCCAAAGATGGGTGCTTTGTGTTGGCATATTGAACATAGTGGAGGTCCAGGGGGAGCTTTTCTTGAGAGTGAAACTGCTTCCCTTACATTGCCATTGAATCCTATGCCTGACATACCATTTAGCACACCATTTCCAGCGTTGAACTTCTCCCTGAATGCTTCAACAGTTGAATCATGATTTATTTCCAAGGATTTTTGTGGAACTTGTTCAACCTGTTTCAGATACTTGCGTCTTGTATTGAGAATTTCGTTCATCCACGGCTTCAACAATACTAACCTGGTTGAAGGACTTGGTTTTTCATTTTCAGATTCAGAACTTGCTGAATCAGAATTTTGATTTCGCTTTGAATCCACAGTTATGTCTTTCTTAAGAGACCCATTCAGCTCAGACAGTGAAAATGGTGAAGCTCCGGGATCTGAACTTGATACAGATGATGTTCCAGCTTCTGTACCAGTGAAAGTTGTTCCCCCCTCTGGACTACTTGTTGGCGTAACAGCATCATCTTTGCTAGTTTTCTGTGATTCAATGGCCTTCTTTGATGGTTCATCAGATCTATTATCTAACACAAGTGGCAATTGGCACGTTATAGGAGGAGGATCTGTTTCAGGAGACCTCACCAAGTTCAGTCGAAGAACCTTAGGCTGAGAGTGCTTCATAACAACAATGTTGCACTGCAGATCCTCAACACATTGTTTCTCCTCATGCTTCAGTTGTCTGCATTGCATTCATTAGCAAAATGACCAACAATGGTTCATGTTAGAAAAATTTACTAGCTACAAAATTAGAGATCTAGAGGTTTTGATTTCACTCCTAAGCTAACTTATGGCAAACTTCATGAAATTTTGGCCACATACTTGTCCAAAACAACCCAACTTGCATGAATTCTCTTGGATTCAGCAGCTACAACTCCACTGGGAGACCCAGACACAATCTTTATCTTCACATTGATCTTCCGACAAAAGCACAAACACCAGTTAGAAATTTCAAGAGGCAAACAAACAGGAAACAAGACCATGGTGGGAGATTTACCTTATCTGGGTCATAAACATGACGAAGTTGCAGCATCATTTGAGAACAAGAATCTGTAATATTTGTTTTCATCTCAATGGTTTCAGAATGGGACTTGCGTTGGCCATTGGCACAGTCACCAGAAAATCTTGGAAACCCCCAAAGTTTTCTGCCTGAAAATATATGAAAAGTAGTATTGAACATGAAACATATCACTCAAAGAAATCTGAACATGACATTCAACCACATTCTCACTGTGGAAACAAGAAAATCTGAACATAGACGTGGTCTGCCCCAAGTATGCTTCTAGAGACCCACAATCTTTTGGAATATTAGACAGAAGATTCATCTTAATACTAAGAAAAGAAATCAGTTGGTGCATATCAGATCAGATTCTAACAGAATGGTCACATTAAATCAGATTAATTGTTCTTCTAACATAAAGCAAGTAGCAAATTTTTACTCCCAGTAGAACTTGCTGTCATTAATCGTCTGTGATTTCAACCAAGTGCAAGGGAGCTTCCAGGGATGGGAATCAATAATAAGCATAAGATCATAACGTTCCAGCAACCCAAAATAGAAAGGAAGGATCTATGATGATAATCAGCGAAAGAGATCGTAGATGGAACAGTACCAGAGCTATGAGCTGGGACGACCACCAAAAAGGTAATACAAGCTCCAGGCTGCACAACATGGGTCAAGGCCCAGAGTATGGCTGTTCTTGGAATCTCCTTTGAAGAAGCCTTGACAGCAACAACCACCTTCTCTGAACCATCCGCCCCTTTACCCATCTTCCCATGCTTCAAATGCAGATCACTGCTCATGTTGCTCTGAAAATATACACCACCAAAAGCCTTCTCACCCCACCTTCCCTATCACAGAAATCTTTATGAAATATTGATCAGTGCTTCTTGCTAGAAGATCAGAAGCAAACCACACCTCCACCAGCGTCCAATCAAGTACCCAGAACAGCTGGATTAGCTCCAACTCACAAGCCCAAGTACTGAAGTAGGCACCGCAATGGAAGCATTAAAAGGGAAATCCTTTTCTAGGCTTTCCACCCTCTCGATCTCTTCCCAGAAGTTGCTACAACGCAGAAACCAGTGGGTGCACTGTTGTCGTGAATGTGCTCTATTTGGTTAAAGGGAGAAAGAGAGAGAGAGATACAGGACTTGAGCGTTGAAATATCTTACACGGAGGAATCATCATCACTATTACAATTAATGAAAGGAAAGACAGGTCCCAACAACCCCACAGTCTACCACCGTCAGGTTTTGATCAAAGCACCTAGGGAACGATGATAACAACGCACACCATCAGAACCCAGAAGAAGAAATCAACAAAACTCGAACAAGAAAAACCAAAGGTACGGATCTAAAAACGGCAGGGACTGATAGAAATCCGACCCAAATGGTACAGAACTGGACAACCAAAGTTCACGGCCGAAGGAAAGCAAAGGTCAGATCTTTTTACCTCGGCCTGTCTGCTGCATCTGCTGCTGCTACGACTCAAAGCAACTGTTTCCCGCCCAAACCCAAAGAATTGAAACGCTATCAAAAGAAAGGAAAAGGAAAGCAAGAGGTGGGAGAACCGAGGAGGATATAGGAGGAGGAGGGAAAGAATGATGGTCCGTCACAGTTGATTCAGAAGGCTTTGCCGCACTCGTGGTGGCTGTTGGGGCGTGGATGTGGCAGCAAAGGTGGGATCATTTTCGACACTGTTTCGAGTAAAAAGCAGGGGAAAATCGACGAGGGTGAAGAGGCTGGAGTTGTCGCGATCATGTAAATGAACCGGTCTGGTAGCGATTGCAGTCTGTAACACACACACAGAGCTTCAGAGGCAATGGCGGACGATGGTTGTCGTTGTCTGGGCTCCTGAGATTGGCAATGGGTGCAGGAGACTGAGGTTGAAGAAAGACAACATGTGGGCAGACATGAATAAATTAAGCTGACCGAGGTAACTTCTCTCTGTGGTAATCAGAGAAGCGGATTACTCAGATCTAGACTTCCAACGATGAAAAAATTATTCAAAAGCAGGTGTTAGTTGTTGAAGTCAGTGACACAACACTTAAAAAACAGAGTTTTTTCTGGTGATAGAGGTGGTTTAGTACAAACTTCCTTTCCTGCACAAGTTTTTCTTTAACTACAAGCGAGAAGATGGCCATGGTGAAAGCTCTCGTCTCACTCCAGAAGCTTTCTTATTTCGATGAGGACCTTCCAAAACACAAGGGTGTGATGCATCTACCGTTCAAAAGCTTGAGGGTGAAATGGCAAACCCAGATCCATTGTCAAAACAAAAAATTGCAAACACAAATCCAACCCTGCGTCTGAAGATTATCAAGTGAGTAGACGATCGATTATAAAAATGGGACACTGAATCTTTGGCTTAAATCGTTAAAGTTACAAAGGATGGTCATATTCGAAAAGTTAAGGTTGTTGAGAGATGTTTATGTTTAGACTGCAAATGATGACCATTTTTGTTGTTTCTTTGCATACATCACAGTTTATATCCATCTTTCCAGTAGTGATACTTATCGTTGGCAAGTTATATCAATAAAATTTACTAGTTTAAGAAAAATAAAAATACTACCACTGTTAAAAAGTGTTTAAATTATAACTTAAAACAAATCTATCTGTTTAATAGTTGAGTTTATCAAGACTCTGCGGTCTCATGTTGAATCTTTATGATAGCATTTTCTTATTAATTTCGAAAAACAAAGCATAAAATAAAAGATGATAAATTCTAGATAATTAAATTTATCTATGTACCATGTGCTCTCATATTCTTTCCAAATCTTGACAACAATTACTTATCGATTTTAACAAAAAATAATTATCCTGTTGGTACTCTAATTTTATCATATTATTTATTACTTGACTGTCCAAAACTTCAAAATAAATCACTTAATCCCCAAAACTTTAATTTTGTAATGCTTAACCTTTTTCAGTGATATATTTAGGCTACATATGTTCTTCATTCATGTTACATACAAGTAAATCCAGGGGTCACAGATAATGTAATTTATTGTTAAGCGTCACAAAATAAAAGTTTGGATATTAAAATGATTTATTTTGAAGTTCAAGATGGTTGAGCAATAATCAAGTAAAATTTAAAATAGTTCAAGATGATTTAGTAACGATCAGGTAAAATTCAAGATGGTAATATGATAATGACTCTTTAAGAAAAAGTATGACATATTCCAGTGGATGGTATAATTCAATCTTTAAAATTTTTGAATTCACAAACATTGATAACACCAACACAAAAGTGTGTACCTTGACGACGAGGAAACTTCTACCATCTTCTTAGCTTGCGAGTTTGAAATTTTAAATTCACGATACACAATAATCTTCCAACTTTATAAGAAAACATTGATAATATCAAGAAAACCAAAAGCATGGCATAAAACAAATCTGATCTGAGTTGAAGTAGACCCATTGGTCACTGATTCCCAGGAGAATTCAGCACTTCATCCGCACATGTCACGCCATTTTGTTGGGAACTGCAATTTGGATGTCATGGTATGTGTGATCCTTCTCACCCGGTTGTTGTTATGTATGGTCCTCAACTTAAGATAATTAGATGAATTTTTCGAGTAATTATCATATCGAGTTTTATTACATTAACACTTAATTACTTTGACTTGTAAAATGAATTACTTTCATATTTATGTTATTTATTACATATGACTTAGATTTACGTTATCTGTTAACTTAAAATGGAAAACACGTATGACTTAGATGTAACGAAAGAAGTTGAATGTTACAAAATAAATAATTAGATTTTGAATCCTAACGGAGGTCATGAATACATTATTTTTATCTAATCGAGTTATTACAGTTAATTAAAGACACTAATTACATAGCTTGCATGTAGTATATGCATGGGGAAGGTTGTGAGAAACGTTTGTTTGTGGAATGTGGGTCATGTAAAGCTGTGTTTTAATACCAGCAAAGGATGCATAATATAGTTATTTATTCCTTCTTTTCAACATGGAAAGAGAAATGAACTTCGGATTCAGATCAAGACAACAACACTTCCATTGTCTAAAAAAATGTGATGACGATGATGTCATTTCAAAGAAAAATGTTGTGGTGTGGATGAAATGCCAATGATGTTCTCCAGGAAGCAAAAGAAGGATAATGAAAAAGGGGGTCATAAGATCATCTTGAAGAGTATCACATGATAATGGCGATCATCTATACGTACTTAAAATGTGACACATGTATGTGTGATGGGTAATATTTCTGTCAAATTTCTTGGTCATTGACTTTGGGGTTGGGAGACAGTGAAGTTGACCGAACATTTACTGTGATAATTAAGCTGCAGGCAGCCACTGATACTGAACAGTTCCGCAGTATGCATGTCTTCTAATCATTTAAAGGTAGTAAATGATGCAATCCAAAGTTGATGCCTTATACTGAACCATACATTCTGAAAGGTTGGTGATTTCCATATAAATGCCAGCCATGTATTCTGACACACAAGGGACCAGTTAATTCAGATCCTCTCAAACAAGAAATTTGAAAGCTATAAACACCTGGAAGTAATGGTAAGGTAAAACAATTCTAAGTTCATGTGTTAGGTTAGGATTGTATGATTGCATATTCCACTAATGCTCAGATCTGAATTGTAACATATTATCTTCATTTAAAAAAGATAATGTACTTGGTCTTTCACTTCATTGTATGAAAAAAAATTAAGTTTAAATTCAAGTAAAATACTTATTATTTTTTATAAACTTCTCATGACTTCTCATGGACATAAAAATACTTCTCGTGACTTTTCATAACATTTCTTGTATTGGATTGCAATTAATTAAATGGTGTACCATCAAAAAATAAAAAGTCATCCTTTGTAATATATAAATTAATGACCAACAATGTTATCCTGTTGTTGTTAAGAACAAAAGCACCGAAGAAAAAAACTTGTGAAAGCCAACTACTTCGAAAGACAAACATTCCTCTCTCTTGCTTATAGAAATTCAATACAATGGCTTTTATGAGGTGATGAAAGAGAAGTGAGTTTGCATGCAGAATACATCAATATTCATCAACTCATTAGTTTTTCTCGTTCACGAAAGTTCACTGCTCAAGGATTACATAATATTTTCTGGCAGATGTACAGGTCTGTCTTATATTTCTAGAGAAGATTTTTTTTTAGTAATAGTAGCATTTTAGTAGAATTCTAACCTTAGGAAATCCAAGAGTGTAATCGCTTAATCATCAAAAAAAAGGTCACCCTACCTTGTTGTATTCTTCCCACGGGCATTGCAGAAGTAATAAAGCAGAATTGAATGTGCTTTTAATTTGTTCCATCAACTTTGTGTATTGAATAGCTACCGAAGTCTGACCTCCTCCATTTACTCCATTAAGCTCAATCTGGAGCAGCAGATGAACGCAATAAATAAGGCTTTCAATTGAGTCCAAATCCATGGGATTTTAAATTCACTGCATGTCGTTTGAAGTTATTAAATCACTGGGCCTGAACAAAACTGCTACCTACCTGCTTTTCTTATTCTAACTAATATGTATAAAAGCTATCATCTGTTGTTCAGACGATGGAACTAAATAAGTATTGGGAAAAGTGCAACGTATCATGTTATTTCGAAATTTTTTTTTTACAATGGTATTATTGTAATGTCATATCAATAATATTTTAGTTTCTTTTATAAAAATGACGGTACGTAGATGTAGGTATTTGTACACTTTTATATACTTGCTTCTTTTTTCTTCCCGTCTCTTTCTCTTGATCGAAGACGGGATCTTCATTTTCCAACAAAAAGGTATTTCGGAAAAACTATGCACTGATTGAGGCAAAAATTGTGGGCTCAGATCTTGCCCAAAGAAAAATAAATGCACTTGAATTCAACCTCCTTCTTCATGAATAGAACAACTCTTTGATTCTTGCAGTGGTTTGGTTTTTCTGGTGGATCAATTTTTCCATATAAACCTGGTGATATCTCCCCCATATTTCATAATATAATGGGTTACTTATCTGTACGCATGGATAGAATGTAGAGACTCATACAACGGATGATGAATTCACGTGATTTCTTCTAGTACTTTTTAGTATAGGTTGTTCTATAAGGAATGTTATCAATGGTGTAGAAGATATGAGATCTTATTCAAGTACTCATTCAGTATTACATGGTAATTGTTCCACTCTCCCCATTTCTCATATAGGCATGATTGATAAAATTGAGTGAAGGGGTGAAGAGTATAAACTAATTTTGATTATAAACAAGTCGTATGCTAAATTTTGTGACAAATGTAATGAAACATAATGAAAAACCATATAAAATTATGAGAAGAGAACAAACTACAAGAGCATAGGCAAATTTATATTAATTGTTCACACTCAACCAAATCTACGTCTACTCTTTAAATCCTATGCCTACAGTACTTACGGTGTTATAGGTCAACACCCCATCGTATATAAACTCCTTGGTATATCATCAAGCACTCCCTCCTCACAATCTGGGAGGTCTTCACCATAGCATAGTAAAATAAACTACACAACATTAGCATATAAAATTTGCAGCTTTAGATTTCCGTAGCTTACTTTCCACTTAGTTGATACTTGTAAATCTCCAATGAAATTCTAAAGTGTTAGGATTCCTTGTGGGAATGAGGAGAAAGTCTTTAGCTCTCAAAGAGTGAGAGTGGAACATAAGAGAGATTGTAGAAAATGTTGTCTCTAATTCAATGCCAATGGAAATGTTTATATAGATTTTGGTGGCTTAGAAGTATATGTGCATCGATTATAAATTTCTTTCAATAGCTATTCGATTGGTATGCGGTTTTTCTATTAGTATGTCGTTGGGTTTAATGGTTGAATGAATCGATATATTTTTAAGTAAAGTAGCATGACTCTTCAAATGACTTAACATTCTATAAAAAAATCAATATACTATTTTTACTCCAAAGAGAAGTTGCACTTCTATTTTAAAGAACAGTATATCAATGTCTATAATTAGTACATTATTTTTGTTTTAGTGTCAAGTTGCACTCCTAGCCTATTAAACAGTATACCATTTTTAAGAAAATGGTGTTTCATTTTTGTGGTGAAGTGTGTTGAGTTAGACTCTATTCATGACATTGCAAATGATTTTTCTAGGTACGCATAGGCAGTCTAAGTGTCTTATATGAAAATTATAGCATGTAAGAACTTTTTAGGGATTTACATATTTACCTTTGCATTTCATAACTCAAAATACATCAACAATACAAGTCTTTTAAAAGCTAATAGAGTGTAATGAGTCCCTTCTTTGCTTGGTTTTCTCCTTGATGATTTTTTTTCTTTTCCTTTTTTAGGATTATGCTTGACCTTGCTTCTTTGATGATTTTCTTTAGTTCCTCTTATTTAGGATCCCACTTTGCGTCTCTTTCTTATATTCCTTGTAACAACCTTGATGTATAAAACTTTATATTTATCGCTAAGTTTTATATCACCAAAATTAATTGAAAAGAATTTTCTCAATAATCTCTTCATTTTTTTATGATGACAAAAGTTGATTAGATTCCAAGGTAATGTGTAAAAATTCTTATGCAGCTCTTAATTCTTCCATTATTTTTGTCATTATCAAGTAGCTCCCATTGACCATAACATTCTTTCCTTTTTCCTTCCAATATTAAGTAGCTCCCCCTGAATCATAGCATTTACAAAAGATATGTATATTTCATGGATAATTATTAGCACAAACAAGAGATGTATCATTCAAGCACATATATAATTGAAGCACAAAATTATAGGTTTAATACATACCATACAACAAGCACAAAAATTCCAATGGACCTACGATTTGACATATCAGATGTACCAAAGGGAAGGAGGAGGATACATCCCAAAGTATTTCCTTACTTCTTTGCGCAACTGATTCTTGGATTGTTACCACTGCTTCGTAATAGGTCCTTGCTTCTACTCAAACTTGATTTATCAACTGATCTGACTAAACCATCTAATCATTGAGT
This sequence comes from Cymodocea nodosa, assembly GCA_036874045.1. Taxonomy (NCBI): domain Eukaryota; kingdom Viridiplantae; phylum Streptophyta; class Magnoliopsida; order Alismatales; family Cymodoceaceae; genus Cymodocea; species Cymodocea nodosa. The sequence goes on from CM072336.1 coordinate 22,667,582, forward strand.
GGGTTGGTGAGTTGATCAAGTTGAGTATTAACTTGGGTGAGGGTTTCTTCATTTGAAATCTGCAATTCCGCATGTATTGCCGACATCGATCTTGAGCATTTCATCTTCTTTAATCATATGGAGAATCCTGACTGACACTTATTGAAACATTTATTAGCTAGTGCCAAAGTCTATTTCTTATTCTCTGCTATAGCTAAAACATAATGTTTTTCTCACCTGTCACTCATGCCATACGCCTTGTCTCCTCCCAAATTAATGCCAACTACCCTCTTGTGTTCCACACCTCCGAAAAATCCTAGGCCCTTAATCCAGTTTCCCTCCATTGTAAATGTTAACTCTAAAAACCGGTTCAACCCACCTTGCACTCTTAGGGCAATCTTCAAGATGGTAAGAAAACTTATTATCATGTATTTACACACATATAATAACAATAAATGCAGACAATTACCTTTTTTCCAGGTATTTGTTCATAGATAAGAAAGTGGCTACAGCCGTGTTAGGAGTATATGCATACAATTATAACAAGAAATTTGTGTTAAAAAAGTCTCATATCTGTACATATAAATCAAATTAAACTTTATATATAATTAATCATTGTACTTATTGTCAATTGATTTTATGTTAAAATATCAAAATTAATTAACGTATACTTATTTATTTATAAACACTTATAGGTATATAAATAAGTTGTAAGCGAGGGAGTGCGTACTAGAAAGGTCTCGTATCTGTAAAAATAGGAATAATACTGAACTTTATGTGTGACAATTTTTTTTACTTTACTTATTATCAATTGATATTGAATTAGAATTTCATCTAATCCTTGGACGTAAAACTCACGTAGAACGGTGAAAATTATTCCACGTTAGCGTGATACGATAAAAATCTATCAACCACCAAAGATGCTGTCGTTGTGGCCATCGTTCTCAAGAATGAACTCCACAACGTCCACAGAATAAGTTCGATCGAGCGTTGGTGGTGGTGGTGGTGGTGGTGGTGGTGGTGGTGGTGGTGGTGGTGGTGGAGGTCGTCTTCGACGAGGTCGCCACCGACGACAAGTGGGTGGTCGACAAAATTAGGTTTGCAGGTGAACTGCAATATTTATATGAAGCTATTCGTTCCTTTTCATTTAATATATATAGGTAATGGTTTGAATTATTCTTTATTTTTCTCTTCGTTGGTCTTCGTTAGATCGAAGAGAAGCCAAAGCCAATATTGTTGCAGTTCTGCCGTTACGTCTCCTCCTCCCTTTTCTGTGGTTCTCCTGCCTCACAAGCTTATCTAAGGAAACCGTCTTGATACTGGTCCATTCATCGTGAATAATGATGTATGTTTTCCACCTGTTGTAGGTTTTTTTTCTTCTTCTTCGTCTACTGTTATATAAATATGTTTTCTGGTTAATCATTAATATGTGTGGGTATTAATCCCATGGTATTGTTGTTGTTGCAGGACGAGATTATACATGATACGACAGGGATTAGATTTATTCACATGGAATATGCGCTTAATGAGAACTCCACCGGATCCACAGGCATCATTTCAGGAACAAAGCATATACTGAATTGATTCGGTTCACCAGGACAGAGAATAAGATACTGCAAGCTTCAACTGGTGGTTCTTCTCACAACCATCAATGTCTCTCTCTGTCCTCCTCAAATTAAACACATTCTTCGTAAGGATGGCAACAAATCACGTTGCTTATTGAAATTACCTTTGTTTGAGGTCATGGAAGTTGCCCCATTTTTGATGCAACGAGATTATTACCACACGACTTCGTTTGAGGTTCACAAAATTAGCAGACCAAAAGGAGCACAACCGGTTTGTGAAGAACTAGAGGGCTCGGGTATTTCTAAAAGGAAATTGGGTAACCGGAAGGGAAGGGGGGTTATTTAGTGATGATGATGTTGGAAACTCGTAACCTGGTTTGGTGAAAATACGAGATTTATTCCCCACCGTTTTCGAAAATGATATAAGATGGACCCGACTGTATTTGATTAATCGACCCACAATTAATAAGAGCTTCCACGACGATTCCAGAGGGGGAAGTTGCGAATGCCGTGGTTGAAGTTAATTGACACTTGGGCGAATGATTCCCCAAATATTCCTCCCAAATTCCAAAACGACAGACAGACTTCAATGGGCCAGAACCGATGCAAGGCAGAATCTCAAATAGCACCTTCTCGCCACAACCCGGTTCAGAATATGCCTTAGATATTCGCCACCCGCCTTTCTTTGAACCAGAGTCAGTTTCTTTGTCCTCCTCCTCCTCCTCCTCCTCCTCCTCCTCCTATATATAATGGCATGCATGTTCTTGTTCTGTTCGTCGAAGAATATCACACACATTGCCCACATCATTACCTCTTCTTCTGTTTCATTGGCATTGCTTCCTGTAGTCAAGAGTCCTTGGATTCTGTGGCAAGAGATGGCCGGAATTGTTGTTGTGTTCGACTTCGACAAGACCATCATCGACTGCGACAGCGACAATTGGCTGCTAGATGGCTTCGGCGCTTCTGACCGGTTTGAAGAGCTCCTCCTCTCCACCCCGTGGAATTCTGCCATGGTTTGTCTCAATCATGTTCATTCATTCATTCACTCACTTTCCTTGTGCTTTGGATTATGCTGTTGAAGTGGTGGCGGCTTTGGTTGACGTTTCATCAAATTCTTTCTTCCTTCTTGAGTTTTTTGTAGAGGGGGCTGATGGTTGTGGTTTTTGTTTGTTTGCAGGACATGATGATGACGGAGATTCACACCAAAGGAGTTTCTGTTGAAGAAATGGCGGACCGCCTCAGAGAAGCTCCTCTGGATCCTCACATTTCGTCAGCCATCAAAACAGCTTATTCTCTTGGGTACGTCCTCCTCCTCCATGCCACATTCTGTATTTTTAAGCTATCATCTTTTACCCAAGAGGGGTGGAAGTAACAAGAACATTTTCTGTTGGTGCTGATGTTTCCTTCTCTCCGTCAGGTGCGAGCTGAGGATAGTGAGCGACGCAAACACCTTCTACATTGGGACCATCCTTGAACACCATGGTCTCACAGGTTATTTCTCGGAGGTGAACACAAACCCGGGCTTTGTCGACCAGGAAGGGAAGATTAGGATCCTCCCCTACCATGACTTCCACACCTCGTCTCATGGGTGCCCTGACTGCCCTCCGAACATGTGCAAGGTTCCTCTCATTTCTGTAAGATTAGATGTTTTTGATTCTCTCTAAGTTCAATGTTGATGACATTCGAGTTTCCCACATGCAGAGTGTGATTCTCAAGAGAATTAAAGAAGAGGTAGCCACGGAAAATAAGCAAATCATATACCTTGGGGATGGGAAGGGAGACTACTGCCCAGTGCTGAATCTGACAGAGAGGGACTTTGCGATGCCGAGGAGGAACTACCCCATCTGGGACCTCATCTGCAGCAACCCAATGCTCCTCAGGGCCGAAGTCCACGAGTGGTCTGACGGGGAGGAGCAGGAGCTTGTCCTCCTCGGTCTCATTTACCAACTGCTTTCAGCTGAAGCCATTGCAGATTCCATAGCGGTGGACTGCAAGCTCTTGAAGGGCACAATGGAAAGCCATCAAGGCCTTCCAAAAGTCCTGCCCGTTCCCAACTGATTGGAGTATTGCTTTCAACGTCAACTGACATCTCTGTTTCCATAAAACACTAGTCAGAGATGGATTGTCTAGTGTAATAGGTTTTTTTCGAGCTTTGTCTAGTACAAGTAGGATTCACCGTCTAATTGATACAAGTGAGGTTTCTTTTTTTTGTGTGTGATTTTGGATACCAAAAAGGAATCCCAAGAGGAGTAATACCCATATGCTTCTTACCTGCACCTGGGAAAAACCAAGAGGCAAATATACTGTACAACTTATTCTGGAGAAAACAAAGACGCAATATATGTAACTTGAAATACCATGAAACAGAAGGTTTCCCATCATCACAATCTTACCAAGAATGCCGCCCTGTCAAGGAATAAATTTTCAGCACAACGAAAAGCACCATCTTATCAAGATTTTGGTACCATAGTAATTGAAATGCAAATAACATAAGTTGTGGCACACTGCATTAGTGCAAGAAGTTATCGTCCTTCATTACTATTTGTTTAATAACCTAGACCTTATTTAAGAAATATTCGCAAGAGACATCATCACTCAGTTACGCATCACTAGCTTCTTTCCCCAGAGGTTTGCCACTCTCGTTTATCATTCATCAGCTGATTGGCCATGGTGAACCTGCCATCACAGCTTCGATTTCCGAAGTTTCTCGTGGACAGTTTGTGAGGTTCTTGCAACCGTCACTTGTAACATACTGAAAATTGAAATGGAAAGAAGAAATAGTCAGCAATGAACACATAATGTCAAATGAAAGTTTTCATTGGAAAAGTAGCAATGCAAACTACCACTCACACAAAGTAATTTAAATAATTTCAAGATATTTGACTTTTCTCTCTCTTAAAGTCTGATGTAGAGATCATTATAGATCGAGAAAATGGCTTCATGTCACTCTCAGGATAAAAAATAAATAGGCAAACCCAACATTAAAATCCTAGCAAGCATGTGAAAGTTGCAGCATAAAACATTAACTGCTTCTCAAATATAAAGTATATTGATTCATTTGAAATAAGAAAACTAACTAGAATTCATTTAAAATTAACTAACATTCACACATACGGACAGCACTTGGTATTTAGCATTGCCACAAATCTAACTAAACGAGGAATGCGTGCATATTTAAATGTGCACAAGCATTCGTACATGCATGAAGATTATTCTTTACATATGATATAAATCCTAGGAGATTGAAGAAAACAACATGCACAGCTCCTAGGAGATGGAAAAATCAAGCACAACAATCTTGCTAGACTTACATTTCCTAATCAAATCTTTGAAATATGAAATGAAACTTGCATTTTCCTAAATGTTGCAGGTAGTTTACAGCCCTGACCAATTCCAACTTTTGCAAGTAAACTACTACTTTTAAATCACTTTATGTTTATGGAAGAGCATACCACATCACTTTCAATTCGAACTCCACCAAAGTTCTTGAACCTCTCAATTTCTTCACGGTTGAAGAATTTTGATGTACTTGAACCTTCCATGGCAGGAGTAAGTAGAGCATTAATGAAGTAGCATCCGGGCTCCACTGTCATAACCTACAATAAACATATCTTTGACCTTCAGTGTTCTTTCACTACATTTTCATATAGTTTATGGGCATTAAAGAAAGTTTGTATAAGCCACAGGCTAATAAATATCTTTGACCTGCATTGAACAATGCATTAGAATTGTCTATTTAAGAGTCTATCAGGCTAATAATACCATGTTTCACAAACTTTGACTACTTTTTGTGCAATTTCAGACAATGCTGCAGGTATGAGGCCTCAATCTCAAAAGCTTCAGATTCTTTTTAGGATTTTTTTTGAAAATGTGAATGCAATCAAAAGCTACTTAATAGTGACAATACTGAGTAACAATGACTTGCTGCTTTGTAGGTCAAAATCCAACGGTTACACAAGGAACGAAGTGTATGCATTCCCACAGTAATCAGCACTCACCATTCCCTCTTGTAGTTCTCTACACATACGCAAAGAGCGTAAACCAGGCTCCTTTGATCTTTCCACCCCCTGAAACATGTTAAAAAGAAATTTATACAAAGTTGCAAAGGTAAACAATATCTGAGCTATCATGAATTGCACAAACATAAGAAGATATCCTACTGATATCTCTTGTAAAAAGAAGGCACTTGCATAAGATAAGGATGGAAAAAAGACTTAGAAATCAGAGAAAATTAAGCACAAAATCAACAAACCTTTGGGCAACCCCCAGTATCATGGATGTCAATTCCAAGGAAGTGACCAAGACCATGAGGCATGAAAACAGCACCCAATCTCTTCGTCATCATCTCATCAACATCACTGGAATAAGTCAAAAATAAACCTTAGCAACAAACACTTTGTAATTATGAAACAAAAATATTAACAAGTCAAATCCACCGACACCTACCCCATGATGATTTTCCCAGCCTTCAGTGACTCCAGAATAGTTCTCTCTGCCAGTCTGGAGCCAAACCCATTATCAATACTAAAAATAATGGTAAAAACAACAAAAAATCTCAAGGTAGAGTTATGCAGGGCATGTCCAATAATTCCTAGCTTGTGAATAAATGTTTGTCATCAATTGGAATTATGCTGCAAATTTTCTGGGTTTAGTAGTTCTAGAAGATATAGTATATATTTGTATTATAATATGCAGGGCTTTTCCCTGTTTACTACATTTTTTGCATTTTTTTTTTGAGGGAACCAACAAAGTTCTTAAATTACCTAAGCACAAAATTTTGTAGAACACCCGCTTAACTATGATAAACTTGTTTTTTTCACAGAAAAAGTGCTAGAAAAAATATTTAGAGGCATGTCTATCTAAAGAACTAATCCCAAACCCAAATAAAAGAGAAGGGTTAGTATTAGGTAGATAACTAGCTTCATGAACATAAATTTTAAAAATAATTCATTGAGATGCAATCCTCTTAACGACACATTACACTAGACCTCAAATGCTGTGAAAAGAAAATAAAAGGAAATCATTGTAGATCTCAAGTGTAATGTTCTTAAGATAGGGCTCTATATAAACACTTGAATGTAGATGGAAGTAAACAAAGGTTTTTGTACTTTGAAGGATGTAGGAGAAATTAGTTCAAAACACCCAAATTATACTAGCAACTTAGAATATAGGAACAATGACCGGTAAGAGTATGGAATTAGCATAATGGGTGGGAGAAATATCTAGGTTAATATAGATTCATGTAATCTATCCCACATAATAAGATTATGGCATAAGTGGTTGTTGTATGTCTATATAAACTTCAAAATGCTGCCATTACTTGTGCATGTCTATCCAGTTTACTCCAGGTTGCATTCTTGATATGACAGCATTGTGAGATTCAAGGACTGCCTGCATGTCAAGGAATCAAATAATTCAGCTACAGCTGAAAACGAGAACCTTGTTTTAGATCACAAATTGAACAACAAATAATGCTCCTGGTTAGATACTAAATAGATTCCATCAGAATAATCAAAATTACAATAAGTTTAAAGTCAAAAACTCACATTGTAAATTAGACGTTGATCATTTGTAAATTTTCCAGAAACCTGTGACAATAATAGGATGAGAATAAACCAGAAAGAAAGTAAAATACCACAGAAAGACAACAAGAACAAAAGCCACAACCAATGTCTTCACACTAAAATGTTCAGTTAGCAATTTGGCATACCCAAAGTGGTTGACACAATGAAAATAATAAACAAATATTATTCCCAAATATCCCACTTGGACAAAGTGTTAATTGCACCACTATTTGTTCTTTCAATAAAAAATAAATGCATTCGCTCTATAGCATATCTGTTACAGGATCAATCCAGGTTGCCACTTGTTTACTTAAAAAAATGCAGTTACATGAATAGATAATATCTCCTCAATACTTGGTAACTTCAACTTTATAGATTGATAACAAATCCTTTTTTCAGAATACATCATTTATATCAAGTTTTTAAAAAAACTCATCCATTGACATAAATCATTGATGGGTGAAAATTGAATTATTTAGATCCGGGAGGAATGACAAGGTGAACTGCTAGTTTTCATATATCCTAGTTACTGTAGATGTGTTTGCCCAATTGGCGTCTAAAAAGATAAATGCTAGATATACTGGGCCCTTAGATATTTATGTGATGTTTGGTCATTGGAGATCTCTAGAGTCCATTTTATCAAATGTCAAAGAGATTGCAATATGAACAAGCACATATCATTTACTTATTACCAAGGATGAATATATGATAGTGGTAGGAAATTCTTTGGCTTTGACTCGGGGCATTCAAGAGGAACAGGCTGTTTGAGTTCAATACCATCAAGAATTCCTAACTATTGAATGGGAATAGATTTAACTTTGAAGCACTTTTCTGTTCCAATAATTTTCTAGTGGAACCTCCTTCACTCATCAAATGATGATTTTAGAATAGTTTTACATTAAAAAGTGACGAAACTCTCTCTCTCTCTCTCCCTCTCCCCCCCCCTTCACACCCCTCCTACACACACAATATAAAGAAAGACTTGTCCATTTGTAGGTAATTAATTTTTGCTTAAATGGATGAGTGATAATACTATAAAGAATAAGATAAAAAATAATTTTATTAGAAATAGAGTAGGAGTTGCATCGATTAAAGATAAAATAAGAAAAAATCAACTTAAGTAGTTTGGTCATATCTAAAGACCAAGAAATGTACTAGTTATAAGAGAAGAATTAATTAAATACTTCGAAAAAAAGAATTCATATAACCAACCCCAAATAGTGAGATTATGGCTTGATTTGTTGTCGCTATATCTACATTTCAATAAATGCAAATCAAGTTTTAATGAGCACAAATATGCAATGACAAGTGATTCTGCATTCTCAATCAATAAAGTGCACTGTTAGAACTATTGGACATTAAGCAACCTTAGGTGTGGGTGTTTTTGATATAATAGAACATGATGGAAAGATCATTTACACTAAAACACAAAATAATTGTATGAATGGGAATACTATAAGATTCCATTAGTTATGTACCGATGCTCCAACAAAAATATTAGTATGCTGTGAAAAAATAAGAGATAGGTGGAAGTGGATTGCTTTTATTAGTAAACATAAGACCTCTATATGTAGAGACTATATAGAAGAGACAAATACAAAGGTAATTTACGACTAACACACACATAACACTTAACCCTAATATATTAATATACTCTAACATTTTCCTTCTATTGCTGCTAGACCATTTAACACTTGTCTATTGCTGCTAGAACATTTACATTGCAACAAACTCAATAACTTAACAAGCTTAAAAATAACAAGAAATAACAAAGATATAAAAAAATATAAAAAACCAATTACTATAGCATTAATAGCAGCAATAGACAATAGTAGTTGTTGTAGCAAAAGTAAATGGTAGTAATAGTTGCTATTGTAAAAGTAGTTATAAAAGGTAGTAATATCTGTAGCAAAAGTAATAGCGATAAGAATAATTTGAGATAAGTTTAGAAGAACTATATCTCAAACAATAGTATAGTAATCATCAAATGATAAAATCCAGGGTAATAAAATAAATAGATAAATATGATTTATCCTCAAAAAATAGGTAGATAGATAATAGATGTGATCTACACTTAGAATTTTTTGTAATTTTTTCTTTTTCTATATAAACTTCCATCATTTTTTACTTTTTCATGCAAATTTTTCTCCTTTCATTTTTTTTTCTTTTCTCTCTCCCCTTTCTCTTTCTCTTTCTCTCTCTTTTTTTTCTCTTCATGTGCTCAACAAACTTCTTTCCCTTATTCTTATTCTTCTTCTATAACTCATCTTGGGAAAGATTTGAGTTTCGAGGTACAAATCCTCACCTCCAAGGTCATTCCAAGCAAAAATTCACACCAAAACATACATGCCATTACAACATTCAATATATTTACATACAAATATTAACATTAAAGCTACAAAGCTCCTAAATAGATCTCCAATAGCTTAAATCAATCCTGTCCCAATAGTAGTTTCCGTTGCTGACCATTGAACTCATTACAACCCTACATGGATTCACCAACATAAGCCACAACTGAAGTTGCACCATTAAAATTTGATTGTTATATATACAATGATAGTGGCACACGAAGTTGTGCTTATTAATGTGCTTTAAAATTGGGATTACAGTTTTACATTAAATTAAAGGATCTAGTTGATGTTGATTGTTGATTACCATATTGTGTCATATAATAATCACTACAACAATGATCTAATTTAGGGTGAACAACATGAATCTTTTTACTCCAATTATCTCCATCCATCACTATTATGTGATTTCAAATCCTTTTCACTATTTTTGAAAACTTTATTTTTGATATTTCTCTATTCCCTTTGGTATCACTCAAATTTTCTGATTCTCCATTGCTGAGGTTCTCTTCAAATACAACCAAACGCACCATACAATTTAAAATAATTCTATGATTATATCATCGATTGGCTGAACTCCCACTCCAAATGATTCATTTCTTGATTTATCTCTTAAAGTATTACCACCACTAATAAGTAGTGTAGGAATCTTCCTGGATGACCTTAGCGCAAACACTATATTCCCATGCAGGAGAATTGATCACTTCCCAACAATCTCAAACTAATAGAAATGATTAAAAAAATGGAAAATTTATGAAACCATGTTTAGATTGTGGACTTGGAAGTCAAAAAATATATAAAACAATGTTGTGAAAGACTCACAGGGAATGAACATGTTATGTCAGAACCATAAAAATGATATTCTGCACCCATATCAAATAATGCCATGTCTCCATGCTTTATTTCCTGCAAAATTAAAAAAGTGAACTTAGTATCTATACATTCTTTCTTAATTTTTCTTAGTTTGTTAAGAAACCAAAATGTAATTTGTTCCACTAAAATATATCATACAAAACCAATATGGCAAAGTTATTAAAGAATAGTTAAATTTCCTCTGAAGAATGGAATACTGGAGCAACTTGCTGCATGAATTTTTAGTACATGAATATGTTGCTGGTGGAAGATGGCTTTAGCTGGACTGGGTCATTTTCAGGAGTTTTTACCGTCAAATCAGCATGGAAATAGCCAGGAAAAAGGTAGACAGCACAGGTGGAATAGCGGGTTGTGGAACAATTTCCTCCCATCCAAAATATCATTTTTCCTATGGAGATTATTCCACTCTACCCTTCTGATGGAGACCAACGCTCAAAAGAAGGGTTTCCACCTAGCATCTAAATGCAAGTGTCGTAGGCACTATCGTCAAGAAGACACAGGCCACCATCATTGTTTTGCAGGGGACCAGGCTATCCTATCCAGAATCTGAATCAACCAGTAAATTGGGATGCAACCTTCAAAACCAAACAGATTGGGAACTCTATGTTCATACCACCTTGTTCAGGAAAAGCAAGTCCCTCCTCCTCACTGCTTAAAAATTTATTGTTGTTAACTTGTTATGGGAATGCTGGAAGGAACAATGTGCCCTCCACTATGACAATCAAAAAGGATCCTTTGCTAGCATAACAGCTATAGTGGAAGCCTCCCTAGACTATTCCTCTAAAACTTGCGATTGGAGGAGACACAGATCTACAGATCTACAGAACTCAGCTTCAAATTGGGGGAGGCAGGCAGGATCCGCACTACCTGGGCTGCCTGGACTAAACCAGCTCAGCAACGAACTAAACTGAATACAGATGGGGCTATTAGCATGGATGGATTGGCTGCTGGTGCAGGTGTCATCCAGAATGCCAATGGCAATATACTAGCTGCCTTCTCTGAACCTTATGACCAAACAAGTGTCTTAATGGCTGAGCTTAAAGCATTACAACAAGGTCTGTCAATATGCAGAGATATGGGCATTATTACTCATCAACTGGAGGTGGAAACTGACTCACTTGACCTCCTAGACTGGCTACAACCAATGCTGAACTCCTTTTATCAAGCCGTGCCCGAGTGGTCAACCTTTCTACAACACATCAGTCAAATCTGCTCCATGAAACATGTTCCTCGCAAAGCCAACCTGATGGCAGACCTATTAGCTAAGAAGGGTCTCATTGGCAAACAGCTGGAGTTGTTTTATCAATTCAGAGAGCTTCCAACAAATGTTAAACAGCAATGGCACCTTGACATGTTGGGTATACCCAGCATGAGGGGCCCTCAGCTTTTATTTTGCCTCCTATCTTTGTACCTTTTTGTATCTCTCCTTTTTTGGCCCCCCACCCCTTAATTGATTGGAGATTTATAGTAATAATAATTGTTGTTGGTCTTCATAACTAATCATCATTTTCAATTTTTGATTAAAAATATAAGTTATTGATGAATCTTTTCGTGAAAATGTTATTAATTGGTCGCAAATCATGTAGAAAAGCAGCACTAAATGTTGACAACCAAGATAAAACATTGTCTACAAAAAATCCTAGATAGTGTTTTTCCTAGATGGCACTGTTGATTAGACTGTGGAAACGTGATTAAGGTTTCTCATTAACAAGAATAAGTATTGTGAAAAGATAAAAAATGGGTGGAAGTTGATAAGTCAATAACATAACATAAAGCATCAATATATAGAGGCCACATAGAAGATGAACAAGACTCTAACAATGTAGGACTAAAACCACTTACAATGCAAATAACCTTAATATATAATATACTCTAACACTCCTCTTCAAGTTGGAACATCCAATTTGTAAACTCATACATAAGCAAACTAGGACAAAATAAACAAGGAGATACATAATAAATAAGCAGAAATAATATTGTATAAGTAAAAGAAATGGCCAAACCTTGATTAACCAAATAAAAAAAAACTTGTACACATACAAACATCATCAATCATCCAATAAAGACATAGATTGTTAACTTAAGGCATTCCACAAACCTTAGTAGACTGTTAATTTGAAGTATCCACAATCCTCAATTCTACTAGTGTATTACTTAGGGTGTTTCACAAAACCTCAAATTAATTGGTTTAATTAGAGATTGATGATGAAGTATTAAAGACTTTTTTTTGTCCTTTTTGGTCTCCTTTTTTTAACTTTGACAGTTTTTCCCTTCTTTTTCAATTTCTTCCTCTCTCTCTCTCTACATCCTCTTCTTTTTTTATAAATTTTTTTCTCTCTCCCCCTTTTTTTTCTTTCCTCTACCTTTATTTTCCTTTTTCTTTTTCTCTTCTTCTCCTTCTCCCCCTTCGTCATTTCATCCACTTGCAACCCTAATGAGTGCAAGCAGCGACAACAACACTTTTGGAACTAAAGGGGCAATGACAACGAGAAAATAGTGGTGGAGGGGAAGAAGTCACAATCAATGCAAAGACTTTGACTTCCCTCTCCCTTTTAATCATACCTCCTCCAGTCAAACTCATCTTCATTGAACCTTAAAGTGGATCGTAGGTATCAAAAGACATGTCACACAACACATGTATGAAAATGTGCACTGGAAAAGCTCAGACAACATGTGCAAAGGTGATGGCATGTGCAAATGACACTAAAACACAGCCAGAAGCAGGTGATGTTCTCTCAAGAGGTTGGTAGTAACACCATTGACTGAGAAAGAGAAAAAGAGGGACAAAATCACAACGAAGAGTGATGACAAAATAGAGGCAGTGGCAAACAAAATCACAATAGATCTAAGAGAGAGAGATGAGTTGGGAAGGAGGAGGCTACATAGAAGAAGTTCCCCTTCTTCCTACCTAAAAGTTTTATCAATAGACTCTTAAAACCTAATGCTTTGATACCATATGGAAAGACAAGAGATGGGTGAAAGTTGATTGATTCAATGACATAACATAAAACCTTTATATATAAAGACTAGACAGAAAACACAAACAAAACTCTAGTAATGTAAGACTAAACTCACTTATAACATAAATAACTTTAATATATAATTTTCTCTAGCAAGTATAAACACAATGCTATATGAATCCTACTGCATCCAATAACCTAATTACATATTTACAACTCTAAAACTCTCCCTCAAGCTGAAGGATATAAATCAAATGAACTCAGCTTGTTACATAGATTCTTGAAGGTACTAGCATTTAATCCCTTTGTAAAAATGTTTGCAAATTGTTGAGAATATCTAATGTAGGGAATACTAGTAATCTCATTCTCTATAAACTCTCGAATATAATGGCAATCAACCTAGATGTATTTAGAACTTTCATGGAAAATAGAATTGTTAGCATATAGATATCTACTTAATTGTCACAGTACATAATCGTAGGAACATGAACTGTAAAAGCAAGCTCTATTAGAAACAATTTCAGTCACATCATCTCACTTATGATTTAAGACAGACCTATATTCTACTTTGACACTTGACTTTGATACAACATTTTATTTCTTATTCCTTCAAGGGATAAGATTACCACTAACCCAAAGTAGATCTTTCATCTCCTTTATCACTTACATAACCTAAACTTGAATAAGCCACTAAATTCAAGTGTCTATACTTGGAGTAAATTAGTCCCTTTTCACGATTACTATTGGCATAGGCCAAAACTCTCGTTACACTATTCTAGTAAACCATCCTTGGCTTATGCATAAAATAACTTAGAAGACCAATAGCATAAGTGACATCAAGGTGAGTTATCATAAGATAAATAAGTTTTTCAATCAATCTATGATACCTTCCAACATCATAAGCAAGTTGAAAGTGTTATCCCAAAAGGACGGATTTTGATCAATTGGAGTTTGCTTAAACCTACATCCTAAGAGACCAATCTCTTTTTTAACAAGTCAAGGACAAACTTCCTCTATAAAAGGTCCATCCTACCCTTGGAGTAACTAAATTCAATGTCTAAAAAATATCTTGGTTTTCCAAAGTCTTTAATAACAAAATATTAACCTAAGAACTCCTTTATTATTCAAATTTCACTTGTATCATCACTTACCAAAAGAACGACATCTACATAAACTACTAGAATAGTATACCTGACAAACTTTTATTAATAAAAGCAAGGTGGTCAACAACACATCTATTAAAGCCTGTATAACTAAGCCAAGCTTTGCAAACCACGCATGTAGGCTTTGTTTTAATCCATAAATGACTTTCCACAATAAACAGATTTGATTCTCCTCTTAAGCAACATAACTCAAAGGTTGCTCTATGAAAACATCTTCCTTGAGATCACCATAGAAGAAAGCATTGTGAACATCTATTTGAAAAAGAGACCAACTATTGTTGACAGCCAAGGAAAGTAAGACCCAAATGGAGTTGAGACAAACAATTGAAGAGAAAGTCTCGACGTAATTAACATCATATATCTGAGTAAATTTCTAAGCAACAAGGCAAGCCTTATACCTATCAACAAAGTCATCTGATTTATACTTGATGGTAAAAACTCATCTATAGTCAACAATAGGAACATCTTTTGGGCAAGAGACAAGCTACCATGTGCCTTTGATAGTTAACACTTACATTTCAACATCTATAGTTGCCTTCTATTATAGAAGGGTAAGTGCCTCTACATGATTCTAAAGAATTGATTCTAATGATATGGCTCACACAAATTTACAATAGGAGGAACTAAGAGAATTATAAGAGATTAAATTAGACATGAGATGTACGATGGATGCATGATTACCTTTGCATATAGTAATGGGAAAATCAAGAGAAGTTAGATTTTCCTTAATAAAAGAAGTTGGCTCACCAAGTGTCATAGGTGGTATGTGAGGCTAATGTCATTGATACACTTGCAAGAGTGGTAGCTATGGAGGCTCGACCATTGTTAACTAAACCCAAGTTGAAGGAACAATGGCAGGATCAATAAAGATTGGTTGAGGTAAGGAATCTTCAATAGTGGTAGAAGGAAAAGAAGAAAAACAAGGAGTATCCTCTAGGAAAACCATAAAAGAAGAAAAACAAGGAGTATCCTCTAGGAAAACCATATTAGCAAAGACAACGTACCAACATGTTAAAGGATAATAACAACAATACCCTTTTTGAATATAGAAGTATCCCATAAAAACAAATTTAGTAGACCAAGGAGAGAGTTTGTCTAAGGCCTAAGGTAAGATTTTTGACAAAAGTCATACACCCAAATACTTTAAGGGTAATAAAAATAATTCCTAATCTAAAAATAGGTGTCAAAGAAGAATGTCTCCTCCTAAAAGTGAATAGGTCATACAATTAATAAAATAGGATGTAGTAAAAAAAGTATCAAACTACAAGTATTTACGGATGTTCATCTTAATTATCAAGATGCGAGCAATATTAAGAAGGTGGCAATGTTTACACTCTACAATCTTATTCTATCGAGAAGTGTAAGAACAAGTGGTCAAATGTAAATTACCATGTTAATCATAAAAAGAAACTACATTAATATAAAGAAACTCTAAAACATTATCAATGCAGAATTTTAGGAGTATTACTAAATTGATTTTGAATTTCATTAAAGAAATTTTGGAATACATAAACAAAGTATTGACAATCTTTTGACAAATATAACTAAGAGATATAAGAAAAATCATTAATAAAAACAACATAATAACAATAGTCTAAAACAGACATGACCCAAGAATGTCCTCAAATATCATAATAAACCAATTCTAACAATACTTTAATAGTAAATAACTCCCGACTCATAACACAATACTGATAACTGACAAGACAAATAGAAACCTAAGGAAAAGCATCTTAAAGTTTACAAAAAAAAGGATGACCAAGATAATGATAACACAATAAGGAGTCACTAAAGGTTGTCATAGATACAACTCCTTGAGGGAAGTCATCTTTGACAAGTACATACACACCCTATCTACATTCATGACCCAATCCAATCTTCATCCCTATCTGCAAATCTTGAAAAGTGTAGTGAAAGGAATGGAGATAAAACAAAAAAGTTGTTTAATAATAGCAATTATAGATAATAAATTAATAGGGAACTGAAGAATATAAAAGACATTATCAAGAGTCATATCAAAAGAAAGAGAAGTAATTTCCTTCAACAGATATAAAGCAATCACTTCAATTAGCTAAGGCAATAAAATTAACATAAGACAGTTCTGTTTGGTGATTAAAAAGAGATGAATTGTTACAAAAATGATTAGATGCACCATAATCAATTATCTAAAAATCATTAGGGATGGTATGAAAGGCAAATACACCAAAGGAAATCACATGGGCAGCTAGCATGGGCTCATTCTATTGGACACAAAAGCAAAGAAACTTGTTATGCTCAGTCTGAGAAAGACTAATGGTGTGTGAAGGGCCACTATTGTTGGCTGAATCAATAGAAGGCTTGATGGAAACAACATTCGTAGAAGGGGGCTGGTTGAACTTGTCCCAACACCGATCGAAAAGATGGTTCTTCTATCCACAATGAATACAAGGGTTTCTAGGCTTTCCACTAGTTTGTCCGTGTCAGTGTTGAGAAGAAGAGCCCTAGCCACATTGTCTACTAGTAGTTGTAGCAAGAGCAATGGCTTCAATAGAGGAAGAAGAGACTATAGTGGAGATGAGGATCAAATTGAATGTCGTTTGTAGGGGCAAAATAGTATCCACACCAAGGATTTGGCCTCGAATTTGGAAGTCAAGATCAATGCAAAGTCCAACAAGGAAGATGGCCACCACTAATTCCTCCCTATATCTCTTCATCATAGCAACATTAGCAGCAAAGGGTTGATAAACTTCAAGCTCCTCATTCAATGAATGGAGCCAATTGTAATACTCATTGAGTGAGCATCTCCCTAGCAATGGGTGAAGAGTTACTCATACACCTCACAAATGCACGATATATTGTGTTCACTCCTATTAATGGTGCATAAGGTGTCCTATGTGTGTTTGGCAGGTCAAAGGCAAGAGATGCTATGGACAATGTTGTCATTGACACTATTAAGGAGCTAAGAAATGACCACATAGTCCACAACATTCCATTCCAAGTAGTCCTTCAACCTGATGTTTGACAAGTCCTTTGCATGTGTGCTACCAAGAATGTCTTGAAAGCACTTGCCCTATGAAAGAGTAATTAGCATCATTAAGCTTGACACCAATAGAGATGAATTTGGCAATCCACAAATCCTTCAAAACATCCATGTCACTAGATAGACACATCAATGATTAGGGCATGCACACAAGATTGAGAGGGAAATCCACACAATGCAAGAAAGAAACCAAAATGGAGGGAGGGAGAGTGAAGCTAATGATGCCAGGGGAGTTAACTATCCCTAGCTCTAACGCCATATTAATTAAGAAGTGGAAATCTGATTAGGGTTTCTCATTAACAAGAATAAGTATAAATACAATGCTATATAGATCCAATAACCTGATTACACAATTACACATTTACAACTCTACCAAGCACTAATTAAGCTGATGAACTTCATCATATTATTTTAAAAATTCAAAACTAGATTTTTTTATTGCACCAATTGTAGTCAAAAGGTGAAAACTTTCTAATTGAATTATACATGAAACATGATGATGGACTAAGACACATTCCTTTAAGAGACAAAGTCAAAATTCTTTGTGATAACCAAATTTTCCATAGAAGATACCCTGTCATTTGGAGCAGCAGCATGACCATAGTGAAGAATAGAACTGCAACAGAAACAGACAAAGTCAGCCAGAGCATGTTCTCTAAGTCACATTTCTTTGAATAAGAAAATGTAATTTAATACACCAAAAGAAGTTGTAAATTAAATGCTGATGGTTTTGGAATACACACTACATCCAAGCTCAAGGAGGAAGTGAATTTTCTCTAAAAATTGCAGGCTTATCCTCTAACATTTATGACAGATTTGGATCTCCAATTCACCACAATTAGAGAGATCCAATTCTTAAATCTAATCACTTAAATACACCATACATGGTGAGAATTTAAGTGGTTATCTTTTTTTGAGATGCTCAACAGGTTATTACAATCAAATCAAACCATATATACACTTAATCAATTAATGGTCTAAAGGAATGGAATTGGATCCTCTCCAATTGTGATGATTTGGAAAGAATCCAAATACATTAAAGATATACAAGTTTTGCCTTATGTAAAGTTAGTGCTGGTCTATCAGCTCTTTAGAACGTATGAGCAAGCATACTAGCATATACCTTAGAATATAAAAGTATAAACAATGCATAATATGAAAACAAAACTTATATGATATATGATTCCTTTAGAAATAATTCATTGTCCATATTAATAGGTGACATAGTCATGTAGATCACCATTAAGAGCACCAAGACACATCATCCAGTAATTATGGCATATCATATTTTGCTTCAGATAGAAAGCAGCTAGAATTGCCACAAGCCAACAACAATGCGTAAGGGGTGTGTGCGTGTGCACATGCACATGTATGTGTGATATACAAATAGTGTTTAGGGACTCTCACCCATTTTCTCCAGAAGCACATATACATGTGTATGAAAAACCAGGCCTGCAGCCACCATACATGTAAATATGATGAAGAAAGGTACTTTCTAATTGATATTCCTTCATGCCTGCCTTGATTTTTCTCATAACCTGATACAAAATTGTGTTAATATGAATAAATTAGTTTCTTCTTCATTGGCCTAATGCATTAGATGAAGATGCGCATAAAAGAAATGAAATACCATCCTAGGAGACTTTTGTAACCAGATTGCTATCAATTAATGTCTGCATGCTATAGGGTCTGGTTAAAACATAAATGTCTTCAAAATATCATGTTGTAGAGGATGTCATGTTTTGAATTGGCTAAAGGAACTACAACTTTTTTATTGTTGAAATAAAATTTAGTTTAAAAATAATTTCCCATAAAATAGACAACTAAGAGAACACTGATAACATTAAAGTTAACTGATTCAGCTAGTGAAGGAGATCTTTAAGGAAACTATATATGCTTCCTCAGATAACCTAATATACAATGAACCATTTCCTCATTTATAGGCTCAGAAATGATTCAAAAAATAGTGTGTTACCAGCTGGACGTATGATATTTTAGTTGCTGCAACAATTTAAAAGACTAGAATGTTTAATATACGATTTCTAGGAGAAAAAAACTATAAGAGTCAAGACAGTTGCTTGCATCACCATTGAGCACATCCAACATCTTAAAAGTACAATTAATACTATAGTTGGGCATATATGAGACTATTAGTTCATATAAGCTTGGCTGCTTGAGCTGTGTACTAGTTTGCAAAAAATTGTTCATTTTGTAAAAGCCTCATGAAGCTTTCCCATATTCCACTTTGATAGGTCCTCACCAACGTTAGTAGTTCAATCTAGGAAGCAGCTCTTGGGCATTCAGACACCTACAAGCATGTCTGCATCATAATGAGATGATCAGGAGCTTGAGAGAGCTCCATATTCGTGAAAAATCACCAATATGGTTTGGATTTAAAACACTTGATCCCGAATCATGCTGTATTTCAGATAATACGTATTTCTGATGAATTTTCTTGTAGGATTGGTGTATAATCGATGAATCATATGATCCTCATCATCTTTTCACTTGTTGGAAGACAAATTGATCAATTCATCACAAGGTTTGGTCAATCTAGAAAGATGAGTGTTCCATTGAAGTCACTACTGACCACTAAAAACTCTACCAAAGGGCTCGCCATCAAGTACTGCATCTCTTCCATGTGTCAAGTGATCTTCCAAAGCCTCTATTCCACTGTAAGACATCACCAGAAGCCTCTACAAAGGTTTCCAATGGGAAAAAAGGAAAGGAAGAAGAGGAAAAGGAGAAGGTGGTGACTCACATTTAGGAAGGATAAAGAATGAAAAAAAAGGAAAAAAGGAATATAAAAGGAAAAAAATTATTAAATAAAAATTTATGTTTAACAAATGGTGCAAAATAATAAAAAATCACAAAAATATATAATTTTTTATTTTTTAAAAAAAATAATTTATAAAATTTATTTTCTAGTTTTCTTATTAATTCACATGAGATTTTTTTAAAATATTAATTACATTATAAGCATTGATTTAAAAATCAAGATGGATCGCTAAAAAAAAATAAAAAGGATGAACATGCTTTTTTTAAGAAAATGACGGATATAATAAAAGGGATTCACATGAAGATATATATCTCCTTCACATGAAAAAGTTTTTTTTGAACAACAAAGAAAAACAAGATAACTAATAATTATAAAAAAAATGGAAAGAGAGAAGAAAAAATAAAAATATTACATAAAAATTATGTTTATAAAAAGATGTAACTAAAAAATCAATTTTTTTTCTTTGACTTGACAAAATAAAGGGTCTACTATAATTGACACAATTTAAGAGTAGTCACATATGCAACTATTATATTTGTATCTAATTAACATTTTATACATGATAATTACCAATAAAATTTATTTTAGTTTTTTTATACTTATCATAACTTCTTTTACCTTTTTCTGAGTTTTAAGTTGAAATTTTAAGTTTTTAGCTATTTTCATAAAAATATTGTGTTTTCATTAATACAATTTTCAATTCTAGATGCATTTCCTTTTTCCACAAGATCGATCTTCAATATAATACTGGCATTTGAATCCTTGATTGAAAACTAAGAATAAGGTGGAGGAAGAGGGAGAATTGAGAAGGTGGATGAGGCTCAAACTCTAAGGTGGTAGCTCAAACCAAGTCCATCTAAACCACTTCAATATGGCTAGCAGAGGAGTGCCTTCCACAGATCAGGGCTAAACCACTTCAGCTCCAACTAACATTGATAGCAACAAACTCCCATAGCTAGGCAAAGCTCTCAGCTCAGCTGCCTACTTGGAAAAGCTTCATTCCCATCAACTCCCATATTCAAATAGGGACACACCCTGACCCAACAGCCTTTACACCCATCTCCTATACAATGATCATGACAGCCATAAAAAGACATCACACTTATGCTGAAGCTTTGTGCAATATGTTTTCCCTTCATTTTCTGACGAATTTATCTGGAACAGTCCAGTCTGTTCCCAATCCATCAACTGTCCAGGCAGTCTGGAATGTTAGTGGTTGGATTTTGTTGTTGAGGAAGCTTTGTAGAAAACCTACTACAGTTAAAAATTTGTTTGTTTCAGTTTGGGAGAAGAGAGAGCTAGAGAAGATTTAAATTCAACATAAAAAATGGGGGCAAAAAGATATATATATTAGTAAGACCCCTAACATAATTGGATACCCATATATCACAATACACAACACCGCACTTTCCAAGTTGAAGTATATAAATCCATCACGTCCAACTTGTTACATATCTTCTCAAACAACCTAGTATTTGAACCTTTAGTGAAGATGTTTGTAAGCTGCTCTAAGGACTTTGTATAGGGAGTAGCTATCAACCTTTTGATAATCATGTCACAAATATAGCAATAATCAACTTTAATATGCTTGATGCATTCATAAAAGGTGGGATTATTTGCTATAAAAATAGTAGTGTAATTGTCACAATGCATGAGTATAAGAACTTGAATAGTAAAACTAGTTCTTACACAAGTGATTTGAGCCACACCATCTCACAAGTGCTTTAAGCTAGAGATCAGTATTTCACTTCCACACTAGACCTTAAGATCACATTCTATTTCTTACTTCACTAATTAACTAGGTTTCTACCAACATAGGTGTAAAACACGAAGGTAAACTTCCTATCACCCTTATTGCCACTATAACTTGAAATTATATAAGGCTCAATCCTTAGGTGATTATATCTCCTATATACAAGGCCTCTAGTAGATGTACTCTTAACATAGGCGAAAATAGAAAGGGCTCCTTACCAATGAATCTTCCTTGGATCATGCATAAGCTAAAGATACTTAAAGGTAACACAGAGGTACTTGCCTCATTGACACATCTCACAATTAAATGGCAGCATAGAAACTTAAGAAAGAGTTTGTTGGAGCTTACCATTAAAAGGATGACCAAGATTATAATGCCACAAGATAAAAGGTTTGGACACAGTTGTCAATACCACCAATTCATGTGGTATCTTATCTCAAACAAGAAGGTATACTCCTCTATGCTTACAATCCAAACTAATCTTCTTCCTCATCCATAGATCTCAAAAAGTACAATGAAAAGAGAAAAGGTCACAAAATACATTAGCTAAATGCTAATGATACTAATAGAAAGTAAATTTATCAGAAAGTCAGGTACATAAAGTACTTTGTCCAATTTCGTCTAGGAAAATGCTTGAATAGTACCCTCTCTAGAAATAGAATGTGAAAGGTCATCAACTATAGTAACAGAGGTAATATCAAGTAGAGTGCTTAAGTAGATAAAGAGGTCACATATACCTAATATATAAGAAAAGACTCCAGAGTCTATAATCTAAGAACTCTCCCTCCTAACTACCATAGTTCTACCCATACCTGAAGTAAAACCAAAAGTTGTAGTAATAGAAGACTTGTGACCTAAAACTATAGAAACCTTCTATAATCAACTCAAGATATAGTGACTATTGGAGTCCTAATCAAGGCAACAGTGGTGACATCTTGTAATGTGTTGACGGTAGAAGCTTCAATGGCTACCTATGCTCAACCTAGTCTCATAAACTTCTCCTAGTGTTTATTAGATTTGTAATTTATATGCCCACAATGCTCACAGGGTGTGCATCCCTAACTATCCATAAGACCTCCTATGCATCCTTGACCACATCCACAACCTCAAGTAGCTACCAATGCTGAATGATCACCTACATGTGTGCTTGTGCCAGTTGAGATCCACAGCACATGAATGAAAACAGTCTCCAAATCTGGAATGGATTCTACACCAAGTATTTGTCCTTGTACCTAGACGAAAGCTCTAGAGACTATCTAGATAGACATGCAATAATAGTGAGTTCATCTCTATAACACTAAATGGTTGCTATATTAGATGCCAACGGCTGATAAATCTCTAGCTCCTCTACTAGGATGAGTAGGGTAGTAAAATGCTCTTGGATTGTTTGGTCTCCCATGCACAACATGAAAATTGCTCATATATCCCGTATACTTTGAAATACTTTTCTCATGTCCATATATCTGCTTTAGTGTATCCTAAATCTTCTTTGCAGGTCAACATCATAACTCCTCTAATGATATTGGATTCTATACTATTTTCCATCCATGTCACAATGACGGCATCATCAATACACCAACCATCATAAGTATGGTCCTTTCATTAGGTGGTGGGTGTGTGAGAAATTTCAGTTCCCAATGAGCAATAATAACAACTGAAAATTTTGTGACCAAAGCAAATAATTCTTGCCATTGAGCTTTTCAGATATCTTGCTGAGGTTTTTCATGAGTGGATCTTTAGCAGCCATTTTAGAGCTTCAAAGAAATTCAAAATAACCTGATCTGAGTTTATCTGTCCTACATAACTGATCTGATTCAATCCGTCAAGGCAAGAAGCAAGCTAGACCATAAACAGAGGTCCTCTAGAGGATGTGAAGGTAACAGTAATAGAAACTCAACCTCGTCTAGAGTAGCAGAAGTTGCAGAGGAAATAAGACCACTGTTAGTGCATCCAGTGGTGGTAAAAGCAAAAACAACCTAAAAAAGGGGTTGCAATAAAGGTTCCAGCCCTAACCAGCCTGTCAAGGAGCCAAGAAGCTGGTATGACCTTGAGAGGGACTGCCAGTGGCCTGTTAGAACCTGAACAGGCTGGCATAGCCTTGAGAAGGCCTAGTTAGGGTTGTCAGTGGCCTATTAGATGGTTAAGGTCCTAGATGGAACATCCATGAGAAATGAAAGTAGGGTGGATGTGGATGTGGAGGTGGAGGAAAGGAGGTGATGATGAGGAAGAGAATGGAAGGTGACGGCTAGGATAGGGTTAGTTTTTTTATTGGCTCTAATACCATACGAGAAGAGAGAGTTGAAGAAGAATTAGATTCAACATAAAAAATGAAGGTCCAAAGATACATATATGAATAGTGAGACCCCAAACATAATCAAGTACCCATTTACCCAAATATCATAATACATAACTCTCATACAGTTGAAATCAAAAGTGGAAAAAATTTAAAAATACAATTATAACTGAACTTCTTCAGTTAAAATGAAAAAAACTGAAAAAATATCTTAAAAAATCGTGAAAGACTGTTCCTAATAGCTCCTGTATTTTGTCAAAATGGATTCTATTGCAGTGAACTGTAAAGAAATGATTCAATGCCAATGTGACAAGCTAAGTTAAACCATTCACCTTCACAAAGATTGGGCTAAAAATTAAATTTGTTGGCAAATATATATATGATTTTCAATTCACAGGACAAGTGCTACAGATAAAACACGCTAAGCTTGTCAGCTCAAAATTCAAATAAGATGTTAGGGTCAATCACAATATCATAGAAAAAGACAAAATAAAATCTTTTAAGTGGGACAATGAAAAATTAATTACCTCAATATGTGCTTCAGAACTTATATCATTAGCATATTGTATAACAGCAAGTTCCATTTGAGACTTGTAGACACGACATTCGGTCAATATAGGATGTAGTGTGTCAAGATCAGTGTCAAACTTCTCTATACCCTATAAGAAACCAAAATATGCTCAAATGCACTTCAATTGCAGGACAAAAAGGGAATAAGAAAAGAAAAACGACCTTAAACTATATAGAAGCTAACTGACATTATTTTCTAAATTAGTGATCCATTTCATACCTGAAAATTAGCAGGTTTGCAGAACTTATTGCTGTCCGTGTTCAAACCATACAACAAAAACAACAAGGGTTTTTCTACCCCACCAGAATGCCCATGCAGGATTTTGGCAATCTCATCAGTATAGAAAACCATATCAACCATGTACGTTTCCTGCGTCAAGGACCCATCAGTTTCAACATTTGGCTTCTGCAAGGACTATATGTGTGAAAGTGGATGGACAACTACCTGGAAAAATGATAAAGGCTTTATTTCTCCCATCCAGACAGCATATTCAGCTGGCAGCCTCGGAACAAACAGGATTGACTTCCCTGAGGATACATCCTGAAAATTTTACACAAATATAAACACTGTAAGCATGAAATAACAAATGAAATGTGCAGAACTCCATTAACCATGGTATCTGGAAATATCTAACATAAAAAAGTGTTAACATTTTTTAAATTTGATGGAAAAAGAAATCACATACCAATAGCCTGGCTAGGTAAATTGTGAAAGCTGAAACATTTGACTACAGTAGCATGCAAGCACATTCACAAAAGAAGAAAAAGAATTTCTTGAAAGACACAATTGGTATTATTCTGCAATTTCTCTGATTCATCTCACATATACCTTATCAGACTGAAAGTTACATTTTCTCCCACTAATTATATACACTTGCAACTTGTGTTTTTGTCTGGAAGCTCACTTGAAATTTCCAGAAGAATGATACACAGAACAAAAAAGGGAACATGAATTTTAAGAAACAATTCCAGTTACCAACCCCATATTGTGGGATTAAGATATTGATTGCCTCTGTTATAGTTCATTCAGAAAACACCCACATTAGTGTCAATCAAACATCTTATTTCAGTTGAATGGATCCACCTATCATCTCACCCTTTGTCTTCCATCTTTAAAGAGGACATGCATGCATTTCTTTCTTCACTGTAAACCACTAAAACTAAAAATGTAGATCAAACCAAGAGACATAAAAAAAAAGGCCAATAACAGGTGTTTAGAATGAAAAAGTGCATAATATTAATGATTAAATGATAGTTAATTGCATAATATTTAGCTTATTATATGAGAATTAAGTCATTATATTATAATTGCACTGTTATATGCTTTAATGAAGGAATCTTCATAATTTCTAGAAATTAATGTTAATTAAGTATATTTTTGAACTGTCGGTAATTTACAGGCTTTGAAATTCTTAAGTATCTGAATTTTCTGTTATTTCTAAGAGTTATATTACATATACCGAACAATTATGTTTTAAATGCTTAAAGAATATTTTATTATTTCCTGAAGTACACGTGTTGTAACATTAATGCATGACTTAAGTGAGCGTTTGGTAAGTTATTTGTTAATTATCTAAAATGCATCTGGACATCGGATAATTAGATTTGTAAGTATCTGAAATATCTTCTTATTATAGAATTATTTAAGAACACGTGTCACGATCTAAAAGCTTGACTTAAGTTATCTTTCGGAAGGTTATTTGTTAACTATCCGAAATGCATATAAGTTTTGAATACTTATAGTTGTAACTATCCGAAACATCTGAACTTATTATTTCTTTATTGCACGTGTTTTATAATTAATCAATAAAGTAAGTCTGTTGAGTTATCTGTAACTCCATGGACTATTTATTTTTTAATATGTCACTGTAACAATTGCAGAAATAGGAAATTCGAAGAAAAATCATGATTGCACGTATCACGCAGGAATTCACTCATGGAATGAAGAAGAAATCACCATCGTTGATATGAAAGAAGGAAATCCAACCGATCATCTAAGCAGAAGCAATTACTACAGAAAGAAATATAAAAGAAGAGAAAAAAGACGAAGAAAGTGTGTGTGCAGAGGTGGAGAACCGCACTAACTACAGGAAGCGTCGAAAGTTCCTTGAAGCTCCACACCACCACCAAAATCACCAACCATCGGAGGTCTGTGAGGATACTTTCCTGATGTCGGATTGATTCCAAGCCAAACACGGTAACTGACAACCACTGTGAGGAATGATCGCATTGTGGAAAGGGAAGCTATTTTCACCAAGCACCAACTCATATCTCAAGAGAACGTAAAGCTTCTAGCGTTGGTTTCGGATTGATGCCAGTATGCTGAAGAGGAGATCATCTTATAATTCTTGATTCGCGATTCTATAAGAAGAGGAGGTAAGATTGTAAGTGATTAAGTTTTCAGTGGTGTAATCGCATCGCATGTAATGATGGAAGTTTTTACTGTCGATAGAGATTTTTACATTTCACCTTTCGTTTATCTTCAAGAACATATCAAAACAAAAATACCAAAAATAATAAATTATCTGTGTTTACATTTAGTATTAAAGTGTTGTATTGTTTGTTTTATATCGTAATTAATGTTATCATTGTCAGTATTATAAATATTTTACGTTTGTTTAATTCAGAAAATAGAAAATAGTTTTATTGTTTACTGAAATTGATTTGTTCCAGATACTTAAAGATTTTAATAGTTAATGTTTGAAATATCTGAATGTTAGTGTTGCTTAATGATAAATCTAATATTAACTAACATTAAATAACTTAATTGATGTTATTTACATTCTGTGGAACCGCCCAATGGTTGGCCGAATTTCTCTATAAATAACAGTATTTAACTGGAAAAATAGACTCGTAAAGTTAACTTAAGTCCACAAGGTTATTCTATTGAGTTAAGCATAAGTCCACGAGGTTATTTTGTTGAGTTAACCATAACTCCACGAACTAGGTTCGTTGTGTTAACTGTAACTCAACGGAGTACTTAACTAAACATATATAAACTCCAATATAAAAAGCAAAATAGTACACAATTCTTACTCAATCTCTGTGAGATCGACCTGTACTTGCACACAAATACAATATACATGGTGCACTTGCAGTTAAAATATAAATTGGACTTAATATCTAATTTGTGTGAAAGGTTGTTTGTTTACTTTTAAAAGTAATTGTTGATATAAGCATAAAAATAAATTAAACAAGTTTAAGAATTAACTTAACAACCCAAACAGCAAGCATTTTAGAAAATTGATTCAGTTTGTTGTCTTCATTCAAGCAAGGGTATACATTTAGTAATGTGAATCTAAGACCCATCCATGTAAGGTATATATCTACTTTTTTGAAAAAAATATAAAAATTCACAAGCAACTACACATCACCTCAGAAAATCAAAGATATGGATGCTCACTTTATAAATGAAAACAAGATTTAGGTTTCACATACCTACCAAACACAAATATTGATTGACGCAAAAACTACAATGGCAATCATAAGAAATTGGAGGTACAATTTTGTTTCTGTTAGCAATAGAGAAGATATGAAGTCTATCCTCTTTAAATCTAGCATTCAACTTGGTATATCACAAGAATCTCTATCATTGAGCAATTGATGGATACAAGCTGCAGATTCAGGAAATAAAATGTACTAATCTAATCTCTAGTACACAAAGAGGAACATGTTCAGCAAGTGTTCTATGCCAAGATGATGTGTCATTGTCACCATGTTCCTTTTTTTTTAAGGGTATTGTCACCATGTTCCTATCATAGACATTCTTTTTAGAATTGAACTAAAATGGTAAAAATAACAACACCAGAAAGCATATTCTACGAAAAGAATAATATAGAAACTTACTATTGCACCATAGAAATCTGGTTCCTTCACTCCAAATAAATAAGCAAAATAGCTTTCTTGCCTGTGAAACAACTGATCAGACAATAGATGTTGGAGCATGATATAAACATAAGTGGAAAGCCCAAATTTTGGTGCATTGAGACAGTGGATTACTATACTGGATTATCACTTGATGGATACCAGTCTAACATCATGAAATTCTAGAATATCTCTATTGGTTGATCGTTTATCACTCCTAGTATATGAAATGAAGGGAAAAGATTGTAGATCGTCATCTGTTACCTCAACAACTAAAAAAAGGAGTGCCTCCCCCACGTAAATTCCAAATACATCCAACTTATAATGCATTTCTACAAAAGATGCTAAACGCGGCATACAAGTCCTTACCTTATACCCAATTAACTATAACTACAATAATAATGCATCTATCGATATGAAAAAGAGAATCGCAACCAAATAACAAGCTATCATTGGAAAAAGTCAATTTTGCAATGATAAGCTACTGAAAAAGAAACTTGATGTATCACATAAGCCCAAATCGTCGAGAAGAAGAAGCTTTATCCATGAGGAAAAAAGGAAATCCACCGAAACAAAGATAGACGAAGCACGCAAGCACCTGAACAGCTCATGGTGATCCGTGGAGTACCGTGTCTTCTCCTCACCACCCTGACAGAGAAAAAAAAATTCAAGCCTTCCAAAACACCACACGGGAAGCAAAATCGAAGACAATAAAAAGTAACTAAATGTCGGGAAGGAGAAGTGAAACTCGTCGCTTTTACTTGCAGAAGCACGAAGCCAGAGACCGGGCGGGACGAGGACTTGAGGCAGCTGCGGAGCTCGCGGAGGAGCTTCTCCCTGTTATGGGCGTGGAGATCCATCTGGATCACCGGCGGGGAGAGTTTCGACGGAGGGCGATCGATGGAAGCCATCGACGATGACGATGGCAGCGTCTTTGTTCCGTACTTCTACAAGTGATCTGGCTAGCCGGTGGTACTTAAAAACAGTGGCGGACGGAACTATGAAGCGGCCACGCGAGGCACGTGCCGCTCACCTGGTTTTTGGGAAAAAAAATTATATATCTAAATATTTCGGACTACATAAATCATTTGCAAATATTTGATTTTCTTTATATATATATTAATTTTAATAAAAATTCTTTTGGCAATAATATGAATATCTTTAGTTATCCTGATGTCATACACCGATGTTGCACAAACTTTAAAAAGTAAGATAAAATATAAGAGAACGGTGTTGTCGACATTTCGAGAAAAATACGCCGCTGGATCATGTGCTCGCGACGAATGTCATGTGAAATAAATCACGTGATGGTCTTGTCGTTAGTTTCTCTAATAAAAAGTTGCCTTGGAGTTTCTGACGGACATTTTTGTCTCCTGGGAATTTGTACTATTAAAACAAAATGACTGTGCCGGTGGTGCATAATAAGCAAATTTATTTATCGTTGAAACACGAGTCAATCTTTCTTGCAGATTTCTGGGAAGATGATGCACTATTTTAAGTGGAAGCCTGTTGCTTCAGATTGCAGTGGAAGTGATTGTTTTTGTTTACACTTGCACGTTGTAATTCGGAAGAATACCTTGAACTTCTTGCTAAGGTGTATTAATACATACATTTACAAGGCATAAACACTTGATCCTGCCTTCAATAGACCTATGGATGATCGTAGCAAACTTAATAAATTGTTTCACTCCTTCAATACATTCTGGAGTGCGTCTATATAACATTAAATATAAATTGAATAAGACTTTTCTTACTACATTTGATGAATTTTTTGAAACATAGAAATATTTATCGTTGATGTATGCAGTCTGTTTGAAGTTTAGCATGCTATTCTTAAATGTTCGTTATTCATTCCTAAGCTAAACCGTATATAATGTAATAGCAAATCACTGGTGTAAAACACAAAGTAGCAAGTAGAATTCCCCTTACACACTGACTTCTAATATCAGCATATTAAACATTTGGTCCAGTTTTAAAATATACTACTATTAAAATAATTTTATCTATTGCTCTAAATAAGAGTTGGATTTTAAGACAATTAGACGTTGAGTATGAATTTCTGTACGGTGAACTAAAAGAATCTGCTGTTGTATGTCAGCCACCTACATATAAAAATAAAACTTATCTAAATCATATTTGTAAGAGGAACAGGTCCATGTATGGGTTACGCCAAGCTCTTGGGACTTGTACGAGAAGTTCACGTATATTGATAGGATTTTGTACCTTAATGTTTAATACATCTTTATTTTTTCTTCAGTCTAATTTTATTATATTTTTTAACTTTTTTTTTTAATTTCTTTTCTCTTTTTTTTAACTTCTTATTACACACAAACAAGCATAGCCAACAAACGAACACGATGAAGGAACATAGGTGGAGTGACGACCGTAAGTGAAGAGGCGAGCGTAGAAAATAAACAAGTGTTAAGTGTGATGAGAAGATTTGAGAAATTAAATTCCCAACCTTTTTATAGAATTCAATTTCTCAACCTTTATGCATAATTGTAATTCAATTTTTAAAAGAATTTGAATTTCAAAATGTATAAATACTTTATGACTTAAAAAATTTTCAATTTTATCATATTCTAAATGTACAAACCCTACTAAATAAATCTTTTAAGACTCAAACAAGAGAATTCAAAATTAAAATTATAAATACTAAATAGAAATAAAACAAATCTAAAAACTTATGCCAATAAAAATATAAAGAATAAAAACTAATTATCTTCTTTAACTTCTTCCCCGATACATCATCTCGTTGAACCACCAACATTGACATTAAAATTAACATTAATTGTGCAACAACCTTTTAAACAACTAAAAATAACGTCATCTACCGTTCTCCTCAATCTAAACAAACATCTTTAAGAACATTAACTTCAAATCTTATCAAATTTTTTACCCAAAAAGCAGTGCTGAATGTGAAAGTGATATTACCAATAATTTTACTAAAGGTAAGGTTATTATATTAATCTATAAAGACCATAAAATAGCAATAATCAACATTTACAAAAATTGATAAATCACGGTCTATAAAAATAATAATAATTAATAATTTCGATACACGATGAACGTCGTCGTATTTATTATTACAATTTTTTTTTGCTAGAAAAATCAAAAGAGATGAAAAAACTGTTGTCAAGAGGAACATGAAGTGAAGGAAAAAAAAAATTCCCTTTGATTTATGCATGGATAGAAATTAAATAAATATATATATTTATTTATTTGAATTTCAACCTGTTTTTTTTGCAAATTAAAAGCTGATCACATAAATAAGCCTTAGTTACGAGAAACACATCTAATTAAGACACAAACAAACACGATTTTCTCCTTGTTCAACTATTATTTTAATGGATAGAAATTTAGGATTTTTTTAATCAACATTACCTGTTCAACCTTTTTTGATAAAATTTTTTAGTAAGAATTTTATTATGAATGACAAGTCAAATAAAATTTTTTAACGTAACAAGAGCTTTGACTTTCTAAATTTCATTGGGATTGTGGACCCCCCTTTCATTGGGAATTTAAATTATAATAAGTTATTATTTATTTAACATATTATATAATAATTATATCACAATAACTATTAATGTATTATATGAAATAAAAATAATATATTATATTTATTTATCGTGTTATATAATAATTGTTTATTTAACGTGTTATATAACTATTATTGTTATGTTGTTATAACATTAACTTATAACGCATTTACTAATGTTAACATTGATACAACTTATAATTATATTATATTATTTATTTAATTAATGTTAATGTATTATAAATAAATAATGTATTATTTATTAAATATTTATATAATAAATTACAAATTTTTATTAGTATGTATTGTCGATTTAAACTTACATATTAGAACCTTAATCTTATTATATGCTACATCAGTATAATCTTATAAATAATGATCACTGTTCATTAAAAATCAGGTCAGGTTAGCCCACAATGGTCTGGCCCAATTGACACCTTTAGATCGAAGTCAAATTTCGAGTCAAGCTAAGTTATCTCAAAAAAATTATTTATACAATATTTTGATGTTTTGATACATTATATTTATTTAAATACAAATAATAAAGATATAATCGTCAAAAGATATAACATTAGTTAAAAAATAATAAAAATAAGAATTGAGACATTAGTAATTACAACCAAACGACTCCTAGGAGTTCCTCAAGAGCTATAATTGGAGCTAACACGTCTTCCAAAGTTAAGGTGCTACTACCAAATGCTACCTTAGTACAAGAAGTTCACATCTATTTATAGGATTTTGTATCTTAATGTTTGATACATCTTTATTTTTATTTCACGATGATATATTTCAATTTATATTGATGATATCATTATAACTTGCTTTGATTTTGAATTTATTTAGTATGTAATTGATAAACTAAGTGATCATTTTAATTTAAAAGATTTGGACAACCTATCTCATTTCCTTAGTATCTCAGTTAGCTATAGTAATAAATTGTTTCAACTCCTTTTTAAGTTTTCACCTGAAATAATCTTACATTCTTTATATATTCTTTGATCTAATTTTCTAGTGATCAAAAAATTCTATGTGACAAGTATTTGAATTTGTTCTAAATGTAATTAAACACTTCTTCATTTTTCTAAAATAAGTAATAACTACTAAAAGATTGCAAACTATGTGAAAGCTAAAACTGTATTCCCCTATTCGTTTCTAATACTAAAATCAAATTCTTTATAATTTCTTTCATAACATATATTTTGTTTTCCTATGTGATCATTTTAAATTCCTTATAATAAATAAATTTTCATTAGTTGATAAATTATGAATTCAAATCTTGTCTAATAGCTTCCCTTAGGCCTATTTTTAGACCATATGTAATAATTATATTAAAGAGGTGTTTGTGTATTGGAAAATAATAAAAAGAAAATGACAAAATATTACAAAAAATAATGAGAAGGAAAAAACAGAAATTAACAGAAAGTCTATAGAAAATCAAAGTGTTTTTACATAGAATAGAAAATAATAGAATTTAAAATACATATATTTGTATATAAAATAGAAAATGACAAAAAATCATAGAATGTAAAATATATATATTTATTTAAAAATAAAAAATTTTAAAATTAATAAATTAAATATTTTTTATATTTATCTATAAAATAGATAATAACAAAATTGTTCATATATAATATAAGATATAGTCCTTTATAATAATAGTTACAACATAAAATACATTTCATACATCTTTATTGTTTCACACATCTCATAATATTAATTTTTATCTACCAAGGACATACATAATTTTTATATCAAAATTACATGTTATTAATATATTCTTTGATAATTCACATTTTCTTTTCTTTCATTTTCTAATCTTTTGATCTTTGAAAATTTTTCTTATATATTAGAGGAAATTTGTGAAAAATAATGAAAACTTATTTAATACATAAATACCTAAAAAATAGTGAAAAAATTTCTACTATTTTCCTTTCTAATGTTTTCCAATGTAGGTATATAAATACCTCCTAATTGTTTAATTTTCTATGACAAGTTTAATCATTATATTTCTGAAACAGTTTTTTTTTTTATCCTCTAAATTATCCATAGAAGTGATAACATGTGAATCTTAATGGATACTTAAATGACCTAGTATCTAAAGAGGCGAAAACTTGAAGGAGGTCTTGCTAGGCCTCAACATGTTAGATTTCTTTGAGTATCACGTATTTTGTCTCGTAGAGATTTTTAATTAGTTAAGGATACCTAAAGTGGTCCTATCCATTAACTTAATTGAGATTACTAATATTGACATGTGAATTGAGTAAGTGGTATACACATCTATAGCTTACCAGCACTTGAGTAGAGCCAATACTACTGCTCATAAGTATTGCATGAGAACTTTCCAAATATTCACCCATCCTGGTTCTGCTTTCGCTCAAACATAGTTAACTTCAGAATTATTATAAGAGTCGGTGCTTTATAATAAGTGTAAATGCACCTAATCATTATATTTCTTTAATTTATTCTTGTTTCCTCGACAACATCATCTCCTAACTTTCATCTAAAACATTTGTCTTCTAATACATAACATATTTAAATAATTATATAAATAACTTTTAAGTTTAAATAAAAAATACCAGTATGACACAAAGAATTATTATGTATTAGTTAGACACAATTTCTTTACAAGAGTTTGACATACTCTTGTAATAGCTTTTTTTAGTTGTTAATAGAAATAATATTTTTTAAAAATTATTTAAAGTATTTATCTTTATTTTATCAGTCATGAGTACTTATTTGATTATAGTTTTATGACCAACGAATTTTAAAATTTAATTTCCTTTTACTTGGAAAGAATTAATTTCTTTACGTGTGATTTTTCGGAGGGAACAACAAACAATTTTCCTCGATTATTTCGTTTTGGTAAATTTTTAACGAGATATAAATCAAAACAAAATGCGTGGTCTAGGGCATCGCTCCCTTCCCTTTGCTCTTCTCCGTGGTGGGTGCTGACAGTCGGCGGCGTGGCAGGTACATTTCCTTCTTCGCTTGCTTTGTAGATAGAAGAACCGATGACGGGGGCAATTCTTGAATCAATCGAGTGGTGTTCTTCTTGCCGTCCGTGAAGCGTTGTATATCTACGAAGTTTTATGTTCTTATTGCTTGGCCGTTGTTCTGGGCTGGAATTGTGATAAACTTCTAAAAACTATTAATAGATGGGTGGGAAGTATCGAGAAGTTGTGGAAGGAGAGTGAATGCCGGAGGTGAAGAAGACAAGGAGTTGGGAAGAGGGAGTTTTGCGTTTGAGGAAGTTAGGGCTGTGATAAGGAAGGAAGAAAGAGCATACACTGCAGTTGAAGAGTGGTTGGAGACTGGGAGTAGACAAGGCGGTGTCGGCCCGAGCTTGGATATCCAAGAAAGAGAGATAATAATGGTCTGCTGGATGTCTTATAGGATACCGGAGAAGGGAGAAGAAGGAAAATTACGGATCATGAAATTGGTGAGTGGGGTTTTTAGAGGCATTTTCGGAAGTGCAAATGACAGAATCAAACTCTCATTTTATGATAAGGGTTCTAGATGTAAAGGGCTTGTGGGTTGGAATCGTGTTAATGCGAAATTTGTTCGGGATTCTGGTTTTGTTGTGAGTGCTTTTCTGTTATTTTTGTTTTTGAGATGTGGTGTTTGGGTTGATTATGTGGTTTGGTGCCTGACCTGATGTAGATGGCGTCAAAGATGAACCAGATTACAGGGAAACTATGCCAGGCATTCAAGTTCTTGGATAAGCATGGGTCCATTTACTACAAGGAAATGATGGAGAAGAACCAGCAGTATGTACAGCATCCGCCTACCATCGAGAAATGCAATGAGCTGTCAAAGCAGCTATTCTATACTCGCATGGCAAGGTCAGTGTTTTACTTGCTTGGCTTGGTTGCCGTTCCCTTTGTGCACAAGCTTGTTCAGTTTCTGTTTCATAGCTAATTCCATACAAGGATAATCTGGTTTGCATGATTTTAAATTTTTTATTTGTATAATTGTGTGTGATATGCCGGTGGTATTTTACTGTTTGGTAACTTTTGACCGCTTATGCTTACAAGGGAGCTGTATTTGTCGTAGTAACATCATAATGTATGATTCCCTTGTCTCATAGTGCTGTAGCATTTAATTTGTAGATTGGTTTGCTTGATGATATAATCATTTGTGTAAGCACGCTACATATAATTCTTGTGTTAGCTGGTGCAAGAATCGAGGAATGAAACAAATACAATGCATGCAATGAGTAATATAGATGGATGAGTTGTATGCTTTCATAAAAATTCTTGAACATAGGCTATGAAACTGTAGCTTTGAAATTGTAGGTTGTGAAACTGTAGAATATAAATTGTAGGTTCTTGAAGTGTTCGAGAGTTGTAAAGGGCATGAATTTCTTCTACAACTGAACCTGCATTATAACTCTACCGAGAAAGGCACAATGGAATCTGTCTTGTCTAACTTTAAGGCATCTGTTGTTGAATATTTCTACTTTAGTCTTGCATTTTTGTTTTTCTCTCTTTTGATTAATATTTTAGTTTCTGAAGTTCAATTTTTTTTCCTATTTTAAATCTGACTGTTAAAAGCTAGTATGCCTATTGAAGATTAACGAATGTTATTTTAGAGCCATCTTTTATTGTGTTTTTAAGGTATCTCAAGTGTACTTGTCAACCAAGTGTTATGCCACTTTTATTATGTTTTTCTTGAACTTTTGAGTTTTAAGTTTAGCGTTTGATGTACTTTGTGCTGTTAAATGAGGCAGTCATTTTTAAGCAGGCCCATATTTACGTGGAAAACAGCTAGGGATAATCATGCTAAATATTTGTGTTTGCTCAACTAATTATTGGTATGAAGAAGTTTTCTTGTGTTCCTTTAGAAAAGAGTATTATTTTGCTTTGTATTTTGTTGTGGCATCACTGGTCTTCTCTCCTTCCTTATTAGTGTTGCCACCGTCTTCCCCTCCGGTGAAGTTCTACCATCACCCTTGTAGTCTTTTATCTGACGAGTGAAATTTATTTTTTATAATTAAATATGTAGTGGTATATATTCTTTGTTTACTTAAATAAGTAGCAATTTACTATTCCTTTTCGGCATGCAACACATGGATAAGCTAGAATTCATGATAAAAAGAAACAGGCGATTAAAACCTTGCTGGTATTAGTTTTTTGCACGCTTGTCATGAATAACTCTTCTATTCTTTTACGTTCATGCATTCTGAATAAAGCTTTATTCCTGTTGAATCTCAACTTAATTCAAGGATTGCTGCATTGACATTGAACTTCGTGCATAAAATTCTATTTTCAGGATTCTCCATATTTGAGACTTATGTCATCGTACTAATTTATCTAATCCTTAGATTTACCACTCGATTAAATTTACTGTAGCTTTGACATCATCACATCCTTGATGAGAATATTGAAGTATCAAATTATCAATTTATGGTAGACTAACTTGGGTTGCATTTGGAACAATTTTTTGAATTAGAAATTATCCATAAAAGGACTCTTTGTCCAAAGTGACACGAAGAATACGGGCATGAACTTCTTTTTGTGAATTTGCTGCAGCCTTCCCGGCCGTTATGAGTCGTTCTGGAAAGAGCTGGACGGCATGAAGCAAATGTGGAAGAATAGGTCAGAGCTCAAGGTTGAGGACGCTGGGATCGTGGCCCTTTTCGGTCTGGAGTGTTACGCTATATTTTGCCTCGGTGAGATCGTGGGAAGAGGCTTCACCATCACTGGCTACAAGGTTTAAAGTGGAATGAGCAGCCAACTCGTGACGGGGTGATTTTAGCGGTCACTCGTGTTTAAATGCAATTTTTTTCTCAGCATGGAATATGGAAGTTTTGGGAAACCATCTGAGTTTAAGCGCGTTCGCTACTCCCAACTCGCCATAATAAGTCGTTCTTTTCTTACAAAAGATATCCGCCCATTGTACCATGAAATATCGATCTCACAATTGCATTTTTCATATTTATTGGTTTTCTGTCATCGAGATTCTCATGCTCTAGGATGACAAGCGCACGAGCCATTCTGATCTTGATTCAAGGCTTCTCTCTGCAAGGGACTCTACAGTACCCTTTGGTCACGGATGTGCCAAAAGGGCTACTGATCTCTACTTCCCCCAGACGAAATTTTTTATATATGTGACCATGGATGAAAGGGTATCTACAAAATATTTGTTACAGGGTGTATTTTAGGTTGTCATAGTAGAATGTATAAAAAGGTTAGTGTAATGGAGATACAAATCTTAAGGTAAATAGGGTGGTATACATGATAAGAGTTTATTTAGGAAAAGATTTGAGTAGTTACACTAATTGAATCTAAAATATAAAAAAATGTGTTGCTAGTTGGTTTGTTCATATCTACGGAAGGTTCTTGTACCTTTTATGATAATGTAGAAGGTTTATGTACTTGCCTACGAGGAAATGAGGATTAATCAATGTAAGTGAAATTAAAAGAGGTTAAAAAATTATTTGATAATTAATAGTGTAAGAATTTTTACTTATATGAGTTAATGAAAATAAGGGTGTACAGGGTTTGGTTCAGTTAAAATCTATATTGAAAAAAAAAAATTTAAGTTAAAATTTCATAATTTTCATTCCGTTGAGAGCATTCCCAAATCGCAATTTTATAAAATTTTCCCTCTCAAAATCACAGTCAAATGAGGCCTAAGTAACGAAACTAATTAAAGCGATGATTGTTATTTACCATACCATCTGCATATGGGATGAGAACAATGACATACTTAATTATTTGATTGAATAAAAATTTTGATTATGTATTTATAGTCATTTACTAATTTAATCTATATGATTGCTTCTATATCTTATTCTCTCGTTTATTCATAAGAGATATGAGTGCATTTTACAAACCCATGCGAAAAGAATTCAAATAGAAAAATGCTTAAAGGCATCATCAGAGAATTTTTCTAGAGATATCCTTTTTACGTTGAGATGAAATTTAATTATATAATTAGTTAATTTAGGATATAATCTACTATGTATTACAATTTCAAATTTAGGTCTCGTTATATTGTCAAGACACAACTTCCACTTATTTAGATCAAGGATTTATTACAAAATTAATGGCTTAACAAAAATTGAGGATAGGGTTGTTTTATTTTCAGATAAATAATCCATAGAGGCTTCAACCAAGTGGAGGAGGGTTTATACCTATTTTCTAATGAAAGATAAATTCCTTTAATTTTCATCAAAAGCTTTGAATCCCTTCCCAACACAAAAGTGTGAGCAAATATCTTTTTCTAACATTTATGTGCAAGTTAAAAATCTTAAACAGTCCCTTGCTTCCACTGTTAAAACTTTATCATAAGCATCACATTCTTACAACACCTTTGAGTTTGTTTACTTCTAATTCTCTTCTTGATTTTATTAATATCCTTAATGGCATTAGTCTTAATAATCGCCCTCACCATATTTCCTAGGATCCGAACTCAAATAACATGTACACTACCAAATTTTATTACAAGACTTTAAATAACGATGGGTGGGGGGGGGGCGCCCCCCTGTTAGATTCCCACAGTCCCAATGAAATTTAGAAAGTCAAAGCTCTTGTTACGTTAAAAATTTTTGTTTGACTTGTCATTCATAATAAAATTCTTACTAAAAAATTTTATCAAAAAAGGTTGAACAGGTAATGTTTTTGGTGTAATATTGATTCAAAAAATCCTAAATTTCTATCCATTAGAATAATAGTTGAACAAGGAGAAAACCGTGTTTGTTTGTGTCTTAATTAGATGTGTTTCTCGTAACTAAGGCTTATTTATGTGATCAACTTTTAATTTGCAAAAAAAAAAAAGGTTGAAATTCAAATAAATAAATAAATATATTTATTTAATTTCTATCCATGCATAAATCAAAGGGAATTTTTTTTTCCCTTCACTTCATGTTCCTCTTGACAACAGTTTTTTCATCTCTTTTGATTTTTCTGGCAAAAAAAAATTGTAATAATAAATACGACGACGTTCATCGTGTATCAAAATTATTAATTATTATTATTTTTATAGACCGTGATTTATCAATTTTTGTAAATGTTGATTATTGCTATTTTATGGTCTTTATAGATTAACTGTAATAACCTCACCTTTAGTAAAATTATTGGTAATATCACTTTCACATTCAGCACTGCTTTTTGGGTAAAAAATTTGATAAGATTTGAAGTTAATGTTCTTAAAGATGTTTGTTTAGATTGAGGAGAATGGTAGATGACTTTATTTTTAGTTGTTTAAAAGGTTGTAGCACAATTAATGTTAATTTTAATGTTAACTTTGGTGGTTCAACGAGAGGATGTAACGGGGAAGAAGTTAAAGAAGATAATTAGTTTTTATTCTTTATATTTTTATTTGCATAAGTTTTTAGATTTGTTTTATTCTTATTTAGTATTTGTAACTTTCATTTTGAATTCTCTTGTTTGAGTCTTAAAAGATTTATTTAATAAGATTTGTGTATTTAGAATCTGATGGAATTGAAATTTTTTTTCTAATAAATTTCTAAGTTACGAGGTATTTATGTATTTTAGAATTCAAATTTTTTGAGAAATTGAATTACAATCATGTATAAACATTGAGAAATTAAATTCCTAATCTAAAAGGTCAGAATTCAATTTCCCAAACTTTCTTGTCACATTCGACACTTGTCTATTTGCTTATCTTCCTTTACCGTCCTTACCGTCCTTATCAGCTTCTTACGCTCGTCTCTTCGTCTATGGTCGTCTCTC
Organism: Cymodocea nodosa; assembly: GCA_036874045.1. NCBI lineage: Eukaryota > Viridiplantae > Streptophyta > Magnoliopsida > Alismatales > Cymodoceaceae > Cymodocea > Cymodocea nodosa. The sequence goes on from CM072336.1 coordinate 22,708,549, forward strand.
CACTTATGTCCTCTATCATGCTCGTTTGTGTGTAATAAGAAGTCAAAAAAGAAGAAAAGAAAGTAAAAAAAAAAAAAAGTTGAAAAAAAAGAAATTGTTTTATAGAAAATTATAAAATTTAAAATAAAAATGAATCATAAATTTTAAATAAAATATTAAATGCTAATGTCAATAAAATATAATATTAACATCAAATAAAAATATTAAATATTAATAAAAACGTATAAATTAAATACAAGTTCATAAATTATCAATATTAAATTTTATTTTATTTATTCGAAATTATATTATTTTCCAAACTTATAAATGTCCTTATTTACTTCATAAATTTTTATCTATAGATACACAAAACCTTAGCAAAATGTTTAGCCAAACTGATCAGGTCCCATTTTAAATGAGTATCATATCTAATGCCCAAAAGTGCATTTCTAAAGAAGAGGAATATGCAAGATAGCCTTTCGGCTGCACAGGAAACTCTACATTACATATATAAAAATAAATCTTGTGGGGGTGTTACAGAAGTATAAACTCTGGAAAAGGCAACATCAATTGAATCTAATTTCCCAACGAAAGACCTTACTTACATCATAAACCTATAATTTACAGATAACACCATGTATTTCCGAGATGACTCTACACAACATCTGCTTTCAATTATTAATAATTCTAGGCTCTCTTCTACTTTAGATCATATCTCTTGCGGTCTTACTGTTAGCGGTAATTTTACCGTAAACTCCTTGTATGAAATTTTAATGGACGGAGGTCGTCGATCCAATTTCTATAATCAGATATGGAAGACAAAAAAAGCTCCCATCAAAGTCAAAATTATTTTCCCGTGGCTTTGTGTTCAAGACAAGCTTCTCATCAAAGAAAACTTAGTTATTTTTTAGCTTTGTGGTGGCCCACACTTGGGACTTTTGTTTTGCTGGTTGTGGTATAACCAATGATAGCTTTTTTTCTTTAATTTAATTTATTAAAAAAAAAAAGGATATATAAAGACTTTTCTGGAACTTTCTTTTTCCCTGGCTTACCTTAAAAAAATTATTTTTAGTATTTTTTCCTTAACTACAAGTTTGAAAATTTTGTCAAAATCTAAAGCAACACAACACTCAACTGCCAGTCTTCCACTCCGCGGTCGACTTTTTTTTTGTTTTTCCACCTTCTCTGTTTGACCACATCGACGAGAAGCTTCGTGTCTCCTCGTTGTCACTGTTCCCTCCATCTCTTCGCTCTTCCCAACCTCACCACCTATAAAACCCCCCACCTTCTCCACCACCTAACCCTAACCGGAGACTCCCGACGCAGCGAGGAGCCAACCTGAAAGGTTCGATCTCTACGATCCGTTCGCCGAAGGCACGTTCGTTCCTTCCCTTCTCTTCCAATGTGATCGCGATTTTATGTCGTTGGATTCAGCATATATGTATGTGATTTGGAATCGGATTCGATCGGTTGATTTGTTAAGTTTTGGCGTGGAGATTTCGGTTTGTGATCTGACGAAAACGACGATTGTTTTTTCTTTTTCTTTTTTTAAATTTTCCTTTTTGCTAGTGGTAAGATTTCGACTTGTTCTTTTTCTATGCGTGGATTGTGGTTTCCTGGTTTCGGGTAAGGAGTGCCGTCTTTTTGTTTTAGGTTTAGATTTGTTTGCAGTTGGAGTTACCATGGGGGATGGATGTTATGTGTGGAAGAGGATCTGTATTTTGCCGGTATTGTAGTTGAGAAACAACTTGTTTTCATTTTTGTTGTGGAGGTTGTTGTATCGTTAGGCAAGTGGAATTGAGTCTAGGAGGATCAGGTAACAGTAACGGATCTAGAGGATTCCATAGGGTGGATCATTATTCTAACAAAAAGAAAAGAAAAGATATATTATATTAAAATCATAAATAAATACAAACCCTAAAATTATATTAAAAATTCATCAAAAATGTTTACGATTCCTAAAATTCTTCAATGGTCTTGCTGTCAATTTTATTGGCCACATCAGGCACATCTCGCATAATATAAACAATTGGACAATCATTCATGAATTTTTCTGTTATTTGGTTATGCACTTGAGTTTCTATAATCTTCATTGCATAGAATACCTTTTCTATACAATTAGGATTAATTGAAATAAGCAATGCTTACTTTAAATATTAATACAGTCTTCAAAAAATTTTACATGTTAATACACAAGAAAATAAAATAACAAGTTCATCAAAGGTTTAGACATGCCTTTCATATTAAAAAATCAGTATTATCATTAACCATGAATATATTTGTTTTTAGCTGATTTTCAATACTATCAAATTCTCTATCATATAAATAAGTAAAATAAAATCCCACAAGTATGATTAATTTGTTATCGTAGGATACATTATTTTACTTCAAAACATGTAAACTATAGAAATAATTTTGTGTTTTTCTCACTAAAATGTTCATTAATCTTATTGGTTAACAAATCAATCACACTAGAAAAAATCAAGTTAACCATAGTGTTGAAAATATTAGATTTATGTGAGCTAATGACTTTTCTTTTTACTTATATGCCTTCATAAGATGGGTTGTATAATTTTATAAGGTGGTGCATAAATTTTAAACTAATGAAGACCAAAATTTATATTTGTATATAATTTATATGTTTTCAAAACTAAGGTGGGTCATATGACCCACCTTGCAACTTTTGGCTCCACCACTGTTAGGCAATGCTTTGATGTAGTCAATCAACATGATCATAGTAGCTTTTGTATGAATCAACAAATTTATTGTATGTGATTAACATTGTATCTGAATTCCATGTAATAAAGGTTGTAGTATTGGGCGGTCTTTGTATTCTTGTTCATCCTGTAGATGCTTTCCATATAACTCATTGTGATCTTTTTGTTGTTAGACATATAAAATTTTTTGTATCAAAATTTTTCGTAATGATATCACAGTTTTCATGTTCTTTATATTTCATCTTTGTCATTTCACTATGTTTAGGAATGTATAAGGCTTATTTTGTTTTTCTATCAATTATGGCTGTCCATTAGGGACTATAGCCATCGTCTGTCCCTATGCCTCTGAATTCAAGGTAGGATTATTTTCATTGCTTCTATTTACACATCATTCACGATTAATATTTGTGGTTATGGTCCCACAGTAGAATCTATAACTTGTGTTCTTGCAGGTGGGAAGTTGTGATTCATGGAAGCAATAAGATTTGGGGCTTCTCATATTCAACTCTCTGATTCTCATCCTCAAAATGCTAAGAAATGTTCAACATTGTGAGTTTCTACTAGAAATTCCCTATATATCCTTGATAAGTTATTCTTTAGTTGCAAGTTGAATGTTAAACACAGACATAATTATTAATTTATGCAAGGGACTTTAGAAAGTGTTAATATTTGTAAAATCAAATTGTGGCCTGGTGTTCACCTGATTAATTACAGAAGTCATCTCAGATTTGGTGATCCTCAATGTAGAATTTCTTCATACATACCAATCAGTATTGAATGTTGAGAACCAATTATGCTCCGGTGCCATTGAACACTGGACCAAGATTAATTGGTAATGGTGTCTATAAGATAAATATATATTCATCAGGTATTTGGAAATTCATTTCATTGACACAATTATTGTAAATATCATTGAAAATTCAAAACACTTGAAAGAATGAGCATAATGATCATGTCATAGACATATTTTATTATTTTAATGTTTGCAATACAGTTAACAAGTATTTGAGGATATTCTTAGAACTGGTTGGGTAGCAAACCAAATATAATATATTTTGTAGTTGCTTTCTCAATATCTTCTTGGAACAACTGCATAACCTTTGCATGTTTCGGAATGGAATGCCAGACTTGATGTTTCCAGTTCATTAGCTTACAAGCTCATCCATATGGACCTTAGCTATGATACTAACAAACAATCTTACCATGCACTTGAATTGTTTTATTGAAGTTTAGGGTAGAAGAAATTGCTATCCACCATTCAAGTTGAGAGTGAGCTTGTATGAACAATTTTTCTATTAATTTGGTAAAGGAATGTCAACAGCAAGTATTAGGATTGAGGCATTTGTTGTTATCTGTTAAATTTGATCGAAGCAATGTTAACTAGCTGGGTGCCTTACTGCTGCAGGGGCATTGCATAGGTGCTTGGGTGGAATATGTTGGTGGGCTTTTCATGCCCAATACCTTTTTTCTGAAAACTAGAGTCAGAACCAGTAATGGATCCAATAATGATTCATGATGTTGTTAGGGTTTTTAGTTATATTTGGATAAATGGACCTTTTGTTTTGGTTAATGTCTTAATGGTTCAATATTGTTTTACTTTATTTATTGTTTAAAAATTATGTTTTACATCTTCACAATGTTAATTGATGTTTTCTTAAGTTTAGAGTATGCATATTAATGCATGTTACTATTTAATTATGCTCTATTTCTTTTAATATAAATATAGATACATGTCTGAAAAACTTTTATTGAATCTAATTTGGGTGCTAGTGCCCAACTCCATCACTTTGGCACCTGAATAACCTTGGTCAGAAAAATGTCAGGGTGGTCATCTCTATCTTCTAAGTTCCAATCTCCAATAGAAAATCACTTCATATTAACTGTTGCATCTTCTAAAGTTATGATAGTTTATTTTATATTTGTTGTTAATCTTGATAGCTTAAGGTTTTAATGGAGCACATTTTGCTAGTCCTAGTTTTGAAAGGAGGGGGAGATCTGTTGGCATGTCATGCCAGTTATCTCTAAGGAGGTCAAAAGCTTCTTCTGTGTACTGCTTTCATCCCTCAACTGGGAGCAGTTTTAACTCAAAAAGATCATATCTACAACTACCCATTCGGGAGAGGAACCAAACAGCAAAAGTGTCTTTATCATCTGGAGCATATACATATGAAGAAAATGTTCTCGAAATGCATTCACATGCTACAGAAGATAAAGTTGGGGTGTTGTTGCTCAATCTAGGAGGGCCAGAGACACTTCATGATGTTCAGCCATTTCTTTTTAACCTGTTCGCTGATCCGGTATGTAGAATATTCTAACACAAAGGATAGTGTAAATTAAATATTTATCAAATTTAGCTCAGATCAAAATAAGCGCTCTATGAATCTCGAGACTCACATAGCAGGACATCCATGTGCTTAGATTTGCATTTTGCCCATTCAGAAATCTCATTGTAAGAATAAGGCATCCAAATTGAGCTTCTATCATGAATATCTAATAACTTGATGTTTGCCTTTTGTTCTTCTTAATGCTCTATTTGTTATTAAATTTTCTTTTGCACTGATCTCATCCATTGATAACAAAATGATTCTTTGCACAGGACATAATAAGATTACCAAGGCTGTTTCAGTTTCTTCAGAGACCATTAGCTAAATTAATCTCAGTCGTTAGAGCTCCAAAAAGTAAGGAAGGGTATGCTTCCATAGGAGGTGGCTCCCCTTTGCTTAAGATAACAAATGAGCAGGTGCTTGCTTATCATCCAGCAATTCATCTTTTGAGGCTTATAACATAAAAAATGCAAACACATCTATTTTTCTTTCATTTTCATAAAAGACGAGAAGATAGGTACTTGCAACTTTCTTTGAATATTCACCTCATTTGTGTGTCACTCATAATTATTGATTCCTTTTCAGGCACATGCACTCAAATTGGCCCTTAAAGCAAAGAAATTACCTGTAAATATATATGTAGCCATGAGATACTGGTATCCTTTCACTGAAGAAGCTATGCAGCAGGTGATTGGCAACTTCCAAGCCAACTACTTTCCAATCTAAGATATGAGCTGAATTCATCTGTCCTCATTCTACAAAATTATATTTTCTTTAAAATATAAGATAACATGGAAGAAGTTAGTCTAAAATACCAAAATTATGCTAGCAACTTGAAATATAAGATCTTTGACTGGTAAGAGTATGACATTAATGTGTATAAGGACAAGAAAAAAAAAAAACATATTATGCTTATAAGAAACCAAATAGGTAGGAGAACAATCTAAGTTAATTGAGAATGGTAGTTTGAATTTGTGGTATATAAGAAAAGATGAGTGTAGAAATGGAGTGAGAATAATAGTTGATAAAAATTTAATAAGTGAAATTGTTGAGGTAATAAGAATAAAAGATACACTTATAATGATTATGTTTGCAACAGAAAATGAGATAATATAATTAGTGCATATCCTTCACAAATAGGTTTATGAGAAGTTATTAAACAGAAATTTTGAGAAGATTTAGCTGGTTTAGACTATGGTTTACCTACTAGTGAAACACTCTTTATTGAAGGGGATCAAATGGTCATTTAGGTAGCAAAATATAGGATATTAAAGAAATTATGAAAGATTTGGTTTTGGCAAAAGAAATTTAATTTTAAAATTTACCGTAGCTTGTGACCTTTTAGTTGTAAAAGTTACTTTAAGAAAAGAAAGAAGTATTTAATTGCATTTGGAAGTGATTCAAATGCTAGTCAAATTGATTTTGTTCATTAGAAAAATGGATAAAAAATGTGTAAAGATTGTAAGGTTTTTCTAAGAAAAAAATCACACAACATAGGTTGTTAATATTAGATGTTAATATCAGAATTTAGAAGAGAAATACTGAAGTACATAAGAATCCAACAATTGGGTAGTGGAATTAAAAAAGTGAAAAGAAAATGATATTTAGAGATAACTTGTTAAAAGAAAGAATACAAGAACTAGATGAAGAGGTAAATAAATTTTGGAATGAAATGACTACTTGTATCATAAGGATTATCAAGTACATTTTAAGAGAGTTTTATAGGATAACTCTTTTAGGTAAAAAAAGTTGTTGGTAGAATGAATATTAAAAGAAAGAAAAGAATGCTATAACACCTATCATAAATGTTGAAATGAAGAAAATTTCGAAGGATATAAGCTAGTAAAAAGAAATGCTAATAAAATTGTTAGTGAAGTTAAAAATTAGGCCTGTAAGGAATTATATGATAGTTTGAACATAAAATAAGGAGAAAATAGAATATAGAAATTGACTAAGGTTAAAGAAAGGAAATTTATATATTTGAGTCACGTAAAGTGTATTAAGAATGAAGATGGTAGAATTTTAGTAAAAGAAAATAAAATAAAAGATAGATGGTATAGATGTTTTAGTGAACTTTTTGATAAATCTACCATAAAAAACTCTTACATGTAAAATTTGGATAATAATTTAAAAGATATAAATTATAGTTATTTTAGAAGAGTTAGTAGTAGTTTGGAGGTAAAAAAAGCTATTAAGAAAATGAAATGTGGGAAAACTATTGGACTAGATAATATTTTTATTGAAGTGTGGAAGTGCATAGGTGATGTAGCGATTAAGTGATTAATTAAGTTTTTTAATATAATTTAAAAGATAAAAAATGTGATATGAATGGAGAAAGAACTTTTCATGATTTGCTACCTTGCTCATGCCTTTCTATCCATCACAACATTTCTATGTATTGCTTCTTTGCCTTTTGACCTTTCTCATGCTATCTCTTTGGTGTTTTGTTTTACTTATTAATTTCTATGTTTGGATGTGCTTGCATCTAATATGACAGATTAAGAAGGACATGATTACAAGACTTGTTGTTTTACCTCTTTATCCCCAGTTCTCCATATCCACAAGTGGTTCAAGTATTCGTTGCCTTCAGAATATCATGAGGTGTGGTAGTAGCAACACCACCACATTATTACTATTTTGATAAACTACTTTCCATGTATTGCAAAAAATTCTAATTTATATTTGATTTGCTGGCTACTTAATTTATGAAATTTTTCAGGGAAGATTCCTATCTTGCTAGATTGCCGGTGTCAATCATAGAATCATGGTATCATCGTCAAGGATATATAAAGTCAATGGCTGATTTGATAGAGAAAGAGCTAATCACTTTCTCTAAGCCTGAGGAGGTAAAAATATGGTCTTTTTGTGTTATTCTTTATAAACTTAGCTCAATTACTGTCATAAAGTATTCAAATAATGTATACATTTTCAAAATCATGTACCTTGAAGTCTTTAGTCTTTTACATAAATTAGCTTTATTTTTTCCTACTATACTTGATTTTATTTTTCTGTTTCCAATATACTACCTACTGAATTTTAATTTTGCTAATTCAAACTGCTAAAAGTATCACATTATCAACTTCAACTTTTCAATCAGTTTTATACTTTGCTTCGACACACTCCCTATAGTTTATTTTGAATTCCAGCAATATTAGTTATTTGGGAAAAAATTGGAAACTTAGTTTTAACATAAGTGAAAGTAAAGAGAAGTGTTAATGTACCTGACTACTCCTAGATTTCCCATGTCAATGTTTGTGACCATGGTTCCTAGATTTCCTATGGATAACCTAATAAGTTATAACGGTATTACTGCTTACAGGGCAGGGACTTGAATATATTGTATCTGCCGATTATTTCTTCTAAGCTAGCTTGCACAATGGCTTGTAGGTTATGATATTCTTCAGTGCACATGGAGTTCCAGTTAGCTATGTTGAGGAAGCTGGGGATCCTTACAGGGATCAGATGGAAGATTGCATCAATTTGATTATGGAAGAGTTGAGAAATAGAGGAGTTGACAATGCTCACACTCTGGCATATCAGGTATGCAGCTTTTAGTTCATTTACTGGAGCATTATTTGTCTCCTTTTTCACGCATATCGTTACTGATTGGTACTTGATCTTTTTTCAGAGCCGAGTTGGGCCAGTTCAATGGCTGAAGCCATACACGGATGAAGTTATTATTGACCTTGGCAAGAAAGGTGTCAAGAGTCTCCTAGCTGTCCCCATAAGGTATACTTCTGGTTTGACAGTAGAATGATGACCCAGCTCTTAAGATCTAACACATGCACTTCGGTTCTCTACTACTAGATGTGTGACATCCAATTGTCTATGAAGAGTTGATTCTATAATCGAGTTGATTCTATAATCTTGACGCACTTTTTACAAACTCCAATGGTTGTAATCATGTGTTAACCCTTGTGCAGTTTCGTAAGCGAGCACATTGAAACTCTGGAAGAGATTGACATGGAGTACAGGGAACTGGCTTTAGAATCAGGCGTAGAGAACTGGGCTAGAGTACCAGCTCTGAATTGTACCTCCTCTTTCATAACAGATCTGGCAGATGCTGTCATTGAAGCACTCCCATCTGCTTCTGCCACGTCTGTCACAAGAAACATGGATTCAGAAGACAAAACGGACCCATTGCAGTATGCAATCAACCTGTTCTTTGGGTCCATCCTTGCTTTCTTTCTGCTCTTGGCACCTAAATTGATTCCTGTGTTCAAAAATCTGTTTCTACCATAGATAATCTGAAGGCTATAAACTTTTGAAGGTTTTCATAGATAGCAAGGAAAAAGACCTTCACAGATATACACACATACACACAAAATATGTAACAAAATTTTCTAACTCCTGTATACAAGGTACGATTTATTTAGTTCTCAACTTCTCATGGACTTGAGTAAGGTTTGCTTTATATGTTTGTACACAATTCTTTTTTATAATGTTAATGTTTTTGTTTGGAAATTAGATCTCTTTTCCTTAGCTTGTACACTAGTTCATTCAGCAAAACACGAATCATAAGTTAGTTTGAAAGCAACACACAAAAGTTTTCATAAGCTAGATATTAGTCATATGAAGCAAACAATATCTTGGTAGTAAAATATAACATGACATAGTGAGACCACGTCTGTAAAGCACCCACTGCCCTGTAGCCTATACGATATTCATGAGCAGGTCTCCAACAAAGCTAACGCAATTTGTATTGTTACCAGTGTTTATGGGTTTCTTCCTCTTATTCTCATTTGTACAATTCTTATTTCTTAGATGAATTATTTCTCAACATATCTTTTGAGACCGTATCACTCATCCATTCGTACATTTGGATAACTGACACACTAACGTTTTTATATATGTTTTTTTTAATAGTGATAGCATTATCTGAGTTCATCAATATTTGAATGTTTGAGAGAACCATATGAGTTGCACTATTTTTAACCAATAGAACTATTATAGTTGATTACCAGCTCAACACTCTATGCTTAATGAAAAATTTCGTTTAATTTTATCTTATTCTTTTAACCACACAGCATTAAAATGCATTTCTCTACTTCATTAAATCCTTGCCATGCTTTGGTAAAATTCGTGCTCTTTTTATATTCATGACATTTTTTATTAGATTTAAACTTAGGTCCTTTGTAGTGTAGGATTTATATATTCATGTTGTAGAATTTGAGAATTTGTGGTTTTCCTTGTGAATCCACCCTCTCCATGCTTCTCAGAGAGAAAAACTAATGAGTGATTTTTTAGTTTTTTTGTCAATTGATTCCATTAACATAAGAAAAATCAATAAGTATTAAATTTGATTGAATTCGTAATAAAAAATGTCGACTTTGATATCATTAACATTACAAGGACATTGATGTATATACCTTATTATCGACATTAAAATAAATATATACGAAAATGACACTTATCATAAATTGGGTGAATTTAATGTAATTAAATGATCCTTTTTTCCTAAAATAAATGTTAGCTATGTCGTAAGTTACACTATAATTTTGGTATTCATGTTCTTAAGAGTTGATAAGATTTTATAGTTGTAATCTTCTTTTATTTGGACTTGGAATTAGTTTTAAAGGGATGCACCTTCATAGGTCGAGTTGGGACATTTTTTGAGGTAATTTGAAGTATTTGTATAATGAACATGATTTTATTTTGAAAGGAGTACATGCTCTCTAATCATTCAAGATATTTTTTTGACTTATTTTAAAATATTTGTACAATGAAAAGAATTTTATTTTGTCATAATTTGGAATAGTTCTTTTACCTGATTCAACATGATTAAAATAGATTTTAACGTGTTTTGCATTCAACGTAAAATTTTAAATACATATAGGGGGGGGGGGGGGGGGAATTAGTGTAGATGAGAAAGTTGGGGAAAGTAGAAGTAAAAGAAAGTAAGAGATTTTTTTTTTTGTTGGTATTAGATGGTAGACGGAAAGTAAGAGACTTTCCCCTACTTTCCGAGTATCAATACTCGAACCCCCTCCAACTTTTCGAAGAATAGGTTCAAAGAATTGAGGAAAATCACTGTCCTTCGTTGGAGATGCTCACAACTAAACTACCACCACCCTCGAGTTCTGCTTGAAAATCGCTTGCCCTCTTCCAAAATTATTGCACAGGTAGTTGTCTCGTGCAACTGTCACCCTCACACCTGCAACATCTGCCGTGTAGCTATCGCACCATGCCCACTTTTGTAATTGTCTTTGAAAATTGCCACCCAGTTGTCGACCTCGCGCTCACACCCGCAATGTTTGAAAAATTCGTCCCGCATCCACACGCCTCACCGGTAGTTGCTTGCAATATTTTTCCTGTCTTTGAGTGTCATTGTTTATATGGTATAGATGTTGATCCGAAAAGAATCTTCTGTTTTGAATATTTAGAGCTTGGAGTGTCACTATTATTTACATGGCAAAGGAGATATTCGATGAAATATGTCGCTCTTTGAGTGTCGTTGTTTATGAAAGAGATTTGGATCTTGAAGCATTGTTGATGAAATATTCTATTTGTATTTAGGATTTTAAGGTTCTTCTTCCAATGCAACAATTTTATTAGTATCGAATATAATTAATATTTATAAACTTATAAGTATTAATAAATAATATAACTAATTAATATTGAATTCAATTATAACACTAATATTAATAACATTAAATTTAAAATACGACAGATAATTAACCAATGAATTTATTGAGAATTCTAATTATAGACATTTATAATTGAAGACAATCATTTAATATACATTTGAGATTATAAAACATCGATTTACAATTTTACATTATATTTATATATCAAACATAGGTAAAAATTATTATTACATGCTTATTATTCTACAATTTCATTCGTTAAGTAAAGTCAATTGCTTTACTTGAAGATTTACAAGATGAATTATTAGAAGTTAATGTTGTTATTGAGATATCAAGTTTAAATGAAGGTGGGGGAAGAAATAAGAAGTGCTATAAAAATTTTCTCAAGAAGATAAAAAAGAAATGATCGATAGAATGCAGAAAAATATTATGAACGTTACGTAGAAAAAGGAGAAAAAAGTAGAAATTTTTGAAATGAATTTGTATTTAAATATTATTGTAAAATTTATAATATTTGGTATATTGTAATGTTTATTTTGTTTGAATGAAATTATTGAACATTCAAAATTAGTAAGGAATTTTTATAATGTGATTATCATTTAAATATTATTAATAATGATATTAGTCTTATTTGTTATTTTAAAAATAAATTTAAAATAAAAAATTATTTATTTATAATCTGTATTTCTTTACTTTTTAAACATGCACTAATATATTCAAATTTTTTGAATTTCCTTAATTTTTTTTGAACTTTCTATTCTTTTTACTTTTCAGACTTTCTTAAACTTTCTTTTCTTAATTTTCCGTTGTCGTTAACACCCCCATAAATGCAAAACTAGAATATAAAAACTGATTCTAAAGGTTATGTTATTGGAAGTGTGAGGAGGTGTAGAGGGTCCTCTGAGCAGATATCAGTTATCAGTTGTGGCATGATTCTTACTAAAAAAATTCATCTGAGCAAGGTATGCTGCCAAGCATTTTTCTTGATTTTGAGGTATATACATCTGTTCATAATTCACGGGGCACTGCCGTAGAAGAATGGGCTTCTGGACAATCTTAGTTCCATCTCTCTCTCTTCTGAGATGATGGTTGCAATCAGTTTTGCAATGGCATGGAAACTTCACTCCAAGTCCCCATGCACTGTTGGAGAATGCATCTGAAAAGTATATATCTCTTGTTCACCTAAAAAGTTCATTTAAGGATAACTAATTACAATAACTTGGTTAAAAGAAGTGATACTTGTAAGTTTTATTAAGGTTTAAATTATGATGAATGTAACAACCAAAGGAAAACATGTGTAGCTGAAACAAAGACAATCCTTAGGAATGAAAATTGCAGTGAAAAGTTAAAAGGCCTGAATACCAAGCAAGTCCTCCAAAAAACCCAAAGATTCAATGATCATACAGAAGCATGAGTTAAAAACTTTCTCACATAAGGGGGATTGGATCTTCTGCTCCCGCTCCTCAGCATAGAAGGGATTCCTCATCTGTGAAGGAGAGCTCCATCTCGTATTTCCATTCAATGGAAGAATAGTGTATGGGTGTCTTTGCTGAAGAAATCAAAAGATTACCACAACCTGAGTGATGGCCTATGATGATTATGATTCAAATGATCCTGTTTCTGGTGACGATGTCAGATATTAATTTGTTCGATATTTTTTTGAATCATGGAACTGATTCTAGTGGCCCTGCACATGTGCCTGGCTGCCCGCCTACAATGTCACACACACGGGCTACTTGCTAACTAATGACACAAACGTAGGAAATGGTGTTATTTTATTTTATTTTTGGATAATAATGATTTTTGTATTCACTAAGATTCCAACATTGTATGTAGTCATGAATGCCATTACTTTTAATTAACCGAGTTATTGCAGTTGATTTTAAAAATGCATGTCTATGATCTCAAGGAAGAACAAAGTTGGATGTATATAGAAAGGCATAGCAGCGAGCAAGAGCTACAGATAGAAACTACAACTAAACCTAATTAAACACTGTCGTTCATCTTAACTGGTTAAAAGATTTATTTCCAATTCTTATGTCGCGAGTTCGATAGAATTTTGAACTTACACTTGGCAGATTCATATGATAAACAAGGAGCAAACCACTTCACCATCTTGAAACACCATGCGAGGAGATCAAGGCAAGCATGTGTTTTTTTTAGGGCCTCTAGCTCTACTCTCATCTTAAGCACCATCTAGAGAACTCAACCAAGCAAAGCAAATAAACTCCAGTCGTTGACAATCTTTGCGACGTACCACACATGTAAAGACCTTGGACAACTCGCCCACCAACCAAGAAGATGACAACGATTATGATATCACGTCGACCGCCCTGCCGAGAAGATGGGAAAAAGAAGTTTCCCTGCAAAAGCTGTAGCATCGTAGATTGCCATGACACCCCACACTTCCAATATCTACAAGAAACCTTAAAAGGTAAGGGGGTTCCTCCTATACTCTCACTTCCTCTCTTAGATTTTGTCCTCACTCTATATTTACAAACACTAACTTAAGCATCAGAGGCTCGTTGTGCAACCAACCCCCATGGGTCTCTCGGAAGAGTTCAGAGTCTTTGTGATGGGAAACAATCGGATCTTTCAATGAATTGCTCAATGGTGAAAAAAATTTCAAAAATTTATATCAAACCACAAAACAAATCACAAGCAAAATAATACCAAATTTTTACATGAAAAATCTCTCATGCAGAAGTCATGGGATCTTTCGGTTTACTCACAAATCTTCCACTCTATTAGAATGGGTACAGATGAGGAATCACAAGAGCATTCACTAATGATCTCAAATGCACAATCCACAACAATTGTAACAAAGTGGCATCAGTTTGAGTGCCACTGATCTAAAATTTTTTGCAACCACCACACAATACCAAAATTCATGAAATTTAGTGGGAATGTAGTTTCACAAGTTCCTAATCTACTAGAAAAATTTTGACATCAAACGGATGTTGTTTCATCCCTTTTCCTTTACCAAACTAATGCACGTACAGAATTACGGTACAAGGTGCCACTATTTTTTACCTTGAAACTGATCTCCTCGGATCTAATCTTTTGATCCAAACATTTAAATCGAAGGAAAACAAGCAAGTTGAGAACTGGTTGAGGAAGTTTCAGTTGGATTCGACTACCCAACACACTCTGATCATACATTTGATCAAGATTGCATAGAAGCAACTGCCAACAAGAACGACAATCACTTTTCTCTTATTATATTGGCTGTGTTGTATAGAAGCAACTGCCAACAAGAACAACAATCACTTTTCTCTTATAATATTGGTTGTGTCACGTGGCCACAAACCCTAAGAGGGTTTAAATACGGACACTTCGAATGGAGGTTCGTATAAAGATTATTGTACGGGTCATCCTTTACGTGGAGGGAAAACCCAACCCAACACTTTGTAGGTGAGAAGTAGCCGGCAGAGCTCACAACATTACCTCACCTAATGGTGCCAAGGCTCGAATCGAAGTGCATTAACGAGGAGTTTCCCTGCTCCAAGATGATTGCAAGATCAACCATTGTGCCATGATCATGCATGCAATCAAAGACATGTGGGTAACACCAAATCTAGAAAGCATGTAAACACAACGTCACTTAATTGGTCAAGAGAAAATGCCATCTTATATATAGCACAATCACTCAGATTAGCTTAGTACAATTTTAGCCTTCGTAACAGGCATTGAAGAAATTCTTGAGAACAATAAAGTGACAATAATCTCTTATTCATGATTTGAGCGATGAAAGCCATATTTGAAAATCTCAGGTTATCAAAAGCCTTGGCAAACAAAACGACGATGGCCCAAAAGCGACGCCAGTAGCTCACACCATAAGAGAGAAAAATCATCGTCGGAATGAAGTTAAAACGAAGAGTTCCAAAAGAGTATATATGCCTACCAAAACAAAGACACCATGAAGCAGGAGTTAAAAATAACGCCCCACCGTCCACCAGGAAAGAACCGACCATAAACTGCACCAGAGAGAATACAAAACAGATCCGACCGGAACACATGACAAGACAGAGATCAAAAGTTTATCCAAGAACAGCGAAGAAGCACAATACGAATGATAAGACGCCACCGCCTGTCAAGAACCCAACTCTGTAAGCGAGGACCGACCATAGGTGACCAGACCAGACCGAGTACGCAAAACGGGACCTCACAAGCCGCCACACCGGTAGACCGCAAAGACGTTCACTTCTTCTTCACCGCAGACTTGGTGATCTTCGCGCCGGTTGGCTCCTTCTTCTCCACGCTCTTGATCACACCAACAGCAACGGTCTGGCGCATGTCCCTCACCGCAAAACGACCAAGGGGAGGGTACGCAGAGAAGGTCTCCACCACCATGGGCTTCGTGGGGATCATCTTGATCATCCCAGCATCACCATTCTTCAGAGACTTGGGCTCCTTCTCCACCTCCTTCCCAGATCGCCTGTCGATCTTCGTGAGGATCTCAGAAAACTTGACCGCAATGTGTGAGGTGTGGCAGTCCAGAACGGGAGCATAGCCATTACCGATCTGCCCAGGGTGGTTCATGATGATGACCTGAGACGTGAAGTTGGAAGCTTCCTTGGCAGGGTCGTCCTTCGAGTTGGAGGCAACGTATCCACGCTTCAGATCCTTCACCGAGACATTCTTG
This sequence comes from Cymodocea nodosa, assembly GCA_036874045.1. Lineage (NCBI taxonomy): Eukaryota > Viridiplantae > Streptophyta > Magnoliopsida > Alismatales > Cymodoceaceae > Cymodocea > Cymodocea nodosa. The sequence continues at coordinate 22,724,801 of CM072336.1, forward strand.
ACGTTGAAGCCCACATTGTCACCGGGAACAGCTTCCGACATAGCCTCGTGGTGCATCTCCACGGACTTGACTTCCGTGGTCAGACCACTTGGACCAAACGTAACGAACCATACCAGGCTTGATGATACCCGTCTCAACACGACCAACAGGCACGGTTCCAATCTTGTACACGTCCTGCAGAGGGAGACGGAGTGGCTTGTCCGACGGTCTCTTGGGCTCGTTGATCATGTCAAGAGCTTCGAGCAGGGTTGGACCCTTGTACCAGTCCAGGTTGGTGGACCTCTCGATCATGTTGTCACCTTCGAATCCGGAGATTGGCACGAATGCAATCTTATCAGGGTTGTAGCCCACCTTCCTGAGGTACGAGGACACTTCCTTCACAATTTCATCGTAACGGGCCTTGGAGTATTTTGGGGTGGTGGCATCCATCTGCATAGGTTGATGCAAAATAATTAAACACAACGGAAGCAGAGGCAATTTTCTATTTAGCGGTGAAAAGTACTAAATAGGAATGAAGTGAAGACGAACACGTAGATATTCAATCCGAATTATTTAGAACAAACATAAAGCTAAAAGTAAATCTTAAGCACCCCTTATAATACGAGGATGTAAATCTAATAAGATAGCACATCCAAGGAATTCTAACCGTCTGAAGCACGACCAAATCTAATCAACCAACATCAAATACACAAGAACTAGCAAACAGGGATGTGAGAATCATATCGGGAGGTAACAGAAAACCAACCAAAGCAGCAAAGAACTGAAAATATATCAACTAGGATAAGCTGTGGTGAGATCAACATTATACCTTGTTGCAGCAGCAAATCATTTGCTTCACTCCAAGGGTAAAAGCAAGTAGAGCATGCTCACGAGTCTGACCATCCTTGGAAATACCAGCCTCAAACCCGCCAGTGGTTGAGTCAATAATCAGGACAGCACAATCCGCCTGAGATGTTCCAGTGATCATGTTCTTGATGAAGTCACGATGCCCAGGTGCATCAATGACGGTGCAGTAGTACTTGGTCGTTTCGAATTTCCACAGGGCAATATCAATTGTAATTCCACGTTCACGCTCCGTCTTCAGCTTGTCCAAAACCCAAGCGTACTTGAATGACCTCTTGTTCATCTCTGCAGCCTCCTTCTCGAACCTCTCAATCACACGCTTGTCAATACCACCGAGCTTGTAAATAAGATGGCCAGTGGTTGTCGACTTGCCGGAGTCGACATGTCCAATGACCACAATGTTGATGTGAACCTTCTCTTTTCCCATGGTAGCAGTGGCAAGCTAAAGTCCTGATCAGATGGAAACAAATTGGTGAGTGGATGACAATTACATGCAGAATAAAAAACAGGAAATACTACATTATGAGAAAAACTGAAACCAATTTGCATATGAATAAAATGTCGACTATTTCTGAAACTTTGGTGTGTTGGGCATTCGATAACTGTGCTAAACCAAGTAATGACACTAAAATTAAATAAAAAACAGTTGGCACAATCCTAAACCTACCTGAAACATGATACTCGTAAAAAAGGCAAAGGCAGGGGAACATTAAATATACAAGGAGAATAATCATTATCCTAAAAAACGCTACTTCAAAAACATTCTTGTATTCCAAATGAACTACTAGGTATTAATGGATGAAACGGATGGCATACCAGACATCACCAGGTTCATGCAAACTCATTGACGATAGTTTTTACACACAAAAATAACCAGTCAATGTCATTAAATCGTCTATGCCACGAACGAAAGACAAGTCAGGCAACACAGTATGGACAACCAGTTGACTCCGGCAAAGAGGCACGTCCATTCGCAATCTAAAATGGTAAGCACAAGCAAGAAGTTTTCGAAGAATGGTGTATAGCCAGACAACAGGGCTTAGATTCTTTATTTCGTATCTCTAAGCATAAACTTCAAGAAGCTAAAAATTAAATATACATCAAAGGCTAAGCTATAGACTCTAGAGAACCATGCGAATCAAATACAATGATAAAACAAACAAGGAAAGACAGATCTATGCAACAAATTCAGATCTTTTGGATACGAATCACATATTAACAATAGATCGCCTAAATCAACGATTCCAACAGGCTCATATGCGCTACAAAATTTAATAATTTGCTGAGACAAATAGATGAGAGGCGATAGGCACGGTATTCTATCTACCATTAATTCACGAAACTGAAATCAAACAAGCAAAGAAAAATTTTAGCTAGCCATGCAGAAATTCAATTTAATAATCAAGGATAGCATATAATAAATATGTTGCTACAACAATTGGTAAAAAGAAAACAGTAAGATTCTGACGGCAAGAACTCTACAATTCTACTCTAGCTGAAATCTTAATCTGCACTACTAACAAGCAAATATCAAACGGAGAGGCCTTCGCGAGTGAGGACTGCGGCGCCCTGGTTTGTTCGAGAGAAGTCGGCCAGCCCCTGATTCCAGGGTAAGATGTTGGCCGGCTCCCTTCTTCCCGAGCCCCGGCTTGTGTTTTAAAAATAGGGCGCATTTGACACTATTGCCCTTACAATTTACTGAAATGGCCATATTTCAAACAATTCATACGTAAAAATAAAAAGCTCTTTATGCAATTTTTAATAACTTCTCAAAATCATGTCTTCACGTTCCTTCTAATAGCTTTGCTTTCATGCTTCAACTTTAAAACCTGGATGGTGCGTATTTTTTCATGATTTATTGCTTCATTTTATGCCTTTGTGTTTTGTTGAAATAATTATTTTTGTAAGAACAAAAAAATAAAAAACATCAAATGTATACATAAGTGTGAATAAAATACGTATGAATTAGTTATGTTACAGCATCCACGTCGAACTATCACAACTGTTTTGATATTATATGACAAATATCCATGTCTTCCACATCACAAAGAACATTATTGACCAATGAAGATAGGAATGGTGCGTACTTGCTTAAAGATGTGCTCACAACATTTCACTTACAAAACCATCCGATATGATAAGCTATGAGGTGTGCCTTCGTCTCTAGGTTGAGCTTACTGATTATCTTTTGAAAAACAATATTGTCTGTACTTCTTCTATCAATGATTGACATTGTAAGTCTTTTCCAAGATGGTAAAACAAGTGCGTAATATGTTGTAATGTTGAGAGTCATCGTCTTCCCTTGGTGTCAATAGAACTTGGCGCATGACGCATGTTAGATGTTCTCCTTTGCCTGCATGTTGCACAACTTCTTTGTTGTCGTTAGAAAACTTCATTCTTTTCAAAGTGGCCTTGTTATTGACAATAGTAGCACTTTATAAGGTCTGATTTGGCGTAAGGGTTGGGTGTGGGATGTTTGAGAGACGAGTTTGACTCTTGAGGGTTAGCGTGTTAGCTCATTGGTTGCTTGCTATTTTGTTTCTATCGTTTGTGATCGGCGTTTGCTTGGAAGGCTCGTCATTGTTGTTCAGCCTCCTTGTACTAGTTGGCATTCAATCTTCTTAACGAGATTGATGGTGTGAAAAGGTTTGTAGGTGGTTTGGAGAAATACTCGGTCCTGAATGGTAAACTTCAGTTCTCCAATATAATGTGTGATTTGCTGTGAATCAGTCTCATTTAAATTATTGTGAGAGATCAAACGGTGGAACTCTTAGGTATATTCTGCCACTGAACAATTACCTTGCTAACATTGTTGATACTAGTTAAACAATATCTAATCATAATCTGTTGGTAAGAATTATGGGCTCATACCATCAGTTGCTTCTATTATCATGCTCAATTCATGATCACTTGATCCCACTATGCTGAAGCACCACCCTTTGGACGACGATAGGCCACAAGTTTCATCCGTCGGTGTTCCGAAATCCCCATGTAGTCAAGAATCTCTCGACTTTAGCTATCCAATGGAGAAGATCTTGGATGTGGGTTTGTTCGTTAAAGAATGGTACCTCCATCCTTATCTTGAAGCTGCTTGGATCATGATCTTCACCACATTGCTGATGACGTCGGCCATGCCCTCCTTGGAAGTCAACTTCCACATCGTCATCACTCGAAGAATCATGAAGAGGTGGAGAAGGAAGGGGTTGACGAGCGGGAATTCCTTGTAGTCCTGCCAATCTATCGACAAGCCACTCTACTGTGATTGACAGCTGCTCAAGGGCAATTTGTAACTCACCGAATCAAACCCTCGTGAGGAAAATAGCCATTAGACTCTGATACCAAATGGTGCAACAACACATGCGAATGAATTCAAATGAAATGACTCAAGCCTTAATCTCGACTAATAGAACTTCGGATCATCGAACGGCAAGTGCAGAAGTCCAGATCTCTGAACAGGCAATTGCTGAAGATTAGAGGTAAGAGTCCAGACCACCTTTCGTGTGAGTGCAAACGACCGAATCTCTGGACTAGTGGCATGGACGACTGGATGGGGCAACTTGAAATCCACCGAGTAGTAGAAATCAGAATCCACCAAAGAAGATTGAAGGAATATATTTTTTATTAAAAGGGAACTGATTGTTACAATTACATGACACTACCTTTTGTCAAACAAGAAGCTTCACTCATACATTTATTATTCATTAATACTAATAAATAAAGAGCAACCAAACGATGCATACGCGAATTGTCATCTTTCTACATGGTAGGGGTCTCCTGGAGTTCTTCATCACATCTCTTCATGCATGGCATCTTCACTTATAGAGTTGATTTTTTATGGTCGTTATTCTCAAAAACTGTGATTTCTTTCAGAGAATATATATCAAAAGATATAGCAACGGTTGGTTGCAGTTGGAAGAGTAAAAAAATGTGAAGAATTGCTTCTATCAAAAGCTAGGATTTAGACTACTTTAGTAGATGCTAGATTTTGGAGAAATAGCCCTTACTCCTAATGGACATAAAGTCATGATCCCCTATTTATATATATCGGGTGAAATTGAGTTTTATTTGTTGATCTTCATGGAGTCTAACAAAATAGACCTTGACTTTCATCTGTTTTGGTAATTATCATTATGTCATCTTCTTATTAATAGAATAATGTTTCTATAGGTGCCTATAGGAGTTTTTTATGATTAATTTGAGGATTCTTACGGGGAGGTTTCTGTAGGCTTCTGCAAAAAATAAAACCCTCCTATCAAAGGGGTAAGAAGCCAAGAACTCCTTCATAAAAAATAATCAATCTATGGTCTCACAAATATAACACAAGTTTAAAATATTTTCAAATCCCTGGACCGAAAAGATAGTGGGATGTCATCAAATTTCTTAGTTGATGGAATTGTGTAAAGAATATAATGGGTATTGATGGGGGACAGCACACTTAGGAGATGATGACAAGGAAACCATGAAGGATTTGGGTGGTAGGTGGTGTGGTGGTTTCTTGGTCCTTGTCTTTATTGATGATAAGATTTGGAATATGAATTCTGGCTGTCATATATGCTAGCTAGATAAGATTTAGATTTGATCTTATCTTTCTTTTTACTTTGCAAGGAAGGAAATAGATGCTTAACTAGTAGTTATGATAGCAGTTGGAAATCAAGAAACTTTTGAAGATTGAATTTTAATTTGTTTGCACAACACTAATCTTTACTGGTTTCACATTTCAATTTGCTTTCCTGTGCTTCCAACCTTATAATCGAGAGAATCATGCACTTCATCTTTAAAGTTTTGTAGGTATTCAATTATGGAAAATACTCAGATGCTCAAAACTCTCTTACATGGATGTAAATGCATATTTGAAATTACAGATTTAACCATGCATATGTTTTCATGAATGATTTATAATAAAAATTTAATAACACCCACACAAAAATTATAGTGCAATGTGGATAGTCCACAGCCATACATTTTAATTATACATACACTGAACTCTCACAAGACCCATACCCGGGTTATGGTATAATTTTTCTGTAGTGCTGCAATGAATTAATGACATTTATTTCCTCTGGATCAACACGGTCTTCACAACAACTGTACCTTCTACAGATACCCACTTCGGCACCACTGTCATGTCTCAAAAATATCAAATAAGAATAATTGTCATAATATTAGTAAAAAAAATTTACATACATATAACAATTTTTCTCATGATATATACTTTAAGGTAGATGTACCTTCAATAGATTTCACAACAAAATCTATAGAAAGACTAAAATACCACAAATCCAAAAGATTGCACAAAAATTCCACAACTACCAGATGGTACACAAAATATTGCATACTAACCTTCACAAGTATGATAAATTATAAAGTCCAATCGATATTTTAGTAAGACATCAATTTTAACAGTTCTCTCGAAAACAAACACCTCCTTGGAATGGTCTATCACATCTTCTTCTGTACATCACGCGTGACCTGAAAACAAACACCAAATAATTCTTTGCACATAAGCTAATCACTTCTAAGTGAAAGGTGCAAACAATTTAATGCTCAATATGAATTCTATCCTCTAGGGAAAATAATTTATCAACAGGTAAAGAAAATAGGCAACAATTAAATTCACATTATATATATACATGCTTCAATCTTAATCATTTCACAATTTTATAATATACGACTAGGTCACATAAAAGCCCCATGACATGGGTCCATGCAGATGTTACAACCATTGCTCTCCATGGCATTGCCGACAAAAGATGCTCTCCTCCCACGCACTACTTTGATGCAATTGAAAGAAGCGGAGCCCAAGCGGTTTACCTCTCAGGGAAGGAATGAAGGAAGAAAGAAGGAAAGGAGGAAGATGGTGATGGGAGATGTGGAATTCTTGATATTTGAATCTAGTTTTGTAATACCAAATATAAAATGTTGAGTTTAATTTTGAGGATCCTAATTTTGTTGAAACACAAATGTGAAAATAATGACACAAATGCTAGTAGTGCACAAAACAGCAAAGCTAATTTAAGAAAATAGTAAAATAAATTTACAAAAATAGAATGACTCATTTGCAAAATGGTAGAACTAATTTACGAAAATAGTAAGACTAATTTGCAAAATAGTAAAAACCAATTCATGAGAATGGTAGGACATACTAGAAGGCAAATTGTTTGAAATTATCAAGTGGAACTTGAGAGCATTTATCACCATATTTAATGTAATTGAATAATTTCATATGCCAACTTGGATAAGGAGAAAATCAACTGCGATTGGATGCACCACTTCAACTACGGACAAAATATGAGATTGTTTTCTTGAAGTGAGAGAGACTAAAAGGATGACGCCTAAAAATAAATAAGTTGTAAAAATAAGAATGTCGTTTCAAACAATTGATTATAAAGAAATGCAACCTTACAAAAATCACTAACCAAGTAATTTTAGATATTTAATTGCTTTTAGTTTTTTCTACATTAATCAATTCTTCTTTCTTAATTGGTATATTTTTTGACCTTATAAGGATATGACTAATATCATGTAAGTTGGGTGTATTTATACTTACTACCAAACACTCACTTTTGTAAGAATTTTGGAGTTAATTGTGTTTGGGTGTGAGTAGAATTAAGATGGGTGGCCACTTAGAAAGTTCTTATGCAATGCTTATGGGCAGTAGTGTTGGCTCTGCTCAAGTGTTAACAAGTCGTAGGTGTGTGCACCTCTTACCCAACCTACATTATAGGCCTTATCTCAATCAGTAGTCTCAACTAAGTTGGTGGATGAGGTCATTTATGGTACTCTTGACTTATTGGAAATCTCTGCGGGACAAAGTATATGATACTTGGAGAAGTTTACCATATTGGAACCTAATAAAGCCTCCTACAAACTTTCGATTCCTTAGATACTTTTGGTGTATATTAGGTTGTTTGAGTAACCATGAAGACTTATCTACTATCACCTCCAAGGATACTAGTATTCACTAGGCTATTTGAGTATTTGAGGAACGTAAAAAAAAAAAAAAAGTTTTTTTAAAAAACCTACTTAAGTTAATTTTCTCTTATCTTCAATCGATGTACCTTCTATTTTATTCTTCATAAAATCATTTTTTTGTAATTTATCATTATAGTATTATCACTCAATTATTTAAGCATTTTCATCATTATAATACTAACTTTTTGCAGATGATCATACTTTACGGTCTAACATATAAAAATATAAAATATAGCCAATAGAATAGTAGTTTTATAAAATTTTTCTTTTAATCGATTTTAAGGATGTCATCTTATCACATAAAAACTTTTTTCTTATTTCATCTACCTTTAATCCAAAACTCTTTTTAGAAACTTTTTCCCGACATCTCATATACTCAAATAATGTGATTTTCTTTTCATTCTTGAAGCTTTTTGTCATAGATTGTAAATAAAATTCAAAATAAATTTTTGTATAGATTTTTATAAATCTTGGTTATAACAATACCTTTTAATTATAATATTCTCTCTTGCTACCAATAATTATTTTAAATATCTTTATTTATTTAGTTACCTTAGGTCTCTCATAATTGAGTTTTGTATGCACACAACACAAATCCTTTTCGCTTGTAATTAATTTATCTTGAGTTAAATTTGTCATATTTCAAACCAAAGACTTCTTTCAGAAAAGGTAAAATTCATCTCGATTGTCTTCCCTCGCAATTGTTAAAAATCAAATTAGGTGGCCTTGATCAAGCCCATCAATTGCTAAAAATAAATGAACCCTGGACGGTAGTAAAACCAGAAGAGAGCTGGTTGCATCCCCTACAAGTGGATCAGATGAATAAGTTACTCTCACGCATGGAAGTTTATTATTATTATTTTTGCTTTTGTAGTTTTGTTCATTCATAAATAAATTTTGATAAGAACTACAAGTATCACTATTTCTATCTAATCAATTGAGCTACTGTAATAAGTTGCTTGTAAGTTTTTTATTTATTACAATGATAGTGATTTTACATTCAGTACAATTCGAATCTCGATTGAAGTTACAAGAACTGCTATTTTTAAGCATTAGAACTAACAAGGTTGTGGTGGTTTGCAACTTCTTTGAAAATAATAAATATCATTAATATCAGCTAACTGTTGCATTGTAGTTAACCATTCTTTTTTGTACAAGTACCTTGCAAAATTGAAGTTTCAAATTCACAATTTAATGTGATGAAAAATTAATAAATCTCATGATCTTGACATTCGTTGCAGTTGGATTTAGGTTTCTGTATTCCAACCCTAGGCGGGCAGACATTTGAAGTAGACTTGCGAATGGCTGCATGCTGACAAACACATGCAGGCTCGTTGTCAAACTCAACCACTATTCCTCTCCATTGACTGGCCCTCTGCATGCGTAAGAAACTGGGCAAATTATCGATGAAACGTCATGTTCGGGTGTAGTAATAATAACTTTGACAAATTTGAACAGCCCCTCGATCTTCTTCTCTGGTTCTCTCTACTGTAGACGGTCTGCTCCACATTCTGCGCTGCGCACGAACGTACGGTTCGCCATCGAATCATGCGTTCATAGATTTCGTACCTTGAAGTGTAAGATCAGTTACAGTACCACCATCAGTGAAGAGTTAATGGAAACAAGCTAGCTAGGACAAGCTCCACCAGTGTGCTGCTGCCATCGATCAGATCAAGTAAAACTGTAACAGTACGTCTACTCTTCACATCAAGATTCATGCGCAACGCAACCCACTGGTGAGTTAAACTAAAGGTCTACGTAAATAGTTGGTACTGATTAGATCATGCGATTGTATATATATCCCATCAAGTTCAGGTGCTGGTAATTACATTTCAGGTGCTGGTAATTACATCGCTTCCTTAATTACCTGCGGAAGAGCTAGAATATATTTAAAGACACAAGCGGCGGTACATACGTATATACACAGGTATACATGTAAGAGCCATGACGTTAAAATATATTTAAATATAAAATCCTAACAATTATCATTTGAATAAAAACACCGAAGTATAGAACACTCGCCTCGGAGAGTACCTTGTGGAGGACACGTACTATTTTGGAGACAGATTATCATGATTTTGTTGTCAATATCCATGGAAACATCACATTCAACGTAAGAAATCATTCATTGGTTTTGAAAGGATCTTTAACATGATATTTCGTACACGTCTCCCATACAATACTTTAAGTTTGAAGGAGATGCTACAAGTGTAAGAACGATTTAGATTATAATAACCTTACATCGGTAACGATGTGTAGTGTATAAACCTTAAAATATCGTGTTTCGTTTTCTCAGTAATTAATTAATTTTGAAATAGAATTTTAACAATTCAGAAATTCGTCCCTAACTTTACTCCTCAAGTGATTCTTTATCATATTCAATGTTGAGAAAACTTCCTAAAGAAGCAGTTATAATTGTGGTAAAGGCACAATCTAATCAAGTTCATAACATTTACATTATGTTAATCTTTTCTTTGTAATGTTTCTCATAATTCACTAGTTATTCTCAAAGATTTTTCATTAATATCAACTTGAAGATAAATCAAATATATATTTGAATAAGATCCATGTAGGTATTTTATTGGGTCCTTATTTTTGTAAATTCACCGATTATTTGATTGATTTGAAACACTTCAACCATGCACGAATGGAAACATTGTACATAAATTGATTAAACTGTCATGATGTGAACCCCATCATGCAGTACCCCTTACACTTGATACCAAGTTTTTGATTTTTTCCTTTTTGACTTAGACATATCACCTGACTCAAGGATTTTGTAACGAGAGTTCTCCATTGGTCAAATAATGACACTATGTGGTTTTGAATCTATGTTATTTCCTCTTCAAGTAGTTATGAAGTGAGGAAATACCATTTGCACCATCACAAGTGGGGTTTTGAAGCCATTAAACTCTCTATGCATATTACCTTACTATCTCATTGTGTATTACACATTGTGAATGGTCATCCTTTCGATAGTCTTTTTTGATGTATGGACCTCACCAATAACATCAATGAATGGTCATTCAAGGTTTTGTTGGACTTTTCAGCTCATTCAAAAATCTAATGTCTACTCTTGTGTTTCTTCATTCTCATTCTTATGTTCGAACACCATTCCAATGTGATATCAAGTCCTTACATTCTGACTAGGGTTGGGAGTATGGACGTCTTCATGTCAAACCCCTTGATTTAGGCATTCAACGTCACATCTCTGCCTTATCTACCTTTGCGCAAAATGAGATTGCTAAGTGCAAGGATTGCCATTTGAAAGGAACAACACTTGCGTGCATTGATTGCCCAAAGCTTCATTCCTATGTGTTTTTGGTCGTATGATTTGCTTGCAATCTCTTTTTGTTATCAATATGCTACCTATACTAGTCTCAACTTCAACTCTCCTCATCATAAACTGTTTGGCAAGATATAGATTATCATTTTCTTAGAGTATTCAGCTACTCATTTTATCCTTTGTTACTGCCGTATAATACTCACAAGCTTCAATTTCACTCTCTTTACACGTCTTTTTTGGTTATGGCCTGCATCACCATGCATATTTATGTTTTAATCTAGTCACTAAGAAAGTTATTATAGCACGTCATGCTACCTTTGTTGAGTCATCTTTTCCCTTTATGTTCACCATCCATTGTTTCATTCTCATCTATGTTACTGCCTACCTATTCATCATTTCCACCATCTCCTCCTTTGTCCTCAACTCACCATCTTCTCCTAACATTTCCACTTCCACTGCTACTCCCACCTCATCTGTATCCTCTTCTACTTCCCCTCTACAACTTGCTATAGATGTAATTAATGGAGCGTAGGAGACCACCCCTAGCAATCCTTCAGCTCAAGTCATCATGGCAATCATAGGAAGGACCCATGGTATTGTTACTAACTTGATGCACAGTATTTCCAAAAAGGGAGTTGCTTCGAAGCTGAACCATCTTCTTTTAGTCAATCTATGATGGATCCCTATTGGCAATTCGTGGTGCAAGATTAGTTTAATGCCTTAGTACAAACATACACTTAGACATTGATTCCTTGAACTCCTTCTATGAATGTTGTGGGAAATAAGTGGGTGCACTTATAAAGAGGAAGCTTGATGTATTTATTGATTGATTCAAGTATTGTAGATGAAGTGGAATTGATTTTTCAAAAACATTTAGCCTTTTAATCAAAGCTACGATGATCCAACTTGTTTAGTATTGTAGATGCAAAAGGATGGCTTATGCATCAATTGGTTTATATGTCTCAATCAGTGCGTTCTTAGCATTTAGACAAGCCTAATCATGCTTGTAAGTTGTAGTAATCACTATTATATGGGGGCTTAAGTAATCACCTCAGATTTGGTACGGGTTTCTTAGCGATTTTCTTGTTGACTACGGCTTCAGCATCTCCAAAACTATTAGCTCACCACTCATCTATAATCAGGTCTCCATGTAATTTCTTGTATAGGTGGATGATATACTTTTAGTTTATAATTCTCAATCAACTCTTACTTCTTTGTTCTCTTCCATGGAGGCTAACTTTTCAATGAAGCATCTTAGATTTCCTTCTCATTTCCTTGGTGTTGAGATCACTTGAACCTCCTCTGGTGTCTTGTTAAATTAGCAAAAGCATATCAATTATTTACTCAAGAAAGCCAAGATGGATGGTGCTCGACCAATTTCTACTCCTATATGTCCACTGCTACCATGATCTCCAAGCATCACTCTAATCCTTTCAAGGGTCCACTTTGTTTTGACAGATTCTTGTTAGTTTGTAGTCTTTATCTTTGACTTGGCCAAGTATTGTATTTATCAATAGGTCGTCTATGTCAAGATATGCATCGACTTAATTTCTGAGGCTAATTAGGTAGCATCGAAGCGATCTACGTCACTTGAAGGGCAGTCTCTCACATGGCTTGTTCGTCTATCAAAATTCCACGTTTGTTATAAAGGCATATGTTGACACTGATTGGGTGAATTGCCTTGATGATCGTTGGTCCGTCATTGGTCTTTTTGAGGTTACTTGGCTCTAAAGTTTATATATTGAGCTTGTTCTCTTCATCCCTACATCTCCATAGGTGTTTTGCAATAATATTTGGGCATTGTATCTCGTAGCCAATCTTGTTTTTTAATCTTAGATGAAGCACATTGAAATTGATTTTCATTTTATTTGGGATAAACCATCGAAGAAGGATTTGCAGGTGCGTTTTATGTCAAGTAAGGAGCAACCAGTTGATTTTCTAACCAATTACCTTTTCACTCTTTGTTGTGCAAACTGATGGTCTTTTTCTCTCCTTTCATTTTGAAGGGAAATGTCAGAATATAATGTTAGTTGTAGTATGATGCCATGTATATATTGTGTTGTTATTAGTTATAAATATCAATAAATACAAGGATTGGCTACTGGTTCAATATAAGAGTTTGTGAACCTGCATTCCCTCCAACACCAATGAATAACTCTGATCACATCTCCTTCCTTTTGTGAAAGCTTCAAGAAATATTCCACATCAGATGTGCTCTAGCTTATTTTGTTAAACTTCACAGTAATCGCAAACAGACGTTAACAAAGAAGGTAGTTGATTCCACACAGTTTTACAATTCTTATTTCTAGATTCATGTGCTAATTGTCTTGAGTTTCAAAGTTAATAAGAAAGGGAACTTACTTATATGATATCCATAAATTTGACCAATGGCTTTGCATCGAAAGTGATCGATTGCCTATAATTAGGATTTTTTTAAATTTCTGTAGAACACTACTATATTTTTCTAAATTTTATGATAAATTCTCCTATTTAGAATATATACATACCCAAATTTCAAAGATAGGAATTTTTCTTGATTCTAAATATATACTTAAATTGTATTATGTATTTAAAAATATATTAAAAAAAATAGAGTGTAACCACAATTTCAAATACAATATAATAACAAATACAATGTACATTGCAATCCCATTCTTGTTGCCAAGAAAAATAAGTGTTACCAAGTGTAGGTGATCTTTCTTGGAAGTATAAAATCTTTAGGAGCCAAAAAGTCTTTCATTTAAGTATGATTTTGTGGAAGGAGAAATTTTGTAAATTTGTAATTTTATGTGGATTTCAAGATAGATGTTAGGCCATTATATAAACTACGTTTTGAATTTTTCTAGATTTTGTGTTAACTTTATCATCAAATTTTGTTTTAAGAAAGAGAACCATGTAAAATCAATGAGATTAAACTTTTCTCATTTTTGTGATTTTGAAAAAAATGAAGAAATGTTTAAAACCTATATAATTCTCTTCAAAATCAATGATATCAAATTAAAAGCGTTCACAATGATGTTACCTAAAATCATAACCTCATAAAATCTGATGAGTTTAAAATCAGTGAGGTATTTTCTTTGCAGGTTAAAAACCAACATGGAATATTTCATTATTAATTTAGGTAGGTTTTTTTATCCAAAATGCTTCATTTACACATTGCAAAAAAAAAAAAAAAAAAAAAAAAACCAATTTGTGTTGATCTCTTTGTGTTTCAAATTTTTCAAAAAACTAGATTTGTTTGGAGGTATAAAACTAGTATGGAATATTTTATTATTAATTTAAGTTTATTTTTTATCCAAACAGTTTTGTTTTTTTTTAATCTATGTGAAAAAAGTGACACAAAAATGAATGCTCTTTTTTTTATAATAGTTATTTTATGTTTGGTAAGATTTAAATTTTATTAAAAAATATTATTTTTACTCAATCAAGTTATTTCACTTGATTAAAAAATCAAATTCTTCATTTACTGAGTCAGAAGCCGATCTGTACGTGAAAACCAACCAGGCCAGTATTTATTGGGGGGTAAAAGAGAGATTTTCCTTCCACATCCAGCCTACCTTCTCCTTCCTCTTCGTCTTCCTCTTCCTCTTCCTCTTCCCCCTTCAAGCATCACCATTCCATTCCCGGCATCTGTCTTTTTGGTGATCGCCTGATAACTCCGATGAGTACAACCCATTAAGTGGACTGCAAGAAGAAGCTGTTGCTGTTTCTGTTTCCTCCTGCAGAGACCACCTCGCAGCTTCGCCCAGATTCTTCTTCGTACTCTTTTTCCTTCTTCACAGGTCCAAGTCAGATTGCTTCTCGAAGAAGCCAGTGGTAACTGACCCACCTCCCCTTTTCTTTCTGCCCTTTGTAAAAGTTCACGTCTTTATTCACCTATTTCGGTGTTTTTTCCTCTTCCCAGTTTCAGAAACCCAATTCAGATCTTCGGAAAACCTGAACGCATCGGCGTGTAGAGCAGCACTCCTCTGTGGCCCAATTCAGATCTCGATGTAAGGAACCAACGAAAACCCAATTGAAGACCAAGGGAGTCCAAACTCGGTGACCACTAGGAAACAGAGACATCGTTCAAAAATCTCACCTTTCCTACCGGCAACCAGAGCACGAGGCAAACCAGGAGTGGTGAATGATGCAAGACCCAGCGTCTGCAGCGGCGTTCACGGGGATAAAGCCACAGTTCCCGGAGCAAGAGCAGCACCTGAAATGCCCGAGGTGCGACTCTACCAACACCAAATTCTGCTACTACAACAACTACAACCTCTCCCAACCCCGCCACTTCTGCAAGTCCTGCCGCCGTTACTGGACCAAGGGAGGCGCTCTCCGCAACATCCCAGTCGGCGGTGGCACCCGCAAGAACTCCAAGCGGCCCACGTCGACCGGCACAGACACCACCGTTCCCACCCCCACCGCCTCGTCGAAGAGATCAGCGCCATCCACGTCGACCACCGCCTCCCCCGTTAAGGACCACCGCTCACCATTCCACCTCCCAAAGGTGGAGCCTTTGGGCACCCTGTACCCAATGGCCGGCGTAGCCTCCAGCGGCGACCAGGCGTCGCAGATGGTTGATGTCGGCGGTAGCTTCAGCTCGCTCCTCTCGACGAACGGGCATTACATGAGTCTGTTGGAGGGTCTCCACCATGGTGGTGGGCATGGCGCCTTTACCTTACCCAGTTCCATTGCCAACTCTGATCCGGACCCACCAAATTCTGCTCCTCCACCTCCTCCTCCGCCTCCTGAATCGAATAATTTCTGGAACAGCGACGGTGACGGTGGTGGTGCAGGCGATGCCGGTGGTTGGCCTGATCTGTCCATTTACACACCAGGTTCCAGATTTCCATGAAGAAACACAGAATGATATCAAAATGGAAGAACAAGCAAAGTCTTTAAAAAAATAAAATCCCATTTTATTTCTTCTATATGTTCTGGTTATGATATGCTCCTTGCGTTTGATTTTACTCAAAAACATAGACTGACATATATTTATATCATATCATATCGAGAATGTTCTTACTAGCGTGTAAGATTGTACATTTTGAATTGGTGTTCTCCTGCTCTCTTTTTTCTTCCAGTATCTGTACCTTCTTCTCCTGGAATCTGATGTTTCCAACCTTAATCTTCTGGTTACGAGGTGTTATGAAACATCTCAAGCCCTGTTCCATGGATTACTGTTGTTTTGAGTTCCAAGAAGTGAAGTGGATGAAGCATGTGATCAATGGTTGCATTGATAGCTGTGATGACTTTTCTTTTCTTTTTTCTTAAACCGATGTGAAGAATGTGGTCGGTTTCCTATATTCCCCAGCATTTATTTAATTTTCATTTCTTTTAATCTCTTTATATATATACATATGTATATATATAGACACACAATTTAAAAATAGTATTGTTGTGAAGAGAAAATTGAAATAATATTAAAAAAAAATGAAATCATGTTAATAACATTCAAAAATTAAAAAGAAAAATCACTAATAATAATCTAAATATTTTAGTAATGTAGATGGAACATAATTTATAACATTTTATGCTGTTGATTAAAAAATAAAACAATCAACGATCCATAAGATCTCACAATAATAATCAGTTGGTGTTCCCTTCTACTCGCTGACATAAGAATATTATTCACCTTCAATATTTTGTAAAAGGATGCATGCGCGGATGACCATGCGCATGTATGTAGTACATTTGGATTGCATGGAGAAAAGAATTTCCAAGCCTCCGGCCTATTGATTATAATAAAAATGTTGGGTTTTGTCTGCACGTCAATAAATAATTGTTTGAGTGGAGGATCTGTCAATGCAAATCCCACAATTAGATATTCTTATTCTAAACGCTTGTTTGTGCGTGCATTGTCTGAAACCTGAACTCGTTTGTCCTCATCTCTTCTTGGTTTCTTTGGGAAGTCTTGGGGAAGATCATACAAGTGACAAGATCTTCTTCTTTTTTTCCATTGGAGATGAGATGTTAGTGAATTCCATGTAAAGTTAAACCGGTAAAGATTACAAGTTGTGACTTAAATCTTATCAGGAAATGACAAGGGAGACGTTAAATAAATAAATATATATGTGTTGATGAGAAGTGAGGTATACATAGCCGATAACTGTGGCATATATGCCGGAATGGGATATGACCCTTCATTACTGGGGGAATCAAATTAGTATTGTTTCATGTCAAGCCGAATCATGTTCCATTCGCCACCATTATTTTTTTCGATAAGAGTGAGATGATAATATGAAATCACAGAAGGGGGAGAGAGTGCAAAAAAAGGTCAGAAGGAAGCAATCCAAGAGTCCAGAAAGAAAGAAACAGGCTCAAACAGAAGTCGAGAAGAAACAGAAGCCCAAGAGTATGATAAACAAAAAGCAAAGAAGGGACAGAACAATCAATTGTCAATGTTTTCAGAAACATCAGTCCATCTTCCGAAAATTCAGTATTTTGAGTCTCTAATTTGAATCTTCTGTGATGTAATTTTTTGCATTTTCAAAGGCTTTTGCTGCATGGAGGAGGTCTTTGTACCCCTAAGATTAACTTGCGGCATAATTAACTGATCAAAAACAAACAATATTTGAAACATGGGAAATTCTAATCACCCACCATTCTTGCTACCACTTAAGAATTCTAGTTTTCCATAGTTTTAGTTCCGAAATAAGCTCTCATATATACGTCATAATGTTGAGTTGCCTGAGTTCTAAGTGATGTTCTATTTTTGATAGGGTAACTATCATGTCGATATCCTCAACGTTACTAGATTATCAGCTGCTACCTTGACTGACTTTCTAAAATGCATCACCTTCGTACCCAAGCTGTCATTTTACAGCATTTAAGAAAAAAATTTCATGAAGTAGTTCAACTTGTAAATATACGTATATATAAACTGAAATATTTTTGTAACTCTCATGCTTTGGGGTTGCTTTACGGATTTATACCTTATATTGTAGTTGAAGGTAGTCAAGTCCAATTCATCTTCCATTTAGGATATTCTCAGGTCCTACTGTACTTGCCGGCCTTCACGTGGAATAAGAATTCCGTGACAAAATTGACTTCAAAGCAGCAGCCTATCTCTGCAATTTTTTTCAAAATTCAACTGTTATTATTATTATGGTCGAATCATTCTTGGCGGCAGTACGACATGAATATTTGAAAGAAATAAAATAAAATTTGAAAGGTCTGATTTGATCGATTCAAGAAGTTAAGCAATTTTTTTTTTTTAAATGTATAACACATGAAAATATGGTTTATATATATCATGTATTGATAAGGTATAAATTCAAATAATATTCAATGTAAATTATAAATGTTACCGGATGGATCAGTCTAAGCTTACATACGAATTTTAAAAGACCAGATTTACACCTACGAAGGATATGGATTTGATTAGTCTATTTTTAAAATAAAAAAAATATTTTTTTTATCCTCTAGTAATATCTATGGAGATGATAATATGTGAGTTTCAATAAACACTTAAAGATATACATTAAGAGTATCTAAAGAGTTGAAAGCTTGTTGAGATTCCCAACTAGTTAAAGTTACCCTAAGTAGCCCTATCTACCAACTTGGTTAAAATTACTGATTAAGGCAATGCTTGCAATGTTAGTATATGAATTGGGTATGTGGTGCACACATTTATACTTTGCCAACGCTTGAGTAGAACCAACATTACTGCCTATAGGCACTTCACGAGAACTTTACAGATGATTAACCATCTTGATTCTGCTCTTGCCTAAACACAATTAACTCTAGAATTCTTACAGGAGTGGATGTTTGGTAGTAGATGTAAATGTACCTAATTTGATGAGTCTATACATATGTTTACAAATCTATGGACCCACGAGCTTAAACCCTAAATTTAGAATCAATCCAATTGTAATCCTAGTCTTAATTACTCAAGATTCTCACTAATTTTCACAAAAAGAAATCAAAATTCTCACTGTAAGTATTAACAAGGTTGTTTTCATATTTGCTCCAACTATGACTTTTATTGTGTATCACGGTTGAAGTGACATAGTGATATCAAACGTAGGATTAAAAATGTATTGAAGTGCTTAAAAATGATAATCTTTCAAGGATTGATCTTGTTTGAAAGAAGAAATTTGAAAAACTTGAAGGAAGAAACATATTTCTAAGTTTAAAAATAGTAAGGAAAATATTGATATAGTTAAGAAGGTGCAACAAAGTCTTTTAACATACTAAAATATATTAGCATTATTATCCTCATGAGATATTTATCTTCTTAGGTGTACTATTAAATTGTTGTAGTTTTCTTACTATTGTGATGGTAAACTTTTGAATGTGTGAGAACATTATACTACCGTTACTTTTTTGTATTATTGTTAACTTCACTTTGGAGTATGCGTTAAATAAATTGACCTTCGTATTATTGTCATTGTCAAAGTTACTTTGATGTTAAAATTGTAAGTGTTGATTGTATGATTCAATTTCAAATAATAGATAATATGGATTGCCATAAGTAATAAGTTTTTTTTTAATTATGTTTTCGATCGAAAGTTGTTTTCTTCATAAAAGTTCTTTTTAATTAAAAGTGATCATATTAAATTAAAATTACAAAATTTTAATTCCGTTGCCATACAAATTGAAAAATAAAATTATCTTAATGTAACTATATTCCATTGTTGCATAAATTATATTAGTCTAACTATTAATTCCATCGTTATCCTCACCTAAAACATATTAAAACCCATATTATATATTAATTTAACTTTGTTAATTAATAATATAATATATATTAATTATATATAAATATATACTAATATAATTACATTTATGATTACTTATTATATTAATATTAATTAAAAATATTACTAATAAATATATATAGATTAATTACTACTACTACTAATTTCTCGTTTTCTCTATTAATAACATATCAATTTACACTTTAAAAAATCACCCCATAGTCAATTTTGGAAATAAAAAATATTATTATTCTTACAAGCAAACGTCACACCCAAATTCCTACTCTTTTGTGTTGAAACTATTCTTCTAAATGATAACTACAATTCTACCTAAAAAAAACTTTATCAAACACACCCTTAGTTTTACCAGAAGATGATTGAGAGAGGAAGATATAAAAGAAAAAACATGGCCACCTAAAACTATTTCGTGTGGGTTCATAGTTGGTCCTACGATATTAGACTTTTTTTTTTCTTCATAAAGGTACCCTTTAGAAAATATTTTCTTTTATAAATAGATGATTGTAAACATATAATAAAAATTTTACTTGAATAGAATAAATATTGGTTATTGATCTAAATATTGATTTCTATTAAATTTTAGTAAGTGACTTTCAAATAAATTTTTTTAATGAATGTTACTTAGATTAAGTTGATATTTTAATACGTAATAGATTAAATAATTATGTCATCTTATTTTAATTTTATGAAAATAAAAAAGTTATTTTTAGATGTTGACAGTAAAAAGTGATAATAATAATAGTAATAAAATAAAAATAAAAATAAAAAATATGGTAAAATAAAAATAGTAAAAAAAAGAAATAAAAAAAAAAGTAAAATCTATTTTTTTAAAGAAGAAAAAGATAGAAGTGTGCATTGGATTGGGCCTACTTGAGTAGGCCTGACCCAGCACGAGTTGACCTAGGCTAGTCAACAATTGCATTGCATGGACCATGTTGGACTTGAGGATTTGTAAATCGTGTTGTGCCAATGTTGCATGGTTTATGGGCTATGTCGATACGGCTCGTCATGTCGAAGGCACAACACGATGGGGTACGAGACCATCGGGTCATTAGGTAACGATGAATAGGGTAGGGTTCAATTGTTAAGACATAGGTAGCAACGAGTGACGTGGGGTGTATGACAACTGTAGGAGCGATAGAGTGAATGGGCAGAGACGCAGGCTTGTGACCAACCTGGATAGGTAAGAGACTGGACCGTGTCGACACGAATAGAGTTAAACATGGTACGATCAAATCATGCTAGAGATCGACGCAGCTCAGGCTTAAGGCTCATGTTTGAATCGCTACCCAAACATTACAAATTATGTCAGTGTAGTACGAAAGATACTCCGACTAACGTTAAATCGCATCGTGTCGACATAACACATTGACACTTTTAAAAAGAGGTCTTTGTATCGAAAGAAGGTGATGATAAAAAAATTGAAAAAATGAGGCAGACGATCAACAGTCGAAGGTATGGTTCTCTGAAAAAACCCCACGGCAGCCAACTCGCCCTCGCCGATTTCCTCGGCTCCCTGCACTCTCCGGACAGCGGCAAGCCGTCACCGATATCCTCGTCACCTGCTTCCGTCACCCGTGTGCACCTCTCGCTCATCCGAACGACACAGCTTCAACGCCTGAAAACGCCGGCCGCGCACAGACGAAGCAAGGTGGGTCGTCGGGTCATCCTCCCCTTTCGCCGATCCCAACAACACGCGAACGAACAGAATCAAAAGAAAGGACAGAAGATCTCGTGCGACAGTCCCGCGTCGTCTGGCGTCGACCGGAAGCCCTTTTTCCACCGCACGTACAAGCTCCGACCGTCGTGCGCGTGTGGTTCACCGCTTTATGCTACCCGAACCAGCGATCCTCGACGACGATGGCGCTGGGGTTCCGGCGGTGGCGCACGGTGGGCGACTGGCAGAGTTCGCCGGGGAAGATGAAGAGGAAAGAAAGAAAATACAAAATGATAATAATAATAATAATAATGAGAAATAAAAAAATGGACGGTGGCGATGAAATAAAATAAATAAACAAATAAAAAAAGAGAGAATTGAAGTAAATAAAGAATGAAAGATGAAATGGATAAGATAAATAAAAAAGTGAAAAGAAATGAATAAGAAAAGAAGAGAAAAGAAAATCGTTATAAAGAAATGAAAATAAGATGAATAAATAAAAAGGAAGAGAATAAAGTTATTATAAAGAAATGATGAAAAAAAGAAAAAAAAAGAAATGACGAAAATAAAAAGTAAATAAAAAAAGAACGAAAATGAAATAAATAAATGAAATGAAGAAAATGAGTAAACAAGTAATTAAATAATGAAAAGAAAAGGAAAGAAAATTATTATAAACAAAGTAAAATGAAAATAAATAGAAGAAGAACAAAAATAAAATGAATGAAATAAATAAAGTAAAGTAAAATATTATCAAGAAAGGGAAGATGAAAATAAGCGCAAGAATAATGAAAGATAAAATGAATATAATAAATAAATAAAGGAAATGTAAAGAAAGTTATTATAAAGAAACCATGAAAAAAGAAAAGAAACGAATAAGATAAATAAGTGAAATAAAGAAAATAAATATATAAAAGAGGGAAAATTATTACAAAGAAAAGGAAATTAGAATAAACAAATAAAGTGAAACAAATGAAATAAATAAATAGCTTAAATTATTTGATTTCCACTTGAATACAAGAAAGAAATATTCTAGTAATTAAAATAAAAATCACCTCTAGATATGAACTTAAATTATTTAAAATATAAATAAAACGTACTTCTAGATATGAGTTTAAATTATTTAAAGTATAAATAAAACTGTTTCTAAATATAAGTTTAAATGATTTGAAATATAAATGAAAATCACTTTTAGGTACGATATAAATGAAAATTGTTTTTAAATATAAGCTTAAATTATCTAAAATATAAATGAAACTGTAGTTTTCTTAATGCACACTCCCTTGTAATATATATATATATATATATGAATTATAGCTTAATTAGAACAATTTATCAAAAATTAAACCTAAAGTCCTAAACCACATGCACAAGAACACGTACAAAAGGGTTGGTGAAATTGACAGCAACCCAATTAAGATGACCTTCAATGCACAGGGTCCCATGACAACAATAGCTGGCCCTCCTGTTCCTCCGCAAGGTAGGAAATAGAATAGTCTCAAGTCTGATGCAGCGCTTGAGAAGCACCAAGACTACTACTGCATGACATGTTGGTTTCAGTGGGAAGGGATTGGAATCCACTTGTCCCTGTCATGTGCTTGAGTGGAGAATACTGGATACTTATGTGGAGCTGACCTGTCGAAAAGTGTTACAGTGGACAGACTGACTGACTGACTGACTGATTGATTGATTGATTGATCGATTGATTGAGTCTAATTGATGGCGCAAACTGTTGAGCGGTCAAGGAGTGCAACATCCAAGATTTGTTCAGTTTCCTCAGACCGAATGAAGAAAGTTTCAAATTTTTTGGTTTACACCTTGAAATCAGACGGAAAGATTCGATCCCCTTGCTTTGGACGGATTCTCGCGTTGCTGAAGGTGGAGTTGCAATGGTCTCTACAGCACTCGGTTGTTTCCACTCACTGGTGATGATGATGCTCCCACTGCTCTTTTTCATAGCGCCAACTCAAAATCATCAAGTTATACAGGCCTACGTTATGATGTAAGTCTAGATTTTGTTTTTCTCTGAGACTTGATTGATGCACTCTCTTAAATTTTAATTCAACAGTACGTTGATAATGTACTTCTTTGCATTTTTAAGTCATTTTTACACCTGATTGTTTTGATTTCTACTTATCATCTTTATGTTATTTGTCCTGGTAATTGGTGATAGATGAGTGCTCTTAAGGGTAATCCATCTGATTTCACTTTGCAGGGAATTCTTGTAATAGAAGATGATATCCAAATTCAAAACTTTCTATGTCAAAAAATATTCTCTAAATGAAGGTATTCGTGCTTGGATGCCTCTGATGTACTTCCTCGTGTCTCAAGCAATAACTGTAAAACGCGTGGAATATTCCACATCAATAACTTAAATATACTTTTTTCTCTCTTTGTCTTCTTTTCTTTCTTCTTCTTTGTCTTCATTTTCCCACTCTCAACTCTTCATTCATACTTTCCTTTTCTCTTCCATCCTCAAATAATCTTGCATAATCACGCGTTGAATTTAGATGAATATGTGTATTATTTTTAAATCAAATGTTAGTTTGACTCACAACCTTCTTTTAACTTTAAAAATATTTTTATATATATAGTGTAGACAAATTAATCACTTTATTTGGAATATTCGTATCCGTTGATTGAATCTAATTAAGTTTATTATTATGGATCATTACAAATACGAGATTAATTTCTTCAAGCCCCAACTGCTTCCATACACTTACATAGTCGAACAAAAGGAATTTCATACAAAACCATGCGATTAATTCAAACTCATCCCACAATTAGATTCTACACGAAGAAGCATGAAACGGAAGTTAATTTTCAACAAATATCAATGAAACCTCCAAGAAATGTGAAACATACGGTGCGAAACAGCATTATTATTTTGATAATAGCAATACATTTTATGTTTATCAAGATTTGAAATTTAATGAAAATTATAAATATCACCGTCTTTGTGAATTGAGCTAAAGGTGGTTAATAAAACAATGTCGTTTATAGTGTTGAAAATGTTTCTTTACCCCATAAGTACCACAAAAAGAAATAACTTAATTAGATTTCAAAATCATCCAATGTCTCTGTTAAACAATTATCAGAAATTAAATTAATGTATAAGAATAATATCATTACAAAAAAAACATATTTGCACGTTGAATTTTGTCGTGTTCACTGTAGATATAATAAATACATGGATTAATTGGTCGAGAAATAAATTAAGTGACGTTCATCTTAGAATAAATGAAAACCATACTTAAAGAAAATTTATTCATATGAAAAGGTTCGAACAAAACATAACACACGTTTGGGTGGTGGTTGTTAACAGTTCTTACGTAGAAGAGAAAAAGAAGAAGAAGATTATTGTAGAAAGAAAATAACTAAATGTAGGGAGAACAATGTTTGGACTCGTTTGTGTACGATAGAAAGTTCAAAATGGTAGGAAATAAAAAGTCTAAAATGGTTGAAAATTAAAAGTAAGAAAAAAGGAAAGTATTTGTTTACATAATAAAAAATCAGAAAAATTAGGATTGGAGTAAAGAGTTTATGCTTGATGAAATTGTTATTATTTTATTTATATTTATATTTATTATTATTAATAAGATTATTTGTTGTTTATTATTATTATTATTACTGTTATTTTATATTATTATTATTTATCTAGTTATTATTTCATTTTCTCCTTATTTTCCTTCATTTTTATTCCCTTTTGTCTCCTATCTTTTCTTTCTTCTCTTTTTTTCTTTTCTTTTCTTCTTCTCTGACCGTTCTCTTTCTATTGAGCAGAAATTCCGTAGATTCTGAAAGATGGAGAGTGGATTCCTAGAAATCTATTTTATTTTATACTTGGAAAAATGAGAATTTTTTTTTTTACTTTTCGTCAAACACAGATGGTTTATATTAATTTCAAACTTTGCTGAAATTCTATTTGCATTTCATCTGATCGACGTGATTTTCGCTGATTATTACATATTATCATGAGTTTGAGGTAGGAATGCTTGTGTGTTTTTGGTTTACGCTTTGCGTGCTTGTTACTCATGTTGATGTGCGTGTTTTCATAAGTTTTTATCGTGCATGAAGTGATCTGTTGATATGGAAAGATTGTCAC
This sequence comes from Cymodocea nodosa, assembly GCA_036874045.1. Classification (NCBI taxonomy): domain Eukaryota; kingdom Viridiplantae; phylum Streptophyta; class Magnoliopsida; order Alismatales; family Cymodoceaceae; genus Cymodocea; species Cymodocea nodosa. Next base: position 22,750,366 of record CM072336.1, read on the forward strand.
ATTTACTTGTTGAGAAAGTTGCATGGTGCGAACCATCAGCAGCATAAGTGTTCGATCAACTTTATTTCATGCTAATAAATCAAAGACATAAATGCTGCCGATCGATTTTATTTCATGCTAATAAAAATTCCCATTCCCATTCCCATATATGTTCGATCGCCGTAATCAAGCAATCAGCAGCATCCTCTACCACCGGGGCCTCCGTAGAAGAACGTGAGGCCCTCGCCGCCGCTCCTCCCGACGTTGACGTCGTAGCAACCCCTCCACCGGTCCAGGGCGACGAAGCCGTCGGGGAAGACGAACCTTCCGTTTCCGACGCCGGCCATCGCGTCGGAGAAGTACCCAGCGCTGAGTGCCCCCTCCCGGGCGAGGATGCCGCTGCCCATCGTTGTCATGGTGTGGTTCTCGCAGTTGCCAGCGGAGTTGAAGACACCCCCGGCCCATATGAGCTCCTTCGCGGCTGTGAAGTACTTGAACACCGTCGCCGGCCAATACCCCACCGGCTCGTTGCCGTAAAACACCCACCAGCTCGACTTGCTTCGTCCTACTCGCGTGCAATCCATTGAAACAACGAATATAAACAAAATAAGTAAAACTTAGAGGAAGAAGATGAATGATTAATTTACCTTGCGGATTGTGACGTTAATTGAGAAGTGATGGCCCTCTAAATCCGAGATATGATCCAAAATCCCACCAACCATAATCTTGGTGCTTATCTGAACGAAGCCGGGGCACAACACGTTAAAGCACCCGTATCTCCGGTCGCCTTCGATCTGTAAAGAAGAACGAAAATTTAAAACCCAACATGTCCGGGAAATTAAAGAACGTATATATATGGCAAGAAATTAAAGAAAATCCGGCAGATATTTGTGGAAAATTTAAAGAACTGGGGAAGTTGTATTGTACCAAGAAGTTGGAATAGAATCGAGTTTTGTTGTCCGGGAAGACGCTGGGGACAATCTGAAAACATCACAAGAATAATTTACAGTGGAATCAGTAAGAAGTTGTTAGAGAATATTAATATATTAGGGTTAAGTGTTCCGTCTGGGTTTAACTTCACCTTACTTAAGTTGTATTTAATTACCTTCTTTGTATAAATTTTATACATACAAGTTTTATGCTTGCTCATGAAATACAAGTATACAAAGAGCGGATTTAAGAGAGATATTTCACCCCGTATCCAGATTCTATATAATTCACACCATCGTTCAAAATCACTCCATTAGTGCTCCACTCATTGGGCTCAACTCTCTGAGCCCAAACGCTGATCAAGGCCCTGGACCCATAATAAGGCCCTTTTACCACACGCTCTCCGGCAACCTGAGACAGAAAGTAATCAATACATACTTTCAAAAAAAAAGAATTTCTGACTACTATCCATGTTGTTCTGATTTTTTTTAAAATAATATGTCGAGTTCGCTTTCAATATATCGTTTGGTATAATGAAATTAAATTTACAATACTATCACCTACAATAACAAATGTTATGAATGCCTAAAGTTTAGTGTTTAAGATTTGTGTAGGACTCAATAAGCAAAGAGACAAGAAGAAGAAGAGGAGAAAGTAACGAATTGAATGACTTACTTCAGTCCTACCAGCGGCATTCGACTCGCTGGTCCAGTGACGTCCGAACGTCGCGCTCCTCCAAACGCCGTCCCTTCCCGTCGAAGTCCTCAGGATGGGGACGGTTCCATCAGGGCAGCCTCCTTTCTTGCTCCACGTCTGCCGCCCGCCGGTCTCCGAGAGCGTGGCTGCTCCTCCGCTGCACTTCACGTCGAACGTCGGCTTCATCTATGGAAGAAGATCGAACAGCTTGCATTTCAACGTACGACCAAAAAAATACACGTAGAATTAATACTCTACATCAATCAATGAACTACACATATATCTCTTTATTTTTGTTATTAATAGTATCGTTATATAGATATATACGTTGATCAAGATCGACCTGGATGAGATGATGCTTGAGCAAAGGATGGTCGAACGCTGGCTGCTTGCGGATCTGAACGCAATCGACGGTGTCGCCATCTTCGCTCTGCAGGATGATATCTCGAAAGAACAACAACGTCAAGCAATAAAAAAAAACACACACACACACACACACGTGTACAACAGATTAATATAACTTTGCGAAGGTAATAAGCTACAACATTGATGGTTTTCACGGCTGTCGGGAGCCGGCTGGCTTTGCGGAGGATGTCGACGTCGACGTTCTTCTCCTCCTCCCCTCGTACGAGGAAGAGCAGTGCAGTCGTCAGGAGGAGCATGCAGAGCCGCCGTCTTTCTCTAATTCCCATCGATAAAGGAAACAACGGAAGCTGACCCTCGTCGATCGATGCGGCTATGGATGTTTAATTATATATGGAGAAGATCATGCATGTAATGGAAGGGAAGGGCGTGAATGCATTGAAAATTTTGAAAGATCCATTAATTCACGGCCATGCGTTGCGTGGATGTCGCCCTTGCGCTAGCGAGTATTGATTATTTGGTCCTTGTCTTATCTTACAAGATTAAAATTTTGAATTATAAGATTAAATTTTCGAAGAAGATGTCATAAAAAAAATTGTTCTTTGATATTTATATTTAAGAATAAAAGGGGTGTAGTCATGCCATGAAAATTTAGAAAAGGTTAATTGAAAAAAGACTGAAGTACGCAGAAAATCAATTTAAGTTTATCAAAATAAAAATAGACTAAGGTTTATGGTCCTATGATGTACCTTAGATGGTTCTAACATAGTTTCAATAAAAATAAAAATAATATTGAATCTATATACTTGGATTGGTAGCTTTTAGCATGAATATTAATCTAAAATTTTCTTCTCTCAAATGTATTGTAAGATGAAGGAAGGTTAATTGTATTGCCCATTATTGGTAGATTTATAAGAGATTAATTATTATTGTGGTCAGAATTTGAATCTTTGATATACTTAAATTTATTTATATTAATTAAGAAGATAGAAAAGGAAAAATTTTCTGGGGTATATTTGCTTTGCATGCCAAAATGGGCCAAGATCGAGACTAATTAACAATAATTATTCCTACAAGATTCATCCTTTTGATTTCCCTCATTCAAGAATCGGTAATACATATCTTGTTTGATTGGTTCATTTAAGACATTAATAACAATGCTACAATAACCAAATTTTCCACCAAACAAAAAATGACATGTGGTGAACGACAAAAGAATCGTAACAACAGACAAAACAATACAAACATTAATATAATTGGAAGAACGATACAGCTGATCTGAGTATCGGCACAATCAATTCAAGTAACGACACAACTGGTCTGTATCAAATGATAATTTTTTGTCATTCCCCTACAAGCTCTACATGGGTGGTCATAGATGTGGAGCTTGTTGCGAAGATATTGAAGTCGGTGAGGATACAATCCCTTCGTGAAGATGTTGGCTATTTGATCTTCAGATGCAACATACTCCACATCCAGCTAGCCGTTAGCAACCTTTTCTCTAATGAAATGAAAATCAACTTCTACATATTTAGATCTAGCATGAAAGATTGAATTAAATGATAACCAAATAGCTGAAGAATTGTCATAAAAAAGTGAATGAGTAGCAAATATGGGTATGTACAATTCTTTTAATAAAGATAAAATCCAACAAATCTCTGCTATACTAGATATTATGCTTCGGTGGATGACCATGGCACAGTTGCTTGCTTTTGATATTCTAGGATATTAGACTGATTCCAAGAAATACACAATAGCCTTCAAATCCATGAAATGTTGGCACAAGATTGGAGAAGAAACTAAGCACGTTTTGATTTCAAGCAAACATAGGCAAGTTGGGTTCATTCAAGCACACTTTCCTCATTCCTTTGCAAAAGGACAAAATATTTAGATATGCATTCCTCATTGAATTGAAAGGTTTAACACAACACTAAACACATTCAACTTAAAACGAACATTCACACACATACATGCAAACACATAAGCAACTTATGTTCACAAACACCCTAACTTAAATATTACATGCAAATGAGTTCAGTTCAGAGAGGGAAATGAAAATAAAAGTGCTATACGACCATAACAAAGTATGAGTTGACGAACAAAAACCCTCAACAAATGTCCTCAACGCATGAGACGATTAGCACTTCACCTCCTTTCACTTCCTCCAAAGCCTTCTCCACGAACACCTCCAAGGGACGCCACCGAGACCCCCTCTGAAATTTCCGTGGCTTTCATTCCTTGCATGCATGGAGTGTATTGGTTCACATTTAATGCTCCTCCAATGCCCCTCATCCATGTGGAGGGGTGTTAACGGGTTGCTTTTCTTTCTCACGAAGGAAGGAGGAGTGGTAAACTGAAGGGTCTTCTCCAACACCCACGTGATTTCTTCTCCCTCCTTTTTGTCCTTTTGAAGTTGGGCTGGGCTTTGAATATTTGGGGCCTCTAATTTCATAGCAAGTGGACATTTAATTCACTTAAAATTTATCTCCAAAAGTTAGCTCACATGCTTCAACGTGTAATGGGCCCATAACTTCATAAAAGTGGTCCCCTATTCTGTAATTGAACATCTTCCTTCTACTTGCTTGTACTCTTCAATTTCTTGCAAAAATAATGAAAATATCTTTCAGAAGATTCAAATATATAACATAATAAGCTTATGATATGTGAGATTTCATCATTAATCACTGAGGACTTTGCATAGTTTGCATCGCTAAAAGCACATAGAGTAAAAGGACTAGCTTTGAAAATTAATGATTTATCAATTGCCCCTTCCAAATATCGTAAGATTCTTTTCACGATAGTCATATGAATTTCTGTGGGACCTTGTAAAAACTAGCACACTTGGTTAACACTAAAGGAAATATTACGATATGATAAAGTGACATATTGTAATGCTCCAACAAGTTGATGTTCACTCTTGGATAAATTATTGATCTTAGCAAGTGACCCTATAAGCTTGCAATCAAGAAGGTTAGCCTTCCCTAGAATTTGTTTAATGTAGTGAGATTGATTTAAAACAAGACAACCATTGTTGTAAGTAATAGAGATGCCAAGAAAATAAGATAAATCACCAAGATCCTTGACTTTAAAGTGATCATTCAGAGCATCAATAACATTTCAAATGAAGCTAACATTTGAACCAATTATGACAATATTATCAAAATATTAAAGAAGATAGACAGTGATATTACCTTGATGATACAATAATAGGGACAAATCTAATGTTGAAGCTTCAAACCCAAAATTATGAAGGACAGAAGTGAATTTATCATATCATGTTTGAGGAGCTTGACATAATTCATAAATTGTCTTGACCATTTTATTTGAATGCTGCTTATCCTTGTAGTCTAGTGGTTGCCTCATGTAAATGTTTTCCTTAAGTTCTGCACGAAGGAATGTAGGTTCAACATCAAATTGTCTTAGCTACCCTCCTTTGCTGACAGCAATTGCTAAAATTGTTTTAATTGTGATATGTTTCAATACGAGAATAAAAATTTCAAACAAATCGATTTCAGGTTGCTGCAAATATCCTTTGACAATAAGACAAAGACTTATATCTAAAAGTACTACCATCTATATTTTTTTCAACTTATACGCCCATTTATAGTCAAGTAGGTTCATACCTAGCTCACGTGGTATGAGTTCCCAAGTGGTTTGTTTCAATAAGGAGTTAAATTTTGTGTCCATAGCATCATGCCAATGAGGGTCTTTGTTTGCTTTAGTAAATGAACTTAGCTCAACAACACCCTTTTTATCAGAACTTAAGCTAAATTTAGAAGTGAATCCCTTTTTCTTGAATATTCCAAACTTCACTCTTGTTTGCATTGGGCGACTGTTAATTGATATAATCTCCTCAATTTATGTCTCTTAGTTGCCAGGTTCAAGGTGAATAATCTTTGTTACTCATTTGGTCGATCTTCTACTATTATTAGATTGAATTTCAGCTTCATTTCCGTGAAAATCAAAGATATACTAATTCACTTTAGTGCTGTCCTAGCTCAGCTGTCCTCCTGCAACTTGATTTTCCTTGGAGTACAACATGTTGGTAGTGGGAAATATCTAAGATTCACTATTACTTTGATTTTCTTCAGGCTTGCTATAATTGTTGAACTTCTTTTTCAAAATTTGAATATAAGGAAAAATCTTATCAAAATATACAATGTCTTAAAATGTAAATACATCTACCAGCAGGATCATAACACTTGTAACCCTTATTTTGTTTATTGTAACCCAAGAATATACACTCAACTAAGTGATTTTCTAATTTGTTTGAGTTATAAGGGTGTATCCAAAGGTAACACAAGCATCTAAATGAATGTAGGTGATTATAATTAGATTTCTTAGAATATAGAATCTCAAAAGGTGAATGTAAACCAACAATTGGTATTCTATTTATCAAATAACTAATGGTAGGAAGTACTTCAAGCCAAAAATTCTGAGGCAAACAAGAAAAATTTAGTAAACTCAAACCTGTTTCAATAATGTAATAATGTTTTCTTTCGGCAACATTGTGTTAATTTTTCTTTCAAAAAGGTTTTCAACAAATACTCTAAATTGAATAAAAGTTTCATACACTTCAAATTTTAAATGTAATGGATAAATTTAAGTGTATCTGCTAAAGTCATCAACAAAGACTACATAGTATCTATATTTAGAAATAGAATCACATGATGTTGGTCCCTACACATCACAATGTAGCAAATCAAGTATATTATTAAAACTAGAGTTAAAACTCAAGAAAGGAAGTTTATGACTATTGCACATTTGGCAAGAAGAGCAAATAGAATCTTTCTCATGCTTGACACCATTAAAATCAACAATTTTATTTTGAATTAGTTTGGATGGATGTTCAAGTTTGTGGTGGAGATAGTCCTTGACAACTTTACTTGCTCCAAGTGCTATAAATCTTATCTTAGACAACATGATGGGGTAGAGTGAATCATTACTTCTACCCTAGTGCATCTTCCACTTAGTTGCTTTATCTTTAATGTAAAACTCACCATTGTTAAAACAAAAATAGCAACTATTGTCCTTTGCAAAAACATTTACAGATAATAAATTGAATGGTGCATGAGGACAATGCAACACATTGTTTAATTTAAAATTGGAGGTACCATTAGTAACAGTAGATGACAATGGATTTTATATGCAAACCTTGGCCATTTCCCACCTGCACCACTTCTTTACAATGATAAAGATTGAAAATTTGAAGATTTCCAAGATCTGAAGTAATGTGATTTGTTGCTCTTGTGTCGACATACTATGTTGAATTGTCGATGATGTGTCTATCTCCATTATTTGCAGCAACCATATCCGTGAGCCTCTTTGGAGGCTGTTTGTCGACATAAGACAATTTAACCTTTGAAAACAATCCAATGCTAAAGGATCTTGCTTATTACATATCTGACATGTGGGCCTCCCTCCTTGCTCATTCTTGGAATTCTTCCTTCCATATCTACCTCCTTTATTGTTATTGCCTCCATGATTAAAACCACCTCATTTTTTGTTATTCTCTTGTGCAACAAATGCTAACATATTATTTCCTTCATTCAGATTAATTTCTTCATTCAGCAATAGAGATTTAAAATCTGTAATAAGGACTCCCCAGATTTGTATGGAAGAAGTGAATGATCTGTATGATTGGGGCAAACCATTTAGGATGTGCATTTAAAGCTCATCTTCATTGATGTTTATTCCACAAGTAAGCAATTAGTCGACAAGTAACTTTATTTCATGAAGGTAATCTTGCATCCTTTGATCGCCCTTCTTATGTGCATCAATCTCCTCTTTAATGACATTCCATGGGTAGGAGTGGGAGCATCGAACTTTTGGACTAAGTTCCCCACGCATCCTTAATTCTTTGTCCTCCAACAACATAAGGCAATGCTATAATCGATAGTGTTGCGTTGATCCAAGACAGGAGTATTTGATCATGTTCAAACTATTCTGAATATTCGACAATCTTAGCCACTGATATAGTCATCGAACTGTCAATATGTGACATTAGTCAGTGGCTATGAAGAACTGGCTCAAATAAAGCCCTCCATAGCACGAAGTTTGTCTCATCCAAGTTGATTGGAATAAAACTAGCAATATTGGAAATAACAAGAGGGTTGGGAGATGCAGGTACCTCTTTTTTTTTTTTTTCTTTTTTGACGACACATGGAGCCTTTTTATTGGGATCCATGTACTAGATTGAACGAGAAAGGGGGGACTTGTTTGCCACCAGCCTCCCCCTTCTCACTTGTCATTCTTGTCTATCGACAGAAGCCATGCATTCGAGTAAGTAATTTACGAGACCTGTTCCTCTTTGTCTGGTGGAGTGCATACTTGTTAAAGTTCATTGAGTAAGCAAAGAGTTGAGGGATCACCTTCTCTCTACTTCTTCCATCGCCCCATCCTCTCAGTCTCAACGAAACACACTTTTGGTTGCGACAACTTGAACCCAACCTTCTATCACCACCCTTCCCGCTCCTCTTCGTATATGGCCCCATAGTTGAATTCTTGCTATTGAGAGGAGCCCACTTGAAGCATACAACACTTTCCAGAGACACCCTTTTGAGAAGTGGTTCATTAGAACATTCAAACACATCAGCTCTATGAGCAGCTAGTAGCATTGGCCTTCCTACATCACGTAGGTAAGTGTTAATCCTTCGACAACCTTTGCTGCCATGTGTGATCGAATGAACATGCAAAGATGCCCACCTGATTATCTTCGAGTTCATAGCACTTCAGTCCCATGCGTAGTCAAGCAAACAGGCGAGCATCACCTACTAGGTTCCGGCATCACATGACGGTATTCTACCCAGAATTTTCGACGAGATTGCCCGCAGGCTCTGCTGTCAACACCATTTGATAGTGAAAATCTACCGTTGGTATTTCCTAATTATCTCAAAAAGGCTAGATTCTATTTATTTCATCTCTAGGATCATAAATTACCCAATGTTAAACAATAAATCTAAATGATACATTACTAGGTTTGAGAGGTTTTTCAGTGGAATGTCAGATGGTTCTCTATGTGTGACAAAGGCAATGCAGCATGAACTTGCTCAAAATTGGGGCATTAAGTGAGTAGTTTGAACTGCCATGATTGTGTAAATATCCATTGTTTTTTGGAGAAAAGATGTCCATTTTTATGGCAGAATATTGATGATAATTAGTTAACACATTCCAGAGCAACCGTTCTTTATGATCAGCCTCCTGAATTTTTTCGTCCCACATCTCTTGATGAGAGACATGATGTAAGCTACTTTTTGTCATTTTGTCTCCATTTTTATTCATAAATAATGATTTTGGATTTTTCATATCTGTTTTGTAGATTACAGAGAGATATAAGTTGTCCATTGGGTGTTCTTGATTGTATCAGTACTGGTGCATTGGCATGATCTTCTCCCAAACACACACAAATACTCAGTCCACTTGGAATTATTTAATTTCTTACAAATCTGCATTCTCGTAGGTTTGAGAGTACAGGAGAGCATAAATGTTGGTAACATGACAGAATCATTAAATCAAACAATTTTCACCATTCGCCAAGATGATGCCATTTAATAAAGTCACAAAGACCTGCCCTTGTTGTTAGCAGTACTAGCTGGTCAGTTTATTAATTTAATTTCTCTTTATTATACCAACTTTAACTTGTTTTTCCATATAGCTAAGATTCAAAAAGGCATGTAATTGTTGGTAACAGTAGCTGTTGAGTTAGTTTATCTACATTTTCTATGTTATGCCACATTATTTTTTGTCTTCTCATTGTATCATGATGGTTGAATGATTTTGGTTGTCATTTTCGATGCATTTACGTAAAACTAAACCAACTACTTGTTGTCTTTGCAGTGATTTTGTCATGAAAATTGTTGTTTCTGGTTGACCATTTATACTTTCTTTGGTGGCTATTCCACTAGGACTTGTTCACACAAGATGCACCTTCTAATTTCCACTATTTGACATCAGTAAACATCATGAACTTACATTTTAGTATGGTATTTTTGGCTTTCTGCTTCAATTACTTACAGTTATGTTAAGGATTTATTTTACCACATTGGGCACAATTTAAATTTAAAACTGCTGTGTTTGTGGGACACTCGATGAAAATAAAAGCTGATGAATAGTTGCATCCTTACGATTAATTTTCCACAAAATTAGTCATTCATTTCTTTTTTTTTTACAAATATTTGTAACCATGATCTTTTTGCATCTGAAAGCATCCAAGAACTGGTAAAAGTTGAAAAGAATGGTCTTCTGTTTTCATCATCCTCCGAGCTTGCAGATCAACCACTTGTATGCTCTAATTTCTAATATTCTTAACATATAAATCTTTTTATTTTCTGTTATAAGCTCGCTCTTTACCCAGGATAAAACATGCAAGTATTTCTTCCTATGTCAGATGCTTTTCAAAGGCTTTCCAGATCGTTGTGATATGTTAACTGCATTGAGAGAAGGTGCTGTAGCAACAGGATCATCAGCAAGATGGTCGACGGAATGGGAGCAACATGCTTTACCACTCATTGAAGAGGCATGCTTCCATCTATTAAAGTCTTTCCTTTCCAGAATTGATTTTGCAGGTTATTTCGAAGAACACCAGGCATCAAAGACATTCCATGCCATGAAAATTCTCCTGACGTAAACTTATACATTCAATAGAAAAGAAGGTGCATTTGGTCGACTTCTACCATGCAAGTTGGTTCAAATATATAATAGCCCAACCAATGGCTTTGGACAAGGGTTAATCATGATCCATATGGAGAAAATGAAAGCAAGATAGAAAGAGAGAGGGTGATCTTGTATTGAGAAGATGTGAATATATTTAAACCAAAATCAATGAAAACTGCTTGCTGGAAAGGGAGGGTGCTAGAACAATGACAGTATTAACAACATAAAATGGAACAATAATATTCATAACAAATAAACAAAGAACTTTAGAAATAGATAAATATATAGCTAGCAGATAAGGAATCCACAAAACCAAGTGGGCAAACAGACAGTTGAGATTATAAATCCTAATCGATAGGCTTGTCTCCCTCTAACGTACTAACCTCATCAAACTAGAATATCAAGGAAAGGTGAATGTTGCTATTTGATTCAATAGTTCTAAATTGATCACTATTATTTTCATTAGTTTTTTATTCTCATTAGGGAAGTAAAAAATATCAAACAACATATGATCAAAATCCAAGAAAATATTTGAGAACAACCATTAAGCAAACAAGCATTTCACAAATAACCGTGAAAATGTGTGAAATGCGAATTAGGCGAAGACAATATGGAATTGAAGTTAATCCTCTTGCAACACTCCACATCCATAACAATCGTATAATCACCATGTAATTGGCCTTCAAAAACCACAGGAGATATATAGATGTGGGTCTTTCCTTCTCCAACTCAATACACGTACGCCTTGGTTGGCGATCCCATGACAGATGTTGCTTCGCTTTTCCTGGAAATAGGCTAAAATAGAATAAAATAGAAATGTTTTGTATATGGTTTCTACTCAAAATAAAAGAAATTAAAAATAAAACCTAGTAGAACTACTCCCAGTGGTAGGTTTCCCTACTGTACAAAATATGTAATGTTAAGCTAATGCAATTATTAACGGAAATCAAAGTAATTTCTTAAGTTAAAGTCCATTCACTAATTATCAGTGAAACGAAAAATTAGTAAGGAAGTGGAAGAGTATGAACGAGCAGTAAACATTGAAATCTTGGTGAATCGGAGTATAGAGTTTAATCTACTTCTTACGTCTTGATCTGCGTCCTTCTTAATTGATCTTATCTTTCAATGATAATTTCGTATTTTTGAGAAGATCTCAATTTTCCATAAAAACATCACGTTTCTTACCATGTTCTTCCATAATTCATCGCTTTGGATCAATATCCTGGATCATTGAAAAATTCTCTATAAAATAAAATTTCTCGACTAAATTTTTTATTAAGTCTAAAAACATCTCATTACATTAGTACTAATTTAATATTATCATTGTTCTAGCACACTCCCTTTCCAGCCAACAGTTTTCATTGATTTTGGTTTAAATAATTTATACCGAGGGTATTGTTTAGTGACATTTCATATTGATATATTTTAGACGGGGAGGTGAAGTCAAGTTCTCATGAATTGGACGCTATCAACCCTTCGTTACTTATTTTTATTGCCACACTCCGACGTTCTTCATTATTTTTTTTTGGAGATTTGGCAGATTAGATTAATAAAAGGAAAGTTCAAATTTCAATTATGGCATCACAATTGGAATGTCGGATAATTCCAATGAAAAATACATTCTTCGTCAGTTGATAAAAGGCCGCCTACATTCTTCGCATTAGCCAATTTGGTATGGCGAGAAATATAACAAGGTACATGAGCCTTGTACATGGCAGGGAATTTGTTGACAATGATGCAGAGTAATATTCCTTGTTCATATAAAATAATTCAACCTCGATAACAAATACAGCAATTTACGTAAGAAAGAATGAAATCTCTTAAAAGTACGTCCATTCGTTCATTGGATCCACAAAAGCTTGTAAGTTGGAGGGTTATATTTGTAGGTTCATTTTTTATTGTTGGTAAAAATTGTTAAAAGTGTCTAAATCGAACTTATTTCATTATAATTACTGAAGAAGTTGTCGTGTCTAAGTGAGAGGAGAGGGTCAACGATTCATGCAAGGAGGAACGACACCATTTACCAATGGAAAGGGCAATGCAACTCACCAGGTAGAGGAGGGCCATGTGACTCATTCGACGGAGACGAGGAAGAGGATGACGTGTGTTGAACGTTAATTCCTCTTGAAACCTCGAGGCTCCTTAGAGAATGTGTGTTTTTAAGTACATCTTTGTGTATATATTATATATGTACGTCAAGAGACTTTTTAAGGATTAAAAACTAATTTTATGGCTTATATATTTTCATAAGAAAAATGTCTTATATACATCATATTAATTGCATCAAACATATTAAATAGATGATGTTGTAGAATGCAATTCTTTATAATTATGAAAAAAAATGACAAAAAATATTCTAAATCTACCACCAAAAACTTTTCATGTTATTAGGAGGAGAATCTGTATGACTTGGGCTTCTGTTGGGGAAACATTTAATATTTAGGTATTTGATATTTTAGGTATATTATCTTTTATATATTTTGACGTCTCATATTTCTTTTAAGTTAAAATATAAATTTTATAGGTAGATTATACTTATATCCAAGAATACTTAATATCTCTTATATATTTAGGCATTAATATGTTTTGTTCAAGTCAAAATATAAATTTTATAGACAATTTATACTCTTATCTAGGAGTACTTTAATATCTTTTGACATCTTATATTTTGTTTGTGTCAAAATATAATTTTTTTACAAATAGTTTATACTCATATCTAGGAGTATTTAACATTTATATATGTATTTTGACATTTTATATTTTGTTTGAGTCAAGATACAAATTTTTGTAAATAGTTTATACTCTTATCTAAGAGTATTTAATATTTCTTCTTTTTATAGTATTTTAGATATTTACATTTCATATCTAAAATATTTTAATCCAATTAATTTTCTCTTTTTCTTTTATATTTAATTTATTTTAGATGTCATATTTTCCATCTAAAATATTTAGCTTACTTGGACGCTCTCCCCCTTGTTTTTAAAATATCTTAACCTTTATTTTGAACTTCTTAAGTTTTTTAGACATTTATATATTATGCCTAAATTTTCCTTTTGATTTCATTTTAAACATTTATGTTTAAATGTATAAAATATTTTGATTTCATCCCTTTATAAATATATAGTTTTTGAACACATATATGTTTACATATATGAACAATATTTCGTTTATACATCACCTGACATTACCAAATGTTAGGTGGCTGTACTGACATTTATCAATGTCTGATATGGTATGTCTCCACTCCTTTTTTTTTTCTTTTACATTCAATTGATTTATTTATTTTGTCATCTTATTTTTTGGTCTCAATATGTTGTATTTCTCTGCCCAGATATACACTTTTTTTTTTGTGTGTATGTGTGTGTGTGGACAGTTTAGACTCCTATCTAGAGTATATTAATTTTTGATATTTTTCTTTTTTTTATAAATAGTTTATACTCTTATTCAAGAGTATTTAATATGTTTTATATTTTTTTTTTATTTCTTAGATATTTATATTATGTGATCAAGACATTTGACTAGATTTTATATACTTGCATTTTTGTTTTTTTTAAAACTTTTTGATTTCATTTTACTTTAAATACTTACGCTTCATATTTAAAATATCTTGATTTGATTTTATTTTGGATACTTATATTTTGTACCAAAAATACTTTGATTTTCAATTTCATAGATGTTTATACATTTTTTATCTAAGATATTTTGATTTCTTTTAGATACTTATGTTTCGTATCTAAAATGTCTTAATTTTTGATTGCTTAGATATTTATTATATTTTTTTATATCTAAGATATCTTATCTAGAATATTTTGATTTTCAATTTCTTAGATATTTATACTTTTTCATATCTAAGATATTGATTTTATTTTAGATACTTATATTTTGTATCTAAAATATTTTATTTTTTTATTTTTTAGATATTTATTTATCTTATCTAAACTATTTAATTTTTTATATATTTCTTTTAGAAGAGCAAAACCATTGATTGGATCGAAGGTAAACTTTAGTTTGATCGAAGTTTTAAAAAGGAAATTTTAACCTTCGATCGAATCGAAGGTAAACTTCGATTTGACCAAAGTTCATCATTTATTATTATTTTTTTATCATTGTTTTTGTTTCTTTTTTTTAATCAAGTTCTCGTTTATATTTTTTCTTTTCCTTTCTCTCTTTTGTCTAAACACCTTAATCTTTATTTTAACCCTTTTAAGATTTTTAAACATTTGATCTATTTTAATTCTTAATTTTATTTTAGATACTCATGTTTTGTATCTAAGACATTTGTATTTTTTTATAAACTTCTTAAGGCCCTATTTGTGTACAAGACATGATAGAATATGATAAGACATATAATGTTGTTTGTGCGTCAAAGAAAATAGCGAGAAATCAGAAAATACGGTGTTTGTGTAGTTAACAGGAAATTAAAAAGTTAATAATTTAAAAAATAATAATAATAAATTAGGAAAATAAATTAAAATAATTATTATATTTGTAAAGTAACATTTTAAATATTATAGTATATATATTAACATTTCATTAAATATAGATGTAACATGTGAAATAACATATTTGTAATTAACATAAATAACATTGTTTATTGCAATCCAAATTTTTAAAAAAATAAATAACATACTTCATGAAAATATTATATTATATACTACATATTATCTCTTTATCACATATAGAATTTAATTTGTTCACACATTTCATAACTACTTTCTTTTTTTATTCAACATTCATTTCACTGATACAATGTTATTTATTTAATATATTATTTATGTTGTGCTGAATTATGTTAATGTTATTAAATTGTGCTGGAATTAATGTTACCTATTTAACATATTATTAAGTTGAGTTGAATATGTTAATGTATTATTTATTCTTATAACATTAACGTTATTATAATTTAATGTATTATAATCTAGTATCATTCTTCACCATTATTTTTTATTTTAATCTATTATAATTATAATACATTATTATTTAATTGTTATTATAATCATACTTCTTGATATTGCATTACTGTTATTATTTATTTCAATATATTATAACTATAATATATTATTATTATTATATTTTAAAATATTATAATTATTTATTTATTATATTATATTACAAGTTATTATTACTAAAATGGTGAGGTGAGAAACAATAACAAATGCTTTTTTTAATACGAGATGAAATCATCTCCGTAAGTTTCTATTAGCATAAACATAGGGAATGAAGGAAAACATTTTTCCACTATTTTCTTTCCCCCCATTTCCTTTTAATTACTGGCCATACAAACCCCCACTTAGACATTTACATTTTGATATTTACATTTATATCTAAGATATTTGATTTTAGTCACTTATATTTTGTACCTAAAATATTTTAATTTGATTTTATTTTAGATACTTGTATTTTGTGCTTACAATATTTTGATTTCTTAGATACTTATATTTTATATCTAAGATATTTGATTTTATTTTAGATACTTCTATTTTGTATCTAGAATATTTGTTTCGGGTTTTGGATATATTAATTTTTATATGTAAGATATTTAATTATTATTATTATTTAGATATTTGTACTTTATATCTAGCATACTTTGATCTTGATTCTTAGATATTTACGTTTTATATCCAAGATATCTAATTAAATTTTTTAGATATCTATATTTTATGCCTAAAATACTTTAATTTTGAATCTTAGATATTTATATTTCATATCTAAGAGACTTAATTTTTTATTTTAGATATTTATATTTCTTATCTAAAGTACTTTAATTTTGAATCTTAGATATTTATATTTTATATCTAAGATTCTTAATTTTTATTTTAGATATTTATGTTTCATATCTAAAATACTTTAATTTTAAATCTTAGATATTTATATTTTATATCTAACACACTTAATTTAGGATATCTATATTTTACATCTAAAATACTTTAATTTTGAATCTTAGATATTTATATTTTATATCTAAAACATTTAATTTTATTTTAAATATTTATATTTTATATTTGGGAATGCTTTTATCTTCCTAAAATATTTGATTATTATATATATGCATATTTTGGTCTGTTTGGTCAGACCGAAACAAGAGAAGATCGAAGCCATTAGCCATCCCTTATATATTATATTATTATTATTATATATATATTTCATTTTTATGGCAAACAGTGACCAATCCATCTGACTAGATTTGTGCATCGATTAGATCGATTTCTCTTCTTCATTTGGTCCGACCACAGAATTACACAGGTCAGACCGGTTTCGAATTTTTTTTAATGATTTTCTTTTTACGGTCCGACCGTACACATGTTTCGGTTAGACCTTTCGACCGATGCATTTTTTCTCCTCCCCCTTTTTTTTTTTTTGATTTGGCGTTTGCTTTCTTTCTTTTTTTTTGTGTTTGTTTTTGTTAACCATATCTTTAATTTAAGACGTTTAATTATTTGGGTTTTAGGTATTTCCGTTTTAAATATTGTATTTCCCTTAGATTTCATCATGCTATGTCATCATGATCCACTTATTATTATTTTTGTTATTCATTATATTTTTTTCCTTTTTTGTATATATTTATATATATATATATATTATATTTATTATTATTATTATATTCATTTTTATCGCTCGACCCAACGTCTTCCTCGTCTCTGAAAATCGACGATCAGTGTGACTTCAAGGATGAGAAACCGTTTTGGTTTTCCTTTTTTTTTGTCCTTGATCTATACCTCTTTGTTCCTTCGTTTGTTGTTTCTGTTTTTTTTTGTAGACGAAGCGAATGACAACTCTTCGTCCAGCCGTCTACTCATTCTTTTTTTTTGTTGCATCCTCTCGTCTTTTATTTATTTACATGTATATATATTTCTTCATATACGCATATATTTCTTACTATCGTCCGTTATTTGTTGTTTTCAATTTTTTTTTTAAAAAAAAAACAATTTTTCTTTCATTTCTTTCGCTAAGGTGAAAGCTCAACAAAGAAACCACTTGAAATCAACGAAAAGAACTCGAACTGCAAGATTTCAGCAAAGTCCACTTAAATCTAGGTTACAAACATGAAAACAGAAATCGTATTGGGGAGATCAGATTTGTTCCAAAACACATTCATTCTTCCTTAAATCCCTAAAGAAGTCAGCAACGCAAATCTGTAGATGACAATAAGAATTGATCCCAAACCGACAGAACAAAATGCAATTAAAGCTTAAATTAATTATTACATGCCAGAATGTTTAGAAATTGAAAAAGTAATGAAATAAATTCTAATACACTACTTAAAATTGTGTAATTGATACATTAATTTGTAATTTTATATTTACACCTAAAAATAATATTAATTTATTTAATGTTCAAATATAATTATGTACATTAAATGTTTTTAATTGTACATTAGGAAATATAGAATAATAATCATCAAAATGCAAAAGGTCCCTAAAATATAAGCATACTTTTACCATTAAAAATCTACATCTTCATTTTTTCTTTGTAAATTTAATTTTATTATTATTATTATTATTATTATTAATTCTTAGATATATATGTCTAATATTATTCTCTCTTTTTCTTAAATTTTTTATATTATTATAATTATTTTATTATATTTTATGTGTATTTATAATTTTTTTAAAAATAATATAAAGATGTTATATCATTATTAATCCATTGTTTACCATTATTATTTTAATATATATGTATGTATATTTACTTAACTTGGCAAAACCGAGAATGTCTTTGTTGAGTAGAAGAACAAAATATTTACTGATATATTATTATTATTTACATATTTACTTATTGGAAAATGGTTGAACCATAAATATATTGGTTCAACCGATAGATTATAAACTATTAATATTTATTAATATTGAAAACGGTTGAATCAATGATCTTTCAGTTCAACTGATAATTTATGTTATATATATATATATATTAATCGGTTGAGTAGATGGCTCAATATATTTGTAATTTTTTATGATATTTTTGAATTAATTGAACCGAACATGTTCAGTTCAACCATACTTTTTATATATATATGTATACTTTTTATATATATAAATATATATATATATATATATGTATATTTTTTGAATTGGTTGAAACGATCATGTTCGATTCAACCGATACTTTTTATATATATAAATATATATATATGTGTATATATTTTTTGAATTGGTTGAACCGATCATGTTCGGTTCAACCGATACTTTATATATATATATAAATATATATATGTATATGTATATGTATGTATATATGTATATGTATATGTATTTTAAACTAAATTGTATTTAAAGATTAAAATAATAATAATAATTTATAATCTATGGTTTGAACTAATAGATTTATGATTTCAACCAAAATATATTATAAAACACTACCTAAAATTGTGTAATTAATACATCAATCTGTAATTTTATTTTTAAAAATTAAAATAATATTAATGACTTGAAAAAGTATACATGCTCAAATTATTACAACATAAATTTAAAAAGTAGTCTAAAAGTACAAATCATTCAAAGTATTACAACATCAATCTACACAATAGTCCAAAGATACAAAGCATTCTACTTATTACAACATCAATATAATAAATAATCCAAAGGTATAATATAAATGGACTTAAATAGTCCTTCCATCCCACATTGCCATCATCATATCCTCATGCATCTTATCAGCTAATTCTTTTCGTTGTTCTTGACTCGTTCCAACCTGTGAATGTCCATCCATATGCACTTCTACTGTTGGTTGTATATCATCAATAATATTTAATTCTTCTAACTCATCATGCAAATCTTCAAGTAAATCTTCTTTATCAGCCAATCGAATGAAATTGTGAAGTAAAAAACATGCGATCACAATATTCACTTGTGTTTCATATGGATATGGCATCTGACCTCGTAAGATTGAAAAACGATGTTCCACAACTCCAAATGTATGCTCAATGACTGTTCTTAGTTGTGAATGCTTGTAGTTAAAGTTTTCTACAACATTACTAGGAAGTCTATCATTAACATAATCAGATAAATGATAGCGTACACCTCGAAATGGGCAAATATACTTTGGTCGATTGGGATATCCAGCATCTACCAAGTAAAACTTACCTATATAAGAATAGAAATTAGTATGATAATGTGCATATTACTTGAAAATATACTAATTGCATTTACCTAGAGGAACTTTGAAACCATTAGGTCTACTAATTGCATATTAAAGGATACGAGCATCAACTGCTAATCCTTCCCAACCAGCTAAAATATATGTAAATCTCATATCAAAATTACATGCTGTCATCACATTTTGAGACAATTCACCTTTCCTATTTCTAAATCTAGCTGTTTTTTGTCCAAAAATAGTTGCTTTGATATGAGTACCATCAATAGCTCCAATGCAATCCTATACACATTAAACATCATTTAATCTTATTCCTTAAATAAGATAAAAACTACAAGGACACATTACAAAAGTGAATACATATCTTAAAATATAGATAAACATTTACATCATCTGCAATTCGACTTGGTGTTGAAGATGAAGGTCTTGCTATAAGCACATGATGTAGACGTATTATAGCATTAAATACTTCATTAAAGTATTTTCTAACACTCCAACTTGAACGACTAAATCGCTCAAATATTACTCCATACCTTTGATTTTGCCCTACTGTGACAAGGAACATGGCAAATTTCTCTTCTACACTAATGTTGTTGGTATCAGCAATAACTCCTTCATTTCTCATTAAAGAACAAAAACTTTTAAACACACTTTGACTCATTCCGTAAATCTCCGACAATTGTAAGCTTGATGAGGTTGACAATGATCTAGTAATCTCTTAATGTAATTTGCACCTTCTTTACTATATATACGACTTGTGTTATTGTATAGTAATAGTGACATACTTGCAATTTTTGCTAAAATTGTCCATGACATAAATAGATGTAGTTGCCTTCTTCTAGCCACTTCTTCTTCATCCAGTATGAATGAAATTGCATTATCAACTGTAGTAGTAAACATGTCACTGGGATTCATCCTCACCTACAAAATAACAAGAATATTACGAATTTACCATTTCACATTTCAATATATAAAAGACATTTCACATTTTTAAGAAAATAAAAGACATTCGATGTTTCAACTAATAAAAAGCATTTTACATTTCATAATGATAAGTCATTTCACATTTCAATATATAATATCCATTTTACATTTCATCCATATATGACCTTCCACAAAAAGATTTCATCCATAAAAGATTACATTCACAAAAACACTTCATAAACATAAGAATTTCAAGATCGGAAAGAAAGTGAATTCATGCACAAAACAAACATTTCATCCATTATAACCATATGCTCACTTCCTAAACCTCAACCATCTATAACGCATTTCTACTGGTAAACTTAAGAACATTTTACAGAATTCTGGCTTTTGGAATAACTCCATAGCTTCATATTGTTCTTCTGTAGAAAGACCTTCAATCTGAAGTAACGCTGCAACAACATGATCTAAATAGTTTTTAGTCTTTTCTTTAATATCAACCAACCTTTCCTGTACTTCAACTAATTTTTTTTGTGTATCAACCAACTCTTTAAATTGTTCGTTCCGTGTAGCTTGATTTTGTTGATCTATTTCACACATATGCATAATGGCTTTTGATGCATCTTTAAATGAATCTGTTATGATTTGATGGGACACTACATAAGGTCTTGCTCGTCTCTTCCTCTTCTCAATTGCCACCCTTGAACTTCCTTCTAATGAAGGAGGTAAATCAAAATCCATGTCCATTGTTTCCTGAGTGGTATTGAAAGTGTTCATTTCTACATCCTGTGTGTTTGGTACAAACTCTACCTCATCACCTTGTTTAGCCATATTCCTAGTGGCCATACTACCTTCAAATATTTGTTGCAATTGCTCAAATATCAAGCATAGTTTGCCTTTATAGCTTTCACACTCTGGATGTGCCTATAAAAAGAAAATTGTAGTCAAAATGAAAAAAGATAAAGATTATAATATTTTATAAGTCATAAGTGATTAAAAAATTAACCTTAACAAACTCCTTCCAAATCTCATCATCAATGTGAGTGTAACTTTGGATGAAATTCCAACCCCATCCACTCTGGTTGGCAATTTTGGAGTAATTTTGATACATTAATTGCCAAGTTTTTAAGCGACTTTCTACATTCTTCCTTGTGATACTTGTGTTTCTTCTAGTATTATATTTTTCAATTACTTCATCCCAAGTGCTACCTTTGATTTTTCCATCATAAGTTTTCTTATTTCCTTCATTCAATACTTCTGCTAAAATATCTAAGAAATATGCATCTGCTTCAGCATTCCAACTAATGTAACTTCTACCTCCACTTGTCCTTCCCCTATCAGGAGTACTTATTTTCTACACAAGCATAGTTTCAACAACTACAATAAAACATATGGAATAACAACAATAATAAAAATATTCATATGCATTTGCAAATACCATTACATTCATATTTTTGTCAAAATCATATAAGAGAATTGCAAAAATAAAAACAAAGTAAAACAATTAATCATTGGACATGCTACACAAGTCATGTAAAATGAAATTTGTGGGAGTTCTACACAAAAGATTGGTCAAATCTTATATGTGATGTTTGACAAAGGTTTAATTGATTCTTATAACTAATGTGCATCTATTGAACAAAGTGACATTTGAAACTCATAACATGAAGGAAGAAAATAATATTATAAACTATTTATAATGGAAACAAATGCTTGACTAGATTTTTTTTTTCCCAGATCTCAAAGCAACATAACAAAATAAAATCCAGACTCTTGCAAAGGTGGTAGTTAAGAATACCGAACTATCAAGCAATGTTTCATCTTTCTCACACATAATACAGATTCCATAAATTAATGCTACTTTCAGTCATCAGTGAAAATTAGATATAATAAATTAGCATCAAATGTACAAATCCAGCAAATAAGAAAAGGACCTACTTGCTTATGAAATAACTTCACAAATGTAAAAAGTATAGGTGAAAATGACGAATGTTGGGATTAAAATTTGTAACATGTGCAAGAAAACCATTTTGCAAGTAAATTTACAAATTTTCATATTAACGAATCAAAACTAAGTTAATCATTCACAAGATAAAAGGCTACCAATCAAAAGAGAAATTTTGATTACATATTCTAGGTAGCAATATAATTATGCAAAAAGGTGTATGCTGAAGAATAGAGCATGGAGTCGGTAAGCCATTAAAAATGTGGCTGATAACTCATAGGTTGTCTTGAAAGTAAATTTTTAATTGATCTGTTCTAAGGGAAAATTGACCTACAAAATATATGTAATACTAGTTCAGAAGTACAAAGAAACTTACCAAGTCAAGAAGACATTTTTTAGCATCAACTTGTTGTTGGCTCAAGCAAACATCACCATTAGCAGATCCCTTGGTTAACAACAATAATCTATTTGGATTTTCACCAGTCAACCATGACAGAATCAACACTTTCTTTCCACTTAAACATGTTTGACTAGTATTATAAACATGAGCTCTGGTTTATTAGCTTCGTGCATCAGTAAAGCATGCAATAAAATTGGGGAAAAAAATATTCATCCATCGCACTCGTGTATCAAATGCTATTATAGTGTAAAAAACAACGTCACTTATTGAAAGTGAATAAAGATTTACATAGCAAAGTATCTATAGGCCAAACCTATTGGGTGGGCAACGGCGGGCGACAACAACTTCGAGCGATAGCGGCAGCTTTGGGTGACAGTGGAGGCTTCAGGTGACAGTAGCGGCTTCAGGCGATAGAAAGGGTGAGGGCAGTTTCGGCGCGAGGAGGTTTCGACGGTGCTACGTGTAGGAGGTTTCCATGAGGGCGAGCAGCGAGCGCGACAGTGAGCGTGAGTGCGAGTATGACGACGACTGCGAGAGCAAGTGCAAGCGGCAAGCGCGACGACGAGCACAAGTGCGAGTGCGACAGCAAGCACGAGTGTGAGTGCGACGGTGAGCACGAGTGCGAGTGCGATGGCAAGCGTGAGCACGAGGGAGGGTGAGTGTGCACGTGAGAGGGTGAAATTCGCATGCCCTCTCGGCGATTTTCGCATGCACGAGGGTGGGAAAATTTGAGCTGAAAATGGAAAATGAACTTTTTATATGGACGGAAATGTGTAAAATTCCTTTCTGTCAATTGACATGCACACCAACGACTTACAAAAGAAAAGTTTAAACTTTAATTTCCTTTCCATGAATTCCAATGTGCACTAACCCCTCCTAAAACAATTTCACACGAAACCCATTCAGATTGGAAAAACAAATCTCGCACTGTCACGCCCCATTACCCATTGTGAAACACGTTTGTACGGTCAGGATCAAAATCCGTGGGAGAAGAACTGAACCTTGTGGTGTGTAAGTTGTATTGGAGTACTGGGTTCCTTGTGTTTGGAATTATTGTGATGGCTAAGACGCTAGCATTTGATAGGAACATTATTCATCCTAGTGGTATGTTCTAAAGCTTGAAGGTAGCAAGCACTACATGTGTTTTGGTTGCTGTCCGCATCACCCTATTCCAAGGTGGTAGATTGCAGAAGGATATAGAGAGCCCATTTGTTTGCTTACCATAATCCTAGTTTAGTTTTGAAAAAACAATTACATGGCGTTTGTGTTATGTATAAGAGAGAGAATGCGTTCTTGTTGGCGGACTCACTAGATTGGCAGCGTTGGAAGATGATATAATCTGAACTAGAGAATGACAAACGGACCACCCATGGTGTTGTCGTGCTCAAAATTAAGTGTTTAAGAAATCGTTCCAGGTGGTAAGTATTCTTATATTTTTCAAAAATACGTCACCTTTTATTTAACCACAAATATCTTCAAAAACTATTTAATTATTATGTTGTCAACTGCTCCTACAGTAAAAAAATGTTAAATATCTTTTCGTAGATTGTGGCGTTTTGGTTTTCAATAGAAGTCTCCTCTTGTTTGATCATTTTCTAAATCATGCTTTTAATCTATTAAAAGACTTAAATTTTAATTGATAAACACCTTGTCTGCCTTCTTTTGGATATTTAGGCAGAATAGAAATGATAACATGAATATTTATAGGTTTTGCTTGAAATTTTAACTTCATTATCAACCAAACGTTCTTCTTAACTTACGTTTGGTTAAAAAATTTATCCTCTACCGATAAATTACTACAGATAATGTAAATCACTTTTAATCTATTTTGTATCAGCTCGCGAATAATGTTCATCGAGTTGGAACATGAAAACGGACAAATGTATGAAAGAAGATGTAACCTCGGTCCTCTTATATTTTTATATATTCCTTGTGCTTGTTGCTAAATTCTTAGTTGACTTTTGAGTTACATTTGCTTTATCTTCTAACTCTTGTTTTACTTAATTAATCTCCTAGGCCACTTAGAGCTGATTTTGTCTTTGTTTTCTTTTTTTTCTTCGATCATCACTTTCATGACCAAAGATTGCTTAATTTTATTTAAGCAAATATATATTTATAATTCAATTTTTACCAAGATTTGGACACGAACTCTGCGAATTGCGATGCTCGGTCATACCAGCTACGCTTTTTTCTTTAATTCGACGGGCTGTGGCGCATATACGTTGACGTTATGAAATTTAAGTCCTGTGGCCAAATCTGTGACATAATAAGTAAGTAAAATATCGAAACTGTAATTTAAATAGTGGAGATAAATATACAACCACTTGGAATGAACGCGGTGCTTCGTATCAGCTGTGCTGATGTCTCAATCGAGCAAACCATACGCTGATACGTTTTCAGGGGTATCGTAAATATACGGCTGTGGTTAGTCAACATATACCGATCCATCTCCTTTCAACACACGGGATGAGGGATCAAGGAGATAGAAGAAGAAGCTAGCTGACGACGATCGATAATTCGTATGTTAATTCCTGGTATGTCGGCCTTCGATCGTACGTAACTACGACGACGATGGTGGTGGTGCGCCGGCGATCGTCCTTGGCTCGTTTGCATCTGCTCTTGGCGTGTCTTTGTTCGTGCATGGTAGATGGCATAGACACAAATGAAGGCCGGCCGCCTGCACCACCAAGAGAACGTACGCTTCCCAAAGAGGAGAGTAAGTCGGTAGTCATGTACAGACTCATCTTGAATCGTCTCGATATCGTTTCTCCACCGGCCACTGGCCAGTTGATTAATGATGATGATGCTTAAAAGAATTAAATTAATATTTGGTCGCGTGCATGCAGTTGAAACCCTGAGAAAAATAGATGGAAAGACGGGGATTGGATGGGACTTCAGTATGAATCCTTGCAGCGGAGACAAGACATGGGATCACAAGGAAGACAAGCGCATCCGCAATCTCACCTGCGGCGACTGCGACTCTACCAACACCTGCCATGTTACAAAATTGTAATAATCAATCGTCCCTCTACTCACCATCATCTTCCTTAATTAAGCAATCTCTACTTGAAAGTGTTGGAATTGGTCAAAAAGATCAAGATTCAAAATTCAAATTCCAGTGTTTACCGAAAATTAAGGAAGAGGTTAAGGGGCGGAGATGGTGGAGATAGTTAATCCTCCAAATGCTATAAATAGAGGTGAATAACACAAAGTATTGATCACCTGGAATAATCCACCATCGGAGCCCCCAAAACGTGCAAACCAACAGTGGTATCAGAGCGAGGTTGCGTCCGCCAGTTCCGCAGCCCGCGCGCACCTCCGCAGCCTGCGCGTGTACCTCCGCAGCCCGTGCGCACCTCCGCAGCCTGTGCGTGCACCTCCGCAGCCTGCACGCACACCTCCGCAGCTCGCGCGCACCTCCCGCCGCTCGCGTGCACCCGGATCGTCTGTCTTCCGCCCTCGGGCGATTGGGTTAGAGACATACGATATCTCCCCCTTTTGATAAAATATTATAATATATTATATTATATTATATTATATTGGATAAAATTTGAAAATTGAATTAGAATTTGGAAATTTAAATATTTTTAAAATTTGAAAATTGAAATTTTGAAATTTAAATTTGATTTTTGAATTTTGAAATTTGAATTCAAATAGTTTTTCGGAATTTTTGAAATTTTAAATTTAATATTTGAATTTTTGTTTATAAGGTAATTATTTATTGAAATTGGAAAGTAATTTCGATTGTAGATATAAGTATGGCTTCAAAGATGTTTACAACTGAGTTGGCAAGGATGGATAAGTTAAATGGGGTAAATTATGAGATGTGGTATCGGAAAATATTTCAAGCATTAGAATATGAAGATATTGAACATGTAATAGGTTCGCATCCTCCGGAAATAGGTGAAAACGCTTCTGAAGTGGAAATAAAAAGAGTAAATCAATGGAGGAAAGATGATAAAAAGGCGAAAAATTTAATGTTCATGTTCATGGAAGATTGTCTTGTAAAATGCTATGAAACATATACTAATGCTTATACACTATGGAATGCTTTGAAAGAAAAATATAATAAAGCAACTGAAATGAACACACAGTTGCTCCTTCAGAAATATAACTCTTGCAGGATGCTAGAGGAACAAAGTGTAGTGGAGCATGTAAATAATATGATGGTAATGGCTAAAGACTTAGCTACTGCAGGAACTCCTATACCAGAAAAATTGCAAATAGCAACCATATTGAATAGTTTGCCACATAGTTATGATATGGTTACCACATCTCTTAGATCTACCCCACTACAATTATCTGAATTGCCAGCTAGGTTGGGTACTGAACAGGAAATAATAGTCAGTTGGAGGCAACATGAATCTCATTTGGAAGAAGCCAATGCCATATTTCAAAAGCAGAGATTTGAAAAAGGCAACAAAAGAAGAAATGGACCAAACAAGAACAACTTCAAGCAAAATCAAGCACGTGGAAAGAAAGCACGAGGATCTTGCCATGCTTGTGGCCAATTTGGTCATTTTAGGGCGCATTGTCCCAACAGGGATGGAAATAAAGGTGGAACCTCGGAGTCGAACATAAAGAACAAAAGAACCTTCGTGGGAGTTGTGGAATGCAATAATGTTGTAATCCCTAGTTCAAACGAATGGTGGGTTGATTCTAGTGCTACAAGGTACATTGCCAAAACGAAAAAGGGACTTGACTCATTTAAAGAGTTGAGTCCTGGACAACAACGCATCTATATGGGAAATAATACTTATTTAGATGTGAAAGGTATTGGCACATATCGTTTGGACTTGGGAGACAGCATTATGATCTTGAAAGACGTCCTCTATGCGCCTGGCATGAGGCGAAATTTAATATCCGTAGGCACTCTTTTGAAGAATAATTTGGAAGTTCGATTTTACAATAAACGTGTATCCATAGGAAAAGACAAAAAGATCTTTGCTATGGGAATTTTTGTACCTGAACATGATTTGTTTAAACTTTCTGTCGTTGCTAATGAAATAAATGAAATAGTTTCTGATTATGTTGAGTGTTGTTTATCTGATATTAATTTGTGGCATTTAAGGTTAGTACATATTAATAAATCTAAAATACAACAATTGATAAAATTGAACATGTTGCCTGAAATTAAAGACATGGAATTAAATAAATGTCAACATTGCTTAGTTGGGAAAATGACTAAGAAATCTTTTGGTAAGGGATATAGATCAGATGAATTATTGGGGTTGATTCATTCTGATGTGTGTGGTCCATTAAGTATTAAAACTCATGATAACAAAGAATATTTTGTGACTTTTATAGATGATTTTTCAAGATATGCTTACATTTATCTAATAAGTCATAAAAGTCAAGTATTGACTTGTTTTAAGAAATACAAGTTGGAAGTAGAAAAACAACTTGGAAGAAGGATTAAGATGTTAAGGTCAGATTAAGATGTTAAGGTCAGATAGGGGAGAGGAATATAATTCCAATGAATTTAAAATGTTTTGTGAAATACATGGAATTAAAAGACAAACTACAATGTCTTATACACCACAACAAAATGGTGTGGCGGAAAGGAAAAACAGAACTCTTATGAATTCTGTTAGGTGCATGTTTTCACATTCAGGTCTCTCCAAAGTTTTTTAGGGAGAAGCATTGATGACAGCAAATTATGTATTAAATAGAATACCCTCCAAGTCTGTACCTAACATACCTTATGAATTATGGACCGGAACTAAGCCTAATTTATATCATTTAAGAAAATGGGGATCTATAGCCCATGTACTTATTCCTGAACAATTAAGGGATAAGTTAAAATCAAATACTCTTAAATGTAGGTTTATAGGCTATTGTGAAAATTCTTTCGGTTATAGGTTCTATAGTAAAGAAAAGGGAATTATTGAATATAGGGATGCCACTTTCCTAGAAAATCTAAATGAAAAGGAAGAAATAGGAAAGGAACATGAGCCACCATTTGTGGTGAATGATGACTATTTCAATAATATCCTGGAAAATGACCCTAGAGTTGAAGAAGAAGGAAACATTGAAAATATAGATGAACCTATGGAAATTGCTGATGAAAACAATCGTGAACCCATGGAAATCATGGGAGAAATCCAAAATGAGCCTATAAATAGAATTAAAGAGAACAATAGAAATGGAGAAGATAGAGAACCAGATTTACCTATTAGCAACAAAAGGATGAGACATCAGCCAACATGGATGGATGACTACCATTTGTATTCCTGTGAGCTTTCTTGTTTAATGATAGACATGGAGGAGAATCACATGGAACCCGTGACATATAAGGATGTCGTCGAATCTCATGAAAAAGGTTTATGGTTGGATGCCATGAATGATGAGATTGATTCTATGAAATGAAATCATGTGTGGGAATTATGTGATCTACCTAAAGGAAGGAAAGCTATAGGGTGCAAGTGGATATTCCGGAAAAAGTTAAAGGTTGATGGGTCTATTGAAAAATATAAGGCCCGTTTAGTTGCTAAAGGTTATACACAGAAATCGGGAATTGACTTTCATGAAACATATTCTCCAGTTGCTAAATTCGCATCAATAAGAATTATATTGGCTATAGTTGCACATTTAGATTTGGAATTACATCAAATGGATGTAAAAACTGCATTTCTAAATGGAGACTTGCAGGAAGAAATCTACATGTTACAACCTGAGGGATTTCAGGTGGAAGGACATGAGGAAAAAGTGTGCAAATTGAAGAAGTCAATATATGGTTTAAAACAAGCATCTAGACAATGGTATCATAAGTTTCATGATATAATTGTCAAAATGGGATTTGTTTCAAACAGATTAGATTACTGTGTATATGTCAGGAATAGTGGGAGTAACTTCATTATATTATCCTTGTATGTGGATGACATTTTACTTGCTGGAAATAATGCTGACATGTTGAATGAAACAAAGGAAGAACTTAGTAGAAAATTTGAAATGAAGGACATGGGGGAAGCATCCTATGTTCTTGGAATTCAGATCTTAAGAGATCTAAAATCAAGAACATTAAGTATAAATCAGGAAAGATATCTGCACATGGTGTTAAAAAGGTTTGGAATGGAAAATTGTTCCTCAGCTCCCACACCTTATATTTTAGGGAAAAAGTTAAGTAATGACCAATGTCCTGGGAAAGGGAAGGAACCTTTAAGAGCACCTTATGCCCAAGTGGTTGGAAGTTTGATGTATGCTATGTTGTGTACAAGACCAGACTTGGCATATGCTGTAAGTATTGTAAGTAGGTATCAAAGTAATCCTGGTACAAAACATTGGGAAGCTGTCAAAAGAATTTTGAAATATATAAAAGGAACTTTGCACCATAAATTGACTTATCAAGCAGATGAGCTTGAAGTGCTTGGTTATACAGATGCAGATTTAGGTGGTGACAAAGATGATGGGAAGTTTACTTCAGGACATGTATTCATCTTTAGAGGGGCAGCCATATCTTGGGGAAGTAAGAAGCAAGGGTATGTAGCAAAATACACACAGGAAGCTGAATATGTTGCCTGTAGTGCAGCTGCATCACATGCAGTTTGGATCAGAAGATTCATAAATGATTTGAATCTAAACTTAATAAATGGTCCAATAGAAATGTATTGTGATAACCAAGCGGCAATAAGTCTTGTATATAGTGGTGCAAATACAACAAAAGGACAGCATATAAACATACATTATCACTATACTCGTGATATTGTAGGAAATGGGGAAATAAAATTGAGTTATATCCCTACAGAAGATATGATAGCTGATCCTTTGATAAAAGGAATACCAGCGGAAAAGTACATTAAGTTTGTAAACTTAATGGGATTAAGGAACATTTATATGGATAATGGAAACATGGAACATTCTCACGAGTAATATTGAAATTGTGCTACCTACGAGTAGTGGGAGCGGAATTAAAAAGAATATAGTTGGTCTTTGTGACCAAGTGGAAGATGTTGGAATTGGTCAAAAAGATCAAGATTCAAAATTCAAATTCCGGTGGTTACCGGAAATTAAGGAGGAGGTTGGGGGGCGGAGATGGTGGAGGTAGTTAATCCTCCAAATGCTATAAATAGAGGTGAATAACACAAAGTATTGATCACCTGGAATAATCCACCATCGGAGCCCCCAAAACGTGCAAACCAACAGAAAGTGTCTCTATCGGAACTCATGCTAGCCCACTGAATAATTACTGTTCGTAAAACACCAGACAGATCAAGACCCATAACTTGATCGGCACTCTCCCGGTGGAAATCGCCAACCTCACGTCACTGAGGGATCTGTGAGTCAATTAGTCATGCATATATCTTCTTCATGCTTTTTGATCATATGTTGGATTTTGCATGTCCACAAATAATTACGTATGGATTAATTGTGTGTCTTGATTAATTAATTTGTTGGTTGTTGTGAAACATGCATATATACTACAGGGATCTCTCTCGCAACCGCATCAGTGGACCCATCCCTCCAGAGTGGAGCTCCCTTCCGCTTCGCAATCTGTATGTAATATATATATATATAAGCGCACTCTTTTGTTGTGACTTAAATCATTTGTTACGAGCAAGCTTGAAGAAAGCACTAATTAATTTGTAATTATACATGCATGGTGAGAAGGAACTTGGAAAAGAACTTGCTGAATGGATCCATTCCGACTGAGCTTGGGCGTTTAACAAACTTGACCAGGCTGTGAGTACTCGATCGCTTGCTTCCAAACATCAAGATATGTAGTTATTATTATAATAAGGAATGATTAACTACCTAGCTTTCTCTACCGATAACAACATTTTAATATTTCAATTCAAAATCAAGTGATAATGTATAAGATCTAGTTTTATCCTTATTTTTAACTCATTTCCATGTCTGCAAGTATCTATGAGTGAATAATATGAATGAATTAATTTTGATATTATGTTGAAATTACAATTCAAAATCAGTTGACAATATAACGATTCTTCATCCTAAAAATATATATATATATATAAGCAGAGTCTTTTATTGTGACTTAAATCATTTGTTACGAGCAAGGTTGAAGAAAGCACTAATTAATTTGAGATTATACATGCATGGTGAGAAGGGACTTGGAAAACAACTTGCTGAATGGATGCATTCCGGCTGAGCTTGGGAATTTAACATACTTGAATTTTCTGTGAGTACTCGATCGCTTGCTTCCATACATCAAGATATGCAGTTATTATTATGATAAGGAATGATTAACTACCTAGCTTCTTCTATCCATAACAACATTTGAAAATTTCAATTCAAAATCAAGTGATAATGTATAAGATCTAGTTTTATCCTTATTTTTAACTTATTTCCATATCTGCAAGTATCTATGAATGAATAATATGAATGAATTAATTTTGATATTATGTTGAAATTACAATTCAAAATCAATTGATAATAGGAATAAAGATTCTTCATCATAATATATATATATATATATAAGCACGGTCTTTCATTGTGACTTAAATCATTTGTTACGAGCAAGCTAGAAGAAACCACTAATTAATTTGTAATTATACGTGCATGGTGTGAAGGGACTTCGATAACAACTTGCTGAATGGATCCATTCCGGCTGAACTTGGGCGCTTAACAAATTTAATCAGTCTGTGAGTACTCGATCGCTTGCTTCCATACATCAAGATATATAGTTATTATTATAATAAGAAATGATTAACTACCTAGCTTTTTCTATCCATAACAACATTTTAAAATTTCAATTCAAAATCAAGTGATACTGTATAAGATCTAGTTTTACCCATACTTTTAACTTATTTACATATCTGCAAGTATCTAATGAGTGAATAATATGAATGACTTAATGCTTGAAGAAAGTACTAATTAATTTGTAATTATACATGCATGGTGTGAAGGGTCTTGAAAGACAACTTGCTGAATGGATGCATTCCGACTGAGCTTGGGCGATTAACAAACTTGAAGTGTCTATGAGTACTCGATCGCTTGCTTCCATACATCAAGATATATAGTTATCATTATAATAATGAATGATTAACTGTCTAGCACTTTCTATCAATAACAACGATTTAAAACTTCAATTCAAAATCAAGTGATAATGTGTAAGATCTAGTTTTATCCTTACTTTTAACTTATTTATATATCTGCAAGTATCTATGAATGAATTAATTTTGATATTATGTTGAAATTACAATTCAAAATCAAAGGATAATAGGTATAAAGATTCTTCATCATAGCATACATACATACATACATACATACATACATACATACATACATACATACATACATACTTCTTTTATTGTGTCTTAAATCATTTGTTACGAGCAAGGTTGAAGAAAGCACTAATTAATTTGTAATTAAACATGCATGGTGGGAAGGGTCTTGGAAAGCAACTTGCTCAATGGATCCATTCCGGCTGAGCTTGGGCGTTTACAATAACTTTAAGGAATAATAAGCTTATTATATTTTTCTTTTGTTTATTTAAGGAATGATTAACTACCTGGTTTTTCCCATCGATAATAAGTTTTTAATATTTCAATTCAAAATCAAGTCATAATGTATAAGATCTACTTTTATCCATATTTTTAACTTATTTACAATCTGCAAGTTTCTATGAGTGAATAATATGAATGAATTAATTATGATATTACATTAAAATTACAATTCAAAGTCAATTGATAATAAGTAAAAAGATTCATGATAAAAATATATATATATGTTAGGTTTAATTCTATCTCTACTTTAATTTATCACATTTTCTAACATAATTGTGTATTTGTTGTACGTTCAGGATTATTTCTGGTAACGACCTCACAGGCAAAATTCCTGATTCGTTGGCCAACCTCAAGAACTTAGAAGTCTTGTACGTTTACATACATACAGACAGATGCTTTGTAACTTTATCAACATAATAGACTAGTACATTTATAATAATAATAATAATAATAATAATAATAATATTATTATTATTAGTCCATGTCTTCCATGCTTAATTATCTTAAGTTTTGCAATCATAACATAGAATATATATATTTCTCATGTAATCCTTTTGTTTACCACAGCTCGATCGATGGAAATGGGATATCAGGGAAGATTCCCAACTTCATAGGAAACTGGACTAAACTTTCCAAACTGTGAGTGCATGCACACACACGCACAAACATATATATAGATGTCCTCGATCTGATTAGATATTTTTTTTATTATAATAACATTTTTGTTTGAATTTATATCTAAAATATCAATTATAAACATCATCCATGATCGATCATCTCACAGTGGCATGCAAGGAACATCATTGGAAGGGCCGTTTCCTCTAGTGTTTTCAATGTTGCCACGCCTAAAAGTATTGTAGGGTGACTGCATCCTTCACTGGTTCCATGTGTATATATATATATGTGTGTGTGTGTGTGGTGGTGACAATTTCTAGCAATTTTCCAACTTTATATTCTTGCGATTGCAGGCGAGTCTCTGACTTGAAAGGAGTTCAGAGCTTCCCTCCCAACATAACATCGAGAATAAGGGTCATGTTAGTATATTTACTTCAGTTCTACTTTGATCTTTTTTTTCCTTATGATGTAGCTAGAAACTTAATTACGATGCTATTCTGCTAATTAATGATGCCTATCCATCTTCTTGTTCAATGTTCCAGAATCCTAAGAAATTGCTCCATATCTGGCAAACTTCCTACATATGTTGGTGGAATGAATCGTCTACGTACTTTGTAAGTAACTTCGTTGATAAATTTATCTTTAATCGTTGATAAGTTTAAGGACATTAATAATTAATCTAATTAATGGTATCCCTTCTGATTGTCTTCTTCCATTCTCGGGTGAGTCAATATTGACACAAGACCAAAAGCCCACAATGTAATTAATCTTTCATTCTCTTGAGGAAGTTAACAAAGAAGGAATGTCTACATTTCAAATGATTGTAGATATATAAAGAGAAGATTGACTTACATACAAAACGATTATTTTAATTATTATCAATTAAGTTTGTGTTAGATGTTAATCAATTGAATTTGCAAAGCTCAATTGACTAAAGGCAACAGTACTTGTATCACACGTTAGAAAATAATAATCACTGCAATATTAAAAAGAAAATTTACTTTTGTAACAAAGTACGTGAAAAATCTTCTTTTAATATTATAAAGCAAAGATACCTTGATATAAGTTTAATAATAACTAAAAGAAACCCAAAAGAAAACAAGAATTTACAACATCCTTATGATTTCTCAACTCAAGAAATCACTCACAATATAAAAAAATGCGTGACAATCATTTTGAATTTTCAAAAAATGATAATTATAATATTAAAAAGAAATTTTACAAATTAAAAGAAAGAGTTGTGAAAATTCTTTCTCTAATATTACAAGACTCTAATACCAAAACTTATACCTTCTATTTATTATATATATACATATAATGTTTGTCTTGCAAATATAGAATTACCATGAATATAGAGGAGAATAATATTCTTAATGGGAAACTTCTAGTTATAAATGACATATAAGATATAATCCCAGTTGACTTAGAGTAACGATACCTACATTTCTTACTAAAGTTCAAATACGGTGAACATAAAAATCATTGTTATTAAGAGAAAATAGATATGTAAGATATATTAGTAAGTGAAATAAGCTCTTACTCAAAGATAAATTGATCTCCTGTTTCAAAACGAGAAAATGTTTCTTAATTTCTTGCAGGGACCTGAGCTTCAATAACTTTACAGGCGAAATACCAAGCGCATATCGACAGCTGAGGAATCTGAGAAGAATGTAAGACCAACCATCAAATTTTCCAACGCTCTTTGATTAAACATAAGCACGTGGTAAAATTTCGGCCTTTCTTTTTTACCTCGATTGCTCAACTGATCCGTGTAGGTATCTTACTAACAACAGACTGACAGGACCAATTCCTGTCTGGATGACGAGAAGCCAGCACAACATGTATGTATAAATTATAATTTAATCATCTTTAAAAATTTGAACATAATATCAAAGTTACTTTAGATACACATCCACTCCTGAACACGGTTATAAATAAGTTAAAATAAAGGAGAATGTTATAAAAGTATTACAATGATAAAATTAAATTAATTCTAATATAATAAATTCTTTTATTCATCGATATTACGGTGATCTTTGATGTAGAGATCTGTCCTTCGACTACTTCCAAAATCCAACGCTAACGGAATGTATGCCACAAGGAAGTAGAGTGTAAGCACCAACTGCGGTTGATTTTCATGGTTTCTTTTTTTCTTACAATAAAATTATTGTTCAAACATACCTATGCGTGCGAGGGTGTTTACATCCTTTTCTCTTTTCTTTTTCAGGAATATGTTTGCCAGTTGCTCATCCTCCAAGGATGCCTCGTGAGCTTCTTCTTATCATAAAGAAGAGAATCTATCATTTATCAATATAAAATCTAATTATTTGATTATTATTAAAATTATGATATGGCCAAAATTTTTGTTGAATCTCATGCTAATCTTAGTAATATGTTCACTATTAATTCTTCATCAAGTTGAATCTTACTTCTTGAAATTTAATAAGTATATTGAATTTATGACCTTTGAATATGAAAGACCTTTAAATCAATGAGCAATAGTATTTATTTAATTTCAGTGAAAATATGTTTTATTTGCAAAAATAAGAGTGTTTGAACACATGTCATGTTGGGTGTAGGAACAAGATGAAATTATCAAATTTTTATTTTTGGAATAAAATTAAGTTGAATAGTCCAAAATATCCAAAGCATAATAGAAAAGAAAAAAAAAACCGAATTAATAAAGGGAAATCTGATTTTAAATATAAAAATAAAAATATTCTCGGTTGCAGGAAAAATTATCCCTGCCCAAGTAAAGCCAAAAGTGAGTGGCATCTCATGTTCGTTAATTAATCTTCAACAGTTTGATGAAGGCACCAAATGTTATTCCAAGTGGTGACAATTCTTCCCTGGGCATTGCAGACTACGATCTGTACATAAATTGTGGTGGTCCGACGATAAAATTCGACGACCATCAATACGATGGGGATGAAGCTGCGAGAGGTGCATCGGTGTTCTACACTTCGCCCAACAAGAAATGGGCTTTTACTAGCACGGGTCATTTCCTTTGACAACGAGAGGTCAAATTATATAGCCGAGAACAACACGGTGTTAAACATGAGCCATCCAGAGATATATATGACGGCTCGACTTAGCCCATCGTCCCTCAGGTACTATGGATTATGCTTGATTAATGGAAATTATACGGTAGATCTCCACTTTGCAGAGATAATGTTTATAGTCAATAAGACATTCTATGGTGTTGGGAGACGCTTTTTCGATGTATCGATACAGGTAAGATGGCGTACCGATTTCTCTTGTGCGTATCCATTTTGGGTTCCCATCCAACAACGATTGGATCATCGTTTCTTTTGGTTATATACATTGGTAAATTGATATTTCACAGGGCAAGTTAGTCCTGGAAGACTTCAATATTGCAACAGCAGCAAATGGGATTGGTCGAAGTATCGTCAAGAACTTTACTGCTGTGGTGGAAGGTAACACCCTTGAGATCGAATTTCGATGGTCTGGAAAGGGAACAACCTCTGTCCCTGTAAAAGATGTATATGGACCACTTATATCGGCCATCTCAGTCACACCAGGTTAGCTCTAAATTGATGATGAATGGTAATTGTTCAATCCTCCTTGCTTCCTTCCTTGGGTTGATTTCTAGGTTACTTGACAAGTTCATGCTTGTAGACTTCACACCTCCCAAAGAGGATGGTGGGTTGAGCATTGGTGCCATTATTGGCATAGCGGTTGCTGCTTGTGTGGTGGTTATAGTGGTCGCACTCACAATTTGTTGTCTTCTGAAGAAACGTAGACGAAATGGCAATGGTAAGCATGTGAAAGAACTACCCCTCTTTTATTGCCAGCTTCATTATCCCATGGACTATATCGTTCTGTCATCGCCGATCGACGCGCTTCTTTTCTTGGAACAGGACTCAATGTTGCGGACGTGCAGACACGCCGTTTCACCTTTGAGACAGATTAAATCTGCTACGAGAAATTTCACAATTAAGATTGGCGAAGGTGGATTCGGCCCAGTTTTCAAGGTAAAAGGAAACAAGTATGTGGCTTTTTTTGATTGCAAGATTCTATTCTACCGTTTCAATTGATCATGTGGAGCACTACATGCATTCCTAGGGTGTATTGCCAAATGGAACTCCATTTGCTGTCAAACAACTATCGCCCAAGTCCTGCCAAGGGACCCAAGAATTCATCAATGAAATAGGCTTGATATCTGCTCTGCAACATCCAAATCTTGTAAAGCTCTTGGGTTGCTGCATCGACGGAAATCAATTGCTTCTAGTATACGAATACATGGAAAAGAACAGTCTTGCACGTGTTCTGTTTGGTGATTTCGAAAACCTCTAACCAAGCCTTCGCCCTGCATGTTGATTACATTTGAATATATACATATGTATATGCTGGTTGATTCCTTCCTGCTTCCTGGAAACTTCAGGTGAGAATGATAATAAGAGCTTGGAATTGGACTGGAGAACAAGACGCAGCATATGCTTGGGGGTGGCAAGGGTCTTAGCGTATCTCCACGGCTCTAGGCTTAAAATTGTTCACAGGGACATCAAAGCTACGAATGTGCTACTTGACAAGGATCTTAACCCAAAGATATCTGATTTTGGTTTTGCGAAACTTTACAATCAGGAGCACAGCCACATAAGCACCCGGATAGCTGGGACCGCGTGAGTAGCTAGCTAGAGATCATCAGAATAAAGAAAATCACGTCTAATTAATCTTCTTAATTAACTTAATCAGTCACTAAAACTGGACTAGTTAATTACTTTCAGTGGATATATGTCTCCGGAATATGCAACAAGAGGTCAGCTGACGGTGAAAGCAGACGTTTATAGCTTTGGGATCGTCATGTTGGAGGTTGTGAGTGGCAAGCACCATGTTGTTCGCGCTCCTAACACGGACAGCGTCTATCTCCTGGATCTGGTGACAACATTGATCGGTTTCCTTATTTGTTTTGTTCCAGTGTTCACCCATCTAAACGTGGTGCGTGGGTGCAGGCCACTGAACTAGAAGAAAGTGGAAGG
This sequence comes from Cymodocea nodosa, assembly GCA_036874045.1. Lineage (NCBI taxonomy): Eukaryota > Viridiplantae > Streptophyta > Magnoliopsida > Alismatales > Cymodoceaceae > Cymodocea > Cymodocea nodosa. The sequence continues at coordinate 22,789,429 of CM072336.1, forward strand.
ACATTCGAACTGGTTGACGAGAACCTGGAAGGAGATTATTCGAAGGAGGAGGCGGTGCAGATGATCAAACTGGCCCTGTTGTGTGCTAGCACCAGTCCCTCCAACAGACCCACCATGGCCAAGGTGGTGAGTGTTATGGGGAGCAAAATTCTTGTCGACGTCCCGTCGGCGAGACCAACGATGACCAAGATTGAGGAGGAGGAGCTTAGAGGCTTCCTGGAGTGCTTGGACGACGACCTTGCCGTCGATGATGCCTCTGTAGAGCTTTCAGATCATTGCCTTCTTCTGTCTCCGGTTCGCAACCGTCAGTGAGCCGGCCCGGTAAACACCGTTAGGATTTTCCGTGTTAGCTGTTTGAAACCATGAACTCATTTCCCTTCTTGCGTCATTCAAGATTTCTGATTTCTTTTCATTGCTTTCGTTGTCTGCAATTAGTACATTGGTTTTGCTTCGTTATTTTACAGCAACGATAAAATTGTGAAAATAAAAGTCCACGGTACTTCACTAAATCTTTTTATGAACGACAGATAAAATTATCATGATAAATCTTTTCTAACATTTGTTAAGTTTGTTCAAACTATACGAAGTACCTTGTAATGTTTGCACAAACCTTACAAATAGATGTAATGGTGCACGTAATCGGGGCAATCCCTGTTTCTGTCGAACTAGTAGACCAAAAAGGTTACCTTTAGTGGTTGGTGTCCACGGTGGGATCCCATTTGTGCTACCCTTGCCCAAGGTTTTTCTTCCTTCAATGGTCACATGGAACCCTCCCCACGCATTATGGAATTTAACTATAAAGTTCTCGATGGTTTCTACAATCTCCTTCGAGACCAACCAATTTCCTTGTTGCATCAAGAAGAGAAGTTTGCACAACTCATTCATTCAGATCCTGATCTACTTGCTCGAATCATCTAATTTTGATACCAAAATCATCGAAGGACCACCCCCACTAGCTGGTGGAATGTGCAGTCAAAAAAGTTGTTGATTAATAACCTAATAGTGTGCACTTGAAGTCAAAAAAGTTGATTTCATTTAAATGGTCCTGATATTCTTAATGTCAGCTTTTAATAGATAGAGTGAAGTCACACATTCGATTAAAACTCAACAAACTACGTATTGAATTTTAATACTAAAATTTGATACCATAAATGAAATGGAAAACTCGTTGACATGGTAAGTATACCATCAAGTTCTTATCATAATAAAGAGGTCCATTTTGAAATAAAAAGATTTTATACCTATAAACCATTAGAAAATTTATGTTTGCTTACATATTATTAAAAATTTCTTGTCCGAATTCATAAGATTCGAATAATTCACTGACCTTAGCAATAAATATATATAAATATTCACCAAACATTTTCGACGAGATTGGCCGCAGGCTCTGCCGTCAACACCAGCGGCGCCATCCTCGACCACCCCTAATCCCCAGGTTGAATTGTCTCCACCATCACGGAGGATCCACGGAGCCAGTCTCCGCCCCTCCGATTTCCGGAGTGCTCAACAGCCGCTACCGCTGGGGGCGAGGTTTGGGGGATTGCGTAGTGATGGAGCGGAGGAGAGGAAGGGCGGCCGTGGTGGTCCTCGGGGACGTTGGGCGGAGCCCAAGGATGCAGTACCATGCTCTTTCCTTGGCTCAGCAGGTATGATATTTTGAATATAAGATACGAAAAATTTCGCGAAGAAAGGGAGGATCTCTGAGTTACTTGTGGACCTCTTGTTATTCGAATTTAGATACATCTGTAAAAGAAAAAAAAGTTCGTTTTGTTTTTTGAGAAAGGTAGACGTAGTAGGGCATTGACTGTGTTTCGATTAATTACAACGAAAGAGAAGGATGGCTTCATGTTCATGTCTACCCTTTATTGCAAGTACGATTTGGCAGTCATTTTCTTCTTGTTTGGTAAAAGGCATATTCTTTGAACCTCAGTGGCTTCCACTCCCCTCGTCCTCATCTTGTGATTAACAGAAGTTTGCCCAGGGTTCAATCATACTTTCTTGTAGTTAATGCGTGGTATAAATGTATCCCATTAGTGACCGAAGACGATGAGAATGTGATGACAGTGCTTCCGCAAATTTGCTCTCATCCACTTTCTTCTTGCTTTTTTTGTGATTGGAACTCATTAATGGTACTTTTCTATGCAGGCTTACTTGGAAGTTGATATTGTTGCTAATGGAGGTATATTGTATGACATATTGGATTGACATAGGCTATGAATTTTCATTTTATGTACGAAGAGTTTGTTTTTATACGGCCAGGTAATGATCCACACATGGCCATTCTAAAGAACCCATCAATCCATCTGCACCAAATGGTAATGATCTCTTTGGTGTTCCTTACTTTTCTTGTACGTTGAATGCTTCTAACTATCTTGTGTATGTAACATAGAAATCAGTACACCTGCATGGATTGTCAAAGATATCAAAAGCGCTTGCTCTTCTACTGAAGGCACTGCTCCAGTTTGTGATACTGATTTGGTATCTCTGTCACAAGATACCACGCCCAGATATTTATATAATTCAGGTGATGGAATCTGTTTTTGAAAGATACTGTGTTTGCTGTCCTTTACAATAATTACAAAGAAAAACTTGCAGGAGTTACGTTGAAAGAATACCTGCATAATTGTTTTTAGTTTCATATCTGATGAATAATCACTGCTCTCAAAATTCTTTCACAATCAGTTCAATTTTGTATATCTCATGAAAATAATAAATTGATAGAATCTTGACTTTAGTGCATCAATCAATTTTCAGGATCCAGTATAATGATAGATATTCTTCCATGTTATACTTGCTACTCTTGGTTTTCTGGGATATGCAATCTGTAACTTGTATATTTGATTTTTATTAATTTTCTTTTTATTCAATAAAAATCCTTAATTTTTGGTTGTGTGTGTCATGGATATTTTAAGTAAATAATTTTTCTCAAGTTTACTATTTCAATGGATTCTTCAGAATCCACCTTCTGTTCCAACATTGGCTGCAGCAAAACTGGCTAGCTGGCTAAGATGTTCTAGCTTTATTGTTGACTGGCACAACTTTGGCTATACTTTGCTAGCAATATCTCATGGAAGACACCATTTGATAGTGAAAATCTACCGCTGGTATTTCCTAATTATCTCAAAAAGGCTAGATTCTATTTATTCCATGTCTGGGATCATAAATTACCCAATGTTGAGCAATAAATCTAAGTGATACATTACTAGGTTTGAGAGGTTTTTCAGTGGAATGTCAGATGGTTCTCTATGTGTGACAAAGGCAATGCAGCATGAACTTGCTCAAAATTGGGGCATTAAGTGAGTATTTCAAACTGCCATGATTGTGTAATGTCCATTGTTTTTTGGAGAAAAGATGTCCATTTTTATGGCAGAATATTGATGATAATTAGTTAACACATTCCAGAGCAACCGTTCTTTATGATCAGCCTCCTGAATTTTTTCGTCCCATATCTCTTCATGAGAGACATGATGTAAGCTACTTTTTGTCATTTTTGTCTCCATGTTTATTCATAAATAATGATTTTGGATTTTTCATAGCTGTTTTGTAGATTACAGAAAGATATAAGCTGTACATGGGGTGTTCATGATTGTATCAGTACTGGTACGTTGGCATGATCTTCTCCCAAACACACACAAATACTCAGTCCACTTGAATTATTTCTTACAAATTTGCATTCTCGTAGGTTCAAAAGTACTGGATAGCATACATGTTGGTAACGTGACAGAATCATTAAATCAAACAATTTTCACCACTCGCCAAGATGATGCCATTTTATTAAGGTCACAAAGACCTGCGCTTGTTGTTAGCAGTACTAGCTGGTCAGTTTATTAATTTAATTTCTCTTTATTATACCAACTTTAACTTGTTTTTTCATATAGCTAAGATTCAAAAAGGCATGTAGTTGTTGGTAACACTAGCTATTGAGTTAGTTTATTTAGATTTTCTATGTTATGCCACATTATTTTTTGTCTTTTCATTGTATCATGATTGTTGAATGATTTTGGTTGTCATTTTCGATGCATTTACATAAAACTAAATCAACTACTTGTTGTCTTTGCAGTGATTTTGTCATGAAAATTGTTGACCATTTATACTTTCTATAGAGGCTATTCTACTAGGATTTGTTCACACAAGATGCACCCTCTAATTTCTACTATTTGACATCAGTAAACATCATGAACTTACATTTTAGTATAGTATTTTTGGCTTCCTGCTTCAATTACTTACAGTTATGTTAATGATTTATTTTACCACATTGGGCACAATTTAAATTTAAAACTGCTGTGTTTGTAGGACACCCGATGAAAATTTTGGCATGCTTCTTGAAGCAGCAGTTATGTATGATAGACGTGTTGCGGCAGCCTTAAATGAGGATGACTCAATTGATGAAGAAAAGCTTTGGATTGATATTCAAAATGGGCAAGAACACTTGTATCCAAGATTATTGTTTGTAATAACTGGTAATTTTGGTGAAGTTGCATTTTTTTGAAGAAAAAGTACTTTATCACATCAACTGTTGCATTTGGTCAATGTAAACTGTAATATATTGTAGGTAAAGGGCCAGAAAGAGAAGAATATGAAGCACGTTTACGGAGATTAAAACTGAGACGTGTTGCTTTTCGTACAATGTGGCTAGCCGCTGAAGATTATCCATTACTTCTTGGTAGGCTTGATTTCTGTCATAAAGAAAGTCATGTTTAACTAAGTCCTTGACTGGGAAACCATTTGTCATTTATCTGTAGGGTCTGCTGATTTAGGTGTTTGCCTTCACACATCCTCATCTGGTTTGGATCTTCCTATGAAGGTGAGCAAAAAAAATTTTTCCCCTTTCTGTGGCTTTAGCAACACCAATTACTTTCCTGCAGAAGTTTCAGACTTTTGTTTAGCAAATTTGAGAAGTATATCCGATTTCAGGTTGTGGACATGTTTGGATGTGGCTTGCCAGTCTGTGCTGTTTCATTTTCGTGGTATATAAGCTGATGAATAGTTGCATCCTTAAGATTAATTTTCCACAAAATTAGTCATTCATTTCTTTTCTTTTTCCAAATATTTGTAACCATGATCTTTTTACATCTGAAAGCATCCAAGAACTGGTAAAGGTTGAAAAGAATGGTCTTCTGTTTTCATCATCCTCCGAGCTTGCAGATCAACTACTTGTATGCTCTAATTTCCAATATTCTTAACATATAAATCTTTTTATTTTCTGTTATAAGCTTGCTATTTACCGAGGATAAAACATGCAAGTATTTCTTCCTATATCAGATGCTTTTCAAAGGCTTTCCAGATCGTTGTGATATGTTAACTGCATTGAGAGAAGGTGCTGTAGCAACAGGATCATCAGCAAGATGGTCGACGGAATGGGAGCAACATGCTTTACCACTCATTGAAGAGGCATGCCTCCATCTTGTTCAGCTATTAAAGTCTTTCCTTTCCTGTGAATCCTACATTATGTACGATGGGATTAAGGTGTGAATTGATTTTGCAGGTTATTTCGAAGAACACCAGGCATCAAAGACATTCTATGCCATGAAAATTCTCCTGACATAAGCTTATACATTCAATAGAAAAGAAGGTGCATTTGGTCGATTTCTACCATGCAAGTTGGTTCAAATATATGATTGCTCAACCAATGGCTTTGGACAAAGGTTAATCCTGATCCATAGGGAGAAAATGAAAGCAAGATAGAAAGAGAGAGGGTGATCTTGTATTGAGAAGATGTGAAACTCTACACTCCAATTCATCAAGATTTCAATGTTTAGTGCTCCTTCATACTCTTCCACTTCCGTACTAATTTTTCGTTTCACTGATAATTAGTGAATGGACTTTAACTTAAGAAATTACTTTGATTTCTGTTAATAATTGCATTAGCGTAGCATTACATATTTTGTACAGTAGGGAAACCGACCACTGGGAGGAGTTCTACTAGGTTTTATTTTTAATTTCTTTTATTTTGAGTAGAAGCCATATACAAAACATTTCTATTTTAGCCTATTTCCAGGAAAAGCGAAGCAACATCTGTCATGGGATCGCCAACCAAGGCGTACGTGTATTGAGTTGGAGAAGGAAAGACCCACATCTATATATCTCCTGTGGTTTTTCAAGGCCAATTACATGGTGATTATATGATTGTTATAGATGTGGAGTGTTGCAAGAGGATTAACTTCAATTCCATATTGTCTTCACCTAATTCACATTCAACTTGTTCACACATATTCACGGTTATTTATGGGATGCTTATTTGCTTAATGGTTGTTCTCAAATATTTTCTTGGATTTTGATCATATGTTGTTTGACATTTTTTTCTTCCCTAATGAGAATATAAAACTAATGAAAATAATAATGATCAATTTAGAACTATTGAATCAAATAGCAATATTCACACTTCCGTGATATTCTAGTTGGATGAGGTTAGTATCGTTAGAGGGAGACAAGCCTATCGATTTGGATTTATAATCAACTGTCTGTTTGCCCACCTGGCTTTGTGGATTCCTCATCTGCTAGCTATATATTGATCTATTTCTGAAGTTCTTTGTGTTTTTGTTATGAATATTATTGTTCCATTTTATGTTGTTAATACTGTCATTGTTCTAGCTCTTTCCCTTTCCTGCGAGCAGTTTTCATTGATTTTGGTTTAAATATTTTATACCGAGGGTATTGTTTAGTGACATTTGATGTTGATATATTTTACATGAGTAGGTGAAGTCAAGTTCTCATGAATTAGACCCAATCATCCCTTCATTACTTATTTTTATTGCCACACTCCGACATTCTTCGTCATTTTGTTTGGTGATGTGGTAAATTAATAAAAGGAAAGTTCAAATTTCAATTATGGCATCACAATTGGAATGTCAGATAATTCCAATGAAAAATACATTCTTCATCAGTTGGTTATGGCAATCGGAGAATATAAAAGGCCGCCTACATTCTTCGCATTAGCCAATTTGGCATGGCGAGAAATATAACAAGGAACATGAACCTTGTACATGGTAGAGAATTTGTTGACAATGATGCTAAGAAATATGCCTTGTTCATAAAAATTAATTCAATCTCGATAATAAATACAGCAATTTACGTAAAAAATAATCAAAACTATTAGGTACGTCCATTCGTTCGTTGGATCCACAAAAGCTTGTAAGTTGGAGGCTTATATTTATAGGTTCATTCTTTACTATTGCCATTCATAGTAAAAATAGTTAAAAGTGCCTAAATCGACCTTATTTCATTATAATTTCTGAACAAAGATGACGAAGAAGAAGTTGTCGTGATTCACTGAGAGAAGAGGGGCGTTAGGTTCAACGATTCATGGAATGAGGAACGACATAATTTACCAATGGAAAGGGCAATGCAACTCACCTAACAAGAGAGGCAATGTACTTCACCAAATAAAGGGAGGAGGGAAGAGGCAATGCCATTCACCAAGAATAAAGATGGGGGAGGGAGAGATGAGTGCCCAAGAGGGTGTTGGTGACCAAATCGAATACCTAATGGTGGAGTACAAACAAAGTTCAAGATTTAATCTTAACTCTTCATCAAAAGTCTTGGAAAATCAATAACAAGAAATATGGATATCTTGAAAGTCTATAGAAACTTAAGTTATAGATCTTTGACATCATGTTATAGAGACAGAATACAAAATGTAAATAGCAAATGGATGCATGAAGAACTAGTAAGCGAATGACAATAGAAAGCTCCCTGATTTTTAGCGCTAAAGAGTCCATGCACACCATTGTCCCTACCTCGAGGCTATGGCACACACGAAGAATACCTAAGGTATTTTTTGAGTTAGGGTTGATGATATTTAGACCCAGAACAAATAAAATCTCAACCATAAATCTGAAGTGGATTATGTGAGAAGTCATGGAACCATAGTCTCTTGGTGATAGTAAGATAAATTAACTTTCTCACAAGTTTTATATATTTAATGGATTCCTTTAAAATATTAAAAGGGTTGTACTCAATTTGTAAGTGATCTTAAATGGGGGCTTTGCATGGTTTAGCTCCTAGATAATGATAATCCCTAAGCAATTCAAGGGTGTATTCTTACCAACAAACATTTATGCCAATTCAGGAATGAGTAAATTCTAGTTCAAGGAAGTATTTCAACTTACCTAAATCTTTGGTTTTGTACTTGCTTTACAATTGTTCTTTAACTTTGGAAATATACTCTAAGTTGTTTACAATAATTAAAATATCATCTACAAAAAAAAGTATGATAATTTATACCTAACCTTTTTTATATGTGAATAGTGAATAATCCACTATGGATTCTTCAAAAGTTGCATTGACAAGAGTATCAGATGACTTTTCAAACCAATTTCTAGATGATTGTTTAAGACCATATATAGATTTTTTTTAAAATAATAGGCTTCATAGGCTAACTCTCCCTCTATGGAAGTTAAGAAAGATGTTCGTGTAAACTCCTTCTTCTAAATCATCATAGAAGAAAGTATTCGTAACATCCATTTGTTCAAAGTGTTACTGTTTTATGGTGGCAATGGCTAAAATAATCTTAAGGGTGGTCATTTTAGTGATAGGAGTAAGGGTTTCTTGGAAGCCTATCTTTTCTTTTTGGATATAACTTTTAGCAATAAGACAAACCTTATATCGTTCAATACTATTACCTTCTTTATATTTAATTTTATACCCCTAATGGGTTTTCTTCTTGGTGGGAGATCAACTAAGTCCCAAGTATTATTGTCTTCTAGACTTCTCTCCAACTGGGGCTCTGTGCAACTTCATTATAATCAGTAGGTTCATTGACTTTATCTATATTCGTGAGATAGGCTTGATAGGTAGAGGATATGTTATTAAAAGAAAAATAGTCTTATAAGAGTGACTTGTTGGGATTTGTGTTTGATAACGATGGGATAATAGAATCCAATAGGTTATTGGGAGGAGGAGTTCTAGGTCTATGTAAGTATCTAGGTTCATTTTCTTCCCCTTCAATGGTTTGAACGTCTAGATTGATAAAGGGAGAATCCTAGCATTCAGTAGGAAGTTCGACAAGGTCTGTCGCCTCAATGTTAATGTTCTCTTCTTCTTCTCTTAGGTTTCAAATTGTGATATTTCACTGCTATTAACAAGTGGTAGAGGGACAAACTCATCAACATCGTAATTATATTTTTCTTCATTTAATTTTCCTTAAAAGGAAGAGTATTTTTATCAAAGATAATATCATGACTGATAAAAACTTTTCTTTTATTTAAATCATAAACTTTTTAACATTTGTATCCAACAGGATATCCCGTGAAAACACATTTGTGAGATCTTTTATTAAATTTATCATCAATACATATATTGGTAGTATAACAAAGACGTACAAATATTTTGAAATAAATTAAGTTCATCTCTTTTCCAAACAAGACGGCAAAAGAAATCTTTAGTATTTCTATAAGGAAGCCTATTAACAATGAAATTTGCAAATTCCACACATTCGCCTCAAAATTTGATTGAGATGTGGACTAGGTTTTCTAAGGCTAGAGCCGTATCAAGAATATACTTATGTCTTCTTTCCACAACTTTATTTTGTTATAGAGTATAAAGACAGAATTAACTATGCATGATCCTATTATTTGCAAAGGAATTAGTGCAATCATGATTAATAAATTCCTTACCATTGTCCATTTTGAGTTCTTTAACACCAATGTGTAATTGATTCCTTACATATGTCATGAACTATGTAATTTTCTCGAGTACTTTAGAATTATTCTTCATGAAATATACCCATGTAAATTTGTTGTGATCATCAACAAGAATGAAAAAATAAGAAACACCTATAGTAGAAGAAATTTTATATTTCCCCCAGACATCACAATGAATACACTCAAATGGAATATTAGATATTTTATCACTAGTAAAGAAAGGTAGTCTAGTTTGTTTACTAAGATTATTACAAACATCACACATAGGTCTTGTCAATGGTAAATTCAAAAAAACTAAAGTCCTTTTAAGTTTCCTTAATGGAGCATGTCCTAAACGTTTATGTCAAATGTTGAACTTATTGCTAGGAGTGTGTTTGCTAATACATCTTTCTGAATAGCTGGAGGACGCCAAGAAGACACCTTGGTAATCATATAGAAGAAGGCCAGATCGAAGGGTGCACTATGAGCTTCGATCTATAAAAAAGAAAGAATAGAAGGAACAAATGAAATAAAAATAATAATAGATAACTAATGAAAAAAGGGCTAAAAAATTTTCAACCTTTCGAATTTTAAAATTCAAAATCTTGATTGAAAGATGAACAAAAAAAAAAGGGAATTGAAACATCGACACCATCAAACCCAAGTGTGGTTCAACCGATACTATAATCAGTCTTCCCCCACCTTAAAAATCAGTCTTCTCACCCATTCCAAACAAAAAAATGACAAAAAAGCCTTTTACCGAGTTGCAAATTTAGTCTCACTGATATTATTATTAGTAGTAAGGTTGTACATATGTGTGTATATATGCTAAAAGGAAGGAACAATAAAATAAAACAAAAAAAAAATGCAACACATAATTACAAATTTCTAATCTACCATCGTCATTTCCTTGAGAAGTGATAATTTCATACCTCATTATCTCTTTGAAGTAGCACAACAGCTCGACCTTGAAGTAGTAGTAGTAGTAGTAGTAGTAGCCAGCAACAACAATGACAACGAAGAAAGGCAACAATAGTAGTAGTAGCCAGCAACAACAATGACAACGAAGAAAGGCAACAATAGCTTTTGAATATAGAACGGTTTGAAGAGATGATTGGCTCAACATGTAGATCTCCTCCAAGGTTGCAAGGATGAAATGACTCAGAATCTACTGAGCAAGGATGTTGGAAATTCCACCAACAAGATACAGAAATTACTAGGATGATTCAAGGAAAAAAAGGTGTGTCCCTCTCGACCGTGGAGGTATTTATAAAGGGATTAATTAGCTTGATCGTTTAATGCAAGTCTAATGTCTTGCACAAGGCATTAAGGTGGGATTCTTCGAGTTCTCTAGATTCATGAAGAGGAGTCTCCTCATGTCTCATGCATCTATTCGTACAAAGCGACAACACATGTTCTACATCAGGCGCCTAGTCCCTAGGAAAGCTCGTCCTCGAGCTAAGGGTGGAATTAGACTCATCTAGCGGGTAATAAGGAGACAGGTTAGTGACATTGAAGGTGGGCGAAATAGCAAATGACTTAGGGAGGTCAACGACGTTGGCATTATCATTGATGCATTTAGTATTGGTATAGGGACCGAACTTCTTTTGCATCAACTTATTGTATGTACCTGCAGGGAACCGTTCTTTACGAAGAAAAACCCAAACGAGATCACCTTCGTCAAAAACTTGATGATAGAGGTGCTTGTCGACATTGGACTTGTACACCTTATCTTATTGCTTAAACTTGTTTTTCTTAAGATACAAGCAATCTTCGAATGAGATTCAAAATTTATCAATTTTGTTCATTTAATATACTGCAAATGTACAGTGTTAGTTGTACAAAATGTGCAAAAATAAGTTAAACTATAATGAATAATTAGAGTCAGTTTCTAGGTTGCTTTTAAATGAGTGCAATGTTTAATTAATTAAACATTTCACTTCGTTGAATTATTACTTAACTTAATAGACAATCCTTATTAAGTTATAGATAACTCAACGAACAAATTTGTGGACTTATGTTCATTATAGTTGTTCTCAAAGAATGCAAACAACACACATTACACTCTTTGATTGCTACTTATCTCAAATTTAATAATGAATAGATTAAACATCCAAATGATCTTATATAACAATCAATCAAAATATGATTTCAGAGATTTAAAAATAACTAGTTTCAAAATAAAGTCATACAATTTTATATTAGAATGAAAAGTAAATACACAACATTTGACAATCACAAACGCACAATACAAACACAAACGATACATAAACATAACATAGTATATACGTAAATGTTAATGTTCCTTAAGGTGGATGATAGATGAATGACAATGCTCTCTATTGACAATCAAAAACCTCCAACACTATATGTGATGTGATTACACCTCTTAAAATTTAATTACTTACTGTCAAACACTCTTCTCCCTATTGGATTGCAAACCTAGACCTTTGTAAGGTAATCTCTTCTTCAGCAAATCGACATCAACTTGACACCAAGGCTAAAAGCTTTAATTGTCTTCTAAAAGATGAATTGGTGCTTGGTAAAGAAACATTTCCTTCCTATGACCTAATCACTCTTCCGTAGTAGTTGTTAGTCATTAAGATTTAATCGAAATCAACCTAACTTTAAAAATTATCTCCACAAACCTTCGATGAATAATAGGTGGAGGTAGAAGAAGGATATCTCAAGGAATGTTCAATGCTCTCTACAATGAGCACTCATTTCCCCCTTATACCTTTTCAATTATAGCTTGAGTTCCCCACTATCCTCTCATCTTTGGTGACATCCTTGGTGCAAAGAAACGGTATGGAGAAGGCACCCTTGCTGTAGATTTGTGGAGCACTAATTTCAACTGAGCTTCCTCCTATCCCTTGAAGAACTCCCATTTTTAGTGATGTCCTTGGTGCAAGGAAATGGCGTGAATAAGGCTTGCACATTCGTGGGAAGAGAAAAACACTATTGTAGTTGATCCTTTCTTGTAAGGAATGTGCTACAGTTGAAAGTCATCTAGTGGGCACTAATATTGCATTTCCAAGTTCATGTGAAGTTTCCCTACTTTAGTGACGATTCTTGATGGTGATAGCCCAAGAATAGCACGTGGAGAAGGCTTGGACAACATCTTTAATGAATTTTGATTATTTGTTGGCTAAGCTTCAAGTACCAATATGAGAAAGGAAGGTCATTTATGTTTGCATATGTTCTTGTTGTATTTGCATATTGTGATGTTATATGTTTGTATGTGTGACTTTGCATCTCATGTTTGTGTATGTTTTTACATTAATAGGTTAGTTGTTAATGTTAGTATCTTTATTTTAATGTTGTTACTTTACATTTCATGTTTAATGAAATTTATATTTGAAAATGGATGAGCCTTGTTAATATTGTAAATACCTACACATAGGTTGTTTATGTACATGGCTAACTCAATTAACCTTTTATTTTCATTCCATTTATTCATAGAAATGTATAGAAATGAATTTTGGTTGTGTACATAGTGGTGAATGGATGTGTTTTAGGTGTAGATAGATGGTAAGGAAGTATCATAGTTAAATACAAGATAATAGCAAGAGTTTTTTTGGTGACCCATAACTAGGTCCATGGAGTTATCAAGTAACTCAACGAGCCATGTCTGTGGAGTTAATCTAGGTTCGTGGAGCAGATTAAGTTTGTGAAGTTATTTGAGTGAAATTAAACTCATTTGAAAGTCAAGTTTCCAATGGAGTTTTTCGGAGTTTCTTGATATGATTTTCAATGGTTTTCATGTAAATTCATTTTATAGCATTTGCCAAATTTTTTGGAATGATTCAATTAGAGTTTTCGAATTTTCAAATCAAAGGCATAATTTTCCTATTTTCTATTCTAGACACTAGATTTTGTGTATTAAAGAAGAATATGTTTCTTGAGTTATACTTAATGAAATCGAGTTTTGTAAAAGGCAAGAGTTAGATTATTGACTTATCTTTCTAAAATTTTGGGTTTGTTGGTTATCACGAAGAATTAAAAGAGATATGATATTTCTTCTGATAGTGCGTAATTTAGTAATCACCTAAACTATTTTGTACTCTCTTCATAAGATAATTACTAGCAGCACCTCAAGAGGAGTTTTTCCTTGAAATCACTTTTGCTATTTTGTACCCTAATGACCCTTCCTTTCTTATATTTTCAATGAATTTATTATCTAGTAATATAGAAGGAAAATAGTGTAGAGTTGAGCTTCACATGATCTAGTAATTCTTATATTTTCTTTGATATCTCCTTGTATTAATCAAATGATTTAAGTTTGCTTCACTTCCATTGATGGTTTTCACTTGATAAGAATATGTTAAACTATTAAAATGATTAGAATATATATTTGGATGACATTGAATTTTACTTCACATTTCTTTGAATTTCTCTTGGAAAACTTTAAAGGCTTAGGAGTATTTGATTTTACAAGATTTCGAGTTTTACTTTAAACAAGTTCTTTGTGGATCAACCAGTACTCACATGTCCTCTATGATAAACATCATGCACTTGCAGTTATAAATTTTAAAATTAGATTTTTATAACATGCTTATCATAAATACCTTGAAGCACGTATAATGTACTATCCAATGTTGGTGGTCTAACCCTTAGTCATTTGGCATGTTGAACAACACCACACAAAGCGTTCAATATCCTTCTTCAATTGTGGCTAGAAATATCGTCTCTTAAGGGACGCTACAGTCTTATCCCTACCAAAGTGCCCCACTAGGTCATCGCTATGTAATTCTTGAATAAGGAAATTATAGAGGGAACTACGAGGAATACATAATTGTGTTCCTAAAAACAAATATCCATCTTGAATCACCATGTTGGGGCCTAGGTTGTGCCTAATGCAAGCTACCCACAAAGCCTAAAAGTTAGGGTTAATTGGGTATAAGTCTCAAAGATACCCGATGCTAGTGATTTCATGTTGGAGTGTGATGAGTGGGTGAGACTAATATACAAGTGTCTAAAAATTTGAAGAAGTTCAAAACAAAGGTTAAGGTATATTTTTAAAAAGAAAAGAAAAAAAAGGGAAATCAATATATATATATATAATAAATAAAAGAAACAAAAAGAAGGAGGCTTTGATTAAATCGAAGCCAATCTTCAATCCAATCGAAGACCCTTTCCAAAAAAGTGAAAAGGATTTGATCGAACAAAAGTCAACCTTCAGTTTTTTTTTCCTATTTTTTGATCAAAGGGTTAAATTTTTTTTACAAACTTTAGTCAAATTGAAGTTAACCTTTAGTCTGATCATAAGTTAGGAAAAAAAATTAACAAACTTCAATCAAATTGAAGTTAACCTTCTATTTGATTTAATGCATGAAAATAATTTTAAGTAAACTTTAGTCAAATCAAAGTTAATCTTCGATCTAATTGTAATTAAAAAGATATTTGAAATAATAATAATAATAAAGATATGAGGCAATAAAAAGTAAAAAAAAAGAAAGAAAGATGTCTTAACTAGCTAAACATTTTGGATGGAAAATATGACATCTAAAATAAATCAAAAAATAGGAAAAGAAAAAGGAGGAAATTAATTGAATTAATATTTTAGATATGAAATGTAAATATCTAAAATACTAAAAAAAAGTAAACCACCAAATTCTTTAAATATAACGTATGAGTATCTAAAGAGGAAAAGTCTTAAAATTATAAAAGACTATCTATTTAACATTTTGGAATAGTCTTAAAATTATATTTTGGCATAAACAAAATATGAGATGTTAAAATACATATATAAAAGATATTTATTACTCCTAGAAAAGAGTATAAACTATCTATGAAATTTATATTTTCACCCAAAAAAAATGAAATGATGTCAAAATATATAAGAAATATTATGTACTCCTAGATATAAGTATAAACTATATGTAAAAATTTATATTTTAACTCAAACAGAATATGAGATGTCAATATATATATGATGCTAAATATTCTTAGATATGATTATAAACTTTTTATAAAAAGTTATATTTTGACACAAAAAAAAAGATAACAAAAGATATAAAAGACATGGAATATTCTTAGATGAGAGTATAAACTATCTATAAAATTTATATTTTGATTTAAATAAAATGTAATAATGCCAAAATATATAAGAGATATTAAGTATTCCTAGATAAGAGTATAAATTATCTATAAAATTTATATGTTAGCTTAACCAAAATATAATATATACCTATTACTAAGAAAACATCTACTTTGGGCGGAAGTAGAACCAAGATAGGTGACCACTTAGAAAGTTCTTGTGTAATACCTATGAGCAATAGTACTAGCTTTGCTTAAGCATTAGCAAGCTATAGGTGTGTGCACCACTTGCATATGAATTTTGATTTGTCTGGATATATTTGGTATGTTTGATGTGATTAATATGATGCATATGAGACATCCTTCTTATAAGAAAACATAAGGTCCATTGACGTATATATAATATATATATATATATACTAAGATGCACCTCAAAAATATATACATAATAGGACACATGTTCTCATTTTGAGTAGATATCAACGATCAAGAAACATCTAAACACTAACAATTATACTATTCTATATATTATTCACCTATAACATTACCACTAATTGAGTGAGAATCGACCAACACATCACTCGATAACTAAGAGTTCTCACATCTTGGAGAAAGAAGTTACCACCTATTCTATTAAAGGGATAAACTAGGAAAATTGTAAGGTACAATGTAATAGTGATTCATGCAAATGACATGTGTACCCTATGAAAGGAGACAAGGTTAATGAGCCTAATCAAAAAGTTTCAAGTAAATTTTCTAGTTACACATGGGAAAGGTATTAGACATCCTACATGTCTAACCAAGAGTTAGTCTCTCAGACGCCTAATAGGTACTAATACACATGTTGGATGTAAGTGCATCTAGGTATGCAACACGAGAGGAGAGGACAAGACAATAGGCTTAAAGAAGAACAAGCCAACAAGCCCAAGATGAAGAGAACTAGTAGCCTAGAAGATAATCTTGTACAACATCCCTCGTTTGTGTGTAAAATGAGGATAAACTCTAGATGAGCTTAAACTGAAATGGATCTAGTTCTAATAGACTAGGGTTTAGCATTAATAAAGCAATGTGGCTAACCACATTGCTACCTATCAATAACAGAGTCAATGAATCATACATGAATACACACAACTTGAACCAACAAAATACATGCATGTAGGAAAGAAAAAGTTAAATGATGGATGGGTTGGGCCACCAAGAGTAGGCTAGGCCACCATGAGCCTTTAGTAGGTTTAGGGTCACATGTTACCAGAGGTCATGGACTTCACATCAATGGAGTAGATAGACGTCATGCCCCATGACTTAAAGCTACAAGTTGGTCAATATTATTCACTAACCAACCAGGATGCAATAGTCAAGAGGTCGACTAGCACAACAAACTCATGTTTGCCGTGAAGCTTGTCTAAGGTAAATCAAGGCAAATGTATGGAAAACACGCTAAAAATACAGCAATTACTAGTACTTATGGGTGAATACCTGATTTGGAGGGATTTTTCAAGCTTCAAGTGGAATCTAATGACAAAAGCGGTAGAGTCTAACAAGTTAGGCAAATTTTGGCGAAGGAGGTGGCAGCTTTTGACAAAATTGATGGCAACGATGGTAGATCTGGTGAAGGTCATAGCAGATCTAACAAACTACACAATGACAATGACTGGGGTTATGGCAGAGTAAGTAGTGCTACAGTAAAGAGAAGCTATAAGGGCAATAGTGTGCGGTGGTCCAACGTTTGAAGATCATTGGGCATTACGAGATCTCTTGAAGGATGCAGCAAAATCCTTCTTTGATAATCGAAATCTACTAAGGGAGGAGAGGTAATGAATTTTAGATGCCTAGAATGAAGGAGGAGCATCCCTTTTTATAACTACAGAGGAGGAGAGAGTACACTAGGGAAGATCAAGTGGCCAGTAGAAAATTTGATGATATCATTTGCAACTAATTCACTATCGATCTAGTGTAGCGACCTAGGGCTTCTCAAAAGCTCAAAAATTAGAGCATGTTTGTGTTGTCAACAGGCTGCAGGTGCGTCAAAAAAGTTCGAGAACTATCATTAGGACTTTCCAACCAATAGAGGAGAGGGAAAGATCAATAGTGGATACCGAGCACAATGAGCAAGCATTCCTTATTTGTTTGTGTAAGGTGGCTAACGCATTGAATACCTTTTTCTAGTCTAGCAAGCACGTACAAACAAAGGACGTATGATGGCGAGATAGGTAGATTTACAGAAAACTGGTGACCTTTGAAATGAGTGACATACGACTACAAACAGATCTTTCCCTTTTTAGTCCTCTAGGATCGTGTATACGACTACAAACAGATCTTTCCCTTTTTAGCCCTCTAGGATTGTGTACGATGAGATTGTTAGATTGGCAAGATCACAGGGAGGCATTACAATCCTATGCTAACAAATTTCACGAACGACCAGCAAGTAGATGAGCAAATTGAATGTAGGGATGACAAATGTATGTGATGAATCAAACAGACAACGGGAATTATACGTGCAAGATCCAACAACAAGGTGACTGATAGAATGTAGGTCGTTGCATCAAGATTTTGAGAAGATCCGACAAACAAGAAATGGGTGTGATCTAGGCCATTGGATGGGAATCCAACAATCAACAAGAATCTAGCTTTAAATGGATTTAAGTTGAATGATCCATAGTCATCAAATATTGATGGTTGCGATGAACAACTAAGATTAAATCATCAGGGACATGTTCTAAGCCATCAAACAAAAGTTAAAAGATTGAGATGAACCCGAACTTTAGAAAAAAGATCAACCTTGCCAAAATTCGGTTGAACTGAAAATGTCTACAAGATGCTGACAAGGTTGCTAATGTTGAAAGCATGTCATGTGTTAGAACTTAATGGTTGAGTAAGGTGGAATTCAAAACAGATAGCCAATGGGATGTCACCACATGTCAGTCAAGTTGACATCGCATCCACGTGAGTAATGACAAGACAATGTCAAGTTGGCCGCTAACGTAAAAGTGCTACCACATCGATGTGTGGCTTTTGCAAAATAAGGGAAACTCCAGTCATCCATCGAGACCTTAGTTGAACCAAAACTGTACCTTCGTTAGGGGGGGTTAGTGTCTTACGGAAAGGAAAATTATTGAATTCCGTCAGAATGCTATTAGTGTGCATTACATTTGATGGAAAGGAAAGTTGGATTTTACCGTTGTATAAAATCTAAAAATTTCCTTTAACGTCAGAAATTTTCTCCTCACTCTCTCCGCGAAAAACCCTCGACTCTCGCTTCTCTCGCAACGTTCGCTTGGGGATTCGCCTGTGAAAGCTTCTCTCCTTCTCGCGCCTGCGCCGGTAGTGGCCCGATCTTGCGTTTGCTCTGGACTCCTCTCTGTGCTGGTCCCTGCTCCCTCTAGCCTGCGATCATCTCGTGCAGCCCCCTAGCGCCTTCTTCTCCGTGTCGATCCCCTTTCGCGAAACCCTCAACCCTCGCTTCTCTCGCGACGTTCACCTGCGGATTCGCCTGCGAAAGCTTCTCTCCTTCTCGCGCCTGCACCGGTAGTGGCCCGATCTCGCGTCTGCTCTGGACTCCTCTATGCACCAGTCCGTTCTTACCAGGTTCGATGCATTTCCTAATCTATTCTAGTAACTAAGTTTTTCGATTTCGCGGTTTCGCCTTTTCTGGCGGAAAAATTTTTCGATAGGGGGCGAAGCTTTTCTTACTTTGTGACGTTTGCCCACGGATTCGCCGTGTGCAATTCCCCTAAAACGTCGTCCTCACGATCGAACCCTCGTAAAGCTTCTCTCGGCCTGCACCGGTAGTGGCCCGGTCTCGTGCCTGACGTCTGCTCTGGACTCCTCTCCGCGCTAGTCCCCACTCCCTCTGGCCTGCGATCGGCTCATGCAGCCCCCTAGCGCCTTCTTCTCCGTGTCGATCCCCTGTTGTCTTCCCCGTGTGCATTTCCTCTTACTGGTGAGTATAGTGGTTAATGTTTTGCATGATATGAAATGGATGGCATTCAATGTTACCATTTGTGAATTTTTAGCACTCAACAGATTTTGCAATATGATATTTACAAGTATGTTTCACAAGTGTGTTACTGTAAATTTTGCATCCTCAGATGAGCTAATGTAGACTATTGGAAATCACTCTGGAGTAGGACTGACTACATTTTAGGTGCAGAAATTTGACAGCAATGTAAAAGGAATCGAGATTACCTTTGATCTATTAAAAAGGCAAAACAAAAATCTGCCCATGTAACTCATTGTAATTCACATGCCAAATGCTAACGCTACATCTTTAACTAACTTTTGATGCAGTACAATAGTGTTTCTTGTTAATGATAGTTTGATTATCTGATGCAGACTTTTATATTAGCATTTTGTTATAACTTCCATGCACCAAATAGAGAAGTTAATATTTTAAGGTATTGGAATGAAATCTGGCTTCTAACACCGGCCATGCGTGCAACAACTAAGATTTGAAGTGAGGGTGATGTAAATAACACCAACCTCTTCAGGATCATAATTTGTAGGATGTGTTTATCATAGGGTAGCTACAATTTATATGGCAGTAATTTGTATTTCTTTGTATTAGTGTTGAGATGTACACCTTTCACATAATACACGTGAAAATAAAGTGAGGGTAATGACTTAATTGAAGGTATCTGCAAATAATTGTTTACCTTTGGAAAGCCATCACATGATTCAGATTTTCCTCAAAAATAGGATACTGTTTATTTTCATAGCCTATAGCCTACCCATAAATCCTCCTTATTCCTATAAATACGTGATATTGCTATCCTGTCATGGTCTAGTGTTAGTTAAGAAGAGAATTATCTATTCATTGCCCAATCTATGATTGTCTTATTTTGTCATTTATCATATTACTATAGGATCCGTTATTGTTGATTAACTAACACTTGTTTATGTATTATATTTTATTGATATCATATTCTTCTTTGCAATATGGTTGAGCAAGTCATCCTCTTTTAAAACTATAGGATCATTGCATCAAATACTCCAAAGGTTATTATTTTGCTTTCATTTTCAAATATTGAGTAGATTGACAAAATATATTATGTTTTTGCAAATCTCATAATCTTCTGTCAGAGCAGTTAATTAATATTTGATCTTATATAGTAAATGAGTACTTCTGATAGAGGACGGGGTAATGGAGGACGAACTTATATGACTTGGAATGTTGATGCAAATGCATTCTTTTTAGATATTTTATCAGAAATATTAAATGAGGGAAACAAAAAAACCCAAGATGGAAAGATAAAAGGGAGCACTTGGGATGAAGTATTTGAAAAATACAATAATAGAAGAAATGCATGTATTACAAAGAAGAATGTGGAAAGTCGCTTAAAGACATGGAGACAAATTTATCGTAACTACTCAAAAATTGCAAATCAGAGTGGATGGGGATGGGATTTCATACAAGGGTATACTGATATAGATGAAGAGATATGGAAGGAGTTTATTAAGGTAAGATTTTTATTTACGTACTTTAAGATTATCCCAATTGTATTGAATTTTTCTTAATATATATTGTAATTTTATGTAGGCACATCCAGAGTGTGAAAGCTGCAAGGGAAAACCATGTTTGATTTATGAACAATTACAACTCATTTTTGAAGGTACTATGGCTAGTGGAAATATGTCTAGACAGGCAGAAGAAGTAGACATTGTACCAAACACTCAAGTTCCAAATACATTTACTCCAGACATTACACAAGATGGAATGGACCTCGATTCTGACATACCTCCTAGTTCAGGAGGAAGTGCACATGTTCCATTGGAGCAGAGGAAAAAGGGGAAGCGAGCACGCCCTCATGCAGAATCTCAACAAATGATAACAGAAAGTTTGAAAGATACGTCACGAACTTTTCTTACTTTGTGTGAACAAGATACTGTTAATGGTGAGGTACGTAATGAACAAATGAGAGAGATGGTTCACATACAAAAGGAGATGTTTGTATGTAAGAAGGAAATGTTTGCATGGAAGAAGGAAATGTTTGCATGGCAAAAGAAGTCTGAGTCTTTTTTAGATGAAGCTATTGCTTCAATATTTGAGATTGAAGATCTATCTATGACTGATCGATATAAAGCTACTCAATTATTCCAAAAGCAAGAAATCAGTAAAATATTTCTATCAATTCCAAAAGAAATGCGACAAGGATGGTTGAAGTTTCACTTAGAAAAGATGTAAGACTAAAGATAATTTACATTTTTTTTTTTTTGTATTAGATGTATGATGTAACTATTTTTTGTTTGGACAAGGAAATGTGGAATGATATTATTATTGATGTTTGTTTATCATATTTTATTATGTTTTATTAATTGTGGAATGATTTCATGTAATATGTTTATTTGTATTACAACCTTGTAATATGTTTGGACATGAAATTTTGTAGGTGACGATGAATTTTGAAGAGGATTTTGACGAACTAGTAAATAACACATTGATGTTATTTGAAGAAGAGAAAGAACATGCTAGAAGAAGGCGAAGACGTTTACTTGCTTTTTGGAATATTTTAGCAGGGATTGCAAGTACCTCAACTTTGTTTTCAAATACAAGTCGTATTTATAGTAAAGAAGGTGCAGATTATATAAGAAGATTACTAGATCCTTCTTTACCACATCAAGTTTACAATTGCCGAAAGATTTATAGAATGAGTCAAAGTGTTTTCAAGGGTTTTTGTGAATTAATGAGGAGGGAAGAAGTGTTGAAAGATACCAACAATATCAGTGTAGAAGAGAAGTTTGCCATGTTCCTTGTGACAGTTGGGCAAAATCAAAGGTATGGAGTAACTACAGAACGATTTAGTCGATCAAGTTGGACAGTTAGTAAATACTTTAATGAAGTGTTGAATGCTGTATTACGACTAAATCATGTTCTTCTAGCAAGACCTTCATCTGAAACACCAAGTCGAATTCGTCAAGACTCAAATGTGTACCCATATTTTAAGGTACATTTTTACAACTTTGGTGTTTCCTTATCTTTAATGTTATTTTAGTCAATATCAAAATAAAAGTGCATGTTTATAGGATTGTATTGGAGCTATTGATGGTACACATATCAAAGCAACTATTTATGGACAAGAAACAGTAAAATTTACGAACAGGAAAGGTGAATTATCTCAAAATATAATGGCAGCATGTAATTTTGATATGGAATTTACATATATTTTAGCTGGTTGGGAAGGATCAGCTGCTGATGCTCGTATTCTCCAAGATGCAGTTACTAGACCTAATGGTTTTCAAGTTCCACCAGGTAAATGTGTTTTCCACTTCTACAAGTTATGAAGACATCACCATACTAATATTTTTTTTATACAGGTAAGTTTTACTTAGTTGATGCTGGATATCTAAATCGACCAGAATATATTTGTCCATATCGAGGTGTAAGATACCATCTATCTGATTATGTTAATGATAGAGTTCCTCGTAATGCTGTAGAAAATTTCAACTACAGACATTCACAATTGAGAACAGTCATTGAGCGTACATTTGGAGTTGTGAAACATCGATTTTCAATATTACATGGTCAAATCCCATATCCATATGAAATACAAGTAAAGATTGTCATCGCATGTTTTTGCTTCATAATTTTATTCGTAAGACTGATAAGGAAGATTTACTTGAGGACCTGCTAGATGAGTTGGAAGAGTTAAATATTATTGATGACATACAACTAATGGGAGAGATACATATAGAAAGCAATGCCTAGGTTCGACTGACTCAAGAACAAAGAAAAGAAATGGCAGATAAGATGCGAAAAGATATGATGATGACAATGTGGGATGGAAGAACTAGATGATATTATTTCATATTGTAATATTTCAATTAAGATGTATTTGTATTTTTCGAATATTAGTTATAATAAACTTTTGATAGAATTTCAATCAGAATTTTCCGTCCTGCACTAAACCCCTCTTAGAATTTTCCTTTTCATTTCCGTTACAAATTTTCCATTTCCTTTCCGTCAGAATTTTACTTTTACTTTCCATCAAAATTTTTCGTCATGCACTAACACGCACTTAGTATCCGACGGAATTCAACCATGGGAAAAGAAAGTCTGAACATTTCGGTGAACAAGGCGTTAGTGGGTAACGAAAATCATGGAAAGAAATGTTGGCCATATAAAAAGGGCAAATTTCCTTTACGTCAAACACAAACACAAACCCTCGGTCTCGTAGTCTCGCCATCGCGCCCGTCTCATCAAACATTTCGCAGCATTGAGCTTCAATCGTGTCGTCCCGCCGTTCGTGGGTCATCCGTCGTCGGATCGTCGTAGCCCTCTCGCATTTGTGCATCGTCGTCGCATCACGTCTGTGTAGCCCTCCATCGAAGTCGAAGACTGTCCATTGAAGCTCACCACGATCTCCATCGAAGACTGTCCATTGAAGCTCACCACGATCTCCATCGAAGACTGTCCATTGAAGCTCACTACGATCTCCATCGAAGACTGTCCATTGAAGCTCACCACGATCTCCATCGAAGACTGTCGGTTGAATGAAGCTCACCACGACCTCCATCGAAGACTGTCGGTTGAATGAAGCTCGCCACGATCTCCATCTGTGCATCGCAATCTTCATCGTAGCCCTCCTGTTCGATCTTGTTGTTGATGTGTTTTGTTATGGAAGAATCGATTTTTCTGACGGATAGATCATCCTCATCATCGTTGTTGGATAATTACATGAATTTTTGGTGATCAGATTAATGAACTTGGTATGGATGCACGATTCACATTTCTGTTGTTGGTTACTAATTTATCAACTTATTCCTACACTTTTTCTTGACGATGCCTAATAACATTTCACTAGTTTTTCTTTGAGATTTTCTTAATCCCTTTTCTATAAGTTTAGAGATATTTAGGTTAATCATATGAAATCAAAAATGCATTTTGCAAATCTGTCTGGGGATATCCGTTAATAGGTGAATTATTTGCTAAATAGTGCTAATAAACTAGTAGAAATAACTGTAAATTGGAACAATGTTTTTATGAATTTTGATGTCAACGGAGTTTAGTGATATAAAGTATATATATTTGGGGGCTGTTATTGAAATTAATTCTAGGAATAAGATTGGACATTAATTCCAACGATAAGATGAAACAATTTCAATGTATGATATTGTGTATTTGTTGGTTCAATAATATTATTTTAATTTTAAAATAAATAGTAATATATCAAACATTCTAATTTAAATAGTAAACAATCTATTTTTTTAATTTCTAACTTTCCTAACATACACTAAACTCTTTTAAGAATTTAGACTTTTCAAATTTTTCAAGATATATATTAAACCCTTCCAACAATTTTGACTTTTTGAACATTTCATTTTCATCAATTTTGAACGATTCAATAGAAGATTTTCAGTTGCCAAAGAATTTTAGTTGTACCGAAGATTTAGTTCAATCTGAACATCGAATTTTTCATTTCCCAAAGGTGTACAACGATGTGGCGTTTGTTGTCATCTGGCAACTCCTAATTCGTCGACAACGTTGACGATGAAGTGAAAATCCAATGGGCTACTACCACGAGTCAATCAGGTGATGATGTGGCATCCACGTTGGTGGCAAAGTTGATTTAGCTGCTAACGTGGAAGCGTCGATGTGTCGACACATGACATTGAGCAGTAAAGGTTCCCTAGTAACCAAAAAGTGTTTTGGTTGAGGGGAATTTTGGTTGAATTGAAAAGGGAGTTCTTTTTGGTGAAATTAGATTTTCAGTTTAACCAAAGAATTTTCAGTCTAATCAAAAAACGACAATACAGATTTTGGTCTAACCAAATATTTTTTTAATTTGACCAGAAATTCTATAGCGAATGGGAGATGTTTTCAGTTTGATCGAGGAAAATTTTAGTATTTTGCTAGAAGAGAAAAAAAAAAAGAAGGTTATTTCGATTTCCGCCAAAAGGGGAATTTGGTCTAATTGAGGGAAATTTCGGTTTTTTGCCGGAAGGGAAAATTAGAGTGGGAACTTTTGGCTGAAATGAAGTTTCAATCGAGGAAAATTCTTCTGCTTTCGCTAGAAAAAAGGAAATCCAAGTGAGAATTTTCAATCATCTGGGTAATTTCAATTTAAACGACGAATTTCTGCTTTGATTGAAAAAAATCATCCAGTTGAATCAATTAAAATGTGGCCTGAGGAAATCCTGCACTGTCCGAAGAAAGGTCTCGAGCAAACCAAAAATTGGACTATGACAGAACCGCATTCTAATAATAATAATAAATTCGACAAGAAAACATGATCTCAAGTTTTATTATTTTTAATGTAATGTTTGTGCGGCAAAGTCATGACTGATTATTATTAACAATACCGTAAATTCAAACATTTTGTATTTATATTTATGTTTCATAATTTTATTTCAAATTCTAACTTGAACGATCTCAGGTAGGAATCTTGTCAAATCGTGCACAATTTAATATTAATGATCATGTGAAAATAAAATTATTTATATTATATAAAACTTTACAATAACAAATTAAAAAGATTGTGTATTGGAATAGGACATGAAAAGACGTCTTCATTTGCAACCAATTTGTCACCTTTTATTTAACCACAAATATCTTCAAAAATTATTTAATTATTGTGTTGTCAAATCCCACTAGGTTAAAAAATATTAAATATCCTTTCATAGATTCTGGCGTTTTGGTTTTTACAAGAAGTCTCCTCCTATTTTATGATTTTCTAAATCACAGCTTTCAATCTATCGAAAAACTTAAATTTTAATTTATAAACACTGCAGCTGACGAATATTTGGATCATTAGGTTCAGGGATAACTGCAGATAACGTACATGATGTTCAATATATTTGATATCAGCAGAAGAATATTGTGGATCCAAGTGCGAAACTTCACCGAGTTTGGAATACGAAAATGGGTAAATGTAGTAAAAGAAGATATGTATTCTTGATCATCTTATCTTATTATTCCTAAAGTTTGTTGTTAAGTTCTTAGTTGACTTTTGAGTTATATTTGTTTTATCTTCTAACTCTTGTTTTTCTTAATTAATATCTTAGGTCAGTTAGAATTGATTTTGTCTTTGTTTCACTTGTTAAACATTTTTTTCTTCGAACATCACTTTCATGACCAAATATTGCTTAATTTTATTTAAGAAAAAAAAAATAAAAATATAATTCAATCTATTTGATATTAGCAAACGAATAGTGTCAATCCAAGTGCAAAGCTTGATCGAGTTGGAACATGAAAATGGGTAAATGTAGTAAAAATATATATGTAATCTTGGTCATCTTATCTTGTTATTACTGAAGCTTGTTGCTAAGTTCTTAGTTGACTTTTGAGTTATATTTGCTTTATCTTTTAACTCTTGTTATACTTAATTAATCTCCTACGTCAGTTAGAGTTGATTTTGTCTTTGTTTCACTTGTTAAACATTTCTTTCTTTGATCATCACTTTTATGATCAAATATTGCTTAATTTATTTAAAAATATATATATAATTCAATCTATTTGATATCAATAGACAAATAGTGTCGATCCAAGTGCGAAACTTAATCGAGTTGGAATATGAAAATGGGTAAATGTGGTAAAAGAAGATATGTAACCTTGATCATCTTATCTTGTTATTCATAAAGTTTGTTGTTAAGTTCTTAGTTGACTTTTGAGTTATATTTACTTTATCTTCTAAATCTTATTTTACTTAATTAATCCCCTAGGTCAACTAGAGATAATTTTGTCTTTGTTTCACTTGTTAAACTTTTTTTTCTTCCATCGTCATTTTCATGACCAAAGACTGCCTAATTTATTTAAGAAAAAAAATAAAAATATAATTCAATCAATTTGTACACGAACACTTCGGTCATACCAGCTACGCTTTTTTTTTTAATTCGACGGGCTGTAAAGCATATATGTTAGAGGTTACGAAATTGAAGTCCTGTGGCCAAATCTGTGACGTAATAAGTAAGTAAAATATCAAAACTTTAATTTAAAAAGTGGAGGGTAAATATACAACCACATGGAATGAACGCAGTGCTTCGTATCAGCTGTGCTGAAGTCTCGATCGAGCAAACCATACGCTGATACGTTTTCAGGGGTATCCTAAATATACGGCCGTGGTTAGTCAACATATGTTGATCCATCTCCTTTCAGCACACGGGAGGAGGGATCAAGGAGATAGAAGAAGAAGCTAGCTGACGACGATCGATAATTCGTATGTTAATTCCTGGTATGTCGGCCTTCGATCGTACGTAACTATGACGACGATGGTGGTGGTGCGCCGGCGATCGTCCTTGGCTCGTTTGCATCTGCTCTTGGCGTGTCTTTGTTCGTGCATGGTAGATGGCATAGACACAAATGAAGGCCGGCCGCCTGCACCACCAAGAGAACGTACGCTTCCCAAAGAGGAGAGTAAGTCGGTAGTCATGTACAGACTCATCTTGAATCGTCTCGATATCGTTTCTCCACCGGCCAGCCCGCTGGCCGGTTGATCGATGATGATGATGCTTAAAAGAATTAAATTAATATTTGGTGGCGCGCATGCAGTTGAAACCCTGAGAAAAATAGATGAAAAGATGGGGGTTGGGTGGGACTTCAGCGTGAATCCTTGCAGCGGAGACAAGGGATGGCATCAGAAAGAACGCCAGGTCATCCGCAATCTCACCTGCGGCAACTGCGACACCAACAACACCTGCCACGTTACAGAATTGTATAAATCAATCGTCCCTCTACTCACCATTATCTTGCTTAATTAAGCAATCTGTACTTGAAAGCGTCTCTATCGGAACTCATGCCAGCTTACTGATTAATTACTGTTCGTAAAACACCAGACGGATCAGGGCCCAAAACTTGACCGGCACTCTCCCGGTGGAAATCGCCAACCTCACGTCACTGATCATACTGTGAGTCAATTTGTCATGCATATATCTTCTTCATGCTTGTTGATCTTGTGTTGGATTTTGGTTGTCCTCAAATAATTAAGGGTGGATTAATTGTGTGTCTTGATTAATTAATTTGTTGGTTGTTTTGAAACATGCATCTATACTACAGGGATCTCAGTCGCAACTACATCGGTGGACCCATCCCTCCTGAGTGGAGCTCCCTTCCGCTTCTCCATCTGTATGTGATATATGTATACATATCCACGCCTAGCTCTCTTGTTCTACTTATAAATTTCGATGTAATCACACGATCTCATATGCATCAACGTACCTAATTAACTGGATTATGGAATATAACAGACAAACAAACAAAAAAATCACAACCACTTTCATCATTCTGCGTGTGATGTTATATATATATGATGCAGAGGGCTAGGAAATAATCGCATCTCTGGGACCATACCTCCGGAGCTTGGCAATATCTTTACGCTCAAAAACCTGTAGCTTCCCACCTGTTTATATATATAAATATATACAAGCACACTCTTTTATTGTGACTTAAATCATTTGTTACGAGCAAGCTTGAAGAAAGCACTAATTAATTTGAAATTATACATGCATGGTGAGAAGGCTTTTGGGAAACAACTTGCTGAATGGATCCATTCCGGCTGAGCTTGGGCGTTTAACAAACTTGACCAGGCTGTGAGTACTCGATCGCTTGCTTCCATACATCAAGATATGTAGTTGTTATTATAATAAGGAATGATTAACTACCTAGCTTTTTCTATCGATAACAACTTTTTAAATTTTAATTTAAAATCAAGTGATAATGTATAAGACCTAGTTTTATCCTTAACTTTTTACTTATTTATGTGTTTACAAGTATTTATGAGTGAATAATATGAATGAACTTATTTTGATATTACGTGGAAATTACAACTCAAAATTAATTGATAATAAGTAAAAAGATTCATCATATATATATATATAAAGTTTAATTCTATGTCTACTTTAATTTATCACATTTTCTAACATAATTGTTTATTTGATGTATGTTCAGGAGAATTTCTAGTAACGACCTCACAGGCGAAATTCCGGACTCGTTAGCCAACCTCAAGAACCTAAAAGGCTTGTATGTTTACATGCATACAGACAGATGCCTTGTAACATTAGCAACTTAATAGACTAGTACATTTATAATAATAATAATAATATAGATATTGGATTTCTCCATGCTTAATTATCTAAGTTTTACTGTCAAAACATAGAATATATATATTTCTCATGCCATCCTTTTGTTTACTACAGCTTCATCGATGGAAATGGGATATCAGGGAAGATTCCCAACTTCTTAGCAAACTGGAAAGAACTTTTTCGACTGTGAGTGCATGCATATATCTATATATATATACACGTGTGCGTGTATGTGTGTGTCCTTGATCTGATTAGATATTTTTTTTATTATAATAACATTTTTGTTTGAATTTATATCTAAAATATCAATTATAAACATCATCCATGATCGATCATCTCACAGTGGCATGCAAGGAACATCATTGGAAGGGCCGTTTCCTCTAGTGTTTTCAATGTTGCCACGCCTAAAAGTATTGTAGGGTGACTGCATCCTTCACTGGTTCCATGTGTATATATATATATATGTGTGTGTGTGTGGTGGTGACAATTTCTAGCAATTTTCCAACTTTATATTCTTGCGATTGCAGGCGAGTCTCTGACTTGAAAGGAGTTCAGAGCTTCCCTCCCAACATAACATCGAGAATAAGGGTCATGTTAGTATATTTACTTCAGTTCTACTTTGATCTTTTTTTTCCTTATGATGTAGCTAGAAACTTAATTACGATGCTATTCTGCTAATTAATGATGCCTATCCATCTTCTTGTTCAATGTTCCAGAATCCTAAGAAATTGCTCCATATCT
Organism: Cymodocea nodosa; assembly: GCA_036874045.1. Taxonomy (NCBI): domain Eukaryota; kingdom Viridiplantae; phylum Streptophyta; class Magnoliopsida; order Alismatales; family Cymodoceaceae; genus Cymodocea; species Cymodocea nodosa. The sequence continues at coordinate 22,819,839 of CM072336.1, forward strand.
GGCAAACTTCCTACATATGTTGGTGGAATGAATCGTCTACGTACTTTGTAAGTAACTTCGTTGATAAATTTATCTTTAATCGTTGATAAGTTTAAGGACATTAATAATTAATCTAATTAATGGTATCCCTTCTGATTGTCTTCTTCCATTCTCGGGTGAGTCAATATTGACACAAGACCAAAAGCCCACAGTGTAATTAATCTTTCATTCTCTTGAGGAAGTTAACAAAGAAGGAATGTCTACATTTCACATAATTGTAAATATAAAAATCATTGTTGTCAAGAGAATGTAGACAAGTAAGATATATTAAAAAGTAAATCAAGTCAAATAAGTTCTTACTCAAGATAAATAGATCTCCTGTTTCAAAACGAGAAAATGGTTCCTAATTTCTTGCAGGGACCTGAGCTTCAATAACTTTACAGGCGAAATACCAAGCACATATCCACAGCTGAGGAATCTGAGAAGAATGTAAGACCAACCATCAAATTTTCCAATGCTCTTTGATTAAACATAAGCACGTGGTAAAATTTCGGCCTTACTAATATAAATTGCTCAACTGATCCGTGTAGGTATCTTACTAACAACAGACTGACAGGACCAATTCCTGTCTGGATCACGAGAAGCCAGCACAACATGTATGTATAAATTATAATTTAATCATCTTTAAAAATTTGAACATAATATCAAAGTTACTTTAGATACACATCCACTCCTGAACACGGTTATAAATAAGTTAAAATAAAGGAGAATGTTATAAAAGTATTACAATGATAAAATTAAATTAATTCTAATATAATAAATTCTTTTATTCATCGATATTACGGTGATCTTTGATGTAGAGATCTGTCCTTCAACTACTTCCAAAAGCCGACGCTAACGGAATGTACGCCAAAAGGAAGTAGTGTGTAAGCACCAACTGTGGTTTATTTTCATGGTTTCTTTTCTTTTCTTTTTAAAAAAAAAATTGTTCAAAATAATTATGCGTGCGAGCGTGTTTTCATCCTTTTCTCTTTTTTTTATCAGGAATATGTTTGCCAGTTGCTCATCCTCCAATGATCCCTCGTGAGCTTCTTATCTTAACGAAGAGAATCTATTATTTATAAATATAAAATCTAACTATTTGATTATTATTAAATTATAATATGGTCTACTATTTGTTGAAGCTCATATTAATCTTGTAAGTAATATATCCAATATTAAATTTTCATCCAGTTAAATCTCACTTCTTTGAATATGAAAGACCTTTAAATCAATGAGTAATAATTATTATTTAGTTTAAGTGAAAATGTGATTTATTTGCAAAAATACGAGTATTTGAACACGTGTCATGTTGGGCGTAGGAACAAGATGAAATTATCAAATTTTTATTTTTGAAATAAAAGTAATTTGAATAGTCCAAAATATCCAAAGTATAATACAAAAAAAAAAAAAAACAAACCGATTTAATAAAGGAAAATGTGATTTTAAATATACACGTTAATTTAAAAATAAAAATATTCTCGATTGCAGGATTCCTCCATGCTTCAAGAAAAACTATCCTTGCCCGGGAAAAGCCAAAAGTGAGCGGCATCTCATGTTCGTTAATTAATCTTCAACAATTCGATGAAAGCGCCTAATGTTGTTCCAAGTGGTGACAATTCTTCCATGGGCTTTACAGACCACAATCTGAACATAAATTGCGGTGGTCCTGCGATAAAATTCAATGGCCATCAATACGACGGGGATGAAGCTCCGATGGGTGCTTCAACGTTCTACACTTCGCCCGACAAGAAATGGGCTTTTACCAGCATGGGTCATTTCTCTAAGTACGACAGGTCGAATTATAGAGTTGACAACAACACGGTGTTAAACATGAGCCATCCAAAGTTGTATATGACGGCTCGACTTAGTCCATCGTCCCTCAGGTACTATGGATTATGCTTGATTAATGGAAATTATACGGTAGATCTCCACTTTGCAGAGATAGTATTTATCGACAGCAAGACATTCTACGGCACTGGGAGACGCTTTTTCGACGTATCAATACAGGTGAGACGGTGTATCGATTTCTCTTGTGCGTGTCCATTTTGGGTTCCCATCCGACAACGATTGGATCATCGTTTCTTTTGGTTATATACATTGGCAAATTGATATTTCACAGGGCAAGTTAGTCCTCGAAGACTTCAATATTGCAACAGCAGCAAATGGGACTGGTCGAAGTATCATCAAGAACTTTACTGCTGTGGTGGAAGGCAATACCCTTGAGATCGAATTCCGATGGTCTGGAAAGGGAACAACCTCCGTCCCTGAAAGAGGTGTATATGGACCACTTGTATCGGCCATCTCAGTCACACCAGGTTAGCTCTGAATTGATGAAGTGTGGTAATTGTTCCTTCCTTCCTTCCTTCCTTCCTTCCTTCGTTGGGTTGATTTCTAGGTTGCTTGACAAGTTCATGCCTATAGACTTCACGCCTCCCGAAGAGCATGGTGGGTTGAGGATTGGTGCCATTCTTGGCATAGCACTAGCTGTTTGTGCGGTGGTTCTATGGGTTGCACTCATGATTTGTTGTCTTGTAAGGGAACGTCGACGAAATGCCAACGGTAAGCATGTGAAACAACTACCTCTCTTTTCTTGCTAGCTTCCTTTTTCCATGGACTACCGTTCTGGCGACATGCTTCTTTTCTTGGAACAGAACTCGATGGCGCAGATGTGCATACACGTCGTTTCACCTTGAGACAGATTAGATCTGCTACGAGAAATTTTTCAATTAAGATTGGTGAAGGTGGATTCGGCCCAGTTTTCAAGGTAAAAGGAAACAAGTATGTGGCTTTTTTTATGGCAAGATTCTATTCTACCGTTTCAATTGATCATTTGGAGCATTACATCCTTTCCCAGGGTGTACTGCCAGATGGAACTCTAATGGCTGTCAAACAACTGTCGCCCAAGTCCAACCAAGGGACCCAAGAATTCATCAACGAGATAGGCCTGATATCTGCCCTGCAACACCCAAATCTTGTAAAACTCTTGGGCTGCTGCATCGACGGAAATCAATTGCTTTTGGTATACGAATACATGGAAAACAACAGTCTTGGACGTGTTCTGTTTGGTAATTTCCAAAACCTCTAACCAAGCCTTCGCCCTGCATGCTGATTACATTTGAATAAATATATATATTTGTATATGCTGGTTGATTCAATCCTGCTTCCTGGAAACTTCAGGTGAGAATGATAATAAGAGCTTGGAATTGGACTGGAGAACAAGACGCAGCATATGCTTGGGGGTGGCAAGGGGCTTAGCATATCTCCACAGCTCTAGGCTTAAAGTTGTTCACAGGGACATCAAAGCTACAAATGTGCTACTTGACAAGGATCTCAACCCAAAGATAACTGATTTTGGTTTAGCCAAACTTTACAATCCGGAGCACACCCACATAAGCACCCGGATAGCTGGGACCGCGTGAGTAGCTAGCTAGTGATCATCAAAACAAAGAAAATCACGTCTAATTAATCTTCTTAATTAACTAAAACTAGACTGGTTAATTACTTTCAGTGGTTATATGTCTCCGGAATATGCAACAAGAGGTCAGCTGACGGTGAAAGCAGACGTTTATGGCTTTGGGATCGTCATGTTGGAGGTTGTGAGTGGCAAGCGCTGCGTTATTTGCGCTCCCGACAAGGACAGCGTCTATCTCATAGATCTGGTGACAACATCGATCGGTTTCCTTATTTGTTTTGTTCTAGTGTTCACCCATCTAAACGTGGTGCGTGGGTGCAGGCCACTGAACTAGAAGAAAGTGGAAGGACACTCGAACTGGTGAACGAGAACCTGGAAGGAAATTATTCGAAGGAGGAGGCGGTGCAGATGATCAAACTGGCCCTTTTATGTGCTAGCACCAGTCCCTTCGACAGACCCACCATGGCCAAGGTGGTGAGCGTTATGGAGAGCAAAAGTCTTGTCGACATCCCGTCGGTGAGACCGACGATGACCAACATTGAGAAGGAGAAGCTCAGAGACTTCCTGGAGTGCTAGGACGACAACCTTGCCGTCATCGGTGCTGCCTCTGCAGAGCTTTCAAATCATTCATTGCCTGATGTCTCCAGTTTGTAGCCGTAGATGAGCCGGCCTGGCTATCACCGTCAGGATTTTCCTCGTTAGTCGATCGAAACCGTGAACTCATTTCCCTTCTTGCGTCATCCAAGATTTCTGATCTCTTTTTAATGTTTGAGTTGTGTGCAATTAATAATACATTGCTTTGCTTCGTTATCTTACAGCAATGAAAATAATGTGAAAATAAAAGTTCACGGCACTACATTAAATTTTTTTATGAACGATGGATAAAATTATCACACTAGATAAAAAAATTATCATGATAAATCTTTTCTAACAATTTTACATTTTATTTTATGATAGTTTTATGTCAGATAAAATAGATATTCTTATAATAACTATAACAAAACATTATGATAGTTTTTCACGACTATCGTAACAAACACGTTTATTGTAACAGTCGAGGAATTGTAACTTTTTGTCATGATTATCTTTTATTATCACAAAAACTTAAGTTTTAGTAACAGCTCTGTCACAAAATACAGAAATATATATATTTAAAAAGTATTTATAAATTTTACAAAATGAAATAATTATTACTGTAGTACCTATATATAATATACTTGAAAAAATACATACATTTTTACTGCTATAATTTTTTTTTAATAAATTTGAAATGTTCGATACTAAGTAAATTATGTTAGAAGTTTTTACGGTCAAAATATTTTTACAATTAAAAAGTTTTCAATTCTATTCCTTTTAAAGGAAAGTTCATCTTTTCTTTTAACAAAACATTAATCTTCCTTCAAATTCTCAAACCAAAAGTCGTCTTCATTTAACAAAGCAAATATTTCTTCAATATTCCTTTTACCTTCAATTTTCCAAAGTAATAATCATCTTCCTTCGATATTTTTTCCATTAACTAGGAATTTCCACTTACATAATTAAGGGAAAAAATCATAATTAGAAAGGACAACTTGACAACTTGAGACATGTAAGAACAATGGTTTTTGTTAAGCAAAAATCAATTTCACCTAAACATTTTTGCATTTTATTTCTTTCAATTCTTGTGACAAAATATCTTCCTAAGTAAATATTACCTTTTTTTTCTTTATTTTTCAACTTTTGTCCTCCAACCACCTTTCTATATAAACATCCATTTTTACCTTACAAATATGTGTCCGGTTACTTAATGATATTTGAACTCTAATTTAGTTTTTTCTTAAAAAGTGAAATTCATTGGAAACACCTAGGAGAGATATATTTAGTAAACATTGTCTCGCTTTTCTTTTCAACTCAAATATATATATTTAAGCTTACTCTAGTCTCTTAATCAAGAATATTTGTGTAAATGCAGTAAAGGTAAATGAGAACCTAACAATAAAATAGACAATGCTATTTTTTACATTAAATAACCACTCTAAAGTTAAAGAGATTCTCTACCATAAGCTCACTCTAAAAATTTTAACTAGAAACAAACTAGTCACCTCCAACTAACCAAATTCTCATGGACAACACTAAAAATTTCCAAAGTACAAATTTTTACAACACACGAAAACAAACACAAACCAAAAAAAATACGAAAATAGCAAGCGGAAACCTCCTCCCATACTTAAATCTTACATTATCCTTAATATAATGAAATATAAGTATAAAGTACAAATAAAATGACTAGGTACGTGAAAAAGAGTACCTTCTCCCACTAGAACAAAATCACAATAATAAAACACAAATCTAATATACAAAAGAAAATGCTAGCAAACTATAAATATTAATGAGTAAGGCTAGGTCGACCTAGCCCAAAGACAAATGACCTGTACAAGCTGCGGACTAGGCCTAGTTGACTTGCAAAAATTCAAAATTTGAAGGGTAAGCTCAAGCCGCACGTGGGCCATGGCACCTCGTAGGTGTCTCTTGCACCGGCAATTCGCACTCACCGAACTTTATGTTCGGTTATACTAGAAAAAATCTGATCGCACTAGACATAGTCCAATTCGACCAAATTTTATTTTTTTTAGCTTTTTTTAAAAATATAGAATATTTGAATATAGATTAATAGTATATTAGTATTCTAATCTAAATAATATTTATATATTAAAATATACCGCCCAGTCAAATCAAACGAACGTTTGGTTATTTCGGTAAAATCAAACGTTATATATATTATAATAGAGTCTGGACCCCACGTGTAGGAAAATTTCCATGGACGCTCTACATGGTTACCTGTGTCGTTGTGTGTTATCGCCCACCGCTGCCTGCCACCTCGTCACCCGCCCTCTTGTGTCGCTCGCGCCTGCTTCTACGTGCGATCCCTTGAAGGGGGAGCATGTGATATTCACAGGGGAGACTGAGGAGGGGACAAAACAGATAGATAATGTCGGCATGCAGCAATTTAAGGGGGGTTTGTGCATGTTAAGAATTTGTATAAAAGAAAGAAATAAAAATATAGAAAATTATGTAAATATTTATGTCGATTTAGAAACTTGAGAAAGTTAAAAAACTTTTCATGATTTCAGAATCACTCTCTTTTGAAATCTTGGAAATACATCTTGACGAATCCCTCGCAACATTCGCCCGAGCTCGACATTCACCTAACATCCACCCTACATCTGCTTGAGCTCAACATCGATGAAGCTCGCCCAACGTTCACCAACACCTGAGCTTAACACTCACCTGATGAAGTTTTCAAAAAAACCTATGTTTGTTGGTCAACCTCGACAACACCTAGACGAGCTCAACATTCGCCCAACGAAGCCCTTGCAACATTCGCTTGAGCTTGACATTTGCCTAACATCCACCTGAGCTCAACCTTGATGAAGCACCCAAACGAAATCTCAGAGGTAACCCAGACGACATTTGCCCAAAATCTCCTGACGAAAAACCCTCATTTCTTCCAGAGGTAACCCTCATTTCTTCGAAATTACTTTGTTCATCCAGTCGACAATATTCTTTTTGATTTCCGCTTCCCTGAGTATTAACACAAACGATATCCTTCGCCTCTGTTCTTCCAATCGTCATCATTACTTTCGGTTTCCGCCTCTGTTCTTTTGGTCAACAACGTTCCTTTTAGTTTCCGCTTCCTCAAGTATTAACCTAGATGATATCCTTCGCCTCTGTTCTTTAGGTTGCCGTCATTCCTTTTGATTTCCACCTCTGTTCTTCTGGTCGCCGTCGTTCCTTTTGATTTCCACTTCCCCAAGTGGTAGAGATATGAAAGCTCACTTGCCGAAAGTAGATAGTTGTGGTGGTCTTTGCGACCCTCAACCTCGACAAACACCGCCAACCAGGTTGTTTATTAATTACTCAAAAACCTCTCTTGTTGCTTTCAAGTAGTTAGTAAATGCTTCCAAAATTAAATTAAATGAAATGCAAGCTTATATCTAGTATATTTGGATGGATATTTTTTAGAAGGCAAAAGTAGATGAATACATGTTGGAAGAATGAATAGTAACTTAGTACATATTTTTTATATCCATTTTTAATACATTTTGTCATTGAATGAATAGTAACTTATTTAAGTTATTAAATTAATGATTGATGTTGTCATCTAGTCAAAGTCATTATCATACTTATTTCTTAAAGTGTTTCTCATTTATATATATGTTTTGCAAATTAGATATAGCTAATACAGATAATACAACAAAAGGTAAATAAAGATCTTACACTAGTTGGAATGCAAAAGCAGATGCCACATTTTTAGGTATATTAGAATATGCTTTAAATGAAGGGAATGGAAAGACACATGATGAAAAAGTTAAACAAGAAACATGAAACAAGGTAATAGAGAAATACAATAATGACACAAATGTAGGTATTACCAAAAAAAAATGTTGGCAGTCGAATTAAAACATGGTGACAGATGTATCGCAACTACACAAAAATTATGTCTCAAAGTGGTTAGGGATGAAATTACATACAAGGTCATACTGATATTTCAGATGAAGTTTGGAATGAATTTATTAAGATCATATTTTTGAATGTGTTAATATAATTTGTACGTTTTGTATATATTTTCTCATTTTTCTAATCTTGTAGAAACACCTAGATTGTGCCCCCTTCAAAAGTAAATCATGTCCTATTTATGATCAATTGCAATTGTTATTTGAAAGTAATATGATTACAGGGAATGTCAGTAGAGACCTTGAAATAATTACTCAGAATGAAGGAGACATACCTATGGATGAACCAAATGAAATGACACATCCACCAAATCATTTTCAATACTTCACACCACCAAGTGACAGTCCAATGGATACAGATGGTACTCAACTTCAATCTCCAATGTCTTCATCAAGAAGGTTCAATGAGGTGAAAAGGTAAAACGTCTAAGACCACATGCAGAGTCAGCACAATTAATGGTATCTTCATTTAAAGAAGCTACATCTATTATTATGTCATTATGTGAAAAAGAAGAAGATAAAGTTAAAGCTCGACAAGAATATTATAATAATGTGACAAACATACAGAAAGAACAACTTCAGAACCAGAAAGAAGAACTTCAGATCTAGAAACAACAAGTTAAAGTGAAAAAGCAAATGCTGCATTTGAAAGTGAAACAAGGAAGTCTTACAACACAAGTTATAAAAGTATTATTGCAAATTTAAAGTCTTACTAACAATGAGAAATTCAAAGCAATGACTTTATTAGAAAGAAAAGAATTAGCAGAACAATTTATTAGAATCCTAGCAGATATGAGGGTAGAATGAATTAAGTATCACAACTTATGAATGTACTTTTTTATTGTTGAGTAATGTTGATGGATGTGATAAACTTTATTATTGTGGTGAATAATGTGTAATGTTGAATTTTAAACAATGATGATGACTATTGATTTTCATATGTGAATGCTTTATTGCTTGATATTTTATATAAATATTGTTATGTGAAATAAATGTTTTTATTATTGTTGAAGATTCTTATAGATTTTTAGGAAAATGTGTACTAATCTCATTACTTTTTGTAGGTAATAATTATCATGAATGGTATAGATGGTTTGAAATTGTTAAAGAATATGCTTGAGGAAGAAGAGGAAGAAGCAGAAAGATGACGAACGTTAATTCTTTCACTGTGGAACTTCCTTGCAGGTGTTGCATGCATGTCAAGTACATTGACTAATACTACACATCTCGTTTATAGTAAAGAAGGGCATAACTACATTAAAAGATTATTAGATCCATCATTACCACATCAAGCATATAATTACCGAAAAATATATAGAATGAGTCAACATGTATTTCTTGACTTTTGTAATCTGTTACGAAGAGAATGTGACATGAGAAATATAAGCAATGTTAGTATCGAAGAGAAGTTTGCAATCTTTCTTATCACTGTTGGTCAAAACCAACAATTAAGATTAGTGATTGAGCAATCATTCGGAGTTGTTAAACATCATTTTGCAATCTTACGAGGACATATGACATATCCTTATAATACACAAACAAAGATTGTGATGGCTTGCTTCTTATTACATAATTTTATACATAAAGCTTACAGAGTAGATTTATTAGAAGATCTAGAAGATGAGTTAACTGAATTTGATCTTAAAAATGAAGAAATTGGAATTACTAAAGATGAGATTTCACAAATAGATAATACATTAAAAATGACACAAAAACAAGGAAAACAAATAATAGATGAAATGTGTGACAACATGAAGATTGCCATGTGGGATGGACGTGACTTTTAAATCATTTCATATGTAACTTTGTCAAATTGTTATGTTACAATATTTGAATATTTAATGTTGACAATTTATATTTATGTTGTGAATTTTATTTATATATTAGATGCTAGTTAACAATTTTGAAAAGTAATTGTTTATGATATGTTATATTCAAATAGGTAATACACAATACAACTTTTGTTCAATTTGTTTATGATATTATTAATAAAAAAAAGAAGAGTTAATATTTTTTCTTAAAATATAAGTATTATGAAGTGAAGAAATAGAGTAAATTAAAATTAATTATTAGAATACTTTAATTAAAAAAGTATATTTCAATTCTTAAAATTTCATTTGGCACAAACCCCTTTATGAGAATCTTAACTTTCTTAACTTTCTGAGACATACACAAATAGCATTGATTTTCTCAAAAATCTGAACTTTCTAATTCACAAGAATCTAAACTTTTTGTTTCTTTTATTTCTAAACTTTTCAATGTGCACAAACACCCCCTTAAGGTGTTTGTACATGTTTTTTGTCAATGAAACGACAAAAAATGTAAGAAATCACAAGAAATGAGAATGATAAGATACGATTAAAAATAAAATATTATTTGTATACATCGAAAAATAATAAGAAATAATAAAAATTTTAAACTATTCATGTACTTGTAAGAAATGATAAAAAATATACTATTTAAGAATTTTTAAAATATTAAATATTAAATTTTGAAATGAGCTATATTATAAATAATATAATATATATTAACAATTTATAAAATACTTTTTGTAGTTTACAAGTAGATTTCATCAAGATACTTTATACTTTGTAACTATACAAGATGTTATTTATCAAAATAACTATTTTCATCAAAGGTAAAATTCATTACAAGTAGATTTCACCAAAATAATTACATATCATTCCTCTCCCACCTAAAATACATAATTTGTTCTTTCATTACGTCAACTACTCTTTTTCTTTATTTTATACTCAAATTACTAATACAACATATGTTTTCTTTTTCAACATTATAAACAAGTTCCTCATGTAATAAAACATTTTTTTCAACTACTTCGTCTACTAGATCTTCAAATAAGTATTCTCAGTCTACTATTATAATGAAATTGTGGAGAAGAAAATATGCTAAAATAATCTTAACTTGTGTCTCAAACAGCTATAACATGTAATCTCATAAGATTATAAATTGATATTTGATCAGTCTAAATGTACGTTCAATTACATTTCTCAATTGAGAATGTTTGTAATTGAAATTCTCCATTACATTATTTGAAACTCGATTTTGATCATATTCTAATAGTTGATATTACACTCTTCAAAATGGACAAATAAATTCTAGGCAATTTAGAAAGTTTACATCTACAAAATAATACTTACATACACAATATACATAACATTTAACACTTTCTAGAATTCTATATTTATTTAAAAAAATAATGTAAACTAAAGTAATGTCATACCAGGTGAGACTTGAAGCCCATATAGATGAGAAGTAACATCTTGTAATATATTTACATTTGTAGTTGATTGTTTGGGTTTTCCCAACACTACACTAGAAAAACTTGGATTTGTTATTTCTATTTTTACTTAGTTAATTTATCTATATGCCTATTATTTCTTTTAGAAATAAACAACAACCTTTAATACAATTTAGATATTAATTCCAATTTGTACTTTAACTACAAGTGCACAGTGTCTATTGTATTAATGTGCAAGTACAGGTCGATCTCACATGGAATTGCTGACGAATTTAAGAAATGTTTGATTGTGAGCAATTCAAATTTATATTCCATAAGCACTCCGTTGAGTTACAGTTAACTCAACGGACTAAGTTCGTTGAGTTATGGCTAACTCAACGGACTATCCTCGTGGACTTAAGTTAACTCCACGAGCTTGTCTCTTCTTTATAATACTGCTATTTACAAAGGAATTCGGCTAACCATTGGGCGATTCCATAGATTGTAAATAACATCAATTAAGCTTTTTAATGCTAGTTAACATTGGATTTATCATTAATCAATACTAACATTTAGATGATTCAAACAGTCACCATTAAAATCTTTAAGTTTTTTGTACGAACCAATTTCAATAAACTGTAAAATTAAAACTAACATAAAACAATCATAAAACTCATACAGATAACATTAATCACGATACAACACAAATAATACAACACTCAAATACAACATACAAACAAAGATAAATTTTTTTTGGTATTTTTGTTTTGACGTCAACATGGAAATGAGCGAAAGGTGAAATGTAAAGTAATCTCACTTGATAGTAAATACTTCTGACACTACTTGCAACGCGATTACACCACTGAAATTTAAACCACTTACAATTCTGTCTCCTCTCCCTATAGAATCGTGAGTCCAGAATTGCAATACGATCTCCTCTTAAGCATGCAGGCATCAACCCGAAGCCAAGGCTAAAAGCTTTACGATCTCCTGAAATATGAGTCGGCGCTTGGTGAAAATGTCTTCCCTTCCCGCGACGCGATCACTCCTCACAGTGGTTGTTAGACACTATGTTTGGCTCAGAATCGACCCGACATCAGGCAAGTGTCCTCACAGACCTCCGATGATTGGTAATTATGGTGGTGATAACGATGGTTGGTGTGATACTTCAGAGAATCGTCGATACTGTCTACAGAAAGCTCAGTGCTTGTTTAGAATGAAAAAGTGCATATTATTAACGGTTAAATGATGGTTAATTGCATAATATTTAGCTTATCATATGAGAATTAAGCCATTATGTTATAATTGCACTGTTATATGTATTAATTGAAGAATCTGCTTAATTTTGGGGAATTAATGTTAATTTAGTACATTTATGAGCTGTCGGTAAGTTGCAGGCTGTGAAATTCTTAAGTATCCGATAATGCATCTGAGCATCGGATAGTTATACCTGTAACTCTCTGAAATGTTATTTTATGTTTAAACTGCTGTTGACACGTGTCGAGAGTTGGTAGATTTACTTAAGTTATAACTCGTTAAGTTAGCATAACTATACGCGTTGAGTTACATGAATATACACTAAGGTAACGTGTTAGGTTAGCGGCTTATTTCTTTATTGCATATATTTTATAGTTATTTTCTAAAATGCCACTGTAGCGGTTGCAGGAACAAACAGTTGGAAGGAAAAACCACGTTTGCACGTATCACGCAGGAATTCAATTGCGCATGGAGAAGGAAGCATCGCCATTGATCTGAAGGAAGGAAATTCAATCGATCATTCAAGCAGAAGCAGTTACTACTGAAGAAATATAAAAGAAAAGAAGAAAAAAAAAAGAAAGTGTGATCGATGGACGGCCAACGTATACAGAGGAGGAGCACCGAGCTTTCTACAAACAGTATCGGCGATTCTCCGAAGTATCACACCAACCATCGTATCACCACCATAATCACCAATCATCGGAGGTCTGTGAGGATACTTACCTGATGTCGGGTCGATTCCGAGCCAAACACAGTACTTGACAACCACTGTGAGGAGTGATCGTGTCGCGAGAAGGGAAGCCATTTTCACCAAGCGTCGACTCATATTTCAGGAGATTGTAAAGCTTTTAGCCTTGGCTTCGGGTTGATGCCTGTATGCTGAAGAGAAGATCATCTTGCAATTCTGGACTCGCGATTCTATAGGGAGAGGAGACAGAATTGTAAGTGGTTTAATTTTCAGTGGTGTAATCACGTTGCAAGTAGTGTCGGAAGTATTTACTGTCAAGTGAGATTACTTTACATTTCACCTTTAGCCCATTTCCATGTTGACATCAAAACAAAAGTACCAAAAACAATTTATCTTTGTTTGTATGTTGTATTTGAGTGTTGTATTGTTTGTGTTGTATCGTGATTAATGTTATCTGTATCAGTTTTAAATGATGGTTCGTACAAAAAACTTAAAGATTTTAATGCTAACTGTTTGAATCATCTGAATGTTAGTATTGCTTAATGATAAATCCAATGTTAACTAGCATTAAAAAGCTTAATTGATGTTATTTACAATCTATGGAATCGCCCAATGGTTGGCCGAATTCCTTTGTAAATAGCAGTATTATAAAGAAGAGACAAGCTCGCGGAGTTAACTTAAGTTCACGAAGATAGTCCGTTGAGTTAGCCATAACTTAATGAACTTAGTCTGTTGAGTTAACTGTAACTTTGATAAAAATTGCAAGGAAGCATTTTTCAGACTTAAGACTAGCTTAATTTCAACTCCTATAATTCAAGCACCTAGTTGGAACCATCCAATTGAATTAATGTGCGATGCTTCTGATTTTGTTGTAGGAGCAGTGTTAGGACAGAAGATAGAAAAATCTCCTAGAGTGATTCATTATGCAAGCAAAACCTTAAATGATGCTCTAGTTAATTACACAACTACTGAAAAAGAATTATTAGCTGTTGTGTTTGCTTTAGAAAAGTTTAGATCATATTTGATTGGAGCTAAAGTAATAGTATACACGGATCATTAAGCTCTAAAACATCTAATAAAGAAAAAAGAAACTAAACCTAGATTGATCCGATGGATATTATTATTGCAAGAATTTGATTTAGAAATTAAAGATAAAAAAGGTTGTGAGAATGTAGTAGCAGATCATTTATCAAGATTACAAATAGAAAAATCAAATATTGAAATTAAGGATAATTTTCCTGACGAACAATTAATGACCATCAACACAATGCCTTGGTATGCAGACATAGTTAATTATTTAGTTACTGGTTTAACACCTAAGGATTGGAATAGACAGGATAAGAAATTGTTTTTCTCAAAAGTAAAATATTACTATTGGGAAGACCCTTATTTAAGAAATGCCCTGATCTAGTTTTAAGGAGGTGTGTTCTAGAAACTGAATATTCGAGCATATTGTCTTTCTGTCATGACCAAGCTTGTGGAGGACATTTTGGTTCAGGGAAAACTGCTGCAAAAATTCTACAATGTGGGCTTTATTGGCCAACACTATTCAAAGATGCTCATAAATATTGCTTAAGTTGTTTAAGATGTCAACAAATAGGAAGAATATCAAAGAGGAATATGATGCTTCTTAATCCTGTTGTTGAGGTTGAAATCTTTGATGTGTGGGGAATAGATTTTATGGGTTCATTTCCTATGTCTAATTAATTTAATTACATATTGTTGGGGGTGGATTATGTATCTAAATGGATAGAAGTTATTCCTACAAAAACTAATGATAACAAAGTGGTAATACAATTTATAAGAACAAATATATTTACCAGATTTGGAATACCTAAAGCTATTATCATTGATAGAGGAATTCATTTCTGTAATAGAAGTTTTAAGGCCTTAATGAAGAAATATGGAGTAAACCACAAAATTGCAACATCATATCATCCGCAAACAAGTGGACAAGTAGAAAGTGCAAACAAACAAATTAAATTAATCTTGGAAAAAGTAGTAAATCCTACTAGAACAGATTAGGCTAATAGATTGATAGATGCACTTTGGGCTTATAGAACTGCTTATAAAACGAGCTTAGGTATGTCACCTTTTAGGTTAGTATATGGAAAAAGTTGTCATTTACCTGTTGAAATAGAACATAAAGCTTATTGGGCATTAAAAACTCTAAACACTAATTTAAATCAAGCTGCTGAAAATAAGAAAATGCAACTAATTGAATTAGAAGAATTTAGAAATGAAGCTTATTCAAAGACTGTAAGAGAAAAAGAGAAAATAAATTCTAGCATGATAGAAAAATTATTCCTAAAAGCTTTGAAATAGGACAAGAACTATATCTTTATCTGGCTAGACTCTATAACCATCTAGGAAAATTAAGATCTAGATGGGCAAGACCTTACATAGTTTGAAATGTTTATCCTTATGGAGCTATTAAAATTGAAAATCCTAAAAATCAGAATATATTTAAAGTAAATGGACAAAGACTTAAACATATTCTGAAAACACCAAAAAGCTCCTTTGGAATTATAAAAGAGATCAGAATAGAGGACTACTCGAGCTTTACTTAGTAAAAAATCAGTTTTTATGTTTATATATATATGTTTAAAAAAAAAAATATTAAAAATATATATATAACATAAAAATAGTTGTGGTTCAACCGGTTGGATCCATCGGTATGACCGGAACATTAAAAAAAAAAATTATATATTAATTTTCAGAAAAAAATATTGGTTTTACTAAATCATAGTATCGATCCAACCAAAAGAAAAATAAAAAAATAAAAAATATTTAGGTCTAATCGAAGCATAGTATCGGTTAAACCGGCAAAAAAAATTGTATATTAATTTTTAGAAAAAAATATTGGTTTTACCGAAACATAGTATCGGTTCAACCGAAAGAAAAATAAAAAAAATAAAAAATATTTAGGTTTGACCAAAGCATAGTATAGGTTAAACCGGTAAAAAAATAGAAAAATTATTCTCTGTAATATTATTATTATTATATTTGCTTGTACAGGGAGTCTGTTGAGTTACGCTTAACTCAACGAGCATACTCCATTAAGTCTTGAGTTAGTCAACGAGCTTATTCCGTTGAGTTAACTGTAACTCAACTGAGTACTGTAGCTAAGACCTAAAATTAGAAAAACTCCAGAAGGAAGTAGATGAATTTAGGCATAGAGATTAAATTGTATTGTTCGTCTACTTGTGTAAAATTGTATGAAATTGTATGGTGTATTTGTAATGTAATTGATTCATAGTAATGAATATAATTTTTCAGATGCAATTTTCATACGTATTTGGATGTGAAATGAATGGAATTTATTGAATATTATGTAATTTGTGGAACTTTATGAATATGTAACAGATTTACAATTTATTGAATGACAGGATAACTGCTTAAAAATTTCTGCATGTTATAAGGTAAAATGTAAATTCTGCATAACGTAAAATGACCTGCAAGTTAAATCTTTATATAATGTTCAGATTTAAATGTATTTTAATCAAAATGAGGCATTAATGACATAGATTTAACTTTATTACAGTTAGCAGAATGAAAAACAAAGAAAAAAAAATAGAATAGAAAACTTACAAGAGTGAAACTTAGAAGTTGTCAAGTGTTAACTCAACGAAGTAAGTCCGTTGAGTTAACTGCAACTCCACGAGGTCAGTATATGGAAAAAGTTGTCATTTACTTGCTGAAATAGAACATAAAGCTTATTGGGCATTAAAAACTCTGAACACTAATTTAAATCAAGCTGTTGAAAATAGGAAAATGCAACTAATTGAATTAGAAGAATTTAGAAATGAAGCTTATTCAAAGACTATAAGAGAAAAAGAGAAAATAAATTCTAGCATGATAGAAAAATTATTCCTAAAAGCTTTGAAATAGGACAAGAACTATATCTTTATCTGGCTAGACTCTATAACCATCTAGGAAAATTAAGATCTAGATGGGCAAGACCTTACATAGTTCGAAATGTTTATCCTTATGGAGCTATTGAAATTGAAAATCCTAAAAATCAGAATATACTTAAAGTAAATGGACAAAGACTTAAACCTATTCTGAAAACACCAAAAAACTCCTTTGGAATTATAGAAGAAGTCAGAGTAGAGGACTACTCGAGCTTTACTTAGTAAGAAATCAATTTTTATGTTTATATACATATGTTTAAAAAAAAACATTAAAAATATATATAAAACATAAAAATAGTTGCGGTTCAACCAATTAGATCCATCAGTATGACCGGAACATTAAAAAAAAATTGTATACTAATTTTCAGAAAAAAATATTGGTTTTACCGAAACATAGTATCGATCCAACCGAAAGAAAAATAAAAAAATAAAAAATATTTAGGTCTAACCGAAGCATAGTATCGGTTAAACCGGTAAAAAAAATTGTATATTAATTTTCAGAAAAAAATATTGGTTTTACCGAAACATAGTATCGGTTCAACCAAAAGAAAAATAAAAAATATTTAGGTCTGACTGAAGCATAGTATTGGTTAAACTGGTAAAAAAACAGAAAAACTATTCTCTGTAATATTATTATTATTATATTTGCTTGTATAGGGAGTCCGTTGAGTTACGCTTAACTCAACGAGCATACTCCGATAAGTCTTGAGTTAGTAAACGAGCTTATTCCGTTGAGTTAACTGTAACTCAACGAAGTACTGTAGCTAAGACCTAAAATTAGAAAAACTCCAGAAGGAAGTAGATGAATTTAGGCATAGAGATTAAATTGTATTGTTCATCTACTTGTGTAAAATTGTTTGAAATTGTATGGTGTACTTGTAATGTAATTGATTCATATTAATGAATATAATTTTTAAGATGCAATTTCCATACGTATTTGGATGTGAAATGAATAGAATTTATTGAATATTATGTAATTTGTGGAACTTTATGAATATGTAACAGATTTACAATTTGCTGAATGATAGGATAACTGCTTAAAAATTTCTACATGTTATAAGGTAAAATGTAAATTCTGCATAACGTGAAATGACCTACAAGTTAAATCTTTATATAATGTTCAGATTTAAATGTATTTTAATCAAAATGAGGCATTAATGACATAGATTTAACTTTATTACAGTTAGCAGAATGAAAAATAAAGAGAAAAAAAACAGAATAGAAAACTTACGAGAGTAAAACTTAGAAGTTGCCAAGTGTTAACTCAACGAAGTAAGTCCGTTGAGTTAACTGTAACTCCACGAGGTCAGTAATATAATATAAGGTCACTTCGTTGAGTTATCTGTAACTTAACGAAGTTAGTCCCTGGAGTTAGCAATAGTAACCAACTGTGTTCTGTTGAGTAATCTGTAACTTAACGAGGTTACTTCGTGGATTAAGTAGAACGGTTATTCTTTTAACCACAAATGAAACTTCATCAGTTTAGCGGTTACCAAAATTTGAAATTAGTAGTGGTACACGTACCCATAAAAACAAGAACCACGATGCACGTTGCAAGCCACGTTCTTGCAACGAGATTTATTCACTTTATGGATGCACAGTATATATATGAAACAGAATGTTATTTACGAGTTACTAGCACTTTTAAAAGAAAGGAGAAAGCGTTGGAGGAACTAGAAGGAGAAACAGCTGATTCAACTTCATCCGACAACAAATATTTATAGAATGGAAAGTTTCAGACTGGTATGTAATTAATCTTCTGCTATTTGTTTATGAGCACATGGATTCGTTCTCTAAGCACTAAACGATTAGTAAGAACACCTACCCAGGAATTTTCATTGCAGAGGAGTACTGAAAAATTTTCTGAACTGTGCTTTAACGAAATTCTTTGGGGTATAGCTAACCTTTCTTTAAAAGAGAACGTAGAGATGGCTGCTCTAGTAGAAAAACCATTAGGAGAGATTCTGTATCCTGAATTAATTGATGAACCTTCATGTATTCGATTGCCAAACTTTGAGGGAGATAGGTTTGAACTGAAATCTAATTATATTAGTCAATTGCCACATTTTCATAGATTAAAAAGAGAGGATGCCTATTATTTCCTTAGAGAATTTAACGAAGTTTGTCAAATGATGAGAATGCCGAACATGAGTATAGATGCTATTAAACTTAGATATATCCCTTTTGGTTTAAAAGATACAGCTAAGAGATGGTTATATACTCTATCGCCTGATTCAATTTCTACATGGACTGAATTTTGCTCTGTTTTTCTGGAAAAATACTATCCAACACATCAAACGATTAAAAAGAAGAAAGAAATATTAATGTGTAGCCAAAAACAGGGTGAATCATTCTCGAAATATTTTGAAAGATTTAAAGATTTATTGACTCAATGTCCACATCATGCAATGAGTAAAACACAATTAATAGGCATAATTTATGAAGGCATCGATGTTTCAACGAAATCTTTATTAGAATCTACTTGTCAAAATGGATTTTTAAAATTATGTAGTGAAGAAGCATGGGCATATTTAGAAAACTTTGCAAAAAAAACTGCATAGTAGGAAAATTCGGCTGAAGCAATTGAAGATAAAAGATTATTGCCAAGAGGAATGCATGAAATAGATTCCAATACTATGCTGGAGGTGAAATTAAATGAATTAACAAAGAAAATAGAAGAGTTATCATTAAATCAAAAGCTAGCAGAAAAGAATACAAACATAAATGACTTAGATATTATTTATGCTAGAAACCAGAGTGATAACTTGGGAAATTCTTATAATCCTAATTGGAGAAATCACCCGAATTTATCTTGGAGAAACAACAATTTCCAGGGAGGAGAAAATATAAATGAGAAGAACATAAGTTATGAAGTATTAATTGAACAAAGAGCTAGAATAGAGAAATTAGAAAAGATAATCCAACAAGTAAGCAATCGTTTAGAATTTATATTTGGAAATGCTGTAAATCAAAATCAGAATAGAAATATATCACTTAGACAGAAGGAACCAATGGAAGTTAGACCTACTAGAGGATTGCCAATACAAGCTATACCTGATCCTGTCAATAGAATGGTTAATGAAATTGATACCTCTTCTAGGAGGGTAGCTGAATGAAGCAACATATCTGAAGCAACTATCTGTATGTATATATGTTTTATTTTAAGTTAATAGTATCATAGAGTTAATTTTTAACTCAACGAACTTAGTCTGTTGAGTTATGCCTTAACTCCACGAGGGTGTGCAGTAGTTATGTTAATTTTTGTCTCTGCTAAATTTTTGTTTTTATTTTACAGAATCGACAAATGGAATTAATGCAATTACCGTTAGATGCACCAAGGGAAATACTAAGTAACTTGTCAGCTAAAGATCTGTGCAGGCTGTGTTGTGTATCAAAGGAAATTAAAGACTGTATTGAAGAAAAATATTTTCAGGGACTACAAGCTGCAAAAATGACTAAGATTAGAGATGGATTCATATGGAGGTCATTTAATCGTAGTTCAAATACTCATGAATATCTAGCTATGGAAGAAACTACTGGAATTCCACCCAATGCATTAGAAGGTATGAGTCATATTATGGGGATAGATGAAGGATTAATCATATACAAGACGAGACCAAGGTATGCAAGTTTATCATTACCTGATATTTTGATAAGAAATCCTATAACAGGAGAAGAATGGAATATAGGAAGACCTAATATATTTGAAGCACCAACTGAAAATTGTGGGTCAGCTTTAATATTTTCTGATAAAAATTTTGCAATTCCTGAAAAATTATATTATTGGAGACCTACAAGAAATTAGGGTGAAGATTTACGCTTAAGTGTGTATAATTTTCTGAACAGATCTTGGAATGAAAACATTATAATATATCTAGGACAGAAATCATTAATTAACCAAACACATGTCATACTTGATACATATATCTATTTAGTCACGGAGATATCATTAGCATATGGATCTGATTTATACATAGTGAGCATAGACAGTTATGATGATTATATAGAAATTTTACCTATACCGAGTGAAATAGCTAAACCACCATCTGCAGAATTTAATGAAATTCAAATAGGAATGTGGTATAATGAAGAAGATGATCCTACTTTATGTCTGATAAGATGGTGGGATGAACTGATCAAATTTCAAATATGGATTATGGAAGACATGAATGAATGGAAGTGGGAAGAAGAGTATATTGAAATAGATGTAGAAATAGAAACTGCTACATTACCTTGGAACCAAAAAGGATCCCTTTCTACATTACATATCATTAATGGTAATAAACTCGTATTTGGAATTTATAATATATTGCATGCTTACAAATTAAAAAGGAACAAGAACTGCATTAAAATAGAATTAATAGCAAGAAGAACTATGCCTAAAAAGTTTGCTTGGACTGATACATTTATTCCATTTGTTTCTACTTTTCAATCATGTTCTTAAGCTGTGATTTTGTGTGTTTAACGTGTGTATTCTGCATTTATTTTTAGAAAAAAGAAGAAGAAATTTTGAAGTTTTTCATGTTCATTTTATAAAAAAAACAAACAAAACAAAATATCAATCCAGTTTGTTGGTATCTGTTCTAGGAAACCAACTAGCTTGCTTGTGAGCCACCAAAGGCATAGGAGTCTGGGTTCCACACAAGACACTGATTTATTAATATCTATTAAATATTATTTTGTTTTATATTCTATATTTATCTAGGAATGAAAATTTTTCAGAATCAAAAATCAGAATATGCAGAAAGAGATACAAATGGAACAAGGTATGTAACCAATTACTTATCCTGAATTTTAAATCAAACAAAACTTTATTCATGTCTGCTACAATTATTGTACTTATTGTCAAATCTTTTACATTGAGGACAATGTAAAATGTAGGTATGGGGGGGAGGTAATTGAAGTAACAGTCATGTAAGTTTGTTAATTAAAAAAATTAAAATGGTACTGCAAAGTTTTGAGGAAATTGAAAATTTTTATGAACTTGCTGTAACTATCTGATAATTGAGACTGTAAAATTTTTATAAACTGCTTGAATGTTATATTTAGAAGGCTATAGAAGATGCTATAGAATTTATTATTTATGTAAATCTAGATATAGTATCTTATGATTTTTCTGAATTTCATGAGTTTAACAGTTTCATGATTTTAAAATGAAATCAGAATATTTAATGCTTAATTAGAAAATTATCTGAAGTCCTGAAGGAGCTGAGATGTGAATTCTAGATTAAATGAAACACATTTGATGAAAGATACATTTACTTTGACTAATTGAACTTGTAGAATGATTTATGTGTAGATCTTATTAAACTACAGATAAAGTATGAGCTTATTGTTATGGATTCATATTTTTAGTAAATGATAGAAGTAGGATTATATGAGATTGGTGTTTTACTGCATCTGTATTAATGAAATACATGCATATACAGTATGTGATTAATGCTTTGTTTTGTGTGTGCATTTATTTTTAGAAAAAAAAAAAACTTTCAGAGTTTATTTACTTGTTTGATCACGAGCCTTTTGTACTCGAGTAGATAGGTATGTAAGGATTGTTGACCTGAAAAAGGACATTGAAAATCTGGCAACCTAAGATCTTGATCAGATCCAGGATTGTTGACTAAAAGCTTGTTACATGGGTACATTAGAAAGCTCTTGTATGATTCAAGCTTGTCAAATTAACTTTTAAAGTACAGAAGAAAAAAAAAAAAAAAAAACATATACTATTCTGAAAAGATACAAGTGTTTTGTGAAAAATAGATATCTTATGAATCAAGTATATTTTCTGTTATCTAGAATTGATGAAATATGAATCTTGAATTGACTTTTAAAGTTGTTTAATGGAAATACAATTCTTTATTCTACTTGTCTTAATCAGATTGAATTAGATTGTACTTTTATTTGTATGTTGTTGAAATTTCTTCTAGAAAACTTATTGGAAAATTCAAGATTATAGATGATGAAAAGAAGAACAAACGATAATATAATTAACACCTATATGAAGATGATATACTTTGTATGTAATTTACATATATTCTAAATATCTTTGCAGGTTGATTACTGAAACATACAGAATATATGTTTATGCTAAACAGAAGAAAACAAACAAAAGGGGAAGAATTAATTCTAGCACTTTTTGAAAGACTAATTAATTAGATCTTAGTTTGCTAAGGGACTAGCAAAATTTAGGTATGGGGGAAGTGTTTCGAATGAAAAAGTGCATATTATTAACGGTTAAATGATGGTTAATTGCATAATATTTAGCTTATCATATGAGAATTAAGCCATTATGTTATAATTGCATTGTTATATGCTTTAATTGAAGAATCTGCTTAATTTTGGGGAATTAATGTTAATTTAGTACATTTATGAGCTGTCAGTAAGTTGCAGGCTGTGAAATTCTTAAGTATCCGAAAATGCATCTGAGCATCGGATAGTTATACCTGTAACTCTCTGAAATGTTATTTTATGTTTAAAATGCTGCTGACACATGTCGAGAGCTGGTAGATTTACTTAAGTTATAACTCCTTAAGTTAGCATAACTATACGCATTGAGTTACATGAATATACACTAAGGTAACGCGTTAGGTTAGCGGCTTATTTCTTTATTGCATATATTTTATAGTTATTTTCTAAAATGCCACTATAGCGGTTGCAGGAATAGACAGTTGGAAGGAAAAACCACGTTTGCACGTATCACGCAGGAATTCAATTGCGCATGGAGAAGGAAGCATCGTCGTTGATCTGAAGGAAGGAAATCCAACCGATCATTTAAGCAGAAGCAATTACTACTGAAGAAATATAAAAGAAAAGAAGAAAAAAAGAAGAAAGTGTGATTGATGGACGGCCAGTGTATATAGAGGAGGAGCACCGAGCTTTCTGCAGACAGTATCGGCAATTCTCCAAAGTATCACACCAACCATCGTTATCACCACCATAATCACCAATCATCGAAGGTTTGTGAGGATACTTGCCTGATGTCGGGTCGATTCCGAGCCAAACACAATGCCTGACAACCACTGTGAGGAGTGATCGCGTCACGGGAAGGGAAGACATTTTCACCAAGCGCCAACTCATATTTCATGAGATCGATCGTAAAGCTTTTAGCTTTGGCTTCAGGTTGATGCTTGTATGCTGAAGAGGAGATCATCTTGCAATTCTGGACTCGCGATTCTATAGGGAGAGGAGACAGAATTCTAAGTGGTTTAATTTTCAATGGTGTAATCACGTTGCAAGTAGTGTCGGAAGTATTTACTGTCAAGTGAGATTACTTTACATTTCACCTTTCGCCCATTTCTATGTTGACATCAGAACAAAAATACCAAAAACAAATTATCTTTGTTTGTATGTTGTATTTGAGTGTTGCATTGTTTGTGTTGTATTGTGATTAATGTTATCTGTATCAGTTTTATGATTATTTTATGTTAGTTTTAATTTTACAGTTTACTGAAATTGGTTCGTACAAAAAACTTAAAGATTTTAATGATGACTGTTTGAATCATCTGAATGTTAGTATTGCTTAATGATAAATCCAATGTTAACTAGCATTAAAAAACTTAATCGATGTTATTTACAATCTGTGGAATCGCCCAATGGTTGGCCAAATTCCTCTGTAAATAGCAGTATTATAAAGAAGAAACAGGCTTGTGGAGTTAACTTAAGTCCACGAGGATAGTCCGTTGAGTCAGCCATAACTCAACGAACTTAGTCCGTTGAGTTAACTGTAACTCAACAGAGTGCTTATGGAATATAAATTTGAATTGTTCACAATCAAATATTTCTTAAATTCGTCAGCAATTCCCTGTGGGATTGACCTGTACTTGCACACTGATACAATAGACATTAGGATCGACCTGTACTTGCACACTGATGCAATTCCGTGTGAGCTTCATGTGATATATTTTTCAACAATTATATGATTGATAAGGTATCAATGAATCTAACAATCTCCTATTATAATGTTCACCTTCTCTACCATATATTTGTTCTATTGCTTGAAAAATGATATCTATAATAGTATGTGCAACCGTTCCACATGCTCAGATCATTATGTTCCATATCTATCATCATCTTCGTCCTTGCCTCTCTAATCTTCATTGTGATTTTTCTTTGTAGTTCTCCATGTAGATAATAACTCCATTGATAAGGTATTGTTAAAGAACAAAGAAGCTAAATATATCAACAATCAATCAAGTGAAAATAATAAAGAGGATAAATAGATAATAACAACCATCAACCAAGTCAAAAGAACAAAGAAGCTAATTACTCAATAATAACAACCATTAACCAAGTAAAAAGAATAAAAAAGCTATATAGACAATAACAACCACCAACAAAGTCTAAATGCATTTAACAACCATCAACAAGTCCAATTAAGAATTACAACAACCAAGTAAATGTCAATTATATATGTCCAACTACGAAATAAATTTCAAGTCTATAACATTCCCAATATAGTTCACATTTTGTCAATATAATGTTGTAACCACATCACTCACAAAGCATCTTCCTTCAAACCTAAAAAGAATACCCTTTTTACTAGATTTTTTAGCAATTTCATTCCTAATATTCACTTCGCATTTGCAAGACCATCAATTTCAAGGACTTTAAGAATACATTCTTCTACTTATCTTCTTAATTCAGATTTTTGAAATATCTCATCATGTTCAACAAACTTTTGCATACTTTTAGTCAGTTCATTCATTGACCTCATAATTAACTGAAAAGATTCAACATGTGGTCAAGTGATTTTCTTTGACTTTCAATGACATCTTCATCTGTAAAAGGGCTTAACGTAATTTCATCCTCTCCATTATCAAGAAGTATTAGAAGAACCTGAATACTAAAAATAGAAAAGGTGTCCATAGGTTCTTAGGGATCCACACACTCTATATCTTGTAAATCTTGGAGAAGTTGACTATTAACTCTAGTTGTCATATTTCCATCAAACATTATATACAGATCATCATATATTGTAGATGACTTTCCTACATATGTTTTAAATTCTAATTATTGCTATAAAAAATAAATATAGGAAATGCATTATTATTTGAAAGTTCACAATCAAAATGAATAATACAAAATAAAATATTTTAATTACACAAATTCATCTCAAATTTCTTTTAGAATATCGATTTGGCCACAGATGTAGTCCTACCCCAATCCACTTTGCTTGAAAATCTTAATATAACTTTTATACATTGTTTTTTAAGTTTTCATTCTATTTTTAACATGTTTTTTCTCAACATTGGCTTAAGTCTTATTATTGTATTTTGTAATCATTTTATTCTGGCTATCTGGTCTAATCTTTTTGTCTCGTTGATTTACATTCTATTTTCTAATTTTTATTGCTAAAAGACCTAAAAAATTTCATCATTTTTGGTGTTCCAGTTGATGTATTTCTTCCCTTCAAAAGTTATTTCCCTAAATAATATGATTTGAAGTAATTATTTTGTATAGGCACAATTAAAAAAAATTCATTTGCAACAATTGCAATAATAATTTTGAAATTTGTTCCTATATAAGTCTACTACAATCTCATAAATCAAACGCACTAAGATACACGCAAAAATAAGACAACACATTACCTCAAAACACAACATACGTTCACCTTCCAAAATACCCAAAGTAGAACCAACAGATATGATTATAAAAGGAATTAATTACTGAAATGCTCAAAACACTACTGGATAGATAAATTAGCATAGATAACAATGGTGGAAAGAGTGTAAAAAATGAGGATAACGATGGTTATCCTAACTCATGTTGGGTGATGTCAGCCCACCATTATAAAGACAAGTATTGAAGTACTACACTTCAACATCCATATCAGAGCACTATTATTATATATATGTTCAAGTAAACTTGTACATAAATAAGGTTGAAAAAAACACTAAGGGTTTGTTTGTGCATTTAGAATTTGAATTTCGTAGAATTTAAATTTTAATATTTAAATTCTATTTGATATAAAAAATTCAAAATCTAAGTGTTTGTGCACGTTCAAGATTTAAATTGAAATTTAGTTGTTTGTGCACGTGACAAAATTGAAGTAAATTGAACAGAATTGATTTTTAATAAAGTTAAGTAATGAATTAAAGTAATTAGTGAAAAATGTAATTAATCAAGAAATAAATTACTTGCATTAATAAATGAACATATTATTAAATTAAATGTTTATATATCATTTATCAATTAATTAAGTATATCATTATATAAAATAAATCAAAAATTACAGAAATTGATAACTTTTTAGTTATAATACATGTTTAAAACAACAAAAGGTTAATTATAAATTCTATATTCCTCGTAATGTAATAATAAATAACTTTTTTAAAAATGTAATTATTATGAAGTAAATAAATGAAAGTAGATAATAAATAATTATTGAAATACTTTAATTATAAAAAAATATAATTATGAACATTCTATTAAACATAAATGACTTTTAAGATTTCGTTTGTGTTATCCATCGAAAGTTAGGAAAATTATATAGTTTTTGAAATTTTGATATTATATATTAAATAATATAATAAATAATAAAATTAAATAATATTTATGATTTAAATATTATAAAATTAAATAATAATAATAAAATAATTAATATTTTATTTTTAATAAAAATAATATTAAAATAATTAATTTAAAAAAAAAAATATTAACAATATATACTTCAACAGGTGAGGGCGAACGTCAAGCAATCTTTTGGAAAATGAATTCTGACCTTTTAGGTTAGGAATTCATTTTCCTAACATTTACACATGATTGGAATTCAAATTTTTAAATAATTTGAATTCCAAAATATACAAACACCTCATGACTCAAAATCTGACGAAAAAATTTTTAAATTCTATCAGATTCCAAGTGTACAAACCTTTCCTTAGAAACAATCCAAATGATTGGAAATGATGGTCTCATTTATACTGTAAAGGAGGTGTCTTATGTAAAGGTAAATGAGGACATTATAACAAGGAAAAAGTGATTATAAATTCCAGTGATAACTAATCAAAAAAGGATTGGAAAAAATTGTCGTTTGAAATGTAAAAAAACCTGCGAGGCATTATTTCTTTTGTCTTTGTTGATCTTGATCATTATGTACTTTTTCAACATTTTTTATTTCATTGATGGACAATTGCATTTTTGAACTAAAATGAAGATGAATAGTTCTCTTCTTTCATTCTTTTGGAATAATATCATTGCTTCAGTCAGATTTAGCACAATCTTAGCAAAAATAATGGTTACAATTGCTCCTCCATAATATTGGTTATTTTTCTCCTATCTTGTTCTTGCTTGGTCTTCTCCTCTCAAAGTTTTGTACCGAGACGTAAGTTAAAAACTCTCTTTAAAATCATCATTAGGAAACTTAAAAAACGAAAGAAATGAAAATTTTTATAATGTTTGTAACTTAGAAACTTGTGAAAGTTAAAATTTTTTTTTAATTATAAGAGAAAAAACTTTCACCTATTTTAAACCCATGTACTTTTGAAATCATCGAAATTCTCTCGCTCGACCATCCACCCTTGACGTTCTCCTCCCCCTTGATGTTTGCCTTCAATGAAGCTCACTCTCAACGAAACTCATACTCGGTGAAGTTTACCTTCTATGTTCGTCGTCGACGAAGCCTGCCTTTGACGAAACTCACCCTCGACGTCTGCCACAACGTTCCCCTAGTTCACCCTCAACAAAGCTTGCCCTCGACATCCACCCTCACTCAACCTCGATAAAACTCATTGTCGACGTCTGCCCTCAACGAAGCTTGTCCTTTACGCTCCCTTAGTTCACCCTTGACGAAGCTCACCACCTTTTTGAGGTATTTAAAAGTATGTTTGTTATGTGATTTAGTAGCATCTAGTTGGTGTTTATGTTAGTAGTTATTCTAGATTTGTCATTGCTTGCACGTGTTGGCCTTCAATCTATGATTTTCTATATACGAAAAGTTGATGCTCGTGACCAGTCGATAATGTAGTCTTGTTTGTAGTTACAATTGATTACTTGTTTTTTGTGAAACTTTTGTTTACTTGTCTTCTTAAGAAGCTATGCAATTTTATGTGGACGATTGTTATTGGGTTTGAAGAATTAACACTAGTAGGGTGCAAAAAAAAACTGTTGGATAAACTCTTATCAATGGAAGCGCAACCTTTCAAATAAGAAAAAACCTCATTGAAAGAATATATTGCATCTCGTTTTTTCTATTTTTGCACAATGTTTACCTTTGACTTGAAACTATGATGTCTCAAATCATCTTATAAATATTTGCAAGGCCGTTGTATTTTGGATATTATTTGCAAGCCCAATATTTTCATCAGATGATGATATTATTTTGGATTATTGCATAAAAAGGAAATTGAGCAATATGACATCTAATTATGTCTATCATTTTCATTTCCTTTTTAAGAGTTTAGCATTAGAAAACTGCAATGTTCAATTTTTTATGGACATTGGTTTGAAATGTTAAACATCATCCTAATGTTAAATATGGTTTCAATATGACCTGGAGGTCATTGATTCAAATCCTAAGAAATCACTTGTCCATTGATGGAAATAAAGTTAAATACAATTGAACATCCACATAAATGGATCTACTCTTTTATATTGTTTTCATATTTTAAATATACCCTTTTGTGTTAAATATTACCTTGAAATATTGTGTTTCCTTTCCTTGTTGTATATGCTAAAAATCCATTGAATTTGAAGTGGCATAAAAGAAGTCAAACATTTGCGTTATATAATAGAAAAGAAAATAAATTGATTTGTGATGTATATGATGTACAACATTTTTCTTCAGTTATATTTTGATTATAAATACAACTAAAAAAAGTATGAAATTCTTAGGTGTGTCATTTCATGTGTTATGAATGACTAGTAACTTATTTAAGTTATTCATTCTTATCCATTTTTAATGCATGTCATTGAATGAATGTTAACTTATTTATTTTTTAAATTAATGATTGATGTTGTCATTGTCATCCATATTTCAATGATGTGTTTTTCATTCATATATATGTTTTGCAAATTAGATATGGCTAGTACAGATAATACAACATTAGGTAGACAAAAATCTTATATTAGTTGGAATGCAAAAGCAAATGCTACATTTTTAGATATATTAGAAGATGTTCTAAATGAAGGGAATGGAAAAACATATGATGGAAAAGATAAAGTTGAAACATAGAACAAGGTAATAAAGAAATACAATAATGACACAAATGTAGGTATCACAAAGAAAAATATTGACAATCGAATTAAAATATGGCGACAGATGTATCATAACTACACAAAAATTATGTCTCAAAGTGGTTGGGGATGGAATTACATATAAGGTCATACTGATATTTCAGATGAAGTTTGGAATGAATTTATTATGGTAATATTTTTGAATGTGTTAATATAATTTGTACGTTCTATATATACTAACATTTTTCTAATGTTGCAAAAACACGTAGATTGTGCTCCCCTCAAAGGTAAATCATGTCTTATTTATAATCAATTGTAATTATTATTTGAAAGTAATATGATTACAAGGAATGTTAGTAGAGACCTTGAAACAATTAGTTAGAATGAAGGAGTTGTACCTATGGATGATCCAAATGAAATGATACCCCCACCAAATCATTTTCAATACTTCACACCACCAAGTGACAGTCCAATGAATACAGATGGTACCCAATCTCCAATGTCTTCATCAAGAAGGTCTAATGAGATGAAAAAGGGAAAATGTCCAAGACCACATGCACAGCACAACTAATGACATCTTCATTTAAAGAAGCTACATCTGCTATTATGTCACTATGTGAAAAAGAAGAGGATAAAGTTAAAGCTTGACAAAAATATTATGATAATGTAATAAACATACAAAAAGAACAACTTTAGATCTAGAAACAATAAGTTAAAGTGCAAGAGCAAATACTGCATTTGGAAGTAAAACAATGAAGTCTTACAGCATAAGCTATAGAAACATTACTTCAAATTGAAAGTCTTACTAATAGTGAGAAATTCAAAGCAATGACTTTGTTAGAAAGAAAAGAATTAGTAGAACAATTTATTAGCATCTCAACAGATATGAGAGTAGAATGGATAAAGTATCACAACATATAAATGTATTTTTCTATTGTTGAGTAATGTTGATGGATGTCATGAACTTTATTATTGTGGTGAATAATGTGTAATGTTGAATTTTAGACAATGATGATGACTATTGTAGTTGATATGTGAATGCTTTATTGCTTGTTATTTTATATAAATCTTGTTATGTGAAATAAATGTTTTTATTATTGTTGAAGATTCTTATAGATTTTTACATAAAGATGTACTAATCTCATTACTTCTTGTAGGTAATAATTATCATGAATGGTTTGGAATTGTTAAAGAATATGCTCAAGGAAGAAGCATAAAGACAACGAACGTTACTTCTTTCACTGTGGAACTTCCTTGCAAGTGTTGCATGTATGTCAAATACATTGAATAGTACTACACATCGCATTTATATTAGAGAAGGGCATGACTACATTAGAAGATTATTAGATCCATCACTACCACATCAAGTATATAATTGTCAGAAGATATATAGAATGAGTCAACATGTATTCCTTGACTTTTGTAATTTATTACGAAAAGAATGTGGCATGAGAAATACAAGCAATGTTAGTGTTGAAGAGAAGTTTGTAATATTTCTTGTCACTGTTGGTCAAAATCAACGATATAGAGTAACAAAGGAGTGTTTCTCTCGGTCTGCATGAACTATTAGTATGTACTTCAATGAAGTACTTAATTCAATTTTGAACTTACATAAACAACTTCTTGCAATGCCTCCAACATCAAATCCAAGTAGAATACTAAATGATTCAAATGTGTATCCTTATTTTAAGGTAAATATGTATTTTCATATGGAATTGATTTGTACATTATTTTTTTCTCATTTTCTTCTTCATATGTTAACATAATTGCATTTGTGCTATTGATGGAACACATATTAAGGCAACTATTTATGAACGATAAACAACAAGATTTAGAAATAGAAAAGGAGAGTTAAGTCAAAATGTTATGACTACATGTAATTTTGATATGAAATTTACATATATTCTTAGTGGTTGGGAATGAGTAGTTTCTGATGCAAGAATCCTTCAAGATGCTGTCACAAGACATCATCCACTCAAGGTTCCACCAAGTATGAAATGACATTATTGAATATATATTTTTTATTTACACTAATTTTTAATTATATATAGGGAAGTTTTACTTGTTTGATGCTGGTTATCCTAATCAACCTGAATTTATTTATCCATATCAAGGAGTGAGATATCATCTATCTAAATATGTAAATAATAGACTTCTAGAAAATGCAATTGAAAATTTCAATTATAGACATTTACAATTAAGATCAATGATTGAGCGATCATTTGAAGTTGTTAAATATTGTTTTGCAATATTACGAGGACATATGCCATATCCTTATGATACACAAACGAAGATTGTGATGGATTACTTCCTACTATATAATTTTATACGTATAACTTACAAAGCAGATTTATTAGAAGATCTAGAAGATGAGTTAGCTGAATTTGATTTTGAAAATGAAGAAATTGGAATTATTGAATATGAGCTTTCACAAATAGATAGTACATTAGAAATGACACAAGAAGAAAGAAAACAAATAGTAGATGAAATGCGTGACAACATAAAAATTACTATGTGGGATGAACGTGACTTTTAAATTATTTCATATGTAACTTTGTCAAATTGTTATGTTGTAATATTTGAACATTTGTATGTTAACAATTTATATTTATGTTCTGAATTTTATTCATATATTGGATGTTAGTTAACAATTTTGAAAAGTAACTATTTGTGATATGTTATGTTCAAATAGGTAATATACAACACAACTTTTGTTCAATTTATTTATGAAATTATTAATAAATAAAAATAAGAAGAGTTGATATTTTTTCTTAAAATATAAGTATTATAAAGTGAAGAAATAGAGTAAATTAAAATTAATTATTAGAATACTTTGATTAAAAAAGTATATTTCAATTCTGAACATTCCATCTAGTACAAACTCCTTTGTGGGAATCTTAACTTTCCTAACTTTTTGAGACATGCACAAATAGTCCTGATTTTCTCAAAAATCTAGACTTTCTAATTCACAGAAATCTGAACTTTTCATTTCCTTCATTTTTAAACTTTCGACATGCACAAATACCCCCTTAGGATATTTATATAGGGGTAACTAGGAGACACTATTTCCTAGGATCTCTGGTGGCACAATAGAGAGATTGTGAACTTTTACAATTGACATGTCATTTGTGCATTGTTGGAAATTACAGAAAGTTAGAAAATAAAAAGTCGACAAAGTTAGAAAATAAAAAGTGAGAAGAGATTAGAAATAAAAAGTTGAAAAAGTAATATCTAAAGGTATTTTTGTAATTAATGAAAATTATATAGTTTAAGTTTTTAATTATTAATTTAAATTATAATATGAATATTATTAAAGTTATAATAAATCATGAAATTTTAATAATTAAATTATAATACATATTTGAAATTTTAAAAAATTATTTAAATAGAATTATTCAAAGACAAATTCATATTTCTTAATATTTAAAATATATCACAAAAAAGTCTTAAATCAAGAGATTACAAAATATTTTGCAACAAACTCTTAAATCAAGAGACTACAAATATATATATATTATATTATATATACATATAAATATAATAGCATTATATATATATATATAATATTATATAATATGCAATTATGCTACATAGATTATACCATTATTTCACGTATTTGATCTGCTATTATTTTTCTTTATTCTTGAGTACTACCAACATTATGAAGTTATTCATCATTTTGAAAATATGTTGAAAATTTCATTTCCTAATCATAGTCTTCAATTCCTCCTACTTCATCTTAAAAATATTTAAGAAGATCTATTTTATCTGCCTTTCAGATAAAATTATGAAATAGAAAAATGCTTAAACAATCTTGACTTGTGTTTTATAAGAAAATGACATATAATCTTGCAATATTGAGAATCAATGCTTCACTACTCCAAATGTGTATTTTATGACTGGTTATAATTGTGAATGCTTGTAATTAAAATTTTCGATTACATTACTTGAAAATTAATCAATAGCATACTCATTTAAGTGATAATAAACACCTTGAAATGAAGTAAGAAATTATGGTCAATTTGAATAACTAGATATCAAAGCTATCAAAAACCATTTTTATGCAATATAATTATCATATAAGAATAATGTCAATACTATAAGTACAATGCTTTGTGGAACTCAAAAACCATTTGGTTAATTGATTACATATTGAAGTATTCGAACATTAGATGTTGATCGTTCTCATTCACTCGTAATATAAATAAATTCCATATAAAAATTGTAAACTATCATAATATTTTGTGACAATTCACTTTTTTTGTTTCTAAATATAGTATTTTCCTCTTTTACAATTGTTGCTTTTATATGTGTGTCATCAATAACTCTACTACAATCTTATAGATATCATATTAAAAATAGTTAAATAAAAAAAAGTTTGTATTGGAAAAAATCTATAGTATTATCTAAGGACTAATTTTACTTTGAAATATGAAAAAATAATAGGATCATTAAGAATCTTTTGTAGAGTTGATGCAAAAGACTTTGCTATAAATATGTTAGTCAATTGTAATATTACATTTAAAATTTTATTGAAATAATTAATGATAATTCAAGCAGAATGATGAAAATATTATTATATTACTCTATATTTTTAATTCTACCCAATTGTTATAAAAAAATATTGTAAGTTTCTCTTCTACTATTATATATATACCATCTAATACAATCCTTTAGTAAAGTGGACAATTTGACGAAAACACCAAAAAAATTAAGAAAATTTTCCAAAATGTTTATTTCTTAGCTTTTTTGCCAACTTTCATTTCTACGAATAATCAAAGTGCTAGACCCATCGACAATTATGTAGCCAATACGGGTTGTTTGTCTTTGGGTTAGATTGACAATTATGTATACTTACAAGTTGCTTTTCTTAAGGTAATTCAATTGTGTTCTAGGTTTCATTTTTATTTAAAGATGTTAAGTTCCTCCTTCATGATTATGGTTATAACCCACCTAATATCTAATTTAACCTCCTCAAGGACCTAAGCCCATGGTGATCATCAATGTCCGCAACAAAGGCACCGTGCCTGTTGGGATGTTTGTCACGTGAAGTGTGGTCATGCAAAGGCAATTTGATGTTGTCGATCCTTTTGACGGTAAGGCAAACGAAAGTTCACATATTTGTTGGGAATCTCTGTGTTTCTAGTAGACTTTTTAATTTTGCCGAAATCACGAGACTCCTTTTGACGAAGGTTTTCATTAATAGGTTCTTGGGTCTCATTAACAAGTGTGAGAATGTTGTTGTCAACGTTAAAATTATTTTGGTCAATCAAGCAGAAAATAGAGATGGATCGGTCATGTGTTAATTGTAAGAATTTTTATTTATTTATGAAAGATCATATCGTTTTTAATTAATTTTTTTATTATTACGACGACTTCATTTCGTCGTCCTTTCATTCGGTTTCACGTAAGGTTGCATTTAAACGTTATGCGTAAATTTTCCATTTATGATAATTAATGTTTTATTATAAGGTTATAATATTAATATCATAACATTAATTGATGTTTCATTATTAATTTTGATAAATAGAAATGTCGAATTTTAATTATCAATATTATAAATCGAATTAGTTATGTAAATATACAAATTAAAAGTCAAAATTAATTGATTTGAAATTTTTGTCACTTTGTTAGACGTACATAAATATATAAAATTTAAATTATTTTACTTTTTTTTTTCCGTATACAACACCTAAATTTTAATTTTTATTAAATTTTGAAAAATTAATTTCTATAATATTTTATTTTTACTAAAATTTATTCTCTTTTTTATTTCTTTTCGTAAGATTGCGAATGGAAAGACGGGCCCGTAAAATTTTGAGTTCTGGCGATTTCTAAACCTAAAACCCTCGTCACTCTTGCCGTCCGGATCCCTGGGTTTACACGGAAAAGCCGAAACTCCCGCCGGCGCTTGTTTGGAAGAACCTAAAACCTCGCCGGAACCGTACCGGGAAACCGTCGGTATGAAGAAGAAGGTGGACGAGCGCATCAGGACGCTCATCGAGAACGGCGTCAGGCTTCGCCACCGGTCCATGTTCGTCATCATTGGCGACAAGTACCGCGACCAGATTGTCAACCTCCACTTCATCCTCTCCAAGGCCGTCGTCAAGGCTCGACCCTCGGTGCTGTGGTGCTACAAGGACAAGCTCGAGATCAGCAGGTTCTGGTTCTCCTCCTTCTGCCTTGCTAGAAGAATGTTTGGGCTATAAGTAGTTTTTCTATTTAATATTTGTAGTCTGATAAAATTAGATTGCATTACATGGTGATTTGCTAGAGGTTGTCGGAACGAGGTAAGTGGGGACCCTCTTCAGTTAAGGAATGAGATGACAAACTTTGCGAAGGAAGTGGCTATGATGACCATAAGCGTATGTGGGAATGTGGGGAAGATATTGACAACATAATTCTGAAGAAGTATAAGCCAACTAAATTTGGTGGAGGGGGATGCCATTTATGAAGCTTGAGGTTGATGGGAAGGTAGAATTTTTTTTGGAAATTCTTCCATAGACATGGTTTAAGCCTATCATCTTTAATTGAGAAAAGAACACACCTCAGGTGAAATCCTTCTAATATCTTTCTAATTTACTTGTGGAATCTAGTCATCTAGGCAAGCCTTGGCTCAATTGTAAACGTTCTTCATTGTGACCTATGTGGGTCATGGATTGGAATCCTAGGAAATGGTCTCTCTATTTATTTGGGTAAGCTTGCATACAATTAGATCCTTGTTAAGAACTTTGATGTTACCCTATGTTAAAAAGGGTAAACTCAATGCATGTTAACTTGTGCCTTACTCCAATATGAGATCTATGAAGGGTCTAATCATACACAATCCCACATTTGCAAAAGGAGTGACTATTTCCTTGGATTGGAATCGACAAAGCTCACTTCTCTTCTATATGTTATTTTACATTTATAATATTACTTTTGTTGAATTTGTGGTTGGGGTTTATGGTGTTTTGGTAGTTGCTACTCCTATCCATGGTACCTAAACATGGATATATGGATACATATACATTTATCAATATGGGTATGGGCATATGTTATTGGTTTCAATTATAGGACAAAACATACAAATGAACAAAATAATTAATAGACTATGCTAGTAAAGGGATGCCTAGGGTATCATAGCCTCCTATAAATGTTCTATGTAGTCTATTCTCCCAGATGCAGTTTGGATTGTCTTTATCAACCACCATTGTTCTTTGATCACCAACAATATAATCCTATCAACTTCTAAATCAAATCTTACATCACAAAATTTGGCCTTCTTATTGGATTTCATCCTTTTTCCTCTACTCCAATGGTTGTTCCTTTCACATCTTCTCAAGCTTTATAATTTATTTTATATAAAATATTATCAACATAACAACAACAATTCAAGTTATAATCTCACTATGTGGGATCAGCCACAGGTATCTTTTTGTTTCAAGTATTTCCATTTATTGTTAATATAGTTAAATTACATAAATTTAAATTTTTTCTTACATGGTTTCAGTCTTCTCTGGTATAATTTTTTACACTACAGTTACAATTGAACCAACAGTAGAATCCAGTCAATTTCCTTGAATCTTCCATCACAAAATTTTGGTCTTCTCATCAGCTATCTTCCCTTTTCCTATTACTCTATTGGCTGTTCCTTCCATGTCTTGTCAAGATTTATAATTTATTTTATATAAAACATTGTAGACATGGGTTTTGTCATCCCTGATATAATATTTCCTGTTTACACTGCAGTAATAAAAGAAAGCGGCTTAAGCAAACTAGGGCACTCATTAAGAAGGGGTTGCTTGATGTTGAGAAGTTAGATCCC
The DNA here is from genome assembly GCA_036874045.1 of Cymodocea nodosa. NCBI lineage: Eukaryota > Viridiplantae > Streptophyta > Magnoliopsida > Alismatales > Cymodoceaceae > Cymodocea > Cymodocea nodosa. Next base: position 22,857,836 of record CM072336.1, read on the forward strand.
TTTCTACTGTTTGCAGAAACTGGTAATTTGACATATTGTAAGTATGAGAATTCAGACAGTATTCTTGGCAACACATATGGAATGTGCATTTTACAGGTTAATTTTTTCTCACTTGTTGGATTCCTTATTTTATAACTTTAAGATATTAACAATTTGAGTAATATTGTAATTCTTTTGGCTGCAATAGATTTCTTTATGCTGAAGTACTTGTTCACAGGACTTTGAGGCCTTGACGCCTAATCTCCTTGCAAGAACCATGGAGACTGTTGAAGGTGGAGGGTTGATAATTATGGTTATTCATTCACTTTCTTCACTTACCTCCCTCTTTACCATGGTCATGGTAAGTATTTGTTTCCTTGCAATTCTCTTCTTGAGGTAGAATCTACATATCATGTCAAATTTTTCTTATAAGCATCGTGTATGTGTTGAAGTGATGTTTACTGTTTATTGGGAACATTAATTTTTTCATGAATGCATGAAAGCGTGATCTAGGAGACAGTAATTTATTATTGTTAGTAATTTCTCTTCAAGATGAATAATTTCTCTAAAAAAACTTATATTAGCTGCACAAGTTGATTTTTCCTATGGGCCTTTGAACCACATTATGAAATGAAGAATCACAATTTTTATCATGAATCAATATGCCTTATCCATGTGTTTTCTAACATAGCCCTATTTCTTTTCAATTTAGGATGTTCATCATAGATTCAGGACAGAGTCTCATTATCATGCAACCGGGAGGTTTAATGAGCGATTTTTGCTTTCACTTGCATCATGCAAGGCATGTATTGTTATGGATGATGAGTTAAACATTCTTCCAGTTTCATCTCATGTAAGATCAGTTACACCCATATCAATCTCAAAGGTAATATGATTTCTTCCTTGTCTTTATATTATCATGTCTCATATAATGTTTTTTGGATAATGATGATTTTTGAATTCATTTCAATTCTAATCTTGGTGGAAGTAATAGTATTGTTTCTAGTCAACTAAATTATTGCAGGTAATCCATGTCTCATGTCATGTTATTAACTAATAGTGTTCAACACCCAAGAGCCTACAAGCGTTAGCAAGAAATAAAGTATCAATATGATATTGTGGATCAGTTCCCTGAAAAAGAAATGTATTGATGAAAGCATGATGCATTTACTTAAATGAGCAAAAAACTCCAAATTTCAACTTGAAACTCAAAGATGAAATAGGACAGGTTATCATAAGCATATAAAATTACTTATAGAAATTTTCTAGATAATTATCATGTATAAAATGCCAATTAGATAGAGATAGTATAGTCACATGTATAAAAAAAGTTTTAAATTATGCAGAAATAAGAGAAAAATAGTTCATAATGTTAAATGTTTTCAAATATAATCAAATTATACCTTGATCAATTTCATGTTGAATACCTTAAAGGATTGTAGCATGTCTTGGTTGTGCAAGATATTCTTGTAATATTTGGTTGTACATCATTTGTACCTTTCTCACCATGTAATGGCTCCATATCATTCAATTAGCATAACTAACACAATACTCTATAACCTACTGGTAATATTGTGAATCAGGTACGTATACAAGATATCCCATCTGTAGGAAATGATGAAGTATTGTGATGATATCCTTAGGTTCTTTTGAGGAGGAGATGGCTATGGAGTTGTGCCAGCCCTGTCTTTGTTGTTGTAATAGTGGGAAAGGGTCACATACTCTATAATTAGATCTTACATCTCCCTCATTATATTGACTTGAAACTTAGTGACTTGGCTTATGTGATGATGATAAAGTTGTCTATACACTATCGGAGTAGTAGTCAAATTGGCCATGTGACCTTTAATAAGAATTACATATATAAGGACCTTGACTTTGTGGTTCAAGGTCATTCATTTGTAAACCGTCAAAGATCTATGACAAAAATGAATTGGATTCCCCTCCCCTTCGTGCCTCATGTTGCTTGTCATCAGTAGTTCTTGTTCTTTTATTGTATAAGGATATCATAATAGTTTGTAGTCATGTTTAAAGGATAGCTTAGCTCCATGATCTTGGTCTTGAGTGTCGTATGTAAAAAATCTCTCTCTTGTAAATGGACTGAGTGTTTTTTGACTCTCAAACTGAGGAATATTGCCACTACTACCATAAACACTACCACCACTACTTTTGTTATCACCATCATTGTCATTATTGTCATCATGTTAGGTGGGTAGTCTAGTATCCTCATCTCATCGAAATAGACACCGAAAATCTTTAACTTTGTTTTCTTTCACCTTGATGTGGAATTCTCTTGGCATTTTGCTCTAAAGATGCTTTTGAGCTGTTCATCTCTCCTGCTTCTCTCACTCTTCTTCACCATTGTATTCCATGTGATTATTTCATCTGATCTTTGTCAATGGCAGGACATGAAGAATGCTTCTTCACATTGCCACAACCACCAATTAGTTTCAATCTAGACGTGCCACCTCCTATTTTTTTCTCTAATATTTGTATTGGGTTTTCCTCCTATCATTATTAATAGGAAATCCATAGAAATAACCAAGATTTTCATTTCCATTAAGATCTTGCTCATGGTTTATTGTCACTTATGCTTTGGTTTGGTTTGCCTGGCATTTTCACTATGTTAGACTAATAACATATGTTAAAATTCATCTTTTTCATAATTGATTAAATGTAATCAATACAATTCACAAAATATATTGACTAACAATCACTAATATTATCTCCAAATTGCTAATATTCTTTGAAAATCACTAATGTTCTCTAGAAATCATTAATATTCACTAATACTCATAGAAAATCACTAATATTCACTGATATGCATAGCAAATCATTAATATTTATAAAAAATTGTAAAAATATATAAAACATAATATAAATATCTTTTATTTGCTTTACAATGAAAAAATGAGATGGACAAGAGAATCCACATTAAGATAAAGGTGTATAAGAGAAATCAAGTATTGATTTGGTGCTTCTAAGAAAAAAATCTTTGGACTATTGTTTGGGCTCTTTTATTTGATAGGCATAGAGATTTTTTTTTAAAAAACTTTTTTTTTCTTTTTTGATCCTCCTTAGACACTCAAATAGGAGTATCCTTGGAGGTGATAGAAGGTGAGCCTTCATGGACACTCAAATAACGTGGTATACGCTAAGAGTATCTAAGGAGGTGAAAACTTGCAGGAGTCCTTGTTAGGTCCTAATATGGTAGACTATTCTAAGTACCATGTACTTTATCTTGCAAAGATTCTCAACTAATCAGGGGTACCTTAAGTGACTCTATTCACTAACTCAATTGAGAGTACTAATAGAGGCAATGCCTGCAACGATAACACGTGGGTTGGGTAGATAGTGCATACACCTACGACTTGTCAATGCTTGAGCAGAGTCAGCACTATTGCCTATAGGCATTATACGAAAACTTCCCAGGTGGTCACCCATCCTAATTTTTCTCCCACTCAAACATAGTTAACTCTAGAGTTCTTACAAGAGTAGGTGCTTGGTAGTAGGCATTGCACAGACACAGAGATTTACTTAATTGGAGTGGAGATTAAGAGGATTGAAAAGAAGTAGAGGGAGAAAAATGTGTCAAAACTCACAACTGCGCTTGTGAATCTCCAGGTCTTAAAGGATGGATCAATCCAGATTTGGTTTACACAAAAAACCTTAGGATTCGACTGATTCAATGATCCAGATCCAATCAATGATCCGAAATCAGTTGATCATTGGGATTTTTCATGGTATACCTGATTATTGGACTGAGCAACCAAGAAACTGATTTGAATCAGTGAAAAATTGTTGATTTGGAAAAGTTTGGGCATTAAAACTATGCATAAACAAGAACCATGTTCAATATTCAAATAATTGAGAATAATGGCCATTTAAGATCATTTAAAAAATTTTCTCCCCTTGTTTTTTGGATTTTGAACATTTAAGAAGTGAGAAAATTGATGCCTTTTTGGCCATTTAAATGGGTGTTTACAATGGAGAATGCATTTGAACTAGAAAAAGTCTTCTGAAATTGGCATTTATGTTTTGTCATTTCAATAGTTTAATATTTCTTGGTTGATTACTTATTTTTGAGTTGTGATTGATATGATTTTATAATTCGGTTGAAGCCGTATGAATGTTGTTAAACGCAAATAAATCAAAATTTCATTAATAACTATGTTTCTAGAATCATAATTTTTTCAGAATTTTCTTGTTAGGCTCTTAGTTTGTTATTTAGTACTTATATTGTTCTTCTTATATATTTAGTTGTGTTTTTCAATTTAACAACCTTTGATTTGTGGTACGTATAAACAATGAATATATTTTATCTGAATTATATTAAATGCAATTGAATTAAAATTTATTTATTTAACTAATCTGTTAAGTTTGATGGTTGTGTATGTGTAAGTGTATTCATATTTATTTTTATTCATTCCTTTTCTCCAAGAATTCCATTTAAACCTTTTTTAGAATTGGTGTGCAGTCATTTTCATTCATGATTAATTTTATCTCGATGCTCAAAGCTTCTATATGCATGGTGATAAGCATTCTTGTGCGTGTGTGTATGTGTTTTGTAGCATAAAAGAGAGGTTGGGAGGATTTTCTTGAATGATTAGATTAAATAAATAAAGATGTTATTAGAATATATCATGACTTGCCTGGGTCATTTTTTGTACTGATTTTGGCAATAAACCATGTCTTGAAAAGTTTTTCACAAAAGTGTGAATGTAATGATCTAACAATCTAGGTTCTTCTATAAAAGTTGTTTTATAGTAGAATGATGAAATTTTATTAAATGGAAAGACAATACAAGGTGAAACAGGGAGAAAGGAATATATTGATCATCTTAGCATGATATGGCAAGAGAATGTGGACCAACAAAATTTACAAAATGATTCTAAGAAGGAAGAACAAAATTAAGATGATCTAGTCAATTCCAACTGAGAGCCTTGTTATACTCCAAGTTAGATGCTTTTACTTAAATTGTCTTTTTTGAATGGTAATTGAAAATTTTTATCAAAACTATGAAAACGTACACATCAAAGATCAAAGGAGTCCCAAGATGGGTGCCTTAGCTAATGAACCAAAGGAGTGCCAACAGCAGAATTGACTCCACAAAAAGAAAAAAGACAATGCATCAAGGTGTAATTAAAATAAGTCTAAGCCAACTCAAGACTTCTGGATCATTGTCAAAATTTTTCTTTCTTTTGGTCCATTACAACACAAGCAAAGATCTAATTTTCCTAATGCTCAAAGTCATTGTCTTGGTTAATGAGAAAATACTTTCCACACAAATCTGATACACCATTGATTGATCTAGTCCAATGAACACTGAAGTTTCCAATCTGTATTGCTGATGAGGCGTCCACTCCAATCAAAGACAACCACCACTTGCTAATGGAATGACATGTGAATAATAGGTACCACTAATCTTTTTATGACCTAAGAAGTGGCATTGATCAACAAGTGTGTGACCATGCCTGGGCAGAGCAAATTCTATATGGATGCCATGATAAAGAAGCTGCCATACAAAAAATTGGATCTTCATTGAAACAAGTGGGTTCCAAACCTTGCATCACCATTTTCTAGTATTGGGAAGGGTGTTTGAACTGAGAATGTGCCTTTCTTTTTTCATTGCCATCCAAGCAAATCTACCCTTGTAGAAAAAAGATGAGAACTATGGCATGTTAGAAAATCTAGGAGAAAAGAGTAATCAACACACTCAAAATCACTGAGAGGTCTTCTGAATTGCAGTGGAGAATGCTTTTGGGAGAAAATCCTATCAGGTATTCTCTAATAGCACTTGAAAATGCTTGCATTGGTGGAAACCAAAGCAAACTCCAAAGACAGGAAAGAGGTGTAAAGAGGAGAGCCTAATCTAAGTATCCTTTGAGAAACATGGGCATCTCATTGCCCACTTAGAATCTCAGTCCACATCTAATCATGTCTTCTGATTGAAGGATACCTCTCCATATGCTAGTGACTTGTGATCCTCCTTATGTTGCTCCCATTTGACCAACTAAACACCCCTTATATCATTTACCAACATTGACTTCTTTCTGGATACCTACTTTCCCCTCCCTACTACATAACTTCCAAAGTCCAAATTCAATTGCGCAGCAGTGCCAAATATATGGTGTCAACATTCCTGATGCCCCAATGACCTTCTGCCTTTCTCCCACAGACTTTGGACCATGCAACCATGTGGAATCCTGTATTACCAGACCTTTTCCTTGCACTTCCAGAGAAATTATTTTTGCATTTGGGCTACCTTTTAGCAGACACAACTGAGAAAGAAATAATAGATGGGTGTATTGGATAAGAGAGAGGACATTGATATTATTTGCCATTGGACAATACTCCCTTATTTATTTAGTCTTTTTTCTCAACAATCAATAACTAACAAAACTTTGTTTTCAATAATAGAGGTCTCTAGAGATTAGATGCTAATTTTGATATTATTTGTTAGCCGTTGATTGTTGCAAAGATTTTAAGGAAATTTCCTCCAAAAATGTTAAGAAACAAAAAGGTTGAACCAAACATTTTTAAAAATTCAAAAAATAATCAAAATTCTAGAATTTTCCCTCTATCTTTTTGAACTGAAAATGCCAACATCCATAAGCTTGCAAAATCAACTTTTTTAAAATGCCAACAATGAACCTCACTTTTGCTTCATGTTACTTGTTGATTTACCTGTATTACAAATGAAACATTTTGTCCTATTGATTCATTTTTCCCACTTTTGATATTTCAAGATAAGTTCATGAAAAATTAATATATTTTAAAAAAATAAAAATAAAAAACACTGGTGGCAAATAATCTTTACCAAACAAGCCCTTTTAATCTTTTGGCCATGTGTATTTTGATTTTTGATAATATGAATGTTATGACAATATAGCACCAAAGGTTGATGTGTTTTGCAGCTTTCGCCAAAGTTTTCACGGTACATCTTATTTTTAATTAGTAACAAAAATTTTGAAAATAACTTATTGGGATGTAACTTTGTCACCGAAGACCTTCGGTGTATTGAAAGAAAACAAAAGGGAAGTGTTGTGTACCTTGAATGTAACATTCTCAAGCTAGGGTTCTACGTTAGCATTTGGATGTAAATGAAAATAAATAGGGTTCTCATATCTTAATTGATGAGTATGGGTAAAGAAGTTAGTTTAAAACATCAAAATTAGAGAAGTATAAAAAAAGAATGCTATAAAACGTATTATAAATGTAAAAATGAGGAAAATTTAGAGAAGTGTGAGTTAACAAAAAGAAATGTGAAGGGAATTGTTAGTGAAATTAAAAATAAGGTTCATAAGGAATTATATGAAAATTTGAATACAAAATAAGGAGAAAATAGAATATATAAATTGGTTAAGGCTAGAAAAAGAAAATCTAGAAACTTCAGTCAAGTGTATTTAAGATGAGGATAGTAGAGCTTTAGTAAAAGAAAATGAAATAAAAGATAAATGGTGTAGGTATTTAAGTAAACTTTTTAATGAATCTAATATAGAAGATTATTGTGTGCAAAATTTGGGTAATAGTACAAAGGATATAAATTATATTTATTTTAGAAGAGTTAGTAATTTGTGGTAGAAAAAGTCATTGAGAAAATAAAATGTGGGAAAATTATTAGAACAAATGGTATTTCTATTGAAGGGTGAAGTTGGAATTAAGTGGTTAATTAAATTGTTTAATGTAATTTTAATGACAAAGAAGATACTAGAATAAAGAGAGAGAGTTCTTTAATACATATATTTAAGAATAAAGGAGACATAAAATTGCAATAATTATTGTGGTATTAAGTGAATGACTCATAATATGAAATTATGAGAAAAGGTAATCAAGCAAAAATTAGGACATGCAACTAACATCACAAAAAATCAATTTAGATTTATGCCGAGTCAATCAACAATAGAAGTTATTTATTTACTTAGACTACTAATAGAATATTTTAGAGTTAAGAAAAAGAATCTTCATATTTCATTGATTTAGAAAAAACTTATGATAGAGTATCTAAAAACTATTTGTGGTGGGTTCTAAAAAAAGGAGTACCAATAGGATATATTGATATTATAAAGGACATGTATATAAGAATAATTACTAGTGTTAAAACTATAGAAGGATAAACTAAGGAATTTTCTATAGATTTAGGTTTATATTAGGGGCCCTCCCTAAGTCTATCTTTGTTTGTTTTGGTTATAGATTAAATAGCTAAGAAAATTCAAGGAGAAATATCTTGATGTATGTTATTTACTAATAATATAGTTTTAGTTGATGAAAGTAAGCCAAAAATTAGTTTTAAAGTAGAATCATGGAGAAACATTTTAAAGTCCAAAGGATTTAGATTGAGTAAGTTAAAAACTAAATATATGAAATGTAGGTTTAATGGAAATAAGAATCATTATAAAGGTTTATACTTAGATGGTAATGAAATTCATAAAAACTAGACTTTTAAATACTTACAATCTATAATAAGTAACAATGGTGAAATTATAAAGGATGTTATTTATAGGATTAAGGTAGGATGAATGAAGTAAAGAAATGTTTTTAGAGCATTGTCTAATAATAGGATACCCTTAAAATTAAAAGAAAAATTCTATAAAACTTCTATTCGCCCAACTATATTCTATGATTTTAAATGGTGAATTGTAAAGCATGACCATATTCAAAAAGTTAGTGTTATTGAGATGTGTATATTTATATTGATGAGTGATAATACTATAATGGTAAAATGATTTTGGTAGAAATAGAGTATGAGTTGTACCTATTGAAGATAAAATAAGAGAACATTGCTTTTGGTGATTTGATTGTATCTTTAAGAGACCAAAAAATGCACTAGTAAGGAGAAGAGATTTAATTGTAGAAGAAACCAAAAGAAGTAGAGGTAGACCTAAAACTACTTGGTTAGAAATTGTAAAAAAGATTTAAATTTATTTAATTTAAGCAAATACTTGACAATAGATAGAAATTATTAAAGAAAAAGATTTATGCTATCAACTTGATGTAGTGGGATTTTGGCTTAGATTGTTGTTTGTTGTTGTAACACATCAACATGTTATTTAGCAAAAAAAAACATCAACATGGTACTTCTTGGAATAAATTTGGATCTTTTGTCTTGTTTCCATGGCCATGATATTGAAATGCCATCTTCTTGTTGGCTCATGTCAATTTCTTGGTTTGTTGAAGTTCAATATGAGTCTCATATTTAGAACATTGGATATGATTGGATTTAAGTATTATCATTGTTATTGTTTTCATCATTTTTTTTTCATTCAAGGATTTGGAGGGGCTTTCAGAAGCAGAGAGAGATTTAAAGAATCTTAAAGAGAGCCTCCAAGATGAGGTTATCGTGGGACCTTTAATTCAAAGGTGTTGTACCATGGATCAGGTATATGCTGTAGGCATGCATTAATCACAAATGGTGGCTGAGAGTTTCTGTTTATACAGATAATGGCAATTCAATGCTCATCATTTTCTGATATTTTTGTTATGTAATGTAATATGTCAGGGAAAAGCTTTGGCGACTTTCTTAAATGCTGTTATGGATAAAACACTCCATGCGACTATTGCTTTGACTGCAGCCCGTGGACGTGGCAAATCAGCTGCCCTTGGACTAGCTATTGCTGGAGCTGTTGCCACAGGGTTATATGCATAATTGAAACTTTACATTTTCTATTTTTTGTCTTGTTGTTCAACTTTTGTTTTACATTATTTGCTCTTTTTCAGATTTTCAAATATCTATGTGACTGCCCCCAGTCCGGAAAACCTGAAAACACTGTTTGAATTTGTGTGTCATGGCCTTGATGAATTAGGGTATAAGGTACATGTTTTCTTCTTTTGGTTTGTCTTTCAAATGAATGTCTTGCATATAGTTCTTATTTGAAATAGCATGACAAAATATTGTAATGGCCTTAACTCAGCCATATGATATTGTATTCAAATTGATTGGTTTCATCTGCACATTTAATCTTATGAATGTTAAGCTAGCTTATCTGTGTTATGTGAGTTAACCATAGAAGATTTGTAAGTGTCAAGATCAGATCTTTTAAGGCAGGCACCTGGACACTGCCTAGGTGCCGAGGTGTGACTTGGTCATACACTGGCAGCTTGCCTCCCCTTGTCTTGAACTAGTGGATTTTTTGTCAAATGTGTTTATTTCCATATATGTTTTTTAAAGTTTTAAATGCTTTTCATTAAAAAACTTACATATATTGTTCTTATTGGAGTACTATTAAAATATACTTATTATATATGTAATTATGCATATTAATGAAATATATGTATTAGCATTATCACACATCATATTTTGTTATCTTTTAAGCTTGTCTATGTATTTGAATGCTATTTAGGAAATAATAGAGCTAAAACTATAAATAATAATTATTAAATATGTATAAATACATTATATATAAATAAAAAATATTTGCATGGGTGCCTAGGTGCCCAAGCACCCAAGACACCTTGGCTCATCATCTAGGTGCTTGGGTGCCTTAAAAAGTATGGTCAAGATTATAACTTGATGAATATGTTATCTTGCCAAGATTTTTGGAATACCATTGTTGTTAACAACGGCAGCCATGCTGATAACAATATCACATGTTATCTCAATGAGAGGGGATGAATACCCTCTATCATATGTAAAAGAAAGAATGGATGCATATTGCAAGTAGTGTTGTCAGGATTGGCCCAGACTGACCAGTTGGACCAGTAACCAATAGACCTATTGGGTCCAGAGGCTGTGGTTCAATTGTTCTAGTAGTTGAACCGGCTGACTAGTGAATCAACTGCCCCTAGGTCGAACCAGTTTTCTTTATTTACAAAATTGGAAAAACCACATACCCAAATATCCACCCAATATCAATTTCCTTTAACTGATTAATGACATACACAAATAACAAAATTAGGGAAGGTTTATTTCAAAATATGAGGTATGTTTGTTATTGTTTCAAAATCTATTTTCCTGTAATATTTTAATTTTTTTACATATTATTTCAAAATCAATTGTGATGGAATATTTTTTTTTCAAACTCCTGCAAAAAATTGAAAAAAGGAAGAAAAAATATCATTTACATCGGATGGCTTCATTTCATCCAATTCAAATCTGTATTTCTTGTTTGTAACAAACAAATATCTGGAACAAATGATCAACAATGGTTTTCTTGCAATTATTATCGATTCCCTATTTTTCCTGGTTTTCCTTTTTTCTATATATAAAATATTTAATTATTAATTATGGGGTCATGTTGACATCATTGATTTGGCTAGTAACCATGAACCGACCTGTCCGACCACCTCTTCACTTTATCAGGTCAATGCCCTATTCAGTTCTAAACACGTTGAATTTGCAAGTAAACTTATCAGCTTTCCACATTGATGTCAATCTGTTTCCTTGTATGCTAAAGCTTGAAGATATGATCAGCTGCACCCTCATCCATATATTTATATAAATGAAAATTTATTTGTCTTTTAACATCTATAATTTCTTCATGAGACATGTCTACCATATTTGGTTCATTTAAATGCAATGCTGTAGCTATAATAGCATGTGGTGCCTATATGCATCATTGTTGATTATTCAATATGTGGATTATTTTAATATATTGGAGCATATTTTTGCCTTTTTACGTGTGTTTAATTAATTAATCAATTGACTTACAGAAACCGTTACATTACGATTCAGTTACAAATGACAAGTTATATCTTAAAAAATCAGTAGTTCGTATAAATGTCTACAAGCAACATAGACAGACAATCCAGGTATGTTCTATCTGTAAGTTATGTTTCTATCCTAGTTGCTTTTTTAAAACAAATGTTGTCATACTTGATTATCAATAATTATAAATGGTTCAAGGCTACTCATAAATTTAGGGACTATTTGAGGGGTAGTTATCCTTCAAAATTTGCCTTTCTTTTTGTTGCAGTATTTGAACCCTAATGACCATCAGAAGCTCTCGCAAGTTGAGCTTCTTGTTATTGATGAAGCAGCAGCAATTCCATTGCCCCTCGTAAAAGCAATGCTTGGACCCTATCTTGTTTTTCTTTCATCTACAGTCAACGGGTAAAATCATGTCTTGAAACTTCATATTTGTTTGGCTGAAAATAGAATCTGACTTGTTAAGGGACTTGTAAACATCATATTTGAGGCTTTGTCTGAGTTGGGATATCCAACTTTTTCCCATGCAATAATGAAGAGTATGTGTACATTAATTGAAATAAACTCAATTCCCTATGCATGTGGAAACAAAATATTTTATCTTGTCATTTTAATATATAGCTATTATTCTTTTGATGTACTTTAACAGAAATTTCTTTGATCAACAACTTTCTTTGTTATAGTTATGAAGGAACTGGACGCTCTTTGTCCTTAAAGCTTCTGCAACAACTTGACAAGGAAAGCAATATGAATGCTGATAATTCAGTTGGATCTCATGGTGAGGATTGTAGGGTATCGATTTCATTAAGCTTGGTATTGCAAATGTCGATTCTGAATTCTCTACATGAGCAGCAACAAACAAATTAGCGCTCACATGGATTGTAGATTGACTTGCAGGTCAACACAAGATATGTCATATAGCTGAAATATGCCATTCCATGGAATGAAATATGGATAAATTATCAATGTGCATTGTTGTAAAAAACAGAAAAGACAGCCATTCAACTGCCTCTTAAACATTTTTTTGTCTCAATCTGTTTCGTTTTTTGGAAAAATGTTTTCAAAAAAGTCAAATTTTTTCCATTTTTTAAGAAAAAATGACTGTTTTTCCATTTTGGTCTTTTTAAATGGCCATTTTTTTAGTTTATATTTCATTTATTGAGTTATTTTCATTGCTATAATTTCACTATTTTTTACTTATTTTGTTGTCTATAACTTTAATTGTATTTTTATATATTTATTTATGGTTTGAATTGAATTATTTATACTTGAATGACAGTTACACATAACAAAAATATGTTTTTGAAATTGTATTATATGTAATTGAATTATAATTTATTTTATTCAATTATTTTGATTATTGTGATAGTTGTATACTTGTATATATATTTCTATTTATTCATTTTTTAGTTGTAGTGTTCCTCCAAAAAAGTCCTTTTAAAATCCCATTTTTCAAATGAAACATTTAAATTTCAATTTGTTCAATGCCCATTTTCCTGGTTTACAAGTCAATAAATTCTCCAAATTTTGGGGTTGTTGAGCACCCCATACGATTATATGTATATTGGTGGGTGTCTAGGTGCCTAGGCTGAATTTTTTTTTGAAAGGAAATAAGACAAGTCTCATTAATAAATAAGGTTCATTTAAGTACAAAAGGACTGACGAAGCAGTTAGCCCAGAGAGAAAGGAAAATAAAAATTTATCATTAGGCATGGAAGTCAACTTTGACAGATGTTGGTATAATTTCTCTGAGATGTGTTGGCTTACATAGGTGTCACAATATCTAGTGTGTTTCAAGTTTTGACAATAGCAATATTTTGGTTAACATGTTGGTAATATTTTGATTCCAAACTTTGTGTTGATGGAAGTTTGGATTTTTTTCTAAACTCTAGAAACTCATATCGGTTGACATATGAAATGACATGGGGTCTTTTTTCTGCAGAAATCCAGAAACATATCCCCACTTAATTTTTCTTCCCTCTTTTTCTTATTTCTGTTCTCTTACTCTAATTGGCTGCTTCCTTGTTGAAGTTTGCTGGCGCTTTACTAGAGTTATTACTTCAAGTAGTTAGTCAAGGTTTTGTTAAGGTGCTAAGATGACCAGATGATAGCCAAGGTCACCTAGGTCACTGGTACTACTTAATTTTATTTTATTATTCTATATACATATTTTATATTTCTGTAATTTTATGTATAGAATATATATGTATATATACAGAATATATTTTCAAGATACATATTCATAAATGACACATAATATGTGTGTGTGTGTGTTTACCACCTACCATTTCATCCATGGATGGAAAATTCTAACCATCCAGAACTACCTTTCTGGATGTTCTAGATCAGCTTCCAAAGTTCCATTTTTCTCTAGGAAGTTGGCTTAACACCTCGTAGATATGCAACTTTGTACTGTGAATCTCCCTTTTGAATTCGCATGTCATTCACTTTAACTTCTTTCGGTATAGCAGCATCTGTGAGTCTTAAGATATAACTCTATCTTCTATGTTTATTACCTTAATAACTTCATCTCCTAAACTTTTACAATGACAAACAATAACTATCTTAGCTGTAAGCCCACTGCATGGGGTTGCTCATATGAATTCCTTTTTCATGTATTTTTATCTATGATCAAATCTTCAGTTAAATTATATAATATTACAATTTTGCTCATAATTCATAAGTAATTTTAGGCTTTCCTTTATTTTTTTTGCACTATTTAATTCTCCTCTCATAATAGGTGCCTCTTTTGGTTTCTCAAGATTATGGCAAAACCACTAAAGTCAATTTTCTTTAATTGGTGTAACTTCTATTTTATTCTTAATAAAATTGTTTTTTTTAGTGCATCCCTTATAGTATTATAACTTGTTCATCTAAACATTCACATTTTTGCAGTACTAATTTTTTGCACTTGGTTATGCTTTATAATCTAGCATTTTGAGTCATCTCCTATTCCTATGCTTATGTTTTCCTATATGCTACAATTTAATACCACTATCTTCAATTAAGGTCGATTTTCTCTCAACTATTTAGTTCTTGCAAGCATAATATGTTAATTTTCCTTATTATTATGTCTACTAATTCCATGCTTTGATCAGTTAAGCTTCTTATATTCCAAGCTACTATCCTAATTTTGTTATTTCTAACTAACTTCCTTACACTCATTTATTAAGATGCGAGAACTCTTGTTTATTTTCATTTGCATCTAAGCACTAATCAAAGCCTCTTGCTAGTTACACAGGGTGTAATGCTTCCTTACTATTATTATTTTTCATTACACCCAACGTTCTAGTGCATCATGTGCTAAAAATATTACACTTCAATGAATTATTTTTAATATTCATATTCATGAAGGGTTGACAAGTTTTTATAGTTGGCAATCTATCTAATGCTATAACGGGATGAATATCCACAAACAGAGTTACTAATTGAAAATAAGATAAGAGAAATTTGACTCAGGTGGTTAGGTCTTATCATTAGGAGGCTTAAGAATGTACCAATTAGAAGAGGAAAATTAATTTGCATAGAAAAATTAAATGAAGTAGAAGAAAGCCTAAAATTACTTGGTTAGGAATTATGAGAAAAGATTTAAATTTATGTAATTTAATCAAAGATTTTACCATAAATAGAAATACATGGAAGAAAATAATCCATGTGGTTGACCTTATGTTATAGAATTATGGTTCAGATTGTTATTATTGTTTATTTGATTGACTTGCTGGTATCTTATAGTTATTATTTATAACATTTGTTGATGTTTGTGTGTATATAAATCAAATGAATTCTCCTTTGTCAAGAGTATCAACCTTTTCTTGTGATTTCCTTCAAATGGCTTTTATTTTGAGTGTAGCATTACCAAGTTTAATATAATCACAATTGGTTTTTTCTAATTTTTAATTTCATATCAAATCTAATTATCTATTTCTTAGTCATGTACCTCATATTTGAATTCAAAATACAAAAAAAAATCTCAAATAATTGTTTTCTTATAGAAAACCATTGGGAAAATTTAACATTCTAAGAAATATCAATCAATCTAGTACATAATTATCAGAAAAGGAAAACATAAATAGCCCAATATTGTCTGTGTTGTTTATTTCTTTTCTTTTTTCAAAATACAGGAGGAAAGTTTATCAGCAAATTTCCCATTCGAGAAAATTTCCTGATTGAAGTCTCATAGAAGATGCTTTTATTTGTCAAATTATTGTCACAAATATGATTTTAAGAAAATTCAAAAAATGTAAAGGCAAATGTTCTTAATTGGTACCTTAAATGGTAGGTTCCAAACTCCACATTAATGGACTTTTTTGCAATTCCTAAATTATATATGTTGCATTTATAAAAGTTTGTGTTCCATTGTTTCTTAAAACGCATGATTGTTAAATTACTTTAGGTAAGGATGACAATAAATTACTCAAGGGCAATTTTGAAGAAAGCGTCAGAAACATGACTGCTTTTGATTAAAAGGGATATATGCTGATTTTCCTTTTTTGTTGCTTTGGCATGTCACACAACTACATACATTATTTTAGTGGGCCCTCATCATGATTTAAATGAGTTTTTGTGTAAAATTTTAAAATCCTATTAATGTTTACAATATCAGGTGACATGCTTCCATCTTGCTTTGTTGTTTCCACTTAGGTCATTTTGAGAGGGTGGAGTTGGTTGAATCCATTCGATATGCTTCAAATGATCCGATTGAATCTTGGTTAAATGGTTTACTTTGTTTAGATGTGGCAAGTTATATTCCGTGCTTATCTAGGTAACCATCTAACGTTTGAACAGTTATTCCATATTCCATCATCTTCCTTAATATGCTATTTCCTTCTGATTTTGTAGGCTTCCCCCTGCAGAACAGTGTGACTTGTATTATGTTAACCGTGACACACTTTTCTCTTATCACAAAGACAGTGAAGTCTTTTTGCAGGTAATTGATAAATTGATATGATAATTATAGTAGTAGTAGTAGTAGTAGTAGTAGTAGTAGTAGGCATATATTATTTTTATTTATTTTAGTTTATTTCTTCATGGAAAAACCATTTAAGTCTCTTTTTTTTCAAAGAAAAAGATAATTTAATGTTCAATGTAGTGATGTCCATTTTCTGTTTTATAAAACATTGATAACTATTAGGCAAATTTTTATTATTTGTTCTTATATTTTTTGACAGCGGATGATGGCACTTTATGTTGCTTCTCACTATAAAAACTCACCAAATGACTTGCAGCTTATGGCTGATGCACCAGCACATCATTTATTTGTGTTGCTAGGTTTGCTTTATTTACATTAAATTATCTATTTGTTACGTTGATGGTTTCACAAACCTGGTCTGCATAGTGATTTTCATCTTTTGTGCTTCTCAAAGAAATTAGTTGAATCACTGAGAAGTATTCTATTTTCAGGTCCTGTTGATGAATCACAAAATCATCTTCCAGATATTTTATGTGTTGTTCAGGTTTGTGTACCCTTCCTTTTTTAGTCTTATTTTCAGTAGAAGATTTATAGAAGGGACATGGATTCTTTTAAGGGATGCTGGACCTTTTTTGAATATAGGCTTTTTTCACTGCTAAGTAGAAAATACATTTTTGGCTCTAAAAGGACCTCAAATAGATAAGGATGTGGTTGGCTAGGTGCCTGGGGAAAGTAATTGTAGGAGATTGAAACTTCTACTAAAAAGTTAAAAATTGATACTTTTGCCTTTTAAACTAAAGGAAATGGGTCTAAAACTTATGTTGAGGGATTGAATATTGTATTGAAATTTCCAAAGGAATATATGTGTCATTATCTTTATTGTTGTTATTCTGCTCAAGTAAATCTTTATTGTTCTTACCACTACCAGATAACATTCGTTGTGTTTTACATTGGCTAACATGATTGCTCATCATAGGTCTGTCTTGAGGGACAAATTTCAAAGAAATCTGTTATGAAGAGCTTGAGTAGTGGTCATCATCCATTTGGCGATCAAATACCATGGAAGTTTTTTGAGCAGTTCAGAGATGATGTTTTCCCAACCCTTTCTGGTGCTCGGATCGTACGAATCACTGTCCACCCAAATGCCATGGGGGTAATTTTTCCTCCTCAGTCTTTTAATGAAAGAACTGTATATTCTTTTTTGGTGACTTTGTTCATAATTTGAGCAGCTAAAATATGGTTCAAGGGCAGTAGAGATGCTTACCAGGTTCTGTTTCTATGCTTGTTTCTTGTAGCTTTTTTCATCCACATTCAATTCAATATCTGTGCACTTGGATTTTATTCATCACAGAATTCAAACTGAATTTTGATAATGTTGGAGAAATTATGCAGTAGTTTCTGAAGCATTGGAGCTTACAGTTTAAAATTTCTGTTTTTCATCCAAATAAATTTATTGAAATTTCTCCATGGTAATAT
Organism: Cymodocea nodosa; assembly: GCA_036874045.1. Lineage (NCBI taxonomy): Eukaryota > Viridiplantae > Streptophyta > Magnoliopsida > Alismatales > Cymodoceaceae > Cymodocea > Cymodocea nodosa. Next base: position 22,875,844 of record CM072336.1, read on the forward strand.
TTAAAACATCAATTCCAATTCTTTTATAATTTTTTATAAAACATCGTTGGTATGCCTAGGCTTCTACCATAATATAGGCCATCATGCTTATGTGTGAACAGTTAGTGTAGCAAAGTTACAAACGTTAAGATATATGAATGCTGATGCTTAAGAGAACAGAAATTGCTTCATTTAAAATAGGATGGAATCTCACCAATTTATCTAGTGTCCTATATCAGATCACGTTGTTCATGACCTAACCCATTTCATCAAAGCTCACTTTAAATGGGTTGGGTCTATGAAGAATGCTTAATTGATATCTGGTCAATATAACCGTGGGTTTTACTCAACTGGACCTGATCATGATAGGTTGTTAGGTAAGATGGAATGGGTTCAAATGGAGTTCAGACTTGTGCCTTTTGTTTCCAAGAGCCATTTGCACAGTGAATAAATGAATTGTAAAAAATTAGTAGCTAACAAATAACATCACATCACATTCACATTCACATTCAAATATCTAGTAAGACATTTCAATTTAATGTTTTCAAATTCACGTAAGTTAAGACAAATGCATAGCAATTCATTAATTCAAAAATTTGAAAGAAGTTTTAAAATTTGTAATCTAATCATAAAAGAGTTTTTTTTGGTAATTGAAAAAAGTATCAAGCTCTGGTCCATATCCATATTAGGAAATTTTAAGGGCTCCTTCAAAACAATTTAGAAAACAACAAAGTTATCTTACTGATACATGTCAATTTGAATTGGTGCATATTCATATTTATAAGAGAAAAAGACTTGCAGTGCTATATTAGTTCTACCAAGATATGTGAGTGCTATTATTTATATGTGAAAGTACAATCCACTTATCAATAATGTAAACTTGAACTAGATTGGATCACAAGGAATGATAACTTTGATTAATACGAAATTGTGTCCCATATAATACAAAATTGTGTTCCATACAAGGATTAAAAAGTTAATCTGGATCAGTAATTTTGATTAATGATATCCAAGAAGCATTTATTTTGAGTATTGTTGGGGTTCAAACAATCTTTCCTTCTAGATCATCATTGTTTCATGGGGTTGTTGGAACCAAGGAAGTTTTTGAGTTACCATTGTTCAAAGTTAGATTAGTCAATCCATGCATCAGATTAATCAATCTTGTGAAGCTTTTCCATCAGCAAGTTACCATTGTTCTACCATAGAAAAAAGAACGAAGATAAAGACAAAGATGAAAGTGTCACTGAAGAAGAAGACGAAGATGAAGCCAAAGATGTTGTCGGAAGCCTCTGCAACCATCATAACCCATTAGGGTTTTTGGTGGGAAGAAAGGAAAGGACAAGGAAGAGGAGGAGGAGGTGGTGACACACGTGAGGGGAGAAGAAAGAAAAAAAAGGGGAAAAAAGAAGAAAGGGAGAAAGAAGAAAGAAAAGGAAGGATAAGAAAAGAAGGAAAAAGGAATATAAAAGAAAAAAATTTATTAAATAAAAATTTATGTTTAACAAATGGTGGAGATATATTTCTCCTACATGTGAAAAAGTTTTTTTTTTTGAACAAGAAAGAAAAACAATATATCTAATAATTAGAAAAAAAAAGAAAAAATGGAAAGAGAGAAGACAAAATAAAAAATATTACATAATTTTTTTTAAAAAGGAAGTTATTAAAAAATCAATTTTTTTCTTTGACTTTGACAAAGAAAGGGCCTACTATATGATTAACATAATTTAAGAGTAGTCCTACATGCAATTCCTATATTTATATCTAATTAACATTTTATTCATGGTAATTACCTATAAAATTTATCTAAGTTTTTTTTTATGCTTATGATATCTTCTTTCATTTTACTTTTGAGTTTTAGGTTGAACTTTTAAGTGTTTTAGCTCTTTCATTAAAAATATTGTGTTTCCGTTGGTACGATTCTTGATCCTCAATGCATTTTCTTTTTCTATAGGATCGATCATTGATACAATATTGACATTTAAAACCTTGGTTCCATAGAAATATGCAAGTTATTTTGCAAATCCTAAAGTCATCTAGTTGTCAATAATTACATAGAAATTTGGGCAAGATACATCAGCACCATCATAGGCTTGCTTGCTGATGGGAGATCAAATCATTGATAGGTTCAGCTCGCAATCAATCTCAACTAGAGGTGTCAATGTACTAGCCCGTTTGGGCTACAGGCTGGGCCAGCTCGAAATTTTTTTAATTTTTTTTGGATAGCTTGGTCAAGCTTGTCCCAAAAATTTTTTAGGACAGCCTAGCCTGGCTTGCTTTTATAATTTTTTATTTTTTTCTTTGGTTTGACTAACGCTCAACTTCAGTTCGACTGAAATTTTTTATTTTTCATTGGTCTCATCGAAGCTTGACTTTGGTTTGACCATAGTTTTTTATTATTTTTATTTTTTTCTTTGATTTGATCGAAGCTCAACTTCGATCCGATCGAAGTTTTTTATTTTTTTTAATTTTTTCATCGATAATCCAATCAAATTTCACTATATTTTCTCACATCAATATTGTTTGTTTTAGATTATTATCACAATCTTATAATCTGTGTACCATAAGTCTAAAACAAACAGAGCCATAGTAAATGGAGTTGTCATTCTAGTTTTCATCTTTCTTGTTTTCTCTATTTGGATTTTTATCACCTTTCTTATCTCCTTGATGGTATGCTTGTACTCAGTCTTTGAACGACAATTTTTTATTGTTGCTAATAATTTTTTTGAATGGTTATGTTATTGTAGGTATTATAAAGGAGAAATCGCACAATTCAACGAAGATGAGGAAGAGATCCAGGAGGCCCCATCTAATATTGATGAGATCACCGAAAAGGTTCTCATTATACCATATGAGCCTGATTTTAAATTGTGTTCCCTTTTTGTTTGTTACAATTTGGAAATTTCATGTAGTTTTAATGAATAGTCCAAGTTAGTGGGGAAACATGAGGGTAGATTTTGACAAATATTGACACTGTAACAACCTTTACAATTACTATTACTTTTATTATACTCAAAAGAAATCACTTAAAACATAAAGTGGAGTTCAAGAGATGTTAGACTTACAGTTGATACAGTATATCAAAAGAAACATTTACAAGTAATATATCAAAAATAAATCTCTAATTTCACATTCCAAGATCCAGTCCTAAGTATGTCTAATTGTGCAACATCCACCCTAAAGGACCTATGCATGTCTATTTCCGATGGTGTAAACTGCAGCATAGGCTTAAGTTTTGAACTTAAATTGGTGAAGATAAGAAAACATATGATAGCAAACCTGTTATTTTTATTCAATGCCATTTGTTTTCTGGTCCATTACTTTCATTGTGATTAATAATCATATGAAACTCATTTCAATGTTTCAGTAAATCCTTGAGCCCATTTTTCTTTTAAGTTTTCAATAATTCAATAAGCTAATAATTCATTGTTCGTCAAACATTCAATTGCTAGTTTCATTTCAATGCTTGAAAGGAAAAATAGACAAAATCTTCTTTTATTATTCTTACAATTCATCCAATCAACCAGTCACTCAATATAATCAATAATCATTCACAATAAATCACTGCTGTCTGAAGAGGGAAAATGGGGTGCTTAGAGGGGTGAAGTGGTCCATGTTGAAGGGCAGCTTAAGTCTTCAGTATCTGCACTAGTACAATTTGGATCTTCTAGGGAAGTGACTTTGGAAACTGTTCAAGGGGCTGAGATAGATGATGGTGGCTCTTTAACAGGTCATCTTAGTGATATGGTATGATGGGAGATTGCCATTTGGGAAGTTTTATCCTTTTAAGCAGATAAAGGGTGTGGAAAGGGATTCTAAAAAAAGGCAACAAAGGTGGTGCAGTAGACTCTAGATGGATTGGTGAGTAGGGGGCTGTCTACCGCAGGTATCTTTTCTTTCTAGGTTCTATTCATGACTCAGTAATATGACATTGGAGTCAAGGGGGTGCTTGCCACCCTCCTCTGGCACTTCTCTTCCAATAGTTACCTGCACCATTTAAACAGCCTTGGCTCTCATTAGCTTTGTCTTCATCTTTTCTCCTTGCAATCCCCTTGTCATCCCCTATCCATTAATGCTCTAACGTCAATCTTACTATTTGAACTCCATCATCTTCACATTAAGGTTCCACCAAATCCCAACTTTCCAACCAATTCACTCAAAGAATGACATCACATCCCTTAATGGAAGTACAAAGAAGTTCCTCTTCATTTCCATACCTTAGAACCATAATTGGATGTTCAAGCACATGCCAATGTTGCAAGTTTCCTCTCTTGTTGCTACCTTTTAACCTTGAATCTCGTATCCCTGTCCCAATTGAAGCCTATTTGCTTTATGGGGATACTTGCCCTCTTGCTCCACTTGTTGAAGTTATCAACTCTGATGTAGGACTTGGAAGATTCTCGTGCCTCCCCCTTTTCTCTTCCTCCTATCATCTTCAATTCTTTCAATTTTGTCAACTCAATGGCCACTCTTAATGTTTTTGGCTGGAAAAACCAGATGTCTCATTTTAGATCTTCCCTTTGTTCCCCCAGATATGTGCTACAATTTGGCGACTTTCTTGGACCACATTTCAAATTAGTCTTGGTACTCCTCCAAGGTATTTGTTTGTCTTTACTTGATCAACCTTGCAATTAGATCTCCACGTGGACTAAATCACTGGATGGCCCCAGCAAATTCTTCACAACTCTTTGAGGCTTGATGTGTTGAGAACCATTACAACCATTTGAGCACTTCTTCCTTCAAATGATAGGCCATTATCACCTGTTGGTTTGCTAGAACTCCATGGAACAAGAAGTAGCATTTTCCTTTGAAGAGCACCCCTTGGGATCCACCTTTCCTCCATAGTTGGGAAATTTCACCGTAGAGGATTTGGCAAATGATTGGAATTGGACCTTAGGTCTCTTTGGCAACATTCCCTTGTGAAGGTTGATTTCTTGTTTTCCCATAAATACATTTTCTTAAGGATTTCATTAATTTCCCTACCCATTGTATGGGAAAGGCTTGCTATGTCTTCTTTGTGGTTTCTCTTGTCTACATCTCTATTTGAAAGTTCCACATCTCTTATAACCAAGGTTTTATGTATTGGTATCGTATTGAGGTTTGATCCCCTAAAAAAGGAAACATATTGAAAATGAAGGAATGTATTAGTGAAAACACAATGCTTTTATGGAAATGGTCAAAAAATTTCAAATTTCAACTTGAAACTTAGGAATGAGATAAAACAAGCTATAATAAACATATAAAAACACCTAGATAAATTTTCTAGGTAATTATTGTGTATAAAATGCCAATTAGATAAAGATATAATAGTTGCATGCATAAAAAAGTCTTAAATCATGTAGAAATAACAGAAGATAATTCATAATGTCAAATTGGTATGAAACCGTGCTGGCTTATGGGCCCCAAGCCAAAGACAATTAAACCTACTACATTACTTGTTACTTATAGGATTACATGTGGCACAATGGTAGCAAGAACAACTACCTAATATCCCCCCCGTGGTCATTTATTATGCTAGTAGTTGGCTAAGGTGCCCACCTTTTGTAGATTTGAGGGTGTCTCTTTTGTGGAACCTTTTCTTTGATTACCCAAAGATTATTGGTTGGTGGGAGATGTTAGTTGACCCTTTCTAGTGGCACTTTAGGGGTGACAAAAGATCTAGGACTTGCTCCCACTTCCTCCTTAATGGCTTAGATGGCCATACAAAAGTGAAAGGATTTTCGATGGTTTGGCATAGTCTTTTGAGAGTTGGTAGTAGGTTGACTAGTAGTTACCAATTGGACTTTGGGGCTGCAAGTGACGGATATGCTTGGCTTTGGTGTACCAGTTTGTATCACTGTATAAGGTTGAGCTGTATGGTTGTCTTGTATCACTTTGTTTTTGGTTTGGGTTGGTGTAGTCATCCAGTTCACTTGTGTTTGTTCTATTTTGGTTCATTTCATTGGTATACCTTTCAGTTGGGTTGGGCCAAATTGATTAGGTATAATCTGACATGATTTGATTGTGCCAGTCAGAGGCACGACCTAATCTTCTAGGCCATGCTAGGAAGCTATGTGAGACAATCAAATCATCCTAGGACAACCTGATTCGGGCATGGCGGTCAACACAACTTTTTTTTTTTTTGAATGCTGACTTGTTGGGTTGACCTTTAACGATTTGGGCCAACATTGTTTGACTGTTTTTTTATAACCTTTGTGAAAAAATTGTAGGGAAGTCCCTACCTTTTATTTTAGAAGATTTATTTCTTTAAACTAAGTTCAAAATTTTTCTAAACATTATATTTTAATCCTTATCTTTTCACTTTCCTTTAACAAAAAGTTTCTAAATTTTCTAAAATTGCACTAAGTCCGCCAACGGTCCAAAATGTTTCAAAAGCCTAGAAATATCTCCACCCCTTCTCATTTTCTCACACATTTTTTCTTTTTAACATGTGTAATGTGTTTTGAAAATTGAACTTCAATAAAGTAAAAGTTTAATTTTTATAATATTATTTTAAATAATAAAATAAATTTAATTTTTATTTTTATTGTCATATGGTACTGTAACAATGTTTTACATGAAAACACAACATAAAGTACGGCAAAAAACAACATGATGAGCTAGCATGACATGGTACAATTGGGTTGTAGGTAATATGTTATGCTTGGTTGTGTCATTAGGATCTTGGGTTGGCACAACATGACACAATAGTATTAGGCACAATTCAATTTGGGCCAGGCCAACACAACACAACACAGTTAACATGTGTATTCCTTGGTTATTGTTTCTTCTTTGTCTTAGCTTATCATGTGGATAAGCTTGTACTTCCTTTTCTATAATCTTATGCTGTACTTGCATTGAGGTGCCTTGATTGTGGAAGGCATCCAATTTGGAAGCATGTAGACCTTTATATTATACCTTTTATGCTTTGTACCTTGTATTTGATGACATTGTATCTGAATGCTAGTCGGCATCCATGTTGCATGGTGAAACTGTCTTCATGTTATTTATGTATTTATTTAGTTTGTATTACTTTTCGTTGCCTTGATTCAAATGGTATATATCATTTGACGTTTCACCTCAAACATTTTAAAGGGATTTCACCTTGATATCACTTTTTGATTTGCCTTCTATTGGCTTTTAGATAAAAGAGTTAGGTCATGTAATAATGTCTTCTTTACTTCTGCAAAGATTTTATGTAATACAATAGCTGTAGCATTGGTTCTGATATGTGCTAGTACTTGCAGGTTTCTTTGCTTGAGGAGAACATAATGCCTAGGTCAAATCTTCCTCCTCTTCTTGTTCACCTTCGTGAACGGAGGCCTGAAAAGCTTCACTATCTTGGTGTTTCTTTTGGGTTAACCCTTGAGCTTTTTCGCTTTTGGAGAAAACATTGTTTTGTTCCCTTTTATATCTGTCAGATCCCAGTAAGTGTTTCTACTATCAGTCTATTAGTAGAATTACTTTTTCCTTTGTCATGTCACATATTCTCATATCAATTTATAATTTCCACTATTAATCAGAATGATGTCACTGGAGAGCACAGCTGCATGATGTTGAAGGCACTAGAAAATGATGATATTGAAGATAGTAAAGACAAGGATTTTGGTTTTGTGTCTCCATATTATCATGGTATGTGTTTTGCTTGTTTGCAACATTTATCAATTTTATTTTTGTTTCAAAAGTAATCTCCTAACAATATGGTTGTAAAGTATGCTACATTCCTCTTTCCAGACTTCAAATGTAGATTCGTCCAGCTACTTAGCAGCTCTTTTAGGGGAATGGACTATAAACTTGCAATGAGGTCAGCAAATAGAAAAGTTTCTTAAAAAATTTGGGTACAATTTCTAACTTGTTTTCCTAACTTCTTGCTAGTATTTTGGATCCAAAGCTAGATTATGATGAGGGTGAATCTGCATTGGAAGCCCAAGGTGCCTTGTTATCACCACATGCCATGAAACGCTTTGAGGATTACACTAACAATTTGATTGATTATCATACGGTGAGATGATTGAGAGATCAGACTAGTTTTCCAAGAGTATTTCTTTGAATTTGATTTCTACAAATGTTTTGTTGTAGAAAGGAAAAATGTGTTGTATTTCATTGCTAAAGGTGATTACATATTCATAATTCGAACCTTAGTATATAACAACCATCCATATAATAAGATTCATACGACAAAACCCATTTACCACTAATAAATTAATAGTCTAACATTCCTCCCCAAGGTACGACATGCATATCTATCGTACCTAATACTTGTTATGTAAATCCTTGAATACCCTAATACTCAAACCTTTGGTGTACTCAGGCCTTTGGTGAGATTAGCAGCCAACTATTCAAAGGAATGAGTATATGCAGTAATAATCCCATTAGTCACCATGTCATACACTTTATGACAATCTACCTTGATTTACTTGGTACACATAGAAAGTTTATTTGCATTAAAGATTGTTGCTGTGCGGAGCTCTCTAGTGAATCCAGCCTTAGTCAGTATGGATTCCAAGTCACATCATCTCATGTGTTGTTCATGCTATACAATATCTTTACACTGTATCTAAGCACCGCATTCTATGTCTTGCACCTACTTAAGTACAATTTTAGAAGTCAATTTCTTATGTCTATCACTCACATAGGCTTAAAATACTTCAATATGAAATTTATTCTTTTTGTAGATGAGTTTTTCAATCGTACATCCTCGTATCTATTACTAGTCACATAACACTTTGCCAATGCACATGTTTAGTCTTTTGCATAAATTGACAGAGATGACCAACTGCATATTAAATGTTTGAAGTTTCAATGGGTGACTGTCAAATAGATCAGCTTATCAATCAGTCTCCTATACCTACCAATATCCTTGGATAAATATGATGAATTATCACAAAAGGTTAAACTTTGATCAATTAAAGTACTCTCTAGTCTACTTTCCAGAAGTCATCTCTTAGAAGAGATTGAGAGCATACTTGTCATTGTTATCTTGCCCTTACTATAAAATATTTATTATAAATAAAGCCATTGTAAAAAAAATTATCATAAACACACCTTTTAAAGTCATTATAAAAAATATTGAATTTATCAAACCGATCATGGTTTGACTTTGTTTTGAACCATATATAGCCTTTCTAAGAAGCAATACATGGTTTGCTCCTTAAGCAACATACTTTGAAGTTTACTTCATAAACTCCTTCAACTAAATCATAATGTGAAAAGGCATTCTTTACTTTATAAGTTGTTACAATTTTCATGATTGATTTATGGAAATAGATAGGGGAGAAATCATATGAAATTTGATCGGCCATTGGTGATGTCTCAACATAATAAACCTCATAAGTCAATGAGTTTTATATTGTGTTGCCACTGCCCACCCATCAGGATTATTCTTGACAATAGACACCCATCAGCAACTAACTGCACTTGTCCCTTCAAGATAGAAGCCATGTATGAATCATGAGATAATATTGCTTGCATTTCCACTTCCTTAGCAACCTTCCAAGGTAAAAGGAGAAGAGCCTTCTATTAATTTCTAGGAATGAACAAGACAAACTTCATATAGAAAGGGAAGTTGGTGATAAGAAACAAAGTAGAAATGAGATGAACAGTAGTAGAATGGTTACCTTTTCAAAGATAATGGAAACATCAAGGTCAGATGGTCAATCCAAAGAAGGTGAAGTCGGCTCAACATAGGATGGTGAGGTGGTTGTTGATGGTAAGGATAAATCTACAAGGGGCAAGGCAACTTTTGCTCCATAGGTACAAGCATATCTTTTGCCGCAATAGGAACATCTTTTGGTGGAGGAACTATCTACAGGAGACTCAATAGACTCAACATAGAATTCCAACTCATTAATGTTAAAGACCTTCTTGTAAGAGAATGGAGGCATTTGTAACCTCTTTAAGTCATAGAATAGCTAACAAAAATGCATTTAAGAGATCAAGGAGAACACTTGTCAATACTTGGGGTCGAGTCTTTAATGAATGTCACACAATCAAAGACTTGATGTTAGAGGAAACGTTTATTTAGACAGTCTTTTATGGTGTGTCTTGCCACCAAGAGGAGTAGAAGGCATTTTATTAATAAGATATGCCATAGTATGTATGACATCAAACAACCAGGACTTTTGAATCTTCATTTATAACATAATGGTGCATGTTCAATTAAAGATGTGCCTATGTTTGCATTATGCCACATAATTCTGTTGAAATGCAAGAGCATAAGAAGTCTAATGTAAAGCAAGAACAATGATTCTGAATATGTTACTGATCAAAATCTCTTGAGTATCATCTATTCGAAATTTAGGAATTAATGGAAATTTGGTTTATTATTTCTGTAAAGAATTTTTTGGCAATATGAAATATATGACATCTATCTTTAAGGAAATAAACCCATGAGAAATACCTATAAGGTAGCATGGTCATGCTTTCCTAACTAGCATGACTCAATCAAATGAAAAACTCAAGGAAATGCCTACCGAAGCTTGTGAATAGGATGATCTAGACAACAATGCCACAAAATGAAAGACTCTACATTTAAAAAAAAAATACATAAGTCTATGGGAAATCTTGTCATGAATCAACATATACACCCATTATCAATACTCAACCTAAATTTCATCAAGTATGTTGGTTTTCCTTGCTAGTTGTCTACATCAAGAATACAATGAGATTCCTTGCATGTACAACTATTAGTAGCTTATGTTGAGAAGGGAAGGGGGAACAATAGCCACCTTTTCTCTCCTCGTCTGGTCACCTTCACTCTCCTTTATCTTCGATGCCTAAGCTAGAACCTATCGATTAGGAGATTGCGACCTCCTTATGCATGAAGAACACTCACTCTCGATTAACAATGTTTTGAAGAAGAAGGAAATGAAAGAGAAAAATACACAAGATTTAACGTAGTTCGACAATTGTCTACGTCCATGGGTGTTGAAGCTCTTGTAATGCTTATTGCGACGCACAATCGCTCACACTTTGCACACTTACAAGCTTGTGCATATACAACCCTATTTATAACGCAAGATGTAAACCCTAGTTACAACAATTACAAGTTTTACTCTTGTCTTTCGTCGAACAGCTGCTAGGTTCCAATAGGTATTTCTAGAAACTCCCTTGACTATACTTGCTAGATGGTGGTAAGTCAACCTCCTCAGTTATCTAGCTGAAGAGTCGATTTTTGTGTGAACCCTCTTGAATGCTCTAGTTGAGGTTTCAGCTTTCTGCCATTGACTTTGACTCTGTCTTTCTATAATTTGAAGAATGTCTACACATACTACCACAACAATCTCCCACTTGAAGACTGTCTTCTTGCTGATTGTGTTTGAGTTCTTGTAATTTTTCTATTGAAGTGTTTCTGCATTTAGCACTAGTCTCTATGTGTTACTTCCCTTAGAGACTCATTAGGCTTTGATGGAGTCTAAGCTTTCTGGATGAGACGACCTTAATGAGAGCATTTGTTGCATTCTCAGCTCCCTTCACCTTTTAGAGGTTGAGACTCCCGTCCTCAATTTGTTCTTAGATGAAATAATATCTTATCCTAATATGTTTGGATCTCGAGTGAAACTTTGGGTTTTCTATTAAGTAGATGGCAGACTAACTATCGTAGTACAATACGGTATGCTCCTACTTATGGCTAAGTTTGGCTAGTAGATTCTCTAGTTAAATCCTCTCATTTACTGCTTCTACAATGACCGCATGCTTTGCTTCAATGGTGGAGAGGTCAACCATGTCTTATAGCTTAGATCTCCAGTTCATTGCGATACTTCCTATGGTAAATACATACCCTAAGGTGTTCCTGAACTTGTCCATATCTCCTCCTAGATTCAAATTGCTTTAACCCATTAACTCAATCAACCCCCTCTTGAAGCATAGATCAAGCTTAGAGGTGTTCTTCAAATTTTGTAATATCCATTTCATGGTGTACTAGTGCTCTACACTCGGATTTATCATGAATTTACTTACAACTCCCACTGCATATGTTATGTTAGACTAGGTGTAAGTCATGACATACATCAAACTTTCTATAGTTGTCACATAAAGAATTCAGGACATTTCTTTCCGTTCTACCTTCGTCTTTAGAGATTGATTCTTCGACAACTTGAAGTAGGTACCGAGTGACAACTCTTATCTTTTGCTTGTCTATAATGTTGAAGTGCTTAGGTACTTTCTTTAAGTACTTCTCCTAGTTCAACCTTAGTGTGTCGACCTTCCTGTCTTGGAAAATCCTCATTTCAAGAATCTACTTGGCTATGCTTATGTCCTTCATATTGAACTTCTAGTGGAGCTAATTCTTTAACTTTTAGATTTCCTCCATGCTCGAGCTTGCAATAAGTATGCCATCTACGTAAATTAAAAGGATGACATAGCAATCATTCAAATGTCTTACGTAGCAATAGTAGCCTGTATTGTGTCTGTTAAAGTCCACAATACAGATGAAGTTGTCAAATTTCATGTACCACTGCTTAGGCACCTACTTCAATCTATATAAACTTCTTTTCAATCTGCATACTAGATTTATTTTCTTACGGGTCTTTGCAAATCCTTCTAGCTGACCCATGTAAATCTCTTCATCCAACTCACTGTAGAGAAAAACTGTCTTTACATCTATTTGTTTTGAGAACAAATCCTCTGTTGTTACTAAACTTAGGATATATCTTACTGTGGTCATCTTAACTATTAGAGAAAATACTTTTGAGTAGTTAATGTCTTGCACTTGTTGGTAACCCTTAACAAGAAGTATGACTTTGTATTTCTTATTGTCATCTGGTTGTTCTTTTAATTTGAACATCCATTTATTGTCAAGTGTTTTCTTTCCTTTTGGTAGTGAAGTTAGCTTCCACGTCTAATTCTTCTCTAAGGACTTCATTTCTTCCTTCATAACTAACTCCTACTAATCTACATCTTTTTTGTGTACAACTTCCTAATACATCTCTAGCTCGCCATCGTCTGTCAATAATAGGTAATTGAAACATAATACAAAACCTTTTTGGAGGTTTGGAAATCCTCGTGGATCTCTTTGGCTAAGGATTGACCGTTAGCTCCTTTAGTTCCTCCTCTTGAGTCGGTTGATTTACCTCTGACTCTGCTTGGAAATCTTTGATATTCTCAACGTCCATCTTGACGTTGTCTTTGGTTTTCGATTCTTGTCTTGTAGAAATCTAGTTACTTCCATTTGGAATTCAGTCTTGCTTTGTCAGTTGACAGGTGTGTCCACCTAAGTCTTGTTTTGACTCTACGGGTTCTTATCCTAGAACTTTTGGAATCTACATGTCTCCTACCAGCCTTTGGGTGCATTCTCTTGGAATCTGATTTTCCACAATACTTCTATGCTTGTACAAGTGTTTTTCTTTAAATATAACGTCTCTTGTACAGATCACCTTCTTAGTTTCGTCATCCCAAAATCTGTAGTCAAGGTAATTCTGTCTATACCTTATGAAGTAACACTTTCTAGATTTCGGGTTCAGTTTATCTCTCTTGTCCTCATTGATATGGGCATAGGATAAATTCTTGAACACCCTTAAATGAGACAAACTAACATCCTCACTCTACAACTCTTTTGGTATTTGGAAGCCAATCGAGACTAACGGTCCTCGATTAATAAAGTAAGCGACCTTGCTAATGACCTCTACTTATAATAATTTCAAAAAGCTGACATGTAGTCTCATGCACCTGACTCTCTCGTTTAATGTTCGATTCATTATTTTGGTAACTCGTTCTGCTGTGGTGTTCCAAGTACCATCTAGACTCTCCTAATGTCTTTCGACTTGTAGAATTTGACGAATTCTCTATTGTCGTATTCACTGCCATTGTCTGATTTGATGCACTTCACCTTCCTCTTTGTTTGGTTCTTCATTCTCACCTTCCACTTATTGAAAACTAGGAAAACTTCTGACTTATGTTTGAGGAAGTGCACCTAAACCTTTCAGGTGTTATCATCAATAAATGTGACATAGTACTGAGATTCACCTATGAAGTTGATGAGACTTGGCTCCCACACATCTGTGTGAATCAGGTCTAACTTACCTGATTTCAATTTGTGTACTACCCTTGAGAAGCTAACTCACTTCTACTTTCTCAAAATACAGTTTTCACAGCTATCTAGACTGACATTTTTTAGTCCTGGAATTCTATTGTTGGTTGCCAGCATCTTCAACCTTTTCTCGTTCATGTGCCTTAGTTTGTAATGTCATTGATCAAACTCTTCTGTGACGATAATCGCTACTGACGATCGGTTCTCTGCTCTGTCTGTCGTGAGATACAAGGTGTTGGACCTCTGGTCGAAGGTTACCACCTAAACACTCTTGGTTACCTTCCATCTGCTAGCTCTAAACCCGATGTAGTGATCCTCCTCGTCAAGTTGGCTTATAAAAATCAGGTTCTTAGCTAAACCTAGGACATACCTCATATTCTGGAGTTGCTTCGTTTGAATCTAAATTTTTCCTTGTTCTAACGCATTCAAACTTGAATTATTAGTAAGGTAAACCTTTTGTATCAGCATTGCATAGTAATTGTGCAATAACTCCTTTCGTGCATCATGTGGAAAGATGCTCTAAAGTCCATCACCCATGTGTCAGCTGGATTGTTGACATAGCAAATCAAGGCGTCATCTGAACTGTTTACTAGAGCGTTTATCTCTACTCCTATGTCAGTTTCCACCTTTTCCTTTCTGGGTTTTGGACACCACGACCGGAAATGTTTGAACTTCTCATAGTTTCAACACTTGACATCTAGTTGGCTCTTGCTTTTGCGCTAAGATTTTTGTTGATTCTTCCCAGAACTCTGAGTTTTAGAATGGCTTTGCCTGTAGTTCTTCATGTTGACCATTGAAGTTGACACTTCTCCATTGCTCTTCCAATAGATGTCCTCGTTTAGTACCTTGTCAATGATTTAGCTCATGTGCAACCTTCCCTATCCCAATGAGTTGCTCATGGAAGTCACCATGGCTGACTAACTTGACAGCAAGCTTGAAAGTAGTATCAGCACTTGGACTTTGTCATCGAACACGATCTTCACTAAGTTAGCAATGTGTTTAGCTCATTCACATGGTCAACTATTGGTGCATCTTCCTATATCTTTAGGTTGAAAAGATGGCACATAAGGAAAACCTTATTGGTCACTGTCAATGTCTCATAGGTGTTGGACAAGGCCTTCATGACGTCCACTATTGTCACTTCCTTGACGATATTGAACAACACGTTCCTTGCTAGTGACAACCATATTAAGTTGAGAGCTTTTTGGTCTAGAAGCTCTCACTCTTCCTGTTTCATCTTCTTCGATTTCTTACTGGTCAACGATAGGTAAAGATCTTTCTGGTATAGATAATCTTCCATCTACATCCGCCAGAAATTGAAATCTTTACCGTCAAATTTCTTGACGTTGAACTTCCATTTTTCAGTCATCTTCACAGATTTCACTTTCTACAACCACATTCACTGATTGCTACGGAGGTTCACCTACAATATGGATCAATGTCTCTTCCACTCCTGTAGTCTTCTACTGTTTGGGTTCTTCGACGTGCATCCACCTTGAACCTACATTCTAATATCAGTTGTTGAGAAGGGAAAGGGGAACAGCAGTCACCTTGTCTCTCCTCGTCTAGTTGCTTTTGCTCTCCTTTATCTTGATGCCTAAATTGGAACCTATTGGTTAAGAGATTGTGACCTCTTTGTGCACAAAGAACACTCACTTTTGGCTAACGGTGCTTTGAAGAAAAAGGAAAGGAAGGAGAAGAAGAACACACAAGATTTAACGTGATTCTACAACTACCTACGTCTACAGGTGTTGAAGTTCTTGTAATGCTTATTACAGTGCACACTCGCTCACACTTTGCTTCCTAAAAGCTTGTGCGTATACAACCCTATTTATAGGGCAAGATGCAAACCTCAGTTACAACAATTACAAGTTCTACCATTGTCTTCCATTAAACAGTCGTTGGGTTTCAGCAAATACTTCCAGAAGCTCCATTGGCTACACTTGCTAGATGGCTGGTAAGCCAGCCTCCTCAGTTATTTGATTGAAGAGCTGATTTCCGAGTGAACTCTCCCAGATGCTTTGGTTGAGGTTCCAACTTTCCGCCACTGACTTCAGCTTTGCCTTTTTACAATCTGAAGATTGTCTACACATACTACTACAACAGCTTAGACACGTAACTTTTCAGAAGTGAATAAAAAACTAGTAAAGCCAACTCCATGCTTGTGGTAAAATTTGATGATAGGGTATTCTTTCTTTTTCCTTGTTATGCAAAATCTTGTGTACTTAGACATTCAATTTACCTCATCAATAGAAGGTAAGGAGAGTAAACAGCTGAATTTTTGCCAATAGAAGGCACTGAGTATGAATCAACAAAGACTTGCATTTGATTCTCTCAAAGTCATTCAGGAACAAATCTCCCAAAGTTACGGAAAAGGATATCAATACATTATTTGAATTAAATCATTACATCATTTTATTTGTAGAACTTTGAATATTCTGTGCTGAGGAGAAGCTTGCCACAGGATGAGTGGTCAGATGTGAGGTGACAATGGTTAGTCACTAGGGAGGCACCAAAGCAATTCTTGTTTTACCTGTAGTGTCATTTTTTCTGAGGAAGCTTAAGATGGGATTTTGATTCCTACAATATTGTGAGGAATTTGGCCCTAAAATGGAACATATGCTTCACATTCTCAATCTTTTCATTTTGTTTCCTGAACAAAAAGAGCAATCATACACCTCGAATATTCATGGGTCACTGACCAAGATTTACAGCCGAACAATGGGTTCTCTTCAAATTTGAATGGATGGTAGGATCCACATTGTCAAGCTTTACATTTTTATTTGTTCATTAATGTAGTAATTTGACTTATCGAATGGCCTTTGGCATATTGTCTGCTCTGAATTCATGCCTTTTTCTTGCATTATGGATTGACAATAGTTAAAAAGCTTAACATTTACTTGAGGTTAGGAATAAAACGTCTTCCAACTTGTAACTCATTGTTTAATTGTATTCTGTGAATCTCAAAATAGATTATTGATGTTGTTTATCCTGTTAATTTTTTTTGGTATGATTTTAGCTGAGGTCAATAGTGATTTTTGTCTTTTGTTTGCTGATAAATCGTGGTGCTACTGTTTTGCAGATTCTAGATATTGTGCCAATAATTTCTCGCCAATATTTTTTGGAAGAGATTCCGGTTTCATTAGCATATAGCCATGCACTTGTTCTTTTCTGCATGGGCTTGCAACACCATGACGTTACATATATTGAGGTTTGTTTGTCAGCTGATATGATCATTGTTCTTGCATTCTTGATAACTAAAGGTAATTAGTGGTAAGATTTGTAACCTTGCAAGTTCTACAGAAAGAGTTGGACGTAGAAAGACAGCAGGTAATTTCATCACTCAAGAAAACTATGAAAAAGTTGTACAAGCATCTGAACAGTCATTCAACTGAGATCAATTCAACACAACCTCTCAGAGAAGTAAGGGGGATCATTTATCATCCTTTTTTCCTCAACATGGAATGATTTCTATCTTTGCATCCTGCATTTATTAGTATTCAAGAACTATTACAATATTTGGTGCATATCTTTTATTAAAGAGTGAAAGATGCAACACAACTCAAATAAAAAAGGATTCAACGCAACTGATGTACATACTAACAATTGCTCCTAGTGAGGATGGCATCACCACGTCAACTTTAATTTTGATGTACTGGATGTGGCAGTCTAGATAAAGCATTCTTCCAGGCTAATATTATTGATTATGAGCTTAAATAAATCAGTTTCCATGCGCATGATATCTGACCCTTTAAAAATAGCAAACACAAACTTTAGCACGACAAAACTTATTTTGATAAATTCTTTGTTTGGAAGTTTTATTAGTTGTACAACAGTTTTCATTTGTTTGTATTGAAGACAATTCATATTTATACCATCTCTGCTTCAAGATTTTGCATATGTTGCACGTGAATTGTTTTTTTTCTCTAAACTTCTCCATCCCTGCTAGGTTTTCAACCCACCATTGTCATTCATCTTTGGCATTTTTGTACTTGTTTCTTTTCTGAGTTTCATGTGTTCAAGTATTAGCGATTATCTTTAGCACACCCATCTTTTCCGTTAAAGCACATATCAATTTATTAATAAAGGATAATAGAAAAATTGTAATGATTGTGAGCGTGTCTGATTGGAAGCTTTCAAATTGTGCACGGGAAATGTGCTTGTTGTATTTGGTTATTCATTTGCAACTTCGCGTGTTTTCTTTTTTGTCTGATATTTCTTTTCATTTGTTCAAACGAATATTGCTAAAATATTGTTGCTCAATGTAGACTGCTGCGGAGCCTCACAGTGTTTCGTTGGATGAACTCAATGAAGCAACCAAGGAAGTCGGAGTAAAAGCTGTCATTCTAGTTTATTTTTGCATTTAAGGGCTCTTAATTTTTCAAAATTATTAATTTGCATATATTTTCCCAGAAAACAATGGAAATAGAGAATGGCGGGCCTCTCTACCCTGAACAATTGCAAAGGTACACGATTGTAGATAGAGATACTGACTTTGAGAGTGCTTTGCAAAACGTAAGGGGTGATGTTACTGCTGGTGGCGTCCTAAGTGTGAAATCTAGCTTAAAGCAGAAACAGAAGCTGGGAACTAACAAGGAACCCGGAAACTTCAAAAAGAGGGGGAAAGAATTGGACAGATCCCACTCTAACAATAAGAGGAAGAAGAAGAATTAATTCTACGTTGCAAAAGTATGCGTTGAGCATGCGCAGTTGAGACCACTTGGAAATTCATTTTTGAGATAAATTTGCCTGATGATTAGAATAACATAATGTATTTATTTATAGAAATTTAGGTACTCAAGGTATTATTGATAATGTATTTATTCATTTCAAGGTATTATTTATTATAGAAATTCTTGCTCAAGGCATTTTACAAGGGTTTTTTCGTTGATCCGGGCGTTATTCTTTGCGTACAAATAAATTGCCATTTCGGAATGAGATGGCCAAGATATGAAAAATGAATCTTATACTATGAAAATAATTCAAGTAAATATATCAAAGAATTACGGAATTGGGACATCTCATGCAAAACAATTGGTATTGGCTAAATTTATTTTTGATTGGTATAATCGTTTGCACGTCTCTCTTCTTACGAGGGAACTGAGGAGTGATAGTGGTAATGCTCTAGTACTTGAGTAAAATAACGGCTATTATATTATAGATGTTTTTGGCATTTGGTGCCCCTTGACAAGTTTCAAGTAACATCGTTCATGTGGATGATGCACATTTTAAGAGGAAATCATCTATTTTGGTTGCATCATTGCTGCAAGAAGTATGGATTGAGACAATCATCTCTTTTTATTGGTTGTGTACATGTACGATTGGTTGTCGAGACGAGTGTCATGCACGATGATTACAAGAAGTGTCAATTAGGTTGGGTAAAGGAGCCTTAGAGGACATTAAAATAAGAACTACTTGGTAGCTTGAATTGCACATGGATGGTTGAAGAGGGTGAGGACATGGATAACAAGAACGAGTGTGTCAAAGTAACAAGAATCTTAAAGCCCAAAAATAATTATCACTTCGTTGTACAGGAAGACTAAGAATTATGATGACAAGAAGCAGAAGGGCTTCAAGAATTTTATATTGATTACAACTTGGGTGAATGTATTGGCTATGGTTCCTTTTCTTCCCTTTTCATGCCATGTCGATTGTATTATTTTTTGATGTGCTAAAAGGACAAAAGAGAGATGAAATAATACTCTGCAACAATTGAGAGTGATGACAATTTTAAAATGTCATCACTAATAAGGAGGGTGCATGAACAAAATGATGGGAAAATGAAGCCAATGTCTTCTACATAAGGAGGTGGTGTAAAAAAAGGTAGAAGAAAAAGGGACAGATTGTGCAAGGTAAAGAAAAGGAGTGGTTCTATTTTCATCATCTCCAATAGCCCTCAAAATTTTATAAAAAAAATTTCGGTACAAAGAATTTTCATAAGATGAGATGAATTACTATGGATGACACCACTTATAAATTTATGCATATTGTTTGTAATTGTTTATTTGCTAATTATAGGGGAGTGGATTGAAGGAAATTGTGTGAATATATGCTATGGTATCAGATATTATAAGATGGCTTGTTTTAAATAACAGATTATGGTCATCGGATTTTTAAATAAATAAACGGACCCAATAACTATTCGGATCCGGACCACCGATCACTCTCTTCCCGCCAAAACCTCCCGCCAAAATATTCCCGCCAAAAACTCCTCGGCCTGCCATCTTCTTCCTTCTTCCACCTCCCCAGTTCGCATCCATGGCGTCCTCTCCCTCCTCCCCTATCGCTGCTGACGGTAAGACCTTCCGCTTCCTCTCCTCTCCTCCACCAAATCCGTCAAAATTCTATTCTTCGTCGGTTCTGTCGCAAACCTCTGATTAATCTTCGAAAACGTCCGACTCTACCTTCGGACCTTTTCTCTTCAGGCACACCATCGTCGCCGGAAGATGCCACTTCCTCCCCCATTCACCGCACCGGCAGCCGTGGCCGCGGTCGAGGTCGCGGCCGCGGCAGGAGGGGTCGTCAGCCGCCACTGCAGCGGCAGCAGCAGCCTGGGACGCCGCTGTCGACACCGTTACGGAACGCGACCGCCAACTCGTCGGATGGGGATTTCTCGACGCCGAGGCGTCGGGGCAGGTCTTCGTCGGCGGTGCCGCCGACCCCGTCGATGGGGACGCCGATGTCGACTACGGACGACGTGCCGATGTCGTCGGAGGCCGACGACGGGGATGAAGGGGCGCAAGTGTTTGTATGGGGTACGAACATAAGCGTGCAGGATGTGAACGCAGCAATTCTGAGGTTCTTGAGGAACTTCAGGGACCACCCGTCGCACATCGACGGAAAATACATGGCGATGTTCCACCAGATTCTTGAGCTCGAAGGCGGCGGCGGCGGCGTTGCGAGCGGGACTGGGTCGTTGGATATTGATGGCCACGACGTGTTCGCTTATGATCCCGATCTGTACGGAAAGATGGTGAGATACCCCTTGGAGGTTCTAGCGATATTCGACATCGTGCTGATTGAGATGGTGAAGAATTACAGCCCGTTGTTCGACAAGCATATCCAGACCAGGATCCATAATCTCAAGTCCTCAATTTCCATGAGGAATCTCAACCCCTCAGGTGAGTGAGACAGCAATGGTTCTTCTTGTCCAATCTGCTTTTTTCTTGATGCTTGATTTAGAACTACTTCTCTAACTTAGCTTTCAGCATAAGAATGGCATGTTAGATTATCTGCCTCGGATTTGTGGTATAATAGATGTTTGTATTTTGTATTTGCCGTTTTTTGTTGCAATGATGCATGGAATGGGAAATGCAGATATTGAGAAATTGGTATCGGTGAAGGGAATGATCATCCGTTGCAGCTCCGTCATCCCTGATATTAGGGAGGCTGTGTTCCAGTGCCTCATTTGCGGCTACTTCTCAGAGCCAGTCATTGTGGACCGAGGTGAAACTTACAGCCTATTTTTTATACAGTAGTTCTATCTTCTCGTGTGAGTTGACTGTGTACTTGGTTCATTGACGCCTCCTGTAGGTCGCATTAGTGAGCCAAGTAGATGCCCCAGGCAGGAGTGCCAGGCAGTGAGCTCTATGACCCTAGTTCACAATCGGTGCAGGTATTTTCTGTTAAATCATGACTGTAGTGCTGCTCAATTTTGCAAAAGAAACATGCTTAGTATGTACCTGTTCCCCTATATGGTGTTTCCTTTTCTGGTAATTAGGTTTGCAGCTAAGCAGATAGTGAAGCTTCAGGAGACACCAGACGAGATTCCCGAGGGAGGAACACCCCATACTGTCAGTGTCTTAATGCATGATAAACTTGTAGACTCTGGGAAGCCTGGAGATAGAGTCGAGGTTGCATCAAATTTATGAAAATACTCGCCATAATTATTACTACTATCGGAGGAGTCTCCCATTTCTTGTAACTTGTTTTAACTTTCATGTTGTTTCTTGTAACTTATTCAGGTCACTGGAGTGTACAGAGCAATGAGTGTTCGAATAGGACCAACTCAGAGGACTGTAAAGTCTTTGTTTAAGGTAGTGATAGTGCATGCAACTCATTAAATACTTTTTCCTTCTTTACAACAGTTGTTCCAGTTAACAAACCACTGGCTCAATTTTTGCAGACTTATATAGATTGCTTACATCTGAAGAAAACAGACAAATCTATGTTGCATGTGGAGGATCCCATGGAGTCTGACTTTTCAAATGGCAAAGCTGATTTTGACGATGATTCTGCAGGGCACCCGGACAAAGTAATCCTGACGGGAAATACCTTATTTATAGGTTTTAAATTACTGTATTTGCGACTAATTTGGTTATGTGTTTCATGAAAATTTTCAGGTCGAGAAGCTCAAAGAACTTGCTAAGCAGCCTGATATTTATGATAGGTTGACCAAATCATTTGCTCCAAATATATGGGAGTTGGATGATGTCAAGAGAGGTCTTCTTTGCCAGGTTTCATTCACATCATATACCAACTCATGTTTGCAAATTCCAGGAAACAGCCTTTCAATTTTATAATGAACATTGTATATGGTTCCGATGCTGGCATCTAAATGACAGCTTTTTGGTGGCAATGCTTTGAACCTTCCATCCGGGGCTAGCTTTCGTGGTGACATCAACATATTGCTTGTTGGAGATCCTGGAACCAGCAAGTCGCAGCTTCTCCATTACATGCATAAGCTCTCTCCTCGAGGCATTTATACAAGTGGAAGAGGAAGCTCTGCCGTGGGATTGACTGCTTATGTTACAAAGGACCCAGAAACTGGGGAAACTGTGATTATTTTCTCTATCCCCTCATTTGATTTATGAATTATGGATTATATGATTTTGAAGGACCTCCTTTTAGGTCTACATCTGTTTGTCTTAATTTTGAATAAAATAACTAAGAAATTTTAAGAAGAAACATGCCTAAGTGTATTCTATTTGCAATGACATAGTCTTAGTTGTCGAAAGTAATATTGGAAGTAATTCCAAATTAGAATTATGGTGAAATACTTCAAAGTTCAAAGGATTTAGATTAAATAGGTCAAAAATTTAAAATATCAAACATAGGTTCAACAAAATAGAAATAATGATGTAAGTATATAATTAGATGGGCATGAGATTCATAAAAGTAAGACTTTTAAGCATTTAGGATCTATAATAAGTAGCAATGGAGAAATTATAGAAGATGTCATTTATAGGACTAAAATAGAATGTATGAAGTGGAGAAATGCTTTTGTGGTGTTAGTTGATAGGAGAATATCCCTAAAATTAAAAGGAAAATTCTATTAAGTTGTTTGGTCATATTCTTGAGCAACCAAAAGATGTATCACTTTAATTAATTAGTACAAAAGGAACTAAAAGAAGTAGAGGAAGGCCTAAAATTACTAAAGAATTGTGAGAAAAGATTTAAATTTATGTAATTTAATTGAATATTTGACCATAGAGATATATAGAAGAAAAGGATTTATGTGGTCAACCCTATCTAATGGAATTATGACTTTGGATTATTGTTCTTATTGTAGATTATATGATTTTTGACTAATTTGAACTTACCTAGGTCTATTGTATTTAGGTACTGGAAAGTGGCGCATTGGTTCTAAGTGATAAAGGCATATGTTGCATTGATGAATTTGACAAGATGTCGGATAATGCACGGAGCATGCTACATGAGGTACTTTCCCTTGATGTTTGATGAGAAATTTTATGTTTATGCACTCTTTTTTTGCGTTGATTGAAAATTTTTCATTTTGTTTGAAGCCATTGTGGTTTTTTCAGAATTTGATTCCGATTTATATGAAATCGGTAAATTTCTCATTTTTGTTGGTAAGAGTTACGCAAATTTTACGTGTATTGAATTTTTGACTTTCAAATCTCCATTTTGGTAACATTAGGTGATGGAGCAACAAACAGTTTCAATTGCGAAGTCTGGGATTATTGCTTCATTGAATGCAAGAACATCTGTGTTAGCTTGTGCAAATCCAAGTGGATCTCGCTATAATGCCCGTCTCTCAGTCATTGACAACATTCATCTTCCTCCAACGCTACTGTCAAGGTGCAGAAAAGACATGCAGTGAAATATATAATATTGCTTCCCCATGTCTCTCCTAAACTGTTGCCTTTTATTGTAGGTTTGACCTGATCTACTTGATTTTGGATAAAGCTGATGAGCAGACTGACAGGCGCTTGGCTAAGCATATTGTTGCTTTGCACTTTGCAAATCCAGAGGTTATTGCATTTTATTTTGATCTTGTGTAACAATTTAGGCTTTCCATATTTGCTTTATATTAAGGCATGTGCAGTCATGATGATGATGATTTTTTTTCATATTGAAATTTGTTGGACTAGATTTAGACCTATCATGCAGACTAGGATTTTTGTATGTGGCAAATATTACAAATAAATACGGGTGTAGAGTTCAAGTTTTTTTTTAAATTATTTTTGGCCATTAGCAGAAATTTTTTTGAGTGAATTGGCTATTACCCGAATAGTTTGCAGATAGCAAAAAGAGCTGACTTTGTTCCTTTTCCAGAGTGCTGTCCATGATGTTCTGGATCTTCCAACGTTGACTGCTTACATTAGTTATGCGCGAAAACACATCCATCCCCAGCTATCAGATGAGGCTGCAGAGGCACTCACACATGGTTATGTTGAGATGAGGAGAAGAGGAAACTTTCCTGGCAGTGGTAAAAAGGTAACATGTGGTTCCTATTTGACTTCTTTATTGTGTAGGTTTGAGTTGTATGACACATCCCATTTGTGGAAAGGTCCTTGTAATCATATATGAATTTTGATATTCATTGGCTTAGCATCTATGTATCACATCACAAAATCATGAACCATCTTGAGAGAATTTGAGTAAGACTAAATGCATAACTGAGAAAATCAGAGTCACAAAGGCGTCCAGGTAATATCAGTGATTTGATACTTTCATTAATGTGATTGACTCGTTCTTCAACTTAATGGCAACTTGAGTGACAGAAGCTTGGTTTTGGTTCTGTATGTGTCATGTCTTGATCTGAATTACAATATCTCTATTGATAAAGAAATTTTAATTTAACTTTAGAATTTTAACCTATTGATTTTTACATGATAGAAAATCTTATAGGGTTGAGAACAAATATATCTTTCATAGTAATCCCGAACTTTTCCATGTGAAAGACATGAAAAAATGTATTGTGTCAATTATCTTGTGTTCTTCTAAATGTTACGTTGCTTCTTATTTCTTCCAATTTTATGGGAAGAGAAGAGTATTCTTTATGATGAATGTTACGAAAATTCACTTGTAACCAAATGAGAGATGAACTCAAGTATTATCTACTTATTGAGTTATTCGTTGAAATTGGCAACAAGACCATCATGGGACATTTGTTGAACCTTGCATATACGTTCT
Source organism: Cymodocea nodosa (assembly GCA_036874045.1). Classification (NCBI taxonomy): domain Eukaryota; kingdom Viridiplantae; phylum Streptophyta; class Magnoliopsida; order Alismatales; family Cymodoceaceae; genus Cymodocea; species Cymodocea nodosa. Next base: position 22,901,204 of record CM072336.1, read on the forward strand.
GCTTTTATATTTTTGTTAGTAAATGTATTATTCAGTCATTAGATTTTTATGACTCATCAAAATTAACTCTCTACCATTGTTCTTGTGCTATTGATAACTCCCTCAGCTAGTGTTTGGATCTCAATTTTCAGATTATCACAGCAACTCCTAGACAGATTGAGAGCTTGTTGCGTCTCAGTGAAGCCTTGGCCAGGATTAGATTTTCAGAAGTGGTAATTTAGTTGCATCACAATATTCTTTGTATGCAATTGAACTGGGTAGTTTTATTATTTAAATCATTTCTCACAGAAAAAGAAATTTATTGACAAGGTTTTGCTTAGCAGGTAGAAGTGGCTGATGTGAGAGAGGCATTCAGATTATTGGAGGTCGCCTTGCAACAGTCAGCAACAGACCATGCCACAGGTAAAAGGTTAGGTTAGTCATCTACTTTCTTATTTTTGCAGTTGATGCCAATATCCCATTGTTTGATAACAGGAACGATTGACATGGATCTCATAACAACTGGTGTTTCTGCAAGTGAGAGGATGAAACGTGAAAAAATACTAGCAGCAACACGAAACCACATAATGGAGAAAATGCAGCTTGGAGGACCGTCTACTCGTCTATCACAGGTAAAGCATAGTCATAGTCTAATCATGGCATTTTGCATCTCCCTAAAGGTATCAATTTGCTGGAACATACATAATATTCACGAATCATGTACTAAGCACTACATGTTCCTAAATGCAGTTGCTAGACGATCTCAAGCAGAATGTAGTAGAAATCAACCTTAATGATGTAAGCCATCCGCGTAGTTTAAGCATTCTAATTTTGTTCCATGACCGTGATATGATTTTTCCTGAAAGAAATGCCGTTGGATGTTAATATTGGCATTGGCATTCACGTATGTTGCAGTTGAGGCATGCCATCCAGACCCTCGTGACCGAGGGCTTCGTTGTTCTTCAAGGTGACAACATTAGGAGGGTGTAGGGCTGGAATTTGGAGATTCTCATAATCTCATTTCGCGACTCAAAGCAATTGCAAGCTTTTGTTACATGTGGCTAGAAATTTACAAGGAGAGATTATATGATCCTGAACCTGAAACCCGATGTAATGGCTCACCGCTGGTATAGAATTATTTTCATAATTTAATTTTTTATTGTTTATCTGTGATGATAAATTTTAGGCATCTGTTTGTACATAATTACCGTAATGCCTGTATCTGTTTTTACATGTCTACCACTCCATTTCGTTGGAAAATCTGCTGAAATTTATTTGGGAAGGGATAACAATTTCTTAAAAGCTGATGCAATTTTTTGTATGTTTAATATTTTTTTCATCATCCATAAGATGCTTTGGGTCCCATTGTCAAATTTTCAGCTAAGATGCTATTGCACTGGAATAATCTAAAGTATTTGGATGTATCATTATTATTACTTAATTGTTATGGACAATCTAAACTTGATCAAGTTCTCAATCTTGTGTTTTCATGTTTTTGTCGTATGTAAAGTGAATAGTTTTTCTTCTTCTGCGTTTATTTGCAGGTGGTTGAATACCTTACGTATTTACCACTGATTCCTCTCTGGTTGATGTTGATGTAAGTCGTTCTCAACGTTCACTCTATTACGGCAAATGGTGATCTCTCAGATACTTTTTACTCGTGTCTTTTGGTTCTAGGAATAACGACCGATTTCCTCTTTCTTTATCTGGTTTCACTTGCATTTCCCCATCTTTATTCTTTTATCCATGTATACTTGGGTATTCAGCCACTGGAGTCAAATAATCCTAGCATTAATCCCCAAAAAAGTATCAATCCAACTTATCACCAAGTAGAGAATGACACTAAGAAGTCTGTCTACCTCTAAAAAAATAAAAATTGATGGGTGGCCAATTGTTGAAGTAAAGAATGGTACCAAGAGCTCATCACCAAGACAAGTGCACTTGTGGGCCACTTTGAGGTTAACTTCAAGCTTATCCCATTGTTGAAGACACAATTCATGTTGGGTGGGTGGCCTATTATTATTTATTTTCTCATGCACAAGCGTACAGTTTATGCTACGGTTGGAGATCGACAACCACAAGCTACGGAGAAAGCGGCCTATTTTGACGAATATATTGTTCTCGTCGTTGGAATAAGTAGACAACCAATCATTTATTCTTTTCTCATTGTCAGGACTATGTTTTCTTTTAATAATGTAAAAATTTAACGATAAATATAAAATTCACTATGTTCATTATAGGATAGATGATAGAAGAGGAAATAAAGATGAAGAAGATTATCGAAAAAAGATGACTTGATGAAGATCAAGCGAAGAAAAATGACTTAGGGCGTTACATTTTATCATTTTTATAACGACTTGTATTATTGTTGTTGTACTTTGGTTTATGAAGTTCTGAGGTAAAAATGTAAATTCCCAGTCAACTCTCCTATTATAAGGATTTACATTGGGACATAGAGTACACGCACATACTTAGGGAAATTCTACACAGAGGACACGTGAAAGAAAATTGTCCATTATTAAAGACGAGTTTTTCAAGAGAAGAAGATAATAATAATCTAATAAAAAAGGTTCTCCAAAGTAAGATAACCTTAAGAGGTTTCACATAGGAAGGAAGGTGCACAAAAGAAAGTGATGAATTTCATCGATTGAAAATTAACATTCCCCCTCCCCCCTTTTCACATCCTTCGTTCGCTTGTCTCGATTTTCCCTCTCCGTCTACATCGATTCCATTCTCATCGCACATATGTTTGCTACGTTTCAAGGTTAGGGTTTGCTATGCACATGTTCAATGTGTCATTTCTTTTGCTCGACCTCTCCTCTCCTTCTGCCTTGAACCCTTTAAACCTTTGCTTAAGCCATCTCTTCTACTTGACCTCCTCTACCCTGCCACCCTTGAACCCCTCCCTAAGGCATCTTATGGGATGGCCATGTGCTTCAGACTCATGACCATCTTTGGCAACAAATATAGAGATTAAATAAAAGTTGAGATTGCCCAAGGTCTCCATTTATCTAATGATATATTGTTTCACCTAATGGTATGCTATTCTAAAATAAATACAAAAAAAAAAATTTAATTTATGTTAAATCATGCTAAACGAAACATATAATTATGATAAATTCTTTTAATTTTTTTCAACAATTTTCCTTTTCATCAAATTTTAAGTGCACAAATAAGTTTGTTTTTTTAACTTAACTTTTTAAGTATACGAATAAGTATATAAAGGAACTCACTCTTGAATTATATAAGGAAATTCTTTGTGATGATCCTCCTCTTCCTCATTAGATTATCTTTTATTATAATTTAAAAATTTTATCAAGTTTTGTCATCATAAAAAAAAAAGATATTATTAAAAATATATATTTTTAATTGATTTTCATGGTGTAAAACTTAATGATAAACATAAAATTCATTACATATATTAAATTTATTGCAAGACATAAATAATGAAAGAAGAAGCAAACATTAAGAAGGTGGAGGATCAAAAAAGATTATTAAAAGGAAGATTAATGGATGAAGATCAATCGAAGAAGAAATGATTTTGGAAGTCCAACCCTGCGCTCCTCCTTCCTGCAAAAATAAGTTAAGAGCGAAACTCTATTTTAAGAAACAGTATACCAATTTTCTTAATTAAAATCTTGATCTGTTTATGAAGTAAGAAATAGTATACCAATTGCATGAAATTGACATATCACCTTTATTAGTGTTACAATCTTAGTCCAACGAATAACATAAAAAAAACAATATGTCATTGCCGTCTTTACGTAGAGAGAGTAGAGTTAGAAGTTACCTCATCTCTAAAATTTTTTCTCATAATCTATCATCATTTATATGATTCTGCAAATTTTAGCCTTATATTTGGTGAAGCAAAACACGTACAAAAATAAAAGAATGTAGCCTTAGAGATGTGACTTATGATCATAAAAACATAAAATGTGTCGATGATCATTGCATGCATGTTGAGATTAATCATTACTTTTTAAATGAATATATAATAATATATATAATTCAGATTAATATGAAAATTTTATTATATAATTCAGATTACTATACTTTGTTGATCAGTTGATGTTGACTTGTAATTTTTATTTTTAATAAAAATCTTAATTTTCAAAGTTATCAGATTACAAAATTACCCCTTTCTACAAATGCAGATAGCTGGCCCGTGGTAATCTCAGTTTGATATGAGAAGGGTATGGTGTAATTTATTATATTATATAATAAACTACACATAGAATAACTAATAAAATAATTATTTTTAATTTTTAAAATAAAATATTAATTAAAAAATGTTGTCAGTAATGGCACCGCCGGTAATATTTTGGTGAGCAACCATTATAAGTAAACTTGAAGGTTTGATATGACAAAAGGAACAGTTGTCACTCCTCTCTCCCTTTCCCCTTCCTGACCGGAGCGATGGCTCCGATCTCTGGATCGATCCTCGCTCTCCTCCTCGTCTCGTCCGCCTTCATCTCCGCCGTTGACTCCTCCCGCTTGACCCCGTTCATCCAGTTGCCTTCGGAACGCGGAACGACCGGCCCCGCCGTAGGGGAAGACGGCACCGGCTTCGTCGGGACGAGGTGGGCCGTACTGATCGCAGGGTCGTCCGGGTATGGAAACTACCGGCATCAGGTACGGTTTCAAAATCCTAAAAAGAGTTTCTTTTGTTTTCGTTTTAGTTTTTCCTTTCTTTGACGCTTGCTTATTTCTGTCGTGTTTGTTGGTTGTGGATGATGATGATGGTTATTCGAGTTGTAGGATTTTGACTGGTAGGTTTTCCTTTACTATTTGGTTTTAGGTTTCTAGAAAGGATATGGGGAGATTAGATTGTGTGTTTCGTTAGATGGTGTGTACGTAGGTTGAGGGATATGATATTAAGATGTACTTTTTTGTTGCGATATTTTGAGGTTGGGAATTTCGACCCATATGATATTATGACGTGATTTCCAGCACGGTCGTCAAGGATGGCATTTTGGTTCATGAACACATCGTACTATGAAATTTTTTTGCATCTCTAAGATTATAAGTTGGTACACAAAATGAGTAAATTTCGAAAAAAAATTAATCGTTTGTTGGATAAATGATTGAAACTTGCTGTTTATGCTCCATAGAGGCGGTTCCTGTTCTTATTCTGGAAATATCCACGGTCAGATGATGGAGAATGAATGGTGATCTGATGAACAGGTTCATCTGGAATAATATTGGGTCACACCACCAAATGCTAGTTATTCTATTCATTCCTCTAAAGCATAAACGCTCTCCAGAAAGATCCCTTTAGTGCCAGTATACCACCTCCTTTTTTCGCATAGTTGCTCTTCTCAATTATACTTGTCTGGTTAACAATTAAAATAACTTGTAAATTTTATTTAACGTAATCGATTTCTCCAAAATTATGGTTGGCTTTGGTTACCTTGTTGTATGTGTCTAATATGCAGATGAAAATAATTAACCTAGTTTTCTATGTCAGGCTGATGTATGCCATGCGTATCAAATTATGAAAAAGGGTGGCTTGAAAGATGAAAATATCATTGTCTTTATGTATGATGATATTGCTTACAACAGGAACAATCCAAGACCTGGCACTATTATCAACCATCCTCAAGGTGGGGATGTGTATGCTGGAGTACCCAAGGTCTGTTTCACCGAACAAATTGAATCAATTAGTCACTTTAACTTATCTAATATTCTTACATTTTCTCAGGATTATGTTGGAAATGATGTTAATGTTCAAAACTTTTTTGCTGTTCTTCTTGGAAACAAAACTGCCATAACCGGTGGTAGTGGGAAGGTTGTTAATAGTGGCCCCAATGACCATATATTTATATTTTATTCTGATCATGGTGGTCCTGGAGTCCTTGGTGAGTGCTCATGAATTCCTTGTAATGACGATTCTTAACTAGCATAAAGAACATCAAATTTGTTGTCAATCAGGAACACTTGATATCAATATCCAGCAAACTATTGCCTTAAATTGGAAGTAAGTCATAGAATAGTTGACAGTATGATCACTTATGCATGCTTTGAATTTCTGTTTATTCTAAAATCTTCAGAGCTTAGTTTGAAGCTTTGGAATAGCATTTCTAGAAATTGGAAATACTGTGCTTGTGTTGGGTTATAAACCTTCTTTTCGGTAGGAAAGGTGCATTCTCAAAAAAAGATATTTCATCTCAGGTGTGCTGAGCAATAGGAAAAGGTGCTTGGATATTTGCTTTTCTCATCAGATTTTGTCTTAAAATGTAAACCACTAACAAATTCGAATGGCTAGGTTGATCATGAGTCGTGACTGGCATTTTTATTGCATTGTAAATTGACTTTTCATATTTATGTTTATTTTTCTTGATCTAGCAATTGTGGTAACCTTGCTGTTTAGCAAAACAAAAACTGATGATTCTTTGTTGTCCAGGGATGCCTACATATCCTTACCTTTATGCAGATGATTTAATTGATGTCTTGAAGAGGAAAAATGCTTTGGCTTCATATAAAAGCATGGTAACTAAAATTAGGAATTTTCTTACCCTAAATTCGGTGCTGGAAGAGCGTACAAACACAAGTTTGTTGCCTTGCTTTCTGTTTATAGGTTTTCTACCTTGAAGCATGTGAATCTGGAAGTATATTTGAGGGTCTACTACCGGAAGGCATGAACATTTATGCCACCACAGCAGCAAATGCTTTTGAGAGTAGCTGGGGTACTTACTGTCCTGGAATGTTTCCTAGTCCTCCTCCAGAATATGACACCTGTATAGGAGATTTGTATAGTGTTGCATGGATGGAGGACAGGTAGGCTTCATTCTGCTTTGACTCAATGCAAATGATCTAAATCATATTGTGTAGGTGATTGGCTAATGCCTGTTTTGGCCATATTCTCTTTCATTTTTACAAGTATGATAGAGGACTCAACTAGTATAACCCTTATAGGTTTAGTGACATACTACTATTATTTTGTAATATTTTTATAGTTCAACATATGTTTTTTTTTAAGGAGTTCAACATGTGTTGATTTTTTTCTCTCTTTTGATCAGTGACATCCACAATTTGTACACAGAGTCTCTTCAACAGCAGTATCACCTAGTGGGTCTTCCACCTTGTTCTTTTCTTTTTATTTTCCATATATGAGTTTAACTCATCTGAGTTCTTTTCATTGCTTCATCAGGTCAAAGATCGCACTTCTGCATATAACACATATGATTCTGGTTCCCATGTTATGGAATATGGAGATACGGACCTTAGTGTTGAACATCTTTCCCTGTACATTGGGTCAAACCCTGAAAATGATAATTACACTTTTATTGAAAGAAACTCTTTACCTTCATGGTCAATGGCTGTGAATCAACGGGATGCAGACCTTATGTACTACTGGAGTAAGGTCAGTTCATTTCAATTTTCAGATAATATTTAATTTAATTGGTATTCAAGATATTTTTAGGCTAATTTTTAATTTGATTGTCACACTCCCATTTTTGTTCCTTTTTATCACTGCAGTTTAGAAAATCACCTGAAGGTTCTTCAAAAAAACTTGAAGCAGAAAGAGAATTGTTTGATGTGATGTCTCACAGATTGCATGTTGACAAAAGCATGGAACTTATTGGAAAACTTCTTTTTGGATTAGAGAAAGGTGCAGAAATACTTAAAGAAGTTCAACCTGCAGGGAAACCATTAACAGATGATTGGAAGTGCCTTAAATCAATGGTAAGCAGTTGCAGCTTCTGCACTCTGCATTTGGTTCTCTTTTTCTTTGATGTCTCTTGCTCCCCACTTCATGATAATTCCACCACTTGATCTTTCTAGGAATTACAATAGCATGATTTATCAATAGATTATGGCATACAATGATATAATAAAGCAAATATAACTAGGTTGGTGACTTCAGAAATTTGGAAGTTCCTTGTCTTAGGATATATCTTACGTATCCATTGAAATTGTATATTTGTTTCATATTTCTACCGATATGTCTGCCCAAAAAAGGACCAATCAATGCAATTAGAGACCTTGTTTCACTTAGACATCATACATAACCCACATGCTTTGCGAGCTTTTATATCATTTCAGATTTCAGATTTTTGATTTGCTTTTCTTGCAACGGTCAAGGTTCAAAAAATCATTAATCTATCATTTAATAGTTTTTGATGGAATGATTAGCTCATTCATATTGATGTGGGGCATTACAGGATATATGGACTTGCAAGTTCTTGTTGATGTTACTTATAACATATCATCTAAAAGTAACATATTCTTCTGGAAATATATTCATCTGGTGCAAATACCATTGGAACTCTCCCATTCTTGCTGCAATTACACAAGGATTAACTAAAGGATCTGCTTGAAATATAATTTCACTCCTCAACTTCCATATTGTCCAATGGCACATAAGAATTCTCTTTAAGACATTAATGATATAAAATATAATTTTATCCTCTAGTTCAGTGAACAATATCTGACCACGCTAACAATTGATATGTTTGCCCTAATCAGCAATTCAAAAATTCATCATTGTCCTATTGATTAACTAGACTACTAAGTGTGAGCTCCTTCATAAAGAAAACAGTGGGGGGCTGACAATCAAAGTCAATGAATTGTGTCACCAGAGCCTAGGCCGTCATACTAGTTGAAAAACCTTGATTCCTTGAATTTGTTGTGCATAGTTGAGTGCAGACTTTTAAAACAACCATATTCTTCATCTTGCTGGTTTTCATTGATCTGAGATGAGATAAAAGCTTATGGTAGCTAGTAGTGCTTGCAACTTGCATTTCACAAAAATCATGGATGTATGTATATATGAGTGAGAACTTTTGAATCTGTTTGATGCCCGTTGTTACAAACCTTTCAAGCATTTTTCCACAGGTAAGGACTTTTGAGTCACATTGTGGATCTCTTTCCCAATACGGAATGAAACACATGCGTTCCCTTGCAAACATCTGCAATGCTGGTGTGACGAACGATATGATGTCAAAGTCTGCTGCTCAAGCCTGTCCCAAGGTTCCGTCTGGTCGCTGGAGCTTGCTCGACAGGGGCTTCAGTGCTTAGATCGCAAATGCTTGATCCACCCCAATGTACGTAATTTCCTCCTCAAGATGTAGGAATAATCCTGTTATCACCCCTTCCATGTAAATATGCAAGTATTATAGCATTGCAACTGCACTGATGTCGCCCTCAATGTCCTGTAATAGAGAAAATACGAAAATATTTACTTGTAAGTCCATTGTTAGTTGAACAGCTCTTGCCTATTTACTTGTAAAATTATCAATTAGCATTTGGTTACATTTCTATGTGTTAAATGTGGAATATTGCTTCCTTTCTTTTTTCTGACAAGCCTACCTGATTCTTGTTTTTTTTAGTAGTTCTCATCAGACTATTACATGTAATGTAATCGCGTATTTAAGGAAAGACTATCAGTGATGGTTTGTGAGTTGATCTTTTTTTTGAACAAAAGAAAGAAGAAAATTGAAAATTGAAGTTGGAAAATGTAATTTTTAAAAAAAAAAATATTACGATGATTGTTATTTTCATTTTTGCGTGGAATGGTTCCATTATATAACCGGAACTTAGAACAAATGTTGGAGGTGGGAGTGGTAAAAGTTAGAGAGCAAAATTGGTTCCCTCCTTTCTCAAAGAAATCAGCATAAAGTTTTGATGATTACTGCTTGAAGTACTCATAAAATATAGCTGCTTCCATACCCACACATGTTAGATGCTGGTTCCTTCCATCCCTTCCCAGATCACCATCAAAGCTGAGATGGACTCCTGCCATATGTAACCCATCAACTTTATTGTTGGAAAAGCTTGCAGGATTTCTTCAAGGAATCTGCTTTCGGCATTTTAATAACAAAAAGATAGCCAATGGCATGGAACCGAGCGTAAGCTTTTGTTTCCAGCTGGTAAGGTAATGCATTTTGATGGTCTTCCATTCTAATGTGATGTAGTAAAAAGGAAGGTTATGTTTAAATCTAAGCAATTGCATTATCATTATCAAGAAACAAAAAAAAGTACTCTGTTTTGTTCATGTTATCAAGAAAAATAAACAAATAAAAATTTAGGAAGACTACTGCCAAACTGAAAAAACAAATCACTCTGAACAGAAAAACTTTCCTATGGTATGCAATATTTTTTATTTTCATTTTGAGAAACGAAGGATAATTATATAATTACTCAATATATAATCCTACATATTAAAATTTCATTCTAATGTGAATTATATTTCTAATTAGTATCTAACTGAAAATTAGCAGTTAAACAAGGATAGAGTGCCTATATTCATGTTAGGTGTAGACGCTAAAATGAAATTGAGCCCAAAGACTAGAGAAGGCAACTACCAAATGTAAGAACTAGCTCTTCCTTCGGTTGAAGGTGTATAACACTAGAATAAGACCAGAATAGAAATTATAATTCTGTTTGATTAGATAAGAATGGAATGAAGTGGGTTGGTAATCCCCATCTTCCAAAACAACATCTCACATTGAAGTTGGAATAAAATTATTATAGTAAGTTATTACTCCTAATCCATTTCAATAATATTCGATATACAGTTTCTTTGAGTTTGATATTACCATTATTTTTGGTTTTTGTTCATCTAATGGATGGGATCTTTTCCTATGGTGATATTAATACATGCATTTGCCTGTAGGGTTTTACCCTTTTCAATCATTAAGATGTTAGGGCTCTAGATGTTACTGCCACTGTGATCTCTTGGATTTAGGAGCTATTCTCGGATTTCGTCTTCCATCTTGTTTTTTCACACTAATTTAAGTTTGATCTGAACTTGTTCATGTAGTTTGAATATAAACATTTAATGTATGCTGTCGTTTTAGCTTTATTCTAATGTTTTTTTACCTCGTCTCACTATATTTTGTTGTCTACCTATATTTAGTTGGTAACGGAAAAAACCTAATTTTATTTACATCATATGTTTCTAAAATGTGTTGTATTAGTTTTTTTTACTTTGAATAAAACCATTTTAACATGATATCAAAACATCTAGTCTATTTCTTTTCTTTCTCATGTTTAACAACTCACATGTTATACTTAAGCATGTTTCATCTTTCACACACATGTTATCTTGAAAAACCATGTTGCATATCTTTCTCTTAAATCTGATACCTTATTTTTCTATCAAGTTTTGACGTTTCTTATACAACTTTTCTGTAAGAAGTGTAAGATCAAACTCTTTGAATAATCTATCTACACACACCCCTAGTTACCAAACTATGTTTCTACCATTTGTAGCGCACCATCTTTGACACAAATTATTTTGTTATTTTTTTGCAATTCCTTCTTCAAAAAATAACAACTAGAAATATATATAGATTCCAAATATTTATTTTTGATGAACAATGGCACACCTTCGTAATTCCACCCAAAACGGTAGCCCCAAAGTGAAATAGTTCAAAACGAGGGAGGGAAGACACACCACGGTCCCACCGACTGCCAGCTGTCCACCTTCCTCAACTGCTTGGCCTACCACTATAAATACTCCCACCCTCTGCCTTCCCACCCGCCCATCCGCGCCTCTGCCCTTCCGACCATCTTCCTCTCTCGACGAACCCTAAACTACTTGCACCACCGCCCAAAATGTCCCCCTTCCCTGCCTTCATCCTCGCCCTCTTCGCTTCCATCGTGCTCGCCGTTGAGACCCCCGCCCCGGCCCCCACTCCCTTGTCTGGCTGTGTCGGGCTCACCGTTCCCCTCCTCTTCGTTGTCCTACTACCAATCTTTGCTCTTCTTCTCAAATCCGCTCGCCGGTGATCTGTAATGGACTCCAAGATGTTTGCTTAAGGTATATTGTCACGTTACAAGTCTCCGTGGCTTTCGATTCCCGTCGGAACCTTAGGGGGGGTTAGTGCTTGACGGAATTCAACTGATGGAAAGGAAAATCATTGAATTCCGTTAGAATGTCAGTGTGCACAACATCGAAGGAAAAAGAAAGTGTAAATTTACCGACATATAAATATGTAATTTTACCTTTACCCTTCCTTCATTTCCGACCTTCCATGTTCGGAAAATTTTTTCACCCATGCATCCTCCTCGTCACCTACATCTGTCGCTCAGATCCGTCATCGCCGGCATCGGTCGCTCTTCGCCCCTCCTCACGCTCGCAGCAATCTCATTCGTCACGACCGCTTGTAGCCAAAGCTCGCAGCCCCCGCATCCAAAGCTCGCAACGCCTACATCCGTCGCGACTGCATCCGAAGCTCGCAACCCCTCATCCATCGCGATCGAAGCTCGCAGCCCCCGCATCTGAAGACCGCATCCGAAGCTCACAGCCCTCGCATCCGTCGTGACCGCTCGCATCCGTCGGTGCCGCAGCATCCGCCGCTTCCATCGCATCCGAAGCTCGCAGCCCCGCATCTGAAGACCGCATCTACTGCCGCATCCGAAGCTCACAGCCCCCGCATCCGTCACGACCGCTCGCAACCCCTACAGTCGTCGCTCACGATCGCTGCTGCCACATCCATCGCTGCCGTCGCTACCGCATCCGTCGCTGCCGCTGCATCCACTACTGCCGATGTTGCCACATCCGCTACGACCGCTCGCAACCGCTGCCATTGCTGACGCTCGGTTTGTGCCTCTGTAAATTCTGTTTGAAATTCTGTTTTCATCGTATGTATTTGTTTGTTAGTATAATGTAATGTATGTTTGTTAGTATAATGTAATGTATGTTTTTATTGTATGTATTTGTTTGTTAGTATAATGTTTGTTAGTATAATGCCATTGATACTAAATGCTTTGTTCAATCTGCTGTTGATAGCTTTTTGTCTTGATACTGAATGTTTTGATCTATCTGCCATTGAAGAGGATTTTATGTATTTGTTTTGATCAGTTGGTATGTTTTGATCCACGAAAATGTGGTTATTGTAATTTAAGCAAATGTACTGAAATTATGTTTTGAAATTATGTATTTGTTTGTTAGTATGTTTTGATCCATGAAAATGTGCTTATTGTAATTTAAGGATGCTAAAAGTTGCATTGCTGTGTCATTTCGATATGTTTGATATGGTTTGCTTTCATTTTCAAATATTAAGTAGATTGACAAAATATATTATGTTTTTGCAAATCTCATAATCTTCTGTCGGAGCAGTTAATTAATATTTGATCTTATGTAGTAAATGAGTACTCCTGATAGAGGATGAAGTAATGGAGTACGAACTTATATGACTTGGAATGCTGATGCAGATACATTCTTTTTAGATATTTTGTCAGAAGTATTATAAGATGGAAGACTAAAGATGATTTACATGTTTTTTTTTTTGTATTAGATGTATGATGTAACTACTTTTTGTTTGGACAAGGAAATGTGGAATGATATTATTATTGATGTTTGTTTATCATATTTTGTTATGTTCTATTAATTGTGTAATGATTTCATGTAATATGTTTATTTGTATTACAACCTTGTAATATGTTTGGACATGAAATTTTGTAGGTGACGAATTTTGAAGAGGATTTTGACGAACTAATAAATAACACATTGATGTTATTTGAAGAAGAGGAAGAACATGCTAGAAGAAGGCGAAGACGTTTACTTACTTTTTGGAATATTTTAGCAGGGATTGCAAGTACCTCAACTTTGTTTTTAAGTACAAGTCGTATTTATAGTAAAGAATGTGTAGATTATATAAGAAGATTACTAGATCCTTCTTTACCACATCAAGTTTACAATTATCGAAAGATTTATAGAATGAGTCAAAGTGTTTTCAAGGGTTTTTGTAAATTAATGAGGAGGGAAGAAGTCCTGAAAGATATCAACAATATCAATGTAGAATAGAAGTTTGTCATGTTCCTTGTGATAGTTGAGCAAAATCAAAGGTATGGAGTAACTACAGAACGATTTAGTCGATCAAGTTGGACAGTTAGTAAATACTTTAATGAAGTCTTGAATGTTGTATTACGACTAAATCATGTTCTTCTAGCAAGACTTTCATCTTAAACACCAAGTCGAATTCGTCAAGACTCAAATGTATACCCATATTTTAAGGTACATTTCCACACCTTTGGTGTTTCCTTATCTTTAATGTTATTTTAGTCAATATCAAAATAAAAATGCATGTTTATAGGATTGTATTGGAGCTATTGATTGTATACATATCAAAGCAATTATTTATGGATATGAAACAGCAAGATTTAGGAACATGAAAGGTGAATTATCTCAAAATGTAATGGCAGCATGTAATTTTGATATGGAATTTACATATATTTTAGCTGGTTGGGAAGGATCAGCTACTGATGCTCGTATTCTCCAAGATGCAGTTACTAGACTTAATGGTTTTCAAGTTCTTTTAGGTAAATGTGTTTTCCACTTCTACAAGTTATGAAGGCATCACCATACTAATATTTTTTTTATACAAATAAGTTTTACTTAGTTGATGTTGGATATCCAAATCGACCAGAATATATTTGTCCATATCGAGGTGTAAGATACCATCTATCTGATTATGTTAATGATAGAGTTCATCGTAATGCTGTAGAAAATTTCAACTACAGACATTCACAACTGAGAACAGTCATTGAGCGTATATTTAGAGTTGTGAAACATCGATTCTCAATATTACGTGGTCAAATGCCATATCTATATGAAACACAAGTAAAGATTGTCATCGTATGTTTTTTGCTTCATAATTTTATTCGTAAGACTGATAAGGAATATTTACTTTAGGACCTGCTAGATGAGTTGGAAAAGTTAAATATTATTGATGACATACAACCAATGGGAGAGATACATATAGAAAGCAATGTACAAGTTCGAATGACTCAATAACAAAGAAAAGAAATGACAGATAAGATACGAGAAAATATGATGATGACAATATGAGATGAAAGAACTGGATGATATTATTTTGTATTGTAATATTTCAATTAAAATGTATTTATATTTTTCCAAATATTAATTATAATAAATTTTTATCATAATTTCTATCATAATTTTCCATCCTACACTAAACATCTCTCAAAATATTCCTTTTCATTTACGTTATAAATTTTATATTTCATTTTCGTCATAATTTTTCATCGTACACTAACATACCGTTAGTGTGATCGATCACTGTGCTTTTTTCGCGTGGGAATAAATTTGTGTTGAGCGGTCTTTCTTTTTGCTACGTTCTGGTGCCTGTCATTGTCGCGGAAGACGATGTCGATCTCACAATCTAGCGTTCTTCGTTCCATCACATCTCCAATTTTTTCATGCACGTAGGATTTTGATTTTTTTTTTTCTCCCTTCTTTTGCAATGTAGATGATTTTTGTGGTAGTGTGGTGATCTGATAATGATGTTGAAGAGTTTGGAGGATGACTGTTGCATGTAGCTGGTGGTTGTTTCTTGTGGTTCCCATATTGTGGTCCTAGAGTTTCCAATTTTGATGTTTTGTTGATAGTATGCATAGAACAAACAAACGTATGTTTCTTTTACGTAACTAATAAAGGAACAAACATTGGTGGTATTTAGTTTCTTGGGAGAAGATTAATCAATGGAATTCCTCAACGAGTACTCCGTGATGTGTAGAAAGCTTTGGTCAATGCAGGGGCAAGCGCGGCATGCATGCCGCACCCACCCTCTTCTGCGTTCTTGGTAGTCCAACCGAAATCTAGACCGTCGTTGGTTCAAATTGTTCCCGTCTACAAATAAACCTGTGTTTGAAAGCTAGGCTAGAAAATAAGCTGGTCATGTTCTTTTTCAAAAGGGTTCTCCGGCTTAGTTCGAATGAACAATGATGGCTCTTTCTTTAATAAACTTTTTTAACCATCCAACTACCATCTTCATCAATTTAATCGGTTACAAGCTTTGATTTAAGTATTAGACCAATGATCCACCACTTCAGATTTGCCAAACCGGCGCGCACGGTAAAAACAATTTTAACCAATTGACTAAAAAGTAGATTACAGTGACTTTTGAATCCATACGACCATTACAGAGAATAACAAAACAGAAAAAACATGTTACGTAATTTAAAGAAAACATGTGTTGCTTTTATGCAAAGACAATCGATTAGATCAAATATCCAAACAAATCCACTAACCGACCAACGCCATTGAACATCTAACGATCCCGAACCAGAACGGTTAAACGGTACCTCCCTATTATCGCGTTTGTACAAACTTTTTGGCAGTGTTCTGCTCGACGTTTATCGCTCCACCACAGCACAAATGCTTTCTTCGAACTAGCAATTTCGAAATTGTGAACACGCTACAATACTGCATGTGGGAACCAACCCAATATCTTCATACTAATTAATTTCATAAGCTTTTATTTGTAAATTCAAGCCCCCAACATACAGTAATATGCTGAAACCAAGCCATTTCAGAGTCAGATCGACGCCCCCAAAAACAAAACCAGTAAACCACAATGGCCAAATTTTTGAACAAAAATACATAGGCTTTTTCAAGTGAAATCAGGAATAACGTGAATATCACTATGGATTCTTGAACAATAACAAAATATAAGTAGAACCATTTGCGCAGCAGATTGCGTCTAACTTGACAGCATCCTTCATCGTGGAAAATTTAGCAACCACAAGGCAAACTAGAAAGGCTCGTAAATAACAGATCCAAATACCAAGATGACAACAAAATTTCAAATCTCCGACAGCAGCGAGACGCGTAAAATCTTTGGATAATTCAGAAATGATAAAAGGTCCATATAGAAGGAGGATCTTATCGCAACAAATAATAAACAGGTTGTTGAAAGTACATACTTAATCCCAAAACTACGAGCATTGCCGCTTTACTTCCCAGATGAGTTAGGCCCCTTCTTCTTCCCAAATCCAACGACTGAAACAAAGAAAAATGAAGAAAATAATGTACCCAAAATTCACAACACAAGACAGAATAGAACGTGTTGATGTAGGAAAGAGTCATGAGAAGAACGCAGAACACTAACAGGTATGAAAGATTTACAAATTATCAATAATGTCATGAAGAACTAAAAAATTGCAAAATGGAACCGCACTAAACCTTGTTCATGTAGGAAACAATCCTGTCACTAATTCAATAAACTAAATAATGAAACTGAGTAACTCAGTAGGGACCGGCAGTTCCAACACTAATTAGATATTCCACTTTTGTGTTACACTTCCACGGCATGTGAAAGAAATGGCAAGGCTAGGTGGGGCTACACCACATTAACGTCCAGTAAGTCGATTTTAAAGTAGCAACATGGTGAAAGTAATTCATCCCCAAATGGGTAACGTTTCCAATCAATACCATAAATGTAATAATGTGACGAATAAGAAAAAAGCATCATTCTCTAGCAATACCAACTACTTCCAAAGATTGTCGCATTCGTGCACTCAAGCAATTTCAAATCAAATCCCCGTACCAAAAACTCAACCTAAAAAACAAAACAAGAAAAAACAATCCGCTACAAAGTACATCTTATCTGGTTGCCAAGTTGATGATGACAGTTTAGACTATAGCGATAATTTTTACCACATACAAGCATCACGAGCGAGAAATCGAAGTAGCAAACAGGAAAGGGAGAAGCATCCGAACACTAGAATTAGACGGAGAGAAATCGAGGTCAAGGAAGGGTACCTGCAGTGACAAAGCGGCGGTTGTACTGCATCCGCTTGTAAGCTCTTCCACGAGGCCGCTTCTTCGTGTCCTGCTTCGCAACCTTCGGCGTCTGTCCCCTCACCTTCCCTGCACGCGCCAACGATCCGTGCACCTTCCCTGTCCACAGACGACCACCACAAGAAAAAATCGCATCAAATCCGCCAAATCAGTCGACGACGAAGATCAGAAGATCGTCTAGAGTTTCGTACCCATGGTGATCTACGATTTCCGCTGAGGACGCACAGGAGGAAGATCGGCGACTCCAGCAGTTCGATTCGTGTTATATAAGCCCTAAACCCTGATTCCCATACTGGGCCCGAACTATAATTGGGCCGTGCTGAAGCTTTAGTTAAGAATTGATAAATAAAAACTTTATTGTATTTAACAAATTGTTTCATAAGATATAACGATCTTTTAACTAGTTGCAATTAGTTATTTAAATGAAACAATGTGATTGTAGAATGTTCATAGCATTTTTTGCTAAAGTTGTATACCAAATTTATTATTTTTCCATACTCGTAAATTAATTGCAAATGCATCTTCTATCACAGTTTTTCAGTCACATGATCATTTCTTTCGTAATTGCATGTTTACTATCATAAAATAATATATCAAAATTAAATTTAAAATATTATTTTAGATATCTATAATCAAAAATGTTGTGAGTACTGATTTCACGATCTAATGTTCCTTGCTTTATCACATCTCTAACATTTTCATGCACTTAGGATTTTGAATTTTTTCTCTCCCTTCCTTTGCAATGTAGACGATTTCTGCTGTGGTGTGGTGATTTAACGACGATGTTGTTGTTGTCGTGAGAGTTTCGAGGATGACTATTGCATATGGTTGTTTGTTATTTCTTGTGGTCCTTGAATTTTTTAATTTGTTGTTTCAATTTAGTTGAATCGGAGCAACTATTTGGTGTGAGGAACTCCAGACGTTAAGTTTGATTAAGTCTTACGATTTTCATAATTTTATTGATCCTTCCGTTGAAAGTCCCAATGAGTTCTTGATAACCAAAGAGCGAGGTATCGTAAAGAAAGTTGTTAATCCTATTTATACTACATGAAAAAAATTGATGAATTGCTTAGAGCATAGATGGTAGGTAATTTAAGTATTTCAATTCTTATCCTAATTGCTTGTCTCGATATTTCTTTAAAAGTTTGGAATACCTTAAAAAAATACTTATGTTCAACCTTGAGAGGAACAGGAATATTTTTTATTTCAACTACAAAATACAAAGATGAGTAATTTTACCACTTTGAATGATTATCTAAAGAAGTTTAGAAACATTTGTGATGAAATGGCCACTACTGATACTCCCATTGATAAAAAGAAAAAGGCATATCATCATATTAACGAACTTAATGAAAGTACAAATCTTTTGTTACTCTTGTTCTTAGGCTACTTTTTTACTTACGCTATTGTTCAAATAGTAAAAAGTTATGAATTAAGAACTAGTCTGAGAGAGAGAGCAACGAGAGTCACAAGATGTTTATTATACCATAAAAGAAAGAGAGAACTTGAAGAGAAAAAAGTATTTGTACGAATTTGTATTTGAATTATTTCTATTGAAATAATTATTTTAATTTTAAATACATATTATAATTTAATTATTAATAATTAATAACATTAATATTATAATTTAATTAAAATAAATAAATTTTATAATTTTCCACGACAACACAGACAACCTCAAATTTTATTTTCTTAACTTTTTAATTGTTTCATTTCTTGACTTTTTTATTTTTTATCTTTTCTAACTTTTTATTACTTTATTTCTACATTTTGATGTAACACAAATGGGGCCAAATCCACAATGGGTAAAATTTGAACAAAAATACATAGGCTTTTACAAGTAAAATCAGAAAGAACATGAATATCACTATGGATTCTTAAACAATAACAAAATATACGTAGAACCATTTGCGCAGCAGATTGCGTCTAACTCGACAGCATCCTTCATCGAGGAAAATTTAGCGACCACAAGGCAAACTAGAAAGGCTCGTAAATAACAGATCCAAATACCAAGATGACAACAAAATTTCAAATCTCCGACAGCAGCTAGATGCGTAAAATCTTTGGATAATTCAGAAATGATAAAAGGTCCATATAGAAGGATCTTATCGCAACAAATAATAAACAGGTTGTTGAAAGTACATGCTTAATCCCAAAACTACGAGCATTGCCACTTTACTTCCCAGATGAGTTAGGCCCCTTCTTCTTCCCAAATCCAACGACTGAAACAAAGAAAAATGAAGAAAATAATGTACCCAAAATTCGCAACACAAGATATAGAATAGAACGTGTTGATGTAGGAAAGAGTCATGAGAAGAACGCAAAGCACTAACAGGTATGAAAGATTTACAAATTATCAATAATGTGATGAAGAACTAAAAAATTGCAAGATGGAACCGCACTAAACCTTGTTCATGTAGGAAACAATCCTGTCACTAATTCAATAAACTAAATAATGAAACTGAATAACTCGGTAGGGACAGGCAGTTCCAACACTAATTAGATATTCCACTTTTTGTGTTACACTTCCACGGCATGTGAAAGAAACGGCAAGGCTAGGTGGGGCTTACTTCCACAGTAACGTCTGGTAAGTCGATTTTAGAAGCCCAAGACATGTAAAACATCAAATGGAACACATCTACTCACAAGGAAGAACTACCAAATTCACAGCAAACTGCATCATAAGACTAGATAATCATCATGAAAGTAGCAACATGATGAGAGTAATTCACCCCCAAATGGGCAACGTTTCCAATCAACACCAAACATGTAATAATGTGACCAAAAAGAACAAATATATCATGTCTAACAATTCCAACTACTTCCAAAGATTGTCGCATTCGTGCACTCAAGCAATTTCAAATCAAATCCCCGTACCAAAAACTCAACCTAAAAAACAAAACAAGAAAAAATAATCCGCTACAAAGTACTAACTTATCTGATGATGATAGTTTAGACTACAGCCATATTTTTTACCACATACAAACATCACGAGCGAGAAATCGAAGTAGCAAACAGGAAAGGAAGAAGCATCCGAACACTAGAATTCGACGGAGAGAAATCGAGGTCAAGGAAGGGTACCTGCAGTGACAAAGCGGCGGTTGTACTGCATCCGCTTGTAAGCTCTTCCACGAGGCCGCTTCTTCGTGTCCTGCTTCGCAACCTTCGGCGTCTGTCCCCTCACCTTCCCTGCACGCGCCAACGATCCGTGCACCTTCCCTGTCCACAGACGACCACCACAAGAAAAAATCACAACAGATCCGCCAAATCACTCGACGACGACGATGTGAAGACCGCCTTCATCTTGTTCAAGAATAGGGAGGTGGGTCGTACCCATGCTGAATCTAGGGTTTTCGCTAGTCTAGGGTTTCCGCTGACGAAAGATGTGTATAATTATATATCGGAGAGTGGCTGTCCGGGAGTTGGGATTCCCATATATATCGACCACCACCGAAGAAAGATGGGCAGCAAAGCCCTAAAGCCTGATTTCCATATTGGGCCTCAACCATAATTGGGCCGTGATATAACCATCTTTAAATAGTTGCAATTAATTATTTAAACGAGAAAAATGTGAATGTAGACGTTCACAATATTTTCTGCTATGATTGTATACCGACTCCATTTTTGATGTCATTTTTCCAAACTCGTAGTTTCGCTTCAATTTCTTTCGTAAATGGAATATCTAATATAAAAAAATAACATATCGTAATTAAATTTAGTATGACATTTTGAACACCTACAAGAAAAAATATCGTGAATACCTACAAGAAAAATAGATTTTATTTTAATTGACAAATCTTAACATCCATGCATTTATGTGAAAATTAATGATAATTTTTAAAAATTATGATATGTGGATATGTAGACACTTAAAAGCCTTACTTCTAAATGATTTTTTGGAATAGAAAAGGTATTTTTTCAACAGAAGGCCAACTTTTCTATATTGGTAGTGATTTTCTTGGATTTTACCACAATTCTTTCATAAAAGTTTTATAAGACAAGAAAATTAAGTTATCCCCTGTTATTTCTCAAAAGTCATCCTACTACAGGAAAAAAAAATGCAGAATTATAGTTGAGAAGGAATTGCTGCTACACAAGAAATTCTATTTGAAACTTATTGTTATTAAAAGCATTTTTGTTTAAAGTTATAGTTCAATAAGTGTAAATTGACAATTTTGAAAACCACTACCAAAGTTAGAACTAGAGTTTGAAGGGTCAACTAAAGCTGAATGTAAAATAATAATTTCAGAATTCATCTAAAGCTAGACATATAAGGTGACATTTTCTGATATCATTTGAGCTTAAAAGTGTGAATTTTCTAAGATCATTGGAAATTAAGCGTAAAATGACACTTTCAACGATGACCAAAAACTATGCATAAAAAATAATTTGGATGGCCACCTAATGTTGAGTATGATGCAAGTGTTATCCAAAACCAAGGGTAAAACTATAATTTTAAAGATCACTCAAAGCTAAGCGTGAAATGACAATTTTGAAAATCACCTAAATCTATTCGTAAAACAATAAATTCATTTGGCATAAACACTAATTTCCAGGGCAAGACTAAATGTATAACTTCCCTTTTACTTTTGCAGTTGTTAAAAATGGTATGAATTATGAAGAGAGAAGCAACATATTCATTTCCATTGATCAAAGATATTACACTAAATGTGAAGGAAATTGATATTAATATAAATATACATCACAATTCCCCTCAACAATAATTTCATCAGAAATGTGATATCAGAATAAAAGCAACACAATTTATTGTTTACTGATACAAAACTTCGATTGACCAAGAAATATATTTTACATTCTTAGAACCTTCTGATCAAACTGCTGATTCACACCCAACGTATAACTTTCTAATCTCGAAAACACCCAGGCCTCAAGTTTCCCTCCCCATCAATAATCTTAGAACATGACCAACATGCAATCACCACAGGTGTCCATTAATCCATCTTCCTGGGGCTGCACGTCAGGAGTTCCTGCATCAAGGATCTTGGCATCTGGAATTTGCCACCCTTCCAGGAATCCTAAAAAAGAAGTCAATTCTGTAGCTGACCCGTGATCCTTAGATCTTGGAATCTCATTTCCATGACAAATACTATCCAATATCCACAACATCATCAAAAGCTTTCCAGTCCTTGAGGCCTGCAATAAGGCTTGGATCATCTTCGGTAAGAGATCCTAGGTTTGTTGATTCTGGAGGAAGAATGTCAATGAAATGTACATGATAGTTATCATCATCATCATCGGTGTCTAATGCAAAGGAAGTTTCTTGTGACTTTAAGGAATCTGGGAAACTTTGTTTAATCAATGGCATCAAATGCTTGCTTGAAGGGGAATCGTTTGTTTCTGTAGTAATCCTTGGAACCTTTGATTTCTGAAGTTTATTGGACTCCATTGAACACTTGTGCTTTCCTAGTGTTTGTGTTTTTGAAGTGGAACGCTGTCTGGCAAGATCACATGTTCGAAAGGTTGCAGATGCCCAACCAAAGAATTCACCTTCCAAGCAGGCTTCCGATGCAAGTCTGGACAAGCAGATGTTAATGGCGTCAAATGTCATATTTGAAATGCATTAGCAAACGAGTTAATGGGTACTCGATGTTCAGCAATTATCATGTAGAGAAATTGCCTACAACCAACCGATAAATAAATAGCATGACAATTGAGGATGGAATCAGGAAAAAAAGAAATAAAAAAGAAAAAGGATGATACGTTTTCCAGGAAATAACAATACTAGATACACTTCATAATTTCTCTTTATCTTGAGGTGGGATGCCACCACATATTCATCAAGGTGTCGAGCACGTTGGCATTTGGCATCAAGCGGTCTTCAGCAACTTCCAAGGAACACGTTCATATATTGGTTTGCAAAATAATTCCCCGTAAGTTGAGAAAAATCGTGGGAAACACTTATTGATCGAATAGAATTGACCTCTTCTATGGATGTTAAGGAGAAGATATTATTACTGTAACTCTTGTGAGAGAAATATTATTCTTTGGGTATCGTAGCTTGCATCTCGTGGGATTCCCATCCTAGACGTACCATTACAACATTGCATCACAAAAGGATAAATGTCATTGCACTACTCATCTTATTTCCAACTTTATTTCATATGATCATGTTAGTCTCTCTTTTGGGAGCTTTACCCTACCCATTTCCAAGAGACTTACATGGGAATTAGCAAGAGACTTATATCACATTAGAAAGCAACCATCTCCACTGAAATGTTAGCTTTGATGTCACTTAGCATATGGGAATTAGCGACCCATCCTATAGGGGTTAGCAAAATCAGCTGTAGATGGGTATATATTATTAAACACAAATCACATGGGATAGTTGATAGGTATTATAAACAACATTTAGTTGCTTGTGGTTCCAATCAAACTTATGACATTGAATATGTAGAGAAATTCTCTCTTATTGCTCAAGTGAATTCTATTAAAGTACTCTCCATTGTTGTGAATCAATCATAGAAGGTATATTAACTAGATTTTCTTTGTAAAATTTGAACTAGATTTCAAGAATGTTTTTCTTTACAATTAGCAGATCTAGTGATTCGAGATCAACCTCCAAAGTATTTAACTCAAGGTCATGATAGAATATGCTCACTAAAGGCTATCTATGGCCTAAAGCAGGGTCTACAAGCCTAGCTTAAGTACAGTAAGGTTGTTATATAGGGCATCTTTCAAAAAGAATTATTGGTGATTCTGTGTTTTAAAGGCATTCTACCACAGGTAATGTCATACCAGTGGTTTGTTGATATCTTTTTGAAAGGCAATGATTCAACAGAAATCAAAAACACCAAAGGGTACCTTAGAACACTATCACAAAGAACATGAGCCAACCATGGTATTTTCTTAACATTGATGTCGCATACTCCATAGGTAAGATGTCATTGTCACAAAGGAATTATGTTCTAGATCTACTGCAAAAGACAACTTTTAGGCTATTCCATCTTTTAAGGATGACACTTCTAGTTTGCTAGGTAGATAGATAGAGGCAATTAATTAGGAAGTTCACGTACTTAATAATTACACATCCTAACATTGCTTTTGTTTTCCAGTTTGTTAGATGCTTACTCTTAGTTTATGTATAAACCCAGATTTATTCACTCAATGGGCGCTCTATAGGTGCTCACATAAATCAAAGGTGACTTGGATAAAGGTTTCATCTACAAGAAAAACAATTACTTAAAGTTCAAGTCCTTTAAACTCCAAATATGTAAAGTATAAGAGTGATAGAAGTCTACCTCAAGCTACTATATGTTGAGGAAACCTTTATGACATGGAAGAACAAGAAGCAAAAAGTTGTTTCCAAACCCAGTGCAAAAAATATATATATACAGATGAATGACCCATATTACATGTAAGATATGTGAGTCAAATCATTTTTAATGGAGCTTGCCATTTCAAATGAAGACTCTTATGGATACAAGGTGTGATAACCAATTCTCCTCTTCCTCACCAATAATCCCACTACATAAATCTTGAAAGAGTCATTATGTTCAAGATGTGATCATGTGGGTCAACTACATAAATCTTTTCCCTCCAAGTAATTCTATCTATAGACAAATTTTTAGTTAATTTACATAAATTTAAATCTTTTCTCACAATTCAAAATCAAGTAGTCTTAAACACTATTCTACTTTTTTTAGTTTCTTCTGTACTAATTAATTTTCTTTTCTTAACAGGTGCATTCTTTAGCCTTCAAAGGATATAATCAAATCACTTAAGTTAATTTTCTCTTATATTCAATTAGTACAATTTCTACTCTATTTCTAATAAAATTGTTTTTTAGCTTCTTAAGGATAAAATAGGAGTTGCCAATTCACACCTCCAAGTAATTAGAAATAGTTTTTCATTGCCTACTTGGCATCGAGAGGAGATATTAATGTACAGCTCACAGGTTTTCATTTTCTTTAGTATGATAAAATCGGCTGCAACTTCTCTCAGTTGTACAAAGAAGCATATTTTTACTATCAAGATGGTGGCAACATTCACTATTGCTGTGGGACCTGACTCATAAGCAGATGAAACACTTTTTTACTGCTTCCAGATATTGGATATACTCCCCATTTATGCAATAGAAGAGAAATTTTCTGGTCTATTTATTCTTGTAGAACAAAATTCACTTCTATCTGATATACAATGACACATGCAACACACTCACGGACTTATTGATTATATGCATTTGGGAATTCCTTTTTCATCAAGTGAATGAGTTTCATAAATCATTTTAATGAAATTCCTAGTATGCAAGCCTTGGTAAGATGGTAAGGTTATAACTTGAAGGTCACAAGTTCAAATCATAGAAAACAGTCACTCCACTAGTGGAAGTAAGGCTGCATACTTGAACCTTTTAAGACTCCACATTAGTGCAAGCCTATTCAATGAGAACCTATTGGATACAATGGTTTGCCTAATTATTCACTAAATAGATTATAAGTCAGTAAAGAACTAAAAAATAACACAATAAGCAAAATTACCGTACCAAAGTAACCCACTATAACATGGAAAAACGTTTGTAATTTGTATCAGTAAAGAACTAAAAAATAACACAATAAGCAAAATTACCATACCAAAGTAACCCACTATAACATGGAAAAACGTTTAAAATTTGAATACCTGAAACGGTGGTCAGCTTTGGTGAGAAATGATTTTAGAAATGGACTCTGTTGCAGAGGTTCAACTGTAGGTCTCGAACGATCTGGACTGTGAGCTGATAAAGTAACTGAAGGTGGAAAGGACATTACAGATTCAACAAGCACTTTTGGAAATTCTAGGGTTATTTTCTCCGGTTTAACTTCTGGAACCACCTGAGTCCCACTGCACATAACTGATGGCTTCTCTTGAGCTGTCCTGCTAACATCTTGTAAGGCTGCAGCAACCAACTGACTGCTTTGTCGTAAAATTGTTGGGTGCAATAATCTCCTAGCATTCTTCCTAGATTTGGGGTAAAATTTTCTACCACATTGTGCACCATTTCGAGAAGCTGACCAACCCTGGGAACCCTGTAGGCAGCACTTAACCCTCCAAACAGAAGAAAGCACGGCTGTAAAATGTTTCTGTAGGAGAAGCTCATTATCAGGCAAATCACTGGCCACACTAAGCAATGTCTCAACATGATCCTGCCAAACAATATCATTACAGATAAGCAATCCTGCCAACATGTATGCAAGTCTACTTCACTTATCATTACATGGAGGAAGAAACCAACTCTTTAATGGTGAGTACTCTGAGAAAATTTTGCATTTTCCCCAAGAGGATTTACTAGACAACATTTTATTTTTTGGTAACCTTAGTTACAACTAGTAAAATAACTGGGGACCGTGTTGTGATTTGCTTTGATAAGGAAAATTTATGCATTCAACCTGTATTTATTTCAGTTTGATTAATAAAATTTTTTGATGTATGTATCTTATCAAAAATATAATTAAGAATAATAATCAATGTATTGATCCCATTAGGTAAAGTTGGTTACATGAATCCTTTTCTTCCATTTATTTCTGTTGAAAATATAATTTCTCACCCATAAAATTATATATGTTTTGTGCTTTTACTATGCCAAAAAGGAAGATTAATATCCTTATTTACAAGTACCAATAAGCTATAAAACCCAAAATATTCACACTCAGATTTTCAGTGTGATTACCTCGGTTATTTTTAAGAGGGCCTTGCCACCACTGTATGCAGCAGACTTTTCAGTGTTATTACCATCTGCTGTACAGTTTATATACCTGAAATATAGTTCCCTGAACCTCTCACAGCAATGGGCAGGATGACGGTACCTACCTCTGTAGAATCCACCAGCTGGCATACCATAAAGAACATCACTCACTAGGCTCCAATTCGCACCATACTCATGCACAACAGCACATAATATTGCATCCTCCTGAGATGTCCAAAAATCTGGAGAAGGTACACAATCTTTTGACCAAATACTGCCTCTCTTTTTTAACTTTTCTGGTTTGACAATCATAACACGCTTAACTGGCATGACAGTTATAGAGATCTTGCCACCCATCTTACTCCTACTTGCTGGCTTCATTTCAGAATCAGTAATGCCCTCCAAAGATCTCAAGTCTTTGGCTTCCGAGAAGGGATTCTCTGAATAATCTAAATCTACACCTGAATTGCATTCAGGAGTTCTCCTGGGTCTTTTCAGACCTTTTCTGGAGCACTTTTGCTCCTCTGAACCAGGTAACATGCGCTTTTTCTTTAAATGTAATTGCACAGATGAGTCTTCACAAATTACTTCCGCAGAGAGAGCATCACCATCAATTGCCTCAAAACTAAATTCCGATTCGTCATGCATAACTTCTGTATCAGATGCAAAAGATTCTTTCTTCAAAGATTTGAATTTTGCCTTCTTTGATTTCTTCTTAGGCTTAGGTTTATGGTCTACATGCTCAACCCTGCCAGCAGTGAAAAGATAACATGATGAACAAAGAAAAGAATATATATATATTTAATGGTCAGCAGAGAAACAGTTAAATTACAAAAAATTCCTTTGGGAATTAAAAAGACAGTTCTAGTTTAAATAGTGAATATTATCAATATGCTAATAATAGCATAAATGCTTCTTGCATTTATTAATTTACAGAAATACTATACTTAAAAACCTAGTGGCATCAAAAGGCCAATCAATGATTGGGAAAAAGTCAACATAAAACCCCTTGGAATCAGGACCTCCTTACCTTGTTGCTTCAACACTCCCATCATCAACATTAATTCTCTCATTAGCTTCATATTCTAGCTTTTCCAACAACTAAAAACAAGATCAAGATATACAGGGTTCAGTATAAATTTATATGGTTTTACCGATAGAAGGACACCACTTTTAAAGTAAAGATACTATTAACAAACCTGACGCTTAGATAAAGCTTCAACATGTTCCCTGTATGCCTTGGTAGCAAGCTCAGTATCCCATGCTGCAATTACCACATGGTCATTTGATTCAGGAAAAACTTTACAAAGAGTGTACCTTGTTAACAAAACGATCCAGCATAAACAAATACAATCTGAAATACAACTAAGTGAACTTGAGTTGTCGACCATAAATGTTGGTAACCCCAAGACTTCATGATAGTTACTCTTTGACATTATACAGATAGAATAAGAAATGTTTAACAGCCATTATTTTCCATTTAACAGTTGTTACAACAAAACAGATTATGTTGAAATCCATTTAAAAAGACAAGTAACGACTGTCTTTTCCACTTTTAGAGCAAGACTCTTTGACACACAACAGATCAAAACTCCATCTGCTTAAATCAGTTGATAGTAAACTCCTTAACAAGAAATGATCCATGCAACTAACTAAGATACAAATTTAGAAATGTATAATATTAATTATGAATATACCAACAGCTTTTCATAGGCTTGGGCATGATGACAAGAAAGAGAAAAAAAATCTACATAAAAATAAATCAAGCTTACTTACATTCATATAGTAGAGGTTCTTCATCTTCATCAATCTCTGCTTCAAGATCATCCTTAAATTTCTGTATACGATCAAGTTCCCATTCTTCCTCCTCAACACACACTACATGCTCTGTTTCAGATTTATCAATTATGGGATCCCACAAAACCAAGAAGCGCATGGCATATCTGTCTATTGGACGAAGTGTGTTTTCAAATGAAGAACTTGCTTCACCTGCAGCAGCTGCAGCGGCAGCCATCTGTTTCACATCAGCAAGCATGTCGATGTCATCCTCCCTTTTAACCAGATCAAGAGAATTTCCTTCACTGAGAACGGTCTCAACTGTAGTGGCCTTGGGAACAATTGAACTAGAAAAACCATGTTCCTCCTTTGTGACATCATCAAGCTTTGTTTCATCATCATTAACAAATTCATCATCTTCTAACTTCCCCGTGGTCTCTTCTGTGAACTCTTGATTTTCAACAGCTTCTTCCTGCTCAACCTTTTTAAGAGCCATATAATCAGCCTCATCTTCAGCCTGTTTTAGAGCAGCTTCAACATCATCATTTGTATAAGTGTGACGTCCATTGTTTAGACCCTCAGCCGAAACTGAGCATCCATTTTTTATGTTTTCTGACTTAAGAGTCTGATGGTCCGAAAAGAGTTCTGCAGGATCAAGCTTCTTAAAAAAATCAACATTATAACTACCACTTTGTATGACCAAATCATCAAGAGCACGCTTTTGATTTGCTTTCTTCAAGATATTTTCTTCAATTGTGCTCTCACTAATCAGTCGATATATGTGCACTTCCCGAGTTTGTCCAATCCTGTGGCATCTGTCTTGTGCTTGTTGATCCATGGCAGGGTTCCAATCACTGTCATAGAAGATAACAGTATCTGCCCCAACTAAGTTAATACCTACTCCTCCACTACGGGTTGACAAGATAAAAAGGAAATACTTCGGGTTTGTATTGAATCGCTGCATAAGAGTTTGTCTTTCTTCAGGTTGGGTAGAACCATCCAATCGCATATATGTGTATCCATACAAGTTTATAAATGCTTCCAATATATCAAGCATTTTTGTCATCTGAGTGAAAATTAAAGCTCTGTGTCCTTCTGACTTCAAACGCCTCAGTAAAACTGCAAGTTCCTGGAGTTTCCCACAATCAAACTGTATAAGACGCCTATCAGGAAAATATACCTGCCTTCGAACAATAGCAGACCTAATGGGTGACAAGAGTGGACTGAAGACCTTTGTGCATGCCTCTTGATAATTTTGGCTCATAAAAACTGGTGGATCTACTTTGCTGCACCAACAAAAAGGTGAAGAAGCACGTGCTGCAGGAATGGCAAACATGAAACGTTCAACAAGATCTACTACTGCTTGCAAACGTTCAACAGGTAGGAGGATAGCATCTGCCAACTTAGATGAGAAATTCATATAGCACAAAGGTTTAACCTTCTTCTCATGAATATCAAAGACAGGATGTTTGATTGTGACAAGTGCCCTCAGGTTAGTACCATAGACAGGCTTCTTTTGGCATTGTAATGAATTCCACCATGAAACTGCAGCAGCTCTTTCCTGTCTCTCTCTAAACCTTTCCTCCATAATAGCCTTATGAATATCCTCAAAAATGTTAGCCCCATTAGTTCGTCTCTGATCATATGCTCTCCTACATGAATCCATTGCATTGTACTTCCCTAGGTCATCACTTAGAAAGGAGCATGATGCTGCAGAAATTACTGAAACTTCATCATGTTCCCATGATGTCATGCTGAACTCAAGTTGAGTAAACATAAAATTCAAACCTTTAAGGTCGACACAAGAGAAGGGATAGGTAGAGTTCATGCTACATATAGAAGAACTCAGTTGCATGACAATACCAGGCATGTCAAATGAGCTTATAATTGCACGGCCTTCAAAAAGATCAGGATGATTGCAGACCTTGCGAAGTTGCATGATAACACCAATCATCCCAAAAAAATTAGAGCTAGCAAGGGTTGCTTGTGTTTCAGAGCTTGCAATAAAATCTTCATATAAATTTCGTTGTCGTTTAGATAGCCTACAGTATACAACATGTTCATGCTTCTTTGGAAGTTGTTTCTCCACATCTCTTTTCAATCGACGTAAGATGAATGGACGGAGAACATTATGTAGGCGATCAACAACATCTTTGTTTACTTTTTCCTGACCCTCCACCATACCAGTGATTGGATTGCTAAACCAGTCTTTGAACTCCTGGTGAGACTGAAAGATATGTGGCATTAAGAAATGCATTAAAGACCATAGTTCCATGAGGTCATTCTGGAGAGGTGTCCCAGTTAGTAGAATGCGTCTTTTCGAGTTGAAATTTAGAAGTGTTTGCCACCTCTGAGATTTCCAGTTCTTAATCAGATGAGCTTCATCCAATATGAGATATTTCCATTTTTTGCGCTTGAAAACTTTTGAGTCCTGTATAATTAGCCTATAGGTTGTTATGCATACATGGAAATAGTTAGGCTTCAACCAACCCTGTCTTTTCTGCTTCCTTTCTTTTGCACTTCCAAAATAAGTCAAAATTTTAAAGGCAGGGCACCATTTGAGAAATTCAGTTTCCCAATTCAGCATAACACTTGTGGGGACTACTATAAGATGAGGACCCCATATACCTTTTTCACATGCTAAGTGTGCCAAAAGAGATATTGTCATAATAGTCTTCCCCAAGCCCATTTCATCAGCCAGTATCCCATTGAGTCTCTTCTCATACATTGTGACAAGCCAATCTAAACCAATATGCTGGTACTCACGAAGAGGATGCTTAAGAAGGAAGGGAAACTTTGTACGAACTTGGGTAGTGGAGAAAGTATTTCCAGTGGGCTGTGCAGATCTTGCAGCCGCTGCTGCATCAGCAATAATATTTTCAGATTCCTTACCTTCATCCGGCTCTATTCCATTTCCCATGGCAATGTCCAATGTGGATGTATGGTCTTCAAATTCAACACTTTTTTGTTGCACACCCTCGGATTCCATGGCATCCAACTGATCATCAGAACTTGAAGAATCACACACTGATTTAGCATCGGAACCATCATCATCAGATAAGACTTCCTAAAAACAGAAAAATAGTATTTACTAAAACATTACAAATAACAGGGAAAATTTTGAACAAGTTGGCCAGAACATTCAAAAAAAAAGGAGAGCTTCCAACCTTGAAACCATGACATGTAAGATTGCAGGAAACCACCCAACTACTAACCTATCAATTCGAAAAACACAAGAACTTTGTACCTTTTTATACTTCACTGGGAGTCCCTCTGCAGGTTTCTCACTTTCCTGATGTGGCAATTTAAGCTGGGAAAAGAAACCGATGAGATTACACAACTACAGCAACAAAAAAACAAAACAAGAGTAAAGAATTGTTTCTCGTTCTTTTTCCCAGCATCCTACAATTTTATAATATTGCACTTATTATTGAAATGTGGAAAACCTATTGGACCTGACGATATCCCCTACTGATGTTTAGAAATGCATGGGTGAAGTAGGAATTAGGTGGTTAGCTAAATGAAGAAAAAGTAATATAATATCTATATTTATGAATAAGGGTGACATACGAAAACATAATAATTATTCTAGTATTAAATTAATCAGTTATACAATGAAACTTAGGGAGAATAATTGAACAAACATTAAGACATGTAGCAATCATCATAGATGGCAACAATCATAGAAAATCAATTTGAATTTACATCAGTAGAACAAAAATGAAAGATATTTATATACTTAAACAAATAATTGAAAAATTTAGATTCAAGGAAAAAAACCTCTATATGGTACTATTCATTGATCTAGAAAAAAGTTAGAGCACATTGACACTTAGTGTAGTAGGTATTAGAAAGAAAAATACTCATTAACTATATTGATATTATCGATGATATCTATACTATGGCAGTAGCTAGTGTTAAAACAATAAGAAAGAAAAGAATTTCTAATAAGCATAGATTTACACTAGAGACCACCTATAAGTTTACACCTATTTGTCTTAATTATGAATAAAATAACTACAAAACAACAACAACCAAAGCTAAAATCTCACCACATGAGGCTGGCCACATCAATCCTTTTCTCCCAAACATTTCTATCTATTGTCAAATCTTTAGTTAAATTACATAAATTTAAAATATTTTCTTATAATTTCCAACCACAATTTTATGCCTACCTCTACTACTTTTAATTTCTTCTAGACTAATTAATTCTCCTTTCCTAACTGTCGCATTGCTTAGTCTTCTAAAAATATGACCAAATCACTTATGCTAATTTTCTGTTATATTATTTTTAATAGGTGCAACTTATACTCTATACCTAATAAAATCATTTTTTAGCTTATCCCTTGTACCATCACTACTCATACATTTAAGCATGCATATATCAACAACACTAACTTTTTGCATATGCTCATGTTTTACAGCCTAACATTCTAAGTCAAAGTATAGTTGGGTGAATAGTAATTTTATAAAATTTTTCTTTTAATTTCAGGGATATCATCCTACCACACAATACTCCAAAAGCATTTCTCCACTTCATCTATCACACTTTAATCCCATAAACAGCAACCTCTATGATTTCATCATTACTACTTATTATAGACCCTAAGTATTTAAAAGTTTTACTTTTATGAATCTCATGGTCATCTAAGTATATCTAAGAATGAATTAATTACAAAAATTCAAGAAAATTTTTTGTGCATGCTATTTATTGATGAAAATTTTAGTTTATGATTGTCAGATAGGAATTGATACTAAAATAAAATTATAGAGATACCAAAGAATCAAAAAAATTTAAATTTATGTCAAAGTATGGCATGAAGTGCAAGTTTAGCAACGATAGGAGGTTAAGAACAATAATGAAAGGATTAAATTTGATGATTAAGAAATCCTCAAAAGTAAAAATTTAGACATTTAGTATCTATAATAAACAACAATGAAAAAATTATATAAGATGTTATTCACAAAATCAAAATAGATTAGATAAAGAAAATAAATGCATCAAAAGTGTTATGCAACAAGAGTATACCCTTAAAATAAAAAGAAAAACTAACTTTTATTCACCCTATTATATTTTATGGCATAGAATGACAAAATATTGGACAATTAGAGTCTATTTGTACACCTAAAATTGAAATTCTATAGAATTGGAATTCTGACAGAATTGAAATTTTACAAAATTAGACAAAAATAAAATTTAAAATACAAGTGTTTGTGTATATTCAGGAATTAGATAAAATTTGAAATTCAAGTATTTGTGCATAGCATAGAATTAAACAAAATTAGAATTTTATATTTATGTATGATAATAATATAATATAATTATCTTTAATTAATTAAATTAAGTAATTAATAAAAATATAATTAATTAATAAATTTATTATATTAATCAATTGAGATGTCATATAATTATATTATTAAATTTTCATATGACATTTATCAATAATTGAGGGATATGCAAGAATTTCTCGAAATGGAAATGAATTTCGAATCTCTCCAAATGAGAATTCACATTCTCATGTTTACACTGATTCAAAATTTCATCTTTCTAGAATTGAAATTTCAAGTGCACAAATACTTTATTGAAATTTATTTCCATTCAATTCCAAGTACACAAACCTCACCTTAATTATAAATGGATAGTTTAGCATAAATGTAAATGTTAAAATAGATGAGGGGTAACAATAAGAGAAATTAAAAAATAATTTTATTTGAAAAAGAGTAAGATTTGAACCAATTGAAGATAAAATAAGAGGCAATTATCTTAAATAGTTAAGAGATAGCCATAAAAAGCCTATAGATCTACTTGTAAAGAGAGAAGAAATAATTAATGTACATTAAACTAAAAAACGTAGAGGAAGATCAGAAATCATATGGTTAAAAATAGTGAAAAAATTTAAAATTATGTAATTTAACAAAAGATTTAGTTATGGATATAAGTAAATGGAAGGAAAGAATTTATATAAACCCCATATAGCGAGATTAAGGCATTCATTATTGTTGAAAACATAAAAGAAAAAAGTGCGAAAACGTACTACTGAAGATATCATATCTCTATTCAATAAGAAATTTAAACAATTTGTTAACCTCATCTAAAGGATCATTTACTACTTGCATTGCCGTCACATCCTCTTCAGATAAATTTGTCTCATCATCCTATACAAAAAAAGGGTTAAGTCAGAACAAGATAATACAATCCCTTTGATTTCATAAAGAAAAAGAATATCATCCCTTCAAACATTTGTTTGCTATCAAGAAATGACTACTCTAAACTTCGGTAATTTTTTTGTGCTTTAAGAGTAACTATATGGTATAAAGTTCAGATGGTTTATATTTATGGGCCTTGTGAATAAAGTTCATTGACGTAAACATTTTGTGGGATAAACTTTGATATATTACACAAATGGAAAGGAAGCAAATATAAATTGATGCACAAAGGACTAATAAGATATTTGATTAACATAGTCAAAGGATGACCAACCACTGAGAGAGAACCATTAATTAAAAGCTAACAATTACACTAAACTATGGAAAAGGTATGTTCTTAAAAAATCTAAGCCATAAATATGTGCATTAAATTTCAATACCTTTTTGTCATCACCGAGCATTTGATCCCTATCATCATCCTGAAAGACAGCACAAATAAGAAATGCAACCACTACTAAATAATACATCAGAAAAATGATTGCTAATTACAACCAACCATCACAAAGAAGACAAACTATAAAGCTGGTATGCCTCTACCAATACCAACCTGGCTGTCCACATGACTAAAATGAACTGTTCATAATTCATATATCTTACTAATCAACAAATAGAATACGTTGTACACCAGGAAATTCATATCCAAAGGCAACTTTTCTTAAATACCCATGCAAAACAGTAGATGGACTTCTTCAATATGGTTAATGCTGCAACAACTACTACATCCTGATATTAACCTTAGTAAAAGAAGAAACAAGAAAAAGATGGTCAACCATATCATCATTGGAAATAAGGAGAAGGCAGCTCCTTTCCAGCATGAACTTTAATTGTGAACATCTTTAATCCAAGGATAAACTTTCTTGTATTTCTTCTTGCAGTATATTACTTCGTTAACAGTTTCATTAAACCACAAAATGGTATTCTGCACTTACATAATGATGACCTGGCCCAGCAGCTAATTTAGTTGTTTCGTCCCACTCACAGATAGCACCATTTTTTTCCTCCAAAAGGATATTATCCCCATCTGATGATTCTTTAACAGAAGCAGAGCCATTGATATGGTTTCCAGCATCTGATACAAAAACCAATTATTAGAATTGACCAATACTTTAATATACATGTTGATAACAGATGCTTCACATCATTCAACTTACAGATATCTCACCCTTAATCTGATCTTTATCTTTTGGAATGGGGTCATCCACATCATCTGGAATGACTTCCTGGCTAACTGAGAAAGACAGCATTGGTCAAATGAAAACATAGGATATTAATACATAAATGATTTGAGTATGGGTCATTGGTTAAATGGCTTTCTACAACACTATTATATCAGTTTTAATTGTTAAGTCTTTCACAGCTTGTGCAGCTTAGATGTTCCACCTTGTAGACTGTAAGAATAAATGAATCGTTACACAGGCTGCTTCTTGATAAAATAATAGGTTGTTTGTCGATCAAGTACATGTACTCTACATACAGAAAAATGTTCTTCCTTAGGCATCAGAGATCTTGTGCCCCTGGACATGAAAACCTAGGCATCAAGTATATGTACTCTTCATATAGGAAATTTCTCTCTTTGTCATAATGTATGTGTTCTTGTTCTTTATTTCATATGAAAACAATTATACTGGCATACACCAAGACACTAGACTGTTAAGGGGTAACTCGATTCATCTTGGAGTCACTCAATTTGCAAAAACCCGTACCACACTTTAATCAATGAATGATAAAATAATTGGATGGAAGCATATATTTAATTCAGAAATGTAGTATAAACACCATGAGAGTGACACTCTGCTTCAAAAAAAAGTCAGAGAAATAGTCAATTGCCACTTTTGATAAGGTACAAGAGAAGCAGTGGACATAACGAAGCTTGTTGCAAAAATGCTTGAATCAGTACAAGGGGGTAAGAGACCCATCATAGGTTTCTTATGCAAAGCAATGAACTTAGTAAAGGATTCAATGCACAATGTAGCATGCAGATCACTAAATGTGGATATGAGCTTTATAAACAGCAGATGGATAAAAATGCCCAATCATCCACTAAAGAAGTTGGCAAGCAATTATTTAAATAAATTTTAGATGTCATAAATTATCATTTGAGTGTCAATGAGATACAATTTATTTTTATACTTGTCAATGTAGCATATTATTTGAATCTAAAATATCAGTATGTAGTACGATACAATCTCAATCATCATGCTGACTTACATAGGGCTTTAAAGATGGACTGTATGATGATGTTCAAGAAGCTATGACAAACATTCAATAGTTTAGAGGCCACAAGTTGGATTTTGAAGATTGTACAAGTCAATGATTTGTACCTTTAAGACGACAAATCCAAGTATTTATAAGGAAATAAATTTATATTGTATATATTTGAGTTATTTTATTAAAATATAATGGACAAATGGAACAGGTGTTCCAAATTTGAAGAAAATTCCCATGAGTTTTATCTCAATTTATTTCTAATTGTGAAAAAAACTGAAGTAGATGAAATCTAATATGTTAAAAGATGAGGAAAAGTGTAAGAACAAAAAGAGTGAACGACTAGGTGTTAGTGCATTATAACATGAGGAGCTAATTAAAGCATCTCAGAGAAGAAGCAAACTACTTCGATCCCAATGACTTGGCATTCATATACATAAATACAAACGAGGAAGATTTGAGAGTTGAGTGGTTATGAAAGTACTTTTAGATGAAGAATGTGGTCAACTAGATGCTCAAAATGCATCATAAACAGAAAATGTTGTTGACAAGTATATGAGTGCATAAAAACATCATGATAGAATCCAAGGATTAAGTGGTGATGGTGGTGACAATCCAGATGATGATTCTACACAAACACCAAGCAACAATGATGATAGAAACAGTAGAGAATCAGGAGATATAATAGAACCATAAGATCTTCCAAAAGCATATCAATGGACACTTAAGCCCATCTAAGAGAGAGAATACACTCGTGCATGCAACATGAGACTATGATCATGGACCCACCAGCAATGCAAGACATGAACCATTATCATTCCATTATAAAAGGAAATATTGTGGTTCATCAAATGTTTAGAAAACACTTACGTCAAAAACAACAAGGTGAAGAGCTTGAGCAAGCAAGACATTCTAGTTGTAATAAACTTCCGGGTTTGCCTTTTTCTTTTGGATTTATCATGTGTTTTGAACATTTTGTATGTTGCCACATTAATTTCAGATGTATATGGTACTTCTAATGTTATAAATGTATCAAAATTAATTTAAATTATTGTTTAATGTGTGTTATTGCCTAACTTGGCTACTACTAAATTTTCGAGGAAAAATTCCAAAATTTTAGCTTATTCTCTAGACTTCCATGCTTTTATCAAACTTCTACCAACATCTCTACCAAAGTCTGACATGTTTCCTCTTTTTGTTAGATCAAAATCCAACATGAAATAAAAGTTCGAAATCCTAGTTTCAAAGATTGTGCAACGAAGCACAAACCTTGTAAAAAGGAAAACATGCATCCTTTTTCAGAAGTTATGGGAGTACGAATGTAAGAGTTATTTGTAAATTTAGAGATCTATAAATATATAGACAGAAACAGACGCTCACAAATATATATACATAGACAACAAATTATTCAAATTATCTTCAGAAATAAAGATACCCATCACAAAATGCTAGACACAAGTAAAGAGGTCTTCCTAAGTCATGTATAAAAGTAATAATACGTCAAGACTTAAGCCTTAGTCACCTTTATCAACAGTATATCGTCTGAGAACCTCTTCAAGTGGTAGTTCAACTTCATTCTGTAGAGCTGCCAATTCTTCCCTTCGCTCTTCCTCGGTAATGAGTGCTTCATCTTCTTCAAGTGTAAGTTCATCATCTTCCTAAAACAACAGACCATGCACGACGCAGATCATCAAATTATTTTCACATATATTGAAGGAAATAAGGGTCACAAAATTCCTAAAATGCCACATTTATGTTTTATTAGCTCCACCAATTGACAAGTTAAGATGAAATGAGTTAAATAATAGCACTTAGCCATTTACCACTGTTATCATTGATGGATTATATGCTGATAATAAAAAAGAAATTCAATCTCAAAATAAGCCCATAACTGTGAATGTAATCTTCAAGAGGAATAAAAGCCAACCACCACTGATGCCCACTATGTAGGGTCCACATGTGGTGAGTTGGGCAAAATGACAAATATTTGTCAATGATGTAAGTAAAATAAGTTATGGTTACAAACTCCTCATCAAAGTTCAAATCTTACTCACAAACATAGTTTCAAATATCAGTATCACATCAAATATCAATCCTCCAAAAAAAAGCAAAACATATCAAGGATCAAAGATCATATCAATAGATACACAAGACTTCTGTGAAAATGGTTAAAAAACTTCAATTTTCAACTTGAAACTCGGAAATAAGATAAAACAAACTATAAAAACATATAAAAATAGTTAGATAAATTTTTTGACAATTATCATGTATAAAATGTCAATTACAAGGAGATATAGTACTCATGGTTTACATGAAAACTCTAAAATCATGTATAAATAACTGAAAAAAGCTTATAATGACAAATGAATTTAAAAAAATGAAATTATACAAAAATGAATTCCATGTTGAATTTCTATCTGTATGGCTCATATCTTTGTTATCTCCAATAATTTTGGAACATTTGATTATGTTTAATACTTTAACCATTTTTTAAACATAAATTTTTGGTAATAATTTTTTTCATTTTTTTCTTTTATGTTTCCTTTTTTCTCTCTTTTTTTCCCTTTTTTTTTTGACATGCTTCATTGTCTCTTCACTTCCTTTTGTTTCTTCTCACTTTCTTCACCTTCTCTTTGTTTTTCCTTTTTCTCTCTCTTTCACTTTTTTCTTTATCTCCCCTTCACATACTTCACCCCCTTCTCTCCTTCTTCTACCTTCAACATCTCCCCACCTGAAAACCCTAATGGGTTACAATGGTGGCAGACTAATAGTCTACACAATGAAGGATGCTACACCAGAGAAGGAATGCTTTGGCAAAAGTTTCGACAAAGAGGAAGGGATGCTTTGGTGGAAGTTTCAATAGAGAGAAAAGGATCCTTTGGTAGAAGTTTCAATAGAGAGGAAGGGGCACTTCAAGAAATAATCATTTGCTGAATCAATCAATCCATTGCATGGATCGACCAATCCAACCTTCCCTCATTCAAAAGCTTCTTCCACTTGAATGATTAGATGATCCAACAACAAACCCATAGGAGAAATCGATTGATCCCACAAGATCAAAAATAAGCCTGTATTAGTATTGACTATCTAAAAAACCGATCCAAATCAAATTTTGAAACTATGTTTACAACATTCTCTAAGTCATTTCAAAATACATAGCTGTAGAGACAATAGGATCACAAATAGGAAAAAAAGCAATCACCAATAATTAGCACACACTCTAAAACACAGATTTACGTGGTTTACCAAATGGCTGCGTCCATGGTTAGAGAGGAAGGGGAGGAGTCTCACTATTGAAAATGATCTTACAAAAGAGATTTCAAAATTGGACCTACAAAAGCAATGGTCCAAAGCTCCCTTTAAGGGCCATTTCCCTTTACAACAGATATAGCACCTAAAAAGATGCTTAATGATGGATTCACATCCACTAATACCAAAACTGGAAATAAGAGATCTCCTAAATCAGAAGGCAGATCTCCTATGACAGGAAAGCAAATCTTCTCCATTAGAAGACATATCTGCGGCAGAAAACATCTCCCTTTTTCAGAAGATGATGATTCATCTTCCATTAAATAATTCAAGTCATTTCAACAATAACATCAAACATTTTGATAAAATTTTAAATGAAAATAAGAAAAGGGAGAAAATCTATGGATTCATATAATATTGAGTAGAAGAAAATGCAAATGTTGATGCCCACAGTATTTATGCTATCACCACACTTGATAAAAGGCTAAGTCTTAATCTCAACCCTCATTTGTACACCTCCTACACCCCCCCAACCCCCATGCAGGCACCTCTCTCACTTGTCAACATCCTCTTGCCTTTACATCTCTCCCATACCAACATCTGTCCACAGCCTTCCCCCCCCCCCCCCCCCCCCCACAAAACATTATTGTGGGTATTAATAGGAAAAATACTCTATCAAGTAAAAGTCATCTTAAACTGCTAAACTTGATAATCATGCATACCACTAATCACACTATCAAATTTTCAAAAGACTACAGAACATGAGAATATTTTTGGGCAAAATGATGTTCTCTTAAAAGATGATAAAGGGTTCTGAGATGAATTATTTTCGTAGTGATGAGCTCATTCTAAAAGGCTTCCATCTATTTTTTCAATTGAGATGGATCTAGGAGTCAAGATTGATCCCATGAAGAAGTATCCAGAAGGATGTAATCTTCAATTCAAAAAGGTTTCCTCATGACTAGGAGGTTGATGAATAGTTATCAAAGTGAGTTGTCTCGTCACCTCAAGCTATTAACTCCAAGTGAGGGTCACATTGACAATATTCAAGTGGCAACCAATATTCAATCCAGTGATTGGTTTAGACCACCTTAATGTGTCTTGACTACCTCATTACCTTGGTTGCCCAATTGAAATGCAATACTTTTAATTATACTTCTTTTATTCCCTTGGTATTTTGTTTTTTCTCATATTCTATTTTGGTTCCTTAACATCAGTTCATTGTTTTCTTCTTCATCTTTACTACTATGCCCTCTTTTTCATCTCTTGCTAGTACTTAGTTCTTGACTCCCTTCTTTTCCTCTTGAGCTTTTTGTCTTCATCATCTTTTTTACCATTTTCCAATACATGAGTTAATGTTCTCTTCTTCACAATACATAGATTTTTTCTAATTTTATCTCTCAGTTTATATCCACATCAAGGAGGAATCCTAGAGAAAGCCAACAAAAGAAAAGTAAAACAATGTTGGAAATAAAGTCAGTAAAGCCTAAGAACACAAGTTGAAGTAAGACAACCTTCGATAGCTCTAAAATCAACATTGGTAGAATTAGCCATGGTAATTCCAACATTTTGTTAAAGAATTTTCTTTTCTACATATTTACAAGGGTGAAAATGTTGCAAAAATGACATTTGCACTACCATGTCATTAGGAAGGATCATCCATATGCATGAGAATCTAGCATTGAAATCTTTGATGTGCAAACTACAATTCAAGTGTAAACTGTAAAGCCACCAAGCTTCTTAGTGAAGGGGCAATAGATGAGCATTGGAAGAAGAGGTGCCACAAAAATTTTGTATGCTAATGGCAAAAATGATATCTTCTAGTTTAAATGGAAGTCACACCTTCAAAAATCCTACTTAGAACTCTACAATACAAGGAAACTCACTTTGGAAGATACATGGCTATTCCAAATTTGTTTCACCTTAGGTAAGCATATGATACAAGGAATGTCCTGAGAACTAACCATATCATTCTCCCTTAAAACCTCCTAGGGATTCGTGTAAAATCAAGAATCCACTTTTCTCTCACCGTAAAACTACACTGTCAACCGCCGCATGTCACCGTCCCATCGCCACGACAGCCGCTCATCTTCGACCATCCTGCGACCATTCCTCTGCATGCAGGTACCTACTCGGATGACTAGTTATGCATTTATAAAGTTCTCACTTGCATTTTCTGACATTTTTTTCTGAATGCATGCTGTTTTTCGTGGTCGACAGCAAAGCTTGCCGTCAACACTGCTTTTCCACCTCAATCCAACCTCCTTCGGTCGAGATTGAGGTACTTTTGAGCTCAAAAAGCCGCGCCTTAACATTTACAACCTTCAGCCAAAGCACGCGAGCTCAATTTAGCTTTTCCCCAGTTCGTCGAAAAAGATAGTCGTCGCCAAAGACGACGGCTACCTCAACCGCGGGACTCATCAGGTTCAAGCGAGCATCGGGGTTCTTCTAAACCGTTCAATCTCGCAATGGCGAGATCCAATCCGTCTAATCATACTAGTTAAGTCTTAACTGTCCGATCATTTCTTTTGATCACGTGAGATCCGACCATCAGATATTATCGTGATGCATCTACACCGTTCGATCAGATTTAAGATATGATTGATCTTGGCCGTCCATCGAGATCAAGATGTTTGATCTCAGCTGCTAGATTGATTTGATGAGGACCATCAGATCCCGATCCAAGGGTTTATTGAGTCGTCCCTGCCGCTCTGCTACCTCCATTACAAGCCACCCACTGCTCTGCTACCTCCATCGCCCGTCGCTCCGTTGCCTCCGTCGCAAGCCTTCCGTCGCTTCGCTACAAACAAAGCAAGCTTCCCGCTACTCTATTATGCCAACTTGCGTGCTTTTTCAGGTGCGGCATCGCGTCATCATTCCAACACAACACTGTGTGTTCGCAACCGCGGCCATGCCCAATGTCTCCATCGCAATTCGCCGCCAAGCCTTCGTCGACGCTCCACGCATGTCGACACTGGTGGTTGAGGGCGAGAGAACCGCAAATCTCAGGATTGAGATTCACAGGTCGTCAAATTCCGATGACGTCGTCAGAGAAGACAACATTACCGTTGCCCCTTCGATGGTCCCCCTGGTCATCTGATCTTTGACAACCGAGAATATCTCGATCGTATGTGCGTCCCCAAGGAGATGTAGATCCGAGTAAACTTAAAGTTTACCTAAATTCGGGTCAGGTACCTAAATCCAATTATAATGGGATAATCGGATCCGGGGTCGATGGATTAAACCCAAGTTACCGGTTATTAATCTGAACCTCTGCCTTAGATTAACCAGTCATAATTGGATTAGCCAATTAATCCAAGTCAGGTGACCGGCTAGGCTGGTTAATGTAGCCGATTCAGAGGCTAACGTCATGTTGACGTCATGCCCGTCTACTGACATCACTGTGCCATTTTCCGACGTCAGCATTTCATTTGCTAACATCAGCACTATTTGAATCGACTCAATTCATGTCAACTCTCTAAGAGGACACTATCACATTTCCATGTGATACCTCAAAGGAGAAATATTACCTGTTTGGGTGTATTCCAAACCATTTTTACCTCAGGAGAGATTCCCTTTGTACATTTTGTATAAAACCCCTAAGGATTATTTTACCTTGAATCC
Organism: Cymodocea nodosa; assembly: GCA_036874045.1. Lineage (NCBI taxonomy): Eukaryota > Viridiplantae > Streptophyta > Magnoliopsida > Alismatales > Cymodoceaceae > Cymodocea > Cymodocea nodosa. The sequence goes on from CM072336.1 coordinate 22,945,474, forward strand.
TTTTACCCCTCAAGGGGGCTCGACTACAATATCGACTTGTGGTACCCTAAGGGGAATGTCAAATCTATGACTTTGATATCCAAAGCCCATCATATATATTTTTTGCATAACCTATCTATCCCTAGTTGACTTTTTAGAAAGGTCAACCCCAAAGGCTTTTGCCTTTACTTGGGCCTTTCGAGCCCAAAATTTCTAGTTTTCCTACACCTATGTTTAGGTAGATCTTTTAAGTGATTCCACACATAGATCATCTCCTAGTAAACCCGGTTAACTAAGTTGACCCTAGTTAAAGTTAACTATGTGGCTTTAACCGATCAAAGTCAACCAATTGACTTTGACCTTTAACATTTTCCCTCACTTTGACTAAAGACATGCAATCTTTACATAGACCTATGGTTTCTAGGGGAAACCTTTTTATTGTCCTGTAATTCCTTGTTTCGTGCTTTAGAGTCTGATAGGGCATTTGCACGACCCTCTAAAGAGGTCAACTTCAGCTGAGCGGGTAGGGTGTCTCATACCTTCCTTACTTGTACCTGAGAAACTTGCCTAGAGTCTTAAGTGTTTTCTTATTGGTCCCTTGATACATAAGAGATCGATAGTGCAGGTTTTCCTAATCTTCCTTTAATGGACTAGGTGGCGACTCCACCAATGTGGACTCCTTTTGGGTTAGCAATGGTGAAGTGTTGGCATCATTTGTAGGTGTTCAGGTCACCTTCGATTTTTTAGACGTTCACACTAACCATAGTTATTCCAACACCAATGGCATGTATCTAACCATACATACATTAGGGAAGAAGCTTGGCAATTTGAAAGTGTTAACAACTTAAAAAATTGTCAATTTCAATGAATCTTCAATGATGGAAATTGAGGGTGGGGGACAATGTGAGAGGAAAGTTGGCTCATGGAGATGAAGGCATGAGGAATGGCAAAGGAGGAGGAATAGCAAAGGAGTTAAGGATTATGATCGGACAGTTGGGAAGGGAGGTAAGATTCAAGCATGTCACCATTCAATAGGACACCTGATTGTCCAATAACACTTGAAAGGGAGAGGGATAGGTTGGGTCTATGACTTGAAGGTTTGAGTGATGGCAATCAAACCATTAACGCCTTTAGGCCTCAAAATGTCTCAAACTTGCTCCCATGCTCTGTTCTTGCCCAAACAATATCTACATGAACCTCTCATCTCTTCTAGTCTTATCGGTCAATTTGGTCTTCCTACACTTCAATAATTCTCAAATAATGTAAGGGCATTACATACATTTGGCAATATTGCTATAATCACCCACAAGATGTTCCTTCAATTGAGTCACACCACAAACAGCCATCTTTTCCTATGGTACTTGCACTGTCTCCTTTCTTTCAACATCCACAAGAAATCTATGCAACCATCCTAAGCCATCTAACCTTCCACCAACATGCTAATTACTCTCACTTTCACTATTTTGAGCATTAAATGAAGGAAAGCTTGACATTAAGCTTGAAAAAAACAAACAATATGTACATTATTAGATAATAAGTTAATGACATGTATTTCATCAAAAAATAAGAAAAGCTGAAATTCAAAGAAAATCTATCTAAAATTTACAAAAGCATACATCAACCTAAAGAAACCCCAAACTAACATAAAATTAAGGCAAATCTAAATTTCTGATATAAATACATACAAAAATGAAAATTACAAAAAGAAATTCCAAAAATTAATTAAGTATACAACAAAAAAAACATATCTGCCTAAAAAACATAAAATCTAATCGATTATGAGAAAGATCTAATGAATGCCATCTAGTAACAACAATATTTCTTAAAAAAAGGAAAAAACTATTTGAAAATTTTAAAATTGTAAAAAAATAGGTATCTACCTTAGATAACCTTAGATCTAGCCTAACATAAGCTAAATCCATTAACTTTTACTTTTTGCTACAAACACATGAAAAAAGAAAATTGTGAAAAAATGGAAAATAAGCCATGAAAAATTTGTAAACCACAAAAAAATTATCTAACTAGTAAAAATAATCTTAAATCTAACATAAAAGGCCAAAATCCAACCTTGAATAAAAACGAAATGGATCAAAAGCATACTTTGCACAAGATTTACAGAGGATTAGAGTAACTCTGGAGCACAAAGACCTTATTGCAGCTTTCATCAAGAAGAAAACGCCTCAATGTAGCAGCAAATCAAAGATCCTTGTCTTGTATGTGTATCATTGGTGTTTCAACAATTTCGGTGGAAATATAATCTATATCAGACAATATTGCCGCTTGAAAGCATAAAAATAAATTTGTATCAGTCAATCCAATTGATAAAAATCAAAATATTGCTAGATAACTATCCAAAACAGATAAAAATATAGTTATCGGATTGGTCAACACAAAAACCAATCCATATCACCAAAATTTCAGTGATATGGCATGAAAACAGACACTATGTTTTGCATTTTGCCTAAGACCATAAATAAACTTCTTTTTATCATTTTACTGATTAATAGGTCCAAGAGATTGGCTCTATAAGCACGTCATCTATACTATTGCAAAAAAATGGAAAAATGGTCGTTTAAACAATTTTCATCTCAATCCTTTTTGGAAAGAAAAAAAGAAAAACAATTTTGGAAAAAAACAACCATTTTATGTTTCAATGATCGTTTTTCCCATTTTTCTGTAAAAAATGTCATTTTCCTTCTTTTTCATGATAAAAAAAGTTTATTTTGATCAAGACCATAAATAAACTTCTTTTTTATCATTTTCCCAAGCAATATGCCCAGGAGATTGGCTCTATAGGCATGTCATCTATATTGTTGCAAAAAATGGAAATTTTGGTTGTTTAAACGTTTTTCATCTCAATCTGTCTTGGAAAAACAAAAGAAAAAAAATTGGGAAAAAACAACCATTTTATGTTTAAATGGTTGTTCTTCCCATTTTTTGATAAAAATGTCTTTTCCATTTTTGGCTGTTGAAATGGCTTTTAATTTGGTTTTTTTTGTTTATAACTTTAATTGTACTTTTAATATATTTATTTGTATTTTGAATGACAATTACACAATAAAAATATGTTTTTGAAATTATATTAGATGTAATTGAATTATAATTTATTTTGTCCAATTATTTTGAAGATTTTGGTGCTTGTACTCTAATCCTCACATAGTGGGATTAGAGTACAAACTGTTGTTTATACCACTGTTTTTCAAAAACTCCCATTTAAACCTTCATTTTTTAGAAAAATTTATTTTCAATTCATATAACGTCCATTTTCCTTTTTTTTTTTTCAACACTGTTCATTCATCAAGTTACTATAGAAGATTCCTCCTTATCGAGCTCTACGATGGCTTTTCAAGAATACTAAACTCCATTGGAGTACTTCTATCCATTGCAATGAATCAACCATGGGACCTCTGCTAATGAGACGTCAAAAACATCTTCCTCTATAGTGACTTAACAAATGAGATGTTTATAGAATAAGTGAATAACCTCTTGGGTATGTTACTTATGGGATGGATAGAGTATGTCACCTAATGAAAGTTATATATGCTTTTAAGTAGGCAAACATGGTTTGAGAAGTTCAGCACAATCATCATGTTGGATGGCTTCCAAAAATGTGCATTTGATTATTCAATTTTCTATAGGAATACTACTACTGGTTGTCTCATCCTAAAATTTTATATTGATCACATATTACTTACAAGCAAGGACTCTACCATGTCAATCAGATTATCTCAGGGTACAATCTGTCACTAAAGATATAGACGAGCCAAAAATACTTTTTGGGAATTGTATTTGAATGTCAACGAGAGGATGGTGCCCAAAGAAAGTATGCTTTAGATATTCTTCAAAAGACAAGACTCCTAGGCTGAAAGTCCTAGATTACACCTATAGAGTAGTGTCCCTTATTTGGAGGTGATACAATAGAGGTGTTGAAGGATCTACATCAAAATAGACGTTTAATTGAAAAATTGATAATACTTGAAAATTACATCTTGAGATTTAGCATTTGCAGTTTGTCTTCCCAATCAATTATCCATGAGCCCAAATTGATCCACTATAATAGAGCTTTGTGGGTGCCTTCTTATATCAAAGGTGTGCCACAAAGAGCCTTGCCTATGAGAAAATTGACAATCTAAGGATTGAAGCCCATTATACATAGGGCACGTAAAGAATATAACCAAAAGTCCACTTTATGCTTCTACCCATATGTTAGAGACAATTTAGTCACCTAATGAAGCAAAAGGTATAGATTCATGGCCTCGACTACATGTGAGATAATGTGAATCAATTTTTTTTAACAATGCTTGAATTTCCAATAGAGATTCCTATGTGGTCACCTTAATTGTCAACAATTTACCTTTCACAAGCATGTGAACCACATCAAGGTAAATAGTCATTACGTTTGAGTTTTAGTGATAAGAGGTGTTATTTTTGATGGAGCTTGAATTTCAAATAGATATTCCAATGTGACATCTTCATTGCCAACAATCTACCTTTCACAAGTGTAAGCACGTCAAGGTAAATTGTCATTACATTCAAGATAATGGTGATGAAAGATGATTTGACACCATACACCTAAACAATATGGTGAGCTTATGTGAATCAAATCTTTCTTGATGGAACTTGGTTCCTTAGTAAAGATTCCTATGTGGTCATCTTCACTGCCAAAAATCCTATCTACTAGGAGTGTAAAAGGCACATTTAAGTAGATTAACGTTGTGTTCAAGATATAGTGATGAGAGGCATTATTTCAACACCATACACTAAGTTTTCCAAGCAAACTAGCAAGACTTTTTGTATCAAGTTAGATGTGCTTGATGCATATTATGAAAGAGTGATAGGGTTACCAGCATGTCATTAGAATCTTATTAGGCCCTTGAAGAAGGTAAGGTACAGGAAGAAGATATCACTCACCAAACTTTATGTTTTCTTAATATCAAAAGGAAAGTGCACAATCAGGCTTGACATCAAGGTTTTTCTAAACTATGTGATTGATCATTTCAATCAATCACTTTCTGGTTGTATCTAACATTCCACTAAGAATACATCCTTATCTATTTTAAAAAAAATTACATCATCATTTAATTGAATGAATTATAAATGGATCATGATTATCATATTACGTATTTATTTCTTTTTCATAATTTATCAACTTCAATCAGGTCATCATCTCAAAAAATTTCAAGTGTCAAGAGGCTGCATAGTTACAAAAGCGTACAAGAGAAAGTGGGCAGGAACTGATGATTTTGTTTGCCCTCTTTGAAGTGTGGAAGAAGAAAGAGTAGGCATTTTGAGCATCAAGAATAGACAATATTTTTGTTGGTGCAGTACCGCAGCCAAAAGAGCCAAGCTCATTGGCGATTGGTGGGGTCAAAATAATGGCATTAAGAAGGGATTTATATAAAGTCTTTCTGGGAGGAGATACTGAAAAAGGTTTAAGCAAAGATTAATAAAAGAAAGCATGGCATTCTAATAGAGGTGCATACAATATTCTAAGTCAAGCCTTCAATCAAAGGGTTACTTTGTTCGAAAAATAGATGCATAAACTCCCAAGTGTATTTATTTTTCCTCATTTTCCTTTGAGTAGTTCCATGATTCCTCGTCCCTATTGTGTGATGCTTGTTTTGAACCAGAATCATCATATTTTCCTTTTATTTCTTTAGCTTTACCTTCTTCTATTTTCATCTTTAATCCAATTCACCTTTTAGAAGAATACAGTTATTCTTAAAAATTGTGTGCAAAAGCTTCCACTACCATCGTCATCATTATTACAAAAGAATGATAAAATGCTTACCGATTCATCTTCAGATTCAACACCAAAGTTGCCATCCATCTCTGCATTGTCAGACTGAAATTCTGAAAATAGGCATTTCATCATATTATGAGATCACACAATGTGTACGATATCAGGATAAAATCCAGTTTCATTTCACCAGTAAACATGCCAACAATTTAAGCATGGAGTGCCACTTACGACTAGAGTGCTTTGCATTTTTATCCCTGTCTTCATCTAAACCACATGTTTTGCTAGTCCTAGAATCTTTTGGCACCAAAACATCTGAAGGATGCATATCCACAAGATTTTTTGCAAGCATGCTAGAGTACCTAAAAGATAAATCATGGAATAAATGACTTCAGTCAATGATAAAATAGAATTGACAATATGGTATGAAGGTGTAAATCATAAAACCTCTCAGTTTGTCCTAGAAGAAAATCAAGCTGTTTATCAAGAGCTTTTTTCTTTCTTTCTTCAAGCTCCAGCTGATGCTTATAAAGAACCTGCAAAGACATTTAACAATAAGGATGCTAATTCATACCACATAATGAGTAGATTGCAACAAGGTAGACTTCGTGTGGATGAGTTTGAAGCTTGCCAGTTTCTCTATTTTCGTCCAGAATTTCCTCATTTCTTTAGAAATACTAGTTGCAACTTTTCGCAAACGGTGTTCTTCTTCCTAAATCCCATTTAGAACAAGAATGTGACAATAATAAGGTCTACCTGGAAAAGATATCTAACAAAACTATAACAAGATACAAGATGAATGGTTATCATCCTTCCAGGGTTCAGGCCAGAAACCTTCATTTTCCTCTCTCCTTTTGTTGCTTGATCCACATTGCATTTGCTGACCCTTATTGCAACCCTCTTTGCTTGAGAAAGTTTCCATTTTCTTTCTGACTCAAAATCCTGAAATCAAAATGAACCAAGTAAATAAAGGGTCATTTGGCAAACAAACAATTGCATCTAAATGCTTACTTATTCTTGTTAGTAAAAAAAATATAGAAATGTTGTATGGTGAACATAAAGAGTATTAAAAATAGTGAGACTTGCCTTTGACAGCCAAAGCATTTCCTCTAGAACATGATCCCAGTGAGTTTTGGGTCGACGAGGTTCCCTAGAACCTTCATGTGTCTAAAAAGAACATGAACATGAAAACTGCTGCAGGCTATTTCCAAGATGTTTATAATATAGAAAAGATAAAAGAATATGCATATTCAAGTACTTTTTTAATTATAAAGCATGTAAAAGGACACAAAACAAGACTATATATTTATGTAGATAAACTTGGAGGACAGTGGTCTTTTCTGATAAAAAGTCATGATGAATGTTATTGAAAAGTTCCAACCAGAAACAATACAAATATTGATCAAGAGCTAAAATAACAAAAGATTTTGTTTAATATGAAAGTGAAGTAAAAGATGCATTAGATTTAGAAGCAAAGAAAACTACTATGTCACTTCTGATGTTTTTTTTGATATCCCAGCAACCACCTGGACTCATCACCCCTCGGATGGATAGTACAAGCTCTAAGCTAAGGGGTTCATGCATAGCTCCCACACTAAATTTCCCTAAATATGCAGCTGTATGTGACCCTAGGGTTCAAACATGGGATCTCTCACACATGACTATGGAACTTCACAATCACATGTCATTTTTTGACTTTTCAAAACAACATCAAAATCATTGTAGATGTGGTAATTTGTCAACAAAAGGTGAGTTTCTTTACCATATTTCTACCAATATGAATTCAACATAATGATGTTATGTGCCAGTTTTCAACATATTGAAGTCCAATACAAAATCGAAATTGAATTCCTTACTCCCACATGGAGCCCTTCAAGAGGTACTGATCATTTAAGAGATTGAAATCATAAAAGTAACATAAGATATGTAATATACTGGAGGAAATACTGGATACTGGGGATGCACCCTAAGTAAGACAGTCCAATGGTAAGGCGTCTAGTTGAGATTCTTTCATTTGAGAGGGATGCATACAGTCATGGATTTAGCAATGTGTGTGAACCCCTAGTTTGGAACCTGCATCACCATCTAAAGGGTGGTGTACAAGGATTTCTGGGTATCAAAAAAACTAGAGATGCGTAAATATACATGAAAAAATGATCATTTATGCTTTTTTGGTATAATAAATATGCATGTTTGCATTTGTTTGTGAACCTGCATATTTGAAGATGTTAGATAAATCAATGAATGAGTTTTTATGGAAAACTACTAAATTTGAGCACATTCAGCAAATGAATAAGGATGAAAATTAAAGCATGCACGCTGTTTGTAGTGATGAAATTCTTCTGCAAAATTACAATGCATGAATATGTTTCTACTTCACATTGTCAATTCAATTTCACACAAAAAATTTCAGAGCACATTCAGTAAAGATACAAATCAATTGAACTTAACTTAAGAATATAGAAAAACCAGGAAAATAAAACATCCACGTTTATTATCAGTAATAAAGAATGCACGTTTTGTAGTCAGATCAATATTGTACCCACATCAAACACAAATTTAGCCTAAAGATGTCTTAGATATGTGTCATATTTAGATATGTGTCAAATATGACACATGGAATGTCCAGGCTCTTTTGGTAAAAAAACAATTAGTATTTGCCTTGCATTTGACTAGAATACTTCTTGGATTTATCCAAGATACTTCATGGATCCATCTAGGATACTTCTTAGGTTTGCTTAATTTAATTTCTTTTATTAAGAAAACTTACAACTGTAATTAGTAATATACAATTTCTAGTGCTGACTGTAAATTTCCTGTGAAACTCATTTTGTCATGATCTTTCAACTGTTTAGTATTTAATGAATTTGTGCTCGAATATTTTTTGAGTGACATGCTTCAAGAATTTTAAATAGACATTATTTCTAGTTATGTTGTGCATGAGCTGCATGACCATAGAAAATAGAAATATAAATATTAAATAGAAACATGCTGCTCTGCATGATTCATGAGACCCATGACCATAGATCTTTTTTTAAATTTTGTATCCTTTTTCTGTTAATTTAATAATTTTTCTTTAATTTGTTGTGTTGTTTAGAACAATGACTAGTAGTGAACAAAAAGATTCATGCCCTCTTTGGCAATATATCACCATATTATTTTGTTTCATACTAGTAATAATTGTACAGTATCATTTTTTGATATTTTTCGTGTACTATCAAGTCCTGCATGCCATATATGTCTTTTTTCCATTTGAATGCATTATTATTCTAAATTTTTAAATATTTTTATTGAGATATATTATTTATTTAATGTAATATCCTAGACATGTGACATTCTACCTAGAAATTTGTTGAATCCCCAAATCCATATCTCATATCTTCTGTTCGCAGAAAATAAGAGATATTTGCTGAATCCCTGAATTCATATATGTATCCTCAAATTGCATCGATGTCTTCACAATTTTGCATGTGTTTTTCACCAAACATATATGTCATGTGTTTTTAAATTGTTTCCTTTGTTAGCATATTTTCTTACAGAAAATTTGAGCACATTCAGTAAAGGCAGATCTCAACATTTTTTCAAGCAGCAAAAAGGCAGAAATCAACATTTTTCTAATTGCTAGTCCATGCACTTGGATCAATCCATTTGTGGTTGTTTTTAATGATGAATGTTATGCACAACAAACAACATGAATCTTTTCCATCAGGATTTATGTTCATAGGATTTGATAAATTTCTTTGGCTAATTCCAACCCAACACAATCCTTCTCATTTATCTGAACTTGAGTGGTGTGTAGAAATACAACCTTGGACTGTAACATGCTTATCTTTATGACATCAAATACAAACAAGTGTTGGTTATCGTCTATAGAACCAGAAATATAAAATACTATTTATGCCTAGATTTTTAAAAATATTTGTAACCTTATTAGCTGAAAACATTTCAGCAACAGAGTGTAAATTATGTGCTATAAAAGCCACATGCAAATGGCACAGCATCTACAAGAGAATGAGACATTAGCAATAGCATTCAGTAACTGGCTAATGTAATTGAATGATTTACAAGTTATGTTTAGAAACAAACCTTATGGCGCCTGCTTCTGATCTCAGGATCAAGTTTAGATTTAAGACCCTTTGACGCCATCTTTTCTCCCTGAAATAACTTAGTCTATATTGCACATTCTGCACAGAAACAGGTGTTTGTTTGCAGAAAGTCAATGTTCAAGAAAGATCATGCATAACTACAAACTGGTACAGAACACACAGTATACCACATTACCACCAACATACTCACTGCTTGAACGTGTGAATTCATCATACAAGTGATTTCAACATAGATGCCCACTCATGGTAGAGAATAAATGAGAAAAGGTTCAAACAACCATGAAAGAAACAAGCAGTAACCAGATGAGCATGAAGAAAAAACGAGTGTAGTGCATCATTTCCAGTTTGATGCAACACTACACAAAAAAAATATCCGTACTAATAAAAAAGGATTTTGTTTCCGTCTTTTCCTTCACAAAACAACCCTTCACTAATGATGAAGCTAATCCCAACTATGTTCATTGCTCCTGCACAATCCGTACATCTAGACAATCATAATACAGCTAAAATTCCCCTCTCTGCCAGCCAGACTTCCCGAACCTCTCTACCCAGTCCTCTTCAGCAGACAACGTCCACCACAATTACTACTCCATAGCCACACTCCCCAATGTCTGATCTTCAGGTCCTTCCTGCTACACACATTCCTTCATCAGTTGTCCATCCCTCCGTTCTCTCTCTCTATGATATTGACCCTGGAAACCCTCCTCAATTTTAGATTTCACCTTTCTGCATCCCTTCTCTACCAAATCTTCAATTCCACCGATTACGACTCTTTCCCATTTCTGGATCTCCGAGATCATGCCACCGGAACCCCAGTCTTGTCTTTCTCCACCATCCAACTCCCCTTCAACCAAATCCTCAAACCCATCCTCTGCTTGCAACCTTAGGCTGAACCGACATCTATCCGTCAATTACCGCACACCATTCCCGTTCTCCGCACTACTAACTCCTCCCACCACTCCGACTACAAAAACACCGTCCCTTATGACAGAAAAGAAAAACCATAGGAAATAATAATAATAATAATAATACTTCATGAACAACAGGTAGAGCACCGACCGGTTGAGGATGACAAATTCCCTTGCGTTGCAGGAGGAGGAGGAGGAGATGTACGCCGCCGCCGTCCAACAGATACAGAAAGTGGTGAGAGGTGCCTTAACAGCACATTTCGTTTTGGTAGGGAGTATTTTGAAGAGGAAAGATGCGCTCAAGGCCAAAGCAATGTTTTCAAGGCCTGCCGTGCGTTCAAGTATGCAACTCTTCGCCCGACGAGGAGATGGTTACGGGACTCCCGAGGAAAGCACGAACGTTGTGGCTGCGTCCCTGACCTCACCAGTACGGGGGGCTACGAGAGACGAGGAGACCGAGAGTCGGAGACGTCGGACGGAGAGACCTGCCGGCGAGAGACGGCACTCGGGCGGATTGCAGACCGGCGGAGGAAGGAGTCCGGGACCGACGGTGCACACCTGCGGACCTGCACGGAGGACTTTAGGGTTTTTTTTTATTTTTTTTATTTAAAATTAATATATGGTCGTAAACCAAAACTCGACCGGCGGTTCACAACCGTATTTGAACCGGTTCAAACTGGTCGGACCGGGTCAAAGCGGTTTTCATCAGTTTAGATTACTCTTACCTTTGGTTATTCGAGTGGTCGAATAATTTTTGAAGTGATTTATCGGTTTGACCTGTGGAACCGTCCAGTCCGGTTCGATTTCTAATGTTCTGTTTCTGTGCCTAGAAATTAACGAAAAGTAATAAAAAAATATTAAAAAGTTATAAAAAGTAATAGAAAAAAAATTACAAAAATTTAACATAAAATATAAGTATTTGTACACAGTCTAAAAAGTAATAAAATATAACAAAAAAAATTTATTAGACCAAACTTTCTGTTTGATCACTTTGAAGTGAAAATTTATTACATATATATATGTATTTCAAAATATTTTATATATATATATATATGTAATAGAATGTATCATTTTATTTTAATTCAGATGTAATTGCTCTTTTAACTTTTGTATTTGTATTTTCATAAGTTTGTTCATAATGTTAAAATGATTTTTATGATTTATAATGATAAAATATGATTTATGATGGTAAAATATGATTTTTAAGATAAAATATGATTGTTATGATTTATAATGATAAAAATGATTTTTATGATTGATGATGGTAAAATATGATTTTTAAGATAAAATATGATTGTTATGATTTATAATGATAAAAATGATTTTTATGATTGATGATGGTAAAATATGATTTTTAAGATAAAATATGATTGTTATGATTTATGGTGATTAAATATGATTTTATGATTTATAATCATAAAATATGATTTTTAAGATAAAAGATAATAAAATGATTTTTATGATTTATGAAGATAAATATGTTTTTTATGGTAAAATATGATTGTTACGATATATGGTGATAAAATATGATTTTTATGATTTATGATCATAAAATATGATTTTTATAATTTATGATAATTAACATATGATTCATAAGAAAATTAAAAAAAAAACTTTGCACATATGATAAGAATAAGTCATTGGAACAACATTTTTTACTTTATAAAAATCTTAATTTTGATATTTTAAAATCTCTTTGATTTTTCTTCTTTAGATTATTTGATTAAAAAAATTTATATCACTTTTAACAATTCTTTTATGAATATGTCTTCAATATTCTATGATATTTTGAGCTTTATTTGGCGTTAATGAGAAATTCTTTTGGAAATTGAAAATTTTAATGAGGTCTAATCTACGTGGAATCAATAGAAGATGGTTCCACCTAATGAAAATAATTTTACATTTAATTTTGAACCTGACTCTTTCTAGAATTGGACAAAAAAGGCAATTATTGAAATTAACTTTGATCTCTCTTTTAACTTTCTTACTGTCTTCCTCTGATTTTGTTATATTTTTACAGGCTTCATACCTATTTATCTATCTTCTACTGTATTGAATATTTACTATTAAATTTCGGCCTTGATTCCATAGATGGGGTCTTATATTAATGCATATTTAATTTACAAAAAAAAACACACACACACACAAAGATGTATCTTAGTAATGGTGAAATATTTTTATTATGTTATTGATATAGATTCAAATTTCTAAATTAACACTTATGGTTGAATTTTTTGCTTCAATAAAAAAAAGGAAAAAAAAACCCACTTTAATATTAGTAAAGTAAATGATGATGATATTTAATGGAAAATTTTAACCCATTCTCACTGAGTTAGCCTTAAATTGTTCATCAAATTCAAATGCTAATAACAAAATTTAATATCTTCTTGTTAATTTCAAAAACATATAATATAATATTTTTAATGTTGTAATGAGGCGTTTTGTCCATCGATTGGGAACTCTCTTTTTTGTGGAAAAATGTTCCCATGGGTTATTATTATATTTACTTTTTTAAAAATATAAAAATATTTGTTGACATTAACATAAGAGATAAGCGTATGATGGTTAATCTATGGTATAAAAGGATAAAACTGATATTAACAAAAGGTATAAACCTAAATTTCAACATGCACATAAGCTGAGAAAATCAAGGTAAACGACAACAATACAATAAGGTTGTCAATGACCAAGAGAGGTTGCAGCTATCAATATGTGATTATGAATAAATTCTTTAAGAGGATTGTGTTAATTGCTTATAAGAATATGTTATGGCATCATAGTGAAGTTGTAGTCAGACTCCTCAAGCCTATGGGTAACACGTGTTGATTAGTGGTTAATTAAGTTAGTGATTATTTAATTAATCAATGATTGTTGGTCTATAATTAATTACTCAAAACTCCGTGTCATATAAATGCTTGTATTTATGTCAATAATGGTAAAGAAATCTCAACGAAGATTTGAACACTCTCTTCAAATTCAGACCATCCCTCCTCTCTCTCAACTCTCTTTTACCACTTTTCAATTCTGCAATTTAAACCTTATCTCAAGAAGTTCTTAATAGTGTTCTTTGATGATCTACTTAAGGCCCAATGGAGTAAATGTCAGTTCATTATAGGTTACATCAATTACTTAAGATATGTGGTCTCTAAGGAAGAAGTGGGCACAAATGCAGATAAGGTGGAAGCTATTTGAAATTAGCTAAAGCTGATAACCGCCCAAAAACTATGTTGTTCCCTCAGACTCTTTAGTTATTATCAATGATTCATCGTCAACCATGGGGGGATTGCTTAACCTCTCAATTAGTTGCCGAAAAAGGACAATTTCCATTGGAACAAGGAAGTGAAGCGTGCATTCAATGAATTGAAAACAACCTTGATTCAAGCATTAGTCCTCACTCTACCAGATTATATAAATGAATTCGTAATCAAATGCAACACATGCGCTGAAGGAATGGGTGTAGTCCTCATGCAAGGTGCATGTCTCTAGTGTATTTCAATAATGTATTTAGGAAGTTGCAATGCTCGCTCTCCATCTATCAAAAGGAGATGGAGGTGGTGTCCATTACAATCTACAAATAAAAAAACTATTTACGAAGTATTTGTGCACGAAGGAAAATGAGAAAAAATGGTAAAAAGAAAAATAACAATAAAATATAATATATTTGTATTTATCATTTTTTACCGTTATTTTTTAGAAAAAATTTTATAAGAAAAATTAAAGTCGTTCTCTTTCTTAAATCAAAGAGTCTATATTTTTGCATAACTATTGGAACATACATGATAAGATCATTGTTTTTGCATCAATTAACCCTATGCTTACAAGAATAAGCATTGTAATGGTATATATTAGTGCTTTTATTATTTCTAACTTAAGTTTTCTTGTACTTGTAATTTGTTTTTGTGTTTGAAATAATTGTAGGGTGCTCAAGGAAAATCCCCATAACCTTTCACACTAAGAGAGAACTTTAGGGACTTGAATGCAAAATGTAGCTGGAGGGGTCTTTTTCTCGTTCCTCTCAACCCTAACCACCCAAGGAGACAGTCGATGGTCCTCAGCTGTTGCTCCCTTCTTCGATCACGTTCTTGCAAGGAAGGTGTGGAGGAGGCTTCATCCGGGCGTGCTTGGTTCCCTCCTTTGGTTTGACAGCAGGAAACGGCATGGAGAAGGCTCACCAAGGCTGTTGGAGTGACGCGGGTGAAGACCTTGGAGGTAAGTGAGGTGTTTTCTCCTTTCTACGTGGATTTGGCTTCTCTTCTTGGTGTGTTGCAGGTGCTGTAGTACGTGTAGAGAGAGTTCTATCTCAAGTCCAGTAGGAAGGAGGATGTTTCGCTAGGGTTCCCAACATCTGGTTGAAGACATTGCAAGGAAACCTCCTCTTTTCGGTCGTGTACAAGTCGGTGGTGACAGCCCGATGAGGAAACGGCGAGGAGAGAACTCACAAGCCTTGCGAGGGAGACATAGGACGATTTGGGTGAGTTTCAGGACTGATTTAGGAAGAGAAGAGACCATTTTGTTATGTTATTGTTTGAGTTATGTTTTATTTGTTGTGTTTATGCTATCATCATCTAGTGTATTGTGTTGTTTAGGTCTAGTTTATTTTCAAATTGTTGTTCCTTAATTTTCAGTAACGAATAATTGGTTCTTTTAATACAAGTTTTGGTTTGATCAATGTGCATATTGTTCATTTGTGAATATAGATGTTTGTATTCGGATATAGTTTGATTGGTTCCCTTCTTGTATGTAGCTTATTTACAGGATATTGTTGCATCTAGATTAATCAGTTTCTCATGTAATTTTCATTGGTGAATTCAAATAAAATTTAGAGTTGTGAAGTTTGGTTTGTTTACTGTAGTTATTAGATTTTTAGTTGATTTTAGCATAGAGAAAGGGGCATCTTTAGGACTAAATGAAGGGAATGTGCACAAGACTGAATTTGCAGTTGACGATTTTTGATTTAGTTTCTGTTCTATTGAACTTCGAAGCATCTCTACGTGGTTTTATCTAAATCTTTGACTGTTATTTTATTGGCTTAACTTTCCAATGAGGGCTGAAACGTAATTTTTGGAGCTTTATCTTGGGTCACTAAGTCCGCAATCATGACAAGGTTTTGGAGGCACTCAAGCAGAATCTTGACAAAGCTTGCAGCCGCATGAAGGAAAGGGTGGACCAACATCACAGAGAAAAGAGCTTTTGTGGTAAGAGAGTGAGTTTGGGCACAACTACAACCCTACCGACAAGTGACAGTTTGAGTACAAGCATCTCCATGTCATAGCCGAAATACTTTGGACCATTCTTAATTACTCAAAGGATTGGATTCATAACATACAAACTACAATTATCGAAAGAAGTCAAGATTCATCCAGTCCTACACCTGTCCTTCCTCTGACCATATCACGATGACCCACCAAGGAAAGAACCTCCAATACTACCACCCTTTGCATAGGATGAAGCAGTCAAATGACCAACAAAGTTACTTGGAAAAAAAGTTTGCCTTACATTCAAATTGCCTTCAATAAAATTTTCCATAAGTCAACCAAGAAGACACCTTTTGAAGGATGTTTAGGGTTCCTACCAGCTGGTCCTTTTGATTTGAAGTTCACATTAGATTGAAACTTTAATTCATAATTGATTATGTAGATTAACTGACTATATTTTATTTTAAATATAAAATAACATAATTATTAGTTACCTAAGGATCGTTTTTTTTTTTAATAAAATCGCTAAACAATCATTGATGCCTGATACATGCATGGGGAACGTTTTATTCATATAACAGATGACTCATATTTCATGTTTTAGCCATCAGTAGATGGCGTAATTAGTCTTCCCTTTCTCATACAACCTTTCAGAAAAGAATTTAAGAAAAGTCCTGGATTAATGAAGACATCATCATCATCATCTAAAAAAGAAAAAAAGAGATGCAAGTAAATTATGCTTGCAACAGCAATGGATTAGATATACCAACCAAAAAGCAACAGAGTTCCTCGGGATCTCACAAATGAAGGACCAAACAATAATTTCATGGAATAAATAAGTGGATTCCTCCATGATACACCAGGAATCGAAAAAGCAATACCAGAATACAAGAGGCAGAAATATTGTGGTGCTGAGAAAATTGTAATGCACATCGAAAACTTCAATCAGTTGCCCATAAAAACATTGGGGGTTCATATGGCGATTTCCTTTACTTAAACCAACTTAGCAAATTTAGATCCTTTCAGGACACAACAATGGATTTACCTGTGAGGGAGATCACTGCTGGCCTCTGCAAGAAGCATCTCACAGATCAGAAGGTGAAGGTACCACCAGACGGTAACACTTATAAACTTCACCATCGTTTCAAAACTAAGATGAACAGCATCCAACTTTCTTCACCTCAGACACGTCGTCTTTGTTTCCTACGTCGATGGTTTGACCCTTGGGCAAAGCTGGAGGATCGTCGCCAACCTCTAGCGCCTTTTTGCTGACAACATGGTAGATCTGAGTGAGGACTTCTGTGAAGGCGTTGTCCACATTCATGGATTCAAGAGCAGATGTTTCCATGAAAAATATGTTCTCCTTCTCTGCAAACGCCTGTGCATCATCAGTGGAAACAGCCCTCAGATGCCTTAGGTCTGCCTTGTTTCCAACAATCATGATGACAATGTTGGCATCTGTGTGATCCCTCAGCTCCTTCAGCCATCTTTCCAAGTTCTCAAATGTAACATGCCGGGTCACATCATAGACGACAAGTGCACCGACTGCTCCTCGGTAGTATGCACTTGTAATAGCACGATACCTGTGTATGACAGAAAAATGAACAATGAATGAGTTGCATTTAATTTCACAGATTTCATAAAGCACACTCTTTTAGCATGTAAGCAAGATTAAAAATTTTCCAAGAATTTAGTAAACGAGAATAGGATGCAAGATGATGGACAGCAGTCTACATCTTAGAATAAACCTTATGAAGTAAAGGCTAATAACCTTGAAGCAGGCAAATAAAAACATGATGGTGGACACAACATACAAGAAGAAGATGGACAGCAATCTACATCGTAAAATAACATTGAAAGGTTTTATGAAGTGAAAAAGAGAATAACCTTGAATCATCAAGAAAAGGAAACCAACCATACGGATGCTACTGCACGTATCCTTTATTTACAAAATTTGAAGAAAAGACGAGCCCAAAATCAATCTGTGGTATATCAGATGAAAGGTAACATCCATTCCTTTTTTATCGAGCAGCATAATAGCAATTCCATTTTCATGTTTAGGTTTAGATTGTCAGGATCCATCATATGCAGAACTAAAATTTGAACATTAGCTGCACACCTGCTACCAATAGATTATTAATAAAAAGACAACATTTTCAGGAAACCGAAGGAACCAGATAAACTTCTGTTATTAGCATATTATCAGGAAATAGTTGTTTCAAACATAACATAAATATTAACAATCTGAGTTCTGATCAATAAAAATCAACAATCAAACTAGTCAAATTATCTTAAGCAAAGTTTTATGGATGAGTTGTAATACCGTAAGAGAGATAAGTTAAAAATGATTTTATTAGGAATACAATAAGGATGACAACAGCTGAATAATAAAAAAATTTTAAAAAAAATCACAACTTAAGTGACTTGATCATATCCTTAACAGGTCAAAGGATGTATCAGTTGGAAGAGAAGAATTAATCACTGCAAAAGTAATTAAAAAAAGTAGAGGAAGACCTAAACCCACTTGGTTGAGAATTGTAAGAAAAGATTTAAGTTTATGTGATTTAACTAAAGATTTGATTATATATAAAACTACATGGAAAAAGAATTTATGTGGTCCACTGTTGTCGTTATCTACAGTTTTATCATCCAAAATAATACTTACATCTATTTTCTGAAAGTGATCCTTCAGAAATCTACCAATGCAATGCAATTTATAAAATAACAAAATGAAATAAATATGATTCCTTACGCCAAATGGAACAAGCAAAAAGGTAGACAATAAGATATGACTAAGAAATATTACTAAAACGATGCCAAACCAACCTTCCTGTCCTTAGTACAGAAGTACACTCATTTATTCATCTACAATAGAAAAGGGGACCTTTCTGTCAATAAATGCTACGGTTCAAGAGTGTGTTATTAAACAAGTATATTTTGGGAGAAGATGCAGTTTACAAACTATCTGAACAGTTAATGGTTGACAAGTCCTTGGGCGTGGAGCTCACAGTTGTTCTAGACATGTGCCTATAGACCATCAATGGAAAGATAAATCATCATAGTTGGCATAATAAAGTCATCTTCTGAAAAGATTTGTCACATTATAGTTTAATCATTCTGAAAACTCAGGAAGAACTCATGAGAATACTGGTTTTCATTGAAGTTTGGAGTCTTTAGACATAGAGGACACTTAAGACTGATCCTCCACAAGCAATAAAAAATCCAGGATTTATCAAACCACACCTTACCATACTCAAATAGACTGGTTAATCTTAACTCCTCTTTTAAAATTTAAGGATTTTTCATCTGATTAAAGATGACATTGATCTTAGGTATCCATCCTACAAACTGATAAATACTAGAGCAGACTTTCACAAATCTTAGTTACAGTGTTTCAAAGCATGGCCAACACAGCCATATAAGTGGAAATTATAAATGTAAATGACGAGACCATTTCATTTCAAGAAGAAACAGCATATTACACAGAATTTTTGTAAACAATTCAACACAATCGTGTGAGGCATTGACCCAGCCATATTTTTATCAGGAAATGACCACGTTTTTACCATGACACAACTGTGCAACAAGTTAAAAAACAATAGATCCTGTTAGAGTTATTTTATATTTTGTGTCATTTTATGTTATCAAGTTATATAGGTCCATGTAAGGGAGAATGTCTCCCCATATATACATATATATGTGTAAACCCTCCAATATGAATGATTTTTTGCCTTCTCACTTTGAAAGCAACTACTAACATACACCTATTTAACTTAAGTGCCTAAAGCAAAGAAAACAACTAACATATAATTTACTCCTCCATCCCTGTTTACCCTTTTTTATTTCTTCTTTTATTTTTTTTAAAATTTAAGTATTAAATTATTCAATCCAGATCATATTTTTTATATAGATCGTAGAAAAAATAGTAGGATTGACATATCTATTGTTATAAATCATTGAAATGGATTTTGGTTATAACCATGCTACTTGTTTTTTATTTTTTTCCTACTTTTGATGGTATTCTCAATGTTGACATTGCCTTTTTTTACAGTTGTTGGTTTGTTATTGTCTTAGGATAAATTTTTTGGTCTGATTTCTGATATTTTGTATGTCTATCAAATATGTAGCAGGGTCTTTTTTTGTTGAACATGTCTTCATCTAGTTTGACATCAACACTTTCATGTTCTTTCATGAATGTTAAATTTATATCAAGTAATCCAGGGTGGAAATTGTTAAAATTCCATCACAAAGCTAATTAGCAATGAGTGGAAGGGTTAATCATATATAAGTCCCAATCCTACCCTTATTTTTATTATATATAAGGGTGATCCACGTGTACTGACTTTGATACCATATTGAAATGGTAAGTGATAATGAGTAGAAAAGTTCATCATATATAAGGTTTAATTCTGTCTCTATTTTTATCAATGTGAGACTTTTCCAACAGAAATATGTTTTATGCATGCTATATATGTTTGTTTAATATCTATTTTACATTTTATAAGCTTCATCCTATGTTGTCATTATACGTCCATTTAAATGGCTATGTTCTAGTTACACTTGTAAAGATGCAATCTGTGTCGTGCCGGTTTCAAGCATTTTGAAAAATTGCTTAGTTAATAGAGATCTACTTATGCTGAGTCCCCTTATGACTATTGATTAACAAACGTAATTTATATTTTACTTAAATATACTGCAAAACCCCCTCAAAACAAAAGCTTTTCAAAGCTTGTCTTCCAATTAAGTGGCTGTTTATGGTTAAGGAGTTGAGTTTTCCACCATTGCGAGTTCGAATACCTGGAAATGAAAGTTCAACATCCTTGTGACACTTTAGGGAAAAAGGGCCTTTTTCTAGGTACCGTACTTACAACAAGTACTGCCTACACTACTACGTTTGCATCCTTGCCAGTAGCGGCGACTGAACTTTGTGTTTCAATTACCATTCAAAATCATCATTTGGCAATCCAAAGAAACACGTATCATTCTACAAACAGATGAGAAAATGTGAAGGAAGATGACAAAAGCAGCAACCATGATTGCCAAGTTAAAACTTAAAACGATGCCCAATTCAAACACACAGCTCTACAGAAGAGAATGTAAAAATCGACGCAGGAATCAGACCAACATCAAATATACAACCCATTAGCAAACGCACAAGATCCCACAAAGCAAAAGAAAACAGATCAGCACACCTCCCTCACCCCAAACGAGCGTATAAAACCATCTTTCAGCTCAAAGCAAAGAGATCTCCAAAACCCACACGCTCAAACTGCGAGATCTCACCCAAAACCACAAGATCTAAAAGAACCACGGCCAGAGAAAAAAAGAAAGAAAAGAGGGCAAAAGGGCAACAAAGAAGGAACCTTTCCTGGCCGGCGGTGTCCCAAATCTGGGCCTTGACAACTTTATCCTCTACATGAATGCTCCTGGTAGCGAACTCGACTCCGATGGTGGACTTGGACTCAAGGCTGAACTCGTTGCGCGTAAACCGCGAGAGGAGGTTCGACTTCCCAACCCCAGAGTCACCAATAAGGACGACCTTGAAGAGGTAGTCGTAGTCATCGTCGGACCTGTACGCCATTGGACTCCGCTCCTCCGGCGGCGATCGTATCGGAGTCTGTAGTAGGGGTCAAGGAGATTGGTCTCTCTCTTTCTAGCTGGCTGAAGAGATAGGGAGAGAGAGAGAGAGAGAGGCGCGAGACAGCCGAGCCAAAGCAAAAGGGTTTTGACGAAGAACGAACGAGAAGAAGCATAAGATTTTTCTCCTCCTAATTTTTATTAATGGGACGCCGTCACGCCGCCTCTCTTTTTTTTTTACAACGGTCAGATGCAACGGCATGTGCCATCCACAAAAATTGCTACGGATATTTTCCAAAGAACGGGAAGACTTGTCTGTCTGGCTTTGGCGTTCACATGCTGCGTTCACCAGATGCCTTCTGGTGAACTGGACGACGCATGAGATGAGGGTTGAACCAGAGAGACTTCTGCCATTCCCACCTCTTGGTCATTGTTGCAAGGGTCCCTTGTCATCAAGCGTAAATTCCATCCAACTCGATCAAGAGGAATCAATTTGCATTTATACGAGCATGAGCTCTTAACTCCTGGTACTGTTGAGCAAGCTAAAGCCTTTTTTTTTTTTAAACAAACAACACGATGTCAGTCTATGATCGGTGTAGATGTCAGCTTCTTTTACTGTTCATTATGGTAGTAGTTTTATAGAATGAATGGGCGTTGTTGTTCTTGACCAGCTTCTTAAAAGATCTAAGGAAAATCTACGCACTTATCCTTGCATTTAAATGATGTTTGTTTATTTTCTTTTTCATGTTTGCCGTTCTTTCTTTCATTTTGTCTGTCGAAACACGAAGAAGGTAACATGTAAATTATCATTTATAGCTATCATTTTTACATGAAGTATCTCAACGATCATCAGGGAAACCCTCAAGAAAGTCTTCCTTATAAATTCTTGGAAAAACCTCATTAAGGAGGGAGGGGTTTGTGGCTCTGAAAGGTGACCATGACTACAAGCAATTGACCTCGTCTCCCTTCTCTCTATGACCTTTGATTGCTTTTGTGTAGTTGTGCATAATTGGGTTCTTCCTTCTCTGATCTTTCTTAAACGTTCATTCACAATAATGCACAGATTTGATCTCCATCAGGAACCTGACCCTAATTGCTTTTGTGCAGTTGTGCATAATTGGGTTTTTCCTTCTCTTATCTTTCTTAAACGTTCATTCACAATAATGCACAGATTTGATATGCATCTCACATCAGATTAATCAACACCTCAGAGTAGATTACACATTTCTAATAAGAAACAATACACATTCCCTGTACCTACCTGGACCCTGGGAACGAATACAAATTACAATTCATACTTGATCCTTTTGTTCCCCTTGGGGGTAGTGAATGTTAGAAATGGAGGTTTCAAATTTCATACATCCAGGATTTAATCAAAAACTCCAATCATTCATAGTCCACAGAAACAACTAATCACTCATACCAAATATCCTACTAATAAAAAAATTATCATTTAAGTTTAATTAATAATTATCATGAAACGAAGAAATAAAAGTAAATAACAAATAATTATTGAAGTACTTTGATTAAAATAATAATAATCTAATTCTAGACTTAGGAATTTTAACTTTCTTGATTTTCTATTACATGCATACTTTCTAACAATTCTGAATTTTCCATTTCTTAGATTTCTAAACTTTGTGATGTACATAAACAAACAAACATTAAAGGCAAATAGCAAACTTTGAGGGAATACTTTCACTCATACGATTGTTTTCTCTTAGATCAGAAAGATGACCATTTTGGTGGTCCATAGGCCTCTTACTTCAAAGATGAGTTGACCCAAGAGAGGTTGGAATTGGATAAGCTTAGGTGTTGAGTGATTAGAGATAATGAAAGGGTGATGTTGGAAAGGTAAATTAGTAGACCAAAAGATTTAGTTTATAATAAAATTTTAAATTTTGATTGGTCAATGAGTAGGCTTAAGAATTAAAAATAATAATAATTCTATATAATTTAACTAAAAATTTGATTATAGATAGACATATATTAAAAAAAGAGAAAGATTCATATAACTAACCTCAAGTAATAAAATTAATACTCAAATTATTGTTGTTGTATAATTCATGGTGTAACATTATTTATTATTAGGACATGAGTACACGACCCAATGTTTTCAGTTTTAAATATTAATATTTATCTATTATCTTGAAAACAATGTTAATAAAACATCATTGTATTTATAGATTTCATGTTTGATCATAAAAGAATTAACTTGGGTCCAAAGTAATAGACTATTTACAAAAATCGAAAGTAAAATATATATCCTATTTATTGAACCTTATTCACTAATATGATATTTAATTTTTTATAAACAAGCCTGATGATTTAGATATGTCATATGAAGAAAAACTAATCACTCTAAAGCTCTAAATCGAAAGAAAAATTTACAGACAATTGTCTTCAACAACCAGAAAATTCATAATGATATTGGTAAATATTATGATTATTACTCCAAGTGGGTGAGTGTCTTGTCTAATAAGACTGTTTGTGTATTTATAAATGGTTGGAAATGAATTTCCACCACTTCTACCATATAAAACGCAGGTCTCCTGTGAACTCCCAACCCACTACTTCTCCCATGTAAAGCTTGGGCAGAGGAGATGTAACATGAGAGGTTGTACAACACTTTGGTTTGGTCAAATGAATGATCATGATGAGAGGAGGAAGTATTATGAGTGTTGGGTCTTTCAGGTGAAACAGAGGTCAGTGATTTTGATTTGGATGGGCAAAATGGTGGTTGCAAGCGGAAGCATATGTTAGTAGTGGTGTGGTGGAGTTCTCAGAGAGCTCAAAGATGTGATGGTGTGTGAACATCTACAGTTGAAGATAGTAATTAAGCATATATACATATATTTAGAGTAATAAACTATCATTTTTTAATATGATAGGATTACATATTATTTACCATTAGAAACATACTTTTTACTTGTTAATTCCATTCATAAAGTAGATCTAATAGATTTCATTAAAGGTATTCAAAAGATAAATTAGTTAAATGTGAAGATATTAATCTTCAAGATATTGTTGAAGTTATTGAAAGAGAAAAGTAAATGTGTAATACCTGCAAATTAAGTGCAGAATAAAAGAAGAAAATAGTTGATAAAAAATGTAAATAAATTATGTTATCCATATCACATAATAAAAATGTATGATTAGATTTTGTAGATGGAAATAGATGAAATCTTGTATTTAACAATGTTGCAAGCATTTTGTACCATTTTGATAAATTTATGTTTGCTTTTATTAAAATCTCTTTATACCCACAAAATTATTATTATTTTTCCAAATATAAAAATAATCTACATAAAAGGTAATTATTATTTTTAAAATTATTATAGAAACTAAAGTTAATCACATTAATTCAAATTTCATTCTTTCAATTTCTTCAAATTCTAACGCTTACCCAAATACCTCAATTTTAATTTTTTTCACTTTCCAACAGTTGCATATACACCTTTAGAAGAAAGCATTTTCCCACTATTTTCATTTTTCATAAATTTTAAATTTCAAACTTATCTGTTTTTTCCTTTCCTACCATTTCTACAGACACAAAGAGACTTAAATATTTTTATTTTTATACATTTGTTCTTCTAATTTCATTATTTTTATACATTTTTTCTTTTAATTTCAGTATTACATGTGCATTTCATTCATCTTGCTTAAAACAAGTAATGATGTGTTTTTTTTCATCATATTAATTTACCTGTGGATACCCTTTCTTTCATCTATTAAATCTGAAATGTATAAAATAGAGGATTGGTGTGGGACTCAATGAAATAAACAATGTGGCTACTGATAGATCAAATTTCTCTGTTGTGATAATCTTTTTGATGGTTGCCTTCTAACTGTAATAGAGATTCAAAGAGAAAGGTTCAAATTGCATTCATCAACTGCATATGGATAAATGACTAACATGATTGCAGTGAGGAATAACATGATTCCACTGGCAATAACATTCAGCAGATCACTTAACGTTTTGGGTATCTGAAACCATGCGCGGAATTGGAATCTATTACCTTAGCATCAACCCAAAGGCAACGGTCATTCATCACTACCACTAAACAATCAAACAACGCTCCTCTGGTCTGAGGCATCTTCAAAGTAGTTTGAGTATCTGAAACCATGCACGGAATTGGAATCTATTACCTTAGCATCAACCCAAGGGCAATGGCCATTCATCACTACCACTAAACACTCAAACAATGCTCCTCTGGTCTGAGGCATCTTCAAAGTAGTACGGAGATAGTTTTGCATCACTACCAGGGCTGATCTTCGGACCAGCTTTCACTTCAAGTAGCATGCTCACCAACCTTCGCATTGATGGGCGGTTGATGGGAAGGGAGCTTGTGCATTGTAGACCAATGCTAAGCACCTTTTGCATCTCCACTCTGAAGCAGACATCCATCCTTTTGTCAAGAACATGTTCCAAGCCCTTGTGTTCTAATGTGCTACACACCCACTTCACCAAATCTTTCTCCCCATATGCAGGATCAAGTGCAGGCTTTCCCGTCACCAGTTCTAACATGACCACACCAAAGCTGAAAACATCGCTCTTCTCATTCACTCGGAGTGTGTATGCATATTCTGTAGCATAATAAATCATAAGTAGAACATCAAGGATCTGCACAAATTAGATTTGAAACCATCGAATGCAAGCAACCAATTAAGAAGCCGAGAAAAGAGTACTTTAATGTATTGACATATTTGTGTACTAACAAGCAAATCTTAACAATAAGCCATTTGAATGAATATCAGCATGAAGTATGAACATAAAACAATCTCAAGTCATCTGCATCCATAACAAATACAACATCAAATATCAACATTACAATCAGAAAACATCAATATAGTTGGTCTTCTTTACATAAGAGTTCTTAAGCTTCAATTTAATTGCCCACTTCCTGTATTCATGAAAAAAGGTAATTACCCAGTGGACCTAAAAAGGTTATTGAATAGTAAAGCCTCATAACCCAATTGGACTTACTGGGTCTAATGACAGGCTAAATGGGGGAAAAAACTCATGAAGGAATTAAATAGAAATGAGTAAGAGGGGGTGGATGCATCATTACTCGGATGGTAATGCACGCACACATGGAGCATGATATGTTTTGGGAAATTAAAAAGGAGGGTCAAATTTTATAAATTTGATAAACAATCCGATATTAAAGTATCATCAGGATCTCAAATTTTATCAATTTAGTTCAAAGTTGAGGCACATCATAATTGTCTGACAGCAGTGGTGGTAAAATTCAAAACATAAAGGTCGGGGGAAAAATGCCAGGAATGTAGATCAGAATTCAGACATTTGGTTGAAGGATTGAAGCTACTCAAATATTTCATGTTTCATGAGAGGAATAAAACAATTGGATTCGAGAATTCCTAAACGTATTTTATAGAGCAATGGTTTCAATAAGTTACTAAAAATCATAATATGACATAAAGCTGAGGAATGCTTGCTAAGTTTGGAAATGAGAACGATTGGATGCATGCTTAAGCAAATTGAATTTCCACAATCCTTCCTTGCACAACAAATAACATCTGATTTTCGCTCATGTACCAAATTCCTGTGATATATTCGACCACATCCCCAAAAGCCCATTCAGATGTCATTTGTTGATTCCACAAACCACACAACAGATGACAAAATGAAACAGGTGTTGGGAGTTAAAATGAACTTTCAACAACAGGTCATATTATAGTGATTTTGGACCAAATATGCTGCATGTAATTGACTGTACATCCCATGGCAATTAAAATTTTTTGCATGCATCAAACTATTGAAGTCAACAAGAACAAGATATAAGCAACACATGGAACAGAGCAAATTACTCGTTCACTAACCTGGTGCTATGTAACCACAAGAACCAGCAACAGCTGACATGGACTTAGGTGCATCAACCATCTTTGCAATCCCAAAATCAGCAACCCGTGCACCAAACTCTGCATCCAGTAAGATGTTATTCGACTTGATGTCTCGATGTACAATGGGTGGCACACAATCATGGTGGAGGTAAGAAAGCCCCTCTGCTGCATCCAAAGCAATCTTATACCTTGTTGGCCAGTCAAGCAACCCACACTTGCTGCCATGCAGCACATCAGCCAAGCTGCCATTTGGCATGTACTCAAAAACAAGGAGCTTGCAGTCTTTATGTATGCAGCAGCACCACAACCTCACAATGTTCTTGTGTCTTATCTTCCCCAATGCGTTGACCTCTGCCTCAAAACAATCATCCATGCTTGGGTGCTTCTCATCATGTTTATCTTGATCACCTTTGATCAAAACTCCCCACAATTTCTTCACTGCAACAGTCTCACCATTGCTCAACACTGCCCTGTAAACCTTCCCAGAAGCTCCATTTCCAATGACATTATCCTCATCAAGGCAATCCAAGACCTCGTCTTCTCTAAAACCTAACTTATAGAAGGATCTGAGAGTCCACAAATTATCATCCTTCTCTTTGATTTTCCTATTGAAATTCCGCTTTCTCCAGTAAAACAACAAAGACCCTACAACGAACAGAAAGCCAGCAACTAAAAAAAATGACGGGAGAAGCCAGAGGGAAGCACGGTTTCTTGCCTTGCTGCCTCTGTTGTCACCCATGCAAGGTCCCTCCAGATCACCACAAAGACCAGGATTTCCCATGAAGCTATTCTTGTAGTTTTTGTTGGTAAACAAAGGTGGTATCTTTCCAGATAGTTGATTGTTAGAGAGGTTGAATACATTCAACTTCAAATTCTGCAATTGGACTGGGACGTCACCTGTGAGAAGATTATCTGATAAGTCAAGATAGTTGAGCACTGGGAGACCACCAAGCTCAGCGGGTATGGTCCCAGTGAATTGATTGTTGGCAAGATTCAGTTCACTAAGCTTAACCCATAAATTCATTCCGCCGAGAAGCTTTCCTGAGAGGGAATTTCCATGGAGATCAAGCTTCTCAAGCTCACCCAATTCACCAAGTGCTGTTGGTAGATGCCCAGTGAGCCTATTATTGCTGGCAGTGAATTCCTTGAGCTTTGATAATGATCTCATTTCCTTTGGAATGCTCCCAGTGAAACGATTATCGGAAAGCACTAATTTGGTGAGGTTGCTGCCACCTGAGATCGCAGGAGGAATGCCGCCAGAGAGAGAATTTCCAGAAAGATCAAGCAAGTAGACGTTTTCCAACCCCCAGAGTCCAGAAGGAACTTCTCCAGACAGGAGATTGTGGCTAAGACGAACTCTTCGCAGAGTCCTACACCGCCCAAGCCCTTCCGGCAAGCTCCCAGAAAGCACATTGTCGATCAGCATCAGCTCCTCAAGCCCACCCTTGTCACAGATTCCTTCGGGAATCCTTCCAGAGAAAAAATTCTGGGAGATATCAACGAAAACAAGCAGAGAATTGTTACCCAAATCACGGGGAAGCAAACCAGTGAACTTGTTCTCAAACAACCTGAGCTCTGATAACCTCGCACCCTTCGAAACAGAAGCTGGAAGACTACCCACAAGCCGGTTTTGGTAAAGATTCAAGCTTTCGAGCTCAGGAAGCTCAAACAACCCAGACGGAACGGTACCCACTAGTCTATTCATGGACGCGTCGAAGTTCCTGAGCTTGGTCAGGTTACCCAAGCCATCCGGCATCGCTCCAGAGAGAAAATTCCCGTAGAGCTCGATCTGGAAAGCGTCTGAAAGCATCGACATCTCTGGGGGGATATTCCCTTGGAGCCTATTGTAAGAAACGTCGAGATTCTTGAGTTTCCTGAGGCCACCAATGGAAGAAGGAATGCTCCCGACGATATTACAGCCGGCGACCCAGAGAATCTCAAGCTTGGTCAAGTTCCCAAACTCCGCCGGCAGAACACCAGGAGCGAAAGGGTTGTAGGAGAGATTCAGCTGCCTCAAAGTGGTAACATTGGCAAGAAATCTGGGGATCTTGAAGGTCAGGAGATTACCTACCAGAGAGAGATTCTCCAACCTCGGGAAGCGCCCAAACTCCGGCGGGATGGGGCCCGAGAAGTTGTTCCCGGAGAGATCGAGGTGGAGAAGCGAAGGGAGGGAAGCGAAGGACGAAGGCAGAGAACCCACAAGCAGATTTTGGGAGAGGTCGAGGTGGGCGAGAGAGGAGCAAGGGAGGAGGGAGGATGGGAGGAGAGTTGAGGAGAGGGAGTTGTTGGAGAGGTCGAGATGGGTGAGGGAAGGGAGGAGGCAGAGGGAGGAGGGGAACGGGCCGGAGAGAGAGAGGGAGGAGAGGGAGAGGGCGGTGACGGAGAGGGTGGAAGGGGAGCAGGCGACATGGGACCAATTGCAAGGGGTTGGGTCTGTTGGGTTCCATGTGGAGAACGCGTGGGGGGATGGGCCGGTGAGGGTGGCGGCGAGAGTGAGGAGTTGGTGGCCTTCCTGGGTGAGGGAGGTGGTGGAGAGCGGCAGAAGGAGGAGGAGGAGGAGGAAGAGGAACAGGTGGAGAAGAAGAGGAAGAAGAGTAGCGATCATGGTGGCGTGCAGAAAGGTGACGATTGCAGTGTGCATGAGATTTAAGTGTTATTATGATAATAAAAAAAGGTTTGGGAATTTTTTAAAGACATTTCTTACTTTACTAATTACTACCCTTTTTTAAATTTAATTTTAATTGTAAACCAATTAAAAAGTTGATTTAAGATATGATCTTGCTATTTATTAAATTTTTAATCACATTTTTACTATTTATTATTAATCAGTCATTATATTATACCCAATTTTTGAGTTTACTAAAATTTTGCCAGCTTAACAAAACGTCAATTATTGACTTCTCTTTTCTTGACCTCAAGAACAGAACTCCGGTACAACCTTATATATGTCTGAATGTTGCACGATCTGTTTTTTTATTTTTAAAATCATAAGTTTAAATTTACAAGAACCTAAATTTAAATCAACAAAATACGCTTAAAAAAAAAATACAACTCTGGTAAAAAAAAAAACTTTGCCTTTTCATCTCAGCAAATATTCACCACCAGTTGTCCCTAATTTTCATATATTTATATCATCTGATTTAATACAATTAGTTATGGTGACAAAATGTTTTTCGGGGTCATAATAATTTAACATGTTTTCGATAGTTTTTGAATTTCTGGCCATTTAAACAACAAACCTTCTTTATTTTAATTAATAAAACTTTCAAAAAGTTATCGTTGCTAAAACAAATAATAGGAAATAAATGACATTAAAATGAAGGAATTTTTTAACAAACACGCCCTTCGAGAAGAACCGCCGGGAGATTCAAAGCATACCTAAAACCCTTCACCTCTCGTCCGCCGCTTCCGTTCCATTCTTCTTCTCTTCGATGGCTGCCATTGCCGCCGGCAGATCTCTCCTCCGCTCCACCACACTCCGACATGCCTCTACGAGCTTCGCCGCCGGTGCCGCCCGCCGCCGGCGTCGTCTCTGCCTACCGACTCTCGTTCCCCGCCGGCTCCTCAGGTGCCTCTCCCGTTCTTCTAGGTCTTCTTCTTCTTCTTTTACTCTCCATTTTTTATTGATTTGTTTTGTTGCTGTGGGGGGAGGTCACCGGTGGAGATGAGCTCCTGCGTGGAGTCGCTGATGCCGATCCATAGCGCCACCGCATCCGCTCTTATGACGTCCTTGCTCTCCGCCTCGTGCTGCAGTCGAGGATGGGTTCCGGATGGTATGGTCGATTCATTGCTCCTTTTTGGAATTGGTCGTGAGCAACTCTTGTAATGTTGGGATGTTTTTTTTTGGAATGGTTGTTCAAGTCCTATTCTTCTTTCCTGGGATGTGAATATGAATTTTCTGTAATTCATCTGTCTTCCACTTGAACGAATTGTTAGATTTACTTAAACGTTATGTGCCGAATGTCGGGAAGTAAAACTCGTCATGGTTATCAATTCACTCTGTAAAGTAGTGGAGTATATGAGAAATGTCGTCTTTGGAGGTATAATTTTCCGTGGATTTAAAAAGTATAGAAAGAATTTTTATATAGGAATTTAGTCCTTTTGTTAAATGGACATGTACTACTCGCTAGCCTACTTACTATTGAGATATTGTTAGAATCAATGCATTTTCATAGATGTTGGAAATTGACTGTCAGCCATCTTTACAAGGAAATGCTGATACCATTTGTGTCAATACTCAATATCATATTGAATGTATTTAGCCTTACTTACTAAAATAGTAAACATGAATCATTTGGTGTCAATTGTTGAAAAAGGAAAACAGGTTGAACTATATTAGTTCAAATTCCTTCTGCTTCATGATGTCTCACTTTTTTTTTTCTGGAAAACACTGAGTCAGGTTCTTGTCCTACAACATCCATAATCTTGCATTCCAATACATATTGATTTTATCCCTTTTTAATACTTAGCATGATCGCAGATATTTCTTTTCAATTTCTAGTGCCAAACACCTTTTTTTCTTTTGTATCTATTCCTTTTTACAGATCACATCAAGTTTTTTTGTTTTACCCTCTTCTGATCAGTTTATAAGTGGACTATTTCTATAAATATCCTTAATAAAAAATTGGATCTGGATATATACAAATTGTAAGGACAAAAACTTAGAAGGCTTTAAATTTATACACCTACTGTATAATTATCTAAACTATAGAAAAAATTATTCAGAAAATGAATGAAGAGAATGGTTTCCAGCAACAAGTATGCTATCCTGTATGAATTGGATAATTATTTACCATTTTAATTGGTACACTGTCGATCAAGCTAGTTACTCATGATATCAGGTCATGTCGTGAAGATCATTTCTGGGATTCAAGTGCATTTTTATTTAAATCTTATTAATATTATCGAATTTATTTTTTCCTATGCCTTGTTTCATTTAAATTTGTTAAAATAGTGTATATTTTTTCGTTGTTGTAGCCCTTGATGGAACTAGATGTAGGCCACGCAGGAAAAGTGATTAACTTGACATGTTCACACAACCATTGAAAGTGTAAAGTGGTCATTCACTCCAGTCTAGTTGGGAGGCAGTATGTTGCCTTTCGAACTAACTAGTGCCTAATGGTGAATACTATGCAATTATAGATGTTAGCAAGAGAAGATAACCTCTATTAGTAGCTTTTAAATGTTAATTCATTTCTATAGTTTGTACTATGAATTCTTCATCATTGACTTTAGAGTCATCCTTGTGATGCAGTTCTCTTTTTTTAGTTTTGATTTTTGTTTTCATTTGAACTTTCTAAATATATCATCAAAATGAGATGAGCACTTTGTATAAGAAGCTTGATTTTTAAAATACAACCATTGATGCATAGTGAGAACACCGTCCAAGAATAGGATAAAGAATTCTAAATCTTTAGAGTAGAAGTATTCATCGTAGTTTACAATGGTAACTTCTCTGCCTCTTCCATTGGTTTTGAGAAAGAATGCTTCATTTAGGATGACTTTGTTATTATGAAAGTATGGTATAGATTTGTGATCCCATTGATGGCGTTTGTGTCTTGTGAGCTAAAAAATGTGTATTTGACTGCATTAGCTGCTATTTAGTTATTTATACATTTCTAGCATGCTTAAGATAATTCTGATTCCTTTTCGCATGTAATCAGCTCGCAGTGAGGATATCTGACAAATACTAGATTTTCAAGCTGCATGAGTTCAGAGTGTGCTTCACAATTCTGATCAAGGAAAGAGCAATGTATCTGTAGCAATACCTTTATTATTTGCAAAAAAAACTATGATGGACATGATTTGTCAGATTAAAATATAGAACATATGTTGGTAAACCACTTTGTCTTTCAACCTTTTCTCCTTGTAATGGTAAACCCTTGGGGTTAGTTAATGAGTGCAATAAAATTCCTCAGTACATTGGCAAGGGAAATATTAAGTGTACTTGCATCTCACTTATGCTGTCAAGCTGCATTGATCGTGAAATATTGTCATTCATTTGCAGGCAAGGAGCCGTAAAATGGCAAAACTACAAAATCAATGAAGAAAAGGTTGACAGGTCTAGGATTGTTTGATGAACAAATCCTGTGGTGATACGCTGTATTGAGATTTGGATGAATGCAATTTCATCATTGTTTGGGGCCAAAGATCTCTTTTGATGCTTCTCTTAATCATTGTCTTCAAAATTTGTATTACGTGTTTAGATATTCTCGCCTGTTTGGCCTTTTATGCTGCTTTTCAGCATTCTTTGTTTGCTAGATTGGTTTTGTTCAGTTCTGAATAATGTTGCTGCCTAGGATTTGTCTCATTATTTTTACATGAAAGCCCTCTGGCAAAAACAATCCTTATAAAAAATCTATACTGTAGTCTTGATTTGATTTTCGTGCTCGTTTTTCTACCTTTTCGGCATTTGCTTTTCTAAGGAGCATGTAGATGCATAAGTTATTTGATAATAAAAATCGTTTAATTTATTTACCAGCCTGCTATGATGATGTCTGACAAGGATACAGTGGATTCAAGTGTTTCGTGTATTACCACTACAATTAGATGGAGGTGGCTGCTAAGCTGGTCAGGCTGATTTGCAAGATACATGATACGCCGGTGAGCTTTCTGAATATCAACCAAGCTATTTTCTTTCTGATTGAAGTTATTTTATTGATAAAGTGGTGATTATGAAATCACGGTTCGGCCTAGATGAACGTTAGATTACTTGTCATTTTTGCCTTGGTTGGATTTTTGTTCTTTTGAATTTCATTATTGTTATAAATGAGTGGCTCAGAGGCCATTCTGCTTAATCAAATTGGTTCTGTTATTTTGATCATGGAGTATGAAAAATTCCGAACCTGCGATTATGTTTTTTCAACTACATGAAACGTCCAGGGTTGATGCCTACGAATGCGACCTATGATGCTGTACTCTGAAATAACTAAAGTCCAAGGTGTTCTATACTTTCTCAAGAGATTAAACTTTAAATTAAAAAGCTTAATGTACTCTGAATGACTAAAGTCAAGGTTTTATTTGATTGCGTGTCTTTCTAAAGTATTGAATTACTCGAATAATACCTGTTTGTTAATTTGGGTTTTTTTTTTCTCCACTGTAAGTGAATGGTAAACCAGGTCAAAATTTAGAATGAAACCAGATTTCAACGGGTCGTCTACTCTTCGCGTTATGTTGCATGTTTCTCTGAATGTGTTATCATAATGATTCTCTAAATAATGTTAAAACATTTGCTGTCGTCTTTGGACCGGTGAATACATTTAGCATTGATTTTAGGAAATCTTTTTATATTAAGATGATCATGAGACCACGTCAGTCTGTCTCAAACGTATGATTGAATAGAACAGGGCTACGATCAAATGTTATTACTTTAGATACGGGTGTAATATATCGAGAAAAACGTATTCAGTGTATGATAATAAACCCTGTTTAAGAGGCCGAAAGTATTCAAGATCATATCCGTACCTTTTGTTATTAGATTACGATTGAAATTGTGTTTTCAATATAACTATTTCAGAAAAGTATTTTTAATTAAACGTGTTTATAAATACATTCAATGGTTGTCACTTTTTTAGAAATGCGATTTCTACATTTAATTTATATTCAATGTTTTCAAAAATCTGATGGAAAACAACGGACAAGTTACGAAAACAATGCGTCCTATATTTATGAAGTTATGGAAACATTGTCTTACAATTTTAAGATTGCCCTAGTAATTTTTTTGTATATATACAAAAATCACCAAAATGTTTCAAACGACATTGTTTTCCAATAAACTAATTTCTCTAAGCCAAATCGTAAACTTAATCATAGTTTAAAATGCAACCTAAGGCTTAGTTTGAACAAATTGGTGCTTAGAGTATATAAAATAAAGATCATTCACATTTAATTGACATTGGTTTGATTTTCAGATACTCTACATGTAATGATATTATTTGGAAGAGATTATGATTAATCAATTAGGATTAAAAAATTTGTAATTCATATCATAATTTCATAGTCAAAGAAAACTAGATTACAAAATTTACAATTAAAAATTATTGTGCATCACTCAATTTTTATCATAATTTATCTTGTCAATATGATCTATTTTTTATTATTGTCATCCAGCATAAGCTTATTATATATGCATATAATTGAAAACAAATGAACCCTAAATTTTTGGGTACACTTCAAAAATTCAATCCAAGAGAAAATAGATTCTCTTATGATACAAAAGTATTCACGTTAAACTCTCCTATATAGAAATTAATCAATAGTAGATAATGCAATTAACCTTTTCTCACATTACGAGACCTATAAAGAACTATAATCTTAAGTTCAAGCAAGAATATTACCCATGCCAAAAAAAAACTCTCCTCTACTGGAGTAGACAATAGCATAACATCGTCTCCTTGTAAAGAGAACCTCGGTTAAGCTCCCTGTGAGATACTCCATTATCAAAAGAAAAATCTATTGGACTTGTTTTCAGACAAATGAATAAATGATTTTATTTCAACGATAAAATTATTACCTATCACGAGTGGTACCCTTGATGGCTACGGATATTCTTCATTTCCACCTTCCCTACGGATAATGCAACGGAAAGTGATTTCTTATCCTGTTCCAAGTGTAGTAGTTGACAGAGCCTTCACTTAGCAAAAACCATTGCAAGACGGGGAAACTGATCTTCACCACATAACATGTTGTGCTCTATTCATGTGCAACAGAAAAACCTTTTCTTGACATGTTTCACAACCAACTAGCGACGCATAATGAATCAATATTAAGAATCAATATTAAGCCCTTTTCAAAAAATGGAAACATCAGAACACAAGTAACTTCTGTACAAAAGTCTTCAAAAGGTCTCTTGTAAATTAAACCCGGAAAGCATTGAAAAAAGAAGAAGCTAAAGTTGGGCTTCCAGAACCTCAAAAACCTGCCTTGTATGCAGCACCACCAAAAGAACATATGTGCTTCACTCCACAACATTGACAAATTCATATTCCACCAGGGACAAATTATTGTCTTCTGTCACCGTGAAGGTAGCGGGTTCAGTAACCTCCACACGACCCCATTTATCAACTATCAATCTCATTGATCCTTTAAACATACCAATCTTTGCATTGCGCAGAATCACTGTAGCATTTGGTTTCAAGATATCAACTGCAGCAAAAGGGAAAAACCACGTCATTAAAAGAGGCAGAGGATACGGATAAAAAAACAGAAGGTAAAGAAGTCATTACACCATAAATGTCATGACGTTAACAATTGATAAGATACGACAACAATATTAAACACGAAGAATGAATTATGGAGGTCCAAAACCTTGAAGATGGTACTTGCAGTGGTAGACACCCTGGAAAGTCTATAGATTGCCTTTTAGATATAAATTTGGGGAAAGTACCGTGCTCAGATATTATCCACCACTCCAGTTTATAAACAGAACACATGACAAGGGACATTTGTTCCTTCGTTTTAGAAAAGAATACACAGAAAACAGTCAACTGCAAATTATAACGTTACGCACTTGATAATTCTCAAAAAGAAGGGTAAGGGTGTCTCCATCGTCTGCCATAACCTCATGATGGAATCTTAATATTTAGGATGAATAAAAACCCAAAGACTGGTTGGTCAATGGCCAAGCATTACTGTGTTTTGAAATTTCATAGCTTTATATTTTTGTCCCCAACACTACATGCACCGCAAATATTCTCGAAACAGTAAAGGAAAACACCACTTATTCCAGAAGCATGCCAATAAATAACCCCTGACACTTTGATTTGCGTTGGTGTTTATTTAACATTACGTTAAAGCAGCAAAAAAACTTGAACTCCTGTAGGTACGCAAAGGATTTTTTTTCCCCGTGAAAAGCTTATTATTTTTAATGATTAATATTTTCTTTTAAAAAATAAATCAAATCACATGATTAATTAATCCATATTATAATCTATAATGTACTAAAGTTTCGACATAATATGTATATCCAGTATTAATTTTTCATCTAAATTAACGAAAGAAATTTAGCAAATTATTTTGAATATTAGGACCTTTATATCAAGGACAAATAATTATTCAATTTATATGAAAATCTTACCACGCATTTATAGATATCTAGTGATGAAATTTGCACTGTTATTTTTACCTCCCAAAGTGTTTCTTTGTAAAAGTGAGAGCGCCTACACCATGTTGGATATAGGCACCCAAAAAATTTAGCCGCCAAAAGATATGTATGTAACGTTAAACTCTTCTAACTAGTTACTGACTTCTTGATCATCACAGAAAACATGCATATAATTCTGAAATAGAAGTTAAATAATGCGAAGACCTCTGTTAATAAAAATCTAACTGCCTCGGAGTTCTAATCCTTCATCGCCTGAAATTTTCATTCAGATCAACAAAGCTATGAACATGAGAAAAGGAAAGACCTTTTCCAAATTCGACTATGTAATATCTATCGAGGTACATTCACCTCATCACATTAACGGTAAATGTGAGGTTCCGAACAAGCGAGGCAAATACACTTTCTGAAGCTATGGTTCATTTTGTAAGAGAGGGAGATAACAAAATTGGCAAATACATCAGTTTCCAATCATCCCTCTGCTAGCCAGTAAAGAAGATGACAGCTAAAAGAGATGCATGTGGTAATATAGAAATCATAAGATTAGCAGAAAAAAATAAACAGAATGAAAAGAATGAAACACATCAAGTTGCAACATAAGAAAATCAACATACAGACATAAGAAAATCAGGATAAAAACAAAAATTGAAGAACCTGCAGAAATCAAACAAGAAAGTGTTGTATTCTGCCGTCGGTATGAGGTTACCTAGGAACCGTACGAGGTTTTCTGCCGAGCACGGCGATCGTGCTTGAGGGGAGGGGAATTGTTGTATTATACGGCGATCGGTATGAGGTTACCTAGGAACCGTACGAGGTTTTTTAGCTTTTTCTAGTGTATCTGTCTTAACAAATTTGCACAATACTATAAAAAACAGGTGGGGCAACTCGTGTCAGAACACAAGAAAAATCAAAAGCGAAAAATTCCCGTTCCGTTCACAAGATCGCGCCACAGTCAAGTGCCATGTTCCGCACAAAATATCAAACACATCCAGAAAAGCATAACACTAAACGGAATCCTTTACCCTGTTCGTTCCTGGCAGTGAAGACGATCGTCCCGGTCTCATCACCGACCAAGCACTCCGCAATCCTCGTCTGCCTCAAGTGCGCGGACGCCACCCGACCCTTTTGCAACACCGTGTTCGAGCTCACCACCTTCACTGTCAGTGTGTGCCCGCTCGTCCCCGGCTTAAGCTTGTCCACCTTCACAAATACCGGCTTCCTCAGCCCATGCTTCGACGCGGCCACATCCTCCCCACCTCTAGCACCCGCCCTCGCCGACTCAGCCGACATCCGGATCGAGATCCAGAAGGAGACCCTAGACCGGATGGGGGAGAGACGAGGGACGAGGCTCGAGACCAAACCCTAATCTGTTTTGAAGGTCGTTTGGGGGCGGGAGGAGGAAAGGGCAAGGTCGGTGTGCTGCTCCGCGGAGTAGGATTAGGGGAGCTAATGGAAGGGCACGGTTGGTTTCTGGTTGGTGTGGATGGCTGCGATTCGTTCGGTATGATGTACCTCCTTTTGGGTGGTGGTTTCCTTTTCCTTTTACATGATTAAGAGGTCAATTTTATTAATTTTTATGAATAATGATAAGCATATTTTCTCAATGCATTCGAATTATCTATAATTTTTTGACAAAATTAACATTTCATCAATGGAAGGGCAATTACAGGGTACTGATGTGCAAGATATATGAAATAGGATGTACTTCATGTTTATGTTTGTGTTACCAACTTTCCCTGTTTAAACATGCTAGATCAACTCTGATTATAGCTGCACTCATGATTGAAGAAGGAATTAACTATGGAAGGTTTGATCTTCTTCAGGATTGATGTGGGTTAAATATTTAAAAAGGTTGTGAGGGATTATTCCAATTGGTTAGGGCAAGTACTTTACAATGTCATCTAATTATCTTTATAAATAAAAAATCTGATTATTTCTGCTGAATCTTTTCCATAGTTTGTCATAACCCCTGAATAATAAATTCTTCTAACCCAGAAAAGATGACAATTAACCTCTATTGGAAGCACAGCAAAAACTTATGATGGTTTCATGAGACAGTTCATAAGATATTACAGTCCATTTCCAGGTTCATAATTCAGCCAATAAGATCTAAGAAAACTCAAGATACATAAGAGCCTGGATACAAAATATATCAAAGACCAAGTGAATGTTGATCAGTTTTCCTTAGAAAAGTACTTTTTACTTCTGAAATTGCACTATTTCGTGACGAGGAAGAATCAAATTTTGTATCAAAAAACGAAAAAAAAATCAAGCACTTCATCTCAGTACTACATTCAGAAACAGCTGCTGCAATGAATCATCAAAAATCATATTCTACTTGGTGATAGAAAATACTAACCATCTGGAGCACTAAAGTTCATCTCCACAGGTAGTCAGGTACATTGGAAACTAGAGGAAAGATATAGCATATACTCTGAGCTATACAAGAGCCTCATGCACAGTGCCATGCTCATTTTTGTTTGGAATGTAAATTTGCAGCCGATTCCTTTTGGTTCTGGGAACCTGAACCTTTTCTGTAGATGACAAAAATAACAGTATAAGAAACATCTTTTGGAAGATATACTTTCCAAAACAAAGAATCCTATTTGGAAGGAATTGCATATGAAAGTGTGGAAAAAACAATTAAAAGAAACTATTCAGTTTGGCTCCAAAATATTTCGTTTTCTTTTTCTTTACAGAAATAAAAGATCGACATCAATACTCAAATATCAGCATTGCAAGATAGGTGGTGGTTAATGAAAAAAATTATGGTCCTCCAAATCAGTATCATGGCAATAGAAACAAATAAGAGATATCGGAGGAACGGGATAAAGCTATCACACTGAGATTAAGAATGATAAATTACCCTGTTGTGGCGTTCTTCCCAAGTAAAATGCGAGACATCTCAAGACCCCTGCTGAAAGCATCGTTGAAAAGAATTTTTGTTTGCATCGACTGGAATCCGGGAAACCAAGAGAGAAGTGCCACAGGAACCATAACAATTACTCCAAAAAGTATGTCATAATACCGACCAATGGAAACTACGGTATTCCATACAACAGTCGACTTAGGATTGATAAATGTCCTGATTACTTGAGAAATCAATATCAGACCCCATCCGGTGGGAATAAATGCCACAAGACTTGTGAAAATATCCGTAAATCCAAAATTAGTGAACCTCAACAATATGATAATGACAAGTAATACGGATACTATGACAAAGGTCTGCACTGTACGGTAGTAGATATGCTCTTTAACAGAGTACTTGTCTCTAGCATATGAAATCATTATAAAGCCGCCTAAAGCAACAATTATGCAGATCCAGGAAAGCAGGTAAACAGCAATGTTGCTACTTCCATTGGCAATTTTGAGCTCGTAGACAATCCCATACTGAAAAAAGAAGAACCGAAGATCTATTATTATTTCCAACAATTTCCCCCAGATACCAGTGGTCCTGAGATGACTCCACTGCTCATTCCACCAAGTTTCCCAACTTTCTTTTGATTCAGAGAAGATACCACCTTTATGCCAAATCCAATCCATAAAATTGTCAAAGTCCTTGATAGTTTTTAACCAGTCAAAACCAGATGGATTAAACAAAAAGGGAGCCATCAACCAAGAGAAGACCAGAAACCAGCTTGAGATAGTCAGGACTATGTAAACAAAGGTCCCCCTGGCTGCAGGACTGTAGGAAGCATAAATTCCCAAAATCAACCCAAGCTCAATTGCCTTCACGAAATGGCTACGTGCATAGAGCCTGTAGTTCTCACAGAAGCTTTTGTGCTCCACAACAAAGCCACGACCAGTTGCTTGGTACTTTGCACCACCATGGAGAATCGTCCTCCCAAAGTAATGTGATCGAGTTCCCATAGAGAATGAATAGAAAACAGACGCAAGCTGAAGCTGCATCTTTATGAATTCCCACACTGAATAAAGGGTGCCGTGCTCCAGAGAATTTTCCAGAATCATGGGCAAGGCTGTGAAAATTCCAAGTTGAATGATGAATTGCTGGTTGAGGACTGAAGTAAGTGCAGTGTTGTCACTAGCACCGGAGTTCAACACAGACGCCTCGATTCCACTCAATGACAAGTAGAGGCGTCCCCAGACGAAGGCATAGACGGTGAGGACGACCAACATGGTGCCAAAGTAGAATCCCACGGAGGTGAAGTAGAAGGAAAGCATCCTGAAGAAGTCGAGATTGTGGCCCAACCTGTACACATCCCTGCTCGAGACTTGTTCACCATTGCCACTGGCAACCTTGGCTTCGAACAGAGAGATCTGATTCAGCCCAACATCACGCCCCTTGCCCACCTGGATATATTCATGGTGAGTGACATTCCCACCTCGCAAGGTGCAGTTAAAGCCGGCAAAGATGTCCTCGCTGATGTTGATCACCCTGGAGGCCTTGCTAATACCTCCGCGACTCAGAAACCAGATCCGATCGAAAACATCTGGGTGCCCATAATGCATTCTCACCTTCAAAGGGTTGGCGAGAACTCTTTGCCCAAGCGTCACAAAGCTCGTCTCCTGAGCGGACATGAACCAAGCAAGCGAAGAGACAGACCCAGTGAATATGTGCTCCCTTACGCCCAAGATGGTAGGCTTCCGCGTGCCATGATTACGGTGGAATTCCTCTAGGAGATTCCTCATCTTGAGAGATTCCTCGAAGTAGTTGTCTTGATTCATGTCTATGGTCTGGACAGCCTCGCCCCTGGTGAAGATCAGAGCATGGTTCTGGTTCTCTGGCTTCCCTTCTCCAAGTTTCAAAGGTCCCGGCAGTCTGACCCTGTAAATCTCTACTTCTTCGTCCAATTGCTGATCGTATTTGACGAGGACGGAGTAGTACTCCTTCCCCTTCACGTCGTCGATCTCATCGACATAGGCAACACGAAGTGCTTCGTTGTTCTTCATCAAGTACTGGATCTCCAAAGCACGCGGATCCTTGTTCTTCTTTTGCGTTCCGTATATCTGGCAGGCCACCACATAGGTGTACTTCATCTGTGCAGTCCCGTGTTCATAGCCTTCGAACAGTCCGTTTCTCAGATTTCGTGGGCTCGAGCCCTCGATTTGCGCAAGCTCCCGCGACCTTTCGTTCATGTCGATCTCGGGAGCGAAATCGAGAAAAGCCAGCATCTTTAGAGCCCTGTAGTAGTACATCATTCCCCTCACCGTTCTCGACAACGTTTGGCCCCTGTGCGACGCCCAGAGTCGGAGATCCATGAGCCTCTGCTTCTCACCCCACAGCTCGTCCTCCTTCACCATGCCTTTGCCCCTCATGCGCTCCTTGAAGTTCTCCCACTCATCGGCGTAGATCATCCGGAGGTAGTACAGGATGGACACGCCGTCCTCGTTCTCGTCCTTGAGCTGCATCCTGCTGAAGAGCACCTCCTCCGAGTAGAAGGGTGTGAGGACGCTGAAGG
This sequence comes from Cymodocea nodosa, assembly GCA_036874045.1. Taxonomy (NCBI): domain Eukaryota; kingdom Viridiplantae; phylum Streptophyta; class Magnoliopsida; order Alismatales; family Cymodoceaceae; genus Cymodocea; species Cymodocea nodosa. The sequence goes on from CM072336.1 coordinate 22,988,363, forward strand.
GGAGCATCTTCTCCACCGGCGGCGCCCGGGGCATGGTCATGAAAACCGAGTTGCTGAAGAAGGCAATGCGACGACGCGCCTCCAGGTTCTTCGGGACGTTGTTCATGGAATCGGTGCAAGAGAGGATGGTGTGCAACCGCCTCGCCTGCTTGCTGAAGTCCACGTCCTCTGCACTCTGCAGCTCCACCGCATCCTCAAAGAGCAATTTGTCTGCAGTCAATGTCGTCGGTGCCCACCCAATTTGTCGTAGCTCCTCGTTGTTCCTCTTCCTCTGTGGGAAGTCATAGGTGACGATGTTGTACAGGGTCTGCAGGGCGTTGACGACTTTCACTAGATCCTTCGATGGCTTGATCAGAAAACCGACAAGGGAGACGACGGTGGAATGGATCTTGGGTAGCACGGACATCTTGTATTCTTCGGTGAACTTGTTGAAACGAATGGAATCGTCGAGGGAGGAGATTATGCTGTGCATGATGGAGTGTTCTTCAGTGTGTTCCTTCACCAAAGCCAGCAACAAGAACTTGACGCTGTCGTATGCCTCAATGACTGCGCATTTTCTGTACTCGTGTTTGGATATCCGGCGCCACAGCTTTTGGTCACCGGAGACGAATGGCTTTGCCTGGGACAAAGCGATCTGGAGCTCGTTGCAGAGAAGGAAGCAGGGCCATCTAAGCACGCTAATGCCCCAGCAATTGGAGGGAAGCACCAGCAGCTCCATCTCTCTGTCACTGATGATGTCCTCTTCCCTGAAGGCATGGATCACCTCGTTCCATATCAGAGAGAACCTGGTAACCTCCACTTGGGTAGATTCGATCTTCCTGTACGGCGTACCCAGCCCGTACCTCAGCTTCAGACGTTGGATGAAGTTTTCAAACCTGCCCCTTAGGTTCATGCTCCATGTGTTCTGTAGGAGTCGCTCCTCCGGCAGGAGATTGAACTGCATTGCGCTGGCGAATAACTGGAACCTCAGCCTCAGCTGATGGACGTTGCGGATCTCTCCCAGGTGAGCGAGAAGGCCGACGAGGACCCCAACAGCGGAGGAGAAGATCGAGTACCAGATGGATATGTCCATCATGTATATCAACACCACCGGCAGCCAGATTACCACCAACGTGAACCTGTTTGAGTTGCGGAAGAATTGATGCCAATTGTACTCTATATCGTCGAGTTCAAGCACGGACCTCGTCGGAGCAACCATGGGCTTGATCTGGAGGAAGTAGCTGAAAGTGAATTTCACGAAAAGCAAAGCGACCCAAAAGAGACCGTACTTGACGTTGTCGATGACCCCTTCCCGGAGACCACGACCGACGAAGGCCTGAGTCTGGAACCACCATGTCAGGAGGTACGCCAGCCTTGTGTTGGATCCCTCGATGAAATTTCTGGCCCAAGGGATAAACAATAGTACCACGGCGAGGATCTCCGGTGAAATGAACACCACTACCGCCTCAAGACAATTGGTCACCCTTTCGTTGGCGGCATCCGACCATCTACCGTCTTGATTCCTCTGAGCCCAAATCCGGCCGTATAGAATGGCAAATGCAGCCGTCCACGCAACAGCGGCCACGGCCTTGAGCGTCATCCGGACGATAAGCCATGGAGTCTCCCTCGACACCAAACTGTACTGTGTACTAAAGTTAAGGACTGCCTGAAGCAACCGCAACCCACTCCAAGTGATGAAAATGCTAAGCAGCTTAACCCATTCGTCCTTCCGCCGGAGGCCTTGCCACGGATATGTATGGCCGTCCCAGGCAGCAATGATTGCGGCCTGCAAGAAAAGTATCAGCATCACCCACAACCGATCGAAACTCCGGAAGAGGTTCCAAAACGTCCTCTGCTCCACAAACCCCGTCTTCCCAACCCCACGACCGTGGAAGAAGAACCCCCTTGACAGGTCCATCGGCCATCCTATCAGCTCAAAGCAACGCTTGCTCCAGAAGTACTCGTTGATGTCGTCGTAGTTCCGCCACGCCGCGTGAGGTGCCGTCCCGTTCTTGCTGGAATCCACCTCTATCTTAATCGTCTTGTATATCGGAGTCACCACCTTCAACAAGAACCCGTTCTCCCCATTGCTCACCGGCACCACCGCCGCCCCCGTGTTCGGGTCGATGTAGTCGTTCAGAATACCGTTCAGCTCGCCGCACAACCTGTGAAAGATATAGCAAAGACACTCCGGAACGAACCGGACATTGGCTGCCTCCCCCCATATAAGAAGATACAGAGAGATGTACAGCAGATCACGGCGGGGGTCAACGCTGCGATTCTCGGCCCAGACGTTGGGAGAGCGTCCGAGGTACGAACACCAAGAAGTGTAGTTGTGGAGAAGCTTCTTCCGAAGCTTCCGGACGATACCGGAATCGAGTACATCGATGTTGGAAGGCGGCCGTCGCATCTGTGAATTGGAGAGGAGGAGGACAAGATGCTCCCGTTGGTTTCGGACGTTTGCGTCCTGGAATCCGAAGAACATCCCGAGCCAATCGAGAAGGTCCATCCGGGAGTGCCATCTGGTGTACGGCGGGCTGCGGAGATCACCGACGGCCTGAAGGGCAGCAATAGCCGCCCGGACCTCGGGGTACCGTAGGGATGGGTGATCGGAAAGGTGGTCGTGGATGGGGATGATGTTGTAGGACTGCGTGCGTGTATCGTCCTCGGTAGCGGCGCCGCCGCCAGGGAAGGGGCGGCTCATGCCGAGTGCTGCCTGGGGACGCCTGCAACAGAACAGAAGCCAGTGGACAACGCGAGATGTGTGTGCGTGAAAGCGAGAGAGAGGAGAGAGAGAGAGAGGGAGAGAAACGTATTTCCGATTTATCTCTAAAAAGTTGTATTGGTGTAAATTTGACACAAAATAAAGGGAGGATTTCCAAAAATATCTTGCATTTAAAAAATTATAATTTTTAAGGAAAACAAAAGAAGAATTCACTGCACCTCCCCATTATGGTAATAATTTTTTCCTACATTCCTGAAAATATTTTTCTGACGAACGTAAAAGATTTTTCGTATATTTAAAAAATCTTCATTGACGGTCAACGCGGGAGCGGAAGATTACTATTGGTTGGTGCATATCGAATAAACGTGTCGGCTGGTGGATTGGCTGTACACGGTTTTTTTTAATTTTTTTAAAAATTTATAAGAAGATATTGTGACTTGCAATATATTAATTGATCGGAGACAATGATTGCTCCCATCAAAATGTAAATAACTGATGAAATGTGAAATTCTTACCGTTGTAAAAAAAAAGATGATGTTGTCAAATAATATTATTTTTTCTTTCTTTAAAATTTTAATTATCGATACAATTTCTCTGATCAATTAAAATATCATATTTTATTATTTTGATGAAAAATATCAAACCACCTGGGCACACCGTAGGCAACAATGGAAAACGATAGAATGAAAAATGATAGATAATAATAGAAATTTTTTTTTTTTTTGAAATTTATGTATATAATAAAAAATAGAATTTAAAATATATGTATTTGTATATAAAATAAAAAAATGATAAGTTTAAATTTTTTGTATTTTATCTATATGATAAAAAATAACAAATAATATAAAAAAAATCATAATCTACAACAGTCACGACATAAAATTATATTTTACATATTTCTATTCTTCCATGTAGATTTCATAATATATGTCATGCATTATATCAACAACTTGTTTTATATATTTTTAACTTAATCCAATAATAGTAGATACTTCTTCTTTTAAAAAAAACCTGTTTAACGTCATTAATCATCATTTCTTGTAATTCTTTTTGAAAGTTTTCAAGTAAATCTATATTTTTTTTATAAATAAAATTGTAAACTAAAAAATATATTAAGATAATCTTTCTTTATATTATAAACGTAAATAACATATACCTTCATACACAATATTTGATTATTTTAATCTTATAAAATTAAGATTACTTCTAACCTACAGTAAATCAAATGCTAATTTTTTTTTGGAGAACAGGGATTCCAATGGTTTTTTTTTTCTGTTGTTTTTCTTTTCGTATTTATTTTTTAAGTTACATGTAAATCGATAAACAAACACTAAATTTGATTTTAAAATCGAATTTAATATAAAAAATACGGAACGACGTAGACATATGACCATACAAATTTAAAGTGCGCGTCAAATGTTCCCAAAAGAAAAGGTCTGAAATGATGATATCATTTATACGTGTTATTAGATTAACCTAAAACGTTCTTTCCTTTAAATTACAATTGCACTACGTTAGATCGATTGTCAAAAAGTTATTCATTATTTCTTTAATCACAAATCCTAAAAAATTAAGATGTGAAATCTTTAGACTAAGTTTATGCAAAAACAAAAAATTATTACAATTGTACGTACTGCACAATTTAACATCGGTGGATCTAATGCAGTCCCCGGGGATGAAAATTTCAACGCGTTCCCTTGAACGGCACGCATGCACGAGATTAATATTCATTACCACCAAAGCCCAGAAGTCACGTCCGCCGTGCAAAAATATTCAAAGCACAACATCTCTTTCTATTTATTAGTTTGATGGCAACCAAGGACTGCATTATAATCTGCATTTGCATAATAAAAAAACATGCGACCCTCAGAAATTTCCAAAATCAACAAACAAAAATAGCGCTGAAAAAAAAAAAAGACTACCTAAGATAAGAAAAGAGAATCAGATAAGGACCATTTAATTGACATCTCCCACTTTCATTGTATCCATTCATCTCCTTGAAATTGAGACATCTGATCAATACTGGTGTTGATTATGATAACCTTAAACTGAATTCAACCAGAGATTAAGGGTATTTTTTAAATACGTTCTCAATCCTTTGATTCTGCATTTTTTTCAAATTGTGACAAACGCCATCATATGTGATTATTAAAAAGGTCACATGGTAGAGATAGGATTGAGTCTTATATAATAATATGTATAGGATCCGGTCGGTGTGTTCCGGCCGGTGTCTATATATATATATATATGATAAAAATAAAAAAATTTGTTAATTAATTTTAGGTTGAAATTTCAATAATTATGTCAAAATTAGTTTATTTATAGATACTTGTAGTTATATAAGTACGGTAAAAAGAAATATATATAGATATATATATTAAAAGAAAGAGCTTATTTTTTTTAAAAAAATAGTGCGGTGTGTACCCATACGCCTGATTTATGAAACCTCTGCCCATTGAATGATGACATGTGAATTAGAATGCAAGGAAAGGTAGGTCGGAGGGTCGGATTTGAGTAAGTTCGAAGGTAGAGAAGCGTCGGCGTTAATTAATGATTAAAAAAATGTATACTTGACAAATTTGAAAGGAGGAGAAAATTTTTTCAATGACAGCATTTGGAATTTTTTTAATAGCACTCCGAATTCTCTTCTCTTGTGAATTCTTGGAACGAAAGAAGACTTTCCAAAGTTTCAGTTACAATCTTCAACCACAAGTAAATCTTGTTACTACGTCTTCAAGGAGAAAAATCACAAGTAGTAAACTTACAAGGAGATCATCCTTCGGGTGGAAGAAAACCCAACACAGATCAACAACGTATTCCCATACATGTAAGCTCTGAGGTATATTTATGTGATGATTGTCTTTTGAATGGAATCAGGCATCATACGTCACCGATTCTTTTGAACGGCGTGTGGTGGTAATCAACGTTTAAATATACATATGGACGTGAAGAATGTGCATCGGTTGTGGTATTATTACCTCAACCCCATTCACAGCCTGACATAACGCATTACCATGACCAGCACAGTACTGAATTCAAAATTCATGTGCTGCAGTTAATTATGGTTAGAATAAAGTGTTTCAATTGGCACTCATGGTATATATATATATATATATATATATTTTTTTTTTTTTTTTTTTTTTGCCGTCGGTGTTAACTTGACGATGGTTAAAATTTGAGGAGACGAGATAAAAGAAGAGATTACATCTTTAATTAGTTCTTTGCTTTTCCTAGGAATCATGCAAATATATCATGTCTGGTTACTTTTAAGGAGGGTCAGTGACTGACGGAATTTAGCTGACGGAAAGGAAAATTATTGAATTCCGTTAGAATGTTGTTAGTGTGCATTACAATTGACGGAAAGGAAAGTCAGATTTTACCGTTGTATAAAATCCAAAAATTTCCTTTAACGTCAGAAAATTTCCGATCGCCCCCATTCAGAAAATTTTTCTCCCTCTCTCGTACTTGACAGAATTCGTAAGACTGATAAGGAAGATTTACTTGAGGACCTATTAGATGAGTTGGAAGAGTTAAATATTAATGATGACATACAACCAATGGGAGAGATACATATAGAAAGCAATGCCCAGGTTCTAATGACTCAAGAACAAAGAAAAAAAATGGCAGATAAGATGCAAGAAGATATGATGATGGCAATGTAGAATGGAAGAACTAGATGATATTATTTTGTATTGTAATATTTTAATTAAGATGTATTTATATTTTTCGAATATTAGTTGTAATAAACTTTTGTCAGAATTTCCATCAGAATTTTTCGTCCTGCACTAAACCCCTCTCAGAATTTTTCTTTTCCTTTACGTTACAAATTTTCCATTTCCTTTCTGTTAGAATTTTCATTTTACTTTCGGTCAGAATTTTCCGTCATGCACTAACATGCCCTTAATCATATGTTACTTTCTTTTATGAATTGTTTAAAAACTACTGTATCGAGATCAAATTTGATGTATCATTTTTTTGATTATTTTACGTGTAACTTATAATTTTGAACAGCTACAGGAAAAATTGACAGTAAAAATGACCTATTATAGTTATATTAGAAAGATAACCACGCTGTTAAAAGAAATTACCTTCTAAATTACAGAATTAGATTTCTAAATATCTTTATATTTACATAAGAGAGATCCAAATCCGTGCATATTAATTTTAACATATTTTATATTCATCTCACAAATTATCTTTTCTTTCAAATGATGTTGTTGTTGTTGTTGTTTGACTTATATAAAATAAGAATCTAACGAGATTATGAAATCTTCTTCCAAATTTGTTAACTTCACTACCAAAGGTTAAACCACCGTTCCTTCTTCCGAACATCTCATTTTATTTATTATATTGATGGTAATGGGTGTAACCAAGTACTGCATTTGGTATAATAAATTGTTTCCGCCCAATCCATCTCAAGTCTGTATTTTGTAAAATATTTGTATTGATGCTGTAGTTATAATGCCCGGACATGTCATGTGTTTGTTAGTATGTTTTCCTCGGCCTTTTAATAATATACACTTCAAACATTTAATAATAACAATTCTACTTTAATTTTATTATTTAACAGTTATTCTAATTGGAAGAAAAAACAACGAGCCATCGTGAACATCATTATTTTGCTTCTGGTCAACAACATAATTCAATTATACTAGGTTATGTTAGATTATATTTTCATATACTAAGAGAGGAGTTTGTGTATTCAAAATTTGATAGAAATAATTTAAAATTTAAGTATTTGTGGATGTTTAAAAATTTAATAAAAATTTAAATTTAAGTATTTGTATACATGATAGAATTAAAAAAAATTAATTTTTAAGTAATAAATTAAAATAATTTTAAATTTTTTAATTTTTTTTTTCTCTCTCTCTCTCTCTTTCCTTTTCTTTATTTCCAACAATCTTATTATAGTCTCTTACAAAAGTTAAGCATGAGTGGAAGACATAGAATGAAAGATGATGAGTGAGATAAAATTTAATTTATGATCATTTAGACTTAGAAAATAAATTATAAGATTTACTAAAGAGACAAAATTCATTTTTTTTTACCATAGATGCACAGACAACCTCTTTATAGAATTAAACAAAATTTTTTTTACTTCCCGTCTAATTTCATTCTCCTCTTGTTGAAAGTTGAAAGATATGTGATACATAGATATAAAATTATGTTAGATATGATTTACAAATATATATAAAATTATGTTAGCCATGCAAAATACATAGCTTATGCCTCTCGTTGTGTATCGCATTCCTCATCATATTTGCATTTACCGTCAACTTGACAGGCTTCTCCATTTCATGCGTGTCATATTCTTACTAATTTTGGGTTGATAATGAAATTTCTTATTGAGCCATGGTTCATCCATATGATTTATTTATTTATTTCTAGGTCGTTAAAAGGATTACCAAATCAAATCAGACGTGAACAGGAGAGGGCGTTGTGTATAATCTTCTTATGAATATTTTGAAATCCTTGATATATATGTGTTGAAACCATGTGACTTGTATTACACCACGTATGTTTTTTTGGATGTATCTTTTAGGCGGGGTGTGAGATGTTGAAATTTTAACTTCACCCTGATGTTGGTTTCTAATTTATTTTGGATTGTTATGGCAATTCATCGATCAAACATAAATCTCGGTCACATCAAAGAAAGAAATTTTTGTCTCGTTTATGCTTCTTCTTCCGTTTCCTCGGTTGTTGTCTTATAAGAAAATATTCCTCAAAAATGTCGTCACGTAAAGTTTCATCTTGAAAAATTCCAATATTATCCTAAAAGTGCATGTTGTCTACTATAACTTCTAGTTGTCGTACTTATTTCAAAGAGTACTTGTTGTTCATAAATCAAACAATACTTTTCTTTATATTATTTATATTTTAAATGTACCTATGAAAAAATATAACAAATATTAATAAAAAAATAAAATTTAAACATGTCATTATAAAATTCTTAATTTTATAAACAAATATTACATTTACAAATTCATTCTAAATTTCATCAAAAATATCTGTATACCTAGGTATAAAATCTCAACTCCAACTACTTTGATTTACGATCTTTAAGTAATTATTTTATATCAAATGTCAAGTTTTTATTCAAATATTAATATTTTTTTAGTAATTCTTAAACTTGCATTGTCACCGTATTTTGTTACTATCTCATTTCATGCTTCCATTTAAATTTTGTCATCATATATTTTTACATTTCATTCGTTAACTAATTTAACCAAAATATTTAATATTTCTTCATGTGTATTTACACTCTATTTAGTTGTTAATTTTGTATAATTATATGTAATTTTAGATGTGAAAAGTGCTTTACAAAAAAGTATTTTTAATGATTTTTTGAAGGTATCAAAGACAACCTCACACCTAGAAGATAATCGAGGATAATTCATAATGGAAAGTGAAGGCCATGGAAATAACATTTGTGTTGATATTTATTAAAAAAAAAAAAAAACTTTTATTATTTTAAAAAATTATTTACTTTTATTTTTTTTCCTCTTATGTGTACCAAATCTCAAAACAGAAGGTTAAATTAGAAGTGTCAACTAAGCTGGGCCACTGCGAGTGGGCCTGACCTAATCCGTTGGAAGCAGGCCCAGATTGGAAATCAAGCTAAAGCTAGATCGAGTAGGCCATTTTTCTTATTTCAGGTCTGTGGGCTAAGTGTGCCTAGTTCATGTAGGGCTTGTAGGCCGACCACCCATTTCATACCTACATGAGTTGCAACTCAATTATTATTCAAAATTTACTTGTTAATTTTAATAATAATTAATATTTTCAAAAATATATTTCATAAGCATATTATCTATAATTTAAAAATAACTCTAAAAATACAAATAAATAATATATTATTGATGTTTATAATAGAATTAATTAATTAATGAGTTTTATAAATACTTAAATAACTTGTATATCTGATATTTAGAAGGGAATAACTAAAATAGGATACATTACTATTATTACATGTTTTATTGATCATAATTAGATTTTACAAAAGAGATTAATAAGATTTAGAAGAATAAATCATCCTCATAATACTTAAAATATTTGTTATAAAAGTATAGATATTTTTAAATTTATTAGAATTAAATAAAAAGTAAGTAATATTACCTTTGATAATACTTCTAATAATAGTATAACAATTCTCATGTTTAAAGATAAATTAATTTCATTAAATGATTTTACTTTATTTTATCAAAAGATGTATATGTTATGTAATTAATCTTATATTTTAAGTTAATGTTGAAAAATAAAACTTTTTGTTGAAAGTATTAGAATTATATTAGTTTATATTACATGCAACGATGGACGAACGTAAACAAAAATTTAATCACATATATGATATATTTAATTTAACACATAAGACACTTACAATGGGCACTTTTCATAGATAGAATTCTTTGTATTTAATGTTAAAAAATTATTTAACTTATAAAGAATTTATAAAAACTTATTATAATAGTAGAACTAATAATAATATAATACATTTAAATGAGAATGATTTTGTAATTGTTAATTATTTTATTAAAATTTAAAAATTATTTTATAATGCAATTGAACATTTATTTGAAATATGTTATTACATTTTTATTTATGTAATATATCATTTATATAATATTACAAAGGTTTTTAATAATTATGGTAATTATCCATTTCTTCACTTATAATTCTAAAAATAAATTGTTTTTTATAAGTATTAAAATTAATATACCACTTTTACATATATTAATTACTTGTTTAGATTATAGATTAAAATAAAAGTTGTAAGAAAAATATCAATTGTGATACAAAATTATTTAAATATTAAATTCAATATAATTATTAAAAATATAGAAGAAAATTTAATATTTTTGATTTATATGTTGTAAGATATGAAACACAACAATATTCATCTTATTTAACAAAACTATGGTCATCATCATCATCATATAATTTGAATTTATTTGTTAAAGATTATAACAAAACTTTTACCTCAATAATAAGTATGAATTAATTAATTTTAATGTACTAATCATACCCATTTAGTGAGAGAAAATTTTAATTTCATAGATTTTTATATAATTGATCGGTGAAAATTGAAAAAATGTATTTCATATTTTATTTTTAATAACTAAACAATTTTAGCTTTTTTTTTATAGTATGTGAATAAACTTTTAATATTAGTAAAAATATATTAGATGACAAAAAAAATCAAATTAAAAGATGACATTGTAATGTACGTTAAAGACTAAGAATTTATTCAACTTCATAAATAACAATAACAAGATGATTTCACAAATAAATTTATAAAGTTATATAATTAAATATAAAAATATTTAATATAATAATTGTTTCGTTGTAACAAAGGCTCAGCTTGAACCAGGTTCGACTCACACGCAGCAGGCAAGGTCTAATTTTACATTTTTTCTGATATTACGAGCTGACCTGATCTGGCCGGAAGCCCACACGGACCAACCCACTGTGGGCCGGGGGCTCGATCCGGCAGTCGACACCTCTAGGTTAAATTGACTTATAACAAATTTTATAAAAAAAAATGACTTCTAACAAACGCCGTCATCGTTACGGATAAGCCCCAGGCCGTACGTAAAATCTCTCTCTCTCTCTCTCTCTCTAACAAGTAGGGTTTTAGCAGATCCTGCGAGGGGCTGGAGCCATGGCGCGGTCCTCCGCCGCGCGCCTACTCGGCTCCCACCTCCCCTCCCGTCTCCGCTCCGTCGCGCTCCTTCTCCTCCGCGAGGACGCCCTCCCTTCCGTCTCCTCCCGGTGCTACTCCTCCTCCAGCGGCTTGGCGAGGAAGGACGAGAAGGAGGCAGCGTGGAAGGATGCGATGGAGAGGATCCGGAACATCGGGATCTCTGCCCACATCGACTCCGGGAAGACGACGCTGACCGAGAGGGTTCTGTTCTACACCGGGAGGATCCAGAGGATTCACGAGGTAAGGGGGAAGGACGGGGTTGGAGCGAAGATGGATTCGATGGATTTGGAGAGGGAGAAGGGAATCACTATCCAGAGTGCCGCCACGTACTGTTCGTGGAAGGACTATCAGGTTGGAGTTGGTTGCATTTGATTTTGATGCAAGTTTGACTGCGTTATTGTAAAATGATAATTATCTCATATGATAATTAGCTCTTTTGGATGGCAAAACGCTGAACTAAATCATTTGGTAAATATGTTGGGAGTATAAGATGAATGGGGTTGGGTCGTAAATGAATCAGGCACACTTAATTAACCCTTTTAATAAATGACTTTTGTTGATGAGATTGGCATGCATGACCCATTAATGATGCATAACCAGATACATTGGCACCGGGGATGGTGATGATGCTGTTCTTTTATGTCTCTACATCTGAAACGACTTTGCTCATTTATAAAAATTGAAGTGTCCGTTCAACCTAAGAATTTTGATAAATATGTGGTTATAAATTTGTTAAATAGATTTCACCCTCAAATATGCCTGTATTCCCACAAACTTTTGAATTTATTATCTCAGGCATCAGGCTTGTATACATGTTTTAGAAAAAATTGAAAATATAGCCATTTCAAACTGTATACAAAAGTACAGGGGTGTGAGAGCTATCAATGTTTTTGAGTGTGTGAGTAAACCATTATTATTTAAAGCAATATAAGTTCACGGATTGAAGGATTCTGTGCACTTTCTATAAATAAAAAACTGATGGTAGTGCAAGTTATGAATTCTGTAAGTTTGGCGCTTTCCATTGGTTCTTCTATCTGTTGAACTAAGTTTTTGTTATTTATGTGGATCTCTTGAATAAGTAACCTTGTCAGACTTTTGTGCTCATGAGTTGTCTAATATAGTGCAGATTAATATAATTGACACTCCTGGTCATGTGGATTTCACAATTGAAGTTGAAAGAGCTTTACGTGTTCTTGACGGGGCCATCCTTGTACTATGCAGTGTTGGTGGTGTGCAGAGCCAGTCAATTACTGTTGATCGACAGATGAGAAGATATGAGGTCCCAAGGCTTGCATTCATTAACAAGCTTGATAGAATGGGAGCTGATCCTTGGAAAGTTCTAAACCAGGTGAATCCCCACTCCTTTCTTTGTGATATATTTAATTCAAAGGGATCTTAGCACACGGAGGTCTGTATTGAGCTTCAAGGGCTCATAGGCTTGGAGGTTTTTGGAAGATAATCAGAGTTTTCAACATTAAGGAAAACCATGAAGTAATATCTCAAATAAAAAGAAAGACTATAATAAATGATACTAATATGAAATAAAAATAATCCAAACTTTACTTGTGTTGCCTTTACAAGGCAAGAAGCATTAAATCATAAATCAAAAATGGGTGCCGTCTAGTTGCATGATAATAAACTAAGCATGAGATGAATGATACATAGCATTTATTCTAGCCACTTCTATTATGGAACTTTGTTGATAAAATTTATTATCTATTACTAATTATAAACCATGTAAGTCAAAAATAATAAAAGAGTTTATTGTATAGTCTTCCATTTCAATGAATAGGCATTTTCTCTCTGCTCAAGAATCAAAACCCTCCCTATTTTAAATGACATCAATTTCTTAAGTTTTTATACTATTAACATTTAGGTAAATAACAAGTTAACCCCTTATTTATGTGTTTTACTTTTACCTTACTAATTTAGACCTTTTTCCGCCCCTTTGACTATGAAAAATTACAATATTTATCCTGTTTTGATAAACAGCCTTAATTTTATGAGTTGATCTCACTGTTTTACTACCTTTAATTTCAATTGGTTCTCTTCATGGTGCTGAAATCCTTGTATATGCTTAAACCTTTATGAGGGGTCATTTTGTCCCCATAAATATCACAAAGGTCATGCGATCCTTCAAACATAGTAGAAGGGTTTTGCTTTTGGATATAGGTATGTGGGGTGGGGATGGGGAGGAGAGAGGTACATGGTAAGGTCAAAGATACAATTACTTGAGTAGGATGCCATAAATTTTTATCATTCACATGTTATTTGAATAAATTACAAGTAAATTTGCAAAAAATATTTTATCTTGTTCTCAAAGACATGAGTTACATGTCTAAGTTTGAATAAATGGAGCATAAGCTTATTAATGTTAGGAACAACAATGAAAGGCTAAAATTAGATGATCTTTAGTAATGTTAGGAATAATGATGAAAACATAAAGTTAGATGGTCATGAGAGCTCCAAAAACAATAATTATAAATGATCTATAATAAGTAGTAACAGAGAAGCATGCCACAAAATTATAGTAAGATGAGCAAAGTGAACAAATGCCGAGCATATTATGTAATAAAAAGTATCTTTAAGATTAAAACGAAAATTATAAAGAACATATACTAGCTTAGCTGTATTGGATGATGTAGAGTATTGAGTGGATAACATGAACATATAAAAAAAACTTAGTATATATTAGAAATGAGAATATTAAGATAGATGAGTGTTAATAATATAAGAAATAATTTAGGAAACAGTTTGATTTGAAATAAGGTAGGATTTGTGTTTGTTGAGGATAAAATAAGAGAAAATCATCTTTAGATGATTTAGTCATCTATAAATGCACATGTAAATAAAGGGGAGGTAATTAATTTAGGTGAAATTGAAAGAGTTAGATGAAGATCAAACTTAGAAATAGTAAAAAAATTGAAAATTTCATAATTCATTGGGAGATTTAGGGACTGTTTGGTAACAATTATTTACATCTAATGTACAAAAATAAGTTGACATTTTCAAATTAAATTTGCAGAACTCATTTTTTTCATTTAACATTTTTAGTTCTAGTTCGAGGATTTTTAAACTAACGTATAGAAATAATACTTTGGTAATGATTACTAGAAGTTAATAGTGTATTTTCATACATTGGATCAAATATTCACTACCAAATGCCTTCTTAATTATCGATAAGAATAAATGGAGAGAAAAGGATTCATGTGGTCAATCACACATAGTGAGATGAAAGCATTGCTTATTATTGTTGTTGTACTTAGACACATGAGTTCAAAGAAATATCATAATTGGATTTTAATTTTCCTCACATCAAACCTCAATAAGCCTTCTAAAGTAACAGTATCATTATAATTCTATAGGTATACAGAGATGAGCACATGACAAAGGGTGGATTTTCAATGGGTAATGTGGAAATTTGAACTACAAAAACACAGAAGTCAAAATGGGTTTTGATTGTAAGGAGTGTATGCTGTTGTTGCTGTGTAGCTTATGTGTATTATACCCTTCAGAAAACCAATTGTTGTTGCTGAACAATATTTCATGTTCTATATTGTAATCATCTGCTTAACAAAGTACCATTCCTTTTATCTTACATTTTATTTTAACCATTTTAAGCTTGAAATCCTGTAACATGAGTAATCTCATTATATAGGCAAGGTTGAAACTTCGACATCACAGTGCTGCAGTGCAAGTCCCAATTGGTTTGGAAAGTGAATTTCAAGGACTTGTAGACCTTATACAAATGAAGGCCTATTATTTCCAAGGCACACATGGGTAATTACTTAATTCCAGGGACTTGGTGCTAATTAATTGAATGGATAGTTTAGTCTAGTTGCAACTGCTCATTGCTTATATGCTTTCTCACATTCAGTGAACAAGTTGTAGTTGCTGATATACCTTCCAATTTGGAGGCACTAGTTGCTGAAAAGCGGCATGAACTGATTGAAACAGTGTCTGAGGTTGATGATACTCTTGCTGATGCATTTTTAAGTGACACACCTATATCGCCAAATGACTTAGAGGTATGTAAATAGGTCATCACTGAATCATCTATTTTATGCTTCATCTATTTTATAATTTGATAAATGGCTAGCCAAATATCTTAATTTAGATCAAGTACCATATATTTTTACCGTATATTATCATTATGAAGTAATTCTTCCAAGCGTGATCCATTAGGAAGAAATAACAAAGGTTATTTTCTTTTTTATTCATTCAAATGCAAACAGCATTATAATATGCTTTCCTTGCTTGTACAGTCTGGAGATAAAGCTTGTTTTGGCTTTGATTTTCCTGAACCTTTTTTATCCTTTTGCTAAATAAGTTTTTATTTGGAGCACTGTCATGAACTTAATAACCAACTTTTTTTATCATACTGTGGAACAATAATATTTTTTACTCAATGGAACCAATGAGAATTAAACACGCAATTGATTTATAGGTGGTGAATTCAAATGAACAAAGTGCCTGCCTTAGAAATATCTATTGTTAAACACTTAAGCCCTTCCATAGCATCCTTCTAATAATGAAGGTAGTTTTAGATAAAAGATTTCAGCTTTTGTAATATCTAGACTGTTTTAATGGTACAACAACAGCAATTCAAGCTATAATCCCATTATATGGAGTTGGCTACATGAATCCTTTTCTTTTATATTTCTATTTATCGTCAAATCTTCGAGGAAATTATGTAAATTTAAATCACTTTTTACAATTCCTGTCCATGTAGTTTTAGGCCTGCCTTTACTTCTTTTAGCTTCTTTTATACCAATTAATTTTTCTTTCCTAATTGTTGCATTCTTTGGTTTCCTAAAGACATGATCAAATTACCTAAGTCAATTTTCTTTTATCTTAATTTGAATTGTTGCAACTCTTACTTTATTCTTAATAAATTCATTTTTTAGCTTCTTTTATAGTATTGTTACTCATCTAAGTACTTATATTTCTGTAATACTAACTTTTTACATATGATCATATTTCATAGCATAATATTTTAAAGTAAGTATAGCTAGCTGAATAGTAGAATTTTCTTTTTAATTATAAGGTTATCATTCTATCACCTAACACCAAAAGTATTTCTTCACTTCATCCACTCTACTTTAATCTTATGGATAATATCTTCTGCAATTTCTTCATTTTTACTTATTATAGATCTAACCACTTAAAAGTCTTACTTTTATGAATCTTATAGCCATTTAATTTTATGCTTTCATCGTTATTCCTATTTTTGTTAAACTTACAATCTATATATTTAATTTTTAACTTAATCTAAATCATTTGGATTCTAAAGTAACATTTCATTAGTTTAATTTAGAACTAATTTATGCATTAGTTTCGTCAAATAAAACTGTCATTAGCAAATAATTTATACCGGGTATTTCTCCTTGATTTTCTTAATTATTTTATCTGTAACTAAGACAAACAAATATGGACTTAAGGAGTAACCTTGGTGTAAACCTATGCTATTACAAGTTTCCTAGTTTCTTCTCCTATTTAACATTAGTCTTTCATAGATTTTCTTTATAATATTAATATATCCTATGGGTACTTTTTTTCTAAAATTCACCACAATAGGTTTCTAGATACTATACCATTAGTATTTTCTAAATCAATGAAAATCATATGGAGGTCTTTTTTCTTAACTTTAAAATTTTTTATTAGTGGCCTATGTAAAGGAATAGCTTCTATTGTTGACCCATTCAATATAAACCCAAATTGATTTTTTGTGATTTTAGTTACATGCCTTGGTCTTTGCTCAATTTTCCTTTCTCATAATTTCATAATATGACTCATTAATCTAATATCACAATAATTATTAAAATTCAATGTCTTCTTTATTCTTAAATATAGGTAATTAAAAAGCTCTTTCTCTATTCATTTAGCATCTTCTTTGTCTTTAAACTTATATTAAAAAGCTTTATTAACCACTTAATCCTATTTCATTGATGCACTTCCTCATTTCAATAGGAATACCATTTGATCTAATATGTTTTCCACATTTCATTTTCTTAATAGCTTTTTCTATCTTCAAATTATTAATTCTTCTAAAATATCTATTGTTTATATTCTTGGTATTGTTACCTAAATTTTACATGTAAGAGTTTTCTATGATAGATTCATTAAAAAGTTTACTAAAATAACTATATCATCTATCTTTTATCTTATTTTCTTTTAATAAAACTCTACCTTCATCCTTGATACACTTGACTCAAATCTCTAGATCTCCTTTCTCTTGTCTTGGCTTTTCTATATATTCTATTCTCTTCTTGTTATGTGTTCAAACTATCATTTAATTCCTTGTAGTCCTGATTTTTAACTTCTCTAATAATTTTCTTAGCATTTGTTTTTGATAGCTTATAGTTCTCTAAATTTTCTTCCTTTCTACATTTATGATAGATTTTATGGCATTCTTTGTTTTCTTTTGTACATCTTCATTTCAACCCATTCTTTAAGACCCTCTTTAACTTTCCTTAACAATTTCTTAAATACAAGCAATTGTTTCATTCTAAAATTTATTTACCTTTCCATCTCTTAATGTCATTTTCTTTTCCCTTTTTAGATTTATTCACCACATATTTTTAGATTCTTATGTACTTTAATCTTTCTCTTCTTAATTTTGATATTAACATCTAATACTAACAATGTATGTTGTATAGTTATGTGTTCTACTGAATAACCTTACACTCTTGACTGTCTTAATGGCGATCTATAAAAATAGTAACACTTTTCTCTTGGTCCAATCATCAAGTTTAGTGTTTCAAAATTCTTATGCTCTTTTATAGATCTCTTCCAATGTGGAGAAAGAGAGGGAATATCAGATTGGACAACTCAAAACTACCCAATTTGCATTTTGACATCTTTTAGGAATTAGTTGGTCAAACATCTTTTATTGCTTATTACACAGTGAACACAAACATTTTTATGTTGAATTTCACAAGATGGATAAGCTCACCTTATGCTGCCGTACTTCCTATCCCATTAATCATAATCCATCCTTTTTGGTAGCCCTATCACACTTGAAAGTTAGTGCATTTACAAAGAGATTGGACAAAATGGGGTATAAAGGATCCCTTTGAATAAATGGTGCATTTATTCTTCTCCCTTCTTGCCTCTTGACTAAAAGGTCACAAAATTCATATGGAGACTCATGGAAAGCGTGCATGTTTCCCACAAGATGACTGATGGGAGAATGCTGTGCAATGTGCATGATTTTTGAGGGAGCAAACACCCAACAGGCAATGCAGAACGCTATCAATCACTTTCATTCTATATGACAAAAATATATGCAAAAGAACCCTTAGAAAACATAACTAAATCACTGCCCTCCCAAAATTATTTTACCCCTTGGAAACTTCATTAATAAGGAATGAACCTCTTGTTGAATTCAGAAAGTTTTTGATCCAGCTGAAGTCCAGTGATGATGAATTTAAGAGTTCATTATATTGGACAATTCTTGAAGACAAGACTCTCTGGGTGTTGAATCTAATGGCCCATATACGTCCAGGAAAAACCACCTTTCTTGCTTCTGTGGGTTACCAATTAAAATAGAAATTGAGAAGTTATTCTCTACCCTGTCAAAAGGATTTAACTTTCTACTGTCTCAAACAATGAGGATCCTCTTGGAAGCCCCACAGGACATCTTGGCAAAGTATTCATCAAGCTCCCCTCTCCAACATGCCTAAGAATATTTAGAGGAAATTGCACCTAGCTTAGTATCTTGCAGTTGCATCAGTGAAATTCCCATAGCCCTCACCATTTCACCATTGACTGTTTGTCCTATCATTGTGACCTTGGATGTTCCAAGTAGCAAGCTTCATTGGGAAATCATGTGAACGTCATCTCTGCTCTTAAGCTGTTGCTAGCTCTTTAAAGAACTGCCTAGGTGACCCTTCAGTGGCACCCCAATTGTATGAGCACAGCGTTGTTCTTGGATCTTTTTTTACCCCAAGAAAGAATTTGACTTGTCAACACCATGAAGATCAATATTTTGATCCTTCCCATTCAATTTATCCTTAGGGATGAGAGGATTGCTCATCCGGTCATTCTAAAGTGGAATGGGTGGATAGTAAATGATTGTTTGTATCTTAATTTGATGCTGTTATGCTTTTTGTGTTAGTGATACAATTTTTATGTGTTTTAGCTTTCATTTCTAAGAATTTTGTTGCTCAATTTAAAAGAAAACACAATCATTTACTTTGAGTGGAGAAGAAAAGAGGTGTCTGAAAGTGGTCAGGTCATCAATTGCACACTAGGGAGTGGGAATAAAGGATGTCTGTCCACCAAGGGAAGGGAGGGGCAATGTATCTTTGTAGTGCCAGGTGGTGGAGGAGTATGGACTGTGGAAGAGGGATGATCTGTGTATCAGGGAGGGAAGAGGGGCATCGACACCCTGTGCCAATTTATGCACAAGCTGGTGATTAGCTTTTCCACGGGGGAGTACCAACTGAAGCACCAACAATTTCCTATTAACTTGGTGGGGGAGGGAGGGTCCAACTAGTGATTAAAAAATTAAGGGAAAGAAGTGAAGAGACAAAAATGAAGAGTTGTCCAGTGTCAGTTGTCATTAGTGGTTGAAGGAAAAAGCCAGAAAAAGGAGCATTACTTGGTAAGCCACAAACAAAACAGCAGTAAGTTTCAATCCACAGAAGTCTCTGATTTTATCTAGGATTTTAGTTGGAGGGGGAGCATCAATGGTTTTCTATGTACTTTAGAACTGGTGCAAGATGACGACTGTGGAAATGTAGAAGAATGGAAAGGTGTTATTTTTTTTGTGCCTTTGAGATGCCTGCATGTAGTTTTTTTGTTTTCCAATTTTAAATAATAGAAGTTGATTTGATTGATGGATATGAATAAGGGCTTACATTAATAAGATGTGGCCATCATCTGATAATTTGTGTGTGTGTGGGCATGTGCATGTGTGTAATAGAAAATTCAGAGAATTTAGCAAAGCGAGGAAAAATCAGAAACAAAAAGAATGACAAATCTAAACACACTCAACTACATAAATTACACCCAATTATTAATTTGAGATTTTTTCAACCTAATAAATAATGCAAGAAAACCATGTAATCATTTGATGAAGTTTTTTTTTGTTACAAAGGATTGAAATTTTGAAATGAAGTGGAACCATCTTGATGTAAAATAGAAGTTTTTTTTCCTGTTCAATTTTTTCAGGATTTGGAAATAGCTTATTCCATTGAAATTAATTTTGAAATAATTTGTAGAACAATATCATATGCGAAAAGATAGTATTGCAAAGATGCAAACGTTTAGATGGATGAGCGGTTATAAAAGATAAGTTAAAAAATTATTTTATTGGGAATAAAATAGTTGTATTAATTGAAGACATGACAAGGGAAGATCAACTTAAGTGGCTTGGTCATATCCTGAGGAGGCTAAAAGATGTATTTATTAATAGAGGAGAATTGATTAGTATAATAAAAGTTAAAAGAAGTAGATGAAGACTTAAAAATATTTGGTTAAAAATTGTGAGAAATGATTTAAATTTATGTAATTTAAGCATTGATTGAAATTGTTGGAATATA
Source organism: Cymodocea nodosa (assembly GCA_036874045.1). Taxonomy (NCBI): domain Eukaryota; kingdom Viridiplantae; phylum Streptophyta; class Magnoliopsida; order Alismatales; family Cymodoceaceae; genus Cymodocea; species Cymodocea nodosa. The sequence continues at coordinate 23,009,316 of CM072336.1, forward strand.
AGAAATGGTGGAAGTGTAATTGTTATTTATAAGTAAGCATGATACCTCTATTTATAGAGGTTACATAAAAAAGACTAGACACACCTAGACAATGTGGAACTAAACCTACAATACACAAATAACCTGATACATAATTTATTCTAACACTTTGTCTCGAATTGGAGCATGTAACTTGTAATAGACGCATAATATAAGCAAGTTAGAACAAAATAAACAGAAACATATAACAAACAAATATAATTAGAAGTAGTAGCAATGCTGTCCAACCAAGAAAGATGGTCAAACCCTAGTTGACCACACTAAAATAAGTGTAAACACTAATAGATTGTTGGCATCATTAGATTCAATCAACTTATGTACACTTGCACATACTAAGAAGACTTGTACACATGCTTCTACAATATTAATACAAACATCATCAATCATCCAATAAAGGTGTAGTCTGTTAATTGAGGTATTCTACAAACCTTAGATCTCATGGAGAATATGCAAGCTTTGATGGAGCAAGACTACTACTACGTTGACATTCATAAGAGAAAAATATAACTAATTTAATTGAAGTTTGATAACGAAGTATTAAATACCTTTTTTCTTGTCCTTTTTTTAACATCCACCACATTTTTTTCTCTAATTTTTCTTTCTCCCCTTCTTGCTCTTCTTCCTTTTTTTTTTTTCCTTTCTCCTCTTTTCTTCTTCCTTTTTTCTTCTTTTTTTTTTCCTTGTCCTCTTTTGTTGACAACTTATTCGTTTGCAACCCTAATGACTGTAGGCAATGACATTGGCAATTTTGGTAAAAGTAGTAGAGTTGGTAGACAAAAGTGCTAGAGTCATCAATGATGTGTGGTGACATTGGGGAGTGGTTTTTTGGAGAGGTTGACAACATATTGAAAGTGGGGATAGTTGAGTCATGTTGACAAGAGAAAAAATATGGCTTGGAGAGAAGGGAAAAATCACAATGTAGATTTGAATTAGAATATCTCACAGGTAGGGGGAAGGCATGGAAGCTTAGTCTAGAGAGATGAATGGGTTTCCAACAGAGAAGGGGCTGATGAAGAGGTTTTTAGGAAACCCTAATGCCAGCATAGGTGGAAGAAAGGGAAGGGAGAGGGTGTAGGAATGTTACTAGGATAGGTGGGCTGATTGAAGCCCTTGGTCGGTATTGAAAATGGTAGGCAGTGTCAAAGTAGACAATAGCTGGAGCAGATAGCTTGGATGACAATGGTGGTTGGGAGGAGGGTGTTGCTTGAATTTCCCTCCTCCCTATCTAAAACTCTCATATCTTTTAGACTTTCAAAGCCTAAGCTATGATATCATGTTGAAATATAAAAAGTGGTAGAAGTGAAATTGCCATTCACAAGTAAACATAATACCTTTATTTTTAGAAGTTACATAAGAAAGACAAGACATACTTAAACAGAGTGAAACTAAACCGACAATATGCAAATAACCTAATGCATCATTTATTCTAATAGAAATATATGAAAGAAAATGGTTTATTTGGCCAACCTCACATAGGAAGATTATAGTGCAAGTTGTTGCATGTTGAACAGTAACATATCTAGTAAAATAGATATTGAAACGGTAAGTAACATATTTTAGATTTTGAAATAGATTTTTCCTTTTTCAATTTTTAGTTTGTACTTATATGTTTAAACTAGAAAAAAAAAACTTTGCAAAACATGACATAACATATCAGATTATGAAATGGTTTTTTCGTTATTTTTTAATTTGTAGGATCAAACCACAGAAATCATTTTCTTTTTTCCTATTTTTTTTAATAAAGCAAACTTGTTCAACCTGAACCAGTTGGTTCACTGGGTTAAGTGGTTCAATTGCCAAAACTGTTGAACAAAACCTTGTTTTCCCTGCAACCTTTTCTGGTTCTTGTCTGATGGGCCTGTATGTTTTGGGTTTTAAAACAATGATGGTTTTTACTTGAAAGGGGAAAAGGAAAGAGAATATGGCTCCTTCTTGGTTGTTATTAGTTTGACATTTATGGAGATTAGTATATCTTAAACAATAGTTATTTTAGATGTATAACTTGTTTGAAGTTTTTGAGAATTGTGTGTTTATTACATAAAAAAGGAAACATCCTAAGTTATTTGTTTCGTTCATGCTAAGCATGCAATTCGCAATTTTCAAGTTTCTTCTTAAGAAAGACTAAAAAAATGTGAGGTTTTTTACTCTTCATTGGTCAACATATTTCCTTTTGCAGATTGCAATTCGCAGAGCAACTGTTGCACGCAAATTTATCCCCTTCTTTATGGGAAGTGCTTTTAAGAACAAGGTATTTGGGACTTTCTTAAAGATGCCTGCAATCTTGCGTTCATGCATCTTTCTATTTTAATTAATGAAGATACCGCTATTGGAAGTGCTTTTTGCTCAGCTAGTTGTTATTTATGTTGTTCATGTTTACAGTTGCATATCCAACGGAAAGTTATAATTCATAAAAAATATGCTGCTGAAAAAAATAATTTTTATGCAGATGAGAATTGATTTCTTTTGATATGTTAGACTGACAATCAATTTATAAAAAACAAAAAGTGGACCTTATAGGGATTGAAAATTAAATTCTTTTTTTAATATGGTTATAAATGGGTGTCTTCTGAAAAATTAAATGGGTGTCTTCCAATGGAAAGTTATAATTTATAAATTAAATGTAAATAAATATAGATTCACTCACTTATGCTGTCATCACTATTATCAAGTTAATTGCATAAATAAATTTTAATTCAATATGAAATATAATTCAAAGACATTTTGAATATGCATATCTTTTACTTAATAACAAATCCTTAAACACGACCAACTATATAAGTAGCACAATTAAAGCTTTGCCATTTTAGTCAACAATGTAATGTATTGAAACAGTGAAATGATGCCAATGACAACTCAAAAAGTAAAATCGAAAAAAGAAATAAATGGACAAAAAGGGAAAACAATTGTTTTTTAAGTTTTTTTTTTAATTTTCCATGTTTTGTGCTAAAAAAAATCTAACAGTGTTTAGATGACTGCATTTTTGTTTTCTGCAACAGTGCTGACAAGGGCCATACTCCATCGGTCCATATGAAATGGGCAAATAAGTTATATCATTATGAGTCAGCTTATGATGGCATTTATATCTAAGGACTGCAGAGCATCCTCTATGTTGTATTTACAACTGGTGAATCACATTATTCATAGGAATGTCGAACTATTAATGTCTTAGAAGAAAGCACCTGCTATGCGCTATGCTACTACCTTGCAATTTCAAATTTTTTCTATTTTAGATTAACTTGACCTTTTTGTAATTGTTTGTGTATAAAACTTGTGCAAATTTAAGATTCCATCTGAAATTCCATTGTTCGTATGGTTTGTTTATGGTATTACTTTTACTTTTCCATAGGGTGTGCAGCCTCTTTTGGATGGAGTACTCAGCTATTTGCCTTTTCCCACACAAGTTACCAACAGTGCCTTGGACCAGTCAATGAATGAAGAGAAGGTACGTGCCAGAGAAGTCTTTGGTTGGATTCATTTCCCTTATCAGTCTTGTAATTCACTAAAAGTGCTAAATCAATGTTTTTGGTTTTATTTTGTGTAGGTTGTGTTGTCTGGTAGTCCATGTGGACCTCTTGTTGCTTTAGCATTTAAATTGGAAGAAGGGCGATTTGGCCAGTTAACTTATCTAAGGTAGACTATATTACTTTTTGTCCTTTAAGTGATGAATTACTCTTGTCAATTATGCAAAAATATTCCTTTACTAACAGCAATATTGAACATAATGTGGTATTTTCCTATCATCTTTGCAGAATCTATGAAGGGACAATTAGGAAGGGTGACTTTATTACCAATGTAAATACAGGGAAGAAGATAAAAGTAAGCCTGAACAGTTGCAACATTTTCAGACACTCTTTTGGAAAAAAAATTTGTATTTCTCATATTCTTTGATTCTCAATATCCCATATAATTTGAGAATTTGACCATATGTTGGTGAAAAGTGACTGAATGCTACAAACTGATTCTGTTGCGTAAACAAAAGGTCCATGGATCACTAACATTCTAAGTTAAGAACAGCCTGCAGCTCCCAGTTATTCAAATTCATTTTTTAATATTAGTTGCAAGGCTCTCTTGCAGTAATAGCCTATATTTGGGTTCCTTTATCAACTGTTTTGAGATACTTCTACAGTATAAATGATTTTATCCCCTTCTAGATCCTCGTATTCCTCATCTTGTCCTGCTTTCCTTATATATTTCAGCTTTAGCTGTTGAATTTCAGATCTGTGAGAGATGGAAATTCTTGTCTATGGAATACTTTTTCTGAATTCTCTACTTAAGGAATGCAATACCTCTTCTTTGTTAAACTGCTGATGCATAGACAATTTTAGTTCAAAAGCTTTCTGAGGAAAGAAGTTTTTAGAATCGTTTTTCTATCTAGTTTTGAATGAGTACTAATCCTCTCCTTTTATTTTTTTTACTAGGCTATGATGTAATTTCTTTTAATCGTAGCCTTTAACATTTTTTTTTTGTCTAGTTCTTTTTTCATTGTCTGTATATGTTGAAATGCAGTAGATGCCATTTTGGATGTTTTGCACCACAAGGTTCCTAGAATGTCACTTCACAATGCAGTTTCTTTTGCTTAGTTATATTTGCTTTATCATGGTGCTCATTCTTAGAATAAAGTCTGACATCCATTCATAGTTAAATTTTAATTTGTATGCTTAAACTTTTTCAGGTTCCTCGGTTAGTTCGGATGCACTCTGATGAAATGGAGGTTTTTTATATCTTCTTATGCTGCTTCTAATGGTTCTAAATATTTACTGTTTCTGTAAATAGTTATATGCTTTGTTCTTCACGAAAACAAAAATTATGCAAATAACATTTTGTTAAGATGAAAATGATATTTACTGTAATCTTGCTTGAATGCCTTACAGGATATTCAACAAGCTCATGCTGGGCAAATTGTTGCTGTTTTTGGTGTAGATTGTGCTTCAGGTACGTCAGGGAGTCAATTAAATATAACTTCCCTTTTGAATTATTTGATATTGTCTCTCCTTATATTCATCGAACTCTACATTTTGATTGTCAGGTGATACATTTACCGATGGCTCTGTCAGATACACTATGACATCCATGAATGTTCCAGAACCTGTGATGTCTTTGGCCGTGAATCCTGTATCTAAGGATTCTGGGGGACAGGTTAATATTTTTTGCTTGGAACATTGCATTGTGATTATGGGTATGCAGAGTTATTGAACTTCATATTTATCTCCCTCTTTTCAGTTTTCCAAAGCTCTGAATCGTTTCCAGAGGGAGGATCCAACTTTTCGTGTTGGCTTAGATGCCGAGAGTGGACAGGTATATAAAATACCATATTTCTTCAGTTTTCAGTACCTACCAAGTTTGGATGTAACGACCATAATATGACTAAGTCTATTAGTTTGACATCATATAGTGAATAATTCATCTGCAGACCATAATCTCTGGGATGGGTGAACTTCATTTGGATATATATGTAGAGCGGATTCGAAGAGAGTATAAGGTGCATATTCACCTGATTTTCATTAAAAATCTAATTAACATTTTGCTAATATTTGTCTCAACTCTCAAGGTTGATGCAACAGTTGGAAAGCCTCGTGTTAACTTCAGAGAGTCAATTACACAGCGTGCTCATTTTGATTATTTGCATAAAAAACAATCAGGTGGACAAGGTCAATATGGACGAGTAGTTGGGTATGTATAGTTATTGCATTTGCAAATTACATATGTTCTTTGATATACATTTTTATAGTTTCCTAAGCTTTAGTATTCATGGAAAGATCGAGTTTTTTGGACCTTTTTCTTGATTCTTCTCCAGGATTTTTGATGACTTATGATTGTTACAAGTTTTTGATAAAATAGATTCAAAATATTGGATGTCCATATATTTCCTTCACATGACCCAACTTTTTGTCTGACCTATCGGGTTCAAGTTCTGAAACTTTTGATAGTATGAGAGAATATATGGCAGACAGCTCTGCAAAGGACAGATCTTGACGTTGCTAGTGAAATGATAATGCCTTTTCTTAGCCATAGAGTAGATGTAAAACTATTTATGTATAGAAATGACTGATTGTTGTATTGCATGTTTGGTACTTGCTTGCTGTTACACCTTAGAATGAACTTTATTTTGTAATTTCCTTTTAGTGTTTTTTTTTTTTTCAAATATAATACGGCAATGATTTTTTGGTGATCGCATATAGTGAGGATCAAGCTACTGATCTGATCGAATGATTTCCAAAAGGTGGATCAGTTCAGCATTTTCCCAAATTCAATGTATAGTTTACAACATATTAATTCAAATTATATGATCACGGCAATCAAGTGTGATATAGATACCAGCATGATAAGAATATATATCATTATATCTTTTATTTAATATCAAACTCGGGGCAAAATATTGGTAATGTTCGACTTCTGCCAAATTGTCATATGTTTGACTATCCTAAATAATTTGAGTTTCATTTACATTGGTTCTTCTATAATTCCTTTAGATTTAGGTATTATCTAGCATGGCACTTAATGCTATTTCGTTCTAGATTATCGAAGAATTCTAATTACTATGGTTTCATAACACGAGCTCTTCTTGCTGCTTGTTTAGTTTCATATGGAGAATGCCATCATATTGCCCTCAGCATCATCTCATGGTTTTTCCTTTTTGCAATTATGTCAGTTACATCGAGCCACTGCCCATCGATTCATCTGCCAAGTTTGAGTTTGAGAACATGATTATTGGTTCAGTGATTCCACCAGGTTTTATTCCAGCAATTGAGAAGGGATTCAAGGAAGCTTGCAATTCGTAAGAAACAAAGATTTTCTGAAAATGCTATTATTTTTGTACTCTTGGCTAATGCAAATGCCTACTTTTGCAGGGGTTCACTGATTGGGCATCCAGTTGAGTATATCCGCATAGTTTTGACTGATGGTGCTGCTCACACTGTTGATTCCAGTGAGCTTGCTTTTAAGCTTGCATCGATATATGCATTTAGACAGGTTTTTCCCAGCATTCAGGATTTTTGTTTCTGTTGTTTTTTCTATTAAAAGTGATTCTGTACCACCATAGAGTGGCTTCTCACATTGAGTTATTGAATAGTGCTATACGATGGCTAAACCTGTTATACTTGAGCCTGTGATGCTTGTGGAGTTGAAGGTCCCAAACGAGTTTCAGGGGGCCGTAGCTGGGGACATTAACAAGTTAGTGGTTTATTCCCCTTTTTTCTTTTTTCTCATCATTAACCTTGGTTTTGTAGACTATTTGGAGCACTAATGTTTATTTTGCTTTCAAAATACTAGGAGAAAAGGCATAATTGTCAATAACGATCAGGATGGAGATGACACTATAATCACAGTACATGTATGTGAATGTTGTCCTTACAGCATATTTATCATACTGTGTATAAATTTTAATATTTATTGTCTAGCTCTTTTTCACCATATAATTCAATTTCTTAACATAAAATACAGTTGATATGTGCACACATGTGCCTAACTTTCGTGGATACTTTTATGTGCTGCATGTTCTATTTGCCAATTTTTGAAAGGTTCATTTGTTTCTCGTTTTCCATAATCTTCTATGGAACGAGTTTTGTTTTTGAAAATTCTATAGAATAAGTTTTCTTGCAGATATTTTTTCCATGCAAGTGATTTATATAACTTCTTTATTCACACAGTAATTTTTTCTTTTATAATTTCTCATTTCTGCTGTATCTTTATACTGGTTTTCTTGGACAAGGGGGGGCGTTTGTTGTTCCTGTCATTGGATATACATTGAAAAGTGCCAGCATGCCTACTTTTGTTTTCGTAGCTTCCATGTATCCTAGAGTGTTCTTGTTTAGAATTGTTTATTTTCTGCCGTTCTCTCTGCTTGTTATCTTGGACAAGGGAACCTTTGGTTACCAGATATACTGTCTGAAATGTGCTCGCATAGCTATTCACTAATTTTTTAGCTTCTATATGTACATCGACTTTTCTCGTCTTTCTTGTGTTTTGTAGCGTCACTTTTGAACAATAAGGATCTCTATATTTTATCATCTGCGTGGTCATTGCATCTGATAATCATTTTTTATTATTAATTCCAGGTTCCTTTAAACAATATGTTTGGTTACTCAACCTCCCTTCGCTCAATGACACAGGTAAGTCTTTTAAATCCTGAAACATTACAACCAGGATTTCTATCGGGCCAATCCAAGTGACTCAAACTTTGCTATCTGTTGTCGCCCAACTAGTGCTATCATTTTTATTTCTCCATTCTTATTGAGCATTCCATCAAATTTAATAATGAAAACGCTATTCTATTTATGGAATTTTGTAATATAAATATATTGCATGCGTTCCTTTATTTTTTAATGATAAAATTATCTTTATTTGTTCTTTAATTAAAAGTCATTTTTGCAGGGTAAAGGTGAGTTCACGATGGAATACAAGGAGCATTTGCCGGTTTCACAGGATACGCAGATGCAACTGGTGAATGCTTTCAACGCCAGTAAAGGTACGGGTTCATAGGCAGATTAGTCGCTGACGATGCCTGAATTTTTGGTTTGTTATTTTCTCGATTGTTTTCTTCATGTTGCGATGTGCATATTATGCCATTCAATTAGAAGATGTAAGGTTCCTTTAAATTATAGGTTAGTTAGTTGGGGAGATGACGCAGCATTCGATTATTTACTTGGAGGTTGTTTGCTGTAATTGGTGACGTAATAAATAATGTTACGCCATAAACATGCCTTCGAGTCTGTGGTTGACAATAAAATCCGGCAAAATATTCTTCGGCTCAACGATTTGTACTTGAGCTGTGTGATTATTGCACCCTGAATGATTTTTTGCTTTGTGTATGGTAAGATCTCCATATTTGACTCAAACTTTTCTTGGAATTCAATTCTTTCATCGACGTCCATTTCCAGAATACTTTAGGGGAAAGAATTTTAGGGCTTGTTTGTGGATCAAAAATGATGGGGGAAGGAAATGACGGTGAAGATGATGAAAAATAAAAGTGACAGGAAATGATATTTTTACAATAGTGTTTATGTACTTGTTGAAAATAGGTAGAAATTGAAGTTGGTGTTTGCCTAGTTATTAAAATTAACAGAATATAGATGTAGTATTTCTGTTTAGATATTAATTAATATGATAACATCGAATTTTAAAGTTATAAAAATAATTATTATATATTATATGTAGATTATTTTAAATTTAATTTTTTTATATAATTTGAAAAAAAATAAAAACATTTATTTAAAGACAATTGGATCATATTCATCATTAAACGTTTGTCTTATACATGCAACAGTGAATTTATTTAGATGATTTTCAATTGTTTTCTTTCATGTTAAAGAAAATGTTTTTCATTGTTTCTTACTTTACCTTTTCGAAAATGATAGGAAATAATATAAACTTATAATATAATAAATAATATATAATTATCAATATAATTGTAATAAATTAAATATAATAATTATAATTACAATAATAAATAACATATTATAAGTTTAATACATTAAAATAATAACATTAACATGGTATCAAGAAGTATAATAATAATAATAATAAATAAATAACAACATATTATAATTATAATACATTAAAATAAAAAATACTGTTGAAAAATGATACTAGATTATAATACATTAAAATATAATAACATTGATGTTATAAGAATAAATGATATATTAAGATATTCAACAACTTAATAATATGTTAAATAAGTAGCATTAATTCCAACACAACTTAATAATATTAAATAATACATCAACATATTATTTTTGAAAAAAATTAGATTATAATGAACAATGTTGTTTATGTTAATTACAAATATATTATTTCACATGTTACACTATATTTAATGAAATATTAATATATACTATAATATTTAAAATATTACTTTTCAAATATAATATTTTTTAAAATTTATTATTAAAATTTTAATTTCCTATCATTTTTATCAAGTTAGCAGTAATTTTTATCAATTTATTATTTAATATTTTAAAAATTATTTAATAATACAATTTCTATCATTTCCTATAATTTTACAAATATCTCATTTTTTTATTTTCCGGTCATTTTTTCTCTTATGTAAAAACAATCTTATATTTTTATTTTCTATCATTTTCCGTCGTTTAACAGAAAATATGTATAAATGAGCCCACCTTTTTCGTCCTCACCTTAGACCCCTCTCGCCTCCCTTGACCCCTTGAAGGCGAGCTTTAGGTTCCCTGTTTGACGACCTCCACTCCAACGGGGTCGTCCTGCTTCGAGGGTGCTTGGCTTGGACGGCATTGACTTCAATGAGGTCGTGGAAGGCTTCTGGTACGAAGAATTGGATGGCATGCATATGTTGTTGTGATTCCAAGGACCATTGCTGTGGGGAAAGGGTCTTCACTACCGACGACGAGTCCCCCCTTGTGCCCTTGGACCAGAAGATCCCGTTCCACCACGAGATGGCGCAGGTTCCACCAAATTGCCTTCTTCCTCGTTGTCGAGTGAGTTTCTTCTTCTGACGTCGAATCCTTTTAAAGAATCTACGTTTAGGAAATCCACTTACCTGTGAAAGGGGGAGGATTGGAAATCCAAGAAGAGGTGAGATCAAGTATGAGAGAAATGACGAAAATTCATCTTCTATTATCTCACAAACAAGGGAAAGTGAGCTTGATGGTATTTCTTACGATAATCAATGAAGTAGTTGAATCGGTATTGATTGTGTGGTTCGTTATATTCTTCGTTAACATTCAAATACTTATTTTTAAAGCATGATAATCTTACAAAATAACATGACAGAGTATCGGTTTTCACTTCATTAGGTTTCATTTTAGGTATCTGTCATTATTTAAAAAAATCGGAAAAATGAAAGAAACGAGTTGCTGGCAATATTGGAGTATGAAATTAAATTTTTAGAAATCGTTCTCAAGTTTGCCACAGTTTGCAATCGAATCTTGGGCATTTCCTTTATTATATATATAGCCTTGCGCGATTTAAGGACTTGTTTATTTACGCATGTTCCTCTATTAATCTAGCGGTTATAGAATAATGAAATTCTCAGCTTTCTGGTACGAGGGAAGTGACGTGATTGTTTCGCTGCCGTCGACATTTCCAATAAAAAACATGAAATGATGGGATGTCTTTGTCATTTGATTTTAAAAATTTTGAAATTAGAAGATAACTGATTTGTCGTCATGTAGTTTTTTTTAAAAATAGGATTGAATTGATAAAAAAATCATAATAATGGATTCAAAATTCAACGTCTACTTTTTTGTAGTCTGTATTTTCACCTCATCCTTTTCTTAAATTTACCATCTACTTCACCACTTGGCACACATGACTACTACTACATGAACATTTCTTTTCTTCTTTTCTCTCTCTCTCTCTCATAAGTAGTTGAATGATAACATTAGGTGGTTTTGAATTCATAATGTTTTCTTCTCTAGTATTTATATATTGGGAAAATAATACATACGTTGTAGTGGTGGAATTAGAGAAAGAGGAGATTCTGCTTTTTAGAGAAATTTTTTTGTTTCAAATAAATATTTCCTGTATTAAAAAAAAAAAAAAAACATTCCGCTTTATAATTCGTACGAAGAAAAGTTTTTTTTTTTCCTTTACTTCAGATTCTTACCTCAATTGAATCCTCTTTATTAGCTAAATATATCATTTATCCACATGAAGTGCTTTTGCCGCCTCCAGAGAAGGGAACATGCCCACAGGTGTCTGTCAAGTGTATCCGAAGAAGTGTTTCTAAGGCTCCGTAAAAATCATCATTATTAAAAAAAGAAAGAAAAAAGGGGTATGAATTAACACATCTTCCTCCAATTTGCAAATATCTTATCCTTTCTAATTCTGCCCAGTTTATTCCGATCTAGTTGGCTTTGGAACTCGGCCACTTATAAATGTTGTCGTATGTTTTTTTTAAAAAAAATTTAACATGTTTGTGTTTCCTCATTTTAATTTCATCTAAAACCTTCTTCCTTCCTTCCGAGATCTTATAAATTAAGCTGTGCCGTTGGTTTGTTAAACGAGTAATTGACGACCACGTGCAATCCACACTTTCAACTAATCATACATATATCATTTGCATATTTAGCTGGTAAGAGGCATAAACCACTAAAACTTATTATGACAAGTGGCGATCGTACGTAAGCTACTGCATGAGATAATACAATTAATGGTAAAGGACGCATGCATGTTTCTATGTATATGATGGCGTGGGTAAACCATGAATAGCATGAGAAGATCGATTAGGAGATGAAAAAGAGGAGTATGATTGGAACCCGGTTAATGGAGGTAGGATGGAGAAGCAAGGGCCAGATCTGTGCTGATGGAGCTCCATCCACCGGTACCACCCTCCATCCTTCCACCAGCCCCAGGTGCTGACGAGCTCAGCAGCGCCGCACCCTGCAAAAACACACACGTGGGTTAAGAACAGAAAGACAAGAGAAAATTAACACGCATTCAAAAATAAGTTTAAGTTTAAGTGCATGTCTGAATGGGAAGTTGGTTAATTAATCTTCTGCTGGCCTAAGTGCATGTGTTGTCCCCAATGAGTTAAATAAATATGGCAAAATGAAGCAAGAGGAGGGATTGGGTTATAAAATTCACATCAAAACATTACCAGAATCACAAAAAAGTACTCATGACAATGTGACATGCATTTGAGAATTATAAACTTATGAAGCCAAGCTCACTGCATCAGTGTTGTAATAATAATATGAGCTTAAAAGTTTAAGATTGCATGGATAAAATCATGAGATATATCTGTATGAAAAGGCTAAAGAATAAATTGAACCAGATGCATCATTTTCTCTCATGATAAAAAGTGAAATAACGGAAATAACCTTTTAGAGAAAAAACAAAGTGTATTTCAGGTTTTCTGATAATGGTATCTTTCAATTTACTTGCCCGGAGAATATTTAAATTTGCGCTGTTAATTGTGATTGCAGGAATAAAACAAGGATATGTGACATGCATTTTATACTTACAAAGAGAAACCAACCTCACTAAACTAATATCCATTAGATATTAATAAAGTTTAATCAGATTGTCCACTTTAGCAGTAGGATGCACTATCCATTTCATAATTAGAAACAAATTTCCACTTTATGATATACGAAAGCACGTGCACATAACACGTAGAAATGTTAGAATAATGATTTTTTCAAATAAAATTATTTTTTAAACAATGTTCATGAAAATTGTCTGAAATATAACTTGGAAAGTAAATAACAATATCAAAAAGGTCGGTAATTTGAAGAATTTAAATGTATAAGATGAATATTATATATAGCTATTTCACATAAGAGTTATAAGTTTGCTTTTGTGGTTGGGATGGTAATGTGCAATTCCTGCATACAGACTTAAAATCCTGCCTAAATGCACAAAGTTTTTTATAAGAAGAGCGGGTGGAAGGACTGGGCTCTTCCTTGATGTATGACATATATTTTTCCTTGACTACGTACTGAAGTACCTAGAATGACATGAAAATATCATAAATGAAGACATGCACGTACCCTTGACAGTGGAATGATCCCTTGAGAAGAATGCGTCCTACTTGTGCCGGAGCTTACAGCATTGCTCTTCTTCTCACAGTTGCCGTTGCAGGGCTGCGCCAGGAGGGGGAGCACCGGAGGGGAAGTGACGGAGGAGGCGGAGGGAGGTGTTGGCACACCGAACACATCCTCGCAAGGGACCACAGACCTTGGGGAGGCGGACACCATGCAGCTTATGGCAGACGCACCACGACCACCGCCGCCAGTGCCTGCACCACCACCGCCACAGACAAGAAAAGCAGCAGTGGTAGTACCACCACCGCCACCTGCGCTGCTGCTGCCATTAATGACGGTGCTTTTCCCGCTGCTTTCCATCATGTTCGGCCATAGGAAGGTGCCTTGTGGCTTGCAGATCCTGAACCCGCTCTTCCGTGCTGTCCTGGTTATGCTGTTCTTGGCAGCTGCGGTGATAGCAGTGGTGCTGCTGCATTTGATGGCATTGCCGTTGGTTGTGCAGTTGCTTGTCTGCATCCCTTTCTTCTTTTCCTCCCCTTCCTCAAAGTCCTCACTGCTCTTCCACTCCACCTCATCTTTTTTGTCTTGTTCCTGTTGCTGTTTGTTAGATATATCTTTCATCTCATCCCTTATTAACTTCACGTCCTCCTTCATATGCACATCCATTAATACCAATCATAAGACCAGGAACATGAACTCATACATGGGTAGAATTTGAAGTACTTAATTATGTCACTACCTTTACTACGTCCAATGATTGGATCAAGGTGTCCAATTCAGTTTCCACCTTTGTCTTCCAGTTCAACAAGCTCTCATAATTTTCCTGCTTCAAAATTTTTGATGAAAATCAATATGTAAAAGTTATTCGATCTATTGCCATGACAAACATTGATGCTTCTCTAACAAAAACTACTCTAATTGCTGAGTTTGCCTAGTCTCTGTGGTTTAATACTCTCTACTAAGATTCAAATACTTATGACAACATCTTTTTTTCAGATTTCAAAAAAAAACTTATACAAGTTAGCAGTAAAATATCCGCGGAACAAGCACATTTTTGTTTGCCTTCGTTGCACAAATACGAGCTAAAGCTATCAAAAAGTGACCACGAATGAAAAGAGAAGGCACCTGCATATTGTTGCTGCCATTTTCAGACTGGGAGTCCTTTGCGTTCTTTTGTTCATCACACTGCAGTTTAAGGCAATGGAGCTGCTCTATTTCCCTTTCCAATGCAAAACAAACAAAAACCAAGTCTCAAAACAAGCCGACAACCGCACTCCAATTGGATATCTCGTAAACAAGGCAAGAAAAAAAGAGACAAAATTAACAAAGAGAAGAAACTTATATATTGGGATCCACAATCAGAATAAAGTCAGTCGGAAAATTAGATTAATAAAATCATAGAGAGAAAAAATTTCTAAAATAAACACAGACGAAAATTTATTTTTTTAAAAAAATACGGAGATGAATATCATCCAGGAGAGTATAATAAGACCTTCTCAGTGTGTGTATCTCCTCCCTCAGCTTAGCCAGCTCCAATCCACAAGCCATACTTCCGCAAAAAGAAACACCATCACCGGGCTTCCACCCTGGCGGCGGAGCCCAACAACTCGTGTCTGCTATTCCGGCCATCTTTCTCAAGTCCGCCAAGTTGGCGTCCTCTAGCCAGTACTCCATTGCCCCATCGGGGTTGTGCCGGCGCCTGAACCTCTCTCTCCCATCCGACACCACCTTTCCGGCCATGTGCTTCAGAAGGTGGTCGAGTAGCCCCGTATCCCCAATGAGCTTTCTGGCTTCTTCCCTCAGCTCCGTCCTCAATATTGGATTGC
This sequence comes from Cymodocea nodosa, assembly GCA_036874045.1. Lineage (NCBI taxonomy): Eukaryota > Viridiplantae > Streptophyta > Magnoliopsida > Alismatales > Cymodoceaceae > Cymodocea > Cymodocea nodosa. Next base: position 23,024,644 of record CM072336.1, read on the forward strand.
CCAAAACGGCCTTCTTCTGCTTCATTATGCTCAGTAGCTTCAACTCCGCCGCTTCATACCTGCATAGACCACCCAACACCACATCATGCACCTCCATTTCTCAATCACAATGCACCTAGCTAGATGATACTGTTCAAGCTGTGATGGGCAAATCAATACCTTTCAGAAGACCACCGATCCTTGGAGTTCTTGAAGTGAGAGATGCTCGTGTTCTGGCCAACAGGAACCGACGCCAACGGCATCGTGTTGGGCTTTTCCTTGTGCAACTTGGGCTTCTTTCTCTCTTTCACGTCCTTGCTCTTAAACTTCCCGCACTTCCAGCCGCCGTTCTTCCCTCTAGAAACCTTGCTTTTCTCTCTACTCTCCCTCGTCGCTGCAAAATCAACAGCAGGGCCATTTTGAGCTCGCCTGTCACTGTAGCTCGCCCTCCTTTTCAATCCCCATCTCAGCAAATCTTTGGATTCCAGGGCTTTCAAACACAAGTCTTTCTCACCTTTTCCTTTCCCGTCTGTTTCATCCGCTTGGCCACCATCATCACCTACATCTTCTTCGTAGGACCTGGGAGTGACCATCCAGAATTCCTCCAGGTGCTGCAACGACTGTATCTCACTCTCCGGCACCATCTGCTGGAGAATCCTCGCGGCATGGTTGGTGCTCATCACAAACTCTTCATCCAGCTCCGGGTGAATCATACCCTCTGACTTTCTCTTCCCGCGTAACACGCCACTGCTGTTCTCCACCCTGAAGTACTCCCTCAGAGACTGCATGCTTGGAAATTTCACTGTTACATTGAGCATCGTCTTTCCATAGACCTGCAACATCACAGACGCAAATCACAACACCCACATAAACCCTATCATCCAGAATCCACGCAACACCAAAAATCCGAACAAAATCCATGGCGTGAAACATCCATATCAAAAGCAACCAGACGCCAATTGGAGCACTACACGTCTGGCAATTTATACCAGTCGGACGAAAACCGCGGTACCAATCACTTTGAAGACCACGACCCAACTCACCAAACAATGTGAAAACCAAAACCTAAATAAAAAACTGATCACTGAGAATGCCAAAACCCAAGTATCCAAAATTCACAGAGAAAACCCAAACCCAGATCACCAATCATGCACGGTGAAAAACATTGGCCAATTAAATCACAGACTACTGGGAGATTAAATTAAACCAAAACCCAAGTCCCATATCATCGACACGACCAAAATCCAAATCACATAACCAACATGAGAAAAGGAGAGAAACCCTACAGATCAAGGTTTGAGGACCCAGGTGCTATACCATAACAACACGTATGTCCTTGAGCAGGGTAGGAGACTTGGGTGGGAGCTGCCCGTGGTCTATTTCATAGTAACTCCCCACTTCAAATATATCGCCGCCTGCAACAAACCACAAACGAATCACCACAACCACCACCTCAGCACCCACGACAAAGATTGATCAGAATGAAATCATTACATCAGAACAATCAACTAAAATCGTCTGTGCTCGTGTAGTAGCAGCATCACTAGCTGCTTTTAGCAGTAGAGTGCGGTACCTTCGTTTGTGCATGGGCGCTGTATAGGAGAATTTCCCAGCGGGAGCTGCAGTGCTTGTCGGGGTAACAACGACGTGGAGGAGGAGGAGGAGGAGGACAACCTTTTCGGCTTCGAGCAGTAGAGCCTCATGTTCTGCGCACGTACGAACAACGGAAGGATCAGAAATCAGCGCGAAGAAATGGTACGACATGTTGTTCTCCTTCAGCCGAGGATGCCACGTAGGAATCGTGACGTTTCCTCGTGGAGGGACACGCCCTGACACGAAGAGCCGACGTAAATGATATCGTTGGACGTGGTGAAAGCGACCCGCCCTCGATTTCCCTCCGTCCGATTCCGGATTTGGGACGAAAATAGGAATGCAATTAAACTTTAAATAAAAAAGAATTTACGAAGAAGGAATAGAATAGAGTGTACCGGAGGAGAAGGAGGAGGAGAGGGGAGAGCCGGAATTGCAGGGGAAGCAGCAGCTGCCATGTCCTGGGTGATTCTGACACTGCGATCACAGAAGAGGAAAAGAGCAAGATCAAGAACTTCGCATCGAACAATAGCAAAACGACCGACTTTTATGTACATCGTTCGTGTGCAGGAATAAGAAGCCACAGCTTCTTCTTCTTCTTCTTCTTCTGCTGCTGCTGTTCTTGATCACAGCACGCAAAAAGAAGGAAAAAGATGGTGCCCAGCTCCGATTGGAGTGGGTCAATCGAACCGTCCTCGATTCTCACCACCTTGTAATTAATCAAATCGCAATCAGGAGGTGGTAATTAATTAATTAATTTCTTCCGATGTGAAGAGCCAGAAACAAAAAGCACAAACTGTCTAGCTTTCTACTTTTTCTCCGTGAACCAGTAATTAGCCAGAGATCATCGAGAGGCAGACGAGACCGAAATTAACACGTACTCCATATACACCAGCTAGCTAGAGCACTAACTCTTGCATTTCCTGTCAGAGCTGAATTTTCTCGTTAATTACCTTCGTCCGCTGCATTGCTCCATCGGAGGATCGTGTGCCCCAACTTCTCCGATCCCAATTCGAACACAGGAAGCTAATTAAACCTGCCGACCGTCAGAGGATCTAGCCAGTGACCCCGTGGAATCGAAAAGAAAGCAGATGGAATTAAGGGGGAAAGAGCAGCTACCCACCGAGGCTCGATCACTTCTCAGCCGTGGAAGCGCACAATGGAATTAGCAGAACAGAACTTGGTGTTTCTAGGTCTTGGAGAGAAGAAGAAGATGATGATGATGAAGAAGAGGAAGAAGTGGTGATAATGGCCTTTTCCGTTGCGCGCCTACACAAGCTGGTATTGTCACAGATCGATCGCGTATAAAATGACGGGACTACCCCCACCGTTTTGAGGTAGGGGGAAGGCTACTGTAGGTAGGTATTGAGAGGGCAGATGTGTCATTTTATTATTTTGCATGGTGTGAAAGGAGAACTGTGATGGTGTTTTTTGTAACAAGCCGTGTACTGGGGTTTATCTTTTCTTTTTTAAATATGAATAGAGGTTTAAGATAATATTTTAAGGGAATCTCAAATTACAACACTATATATATTGTACTTTTTTTGTTTTGTAACAATTAAGATGATATTAATTACCACCTTATCTTTTAATGTACGTCTACTAGTGAAATTAAAGACTTTTAGAATAATTATTTTTATTAAATAAAATTATTTTCTGAATAATGTGCATGTAAATTGTACAAAATCTAATTTGAAAAGTAAAAAATAGGATAAAAGGCAAGCAATTTGAAAAAAATCTAAATGATAACAAAATCACTGTATTACTTAATTAAGATGTGTTTAATCACCTAAACCCAAAGGTTTTAGTTATTATTTTCTTTGAATATACAGAAAAGAAAAATTTTAATAAATGAAAATGTTTTTCTTGCTTTTCTGATGTTTATGTTTTTTTGAATTAGAGTTTACAAATATTCTAAAATCTGGGTATTTATGTATATTTAAAAGTTTAAAGAAAAATAAAAAAAATATCGGTGAAGTAAAAACTTTCAACATTATAAAAATGCCAATCTTAGAACTCCAGTGCACTTTGGCATCTCAAATTTTTTTCAACATATATATATACTGAATTTCATGTTATAAGCTTATTGCTAATTAAAAATTAAATCGACCTTTTGAGAAGTGGATGATATATCGATTTTCTCATCCAAGAGTAATTCGATCTACCAAAACTTTTCAGTCTATCAAAATATCAATCATTAGACACCAACAATATACACATATGTAGCTAAAATAACAGACTTCTTGGTCTAAAGGAGGGCCTACTTCTGAAGGACACTTCTTAATTTTCAAGAAACGATACAGACTTATAATAAAATAAATAATTATAATTATAATAAATAATATATTATAATTATAATATATTAAAATAAAAATAATAACATTAATGTAATATTAAGAAGTATAATTATAATAGATTAAAATAAAAAATAATATTGAAAAATGATACATCAATACATTAAAGTATAACAATGTTAACGTTATAAGAATAAATAATACATTAACATATTTAGCAATTTAATAATATGTTAATGAAATGTTAATTAGGAACATATTATTTCACATGTTGAAAAATGATATTAGATTTTTTTAAATTTCCTATCATTTTTATTAACTTAGTAGTAATTTTTGTCTATTTATTATTTAATATTTTTAAAATAATTAAATAATACATTTCCCGTACAACACAACTTTTTTTTACTTTTCAATCATTTTCTTTTATATACAAATAACCTTATATTTTTTACTATTTCTTGTTGTTTCATTTTTCGATGAAAGATGTATACAAATAAGTCACCTTCTTGCATTTCAGTCACGCAAAATCTTACTTGCTTAAGTTGAAATTTTGTTAGATTTGTTGATGAGAAGTGAATCTTCGTTCCTATCAAATATTTGAATACTACTTGTGTTGTGTCATGTCGGCTTAAATGCTTATAATGTAACGTGACCCATGCCTTATGACTCAAATGTACCATGTTTTACTGGCCCATTGTGCCAAATGGTGTCATGTTTCAAGGTATGTTCTGGTGCTAATTAATTTATGCCAAACATTGACGACAGAGTGTCACAATATGATAAAAATAAAAATTTACTTTATTTTTTAAAATTAGATTAAAAAATATAAAAATTTTACTCAAATTTTAAATCGCATTATACTTGATAAAAATTATAAAAAATGTAATTAAATAAAAAATACATAATAAAGGAAAATTTACATTTTAAAAAAAGAAAAAGAAAAAAATAGTTACTTCCTTTTAACTTTTAAATATTCATACTTATAAAATCATTCATTCAGTCATTGTGCTCTTGTAGAACCATGAGAAGTTCTTCATCTTTATTCTACATCAAAAGTTTTAAGATATTTACATTGAACTTAGATTTTCTTTTATTTAAAATATTTTTACTTATACTAAAAACTTATTGACGTGTTATTAAAAAAATTTGAATGGTTGGTATATCTTCGACTAGTATTTTGGATCATTGGTGGACTTAAGTGTAATTTAAAAAAAATTATAACTTCTTGTTAATAAAAATTTAAAAGATAAATACTAAAAATTTATTTAAAATAAAAATAAAAATATAGAGACCTTTTTGCAACCTAATTAGCATCTCAGCTTGTTTAAGAAATTTTATCAAATAATCAACTTATCGTCCATATTTGTATTTGGTTATTTTAATTATTCAGTATTCACTCCCACCCATTAAAACTAATAATCAACTTATGGTCCACATTTTGCCTTTCTACCGTTAATTGGCTCCTTGGTGATTTAGGAGAGGTTTGTAAGTAACAGTGGAAAGAAATGGAAAAAAATAATAATAAATTAAGATAAAATGTAGAGTCTTTGAATATAATGAAAAGTAAAACAAAGTTTAATAAATATTTTGTTTTAACATTTTTGAGAAATTTTTTTATTCATATCTTATTTTTGATTTTGAGAAATGTGAAAGAATGAAAAGTGACGGCTCGTTTTTATTATATATTAAGTAATTTAAAAAAAAATTCTTTATGAATCATATATTATTTTCAGAAATCACAAAAATTATATTTTAACATTTTTTATCTTAAAAAATCATATTTTATCATCTTTTACCATAAAATCATATTTTATCATCATAAATCATAAAAATCATATTTTATCACTATAAATCATAACAATCATATTTTATCATAAAAATCATATTTTATTATCATAAATCATACAAATCATATTTTATTAATTTTTTATCGTACACAAATACCTATGTTTCTAACTTTCTGTAAGTTTTTATAACCATTTTTTTTTTTTCTTCTCTCTCGTTACGTTTTAGATATGGCAACGGATCCGTAGTTTGTTGTTGATTTCTATTGGTATTTGTTGTTCTTCGGTAATATCTCCTTCTGGAGTTCTTTTCTTTTCAGTCGTCCTGTTGGTTTCATATGTCGATCTGCATCTTGCAAGCGCAGTGTGGTGTTCAGATGATCCGCTAAAGACAAACTCCGTCTCGTTGGCATGCCATCCCCATGATGTCGGTTGAGGAACAAACTCCATCTCATAGGCATGTTCCTGAATCTCTGCCTTACCACACTACCGATTGAGAAAGGGGAGGCTGAGATTGGGAGTTGCAATGTTACCATGTCAGCCAATGCGTGTTGTGATCCAGAGGATGGCGAAGGAGGTGAGGAAGACTCGTGGGTTCTTGTTCAAGGTACGTTGGTGTTCATAGGTTCTTTTGTTAATGTACAGTGCGGTGGTAGTGTATTACGTGAAGTTTTTTGTTTAGGTAGGGAAGATGTTCGACGAATTGCTGGAAAGAGATCAAGTTATAAAATAACCCAAAAATCTAGATCATTGAAGTAGATGATATGCTATGCCCGCAAACACAAATCAAATTATTAATTTATATTGGTACAGATTGAATTATTGGGGATATAGGTCTTTTTTTGTTGAGAACATATCGAATTATATTCTGAATGTAAATTACAAATTGAATTATTGAGGATCTAGGTCTTTTTTTGTTGAGAAAATATCGGATTATATTCTGAATGTAAATTGAATTCCATTTAATAGGGCCTGGAGTGGAGTTATCATCTTTTCTTCATTGCTTTCGTTTCATCAACCTTGATTAAAACTGAGGAATATACTGCCATTAGTGCACTTGATTTTGCGTAAGGCATCAAAATGTAATGAAGAAAATTTCAAATAATTTGGTGAGGACTCAGAGAACATTGCTTACGCTACTAAGTCCTAGCTATGTGCTCTCTACTTTCAAGTCCTAACCAAATAAGCATACATAACACAACAATTTGAAATAAAATAGATACCAATCTATAATATAAGCAACACTATACATAACAAACATCTAAATATCAACACCTTAAAATACCCTTTTCCTTAGCTTTGTAAGAAGCAGTCTTGTGACAATACTTACATTTCCTTTCCTTCTTATTGTCGTAATACTCATTCATGCTTTCATCTTCATTATCATCTCTCTTGTTTACAGAAAAAAACAGATATGGTATACAATTATAACCATAAACTTTATTCATAAAATAAATATTATTATCATTAATTATCTTTATTCATCCAAAGTTGAATTTTACTTCGGTTCTTATCTCGATGGCCATGGATTTCTTCACTTCCTCAATGGCTTGGGTCAACTGTGTCAATTTTATCTCTAGCATGAGTTCAAAAGTTGAGGAAGCTTGCTTGGGTTACAAGTAGTGAAGCTTGTAGACAAAGCCAAATAACTCTCCTAGTATGGTACTGCAAAGGAAGTCTACCTTTCTTGTTGTGCCGCCCGTGCTCCTCTCGTCACTAGCTTGTTTCCAAATTTTCATGTCCTACACAGGGTTTTCTACAAAATCCACCTCACTATATTTTTCTTAATATAGCTCGGTATAACGATCCTATTCAATCTAAATGTCAACTTCTTATATAAACATGACTAGGGATGTACGTGTGTCAGGTTGGATGAGGTTATGGATGAACCCATAATCCAATCCAGATTATTGAAGTTGGATAATTGGAAAATCATACCTAATCCAACTTGACCAAGATCCAAACCTGCCCAACCCCACCCAATAAAATATGGACATGTTATTTTTATGTATAACTTCTAAGCGCTAGTGTAAATTAATAGAAAATTTCAAGGCATTGAACATTCCTCTCCCTCTCCACTTGAAGTAAATGAGATCAATGATATTTAATAGTTTCTGCATAACTCTTGTACATGCGTGAACTCAGAAGACGCTTGATGATCCACCTTGAAGTTATCACATTTGTATGAGATCACACTAATAAAATGCAATTTTGTAGCTTATAAATAAATTAACAATAATATTTAATTACTCTTTCAGCCTAAGTTCCAAAAGTAGTCTATATCTTTGAGTCACCAGATTCTGCAGCTGAGGGTTCTGAGGTGTTTGTGCCCCTTGTCCTTCTCCTTTCAAAAAATATAGACATAGGTCAATAAAAAATCTAAAAAAATGAAGTATGATTGTATACACATGATCATAATACATAGGACAATCAAAATAATATTGTTTTATTAAATGAATGTTAAGTACCAGGTGTTGGAGAAACAATGGGAAACTCAAGGTGACGTGTGGTACTCTTTGGAATAACACTAGGCCTAAAAGTACGGGTGGGCGTTGGACTAGACATAGGTGGCTCAAGATCATCACGTAATGAAAAACCCTACCCATGCATGTACTTGACCAACTCCTTGGTGGTGCATGTCTTGAGTGCATGTGCATTATCATCATCATCATCATCATCATCTCCTAGTAAGTGTCGTAAACTAGAGCTGGATGAACACCTACCTCCTCTAGTGAATCTAGCCATCTATGATGACAAAATAGAAGCTTAAACACTCAAAATGAATACCATGTCTTCACTAGACAAGGGGCAGAAATGCAATGGATATTTTTGTCAAGTATCAACAGAATATGCAGATTACTTTCATGCAGGAACAAGAAGGTTATTAGCGTGCATTGAACACTGATTGAAAGGTTGAACTTAGCAACCTATGGAAACGGTAAAACAACAGGCACTTCTCTTTTCATCTCTAATTGCACACTAGAAATATCTACTCAATATTAGGTCACGAATGGTGAGTGGATTTCAGCTACTAGAATTTGACACTTTTCATGGTAAAGAAAGCATACATGCTTGACTAAAATATGTCTTTCATGACATCACAACTTCTTCCACTGTATCCAGTAGTACCTTCTCGTTAAATATCAATGTTTTAACTAATCTTGCTATTTGGCATGCTTCCTTATAAGGAAATCATGTATGTTGAATAGATGATCTGGTCAGGGGGGAAGCATATCAAAATCTGAACTTCTTCTGAAAATAGAGGAAAACATATCACATGCATCGATGAAATATATCATCTATATTTTGATTTTTCAATGCTTATAGTATGGTTTGAGGTTCATTCACGCTAGCATTTGCATCTTTTATAAGTTGCAGCGTTTCCCATAACATAGCATACTGGTAAATTATATGCAACAAAGAACCTGACAACAACGGGTATGTTTTTGATCCACTGGAAACAATAAAAATATCCATCTGTTCTTGGGCTTGATGCAAACCGATTCAGCAACAAATGCTGCAGACATGTGTTGCGCACACAACTCTTCTTCCCTTGTGACGTTTCTGACCGGAGGAATGAGATGGAACCTTGTGTAATGTGAAGGCGTGCCTGCTCTTTTTAGATGTAATGAGTGGGAATGTGGTACAGATGGATGCATTTATGAATGAATATCAGCAAAGCTTATCAGATAAATTGCTTAGCTTGATACCAATTTCAATCTTACTACATCAGCATCTCTTGACATTTACACACACTTGATAGGGATATAACTTCAACAAAGAAATATCTAACATAACACATTTGTAGGCTTGTATCACAAACGAGTCGTGAAATAATCACCTACTTTTAATCTTTTTGCTGAGTATGATTTCTCCCATACCTCAACTATCTTCTTATCTCAAGATTACAGTACATGAAAACAATATTTCATTTTAAGATATCCATCTCCTTTTATGATAACTTGTGGAACAATTGGTTTTGGTAAAAGAATTTTAATAGATTGGTATACTATTTTTCCAACGATCAAATAGAACAGTACACTGTTGCACAAAACATATTGGTCACAAAAGTCGATATGTTGACTACACATTCAGTATGTTATTTTTACTTCAACATTTGACAACACTTTATGGCCTAAAAATTGTTGTCATTTTTTAGAAACATTTTATAGTAGATTAAGTGTTAAGTTATACACAAGTTTAGGTTACTTTAAATACTTATTTTAAGTATATGCATTCATCCTAAGTATCCTATGTGAAGCATGAGAGAGCATATAATGGATTTACAATTTAGCTCAGGAAACAATACTCAAAAATTATATAAATAATAAAATATTTTAAATAAATTCTACAAATTTTCATATCTTCTTGAATCTTTGCGCTTTTCCTTTTAGCTTGACGAATCCTTGGTTCTTTTTCATTTTTGAATCCTCTTGAGTATTTCCTTCATCTTTGGTTGGTCTTGCTAATATTACTGCAGCTTTTCTTTTCCAATATTAATTTACATGACTTTTTGCTGTATTTTGTATATTTTCTACTATAAACTTAACGTACACTACTACATATTTATCATTAAGTATTGTAAGAAGGATTTTACTAACAACATAATAATAAAATATATGATTTGCTAATAAACTAACGTTTGGAAGGTTAAATTTTTATTTCAAAAGTTCTCCATCCTATAAATCAAAAGAAAAATTAAACTTCACATGGATATTCGAACATAATAGGCGAAAATGACAAAATTTATATTTGATTTGATTTGATTCTCTTTTTTGTAAATATGGATTCAAAAGGTTGGACAAGTTTATAAATAAATATCAATTATTGAAGAATTACTGTGAATAAATAAAATGTTAAAAATTATTTAAGGTAGCAGTAGAGAAGATTACAACAAAACGAGTAACTAAAATATAAGAAAAATATTTATTGTTACATCCAAAATTTACAAAAATGTTTGTGAGTAGGAAGCTTCCTTAATTTATTTGTATATAATGTAGTTATTTTCAATGCATTTGGAAAATGTTTATCCAAGTTTAAAAATAAATAAAAATATCAATTATGAGAAAGTTAATGCAAATAAGCAATGATCGATGTTGAAAATTATTAACGGTAGTAGGAGAGAAGAATATAATTAAAATAGTAATAATTAAGAAAATCAGGAGAAATTTTCTTGTTTATTGCTTAATCTTTAATTAAAAATTCGATTTTCCTCTATTTTTAAGATTTTACATGATTATCTATTAAAACACGAAATTCAATTTAAAAATCAAGAAAGATTCCAAATGTATGTTGTATAGCGATTCAGAATCTGAAATCGATTACTAATCTTGATTTTAAAAAAATCTGGAATTCGAAAATCCATACGTACCTTGAAGAATTGAAAAAAAAATATGAAGGAAGAAGATGACGATATTAAACATTCGTCCTCAAATCATTTACATATTTGTTATATTGTTTGTAATATTTTCCAATAAACAAAACTTTATGGATCGTTTTGCAAAAAATGTGCCGCACGAGGCTTGGTGAATGGTGACCTTCCTCGGTTCCTCCCCTTCGCTTTCGTTGTAGCCCCAATTCAATCCACTCGTCTTCTACCAACCCAAACCCTAAACTACCGTCACCAGCACTATCATCATCACTTTCCTTCTCTAAAGCCCAAACTATGATCCTAAGTACCGAAACTTGCGTTGGAAATCTGGCCGCGAGTGGTAGTAGATTCATCGGATTCCTCTGGGACCAAAGGTACGTATGCTATTTCTCCCTCTAGAAACTTGAAAAATGACTTGTGTTCACTGTCCGGAAGTAACAATCGCTTTTCTGTGACTCTATTCTGTTCTGCTGAAAGATGCATCTTTTTCGACTTTATTGCTGCATGCAAGAAGAGCTTTCTTTTTTAATTTTTCTTCGGGAGTAGGTGATTATGGTTTGAAGTTAAAATTTGTTTGCTAGTAATGCGGAGGGAAGACCTGTGATGCTTTTTTAGCATGGAAACAGATGAGATGGTTCCTTCAGTTGTAATGCGTCTTCGAACAGTACCAACCCAAGAGTTATTTTTGGTTTCCCGGTTGTTTTTTTCTTGATTTAATGAGTGAACCCTACAAATACGACATGAATTGCAACTGTATGTGTGGGTTGGTTAAAAGGTTCCACTTGAACTATCTACATTTCTTATTTCTTTGGTTAGCAACAGGGGAATGATTTATTTATTTCTCTTCTAAATTTTTGGATTTTTCATCGGCGTTAGACCCACCATGCCGACAGTATTGAAGTCTCTTTTTTATAAATTTCCTGTACAAAAGTGAATCACATACAGTTGTATGTATAAGTTGATCTCCCAGTTTTGTTCAATTATTGAATATAGTTTTGTACACATTCCTTAAATTAATACCTAGTTCCGCATGGCGTCCCCAACTTTCCAACAAACTAAGAAACTTCTCACCAGAAAATGACTGCTTACAAAAATAGAGGCACCATCTATCTAACGAAAAGGGTACACATCCGATAACAATTGGACAAAGTCAGCATTCAACTGTAGTAAGGAATTACCTAGGAAAATGATATAACTTTCAGTCTGGATACTTACCAGAAGAAAAGAAATTTTAGAGAACGACCAATAAACTTTTTTATCAATTGTGATTTTAAGTATGAATATATTCTGTTTTGGGAGAGTGTTATATTTCTCCAACAACTTAACGAGGAAAGATAAATTTGCAGAAAGATCTGGATCTTTATTTGGATGCACATAATCGCAGTTGAGATATGTTTAACAAAATTGTGTCATTCTTTGTCCATGATAGATTGATCTGCTATGTTTTTTTGTATGTTACCTAAACATGTAGACCAATGTTATTAGAACCGGTTGAAATAGTGATGCCAGCATGATGTCATAAGTAATAATTAAATAATTTAATATTGCATAGATAACAAATCACAGAGGATTTCATTTTGGTAATAGAAATGAAGAGGGAAATTCAATTTTAGACTTTATTGTAGTTTGCGACTTTTTAAGAGTTAACATTTATTTTAGGAAAAGAGGGAAGCATTTAATTACATTTAGAAGTGGTTCAAATGCTAGTTAAATAGATTTTTTACTTACTAGAAAAATAGATCAAAGACTTTGTCAAGATTGTAAGGTAATTTTAAGAGAAAGCTTAACTACACAACATATATTGTTGGTATTAGATGTTAGATGTTAATATCAAGATTAGGAAGAAAAAGACTAAAATGCATAAGAATCCAAAAATTAGGTGGTGGAATCTAAAAGGTGAAAAGAAAATGATATTTAGATATTACTTTTTAAAAGAAGGAATATGAGAGCTAAATGGAGAGGCAAATAAACTTTGGAAAGAAATGACTACTTGTATTAAAAAGATTGCTAGAGAAATTTTAGAAGAGTCTTGCAGAGTAGCTCCACAAGATAATTTGGTGGTGAAATGAAGATGTACAAAAGATAACAAAACAAGGAGAAAATAACTGAGGTTAGAGAAAGAAAATCTAAAGATTTAAGTATATGAAAGACAAGGATGGTAGAGTTTTAGTAAAGGAAAATGAAATAAAAGATAGATGATGTAGGTATTTTAGTAAACTTTTTGACAAATGTACGATTGGAAGCTCTTACATACATAATTTAGGTGGCAATACAAAAGATATAAACTATAGTTATTTTAGATGAATTAGTAGTTTGGATGTATAAGAAGTCATTAAGAAAATGAAATGTGATAATACTATTGGACAAGATGGTATTCCTTTAAACAACAAAACAGTACATGAATAAATACTAGTGCACATTTCCAAGTGTACAAGCCTCCCTTATCATAGACAATTCCTATACTTCAGTCAACAATTTCAGCCTTCATATGTGCTTTGATTACTAGCCAGCTACCATACCACATCAATCAGTAATAGTGTTTTCAACAAAATGTTTCGGTATACATGGTCCTGATAAGTCTTCTGAAGGAAGCCAGGATTCTCAACAGTGTGACCACTACGAGACAAGTATGGCAAACCACCTATCACATGGTACATTTTTCCAGAGATTATTTTTTCTGATCAGCCACCATACATAGTGATCATCTCTCATGAAAGGTTTCTTCAACTACAAGTCAACCAATTTATAACTACTGTATCCTATGCTACCACTTCAAGTACTAGTGCCTTGTTAGTCTCTTAGAACAGTTCCTAGAAAATAATAGGCTATGACATCTTTTCCCATATGTCAGGCACATGTGATCCTTTCACACAACTTCCCTAGTTATCTAACATGCATTCTATAGTCATTGTTGATGATTTTAGCTGTCAGGTATCTAGTGGAATGGTTCAAGTTTCTTCCTAGATTACCCTTGAAAAAGTTCTTTGTATACCTTTTTTTCTCATCAATTGCTTTCTATCAATTGAAAACAGAAAACAACTGAAAGCAGTAAATCACGTACTTTTTGTTTTCTTTCTTTTTATTTGTTGATGTCCATTTGTTAGGGTTTTATTTATACCTTGATGGGGATCAAATTGTTGTTCATGTATCTTTATAGTTAATCCTTAGAAACTCAAGGTGTTGTTCATTCTGTCAAGGATTCCATTGTAATGGAGAGTGCTAGGCTGAAAGATGTAGTTGATGGACAACAAGTGAATATTCTTTTACTATCCTTTGTTGGTGTTTAGGGATGGAGGTGGCTAGTTTAGTTGAATATTATTTTGTGAATAAATCTTCCATTTCTTGAAATATATCATGTGATTCGAAATTGTGGCATAACATGTATCCTCCTTTTTGCCACTCAAAATTTTGTTAATATTGTTCATTTAATGAGTTCACACCTTTGGTTTGATTCTTGTTGGAGTTCAATCCAAAAAAGAAAGTTTGGTCAAATCATGGAAACCCACAGTAAAGGCTCAAAACTATAAATTTGCATGAAATTTTAGGAAAAAGTAAAATAATTAGTAATACACATTTAGAAATAATTTAATTTAATTTTAGACATTTATGATATTAAAATATTCCTCTGAAGTTGCAGAAAAATGCCTAGAAATACAATATTTACATGAAAAATAGAGAAACACATGTTATCAAGGTAGTTTTAACGAGAAATATATGTTTTCAAGGTAGATGCATTGAGAAATACATTTTTTTAAGTTATATCTAAGGAAAATATGGTAAGTCTAGTACAAAGTTTACAATCATGAGTCAATCTAAATATAAATAAGGAAATTTACACAAAAACTTCAAAAGAGAACGAAACAATCTAACAAAGAAACTGCCACAAAATCTATGTAAATAAATGAAGATAGATACTCGGAAGGTTGGAAAAAAATGCAGACAACATTAGCAACAACTTTGGCAAGACTGGTAAACTCCGACAAAGTAGTAGCTAACTTCTATTAGATAACAGTGGTTGTAGGCTTGTAAGAGTAGAAAAAGAGGAAGAAGAGGGAAGAGTAATGAGATGGATATAGAAATGAGATGAGGAGGTTTCTAGTCTTTTGCAAAATCTTGTCATTGTCAAAACTCCAGTATATATTTTGCCAATATCTGTCAAGGAAATGTTCCCAACACATGTTGAAGTTTAACTTCCACGATCCAATTAAGCAAGATATGCCATGTGACTCCTTTATTGTAGAGGTTAATGGAAGTAAGGTCATGGAAAGCAATTCTTGAATGGGATTGGTACTGTTACTTTCTAGAGACTTCCACGATCCAATTAAGCAAGATATGCCATGTGACTCCTTTATTGTAGAGGTTAATGGAAGTAAGGTCATGGAAAGCAATTCTTGAATGGGATTGGTACTGTTACTTTCTAGAGCTCTTAATGTAAGCCTTTTGTTTGCTTCTCTTACAAATTACTATTAACAAAATTGTTGTATATTGTTTAATTTCATTGAATTGGAATTTTAATTGTTGACCCTAGGATTTTGATCAAGCTCTTGAGGTGTCCTGAAATCACGGCTGGTGTGACTAGCCCAACAGCTTGAGTTAGTTTATCTTGTTTAAGTTTTCTTTACTAGGAATTTGAAATCTACTTACAAGGGCGTCAGTAGATTAGGTTGGGGTAAATCATAGTCAATGCTTTGAGATAGTGCTCCTTTGGAAAATGTTTTCCTTCTCTATGTTAATGGTTTGCTGCCTTGCAGTTTTACTTGGCTGTGTTTGTGGCAATGAGACACCATTGCCATATTCACAGCTTTTATATTGGCTAGTTATTCAGGGGAAGAATCTGTTTTTTAGCTGTCTATTACAAATTTAGAATGCTCTTCATGGAGTGATTGGCGTGCCTTTATAATTGACTGCACCATCATTTGGATGTGCATTACATGACAGGGAGGCCTTTCTCTAGATATTTTTTGGGTTTTTATTGAACGAATTTAGAGGAATTAGGAAATGCCTGCTGCTTGAATTCCTGTCAGGTTGAGTTGGCTGACTTAGGAAATGTCACACGTTTTTATTGAACAAATTTAAAGGCATTAGGAAATGTCCTTTACTTGCATCTCTCTTTGCCGTGTTTGTGGTGCCAAGACACCATTACTGTACAATGATTGCAGCGTTTATGTTGGCCAGTTATTCAGGGGAAGAATCTTTTTTTAGCTGTCTAATAGAAATTTAGAATGTTTTCGATGGAGTGATTGGTGTGCCTTTATAATTGACTTCACATCATTTGGATGAGCATATGATATAGGTACATGACGGGGAGGTCTTTCGCTAGATCTTTTTTAGGTTTTTATTGAACGAATTTAAAGGAATTAGGAAATGCCGTCTACTTGCATTCAAAAATACTGCAAGTTCATTAATGCACTAGATGTTACTGTGCAGGAATTTCAAAAGAATTTCTCAAGAATCTGCAACCCTTTGTCTATTGGAGAAAATACTACCCTGTGAGATGGACCATGGTGTTTGCTGATGGTGTACTTAACAATGCCCCTGCTTGGAAGATCTAAAGATGCCTCTGGATTATAAAGCACAAACTGATCAATCTTCCATTCCTTATTCAAGGAAAGCTGAGATAACAAAAGACTCAAGAATTGTGCTATGTGATGGAAATTGCAGTTTGAATTATCTGATGGATCTAAATATACTCGAATCTTTTCAGTTGGCAGTTATCTGATGAAAATTGTGAATTGAGAAGTCATGAGTTAGTGATGATGTGAACCTCCAAAGCAAATTCAGTAGAATCTAGGATACAATCAGGAAGAAAACATAGATTTGTGAAGTATGCCTGTGAATTTTGTCAGGGATGTGAGGTGTATCTGAAGGATTGGGGATTAGAATGATTGATGTTTCTAAATGGAGACGTCAAACAACATTCAATTCTCCGTGAATCTCAAGATCCTTGTATTCTTTGCTCAAGGGAATCCAGTCAGTTTAAAGAAATCATTGAGGCTGGTAAGTTGCATGATTACAAGCAACCAAAAGCTCATCAACTTCAAGGGGGGAAGCTGAGATGCATTGTTGGATAAAATTCACTAATCAGTGGATCAGAAAAGGAAATCAGTAGAAAGCCTAGTAGTATCACTGTACACATTTTAGGAAACTGGTCTGATTTTTGTTTAATTGGACCGATTCCTCAAATCAGTATGGAAATCGGTCCAAGTACAAATCAATTGAAAAAAATTTTGGAAAATGATCAATCATTTTTTCACTATGTTGGAATGTGGATATTTACCTTAAAATCAATTGAGAATGAGTGGAGAGGTCTATTCTATATTAGCTCAATCTTCATCTTTTAATCAGTGCATGTGAGACTATATTCTCTAATACTTCTCTGCACTTGTGGTCCTCTTCAAGTTTATTTTTTTGGATGGATGTGTAGGTCCATCAGGATATTTTTATTTTGACGTCATGTTGAAATGTAGATATCTAATTAAAAATTAATTGGTAATGAGTGGAGAGGTTTTTTTCCATATTAATTCAATCTTCTTCTTTTAGTTAGTCCATTTGAGATTATATTTTCTAACACATTAATTACTCATTGATAAATGCAGAGGCGAGTTACTAAATTTTGAATTGATTTATTTATTTTAATTGAATGAACCAAATATGATGTCTAAATTAAATTTTTTATAAATTATCAAATAATATTTCTAAAATTGTTATAAGTTATAGTATTTTTATATATGTTTCCCTTAATATGCACATGTATAATTTAATTTTAATTAAAATATAAGACATCAATCATTTGATTAACCATCGACTGTAGTATAATCACTGATCAATCTCTTAACTGATTCGATTCTGATTTCTGAATTCTTGAACCATGCTTTTGTGGAAGCTATGACAAATGTTACAGCTTTCAATCTCCCCTTCGACTGGTTGAGTAATGAAGGTGAATGCTATCCTGTCGTGTATGGAATGTAAACACAATGCAAAACTTTGCTCATGGAGATCTTTTCTAAACTCTTGCAAAGGCCTTTCAGAAGTAATTAATGGTACATTTTGAGGTGTCTCATGATATTGCCAAATGGAAGTTAGAAGAAAACTATGCTAAAAAGAACAAATCCATTTTTCTTTAAAGCCTAAGAACAGACCAATTGTACGAGTCTTTTACCAATGTGGGATTTGGAAAGAATCCAATTGTGCATAGTCTTGTTTTCATAGCCATGGTGTCAAACATCGGCACTTTGTTTGTCTGAAATTCAAATTGGGGAAATGACATTTACAAGTATATTATATCAATGGTTGTGGGATTTTGATAAAATTTTTGGTTCATGTTAGTGTCAAATGTTCTAGTGACTACAATCGATCTTTTTTCAATGCAAAAAAAAACATGGTGGGCAACATGGATAAAAATAAGCCTAAAAAGGATATTTTTTAATAAAATAGCTTATTAAAATTTAGGTATTAGTACTTAGGTCTAACATATATTTCTTAGATTCAACAAAAGTTATGTGAGTACAAGATTTGTATATATAGTTTCTAATTTTGCTAACTAGTTGATATCAGATATATCAAAATTAATATATATATATATATATAGGATAAATCTAAGTATTACTAGCTTAACCATCTTATATATTTATAAGATGGTTAAGCTAGTAATACTTAGATTTATCCTAAAATATTTATGAATCAGGAAATTCTATTTCATAATATAATAAAAAATGTAAAAACATTTGTTTTTACAAAATAAGTCTATTGTAATTTGAAAAATTATAAAGTAGGAAAAAATCAGAATAATTTTAATAGACCATGGAGATCATGGTGGATGGATGGAACATAACAAACACGACACACAACCTGAGGCCTGGCGTTGAAGGCTAGAACTATCAACTACCAACCAATCACCAAAACCACCATGTGGTCATAGGAAATGTACAGATCTCATGTCACAGTCTTGACTGTTGTCTTAAAAACAACACAAACGAGCAAAATGTCATTGTCTCTCCATTGTAGGGCTACCATTGTCAGAACCTCTCCATGCATCACCATCTAAAGGATTTTACCTTTGATGGAGCTACGTGATTTCAAATTGATTTGCCAAGAGTATCACCAATGTCACTGAAATGAATAATATTGTATAGTGATGTCATCGACGAATCACCCAACTTCTTCCAACACCGCCTGAAAGTATTGGGACCCACAAAGTATAATGAAGAGAGTGAGATATTTATAAAAATCATTTCTAAAGATAGGAACATTCTAACATATCTTTTAATATATATCATAAATTATAAAAATACAGACACAATAAACTATGAAATAATGATGTAAAAAGTTCATCTTCACCAATTGAGGGAGGAAGCAACCAACATAGTGGGGACCCACCCTAAAGTCTCTTGACCCTATTTGATTAAGATGATAAACGCCATGCTATGTTATGTGCTTTTTTCTACTTGCAATACAACTTTGCATTTGGCTTCTTTCTTGTAGTCACTCCAGAAAAGAGCTCTGCCAAAATCTTCACAAGTAAAAAGACAATAAAAATAGAAAATGAAAAGGAAGATTGTATATGGATGCACAATGGGCGTGTCTATATAGAGGGTGCCCACTCTCCATCTAATAAATGCCTTCGTAACCATACCCATCATCAAATAGTTCAAAGGCTACTAATTGCAAAAGGTAGTGGATACAAAAATCTCATAGTCCAAGTTGTAACACTGTTGCCCAGCCAAAAATAATTTTCAGCTGTAGCAGTTACAAGTCTTACTGATTACTTTGATTATTGCTTACCTTTATTATTTCTTTGTATGTGATTGTATATATTTTAGTTACACCATAGTTCAAAGATGTGATAATCATGGTGATGCATGTCTTACTGTACCATCAATCTATAGAGTTTTCCGACTATTTAGTATATTACTACCTTTTCAATGTTCTGGTAAGAGTTGATCGGAAACTCTATATGATTGCCAGAGTTTTTAAAATAAGTTTTATTGACTAACTAGCTCATGTAATCAGTTAACAAGCCTCACGAATAGGGCAATTGAAGCACAGCATTTTGGTTTAGTTTATTCCATATGATTCACTTTTTTTTTCTTTTTTCTTTGTGTATAATGAAATAGAAATGACATGATTTAAAACTTGAACATTATATAGAATACGAAAGCCAGATGTTCCTTTTTCCAAGTAATGGCTCTATTTTTCTGTTTCTACATTCGTGCTTTGCACTGAATACGTGTTTGCATTCTTTTGTGCTTGTCAAGTTTGGTTCAATAAGATGGTACATGTTACTGTTATTTAAAATTTTAAGCTTTTCAAACATTCTTGGTATGTTCCTTCGAAGTTGTCACCAAGATATTTTCTTATGTATATGTTCGGTTGTGTTTTTTTTGAGAACATCATGATGTACTGAAATTATATGTTTAAGTGGGCTTCCATTTTAAAATTTTAATACAAGGAAATAAGTTTTTTTTTTCTTTTTACAGGACTGTCTGATACATCTAATAGAGAATGCTACTGACAAAGCTAGTACTACCAACTGAGCTACAATAGTGACCACACATCGACCCTGTTTGAAATGACTGAAACCGGTAGAAGGCGGCGGTCCAAGTGGGACTTGGTATCTGAAACGCATATTCCTAATTTACCCAAACATGATGAATGTGATGCTCACTCTGGAGGGGCAGGTGGTTGCTATAATGGAAGACCATGTTTAGGTACAAATTCTCCAAAAAATGGTATTCATAATTCAGACACCATACCTGAAGCTTCTGGAGAATTAAAGTCATCTGAATCATATTTTAGAAATACTGATGTATCAAAAAAATCCTCTGAAATGTCTGAATATCATAACATTGAGATGGAAGCCCATAAGCAAGATGGTCTGGACAGAGCTGAATGGAGAAATGATGTAGCCCTATCTCTAAATTCAAAGCGCTCCGAGATGGAAGGTGTTGGCAAAAATAGATCGTCCTGGGACACCTGTGAGAACAGAAGTGAAAAGAAAGATGAAGGTGGCTGGGGTGCTGGTCTTTATCAGAATTGTAATACAACTATGGCCCCTGGCCCTGACGTGCAACGACTGAGTAGGCCACACAGGTAGTCAGATATGCTCCTTAACAGCTTTTTTCTATCGAACTTCATTGATTTTATGTCTATTTATTATTTGAAGTATTTTATATCAAGAAAAGTGTTACTAGCAATTTTTTAATCATGGTAAAAACATGCAGAAGTCAAGGTAGGAGTAGGAGCAGGAGCAGGAGTCGAAGTCGAAGCCCATATCGTGGTTCTAGGCGAGGAGCTGATGGTCGTAATGACAGAAGTAGAGTGGGAGCAGGGGGGTCACTTCCATTGTGCAAAGAGTTTGTAGCAGGGAGGTGTAGAAAAGGAAACCAATGTAGGTCTTTACATGAGGATGGTGGTAGGACTGGAAGGCATTATGAGAGGGATCACCATGACCCCAGCACATTGGATACCTGGGATAGAAGATATGAAAAGGGAAAATCCTTGGTGTATAGAAAGGAAGAACGTTTCAGAGAACAAGCGGAAAAAAGAGATTCTTCACAAGATAAGCATACCTATAGACATGGTAATATTTATGAAGACAAGGAGGATCGTGATTTTAACAGACGTAACAAGTCTACTGAACGCTGTTTAAATTACATGAGAGGCAGATGTCAAAGAGGTGCAACATGTAGATATGTTCATCATGATGCTCCCCGTGATGGAGAATCACATGGGATTGATAGGTCTAGGGAAAGGAATTATGATAGAGGACTGTCTTCTAGGCATGATCTGAGGCATGAACACCAGAGAGTTTATGATACACCTTGCAAATTTTTTGCTGATGGTCACTGCCGTAATGGTCAAAAGTGCAAGTTTTCACATCAAGCTCCGGTTCAGGACCATCATCAGGGCAAGCCTCATAATGATAGGTGGGATCATAGCTGGGAAAATGAAAACAAATCGTCACAGGTTGGTTCAGAATGGGATCAAGCTTCACAAGTGGATCAATCAAGGACATCTTATTGGGTGGACAGCAGCAGTAATGTTGCAAATATTGGTCCTTATACCATGGACAGAAAATATCCTACATCAAAGTTTCAAGATCTAAAACCACCAAATCCCACTGAGAGCATCACATATCAAGTGCTATCGCAGGATATCCCTCACGTTAACCTACCCGTTCAGGAGCAGAGTATTGGTCCTTATATCATGGACGGACAATGTCCTACATCAAATTTTCAGGATCCACCACCACGAAATCCTGCTGTGGACATCAACCTACCTGTTCAGGAGCAGAATATTGGTCCTTACACCATGGACAGACAATGTCCTACATCAAATTTTCAGGATCCACAGCCACGAAATCCTGCTGAGGACATCAACCTACCTGTTCAGGAGCAGAATCTTGGTCCTTATACCATGGACAGACAATGTCCTACATCAAATTTTCAGGATCCACAACCACGAAATCCTGCGGAGGACATCAACCTACCTGTTCTGGAGCAGAATGTTGGTCCTTATACCATGGACAGACAATGTCCTACATCAAATTTTCAGGATCCACAACCACAAAATCCTGCTGAAGACACCACATATCAAGTGCCATCAAATGATGCCCCTCAAATCAACCTACTTGTTCAGGAGCAGAATATTGTTCATGACACTCAAAAGCAGCCAGGCCAATGTGATACGTTAGTTCCTCACACAATGGGTGAAAACATTCACATCCAGCATAACTCTGCACTTGGAGAGAGGATCTTTCATAAAGACAAGACTATGGTGGCCGGTAAACCTGATTTGGCTGCTGCTCCCAGGCAAATCTGCAGCCAATTTGATCAAAACCATTATAAAGTCCACCAACCGATGAACCCTCAAAGCCTTGATCCAATCGGACAGAATCAAAAAAATGTCTACCCTCTTGCTCCTGTTATGCAGGGCCTGTCTACTGCTTCACTCAACACTTCGAACACACACTCAGATTTCAATGATCCGAGCCAGCAGGTTTTCCCACCACCATTATCTGGCAGGGAGAGACAGCAGAATTATTCATTACCTTCAAATGCACCAAGTCATTCTGCGGTGAGCCAGTCTGTTCCTGACGTGCAAAATTTTAATGCAAGTGTGCAGAGCCGGCAGTTAGACTGTATTCCTCCAACGTCGCAGCTGATACAGATAGGTGTGGAAGACTCGTCAGTAAAACCTAATATGACAAAATCAACACCCTTGGACATGAATTCTGGTACTTCGAATAAAGTAGTTACTAGTGAGCAGATTGCTCAAATATCAAATATTTCAGCATCTTTGGCACAGATATTCGGCAACGGACAACAGCTTCCACAGCTATTTGCTGCCCTCAACCCCACTACCGCTGAATTGCCACCTTCTCATGCAATTTCTCAGGCCATTTCTGTGATACCTTCTGCACTGGCTGCAGCACCACCTGCTCAACAACTGCCTCTTGTTAATATGATTTCAAGACCAGCTGTCCAATCGGACAACACCTTGTGGAAGGGACAATTTCATGATCCTCCATCTGTTAGCATGGAGCTCGACAATATGGATAAAAAGGACTTGCCTCGTGAAGTTTCATTAAACTCTGTTCAACAAAATAACATGACTGAACCTCAATCAACTTCAACCCTGGTTGCTTATTCAGTCACAGATGAACCTAAAAATGCTGCTGATTTAAATAGGAGTAACAATTCAGTTGAAAAGGTCGAAAATGCAACTGGTGAGATTAAAGAGGTTACAGTGAGTGGAGATGGCCAGGTCATGGACGCTCATGGAGTTGATCAAAGCAAGAAACATGGACAGCCAGAGGAAGCTGATGCAGATGTCCATGCTGATGACGAGTGCAAGAAGAACAAAGAAACTAAGGGGATCAGAATGTTTAAGCATGCACTTGTTGAGTTTGCAAAGGATCTTTTGAAGCCTACCTGGAAGGAAGGAAATATGAGCAAAGAGGCCCACAAGACCATCGTAAAAAAGGTTGTCGACAAAGTGACAGGGTCATTGCAGACTAACATCCCACAAACCCAAGAAAAAATTGATCACTACTTATCACATTCAAAACCAAAGCTCAGTAAGCTTGTACAGGTGATCTCTCTTGTAACTTTGGGCAGTAGTCCTGCAAGTTTTCTCATTTTTTGAAAGTGCATGACATAACTTCCCCTTCTTGTAGGCATACGTGGACAAGTACTCCAAGATCTGAGAAAAGGATGACTCTTTTCACATTGCATCTTTCATTATATCTATATAAAATTCTAGGCCCTTTGTTCCCAAGTATGCTATTTTTTTGTACTCTTTGCTGATTGAATATTCATCTCTCACTTGCAACATGCCAGTGTGCTTAACAGAACATCCTTTTCAGAGAATGCCACATGCGGGGTTTTTCGATGTTTGCAACATATGCCCTTTTTTTCCCAAATCCATGATACTAGGAAGATGCTAACGTACTTGCTCTAATTTCTACTAGAAGAATTCACTTAAAGAGCTAGATGAGGTATAAATAAAACGTTTTTTTCCCTACTTATTTGCTCGAGATCTATGTGATAACTCATACAAGCTTGCAATTGTAAATGCTTGCATTTCTTAATCATGGTTTAGTTTCGTTACTAGAAATGGAAGGAAGCCATGTAGGAATTACACTATTGTACTTGCAAGGTGACGAATAAATCAACAATGGCATAACATTGTGTTTTTTTTTTTTTGGAAAAGACATGAGATAATTGTTGGCATTGCATTTCATTGCCATAAAAGATGCTTTGCATTCAAGTTTAAGTAAAAACACTATCATTAAAAAAAATAATGTGATCCATAAGTAAATCTGTATGACTTGTTCGTACTCCAAGTAGAAACTTTATCACTTCAGATGCACATAAGCATGGATTAACATTATAAAAAGGAAAGGGAGTGGATGAAAACTTTTAGTACATTTAACCAACATCTACACGAATGCGTGAGAGGGGCTTTTTGTTTTTCTGCAACATCTTTGAAGATTATTTAGATTACCACTTTATTCTATTAGTTTTGTCAATACTCTCCAGAGTATGCAAAAAACATTTCCATTCACTAGTTAAACAGATTGTAAGCAGGTTAGCATAAAGGCTTAGGAATCTGGATTTCAAAATCGATTGAGCAAAATGACAGTGATATGAAGATCAACGAATGTCACTGACATCTTGGTATGTTTTCTCATTACAGATGACATTCAAATCTTCATGTCATTCAAGTATCATTTGGTTTGTTGTTGGTGTTATTTGTGTGGGGATTGATTTGAGGTGGATTTTGTAATGTACTCATCACTTGGCATAATTTTGAAACACAAAAATTACGTTGGATTTACATTTTCATTCTAAAGTTTTTATCTAAAGAAAATTTTGGATATCGGAAGTTGTAATTTCACTGAATATACAGCCCTAGTTAGACCATAATGTCACTTAATATACACCTCTAATTTCACTTAATTTCACATAATGTCGTTTGTTACAGAGGCTAACAAGAGATACCCAAAAAAAAAGACCCCTTTAAATTCCATAAAAATCACTACAAGAGTATTTCTTTCGAGACAAATTCAAAATTAATATTAGGTATATTACACGCACTTGAAAATTAATGGGGTTTGATTATTGACCATGATTATAAAAAATATACTGTTATGTATGTTTCAATAGTATTATCATACATGTATTGTTGCATTTATAATATACAATTATGTGTATGTCAATAATTGAATAAAGAGACTCATATGTGTTTGTAAGTTAAGTGCCTACATACACATAGATATAGGTATCTCTATAAACACATGAATGTAGGTATTAAATGATTTAGTGAAAATCACAAGAGAGAAAACGGTGATGATGAGAAAATGAATTATCTTAGTTGTCTATTGTTAGTGCTTACACCTATTTAAGTGTAGGCAACGACATCCATCATTTGCTTAAAAGGGTAATTCATATTTCTCGAAATTTATGTGATAATATATTTTAATAATTATGTATATTTTAGTAGAATTTGATTAAAAATATATTTAAGTTTATTTTATAAACGAAAACCTTTAGAAAAGTAACTACAACATGTTGGATCCTAAACCTTTTTCGACTGCTCTTGAAGGTAAAATTATGTGGTCTTTCGTGCCAAATAAAAATAATCATTTATGGACAAGGATTATTAGATCTGTCTATATTTCTCTTGCAAGAAATTAAGCTCTTTTTTTAATAAAACTTCTTATCACTCTTGACTAACTATAATTTTTTTTTTTTTTTTTTAAATCTCTATTCTTTCTTTAGCCCCTTTTGTTCCCGTAAAGTAAACAATGGAGAAGACACCTATTTTTTTTGGCATAATTCCTGGTATGAACAAGGTATGATTAAATATAATTATGTTGGGATTTTCCACGTTTTAAAACACTTCGATATCTTTGTGGCAGAAGCCAATAATTACAAATTTTTATCATCCCACATAAATATCGTAATATCCTCACACACTTTAACAATAATTTCCTTCTTACGTATTTGACTTTGTTCGATAATATTACATATTTTCTCTTCTCTTCTCGTAAGAATATAAACAGAAACAAATAAAATTTTCCATCTATTGGACCGGACTTGGGCAGTCCGACCTGGTCTGGGCTGCCCAAGTCCGGTCTAAGCCCATTTTGCCCGAGTCCGAAAACACGGTAACGTTTACTTCTTCTTTGATTTTACTTTTGCAAACTGGCCGAAAACACGGGTGTCAGTTGTGGAACCGGAACATTCCATCCGGTGAAAATGTCCGCCTCTCAGGCACCGGAGTCACCACCGCCGCCGGGGTGGGAGAAGCACCGGCCTTCTTTTCCGCCTCGATCACCCTCACCACCGCCAACCTGTCCGAATCCACCGGAGAATCCTGATTCCGCGCCTCGATCACCGCCGCCGCACCGGCCACAGAAGCCTGGATGTAGTCCACCGAAGAAGCCGGGTACCCCGCCACTGCAGCCCTTGGAGGAGGGAGTGGAGAGTGCGGAACCGAGCTCTTCAAGAATGCGTGGATGTGAGGGAGCGGGTTGTGAGCATGTGGAGCAACCCGGTGCTCCGTTCCTTCCATCTGCAAAGGAGAATGTGGATTCGAGTGGTCAAGGGAGATCGATTTCACCGCCGCTGCCACCTTCTAGAAGGAAGAGGGAGGGCGATATAGAGGTGGGCGAGCCGAGTTGTTCGCCGTCGTGTTCGAAACGGGAGGAGGCGAGTTGCGGAGCTCGATCTCAGAATAGGGAGACGGAGACTTTGATTTGTCCACGGGAATCGAATTCTCCCGGACGGGAGAGGCAGAGGACCCCAACGCGAGTGTCATCACCAAAGAAGCTGAAGACTTCGCCACAGTTGTCGCAGACGCTTCCTCCTCCTCCTCCTCCTCCTCCTCCTTCTCAAGGTTTGAATGGATAAAATCCACGTTATTTTTACGATGGAAATGTTTTAACCAAACATGCTCAAGCTATATCTGAAATATTTTCTTGGTTTCTGCTTGATGGGATGCCCTTTTTTGATCATGTGAATGCTCTGGAGCAATATATAGGAAGATATTTATGCTTAAGAATAATAGTTAGTAAATCTACACGTTCATCTGGATTCTTTCTAATGTAATTTTGATTTCTACATGTCTGCTATGCACATATTCATTTTCCAAACGAAAGGTCTAAGGTATAAACCTCTCAGATGGTATTACTCCATTATATCGGTGAATTTAATTCTTTCGGACACTTGAGCCTGTTTTCCGCAAGTGGTAGATAAATTCTTCCTCAGTAGAATGCATGGTAAGAGAGCAAAGTGTTGAGGCTGCACTGGAGCCGGTAGATTGTTGTATTGTTTGCCAGGACGGATCTTCCTCTGGCTTATGCCTCCTTTTCTTGTTTTCTGTCCTTGTGACTTGTCAATTGTGGTTTGGTTCCATGCTATTTATGGTTGATAATCTTGGCTAGCAAATTTTGTTAGACTATCGTTCCTATGCATCTTTCTACCGGGTGTCTACTTGGATAGTATCAGTAAGTATTAATTGGCATCCTGTTTTTATGTTGAAAAAAGTTTCTTTAATGTGATTATCAAGAAAAAGGTTCCCCTCAATCTTCATATATATATATATTTAAATTAATTTTTTTTAGTGTCTACAAATGGTTTTTCAAAGTTGATTGAAATTAGACTGAGTGGACACAAAACGGAAAAGGAAGACGAGTAGAAACAAAGAAACTAGTAGCTCATGTGTTAATGAAAGGCAACAATAACAATAATCAATTTTTAATCTTACCATTGCAGTAGCTAGTAGAAGGCATATCATTCGATAATTTTTGTGCTTTTCTTTGGAATGGATTTTGGTGTTCTCACACACCAGTAATCACCTGATAAGCTAATTCAAATTTATACTTGAAATCTATTTATGAGGATTCACAAACCATTTAGATAATGCATATGATGAAAGTTTGACTAAGAAATTTCAGAGTTAATTAATCCAGGATCGTTGCTGTAAGGCCAGTGACTCCAGGCTAAGCACTAGTTCATATTTGATGTGATTGTACCCACGTAACATCCTCAATTTTCCTTTTCCTACAATTTAAATTTTTAATAAAATGTCATAAACAGGGAAAACATTTGTTATTTGTAAAGGTTTGGAGGATGGAACTTAATTAATTTTGTGACATTTTACTTGAGTATTGTTGGGTGTGTATGTCTTAGACTTCATCTCTATGTCGATGATGGGTCTCTTCTCCAAGTATATTGATTGTTCAAATGTGACATAACAAGATTTGTGCCAGTCATGGGTGTGATTCAATCTTGGCATCATGGGTCAGTCGTGTGATTCATGCTGGTGCTGACTTCATATGTGTATTGATATATAAATAATCCATGGAAAATGGAACTTTTTAGAAAATGTACTATTTGAATTTAGAATCTCAATTCCACGTACTGGGGTTATATATAGTTATCATATTTTGTATTCTGGTCATTATTATCTATTTTCTGCTAGGGATGATTATTTTCACCACTTCAGTTTGGTTTTAGTTTCAGTATCTGGCTTTAATTCCTAGCTTTAACAAAGTTACCATGGTAAATTCTTTATTCATCCATATTAACAAAGTCCAAGGACACTAGTGCTTCTTGAACTAGTGCAAGCAATGTTAATACCCTTTAAGGTGTAACATAATTTACCATCAGCATAGATTTTTGTTGTAATATTATCTCTGGGAAAATACTTTATTATTAAGTCAAAGTTATACAAACCAAGAATGCATATCTTAGAGTAGCAATGATTCATAGTATTTGTTCGTTGATGTCAGATTTATTGCAGCACTTATGATTTTTATGCCTTTTTGATGCAGAAATGGGCCAAATGGTGTGCGGGAGCTGTGATGAACTTCTTTCTTACCCTAAAAATGCCTTGCTTGTCAAATGTCCATGCTGTGAGATGGTCAACTTTGTGTTAGAAGGTATTTTTTCTTGGATTATGTCTGAAGCTTGAGAAACTACCTATGAAATATGTTATCCTCCATAGCCAATGTCATGTGCTCATCATAGGTAAATTTCACAATAATGCTATAGATAAAGAATCTGAAAATGTGTGACTTTGAGATTTCACCACAATGAATTTTGCAATCCCTCTTAGACCATTTCAATGAAAGCATATTAAAGTATGTGTCAATTATTAGGTTTCATGACTAGTTCTTTTAACTTTTGAGGTTACCCACCTAATGGAATTTGGACATTTGTCTCTGCAGCAGGTGTAGAACTAAAGTTCTAGATGTAAATCAGTTTTCTTAAAGATAAATGCTTCAGAAAATTCTCTATTTGGTTTTTTCACCTCAAAAGAATGAACCAATATAATTACATGACATCTTTGAGTGGAATGGTTGTAGGCTAACTTTCATCAATCAAAAGAAACATTTACCACTGGAAATTTATGGATTAGTTTACTTCATATTAGCTTGCATGTGTATATGGTGGCACCAGCACCAGTCCATAAGTGTTCAAATGGTTCTATAATAAAATGAGAACATGACTTGCACATGTGATATTATAAGAGACCACTCTACTCAATACTAATTGATTTTGAATTAGATGTCTCTAGATTTCAACATGATATCATAATCTAATATGGTCTTCTAGGTTAAGTTGTCATATGCATTCAATCAAAAAATAAGGAAACTTATAGTACATTAAAAAAAATCACAAATGATATTAAGTGTTGGAATAATTTTATATTGGAAATAGGAACATGATTTACATGCATTATATTATAAGAGATCACTTCACTCAATATTAATGGATTTTGTGTTTGATGTCTTCTCATTCAACGGTAAAGTGATAATGAGCTAGGGTGCCATACATCTATGATATCTAGTGTCGTACATTTTCCATGTCTAGACATGGGGTGAATAAGACTTAGTAAAAGTAAGCCATGCATTTTTAATTAAATTAATAAAAAAAATTGACAATCTCCTTTCCCTTGATAGGAAACATATTCCCTTAGATTGGTATTCTTTTTTGCCTGCCATAGTTTAGTTCCATATTCTTCCTTGATCTTTTTCTTGATTATTTTGGTAACCATTATTTCCTTGTTTTTAAGATGTAACATATGCAAAACTATAGTGATTTAGTATATCATTCCAGATTTCACCAAACTCTAATCTTAGTTGTCTATTTCTTTTTCAGTGGTATTAAGTGACCTCTCTGTTAAATTGATTTTACTCTTCCTTGTGTCTCTTGGAATACTCGCTTTGTAGAACATCAAGTTGGAAATGTTAAATGTGGAAGATGTTCAGTATTGCTGATGTATCCATATGGATCTCCGTCAGTTAGATGTTCATGTTGCCGTTTTGTGACAAAAATTTTGGTAAGCATCTCCCTTTTGTGTTACTGTCTTTTTTGTGCTCCAGATTTACCAACTTTGTAATAGTATAGTAGCATTGCTATTGTGATCTACATACATTCTTCAGATTTTTTTGACCTGCGGCCTTGTGTCGTGATCATTGTGCACTGATTTCAACCTATGGCTGTATCTGTGTGAGCTCCATCTCATTATGATGTGCGAGCCACTGGTCAATTTTTCTTTCAAGGGAAGATGCAACGTGTGTAGCAACCAAACTCTATTTTTTTGTGTACATTATAATCATCCTTGTGGCAATAGCAAGTTAGTAATGTGTACGATCCAAATATGATTTACATGATTACATCATATTATCATAATTCAGCGATATCTCAAAAAACCAAAATAAATTGGTCCTCAACACGATGACACATTATTTTCAGTCATGTTCATCTTAAACAATTCCCGAGTAGAAATGCCAGTAACTTTGACGTCACTTTGCTGTCGAATGAAAGAACCAGAGGTATATTTTTGCGTAACACTTTCCCCCTGGCAAAGTGTTCATGATTTGCAGGAAACCTCTCTTTACATTTCCATGAATTATTTAATTACCTGAATTAGTTAGGTCAGACGTAGATGTTCACACAAGCTTTGAAAAAATCACTTGATTACATGCTTGGACTTTCTGGTTCTGCCTTAGGTTCTCCCTTTTTGCCATAAAATATGTCTTGGTCTGTTTTTTTCTTTGCAGGCACACAATGAGCGGCCTCCACTCTCCGTGCAGCGCGGTCATCCTCGCCCTCCATCAACACCTTATTAACCTACTTGCAGGTTTTAAACCACTAACATCTTATACCTGTACATCTAATGTCCCTTTTGTTCTAGATGTGCTTATGACTTCCTAACTGGAATTGGATGATCGTATTTAGTCAAAATTGGCTCAAAATCTTAGTGCCAACGTTGGAAACTTGAAGGATATCTTTTCTGTTTAATACTGATTGTATATAGAATGTAATTTTGAAGGAAAATTGCCTTGTCTGCATATTTATAGCAAACTGTATGTTGCTTTGGTTTGTTTCTGTTTGAATGAATACATCCATTTTGACCTATATCATTGTAGCGCTGTTATATATAACGAAACACATTGTGGCAACTATAGTGTTACATGTCAGGACTGTGATATTTCCTTTGAATGAATGAATGTTTTTCTTCAAGATAGTCATATTGCATATGATGGGTCCTTTTTTTCCGATAATGGTAGTATTTTTGATCGAGTTTGAAGAACCTCTTGCTGTGGAATAAATGACTACGTACTTGTGTTATCCTCTTATGGAAACTATTATTTGTTAAAATTGCCTAAAAATATTGATATGAGAAAAATTAGAAATCATTATCATGAGAATTAGAGAACTATTGAAGGGTTTGTACATGTAGAATTGGACGAAAATGAAAAAAAATTTCGTCTAATTTTATAAGAGAGTTGTTTGTGTATCTATGAAATTTACTTTCTGATGAAAATTGAATTTCATCTTTTCAGTAAATCCTAGAATTTGTTTTCCAGGTTTGAAGGTTGGAATTAAATTTCGTTCTACCCATTGTCTCCCCTCTCTCGACTCTTGTGAAAAGTTATGGAGAGAGAAAGAGAGAGAGAGAAAGGGAGAGAGTTCTTTTTAATTATTTTAATTTATTACTTAAGAAATTTATTAAAAATTAATTTATCATGTATACAAACATTTGAATTTTAATTTTTATCAAATTCCTAAACTTATACAAGCATTTGAATTTTAAATTTTTTCTGTTAAATTTTGTTAGAATTTAAATTTCAAGTATACAAATAAATTATATAGATTAATTGAATATTAAAAGAATGTGAAATAAGACAAGAATGAAAGTAACACCTCTAATTGGTTCCATTGTTTGATGAACTTGATGGAATGATTCATAAATAATTGTACTAGTTAAGCGTATTGAGCATTAAACATTTGAATGATTATTCCTCAAATCATTTAATAATTAGGAATATCTAAAAGGTTGTAACCAAAGTTTTATCTGATCATGTAAAGATTTTCCTTCCAATTATTCATATAAGTCACCAAAATTTCTATTAAGTTATGTAATTTTAAATTATTTTTAGTGTCTTTAACAATTTAATTTGATCTTCTATCTATTTTATAGTTTCCCCAAAAACAATTATATGTCCTAGGGCATTTAACCCCTTGATTTTTTTTAATTTTTTTGAGATCCTTGTCGAGTCCAACATATTTGTTTTTTTGGGTAATGAGATAGATTAAGAAGGAAATAAAGTCACCCACAAAGTACAAACAAAAATTCCAAAATAAGCAAATCACGCACAGACAAGACAGAAAACAAGAGATATAAAGGTTAATTTTCTCCTTCTCCTTCAAATTCATCTCTCCATCATTTGAAAGTTGATAGGGCAGAATCAGTATTTCTTGCAGCCTATCTTAAGGAAGAGATGAGAATATTAGGAGCGAGAACATCCCATTTGGACTAAATATGTGTTTAACAAGATGAACACCCCTGAACCATCAATAAGGTTTTCTAGCCAAGAAACAATAATGTTGGCCATGCAATTAAATATCAAGATGATATTACCACATTGGTGATCAAATATTCTATTATTCCTTTCAATCTGGCAAGACTGCAAGAAAGATGTAAGAAAAGTACACCAATCTTTTTTATTACCAGAAAAAAGGTAATTAATAAAATTTGGGAGAAAAGCTGAAAGGAGAAGATTATCACATGAGAAATTTTGTCTGTTATGAATTAGAAAAGATTAAATTTCATTAGCAATTTCATAATCAACAAACAAATCTTTTTTATTTTTAATACAAAGATTGCAATTAGGACATAAGGTATTAATTACCTTGTCAACCTTTTTTGTGAAATATTTTCTTTTGTGAAAAGTTTACTTTAGATAACAAACCAATTAATAATTTGACATTAAAGAAAACTTTAGTCTTCTAAATTTATTTATAGAGATTAAAGCCAAGGCCACAATCAATCACCATTTGAAGAAAGATTCCAAGAGATCAAGTTAGAGAAGTCATTAAGATGAGTGTTCTAGAGGATGTGCAATAAATTGATGGCAAAGACTCTTAAATTGGCATTTAGGACTTATTTGTGTGCTTAAAGAGTGATATAAATTAATAGAAAAAAATATATTAGAAAATTCAAAAAATGACAAAAAAGAAAGTTACATAAAGTTACTAGAAAGTTATGATGTTTGTGCAAAAAAGTTTAGAAAGTGATAAAAAGTAATAAAATATGAATGAATAATATAAAAATATTTATAGACATCTATAAGTTTATAGAAAAATTTAAAATGTTTACATTCTTCATAATAGTACATTATATATTACAATACATATTGTAAAAATTTATTATTAATTATTATTATTTCATCCTTTTTTTTACATACAAATTATATTTATTTTTCTTCTTTTTTTCTCTTCTTCCTTTTTTTTCCTCACTTTTTGTCACTTTAAAATCCTTTAACTTGAGAAAGAAAACGATTTTACTTTCTTTTGCAAAATTTTCTCTAGAAAGTGATAATGAAAAGTTTATGTTACTTTCTATCAGTTATAAATATACTATATCTTTCATTACTTTTCCTCTCACACAAATCCTCCCTCAGTAAATTAGAAAATAAATTTCCTAAATAAGCTTTAGGAGCAATACTTATAATTTATGTGAACTTTATTCTTAAATTTTATAATAGTTTATGAATGTTATAATTTATAATTGATACATATGATACGTCAATATCTAAGTTAAAATTTTGTCATTTTTCATTACGTGCAAATTTTCAAATTTCAAATTCTACCATTTTTCATTGTGTACATAAATATTTAAAAAATGTTAAAATTGAAAAAAAATTTTCTTTTATTTTCGTTTCCATCATTTTTACTCATATTCTCTTTCGTTATTTTCCTTTAGTATTTGAAGATTTAAATTCACGTTCATAAGTTCAAAGAAAAGATTCTTCGTCATTTAAACTTCCTGTGTACCTAATCTACATACAATTCCTGAGAAATCTTTTGCAAGCGCTCAAGTCTTTTTCCTCCAATTTGTACTGAAAAATGCCTAACCTTTTTTATGCCATTTTTCTATGCTTATCTTTTTCAATTCCATTCGTAATATCTTAAAACATCCATCATTATTTTAGAGTTTTCAACTAATTTTAGAGAAAAAAGGTTATGGTGTATCGATCTAAACAAGGTCTCGAGTCTCAAAAATAATTTTAGAGAAAGGTACTACGACTTGGATCTTGAAAATTCAGCTTATCAAATAAGTGACATGCTTGAGAACAACGCACTTATTGAATAAATGGTAAAGGGAAATGTTAGATGCTTATTTACATTTATGATAAGCACTTAATTTGATCGTGTTTGTAGACACTCATCAGAAGCGCTTATTTTTAAAATAAGTTGGCATAAAAATGCATTTCCAAATGTTACCTTAAAAAACTAGCTTAGTTATTTCTTCGCAAATCATGTGAGAAAAGAGAAGAGTAATTAATTACCATACAACAATTGAGGTATTTATAATCAGCATTATTACCAAGAACTTTATTCATGTTTCACATCACCAAGTTGAGTCTGTATATGGAATACTTTATTCATGTTTCACCTCACCAATTTGAATGAGCCTCCTCCAACACAACCACCATCAAATGGGCAGGGAATAATACCACCACCATCACCAAGAAGTCATTATTTCTCCTTCCTTCTTTTCTGATGATACTGATGGATGGATGAGTTAATGGAAACTCATCTTTGTGCACTTGTGTGGGTGTGTGACTTTTCATGGGTTGGTTCGAGATGAGATGAGAGGAGTTTAATTTTGCATGAAAATATTCTAACTTGGAATGTGGAGTTAGCTAGGGCATTCATCTGGCATGTCTTATTGGGAGGGAAATCACATGGGGCTTGCACCCCCAAGGTCACCCATTTTTCATCTTCAGTGGCACTACTCCAGTGCCCATTCATTACATCATCATGGCACAAAAAAATAATTCTTCTTCCATCATAACAGCTGTGTGCATGCATGACATAAATGTTGATTCATGTGAAGATGAGCTGCAGTTGATTAATAGAGTTCTTAATTTCTCCTTTGATTATGCCTTTGCTTCATCGGGAAACCTTCTAGAGCCAAAGGTCCTAGACCTAATGGTTGAAAGGAGTTCTGAATGCCTCTTTTTTATTATTTCTTCCTTAGTTATAATTAATGAGGTTGCACTGAATCTATGGCAGCTTGCTTGATTATTTCTACTCTCAGAAGAAGAAGAAAAAATCTCAACAAAGTTGAATTAGGACAATATCTTGAATATCCTTAGAAGAAAATTTTATCTTGATAATATCTTGAATATCCTAGGAAATTTTCCAATCTTTTCCTCTCAACAATTTTGAGACACTATTAAAATGGATATCGTAATATGATCAATTATTTCTACAGTTCAACGTATGGAGAAACACTAAAGGCAATATACCACACATTTATTACTCTTATAATACCTATGAAAAAAAAGTGATATTGATCAGTTGGTTAAGAATTTTTAGCCGATAAGTCTCCTAAATAGTAGCCACAAGATAACACCAAATTAATGCCTAGCAACTATGC
Source organism: Cymodocea nodosa (assembly GCA_036874045.1). NCBI lineage: Eukaryota > Viridiplantae > Streptophyta > Magnoliopsida > Alismatales > Cymodoceaceae > Cymodocea > Cymodocea nodosa. Next base: position 23,061,132 of record CM072336.1, read on the forward strand.
TTAGCCCAATATTAAACTCATGATTGCTTTATTATGACTCAAGAAACTTTACATTACATTCAAAACAATAAAATTAATGGAGGGAATTTCAATAAAGCTTGATTTTGAGAAGGCATTTGATGACACCAATTGATTGATTTTAATTTCTTGAGACCCTTAATGGTGTAGGATTTGGTGACAGACTGATTACATGGGTTAAGATCGATGCCCATCCATTCTGCTAAATTCTATGTTTTAGTCGTTAATGGTATCATCAAAGGCAACAAATTAAATCTGCTAAGACAAGGTGACCCCTATCCACTTTGCCATTTATACCTGGTACTTAGGCCATGATAAACAAAATGCTATCGTTAGCTAAAAACAACTACTTGATACAAGGTATCTCTTCTCCAAATTTAACTATGACCTGAGATCCTCAACATTGAGTATATACGCTAAGTAGTGATACAATTATTTTTAAAACACCCTTAGACCAAATCCTCACTAATTCTTTATACTTCAAATATGTTGGTTAAGGTTTGAAAATTAACTTTCAAAGATCCTCCTTACTCACAATTGGCTAAATCTGGGGAGGCTAGCTAGTTTTATACGCCAAATGGCTTAGCAACTGTCGAACAACTGGAGTTAGGATGGATGAGCAATCAAAGTGCTCTATTTTTGGATGTCAAAATCTATTGGTCCTTGCCCTTCCTTCATTCTAAACGCCACTTTTAAAGACTAGAGTTGATTGTCATGGAAGGAGAAATTGACAAGAACAGGAGGAGATTACTTTAGGGCTATTGGAGCAATGGGGCAGTTAACTATCACCTAGTGAAATGGAAGGACATGTGTATATATATGTAGGTCGACTAATGATCAAGGTGGGCTAAGAATTATTAGTGTCCAAAGCTTTTCCATGGCCCTACAAGGGGAACTTTCATGGCAAGTTACGTCAAATAATAGATATTTGCTTTGGTGTAGAATTTTTCATTACTGTTACCTCAATAATCATAGAATTGTTGCCATTCCTAATTCTTCCACTTCAATTGCTTTACCCCTTTGGAAAAACTTGAAGTGCCCTTTTCAATTAATTGATAATTTTAGTGCCTATGAAATAAAAAATGAGTCTTTGAGAAAGCAGATGCTTAAATACCATTCCACTTAAAATAGCGATTTCTGAAATTATTTGCCTTGGAAAAGAATAGAGAGATTTCCCTGTTTGTTGCAAAGCACAACGTACCATTGTGTATAAAAAAGATAAATCTAGCTTTTGATGATGAAGACCGATGAAAACCCACAATCTCCAAGTGCAAATTAAAAGTGTTCTTCACTACCATCAGTAAATAGTTATCTTGTTGGACCTGGCTATGAGAAAATAATATATATATTGAAGGATTTTTTGTCTGAATACCCATGTATACTCCTTTGGAGCGGATTTTTATCGTTAAATTCAAATTTCTTACCACTATATATGTCTATGAGTTAAAATTTTCCATGTTACCCTTGGGAAAGAACATTAAATCTATTTACTTTCCCCACCAGCTACATCCCTCTCTTCTGCCAGCCATCTCCATCCACCTTCTGCTACTACCGAATGAACTTCTTCAAATCCATCTGCAACTTGATGGCAGGCTTGTACACTGTGAAGAACTGGAGGTTGGTGACGGATAGGTCACAGATGTGGTTGTAGGCATTGGAGATGAGGAAGGAGATCAAGGCTTGCAGTTTGGTTAGGGTTAGGTTTGTGGTTTCTGATCAAGTTAATTAGATTTGGGTTAACCAATTTTGAGTTAGACTAATTAATTTGTACTGCAAGAAAATCGAGATTTTATGCGGGTGTGTAATTATATATATGTAATCATATAGATATATATATATACCGATAGATATAAATGTGTACGTATCACAGAATATTAATATCAATACGGTACTTATACCAAAAGAAAGAAACAGTAACTGCCATCATCTTTTTGCTGGGGTGGGTCAACGTTGTGTTCTTTCTCGCCCACCGGAAAACCGCAGTCATGAGTTAAAGGTGGAGGGAGGTTACCACTCCGGCCGGCAGCGGTAAATGATCGATGTTGGTGTGGATAAGCACTTCACTGGCTCCCACGTCAGAGCCACCGCCTTGTTTTTACCGAACCATGCATGCGAACGGTTCCTGCTGACCGGCGGCAAAGCCTCCGACCACCCACTGGGTAAATGTGGTTTTGGATAAGTTGGGTGATGCAGCGACACCTGTGGCTCCCAGACCGGAAACCCACTTCCCCATCCATCCTATTCCCAAGACCCCCCCGTCCTCCTTCTCCTCCTCCTCCACCTCCAGAGAAGAGATATTTCGACAAAATAGATAAAGAAGAGAGAGAGAGAGAGAGAGAGAGAGAGAGAGAGAGAGATTAGGGTTTAGAGAGAGAGAGAGAGGGGGATCTTATTCTATCATGGTATGATTGCATTAATTCTGCTAATATATATAACGATAACGTTTTCTATCTGTATTGAAATTTATTCTAAAGTACTATTTAGAATAGCAGTGAAAAAAGAGTAATATTCTAATTAGAACATTAATGTGATATATATGAACCCCCATCATTTTATTCTTAAAAAGTAATAAAAAATGCTGTCATGATATATATCTGATGATTTTCTAATTAATAAAGGTGGTAATTATTTTGTGAGTATTTGAAGGCACGGTCTCTTGTTCAATTCCCCTGTGTTGGTCAGTAACATGAAGTATATATTATATATTCCAGGGTCGGTGATGTATACATGTATGTGTTTGTTGGTTTAGTATCATGACGTGTGTGTGTGCTTATATATATATTGTTGAAGCGTAGGCATGTACATTAGGGTTTTGGTTAAGTGGAAGCTTGGGGGGCTGTGCCAATTCAAGCATCCTCCTCCACCACAGAGTTCCATGTGGCTTCTCCGTCCAAAACTTGTCATGCCCATGTCTTAAATCCAGGGCTGCAGGAGAGAGTTGGAGATGAATGAGGTGAGAACCCACCCACCACCTAATCCCCTTCTTTCCCCTATTTAAGCCTCTTGCCCTCCCCAGTACTCCTCCCACTTCTTCCAACTTTCATTCCTTCCCTCAGGCGGCTTCAATTCCCTTCCTTCTTCCTTCTTTGGTAAAAGAATTCCCGGCAGGAAGCTAGCCATGGTTTCCCCTGACGCTGTTAGAACAGTGGTTGGAATCCTTGGTACGTACCATGCATATATCTTCCGCAACTATATACTCCATCTGTATACCAATTCAATCTACAAGCATTGACTCATATCGATCGATTCATCTCACCCAATTAATTAATTAATTCCATTTCCTGCAACACCACCCACAGGTAACATCATCGCTCTCGGCCTGTTCTTGTCTCCAGTGTAAGCACCATCTCCATGCTTAGTTACCACCTTTTGTTTAATTTCTTTGGGATAATGATGGTGGTTTACGCTGATGATGTCGATCGTGTTATAGATACGTATATATGGTAAAATCCATGTTGTGATTGATTTGTGAGGGCAGGCCGACGTTCGTGAGAATATGCAAGAAGAGAACGGTGGAGGAGTTCTCTGCCTTCCCCTACCTGGCGACGCTCCTCAACTGCATGCTGTGGGTCGTGTACGGGCTGCCTCTGGTGCACCCCCACAGCACGCTGGTCGTAACCATCAACGGCTCGGGGATGGCCATCGAGCTCGCTTACGTCCTCCTCTTTCTGCTCTTCTCCGACGGGAGGAAGAGGGCCAGAGTGGCGGCCTTGCTCCTCTCCGAGCTCGCCTTCGTCGGCGCCGTCCTCTGGTTGGTCCTGGCCCTCTCCCACACCTACCAGAGGAGGTCCTTGGTGGTCGGCAGCTTGTGCGTCGTGTTCGGCACCGGCATGTACGTCGCCCCACTCTCCGTCATGGTATGCTTAATAATTAATTTGCTGCCCCTCCTCCTCTTCTTCTTCTTCTTCTCCTGTTCTCACCATTTTTTCCCTTTTGCTTTGTTTCTTCTCTCATGAGCACAGCCATGTCCCTCTTCTCTTCTTCTTCTTCTTCTTCTTCTTCTTCTTCTTCTTCTTCTTCTTCTTCTTCTTCTTCCCTCCTGCATCATGCGATCCAAACAACACCAGAAAATACCACTCCCTTCTTCTTCTTCTTCTTCTTCCACCTCGATCAGTCCTCTTTCTTTCCAAGCCTTCTTTTGCATCAAACAGGTTATATTACATGTTGAATCCAAATTTAAAACCTCTTCTTCTGCAACAGAGTAAAAGACGCGCGACTGTGTTTTCAGAATTCATATATTATTAAGAAAATGCAAACACCAGTATCACTTGAATCATATAATATATAATATGGTGGGACGTTGTGGGTAGGGACAAGGTGCTGGATGGATGGTGTGCTGACGTGGCACATGTGATTTGCGTGAAGAAGCATGTAGACTATAAATACAATTACCATGCATAAACACAAAGATTTAATTGCTTGACACTCCACATACGTATTAATTACATGTATGCATGTGTCATGCCAACCACTTTGTGCTGTGGGAAGAGAGCGTTGCAGGGAAGGCACCGACCACCGCGTGGTGTGTTCTTCTGGTCTTTTATATATGGATCAGGTTCAGATTACGGTGCCAGGCCTTCGTTTTCACAGATTAAGTTGAGATTTTTTAAGCATTTTAAATTTGCGATAAAAAGATAGTGAAAAGACTTCTCAACCATCTAAGCACACAATGATCGATCTTTAAGGTTGCAAATAAAATTAAAGGAGAGATTTTTCCACTTGATTCCAACTCTAGCTTCACGTTTCCCTTGTTTTTCTGATTTTGAATGACATATATACTGTTAACGACCATGCACTTAATTAATAAATGTCAGATAATGGTAATAATATTCTTGAACTCGTGATCAAGTGAAAAATCAAATCATAAATACGTGAAAACGGAGAAAAGCCGCGTGCTCACAAACAAATCAGTTACAACTTGAATTCTACTTGTACATATATATCTACCATGCATGTGATTTTTTTTCCCATGGATTTTGAACGTAAAGTAGTATTCATGCAAGCATGTTTTACTTGATCGATCAGCTCCTTTTAGTTTCTTCCACATATATATATACACATGGGTAGACGATTCTTCTTAATTTCACTTGTCACATATAAATTAAATTTCCGGAACTTGTTGTTGCATGCAGAAAATGGTGGTCCAAAGCAAGAGCGTGGAGTACATGCCTTTCTCCATCTCCCTGGCTTCCTTCTTCAATGGACTCTGCTGGACCTCTTACGCTCTCATTCGCTTTGACCTCTTCATCACTGTACGTAAAACACATACACACATCCCTCTCTCTCTCTCTCTCTACAATAGTAGTGCGTACTGGAACCACTCGTTGTTGCAGGAGTAGTTAATAAGATGAAATCTTTCAGATCCCAAACGGCCTAGGGGTGGTGTTAACACTGGCGCAGCTGATCCTCTACGGTGTGTACTACAAGTCGACCCAAGAGATCATCGAGGCCAGGAAGAGGAAGGAGGCGGCCAACATCGGGCTGTCGGAGGTCATAGTCGTCGGCGCCGGAGTGAATTGCACAACGAAGCAGGTCAACGATCTCCCACAATGACCGACAACAACGAAGCATGCGGACCCAACAAGGTCGATCTTGGTGGTGGTTGCTTCCACCAATACCCTACCCTTTTTCTTCTCTTTAATACCAGCCGAGAGACGAAGAATGTTGTCAACGATGATGATGATAACCAATTCGAGCATTTGATCCCAAGAAGATTAGATATAGATGATGGTGGTGATGGCTAGCTGCTGCTGCACATGCAATTAATTATAATGTGCACACCCCTCTTTTGCTTTAATCATCAATCAATGGAAGTTTTTGTTGTCGGTGGTACTTCACGTGCCCGGTGTGGATTAAACCCACACGTCCTTCATGAATATTGATTGGAACGCTTCTGCTTCTACTGCAACGTACACCCCCAAAGAAGAGTTGACGTCAGAATTAATCAAACGATGGGAATTGCAAAACGCTTTTCTTAAATGAAAACCTGATTCTGCAGTGAAGAAAAGGTTGAGTTCCAACCGTGAAGTATATATATGTACACACACACACACACTTCACGGTTGAAAGAAGGAGGAGGGTGTTGGCTGCGAAGGGGGCCCTCACTCAACTACCCATGTGCGTGTATTTATTGGCATTGGTGTTGTTACCAAGAAGCCAGGGTTTTATAAATAAGTGGAAACACTATTATTATTAAAGATATTTCCGTTTGACATCTTTCTTTCGGGTCAATTATAACATAACCGTCCCATTTGAATGCTGCATGCATGCCTTTGTTGGAGTGATGAATGAGTTATTTGGTTCAATTTATTACGAATGTGTTAGAGTGATGATTTTTTTTAATCCTTAATCTATTGCCTATAACATCTCAAGGTATTGGCTAGACACATTTCTAAGCTTTTCACTATATATCTAATTAACAAGATATCCCTAACTTATTAAATTGCCACTTACTTTATAACTTTTATCTACCATTTTGGATATAATAGTTATTGTATATTTGGATATTTAATAATACTATATATGATTTAAAATATTTTATTGTTGAATATTTTTTAATAAAATAGCATCTACAATTAATAAGCGTATGAATTAAAGTAATGCTTATATTAATATTTTGATTGAATGGTGTCCATAAAACCAAAGTCTCATATGGTTTAAGAAAAAATTAAACTTATCTTAGAAAATTTCACAACGCTCAAATCCATAACTTTTTCTTGCCCACACAAGGGGATCACAAACATTGGTCAGGTACCATGTTGATGTTCCTTTTTATTTGTTTTCAAAAAAAATTCCTTTTTATTTTTTATTTCTTTTTCAGAATTTTTCTGAACCATTTCATTTTTTTTTTTCTATTGTCCATTTTTATTAAAAACATAGGGGTATAGGCTATAGACCATTCACCTCACACTTGGGCCAGCCGCAAGCTTAATTTCAGGTTTTATTGCATCATTACTGGAAACTAAGATGGTAATGAAATAATGTCTCAGCCCTTCTGTGCTCGAACTTTACTTCCTCCTAATGAATACATGTAATAAATAATTATGCATAACTCGACAATAAGCATCCATTCATTCAACTACTTGATAATGTAGTTACATATGAGACAGACTATTTGAAAAGTACAATATAAATGCTTACATACTTTCTAATATGGATGCCTTCTTCAATTCCTATTGTTTAAAATTAATTTTAATAGTATGTATAATTTCTTTTGTATTTGTATGACTAAAAAAGAGAAAAAAAACTACGTAATTGTGAATAAGAAAATATGTAAAATTTTTGCCTAAAAAAACATAAAACGGAAGAGAAGATGAAGACACCAAGGTGAAGAAAATAAAACCAAGAGATAAATCGTCAAGAAGCTTAAGTGTCTGAGTGCATCCAAGAGATAAACCAAGCTAGTTATTGTGGGCTCCCCTGAGTGAATATAAAGTCTGCTTAAGTGTCTAAACAATAAATACAATGCGGATTGAGGAACCGAAGATGGAAAAAAAAAACCCATACCCATCAAGTTAGTATTGTATTAACACAGCCTAGTAGGAAGCATTCGAATCTTGTGAAAATGAACGGCATTACAAGGTTCACTACCATTAAGTGCATGATGATGATTGGTAAATATCTTTCGATCCAACCCTATGTGTATGGTATCAGATGGGACCCCACAAGGTTGACAGAATATGCATATGAGGACCAATAAAGATTTCCATGCTCATAAAAACAATTATGGATGCATCCAATTTAAGTAACTACTCAAAAAACTAGTATGGATACACCCATTGAAAAGCATCCAACAGCTACCCAGGGGCTGAGTCGTTCACCTGAAAACAAAAATAATAGGTTATAAGCAAGCACTGATAGTGGTTCCTAAAAAGGTAAATATGATCCCATCTCAAAAATGTTGTATATCAAAATTATACAGCCTTATCAAACCAATATGTGATAAGATTAAGGAATTTTCATAATCCAATTTTTCTTAATCTGGTTGTCAGCATGATGTGATAAATTGATGATGAATCTCGACAAAAAAAAAAGACTACAATAAAAGGAGAAATCCATAATCAATCATTCTATACAAATGTCAATGCAAGATCATGAAAAGCTGTATTATGCATGTGAAATCTGCAATATCAAATGCCACTTGTGCATACACACTATCTCCATTTAATTTGGAAAATAACATGCATCACTTATTAGACATGCCACAAAGAAATTAATGACTTTTCATAAAGGTGATGAAAACAACGAAGAACTGAGAATACAAAAAAAGTCAAGATAATTTGGACTCATGCGTTCTTTTTTCCATAGCATAAAATTCCAATATATGTATATCTACAATCAAGTTAAATAAATTATATTTGACTGATTTTTTATTTATGCAAATGGGAATTCCAAAGAATACCTATTCTTGCTGCCTTCCAAAAGAAACCACGAAACCTGTGGAGTCACAGAATGATATCGTGAATAGTTCAGCATATTAAAGTAGAATAATAATAGCATTCTAACAGAAGCATGGCATTCCATGTGAGGACAAAATGCAGCTGTTTCAAAGACAACACATTTGCACAAACAACTATACAACTATGAATCAAGTGATTTTTTCCCAAAGAAACAAATTAACTAACTAAATAAACAGAATATATTCAGGTCATGGAGCATACGTAAACAGCCTCAATTAGGAAAACAAAATACCAAGTGGGTTAATGAGCAGGAACTGAGGAGTAATCTGAGTTTGACAGAGGTATAGCAAGGTGGAACATTTATTCTTCAAGTGATCACCTCAAAGAGAAGTATTCATATGAAACTAAAAAATTAATGTTTTCCTATCAACATAAGAGGATGCAGTGGTGCCTAGTCAAAACAACATTTTCAGTTCACGGATAGCACCAGTAAGGAACAATTCACCTGATATTTGATAAAATCAGTTCTTGTAGATGGCCAAGGCCAAGATCGAACAATTAAAGCAATAATGATACAACGTTATCACAATATATGAGTAGCATAACCAGTAATATCTATTGGTTATTTATAATTTAATATAAATGTATGAAATTACCAATGGACAATCGCTATTTCACTATTTTTAGTATATTGTTGGAAATGGACAAACCTACAACTCTTATCAAGGGCTTTCAATTGCATGACCTTGTTAATTTGCTTAGATTGCAGTTTCTTATGAAGGCAGATTCCATTTACACATAAGGTGATCAAGAGAGAGCCCTACAACTTACAATTAACGGCAATAGACAACCAAATAGAACTAACATGTTGCCATTTGGGTATCAATTAGCCCATAAATTATAAAATTGGAATGACCATACTTAATATTATATACAATTTTTGTCAGTGACCAAGTTTTGAGAAAAAAGCACACTTTTACTTTTTCCTGGGATAATTTATATACAAACTAAATGAAATTTTTATACTCAAATACACCAATAATACCTCCAAAAAATATAAAATGATGAACAAGCACACAATAAACACATTGTTCCAAGAAAAGATTTTTTTCTCCCTTTTGAAAACAAAAATACAAGCTATGAATACTTTTTTCATGAACAATAATAATTTTTGAGCTTTAACCTTGAATTCGATCCTATTAGACTTATCCATTTACTTAAAAAACTAATAAAAAAATTTAGAGTTAAAAAAGAGCCTCAATATGGTTTTCATTAATTTAGAAAAAGCTTATGATAAAGTACCTAGAAACCTATTGCGATAAATTTTAGAAAGAAAAGGAGTACTTATAAGATACATTGATATTATAAAGAGCATGTATAAAATAGTACTTACTAGTGTTAAAAGCATAAAGGAGAAATTAAGAAATTTCCTATAAACATAGATTTACAATAACGATCCTCTCTAAGTTCATACCAGTTTGTCTTAGTTACAGATGAAATAACTAAGGATATTCTAGAAGAAATACTCTTGTTATATGTTATTTGTTGATGACATAGTTTTGGTTAATGAAAGTAAGAAAAAAAATAGTTTTAAATTAAAAGTATGGAAAGATACTTTAGGGTCCAAAGGGTTTAGATTGAATAAGTCAAAAACCAAATATATGAAATGCAAGTTCAACAAAAATAAAAATAATGATGAAGGTATAGACTTAAATGGTCATAAGATCCATAAAAGTAAGACTTTTAAATACTTAAGATCTATAATAAGTAGTAATGGTGAATTTATAAAGAATATTATTTATAGGATTAAAGTATGATAGATGAAATGGAGAAATGCTTTGGAGTGTTAAGTGATAGGAAAATATCTTTAAAATTAAAAGGAAATTTCTATAAAATTGTTATTCTCCTAGCTATATTTTTTGACTCAAAATGCTGAGTTATAAAGCGTAACCATATGCAAAAAGCTAGTATTGTTGAGATATATGTGTTTAAATAGATAAGTGGTAATACTATAAAAGATAAACTAAAAAATGATTTTATTAGGAATAGAGCAAGAATTGCACCTATCGAAGATAAAAGCAAATCCACTTAAGTGGTTTGGTTATATGCTTAGGAGGTTAAAAGATACACCAACTAGGAGAGGAGAATTAATTGGTGTAAAAAAAAAGAAGTAGAGGAAGACTTAAAACTACATGATTAAGAATTGTGAGAAAAGATTGAAATTTATGTAATTTAATCAAAAATTTGACCATAGATAGAAATACATGAAAAAAAAAAGATTCGTATGGCTAACCCCACGTGGTTGTATTATGGCTTGGATTGTTTTTGTTGTAACCTTGAATTCGATCCTTAGGGCCACTCAAGGTACTTTATATTACATAGAAATCTAGTTAGAAATGCCCATTTCATAAATAAATTTCTTTCCAGTCACCACCATCAGTTGCTAGATAAGAATAAAAAGACAAAATCACCCATGAAACACACGACTAGAACGGACTATATTACTTATTCTTCTCAAAAGATACTAGAACACAAACGAAGCCAGTCAATCATATCAGGAAGGCAAAAGGTGATTTTCAATTTCCCTTCCCGAAGACGAAGCATTTTTCCATCGAAAGTAGATCAGAGCGGTGCGTGAAAGAATGTCGGAATCTTACCCGGTCCTCTGCTCGAGAATGGCCGGGAACTGGATCTTGATATAGGTACACGTGCAGATCACCAGCAGCACCACCGTCAGGAATGAGTGGAAATTGAACAGCGCCGACTACCCAGAAAAACAAGCCCAATTTTAAAACAAGAATCGCGTGTGAAAACCAACAGAAACTGAACCTTGGAAGTGGTTCCAACCATGATTCGGCGTGGCCCGGTAGTCGCGTAGCGGGACCAGTGATGGCGCCGGCGGAGACGATCAGCGATCTCTTCTTCGGGATCAGAGCATAGATCTTGGAGTTGAGCGAAGGAAATGGTATTGCCGGCGGTGGTGGGAGGCTGGGAAGTAGGCGGAGGATCCGATAATATGCATAACCCGACCCGATAATGAGGTTATAAGTTAATGGAGAAGATCACCTATACGGTCAAATAATACCAAAAACTTCATATTTATACAGTGGGACTTATTCCATTTAATACTTATTTATTTAAAAATGACAAAATAAATTTTTTTTTTCAAGGTTAAGATAATCTGCACGTATTTTGAATCCTTGCTAAAATATTTGATTTAGAAACAAAGGTGTAAATTGAGGAGATTGGATTCCAATAACACTTTATTTGAATTCTTATTCACATAATCTGAATCTATTTAATTAATATTGGAATTACTATTTGGATTTATCTGAATTTGAATAATATCCTAATAATATATGAATACAAGAAAACTTAATTCAAATAATATCCTAATCTTAGAAAATTTTAACCAAATATCCAAATCTGAAAATATCTTAATAAATAAAACTCAAATTAAGTAAAAAATTTAATGCATTGTAGACTATAACCTAGATTAATTATTTATATAATTATATTTATGTTTTACGTCAATAATAATACTAATATAAGAAACCTCTCTAGAGAGACTTTTGTTACTGTAATTGACTTATGTAATAACAATAATAATATTAATCTACAAGGTATCTTCCATCCCATTCTTGCGAAAGAAACACCAATAAGGGAAAAATAATTTAAAATTCAGTGTAAAAAAAAGAAGAGAAGTGAAGTTACTTACCTACAATTTGTTTCTTGTACATACACACCAAATTGCAAATGCTACAAACGGAATTTCCCAATCCTTCAAAATACTCATAATAAAAGATGAGGGCCACTATTAACTAGACACTAAACACATTAATAAGATGATCCCACAAATCAAAGTCTAAGATGATAAACAATTTAAAATTTACAGATTACAAGTGCAAAGGATGACTAGTGTCCATCTTTTGAAATACCAAGTAATAATTGCAGCCTTTGCCATTTTAAGAATAAGATACTTCTGTGTCGATGGCTTGAGTGTGTTGAGATGTAGCATAGTTATTAGTCTTGGACTTGTAGAAGAAGGCTTGGGTTCTTCTGAATTGACAGGAATGCTTGTTGTGCACTACCAGAGGTATAATGCTATACATGCAGGACTATCCAACGCTCATTTCTATAGATTGCATGAGAGAATATTGCACTTTAGATTTGAAGTAAACGGCAAAATAATAAAATGCAACATAGCACTCTTCCTAATGTAGCTTTTTAAGAAAAGCACTTTTGTCAAAAAAACAGTTCCATCAAAACAAAACGCGTGTAATAAGAGATTTTTCAAACATATTATATTTTTCAGCTTCTTGAAAATCTAACTAATGCCAATTTTTAAAAAAAATTGTTTCCAGCCTCTTCAATATTATTTTTTTAAGTTAATGTTTATTACAAAAAACTCTAGAACTAATAAACTAAAGAAACCAATGAAAAGGTTCGATTTTCAAAGTGGTGGTGCATCATACTTGTTCAGAACTAAAACATCGGTTTCAGACTCTTGGTTGGAAGTTGAAACCCAACCCTCATTCAGTAAATGATTCATGGTATGAACCAGCATGAATGAAAACTTTCAAAACTAATAATAGGATCCCATTGAAATTTTGCCAAAAATTTGCGGCATTAAAGTACCCACAAGTGCCCAACATTAATTTCCTTAGTTTTCCCGTGATTGATGATGTTTTTAAAAAAAATGGAAGTTTGAAAACTTAGCAATAAGGGATAAAAATAACTATTGACTACTTTGAGAAAAGCATGCTCACTTGTATATATATATAAACCAGATTGGGATTTGAGAGTGGTATCAAAACCTGAAACAAGAAAGACCATTCACCTGGTTGGGATTTCAAGAGGAAGTATCCCTTGGATATAAAAGCTATTCAACCCACCGCCCATTCCAATGACGAAACTTATCTTCAATGCTCAAGGTCAAAGATGGAGATTTGGTTACTCCTGCTGATCAGCACTGAATGGTTTTTTCAGCAAACTTCAATTTCAGATTTTAAGAGGTCCCCCAAACTGGTTAATCCATTGGAATTTCCAACGTTCACATAAGGTCTGTTATCAGGGCAAAGACAGCTGTAGATCAGATGAATGAGTGAGAAATGCTAACCACATAAAACAACAGGATTCCTTTTAGCATGAAAATATCTGAAAACTGGTATAAAATTTTTCATGAAGAACCTTCCAGCATTCAATATTTACATGCTATTTCAGCATAAAAATAAAAAGCAATAAAGCATGAATAAAATTCACACGAAGCTACATCATGGTTTTGTCAATTTCCGAAGTTTTGTTTGCATGGAATTTTTGTTTGATTTCATCTTACTTGATTAGCAATGCCAATTCATGTAATATTTCATGATTCTTCATTTGATTTAGCATTCAACCTAAGCAATTATCAGAGCACCAAAGAGACAGAGTCCCTTTTTGAAAGCAAAGATCAGCGAATGCTACCTTATATAAGCAAGAATTAAAGTATATGTCTTGAAAAGAACAATAGTGACGTTTGAATGAATGCAAAATCACTTGTTGCGATAATGCCACACGAGGTAGAAACGTTGCCAAGTTTCCATTATTATGAATGTGCTGAATTACTAGACATGATAATACCAAATCAGATGGAAGGCACTGCAAGCTCTTAAAAATTGTAGTTATGTGTATTATTATTAGGCTTTCCTAGAAACAAAGCTTCAATATTACTACTCAGAAATTATACACCTAACATTCAATTATTTTGCAATTTTATCAATGACCTGTTACTATCTTTAGAAAATATTGATGTGTATATAAATGACAACATGTGAGGGGTAAATTTGGATGACACGGAAAATAACTTAAGTGCTGCAGTCTTCTAAATTTGGAATAGAAAAGCAACAGTATCACAGTCGAATACATTGTGTCCAACATAATCTGCAAGTTTAGAAAATATCTTTAATAAATTGTACACTCTTCCAAGGCATAAAAAATTTAATATATAATTGGGCATTAGGACATGCTCTCTAGATAAAGATGTTTATGTTGTACTTGAATGGAAAAACAATATTTCAGATATGATCCTCAAAATATAATATTAACAAAAAGAATGATATCAGAAGTCATAGCATAAACAAATTGAATTCATCTATTAAAAATCATGAGAGAAAATTCAGATAGATCTCACTAAGAAAGTTAATGTTCACAGAAATACTTACCATACTTAACGAAATTGAAGATGGCTGCTAAGTTGAAACAATTCAATCCATAGTTGACTTTTTCGCCCAAAACAAAATAGGTGACACATAGCATTAAAGCCAATAAGAGTGTCAAGATGACAATATTAATGAAGCCAAACCCCATTTCTCTTAATAGTAGATTACTACCAGTAATCTCCACAAGAGCAATCTCCACCTCTGAAATGGTGAAATCTGCTAACATCTCTAACCACTATTTCTCTTTGAGTGATTTTGGATATCAACTTAATGGCAGTATGACAATCATTGCAGACTCTCAAGTTCTTCATTACCCTAATCATGGCTCCTTCTGGTGAGTGAAGTATTGCAAAAGCAACCGCAAGCTTTTCACTGTGAACAGACAAACTACACTCCTTTTCTTCATCTTCCATGTCATGTAGAACTGCAGTAATATCAGGTATATACCCATGTTGCTTCATCTTTGCCACTATTTCTCTCAGGAGGTCATGTATCTCTCTATACTCCGGATGTGATATGTCTCCCATGGAAAACTGGTGCACCTTGTTCTTCACTTCCACCCAACTCATCCCTGGCTCCTTCCTCACCCTCTTGTATTTCATGTGCTCCCTCACTTTAGCCACATCTTGCCATCTCCCTGATGTGGCGTGAATCTGAGAGAGCAGAACATGAGCAGCAGAGTCATGTGGGTCCAACCTAATAATACATCCGGCAATCCTTTCTGCCATTTTAAAATTCTTATGGATCTTGCAGGAAGATAGCAAGGTCTTCCATATGATAGCGTCAGGATTCATCGGCATTGATTTGATCAAATCTTCAGCCTCTTCCAAACACCCTGATCTCCCAACGAGATCAACCATGCAAGTGTAGTGCTCTAACTGTGGATCTAGCTTGTAGACATCTGTCATAAGCTTAAAAAATTCTTTTCCCTTCTCTTTCAATCCACTATGACTGCAGGCATAAAGCAGGCTCAAGAATGTGATGTCATTAGGATCTGTTCCCTGCCCCACCATTCTCTCAAATAACTCAATCGCTTCCTGTCCATGCCCATGAAAGCCATAGGCAGCAATCATTGCACTCCATAGCACGTAATCAATAGAGCTTGATTGCGAGAATACCTTGGTTGAGTAACTCAAACAACCACACTTGGAATACATGCTCACAAGTGAGCTACGCACTGGAAGAACAGAATCAACACCAGTTTTTAGCACTTGGGCATGAATCTGCTGGCCTTGGCCAAGCGTTGCCAATTCAGAACAGGCCGTCAAAGTGCTGGTGAAAGTGATCTGATCGGGACTCAGTCCTTCCAGCTTCATCACAAGGAAGAGCCGAAGTGCACCCTCCGGATCACCATTCTGCACCCTGCCAGCCACAACGGTGTTGCACGAAACCACATTAAGCATTGGCAACGCGTCCACCACCCTCTCCCCATCCTCCAAACACCCACAGTTCATATACACGTGAGCCAGAGAGCTCCCTACACAAGCATCAGCCTCGAACCCACGTCGAACAACATCGGCATGAATCAGCCTACCCAACCGCATGTCCCTCATGCCCGCACACCCACGCAACACACTCGCTAACGTAAACTCGTCCGGGCAGAATCCACCCTTCCTCATCTCACAAAACAAGCCCAACCCCTCCTCATTGAAACCGAACTCGGTCACCCCGGCCACCATGGCACTCCACGACGCGACGTTCCTCTCGGGCATTTCGTAGAAGAGCTTCTGTGCGGACCCGAGGTCATCGTTCCGGATGTACCCACCAACCATGATGTTGTAAGACATTACGTTCTTCGTCGGCATTGCGTCGAACAAATGCGCTGCGGTGCGGATCTGGCCGAGTTTAGAGTAGAGAATAAGGAGGTGATTGGAGACGAAGCGGTCGGTGGAGAGCCCGGAGGTGAGGATGATGGCGTGGAGTTGCCTGGCGCGTGGGAGTGAGCGGGTGGAGATGCATGACCGGAGGAGGTCGACGAAGAGGCGAGATGGGTCGGACAACAGATCCTGGAAGAATCGTCTGGAAGGAAGCATTTGGCTGGCGACGGAAGAAAGAATTTGGGAAAATATAATTTAATTAGTAATTCTCTAAATTTATTTATTTAAGCAATTAAAATACATAGACTTTTGAAATTTGAGTTGTCGATCAAGCAAATTCTCAATGGAATCCGTACTTAACCTAATTAATATAAATAGTTCAGCTTTCACATTTTCAACTCATATCCAAAATCCATAGTAGAAAAAAAAAAAAAAACTGAACCTAATACATATATATGAGTCGGATTGGCTTGGTTTTCTTATGATTTACCATGCATTTTTCACGAAAATAAGATCAATCAAATAGAACCAAGACAGAGTTCTTGTGACTTTCAAGTACGTCTGTTTAGATATCTAAGTGAAATTGAAACAAGCAGCAAAGAAATTAAGGTCCAATTAAACAATCAAGAATTATTAATTGGTATCAGGAATTAATCAAATGATGTCAATCACTCAAATCCTCCACGCCATGTATCTCCCGTTGTCTTCACGTTCATGCTTCCGCAGAATTGAAGCTGATCTGCAACAACAACGCATGTCCTCAAACCATTAATTAAAGATATTACTTGAAAAAAATATTTATACATACTCTAGTAGCGGATTTGATCACGATTATTTTGATCTAGATTAAATAATTATAGATTATTATCCCCGTCACGGGGTCATCATACATACTTGTGATCATCTTGTGCTGGTTGAGGAGGCTGAAGGTGCTCGCTCCCCGGTCGGCGGCCTCCTCCAACGGATACGCCATCGCGCCGGCTGCTCGTCCCATCACGTACCTCTCGACGTCCTCTTCGTCGTGCAAGCGAGCGGGAATCCCGTTCGCGCTGACGTTGTTGACGACGGCCGTGGCGTTGTTGTTGTTGTTGTTATAGTTGAGGTGGTGGTGGCGGTGGTGGTGGGGGGCGGCGGTGTTGGTGGACGTCTGCTGGTAAGACCAAGCGTTGGAGAGCATGTCGAGCTCACGGCGGAGGCGGAGGTATTCGCCGTAGCTGCCGGAGACGGGGTCCTTGATCCTCCACTCCGCCTCCCACACCATGGACTTCGCCGCCCGGGACCTCTCATCGTGGGACCGGACGGACCGGATCATCTTGCTCACGTTGCTCACTCCGAACACCTTGTGCACCGCCTAATCCATATATATGATCAAATTTCACACGTTTTAATTATTTCTCGATCATTAAAACCATCTAGTTAATTAATAATCGATGCAGGTTTTAATTTAACCAGTCTACTTAATTAATTATTTAATTAGGAAAAAATAAACGACAATTATGTACGTGATCATCTTAATTATTCTTATCTTAAACATATCCCGGTAGGGGTTATTATATATATGTACTATAGGACCTGGAACTGGCGGGACCTCGTCGACGGGAAATAAGGTGCGAGGATGCAGTCGGGGCTGCACCGCTTGCGCTGGTGCTTGCAGGAAGCACAGGCGTGGTGGCCGGAACCGGCGCCGGCGCCGGTGCCAGCGTTCTTCGACATCTGCCGGTGCATATATATATATGGAACGGAGGAGGAGGAGGAGACTGGAGGCGTACGTTCGTGGGTGCGTTCTAGCTATACAGTTATAGCTAGCTGCGCTTGCACCAGTGAACATACATATGTATATATATATATTGCGATTAATTAAAGATGAGGGTGGGTTTTATTCCAGGCCAGGAAGGTGGTGGCATGTTGCATGGAAAGAAGACATGCACATATGGGGAGGGGATCTATCATCCATGCCGAATGGGTTGGTTTAAGTTGCATCCTTTTGTTGGTAGTTCACAGGAAGATTAGCAGCGGCAACTTCCAAAATTATATATATATATCATGCACTATATATGTGTGTGTGCGTGTGTGCACAGTTTGCTTTGTTTGTAATCTCATGGGCATGGAAAGTAACAAGCATTCGTTTGTAGACTATTGCATTCTTCCTGTTATATGCACCTCCTTTATCAAATATCCTCGTGATTGATGATTTTGTGCTTTACATTTTAATTTTCTCCCTCTATTAAGCTTAACCTTTCATTTTCCAAATGTGCTTAGATTACTTCAGTTCTTGCCATGGTTAAACTGTTTGATCCTTGTCACAGCAATCGTCTCGTACATGTGACATCCTATGTCTAATATAATCTTTTCTACCTTTATTTAAATTTTTTTTAAATAAAAAAAAAAACCTCGCGTGTCGAGTCCGGCACTTTTTCACGTGCCTTCCAGGCTTGCAAACACGCACCAGCCTCCTTTCTAATCACGTATCTGGTATTTTTAATCTTATTTAAAATTTAAATCTGCTTGAAAGTGAAGAATATTGTTAACTTTTATAAGAAAACTATTACAATTAAAATGAAGAAGCATCACACCACAACGACGACGACGACGACACCACCACCAGCATCAACAACAAAATCAACAAGTAATTTATTTTGCACTTCAAAACAAAGTTTAAGCTTAAATTTTGACAAAAATCACCATCATTATCAAAAAAAAACAATAATTTTTTGATAATGACAACAATTTTACCTTCGATTCGACCACAACTTCTTTTTCGTCTGAGAAGAACTCTTATCTTCCTCGGTTGAGCATGTCTTTGTACCTGAGGATGGATTCCAACCTCTGCAGCTGCAACTGCTTCCTGAATCTGTTGATGAAGTCATCGGCTCTGGCGTCCACTTCGCCGCCGCCACCTGCACCAACCACCACCTCCTCCTCCGCGCCGGCGAGCTGCCGCCGTCCAGGACTCTTCTTTGGCGCCTGGGGCCTGATCCTTGTCTCCACCTCCCGATCAGCCGCCGCGTACCCAGCAAACACGGTGGTCGAGGTGCTCACCGATTTCTTCACGACCTTCGATGTCTTCTCCTTGGCCGCCCCCACCGTACTCGTTTCCGACTGGCTCCTCCTGAAGTTCCCATCCCTTGCCCCGGCCACCGCGGCGTACGCTTCCTCCAGCGTTTCGAACTCGCTGCACTCCTCCTTTTCCTCCTTCTCCTTCTTCTCTTCCTTCTCTTCCTCGACCATTTTCGGCGGTGGCACAGGCGCCACTTCGACCGTGGCGGCGGGAGCGCCGATGTAGTGACGGAGATTGATGGACCGGAGGCGGGTGAGGACGGAGGACCCACGTGAGAGAGGTCGTGGTTGGTGCTCATCCTGGCCATGGCCATCGTTGATCTTCATGTGATGGTGGCTCTTGGATGTGATGGCGATGGTACCGATGACGAGGTTGATGACGACGAAGAACACGGCGGGGGTGAACCAACTCACCATCGATGCCCAGAGTGCACCAGCGGCAACTGCCATGGAGGACGAGGGCGTCTCCCCCAACATCATCATCTTTGTCCTCCTCCTCCTCCTCCTCCTTCTGGTGCTGTGGTATTGGGGTCGGAGGACTGGCCGAGCACGGCGGTGGTGGTGTTGGTGGGTATAAATATGGACACCGGCCATGTGGCGGTGGTGGGGTTTCGTGTCCAGGCCACGTGGTCTGGAAAGGAGAGTTGGGACTCCCGTCGAATTGAAAAAAAAAAATTAAAAAAAAAAACCTGCCGACCAGGTGTAAACGACCGACCACCGACGCATGTAATGAAATCAAACTGGCTATGACATTATTTGCACAAAAATAAGATTAAAAGTCTTCTAGATAAAATTGACCTTGAAAAATTCTATTATAAAGTCAATCGGTCTTTTCTTTGTAAATATCGCTCGACGTCCTTGCTAAATCAATCAATTAGAGGAAGATGTGTATCACCTCAACCAAATATTCTCCTGAAGACTCGTTGTTTTTCTTCATGCTTCAAATTTCAATTTAATTAGTCTTGAAAGAGTTCTTTGCTTCTTTCAAGTTCTCTCTGGACTTGAAATTAATTTCAATAAATTCTCCGTTAGATGTTTCCATCCCCATCCCTATCCCTATCTTCTATCCGTTCGCTTTAGAATTTAAAAAAAAAAAATAAAATAATCACATGCGTATCTGATTTAACATTTATCACCATATCTACGCCCATATCTGTGGTCAAATTTGTCAAAGAAAAGCAAAAGGAATCGCAAGCACGATTGATTGATTGGCCGGAGGAAAGCCGAGTCTGCGTTCCCACATGAGCCATACCATGGAAGAACAAGTCCGCGGGTAAGAAAGCAGGCAGAAGGAGACGTTCCAAGGTGATTGGTGCCATCCAATCTCTTTCTCTCTCTTCGTTGATGTGCAATTTATAATATATATATACATATAAGGTGACGTTATAATGTCTGCGTTATTCAAATTGATGTACATGTGTTAAATTAAAAAATTACGTCAACACGTGATATTATAATTTTTTTATTATAAATTTTACTCTCTCTCTCTCTCCATCTCAAATCTCGTAACTTTCGTCATCTTTTCTTCCTCTTTTCTTCTCTCTTTCCCTACTTGCTCGTCTTTCTGTCGTGACTTTCGTCACTTCTTCTCTCCGTACCACTCCATCGCCTGCGTTATTTAAATCGATGCACATCATATTTAAAATAAAAAACACGTCAGCACAGTTCTTATCTCGCCAGTGGATTTACTTCTTCTCTCGTCGTATTATAATCTTTTTTATAAATTTTATTCCCTTTCTTCATCTCATTCTCGTAACTTTTATTGCTTTTTCTTCTTCTTTTTCCCTACTTCTCAATCTTTTTGTTTCTATTTTCTTAAAACCATCTCATAAAAATCGAAATATTCTGATTGAAAAAAATATCTATTTATTATTATTTTTACTTTATTTTTTAATTATAATAACCAATCTTAACAAGAAATTTTTATTTTGTTAAATAAAAAATGTTGGCCCAATATTCTAAATTTTGTTACAGAAGTTTAGAATAAAATTTAAAATATTCAGATTTGGTGTGACTGTAAAAATGAAAGTAAAAAGAAAGAGAGAGGAGAAGAGAAAAAAAAGGAAGCGGTGAAAAAATCAACTATAAAAATGAAAGTTTTTTGAATCCTTTTGCCATTTTTGATTTCTTTCCTAAAAGTCAACTTGTAAAAGAAATGTTTGTAAATCTGCAATGTAATAAGTTAGACAAATATGAATTATCGATTTTTAAATAATGCATAGATACTCCACATTTCACTTAGTTTAATCGATAAATACATTAGGCTTATTTGTGTACCTAGAAAATAACAAAAAAGAACAAAAACAAATATTCATAAAGTTATAGAAAGTTAGTAAAAATATAAGTATTTGAAAAGACTCTAAATGTCTAGAGAGTTATAAACTTATTGGTTATTCAAATTTTCAGCAAACAAGATACTTATAAACTATGTATTCAAAGGAACTTAAAAAATTCAAAGATTTATCTCTTAAGTTTTTGATTGATAGAAATTCAAACTCTAGTTCTCGGATAGACTTTATTCTAAGCATCTAAAAGGTCTTAACATTTTAAAAAGTTGTTGTTCAAACTTCCAACCATTAAAACTATATAACTCTAGGTCATGGAAACTTAGCTTTCTATCTAAGCAATTCAAAGATTTAATCCATAAGTTTCCAAAAGGCAAGTCTACCAAAGAGGACATAGACACTTAACTATTTAAATGATTAAAAGAAATTAAATGTTAATTTGTATACTTAGAAAGTATCAAAAAGTAACGGAAAGAAAAGTTACAAAAAATCAGTAAAAAATATAGGTCTTTATAAATAATTTAAAAAGTATAGAAATTGACGAAAAATAATAGAATGTAATAAAAAAATTTTAATTAGACCAAATTCTTTGCTTGGTTACTTCGAAATGAAGATGTATTATATATATATATATATATATATATATATATTAGATCATTATATATATATATGTGTAATAGAATGTATCATTTTATTTTAATCTAAATGTAATTGCCCTTTCAACTTTTATGTTTGTACTTTCATAAGTTTGTTCATAATGATAAAATGATTTTTATGATTTATAATGATAAAATATGATTTATGATGGTAAAATATGATTTTTAAGATAAAAGATGATAAAATATGATTTTTATGATTGATGATGGTAAAATATTATTTTTAAGCTAAAATATGATTATTATGATTTTTGGTGATAAAATATGATTTTTAAGATAAAAGATAATAAAATATGATTTATGATGATAAAATATGATTTTTATGGTAAAAGATGATAAAATATGATTGTTATGATTTATGGTGATAAAATATGATTTTTAAGATAAATGATAATAAAATATGGTTTATGATGATAAAATATGATTTTTATGGTGAAATATGATTTTTATAATTTATGATAATAACATATAATTTATGAGAAAATTAAAAGAAAACTTTTGCTCAACATATGGTGATAATGAATCGTCATTTTTTGATTATTTTGCACCTTTCAAAGTTAGAAAGAAATATGAAAAAATATATTTCTTAGGAATGTTGGAGCAAAAAGTTTATTAAACTTTCATTTACTTTCCATTATACACAAACACCTTGTATCTTATCTTAACTTTTTATTACTTTTATTTTCATCTCTTTCTATCACTTTTCATCATATACAAATCTCCCTTAAAGCATACAGAGACAATTTTTCATTATTAAAGTATAAATCTAAACACAACGAACTAACTTTGTTAATTTTACATAAACTACATGTTCCTATAACAATATAGGTCATTACTATTAATTTAAACAATATAGATACCTATAACAAAGTAATGTAATTACTTATAATATCACTTTTCTTACATATATATAAGAATTTACAATACTTTACCGTAGATACTTGTGCCATTCAAATCAATCTAAATGATACAATCTATCCGTTCAACCTACATATATTTGTACAGAAAATGTATATTTATCACTCTCTTTCTTTTTAGTTTTAAAAGATTTAGATGTTTTTTATTTATTTAAAGATTTTAAAATTTCAAAGAAAACAACTAAGCAACCATATAATATTTTAAAAGTAGTGATCAGATAATTTTTTTAACTAAAGATTTTAAAATTGAATACTTTTATATTAATTTTTTATCGTTTATTTTTAACTAGATAATAATAATAAATATAACTCAAATTAATATTAGAGTTTGTATATAGTAGATTACATTATTAATTAATTATAATATTATTTTTAATTTTTAAAATAAAATGTTTAAATATGTAAAAAAAGATGAAAGTTAGGTTTCCAAACCTCCTCAGATGCATCAACATCATCGTTTGACCGTTGAGGGGTGAAAGTTGTCTTCATATTTCCCTCCCTTTTCTTCCGCGTCTGGAGCACAGAACTGTCAGAACCCTCGCCGCTCGCGAGGTCCTTCCTTTCCTTCCGCGTCTCCAGCACGAACCCCTTGTCGCTCGCGAGGACCGTCGTCGGCTGGAACACTGACGCGAGCAGGTGCGAGTAAATACAACCTAAACCCATTTTCTGTGTGCGCATCTTGTTTAGGAGGAAGCCACGGATGAAGACGTGGGCATGGAGCTGCCGGCCGTACGGGAGGACCCGGAAGGTGGCAGAATGGATGAGGAGGGACGAGATTGGAACGAGGTCGTATTGAATGGGGGAGAGATTGGCGGCGGAGGGCGGAGTAGGCTGTGAGAAGGCATGGAAGAGGAGGAGGAGTTGAGAGGTGAGATGGAAGAACCGATCTCCATGGCCTGGTGGTGGTGGTGGATGCCGTTGTGTTTTGGTAAGGAGTAAAGGAGAGGAGGACATCAAAGTTTACCAAGGAAGTGTCTGTGCACAATTCCGTCGGAAAATTATAATAGGGTGTTTGTGCACGGGAGTTGTCGAAAATATTGGAAAATAAAAAATTTGAGAAATGATAGTAAAATTTAAATATCTGTGTACGTCAGAAAATAAAGATAAATAATAAAAAAATTTAACATATTGATGTAAAACAGAAAATAAAATGATAAAAAAAAATAATATAAAATTTTGACGTATTTATGTATAATAAGAAATGATGAGAAAATAATTTTTATTAAGATTTATATTTGTAGTTAAATTTTTTATCGTATTTTGTACTTACGACAATACGAGAAAAGGAATAACATTCTTTTCATCCCGTGAAACTAATAACTAATTATTTCATTCAAAAATTAATACGGTTTAAAAGGTAAAATCGTAATTTCACAAATGAGTCAAGGACATTTTTGTAAACAGTGAATTTGCATTTACTGTTGAGATCTATTTTGTCAAACATGACTTTCCACACTGATAGCTCTCACATGGGAGGAAGCTGTCAATCTGAAACCCAAGAGGAAGACCCAGCTCAGCTCTGCTTCAAATCTGAGAGTTGAAAGCTATTTCCAAACGTACCCTACAAACCTATGTACGTTATGTGCGTATACTCTTAAACTCAGCTTTTTCACTTCTTCCTTCGTATACAAGAAACATCTAAGAGATGTTGCTTTGACTTCAATCTGTATGAAATTAACTAACCTGTAATTTGTTGGAAGCCTTGTTTTATACTCGCTTTTCGCTAACTTTGTTGGCCATTTAGTAAGCATTAAAGATTTCAAGTGTGCCATGTGACTCTTCGGTCGGTCAGGCAATCTCTTTACAGCGGATATAAGCTCATTCTTCACTAATTACATCAAATAACAAAGTTGTTAATTCTCTTCTTCCGATCCTCACATAAATCTTTACCATAAGAATCAATATTTCTTTCCCTCTTCTTTCTCATGGCCGGTATTTGGGCATCTTCAGGGAAGTGTCACGCTCATTTCCTTTGAAGACCACTCCTGCCAAACCCTGATCGACACCCTCTTAGTTAATTCCAGAAGAAAAGTAAGACTAGCGTGGTCCTGATAATTAGCAAGCCAACCAATCCAGCTCTACATGACAATCATGCCCAACCCAATTGGGTTTCGCCTCCTACGTACATCCCCGTCATCTATTTATTACTCAAGGTCTGTGGTCATTAACTTATCAACAACATCTCGTGTTGTTTGCGAAGGTAATCAAGTGCATGAGGCGCACAGCACACCTAACATTGAAGCATAAGGCTCGAAGAGGGAAGATGACACCTAAACTTCCACAACAGTGAAGAGGAGAGAGATTTTGAAAGAAAAAAAAATGGGTTCAGAAGATAGAAATTCTCTCTACTGAAATGTAACAAGATAACCTAAAAAGGAAGAAGAAGAAGAAAGAGGAAAACTAAGAAAATAATGAGGTCAATCATCTCCCTCATGAAGCACTAGACATTCCATTCAACATAAGCAAATCAAACCCTAATCTATCTTTCGTACCTGCAGGGAGACCATGTTTGATCCAATTAAACTAGAGTGTTGAAAATTTATTTCAAAACTGATTAATAGTGAGAAGACAAAATATCGTATTGTAAAGTTTAACTTCAACCATATTTCTTTATGGTTAATATGATTGAATACAAGGAAAGTACTTGCAATTAATTGCTTTCTTGATATAATTAACCACTAAATAATTGACAAGAGAATCGTCCTTCATTTTGTTTTAACAATCTTCATTCATGGCTGAAAGTGCATGCTCTACTACTGAACGTTGTAAAGAGTAGAAGAGTTAATATAAGTTAAATTAGTTTGTAAATCAAAGGAAATATTTTTGATAATTCATTCTCTATCAATTTTCTGAAAAGTGGTAAACAATTCTTATAATTTGGGATCATAACAACCAATGTGTAATTTTTAATTCTCCTTGAATTTATTTAATATATTTTTATCTAACAACCACCTTGCCATATAATTAAAAATATATCTTAGATAGTAAATAATTTACACATAAGAATTTCAGTCTTTAGACTCAGATTTCGAATCTTCGAGACCATAAAAAACCACCACCTTCCCATGCCAAGGTGGCCGCGAGGTGAGGTGTTCCGCTCACCACTTCCTTCTCTCCACTCGAAACACCGAACTCTTCCATATATTATTATTGTTCTTGTCACCAAATTCCTCCTCCTATTCCTCGCCCTCCACTCGACCAGCACCATCACCACCGCTCTCCTCTCCGATGGCCGACCGGATCTACCCCTCCTCCAAGCCCACCGCCCCCTCCTTCCCCGCCACCAAAGGCCAGCTCTACAACGCCGCCCGCCCCATGTATCGCCCCCAGCCCCCCTCCAAGCGCCACCGCGGCCGCAGCAACCGGAGACTCTGCTGCTCCTGTTGCCTCTGGCTCACCCTTCTCCTTATCGCCCTCGTCTTCCTCGCCGCCATCGCCGCCTGCGTCTTCTACCTCGTCTACAGCCCCCACCGCCCCTCCTTCTCTCTCTCCTCCCTCCACCTCTCCACCTTCAACCTCACCTCCTCCTCCCTCCTCACCTCCCGTCTCGACGTCTCCGTCACCGCCCGCAACCCCAACAAGAAGCTCGTCTACGTCTACGACGACATAACCATCACCACCACCAGCCACGGCACGACCATCGGCACCGGAACGGTGCCGGGCTTTGTCCACGGCGCTGGAAATGTAACGGTGGTGAGGGCGAAGGTGGCGAGCGAGAAGGAGAAAGTTGGTCCCACGGCCACCGCTAAGCTGAAGAAGAAGACGAACAAGATCCCTGTGGAGATTCAGCTGGAGACGAAGGCTGGGGTCAGCGTTGGTGGACTCAAGACCAAGAAAATCGGCGTCAACGTTGCCTGCGTCGGAGCCACCGTGGCCGTCCCCTCCAAAGGTAAGCACGCCGGCGGCGGCGGCGGAACGGTGGACTGCAAGGTGACGCTCCGGATCAAGATCTGGAAGTGGAAACTTTAGAATTCACAATTATCACGAATATTTTATATACATTTTTATTTTTATTTCTTTATAACGTTAATGTTTGTTTTTATTTTTAAATGATTTAATCATATGATTCTCTTTTCACAAATATCTTATAAGTCTGGATTAGAACGATTAATCGAACATGTTATTATTGTTGCCATGAAGTGTAAAATTTGAAGAAAAAAAAAATAGAACAGTGTCGGTGGAAGGCACGGATGACGTCATCATTTGGTGGCATGCGATTTTTCAAATAACAATACAGAATGTGAACGTTGTAGACACGGAAGACCACGTCGTGCGTTTTTCGATTATTTTAGTTAAGAAAATATTGTTTTGTGGTTTAATTTATAACTTTTCTTTCAATCTATAGTTATGTAACAAGTAAAACCTGCAAAGATAAATAGCAGTAAATTAAAAATATATATATATATATTTAAAAATGGTTGCAACTTAATTTGTTTATATGTAAATAATAATGAATTGAAAGATACAACTTCACGTGCGTGTGGGCGGAAATTTCTAATAAAATAATTGGTCGGATACAATGATTTATTTGCGTGTCTTTTAAAAGTCTATTTAGCTTACGTTGAGAGATAAGGTAATTTTATCTCTTTACAATGTGTTAACTTTTAACCATAAATTAAAGGAAAAAGACTAAACAGCACGGAAATTGTGAAGGGAGAGCGAAAGAGATAACGTAAGTTTTCTTTGTCGAGATTATGAAAAAATATATAATATTTTGGAGACCTTGCACATGGACGAATGAAATTGCCCCTTTCTTCGTTCACATTCATCGTTCTCGCTCGTCGTTCGCACTCGAAGCTCTCGATCCTTCCTTCGTGTATTTTTATTTTGGAGGGTTATTTTTCCAAGAAAAAAAATATATTAAAAATATTCCCATGTGTTTTGGAACTTTTGTTCTCGTCGATCCAGCAACGGAGAATTTAGCAAAAATAAATGGACTAACATTGAAATTTTAATTAATAACTTATCTGGTCTATACCAATATATTAATTCTCACAAATATTCAGTGGCTAAAGTTGCAAATTCCCCTTATATCGAGAAAAAACTCAAAAGTCCTCCCAATGATAATGTAAGAATATTAATTCTTGGAGTTCTCTTAATTATATTATTAATTATGAATTTCATTAATTTCTATAAAAACTTTATAGTTAACTATGTTTGAGTGATGTTTAGTATCATTATAATTGACTATTTAAAAAGTTCTCCTACAGTATCTATAAATAATAGTATTGGTTTTACTTAGACATAAGTAAACAATAAGTATGTGTATCTACCCATATCACGTGTCGACATTACAAGTCTTACTTCTATCAATACTTTCAACCGAGTTGGTGAATGAAATTAATTATAGTACCTCGATTAGTTAAGAATGTCTGGAAGTGTTTATGCAGTGTCACATTAAATAATAATAATAATAATTAAAGAAGTAAAAAAATAATATCAATATAAGTGACTAACTAGAAAGTTTTTGTACAATGTCTATAGATAATAATATTGGTTTTACTTAGACATAAACAATCAATATGTGTGTGCACCTACCTATATCATATGCTAACATTGTAAACCTTACTTTTGTTAATACTCTTAATTGAGTTGGTGTATGAGATCACTTATGGTACCTTAATTAGTTAGAAATGTTTGAGAGTGTTCATGTAGTGTCACCTTAAATAATAATAAAAAGTTATAGAAGTTAAAAAGTAATATCAAGATAAGTGACCTCTTAGAAAGTTCTCATACATTACTTATAAATAATAGTATTGATTTTACTTAGGCATAAAGAAACAATATGTGTGTGCACCTATTCATATCACATATCAACGTTGTAAATCTTGCTTCTGTCAATAATCTCAACCAAGTTAGTAGATGAGATTACTTATGGTATCTCGACTAGTTGGAAGTATTTATGTAGTGTTACCTTAAAAAAAAAAAAGTTGTGAAATTAAAAAAATAGAATTAAGATGTATGACCATCTAGTATGTTTTCGTATAGTGACTATAAGTAATAGTGTTGGTTTTACTTTATATACACATAGGCAAATAATAAATGTGTACAACTTATCATATCATATGTTGATATTACAAGCATTATCTTTATCAATACTCTCAAATGAATTAATAGATGAAATCACTTATAATACCTCAATTAATTAAGAATATTTGAAAGTGTATATGCAGTGTCACTTAAAAAAAAAGAAAAAAGTTGTGGAAGTAAAAAAAATACTTTAAAGAACACTTCCCATCAATTGAATAATCGGTGCTAACAAACTCGAATCCGATTCGTAAGCAGTCCGAAGACGTCAGACACGAGGGTTTTACGAGCTCCAACGCGAGGCGGGGAGAGCAAAAATGGCGACCAAAACCCTAACCGTAGCTCGAACTTGCGGGTCGATGCTCTTCCGTCGTCTTTTGCGACCGTATTCCGTAGTTCCAACCTCAAGACAGTTTGTCCCAAACCAATGTCCCGACGCTCCGCATCCGGCGCCGTCCTTCCCTTTCAAGTTTCAGCCGCCGCTGCCAACTTATACTTTGCTGCGAGGACTGGGAGGCGACGATGATGCCATTACATGGAGAGTTTCTTCTCAAGAATTTGTCGCCTTTCCCTGTGGTATTCCTTCTCTTCGGTTCTTTATCGGCGAAGGTGAGTGTAAAATCGTTTTTTTCATACCTGTATGTTGTAGAAATGGGACTACGATTTTTTTTTCCTTTTTGGATTTTGATTTTGATTTTGATTTCCCACTATGGATTGAATGCCTTTCTTCTTTTTTCCGGAACAACCCAGTTATTGAAAGGTAGCATGGTTCGCCTCATTTTGTTATAGTATTTCGCAGCTCTACTCCTATGTTAGAAAAATAGTTGGTATATAATGTTAGTTTATTTACTAAATGGGCATGGACGATGCTCACCGGGAACAATTATGTGGATATTAGGTGTTGCAATTTGGAAAAAAGGCAGTGTTCTAGAGAATACACCGTGATCAAAGCGATGCTGGAACCATAGGTTTTTTGTTCTTTTTGGTTTGTAGATTTTTTGGACCAGTGTGTTTTCATTTATAGAATTTAGATGCGAATTTGCCATTCCTAGGTTGTCATTCTTTTCGATTGTAATGACGTAGAAAAGACAAACCCAAAAGTAGACTCTTTCTTTGATTGGATTAATTTTTTATATGTTTATAGCTTTTATTAAATCGATGATATTGCATCGCTACCATTATATTATATGAATCTGATCATCAGAGATTGCAGTTGTATAATTTCTATTTTCCAAATTAACCTGTATGGCATCTTATTAAACATGAACGATATTTCTTGGGATTTATTACATTCCACTTAGGCTCCATGCAGGATCCATTTTAGAGACCTTGAATTTTATGCAGTCGCAATTTTAAGATAATTGTTCCCAAATGCCCTTGACATGACGGATATTAAGGAGAATTGAGATGATTTTGGATAGTGTTTTGTAGTCTATTTTTCCAAAAAATTGCAGGATCGAGGGAAATTTTGATTTTAGCTGATTTTGCACAGTTTTCTCCCTTGGTACAAAATCTGATTTTAAAATCAAGATAGAATCAAAAAAGATTTTAAATGTGTCTTGTACAGTGACTCAAAAGCTCAGGGTTTTTATTACTTGGAATCCTGATTTTAAACAATCTGCACTTTTAAAATCAATCTCAAATGCTACTTTAGTACCTCTACTAGACTGATACACATCCTTTGTTTTGATTATGTGTTAGTTATGTTTACATTCATTCATGCATTGATTCCGTTTCTTTAATTCCTGATTGTCTCCTTAAAACCATTGGTACTCCATCTTTGAATTTAATAATATTTTATTCTTAACAGTAATTTTCTTTAATTGTCATATTACATTTACTTGTCATCTCACATTGTTTGTTGATACATCTTCTTGCAGGGGATGACTCTTTGCCAACTGAACCTATACACCTATTCCCAAAAAGGACATACCAACCTAGCCATATCAAGCGCAAGAGAACACATGGTTATCTTGCACGGTATTTTCTCTTTTCTTATTTATGTGGCATATGGTTTGCTTATGCCTATTATATGTTCATATAGAAGATGATTATAATTGCCTCACATTTTCTGCATAGTTCATTAGTAAGCATTTATATTTTTTAGTGAATTGAAAAGAGAACAAGTCACATCTTATCTACTTGTGTGTGTAAAATGTGAGTTATTTTCTTTGGTTAAGAAAAGTTATATTTTCAATTCATTAAAATATAGATTTCACTAAAATATATAGGTTTCTCAAACTGTTTTTTTTCATGCGAATGGTTTTAGGCAGATATTTAGTGTAAACGTTTGTTGGGGGAGTCAGATCTGCTTCTTGCTTTAGGTGGTAACCTCTATTTTTTCTTTATACTTTTTGTATTCTTTGGATTAGATTCCTTGTGTAGCCCTTTTTGGATGATTCTTTGGTAAAGTTGGTTTTGTCATGCTATTTTTAAATATAGTTGTCTTTTGGAAAGTAGGTTAATTTCAAATTGAAGCAATATTTCAGTGACTTAATTTATATATTTGAGAAATGGCAATTAATGTTCATTCAACATTTTGCGAAAAAACCAGAGAGGTGTGGAATTGCTTCCTTTGGTTCTTTTGTATGTGTTCTTTTAGTTTTCCCATGTTTCATTTTCTTAATGGTTTTTTCTACCTATAAACTACTAATTCTTCTAAACTAACTATGGTTTATATATTTTTTATTGCTATTGAAATTTTGCATGTAAGATTTTCTTATGGTAGATTTATAAAAAAATTTACTAAAATACATATGCCATCTGTTTTTTTAATTTCATTTTCTTTTACTAAAACTATATTATCCTTGTCTTTAACACTTAGACTTAAATTACTAGATTTTCTTTCTCTAGCCTTAGCCAATTTATATATTCAATCTTCTCCTTATTTTTTATTCAAATTATCATATAATTCCTTATAGGATTGATTTTTAACTTCATTAACAATTTTCTTAGTATTCCTTTTTGCTAGCTTATACTTTAAAATTTCCTCATTTCTACATTTATGGTAGATTTTATAACATGTTTCTTTTCTTATATTATCTTTTGTACATCTTCATTCTATCACTAATTTTCTTTACTTAGTGGAGCTACTTTGCTAGTTCCCAAATTTTTTTTTTTAACAAGTTGTCTTTAGGTATCATTTTCTTTTCACCTTTTTGTATTAGAATTTAAATGGAAGGGTAAAAAGCATAGTTTCCCATCCTTGGTCGCTTCAAATTAAAAATACATATACTGCAAATAACCATGTATATGGAAACATGCATTTGTGTAAAAAAAGGACATTTTCTTATTTACTGCTCGCATGAGCCCAAACTTGTGGCTGTTGGATTCGTCTTTGGTCTTCTCTCGTGAAAGCCCAGAATGGAGCAGATCAGGTCAGTCTTAACTCTTAAATGAATATTGAGCCTCTCTTTTTTCGAAGGAGGGCATTGTGCCCTGTTCGTCGTTAGCTTTCACCCCCGTGCACTGATAGACCCAAAACGTGAAATTTTGGCTCAAAAACCAATTATATCGTTAATGGACTTTTTCTGGAGCATCGGGCTTCTAGTCTTTCTGTGTATTTTTTGTAAATTCTAGCCTTTTCTCAAGTTGGTGGATTTTTATTATTCTCTTTATGTTTTTTTCTTGTATTTAATTTTCTCTTAGATTCTCATTTCCTTTGCCTGGGAATATCTGTTTGAGTTTCAATGAATTTATTTCATAGAATGAAACAATTGGTGAATTTGTTGAACTGTAAATTACTGTCCAATATCTTCCATTATGTTTTAATCCGTGATCTCTCAGTAGAATCGTAGTCTGGCAGTATGGCATCTGAAATATCCACCTCATCGTCGGAGATGGCTTTACTTGACGATTAACATTAGTAAGAACGTAAAAGTGAAACTGCTAGTTAATATTACCTTGCATGAAAGATACGCCACTCAGAGCTTACTACATGCCATCGTATTTTTATGACTCTACTTGGCCTTGTGCATTTGTTTACGCTCTTCAAATGTTACATATGTATATAGGAATATTGCCATCTATTGGTATTAAATTCAGTTATACAGCCTCGTCGATCCGTCCGAGCATTGGCAGCTTGCCATTGCAAGGTTGTCACCATTAACATGCTCATCAAGTATCGTCCGTGAACCAACTGATGCTGCAATATGTTTTTGGCAATTTGATGTACTAGACCATTACCAATTTAGTATAACATGTCCGATGCTCTTTCCGAAGCAACTGACGGTTGCCCTTTGTTTTGGATTTCATGCAGCAAGGCAACGAAGGGAGGGCGCAGGGTCATTGCCCGGAGACTGGCAAAAGGCCGACATCGTATTGCCGTTTGATTTTACCTGCTGACATCGTTGTGAAGACCGAGCCAACTCACTTTATTGAAGCATCGCTCCTCACCCTGTTTAAGCTTTGACTCTTTTTCTTCGTTGAGTTCATATGCATTTCAATTTATAACTGGCATCTTTTCTACCAGTTGTCTTCTTGATGATTCTTACATTTTTAGATCAAAGATCGATAGTTATCTATAGTTTTGGCACTAAAAGTGAACATGATGTATTTATTAATGTGAGTGGACGTAAATAAGGGCGCACACTACTCTCACATATATAAGCAAAACGTATCAGCAGTGAAAGTGGGTATTCGGTGACAAAGCAAGATCGTAAATAAAAGAATCCAGACAAATATTATCCTTCCCAATCTTCTGCCTTCATGAACTTTGTTGGGAAGGACGTGAAGCAGATGATGATGACCATCACCAGTCGTCACCGGCCCTTCCAAAAATATGATCCACGTGCGTGATGAATTTTCGCCGGTACGTATTGGGTTTCCTAGTCAACTACTTAGCTCGGAGGGGTTGAGATTTCCATTCCTGGTCAATTGTTGCCACTGATTTCCCCTCCTCTCCATCAGATTTTCTCCTGTGAATCTTCTCGAAATCTACTCCATTCTTGTTTGGGTGGAGTTGAGTGCTTTCCAATACTTAGTTTTGGGAGAGACTTCTTCCACTTGCCACGTGAGATCGGATTGACCGGCAGCTAACAGAGACCCCATACGTATTTGTATTTGTATTTTCTTCTGCTTGCTCTTTGTGTGTCATTTGTTTGTCGAATGAAATGTGAAAAGATGTTCGTCAAAGCATCCTTTTCTTGAGCAAAAAGCAAAGCTAAGATCAAGAACATAATGGAGGACAGTGCCTTTCTGGATTTTATCAAAGCGTTTTCCCTTTTTACGAATGGGTTCTTGTCACATATATTAATGTTGAAGGTCACTTGCATGTCTCAATTATAACGTTATTTTCTCAAAATCATATGTACGACGAAGGCTGCATATGTATATATATATATATGTACATGCGACAATCTTTATTCCCTCATATCGAGGACGTTTTTTTTTTTTCTTTCTTCTTCTAATGTTCAGCCAGCTCGCTCGTCTTTCGCTAGTTTGAATTTTCTCTCTCTGTCTGTTCACCAATGCCAAAATTAATTCCTTTCGTTACGTGTACACGCGTTAAGCATTTCTATTTTCCAAAATACCAAATGGTTGCGTTGATTTTGTGTCTGAGCATTTTGATTTACGTTGTTTCGATTTGAAATGAAGTGGCTAAGCGTACGTACCGTCCTATCGTTGCATAAACAATAATTAATGAACGTACTTAATTAATGTATTGGGAATTAAAACTCGCGGAAGAGTGGAAGGACAATTAATTGACCGGACGGAAATCAGTCAGCGAGAGGGATCGATGGATACATGCAGGTCAAGATTAAAATCTCTTCAGGTCCAAATTTTTCTCATGGTTTCTGTTCGGTGGGAGATTAGTCAACCTAATGGTGTCATTTGTGACGTCGCGCTTGGTTGACAATGTCAATGCAGTGCTCGTCCACGGGCGGCACGTTTTGATTTTTGACTGCGTCTTTCCTTTTTCATAACGCTGGCAGCAAATTAAATTTCTCTATGAAATACTCAGTTGCATAATCAGAATTAGGTATGAGAGCACAAAAACGAAGTTACAAATTTAGGAATGATGTCAAAGAACTTCGAGAAGAAGCAAGAACAAAATTACCTGAAGTATAAGTTTTCTCCAATTTGTTCAATTATAGCAACTCATTAGGCACAGCGTCGATTACGGGAGAGGAAGAAATTATAGCATTTGCAGGTGCAGAGTTCGAGTAATTAAATGAACTTCTTTTAATTTGTCATTTTCTAATCGAAAGATGGTAATTAAATCATGTTCTAAAATATTGAGGTGATATTCAAGGGGACACCTAAGAGTGCTTAATTTTAATACATCAGGATGACGAAAAGATGAATGAATGTTTGCTCACGGAAGTTAAGTTTCAGTGTTTGGAGAAGGTGAAAGCAGTTCTACATGCGTATTAATTATATTACCTACAGACAATGATGACAATAATTATCAAAACAAATTATAGACGGCTAGGGTTTATAAGGACAGAATTATTGAGATAAATGCTATTATCAGTCACCACACGTAAGATTAAAAAGTTGCGATTATTTTCTTCTATAAATTCTGCTACGAACATATAGCTGGACAATGACGTAGAAATGTCAATCAAGTTGACGGTACTCCTTTAATTTTAGGTTAATAATAATAGATATATATATATTATATAGGTTAGAATACAATATCAATGGAATAGGAGAACGAGGGACTGGACGAATGGTTTAACTTACTTCCAGGAGAAGCTTGTTCACCCTGCGTTTAAGGTTCTTTCTCGAACGCGGGTTTTATTTTTCTCCGACGCGCGTGCGACCCGGTCGTTTGGAAGTTGAATCATACTTTAATTATTCCTCTATGACAGATCATCTTAAGTGAAGACCGTATTTATTAAACCCTGTACATCTGGATTGGATCATATCAATTTATTATTGAGCGTTCTTGAAGAAGAAGTAGCAGCTTCAAATGTTCGTCACATCAAAGACTTCTGGATCGAAACACATTCAACTTCCAAATCTTACCGCTTCAAAGTCCGTCTCATGTTTCTTGCGCTGCATGCATCTCCATGGTCTCCATGCATTGCTATATATATATGCGCACGAAAGGGGGTGGTGGCGGCCGTGCAGCTCTCCCTTCTACTCCCAGCTAATTCCAATCTGCATGTGCTCGGGTCCTCATTCATCATCTCTCTGTTCTCGTCGTCGTCGGACCACTAGCGCCTGCTTTTCCATCCATCTCCTTGGCTGTTTCCAAAAATGGTACTCGACTACTGCCAGAGTTTCAAGCGCCGGGAACCGGAGGAAAACAAGCTCAGGATCGACTACGGCCTGGCTGCGTTCAACACCCACGGCCCATGTAAGTCAGTACGGATGTGTCAGCGGCGGCCGACGGACGATGTCCACGCGGCTGCCGTCATACTGCAGAAAGTCTACAAGAGTTACAGGACGCGAAGAAGCCTCGCGGATTGCGCCGTCGTGATCGAGGAGCTATGGTACGTACCTGTACTAATCAACCATCCGTCTGTATTCAATAATCAACCATTAACTGTTCGATCGATCGCGTGGGGTATAATTGGTGGGAACGAACGCAGGTGGAAGACACTGAAGAAGCCGGAGACTGCGGCTTCAAGATGGGCGAGAGCATGCATAAAAGCTGCCAAGGTACGTACGTGACTTTTTATCCTAATTTCAGCATAATTTGTTGTCAGATGTTAATTAATTAAGACATTCTTAATTTACATGAAATCAGTCGATGATAAGTGTAGAGTCTAAATCTTGTCTTACAGAAAATGGAGTACTACAATATTATTTGTTTCTGGTTAGTTAGAACAAGGAATAAATACATCATTACCTCTTCTCCTCTTAAATTCGATCACCGTCATTATATGAATACATTATTCATATATTAATCCTTACATTTTCAATATAATTACGCTCTTTGTTCAGGTTGGAAAGGGCTTGTTGAAGGATTCCAAGGCGCAAAAGCTCGCTCTGCGACACTGGCTTGAAGCTGTACGTACTTTACATATTTCAATTCAATGTCTTCCCCGTGAACTTATCTACATTGTTAATTGAGCATATTAATTATCCATCGCAAGAAACAACCATTGTTTGATTAGTACTGGTTAAATTAATTAATGAAAGATCATCTGAGATAAGTGGATTTTGTTATTTGATCTACGACTATGAGCAGATTGACCCACGCCACCGATACGGACACAATTTGCATTTGTACTACGACGTCTGGTTCGAGAGCGAAAGCACACAAGCTTTCTTCTACTGGTAAGTTTCAGTTTGCATGCATGCATGCATTTCTTAAGAAGGTTTTGTAAAAGCTCAGTCGTCTCACTTTACTTCTTAATTCTGTGAAACGAAGGCTTGACATAGGAGATGGCAAAGAGGTAAATCTTCAGCGGTGCCCAAGAAGCGTCCTTCAGTCCCAGTTCATCCAGTACCTTGGCCCGGTTAGGAACTTTTTCACCTTTTATTATTAAGCTCTTTCATTCACCATGCACATATGGGTACGTGGTATACACACACACACACACACACACACACACACACACACATATATCATGCTGAAATGAAAACATATATTCTCAACCTAAATATTATTATTTATACATCAGTAGAAGAATGCTTCTTCTTAATTTATATATATTAACAACTAATTAACTGGTCGTATATATTTTGTTCCATCGATCGTATATCTAACTCCTCCTCAAATGCTACAACTTTAATTTGCAGAAGGAGAGGAAGGCATATGAGGTGTTGGTGAAGAAGGGGAAGCTTGTGTACAAGCAAACCCAACAGCTCTTGGACACGGCTGAAGGTTCCCAATGGATATTTGTTCTCAGCACATCAAGGAAGCTATACGTAGGACAGGTGAGTTTCTTTCTGTACATGTTCATTGCCCATCAACGTTAGCTCCTTGACTTTCACCTGACGTTAATTTCTTCTCCCTGTCCCAATGATTTGTCGTACGTACGTACGTTGATCAGAAGAAGAAAGGCGAGTTCCAACACTCAAGCTTCCTCTCCGGCGCGGCTACATCAGCTGCCGGTAAATTGATTGCTAAGGATGGCGTTCTCAAGGTACGTATATACGCTTGATTATTCGATCTCTTTCCCTTTAATTTTTAGTTCCGATTCAGAAATGCTTGTTAATTTCCGGCAGTATTGTATAAAATTATTTCTTGTTTACAACTGCACCTTCAGGCTGTTTGGTCGTACAGCGGGCACTACCATCCCACGGAAGAGAATTTCAAGGAATTCATCTGTTTCCTCCAGCAAAACAACGTTGATCTCACTAACGTCAAGGTTAACTTTTATTTCCCCACTCTTATTCTAGATTTGATAACGAGAGAACAAGATTATCATAGTAGATTTTGGATTTGATCGCATCTTAAACGATGTGGCAACACTTTTTCTATTTGTGACTTACTTAACAAGTATCTTATACATAAACACGCACAAACCGATTCTCATACTATATATGTTAAAAGCCTTTCTTAAAATTAGTTAACAATAGAGAACGAGATCATCTCGCTAGTGAGTTCAAGTTGGACTTTCTTTTGTTTTCTTCTGAGGGCATTGTGTTTGCTTGGTCAAGCAGATGTCTCCGACCGACGACAAGAAGTGTCCATCGAGGGACGCAAAAGTCAAAGCAAGGACCGCCGAAACAGACGTGCCCAACTTGACGGATTCTTCCAAGCCGGAGGAGGACACCCACCACCAGGCGTCGACGGGCGAGGGAACGGCGCCACCGCCGCTTGTGTTCGGCAGAAGAAGCCCGTCGTCGTGCAACTGGACGAGCGGTGCCGGGCCTCGCATCGGCTGCGTCAGTGACTACCCCACCGACCTCCGGTGGATGGCGCTGGAGCAAGTCAACCTCTCGCCTCGTGTCGTCCCTTCTCCGTCGAGCAC
Organism: Cymodocea nodosa; assembly: GCA_036874045.1. Taxonomy (NCBI): domain Eukaryota; kingdom Viridiplantae; phylum Streptophyta; class Magnoliopsida; order Alismatales; family Cymodoceaceae; genus Cymodocea; species Cymodocea nodosa. Next base: position 23,100,380 of record CM072336.1, read on the forward strand.
CGGCAAGGTCCCCATCCCATCCCCGCGCCCCAGCCCAGGGATGAGGCTGTCGCCTAGAGTCGCATCCATGGGCATCCCCACCCCTCGGGTGTCCCTCATCCTCCCACAGAGCAAGACAGGGAGGGATGATTCGGCTTCCAAAATTTCAAGAACTACAACCATCTGCTAATCGAAATATAAGGTGCCACCGCCGCCTGGGAGGACGTCAAAGAAGAAAGGAAGAGGAGGTTGACTAGAGAGAAAATACGACGTCGATCGAAGAAGGAAAAAAAATACATCTCATACGTAGTAGGTATGAAGAAACCATGTAAATACATTCATTCCATTCCTTGTAACATCAATGTATGTGTTACTGTGACCTTTGGTGTTTCCTGTTCCATGTATTAATGGATCGAAAACACGCCCTCATGTAATCTTTCCCATATTTATACACGAATAATAATCCTGAATGTCTGTGCTGGTAAGTCATACCCAACATTGTTTGCGTGCTATCTTGTGCTTCTCACTTACGTAGATTATTTTATTCACCAAGGACAAATATTATACAAGATTCAGTATATATATTATTTTTATAAATAGTATATCGAAAAAATTCAATAGAATTTCCCTAACCCATTTTCGATACAAAATCCTACTGGAGTAATTAATTTTAGCATACCAGTACTCCACTTGATATACAAAAATATTGGACAAAGTCTTAGTTGGACCGATTTTCATACGTCACTCCTTTAAACGATGTATTGAAAAATGTGAACAAAGTGTCCGTCTACTTGGGCAGATTTTCGATATATCGATAAATCTAAGCCCTAGATTCCCCGGGCACGAAAAGGCCAGAATACTCTATCCTAGGGTAAATATTCTATTATTACATTACCGTCTATTAACATTAAAATTTATTCAACATCATCAACGTCAAAAAGAGAAGGTTTTTATAAAATCATCACTCAATTCTACTGCCATGCGCATGTCTTTGAGCTGAATGTGTTGGAATCGATTGGTTTGAAAGCTGGGGAGCAAAATAATTACCATCTGAATTGAAACTTCCGATCATGAAGCCTGGTCATATAATAAAGGTAATTTTTAAATCATTTTTTTGCATTTACTCGTATTTGACGTTGCCATCTGCATCTGCACCAAAATCTATATATCTGAATTTATAGAATAGTTTTATTGGAAATAGCGATTGTCTCTCGTGGATCATGATATTTCAGGGTACCACAACCTTGCTATATCAGAGGGAGGTTTTACTTTAGACATGGAATTATATTCCATAACATACTATTTTAATTCATGTAATAGTTGAGTAAAAGTCTAATAACAGAAGAAAAGAAACAAAAGTAAGGCTTATGTGACGCAGGACCTATCATTTGTTGTCAGGTAATTTTGAATTAAACTTCTATTTAATATCAATATGTACGTTACGTGGGAGAATGAGGATATGTGAAGTATATCATATATTTGTGTTGTAAATTAAATTTTGTTATTTTCTATTAAGCATATACACAAATACTCAAAATTTAATTCTATCATTTTTTTTATATGTACAAATACACATATTTTGATTCTATCATTTTTCACTGGCGTGCACAAATTTAAGAAAATAAATCATTTTTTCATTTTCCATTGTTCTTTACAGTTTTTTTCCGATTTTTTTGAGTATACAAATAGTTTTTAAAAATATCGCATAGTAAAAATTTTGGTTTGACTTATCATTGATGATAAAATTCTTTTTAAATCAAACTTCACTACCATTTAGTTTTGTTCAATGATTCCTGACTCATTTTCTTATATGACTTCTTTGGAATTATTTTGGCCTCCTCTTTTATTCCTTTTTCATTATGTAAAATTACTTGACATTGTTTACTTGTAATAGAAATAACTTTATTTTTTGGGGACCTATGATGAATATCAACTTGATATTCTTCAAAATTATTAACTTAACTTCCATATGGTTAGATAATCTCTTTGCAGGTTTGGAGAAGGATAAACTCAATGATGTACAACCTACATGACATATGGTCCAGCTTGTTACTTCTTCAGCTCCAACACCTCCTTGCGTACCGTACCTATCACTAATTCTCCTGTTGATGTGATTTTTGCTCCTAAACGTTGGATAGGCATTGTAGAGCAAAACAGAGAAAATTGGTTTGATTGTCCTCTTTTGGTTGATCTATTTTATATTTACTTTTCTCTAAATCTTATTTTACTTTTAGCATGAGTAGTGCTTTGCTGTTTAAACTCCTTGTTTAATGTGTTTATGCAAACATTACTTTGGAGTAAAGTGATGAACATCAACATCGGGGGTATGACCAGGACGGCCGGCCGCCGACAAGAAGCATCCACTGATTCGTCGTTGGGATCCGTTTCCCTCCCACGAGGTTTCAAATCTTCCAAGCGGAAGAGATCAGACACCGACCCACATGTGTTCGGCAGGTTAAATACCGCCCACCACCCAATGATTTTGCACCTCCAGGTCCAGGACCTCCTCCTGCCTTCAGGTTCTCTGCAGAGATGGGTGGGGCTGAGAAGAGCTGGGCGAGGTCGCTCATGCCACTCGGAAGATCCGGCGACGGCAGCGAGCATGTTGGTGTCGGGTGCTTGCTGGCCTTCTGGTGAATTTCATTTTATTGACGTGTTCCTTTTTTTTTTTTTTGTGTGTGTGTGTAGGAGAGGGTGGGTGGGAAGGGGAGGAGGTGGTGGCGGTGGACAAGGGCATCGGGCTCGAGGGCTCGCCGGAGCTCGGGTTGCGAAGGATCCCCGTCGGCGTCCGGTGGTGATGCGGTCGGTGCTGCATTGGGTGCGGCCTCAAGAGTGTCACCGAGGGATTTCAGAGTGGTGTGGGATGAGTGGGCGGCGGTACGAATCCAGACCGCCTTCCGAGGGTTCCTGGTATGTGATCAAACTTTTGCTACGCTCACTGGTAGTGTGGAATTTTCTGATTCGATGCACTTGGTGTTTGTAAATTTTTGGTTTTCTGTTTTGATGATATTTATACTTTTCGATTTTCAGTGGATTTGGTTTGGAGTATGAAATAAAACTACACGAACGTAGGAGATTTTCCTGACAATTGGGAATCGTAGGGTAGAAATTTTGTGCCTTTCTATTTTCCTTTTGTAGTTCATAAAGTGTGGACTTTGTGCAGTTTAGTTGTTAACATGGAGTTCCTGTTGTTGTGATTGTTGGAATCTAGACATTCATCTTAAAATCAGTTGTTTATGAGTAGAGATGTCTATTTAGAGTGAGTATAATTTGGTTTGTTTTGATTTGAACCAAAACCATCAATCAAATCAACCCTATTGGTTAAGACATTGTTTTTAAGTCAAATCAAGCCATTCTGTTCTGTTGAGTCAAAACATTCAATCTCAGTTTGACTTGATTTGCTTAATGTTTATGCTTGCTAATTATTGAAACAACAAATAACAATAACAACAATCAAAGTCATAAGCATACTATGTAGGGTTAGTTACATGACTTTTTTTAAAAATATTTCTATCAATGGTCAAATCTTCAGTTGAATTACATAAATTTAAATCTTTTCTCACAATTTTTTAAAAGTAAGGCTTTTAAATATTTCAATTTGTAATAAGTAGTAATGGTGAAAATATAGAAGATGTTATTTGTAGGATTAAATTAAAATGGATGGAGTGGAGAAATATTTTTGAAGTATTGTATGTCAGAAGGATTCTTTTAAAATTAAAAAGAAAATTTTATAAAACTATCATTTAGCTAATTGTACTTTATAGCTCAAAATGTTTGACTGTAAAGTATGAGCATATGCAAAAGTTAATATTTCTAATATGTATATGTTTAGATGGATGAGTGGTAATAATGTTAGAGATAAGCTAAAAAATGATTTTTATTAGGAATAAAATAGGAGTTGCATTTATTAAAGATAAGATGAGAGAAAATCTGTTTAGGTGGTTCAATTATATCCTCAAGAGACCAAAGAATGCATTAGTTAATAAAGAAGAATTAATTAGTGCAGAAAAGTTAAAAGTAGAGATAAATCTAAAACTACTTAATTAAGAATTAGAAGAAAAGATTTAAATTTATATAATTTAATTGAAGATTTGACAATAAATAAAAAAAATTGAAAGATAAAGATTTATGTAGCAGACTTCATGTAGTGGGATTATGGTTCAAATTGATGTTATTGTTTTTTTTTTTTAATATAAGTCGTCATTCCAAAGTTTATTTACCTGAGATCCAACACAATGCATCATTAAGAGGGTCACATCCTAGCAAATTATCTTTAGGATGCTTGTTTATAAGGGGTTCTTAAGTTTTTACAATTAATTGTCTGCCTAACACTAACTCCTCTCCTTTATCTGGACTTTGAACTAGCTGTAAAAGGATAAACCTCCACAGGTGTAGTTTGAAATAACAAATAACAAATAAATAAATTCAATTGATATAAATACAATAATAACAACAATCTGAGTCGACATCTTACCATGTGAGGTTGGCCACATGAATCTTTTATTCCTAAATATTTTTATTGATTGCCAAGTCTTTGATTAAATTACATAAATTTAATTCAATCAATATAAATGTTTTAACTTTTATGTATATATTTGTTGGTTTTGTAGTTTTATTATTATCATCTTGATTTTCTATCTAAATATAATAGTGTTACATATGTTATCAGTTGTGTGTGTCTATATATTAATTTAACGTACATTTTATAATTTTTGTTAATCATTTAATATTTCATTGTGTTTCAGTATAGCTCAACTTAGACAACCTCAAAGTCATTAGTCAAATAATATATATCAGCTTAAAAATTTTCAAGCAAATCAAATCATAAAATTAAAGAAATTGAACCAAACAATTAATAATGGTTCAGCTTAGTTTGGCTAGTCAGCTTGATCAAGTTGGATGCCCATTTTTAGGTCCATATATATATTATTCTATGTTTTGTTTTTAAATTTTTTAGTATAAGACTAATTCCATGACTTTTCCTCACTTATGAACTCTTTTAGGTCCTATAAATATTTTTTATTAGATAGATGTATCCATTTTTTGATATCATGTTGAAATATAAACATCCAACTCAAAATCAGAGATTAAAAAAATTGTTATTGAGAAATGTAAAAATCATTGATGAAATGTGAACATCCAACTCGTATAAACATCCAACTCAAAATCAGAGATTAAAAAAATTGTTATTGAGAAATGTAAAAATCATTGATGACAAAGATTTAAAATTATTTATGTTATTAAGAGAACTATGCACCTATGGACTGAAGTGATTATTCTTGAATTCCATTTATACCCTGATGATAACTGCCTGTAGTTGCTTTAAATCAGTGTGTTTTCTTCCGACAGGTTTCCTATGGAGAGAGAGAGTGTGTGTGTGTGTCTCAGTGAATAGAAATGAATGGTGCAAGACATGCACAATCATGTACATTTTGCTCGTATAATTTAACTCAAAATATAAAGATGAATAGAAATGAACAGAAGAAAAGAATTCATATGGTTGACTCCTAAGCCTTGATTGATTGATTGCTGTTGTTCATTTTATGGTTAGGATATTCATTTAACTTCTTTGGTCAAAGACTAGAATCAAAATTTTCATCATGAAAGTTGGGATTCTGTTTGTAATTACGGCTGAAAAACATTATTGTGAACTTAAGGCTAGAAGAGCACTTAGAGCATTGAAGGCAATTGTGAGGCTTCAAGCATTAGTACGAGGAAGGATGGTGAGGAAACAAGCAGCTGTGACCCTTAGATGCATGCAAGCCCTAGTTCGAGTCCAAGCTTTGGTTCAAGCTCGTCGGTTTTGCTTGTCAACTGAAGGACAGGCTACTCAGGGATTACTGGATATTCAAAGAAGCAAACTAGATGCCTTGAGAGATGCAGAGGTATTGCAAAATTATGGTTAATATTTGTTATAAATTTACCACAAATATTTGATGTTGAAATTATGTTGTATATAGAATTAATTACACATTGATGGAAATTTGTCCAAATGCCATGAAGCTTTCAAAGCCTATTTGGAATCCCCTTCCTCTGCACTGTATTTAAGTTGAATAAAATCTTTGATTATTAGAGCAATAATCAACTTTTGATTTTGAATCCAAAGTTTAGCTCATCCAGTTACAGCTCATATTTGATATAAGTTATACCTTTTAGATATGAGTATTCCCTTCCTTCTGAATTATATAGCCTTTCTTTGGTTAGAAAATTCAGTGAAAAGGATAAGGATAATGAACTTGAGTACTGGTTGTCTGAGTCCTTGGGTAGCCTGAATACCCAATATCACTGTGATATTGTTCTCTTTTTCTCTGCCTTTTGTGTTACTCATTATGTGATGTGTCCTAAATGTGGACAATCTTGTCACTACCAAATTTAGTTACATGTAACATTGTACGAACTGTTTTCTTTCATTTTTATTTTGGTAAATGATCTTAGTTTTCGAAATCAAATTAAAATTCCATTGGTTTTAGTATAAAACAATTCAACTAATCATTCAAAGACATTCAATTGATGATTATGTTATCGTGACATCATCATTTAGTAAACCATCCCAAATATTTTTTGGAAGTTGAGAAATGGTTTAAATTAATTTTTTTGATAAACTTCAATGATATATGTATATAAATATATTATATGAAATAATAATTACTATATTTTCAAATAATCGAACAGTGTAAATATTGTTGCTATTTTCATAAGTGCTCACAAGGAATTTGGATTTTAAGTTTAGGGTTTGTAAGTTTTTTATTTTTTACTGAATATACAAGGGTTTGAACCATTAGTTAAAACAAGTAATTTAACTTACCTATTTAACTGATTTGTGCTAGTTTACACTGGTTCACTTTGATTTAATGTCAGAATAATATGTAGAAAAGAAAATTGATTTTTTATCTGATTTTGGTTGAACTTCAACCGGTCAGGTTCAATTTCAGAAGCAGTTGTTTGCATGCCTTTGCTCATATTGTAATTGCATACGACTCTTTCATATGGAATTCACTATTTTGCCATTTGCAGGAAGGCTGGTGTAGTGCTCGGGGTTCACTAGAAGAAATTAGAGCAAAGCAGCAGATGAGGAAAGATGGGGCTGTTAAGAGGGAAAGAGCTATCACATATTCACAGACCAAACAGATAAGGTTCAGGACTTAACAAGATTGTGAAATTTCTATGAGAGACCACCATGCTAATGAGCTGCACTTCTCCCATTGCAGCTCCAGAGATCCAGGTCTTACCAAGAATCAAGAAGCTTATACAACTAGCCAAGGATGGAGTTGGTTGGACAGGTGGACAACTGCTAAGCCTTTGGAACCTATGCCATCAGAACAAGGCCATGAGTATGTCTCTAAGCTTCAACCTTCCAGCAGCTATAAACATCTTTCAATGATTGACCCAGATACATCAGAACCTTGTGCGGTGAACATTAGGAAGAACAATGTAACCACTAGGATTTCTTCAAAGCCTCCCTGTAGCCGAACTCATTCTTCTTCAAAATACCGCTTTTTTGAGAGTCCAACATCTTTTTCTTCTATTGGCACACCCGTTCAAATGTCTAGGCAGAGCAATGAATGCCGGCCAAATTATATGAGCCCCACTCATTCCATCAAAGCAAAGCAGAAGAACCTATGCTCTTACTTGACCACTTCACGGAGGCATTCTTCAGGAGAAGCACTCCATGATGGAAACTCTCCAGGTGCCCTTTTTCGTTCAGATACTCACATATCACATTCAAAGATGCAGCATCCAATGATGCAAAAAAATAAAGGTTCTGTGAGAATGATGGGGAAAAAGAACTGTTAATGTGATACCAACAGGCCAGCTTCCGTTCAGAAATTTTCTATTTTCTCTTATTTATTTATTTATTTTTGTAATCAATGCCTGGTCATCGCGTTTTGCTGATATGAATATACCATACAATTCTCTTTTAAGCTTGCAAGATAAATTCCAGGATGACGATTGCTCCTCCCATCGCCTTTAGTGAAATGTATGGCTTTGTTTGTTTATGGTTCAAATACAAATGGAATCTTCAATTACACATCTAATAGTTAGAACACAAGCTGTCATAACGTGAAGCTGAAATCATGCATGGAATTGAGAATTATGTTAATAAGTTACTACTTCAGCAAGCTAATCTTAGGCATCATATCATCACTTTTGATCAGGAACAAATATTGTCTCTGTTCTAATTAGACCATGCAGCATGTCAGATTGAAATCTAAGGAAAAAAGGGCTCCTATCAATAACGAATAATGTAATTGGTCTTACACTAAGACAATGAAAAGAAAACTAAGTTTGTACTCAAACAAATAAGTTATCTGCATAAAAATCTATAATTTTACTGATAAATAAAATTAAAATTAAAATAATGGCACTTAGAAGTCAGGCAATCTATAAGAATTTAGGAGGTCTATATTGATTCAACTAGTTCAATTCTTATGCACCACCTTTTCGTAGGAGTTTCTCTATCACTGAATTCACTTCCAACACTTACACTTACAAGTAAACAACAAGAAGAACCATTAAGAAATTTCTAGTTTCTTAAGATGAGGAAGAGAACGCTCCATGTCACCTTATGTTTATACACGTTAATCATGTTGACTTGTGTCTTGCTTCACATTGTGTTTTTGTGTTACATAGTCTACTTCCCAAATATTATAAATGTTAATTAATGATTATATTATACTCTCTCCTTCATTGATATTTCCATTTTTGGGAAGTTTTAATTATTTTTTAGGATGAGATATGCCTTTATTAAGTTCATTAATATTTAAGATACTAGTTATGAAAATTCTATGCTACTCATATCTTGTAAGATAAATTAATAACTATCAATTAGTGGTTATATGAGTTATTTTAAATCTCATTGTGAATTGATGACTAAGATTTAAAAATTTTGATATCTATTCATTATTATTTTTTAAACGACATGCTTGGCACGTGATCGTCTGCGCCACAGGTGTGGAGAGAGAACATTTCCCGCCATTTCTCCGCTCCCGTCACAGCGTACGCGAACAACCCAACAGCAGGCCCTCTCGCCCTTTCCTAAACCGCCGCCATGGCCGCTGTTCCTCCTCCTCCTCCCCGCCGCCGCTCCCACCGCCTTGCATCTGCTGTAACCGATTCCCTGAAGCGCGCAAAGCCTCATTCCCCCGGCTCGAAGAAGCGGAGGCAGCGTCTGCGATCTTCCTCTTCCATCAAGAAGCGGATCTACTACAGCAAGGTGAGATATGACGGCGTTGTCTTCGAGATCGGGGACGACGTATACGTGAAGCGGAATGAGGGGGACGAAGACGAGGAGGAAGAGCCGGAGGTTGAGGATTGTAGGATATGCTACCAGACGAGGAAGTCCGTGATGCTGGAATGTGATGAGTGTTTGGGTGGGTTCCATTTGCGATGCTTGACGCCACCGCTGAAGAAGGTTCCGGAAGGGGAGTGGATATGTGCGTTCTGCAGGAAGAGGAAGGACGGGGTTGAGGTCGAGTTCCCAAAGCCGCCAGACGGGAGGAAAGTGAGGAAGACAGCGAAGGAGAAGCTCCTGGGCAGCCAATTGTGGGCTGCAAGGATCGAAAGGTGGTTTTTTGTTCTATTTGAATTACAAAGCGGTGACTTTTTTTTCCTTTGAATTATTGATTTTATAGTCTTCTTTTTGGTGGGCAATTCGTGATTTTTTGGGCAGTCTGTGGAAGGAGACCGATGGATCGTATTGGGCGAAAGTTTGCTGGTATGTGATTCCGGAAGAGACTGCTGTGGGGAGACAGGCGCATAATTTGAGGAGGGAGCTCTATCGTACGAATCATTTGCAGGACATTGAGGTAATCGTTGTGTTCTTTTAGATTTCTCCGCTCATGGAATGATATTTTATTGATTGCTTAGTGTTAAGTGCTTTTTTAAAATAAGACAGTGTTAAACTACAATATTTCCGAAAACATGTTTTATTACGTTATACTATTATAGCTAAACGTTTGTGATGGTTAATTTGTATCGTGTGAAGTTATATATATATGTGTATTTATTTATGCAATAAGGTGTTGTGTCTAACAAACTATAATAACTTGGCTGTATATTACAGATGGAGTCCATAATTAGACACTGCTATGTTATGAACCCAAAAGAATTTTCCAAAGCCAATGATGAAGGAGATGACGTCTTCCTCTGTGAGTACGAATACAATGTTCATCAGCATAGTTTTAGAAGGATAGCAGAGGCTAACAGCGGTGAAGATGTAAGATCTAAAACATAACTGTGTTTCATTGACCGTAGATTTTTTATTCATTTTTTTTCTTCTTTAAGAATGATAATGAAGCTGTCAAGGATAAGGACTGGGATTTGTCCAATGATTATGATTCTGATTCAGAAATAGATTCTGAACATGCTGAGGGTTCATTTATGGATTTTCCAGATAAGTGGAAACAAAAGCATGAGTTTGCAGCAGTATGTTACATCTCTTTCTTTCTTTCCTATTGTGCATTTTGTGTATATTTTTATGCCATATAATTTACACTTCTAACAGAATTCACAGAAAGGAAGGATCTTTGGTCTGCAAAGAATAGGGATAAAAAGAATTCCAGAGCATGTAAGATGCCACAAGCAAACTGAACTTGAGAGAGCGAAGGCTACACTAGTCTTAGCAGCTCTCCCCAAGACAATTCCTTGTAGAAACAAGTAGGTCTTTTACATAATAATATGCAAAAAAATTCATTTCTCTTATACTGATTTTCTCAATTACATGCCAGAGAAATAATGGAGATAACAACATTTCTTAAAGGTGCCATTTGTGGGGATCAATGCCTAGGCCGTTGCTTGTATATCCATGGTGTCCCTGGAACTGGCAAAGTATTTTTTGTCCATGCAAAACAATTTTCTGACTGAGATTTTTGAGATGCTCTTGCTTTCTCCACTTATCAAATTTCTCTACCATAGTGCAGACAATGAGTGTTCTTGCAGTTATGAAGAATCTAAAATCTGAAGTTGACACCGGAAGTCTGAGACCATATAGTTTTATAGAAATAAATTGCCTTAAATTGTCTTCTCCTGAGAATATTTACAAGGTGTGGGCTTCTCTTCTTTGGCACCAGATTCATATCCATCTCTGCGAATTGTTTTTTGTTAATTTTTTCCTCATGCATTCAGGTCATTTACGAAGCATTATGTGGGCATAGAGTTGGATGGAAGAAAGCTCTTCACCTTCTAAATGAACGCTTTTCTGAAAGTAATGGTGCACAAGAAAATGGTCAACCTTGTGTTATACTTATAGATGAACTTGATCTTCTTGTTACTAGAAACCAGTCGGTAATTATATATTTATGGTGGCTTTATTGTGGGTAAACCTTGAATATGTACTTCATAGTAGGTCCCAATGATGCTACAAACTTATTAATAATCACGATTACATTTCAGGTTCTATACAACATTCTTGATTGGCCGACCAAGCCTAATTCTAAATTGATTATCATAGGTTTCAACTTATTCTCTAAAATACCGTTCTTCACTTGTTTGAATCCTTATCTTCTAAACTACTCATTTCCTGCCCTGTTTACTCGTTCAATTTACAATTTACAGGAGTAGCAAACACTATGGATCTTCCAGAGAAGCTCCTTCCTCGTATTTCTAGCAGAATGGGAATTCAAAGACTATGTTTCAGTCCTTATAACCATACTCAGCTACAAGAAATAATATCGTGCAGATTGAGTGGTATTAATGCATTTAATATGGGGGATGTAGAATATGTTTCGAGAAAGGTGTGCATGTTCTTTGGCAATCAACTAATTTCCACTTCTATTATGGTGAAGCTGCATGTTGAAGGATTTTCTGAATGTCCTATAAATAAATCAGGTTGCCTCTATTTTTGGAGATGCTAGGCGTGCTCTGGAGGTATGTAGACGTGCAGCAGAGCTAGCAGATTATCGTCTCAAGCAATCAAAGTTTGAGTCTGCAACTGAATCAGTCGAAGATAATGCAGGTATGCTAACGACCAGAGTATGAATATTGCTATTATATTTACCAATATGCTGCAAGGTACCAATTCTTAAAATATATATATTTATCCTACAAATCTTCTGAATAAACTTATGTCTCATTTGTTTGGCCATAAACTTACACGTTATGTAATCATTTTACATTAATTAATCAAATTACAGTGTTTGTTATTCAAATATAAATTAATTATGAGATTATACAAATAACTAATATTACTATTTAAGTTCATATTTAGTTAGTTGAGTGATATTCTAAAGAACTTAATTTTTAATGATCAAATTCTAAAGCTTATAATTATAAAAACTCAATTATTGTAATTTAATTATGGAACGCATTTCAATAGCATTATTACATGCAAGATATAGTCATTTAAACATGGCCTTACTAAAAAGACTTTCGAATGCATTGTTTTGCCCTGGAAGTGTCTAACATAATTAAATTTAACTTTAATACTATTAATTAAAAATTATCTTTTACATTAATTTGATATTAACGTCATTAACCTTATAATAAAATTTCAATTATCATAAATTGGAAATAGATGTGCATAACAAAATTTAAATACAACTTCATAAAAGCAGATATTATATAAATACATAAAAATTATAATACAAGATATTAAAAATGAGTTATAATATCTGTTAATTTCTTATTTTTCTTCCTTCTTCTTCCTTTTCATTTTCTTTATTTTCATATATTTTCTTTCTTTCTCTTTCTTGATATTTATTTTATTTTATTTTTTTTCCTTTCTTCTTCCGTGACCTTCCTCTTCCTCCTTTGGCAACCGCGAGTGGACAAACTTTGATGGTTGACATGGAGGAGACAAGCAGACACGGCGGAGACAAGCAGACGCTCGTGAGAGCGAACGAATGAGACGATTGACACAAAGGAGACATGCAGACGAACGCGAGCGAGCGACTTCAATGATTGCGTCGGCTGTCGACGAATGCGTCAGTTGATTTTCCAGGAGACGAGCGACTTTAACGGTGTTTGCTTGTAGGTAGACGTGTGGGGGTTATGCGCGGACGAGAGACGAGTTCGCAGATGGCGGCTGTGCGTAGATAGGGATAGTGTGTCGGTTGATTTTCTAGGAGACGAGCGGCTTCGACGGTGTTTTTTTTCAAGTAGACGTGCAGACAAGCGATAGCGTCACCGACAGGTTGCGTGCAGATGGAAGTCGAGTGCGCAAGCACTTCTTTCCACGGCATTCAGAGGGTTGGGGGTCGGAAATGGTTTCCGACTCCCAATAATAAGGGGTATTTATATGGCGAATTCATTGGATTTTAGTTCCAGCGAATTCTAGTCTCACAAATACCTTTAATTTTGGAATTCAATTTTATTAATTTGAATTTCGGTGAATTCCGAGCACAAACACCACCTACGCTACCAATTATAAGAATTTCTCTTTAAACTCTTGTCGTCCAGGACCTGATTTCCTTCAATGCATTACCTGTTCGGCAGGAACCATGAATATCTTCAATAATTTGTGGTAATATATTACCACAAAAGGAAAAAATCTCTAACTCTTCCAAACAGAAAACATAAATTATGTAAAACAAAACTATATAGAAAACAATTTAGGAAAATATAAACATACTTAAAGTAAAGATTACTAATTTGCCCCTATTAGCTATATGCCATCATAATTCATTTATTAGGGCAATTTTCCATTTCATTTTATTAACCTAACTCTATTCTCTCACATTCGGTTAATTAACTATTCCACCTTATCAAATATCATTTTTTTTATTTTTGTCATTTATTTTTATTTCATTTATATTTTCAATCATTTACTTAGGAAAAATATTCATATCTCCTATGTTTCTGTAGCTATGGGCCAATTTACATTTTTTCTTTCAAAATTTATCAATCTTTTCATTTGTGGTTCCTTTCTTAAGACCACCCTTTGCTATCGACACAATAGGTCTGACAAGACAAAATGATTTATCATTTCACAAGTTATCATTTTTTCTTTCATGGTGGGTTACTAAACATATTATCAACACTAATGAGAGATTCCATGCCTTAACAATCCACTCACTAGACAATTGTCAATAGGGATGCATCTCTCTATCTCTCACTAGACTTGTCAACTAATGGGATGATCTAAGCCCATTTACCTAGACCTCGGTAACTGAACTTGTCAGTCCAACCGCTCTGTTGTAAAGGCCGGGTGGGTTGCAAGGTCCACTATTGACCTGTCTCTGGGTTCAAGGTCTCCCTTTCTAGAAACCAAAAATCCTTGCCAAAGCAAGGCTGATTAAGCCCTTGTAACCACATCGAGAGACTTATTCCTTTTTTAACTGTCCACTTTATGTTCACTACACTTTTAGTCAATGTTTTCAATCATTTGATTAATTTTATTTATGTTCATTCACATTAATTAAACAATTTCATTATGAGATGATAATTGGACTCTTTATGGGCCTGACTCCATTAGTCCCTAGTACCCCTCCATTGACTCATAATGAATTCAAATATTCAATTATCGATTTTACTTCCATTTTCCAATAATTATTGGGCCTTAATTCTTATTTAGCCCATAAAACATATTTTCGTTATAAATTCTTCAATTTATGCTAAGGGCATATTATCTCCATTTCAGTAATTTCATTCATTCACTATAGTGAACTTTTCAGGGAAATTTTTATCCTACAATATTCATTCTTTCACTTTACTCCTTAGCTTTTCATTAATTACAATTAAGGACATTCCAAAGGTCCACTTTGGAATTCCATTTGGAAAAGGCACTCTACCCTCAAAACCCAAAAATTTAGGGTCCAAAAATCAATCCCTCAATATGTGGGTTCTACATGGAGGCCTTTTTATGTTCAAAACTTAAATAATTTTAGTAGTATTTAACCATTAGGGCATTGGGGATATTAATTTTTTCATTGGTGATCACTTATAGTGTTACATATCTTATGCACCTGTTTACCAAAATTTTTCAGGTTTTGCAAGGCTAATGTTTGCCTTGTTAAAATATTTTTGAACATTTTTCCATGATTTTAACTATTACTTTCAGTATATAAAATCCTGGTTCAATTCTATATCTTCACAGTACATTTCTGTTTCCATGCTCTTATTCATAAATGTTAAAACATGCATAAAAGCCAACTAAAATTCATAAAACTTTAATAACATGAATTTCTAACATCAACAATCAATAAAATATTTTTTCATGATTTTAACATGAACGTATTTGTTTGAAGTTTCATCCAAACTTCTGGTTTAAGCTTCAATAATATCTTGAAAATTTAAAAATCACATCAAATGGTCATGCATTTTTGTAAGAATTTGATATAGTCTTTTCTGTCATGTCGACAAATATCCTACAATTTTCCATAAATTTTCAAGTTCATTTTCCATGTGAAATTTACTTGAGAAAATCGTTTTCCAAAACAAATACAGTCTGGTTAGTGGCATTTCAAAAATTATTAACATTCTCAAAACTTAATCAATTCCAATCCAAATCTCTTGGACAAGTTTCATAATTTTCAAAACTAACATCACAAATTAATTCATAATTTTTCCTGTATGAATAATAAAATTGGGAGTTTAGAAATCCAATGACTGAAACAGGAAGGAAACCTGCCCTATAGACTTTATATCTTTATCAATTCTTAATGAAATTGAGTAAGACTAGTTAGAACTTCTTCATTCATCTAAGAATTTGCATGGAAAGATCCAAAATTTTTGGGAAAGAAAACCTTAATGAAAACCTCAGTTACAATACCTTAAATGGTCACATATCCTGTTTAAAAGTGCTTTCCAATAAATTTTATAGATTTATTTCTCGCTCAATCCCTCATGATGTTTGAAAGTTTGCATAGATGTACATCATCTCACATATCATTCACAGAAATTATATCATGATTTTTGAATCATTGAATCTCATATAACAAATCACATAAAGAGTAGATAAAATCAAATATCTACAAATCAAGTCAATTTGTATAATTCATTACATAGACTTAATTGGCCTCAAGATCCACTCTACAATCTTTCACAATGTTTCTTCCAACTTCTAGGATGCAAAGTGATGTCCAAATCACTCCTTGTTCTGCGACTGCCTCACTGGAAAATTGGGTTTCTGGTCAAGACTTTGTCATACCATCAAAAGTAAATCAAAACCCTTAATTTAAGCTCATGGAGAGCATCACCAAATCTTTTCAATGATTTTCCATCATCTCCTCTGAGGTCTAACAGTGCCTTTGACAGCCCCTCTGACCTCTAGCCAAAGTTTGTTGGAGTTTATAGTGGTGGCAGCGATCTAGGCTTTTCCAAGCCTCTCTGATCATCAAGAACTTTTCTTGAAGGTTCGAAAATGTTCGAGGATGAATTGGGTGAGCTGGATCATTGAAGTCCAGGGATTTTCCATTTCTTCACACCAGCTCAAATTACAGAAAACCCCTTGACATTTCCATAATTCTATTATTGTCTGAATAAATTAAATTAAAATTATTAAAATTCGGATTTATTGGAATTAAATCCCATAAATTCATTTTCCCTTAATTTTTTATTGAGTAACATAGATTTTGGCCAAGAAATTCCTAAAATTCACAGAAATTAGAGAATATTATTTCATTTATTTTCTGGACATTTTACATGAGAAATTTTGGGTTTTTACAATCGCAGTCATCTTTTTTCAACAGAAAAACCTTGAAAGAACACTAAAGAGACGTGGGAGCTCATTGAAGTTGTGCTTCTGCAATCACTTCTGTTTTCCACAAATTTTTTACGTACATCTATTAATATTTTCCTAGTTCTACCTTGGAAATATACATTTCTCCCTAGATCTAGGTTCCAAACACATTTTTCTATTTTTCCACGGTTTTTTTAATATTCAGTGTTTTCTTGAAATTTAGGGTTTTTTTATAACATAGAATGTTAGATCTGCCTTTGAAATATGCATTTCTCCATAGATCTAGGTTTCAAATATATTTATCTCTATTTTCCATGAAAGTCATAGTTTTTTTTTAATTTTTGTGGACTTTCATGAGTTAAGCAAACTATGCAGTCCTTATATCTGAGTCCAAATCGAAACCAAAAGATCAGGATTCAGACTATGCAGGTAGGCAACCACAATTAACTCATCTCTGTACTTGTGAAGCATAGTGATATTAGTAGTGAGAGACTGATCAATGTCCAACTCATCAAGTAATGCACAAAAGGTAGTAAACTGATCTTGAACCAGTTGATCTCTCTGTCTAGTAGTAAAAAGCTATTCATAAATCTTGATTACATGTATGATATTATTTTCACGATCATGGATAGTCTTTAGGTGCCTCATATTTTCTTGGTTTGAGGAGCATAAGATTGTTGGTAATGGATGGCTCAATACTATTAACCACACAAGACTTAATAGCTGTAACATCAACAAACCAGTTCTCATACATGGAGTCTTTTGCATTGAAAGGAGGGCCAGTGATATGGCACCATTTGCAATGAGCAAGTAAAAAGACAAACTATTTGTCATTTGTCTACAAAAAATAGTTGATTCCATTGTGTTTCTCTGATGTGATGTGCCACCTATGTTCTTTACAAACGAATCTTTTGCAGCCATCTTGGAGTCAAGAAAATATTGAAACAAGCAATCACAACTCACATGTAAAATCCAGCTGGGGAGAGGGTTGGACAGTAGCAGGAACCACTAGTTGAAGGTGGTGATGGCAGTAATAGAGGATAGTTAATCTTGGGGTGGTCGCAAGAGAGGTAGGTTAGCCCTAAAAGGTTGGTAGATCTGGTCAACAGACAGGAGAAGGGTTGGCAGTGGCCTTGTGAAGGGTCAGGGGTAGAGGGATGACCTTGGATGTTATTGATAGAAATCGTAGAGGACTTGATGGTGGTGTTAGAGAGTGGGTAGCATTGATTGCTTGGTTGAAGAGTGGAGAAAGAAAAATGGTGAGCTTTGGCTGCAACGAGGTGTAATCAACAGTAGTTGGGTGACATTGGTGGTGGCAATGGTGGTGGCAATGGCGGTGGCAATTGGTTAGGTGGGCTGGTGTTGGATGCCCCGGATCTTCTTTTTTTGGTCTGATATCATGTGAAAGAGGAGAAAAAATAGGGTATGTTCCATTTGAGATGAGATACATGTATGCATATAGGGCAACGGACGAGTAGGTATCCATTTACCTAGTAAGAGATCCTTATACATAATGCATACTAGTAACATGACTCTAACATATACTTTATAGTTTTTTCTTCTTTGTACTTTTTCTATCTTATATTAGATGAATTTTATATTCCACCTTGTAAAAGAAGTTTATATGAAATTTTCAAGTTCAGTGCATGAAATTCATCTGTACTGTATCATCTTTTGCAGGAAAATTGTTTGTGTCTGCAGATGATGTTGTAGCTGCAATAGATGAAATGTTTAAGGCACCTCATATTCAAGTAAGTTGATCATTTGAAGTTCTTATACCAAGCTTAATATCAATTCGTGAATAATCATGATGTATGTTAAGCTGAAAAAAGTCCATCTACACTAATCTCTGAATGTATTCATAATGTGGATCTTCATTGTTTATGTTAGACAAGCAAGAAATTTTATATATTCATTATCTTAGTACGATTCATGGTTTCAGGACTTACATACATTAATTATTGAGGTACAGGTCTGAATCATTGTCATGAAACACGTGAAAATATAATTGTCATGGTGTTTAGGCATCCAGGTGGTCAAGGTTCCTTGAATTCGTACATGCCTAGGTGTCATATTTTAAATAAAGAATATATATACATTTGGGAATATGTACATTCATATTTAACATAACAGCAATATAAAATGTGCTAAATATATGTATAATACTACAAAAATCAGATGTTAATTACTAAAAATTATGTAATATCATGAAAATGTGACAAATAAATCATGATGCATGGATTTCATCAATAAGTAGCATGGTGGAAATCATATCAATGAATAATACAAAGTCAGATGTTAATTGGTGAGAATTGTCTAACTTTACATGGATTTTGTTAATAAGATACATAATGAAAAACCATAATAATATTATGCTAAATGTATATAAGAAAAATTAGAAAATAGGATTTTATGTGGTGAAAATACAATAAAAGATATATTAATACAAAGGTTGAAAAAAAAATGGTGTAAAACATTGATTGGAAATATTAATTCCTTAAGTAATACCGCAATTGCATGATGTTATTGTAGCAAGCATCAACAAGTATGGGTCGATTTCTATAGAGATTGTGTAATTTAACTTAGAAATATTTAAATGATAATCCAAGAACTTGAATATTGGAAATCCAAAGTAAATATTTGAAATCTTTGTTTAAATAATTGGGCCAATCTTTTTAAGACAACAGAATAGATTAATCTTCCAATAGAACACAGTTCAATCACGAATCTCAAAAACCCTCTATATCAAATCTTACCATTTATTAATTACACATTTTCTCACGTTTAGAAACTTTTTGAAATCACTTACAATCCTTCCTCTCAACCAAGAAAAAACATCACACCAAAATACCACAATAAGATGGATTGAATCTTCCCTTAAAAATTGAAACAGGTTGCAATCAACGAATTACAAATTAGGAAAGTCTGTACTACAACACTTCCTATGAAATCAATCATTTTCACCTATCAAAACATATCCAAAAATTTTGTAAAAATCTTGTAAAATACTAGACTTAATCACAAAGACAATTGTAGTGATTTCACTCAAAAACTCCGTCAGACTTAAAAGTTATAACAACCAATACATCTTTCCTGCAGAGTTGTGATTCAGAGAACACCTTCACCAAAAATCATTTATTACAACATTCAAATGACCTTCAAAAATTTTGTAAAAATTCCTAAAAATCCTTCATTCATAGATGCAATGAACTCCTAAGTTACTTAGGAAAATTCCATACACAAATAGATCAAACGATTGCCACGAACACATGTAGATTCACACATGATTTTTATTTTTAATCTAATATTACAACCTTTCAATATCATGCAAGATTCTCAATATTTTTCAATAAAAACACATGAAACAAGATAGATCCAAGATTAAAGACATTTGGAACAATCGAAATAAGTAATTTTCATATTGAAAGAAAATAAAAACCAAAGTACTAATGCAAGAAAATAAGATTTAACCTTCATGCTTGTGTTGTAGTTAGATCAAGCACTCCAACACCTCAAGATCTTTTCTTCTTCCTTCAAGCTCCACCTGTCCAAGCAAGCTTTCTTGAATTTCCACATCACTAGCACCAACCATGATGAGGAAATGGAATCCATTACGAACATGGCAAGACTTGACCCTTGAAGTTTCTCTTGGACATTGAGAGGTGATTCCATGCAACAACCTCTAGACCACGCCTTTCTTTGCCCTCCTTCCTCAAGAACACATCTCCTTACCTTCACCTTACATGAGAAACTCTTCCTTGCTGTCACCAAAGTTGAGCTCTTGCACCAAGATGGAGGAGAGCCACTGGTTGGAGAGGTGATAAAGGTGGAGGCCAACCTAGGGTAGAATGAGGTGTCTCCAATTGTTGCCAACAAGTCCTTTTTATTTGGGAATGTTAGGGCTACGAATTTTGTACCTTAGTTCTTAAGTTCTTTAGGTTTCATGTCCTCTTTTTTAATTTGTTTCCATGAGAAATTTGTACAAAAAGGTCGAAACTTGTGAATTGCTTCTCCAAAATTCTTTATTATAGCCATTCTTTCTTAATTCCAGCAAGAAATATTATACCTTTGTAAAACTTTCCAAAATATTTAAATATGACATTTAAAAAGTAATATTGATATATAAAAGCACAAATAAAATCACAAAATTATATGTTGACCAAACACCTAACTTTGTGTAGATGAGTGCCTCATTTTATATGGTGTAATCAATGCTGAACAGGATCCATTCACCTTCAAATGAATCTAATAATGATTGTGAGTTTTATACATGCAGTCTAGCTCATATCATATGGTTGGTTCTTCACAAAACTTATTAAATTGCATAGGTATGATTTGCTTGTCCAAGAGTATTCTGCAGTAAAATTATTTCACCACTGTTCAATTGGTCAAGATTTGTGTTGCTTTTAATCCTGGAAATCTCTATATTTTTTAATCTTTCTGTTATCCTATTACCAAATTTGACAAGTATGCCATCTGGAACTGAGTTTTTTGTATCATAAATTTTTTTATCTTATTTTTCTGCGGCTTCCTATATTGCTGCTCACTTTGTACTTGGTAGTTTTTTGAAATGTGATAATGCTATTATCAAGTCTCCTTTATTGTCAAAAACTAGACTGAAATTAACATATCATGCTAGATATTACATTTTTTCTGTTATGGTTATTTCCTAGCTATCTACTTTTTCAGGTAATTAAAAGCTGTTCAAGACTGAGCAAAATTATTTTGGCAGCTATGGTACATGAACTCTATAGAACTGGAATGAGTGAAGTTACATTTGAAAGAGTCAGTATCTTGACCCTTTTTCATATTATTCTACTTTGAATTCCACACTTTGTGATGAATAGTGATTGCTATCAACCATCCATTATTTTTACAATTATATGAATTCTTTTATTTCAAGTTCATCCTTTTGCATGAACTTCTGTATGTCGCAAATATTGACCATTTCATGACTTCTGTAAAATGATCATGCACCATTGGAGAATGTGGCTGTTGCTCTCCTTTTGCCATTATTACGTCCATGTGGTGGATAATAGCTTCAGATTGATATTTGAAAATAAATGCAGTGGGATCATCAAACACAAGTGAAATAAGGGGCATTAATAGATAAATTCTAATCCAGGATTCAAATTCTTCACTCTTATTTTGTATCAATGACAATCATAGATTCTATGTTGGTTTTTAAATGAAAAATACTTATCAATAACAAAATAAGTTGTTTCCTGCAAAAAATATTGATTGCATTATAGGGACGCTTGTGCTGGATTTTCTCTTCTTGAAGAAAATATAGTTCATTTTAGGCCAAATTGCCAGACTTACATATCTATTCTTATTTGTTGCTGTTTAGTGCTTGATCCTTAGGTCTTGATTACAGTTTCAATATCTTCTGTGTGTAGTTCTTGTGGTCATTCTTGCTGATATAGGGCTCTAATGAAATTTTTCAGAAATGGATAGCAACCCAGCATCTTTTTCAAAAAGAAAATAAATTGTTTTTTCGTTAAGTGAAATATACGTATCCATTGCTAGTTAAAATTCACCTACTGGTCTCCTGCTTATCTATTGATCTCTACCTTGTAGTTGGCAATGGCTGTTTCCAGCTTGTGCACAAGCAATGGCGAACCATTCCCAGAATGGGATATTCTCTTGAAGATTAGGTACACAAGCTTCGGGAACTATATTTCATAATTTATGGATTATGAATGAGTTGTGATTCTTATTTTGACATTAATCTACCAATGTAATCCCAATCACATATATATTGGGTATGAAGTACCATAACTAGACATATTTGCCTTCTGTTTAAATACAGGATTTCCAATGTAAATCTGTGGATATTGTTGTTTAAAACTCAAGTCATGTGATTAACTATGAACTTCCAACTTGCAAACTGAGATTCTTGTAGAAGTTTTGTGATTCATCTTTGAAATTTTCATAAAAGAAGACACTAGGAAGATAACTCAGGCCAGCCTGCTAGTAAAATGAAGTGTAATAGACAAAAAATTGATACTTGAATTTACGAGAATGGATTAACTTTCTTTTTATGAGAATGAACTGCTTGTCTGTGCTTGGGACCATAGTTTCATAAATCGATCTTAAGCTGTGATTTTTCACCTATCTGGATTGGTTTTGGCTGGATCCAATATAATATCCAGCTTTATTATTGATTTCCTTCTAGAGCGATCAATCTGGATCAAAAGATCAGATCTAGATCGGTAAATCAATTGATCCTGCATTTTTCTTGGCTATGGCCATAGTTGGATCAACCCATCCTTTAACAGGATTGTCCAATCCTTTGTTTCTACTGACTGAAGGTGGCAATTTCATGGATTTACAGGTGGAAATTTTGATTTCTTCCTTGTTTTTCTCTTGAATTTTTTGAATCTTCACTTTAATTGGGTAGATTTTGGAAGAAGACATCAAATGAACAGTTGAATTCTCTTTTACAACCCTATTTTAAGGTGAATTTCTTTTTCCATCTCATTTCTTTAATTTTAAAGCATATCTAAGATGTTTATGTGATGCTTTAATTTTTTTTACAATATTCAGTGAATTTTTTATGAATATCAATGATTTTTTATGGGTATAAGTGAACATATTAGACAATATTAGTAAATATCTGTGATTTTCAGTGAATATTACGCATTTTTAGAGAATATTACTTATTTTCAGTAAATATTAGTGGATTTTAGGAATATTAGTTATTTGCAGAGAATATTTATTTTCAAAAAATATTAGTAATTTTCAGAGAATATTAGTTATGTTTAGAAAATATTAGTAATTTGGAGTGAATATTAGTTATTTTTAGTTAATATGTTTAGTGAAGTGTATTGATTCTATTTGGTCAATTATGAAAAAGATATCATTTTAACTTACGTTGTTGGTATAACTTGTACCTATGAAGATGTCAAGTGGTTAACATATTTAGTGATGTGTATTGATTCTATTTGGTCAATTATGAAAAAGATAACATTTTAACTTATGTTGTTGGTCTAACTTGTACCTGTGAAGATGTCAAGTAGATTAGATCGAAGCATATGTTTCCATAAGTAAGATCTTGACAGAAATGAAGATCATAGTTGACTTCATGGATTTCCTATTAATAACAATAGAAGAAAGATCCAATCAAATATTGTGAGAAGAAAATAGGAGGTGGTGGCAGCTAATGATGCCAGGTTCAATAATGTTAAAAAGATAATGAAAATATATCTTATTTTTGAGTACCTTGTGCAACATATTATATCGATCTTATATTGATGAACTTTTTAGAAGGACATAGTTGACAAGAACCATAAAATCAGCATGGTTTGTCATGAACTATATCTATAATTGGTCTCATTCTTACTTTCATATATGAGGTCGCTAGAAGTATGTGATGGTGATTTAATTCATCCCAAAGTTGCTTGTTTTGTCACTAACTATAGAGTACTTCAATCTATGCTTGATAAGAAGGTTGGACTGAGACATATTTAATTCTAAGTTATGGTACAGGCATTTAGAAAGTGACATGAATCACTAATGATTATAACTTTTAAGAGAATGTTACAAAATGTATTGTAGTTATGAAGCTTATTTCAAAGGCTTTAAAATTAGATGACGGGGATAAGAAACCCATCATGGGTTTCTTATATGATGTTTTGAATTTAATAAAGGGGATGAAATGTGACTCAATACCACAAAGCATAAAGATATATCTCAATATCATCAAGGAAAGATGATTTAGGATGTTTCTTCATCTATTATATGAAGTTGGTATGCAATTATTTACGTATGTGTAATTACCATTTTATCTTAAGTATTTCTTATACTTATTTTTTTATTTGATAATTTAATATGTAACATTTCATTTGAATCCATTGTTTCAGTATGAACAAGCACTTAGTGACCATGTTGATCTAATCAATTTGTTAAAGATTATTATTAATAATATCAAGTCAAATATCGAAACTTAGGTATAAGCTGTGAGTAAGATAAAGAATTGCAAGGCCGTTTGGGTGGTTTTAGTCACCCTAGAGCCATTCATGTCAAAAAGACTATGACTCTTAGTAGGTACTTACTTTTTAGTAGTGATTATAATCTTTATTTGAAATATTCTGATTTTTCAATATTGATACTAAATTACTAATATCCATTCCTATTTTTGTTTTTACAATTAAATGATGGATGATCCATAGCATAGATACTCTTAATCTGAAGAAGATTATAATTAGAATGCTTTCTCAGACTACTTATACTTTTGATTGTGAAAGAAATTGGAATACTATAGGAATGCTTTCACTTGACTTGCACAAAGTAGAGGAATAGATTAAGAGTGCAAAGGTTGAATGACAATCGTTGTCCACCATAACAAGAGACTTCTTATGAGGCATATGACTGGTGGATAAGACTATGATAAGTTGGATTCAATTGATGTTACTTTCATCTATAAAAATTCAAATAATGAGGATCCTTTTATGGAAAAATGCAAAATAATGGTAAACCTATTCTTGATAAAGAGGGTGGAAAGCTAGACGAGGATATTGATGAATACATGAGCTCCTCTTCACAATCTTGTGGTGTTAGAACAAGTCTAGGTTTAGGTACAAGCACACACTTTTATGATCTTACACAGTCTCTAGATGATAATGACAGTAATGACAATGATGGCGATGGCAGTGGTGATTGTAGTAATATTCCTTAGTTTGAGAGAAGGCACTTAGTCCATTTACAGGAGAGAGGTTCTTTACCCATTTCATTCAAGATGAAGATCATGGAGCCAGACTCTCTTATAAACACGATTATGAACCATTAGCATTTCATTACATAAGGAAAAGACTAGGAATTAATGATGATACACAAGAGACAACAAGGGGAGAATCCAGTTCATTTTTTTTACAAATCATTGAGGGTTTACAAATAAGTGATATTAAAGCTTAGCCTTAGAGTTAATATCCTTCCAGATTTAGTTTCTATTAAAGATCATATGGCCTATCTAATTACCACTCTCTTATAATGCATGGGCAAATCCATCATCACATGAGTCAAGCTATTATGATTCAAGTTAATATGGTGAAGGATATGTAGAATCGATTTATGGAAAGTATAATCCATTCCAAAT
Source organism: Cymodocea nodosa (assembly GCA_036874045.1). NCBI lineage: Eukaryota > Viridiplantae > Streptophyta > Magnoliopsida > Alismatales > Cymodoceaceae > Cymodocea > Cymodocea nodosa. The sequence continues at coordinate 23,126,071 of CM072336.1, forward strand.
TTATAAAGAAATGGTACAAAGAAGAGACTTTAATGACAGACCTCCTTCCTTGGATGAACTTGACATCACGATACTTCATCATTTCTTACAAATTGTATACATGTCTAATTCAAAATATTATCAGTAGGTCATAGAGTATTGTACAGATTTTGCCATTTAGGAGGGGTTTGTGCCTCCTGGAATTCCAGGAAATGACAGAAAAGGAAAGTCTGGAAATAAGAAATCTTTATGTGATGTGGAGAGAAAAAAATGATGTGCAATCAAATGTTCCAAGATTATTTGGCACAAGGACATGGTTGCGACCCTTTAAGTTATTCAACTTGAAATTAATATTGGAATGCTTTGATTATATTATAAATCATTTGACATTCTAAGTTATTTTTCTGTCATTTCTACATGATTTAAGTCTTTTTTTCATGCATACAACTACTATTCTCTATCTAATTGATATTTTATATATGATAATTGCTTAGAAAATTATTTAGTTATTTTTATATAGTTATCATAGCTTATTTTGTTTTATCCTTGAGCTTCAAATTGAAATTTGAAGTTTTTTGTTCATTTTCACAAAAGTACTATGTTTCTTTTTAGGAGACACAATCTTTTATCTTAGGAGACTGATCGTTAACACGATATTGATACTTAATCCTTGGTTGTGACATTGTGTAATGTTTGTGACATGATTATTCCAAATGTATGATATCATTACTATCCATCCTTTTTAATTCAAATTATGAATGGAATTTTTTGTTAAATTGCGTTTTATGTTTTTAAATAATAGTTCATTTTAATCTTACAGTTATTGAAGTGAGAATAGTGAGATAAGCATGCCAGCCAAAATGAAAAATACAAGCCCTAGCGGGAAATGGATAATTGTTTGTCTATTATTAAAAAATTCAAGCCATTCCAAATATTGATTTACTTAATTTATAGTTGCTGTGTTTCTTATGTATTTAAATTACTAGATTTTGTTGTTTTATGTTGTTAATGTTTTTTACCTGTGAGGAAGCTTAAATAGTTTCTGAATTAGCAGTAAAAGAAATATTGACTGATATTATTGGGCAAATAATGGGACTGATTTGCAAGGAACCATCTTGTTTACAAGCATTTATATAAGCATCCCATTTTTTTTGATAATGATAGTGTTTTGACCTAGATTCCAATCCATAACTTCTCTTTCAACTACATTATCATTGGCAGTTAGGCTTTGCATATTTCTCTATAAAGAAAAGAATATATCAGTAGTTTGTTTTTGGTTGCTCCATACGGAAATATTCTAGTAAAACGTAATCTCATATATTCTTTTGCAGCTGTAAGCTTGGTGAAAGCAGAATCATCCTTTGTGAAGGTGCTTCCAGGCACAGGTTACAGAAGTTGCAGTTGAACTTCCCAAGGTAGATGTCGTATATTATATCTTCCCATGTTATAATCATATTCAATAACTAAATATACGAAGAATCTCATCATGATACATGCTTCTTAAGCATATGATATTCTTGTTGCTGTTGAAATTAATAGACTGTTTGTGTTGCATCAGAAAATGTAGAAATTGACAAAGTAGAAAGTTAGGAAAGATAGAAATTAGAAAGTTCAGAAATAGAGAAAATAGAAAATCAAAAAAATAAAATTTGAAGTTGTTTGTGTGAAAAGTTAAGAAAATTATATAATTTAAGGTTTTGATGAATAACTTAAGTTTTAATATATATTATTAACCTCGTAATAAATCATGAACTATTAATAATTAAATTGATTATAATAGGATAATAATAACATATATGCTATATTAACATATACAAAAGAATTTTCAATGTTTCTCAACTTTTAGACTTCTTGGTTTGAAAGTTGGAAATAGTTTGCTTTTATATCTTGGAAAATTAAAAATAAATATTCAACTTTCTTATACGACACAAATATTAAGAAAGTCAAGAAAATTTTCTAGAATTTCTAATTCTTAACTCTTTTGGTAGCACAAACTCCCCTAAGTTAACATTTTACCTCTTGAAGGCACTCGTCTGATTGTCTCACTTTTGATCAAGTCTATACTTCTTTTTTTCAGACATTTTTTCATAATTTTTTTTAGAAAATACAGCCTATTTTTATGTTAGCACATCTGGCACAAGAAATTTCTTAGACAAATAATGGTATCGATCTTCTGATAGATTTTTTTTTTTTTTTTTTTTTTTTCCGCAGTAACGATGTAGCTTTTATACTGAAGGACTGTGAAGATGTTCCCTGGCTGAAAAAGTACTTGTGAATTCGAAGACGTTCAGTTGAAAATACCCTCCATTGATATTATACCGAAACTGCATTGTATTTGAACTTAAGCCTATTTAACACGTATTCTCTTCATTTTATATTTGCCAATGCTTAGGTCTTGTTATTCAATCGTAATTGTATATTGTAAACGTGTAAGTATGTTACTAAAATCTGTAATTCATTATCTATATTTACATGTGGACTGCATTCGCAACTGCATGTTGAAAATATTTATCAAATATTGAGTGATATTGACATTGCTTTAATATAAGTAAGAGAGGAGAAATAAAGAAGAATAAGAGAACATTCATCGTGTGATTTGGTAATAAAATAATTATTTAGATTTGAATTACGAAATATTTTTTCATTTGAAATTCAAACTTTGTGCATTGACCAGGATTTTAAATTAGATTTAAATGTACTGTAATTGTAAATTAATTATCTTAGTCTACAGGAACGGTAGGAGATGAGGAGGGTTCCCTTATAAAACCGCAAGTAAAATGTACAAGAAATATTTCATGTAAATAATGCATTCTTTTTACATTTTTTCTTCTTTTTTTCACATTTTCTTCCTTATAACCCATTTTTTCTTGACTTCAATCTTTTTCTCTCTTACATTCTGTCTTTTCTATTTTTAATCTTAAATAATTATTTTTAAATTTAGATATGTATATATATGTAGAATTTTTTGATGAAGGTTGCATTCGATGAGGATTTTAGACCCATGGATTTTGAAATTTTACGATTTTGGAAAAACGTTATGGAGCAGTCGGTAGGTTGACAGATTTTATATGAAATTGGTACGATTATACATAATGTTTTCTTGCATACATTTTAAAGATCAGGGAATTGACTAAAGTTGCTGATTTTCATGATTTTAGAGGCATGGATGTCTTTTGTCAAAAATCTTTTCTTAGAATCAAAGATATTTTTCCTTCATTTGAACAGTAAACTAAAATCACATTATTTTGTTTATTTTTCAAGAATCGGGAAAATTCGGTTCTAATTGATTTCGTCAATTTCACATAATTCACTTTCTTGAAATAAAATTTAATTTCAAAATTAAAACAAAATTGAAAAGGATTTTGTATAGTGATCTAAAATCTTATAATTTTCATTACTTTAGAAATTAATTCCAAATCCCGCCTAATTTACATAAGAAAATATATGGATTGTACTAGAGGTATTAATGGGCCGGCTTGGGTCGACTCGGCTCAAAAATTATTAGACTGTTTGGGTTATGGGTTTAGCTAAATTTCTTTTTAATTTTTTTGGAATAGTCCAGTCCGATTTGAAATTTTTTAAGGTAGCTTGACTCGATTTGAAATTTTTTCGAGACAACTTAGCTCAACCGTAGCTTGGCTCATTCTATAACTTTTTATTTTTTTATTTTTTTCTCTGATTTAACTGAAGGCTAACTTCAATCTGATTAAATTTTTTTTAATTTTTAATTTTTTTAACGGTATGACTGTATGTTTACTTTGATTCAATCAAAATTTTATTTTTTTATTTTCTTTTTTGGTTTGATCGAAGATTAACTTTGATCTGATCAAAGTTTTTTTTAACATATTATTATTATTATTTTTTTTGTTTAGTCTGATAGATCGAAGTTTTTTATTTTTTCCTTCAATCTGACTGATATTTTTTAATTTTTTCCTTTGGTTAGATCGAAGATAAACTTCAGTCTAATCAAAGTTTTTTAAATTTATTATTTTTTCTTTCGATTTGATCGAAGATAAGCTTTGGTACAACCAAAGCTTTTTAAATTTATTATTTTTTCCTTCGATTTGAATGAAGATAAGCTTTAGTCTAACTGAAGTTTTTTATTTTTCCTTTCAGTTTAATTGAATCTTAATTTTGGTCCAATCAAAGTTTTTAATTTTTTATATTTATTTTTTTGATTTTAAATTAAAATAAAAATGAAAAAAATTACAACATTTTTAATGATCAATTCATTATTAAATACATTATTTCATTTATAAATACATGAACATTAAACATAAGTCATCATTCATAATTCATAAATCAGTATTCATCACATTAACATCAATATCAATACATCATCGATGGACTCTTCATAATTCATCATCCATCAACACATTTAAACACAAGTCATAAAGTTAATAATTATTTTATTTCTGAATTTAAATTAAAATTATATTATTTTTGTAATTACATCAAATATTTTTACATTTAATGTACATAATTATATTTAAACATTTAAATTTGCAAATTCATTAATGAAGTCATCTTTTTGTTGTTGTCCATGAACAAGTAAACTCTTAGTCTTTAACACACATTAATGCTTCTCAAATATCATCTTTTAATCTTAATTTTTTATCTAGTATATTACCACTAATACTAATTGCTTATTCAAGAAGTTAGAATTGTTAATAAATCTCTTGCCATTAATGATAAAATAAGAAATGTGCATTTTTGTATTTTTCTTCAATTTATTATATCAAAATTTAGAAAATTAGGATTATTTCTTATTAAATAGTTATGATTAAAATTATTTAATTCTTTCCTATTTGTTACGTTAAATTTCTTATTTAATTCTTTCCATATTTTGTAATATACATATCAAACATTATTTAAACTTTGTTCTACATTTTCAATTGTTACGTCAAGTTCTATGTTTAAACAAATTTGTATTAAATTTATTAATTTTTTAACAACTTTTACTTTAACATTTATTAATTTTATATACATCAACTTTTATGTTTATATTTATTAATTATATTACATTTATTAATATATATAAGAAAAGTATCATATTCTATTTTTTATTTTATGTTGATTTCAACCTGATCTGAATTGACTCATGAGGTAACCTAAACCCAACTCGAATCGACTTACGGATTAACCTGACTTGACCCGAATTAACTTGCAGGCCAACCTAACTCTCTTATATATATGACCCAACTCAAATAAGATGACCTGCTTTGATCCGAATATATATGGGTCGGGTTGGGTTGATCTATTTGTTAACGGGTCGGGTCTAGGTCCCACGATGTATATTCAAATAAAATTTGGGCCCGACAAGAAAGTGTCAACTCTAAATGGGATTAGGTGAAGGCATTCCTTGGGGAATTCAACCTTATAAAATACTCTTTAATTGGGAAATCGGTCAATTTCTCTAGAAGTGCATTTGTTTTCCTTACAAATAAATACATGAAAAAGGTATAAAAGTAATCCCACGGATTAAATTATTAGATAAAATTAATTATATTTCAGTCATTGATTTTGTATCCCAAACAACTTAAAGAATATATAACTTAGATTAACTTGAAATTTTAATACATAGTATATTATTATACCCTAGATTATTTTAATTATATAATTAAAATTAAAAATTTAAAGATAAAGAATAATTAAATAAGAAAAGATCCCTGGTAGACACTTCCGTCCATAGATAAAAGTCCACATACGTCACGTGATTCAATGTTTCGGTGATGGACCGTGAACATTCTCGGAGTTGGTGGGGTCGTCTGACCTTTGCTGAAACGTCGGCCGACCGCGTGAGTTTTTGACCCGACCATTTCAATCGTCGCCTCCACGCACATGGGAGGACCGACGAGAAAAAGCCCCCCGTTCGACAAACGGAAGCCATCAAGAAACCAGAGTTCCTCTCATCCTTCCTCTCTCTCTCTCTCTCTCTCTCTCTCTCTCTCTCTTATATATATGCATATGTCAATCATCCCTACCCACACCTCCAACAAGCTCGTAACAGGGGAGGAGAAAAAGGGAGATAAGCATGGGAAGGTACGTGGAGTTGTTGGATATGGGCGTGAGAATCGCTGCAAGATTCCACTCCCACTGCCCGCAGACTGCCAGGATGTACTACAGGCCGCCCTCGTCGGGCGACGGCTCGTCGACGATGAAGACCGCCGGCGGAGGTGGAGAACGTGGGAACGAGAATCACGGTGGTTATTGGACTTCTTGCTCAGGAGCAGGCGGCGGCAGCAGCAGCAGCAGCAGCAGCTCTTCATCGATTGAATTACTGTACATGGTTAATACAACAGATGTATCCCCAACAATTGTATAAATTAAGTAGTGGAAGATTCAGACCATATTTTCCGATGCCATCACCTAAGAGAAATTTCTTGTCGGTGGATGCTTTTCCACCGTCGCATACCCCACAGATCGAAATCTCCACCATGCATGACGGTCGACGCCAGAAATATTTTTGTATAAAAAATTACAATTGGAAAAATAAAGTTGAAATTCAACAACGCCTGATTCTTTGCTTGTACAGCCAGCATTCAAACAGAATCACATGAAGTATTTGTATCGACACAGACCATGCATATATAAGAATTGACATAATACCGACAGTTTACCGCGGGATCCAATTACAACATGAAGGACGTGCATCAAGCAATGTTTTCTTCCTCTTATGGGAAGGTCAAAGCTTCCAACAGTAGTAGTAGTAGTAGTAGAAGAAGAAGAAGAAGAAGAAGAAGAAGAAGAAGAAGAAGAAGAAGAAGAAGAATAAGAAGAAGAAGAAGAAGAAGAAGAAGATAAAAAAGAAAAGGACAAACATGGGTGAAGAATCTTTAATTCTTCTCTCCTCGTATTGTTAATTACTTTTAATTTATTTATATTGATTCTCACATTATTGATGTAAATTTGTCCAACTTCTCAAATTCAAATGTGGAAAAAAGAAAGTAAAATAAAACCAAAATAGAATTTTGTGATCTTTATAGATGTTTGGATTGCTTGAATTTTCAATGATTTATTTCAAATGAAACTTAGAATCCACATGTTAAACTATTGAGAAATCATTATTATATAGAAATAAAGGAAATTTTTGCGTCACAACTTTTACGTGAATTTTTATAAATTTTATATACAGAAGCATTCTTTAATTATTTTTAAATTATAATCTTCTCTCCTCCTTTGATTACTTTAACCTCCTTATTCACTTGCATTAATTCTCTCATAATTGATTATTTATGAACTTGTCCAACTTTGCAAGTCCATATGTTAAAAAACGAAAATAAAAAAAAATAGAATTTTTATGATGTTTTGAACTTTGAATATCTATTGAAAACTTAAAATTTTAGTTGATTTACACTATGCAATAATTTTTAAATAAACTTTATCCTCCAATGTACGTTAGACCATCAAGAAATCATAATTATTATTGTATCATTCTCGTCTAATAAAGAAAGTAACGTTATCTCAAACAAATATACACTTTACACTTAAAAAGTCAACTCTTTTGTTTCTTGAAATTTAATTTGTAGTTGATTGGAAGTAAAATACTAAATATATAGGCTTTTGTTGATTGTTTTAATAGATAAAGATCTAGACTGATGAATACTTTGTATGATTTTATTTATTTTTACATCTAGCATATACCATAAACAAATGAATATTATTTACTTATTTTAAACTATTTAGATCTTGCTTTTGTTGGTTATAGACAAATGAATATTATCTAGATTAATAAATTATTATCTGCAATAACTAAATAATATCATGTCTATTATTTATTTTAAACTATTTAAACAAAATATTTATTTGTGCAATACACTGAATTATCGCTAGTTATCCAATGAATTAGGCTAATCTTCAATGGAAACAACAAAAAAAAGCAAATGTCATGATAAGTCAACTACAATATATCATGATAGATAACACAGCCAGTAAATGGACACCTTTTACACATGCGGCCAATTGAAAGAGGGTAGAGACAAAGTCACTGCTTAGTTTATTTTGGATAAATTAAGAAAACCTAAATGATGAATGCATATAGGTGATACTTATTTCGAAAGTTGAATCACCCACCAAGGAATTGAATTTCAAATTCAAATTTGAATTGAAACTTAAGTCTTTTTAATCAATTCCAACATTAAGGACTAAAAAGAAGAGAATGAGAGAAATGATTCGAATGAGAATTCGAAGATGCTTACTCTCCTAGCAAAAAAACACCCAAGGAAAATCACCTGGGACACTTGCCTGGTATATTTGCCAAGGACAGCCATGGGAGCTTTCTTATGTGACTCCATAGAAGTAGGGTAAAGAAAAGGAGAGTGGGAAGGAGCGTGAGGTACATCCAAGCTTTGTACCCATCCTGGCCAACCATGTCAAGTACTGTTGGTGTGTATGGGATGTCCAATCTAGTGTTGTAATGGAGGTACGTTCCTACGTTATGGTAGTACATGGATGGAATTAACTAATAGGTCGAATCAATTAAAGCAACACAAGTAGATGAAAAGCAATTTCCCTTAGCAAATATTAAGTTCTTGTGCAATGGGTAGGTTATCAAAATAGGAGGTTCAAACTAAAACCAGTGACCAATCTGGACTTTTATTCAAAAGATTGAAACCAACGTCAAACCATTTCAAACTGGGAACAAATCGGCAAAAAATTGATTAATCAAACAAACCAATTGAAACTATTGTTTAGCTTTTAAAAAAAAAAACCCTACAGTTTTGTTAATTTCTTCTTTTAATTAATTATTTAAAATATTATAAATTTCAATCAAATAAACCACATTCATTATTACATTTTTTTTTATTTTTATACACAACCCTCAAGTACCTTCTTTCTATTTTATAACGCTGTAGTTGTTAAATATAAGAATCAATATTAATAGTTCTTGTCTTTATGCAAGTTGGAAATAAATTATTAAATATAATATACTATTTAGTATTTAATAATATAGGTATCTATCTAAAATTCGTCAAAAATATCTAGTCTAGGCCATTTCTAAAACTTGAAAATTGATTGACTGATTTGGTTCATTTGCTGATTTCTAAAACTTGAACAAAGTGAGATGACGTGAAATCAGATTCTTCAAAACTGAAGTTTCAGACCATAGAAACATCATAAGCATGGAAACGCCACTGAAGCTTGAAAATTAGGGTGAATGGGAGTTTGGGATGGATTGAGCTCCTACAATTCACCATGAGGCTCCACCTCCTCTAGCCTTAGGGAGGTTTTCCACCCCAAGGTTGAATGGTAATCTTTAGAACAGTTGCAAATTGGCCCCTTTCACGCCTTATTAGATTCGATACGTAAAGTGCATAAGATATATTGTTAGAAATCTCACTAAGGTTTGTTTATGCATTGTATTCTTTGTTTAGTAAAAGAGTATAAGAGCTGGACTTATATATATAAGCCAACCATGGTATAGATGTAAATACAAGTATAAGAGTGCATACAAGTGTCTAACACAACCCAACCCCCCCTCCAACAAACTTGGCATAAGAGGTAGAAGCCGAAGTTTAGTGCGCAAATGTTGGAAACAATCTCTAGGGAGATTCTTTGTGAAGGCATCAGAGAGCTATCGGTCGACATAGATAGGACATAGGGAGATGACATGATAGAGAAGAAGGTTGTAGATGAAGTGGAGATCGATATCGATGTATCGAGATCGGCTATGAATCATAGGATTATGTGCCAGAGCAATGACAAAATTGTTGTTTAATAGAATCTGAGGTGAATGATGTAGATGAACGTCGAACTCTCAGAGAAGAAAACAGATCTAGCAAAGGTTGATGGCAGTGGAGGCAAGAGTATCATACTTAGATTCGACACTGGAATGAGAAACGGTGGGCTACTTGCATATTGTCTGGGAGATCGATTAGGACTAAGAAAGATAGTGGAGCTTGTGATTAAGTGACGATAGTAGTTGCTAGCCTAGTCATTATTAGTGTACGTTGTATGATTGATAGTGGGAGTGGGAGAAAAGTGAAGACCATAGTGAGGAGTGTCTCAGATGTACCTGGTGCATGGTCAAGCCAGAAACTAAGAGATAGAATTGATCACAAATTGAAGATCAAGGTGGGTTAGCAAAAGGTATCGGAGCCTCTCAACCATTTGACGATAGAGGGTAAGTTATGGTAGGGGATCACCATCGTGAGGAAGAAGGTGAGCACCCGAGGTGAAAGGTGTAATAATCAATGAAGAGTCCTACATGTAAAAGCGACGAAGCAAAGCTTTCACATACAATTATTGAGATAAGCAAATTGTGTTAGTAGAGTAAGAAATCTGAAACTCGAGGAAGGATGTAGGTTGTTTGGGATCTCAAGAATCAAAATTGCGACCAAAAAATTGATAAATTATTCAATGGCACGAAAATTAGGACTAGTGAAAAGAATATTGTCAACGTACGTCAAAAGATAAATCAACGAAGAATGTGTAGAGAAAAATAGAGATGGATCGATGTAGTTGTTGCAAAAACCTTTTTCGACAAGATTAAAAATGAATGCACAAATACCAAGCCTGAGGGGATTGATGCAAACCATAAATTAATTACTCGATGAAGCTCACAAACATGTTGGGGTCGTTGGAGATCAATGAAGTCATCAAGTTTCCTCATGTAAACATCTTCGTGAGGAAAGCATTGAGGAAGGCATTGCGAACATCTAGTTATCATAGAGACTAGTAACCAATGATGACGAGGGAGAGAAGAATGTGAAGAGTGGGCTGGCAAATTACTGGGCTATATGTAAGGTCAAAGGCAATGCTTAGATGTCAATCGTAGCCTTGCGCAACCGACCGCACCTTGTACCGAGCCATCGACTTTGCGTTTAATGTGGTAGATCCATTTATCATCGATGATAGAGTGATTGGAGGGAGGAGGGTCCAAGTGCCATTCTAGAGAAGAGCGTGGTATTCATCTTGCATGGCCTATTGCCAATGAGGGTGGGTATTGGCAGCACGAAAGGTGGTAGGTTTGGAGAGTCTGTTGGTAGTAACAACAATAAGGGTAGACAGAAGGTCTACGTAAAAATCTTTTAAAGGGTAGGTTTTCAAGGGAGGTGAGGGGGAAGTTGGTGTGGCAAGTGACGGTGTAGGAGGAGTGGTGGGGTTAGGGTAGCCAAGAAGGATAGAAGGGGAAACAAGTGAGTTGGCATTGGCAAGGCATGGTGGAGAAGGACTGGGGCAAATAGATGGCTGGCAAGAAAAGTATGACAGCATTGGTAATATCTATAAAGCACGCGAAGAAAAAGTATTAAAGGGTGCAAGAGTCAAAAAGGAAAAAGAGGGAAAGTCATTTTCGTAAAACAAAACATGACGACAGATAATAATTTTGCAAGTGGCTAGATCAAAGCATTTATATACTTGGTAATTTGAATTGTATCCTAAGAAAATATAGGGAAGAGCATGTACATCAAGCTTGTTGAGAAGAGAGCTCATCCAAAGAGGGAAGCACCTACAACCAAAAACTTGAAGAAGATGATAGGATGGGGATTTATTGTACAAAAGTTCATATGGAGACTTATTCTGAAGAGAACGAAAGGGAAGTCGATTGATGAATGTGACGGCTATGGCAGTAGCATTAAACCAAAACTCATGAGGAAGAAGAGATTGTTGAAGTAAGCAACAAGCTATATCAAAAATATGATGGTGTTTTCTTTTCGCGACGTTGTTTTGCTCGAAGGTGTGAGGATAAGTGTGACGATGGAAGGTGTTGAATGCATGATAAACTCTCCACCATTGTCCATTTGAAGAAACTGAATGGAGGTGGAGATCTTAGTTCTGAGTTGTTTGAAAAAGTTAGGAAGAATTAGAGTTACATTAGATTTGGCATATAGAGGAAAAATCCATGTAAATTGAATATAATTGTCAACAACAATAAGATAGAATCGATGTCCAAGAAACAAAACAGTAGAACTGGGATCCTATACGTCAACATAAAGAAGCTTAAAAGGTTGTTTAGAGCACTCATGCAAAAAACAAAAAAGTAGCTTAGTAGCTTTGTCCAGAGGACAAATAGTATATTTATGCTTCTTGAATGCATTAAGAGAGTGAGCAGGAATGACATTTCTTTGAGATTAAGATCCGAAGAATAGTGAGCTAAGGATGACCGAGTCACACATGCCAGATGAAAGCTTCAATGCGATCACCAAATAATGCAGTGTGAAGAGCTTTATGCGTGGATAGGTTGGTCCTGGTGATGTGGTAGAGGCCATCTTCACTATGACCATGTAGGTGGATCCATCCTATGGCCTTGTCCTTAACAATAAATTGTTGATCATCAAGCACAAGGAAATGGTTATTATCACGAGCGAATTGGTGAATCGAAAGGCGATTGTGAGCTAAAGATAGAATGATTAAAACATTAGTAAATTTAAACGAAGTATGCAAATTATTTAAATCAATGTGAGCAGTGTACGTAATCAGGAGAGTAGTACTATCATTGATGAGGACCAAAAAGCTACTTGGATATGGTTGAACATTAAAGGCATTTGAAGTAGACAATGACATGTGTTGAGAGGTACCAGAGTCAAGATATCAAGAGTCAGCTCGGTTATGATTGTCTTGAAGGGAAATATTGCCAAAGACATCAGGTAGAGAGTAAGCAGTGAAAGTGTAATTGCTACAATCAAGATAGAAACGAGTGGTATGTCCAAATTGATTGCATATTTGATAGGCCACCCTAGTCTATAGCGCAAGAGGAGTTGGAACAAGAGGAGGACAAGTCTGAGGAGGGGGTGATAGGTACATCACATAAGGGGGTAGTGCCATTGTAGACAAGGAGGAACGATTAGAGTGGCCCTTGCCACGACCCTTAGAGTGACCATGACCACAACCATGATTGTTGTTATTGCAGGATGTAGACTTAGAAAAGGAAGTGGAGGCAGTGAAGGCAACATCGTAAGGGGCTAGTGGAGTAATGAGATGCTTTTGAATGGACTCCTTTTGGATGAAGAGAACATAAACTTCGTCAAAGGTGAGCACATGATGGAAGTGTATCATAGAGATAAAGATGTGGTATTCAAGGCCAAGACCATAAGTGATATAGTTAATAAGCTCTAGGTTAGAGATGTCAACCTTAGAGGAGTTCAACGACTCAACGAGGGTGCAAGCCAGAAGGAGATACTCAGCCATGAGAGTGTTAGAGGTTTTCCGTAAGCTGTGGAGCTGTTCATAAAGGGTGTTTTTGTGAATAGGGGTAACAAGAGAAAGGCACCATTCGAGACGAGCCCAAGCATCAGCCATGGTAGTTCAATACAAGATTTGATGCTTAACAATAGGAGAAGTGGTTGCATTGATCTAGAACTTGATGAGTTCGTTTGCTTGTTGTTAGTAGCAGAAGTTGGGATTAGAGGAGCTATCTTCCAAGTGTGGTACTAGAGGTTGGTGCAACGATCATACGCAAAAGAGAAAGGAGCTGATTGTGTTAGCATTGGTAAGAATCTTGGTCCATGAGCACATGGAAGTGGAGGCTAGCATCGAAGGTGGTAGGTAGAGGAGAACATTCAGTGGAGGAGGTGGAAGAAGAAGAAAGGGAGAAGAGAGGAGGGCTACCTGATACCATATTAGAAATAGCAGGAGGGCACAAGGAGATCTCTTGAAGGTTCACTTATATGTTGTATTCTCTGTGTAGTAAAAGAGTATAAGAGTTGGACTATACAGATGAGGAAGCAATGGTACATATGTGAATACAAGTAGAAGAGTGTGTACAAGATAGTAAACAATACAAGTGTCTAACACATACTTGAGGTTGAGTTGTTCTCCCAATCTTGTAGTATCTCAAGGTGAAGGGATCAAGCATGAGGTGGATTGTTCACTGTTTAGTCATGTTTTGTGCTCGTTTTTTTTTGAAAGGCATTGGTATATTAATTAAAACTTCATTAGTGGGAGCACTAATGAAGGAAGAGTTTACAAGGTGTTAGAATACAAGCAAAAATTAAAAAACATAAGCAAAAGAGCACAAGAAGGAAAAAGGGCCAAGATAAATTAAGCATTGCTCAAAGCCTTGGGGTCATCCACCCAACGATGATTTTGGGTAGGATCAGTCGTCAATGCTTTTAGGCAAGGAGGATGATTCCGACTCGCTTGAAGGTCTCAGATAGATTGAGCTTTAGTAATGTCTTTACCAAGTGGCAACCAAGGAAAAAATGTTAGCAAATATAAGATGAACAGAGGAGCGAAGATTGCGAAAGAGGAGATTATTTTCTAATTTTTGACAAAAATAAATAGAGTTGACAACCTGTGCTAGAATTTGATGCCATCACACCATTTGCAATCTTAGATGGAGGTTGTCCTTCCATTTCCAATATCAAAAGAGAAAAAAGTAGAGAAGATAGAGAATAAGTTGTATATCATTTTGTAGAAGAGAGAGAATCTAGACATCATAGAATTATAGAACTTCCTAAAATGAAAATGGGAGTTGAATTTGGGAATTAAGATGTCACACCATAGTAGTTGTTTTCCAGTAGGAATAATTTCTAGATCAATTTGCCTTTAAGGGCCGGGGAGAAAAGATTAAGATTTAATATACCAAAACCTTTGAATTTTTTATAGTGATAGAGTCCCAACAAGTTAAGTGGTATTTTCTTTTACCATCAAATGAACTACAAAGGAAGTTACATCTGAGACGATAACTTCTGATATCTAATTTTGAAGGAGAGGTAAAGAATAGATAGGGAGTTAGTAAAACTAGGACGGAGTTAAGAAGAGTTAATCTTCCTCCAGTCAATAGCATTTTGCTTTTGTGCTTCTTGTTGTGGTGTGTTCGAGTATTATTGGGCTCGTAATGAGCCTAATGGACTCTTACATTTTGTGCGGGACACTGTAGGCAAGTTTGTGGGCCTCGTTTTGGATCAGCTGGGCCGAACAAATTGGAAGGGAAATTAAGGAAGAATTGAGTGAATCGATCAGAAAATTGCTATTTTATTTGGAATTTATTGAAATTGCTAGACTAGTTGTTGTGAACGTACTTTATGTGAATGGAAGTTTTAATTTACAACAATAATTTTAGTCGTAATTTCGTTACACCATGTGAATCCTTTCTTTTATATTCATTTCTATATATGACCAAATCTTTAGTTAAAAAAATTAATTTTTTTTTTTACCTAATTAGTACGTTCTTTGACTTCCCAAAGATATAATCAAATTACCTAAAGCTGATTTACTCTTATTTTATCTCCAATTGGTGCAAATCCTATTTTATTCCTAATAAAATCATTTTTAAGTTTATCATTTGTAATGTTACCCTTCGTTAATCTGATTAAAGATTTGCATGTTTACAACACTAACTTTTTACATATATATGATCACGTTTTACAATTTAATTTTTTGAACTCTAAAATATATGAAGTCAAACTAAGATTTTCCTCTTAATATTGTACATCCTAGAAGAAGAATATGACTTCCAACCTTGAGAGGTACGAAAGAGTTAGAAAGTGACGACTCATCCTTACTAAATGCTAACAAAAGTTTTCTTTTAATTTTCTTATGAATCATATGTTTTATCATAAATTATAAAAATCATATTTTATTATCTTTTATCTTAAAAATCATATTTTACAATCATAAATCATAAAAATCATATTTTATCACCATAAATCATAACAATCATATTGTGTCATCTTTTACCATAAAAATCATATTTTATCATCATAAATCATAAAAATCATATTTTATTATCTTTTATCTTAAAAATCATATTTTATCACCATAAATCATAACAATCATATTTTATCTTAAAAATCATATTTTACCATCATCAATCATAAAAATCATATTTTATCATCTTTTATCTTAAAAATTATATTTTACCATCATAAATCATATTTTATCATTATAAATCATAAAAATCATTTTATCATTATGAACAAACTTATGAAAGTACAAACCAAAAAATTGAAAGGGCAATTAAATTTGGACTAAAATAAAATGATACATTCTATTATATATATATATATAATGATTTGAAATACATATATATAGGGGGGGGGATTTGTACCCTTGGAATTAGACAAAAATGAAAAAAAAAAATTGTCCAATTTTGATACATAAGTGTTTGTGCATCTTGGGAAAATGAATTTTAATAGAATTTCATTTCCATCCCTTTGTAAAATGTTAGAATTCATTTTTTCCCTTATTTTGGTTCGAATCCCTCACTCCTTCTCTTAAGCTCACGTTTGTCGCTCCTACTCTTGCCACGTCCCACTCCTACCATGTCCCACTCTTGCTCTCGAGCTCACATTTGTCGCTCTCACTCTCATCATGTCGTACTCCCACCGTGTCTTACATAGGCTAAGAGGTCTTCTACCTTTTGTTATTTCAAATAAAATTTAAAATTTTATAATATAATTTACCTTTTATTGTTTCAAACATGTATAAATAATTTTATTGTGGTGACATGATGATTCTCTTTTACAATTTTTACTAAGATCTTGTACTTTTGAATTTTTGGATCCTAAGAATAATCATGAAGTACATGGATGCATATATATACTTATATTTTTGCATATACTTGGTTTTGAATTAATTTTCATATTGATTTAGAAATTTGCTATTGAAAATTATGAAATACTTTTGTAATTATGCATTTATTTAAATGAATTTTAACCAACATGACAATTTTGATCATTTCATCTAGTAAATATATAAAGATCTAATTAATTGGTAAAAGATATATAAAAATCTAATTATATCATTATATGGCATGTTAATTAATTAATGTAAGTAAATAATTCATTAATTAATTATATTTTGACTAATTACTTCAATTCATTAATTAAGAAATTCATCAATAAATTACTTACAAATAATTATATTACATTATTATTATAAACAAATATATATAAATCAATTCTGTCATATGTACACATTTAAATTTCAATTTTCATCAAATTCTTAAACATGCACAAATACTTGAATTTCAAATTCTATTTTTATCAAATTCTGTTAAATTTAATTCCAAGTACACAAACGAACTCATAAAATAAATCTTCACTTTGAAGTGACTAAGTAGAGAGTTTGATCTAATTAAAATTTTTTTATTACATTCTATTACTTTTTGGATTGTGTACAAACATCTATATTTTCTACCAAATTTTTATTACTTTTAGTAACTTTTTTTTGTCATTTTCTATAATTTTTTGATATATATATATATATATATATTATTTTTTGAGTGTATAAACAGACTCGTAAAATAAATCTTCACTTCTCTGTTATTTTATGTAACTTTTCTTTTCACCATTTTCTGTAATTTTCTAATATATATATATTTTTTTACTTTTTGAGTGTATAAATAGGCTCATAAAATAAATCTTCACTTCTCCGTTATTTTCTATAACTTTTATTTTC
This sequence comes from Cymodocea nodosa, assembly GCA_036874045.1. Taxonomy (NCBI): domain Eukaryota; kingdom Viridiplantae; phylum Streptophyta; class Magnoliopsida; order Alismatales; family Cymodoceaceae; genus Cymodocea; species Cymodocea nodosa. Next base: position 23,143,393 of record CM072336.1, read on the forward strand.
ACCATTTTCTATAATTTTCTAATATATATATATATATTTACTTTTTGAGTGTATAAACATACTCATAAAATAAATCTTCACTTCTCCATTATTTTCTATAACTTTTCTTTTCACTCTTTTCTATAATTTTATGATATATATATATATATATATATTACTTTTTGAGTATATAAATAGACCTTTAAGTTACTTTAGTCAATTGTAAAAATAGTCGCTTCGAAATTAAGATTTTCTTCTATTTTGGTTTGAAAAAATTGATACCGATTTTTCTTCCATCAGTGTCAAAATCATTATTATTTTCAGTCACTTTCGCATAAATACTATAATTTTTTTATGACTTCTACACCTTTCTTTTTCGTTATTTTTAAAATTTATTTTTAAACGTAGAAACAAGACTCGTAGTGACATTCTTATCACACAAGGAAATAATCTAAGGGAAAAGATACAAATCAAAATGTTTATAATACCCTACTCATCGACGCTTTGGGGGGGGTTAGTGACTGACGGAATTCAGCTGACGGAAAGGAAAATTATTGAATTCCGTCAGAATGCTGTTAGTGTGCATTACACTTGACGGAAAGGAAAGTCGGATTTTACCGTTGTATAGAATCCAAAAATTTCCTTTACCGTCAGAAAATTTCCGATCGCCCCCATTCAGAAAATTTTTCTCCCTCTCTCGTGCCTGACGGAATTCGTAAGACTGATAAGGAAGATTTACTTGAGGACCTGCTAGATGAGTTGGAAGAGTTAAATATTATTAATGACATACAACCAATGGGAGAGATACATATAGAAAGCAATGCCCAGGTTCGAATGACTCAAGAACAAAGAAAAGAAATGACAGATAAGATGCAAGAAGATATGATGATGGCAATGTAGGATGGAAGAACTAGATGATATTATTTCGTATTGTAATATTTCAATTAAAATGTATTTGTATTTTTCGAATATTAGTTGTAATAAACTTTTGTCAGAATTTCCATTAGAATTTTCCATCCTGCACTAAACCCCTCTCAGAATTTTCTATTTCCTTTCCGTTACAAATTTTCCATTTACTTTCCGTCAAAATTTTTCTTTTCATTTCCGTCAGAATTTTCCGTCATGCATTAACACGCCATAGATGGTGTTTAACCTCTGTAGCTTTGTGGTTAACCTTAATCTCACGTAAAGTTTCTTTGTCTGCACCCTAAACCCTTGTGCTAAAAAGGACAAAAAATGTCGGACGATGCCAGTCCATTGATGATGATGTCCCATGGCATCGAATAAAAATGAAAGAGAAGGCGACGTGTATGTCTTGCATTCTTCATGGTTCATCCTTTTCGTTGTGTAAAAAATTAACAAGCACCACCCTCCACTTCAGATTTCAGATCGCGCCTCTCTATCTCTTTCCCCCTCCCTCCCCCTTCCGTTGATCTTTTTCCTCTCTTTCCTGTGGTTGGTGCGTGAAGGGGAAGGGGGAAGATGGCCCGTAAGCCCCAGAACATCGAGAAGATGGCGTCCATAGATGCCCAGCTGAGGCTGCTAGCGCCGGGCAAGGTGTCGGAGGACGACAAGCTCGTGGAGTACGATGCCCTCCTACTTGATCGTTTCCTCGACATCCTTCAGGATCTGCACGGTGCCGATATCAGGGAAACGGTAATGAAAAACATGTTTGTTTGTTCGGTTTTGCGTTGTGCGTCGTCGGGTGGTTCTGATCTGGCTCATATTCTTCTCCGTCTTCACTCAAGTATGGTTTCCTCACCTAGATTGTTCCTTCGTATCCACCAAATGAACGAAATTCTAGGATTTCTCATCGGGTGAATTACCTGTGTGACTTCCTCTTTAGGTTGACCCACACAAATTGTGCTTCTGTTGCTTTCGTTGGTTGCAGAAAGTTGGGGTCTTAGTCTTATTAGATGCAGGGTTTTGTCATCCCGCGTGTGCGGCATCATGGAGTGATCAAGGGAGATGAACGCTGGTCCGTTTCCGGTTTTGATGATCGAATGTTGTTGGATTTTCAGTGTTAGAAATGGCCGCCTATGGAAATACAAAGTGTGTCTTTTGTTAATTCTTGCTTAATGTAAAAGAAACCGAGCATTTTGGATACGGGAATTCCCTTTTGCATTGGGGAATAATCGGGAGATAAAACTGATGTGATTAGTTTTAGCGATTTGATGAGCTTAGGCTTTCGGTATTAGAAATGACTGCTATTGTTTACTTTTTATATATGACTGGACAGCGTGGGGCTTGTTTGGGGGTTCGTTCTCCTGCTTTTGTTGTAAATGGTGTCTTGCTACATACAAGCCTACGATCTTTATTGAAAGAACTATTGATGATTTTATTTGAATGGGTTTGTTCTCTTGGAAAGTTAGTTTTAGGACTGGTAATTAGTTCTCCCATGTCTTGTTTTTCCTTTCAGGTCAAAGAATTGGAAAGCTTTAGGTTTGATACTCAGTTTTTCCATGTTTTGTATTTTTCTCAGGTTCAAGAATGTTATGAAATGGCTGCCGAGCACGAGAGTTCCCGTGATGTACAGAAACTAGATGAGCTTGGTAGTGTGTTAACTAGTTTGGATCCTGGTGACTCTATTGTTGTGGCAAGTGCATTCTCTCACATGCTTAATCTTGCTAACTTGGCTGAGGAGGTCCAAATTGCCCATCGTAGACGAATCAAGCTCAAAAAAGGGGATTTTGCTGATGAAAATTCAGCAACGACTGAGTCAGATATTGAAGAGACACTTAAGAGGCTTGTAGGGGATTTACAGAAAACCCCTGAACAAGTATTTGATGCTTTGAAAAATCAGACTGTGGATCTGGTCTTGACTGCACATCCGACCCAGTCAGTAAGAAGATCACTTCTTCAAAAGCATGGAAGGTTTGTTTGCAAGATTCTTCTATTTGTATGTCAATGTACTTTTGTGTTTATGTGTTGCATGTAAATGTCAATGTACTTTTGTGTTTATGTGTTGCATGTAACAATCTCTGCTGTTGTTAACATAAATGAATATTGAACCTCATCCGTTATTTAAATCTATGACAAATGTCATTGTAAATTATACTTCATTTTTCATAGTACCAGCCTTTGTTTAAAGCCACGACCTTTTGCAGCTTTTACCTAATTTTTAATTACGACACATGTTGTCATGCAACTATGAAATATTCTAGGCTCAAGTCCTCAACATCATGGTTTTCTCAATGATCATCCTTTAAAAAGTATTATAAGCATAAATAGTTGTCTCAGGGATTTTTATCTGTTTGAATTTTAGGATAAGGAACTGTTTGACACAATTATATGCAAAGGACATCACCCCTGATGATAAGCAAGAACTTGATGAAGCTCTCCAAAGAGAGGTAAATATTACTACATGACTCTACATTCTTGTTCAAAAAGTATGTCATCCTTATCAACATAAATTGCTTTTATTGACGTAAGGGTCAGTAAAATTATGAAAAAAGCCTTTTATGCTTGATGGACTCCCTCTTTTTTGTTAACATCAGACATTTGTAGTTTTGGTGTTACTCTTTGTTTCCTATCAATAACGTAAACCACTTTTTGTAAAATATTATTGTTTCTTACTTGGCAGTAGTACAATTACGTTTGAAAGTAAAGGCCTATGGAGTCATATAATCACAACAAGTTAATCCTCTAATAATTCCATACTTGCCTTGAGTTTAATATTCATTTTGTGTTGGTTCCCTTATCTGGTTGTTGATTTCCTGAAATTTGTTCCAATACACTATCACCCGAGACTGATTGATGAGTAATCATTACTGTTATGTTTTTTACTGTTAAATGTTATAAATAATGCACGGCAATTCTTAAATTCATTTAGTTACAAGGTTGGCCAATTTTACTCTTTTATATTGCAGAAGGAATTATTTTCATGTGTTGAATCTTACTTTTGTTGTTTGTCTTTCTTTATATACATATTTTATTATTTTCTATATTGTATATAAACAGTGGATTATAGTTTTCTAGTTGATCTAATTCCATTTCTGAAATATTGTTTTTAAATATTTTATCTAGCAAATTTAATTACTATTTTCTGTGCTTATAGATTTTGAACCTTCAGATTTCTCATTTCAGTTTGTTTTTTTTTTTAAACAGATTCAAGCTGCATTTCGAACTGATGAAATACGAAGAACTCAGCCTACTCCACAAGATGAAATGAGAGCAGGAATGAGTTATTTTCATGAAACCATTTGGAAGGGTGTCCCTAAGTTCCTACGCAGGCTTGATACAGCTTTGAAAAACATTGGGATTGATGAGCGTGTTCCTTATAATGCTCCTCTTATTCAGTTCTCATCTTGGATGGGAGGTGATCGAGATGGTGAGATGCTTTCCATTCAAAGCTAGACATCTTAAGTCCAAAGTTTACGTTGCCATTGGTCACACATAGTTATTATAATGAAAATTAGTGTGTATGATTATTTTTTGAAATTAATAATTCTTTTCTAACAAAATAAATCAATTATTAACAATCAGGATTTTTAGCTTCAATGGAGTGATATCTTATGGGGATAGACCTTGGTGTAATCGTAAACGTGCTTCATTTTGGTAAAGTTTACTAGTTTAAATTCTAAGAAGCAACCTCTTCATATTTGGAAGGTTACGTACAATTGGATCATTACCAGAGTTGGCATTGTTAGGTGCCTTATGCATTGGGTTTGCCCTTTTTATTTGAGTAAGCTCTTGTGCATTTATCACTAATGTGCAAGATTGATAGTGTTCTTTGTATCAAGGAATTCAAATTTTATTTCATATTGAATATCAATTAGTTGGAAAATTGACACGTACTGATAAAATTTTGTTATGTTAGAGTTATGCCAGTAGAAATATAATAAAAAATCAACTTTTGTTAACAAAATTACAATGTTGACATCAATGTTGATGTTTTGACAAGTGAAAATTTGACATGTGTCAGAAAAATTTCACTGACATGTACCAATGTTTAATTCCGTGCTTTATATAGGTGAACAATTCATGATGTATGGTTTGCCTTTCACATGCATATTACTTTGAAATGTTGTTTGCCTTTGACATGCATATCACTTATAATTGTTTATGTGCAGGTAATCCAAGAGTCACACCTGAGGTTACTAGGGATGTGTGCTTGTTGGCTAGAATGATGGCAGCAAACTTATACTATTCTCAAATAGAGGATTTAATGTTTGAGGTACCAAATAAACAACATTTGTTGAACCTCTGTACCTTTAGTGTTTTCTAGCAGAGGAAGATTATAATTAGGAACATTGCTTGAATTTTGTTAAACTGAGCATAGTTCTTATATGTTGAATTGCAATTTCAGTTGTCTATGTGGCGTTGCACTGATGAGCTACGCCTCAGAGCAAATCAACTACATCAGGCCACGAGAAAGGATGCAAAGCATTACATAGGTGCTTTATATATTTGGTTTGGCTGCAATTATCTTTTTTCATTTTCCATTTGATTGTTTTTCTTTTGCTTGATGGATGCTTAAGCCAGGTGTAAGAAAATGTAGTTTCCAGTTATCATCTCCTTGTTTTCTAAATGTAAAATCTTTGTATCTTTAGTAACTACAAAATATATTTTATAAATTTCTTATTAATATCATAATATCATGTCAGATTCATTTTCAGTGGACATCCGAAGGGAAAAAATAGAATAGTTTCCTTTTTATCTATTATCTGTAAAGCTGCAATAAGATCTTCTAAAATCTATGTTATTATAAATTCAATATGAATAGGCCAAATTGAATTGGAAAAAATTCAAGCTGAACGTTGAACTCTTGGAACTTCATAATACAATATCCTTTTATTCTTCAATTAAATGGAACTGCCTTTTAATTTATGATTCCTAATAATAATTTGTGATTAACAACAGCTTTGTGAAGCTGCATGATGGTATGTATTCTTTCTATTTATTACAAATTTCATTTGATTCAAAAATTTTCAATATATATTTTCCAAATCCCAAGCCTTACGGTTGAAATATCTTATTGCAGAGAACACATGATCGAACATTTTGATTCAACAAGGACAGCCCTTTCTTCTAAAGATCCCTTGATTTTGTAAATTATAACTGTTAATTGAACATTTAAATTTACACTGCAAAAACTCTAGAAAATATATTCTGAGGACATTGTAGATCATGAAGTAAATTTAAGGTAACATGTATAGATCTTTTTTTTAAATCGTAAGGCTCACCTTCAAGTGTACAAATATATTAATGTGATTTAATTGTGAGAAATATTTGCACTAAACAGGAAATTTTAGTTGATGTTATGCAGTCAGCCCTACAATAAAATATCTATAGCTTCGTGTGGAGGTTGAATTTGTTATTATGTTTAGTCTTATTTTGCAATTTTTTTCTTATATTGTATATTTCTCTCTTTTTCTACTCAGAATTCTGGAAACATATCCCTCCAAATGAGCCTTACCGTGTGATACTTGGTGATGTGAGAGATAAACTTTATCATACACGCGAACGATCACGTCTTTTATTGTCCAATGGAAGCACTGACATTCCTGAGGAAATGACATACACAAATGTTGAGCAGGTTTCTTCCATTCTCTTTTTCCATTTCTCCTCAGATGTATCCATTTGTACTATGTTTGAAGCATGAAAGTGGAAAAAACGGTGAACCTTATAGGACTGATGTGTTTCGTCAATTAGTGACACGTCACATACGTTTTTTAATTATCATGTGTAAGTTCAAGGCACATAAATCTTGTTGACATCGTCATTAGTGGAGTCACTAAGACGTTGATAGAAGCCAACTTGTTTTAGAATTTTGGATAGCCACATTTTATATTCAAGTAGTGAAAGCCTGTTGAAATTCCCTGCTTACACTCCCTATTTTTACAATACTGTTTATGCATGCTTTCATTAAGTGTATTTCTAGAAAGATTACTTCCCATCATAAAAAAGGTGCATTTCTATATGTGTCTGCTTGATATGTAATTAGTAATTAGCTACAGCTTACCACCATCTCTGTTGCACTTGCATCTTGTTGGTTTCTAATAGTTGTGCTTTTTATCTGCAGTTCCTGGAGCCTCTGGAGCTGTGTTACAGGTCACTCTGTGCCAGTGGAGATCGGCCTATTGCTGATGGAAGTCTCCTTGATTTCTTACGTCAAGTATCAACCTTTGGTTTGTCACTTGTAAGACTTGATATTAGACAAGAATCTGACAGGCACACAGACGTCATGGATGCCATCACTACACATCTAGAAATTGGATCCTATCGTGAATGGTCAGAGGAAAAGCGTCAGGAGTGGTTGTTGTCTGAACTTAGTGGCAGACGTCCCTTATTTGGTCCAGATCTACCAAAAACTGATGAAATTGCTGATGTCCTGGATACATTTCATGTCATATCTGAACTTCCTGCTGATAATTTTGGGGCCTACATCATATCAATGGCAACTGCACCATCTGATGTGCTAGCTGTTGAGCTTTTGCAGCGTGAATGTCATGTGAAAAAGCCGCTAAGAGTTGTTCCACTTTTTGAGAAACTTGGAGATCTTGCTGCTGCCCCTGCAGCAGTTGCCCGGCTTTTCTCTATTGACTGGTATATAAATAGGATCAATGGAAAGCAGGAAGTGATGATTGGCTATTCAGATTCTGGAAAGGATGCTGGTCGACTTTCAGCAGCTTGGCAGATGTATAAAGCTCAAGAAGAGCTTGTAAAGGTTGCAAAGCATTATGGAGTGAAATTGACAATGTTCCATGGCCGAGGAGGAACCGTTGGTAGAGGTGGTGGTCCTACGCATCTTGCTGTCTTATCTCAACCTCCAGACACAATTAATGGCTCTCTACGTGTGACAATTCAAGGTGAAGTCATTGAGCAATCCTTTGGAGAGGAGCACTTATGCTTTAGAACGCTTCAACGTTTTACAGCTGCAACTCTTGAACATGGAATGCACCCTCCAATTTCTCCTAAACCTGAATGGCGAGAATTAATGGATAAGCTGGCTGTAGTTGCTACGGAGGAGTACAGATCAATTGTGTTCAAGGAGCCTCGTTTTGTTGAATATTTTCGCCTTGTAAGTGATTTAGTCCTTTTCAAGTCAGATTCTTTTATGATCATCTCCTATTTGATTGATTGATAGCCTATTCTTGAACTCGTACTTCTGTAGCACTTCCTGGTTTGTGATTCACTTTTACAAAAAAATCGCTAATTTTACATATAATATGGTTTATTGATTCACCTCCAAAGAGTTTATAATTTATTCCTGGTTTTTAAAGTTCATGTCATGTCAGTAGTTCATCATAACAAGGGAAACTAAAATAATTTTTGCTTGGAAAAATTCTTTAATACAATTTTTTGTGGGCACATTTTCTCTTTTTTTTTGATATTTAATCTAAAAGATCTGACTTGCTTTCCAGGCCACACCTGAGACTGAATATGGGCGTATGAATATAGGTAGCAGGCCATCCAAAAGAAAGCCTAGTGGAGGCATAGAAACACTACGTGCAATTCCATGGATATTTGCATGGACTCAAACAAGATTCCATCTTCCCGTTTGGCTTGGATTAGGTGCTGCGTTTAAGTATGCCCTGGACAAAGATATCAGAAATTTCCATATGTTAAGAGTTATGTTCAATGAATGGCCATTCTTTAATGTGACAATTGACTTGATTGAGATGGTTTTTGCTAAGGGAGACCCAAGCATTGCTGCCCTATATGACAGACTTTTAGTTTCAGAGGATTTGTGGTCTTTTGGAGAGAACTTAAGAGCCAACTATGAAGAAACAAAGAACCTTCTCCTTCAGGTGAGCTTTCACATGCCATTCTGTGTCACCATGAACTAATATGGCATCATTATTGATTATATTTTTCCAATTTTAATTTTGATTTAACGTACATGACTGGAGCAAGATATAAGGGCATATAATTAATGAGCAGGATAATGCTAACAACACATTTTCTTTACATTTGCAATCCCATATTGACAAATGATGCTTATCAAAGTTTATATTTCATGTTGCTGACTAGTATTTGCGGTCTATCAGGTTGCCGGTCACAAGGACTTGCTTGAGGAGAACCCCTACTTGAAACAAAGGCTGCGGTTGCGTGATCCTTACATCACCACCCTCAATGTTTCTCAAGCATGCACTCTGAAGCGCATCAGAGACCCTGGATTCCATGTAAAACTAAGACCACACTTATCAAAAGAGGTTGTGAATCCTGGAAAGCCAGCTTCAGAACTCGTGAAGTTAAACCCCACAAGTGAGTACGCCCCTGGGCTTGAGGACACGCTCATCTTAACCATGAAGGGCATTGCAGCTGGCATGCAGAACACTGGATAGAGAGAGTTCAGGATCATTAGTCAGCAACTTCACTGACGTTGTTGCTGTCGACCATTTTATTTTTCTGTTAGGAAGTGTGAAATTGTTGTGACTTTATGTCCAGTTTCTCCATACTTTTAGGTTCTCAACTGAGTTTTGTATAATGGCGCTATTGCTACTTTTTAGTTGCATCCGGAAAGCTGCAACTACTATAGTCAGTCCTATACGCTTCTTATGCTAGTACATGAAAGATCTCTTTGGTCGCAACCGAAGAACAGTGAGTTTTCCTCATCATCGTTTGGTGAATGATCTTTCTCTTTGATTCCTTCCAGTTGTATGAGAGACAAAGCAACAGAAGATGTTCTTATATTGGAAATTTTTAAATTTTACCGTATTATAGTTTTCTTTGCTCATTTTCCTTGGTAGGGCTTCAAAATTGTTGATTCTGATTTACACTAGTTTCTTTACAGAATCCTGCAAATATTATGCTAGAATTTGAGTTGGTTCCTTGTACTCATCCTGGGGAAGTAAATTCTAGATTGTGGAGAATCTACCCTCCCTCCTGGAGTCTTGGACCTCCCCCTCCAATATAAACAAACTTTATTGAAGGATTGGGTGCAATCAATGGAAAAATATTGGAGAATTGGAAGATTTGCTGCTCTGCTAGTTTTACAATCATGAATTCAAAATGGGTCTCCATCCCTTAGATTTCTTTTCTATCATGGCCATCTTCAATCATCCTTATTTTCAGCCATGCCGATGACCATCTTCAATCTTCCTTCATCTTAATGGTAAAATTAACCATGTTATCAGCATTCATTCATGATTAGGTTATCCTCCCATGATTTTCAGCATGCTCTACTTTGCAACTTCCATTACAACCCTAATTAGTAAACTACTTTGAGTTGTGAGGAAATTCAACAAGAATTGGTGTTATTTCGTAATTAGTGGTCATTCATTTCTTGATGAGGGGCATCTTGAAGCCATAGGATACATCCAAAGGCCGAAGTACCTAATAGGGTTAAAACACTCTGGAAAGATAAATCTTGCAAAATATAATTTCGATGGCATTAAGACCTCCTACTACAATAATTTTTGATGAAAATGAATTGCTAATTTTTTTTGTTCTTTTGGATTTAATTTAATTTTTTTTATAAATTCCCTATTCTTTATTTTCTCAATGAAAGCGCCGTTGCCACATTCTCGATCGTGGCAGATAAAATGTCACTACAAGTAATGTTATACTTAGCAACAAGTCATTTTCAAACTTCATCGACTTTAAGCAACATCATCCACAATGCTGTTGATGGTATCAAAATATCTTGAAAAAGGTATTTATAAGGACAACTTTGCGTAAATTAATTACAATAATTCAATTGGCTCTACCACTGCAGAAACAAGACCAACCTAAAATGGAATGGCACCTTTAGTTGCTGTGTTAATGGTGGTGCTAACCCGTCTGATTCTCAGGCATGTGGTAAAAATCTTAAGATTGCAGAACTTTTTTTTAAATTGATAGCAAAATCCTAAAGTAATAAATAGAGCTTGATTCCTAAAGTATGAAGTGAAACCATTCCACGACATCTCGATTCCTAAGTTGTGATTCCATTCCACAATACTCAGCCTAAACTACTCACATTTGGTCTTGTTCTCCTTTCTCTTTTACTTAAACATGAAAGGTTCATTGATGCCCACACACGGTGGGCTAAAACTCCTTTCCCTTGCAAGAAAGAGCATCAAAGTCTAAACCATCCAAGTAGATTTATGAAGCATAAATCTAAGACCTATTCTACTATAAAATAGTTTTTAGGATGATTAAGAAACACCCTTCGATACTATTATTAAAATTCTAAGACCAGACAATGGAGCTAAATTTGTTTCTACTGATATGATTGCTTTATGATTAGGGCATTATACACCCTTTAAACTCCTCAACAAAAAAGGATGGTAGAAGAAACATAGAGATTTTTTAAAGGTTGCTAGATCTCTTAGGTTTCACTCCAATATTCTCCTTAAGTTCTATTTTGATTGCATTCTTATGACTATCTACTTATTAATTTAATGCCCATGCCCATGCCTATCAACAAATCACCATTAGAAATTTTGTTTCATAAGAAACCCAGTTACAATCATCTTGGAACTTTGTCTTTCCTTGTTATACCCCAAGACCTTACATAAATTTGATTGTAGCGCCAGGAAACGTATTTTTGTTAGCCACCCCTTTGCTCAATGGGCTTACAGATTACATGACTTTGAGAATCATGTCTGTTTAACTGGCAGGAATCATTTTATTTGTCAATAACTAATCACAATAAAAACTATTTACTACTTTTCTCAAACTTAAAGCCATCAATTTATTTTCAATACGCAAACAAATCAAAATATACAATCACAAAATTTATTTTGTAACGCGACATGTGGGCATACCGAGCAGTGAGGGACAACTGGAAGGGGGGAGCGGGGATGCATCCTTGCGTGGCGATCGCATCATCCACAGCAGTAGCGGCGGCGGCGACGGCGACGACGACAACGATCGCGAACGGCGTTGGGCAAGGGCAATGGGGGGTCGTTCGTTGGTATTTTGGGGAGGGCTTCTTGGGACATGAGAGCGAGCTGAGAGGAGAAAGACATCTGGAGGAGCGAGTGAGAAGAGGAGGCTGTTCTTTTTGAAGACGGTGGATGATGATGCATTGGTTGGATTAAAGCCCATTGCAACGCCGATGTCTAAGTCATTTGCTAACGATTATTGCAGCTAATATTAAAAAAAATATGTTAGTATTTTTTAGGTGATAAAAAGATATCCTTGATATTAAAAGAAAATTTCTATATAACTCGGAATACCTAAATGAATGCTTAAATGAATGAGTGATAAGAGATTTAAAAAAACGCTTTTATTAGGAATAGAGAATAATAGCATAAGCTTCACCATGCACCTTACAAGTGAAAACCTTTATGATACCACTTCTATTGCTTATATCCTCATTAATTACAACTCACTTCTTTACACTACCCTTTTTTAGGAGAATTGGGGGGGTCCCTCTCATAACGAATTCTATCAAGAGAATTGGTGGAATCCTGAACCTTAAAATCTTAAAACCTTGATGAATGAAATCCTTACACTCTAAAAAGCATAAATTCTATTAAGAACCCTAGTCTTGATGGTCTCCTAGCAAATGGTTGGGAGGGAACTCATCTCCACCATCTAAAGCTTCTTTCAAGACAATCACACGCCTCTGCACATCAATCACACATACATCTATTTGATCCCAAAGAAGTATTGCTTTGAAATGTCTACAAATTATAGGCCCATCAGACTCTCCAACATTGTGTACAAAACAATCAGCAAGATCATTACTGATCATGTAGGCTTAAGATCCCAAACATCTCACCCTATCAGAATGCTTTCTTCAAGGTAGTATGTTTGCGTGATGATATTTCCATTAGTAGAGAGTTGGTTCATTTCTAAGACCTTTGACAAGATTGAATGGTCATTCCTCCATAAATCCTTAGTAGTATGGGTCTCTAAGAGAAAACCTAAAAGCTTATGAATGAGTGCTTGTTTACAACTACTTTCTCTATCCTCTTAAACATTGAACCACAAGGCAACTTTAAAAGCACTAGAGGAGATGAGACAATGATTCGCTCCCAAGATAGTCAACACATCAAAGGAATTCAAATCAATAGATGAGCACCGAACATTAGCCCTGTCACGTTTGGTAACAAAACAATGTCCTCATGCATTTTTGGGAAGGCCACCCACCCATAGAGAAGTCATTGTCCTCAATTCTTTTCTTCATTCCTCTATTAACATTTTCCAAGATTCTAGTTAACTTTACTGAATCATTTGTTTTCCTCAGTCCTACTTGTGACAACAAAGACAAGAACTACTTCAAGCAAAGGATGGAGGTAAATGACATGGACTCTATAGATAAATATTTGAGTGCTTGCATTCTCGTGTAGCTATCCAAAGCAAATGCTTTCTAAGCATCCATCGTTAACAAAGTTGAGGTTTAACTCAAGGGTTGGTCAATGACAACTTTCAAGAGAAAAACAATGGTCAAATCTACTCTTGTCTTGGTCAACTACTTCTAGAGGAGAACCTCTCTTGTCCACTAGAAAATTGATACAATCCATAGGAAATTCTAGTGGGGATAAAATGATGACAAGTGTCTTTGATACATCATTCCTAGAAGGAGATCCAAAATTCTCTCTCTTGAAAAGCTTTGTAACAAAAATATGAGAATCATGAATGAAGCCCTTATTGCCAAACTTTGATGGCATTCTTCAACAATCCACATTCAGTTCAGGCCCAACTTCATCACTAAGCACTTGACCCTTATGTACCTTATAGAAGACATATGTCAGCAACACTTGGGAGGAGCATGATTCCGACGAAAGATAAATTTCGTTCTCATTACATGTGGTTGATTTGCAATGGCACAAATACTGAAGTTTGGAAAGACACATGGACTCCTAATCCTAACTCTCCTATTGGCCACTAGAACTTCAAGAAGCGAAGATATCCTCAAAGACAATGATCTACACAATGGTAATGGCAACACTTGGAACCTTCTTCTTCTCAAGGCATTTTCGATGATAGATTGGCGGGCATCATCGAAATTCAATTAATCCAAGGAGTGATGGATGAGATAATCTTGTTTGACCTTTCTCACCTAGCAGTGAGTTAATGGTAAAATTAGCATACAACTCGCCCATGAGAATAAGAGTATGCTACAGTTGATCTTACCAATAGAATAGTTATTCAAATGTCACTTCTTATTGGTGTAATGATATTGAAGACTCCAGTCATGTAAGGAAGGCTCGAGAAACTTAGAAGACTATGAATCAAGACAACCAATGCAAAGAAACAAAGCTAAGATAAACTTCGATTGTGCTACTAGCCTCATAGCCTTTGCAATGGGGATTGTAAAGAGAGACGGCCAGAACAACCATATAATCTTCATGACAATGTTCAACCATTTTGCCACTTCCATGTTAGCTGAGGCAGACACACTTCACAGCCTCAAAGATAGCAACACATGAACATTGGAAGAAAATAATTATTGAAGGGGGATGCCCTTGAAGTCTCAAACAATCCAGATCATTTAGTACATTGGAAAATTACTCACATCATCTTTGAGTGCAAGCAACCCTTCAAGGAATCTAAATTCTGAGGCCCCCACCATCTTATTAGATGGACCCCCCTATTAATACAATGCCACTGGTTATGGGAGTTCCAAAAAAAATTAATCAGCACCAAGTTGTAATCACCTTTAATGCGTGGAAGAATCTTCCATAATCTTTGTTCAAGAAGAAAACGAAATGATTAACGATTTGTGTGCTTCATACCTTACAATCGTCATACCCAGTCATTCTCAATCTTTGGAAGATACCAGAGGAGCATTTCTGTAAAAAAGAAAAGTGGTGGAAGAAGCGTTGGTGTGGAAAAAATAGCAAAAAGAATCAATAACGATTCTCGTAAAAAAAACGTTCAAGCTGTGTATCAGTCTGATTTTTCTTGTAGAGTGGTAATATGGAAAGGGTTGCTTATATATCCATCACATAATCTAGAAACCAGTACATACGAACTGTACCACAAAGAACACTGCAAATACCAACGTAAAGATAGAAATATCTACAGCCAAATTTTGAGGAAGCAAGAAGGATAAATGAACCAAAATTACATAACGAGGCCAACCAGAAAGGTAGAGAATGAAGACGCATCATCCCACGTCGCTTGGTCATTTGACAACCGCTGAATGAAAAATTTCATGTAAATGAGATACATGAAAGTAGATGTCCTCAGACACGCCAAACGAATCTGCGTCCAGCAGTCATTTGAAATCCACTACAATTATGTGAAACAAAAGATGTCTAGATTTCTAGATAAACAAAAAGAAAAAAACCACTGGTGATGCTTTTCCTCTTCTTAAGGTTCATATTTCACCGTACAGAGAAAAGACCTGACGAGTCTAAGTCACTGCAAATAAGAAACTAAATTCAAGTTCCTGTGTGGAGAGAATATCAACCAAATGTACCCTATGCAATACAGTAAGGTTGAAACCCTACCTCTGCGTCTTCCTTTCCAGTGCTGTCCTTCATGGATTCATCAGCTACTGCCCAAGAGGAAATTCATCATTTAGACGGAAACACAAAAGGCATCTCAGCTAAGAGCCATAATGGTTGCAATAACAAGCAAGCCAGAGATATGTAACATTATTTAAATTAAGGTAACAAGAAATTCTAGTATGCGTTATTGTCTGAGCTTGTTATAACAATCCAAACCATAATCCCACCACGTAATGCTAACAATATGAATTCTTTTCCTTCATTTATTTAAATTACATAACTTTAAATTTTTCCTCACATTTCCAAACCAAGCAGTTTTAGGCCTTCCTCCAAATCTTTTAATTTCTTCTATATTAATTAGTTTTCCTCTCTTTAACTGATGCTTTCCTAAGGATATGATCAAATAAATTTTCTCTTATCTTATTTTCAATTGATAAAACTCTTACTTTATTTCTAATAAAATTATTTTTTAGCTTATTTCTTATAGTGTTATTACCATTCATCCACACATATGTATTTTAACAACATTAACTTTTGTATATGATCACATTTTACAATCCAGTACTCTAAGTCATAAGGTATAGTTAGGTAAATAACAGTTGTATAGAATTTTTCTTTTAGTTTTAAAGGTATTCTCCTATCACATAATACTTCAGAAGCATTTCTCTGCTTCATCTATCTTACTTTAATTTTATGAACATCCTGTATAATTTCACCATTGCTATTTATTGTAGATCCTAAGTATTTAAAAGTTTTACTTTCACTAATCTTGTGGCTAAGTATATATCTTCATTATTTCTATTTTCATTAGACCTACATTCCATATATTCAGTTTTTAATCTACTCAATCTAAATCTTTGAACTCTAAAATATCTCTTCATGGAAGAGAATTAATTTCATATATTCTAATTTAGAATTAATTCTTGATTTACTTTTGTCAACTAAAACTATGTCATCAACATGGAAGGGATCAAACTATTATCAACTAATATTGGTATGGAAAACAAAATTATATTCAATTTCTCACTGATGCAGCATGATTCACTGAAGAGATTCACTAAATGTATTCAACTTCAACTTTGTATCCAATAAAAAAATATTGAGTCCATTTCTTTTTTTTTGAGGGGAAGGGGTACAATCACACACAGTGCACAAGCCTTAGCAAAGCTACAATTACTGCCACAGTACACAGCACACACTCAAATTGAGACCACTGAGTCAAAAGTACCACAAGGGGTCAAATACACGACCTCAAAGACCCCAATGGCCTTGTACACCAACTTGGTTGGAGTGCTATCGAAGGCAAGTGCAACACGAGGACTTCTCAAGAGATTACCTATCTTGGTACTACTCTCGCCTAAATATATAGATCATTTAATCATTAAAAGTTGAATAATACAACACCAATAGTAGATTAAAATGCAGCCAAAAAAATAAAAAAGAAATGATGATGTGAGAGGATGAAAATGCCAACGCAAGTAGGATTATTCAGATTATTGGCTCTGATGTGTTAGACCATAATCTATTTTTTTACCAAATGGATCCCTTGTTTGGCTGAATTCTGAAACCCTGCCACTTTTTGGTAGCAAATGTCACACATTGTACCAGCCGATGGTGAAAATGGCTATTGTTTGTTAAAAAAGTTAACAGTAAAAACAAATAACTGTATTTCCAATTATAACCGTATGCAAGCTGCCGCATGTACACATAAATAATGCAAATAGCCAATCTGTCACAAAAACATTTTTGTGACTAATTAAAATGAAAATGAAAATGAAATCCAAAAATAAAAGCATTTGACAGCCACTACACATAATTATCAGACTTTCTAAATTTCACTATCTGAACAAATTTAATAGTTACCTCCATCCTCAGGAATGTCAGACGTCCACAAAGTGAGGTTATCTCTCAACAATTGCATAATCAAAGTGCTGTCTTTGTAAGATTCTTCACTCAATGTATCAAGTTCTGAAATAGCATCATCGAAAGCTTGTTTTGCAAGATGGCAAGCCCTGAAATGAAGATTTAAAAGTCAAAATTAGATGATATTCAAGAACCACCAACCATATGTATGACAGCAGTTGGGTGCAGTATAGTAGCCCATTTTTACCTTTCAGGTGAGTTCATGATCTCATAATAAAAGACAGAGAAATTCAATGCCAGGCCCAAGCGTATGGGGTGAGTTGGGGCCAAATCTGATTCAGCAGTGTTGGAAGCATTCTGCACCAAAGAAAACAAGAAAAATGCATTTAGAGAGATGAGAAGACAATATTTTTTAAAGCTAAAAAACCAGATTTTTATGATTCTGTTCACAATCAAGAACAAATTGATTGTCACAGATCCCCATCAAGTTTCCTGTGTATTCTAGAGCGATCTATGTCAATACTGATTTCACAGGTTGGCAAAGTCGATTCTCCTGATGACAACTTTACATCAAGATTGCCAAAAATTTAGTTTTTCTTACTGATTGAATAATTGAGATCAAGATCCAAGTGCATCAAGCTTCATAAGTCAGGATAAAAGGGCTAACAAGAGAACGAACAAACCCCAAAATCGTCAACAATTCGAACAAATTACTGAGTAACGAAATGCACATAGGAGCAGTGTAAAAAAACACCCCGAATAATGTTACGATCGTTGCTAAAAATAACAAAAACCAACAGAATGACTCTCTCTCATTCTTCCAGAAGCCCCCCCCCCCACCCCCAACATTAGCACAATATAATAAAAGCATGAAGAATGGTCAACAGAATTACCAAAAAGAATAAAGAAGAAGAATCTGACAAAGCAACGACAACCAGAAGCAAATCCATCACCTGGTAAGCCTTGTGAGACAGATCGGCGGCCTCCTTCTTGTCGTTCCCGGTCTTGAACTCTGCCAGGTACCGATGGTAATCCCCCTTCCTGAGAATAGATCCAACACCAGGAAAAACAGAAAAGGATCACAAAAAATCACAAACAAAAACCAACACTAGAAACTCGGCGGGGGTCGCTCACATCTTGTAGTAGAAGACGGAGGACTCCCCGGGGTTGCAGGACGGGATGAGGTGCTCGTCAATGACGATCATGATGTCGTTGCATATACTAGACAGCTCACCCTCGACCTTCTGCCTGTACTCCCTGATCCTCCCGACGTTGAGCTCGTTCCCCTTGGCCTCCTCCTTCTGCTCGATGGACGAGAGGATCCTCCACGACGCCCGCCGTGAGCCAACCACGTTCTTGTACCCGACGGAGAGGAGGTTCCGCTCCTCCACGGTCAGCTCCACGTTCAGCCTCGCCACCTTCTTCATCGACTCCACCATCTCTGCAAGCGGAAAGGAGACAAGAGGGGAAACAAATATGAGTCCTCTGAGATAAAGGAAAGCCCGACCTTTCTCTGCGGATCTGGAGTACCGACCGTCGTAGCGCTCGGCTTGCTCGGCGAGCTTGGCGATGTAGACGAACCGATCGCGGTCGGTGGTGGAAGCCATGGCTGGGTAGGTGGATCCGGTGAGCAGATCTGGGGCTTTTCCTTGGGAAGACCTCTCGCTCGCGTTGGGGTTGGAGGAGAGCGTGTGCGAGTGTTTCGTCACTTCTCCGCTCGCGAAGGGTTGGGTGGGAGATTCAATAGGTGTCGAGGGATCGTCTCGGCTACAATTTTTGCCAAAAAGTCAGTCATGAACGAAATCAATTTATTCGTATTGCATCGATAACCGATTTAATCTGACTGTATTAAGTTAAAATAAATAGTCGTTGGTTGATCCACTTTGAAAATAAATGATTAGTTATTGATTATTTCGTTATGATCAAATTGAATCGACATAATTAGACCTAACCTAATTGACATCTTTAAGAGAGACAGAATGATCGAAAAACGCGTAATTAGTTTTCTACGAAGAAAAAAGGAAAAATGCAAATACTTGATATCTATAACATAAAATGCTTTGGGTAGTAATCTATTTTTGAATCTATTTTTTCCAGTATGATAAGAAGAATTTTTCACCACTTGTTGGTATACAATCATACGTAAAGAGTGAGAATTTAGTGGAAGATATTATCAAATATATTTATTTATTCTTATATGTTAATTTTTTTTAAAAAAATCATAATTTGAATTAAAAATGTAAAAGTTGACTTTCAAAGATTTTTTGAAAATTTAACTTATTGTTGTACGTAAGATTCAAATAATTAATACGGTATAAATCCATCCATATATTCAATCCAAACCTCCAAGTTTGAATTGAGGGTTTTGATGCTGCATTAATAAATATCTAAAAGTTCAAAGCAAGATGAAATGTGAATTATACCAGTGGAGGTAAGGAAAACAATTATTCCATCACCTTTACTTCATTGGTCACGAGTTATTTCTCTATTTTTCATCTTGCATCGGTAAATAAAAAATGGAATGATCGTCGTCAGAGTACAGAGGTATCATTTTAGAGGATGATCATCATTTTCAGAATCTATGTTGTGATGGAGCTTGCAATTTCTGTCACTTCTCACGTAATCATATTCAATCATCCATAAATTACAGAACTCAAAGCCTAAAACCATTCACGAAGGTCATTCATACACATACATTAGCAAAACACAAACAAATATACCACCAACACTGAAAACAAAACGCAAATCTTAGAAAAATAACAGGTTTACAAATGGCATGCAAATGAAATACTCTATCTAGTGAATGCCCTGTCCGAAAGTATTTGCAATATCATGGTAAAACAATTCATCAAGCGTGATGAGGAGGATTAAGCATCTTGCTAGCATGGTATGGAATTACGAAAGCAGGCATAAAATCCAGAAAATCGAAGAGAGTCACAGACTAAGCAAGATGATGATGGCCCCTCATTCGGACCTTCTGATTTGATCTATGTAACATGAAACTGATAGAAGAATGAGTTAAAAAGTGCCGGAAGTCACTGAGAATCTACAAGATCGACCACATAAGCATCTCTCGTGTGCATAACAGACAGGCCATTTTTAGATGCAGACATGCATTCCACTGAATGAAATGGGTGCACAAAAGGAAAGACAAACACAATCCACTTCAGGATGGAGGTATGGCAGCAGAACCTTTGGCTAGAAAGATGCTGGCATCATCCCCGAGGGACACGGCACCTCACCGGCGTCTTCGACGGACTTACCCTGCAAAAGCAAAACAAGGGATTGCATAAGTATCACATTGCAGGAACCACATAACATTAATTTTTGAGCTTTCACTTAGAATTAAGAGTCCATGGTGTACCTAATTGGGAGTGCTCCCAGGAACACTCCACTGCAGTTCAGTGCTTCAAGGGCACTATCTGCCTACAATCAAAACATTAAAGAAAAATATGTACCCATCAGAAGCATCAAAGGACATGAGAATATAAAAGAATCCACTGTTTAAGCAGAGAACGTGTGCAGCTATTCATCAAAGTTGAAGCATGATAATACAGTGAACATGACATTATGATACCAGCTTGAGACGCCTGCATCTTTGGGAAAAACGGTCACCACTCTCATGGGACATCAATCATTGAATGTATCTAATTAAATTAATTTCCCTCTTTCAAAAAAATTAATTCATTGAAAATAGGAAAATTCATATGCATGTTTGTGAATATAACACAAGTTTTCTTATAAATTACAATTTCTTGTGAATGGAAATTCGTATAAAATAAGAAGAAATTCCAAAATGAATTTAGCCATGGTCCAGATTTGGCATATAGGAGGCTTTTGGATTTACCTTGGTCTTCATTGGGTTTAACTTGAGAAAAGAAAATCAACGAATAATGTGTAACTCAATCACACATTAATATTTCTACAGTAATCAAGTACATTTAAATCTAAATATAAAAGCTTAAATCATCAAAATGACCCAAATATTTACATATTTAAAAATATCGAAACAATTAGACATATGAAATAAGACAAAAATCATTGAAAATTTTAAATAATTAGAAATACATCAATTTTAATTATATGACTTTTGTTGAATCCATCTAAATTTTCATTACTTATTTTTGTAAAACATGTCTATCAGGAAAGCAATGTCGCAAATATTTCTTTTAATGTCATAAATTTCTAAAAGTTAAATTTAATTAGTCTGAGATATATTATTCCTCATTTTGGCTTGTCCTAAGGATTCAAATAGAAATGTGTATTTTTTGGCTTATTTTATGGAATTCCATGTTTTTACTTAACACCCCAAGTTATTTTCACCAAAGATTGACTCTTTAAAGTCTTTGCATGTAACAAGAAATACTTTCAATTTTTCTAAGGTCCTAGATTACATCTTGATTTCCATAACAGAGTCAGTATCATGTGGTCAACCTTACTTTCTTTTGCAACCTGTTTTGCTTGATATCTTGTAGAATCAACTTTAAAGAACTATTAGTTCGTGGGCTTTAGTAAAATGGTCAAATCATAAGGAATTAAGTGAGTCCAAACAATTCAAAATTTGAGTTTCTTAAATATATAGAATATTCTCATGATAACATAACTGTCAAGAGTTACAGTATCAGATCACAAATTCAAGATTTGAAAAATCCAACGTGAATGTTGCTTTTTTCCAAATCAAAGGAAACCTTAGAGCCTCAACAGTCTAAGAAATTTATTTGTATTTGGCCTTATTTGCATCAGTGTAGGCATGACTACTTACACACACCTAAACATGGAAATTTTATTTAAGTGTTTTATTCTTTGTTTCAAATACAGAGTAGCATGTACCATTTTTCATACTAACTGCTGATATCTGGATATGAAATGATTCTTAATACTACTTAATACTATCTTATGCAGACCAAAATATTAGAAAACAAACAGAAAGTAATACTGCATAATCTCTGTTGCAGTATCTAAGCCCAGAATATAGTTTACAAGCCTGGAATGCAGTTCAACTGAAGGCAATACTGTTCTTACCATAGTAAACTCAACAAATGCTATAAGTGTTGAGTGCACATGATCCCCAAGGAGTCTTAAGCGAGAAACCTACAAAAACCCATAAAGCCAATGATAAGAATCCTTATAATCCCATATCAGAAAAAGTGGAAATAATTTCCAGGCTATATGTGCTTACCGCACCACATGTTGATTCAAAAAATGCTTTAACATCTGCTTGTGAAATCTGTATGAGATACAAGTTATGAGGCCAAGGAAAATGCGTACAAAAATGCACAGTGGTGAACTATCCAAGGGACTCAAAAGAAATTTGGCAGAGAGACTGCAAGGTGCAATATCCAAGAAAAGAATACCTTCTTGTCAATGTTAGTACAATAAACAGTTCTTGTACACATCTCTTTCTCAACTTCAGTCTGTACCTCAATTAGCTAATAGGTTAGTAGAGGGAATATTCTAATGCAAGATAAGCATGAAAAGGGCACACAAATAAGAAACTCATACTACACCCACAAATGCTTAAATGTTGTGAAATAATCTATGGAATCTTACACAATACCTGTGGGAGATATGTTGGATTCACTGGTAAAATAGCAGTTTTAGAAGGTAAAACTCTAACAGGATAATAACCTAATACAGTCCCACTGAGATTAAGAGCTTCTCTGGCACTTTCTGTTCAATGAAAGGACAGAAAAATTCAATGTGCAGTAATATTCCACACTCACAAACAGTGGGATAAATGCAGTCATATTGCAAAAAGATCCTGACAAAGTGCCAAACTTACGTTCATCAGCAAACTCAACAAATGCAAATCGAAGAATTGAGTTGGGATCACCACAAGCTCGACAATCCTCTACCTTCAGTATGATCAATTCAATAAAATTAGAAAAGAGTATAATTAAATGCTAGCAAACATTTTACCACACACAAACCTGAACAGAAAAAGGCTTATACCATATTAAATAAGAAGAATGAGAAAAAGAATGAACGAGAAATGACTTTAAGCTTCTTTAAGAGTAACTAAAAAAACTTGAGAGAGTAGATCATGAAAAGGTTCCTGGCCCAAGTAATGATTCCCCTAAAGTATATGCAACATCGTGTAAAGCAGCACCATTTTTACTTAATCAAATACTCCAGCAAAAAACATGCAAAATTTTTTTGTTGCATTTAACATTTGCAAATTGCCATGTATACAGGAATTCTGAAAAAAGAAATGCAGAACCATTATTTCTTAAAATAATATATTCAAGTATTACTTTTCCACTTGCGAAGCTATGTGAAATGGAATTCACATATAATAGATTTTTTATTTTCCATCAGGGTTCCCATCAAATATATCCTTTAGAAAAATTTGCAAATTCTAGCATAGTAGCAAAGTTATTAAATTATTATCATGTTTTTCCCCACCCATATGACAAAGTATGCCACCGTATGAGTCCATTACAGTCTATCCTTATGAACATGACTTTCAGATTGAACATGACAATTAACTAGAATAAAAAAAATTCATCACACAAGGCAAGCTGAAAAGCAGATAAGTTCAGACAATGTACCATATTATACTAGCTAGCATGATATGCTCCAGGAGAGAAAAAACTGAATTACATAACACATCTAAAAAGCTACGACTGATAACCCAGCCTTTATGTGTAAGATTCTGAAGTAGTATTCATATCAACAAAGAATCAAGAATTTCAGACAATGTAGATAAGTTCAGACAATGTACCATATTATACTAGCTAGCATGATATGCTCCAGGAGAGAAAAAACTGAATTACATAACACATCTAAAAAGCTACGACTGATAACCCAGCCTTTATGTGTAAGATTCTGAAGTAGTATTCATATCAACAAAGAATCAAGAATTTCAGGCATAGAAAGACAAGAAAATAGCATAAAGTACACTTGTCAGAAATGAAAGGCGCTGCATCTGATGGTTTTCCTATGAAAACTTACTTGACCACAGGTAGCAAATAATGCAGCAAGCTCTTCTTCAGTAACCTGAAGGAGTGCTAATTATTAGAGATTTAAAACTAGAAGAAAATGACTGCTAAGCATACGTGCAATTATATCATTAACATGAACCCTGAAAGAACCGAAGCAAAACAAGTTTCTGCTGAATTACATGTTGATCAATGTCAGCAACATAAACAGTCCGTCGGATCCTGTCTTCTCTCTGTGCTCTCCTTACTTTATCGTTTACCCTTCTCCTTCCCCGCCTGTGGTTATTCTCTCTCTGCATAAAGTTCCAATAATCACGATTAGATCCTTCAAAATTACAATTCGCAGTTAGAATCGCAGTTAGAAATAAGCCAAAATCCTGACACACACATCATCATCGTCATCACCATCACTACAACAAACACACAAACGCCACAGGGAAACGACAAGTTTATAGGGGGCAATCAGATAATACCCGTTGGTAGCCGTTACTGGACCCATCACTGCTGGAGTCCTTCTGATTAACGATCTTATCATGGTTAGAGACAAAAATAGGCGCGTCCGCAGAAAGAGCACCGTTGGGCCTCCGACCAGTGGATGCTGCAGCAGCCGGAGAATACGAAGAAGGGAAGAACTCCTTGGCCGACGGGTTCAGCTTGGACAGCAAGTCCACTAGTTGTTTCACGTCTCTCTGCAACTCGGAGTCCCGATCCGACGCCGGGGCGGAGTGGTGATTGAACTGAAGATCGTCCGATCCCACCGCACTCTGAGCAACCGCAGCCATTTCGACGGAAAGAAACACTCACAGAGACAAAGAAAAAACCCAGAGAAAAGATCGGTTTTTTCACACGACCACTCTACCGAATTCGCACCAGAAACCAACCACCGACGGAAAGACGGCGTCTATCGTCGTCTCCCCGGGTACCAACACGGAAATCCCAAATGGGTAGCGTTCGAAATCAACAAAGATGTATGTGCCGATGCAGGAAGTCGAGATCGTTGTGGTTGGGGGGCTTGCCTGTGAGACTATATCTGCGGGGTGGGGAAAATAAATGGGAACCAGGTATTACTCGCCAGAGAAATTAATGACTTCCTCAAACTCGATTAGAAATAGAAAGCGTACAGGGAGGGGGGAAGATCACAAATCAAAATTGAGATATGCCAAAGGATTCGTTTTTTCTTTTCAGTAGCCTTCCATCTCTTCTCTTCCTCCTCTCTGCAAGGAGGAGAAGGTGAGAATGAATGGAGAAGAACGGAGGAGGAGGTGAAGATGGAGAAGGGTCGTTGGGGAAGAGCCCGCGGGTTGAAGGTCACCTTCTCCCTCTCACGGACAAATTCTTACTCCTGTCGGCTCTCCTTCTGCCGTACATCGTTCGTCGGTCGTTGGTTCTTGTGCTCCTGAAATGAAATACTCAAACAAATTATTTTCCCTAGAGACACGTGTGTAGTTTATTTATTATTTTGATAAATATAAAATTCATTATTCATATATTTAATATATTACGTAATTTACTCTAAATTGAGAACTTCAAATCTAATCCGAATTTGTTAATGCCTTCTTATCAAAGATCAATATATGTTTAATTTAAATAAATTTTTTTATCATGTATTTATACTGACATGATTATTTTTATTTTTATTATGTATTTACGAAGACAGATTTTACATTTACCCCTCGTTTGATTGACATAATATCTTGTGATGTAATTTAATTCTATTACATAATTAAATTACAATATTTATTAATAATAATAATATTATAGTTAATTAGTAATATCTTATAAGATACTTAATTTTTTATAATCATGAAAAGTCGTAACATGCAATCCTAAGTTTGGATTCAAAACAATAAAAATTTATTTCTATCTTCTTTATTATTTTTTAATTTTGTCATTAGATTTCATATAAGAGGAAAATAAAGATGTGGCATTAGCAAACTTGTATAATTAAAATTTAAGGTTCATTTGTGCCGCATCATAAAAATTAAGAAAATAAAAAGTTTAAAATAGATTGAAATTAGAAAGTCAAGAAATAAAAAAAAATAAAAAATCAGAAAAGTAAAATTTTAAGTTGTTCATGTCACCATAGGAAAGTTTAAAAAATTGTGTAATTTAAAGCTTAATATTGATGTTATTGATCTCATAATACATCATAAACTATTAATAATTAAATTAATTATAATATGATAAAAATCGTATAAATAATAATGTAATTATTAGCATATAATAAATAATAAATATCATATAGATATCAACATAATTATGATAAATTAAAATATAATAATTGTAATTATATAAATAAATAAATAATAGAATATGCATTTATAATTATAATTATAACATATATAATTATGTTTACAATACGTTTCTTTATAATTATAATTATAATTATAATTATTGATATATATTATATTACTATTTATATTACTTTAAATGAATCATAAATATTTATATATATCATATAATATTACTTTATATGAACTTTCGCGGAAGAGACGTGTTTACGAGATTTTTTTCCAACTTTCAAATCAAAAGAGTTGAAAAGATTTAAAAGTTCACTTCTTTTACACGTAAAAAAAAGGTTGAAAATAAGTTTTCAGCTTTTTCTTTTTCTGACATTTCCAGTGACACAACACAACACAACCCCCCTCTCTCTTAATTTTAATCACCTTTTTTTCAAATATAGTTAGATATTCCTTCAAATTCGATATTAATTGTAAAAAAAATTGGTTTTAAATATTAAAAAGCAAAAACGTCTTACAATAATTTTTTTTTTACTATAGTTGTCCAATTTCAACCAATAATTCTTGTGACTTATTTCTTTCATGAATTACGTCGTTCTTATTCATTTTTTCTTGTAAATTACACGTCCACTCTTGATCTTATTTGTTGGCATTGTAAATTATATGGTCTGCTTTCTCTCTTTCTCTTGTTTGTTGACATTGTAAAGTGCTTTTTCTATAACTTACATAAATAATTAATATATCGAAATTAAATTTAGTATATCGGTTCAGACATTTACATTAAATGTGGCCTCATGTGTATTAAAATTGAATTTTTTATGTGGTAGTGGTTTGCTTACCTATCCAGTAACAGTAGGCAGGTAAAACTTATTCATTCTGCCCATGCTGTAGGTGTATATAGCCCCCACTTTAGTTATGAAAATACTTATGAGATGTCTGATTTTTAATGAAAGTCCTACTAGTAATGGGGAAGAAGGTGATCATCCATGATCATTTGTTATTAATTAACATTGATTATTCACTGTCCGTGGTCATCGAGCATTGGACGATGGTCGACATCAATCGATCGATCATCCTTGTCTTCTCCGTTACTTGTGGGACATCTGATGAAAATCGAATATCCTATGAGTGTTTTCATAAGTAAAGTAACCCCTGACCTACTTTACACACACATATATATATATATACACAGTTCATTTCTAAATGAAGAACAGTCTATATCTAAATGGGCATTAGCAACTATAGCTACCGGCGCCAACATATGTATTTTACTGATATATATATATATAATTGTAATTTCATTCCATCTTTTTCAATCTTTTACTTGTTGCCATGCAGGCATCATCTTCCCTCACTACTTTTAATTTTCTTAGAATTTTTGTTTATTATTTGAAATTTCTGAACCTTTTGGGCTTACAATGTTGTGGTGGAAAAAGAAGGTGAAACCAAAAGAGAGATTATTTTTGTGGTTCATATATATACATGTATATGACTGGCTATGCATGTGATTTTTTAAATATTTAATTTTTTAGTATATATATATATATAGAACATTTCTTAATAAATCAGAGGCTACCCTTGTTAAAATTAAGGAACAGTGAGTTCCTATAGTGTTGCCCCAAATGGAAGTTTTTTTTAACAACTCACATATAGATCTTAGAGCTCTAGTACTCTCTTTGCCATAGATTTTAGTACAAGTTTGAGGGTTGTATTTTCTAACTCTCCTTGGAAGTGGCTAGATCTTATAGTTAATTAGCACTCTATCAAAGGAGTTGGTACTCTTTTAAACAAACACACCATAGATCTTATTGTTATGTTACCTCCATCTCTTTTAGAAATGTAGAAGATCGAATATTATATAAGAAATGGGTGAATTATGTTTTTCAATAAATTTAATTATAATTAAAATTTCAATTTAAAACAATATGTAAAAATATTTTATTCAATAATTTATATATAAAGTTTCAATTACAATTTACAATTCAATTATCTTTAGAAATTTTAAATACAATGATATAACAATAACATACTTCACTTAGTTAATTTCATGTATACAAATAGAAAAAACTAAATTACATAATTAAATAGTATTTCTCATTGTTTGAGATCTCCATTTTCTTCTTCTTTTTCTACAAACCTTTAACGATGAATATCTGGCATTTTTAATCTTTACTGAAGTTGCTAAATTCTCTTCCTTTTGAGAATTTTATCCTAAGGGGTATATCTCTATGGGTGTGTGTATATATCTGTAAACCCCTTTGGGAAAGTGTAGAAAATGCATCCACTTCCCTTATGAGGAAAATAAAATGGGGGATAGGAAAAAAAACCCTGGAATGTTTTCAAACGACACTCCCCAACAATGTGAGCTAACTTGTTCGCATTAGAGAAGAATAGAGTCACCACCTAGTTTAATTAGAGGAAGACTAGAAAAACCTAAGTGATGTGAGTTTGGAATCCCTCGTGAGTTGATCTAAGAAACTCGGATAAGTTTCTTAGGTATAAATAGGGAAGGCATGAGACACTCTATCACCTTAGACAAGCCAATCTCTCAAAGGGATAAGTGCAAGTGATCCTAGCTTCTAAATGTATTAGGATAAGTGAACAAAGTTTTCCCCAAAGAAATAATGAGTTTAGAAGACCCTAAAGGTCTTTGGTTGAAATCGAGGGGAAAGGTCAAAAGTCAAAGTCAACCATTGACTTTGACTTTGGCCTCATCAAAGTCAATAGTTAACTTTGACTAAGGTCAACAGAGCTGACCGAGTCCACTAAAATCTTAACATATGATTAGGGTTAGCTACAAGGTGAATCAACCTAAGGTAGACAAGGAAGGCAAAGGATGTAAACCCATGGAAGGTCCATGCAATGGCCTAACCCAACAAAGGAAAGGGGGGGTTTGAATTTCTGAAAGTCAAACTCCCCAAAAGGCTAGATAGAGGGTTCAAAATATCACCATAGAATGCAATATTCTACCTTTGAGGTACTACGCGAGGAGTATGGTGGGGGTCCCTTAGAATGTACGATAGCTTGGAACTTCGCTACAAAGTGTGCGAAATTTCACCTTCAAGGCAACACATGCGGTACACGAAGGGGCCTCCTTAAAGGGTAGGCAGCCTGGAATACCACTAAAGTACACGACATTCCTCCTCTAAGGCATCAGCGGGTGATGAGGCCCCCCCAAAGGGTACGACGGCCTAGAACTTCGCTACAAAGTGTGTTAAATTCCACCTTCGACATAACATGTGCGATACGTGAAGGGACCTCCTCGAAGGGTGGGCAGCCTAGAATGCCACTAAAGTGTGTGACATTCCTCCTCTAAAGTATTAGCAAGTGATGAGGCCCTCCTAGAGGGTGTGACGGTCTGGAACTTCACCACAAAGTGTGCAAAATTCCCCCTTCGAGGTAACGTGTGTGGTACGCGAAGGGACCTCCCCGAAGGGTACGACGCCATTTGCACGCAATTATAGCTAAAAAGATGAGACTCAAACAGCCAAAAGGGGCACCCAAAGATTGTGAGAAGTCGCTTAGAAAAAACTAACCAGTGATGTTAGCAAATGGCTTGTTGACACTAGGAAATAGAAGATAATGTCAGCAAATGGAATGTTGATGTTAGCAGATGGGAAGTGACGTCAGCACATAGAAAGCTGACGTCAACACCCTTGATGGTAGATTAACCAGCTAAGTTGGTCACCTGAGCCTGATTAACTTGCTACCACTAGTTAATCATGGTCTAAAGCAGGGTTAACTCATGGTTTACCAGTTGAACTGGTAAACCTACAGGATTACTGTGGGAATCTGGATCCCACGGCTTCGAATCCATTGACTGACTTGGATCTAACATAACTTTGGATTTGCCATGGACAGGGACATGTGGACGATCGAGATCATTTGCATACAGATGATCCGACGACCACAAGGAGGTCACCGAATCGCAGCAACGGAGACCTTTGTCTCCGATGCCAGTGGTTGTCCTTCGACAAACTCATGGAGAGCACACAACCACATTCTTCACTCCCACTACCTAGCCTCTCGTGCTCTAGTGCATGAGTAGACTAATGGAATTGTCACCTGAAGCAACAGAGCTTTGAGGTGTGCGACGTGAGGAGTTGTAGTGGTGACATGGCGGTGAGTTGCGATGAATGGCGCATCAAAGCTCGTGACAGAGACGATGGAAGCTTGTGATGATTGCAACGAAGTGGTGGTGGAGCGATAGAGTTCGCAATGATTGTGGTGGAATGGTAAAGCTCGTGGTGGTCACGGTGGAGTGATGGAGTTTGTGACGACACTTGCAGTGGAGTGGCGAAGCTCATGGCGACACTCATGGCAATGACCTTGCAGTTGGACTGTTAGATGTGGATTTGATGGTCAGGATTTGCCAGGGTTTATACTTAAACTTGTAGAGATCAGACAGATTTGGTCTGTCTAATCTAGATCTAATAGTAGATATTTTTCTATCAAAAAAGAAAACAAAAACATATAATGAAAAAAAATATAGAAAATAAATGGACGGTCCAAATCTCACTATCGTGTGATCGGATGGTTCAAATCTAACTGAGGTTCATCAGATTCGATGAACTCAATAGTGGAGGTCATCGTCTCCAAGAACGACGACAAAATCTGACAACCCTAAGCGTTTGAGAGAGTAGACCTCAACCTCTATGATTGGACATATTGGCGAGACAAAGCTCATGAAGCCCGACGCAACAGAAAATTGGCCGTGTGGAGGTCAAATGAATGTAGAAGAGTTGAGAGAAAACTCAATTGGAAATCTGCAAAGAAGGTGGAAATGTCATTGAAATCTCGTGCAAATCGTCTGTATTCATGCGTAAAAATGTAGGAAACATGAATATGCAGGCAAAGGAAGCAAAAACGAGAGGATTACTTGAGTAGATGAGCATGTTGGAGGTCATCGAAAAAGCTCGTTGATAACAGTAGAGCGATGGCAACACAGGCAACTGGTTTTGCGATGAGGTTGAAAGCGGTTTTCTAGTTTTCACAAATCCCTAGATGGTTTTATACCACCTAGATTTGGATCCAAGCCAAGCAGATCCACCGTGGATGGGGGGCTTAGATCATTTAGAGCTAATCTAGGGTGATCTAAGAGTCTAATTGGAGATCCAATTAAAGGATTAGCTAATCAGAGGGGAGGTAATCCTTCTAAGGACATGAGTTGGCCAAACGACA
Source organism: Cymodocea nodosa (assembly GCA_036874045.1). NCBI lineage: Eukaryota > Viridiplantae > Streptophyta > Magnoliopsida > Alismatales > Cymodoceaceae > Cymodocea > Cymodocea nodosa. Next base: position 23,174,935 of record CM072336.1, read on the forward strand.
TTTGGATGGACGGGTAGATCGTTTATCATGAATGAATGGTCAGGGTCGCTTGGAGCCAATCTAAGGGTTTGATTGTTGATCCGATTGAAGGACTGGCCAATCAGGGAGGCAATGACCCTCCTTTAAAGGGGAAAATGGCTGATCAATATCCAAATAGACGAATGGGTCACCCATCACAAATGGATGATTAGGATCACCTGAAGTTGATCTTAGATGATCTAAGGGTTTGATTGACAATCTGACAAAGGGATCAGTCAATCAAAGAGAGAATGACCTTCATCACGGGGTTAGATGGATATAATCATGCCCTTACCGTGGGGTCAATCATATACCTTGCAAATGGAGGGCTAGGATTATCTAAAATCAATCTAGACAATCCAAGCATGCAGATGTCGATCAAACTACATGGATGCATGACTGAAGGTGTAGATAGTAGCCTTAAGCTATCTAGAGATCTACAAACACCCATCTAGCACTTGTCTAAATTAGGGTGTTTACAATATTTGAGGGTGTAAGGGTGTATTGATCAATGAGAATTATATGACTTATATAATCAATTTTCATTGCATACATATTTTCTACATTCATGACTTGATCAATATTCGCTTTTCACATCTTTTATTTTAATTTAAAATTTGAAATACATACATTCTCTTCGACATTTTCCTCTCAAATTTTCTTGAATCATTGATTCTAGATTTTTTGAAAAATTTATGTAAAATAAACTTTCTCTAAAATTTTTCATAAATGTAATAACAAGTCGTTATATTAGTACTAACTAAACGCGTAAAATAAAATATACTTATAACTCAATGCAACTAATTCAACAAGTTCAGCATGTGATATACATGTGACATGTTTTGAATGTTTAAACAATAATATTTATCACAAGTAAAAATTAACTTTTTAAGTTTATAATGCTAACCTAATGTATTGCCTTAGTATTCAATTATTTAACTCAACGTGTACAATTATGTTAATTTAATGAGTTAACATGTGTAACTCACGTGATATAGTATAATATTCATAAATTTAAAATTCAATGTATGCATAATATTAACTTAATGAGTTATGTTATACAACTTAATGTTTTATTCGTTAACTTAATGAGTTACGTGACTTTTTAACATTTAAGTCTTTAACTCAATAAGTTCCTCACATGACTTATAATATTTCATTTCATTAACTCAATAAGTTGTTTACGTGCATAGTACATGATACATATATATGAAATAAAAAATATATTATGCAAAACATTAAAAAATATATTAACTTAACGATAAATTGTACAAAAAGTTAGTATAGCTTAATGATATATTATATAACTTAACATTTTTCAGATCCAGTACAAATAAATATATAATTTTAAGATATTTTTTGTATAAATTGATGTCTTTAATTTTTCTTCTTATCTAACATAATTAATTGATTTAAATATGATTAATTAAATATTTTGCATACATCATCAAAAAAAAAATCTCGACAAGAAATATATAAAACATGCTTTAATAAAAGTAATTTTATTATATATATATATATATTAAGATTTATAAAGTAATTCTTTTTTTTGCATGTTGGGTCTATCATAAAGAAGTAGAACTAGTTATGCACGAAACACATATTACCATGAGAAAATTACTTTAACTAGTAATCCTAATTAATAAAGTGACCTATAAAATTAATATGGGGCATTTTATTATATATCTTTGATAATCAATGGAACTGTTTCTGATAGCTAGGTGGCTCAAATTTATGATATGAAAAAAGTATAATCCGTGCATGCCAAATCAGTTCTAAAAAATAAAACACTTTTTTTAAGTGTGCACATAATCATCAAGAATTTATCAACCATCTTCCAAAAAATGATATTGCAATATTAATCACTCAGGTCAGCATGGAAGCTTGTTTGCCTTTATAGGTATGCCTTCAATTTGATCTTCTCAAGCCATGAGCTACCCTTGGAATTCATTTTATATGTCCAAGTTGGTCTTATTCTTTTTTATTATTGTTGGCAATTTGTTAGACAAAACCCATACTTTATTTTCCACTTGATCCATTATTTTATAGAATATTGGTTGCAAGGGAAGAACACATACTATATATTAATTAGTCGTTAAACCATCCATAATTTTAGTGGGTAATTGGATAATGAAATTGAATCCCAATTTGGTTGATGTTGTTGATTCAGCGACGAATGTAACGATGCTTTTAATATTTTATATCTGGTGATGGTACGTCGGATGTCGCCTCATATATTTTATGGATGGTGCCAATGGTGATTAACATGGATCTTGAAATGGAAGATAAGGAAAATTCAAAATAATATATATATAAGATCCGAAGGATGTTTCTAAGATCATGAACTAATTAATTAGTCAAGCAATATAGTTACCAAGATCCAAATCTAAATACGAATGCTTAGTATCATTACTCTTAATTAATTAACCCTACATGTAGTGTAGCCTCAAGTGTTAATCAACCCTACATCCATCTTCAGTGGTATCAAATCAAACTAACATTCCATTCTTACCTACAAATCAGTCATTCCTGACTTGATTTTTGTTCCCATTAATTCCATCTTCATTTCCAAGAGAGAAGAGGACTCATGCATTGGATTTCAATTTACAAAGATTATACAAATGCAAAAGCTTTCGTTGCTCTACCATATCTATTTTCTTCCACATAGAGATGGTCGGTCCTCAAGGATGGAAAGAAATGTAGAAGACAGACCGGACATATATGGAAAATAAATTTAACTAACCATGATATATTATTGTGTTCGATTATTCTGACGATTGTGATACTTGTATATTTGTAAATATATTTATCTTTATCTTTATTTATACTTGTATCTTTTATTTGTGATCATTGTTTTCATAAAGTTAAACAATTATTGGATGTTGCGAATTTAAATGTTTAAACTTACGATCAAAGACAATAGTAAGGTACGCATCCTTGTAAATTTATGAATTCATATCTCAATCTTAGGCCGAAGTTCAAGGAAGAAAAACCAATCAGCCGTTGGATTTGCTTGCCGGTAGTGGCGGTAGACCACCACTGTAATTAAAGCTGTGCGTCCGCGTCAACTGTCTGGTGATTGCCTACTTGATGCTTGGGATATTCCAATATCCCCATCCATATTCTGAAGGTTTCATTCAATAAAGAAAAACCTGCGCCCAAAAAGAGCTCAAACAAGAGGGGATCGCCGGCAATACTAACATTGCATAAGTGTTGTCATGTGACGTGGAGTTGTTGGACATTACTAGAAGGCAGGTGAGACGTTCATAAATATGAAAATGAGATGATATCAGTCAAGTTATGGATAATTACATAACACATTCTAAAATATAATATAATATAATAAACCAATGCACTTCCCTATATATGCTGTGCATGGATTGATACCTCACTCACATAATCAACTATTATTGCACATAGAATTGATTTTTTCTCTCCAGACATTGATCACACATAGTGGTTCCAATTACCAAAGACAAGCCATGTGCCAAAAGTTTTTTGAGAAAAACTCAATTAACTTCTTGTGCATATATCTAAGCATATGTGAAAATCACAATTTTTTGTTTCATTCGCCGCCTTACATCATAAGGAATTCAGAGGATTGAACAAATTACAATAAGCCTAAATTATTAAAGACTTCATGTAAATAAAAAGAGACGTGAAAAGGGAATTAAATATAGCAGGAACCATGGTTATAATTGAAAAGTTCAAAGTATGAGAACAAAAATTGTTACCATATCTAAAATTTATAATAAACAACATTACAATTGTTGGTGAGGAAGTTGTCTCTTGTATCATACTAGTAATAAATGACACGATAATAAGATACATGCTTTCTTTATGATCTAAAAAATAATTACTCTACATTAAAAAAATCAAATAGTTAAGCATCACATGTATATCTAAAGCATATTCTAATGAGGATTACAAAAAAAAAATATTTTTTGATTTCACTTTTATCATAGTTTCTTTTAGTGAACTCAAAAATTAGACATTTTGAAAGAAAAAAGAAAAATTAGATGGAAATTTAATGTAAAGCAGACAGATATGTGAAGAAAAACTAAAATTAGTAAAAGAAAAAATTGTGCTTTCAAGTGAAAGATGCAAGGATGAGAAGAAGTTTATAATTCCGTGAAAAGTTTATAAAAAGTATACATCAGTAACCTCTAAGAAGCTTCCTTTAGTTACTACTAGCTTTGACCCAATGCTTTCACGGGCGACCTTTCTTAGACCTTAAGATCACAATGGACTTTTCTTAATATATTTTATCTTTCAATTATCAAAAAAAGAAAGTCAAATTAATACATCATAAACCAACAGGAAAAGGGGCTTACATCCAATAAATCATAGTTACAGAGAGATAGTACCACAATTAAAAGATCGATTGCCTTCCAGGGTAAAAGGACTAATTTCTTAAACAATATTGATTTGGATCATTACAACGCTGTTACAATCTAATAAACAAAAAACACGATAAGAATCATTTACACTTACATTCACAATGAAATATGAATGAAGACAGTGCGGAAAAGACAGACAGCACTTGATCATAATTGATCGATTTTCTTTACGTAATGCTGTATTTTACAGTACACCCCCACCCCCCGAAAAACATCCCCAATAAGAAGATAAGAGAAGAAATGTCATTATAATCCAAGAGTTTACAATTGAATAACATTCATCAAAACTGATTAGGAAGGCCATTGTGCATTTGAAGGAAAGGTCATTATAATGTGCAACTAGTGATTTTCCTCTTAACTGATTGGTGCGTTGCTTTTAAAAGAAAAAAAATTACTGTTTTACACCTCAGTGGTAAGAAAATTCCAAAGAGGAATATGAAGAAATGTCCTACTGACTTGTCTTGGTGCCAAAAGCAATGTAATTCACATTCACATCATCTGATAACTTCCATTCACCAGTGAGAGGATTGTAAACGAAGCCAGCCATTTCTTGAAGCTGTCACAAAACAACGAAATTGTTAGGTGTAGGATGGCTAGTACTGGATCACAAGAACAAGAAACTGGACGGAAATGCTACAGTGATTGACGCTCGTCGCAGAATCAAAACAAGTTCTTCTGGTGTAAGAAAATTAGACCAGTCGTGAGTTCCTTTTGGGACCTGTAAGCCAACATTTCTGACAAACATTAAATTACCACCGTAAAACTTGAATAAGACTCCTACCTTAAAAGAGTCATTCTTTTCATGTAATTCAACATTTTTGAAAACTATTCAAATAACAACAATAATTTAAGTCATAATCTCATTATGTTAGGTTAACCATATGTATCCTTGCCTTTCAAATATTTATATTTATTACAAGTCTTTAATTAAATTAAATAAAGTTATTCTTTTTTTTATAATTTCTAAGTAATTTTAGGCCTACATATACTTCTTTTAATTTCTTTTATACTAATTAAATCTCCTCTTCTAGTTGATGTATTCTTTGATCACTTAAAGATATGATTAAACCACCTAAACTAATTTTTTAATCTTATCTTCAATAAGTGTAACTCATACTCTATTTTTAATAAAATCGTTTTTAAGCTTATTCTTTATAGTTTTAACCCTCATTTATCTAAACATATGCATTTCAATAATATTAAATTTTTTTATATAATCCTACTTTACAGTCCGATATTTTGAATCATAAAGTATATTTGAGTAAATAACAGTTTTATAAGATTTTCTTTTTAATTTTGATGATATCCTCCTATATCACATAACACTCAAAAGTATTTCTTCACTTCATCAATTTTACTCCAATCTTATGAATAACATTCTTTATAATTTCACCATTATTACTTATTATAGATACTAAATATTTAAAATTATGAATCTCATCATCATCAAGTATATGTCTTCACTATCATTCTTATTTTTGTTAAATCTACGTTCCATCAATATTCCATATCTATTGTAAAGCTTGAAATGGAGTCAAATCTTTTCATACATTTCACGTACGAGTAAATTCTTCTCACCCTCAAGAGACTATTTCTTTCAGATGACCTTTAAACAGGAACAAGCAGAATCCATTTGTAACTATGTATCGTAAAACTTGAAATGGAGTCAAAATCTTTTCATTCATTTCATGTGTGAGTACATTCTTCTCACTCTCAAGAATCATTTCTTTCAGAAGACCTAAACAGGAACAGCCAGAAGCACTTCCAAAACTAGTGATAGGCTTATTACAGCCAAACCAGCAGGTAGTGTTATTGGTCTTCCACTCTTCTTTGACGGAAGAAAATCTGGGTTCAGACCCATGCAGAAACATTACAATAGAAAAAACTTGTTAAACTCATGATGTTAGTTATCCATTTTAACCAAGGCTGTCCAACACAAAAAATGAACCATACAATCTGAATTCCTGATTTCCATTTTGTTGAATTTTTGTGTGCGGTTATTACAAAGTATAATATCATCTCTTACTATCCAAGAGTTGGAAATTAGAAGCATGCTACTGGACCTCATTGTTCTTCAAATGTTTGCTAAAATACCGGTAGCCACTAAAATGATAGAGTATTCAATTTAAAATACAACACATTAGGTACTCAGCTATTCCTTGGAACCTTTACTGTATTAAACACCACTGGCCTCTGAGCATTTGGGCCAGTGGGAACCACACAAGTCCCTGACCAATATACAACAACCCATTATGTGGGTTCGGCTGAGTCCCTAGCCAGTATATTACAAGTATTTCAAAGTAATAAATTGTGCCAGCGTAAATGACCGTATTACAGATTTAACAATTTTTGAATTACAGAAGTAACAAAACCATACCATGACAGAAGTCCATCACGTCATGTCTTATACTGAGCTTTAATTTTATTGTCTGTTTCTTCTGCTGTCTCAGATAAATTTGGCATACTTAGCTCCTAGGAAAAATGGTGTCTATCTATTCTTTGTGATTCTACTCTACCAAGTACCTACATATTCGAGATGGCTTTCAATAGAAGACTACTCTAAAAAAACTGTTAAAACCTTGATTTATCTTTTAAGATTTACAAATAAACATTTCTACATATAGAGAAATGGGTGGAGTAAAAACTTTCTTCTACTCTGGACTGAAGACATCAAATTATAATCAATGCTTGTACTAGTAGTATTTAGTAAACATACCCAGCCAAGAAGGTACTCTGCAGCAATAATTGCAGCAGCATAAGACCTCAAAGAGCGATTAATTGTGGAGATTACAATAGCACCATTTACGTCTATCAATTCTGCCAAAGATTTGCAAAACTCTGAAGGGTTTGCAACATGCTCAATTACCTGTAGGAAATCAAAGTAATGAGAAAGTCTTGCATGAAGAAAGCAGTAACGGTGCCTTCTATCAAGGCAAGCATTAGACTTGCCTTTTCCTGTGAAATTATACATGAGAGCCCTCACTCTTTTTCAGGGTAGTCATGGAATCATATTTTCTAGAGGTGACATTGGATGAGAAACAAGAGCCCTCATTCAAATATGAATATCTCAAAGAAATTGTGTAAAAATTATTAAATTTGGTCAGCCTTAATTAAACTATCTAATCGATCTGATAAAGAAAACAAAATTTCAGATAATTTCTCTTGGTATAGATATTTTCTAGAGGAACAAAAAATAGAATAAGGTTGGGGCTTGCACAAAAAGGTATGTTTTGCAATATCATGGTTACTTGGTTTGAAGTCATGTTGATTTTCATATTGTTATTTTCTTTGAAGTCATGCTCATTTTCATGGTGTTATTTCATTCCTATTTTAACTTTGCCTATGTTTTTGTTATGAAAGCCTTGTTGACGACAAAATTTTTATAGGCTTAACAAAGATCTGAGGTTGATATAAAAGAATGGGTTCAAATATTCATCTATAAACATGCACTTCCAAAAAGAATTGAAGTGGAAAAAACCAACGACCTATAAAATATTGGTGACAAAATTCATTTGCCTAGGGATTTGAGCCATGGCAGTCAAGATTTGGCATTATGAAAGATCACATGGCCCTTCTAATTACTACTTTGACAGTGTATAAATTATTACCAAATGAGCTAAGCCATTACAAATCAAGTCAATATGTTGAAAGACATGAACAATATAATCCATTACATTGTTAAGAGAAATGCAACAAAGGAAAGACCCCAATGATAGACCTCCTTTCTTGCACAATAATCTTAAAGGTCACAATACTCCATAGCTTCCCACAAATAGGATATCTTGTATAGGTGCTTGCTTTTGAATATTATCAACGGATTTTAGAATATCATACAAAATATGTCACACAAATATTGTGGTGCTAATTCGTTGTCATGAACCATATGGATCCAATGCAAATGAATACAACCCATTCGAGCCATACAGCAACCATCCATACAAGCCACCTAGGCATTCAAAATGGAAGTAATATTCATGTAAATATCATTGTATTTTAAATCACTTGTTTTTATGAATTTTTTTTAGTTATTTCTACATGATTTAATACTTTTCTCATGCATGCAACTACTATATCTCTATCCAATTAACATTTATACATGATAATTGTCTAGAAAATTTATTTAGGTGTTTTTTATATACTTATCATAACTTGTCTTATTTTATCTCTGAGTTTCAAATTTAAATTTTGAGTTTTTAACCATTTCCACAAAAGTATTGTGTTGCCATCAATACGATCCTTAATATGCTTCTTTTTTCCAAAAAACTGATCCTTGATACAATACTAATATTTGAAACCTTGGCTAAATACAATGGAAGCAACAATCTTCCAACTTTGACACTTTACGGTCATAGGAAAATAAGAAAAATCTTAACCTATCAAGTATAGGCATAATTGGAAATGGTATGCAAAGAAAAGAACCTCTTCATGTGCTATATAGATGAAACCTATATTCATTTTTTAGAGAGAAGACAAAAAAGAAAAGTAAATTGTCATCAATGATTACTCTAAAAAAGAAGAAAAGATGGTGATTGACGTGGATGAGTATTGAATCCATACTTTCAGGCCGATTTCAAATTTCATCAGGCCAATAAAGAACCTGCAAAATTTTCATCAGAAATCCTACCTTCTTAAAAACTCTCTTTCATTTTCTTCTTCATTACCTCCAAAAAACTAAAAGAAGGAAGTAATCCTTACTCTATCAATCGCATACCTCAAGAGCAAGCACAGCATCAAACTTTTTTTGTTCTTCAACCATCTGCTCTGTTAAATAAATTCATCCAAAATCGTTAGACTTGCAGGTTAAATGAAAAACAGAAAGAAAAGGGGAAATGCCAAATTGTAGTCTTAACTTTTTTAGCAGCAAGACCCTAACTTAACTACAACAATAAGAAAGGCAAGCCAGACTCTAGAATTAATTTCTTTTGGAGAAGATTACCGCACACAATTCAAAATTTCCAAATTTAAAAAGGAGTCCAAACTAAGGTTGCATTAGAATCAATTTAAGTCCTTTGAATTTTGCACTGTCATGATTTGAGACAAAATCATTCCCAAATCTCCAACATAACAAATTTTAAGAAAAATCCTACAGATTATAATAATGTTCCATAATTAAAATTTCCAAAATCATGAAATCAAGAAAAAGTTTAATTCTAGCCAATTTTAATGATTTTGTGCAATTTTCTCCCTTTGCACAAAACACAATGCTAAAATCAAGAAAGATTCTAAATTTATTGTATAGTGACTTAAAATCTTATAATTTTCATCATCTTGAAATCAACATAAAATTATGATTTTACAAAATTTTTCCTCCCCAAAATTGTATCCAAACTATACCTAAGAGAGGAAAACCAATTTTAGAAAGTAAACAGCCATAATTTTAATGACAAAAAATGTGAGAAAACAACTTGGAGCACAAAAATAAAAGGTGCCCAAAGATAAACAAAATGGTGCAACACTTTATTTGTGAAAAAGCAAGCAATAATAGAATTTACCAGCTGTTGTGCAGCGATATTCTATACATGATGTTAGAGGATCCAATCCCTACACATAATAAGAAAACAGATACAACAATGTGATTTTGATGCCGTATGGATTTCTCCCAATAGCATTTTAATAGAAGGAATCACAGAAACTTAAAAAACATAATATTTCCCATATTTGTTCAATTCACTGATTGATTCAGTTATAAAAAACTGGGGAAAAATGGCAAATACATTTAAAGCAGGTCTGTATCAATTATGTGCCAGGCATGAAAAGGAGGGCAATCCATTAGACCTTACAAGTCAAACCACAAGCTCCATCTTCTGACTATTAATATTGAACAGAAGGGACACCCAAATGTTATGTTTATCTTTTAATCACAGGCCTTTAAAAATGCAGTGATGTCTGAAAAGAAAAATCAATGTCTTTATCAAGAATCATGCAATTTAGATAAGGATCTCACGACACAATCCTTAAAACCCTTACTATATATGCAAGATCAGATGCCTACCAAACAAAACAAACAAATGAATGTGAAGAAAGGAAATTATCTCTACAAAAAAAGGCAGATTAAATTATTATTTTGTCCTGAAGAGGAATTTTTAAAGCACTGCTGTGCAGGGGCTTTTGCTAAAGGACTAAAATACATGCTTGAATATGAATCATACCGCATGAAGGCGAGCTATTTTTACATTCTTATCAACAGCATCAACACCTGTTACTTCTGCCCCCATTCGAGCTAGTGGCTACAGAAAATGATAACAAAGAAGTGTATGCAAAGAACTTGATTAATTTATAATCTGGAATATAAGCATTAATTGGCTCTTCAAAATCATAGGAAAAATTTTGAGATTAAAACATGCCAAAATGATAACATGTAACCTATTACTTGGTGAAACTGCAAAGAAATTCTGAAGCACTACACACTTTTACATTATTTTCCAGTCATGACTTCAGTGAGATTCATCATATTTTTTCCTTAAAACAATTTTGCGGATATGACTTCCTCATTCTTATACCTAATCTTTTTTCTTGGTTCCATACCATTCTCACCAGAACCCACATCTCATAGTTTTCCCTAACTCATGACAACATTATTCTCTTTAAGCCTTTCCATGAAAAATAACGTCTATAGCTTTCCAATATGCCATTTTCATCATACTTTATAATGTTTTTTTTTAAAAAAAGAATCCAGGAGCTTTGTTATGGTCTTCTTGTCTGAATCCATTCATTTCTTCTGAAAATAAAACAGTAATGACTACTAAAATCAAGCACATTTTGGACACCTGGCACTATATAATGACAACAATAATCAAATTACTTGCCCCATTATGTAGTCAGCAACACATCCCTTTTCTCCATTCATTTTTTTCCCATCGCTAGGTTTATCATTAGATAATGTAATTTTGAAAACCTTTTCAAAATTACATTATCTAATGAACTATTTCTAATTACATAGTTTTGAGTTTTCCTCTATCTGTTTTAGTTTCATCCATATTTATTAATTCACCCTTTTTATGGGTGCAGATGCATGTCTTTCTTGCTTGGACATGATTGAACCATCTAAAATGATTTTCTCATATTTATCTTCAAAATATGATTTTTATCTTGAGTAAACTCATTTCTTAATCTATCTCTTTAAATATAACAACTCGTCCATTTTGACACACTAAAAATTGAATCTATCATGTAGGTGCTATTTTGTGCACTCCACTGTGTCAAAAGAGAACATTATTGTGGCCAAGTGCAACAATTTAAATTACTTTCCAAACAGTTAGTAGTTTTAAATTGCCAAAGTAAATTCAACTAGGGGCCTCTTTCTCAAAAATAGAACAGTGAAATATACAACTCTTACAAAAAAGACTCTAAAGAATCTACTAAACTTTGACATAATGTGTATCTTTGTTTATTTGGTATAAATTTCAGATAAGAGATACCTCAGAAAGGATGCCACCTCCACAACCAACATCAATAAATTTCAATCCTTCAAAGGGCCTGGAACAAATGGGATCTCTCCTGATACAGGTGTCAACACACAATGTTAAAAAAATTCTGAAGTGGTGGCATTGTTTTGAAGACAGACAACCAAATTCTAGAATATCATAACACAAGTGGCTGAGGAAGCTTGTAAAACCAATAAAAGGGAGTAAAAGCAATAGAGATTAGAATCCAGAACACCAACAGTCAGTGTCTTAATCACAATAATATGAGGTTGACCACATGAACCTTTTCCTTTTGTCTATTCCTATTTATCACTAAATTTTCTGTTAAACTATATTATTTCAAATCTTTAATCACTATTTTAACTAGGTAATTTTTTATCTTTCTCCACTTCTTTTAGTTTGACTTTGATTAATTCTCCTTTTTCTTGTAGGTGCATTTATAGGTCTATTGATATGACCAAACCATCTAAAATAATTATTCCTAATTTAATCCTCACATGGCGCAACTACCATATTTTAGATGAAATTATTTAGGTATTACCACTTATCCATATTAACATTTGCATCTTTGCTATACTAACCTTTTCCACATGTTTATGTTTGATAGTGCAACATTTTGTCCCATAAGGTTTAACCATACTAAAAGACATCCTGTACAAATTTCTTTTAATTTTAGGAATATTCCCAATTCATTCATCTAAAATAAATTTTCCTTATTTAATCCTCAATCGATGCAACTACTAATCTATTCTAGGAGAAATTAGTTTTGCTATCACCGCTCATCCATCTTAACATTTGCATCTTTGTCACAGTAACGTTTTGCATATTTTCATGCTTAATGGTTCAATACTTTGTGCCATAAAGTATAACTAGACTAAAAGTTTCCTATAAAATTTTTATTTTAGTTTTAGAGGTATTCTTTTATCATATGATATTCTAGATGTATTTCTCTACTTCACCCAATCTATTTTAATTCTATGAGTAACATTTGCAAATAACGAAAGTTTCATCAGGAAAAAGATGCAAGCATTGGACAAATAGATACCTTGCTAATTTTTCCATGTGTTATAAATAAAGTTTGCATAAAGAATGCCACTTTTTTAGATAAAAATTAATGTCATGAAGGAATGTGGAAAGTATGGTTTTGACTAAGCATCGTAAAGAATTTCCCAAGGATGAAGCGTGGTTTTGATTGAGCCTTACTTCCTTAAGGGTTTTGATTACCGTTAAAACAGAATCTACTGAAACATAGAGTTGCACTCCTGACAAGATAAAAGGAGTGTGCAATCTTCTATAAATTCTAATGCATATGCGAACACTGGAGTTGAAGCCATGGAGCACTGATGTTTGTATTGAGCAGGCTTGAAGTGGGCGTGTAATAGTGTAGGCAGGTGAAAGTTGTTGAGCCTTGGTTATTCCATTCATTTTGACTTCCAGGTGATTAGTAGGCAGTGACAAGGAGTAGGAATTTTTCTGTTTCATTTGTTTCAGAGTTCATCATTATTTTTTGGGTTGGTCGTGTCTGCTGGATTTTCTATTCAAGTTAGAAAAAATTAGCAAAATAACATGTGAAGGTGAACCTACCTTCTAGAAGCACGCTGGATATAATCTTCAACAGTGAAACAAAGCTAAAAAGACAAATGAGATGCATTTTCTTTACCGAAAATGTTGGCAAAGGGAGGAGCGAATAAAAGATATCCTAGTGGGATTTAGCTTATGTAACGGTTTGAAAGGCCCCTCGTAGTCCCACCTGTTAAAGAACAAGGAAGAAACCACTTCAATAAGTCATCACCCTTTGAAATGCCACGGTAACAAATGAATCATGATTCACAAACACCACAATCAAACATAACAAATGTCGAAAATAAATTTCTTTCAAATATTGACGAACAAGAATAATCAATTAGTATGAAACGAATTTCTACATCAGCCTGTACGTGCAAGAGTAGATTCAAAAATGAAGTTCCTTTCGAACAACCAAGCACGAGAAAGGGAGAGAGGTAGGGAAGAAATGAAAAAATCACCATGTTTCGGCAACAGCGGCGAACTTGGACACCTCTTCGGGATCGAGAGATGTGGCGGAGGGCGTCGCGGAACCAGCAACGTCCGTGCTTCCTCCTTGCAAAGGACGAGAATAAGCTGTGACCACAGCCGAGGAGTGCAGTCTCGATAGCGTTGACGCTGGAAGCGGAGGAGGAAGAGGACCGAAGCTATGGGTTTTATGGAGGAAATGACGATGATGAAGTGCGCGAAGAGAGCGACCAGCAGTCGATCTGAAAGCCATGGCCATGGTCTAAGGCGACGCAGAGTTGCGGGCACAAAAGGGAAGGCGAGAAAGAAAATACGAAGGTTAAAAAGTTAAAAATATTGTAAATGTTTATTTTATAATTTAAATATTTTAACTTAAAATTTGTTAATAATTAAATTACGTCTAAAATAAATATTTTTTTAAAAAAATCTATTTATTTCCAATATTATTGTTGCCCCTCCTTATAATAGGGTCTAAAAGTATTCATTAGACCTAGTCAATTACCAATTAATTGATTGGTGTTCATTTCACAGTTACTCTTGTTATAATTGATAAATGTTGTGATTCTTTTACTTGGACATTAGAGAAGACTAGAAATGGTTAGTGCATACAAGGATTCATGAAAAGTAAATGAAAGTTTAAACTTTCCTTTTGTAAGTCGTTAATGTGCACACCAATTGACGGAAAGTAATTCCACACATTTTTGTCCATATAAAAGCTTCATTTTCCATTTCCGTCAAAAGCTTTCTCACCCTCGCGCAAGTGAAAATTGGTCACCCTCGTGCTTGCCTTCATGGAAACCTCTTGCACGTTGCATCGTTGGAACCTCCTTGTGTTGAAGCCTCCTCATGTCGAAACCGCCTTCGCCTAAAGTTGTCGCTATCGCTCGAAGTCGCTGTTGTCGCCTAAAGCTATTACTGTCACCCGAAGTCGCCACTATCACCTGAAGTCGCCACTATTTCCTGAAGGTTGCCGTTGTTGCTTGAAGCCACCGCTGTCACTCGAAGGTCGCTGCTGTCGCCCGAAGCCATCGCTATCACCCAAAGTCGTCGTTGTCGCCCAAAGGTTGTTGCTGTCCCGTCGCTCGAAGCCTCTGATCTTGCTTCGTCACCCCTCCACCTATCGACTGCGTTGGGTTTGCATGGTATTGATTATCCTCTACCTTCCTCTTTTCAATTCTTCTCCATTGTGAATTAATTTGCAACTACAAGCATACTCGAAGGTAATCTTTGCAAGATTGCTTGAATAGTATCATGATTCTATTGTCATTATCTTTATGTATTTGTATGAAAATATTTTTTATTATCCTTTATTAATATTTGTTCTCATGTAGTAAATGACTACTTTTGATAGAGGAAGGGGTAATGGAGGACAAAGTTATATGACTTGGAATACTGATGTAGATGCATTCTTTTTAGATATTTTGTTAGAAGTGTTAAATGAAGGAAATAAAAAAACCCAAGATGGTAAGATAAAAGAGAGCACTTGGGATGAAGTAGTTGAAAATTATAATAATAAAATAAATGCATGTGTTACAAAGAAGAATGTGGAAAGTCACTTAAAGACATAGAGACAAATTTATTGTAACTACTCCAAAATTGTAAATCAAAGTGGATGGAGATGGAATTTCATACAAGGGTATAATGATATAGATGAATAGATATGGAAGGAGTTTATTAAGGTTTGATTTCTAATTTCATACTTTAAGATTATTAGTTTATGTAATATATTTTTTTTAATACATATTGTAATTTTTTGAAGGCACATCTAGAGTGTGAAAGCTATAGGGGAAAACTATGTTTGATTTATGAGCAATTGCAGCTAATTTTTGAAGGTACTATGACTAATGGAAATATGTTTAGATAGACAGAAGAAGTAGATATTGTATCAAATACTTAAGTTCCAGATACATTTAGTCCAGACATTACACAAGATAGAATGAACATTGATTCTAACATACCTCCTAGTTTAGGAAGAAGTGCACATGCTCCATTAGAGCAGAGGAAAAAGGAGAAGCGAGTATGCACTCATGCGGAATCTCAGCAAATGATAGTAGAATGTTTGAAAGATACATCACGAGCTTTTCTTACTTTGTGTGAACAAAATATTGCTAATGGTGAGGTACATAATGAACAAATGAGAGAGATGATTAACATACACAAGGAGATGGTTGACATACGAAAGGAAATGTTTGCATGGAAGAAGGAAATGTTTGCATAGTAAAAGAAGTCTCAATCTTTTTTAGATGAAGCTATTGCAACAATATTTGAGATTAAAGATTTATCTATGACTAATCGATATAATGCTACTCAATTATTCCAAAAACAAGAAATTAATAAAATATTTCTTTTAATTTCAAAACAAATGCGACAAGGATGGTTAAAGTTTCACTTAGAAAAGATGGAAGACTAAAGATGGTTTACATGTTTTTTTTTGTATTAGATGTTTGATGTCATGTACTCTTTATTTGGACTTGAAATGTGGAATGATATTATGTCGCATGTTTGTTTATCATATTTTGTTATGCTCTATTAATTGTGTAATGATTTCATGTAGCATGTTCATTTGTATTACAACCTTGTAATATGTTTAAACATGAAATTTTGTAAGTGACAATGAATTTTGAAGAGGATTTTGACGAACTAATAAATGACACATTGATGTTATTTGAAGAAGAGGAAGAACATGCTAGAAGAAGGCTAAGATGTCTATTTGCTTTTTAGAATATTTTAGCAGAGATTGCAAGTACCTCAACTTCGTTTTCAAGTACAAGTCGTATTTATAGTAAAGAAGACGCATATTATATAAGAAGCTTACTAGATCCTTCTTTACTACATCAAGTTTACAATTGTCGAAAGATTTATAGAATGAGTCAAAGTGTTTTCAAGGGTTTTTGTGAATTAATGAGGAGGGAAGAAGTCTTGAAAGATACCAACAATATAAGTGTAGAAGAGAAGTTTGCCATGTTCCTTGTGATAGTTGGGAAAAATCAAAGGTACAGAGTAACTATAGAATGATTTAGTTGATCAAGTTAGATAATTAATAAATACTTTAATGAAGTCTTGAATGCTGTATTATGACTAAATCATGTTCTTCTAGAAAGACCTTCATTTGAAACACTAAGTCAAATTCGTTAAGACTCAAATGTGTACCCATATTTTAAGGTACATTTCCACACTTTTGTAGTTTCCTTATCTTTAATGTTATTTTAATCAATATCAAAATAAAAATGCATATTTATAAGATTATATTGGAGCTATTGATGATACACATATCAAAGTAACAATTTATGGACAAGAAACAACAAGATTTAGGAACAAGAAAGGTGAATTATCTCAAAATGTAATGGTAGCATATAATTTTGATATGGAATTTACATATATTTTAGCTGGTTGGAAAGGATCAACTACTAATGCTCATATTCTCCAAGATGTAGTTACTAGATCTAATGGTTTTCGGGTTCCACTAGGTAAATGTATTTTCTACTTCTAAAAGTTATGAAGACATCACCATACCAATATTTTTTTTTATCCAGGTAAGTTTTACTTAGTTGATCCTGGATATCCAAATTGACTAGAATATATTTGTCCATATTGAGGTGTAAGATACCATCTATCTGATTATGTTAATGATAGATTTTCTCGTAATGTTGTAGAAAATTTCAACTATAGACATTCACGACTAAGAACAATTATTGAGCACACATTTGGAGTTGTGAAACATCGATTCTCAATATTACGTGGTCAGATGTCATATCCATATGAAACACAAGTGAAGATTGTCATTGCATGTTTTTTGCTTCATAATTTCATTCATAAGATTGATAAAGAAGATTTACTTGAAGACATGCAAGATGAGTTGGAAGAGTTAAATATTATTAATGACATACAACCAACATAGTAGATACATATGGAAAGCAATGCACAGGTTGGAATGACTCAAGAACAAAGAAAAGAAATGACAGATAAGATGCGCGACAATATGATGATGGCAATGTGGGATGGAAGAACTATATAATATTATTTAGCATTATAATATTTGAATTGAGATATATATGTATTGTCGCCTGAATATTATTTGTAATATTTGAATTTGATTATTTGTATTTTTGGACAAATGTATCCCTCCTTTTATTATTATTATTGATTGATTTCTTTCTTTTCATCATTTCCTTTTCGTCATGTATTAACCCTTCCTTACAATTTCTGTTAGAACTTTTTGTTGTGCATTAAACCCTTATTAGAATGTGCATTTACACCTACTACCAAACACTCACTCTTATAAGAACTTTGAAGTTAATTGTGTTTGGGTGAGAGTATAACCAAGATGGGTGACCATTTGGGAAGTTCTCGTGTAGTGCCTATGGGTAGTAGTGCTGACTCTACTTAAGCGTTGACAAGCTGTAGGTGTGTGCACCGCTTACCCAATTCACATGCCAACATTGCAGGTCTTGCCTAAGTCAGTAATATCAACTGAGTTGGTGGATGGGGCCACTTAGGGTACTCCTAACTAGTTGAGAATCTCTACGGGACAAAGTACGTGATACTTATAGAAATCTACTATGTTGGGGCCTAGCAAGGCCTTCTACAAGCTTTCGCCTCCTTGGATACTCTTGGTGTATACTTTTGAGTGTCCATTAAGACTCACATGTTATCACCTCTATGGATACTCCTAGAGGATAAAAAAAAAAAAAATCCACATAAAAAAAAACCCTTATTAGAATTTTTCTTTTCCTTTTTGTTAGAATTTTTCCTTTTTCTTTCCCTCAAAATTTTTTTTTTCTTTCCATCAGAATTTTTTGTTATGCACTAACGACCTCTTATTGTACCTATTATTAATCATAATAGAATACTTAGGAGTGGATCATTTGATCTTGTGATTTTTATTTCAAGAAATTTTTCCTTATTGTTCTACTTATGAATTTTGGATTATGTTTTATTTAATTTCTTCTTACTAAGAAAGGGTTTGGGTACAAAAGAAAGGGAAAATAATGAAAAGAAAAGTGAGGGAAAGTGACGAGAAAATATGATGTGTTTGTATCTAATAGAAAGTGATGAAAAATGTTTGTCACTTTACACCATTACTTTTTAAAGAAAGTTTTGCAAGAGAAAGTAGAATCGTCTTCTTTCTTGAGCTAGAAAATCCAAAAGTGATAGAAATAAGAGAAAAAAGGAAGAAGAGGAAAAAAGAAGAAGCAAATGTAATTTACTAAATTCGTATGTAAAAAAAAGATGAAGTAATAATAATTATTAAATAATTATAATAATAAATTTTTACAATATGTTGAATTTATATATTACAAATTTAACATCATAATGTATAATGCACTATCACAAAAAATGTAAATATTTTTAATTTTTTTCGTAAACTTAGATGTCTACAAATATTTTTATGTTATTCATTTATATTTTATTACATTCTGTTATTTTTTCACTTTCTATTACTTTCTAAATATTTCTATTACTTTCTGGTTGGTGCATAAATATTATAATTTTTTTGATGACATTTTGTAACTTTTCTTTTTGTTATTTTTTAAACTTTTTGATAATTTATTTTTTATTATTTTCTGTCACTTTTTAAGTGTACAAATAGATCTTAAGTCATTGTTAAAGGAAAAATAGAAAATAATTCTTTTTCAACAAATATCTGAACATGCATGTTTAAGGTATGTGAATTTTCTAACCAAAAATAATATTAGAAAATCTTTGATCAGATAATGCAGATTTTAAATGCATTCCATATTCATACATTTGAATTCAAATTACACATAAAGGCTACTAGCAGCTCTGTGCAAGAATATATTCTTCACATTTCTGAACTATTATATGACCAATAAAAAAAATCTCATTGTCACTCTGCAATCTTAACACTCTACTTTATATATATATATATACACACCTCGCCCAAGACTCACAAATGTTCGATAATTTACATGAATACATGTTAATAACTTCACAATTTACACAAACAATATCAAAATCACATCAAATTAACGGCAGCTGCTTTGTCTTTGGAAATCTCCTTTAAGAACATGCATGCATAATTCGGACCTTCACAGCAATCATTAAGCACGACAAAAAATGGAAGGCATGGCATGGCATTTCATTTAGAATATTGCTGTGCAAGCCCTCTTGATATTAATTGCTAATTAAGTGAAGAATTCAGCAAGAAAATTAAGCCTCAATCAGATGATGAAGACGATGACGACCTCATGCAACCTGAACTAGTTGGCAGCAGAAACCTGAACTTGTTGGCATTCTTGATCACAAATGATGGAAGGTGAATAGTCAATGCTGACCTTGGTATTGGACCCATCTTCTTGATCATCTCTTGGAAGTTATATTCTGCAAGTAACATGTTGAACAAATCATCTCCTCTACCGATTATTCTCTGAATACTCTCATGGTTCAGAAAACCCACATGCCTCACTCAGTCGACATGGCCCCAAAATCTTCTAAATGCCGGAAACAAAAGCTGCATTGCCATCCGACGTTTGCCAACATTATGTCAATTTTCTGGGAGTGCTGGTACTGAGTCTCCTCGTAGACATGAGCCGTTAAGCGCTAGTTGCTGTAATCGATAAGAAACTCAAAGGAGTAATGTCTTAGCTCCAAGTACACAATCGCAGGTAATCCATCACACCAGTGTAGGAGTTGTACCGTCTGGGGACTGCGTATCTCGAACATAAAAAGATGAGTCTTCAGATGAGAGACTCGATTTGATCTTGTGTGCCTACATATTCTAATGACCACCACACGAGATCTTCATCGAGGAACAGAAAATGATAGAAACCCTAATTGTTGATATAGAAGATAAGAGGCACAAATGTCAATGGGTGTGAACCAACGTAGTTCACCTTCCAAAACTTTAGATATATTTATGTGAAAAATTACAATTATAACAACCATGTCACACACTAAACGAAGAAATAACAATTATCGTAATATTAAATAGAAAAACTCATGCTTAATAAAAAAAAGAAATGTGAAAAACTCCTCTCTCTATTATTACAAGGTTGGTATTTGCTAAAAAAAAGCATAACAACAAGAAATAGGGAATATTGTTAAATCTAAAGTTTCACAAGTTAATAATCACAAAAAAAAAAATACAATTTAGCCCCAATCAAAGATACACAAAATGAGATACCAAAATCACAAATTTTTACAATGTTCTGTTACAAAATACTGTCATAATCACTTAAAAAGGATGACTAACACAACCTATCCTACTCACACTCACTCTAAGGGTTTATTGGATAGCTTAAAATAATAATAATAATAATATATGTGAGTTAAAGTCTAATAAGTTAATTTGTCATAAGTCTAAAAATAATAAAAAATATTTCATGCATGTAATAGGAATGTTGTATAATCAAATTAATGTAATGTAATAAATTATGCAAATCTATCACAATATACAATAATCATGCAACAATTGACTAGATTACAAATTTCAATCTATTTTATTATTTAGCTATGATTGCATATAACCTCCTACAATAAGATTTAATTATCACATATCGTCTTGTAACTAAGACCTAGGATAGCTCAAATATTTAAGAGTAGGCCAAGTGTATTCTCTTATCTCAATTGTGTACATAATATCACAATATTATGCCTCCATGATCAAGTTTCATAACTCAAACATTCATTCCTAATTTATATTAATTTCCACATTCAGCCAAAAGTTATAATAACACTATGCATAGTCTACAATGAATGCCCTTCATTTTTAATAAACCATGTGTAAAATAAATAAGTCTTCCATAATCAAGTCAAATATCCATGTAATGCACAATAATTATGAATTCCTTTAAATGTTGAAATATCAATAATTCTACACAATCTTCTAAAATATGTAAAAATTACAAATAATTACATAAGACACATGATTATACAATAATCAATATAAATGTGCAATAAACACTAATATGCATGTAATTAAGATTATAAGATACATAAATCACCATAATCATATAATTATCTTAAAATAAAATTATTTTAGACTAAATGGTAAGAAAAACTTACCTAAAGGGAGTTTAATGCAAAAAGCCCAAATAAATTTATTTTCCTTTTACGTTTTCTCTTCTTCTCTTCTTCTTTGTATGAATTACATAAATAGATGTAGAATAATATATTTCAAATAAATGTTCAATTACATTATAAAATGATTTTAAAAATTTAATAAAATAATTATAAATTTGAAAATCATTTTCATCTAAAGGTGTTGTATTATCACTAATTCTACTATTATAATAAGTTTTTATTACTTCTTTATAATGGTAATAATTTTTCAACATTAAATATAAAGAATTCCATTTATGGTAAATGATTTTTGTGATAATTTAAAAGAATCACATGTATGATACATTCTTCTTATCATCTAATCCTACTATTAATATAAACTATTGTAGTTCTAATATTATTAACAAAAAGATTTATTTATTTTTAATTATAAGATTAATTATATGACATATAATCATTGATGAAATAAAGAAAAACCATTTACTAGTGCTAGTTTATTTTTAATCATGAGAATAGTTACATTATTATTAGAAGCAATATCGAAAGTAATACTACTTATTTTATCTTTAATTCCAAAAATTTCAAAAGCTTCCATAATATGCTAAAAAAATATTATTAGTTATTCTTCTAAATTCTATTAATTATTTTGTAAAATCTAAATTTAATCAATAAAATAAAATGTGAAGTTAGGCTCGATTATCACAAACTTGTGGATGTAAGGCATGAGCTTGCGGTGCCGTATCTCTAGAATTTCAAGTTCACGGCTAAACATGACGGCGTCGAGCACCTTGCGGGGCGAGGGCCAGATGTGCCAGCCATGGAGCTGGCGAAGTTACTCCATGGACATGTTATTAGCATGGTAACGTTTGATCAATTCATACAAATGGGCGTGGAGGTGTATCCCACAAGGGGCGGAAGAAATATGAGATCTTCATGAAATATGAGTAGAAGAAGACGCACCATACCACAATAAAGAAGCCAGGGACGACGACATAGAGGTGATTCAGCGAAATTTTATTTGTTCTCCTTCTCGACGCCATATTACATCAACGGGCTCTTTTTAGCTGACACTAGTATCTACCATCTTCTTCCGGATCGACATCAACGTCGCTCACCATATCATCACCTACGAGAAATATATATCAGATAATCAAATCCAACACAACGAAGAGATCGGCCCAAAAGAAAAGGGGCACGAGGAGGATTGATCAAGGAGGAGACATGGCAACAGTGAAGAGAAGTAAACTTGATCATCTGCAGAGAGGAGAGGAGGCTTCTTTCGTAGATGTGTGAACCGTACAAAGGAATAAGTCGATTACAAATATTAGCCACATGAGATAAGAAACAACTCATCTCTAAAATCATTCGTTGGTGTCTTCATAATTTATATGAGCCAAACGACAGTTCTAAAGTTAAGATCTTTTGTTTTATTGAACCGATGAAATGCACGTACGTACATGTTTGCGTGGTTTTTTTATCGGTTGTTTTTGATATACATGTACTTGTAATACATACAACCTTTAAAGAATTAACTTGTAATTTTACATTTTATTCCCTTTTGATAAAAAAAACTTCATTTACGTCATGTTAATTACATCAAAATATATATAATTTTTAAAAATATATCATTTCATTATTTACAAAGAAAAATACAAATCATGATGGCATAAAAGTCGTAAGTACCCAATGGTATAACATAAAAATCGATGTGCAGGGTGACCTACATTTGGATCATGATGCCTTTACACATCCCCATGCAAAAGCACTACATCATTGTTGGCTACCTTAATGGAGAATGTGTTAGATGAGGTGACGACCCATCCAACTTGCTAGATAAATTCTTGAGATAAAAAATTATTAGTGCTTCCTGTGTATCGTTCACCTCCTCGTACAAACACATGGTTTTGGATACCACACATCTACTAATGGCATGCAATGATACCTTGAGCTCGTTGTCTCTTTCATCAACGTGATACTCGTCATCATCCTCCTCCCACTTGACGAGTTGGATGAGAAATGCCTCCTCTTTTTTACAGTAATGGCCTTGCACCCATCACTCATTGTAGTATCCAACCTCCTCCGATGAGTACCATTGAATAGGTGGTCGATACATGGGTGGGTGGGGATAGGGTGCTGGTAGTGGTAGTGGTTGAGGTGCAGGGGGCAAATCTCGCCTCTCATTCAAAGTGCGATTGAAGTGATGTTGTTCCTTCACCTTAAGATCTTAGAAAATGGTGAGTTCAATGGCCTCCCTTAATGATTAGGGATGGAGTGATCAAATGTTGTACTACAAGGTACCATGCAAGTCGCCTAGATAGAGACTAAGCCTCTTCTTTTTATCCAAGTTGTGCACTTGGTTGTTAAGCCTCTCAAAGTTCTAATGATAGTCGTCGAGGTCACCGTCTTGCCTAAACTTGGCTAGAGTTGCCATTGCATCCTCCCACTTTGGCCCAAAATGAGCAACGATGGCCTTCGCTAGTTGTTCCCACGACATGTCCTCTTGATTAGATGCAAATCAGTACCATTCGAGGGTGGCGCCATCAGAATGGTGTCACATTATGGAAGTAGAAGTATTGTTCCACCATATACACCCATGTGGTTGGATCTTGGCCTCCATCAAATATTAGAAGTTTAACTGCAAAAATTTTTGGGAGAGAAGTCTCTCACTCCTTGGTTCATGACGATGTCCCTTCTTGATTCTGGTGAGTCTTAGGTTGGGTCGAACACAATCAAGGCCTGGAACTGTTAGCTAAGCTTTGAGATCTCACCTCCCAGAGACATTACGATACACCTAACATTTCTTGTTGTAAATTCTGTCGAATTGTGTCCATTTTCGTGCATAGCATAGTTAGTCCATCCTCCAATAGCTTCTTGAACGCATTCATTTTTGCTAGCTTCATTGCACTCCTCAAATCGAGAAGCTCTAATACCAGTCTATCATCGATATTTGGTTTGTTTGACAACAAAGCTTCTTCGATAGCTTGTTTATGTATCATTGGAGTTATAGTCATCGAGTTTTGGGTGAAGGATGATCAAAAGTGGAATAATAGAAGTGATTATAATTAATCGATCAAGTAGATTTTCCCAAAAAAGATGCAATCTACCTTTTGATGTCTCCTCTCGTCGAATTAAAATAGTGGCATATTACTTTATTACAAACTCCCGAATCCAACTGCCAACAAGTCTGACAATAATAGATAGTCTTGCCTAATTAAACACTAACATTGAAGATCACGGTGGATTGCCATACGTGTTGATTTAGTTTTCCTTGCTAACGTTCTTTCCTTCTAAGGTTTCTGTGTCTTCGTGATCTCTGAAAACATGTTACGTAAAGCATATATGCATATATTTATTCAACTTCATCTTCTTCTTCCTTGTTTTCTTGTTTTCCCCTTTTCCATTTATTTTCTTTTTCTTCGCTTTATCGGTTTCTCCTTTCTTTCATTTTTTCCTCTTTCTTTTTATTTTCTTTATTTTCCTTATCTTTCTTTCCTTTCTTTTTACTTTTTTTCCTTTCCTTCGTTCTTTCTTTCCATTTTCTCCTTTCTTTCTTCTTCCCCAACGTTTCTCACATGACGAGCGGGGCGTCAGGTAATGGCAGCGGTGAGTGCGGCGGATGCGCGTGATGGGCGGAGGATGCCCACGAGGTTGTCGGCCTTCCGGTCGGCCTAAGCTCCCCTACTTTTTCTCTTTCTTTGAATTGTAGTAACAATTTTTTTTTCTTCTGCCAACGCATGTAAGTAATTAAGAGAGAAAATATCAAAATAAATCTGAACCGTCGATGGTGAAAATTATCGTTGGATCGCAGTATGATAGTTTTGAATTTTAAAGGGGTAAGGTGCAAGCAACCGTAGATTTCTTTTTCTTTTGAAAATTTACACTGCATTGATCAAAAACCCAAACGGATTTCCTGAAGTTATCAACGCCAGAAACTTATAATTGTAGTTATAAATGTCGAAAATAAACTACCGTGCGTATTGACAAAAAATAGCCGTAATCTTAAATGCATCGTCCAACGGTCAACTAACGCAACGGCCATTAATTTCCTGAAGACGCACAAGACTCTGCTCATCGAACAACTGCAAGTCCGGTAGATTCTGTGGTGCAATTGATTCCAAACAAATGTCCAAGAATTTTCTACCGAGACAAAAGATGGAACCAATCGAAGAGAAGAGGAGAGCAGCGGTGATCCCATTTTTTTAGTAATTAAATTACAGTAGCGAATGAAGGACCCAAACAGCCGATACCCAGAGGAGGAGAAAGGGAGTTAGAGATGGTGGAAGAGATCCAACCGACACCGACTTCTTCATTGGTTGCTGCTTGATGGAAGCATCGCCGGCGCTCCCGTTCCGACCACATACACCAATGCCCACATCAAACGCCCCAACTTGTTGGTCAAGGCAGAGCCCTGGATTGGCACTCAAGTCTAGATTCTTCCCAAGCCTGTGGAGGAACCCCGAGTCGAAGGAAACCGCTCCACCCAACGAGTTATTGCTGAGGTTCATGTGATACATCCTCTTCAGTTTGCCGAGGCCGGCAGGCACCCCGCCGCTCAGCCTGTTGTTCTCCAGCGACAAGGTGGTCAGGTTCCTCAACGACACGAAGCTGGCGGGGATCTCGCCGGAGTAGCCGGAGTTCGCCAGCCTCAGCTCCTGCAACCTCTCCAGCTTCCCGAGGTCGGACGGCAGACGCACTGACATAGGGTTGTTGTCGATGATCAGGTACTGGAGGCTTCTCATCTTCGATATGTTTGCTGGGAGCGGGCCCTTGAGTTTGTTGTTGCTCATGGCCATGAAAGTCAAGGAATCGAGCTCGACCAAGCTGTCCGGGATGGAGCCATTAAGGAAGTTGGAGCTCAGGTCGAGCTTTTGGAGAAGACCCATTTCGCCGATGGAGGGAGGTATCGTTCCTGTCAGAGAATTGTAGCTGAAGTCAAGCCCGACGAGGTTTTCGAGACGCCCCATCCCTGGCGGGATGTTGCCGGTTAAGAAGTTGTAGCTAAGGTCGAGGTTGACGAGAGACTTCATTGCGAAGATGGACGCCGGAATCTCTCCATCAAGGTGGTTCTGCGAAAGAATCAAGACCTGAAGGGAAGTGAGGGTGGAAATTTGGGGAGGCAGCGGACCCACGAGGGCTGGGTTGGACTTGAGGCTCAGCCTCTGCAATGAGGAAGAGGAAGGTGGTTGTTTAGGGAAGGAGATGGCGGTCTGGGTGGAACGGAAGCAGTTGAAGAAGAAGACGGATTGGAGATGAGGTAGGTTGAAGACGGAGGGAGGGAAGGTGGCAGAGGTCTTGCAGGATGGGTTGGGGTGGGTGCCGAAGTCCAGCCTCGTGACATGGAGGAGGAGGAGGCCATCCGTCCGCCCGTCCCCGTGACTGTGATGGGTGGGTTTGCACTCGATGCCAAGCCATGACGACACCGAGCTGCAGGGGTTGGGGTAGGAGGTCCTCCAGTCTGCGTCGGAGGACATGCACTCCATTATCCGATAGAGCGTCTCTCTTTCGCGGGGGTTCATGGCCGGGTCATCGTCCTGTTGGACGGCGGTGGGAAGAGGAAGAGCGACGAGGAGGAGGAGGAGGAGGAGGAGGAGGGGTAGGGCGGAGGGCGACATGGTTGGCTCCGGTGGTAGGACTCATCGCTGGGAGGAAGGAGTGGACATCGGTGTTGGTGTGTGTGTCAGAGCTGATTAGACGGAAGCGAAAGGTGGGATCCCGCCGTACTGCGACGGTGTACGTGGCACACTGTTGTGTCGATCGATGACGAGACTTGACGCACCGGCGGAGAGGTCGCGGCGTGGGCCGTGGCCGTGGTCACGGTAACATCGATGGTTGCGTCCTTTCAAAATGTCATGTTAAATAAAATAAGTTGTACGTCTATAAAAATAAAAATAGAATAGAATTTTATATATATTTCAATTTCTGTATCTTTTTCAATAAATATCCTGGATTTATTTATAACACAGGAGTTCAACGAAATGAAGATTGTAAACAGCTACTTGCGTAACCATTTGAATCTAATTACGACATCCAGTCACCAAAGCTTACCTTATGATCGAAACTCGTTCTTGCACCCATTAGATTCTAGAGAGCCGTCAAAAACAATTAAGAAAAGCCTCCTTTTTAGTCGCCCCCACCCTACGGCTTGATATGCCTCTCTCTACTTTATTATCAATTAAATTTTAACATAATATTAGAATTAGTTCGTGCCTGTAAATAAAATAAAGATAAAATTAGTTTTAAGCTAAAATTTAAACACGTGTCGCCTCCATCTAATTGGGCCCGTTTTCTCATAGTATTTTTTTATAAAAAGTGGGTTTTCTTAGGAGAGAGAGTATATTGGTATGGATATTTTTAAAGGAAGGTTAAAAATACCATCGGTCGTGTCTCTTGCAATCTTACATATCCTTAAAATCTTAAAATTATGGCTGTAGTATTTTTGTGAAAGATCATGAAAACCAGGATTTTCTTAATGTTCTGAAGCACATCAAAGATAAAGTATTTATTTTCAATGTAAAAGTATAATATTAACAACATTTAAAAATATATTTAAATTTTAAAAAAAAAATCTTAAATCTGCCTCAAAATGTTTTAACTGTTTTGTCGATAAAACCTACTCGTACAAAAAATTTAAATTGCTAAAAATTCAAAGATCACAGGTTTTATTGTGAGATGTTTGATTGCATTTTTTTACCATCAATCCAACGATCGCAGGTATTATTGCGTTGTTTGTCCAGGAAAGATCATGAGATTAATTATTATGATATGATTATTGATTGATTGATTAATTAATTAATTACAATGATTCTGTACGATGGAGTAACGTTTGAAGGTGACGTGATTTTCGGCTTGTCATAATTGACATCAAATCTGCTGGATTATTTATTTTAAAAAGGATATCTAATCATAATCATTAAAGTACTGTTAGGATTTTTTTTTTAATTGTGTGCATATTCTCGAGAGTTACATGTTCAAATCAAAGATATAAGCTTTTTTGAACACACAAGTTGGTCGATGGAAGAGTAATGATTAATCACTAAAGTGAATTTTTGAATTCAAAGCATTACACGAATAGAAAGTTTTAGTAAATATATCGTAAGAATTTTATTTAAGTTGAACAACCACTAAATATCCATCTTGAAATTCGCCTAGTTCTATCAAATTTCATTCATTGATCTTTAAATAAAAAAGTCTTAATAAATATAACTCAGATCAAGTTGAATTTCTACTGCATGGTAGATTATACCACGGATTAATTAATTATATAATTAGATTTTAATTAAAAATAAGGGATATATTTAAGAAAATTTCTTAATAGCAACTATAACGTCTTTTTGATTAATTTTGAGAAATCCATAAATTTAAGGTCTACTTTTCTTCAAAATTCTAACAAACAAAGGGGAAATTTAATTTTCTTAGTTATTACTCTTCCCGCCCCCCCCCCCCCCACCTACATCAGTTGCTTGACCATACGTTACCTAATGTGGTTTAGAAATTTGTTTGTTTATAGAAAAATATCATAAGATTTCAACTACGTATGGAGATTTATGCACTAATTATGTTGATTATCTTATTTCCTACTACAAACTTAATCATTATAATTCTATCTTTATTATCTAAATAATTTCATCTTGCAAATTTTTATCAATCATTTTTATGTCTCTGTTCTTTTTTTTTATCCGGACGTTGGTCGCTTCTCCGGAAATGAAAAAGAAATCATCGCAACTGCAAGTCCCAAGTCCATCGTAAACCACAAATATTACAATTAAGCACAAATTCAATAAAAGCTGCCTCCACAATCTCATAATTAACCAACACATCCTGTCTCTCCTGCACATGTTTAAACTAGATGTTCTCCTAAGAATTAAAGAAAGAATAAATCACATTTAAGTTACGTTAATTTATTTACCTTTAAGTTTCATCTAATTACATATAACCTTTTTTTCTCTTTCTCTCTTTCTTTTATATATATAACTGCCTGATCAAAAATAAATCCGGATTTTCTGGATCTATTTGACTGCTGTCCAGACAA
The DNA here is from genome assembly GCA_036874045.1 of Cymodocea nodosa. Classification (NCBI taxonomy): domain Eukaryota; kingdom Viridiplantae; phylum Streptophyta; class Magnoliopsida; order Alismatales; family Cymodoceaceae; genus Cymodocea; species Cymodocea nodosa. The sequence continues at coordinate 23,204,859 of CM072336.1, forward strand.
AATTCTGGAAGTCCGGATGGCAATTTGACCATATGATTGACACATCCCATCTTGCAGTTTCCCTTTTTCGATTTTTCTTTTGTCACATTCTTTTAGCAGAAGATTCCACTCATTAATTATTTATATTCAGCATTTGTTTACCATCACCTAAACCTCAAGTAATTAACGTGCATTGGAAAAAAAAAAAAAATTAAGCTCATCAATCTTCTCAGAAACCTATTCTTTTCTTTAGAATTAACAAATACAGTAGTCTAACAGTTGTATTCAAACAAACGAATCTGTATTTAATTATATGTACGATACCATAATTTAATCTTACTTGACTAAGTTTTGAATGTAATCATAACATAATTATCAACTCATGTGTAACCATGATCACACATAAATATATTTATATTTATCAGTGCGTTCCTCGTATTTAAATAAATACATGCAGCAATACAAGTCTTCTCATTGATAAGTCAATTATGTAAGATGCACTGAAATCTCTCGGAAAAGGTGCGTAATAAATAAAATGACTAACTGCATTCGCAGTTGTATGTAAACAAAATGCATTTCCATCGTATTATACCTTGAGTACGTAACAATTACTATAATAAATCAAAATGAAGGGGCTCCTCTCCCGCTTTTTCTCTCCTCTCACGCACACATGGAAAGAAGGGAGAAGGTAATCTCTCTCTCTCTCCCTCCCGCAACTCTCTCTCCATTCTTATCGGTTCCTTTTTCCCCTCCGAATCTTTACATATGACTCATCATCTACGATGAATAATAATAAGATTTGGCTATATGAAATTGTGTTTTTTGATATATCAAATTATAAAATTATTATGTTTATAAATTAGTACAGCAGAATGATACATCGAATTTAATATACTTATTTATAATTCCCTGTGCCAAAATCATTACAAACAAATTCTGTAAATATTTTTGACATATCATTTATAAAAATGATATATTGATTGTAGAAAAATTCACTCATGTTGTGTTAATTCACGTGCTCATATTGGATCATGTCGATATAGATCGATTCTACCAAATGATAGTGTAGCCTTGTTTATGGTGGGTTTTTCTCATTTTTAAATACATTTGTTTTATTATTATTATTATGTATTTAAGGACCTTTCAGAGAATTATCTAGTAATTCGACACCTTATATATTGTGATGTTGTCGTCGATAGAGTAGGCCAACTCAATGCTATAAAAGTTTTAAGGAGTCACCAACTAATCTATCTAGAGAAAATCTAAGAAAACCTTAAGTGTACACCAAAATGCATAGAAAATGACTTTGACACCTTAGAGAGATAAGGTTACTTTGCTTAACTAAAGAATTCAAATAAATCTTCTGACTACAGAGCTGAACGAGCTTGTTGAGTTAAGCTTAACTCAATAAAGTCAGTCCATTAAGTTATAGTTAAGTCGACGAAGTAAGTCTATTGAGTTACACTAACTTCATGAACCAATTATTTTCTAATATTCAATGGTGAGTAGTTGCAAGAAAAGGAAATTCAAAGGAAATCACGTCACACAAATCACACCATGATCTAAATCGTGGATAGAAGAAGTAATCACTACTGTTAATACGAAGGAAGGACACTTAACCAGTCATTTAGGCGAAAATAGTTATTACTGAAAGAAATATAAAAAGAAAAAAAAAGAACAAAGAAAAGTGTGGAGGGAGAACCACACTAGGTGCAGAAGCATCGATCATTCCTAAACTCCCACCAACACCACCATCCACAATCTATCAGAGATTTGTGAGGATATTTTCTAGATGTTGGGTCGATTCCGAGTCAAATATAGTGACTGACAACCACTACGAGGAGTGATTGTGTCATAGGAAGGGAAACCATTTTCACTAAGTACTAAATCGTCTATTAGGAGACAATAAAACTTCTAGCCTTAGTTTTAGGTTGATGCTGTATATTAAAGAGGAGATCAACTTACAAAAGTCTCGGTTCATGATTCTATAGGGAAGGAACATGTGACAGTAAGTGATTAAAATTTTAGTGTTGTAACCATGTTACATGTAGTGACGAGAGTTCTTATTGTCAATAGAGAAATTTAACTTTCATCTTTCGTTCATTTTCAAGAATAGAAAACAAAAACAAAACAAAAACTCATTATCTATTTTTATATTTATCAAATATGTGTTGTATCATTTGTTTTGTATCGTCATTATTGTCAGTAATGTTAGTATTGTCAATATTATTGAATGTTTTATATTTATTTCATTTCAGAAAATAGAAAATCGTATTAATGATTACTTAAATCAATTCGTACTCAAATTTGAAATCTTGATTAATATGGTTAATGTTTGAAATATCTGAATGTTAGTACTGATTAATGATAAATATAGTATAAACTAACATTAAAAGCATAATTTATGTTGTTTACATTCTATGGAACTGTCCAATGAATGGCCATATTCCTTTATAGACAATAGTATTAATTTGAAGTTACTAGTGAGGCTCATTGAGTTAACTTAACTCCATGAAGATAGTCTATTGAGATAACTATAACTCAACGAACTTAGTTTGTTAAGTTAGTAGTAATTCAATAGAGTGAATAATCCAGAACACAAAAACCTCTAGTTGTAAAAATTTAAATAGTTTAAAATTTTTACTCATTCTTTGTGGGATCGACTTACACTTCCATACTTATGCAATAGACATTGTGCACTTGTAGTTAATTATGAATTGAATTTAATATCTTATTCGTGAAGATTGTTTGTTTACTTCTAAAAGAAAAAATATATATATTTAAGTAAATAAGAACAAACTGAACAAGTTTTCTAGCGTTGTTGCAAAGGAATGAAAAGCTAAAAAATCGTAGTGATTATTTTGTTTTTATAGCATAAGGAGTGTTGTGTGTTTTTATTATTGAGAATATGGTATATGCTTATGCTTAAAGATTTCTGAAACTTGTAGTTAGCATATGTGAATTCTACAATTTAGAAGGATAAAATATTGTTGATTGTTTAAAACTAGAAGAATACTCAAGTCACATTACATAAGGAAAAATATATATAAAATAATAATAATAATAATCAAAGTTATTAATAAAATAAAAAATTATTATTATTAATAATTATAAATATATAATTAAAAATATATTTATCGATAAAATCGAAGAGTAATATTAGTTTGATCAAAGAAAAAAAATGTAGCCTATATGGTTTAATCGAAAATGTAGTCTCGGTTCAACGGTCTAAAAGGAAAATACTATTATTAATATATATTTTACTATTGTAGTGGTTTAACCAAGAGAAATCATCGATTTGACTAAAGTAGGATATATATATTTTTATTCATGTATTTTGTTTCGGTAAAACCAAGAAAAACTAATGGTTTTACCAAAGTAGAAGTAACGGTAAATATATATATATATATATATTTTCGGTTTCACTGAATAAAAAGTCAGTTCGACCAAAATTAAGACAAAATAGTAAAATCAAGAGACAGTCAAACCAGAGATTCGTTTGTTTTGATTGACGAAAAAAAATAATTTTATATTATTTTATTAGATATAGCTTTTAGAAGTAAACAAACAAATTTTCACAAATTAGATATTAAATCTAATTTATTTTTAACTACAAGTGCACAATGTCTATTGTATTTGTGTGCAATTACATGTCGATCCCATAGAGATTGAGTAAAAATTACACATTATTTTGATTTTTATAACTAGAGTTTCATATGTGTTAAATTACGCACTTTGTTGACTTATTGTTAACTCAACAGACTTAGTTTATAGAGTTACAGTTAACTCCATGAGCCTAACTAATAATTTTTCCCATTAAATTTCGCTATTCATAGAGGAATTTGACCATCTATTGGGTGGTTTTTGTATTGTTATGAAAAGTTAAATCAAAAACTTGTTTGATTTGTTTTTATGCTTATATTAATAAATTCTTTTAGAAGTAAATAAACATCACATAAATTAGATATTAAGTACAATTTGTATTTTTAACTGCAAGTGCACAGTGTATATTGTATTTGTACAGATCAATTCCACAAAAATTGAGTAAGAATTGTGTACTATTCTGATTTTTATATTGGAGTTTATATGTGTTTAGTTAAGCATTCCATTGAGTTACAGTTAACACAACGGACTTAGTTCGTGAAGTTATGGTTAACTCAACGGACTAACCTCGTAGACTTAAGTTAACTCTACGAGCTTACATTTCTAGTTAAATACTACTATTTACTGAGGAATTTGGCCAACCATTGGACGGTTCCATAGAATGTAAATAACATCAATTGAACTCTTTAATGTTAGTTAATATTAGATTTGTCATTAAGCAACACTAACATTCAGATATTTCAAACAGTAACCATTAAAATCTTTAAGTATCTAAAATGAATCAATTTTAGTAAACAATAAAACTATTTTCTATTTTTTGAATCAAACAAATATAAAACATTCACAATATTAACAATGATAACGTTAATCATGATAGAAAACAAATAATACAACACTTTAATACTAAATGTAAACACAAATAATTTGTTGTTTTTGATATTTTTGTTTTGATATGTTTCTGAAGATGAGTGAAATGTAAAAATCTCTATCGACAGTAAAAACTTTCGTTGTTACATGCGACGTGATTACACCACTGAAAACTTAATCACTTACAATCTTGCCTCCTCGTCCTATAGAAACGCAAATCAAGAATTGTAAGACGATCTCCTCTTTAGTATACTAACATCAACTTGAAACCAAGGCTAAAAGCTTTACGATCTCCTAAGATATGATTCAATGCATGGTGAAAATGGCTTCCCTTCCCGCGACACGATCACTCCTCACAATGGTTGTCAGTCATTGTGTTTGGCTCGAAATCGACCTAACATATGGAAAGTATCCTCATAGACCTCCGATGGTTGGTGATTTTGGTGGTGGTGTAGAGCTTCAGGGAACTTCCGATGCTTACTGTAGTTAGCGTAGTTGTTCACCTACACACAAACACACTTCTTCGTCTTTCTTCTCTTCTTTTATATTTCTTTTTGTAATAACTTCTTTTGCTTAAATCATCAGTTGGATTTCCTTCATTCATATCAATGATGGTGATTTCTTCTTCATTCAACGAGTGAATTCCTGTGTGATACATGCAATTGTGGTTTTACTTCGAATTTCTTATTTCTGCAACTACTATAGTGGCATATTAGAAAGTAAATGGTCTGTGGAGTTAGTGTAACTCAATGGACTTATTTCGTTGATTTAACTATTGTAGGATCGTATGGCTACACAAGAGAGGGGTGAATTGTGTATCTTTAATATTTTCTAAAATATAATTGAAACTTTAAATCTCAAAAACAAGTCGAGACATTGTTTTCATAAAATCATTTTTATTCAAGGTTTCAATTACAATATACAATTCAATTCTCCTCAGAAATTGTCGATGCAAATATAACTTGATACCATGTATTATCTAAATAATTTCATAACTACAAACAGAGAAAACTAATTTGCGAAATTTAAAACATTTCTCCCTGTTTGATATCTTTCTTCTTCTTCTTCTTCTTCAGCAATTCTTCAGTGACGAATATCTTGTCTTTCTCTACTTCACCGAATTTGCTTTCTTCTGATACTTCAAATCTTCAACGACATAAATCTGACCTTTTCTACTTCACTGAATTTTCTTCCACTTGAGAGATTTTCCCCGAGAAGGTGTTTTTGATCCCTAAAAGAGATTTTTCTTTTGGTGTGCAAGGATGGTTTGATCCTTGAAAAGATTTTTCTTTTTGTGTGCAAGGATGGTTTGATCAACGAGAACTCTATGCCTTTTATACTATATCTTCATTTCATGCATATCCTTCACGTTTAATCACTACCAGTTTTCCACTTCTCCACGTCTTTTCTTTTTCCTTCATCGAAATACACACGTTTCAACCCATGCTTATATTTCGAATTTCCTTTAATCATTAGTCTTGGATCTCTGAAAAATTTCCTGCAAAATAAACTTTCTCGTCCAAAAGTTTTTCATCAGTGTAATAAGAAGTCGTTACTTTAATGTTAACTAAACGAGTAACACAAGTATATATATATAACTTAACGTTTCTAACTAAACAAGTTCCTCATGTGCCATTTCACGTGATAAGTACTGTAGCTAACTCAACGAACTATCTCCATTGTGTTATGATAACTCAACGAACCAGCTTAACCTTTCTTTCAGAAGGTTAAACGATAACTCACCGAAAATAGTTTAAGTTTCGGATAGTTATAGATGTAAGTCACTGAAAAACTCTTTATATTATAAAACTAGTGAGACACGTGTCAAGACCTGAAAACATGACTTAAGTTACCTTTCGGATAGTTACGACTGTAAGTCTTCGAAAAACTTTAACTCACCGATTCAGTAATAAACAAATGTTTTTATAATAAGAATTTTACCACATGCAAAAATAACAACTTAAGTATATAACACTAACCTAACGCGTTGCCTTAGTGTTCAATATAGCAACTCAACGTGTTTAGTTATATTAACTTAACGAGTTAAACATGTGCACCTCACGTGATACAATACAACATTCGTAACTTATAATTTCACCACGTGTATAATACTAACTTAACGAGTTCGTCTCTTCTTTTACTCACTAACTTAACGAGTTATCACGTGACCTATTTTAACCTTTAAGCCTCTAACTTAACGAGTTCTCACGTGACCTCTATACAAACAAAACTCTAACTTAACGAGTTGTTTAAACATGCATTGTTCATGATACAGAAGATATAACTTTAAAACATATCATGCTTTTCAATAAAACCACACGTTAACTTAACGTTTAGCTAAATGAAAAATTAATGCAACGAAACGACTAGTTATTAACTTTAGATCCAATACAGACAAGTATTTATATCAGTAAGCTTTTTCTATATTAATTGATGATTTTAATTTCTTTTCACAAGCAATAGTAATTGAGCAAATATGATTATTTTCATTCAGCACACATCATCAAAACAAAAATACTCAACAATTTCCCCCTTTTTGATGATGACAAAACCATATTAAATCAATTATGAAATATGTTTAAGTCAACAAAGCACCTTCGTTGGGTTAACTTTTAATTCAACAAACTTGTTTGTTGACTTAAGTTCACTTAAGCTTATTTCTATTGTTTGTGTAAATTTTACCTCTCAGAACTAAAACTCTCAGATGTCAATAATTATATAAGTATCAGTTTTGTAATTATCATCTGTCAGATTACAATAACCATTTAAATAACATCTCCTTTTATAATATATATATGCAATTAAGATCATAATCATCTTTTTATAATATTTCTCTCCCTTTTTGTCATTAATCAAAAAGATAATTACAGAGAATATATATATATATATAAGAGAATTACAAGAACGATTTCTGTAAATAAGAATAATAATTGAACACATTTACAGAAAAATGTATTGTTCAATGAATCAAACAAGTAATACAAACATTACATTTTGTATTTAGAAACAAAAACAGTTATCTACCCCTCCTAAGTATATCACTTATAGCATTACATATTTTATCTCCTAGATGCCTAATATCATTTCTGATGTCGTTAAGCACTGCATCTAAGTCAGGAGGTAGCTGGGTTTGCTGTTCTACTTGAACTGAATAACTTTGTTGTTGTATATGGTTTGTATCAGGTTGTTGTTGTTGTTGTCGTTGAGGTTTATGCAAGGCCTGGAATTTTTGCAAATCTTTGACACTAAATGCTCTCATGCCTTTAGTTTCAAAGGGCCAGTCAGATAAAGTCAATTGGCTTGCAAATTATTTAGTAGTTGAGACATAAAAACATCAAACCAATTTATTTGAATTCTATTTAGTAGGCCATAAGTTGCATATAAACAGCTTCTGTTGACTTCCAAATTGTGTCCAACTCTCTGAAATAAATTTGCATGCAATATATTTGCAATAAACCTTGTCTCTACATTCAGATTTTCCATTAATCTCATTTCAGAATATACATCTGGAATTTTTGATAAAGACTGAATGTTCCATTCCAATTGTCTTATCATGTCAAATCTGTTGGTAACAACAACACCTTCATTCTTTAATCCTAAAACTTCAAAAATTAACTCAGGAGACAATATAAACTCCTATTCATTTATTTGAGTTTTCATAAAATTTCCATTCTTAATCAGATTGCTATAAAAAGCTGCAATAAGCTTTGTGTATTGTTTTCATTTCGTTCCTACTGGCAAGAATTTAATGAGGCCTTGAAACTCAAACAGATCTCTTATTTCCATTAAAGTTCTGAATTTTATTAGACGAGCATGCAAAATTTGACATGTAATCAGATTATTGTATTTCTGCAATGCTTGTTCAGATCTAAAATGAATTGCATTACCTTGAATTTTTAATATTGTACACAAAGAAGGTGATACTTGAAGCCGTGATTCAGAGTTTAATTCATCTTCAGGAACCTCTTATTCAAAATGAATGTCATGTTGTTCCTCTTCCAAAATATTATCTAGAAGCTGCTCAGGTAAGCTTGATTCTTCAGCTTCAACAGTGTTAGGAACATTGCCAATATACTTAACATTCATTTGTTCAGTCTCTATAGAATGTTTAGAGTTCAATTTTTCCACAAATTCTACAGCCGGTGTATTTGTCTATAATTGTTCATTTTGTTCAACAGATAATTCCATTGATTCATGCTGTGAATTCTCAGACTCTGCTTCTATAGATTCTGTAGAAGGCTGGTTAACTTTTAGCTCTTCTAGAGTTTTAACATTTTCAGTATCTGCTACTCCAGACAATTCAGCCTGTGAACTAGTTACTGCTTAAACATTGTCAATTATATTTGCAATAACTTGTTCAATGTCAGGTGCCTGATGCTCTGATTTGTTAATTTCTACATCATCAGGACTTGTACTAATAGAAAAACTTGAGCTCATATTTGACTTGTATTTTTTCTCAAGCTTTCTAGCAAGGGAAAATAAAGTCTCATTATCTTCATCAGTTTCAGTGTGTTTGGAACTGATGAGTTTATCAGATGCATAATAAGGTACAATGTCTAGACATATATTGTCCTTTGGAAATAAATTTTCATCTAATTTTCCTTTTTCAATAGACTTTGTTTCCTTAGACATAATTTTTCTGACTTTCCTTCTTCTATAACATTTCTGTTTCTCCTTTTCAAGTATTGCTGTTTTCTTTTCAAATCGCTCCATAAAAGTTTTTTGCTTTAATTCTTCTAAGACACTTTCTATTGCAACGACCTTTCGAAGACTGTCAACTTTTTTTTTGTCTACAGCAATATCTGATTCTACTTGTTTTGAATATAAAGGAGTAGGGATAGCTGATTCATACTCTTCCTCAAATGCATGTAGTCTTGTACCATTTATAGGAGTTTGAGGAGTTCTATTTGATGAACCTACACCTTTTTCCAAATATTTTGCATACTATTCCAAAAATGCAATCTCAGCACATTTCATTCTGTATTCTCTATCAAATTTACTATGAATACCCATGTATGTAATACTAGCATCAATATTTTGGAGTTATTGTCCAACTTCATTTAGTATACCTTTAGGAAAGAAGTAATCTTTATAAATTTCAGCTAACCTTCTATCCACTCGAAGTATTTTCTTGAACCAAGTACGTGGAACTTCATCATTCTCTATTTCTTTTCCTTTTGCATTTCTTCTGCTTTTGCCTTTTTCTCTGCCACGACCTTTGTAGAACTTGGAGACCATCGTCGTAGGTTGTAACAGCAACAAGCGGGAAAGATTTTCTGGACAAAGTTTACAAATAACCTAAGTGCCCATGTAATAAGTGTTTAAATAGGGTTTTTAGGCGTATAACTCAATGTGAAGAGAAGTCAGGTTTGGAAATTAAATAAATATTGAATAAAGTTTATTCAATCAAGGTACCTGAAATATTCAAGTATAACTCGTTGAGTTAACTAACCTAATGAGTAAAACGCTATATAGAGGCAGTTTTACACGTTACCTTATCTAATATAACGTCTAGTTAGTACACTTAAAACAATTTTTGGATGCTTCCAACCGAAACGTTCCGAAAACAATACATATGCTAAACTTAACATTATCTTGAGAACATTGTAAACTATTTGAATATTTTGTCTTTTGAATCTAAAATAGTTTATTTGTCTTTTTAAATTATTTCATCAAGATTTTAAGAGGACATTAATTCAGATTAACTAAGATTTGTATTCTAAATTATATTAATCTGTTTTCGATATTGTTAATCCTCCCCCTACAAATATACTTCAAATATATTCAATCAACATACAAAATATACTTGTAGTAACAATAGATGTTAAGTATAACTCTACTTTTAAATTTTCTTTTCAGAAACTTCCGTTATTCTAACATCATCAAAAATGATTTCTAGAATCAATTCCTACTGTATATGAATCAAAACACAACTTTGAACTCAATGTGATTAATTCAAGGAGAATAAAAGAATGTATCTCAAATAAACGTTTTCAAAAGTACTAATGTTGATTCAATAAATCAGTGGTCATATTGGTAGATACTATATGCGATTCAAAGATATCTGTAATTAATGAAACAACTTTTTCTTTTCAAAACAGTAAATATTGATAATTTTCTTTAAAAGTTAGTTTGAAAAGCTTGAATCATACAAGAGCTTTCTAATGTACCCGTGTAATGAGCTTTCAATCAACAATCCCAGATCTGATCAGAACCTTAGGTTGCCAGATTTAAAGAATCTTTTTTCAGGACAACAATCCTTACATACCTATCTACTCAAGTACAAAAGGCTAGTGATCAAACTGATCAATAAACTCTCAAAGATTTTCACTTTGTAAACACTTTTCATTTTAAGCATAGTATATATGTATTCCATTAATACAGATGCAATAAAACACAAATCTCATACAATTTTTACTTCTATGATTGTACTGAGAATATAAATCAGTTTCAATAAGCTTATACTTTTGATTAACAGTTTAAGATGAGTTACATATAACTTATTCTACAAGTTTAATCAATTAAGTCAAATTTATGCATGATCATATGCATTTTCCTTGATTCAAAGAAAACATTTATTCAAAATTTCAGAATGTCAAAAGTATTTAATGTTTTTCATTTACATTTCCACTTAAAATTGTAAAAACCATTAAAATTGATAAACTACTTAAAATCAATAAGATACTACTATGATTTTACAATAAATATATAGTATCTTAAGCAGTAGTTTAGATATTACTTTAGATATTTATAATAAGTATATAATATCTATGAGGTGAACAACATCATCAATAATAGTTATCTTTTTATGTGGAGTTTAAGCATTTTACACATCACATAGCCTACAAATACCTAAATTTAATCTAATGTTGCAGAATGTATTTTCGTCTAAAGGTTTTATAAATATATCAGCTAATTGATTTTTACTAGACACAAATTCTAATTTAATTAAATTATAAATCATTCTATAATCATTCTAATTAAATTTAATAAGATTTATATATAAATCATTCTACAAGTTTAATCAATTAAATTAAATGTATCCTTGATCATATGTATTTCATTTAATCCAAAAATCAACATTTCAACTCTTTTAGGATTTCAGATAATTTATTGAGTTTCAGTTAAGCATTCTGATTTCTTTTTTAAAATCGTGAAACTGTTAAACTCATAAAATTCAACGAAAACATAAGATACTATATCTAGATTTGTATTAATAGTAAAATTTTGTAGCATTTTATATAAGATTCTAAATATAATATTCAAGTAGTTACAGTTCTTAAAAATTTTACAATTTCAATTGTCAGATAGTTACAGGAAATTTCAATTAGTTACAACAAATTCATAAAAAATTTTCAATTTCCACAAAAATTTGCAGCATAATCCTAGTTCCTCTAATTAACAAGATTACTTGGATTTAATCTAATTACCTCCCCCCGATACCTATATTTTGCATTGTCCTCAATGTAAAAGATTTTACAGTAAATACAGTAAATGTTAGCAGGCATGAATATTGTTTCGTTGACTTAGCACCTAACTCAACAAACTTAATTCGTTGAGTTAATGAATAACTCCATGAACTGAGTTTAAATGTAAATTCAAGATAAGTAATCAATTACATACATTGTTCTTTTGTATCTCTTTCAATATCTTCTGACTTTTGATTCTAAAAAACTTTTCATTCACAAATAAAAGTAGAATATATAACAAAATTGAAAGGACCTCTAGATTTTGATAATGCAAAAATCAATGTGAGAATTTAAATTGTATTTCTCAGGCTTAACAGTCAGCAAGAGAGCAGAAGTTGATATAGATAGTTCAAAGTATGCTGCAAGTGATAGAAAGGATTTTCGGAAGGTTACTAGGCTTAACTATCCGAAAGAGAAATATTTTCAGTGAGTTAATAGTCTAAGTATCCAAAAGGCAGTATAAAGTAGTAGCAATACTATTCGATAGTTAGAAGGCTTTCGAAAAGTTAGAAAGATGGATGTAAGAAGAATCAGAAAGTTACTGGAGATAACTATCCGAAATCTTGAAGAGTTTCGATGAGTTATAGGAATAACCATCCGATACTTAAGTCATTGAATTTCCCACGTGCAGAAATTCAAACAGAAGCTTAAAAGAAGAATCAGAAAGTTACTAAAGCTAACTATCCGAAATCTTGAAGAGTTTTGGTGAGTTACAGGTTTAATCATCCAGAACTTAAGTTAGTCTATTATGCACGTGGTGAATTAGATAAAGTAGTCAGAAACTTAACAAAGGATTTTGGAGGGTTACTGTAGCTAACTATCCGATAGTTAAATAACAGTTCGATAAGTTACAGTTGTAAGTATCCGATTGAGTGACAACTCTCATTGTATGATATGAAATCCTACATGGCAGTAAGACTTAAGTGATTTTTCGATGAGTTACAAACATCCTTCGGAGAGTTACATAGTTAACTATCCGAAAGTTTGAGAAAATTAGAAGGATATTTTGAAATATCTTCCTGAATGGTAACTTACCATATTTGGGATTGAAATCTTACCAAGTACAGCAGAATACATCCATTGGAAGAAAAATATGTTCGTTACACATGTTCAGTATATATACAAGCAACAGACAACATAATCAGATAGCTTTTTGCTCATACATATATTTACACCAAGCTCAACAGAAGAAAGCCTTAGAGATCAAATCATCTTCAGCATTTACAGACTCAATTTTAGAAGCTCATCACGCACTCAACTCTGATACTTTCAAGCTAGTATTTACTAAAGTACACGGATCAAAACTTTAGAGAAAGATTGGTTGGAGCTATGACCTGAAAGCTCAATCAGTTGGTTGGTTCTTACTTAAACCTTAAAGCAAGTGATTATAAGTTTGTGAAAGTTTAGTGAAGCCCAACTGTACCTTGGGGGTGGACTAGCCGTTAGTGGTGAACCACCTAAAATTCCTATGTTTATTATTGTTATTGTGTGCTTGCTAACTCTCTATATCAATCAGCCATTAAATAACAAATATAACAGATTATTACCATTCACCCCCCCTCTGGTAAGCTATAAGGTCCTAACAATTGGTATCAGAGCAAGGTTGATCTCGTTAATAGATTTAACCATCTGAGATCATGGCTTTCCACACTGTAGAGTGTCAGAATATCCATCGACCTCCCCTCTTTGATGGTAGTAATTATAGCTACTGGAAAAATAGGACGGAGTACTTTCTCAAGAGTACAGATGTGAAACTTTAGAGAATGATAGTACATGGTACACCAATTCCAATCAGTCATGAAAGTGACTAGACTGAGGAGGATGAAAAAATCATCTAGATGGATGCTCGTGGGCTTAATTCAATTTATTGTGCACTAACTGGTGAACAGTATAATAAAATATCAGCTTGTAAATTCTCTAATGAGGCTTGGAAGATCCTTCAAATTACACATGAAGGAACCAGCCAAGTTAAAGATACTAAAATTAGCATTTTATTAAGAAAATATGAATTATTCAAAATGCTTGAAAAAGAAAGTATTATTGAAATGTTTTTTAGATTCACAAAAATTGTGAATGAACTAAGAGGCCTAGGAAGGAGTTTTTCTAATCGTGAACATGTATAGAAGATCTTAAGAAGCTTGACAGTCGAATGGAAGTAGAAATCTACTTCCATACAAGATTCAAAGGATTTGAACAACTATTCAGTTGAAGATCTGTTGGGAAATCTTCTAGCCCATGAAGTTCAAATGAAGGAATGGAAAGAAGAAGAAGGAGTCACTATAAGAAAGGTTGAGAAAAAGAAAGAACTAGCCTTTCCCTCAACAGAAGATCAATCAAGCTCGGATGAGGATGAAGTATTACTACTAGTTAGAAACTTTAGAAAAATGATGAGACAATGAAGCAAAGCCAGCTCCTCAAGATCAAAAGTCCCTACATGCTACAAGTGCAAAAAGCTGGGATACATTCAACTGTATTGTCCTTTCCAACAGGAGGAGGACAAACAAAAATGGAAGAAGAAGAATAAAAAGAAGATGGCTTTGAAAGCCACATGAGATGACAGTAGTTCATCCAGCAGCCCATCAAACTTAGATGAAGAGACATCTACAAACATGTGCTTTGCTACACAAGAGGTATGCTCTACATCTCTTTATTGCTCAGAAAAGGAAAATGATGATGTAGATATAGATAGTCTTCTCTGTATAGTAGATAACTTATATGTAAAATGTAAGAAGTATAAGAAAGAATTAAAGAGTTTAAACTCCTATCTAGAAGATGTCTTTGCTGAATTAGAAAAAGCCCTAGTTGATAATAGGGAATTAAAAACTAAAATGGATAGCTATAGTTGTAAAAATTTGATCTAAAAGAAGAAAGAAGTTACTGATTTAAAGAAAACTGTATGTAAATTTACTAAAGGTGAAAACAGTTTAAACAAAATCATAGGATCCTAAAGAATAGGAAGAAGTAAATTTGGCCTAGGGTATGATGTACCACAGGAAACTCCCTACTATGGTGGAAAATTAGATCTTACAGAGATGACACAACTGTTTTTGTCATTAAGAGTAGATCTACTTCTATATGGCTACCAAAAGGCAACATGTTTAATATACAAAGGACTAACACTGATGGACCTAAGAAAATATGGGTACCAAAAGTCTTAATTTCAACATGATTTGCAGGACTGCATGGACAAGAAAGCTCAAACATCCAAGTGGATTATTGATAGTGGATGCTCAAAACATATGACAGGTAAGAAAAGATTTCTGGAATCTGTTAAATCAATAAATTCAGGATCTGTTAAGTTTGGTAACAATGAAAAATGTAGAATTACTGCCATAGGAAATGTTGCATCTAAAAATGGAAAAATAGAAAATGTCTTACATGTAAATGATTTAAAACAGAATCTGCTAAGTGTAGGTCAATTATGTGACAAAAGTTACAGTATACTCTTTACTACAGAAAACTGTTTTATATTACAACATGATACACATGAAATCAAATTTACTAGATATAGAAATAATTCAATTTATGCTTTGGAATTTCCATGTGATAATATATCTAGTGATGCATGTTTAGTTGATTCTAATGAAGATGAATGGTTATGACATAAAAGATTAAATCATGCGGACATGAGACTTCTAAGAAAATTGACCAAACATGATCTTGTTAGAGGTGTGCCTAAACTCAAATTCAAGAGAGATAAATTATGTAGTGACTGTGCAATTGGAAAACAAAATAAATCAGTACACAAGAGTATTGAAGACATTGCCACACGTCAACCATTAGATCTATTGCATATGGACCTGTTTGGTCCTACACAAACAGCTAGTTTAGGAGGAAGAAAATATACCTTAGTGGTAGTTGATGATTATACAAGATTCACTTGGGTTATTTTCTTAACACACAAGAATGAAGCCTACTATGAATTCAAACATCACTGTATTAGAATTCAAAATGAAAAAGAATCAACTGTGAAGAAGATCAGAAGTGATCATGGAGGTGAATTTGAAAATTCTGAATTTGAAGAATTATGTAATTCCTTTGACATACTGCATGAATTCTCATGTCCAAGAACTCCTACACAGAATGGAGTTGTAGAAAGGAAAAATAGATCAGTACAAGAAATGGCAATGACAATTCTTAATGCATCTGATCTACCAAAGTCTTTATGGGTTGAACCTGTAAATACTGCTTGTTACTCTATAAACAGAACTCATCTTAGGCCTATCCTACATAAGACACCCTTTGAATTATGGTATGGTAAAATACCAAATGTTGGATATTTCAAAGTCTTTGGATCAAGATGTTTTGTGCTTAATATTAAGGATTAAAAGGACAAATTTGATGCAAAGTCTGATCCTGCTCTACTTGTTGGATACTCTTCGAGAAGTAAGGCTTCATTCTTGTGGTATATAAGTGTCCTTCTATCTTATATAATGCTCGAAGAAGCATTATTGTTTTATAGTTATTTTCTAATATGCCATTGTAGCAGTTGTAGAAACAGGACAGTTGGAAGAAAAACCACGATTGCACATATCACGCAGGAATTCACTCGTTGAAGGGAGAAGAAATCATTGTCGTTGATATGAATGAAGGAAATCCAACCGACCATTCAAGTAGAAGCAGTTACCACTGAAGAAATATAAAAGAAAAGAAGAAAAAGAACTAAAGTATGTGTGATCGATGGGTATGGCCAGTGTGTACAGAGGAGCACCAAGCTTTCTGTAGACAGTATCGGCAATTCTCTGAAGTACCACACCAACCATCATTACCACCACCATAACCACCTTATCACCAACCATCGGAGGTCTGTGAGGATACTTTCTTGATGTCGGATCGATTTCGAGCCAAACATAGTGCCTGACAACTACTGTGAGGAGTGATCGCGTCGCGGGAAGGGAAGCCATTTTTACCAAGCATCGACTCATATCTCAGGAGATCGTAAAGCTTCTAGCATTAACTTCGGGTTGATGCCTGTATGCTAAAGAGGAGATCATCTTGCAATTCTGGACTCGCAATTCTATAGGGAGAGAAGATAGAATTGTAAGTGGTTTAATTTTCAATGGTGTAATCGCGTCGCATGTAGTGACGGAAGTATTTACTATTGACTGAGATTACTTTACATTTCACCTTTCGCCCATTTTCATGTTCATATCAAAACAAAAATACCAAAAACAACTTATCTGTGTTTGTATTTTGTATTTGAGTGTTGTGTTGTTTGTTTTGTATCGTGATTAATGTTATCTTTGTCAGTGTTGTAATTGTTTTATGTTTGTTTTAGTTTTACAGTTTACTGAAATTGGTTCGTTCAAAAGACTTGAAGATTTTAATGGTTATTGTTTGAATTATCTAAATGTTAGTATTGCCTAATGATAAATCCAGTGTTTACTAACATTAAAGAGCTTAATTGATGTTATTTACAATCTATGGAATCACCCAATGGTTGGCCGAATTTCTCTGTAAATAGCAGTATTGAAAAGAAAAGTCAGGCTCGTGGAGTTAATTTAAGTCCACGAGGTTAGTCCGTTGAGTTAGCCATAACACAACGAACTTTGTCCATTAAGTTAACTGTAACTCAACGGAGAGCTTATTGAATATATAAATTTGATTGTTAACAAATAGGCAGTTCTCAATTTTTAAGCAATTCCCTATGTGATCGACCTGTACTTGTACACTAATACAATAGACACTGTGCACTTGCAGTTAAAATACAAATTGGAATTAATATCTAACTTGTATTAAAGGTTGTTTGTTTACTTTATATAAAAAAAAGAATAGGCATAAAGATAAATTAACTAAGTAAAAACAGAAGTTAACAAATCCAAGTTTTTCTAGTGCGTTGTTGGAGATCCAAACTAGTTTTTTGGTGTCGTGCTGGGTAATCGAACACAGGGTCTATTTTGAACATGAAAGAAGAGTAGAAGAGTAAATGAATGTTTCCTTTGATGAAGACATAGTAGAAAAATTGAAGAAGCTAAAAATAGATAGTGAAAGTGAATCAATAAATCAGAAAATTCCTCTAAAAAAGGATAGTTCAACACTGCCTACACCTAGTGTGACAGAAAAGCATGGAAGACAATGTCTGGACATTCTATTGGACAAATTATTAGGAATATAAATCAAGGTGTTCAAACAAGAAGCAAAATTCAAAATATTTGTAATTATTGTGCTTTTGTGTCTGAACTTGAACCTTCAACAGTTGAAGAAGCCTATAATTGTAGGATCGTATGACTACACAAGAGGGGGGTGAATTGTGTATTTTTAATATTTTCTGAAATATAATTGAAACTTTAAAACTTAAAAACAAGTCGAGACATTGTTTTCATAAAATCATTTTTATTCAAGGTTTCAATTACAATATACAATTCAATTCTCCTCAAAAATTGTAGATGCAATTATATTTCGATATCATGTATCATCTAAACAATTTCATAACTACAAACAGAGAAAACTAATTTACGGAATTTAAAACTTTTCTCCCTGTTTGAGATTTTTCTTCTTCTTCTTTTTCTTCTTCAGTAATTCTTCAGTGACGAATATCTTGTCTTTTCATGCTTCACCGAATTTACTTTTTTCTGATACTTCAAATCTTCAGTGATGAAAATCTTACCTTTTTATGCTTCACTGAACTTTCTTCCACTTGAGAGATTTTCCCCGAGAAGGTGTTTTTCATCCCTAAAAAAGATTTTTCTTTTGGTGTGCAAGGATGGTTTGATCCTTGAAAAGATTTTTCGTTTTGTGTGCAAGGATAAATTGATCAACGAGAGTTCTATGCCTTTTATACTGTATCTTCATTTCATGCATATCCTTCACATTTAACCACCACCAGTTTTCCACTTCTCCACATCTTTTCTTTTTCCTTCATCGAAACACACACGTTCTAACCCACGTTTATATTTCGAATTTTCTTTAATCATCAGTCCTGGATCTCTGAAAAATTTCCTGGAAAATAAATTTTCTCGTCCAAAAGTTTTTCATCAGTGTAATAAGAAGTCGTTACTTTAATGTTAACTAAACGAGTAACACAAGTATATATATAACTTAACGTTTCTAACTTAACGAGTTCCTCATGTGCCATTTCACGTGACAAGTACTGTAGCTAACTCAACGAACTAAGTCTGTGGTGTTATGCTAATTCAACGAACCATCTCCGTTGTGTTATGATAACTCAATGAACCATCTCCGTTGTTTTATGATAACTCAACGAACCAGTAATAAACAAATGTTTTTATAATAAGAATTTTACCACGTGAAAAAATAACAACTTAAGTTTATAACGCTAACCTAATGCGTTGCCTTAGTGTTCAATATAGCAACTCAACGCGTTTAGTTATGTTAACTTAACGAGTTAAACATGTGCACCTCACGTGATACAATACAACATTCGTAACTTATAATTTCACCACGTGTATAACACTAACTTAATGAGTTCGTCTCTTCTTTTACTCACTAACTTAACGAGTTATCACGTGACCTACTTTAACCTTTAAGCCTCTAACTTAACGAGTTCTCACGTGACCTCTATACAAACAAAACTCTAACTTAACGAGTTGTCTAAACGTGCACTGTTCATGATACAGAAGATATAACATTAAAACATATCATGCTTTTCAATAAAAACACACGTTAACTTAACGTTTAGCTAAATGAGAAATTAATGCAATGAAACGACTAGTTATTAACTTTAGGTCCAATACAGACAAGTATTTATATCAGTAAGATTTTTCTGTATTAATTGATGATTTTAATTTCTTTTCACAAGCAATAGTAATTGAGCAAATATGATTATTTTCATTCAGCACACATCATCAAAACAAAAATACTCAACAATAATGATGAATACTGGATTATGGCCATGCAAGAGGAACTAAATCAGTTCAAGAAAAATGAAGTCTGGAATTTAATTGAAAGGCCCATCGAAAAATCAATTATTGGAATTAGGTGGGTATTTAAGAATAAACTTGATAATAATGGTAGTATGTTTAGAATGAAAAAGTGCATAATATTAACGGTTAAATGATGGTTAATTGCAGAATATTTAGCTTATCATATGAGAACTAAGCCATTATGTTATAATTGCACTGTTATATGCTTTAATTAAAGAGCTGCTTAATTTTGAGGAATTAATGTTAATTTAGTACATTTCTGAACTATCAGTAAGTTGCAGGCTGTGAAATTCTTAAGTATCCAAATTTTTTGTTATTTCAGATAGTTATGTTTAACATACTGAACATATTTCGAAAAGTTATGTTTAAATGGTCGAACAATTATGTTTTAAAAGAATATTTTATTATTTCCTGAAGTACACGTGTCGAAACCATAATGTATGAATTAAGTGAACTTTCGGTGAGTTATTTTTAACTATTTGAAATGCATTTGGGCATCGGATAGTTAGACCTGTAACTCTCTGAAATGTTTCTTTTATTATTAAACTGCTGCTGACATGTGTCGTGATCTGGTAGATTTACTTAAATTATATATCGGTGAGTTATCTGTAACTATCCGAAATGCATCTGAGCATCGGATAGTTACTTAACTATCCGAAATACATCTAGGCATCAGATAGTTAAGTTTGTAAGTATCTGAAATGCATCTGAGCATCAGATAGTTAAATTTATGCACGTGTTTTATAGTTAAATCAACGAAAAAAGTCTGTTGAGTTATCTGTAACTCCATGGACTATTTATTTTCTAATATGCCATTGTAGCGGTTGTAGAAACAGGACAGTTGGAAGGAAAAATCATGATCTCACGTATCACGTAGAGAGAAGAAATCATCGTCATTGATATGAATGAAGGAAATCCAATTGATCATTCAAGCAGAAGTAGTTACCACTGAAGAAATATAAAAGAAAAGAAGGGTGTGTGATCGATGGGTGTGGCCAGTGTGTGCAGAGGAAGATCAACATCGACAATTCTTTGAAGTACCATACCAACCATCATCACCACCACCATAATCACCAACCATCGGAGGTTTGTGAGGATACTTTCCTAATGTCGGGTCGATTCTGAGCCAAACATAGTGCCTAACAACCACTGTGAGGAGTGATCGTGTCGCGGGAAGGGAAGCCATTTTCACCAAGCGCCGACTCATATCTCAGGAGATCGTAAAGCTTCTAGTCTTGACTTTAGGTTGATGCCTATATGCTGAAGAGGAGATCATCTTGCAATTCTGGACTCGCGATTCTATAGGGAGAGAAGACAAAATTGTAAGTGGTTTAATTTTCAGTGGTGTAATTGCGTCGCATGTAGTGACGGAAGTATTTATTGTCAACTGAGATTACTTTACATTGCACCTTTCGCCCATTTTCATGTTCATATCAAAACAAAAATACCAAAAACAACTTATCTGTGTTTGTATTTTGTATTTGAGTGTTGTGTTGTTTGTTTTGTATCGTGATTAATGTTATCTTTGTCAGTGTTGTAATTGTTTTATGTTTGTTTTAGTTTTACAGTTTACTGAAATTGGTTCGTTCAAAAGACTTGAAGATTTTAATGGTTATTGTTTGAATTATCTGAATGTTAGTATTGCCTAATGATAAATCTAGTGTTTACTAACACTAAAGAGCTTAATTGATGTTATTTACAATCTGTGGAATCGTCCAATGGTTGGCCAAATTTCTCTGTAATTAGCAGTATTAAAAAGAAAAGTCATGCTCGTGGAGTTAACTTAAGTCCACGAGATTAGTCCGTTGAGTTATCCATAACACAACAAACTTTGTCCATTGAGTTAACTGTAACTCAACGGAGAGCTTATTGAATATATAAATTTGATTGTTAATAAACTGATAGTTCTCAATTTTTAAGCAATTCCCTGTGGGATCGACCTGTACTTGCACACTAATACAATAGACACTGTGCACTTGCAGTTAAAATACAAATTGGAATTAGTATCTAACTTGTATTAAAGGTTGTTTGTTTACTTCTATATAAAAAAAAGAATAGGCATAAAGATAAATTAACTAAGTAAAAACAGAAGTTAACAAATCCAAGTTTTTCTGGTGTGTTGCTGGAGATCCAATCAAGTTTTTCTAGTGTCGTGCTGGAGATCCAAACATAGTCTTATCAGAAATAAAGCTAGACTTGTTGCTCAAGGATACAACCAGTAGGAAGGAATCGATTATGAAGAAACTTTTACACATATTGCAAGACTTGAAGTAATTAGAATGTTGCTTGCTTTTGCAAGCAGTATGAAAATTAAGCTTTATCATATGGATGTTAAAAGTGCCTTTCTTAATGGCATTTTACAAGAAGTTTATGTAGAACAACCACCAGGTTTTGAAGATGAAGAAAGACCAAACCATATATACAAATTGAATAAAGCTTTTTATGGTCTGAAGCAAGCACCACGTGCATGGTATGATAAACTGAAGAGTTTTCTTCTTGAAAATAAGTTTAACATAGGAACTACAGACAACACATTATTTATAAAATCAGAAAGTTCTCATATGTTGATTATTCAGATCTACGTGGATGATATTATTTTTTGTGCTACTTATGTGAAACTATATCATGATTTTCAAATCTTAATGAAGAATGAATTTGAGATGAGTCTTATGGGAGAATTAAAATTCTTTCTAGGATTACAAATTCATCAACTTCAGCCTGGCATCTTCTTGAATCAAGAAAAATTTTGCAAAGAGATTCTCTTGAAATTTGGTATGGATAAATCCAAAGTAGCAAGTACACCTATGAACACAAATGAAAAACTTGATAAGGACATCTCTAGCATTTCAGTAGATCAAAAGAAATACAAAGGCATGATTGGATCACTTCTGTATCTAACAGCTAGTAGACCAGACATAATGTTCAGTGTTTGTGCTTGTGCAAGATATCAAGCCTCTTCAAAAGCATCACATTTAAAAGTAGTTAAACGTATATTTAAATATCTATAGGGTAGCAAAGATTTTGGCTTATTTTATTCTTCATAGAATCATTTGATATTAGCAGGATACAGTGATGCAAATTATGCAGGATGCAAATCAGATCAAAAAAGCACTAGTGGGACATGTCAATTGCTTGGTCATTCACTTGTTTCTTGGTTCAGTAGGAAACAAAACTCTATAGCTCTATCCACCACTGAAGCTGAATATATGGCAGCAAGCCTATGTTGTGCACAGATTTTATGGATGCAGATTATAAGCAAAATTTTCAGAATACCATTATTTACTGTGACAGTAGCAATGCCATCAATCTTTCCAAAAATTCAGTTCTACACTCTAGAGCAAAACATATCGAGATTAGGCACCACTTTCTAAGAGACCATGTTGAAAAAGGTCATATTTCCTTAGAATATGTCTCTACTAAAGAACAACTTGCAAATATTTTCACCAAACCATTATTTGAATCTGCATTTAATCATATTAGATGAAATTTAGGGATTTACTCTTTATATGATTTATAATTTCATATCTCTCTACTCTCCAAGCTCACAACTAGGAGCTTGTTCTCCTAACATCTCTGTTTTGCAGCAACTTAGCCATTCTTTTGATAATCAGCTATAATTGCTCCACTAAGTCAGTATCTTACTTCCCACTCCTTTTGACAATTGACAAAAAGGGGGAGAAAGACCATATTTTGGTAGCAGGCTGCAATAAAATAGGGGGAGTAATCTTAGAAAAATAGGGGGAGTTTCTAAATTTAATTATTCTTCGTGTGCTTTTCTGTATAGATATATAGGGAGAGAAATACATGTAATATATTGTAAGGTTTTTGCCATTATCAAAAAGGGGGAGATTGAAAGGACCTCTAGATTTTGATAATGCAAAAATCAATGTGAGAATTTAAATTGTATTTCTCAGGCTTAACAGTCAGCAAGAGAGCAGAAGCTGATATAGACAGTTCAAAGTACGCTACAAGTGATAGAAAAGATTTTCGGAAGGTTACCAGGCTTAACTATCTGAAAGAGAAATATTTTCAATGAGTTAATAGTCTAAGTATCCGAAAGGTAATATAAAGCAGTAGCAATACTATCCGATAGTTAGAAGGCTTTCGGAAAGTTAGAAAGATGGATGTAAGAAGAATCGGAAAGTTACTAGAGATAACTATCCGAAATCTTGAAGAGTTTCGGTGAGTTACAAGAATAACCATCAGAAACTTAAGTCATTGAATTTCCCATGTACAGAAATTCAAATAGAAGCTTAAAAGAAGAATTGAAAAGTTATTGGAGCTAACTATCTGAAATCTTGAAGAGTTTCGGTGAGTTACAAGTTTAATCATCCAGAACTTAAGTCAGTCTATTATGCACGTGCTGAATTAGATAAAGTAGTCAGAAACTTAACAATGGATTTCAGAGGGTTACTGTAGCTAATTATTTGACAGTTAAATAATAGTTCAGTAAGTTACACCTATAAGTATCCGATTGAGTGACAACTCTCATTGTACAATTTGAAATCCTACATGGCAGTAAGACTTAAGTGATTTTTCGGTGAGTTACAAACATCCTTCGGAGAGTTACACAACTAACTATCCGAAAGTTTGAGAAATCGAAAGGATATCTTGAAATATCTTCCTGAATGGTAACTTACCATATTTGGGACTGAAATTTTACCAAGTACAACAGAATACATCCATTGGAAGAAAAATATGATCGTTACACATGTTCAGTATATATACAAGCAACAGACAACATAATCAGATAGCTTTTTGCTCATACATATATTTACACCAAGCTCAACAGAAGAAAGCCTTAGAGATCAAATCATCTTTAGCATTTACAGACTCAATTTTAGAAGCTCATCACGCACTCAACTCTGTTACTTTCAAGCTAGTGTTTATTGAAGTACACGGATCAAAACTTTAGAGAAAGATTGGTTGGAGCTACGACTTGAAAGCTCAATCAGTTGGTTGGTTCTTGCTTAAACCTTAAAGCAAGTGATTATAAGTTTGTGAAAGTTTAGTGAAGCCCAAGTGTACCTTGGGGGTGGGCTAGCCGTTAGTGGTGAACCACCTAAAATTCCTGTGTGTATTATTGTTATTGTGTGCTTGCTAACTCTCTATATCAATCAGCCATTAAATAACAAAAATAACAGATTATTACCATTCACCCCCCCTCTAGTAAGCCATAAGGTCCTCACAACAAAATAACATTTAACAATAAAACATAAATTATTAAATTAGTGTCTTGTGCGGAACCTAGGCTCTTATTCCTTAAGATATCTGTATTTCACAAAACACTTGTATCTTTTCAGAACATTATATGTATATATATATATATATATTTTTTTTTTTCGTACTTTAAAAGTTAATTTGACAAGCTTGAATCATACAAGAGCTTTCTAATGTACCCATGTAATGAGCTTTTAGTCAACAATCCCAGATCTGATAAGGATCTTAGGTTGCCAGATTTCAAGAGTCATTTTTTAGGTCAACAATCCTTACATACCTATCTGCTCAAGTACAAAAGACTTGTGATCAAACAAGTCAATAAACTCTTAAATTTTTTTATTTATTTTTTATAATCAAAATACACACAAAACAAAGCATTAATCACATACTGTCTATGTACGTATTTCATTAATACAGATGAAGTAAAACACCAATCTCATATAGTCCTGTTTCTATCATTTACTGAAAATATGAATCCATAACAATAAGCTCATACTTTTTCTGTAGTTTAATAAGATCTACACATAAATCATTCTACAAGTTCAATCAGTCAAATTAAATGTATCTTTAATCATATGTGTTTCATTTAATCTAGAATTCACATCTCAGCTCCTTTAGGACTTTAGATAATTTACTGATTTTTCATTAAGCATTTTGATTTCATTTTAAAATCGTGAAACTGTTAAACTCATGAAATTCAGAAAAAAAACATAAGATGCTATATCTAGATTTGCATAAATAGTAAATTCTATAGCATCTTATATAGCCTTCTAAATATAACATTCAAGTAGTTACATTTTATATAAATTTTACAGTCTCAATTATCGAATAGTTACAGCAAGTTCATAACTTTTCAATTTCCACAACTTTGCAGTACCATTTTAATTTCTTTAATTAACAAACTTACAGTTATCTACCCCTCCTAAGTATATCACTTATAGCATTACATATTTTATCTCCTAGATGTCTAATATCATTTCTGATGTCGTTAAGCACTGCATCTAAGTCAGGAGGTAGCTGGGTTTGCTGTTCTACTTGAACTGAATAACTTTGTTGTTGTTGTATATGGTTTGTATCAGGTTGTTGTTGTTGTTGTCGTTGAGGTTTATGCAAGGCCTGGAATTTTTGCAAATCTTTGACACTAAATGCTCTCATGCCTTTAGTTTCAGAGGGCCAGTCGGATAAAGTCAATTGGCTTGCAAAGATTCTACATATAGCATCACCATAAAATAACTTTGAACTCATATGCTGTAGTTGAGACATAAAAACATCAAACCAATTTATTTGAATTTTATTTAGTAGGCCATAAGTTGCATATAAACAACTTCTGTTGACTTCCAAATTGTGTCCAACTCTCTGAAATAAATTTGCATGCAATATATTTGCAATAAACCTTGTCTCTGCATTCAGATTTTCCATTAATCTCATTTCAGAATATACATCTGGAATTTTTGATAAAGACTGAATGTTCCATTCCAATTGTCTTATCATGTCAAATCTGTTGGTAACAACAACACCTTCATTCTTTAATCCTAAAACTTCAAAAATTAACTTAGGAGACAATATAAACTCCTATTCATTTATTTGAGTTTTCATAAAATTTCCATTCTTAATCAGATTGCTATAAAAAGGTGCAATAAGCTCTGTATATTGTTTTCATTTCGTTCCTACTAGCAAGAATTTAATGAGGCCTTGAAACTCAAACAGATCTCTTATTTCCATTAAAGTTCTGAATTTTATTAGACGAGCATGCAGAATCTGACATGTAATCAGATTATTGTATTTTTGCAATGCTTCTTCAGATCTAAAATGAATTGCATTACCTTGAATTTTTAATATTATACACAAAGAAGGTGATACTTAAAGCCGTAATTCAGAGTTTAATTCATCTTCAGGAACCTCTTATTCAAAATAAATGTCATGTTATTCTTCTTCCAAAATATTATCTAGAAGTTACTCAGGTAAGCTTGATTCTTCAGCTTCAATAGTGTTAGGAACATTGCCAATATACTTAACATTCATCTGTTCAGTCTCTATAGAATGTTCAGAGTTCAATTTTTCCACAAATTCTACAACCGGTGTATTTGTCTATAATTGTTCATTTTGTTCAATAGATAATTCCATTGATTCATGGTGTGAATTCTCAGACTTTGCTTCTATAGATTCTGTAGAAGGCTGGTTAACTTTTAGCTCTTCTAGAGTTTTAACATTTTCAATATTTACTACTCTAGACAATTCAGCCTGTGAACTAGTTACTGCTTAAACATTGTTAATTATATTTGCAATAACTTGTTCAATGTCAGGTGCCTAATGCTCTGATTTATTAATTTCTGCATCATCAGGACTTGTACTAATAGAAAAACTTGAGCTCATATTTGACTTGTATTTTTTCTCAAGCTTTCTAGCAAGGGAAAATAAAGTCTCATTATCTTCATCAGTTTTAGTGTGTTCGGAACTGATGAGTTTATCAGATGTATAATAAGGTACAATGTCTAGACATATATTGTCCTTTGGAAATAAATTTTCATCTGATTTTCCTTTTTCAATAGACTTTGTTTCCTTAGACATAATTTTTCTGACTTTCCTTCTTCTATAACATTTATGTTTCTCCTTTTCAAGTATTACTGTTTTCTTTTCAAATCGCTCCATAAAAGTTTTTTGCTTTAATTCTTCTAAGGCACTTTCTATTGCAACGACCTTTAGAAGACTGTCAACTTTTGTTTTGTCTACAGCAATATCTGATTCTACTTGTTTTGAATATAAAGGAGTAGGGATAGTTGATTCATACTCTTCCTTAAATGCATGTAGTCTTGTACTGTTTATAGGAGTTTGAGAAGTTCTATTTGATGAACCTACACCTTTTTCCAAATATTTTGCATACTGTTCTAAAAATGCAATCTCAGCACATTTCATTCTGTATTCTCTATCAAATTTACTATGAATACCCATGTATGTAATACTAGCATCAGTATTTTGGAGTTCTTGTCCAACTTCATTTAGTATACCTTCAGGAAAGAAGTAATCTTTATAAATTTCAACTAACCTTCTATCCACTCGAAGTATTTTCTTGAACCAAATACGTGGAACTTCATCATTCTCTATTTCTTTTCCTTTTGCATCTCTTCTGTTTTGCCTTTTTCTCTGCCACGACCTTTGTAGAACTTGGAGACCATCGTCGTAGGTTGTAACAGCAACAAGCGGGAAAGATTTTTTGGACAAAGTTTACAAGTAACCTAAGTGCCCATGTAATAAGTGTTTAAATAAGGTTTTTAGGCATATAACTCAATGTGAAGAGAAGTCGGGTTTGGAAATTAAATAAATATTGAATAAAGTTTATTCAATCAAGGTACCTGAAATATTCAAGTATAACTTGTTGAGTTAACTAACCTAATGAGTAAAACGCTGTATAGAGGCAGTTTTACACGTTACCTTATCTAACATAACGTCTAGTTAGTACACTTAAAACAATTTTCGGATGCTTCCAACCGAAACGTTCCGAAAACAACACATATGCTAAACTTAACATTATCTTGAGAACATTGTAAACTATTTGAATATTTTGTCTTTTGAATCTAAAATAGTTTATTTGTCTTTTTAAATTATTTCATCAAGATTTTAAGAGGACATTAATTCAGATTAACTAAGATTTGTATTCTAAATTATATTAATCTGTTTTCGATATTGTTAATCCTCCCCCTACAAATATACTTCAAATATATTCAATCAACATACAAAATATACTTGTAGTAACAATAGATGTTAAGTATAACTCTACTTTTAAATTTTCTTTTTAGAAACTTCCGTTATTCTAACATCATCAAAAATGATTTCTAGAATCAATTCCTACTGTATATGAATCAAAACACAACTTTGAACTCAATGTGATTAATTCAAGGAGAATAAAAGAATGTATCTCAAATAAATGTTTTCAAAAGTACTAATGTTGATTCAATAAATCAGTGGTCATATTGGTAGAAACTACATGCGATTCAAAGATATCTGTAATTAATGAAACAACTTTTTCTTTTCAAAACAGTAAATATTGATAATTTTCTTTAAAAGTTAGTTTGAAAAGCTTGAATCATACAAGAGCTTTCTAATGTACCCGTGTAATGAGCTTTCAGTCAACAATCCCAGATCTGATCAGGACCTTAGGTTGCCAGATTTAAAGAATCCTTTTTCAGGACAACAATCCTTACATTCCTATCTACTCAAGTACAAAAGGCTAGTGATCAAACTGATCAATAAACTCTCAAAGATTTTCACTTTGTAAGCACTTTTCATTTTAAGCACAGTATATATGTATTCCATTAATACAGATGTAATAAAACACAAATCTCATACAATTTTTACTTCTATGATTGTACTGAGAATATGAATCAGTTTCAATAAGCTTATACTTTTGATTAACAGTTTAAGATGAGTTACATATAACTTATTCTACAAGTTTAATCAATTAAGTCAAATTTATGCATGATCATATGCATTTTCCTTGATTCAAAGAAAACATTTATTCAAAATTTCAGAATGTCAGAAGTATTTAATGTTTTTCATTTACATTTCCACTTAAAATTGTAAAAACCATTAAAATTGATAAACTACTTAAAATCAATAAGATACTACTATGATTTTACAATAAATATATAGTATCTTAAGCAGTAGTTTAGATATTACTTTAGATATTTATAATAAGTATATAATATCTATGAGGTGAACAACATCATCAATAATATTTATCTTTTTATGTGTAGTTTAAGCATTTTACACATCACATAGCCTACAAATACCTAAATTTAATCTAATGTTGCAGAATGTATTTTCGTCTAGAAGTTTTATAAATATATCAGCTAATTGATTTTTACTAGACACAAATTCTAATTTAATTAAATTATAAATCATTCTACAATCATTCTAATTAAATTTAATAAGATTTATATATAAATCATTCTACAAGTTTAATCAATTAAATTAAATGTATCCTTGATCATATGTATTTCATTTAATCCAAAAATCAACATTTCAACTCTTTCAGGATTTCAGATAATTTATTGAGTTTTAGTTAAGCATTCTGATTTCTTTTTTAAAATCGTGAAACTGTTAAACTCATAAAATTCAACAAAAACATAAGATACTATATCTAGATTTGTATTAATAGTAAAATTTTGTAGCATCTTATATAAGATTCTAAATATAACATTCAAGCAGTTACATTTCTTAAAAATTTTACAATTTCAATTATCAGATAGTTATAGGAAATTTCGATTAGTTACAACAAATTCATAAAAAATTTTCGATTTCCACAGAAATTTGCAGCATAATCCTAGTTCCTCTAATTAACAAGATTACTTGGATTTAATCTAATTACCTCCCCCTATACCTATATTTTGCATTGTCCTCAATGTAAAAGATTTTACAGTAAATACAGTAAATGTTAGCAGGCATGAATATTGTTTCATTGACTTAGCACCTAACTCAACAAAATTAATTCGTTGAGTTAATGAATAACTCCATGAACTGAGTTTAAATGTAAATTCAAGATAAGTAATCAATTACATACATTGTTCTTTTGTATCTCTTTCAATATCTTTTGACTTTTGATTCAAAAAAACTTTTCATTCACAAATAAAAGTAGAATATATAATAAAATTGAAAGGACCTCTAGATTTTGATAATGCAAAAATCAATGAGAATTTAAATTGTATTTCTCAGGCTTAATAGTCAGCAAAAGAGCAGAAGTTGATATAGATAGTTCAAAGTATGCTGCAAGTGATAGAAAAGATTTTCGAAAGGTTACTAGGCTTAACTATCCGAAAGAGAAATATTTTCAGTGAGTTAATAGTCTAAGTATCCGAAAGGCAGTATAAAGTAGTAGCAATACTATTCGATAGTTAGAAGGCTTTCGAAAAGTTAGAAAGATGGATGTAAGAAGAATCAGAAAGTTACTGGAGATAACTATCCGAAATCTTGAAGAGTTTCGGTGAGTTATAGGAATAACCATCCGAAACTTAAGTCATTGAATTTCCCACGTGCAGAAATTAAAACAGAAGCTTAAAAGAAGAATCAGAAAGTTACTAGAGCTAACTATCCGAAATCTTGAAGAGTTTTGGTGAGTTACAGGTTTAATCATCCAGAACTTAAGTCAGTCTATTATGCACGTGCTGAATTAGATAAAGTAGTCTGAAACTTAACAAAGGATTTTGGAGGGTTACTGTAGTTAACTATCCGATAGTTAAATAACAGTTCGATAAGTTATAGTTGTAAGTATCCGATTGAGTGACAACTCTCATTGTACGATATGAAATCCTACATGGCAGTAAGACTTAAGTGATTTTTCGATGAGTTACAAACATCCTTCGGAGAGTTACATAGTTAACTATCCGAAAGTTTGAGAAAATCAGAAGGATATTTTGAAATATCTTCTTGAATGGTAACTTACCATATTTGGGATTGAAATCTTACCAAGTACAGCAGAATACATCCATTGGAAGAAAAATATGATCGTTACACATGTTCAGTATATATACAAGCAACAGACAACATAATCAGATAGCTTTTTGCTCATACATATATTTACACCAAGCTCAACAGAAGAAAGCCTTAGAGATCAAATCATCTTCAGCATTTACAGACTCAATTTTAGAAGCTCATCATGCACTCAACTCTAATACTTTCAAGCTAGTGTTTACTGAAGTACACGGATCAAAACTTCAGAGAAAGATTGGTTGGAGCTATGACCTGAAAGCTCAATCAGTTGGTTGGTTCTTGCTTAAACCTTAAAGCAAGTGATTCTAAGTTTGTGAAAGTTTAGTGAAGCTCAAGTGTACCTTGGGGGTGGACTAGCCGTTAGTGGTGAACCACCTAAAATTCCGATGTGTATTATTGTTATCGTGTGCTTGCTAACTCTCTATATCAATCAGCCATTAAATAACAAAAATAACAGATTATTACCATTCACCCCCCCTCTGGTAAGCTATAAGGTCCTAACAATTGGTATCAGAGCAAGGTTGATCTCGTTAATAAATTTAACCATTTGAGATCATGGCTTTCCACATTGTAGAGGGTCAGAATATCCATCAACCTCCCCTCTTTGATGGTAGTAATTATAGCTATTGGAAAAATAGGATGGAGTGCTTTCTCAAGAGTACAGATGTGAAACTTTGGAGAATGATTGTACATGGTACACCAATTCCAATCAGTCATGAAAGTGACTAGACTAAGGAGGATGAAAAAATCATCTAGATGGATGCTCGTGGGCTTAATTCAATTTATTGTGCACTAACTGGTGAACAGTATAATAAAATATCAGCTTGTAAATTCTCTAATGAGGCTTGGAAGATCCTTCAAATTACATATGAAGGAACCAGCCAAGTTAAAGATACTAAAATCAGCATTTTATTAAGAAAATATGAATTATTCAAAATGCTTGAAAAAGAAAGTATTATTGAAATGTTTTCTAGATTCACAAAAATTGTGAATGAACTAAGAGGCCTAGGAAGGAGTTTTTCTAATCGTGAACAGGTATAGAAGATCTTAAGAAGCTTGATAGTCGAATGGAAGTAGAAGTCTACTTCCATACAAGATTCAAAGGATTTGAACAACTATTCAGTTGAAGATCTGTTGGGAAATCTTCTAGCCCATGAAGTTCAAATGAAGAAATGGAAAGAAGAAGAAGGAGTCACTAAAAGAAAGGTTGAGAAAAAGAAAGAACTAGCCTTTCCCTCAACAGAAGATCAATCAAGCTCGGATGAGGATGAAGTATTACTACTGGCTAGAAACTTTAGAAAAATGATGAGACAATGAAGCAAAGCCAGCTCCTCAACATCAAAAGTCCCTACATGCTACAAGTGCAAAAAGTTGGGATACATTCAACTGTATTGTCCTTTCCAACAGGAGGAGGACAAACAAAAATGGAAGAAGAAGAATAAAAAGAAGATGACTTTGAAAGCCACATGGGATGACAACAGTTCATCTAGCAGCTCATCAAACTTAGATGAAGAGACATCTACAAACATGTGCTTTGCTACACAAGAGGTATGCTCTACATCTCCTTATTGCTTAGAAAAGGAAAATGATGATGTAGATATAGATAGTCTTCTCTGTATAGTAGATAACTTATATGTAAAATGTAAGAAGTATAAGAAAGAATTAAAGAGTTTAAACTCCTATCTAGAAGATGTCTTTGCTGAACTAGAAAAAGCCCTAGTTGATAATAGGGAATTAAAAACTAAAATGGATAGCTATAGTTGTAAAAATTTTGATCTAAAAGAAGAAAGAAGTTACTGATTTAAAGAAAACTGTATGTAAATTTACTAAAGGTGAAAACAGTTTAAACAAAATCATAGGATCCTAAAGAATAGGAAGAAGTAAATTTGGCCTAGGGTATGCTGTACCACAGGAAACTCTCTACTGTGGTGGAAAAATTAGATCTTACAGAGATGGCACAACTGTTTTTGTCATTAAGAGGAGATCTACTTCTATATGGCTACCAAAAGACAACATGTTCAATATACAAAGGACTAACACTGATGGACCTAAGAAAATATGGGTACCAAAAGTCTTAATTTCAACATGATTTGCAGGACTGCATGGACAAGAAAGCTCAAACATCCAAGTGGATTATTGATTGTGGATGCTCAAAGCATATGATAGGTAAGAAAAGATTTCTGGAATCTGTTAAATCAATAAATTCAGGATCTGTTAAGTTTGGTAACAATAAAAAATGTAGAATTACTGCCATAGGAAATGTTGCATCTAAAAATGGAAAAATAGAAAATGTCTTACATGTAAATGGTTTAAAACAGAATCTACTAAGTGTAGGTCAATTATGTGACAAAGGTTACAGTATACTCTTTACTACAGAAAACTGTTTTATATTACAATAGGATACACATGAAATCAAATTTACTAGATATAGAAATAATTCAATTTATGCTTTGGAATTCCCATGTGATAATATATCTAGTGATGCATGTTTAGTTGATTCTAATGAAGATGAATGGTTATGACATAAAAGATTAAATCATGCGAACATGAGACTTCTAAGAAAATTGACCAAACATGATCTTGTTAGAGGTGTGCCTAAACTCAAATTCAAGAGAGATAAATTATGTAGTCACTGTGCAATTGGAAAACAAAATAAATCAGTACACAAGAGTATTGAAGACATTGCCACACGTCAACCATTAGATCTATTGCATATGGACCTGTTTGGTCCTACACAAACATCTAGTTTAGGAGGAAGAAAATATACCTTAGTGGTAGTTGATGATTATACAAGATTCACTTGGGTTATTTTCTTAACACACAAGAATGAAGCCTACTATGAATTCAAACATCTCTGTATTAGAATTCAAAGTGAAAAAGAATCAACTGTGAAGAAGATCAGAAGTGATCATGGAGGTGAATTTGAAAATTTTGAATTTGAAGAATTATGTAATTCCTTTGACATACTGCATGAATTCTCATGTCCAAGAACTCCTACACAGAATGGAGTTGTACAAAGGAAAAATAGATCAGTACAAGAAATGGCAAGGACAATTCTTAATGCATCTGATCTACCAAAGTCTTTATGGGTTGAACCTGTAAATACTACTTGTTACTCTATAAATAGAACTCATCTTAGGCCTATCCTACATAAGACACCGTTTGAATTATGGTATGGTAAAATACCAAATGTTGGATATTTCAAAGTCTTTGGATCAAGATGTTTTGTGCTTAATATTAAGGATTAAAAGGACAAATTTGATACAAAGTATGATCCTACTCTACTTGTTGGATACTCTTCGAGAAGTAAGGCTTATAGGGTGTTTAGAATGAAAAAGTATATATTATTAATGGTTAAATGATGGTTAATTGCATAATATTTAGATTATCATATGAGAATTAAGCCATTATGTTATAATTGCACTATTATAAGCTTTAATTAAAGAATTTGCTTAATTTGGGGGAATTAATGTTAATTTAGTACATTTCTAAACTGTCGGTAAGTTGCAGGCTATGAAATTCTTAAGTATCCGAATTTTCTGATATTTCGGATAGTTATGTTTAACATACTGAATAGTTATGTTTTAAAAGAATATTTTATTATTTCTTGAAGTACACGTGTCGAAACCATAATACATGACTTAAGTGAACTTTCGGTGAGTTATCTATAACTATCTGAAATTGTAGCTGGGCATCGGATATTTATATGTGTAACTCTCTGAAATATCTTTTTATTTATAAAATAGCTGTGAACACGTGTCATGTTCTGGGAAAGTGACTTAAGTGGATTTTCGGTGAGTTATCTATAACTATCCGAAATGCATCTGAGCATCGGATAATTAGACCTGTAACTCTCTGAAATGTTTCTTTTATTATTAAACTGTTGTTGACACGTTTCGAGATTTGGTAGATTTACTTAAGTTATATATCAGTGAGTTATTTGTAAGTATCTGAAATGCATTTGAGCATCAGATATTTAAGTTTATAAGTATCCGAAATGCACCTGAGCATCATATAGTTAAAGTTATGCACGTGTTTTATAGTTAAATCAACGAAGAAAGTCTATTGAGTTATCTTTAATTCCACGGACTATTTATTTTCTAATATGCCACTGTAGCAGTTGTAGAAACAGGACAGTTGGAAGAAAAACCACGATTGCACATATCACGCAGGAATTCACTTGTCGAAGAGAGAAGAAATCATCGTCGTTGATATGAATGAAGGAAATCCAACTGACTATTCAAGTAGAAGCAGTTACCACTGAAGAAATATAAAAGAAAAGAAGAAAAAGAACTAAAGTATGTGTGATCGATGGGTATGGCTAGTGTGTACAGAGGAGGAACACCAAGCTTTCTGTAGACAGTATCGGCAATTCTCTAATGTATCACACCAACCATCATTACCACCACCATAACCACCTTATCACCAACCATCGGAGGTCTGTGAAGATACTTTCCTGATGTCGGGTCGATTTCGAGCCAAACATAGTGCCTGACAACCACTGTGAGGAGTGATCGCATCGCGGGAAGGGAAGCCATTTTCACCAAGCATCGACTCATATCTCAGGAGATCGTAAAGCTTCTAGCATTAACTTCGGGTTGATGCCTGTATGCTAAAGAAGAGATCATCTTGCAATTCTGGACTCGCGATTCTATTGGGAGAGAAGATAGAATTGTAAGTGGTTTAATTTTCAATGGTGTAATCACGTCGCATGTAGTGACGGAAGTATTTACTATTGACTGAGATTACTTTACATTTCACCTTTCGCCCATTTTCATGTTCATATCAAAACAAAAATACCAAAAACAACTTATCTGTGTTTGTATTTTGTATTTGAGTGTTGTGCTGTTTGTTTTGTATCGTGATTAATGTTATCTTTGTCAGTGTTGTGATTGTTTTATGTTTGTTTTAGTTTTACAGTTTACTGAAATTGGTTCGTTCAAAAGACTTGGAGATTTTAATGGTTATTGTTTGAATTATCTAAATGTTAGTATTGCCTAATGATAAATCCAGTGTTTACTAACATTAAAGAGCTTAATTGATGTTATTTATAATCTGTGGAATCACCCAATGGTTGGCCGAATATCTCTGTAAATAGCAGTATTGAAAAGAAAAGTCAGGCTCGTGGAGTTAATTTAAGTCCACGAGGTTAGTTCGTTGAGTTAGCCATAACACAACGAACTTTGTCCGTTGAGTTAACTGTAACTCAACGGAGAGCTTATTGAATATATAAATTTGATTGTTAACAAATAGACAGTTCTCAATTTTTAAGCAATTCCCTATGTGATCGACCTGTACTTGCACACTAATACAATAGACACTGTGCACTTGCAGTTAAAATACAAATTGGAATTAATATCTAACTTGTATTAAAGGTTGTTTGTTTACTTTATATAAAAAAAAGAATAGGCATAAAGATAAATTAACTAAGTAAAAACTGAAGTTAACAAATCAAAGTTTTTCTGGTGCGTTGTTGGAGATCCAAACTAGTTTTTTGGTGTCATGCTGGGTAATCAAACACAGGGTCTATTTTGAACATGAAAGAAGAGTAGAAGAGTAAATGAATGTTTCCTTTGATGAAGACATAGTAGGAAAATTGAAGAAGCTAAAAATAGATAGTGAAAGTGAATCAATAAATCAGAAAATTCCTTTGAAAAAGGATAGTTCAACACTGCCTGCACCTAGTGTGACAGAAAAGCATGGAAGACAAAGTCTGGACATTCTATTGGACAAATTATTAGGAATATAAATCAAGGTGTTCAAACAATAAGCAAAATTCAAATATTTGTAATTATTGTGCTTTTGTGTCTGAACTTGAACCTTCAACAGTTGAAGAAGCCTATAATTGTAGGATCGTATGGCTACACAAGAGAGGGGTGAATTGTGTATTTTTAATATTTTCTGAAATATAATTGAAACTTTAAAACTCAAAAACAAGTCGAGACATTGTTTTCATAAAATCATTTTTATTCAAGGTTTCAATTACAATATACAATTCAATTCTCCTTAGAAATTATAGATGCAATTATATTTCGATACTATGTATCATCTAAACAATTTCATAACTACAAACAGAGAAAACTAATTTACGGAATTTAAAACTTTTCTCCCTGTTTGAGATCTTTCTTCTTCTTCTTTTTCTTCTTTAGTAATTCTTCAGTGACGAATATCTTGTCTTTTCATGCTTCACCGAATTTGGTTTTTTCTGATACTTCAAATCTTCAGTGATGAAAATCTTACCTTTTTATGCTTCACTGAACTTTCTTCCACTTGAGAGATTTTCCCCGAGAAGGTGTTTTTGATCCCTGAAAAAGATTTTTCTTTTGGTGTGCCGGGATGGTTTGATCCTTGAAAAGATTTTTCGTTTTGTGTGCAAGGATAAATTGATCAATGAGAATTCTATGCCTTTTATACTGTATCTTCATTTCATACATATCCTTCATGTTTAACCACCACCAGTTTTCCACTTCTCCACGTCTTTTCTTTTTCCTTCATCGAAACACACACGTTCTAACCCACGTTTATATTTTGAATTTTCTTTAATCATTAGTCCTGGATCTCTGAAAAATTTCCTGCAAAATAAATTTTCTCGTCCAAAAGTTTTTCATCAGTGTAATAAAAAGTTGTTACTTTAATGTTAACTAAGCGAGTAACACAAGTATATATATAACTTAACGTTTCTAACTTAACGAGTTCCTCATGTGTCATTTCACGTGACAAGTACTGTAGCTAACTCAACGAACTAAGTCCGTGGTGTTATGCTAATTCAACGAACCATCTCTGTTGTGTTATGATAACTCAACGAACCATCTCCGTTGTTTTATGATAACTCAACGAACCTGTAATAAACAAATGTTTTTATAATAAGAATTTTACCACGTGCAAAAATAACAACTTAAGTTTATAACGCTAACCTAACGCGTTGCCTTAGTGTTCAATATAGCAACTCAATGCGTTTAGTTATGTTAACTTAACGAGTTAAACATTTGCACCTCACGTGATACAATACAACATTCGTAACTTATAATTTCACCACGTGTATAACACTAACTTAACAAGTTCGTCTCTTCTTTTACTCACTAACTTAACGAGTTATCACGTGACCTATTTTAACCTTTAAGCCTCTAACTTAATGAGTTCTCAAGTGACCTCTATTCAAACAAAACTCTAACTTAACGAGTTGTCTAAACGTGCACTGTTCATGATACAGAAGATATAACATTAAAACATATCATGCTTTTCAATAAAAACACACGTTAACTTAACGTTTAGCTAAATGAGAAATTAATGCAACGAAACGACTAGTTATTAACTTTAGATCCAATACAGACAAGTATTTATATCAGTAAGCTTTTTCTTTATTAATTGATGATTTTAATTTCTTTCCACAAGCAATAGTAATTGAGCAAATATGATTATTTTCATTCAGCACACATCATCAAAACAAAAATACTCAATAATAATGATGAATACTGGATTATGGCCATGCAAGAGGAACTAAATTAGTTCAAGAAAAATGAAGTCTGAAATTTAATTGAAAGGCCCATCGAAAAATCAATTATTGGAACTAGGTGGGTATTTAAGAATAAACTTGATAATAATGGTAGTATGTTTAGAATGAAAAAGTGCATAATATTAACGGTTAAATGATGGTTAATTGCATAATATTTAGCTTATCATATGAGAACTAAGCCATTATGTTATAATTGCACTATTATATGCTTTAATTAAAGAGCTGCTTAATTTTGAGGAATTAATGTTAATTTAATACATTTCTGAACTATCGGTAAGTTGCAGGCTATGAAATTCTTAAGTATCCAAATTTTCTGTTATTTCAGACAGTTATGTTTAACATACTGAACATATTCCGGAAAGTTATGTTTAAATGGTCGAATAGTTATGTTTTAAAAGAATATTTTATTATTTCCTGAAGTACACGTGTCGAAACCATAATGTATGAATTAAGTGAACTTTCGGTGAGTTATTTTTAACTATCTAAAATGCATTTGGGCATCGGATAGTTAGACCTGTAACTCTCTGAAATGTTTCTTTTATTATTAAACTACTGCTGACATGTGTCGTGATTTGGTAGATTTACTTAAGTTATATATCAGTGATTTATCTGTAACTATCCGAAATGCATCTGAGCATCGGATAGTTACTTAAATGCATCTGGGCATCGGATAGTTAAGTTTGTAAGTATCTGAAATGCATCTAAGCATCAGATAGTTAAATTTATGCACGTGTTTTATAGTTAAATCAACAAAAAAAGTCTGTTGAGTTATCTATAACTCCATGGACTATTTATTTTCTAATATGCCACTATAGCGGTTGTAGAAACAAGACAATTGGAAGGAAAAACCATGATCGCACGTATCACGCAGAGAGAAGAAATCATCGTTATTGATATGAATGAAGGAAATCCAACTGATCATTCAAGCAGAAGCAGTTACCCCTGAAGAAATATAAAAGAAAAGAAGAAAAAGAAGTAAGGGTGTGTGATCGTTGGGTGTGGCCAGTGTATGTAGAGGAGGATCAACGTCGACAATTCTTTGAAGTACCATACCAACCATCATCACCACCACCATAATCACCAACCATCGGAGGTTTGTGAGGATACTTTCCTAATGTCGGGTCGATTCCGAGTTAAACATAGTGCCTGACAACCACTGTAAGGAGTGATCGCGTCGCGGGAAGGGAAGCCAGTTTCACCAAGCGCCGACTCATATCTCAAGAGATCGTAAAGCTTCTAGCCTTGACTTTATGTTGATGCCTGTATGCTGAAGAGGAGATCATCTTGCAATTCTGGACTCGCGATTCTATAGGGAGAGAAGACAGAATTGTAAGTGGTTTAATTTTCAGTGGTGTAATCACGTCGCATGTAGTGACAGAAGTATTTATTGTCAATTGAGATTACTTTACATTTCACCTTTCGCCCATTTTCATGTTCATATCAAAACAAAAGTACCAAAAACAACTTATCTGTGTTTGTATTTTGTATTTGAGTGTTGTGTTGTTTGTTTTGTATCGTGATTAATGTTATCTTTGTTAGTGTTGTGATTGTTTTATGTTTGTTTTAGTTTTACAGTTTATTGAAATTGGTTCGTTCAAAAGACTTGAAGATTTTAATGGTTATTGTTTGAATTATCTGAATGTTAGTATTGCCTAATGATAAATCCAGTGTTTACTAACACTATTGACAATCTATGGAATCGTCCAATGGTTGGCCAAATTTCTCTATAAATAGCAGTATTAAAAAGAAAAGTCAGGCTCGTGGAGTTAACTTAAGTCCACGAGATTAGTCTGTTGTGTTAGCCATAACACAACAAACTTTGTCCATTGAGTTAACTGTAACTCAACGGAGAGCTTATTGAATATATAAATTTGATTGTTAATAAATTGACAGTTCTCAATTTTTAAGCAATTCCCTATGGGATCGACCTGTACTTGCACACTAATATAATAGACACTGTGCACTTGCAGTTAAAATATAAATTGGAATTAGTATCTAACTTGTATTAAAGGTTGTTTGTTTACTTCTATATAAAAAAAAGAATAGGCATAAAGATAAATTAACTAAGTAAAAACAGAAGTTAACAAATCCAAGTTTTTCTGGTGCCATGTTGGAGATCCAAACACAGTCTTATTAGAAATAAAGCTAGTCTTGTTGCTCAAGGATACAACTAGTAGGAAGGAATCGATTATGAAGAAACTTTTGCACCTATTGCAAGACTTGAAGTAATAGAATGTTGCTTGCCTTTGCAAGTAGTATGAAAATTAAGCTTTATCAGATGGATGTTAAAAGTGCCTTTCTTAATGGCATTTTACAAGAAGTTTATGTAGAACAACCACCAGGTTTTGAAGATGAAGAAAGACCAAATCATATATACAAACTGAATAAAGCTCTTTATGGTCTGAAGCAAGCACCACGTGCATGGTATGATAAACTGAAGAGTTTTCTTCTTGAAAATAAGTTTAACATAGGAACTGTAGACAACACATTATTTATAAAATCAGAAAGTTCTCATATGTTGATTATTCAGATCTATGTGGATGATATTATTTTTGGTGCTACTTATGTGAAACTGTCATGATTTTCAAATTTTAATGAAGAATGAATTTGAGATGAGTCTTATGGGAGAATTAAAATTCTTTCTAGGATTACAAATTCATCAACTTCAGCATGGCATCTTCTTGAATCAAGAAAAATTTTGCAAAGAGATTCTCTTGAAATTTGGTATGGATAAATCCAAAGTAGCAAGTACACCTATGAACACAAATGAAAAACTTGATAAGGACATCTCTGGTATTTCAGTAGATCAAAAGAAATACAAAGGCATGATTGGATCACTTCTGTATCTAACGCCAGTAGACCAAACGTAATGTTTAGTGTTTGTGCTTGTGCAAGATATCAAGCCTCTCCAAAAGCATCACATTTAAAAGTAGTTAAATGTATATTTAAATATCTATAGGGTAGCAAAGATTTTGGCTTATTTTATTCTTCATAGAATCATTTGATATTAGTAGGATACAGTGATGTAGATTATGCAGGATGCAAATCAGATCAAAAAAGCACTAGTGGGACATGTCAATTGCTTGGTCATTCACTTGTTTCTTGGTTCAGTAGGAAACAAAACTCTATAGCTCTATCCACCACTGAAGCTGAATATATGGCAGCAAGCCTATGTTGTGCACAGATTTTATGGATGCAGATTATAAGCAAAATTTTCAGAATACCATTATTTACTGTGACAGTAGCAATGCCATCAATCTTTCCAAAAATTCAGTTCTACACTCTAGAGCAAAACATATCGAGATTAGACACCACTTTCTAAGAGACCATGTTGAAAAAGTTCATATTTCCTTAGAATATGTCTCTACTAAAGAACAACTTGCAAATATTTTCACCAAACCATTATTTGAATCTTCATTTAATCATATTAGACGAAATTTAGGGATTTACTCTTTATATGATTTATAATTTCATATCTCTCTACTCTCCAAGCTCACAACTAGGAGCTTGTTCTCCTAACATCTCTGTTTTGTAGCAACTTAGCCATTCTTTTGATAATCAGCTATAATTGCTCCACTAAGTCAGTATCTTACTTCCCACTCCTTTTGATAATTGACAAAAAGGGGGAGAAAGACCATATTTTGGTAGCAGGCTGCAATAAAATAGGGGGAGTAATCTCACAAAAATAGGGGGAGTTTCTAAATTTAATTATTCTTCGTGTACTTTTCTGTATAGATATATAGGGAGAGAAATACATGTAATATATTGTAAGGTTTTTGCAATTATCAAAAAGGGGGAGATTGAAAAGACCTCTAGATTTTGATAATGCAAAAATCAATGTGAGAATTTAAATTGTATTTCTTTGGCTTAACAGTCAGCAAGAGAGTAGAAGTTGATATAGATAGTTCAAAGTATGCTGCAAGTGATAGAAAGGATTTTCGGAAGGTTACCAGGCTTAACTATCTGAAAGAGAAATATTTTCAGTGAGTTAATAGTCTAAGTATCCGAAAGGCAATATAAAGTAGTAGCAATACTATCCGATAGTTAGAAGGCTTTCAGAAAGTTAGAAAGATGGATGTAAGAAGAATCAGAAAGTTACTAGAGATAACTATCCGAAATCTTGAAGAGTTTCGGTGAGTTACAAGAATAACCATCGGAAACTTAGTCATTGAATTTCCCACGTACAGAAATTCAAACAGAAGCTTAAAAGAAGAATTGAAAAGTTACTGGAGCTAACTATCTAAAATCTTGAAGAGTTTCGGTGAGTTACAGGTTTAACCATCCAGAACTTAAGTCAGTCTATTATGCACGTGCT
The DNA here is from genome assembly GCA_036874045.1 of Cymodocea nodosa. Lineage (NCBI taxonomy): Eukaryota > Viridiplantae > Streptophyta > Magnoliopsida > Alismatales > Cymodoceaceae > Cymodocea > Cymodocea nodosa. The sequence goes on from CM072336.1 coordinate 23,248,191, forward strand.
GAATTAGATAAAGTAGTCAGAAACTTAACAATGGATTTCAGAGGGTTTCTGTAGCTAACTATCTGACAGTTAAATAACAGTTCAGTAAGTTATAGCTATAAGTATCCGATTGAGTGACATCTCTCATTGTACGATTTGAAATCCTACATGGCAGTAAGACTTAAGTGATTTTTCGGTGAGTTATAAACATCCTTCGGAGAGTTACACAACTAACTATCCGAAAGTTTGAGAAATCGAAAGGATATCTTGAAATATCTTCCTGAATGGAAACTTACCATATTTGGTATTGAAATTTTACCAAGTACAACAGAATACATTCATTGGAAGAAAAATATGATCGTTACACATGTTCAGTATATATACAAGCAACAGACAACATAATCAGATAGCTTTTTGCTCATACATATATTTACACCAAGCTCAACAGAAGAAAGCCTTAGAGATCAAATCATCTTTAGCATTTACAGACTCAATTTTAGAAGTTCATTACGCACTCAACTCTGATACTTTCAAGCTAGTGTTTATTGAAGTACACGAATCAAAACTTCAGAGAAAGATTGGTTGGAGCTACGACTTGAAAGCTCAATCAGTTGGTTGGTTCTTGCTTAAACCTTAAAGCAAGTGATTGTAAGTTTGTGAAAGTTTAGTGAAGCCCAAGTGTACCTTGGGGGTGGGCTAGCCGTTAGTGGTGAACCACCTAAAATTCCTGTGTGTATTATTGTTATTGTGTGATTGCTAACTCTCTATATCAATCAGCCATTAAATAACAAAAATAACAGATTATTACCATTCACCCCCCGTCTAGTAAGCCATAAGGTCCTAACAACAAAATAACATTTAACAATAAAACATAAATTATTAAATTAGTGTCTTGTGCGGAACCTAGGCTCTTATTCCTTTGGTGGCTCACAAGCAAGCTAGTTGGTTTCCCAGAACAGATACCAACAAACTGGATTGATATTTTATTTTTTTTCTTTCTTTTCGTAACATAAAACAAGAACTAAAAAAAAAATTCTTTGTTCTTTTTTCTAAAAATAAATGCAGAATTCACAAAACCTTAAAGGTACAAAATTACAATTTAAGAACATGGTTGAAAAGTAGTGACAAATGGAATAAACGTGTTAGTCCAAGCAAACTTTTTAGGCATAATTCTTCTTGCTATTAATTTTGTTTTAATGGAGTCTGCTTTCCTTTTTAACTTGTAAACTTGTATTATGTTATCAATACTAAATATAAATGTATTACTATTAATAAATTGAAATGAAGAAATGGATCCTTTTCTATTCCAAGATAATGTAGTTGTTTCTATTTCTACATATATTTCAATATATTCCTCTTCTCACTTCTATTCATTTAGGTATTTGATAAACCATATTTGAAATTTCATCATTTCATCCCACCATCTTATTAGGCATAAAGTAGGATCATCATATTCATTATACCACATTCCTAATTGAATTTTATCATGTTCTACAGATAGTGGTTTAGCTATATTACTAGCTATAGGCAATAATTTTATAAAGTCATTATCATAACTGTCTATGCTTCCTATGTATAAATCAGATCTAAGTGCAACTAATATATCTGTGACTAGATATATATATCCATCAAGTATGACATGTATGTTGTTAATTAATTTTTTTGTCCTAAAGATATCATAATATTTTCAGTCCAAGATCTATTCAGAAAATTATACACACTTAAACATAAATCTTCATCCCAATTTCTAGCTGGTCTCTAGTAATACAATTTTTCAGGAATTGTCAAATTTTTATCAGAAAATGTTAAAGTTGACCTACAATTTTCAGTTGGTACTTCAAATCTATTAAGCCTTCCTATATTCCATTCTTCTCTAGTGATAAGATTTCTAATCAAAATATTGGATAACAGAATTGCATACCTTGGTTTGATTCTGTAAACAATTAATCCTTCATCTATTCTCATAATATGATCTATTCCTTCTAATGTATTGGGTGAAATTCCAGTAGTTTCTTCCATATTCAGATATTCATAGCTGATTGAATTATGATTAAATGACTTGCATAAAAATCCATCTCCAATATTAGTCATCTTTGTAACTTGTAGTCCATGAAATTATTTTTCTCTAACACATTCTTTAATTTCCTTTGACACACAACACAATCTGTATAGATCTTTAGCTGATAAGTTACTTAGTACTTCCCTTAGTGCATCTAGTGGTAATTTCATTAATTCCATCTGTTGTGATTCTGTATAACATAAACAAAATTTAGTAGAGATAAAATTAACATAGCTACTTACATACCCTCATGGAGTTAGGTCATAACTCAATGGACCAAGTTCGTTGAGTTAAGTAATAACTCTACAATACTATTAACTATAATTAAACTTACATTTTTTTCTTTTTATATTTTTCTACTTACTATATTATACATAGTTGCTTTAGTCATACTGCTTCACTCAATTTCCTTCCCAAAGGAGGTATCAATTTCATTAACAGTTCTATTGACAAGGTTAGGTATTGCTTGCATTGGCAATCCTCCAGTAAGTTTAATTTCTATTGATTCCTTCTATCTAGGGGGTATATTTCTATTCATATTTTGATTTTGAATGGCAACATTTCCAAATACATGATTTAGATGATTGTTTAATTGTTGAATTATCTTTTTTAATTTCTCTATTCTAGATCCTTCTTCAATTAATGTTTCATAACTTATATTTTTATCATTTATATTTTCTCCTCCTTGGAAATTGTTATTTCTCCAATATAGGTTCGGTTGATTTCTCCAAGATAGGTTTGGGTGATTTCTCCAATTAGGGTTATAAGAATTTCCAAAGTTATCTTTTTGGTTTCTAGCATAAATAATATCTAAGTCATTAATGTTTAAATTCTTTTTTGCTAGCTTTTGATTTAATGATAACTCTTTTATTTTCTTTGTTAATTCAGTTAATTTAACTTTAAGCATAGTACTTGAATCTATTTCATGCATTCCCCTTGGCAATATTCTTTTATTTGTAATAGCTTCAACTGAATTTTCCCACTATGTAGTTCTTTCTGTAAAGTTTTCTAAGTATGCCCATGATTTTTCATTACACAATTTTAAAAATCCATTCTAACAAGTAGATTCTAATAAAGATTTAGTTGAAACATCTATACCTTCATAAATTATACTTATTAATTGTGCTTTACTCATTGCATGATGTGGACATTGAGTTAGTAAATCTTTAAATCTTTTAAAATATTTCCAAAATGATTCTCCCTATTTTTGGCTACACATTAATATTTCCTTTTTCTTTTTAATCATTTGATGTGTTGGATAATATTTTTCTAGAAAAACAGATTAAAATTCAGTCCATGTAGAAATTGAATTAGGCGATAGAGTATATAACCATCTCTTAACTATGTCTTTTAAAGCAAAAGGAATATATCTAAGTTTAATAGCATCAATACTCATGTTCGACATTTTCATCATTTGATAAACTTCATTAAATTCTCTAAGGAAATAATAGGCATCTTCTCTTTCTAATCCATGAAAGTGTGACAATTAACTAATATAATTAGATTTTAGTTCAAGCCTATCCCCCTTAAAGTTTGGTAATCGAATATATGAAGGTTCGTTAACTAATTCAGGATATAGAATTTTCCCTAATGATTTTTCTACTAGAGCAGCCATATTTTCATTCTCTTTTAAAGAAAGATTAGCTATACTGTATTGATTTGTTAACTTCTGTTTGTTAAGAAAGATTAGTGGCACCAGAAAACTTGTTTGGTTTGTCATTATGATTATATCAATAATTACTTTTGGAAGTAAACAAACAACCTTTTACACAAATTAGATATTAATTCCAATTTGTATTTTAACTGCAAGTGCACAGTGTATATTATATTTGTGTGCAAGTACAGGTCGATCTCACAGAGATTGAGTAAGAATTGTGTACTGTTTGAATTTTTATATTGGAGTATATATGTGTTCAGTTAAGCATTCCGTTGAGTTACAATTAACACAACAGACTTAGTTCGTTGAGTTATGGGTAACTCAACGGACTGACCTCGTGGGCTTAAGTTAACTCCACGAGCCTATCTTTTCAATTAAATATTGCTATTTACAAAGGAATTCAGCCACCATTGGGCGGTTCCACAAATTGTAAATAACATCAATTAAGCTCTTTAATGTTAGTTAATATTAGATTTATCATTAAGCAACACTAACATTCAGATATTTCAAACAGTAACCATTAAAATCTTTAAGTATTTGGAACAATTTAATTTTAGTAAATTGTAAAACTATTTTTTATTTTCTAAATCAAACAAACATAAAACATTCACAATACTAACAATGATAACATTAATCACGATATAAAATAAACAATACAACACTTTAATACTAAATGTAAACACATATAATTTGTTGTTTTTGGTATTTTTGTTTTGATATGTTCTTGAAGATGAGCAAAAGATGAAATGTAAAAATCTTTATCGACAGTAAAAACTTTCGTCACTACATGCGACGCGATTACACCATTGAAAATTTAATCACTTACAATTTTACCTCCTCTCCCTATAGAATCATGAATTAAGAATTGCAAGATGATTTCCTCTTCAGCATACTGGCATCAACCTGAAAATAAGGCTAGAAGCTTTACGATTTCCTAAGATATGAGTCGGTGCTTGGTGAAAATGACTTCCTTTCCCGCGACGCGATCACTTTTCATAGTGGTTGTTAGTCACCGTGTTTGGCTCGGAATCGACCCGACATAAGGAAAGTATTCTCACAGACCTCCGATGGTTAGTGATTTTGTGGTGGTGTGGAGCTTCAGGGAACTTCTGACGCTTTCTGCAATTAGCATGGTCCTCCACCTCTACATACACACCTTCTTCGTCTTTCTCCTCTTCTTTTATATTTCTTTCTATAGTAACTACTTTTTCTTAGTTGATCGGTTGGATTTCCTTCATTCATATCAATGATGGTGATTTCTTCTTCCTTCCACAAGTGAATTCCTACGTGATACGTGCATTCGTGGTTTTCCTTCAAATGTCTTGTTTCTGCAAATGCTATAGTGGCATATTAGTCTTCATTTTAGTCAAACACTGTTTGTGTTTTTCCCAGCACGACACCAGAATATCTGATTAGATCTCCAATAACGTATTAGAAAAACTTGGATTTGTTACTTTTGTTTTTACTTAATTAATTTATCTTTATGCCTATTCTTTTTCTTTAAGAAGTAAACAAACAACCTTTAATATAATTTAGATATTAATTCCAATTTGTACCTTAATTGCAAGTGCATAGTGTCTATTGTATCAGTGTGCAAGTACAGGTCAATCCCACAAGGAATTGCTTAAAAGTTTAAAACTGTCTGTTTGTTAACAATCAAATTTATATATTCAATAAGCTCTCCGTTGAATTATAGTTAACTCAACGGATAAAGTTCGTTGAGTTATAGCTAACTCAACGAACTAACCTCATGGACTTAAGTTAACTCCACGAGCCTGTCTTTTCTTTTTAATACTGCTATTTACAAAGGAATTCGGCCAACCATTGGGCGATTCCACAGATTGTAAATAACATTAATTAAGCTCTTTAATGTTAGTAAACACTGGATTTATCATTAAGCAATACTAACATTCAGATAATTCAAACAGTAACCATTAAAATCTTTAAGTCTTTTGAACGAACCAATTTCAGTAAACTGTAAAACTAAAACAAACATAAAACAATCACAACACTGACAAAGATAACATTAATCACGATACAACACAAACAGTACAACACTCAAATATAACATACAATAGCAGATAAGTTGTTTTTGGTATTTTTGGTTTAATATGAACATGGAAATGGGCGAAAGGTGAAATGTTAAGTAATCTCAATCAACAGTAAATACTTCTGTCACTACATACGACGCGATTACACCACTGAAAATTAAACCACATACAATCCTGTCTCCTCTCCCTACAGAATCGCGAGTTCAGAATTGCAAGATAATTTCCTCTTCAGCATACAGACATCAACCCGAAGTCAAGGCTAGAAGTTTTACGATCTCCTGAAATATGAGTCAGCGCTTGGTGAAAATGGCTTCCCTTCCTGCGACACGATCACTCCTCATAGTGGTTGTCAAACACCGTGTTTTGCTCGGAATCGACCCGACATTAAGAAAGTATTCTCATAGACCTCCGATGGTTGGCGATTATGGTGGATATGGTGGTGGTAACGATGGTTGGTGTGGTACTTTGGAGAATTGACGATACTGCCTATAGAAAGTTCGGTGCTCCTCCTTTGTACACACTAGTTGTCCATCAATCACCCACACACACTTTAATTCTTTTTCTTCTTTTCTTTTATATTTCTTCAGTAGTAACTGCTTCTGCTTGAATGGTCGGTTGGATTTCCTTCATTCATATCAACGACGATGATTTCTTCTCCCTGCGTAATACATGCAATCGTGGTTTTTCTTCCAACTGTCCTGTTTCTGCAACCGCTATAGTGGCATATTAGAAATCAAATAGTCCATGAAGTTACAGATAACTCAACGGACTATCTTCGTTGATTTAACTATAAAACATGTGCACAAATTTAACTATTCGATGCTCAAGTGTATTTCGGATACTTACAAACTTAACTATCTGATGTTCAGATGCATTTTAGATAGTTACAAATAAGTCACCGATATATAACTTAAGTAAATCTACCAAATCTCGACACGTGTCAGCAGCAGTTTAATAGTAAAATACACATTTCGGAGAGTTACAGGTCTAACTATCCGATGCTCAGATGCATTTCAGATAGTTACAGCTAACTTACTAAAAGTCCACTTAAGTCACTTTAACAGAACATGACATGTGTCTTCAACTATTTTATAAATAAAAAGAGATTTCAGAGGGTTACACATATAATTGTCCGATGCCCAGCTGCAATTTCGGATAGTTAGAGATAACTCACCGAAAGTTTACTTAAGTGATGCATTATGGTTTTGACATGTGTACTTTAGGAAATAATAAAATATTCTTTCAAAACATAACTGTTCGGCAATTTAAACATAACTATCTGACATGTTTGGTTTGTTAAACATAACTGTCCGAAATATGTTCAGTATGTTAAACAAAATTGTCCGAAATATCAGAAAATTCGGATACTTAAGAATTTCATAGCCTGCAACTTACCAACAGTTAAGAAATGTACTAAATTGACATTAATTCCCCAAAATTAAGCGGTAATTCTAATTAAAGTATATAACAGTGCAATTATAACATAATGGCTTAATTCTTATATGATAAGCTAAATATTATGCAATTAACCATCATTTAACCGTTAATAATATGCACTTTTTCATTCTAAACACTTCCCCCATACCTAAATTTTGCTAATCCCTTAGCAAACTAAGATCTAACTAATTGGTCTTTCAAAAAGTGTTAGAATTAATTCTCTTTTTTTTTTCTTCTGTTTAGCATAAAAATATATATTCTGTATGTTTCAGTAATCAACCTGCAAATATACTTAGAATATATGCAAATTACATACGAAGTATATCATCATTACATAAGTATTAATTATATTATCGTTTGTTCTTCTTTTCATCATCTATCATCTTGAATTTTCCAATAAGATTTCTAGAAGAAATTTCAACAACATACGAATCAAAGTACAATCCAATTCAATATGATTAAGACAAGTAGAATAAAGAATTGTATCTCCATTAAAACAACTTCAAAAGTCAATTCCAAATTCATATTTCAGCAATTTTAGATAACAAAAAATATACTCGATTCATAAGATATCTGTATTTCACAAAACACTTGTACCTTTTCAGAACAGTATATATATATATATATATTTATACTTTAAAAGTTAATTTGACAAGCTTGAATCAAACAGGAGCTTTCTAATGTACCCATGTAACGAGCTTTCAGTCAACAATCCTAGATCTGATCAGGATCTTAGGTTGCTAGATTTCAAGAGTCCTTTTTCAGGTCAACAATCCTTACATACCTATCTGCTCAAGTACAAAAGGCTCGTGATTAAACAAGTCAATAAACTCTCAAAAAGTTTTTTTTTTTTTTTTTTTTCAATCAAATTACACACAAAACAAAGCATTAATCACATACTATATATGTACTTTACTATAGTCCTACTTCTATCATTTACTAAAAATATGAATCCATAACAGTAGGCTCATACTTTTTCTGTAGTTTAATAAGATCTACACATAAATCATTCTACAAGTTCAATCAATCGAATTAAATGTATCTTTAATCATATGTGTTTCATTTAATCTAGAATTCACATCTCAGCTCCTTCAGGACTTCAGATAATTTACTGATTTTTCATTAAGCATTCTGATTTCATTTTAAAATCGTGAAACTGTTAAACTCATGAAATTCAGAAAAAACATAAGATACTATATCTAGATTTGCATAAATAGTAAATTCTATAGGTCTTTCAGCAGTCGGCTCGTCTTGTTCTTCAATTGCCTCTTGTTGTTCATGCCACCATATTTCCCAACTTCCATGACCAACAATGCGCCTTTTGAACCATAATCTAGCCTTGCACTGGATTAGCTCTAGGGCTACTTCATTGTTCAGCCAGATTCTTCTTTCTTTACTAACTGCAATTTCTGTTGCTACTCTGATTCGTGTCTCTATTATCTGGGGTATTTGTATACCACAATCTACTAATATTCTTCTTAATCTAAAAAGTTCAGATTCTACCTTCTGTAACTCTTTTTCTCTCGTCGTATTTCTGATCTTCTACCGCGTGTGCCATTCTTCTGATTCCTTCAAAAATTCTGATGTATCAACAACCTCTTCTTAGAATTCAGGTGTCATCTTCCTCATCGTGGAGTTACTCAACAACACAGAATCGCTCTGATTTTTACTATTCTAGATTCTAAATGATTTATCGAATAATGCCTCCAAAACCCTAGGTTTAAGATAAATAAGCCCTAAGTTTAGGCAGGTAATCGGGTCATTTCCCGAACCAACTATTACTATCTCATAACTACAGTACTCCATTGAGTTAACTATAACTTCGTTGAGTTAACCAACTATAAATAAGCTCTTTGACTAACTCAAGACTCAACAGAGTAAGCTCGTTGAGTTAAGCGTAACTCAACGGACTTCCCGTACAAACAGATATAATAATAAAAATACTACAGATAATAGTTTTTCTGTTTTTTTTTTACCGGTTTAATCGATACTATGTTTCGGTCAGACCTAATTTATCTTCTTAAAATTAATATACATATTTTTTTATGTTCCAGTCATACTGATGGATCCAATCGATTGAACCGTAACGATTTTTATACATTATATATATATATATTTTAATGTGTGTGTGTGTCTTTTTTTTATTTTTAATAATAATCATAAAAATTGATTTCTTACTAAGTAAAGCTCGAGTAGTCCTCTACTCTAACTTCTTCTATAATTCCAAATGAGCTTTTTAGTGTTTTCAGAATAGGTCTAAGTTTTGTCCATTTACTTTAAATATATTCTGATTTTTAGGATTTTCAATTTCAATAGCTCCATAAGGGTAAATATTTCGAACTATGTAAGGTCTTGCCATCTAGATCTTAATTTTCTCAGATGGTTATGGAGTTTAGCTATATAAAGATATACTTCTTGTCCTATTTCAAAACTTCTTGGAATAATTTTTCTATCATGTCAGAATTTTATTTTCTCTTTTTCTTTTACAGTCTTCGAATAAGCTTCATTTCTAAATTCTTTTAATTCAATTAGTTGCATTTTTCTATTTTTAAAAGCTTGATTTAAATTAGTATTCAGAGTTTTTAATGGCCAATAAGCTTTATGTTCTATTTCAGTAGGTAAATGACAACTTTTTCCATATACTAGCCTAAAAGGTGACATACCTAAGCTTGCATTATAAGCAGTTCTATAAGCCCAAAGTGCATCTATCAATCTATTTGCCCAATCTGTTCTAATAGGATTTACTACTTTTTCTAAGATTAACATAATTTGTTTGTTCGCACTTTCTACTTGTCCACTTGTTTGCGGATGATATGATGTTGCAATTTTGTGGTTTACTCCATATTTCTTCATTAAGGCTTCAAAACTTCTATTACATAAATGAGTTCCTCTATCACTGATAATAGCTTTAGGTATTCCAAATTTGGTAAATATATTTCTTCTTATAAATTGTATTACCACTTTGTTGTCATTAGTTTTTGTAGGAATAGCTTCTATCCATTTAGATACATAATCCACCCCCAACAATATGTAATTAAATTGATTAGACATAGGAAATGGACCCATAAAATCTATTCCCCACACATCAAAGATTTCAACCTCAACAATAGGATTAAGAGGCATCATATTCCTCTTTGATATTCTTCCTATTTGTTGACATCTTAAACAACTTAAGCAATATTTATGAGCATCTTTGAATAGTGTTGGCCAATAAAACCCACACTGCAGAATTTTTGCAGCAATTTTCCTTGAACCAAAATGCCCTCTACAAGCTTGGTCATGACAGAAAGACAATATACTCAGATATTTAGTTTCTAGAACACACCTCCTTAAAACCAGATCAGGACATTTCTTAAATAAGTATGTGCCTTCCCAATAGTAATATTTTACTCTTGAGAAAAATAATTTCTTCTCCTATCTATTCCAATCCTTAGGTGTTAAACAAGTTACTAAGTAATTAACTATGTCTGCATCCAAAGGCATTGTTTTGATGGTCATTAATTGTTCATCAGGAAAATTATCCTTAATTTCAATATTTGATTTTTCTATTTGTAATCTTGATAAATGATCTGCTACTACATTCTCACAACCTTTTTTATCTTTAATTTCTAGATCAAATTCTTGTAATAATAATATCCATCGGATCAATCTAGGTTTAGTCTCTTTTTTCTTTATTAGATGTTTTAAAGCTGAATGATCCGTGTATACTATCACTTTAGCTCCAATCAGATATGATTTAAACTTTTCTAAGGCAAACACAACAGCTAATAGTTCTTTTTCAGTAGTTGTGTAATTAACTTGAGCATCATTTAAGGTTTTGCTTGCATAATGAATCACTCTAGGAGATTTTTCTATCTTCTGTCCCAACACTACTCCTACAGCAAAATCAGATGTATCGCACATCAATTCAAATGGATGGTTCCAATCAGGTGCTTGAATTATAGGAGTTGAAATTAAGCTAGTCTTAAGTCTAAAAAATGCTTCCTTGCAATTTTTATCAAAGTTAAATGGAACATCTTTTAATAGATTAGTTAAAGGTCTAGCTATCTTGGTAAAGTCTTTAATAAATATTCTATAAAAACCAGCATGCCCTAGAAATGATCTAATATCTTTTACTGATTTAGGTTCTGGTAGATTAGAAATTACTTCTATTTTAGCTTTATCTACTTCCAACCTTTTCTTAGAAACAACATGCCCTAAGACTATTCCTTGTTTAATCATGAAGTGACATTTTTCCCAATTTAAAACTAGATTTTTTTCCACACAGCGTTTTAATATTTGGTCTAAATTGCTTAAACAAACTTCATATGAGTAGCCATATACAGTCAAATCAACCATAAATATTTCTAAGAAATTTTCAGTCATTCCAGTAAATATGCCCTACATACACCTTTGAAAGATAGCTGACGCATTGCATAATCCGAATGGTATTCTCTTAAAAGCATAAGTTCCATTAGGACAGGTGAAAGTTTTTTTCTCTTGATCCTCTAATGCTATTGGAATTTGATTATAACTTGAATACCCGTCTAGGAAACAAAAATATTCTTGCCCTGCTAATCTTTCCAGCATTTGATCTAGAAAAGGTAATGGAAAATGATCTTTCCTAGTCACAACATTCAGCTTTCTATAGTCTATACATACTCTCCAACCTAATTGAATTCTAGTAGGTATCAAGTCTTGACTTTCATTCCTAATAACTGTTAATCCTGATTTCTTGGGAACTACATGGATTGGGCTAACCCATGAGCTATCAGAAATCGGATAAATTATGTCATTATCTAACCATTTCACTATTTCCTTCTTGACTACTTCTTTAAGGTTTGGATTTAATCTCCTCTCAGGAATTCTAACAGGTTTAGCATTCTCTTCTAAATATATGTGGTGACAGCATAAAGTTGAACTTAACCTTTTTATATCAGTCATAGTCCATCTTATTGCTTCTTTATAACTTTTTACTACATCTTTTAATTTAGCTATTTGATCCTCTTTTAAATCTGAAGCAATAATGATTGGATTGGTTCATTTCTCTTCCAGAAATATATAGGTTAATTCAGAAGGTAAATGTTTTAATTCTAAATGTTGCCCATCAGAAGCTAGAGCTCCTAATTGAACATCATCATTTTCTAAATTAATTTCTTCCTGATCTCCTTCTATATCTATGCTTTCACTTTTCTCTAAAGTTTCAGAATTGATTTGCCTATTTAATTCTTCTTGAGTTACATCTTCCAACATATCTCCTTCATCCTCTAAAAAGTCTATGGTTTGTAAGGACATTTCTAACTCCTTAAACCTTCCTAGTTTGAAAATATTTAATTGAGTATCCTCATTATCATATGCTAACTTCATTACTCTAGTTTTACAATTTATAATAGCCCTTGATGTTGCTAAAAATGGCCTTCCTAAAATTAAAGATGTATCACTATTTTTATGCTTAATTTGTTGGGAATCCAAAATTACAATATCAATAGGATATATAAAATTTTTGATTTTAGTTAAGACATCCTCTATTTTTCCTCTAGAGTATCTTATACTTCTATCAGCTAATTGAATAACCGTACTAGTAGGAGTTAAGCCTTCTAATCCTAAGGATGCAAATATATCACTTGGCATAACATTTATACCTGCACCTAAGTCTATTAAGGTTCTTTCTAGAATGGTATTTCCTATGGTGCATGATATAACAGGGATTCTAGGATCAGATAACTTTTTAGGAATTTGTGGCAGAAATAGGGAACTACTTTGCTCAGCTAAAAAGACATTTCTAAGAACTTTTCGCTCTCTTTTCCTAGTACACCAATTCTTTAGAAATTTAGCACAAGGTGGTATTTTCTACAATAGATCTAACAAAGGAATGTTAACTTGTACTTTTTCAAAAATTTCTCTGATTTTTTCTTGTTTTTCAGGTATTGTTTGTTGTAATCTTTCAGGATAGGGTGCTAAAGATTGTGATTTAAAAGATTCTTTTTCTTTTAATTGATTTGTTTGATCATTTTTAGCTTCATTAGCAAATTCAGATTGTTCTTCAGTGATTTCTAGATTTTCAGCTATTACATTTTCATTATCATTTTGATTTTTACCATTATCCACCTTCATATCATTTTCATTTTGAGTTCTTGGTGGTATATCAGTTCAAGATCTTAATGTTACACAAACATCTTCTAGATTTTCGTTACTCTCATGATGTTTTTGTATATCATTTTCATGTTTATGATCTTCAATTGTTTTTAGTTTTAAAGTGCATTCTTCAAATTCTCTTGCATTAATATTTTCTGTTTGCTGTATATTTTGCAAATTATGCAGGTTTATAACATTATAATTTTCATTGTCCTGGTGCATAACTTGTATTTTCAATGTATATTCGTCCAATGCTTTTAGCAACTATTAGAGCTGTTTTGTTTTAATAGCCAAAGTATTGTGTGTTTTCTTCTATAATTGAGAATATGGCATATGCTTATGCTCAAAGATTTCTGAAACCTGTAATTGGTATATGTGAATTCTGCAATTCTGAAGGACATGACATTTCTGACTGTTTGAAACTGAGACATTTACAGATGGTTAGATCCCATGAACAACAAATGAATTATCCTCAGCATAATGGAGCCGAGTATGAGAATCCTATAGTTTACCCAACTGATGGTCAATATAGAATGTGTAATATGTTGAGAGACACTGAAGTTTGGGATAGGTATGACAGATTGGAGTGTAGTATAGAGCAAAACCTAGACAAACTAGAATACTTTGTGTCAGCAACAAGAAGTCAACCAATTAAACTATAAGGAAGCATATTCAGAACCTAAAAAGGATATAATTTACGAAACTAAAAAAACCATAATGAAAATTGATCAAAAATTGAATGCAATGAGATTAGATGATCTGGAAAGAAAATTAAAAGCATTAGACAAATATACAATGAAAATACAAGTTATGCAATAAGACAATGAAAATTATAATATTATAAACCTACATAATTTGCAAAATATACAACAAATAGAAAATATTAATGCAAGAGAATTTAAAGAATGCACTTTAAAACTAAAAACAATTGAAGATCATAATCATGAAAATGATATACAAAAACATCATGAGAGTAACGAAAATTTGGAAGATGTTTGTGTAACATTAAGATCTGGAACTGATATACTACCAAGAACTCAAAATGAAAATGATATGAAGGTGGATAAGAGTAAAAATCAAAATGATAATGAAAATGTAATAGTTGAAAATCTAGAAATCACTGAAGAACAATTTGAATCTGCTAATGAAGCTAAAAAGGATCAAACAAATCAAATGAAAGAAAAAGAATATTTGAAATCAAAATCTTTAGCACCCTATCCTGAAAGATTACAACAATTAATACCTGAAAAACAAGAAAAAGTCAGAGAAATTTTCGAAAAAGTACAAGTTAAAATTCCTTTGTTAGATCTATTGCAGAAAATTTCACCTTGTGCTAAATTTTTGAAGGATTGGTGTACTAAGAAAAGAGAGCGAAAAGTTCTTAGAAAGGTCTTTTTAGCTGAGCAAAGTAGTTCCCTATTTCTGCCACAAATTCCTAAAAAGTTATCTGATCTTGGAATCCATGTTATATCATGCACCATAGGAAACACCATTTTAGAAAGAACCTTAATAGACTTAGGTGTAGGTATAAATGTTATGCCAAGTGATATATTTGCATCCTTAGGATTAGAAGGCTTAACTCCTACTAGTACGGTTATTCAATTAGCTGATAGAAGTATAAGATACCCTAGAGGAAAAATAGAGGACGTCTTAATTAAAATCAAAAATTTTATATATCCTATTGATATTGTAATTTTGGATTCCCAACAAATTAAGCATAAAAATAGTGATACATCTTTAATTCTGGGAAGGCCATTTTTAGCAACATCAGGGACTGTTATAAATTGTAAAAATGGAGTAATGAAGTTAGCATATAGTAATGAGGATACTCAATTAAATATTTTCAAACCAGAAAGGTTTGAGGAATCAGAAATGTCCTTACATACCATAGACTTTTTAGAGGATGAAGGAGATATGTTAGATGATGTGATTCAAGAAGAGTTAAATAGGCAAATCAATTCTGAAACTTTAGAGGAAAGTGAAAGCATAAATATAGAAGGAGATGTGGAAGAAATTAATTTAGAAAATGATGAGGTTCAATTAGGAGCTCTAGCTTCTGATGAGCAGCATTTAGAATTAAAACCTTTACCTCCTGAATTAACCTATATATTTCTGGAAGATAAACGAACATGTCCAATCATTATTGCTTCAGATTTAAAAGAGGATCAAATAGCTAAATTAAAAGATGTAGTAAAAAGTTATAAAGAAGCAATAGGATGGACTATGACTAATATAAAAGGGTTAAGTTCAACTTTATGCTGTCACCACATATATTTAGAAGAGAATGCTAAACCTGTTAGAATTCTTAAGAGGAGATTAAATTCAAACCTTAAAGAAGTAGTCAAGAAGGAAATAGTGAAATAGTTAGATAATGACATAATTTATTCGATTTTTGATAGCTCGTAGGTTAGCCCAATCCATGTAGTTCCCAAGAAATCAGGATTAACAATTATTAGGAATGAAAGTTAAGACTTGATACTTACTAGAATTCAATCAGGCTGGAGAGTATGTATAGACTATAGAAAGCTGAATGGTGTGACTAGGAAAGATCATTTTCCCTTACCTTTTCTAGATCAAATGCTGGAAAGATTAGCAGGGCAAGAATATTTTTATTTCCTAGAGGGGTATTCAGGTTATAATCAAATTCCAATAGCATTAGAGGATCAAGAGAAAACAACTTTCACCTGTCCTAATGGAACTTATGCTTTTAAGAGAATGCCATTCGGATTATGCAATGCACCAACTACCTTTCAAAGGTGTATGCAAGGCATATTTATTGGAATGATTGAAGATTTCTTAGAAATATTTATAGATGATTTTACAGTATATGGAAACTCATATGAAGTTTGTTTAAGCAATTTAGACCAAATATTAAAACGTTGTATTTAAAAAAATATGGTTTTAAATTGGGAGAAATGTCACTTCATGGTTAAACAAGGAATAGTCTTAGGGCATGTTGTTTTTAAGAAAGGGTTGGAAGTAGATAAAGCTAAAATAGAAGTAATTTCTAAACTACCAGAACCTAAATCAGTAAAAGATATAGATCATTTCTAGGACATGCTGGTTTTTATAGAATATTTATTAAAGACTTTACCAAGATAGCTAGACCTTTAACTAATCTATTAAAAGATGTTCCATTTAACTTTGATAAAAATTGCAAGGAAGCATTTTTCAAACTTAAGACTAGCTTAATTTCAACTCCTATAATTCAAGCACCTGATTGGAACCATCCATTTGAATTAATGTGCGATGCATCTGATTTTGCTGTAGGAGCAGTGTTGGGACTGAAGATAGAAAAATCTCCTAGAGTGATTCATTATGCAAACAAAACCTTAAATGATGCTCAAGTTAATTACACAACTACTGAGAAAGAACTATTAGCTGTTGTGTTTGCCTTAGAAAAGTTTAGATCATATCTAATTGGAGCTAAAGTGATAGTATACACGGATCATTCAGCTTTAAAATTTCTAATAAAGAAAAAAGAGACTAAACCTAGATTGATCCGATGGATATTATTATTACAAAAATTTATTCTAGAAATTAAAGATAAAAAGGTTGTGAGAATGTAGTAGTAGATCATTTATCAAGATTACAAATAGACAAATCATATATTGAAATTAAGGATAATTTTCCTGATGAACAATTAATGACCATCAACACAATGCCTTGGTATGCAGACATAGTTAATTACTTAGTAACTTGTTTAACACCTAAGGATTGGAATAGATAGGATAAGAAATTGTTTTTCTCGAGAGTAAAATATTACTATTGGGAAGACCCATACTTATTTAAGAAATGTCCTGATCTGGTTTTAAGGAGGTGTGTTCCAAAAACTGAATATCCTAGCATATTGTCTTTCTGTCATGATCAAGCTTTTAGAGGGCATTTTGGTTCAGGGAAAACTACTGCAAAAATTCTGCAATGTGGGTTTTATTGGCCAACACTATTCAAAGATGCTCATAAATATTGCTTAAGTTGTTTAAGATGCCAACAAATAGGAAGAATATCAAAGAGGAATATGATGCCACTTAATCCTATTGTTGATGTTGAAATCTTTGATGTGTGGGGAATAGATTTTATGGGTCCATTTCCTATGTCTAATCAATTTAATTACATATTGTTGGGGGTGAATTATGTATCTAAATGGATAGAAGCTATTCCTACAAAAACTAATGACAACAAAGTGGTAATACAATTTATAAGAACAAATATATTTGCTAGATTTGGAATACCTAAAGCTATTATGAGTGATAGAGGAACTCATTTATGTATTAGAAGTTTTGAAGCCTTAATGAAGAAATATGGAGTAAACTACAAAATTGCAACATCATATCATCTGCAAACAAGTGGACATGTAGAAAGTGTTAACAAACAAATTAAGTTAATCTTAGAAAAAGTAGTAAATCCTACTAGAACAGATTGGGTTAATAGATTGATAGATGCACTTTGGGCTTATAGAACTGCTTATAAGACAAGCTTAGGTATGTCACCTTTTAGGCTAGTATATGGAAAAAGTTGTCATTTACCTGCTGAAATAGAACATAAAGCTTATTGGGCATTAAAAACTCTGAATACTAATTTAAATCAAGCTACTGAAAATAGAAAAATGCAACTAATTGAATTAGAATAATTTAGAAATGAAGCTTATTCGAAGACTGTAAGAGAAAAAGAGAAAATGAAATTCTGGCATGGTAGGAAAATTATTCCAAAAAGTTTTGAAATAGAACAAGAAGTATATCTTTGCATGGCTAGACTCCATAACCATCTAGGAAAATTAAGATCTAGATGGCAGGACTTACATAGTTCAAAATATTTATCCTTATGGAGCTATTGAAATTGAAAATCCTAAAAATCAGAATATATTTGAAGTAAATGGACAAAGACTTAGACCTATTCTGAAAACACTAAAAAGCTCCTTTGGAATTATAGAAGAAGTCAGAGTAGAGGACTACTCGAGCTTTACTTAGTCAGAAATCAGTTTTTATGTTTATATATAAATAATAATAATAATAACACATTTAAAAAATATATATATATATATTTAAAATATAAAAATCATTGCAGTTCAAACGATCGGATCCATCGGTATGACCGGAACATAAAAAATATGTATATTAATTTTCAAAAAAAAATGTTGGTTTTACCAAAACATAGTATCAGTTCAATTGGGAAAAAAATTAGGTCCGACCGAAATATAGTATCGGTTAAACCAGTAAAAAAAACAGAAAAACTATTATCTGTATTATTTTTATTATTATATATGTTTGTACGGGAAGTCTGTTGAGTTACGCCTAACTCAACGAGCTTACTCTATTGAGTCTTGAGTTAGTCAATGAGCTTATTCCATTGAGTTAACTGTAACTCAACGTAATAGTATAGCTAAGACCGCAGATAAAAGAGTAATAGTTGGTTCGGGAAATGACCCGATTACCTGCCTAAACTTAAGGATTATTTATCTTAAACCTAGGATTTTAGGGGCATTATTCGGCAAATCATTTAGAATCTAGAATAGTAGAAATCAGAGCGATTCTGTGCTGTTGTGTAACTCCACGATGAGGAAGATGACGCCTAAATTCTTGGATGATGTAGTGGACACCGCATAGTTTCTGAAGGAATTTGAAGAATGGCACACGTGGCAAAAGATTCGGAATACAACAAGAGAGAAACAACTACAAAAGATAGAATCAGAACTCTTTAACTTAAGGAAAGTTTTAGTTGAGTTAGAAATACAAATACCACAGATAATGGAGACACGAATTAGAGTGGCAACTGAAATTGCTGTTAACAAAGAAAGAAAAATCTGGCCAAACAATGAAGTAGCCCTAGAGCTAATTCAACGTAAAGCCAGATTGTGGTTTAAGAAACACATTGCTTGTCGAGGAAGCTAGGCAATATGGGAGCAGCAACGAACAAGAGAACATGAAGAATCGACTACTGAAAGACCTATTCTTAAGGAACAGCAGTCAGGACCTCTAGTTCAACCAACAGAGCCATTGCCACGATTAGCATTTGTTTGGCTGAGAACTGAAGAAGAAGTGAAAGAATTTACTAGCTTGGTCAAAACAAAAGAAGCCAAGGTGACACTGAAGAAATAGCTACAGCTAAGGCACATATTTTATATGATGCCATTAAGAGAAGAAGGGCCGAAGAAAGGATGAGGGCCCAATACAAAATAAAGGTTGAGCAGCATCAAGCAGCAGCTAAATCAATTGCTGCAAGAGAAGTTGAGGCTAGTCCTTCGAGACCAATAATTATAGAGAAAGTTGAACAAGAAGAGCTAGTACCTATGGCTCGAAGGCCTACAGAACCTACTTTTGTAGATTTAATTTCAAAAGAAGAAGAGGAAGAACAGGCACAATTAATCAGAAAAAAGAAAGGAAAAGAAAAAATGCCTGAAATTGAGGAAATTAAATCTGAAGTACCAATTTTTACAGATCTTGTGGAGCAAATTTTTATAAACCTGCTATCCGATTCTGAGGAGCAAGAGGAGTAAAGACAAGAAGAAAATCAAGCTGAAATTAGTCTACAGCCTGTATAAGAAGAAACAAAAATTAGGGTAGAAATTGAATTGCTCGTGACTCCATCCCAATTTGTTACAGAATCAGAAAGAACAGTAACAGAACAGATTGGTAGTCAGGAGGAAGAAGAAAGAGTAGAAAATGAAGAGGGTGAAAGAAGCCATTTGGACAAAAATAACTTCACAGATTCCACTGAAGAGCAAGAAACTCTTCCGCAATTTATGGAAAGAATTCAGGACAAAGTGGAGAGTTCTACCGGCTCACCACCACAGATAGAAACAAAAATAGAAATTCAAGAATCTATAGAGAATGTTCAAATACAACCTATAGAAGAGGAAGAGCAAGAACAAACCCCTCTGGAACAACAAAGTCACCTTCCTGACCCAACTAAAACAACAATTTTAAATGAAGTACATTTTTGGAGTCAGGAAGCTTATACCAAATATCAACAAATTAGGGGTTACAATATTATTTATAGTAGACCAGTAAATTGGGATGGAATGCAAGAAATCAAAGATTTATTTAAGTTCCAAGGTCTACTGAAGTTTATTTCTCAAGAAAGAGGGCATGTAGTATATGAGAATTTATTGCCCTGTTTCTATGCAAATTTAAGAGAAGGAGAAGGATGATTAATTTCCAACGTGGAGGAAGCTAGTGTACAAATAACACCAGAGCTTCTCCACAACATTTTTGGATTGAAGAATGAAGGACTAAAAATTTTGGAAGACACTCCTACCGTTGAATGGACTAAACAGGAAATCAAGGACAGTTTGGCTATCAATCCTGGTGTGCCTCTATTAAACAGATTGAAGCATTTAAATGGTAAAGCACACATGATAGCTAACATTCTGATTAAGAATGTCTATCAACGACAAGGCCATGACATAGAATTAAGTCAATTTGTCAAATGGGCCACATATGTAGTTGTAAACAGGATTCAAATAAATTGGTTTGCAATTTTTATCTCCAAGCTGAAAGTAGTAAAGAAAAAATTATTTTCTGGAGATTTGATTTCATTACTGATGGTGGATTGTATTGATTTCACAAAATGGACATCAAAAAGGATCAGATCAAGAACCATTTCAGTGAAAGAATACAAAAATTTTGTAGCTACAGAGATAACTGTACCTTCTAGAGGCATTACAAGAGCTGTAGAAAGAATTAATCAATTAGAACTTCAATTAGAAAAACTCTAGAAGGAAGTAGATGAACTTAGGAATAGAGATTAAATTGTATTGTTCGTCTACTTGTATAAAATTGTATGAAATTGTATGATGTGTTTGTACTGTAAATTGATTTATATTAATGAATATAAATTTTTCAGATGCAATTTTCATACATGTTTTGGATGTGAAAATGAATGGAATTTATTGAATATTATGTAATTTGTGGAACTTTATGAATGAATGTTTAACAGATTTACAATTTGCTGAATGACAAGATAAATGCTTAAAAATTTCTGCATGTTGCAAGGTAAAATGTAAACTCTACATAACATAAAATGACCTGCAAGTTAAATCTTTATATAATGTTCAGATTTAAATGAATTTTGATTAAAATGATGCATTAATGACATAGATTTAACTTTATTTCAGTTAGCAGAATGAAAAAGAAAAAAAAACAGAGAGGAATTTACGAGAGTAAAACTTAGAGGTTGCTAAGTGTTAACTCAATGAAGTAAGTTCGTTGAGTTAACCGTAACTTCACGAGGTCAGTAATATAATATAAGGTCACTCCGTTGAGTTATCTGTAACTCAACAAAGTTAGTCCATGGAGTTAGCAACAGTAACCGATTGTGTTCCATTGAGTTATCTGTAACTCAACGAGGTTAGTTCGTGGATTAAGCAAAACGATTATTCTTTTAACCATGACCAAAACTTCGTCGACTTAGCGGTTACTAAAATTTGAAATTAATAGTGGTACACGTAGCCATAAAAACAGGAACCACGATGCACGTTGCAAGACACGTTCTTGCAACGAGATTTATTCACTTTATGGATGTAAATTATATATATAAATCAGAATGTTATTTATGAGTTACCAGCACTTTTAAAAGAAAGGAGAATGCGTTAAAGGAATTGGAAGGCGAAGTAGCTGATTCGACTTCATCTGAAAACAAATATTTACTAAATGGAAAGCTTCAGACTGGTATGTAATTAATCTTCTGCTATTTATTTATGAGCACATGGACTCGTTCTCTAAGCACTAAACGATTAGTAAGAACACCT
This sequence comes from Cymodocea nodosa, assembly GCA_036874045.1. Lineage (NCBI taxonomy): Eukaryota > Viridiplantae > Streptophyta > Magnoliopsida > Alismatales > Cymodoceaceae > Cymodocea > Cymodocea nodosa. Next base: position 23,270,234 of record CM072336.1, read on the forward strand.
ACCCAGGAATTTTCATCGCAGAGGAGTATTAAAAAATTTTCTGAACTGAACTTTAATGAAATTCTTTGGGGTGTAGCTAATCTTTCTTTAAAAGAGAACGTAGAGATGACTATTCCAGTAGAAAAACCATTAGGAGAAATTATGTATCCAAAATTAGTTGATGAACCTTCATGTATTCGATTGCTAAACTTTGAGGGAGATAGGTTTGAACTGAAATCTAATTATATTAGTCAATTGTCACATTTTCATGGATTAGAAAGAGAGGATGCCTATTATTTCCTTAGAGAATTTAATGAAGTTTGTCAAATGATGAAAATGCCGAACATGGGTATAGATGCTATTAAACTTAGATATATCCATTTTTCTTTAAAAGGTAGCTAAGAGATGGTTATATACTCTGTCGCCTGATTCAATTTCTACATGTACTGAATTTTGCTCTATTTTTCTGGAAAAATATTATCCAACACATCAAACGATTAAAAAGAAGAAAGAAATCTTAATGTGTAGCCAAAAATAGGGTGAATCATTCTGGAAATATTTTGAAAGATTTAAAGATTTACTGACTCAATGTCTACATCATGCAATGAGTAAAGTACAATTAATAGGTATAATTTATGAAGGCATAGATGTTTCAATGAAATCTTTATTAGAATCTACTTGTCAAAATGGATCTTTAAAGTTATGTAGTGAAGAAGCATGGGCATATTTAGAAAACTTTGCAAAAAGAACTACACAGTGGGAAAACTCGGTTGAAGCTATTGTAGATTCAATAGATTAAACTCGGCATGAAATAGATTCAAGTACTATGCTTGAGGTGAAATTAACTGAATTAACAAAGAAAATAGAAGAGTTATCATTAAATCAAAAGCTAGCAGAAAAGAATGCAAACATAAATGATTTAGATATTATTTATGCTAGAAACCAGAGAGATAATTTGGGAAATTCTTATAATCCTAATTGGAGAAATCACCCGAATTTATCTTGGAGAAACAATAATTTCCAAGGAAGAGAAAATGTAAATGAGAAGAATATAAGTTATGAAGCATTATTGGAACAAGGATTTAGAATAGAGAAATTAGAAAAGATAATCCAACAATTAAACAATCGTCTAGATTTTGTGTTTGAAAGTGTTGCAATTCAAAATCAGAATAGAAATATACCACTTAGACAGAAGGAACCAATGGAAGTTAGACCTACTAGAGGATTGCCAATACAAGCAATACCTAATCCTGTTAATAGAATGGTTAATGAAATTGATACCTCTTCTAGGAGGGTAGCTTAATGAAGTAGCATATCTAAAGCAACTATCTATGTATATATATGTTTTTATTTATAGTTAATAGTATAGTAGAGTTAGTCCTTAACTCAACGAACTTATTCCATTGAGTTATGCCTTAACTCAATGAGGGTGTGCAGTAGTTATGTTAATTTTTTGTCTTTGCTAAATTTTTGTTTGTGTTATACAGAATCAACAAATGGAATTGATACAATTACCGTTGGATGCACTAAGGGAAGTACTGAGTAACTTGTCAGCTAAAGATTTGTGCAGGTTGTGTTGTGTATCAAAGGAAATTAAAGATTGCATTGAAGAAAAATATTTTCAGGAACTACTGCAAAAATGACTAAGATTAGAGATGGATTCATATGGAGGTCATTTAATCATAGTTCAATTAATCATGAATATCTTGCTATGGAAGAAACTACTGGAATTCCACCTAATACATTAGAAGGAATAAATCATATTATGGGGATAGATGAAGGATTAATCATATACAAGACGAGACCAAGGTATGCAAGTTTATTATTACTTGATATTTTGATAAGAAATCCTATAACAGGAGAAGAATGGAATATAGGAAGACCTAATAGATTTGAAGTACCAATTGTAAATTGTGGATCGGCTTTAATATTTTCTGATAAAAATTCTGCAATTCCTAAAAAATTATATTATTGGAGACCTATAGGAAATTGGGGTGAAGATTTATGCTTAAGTGTGTATAATTTTCTGAATAGATCTTGGAATGAAAATATTGTGATATATCTAGGACAGAAATCATTAATTAACCAAACACATGTCATACTGGATGGATATATATATCTTGCTACAGATATATCAATAGCATTTGGATTTGATTTATACATAGTGAGCATAGACAGTTATAATGAATATATAGAAATTTTACTTATATCGAGTGATATAGCTAAACCACCATCTGCAGAATTTAATAAAATTCAAATAGGAATGTGGTATAATGAAGAAGATGATCCTACTTTACGTCTGATAAGATGGAGGGATGAATTGATGAAATTTCAAATATGGATTATGGAAGACATTAATGAATGGAAGTGGGAAGAGGAGTATATTGAAATAGATGTAGAAATAGAAACTGCTACATTACCTTGGAACCAAAAATGATCTCTTTCTGCATTTCATATCATTAATGGTAATACACTTGTATTTGGAATTTATAATATATTACACGTTTACAAATTAAGAAGGAACAAGAACTGCATGAAAACAGAATTAATAGCAAGAAGAACTATGCCTAAAAAGTTTGCTTGGACTGATACATTTATTCCATTTGTTCCTACTTTTCAATCATGTTCTTAAGCTGTGATTTTGCGTGTTTAATGTTGTGTGTATTCTACATTATTTTTAGAAAAAATATAGTTTTCATTTTAGTTTATAAAAGAAAAAAAATAAAATAAAATATCAATCCAATTTGTTGGTATCTGTTTTGGGAAACCAACTGGCTTGCTTGTGAGCCACTAAAGGCATAGGAGCCTAGGTTCCACACAAGACACTGAATTATTAATATTTGTTAAATGTTATTTTGTTTTATATTCTGTGTTTATCTATGAATGAAAAGTTTTCCAGAATCAAAAATCGGAATATGCAGAAGGAGATACAAACAAATCAAGGTATGTAACTGATTACTTATCCTGAATTTTAAATCAATAAAACTGTATTCACGCCTGCTACAATTACTGTATTTACTACCAAATCTTTTACATTGAGGACAATGCAAAATGTAGGTATGGGGGGGAGGTAATTAAAGTAACACCCATGTAAGTTTGTTAATAAAAAAAAAATTAAAATGGTACTACAAAGTTTTGTGGAAATTGAAAATTTTTATGAACTTGCTGTAACTATCCAATAATTGAGACTGTAAAATTTATAATCTATAACTGCTTGAATGTTATATTTAGAAGGCTATATATGATGCTATAGAATTTACTATTTATGCAAATCTAGATATAGTATCTTATGTTTTTTCTGAATTTCATGAGTTTAACAGTTTCACGATTTTAAAATGAAATCAGAATGCTTAATGAAAAATCAGTAAATTATCTGAAGTCCTGAAGGAGCTGAGATGTGAATTCTAGATTAAATGAAACACATATGATTAAAGATACATTTAATTCGACTGATTGAACTTGTAGAATGATTTATGTGTAGATCTTATTAAACTACAGAAAAAGTATGAGCTCACTATTATAAATTTATATTTCAGTAAATGATAGAAGCAGGACTATATGAGATTGGTATTTTATTACATCTGTATTAATGAAATACGTACATATACAGTATGTAATTAATGCTTTGTTTTGTGTGTATTTTGATTGGAAAAAAAAAGAGAGACAAATTTGAGAGTTTATTGACTTGTTTGATCACGAGCCTTTTGTACTTAAGCAGATAGGTATGTAAGGATTGTTGCCCTAAAAAAAAAAAGGACTTTTGAAATCGGACAACCTAAGATCTTGATCAGATCTGGGATTGTTGACTGAAAGCTCGTTACATGGGTACATTAGAAAGCTCCTGTATAATTCAAGCTTGTCAAATTAACTTTTAAAGTATAAAAAAAAAGAGAAAAAAAAAGAAGAAAAAAAAACATATATTGTTTTGAAAAGGTACAAGTGTTTTGTGAAATACAAATATCTTATGAATCGAGTATATTTTCTGTTATCTAGAATTGCTGAAATATGAATCTGGAATTGACTTTTGAAGTTGTTTTAATGGAGATACAATTTTTTATTCTACTTGTCTTAATCATATTGAATTGGATTGTACTTTGATTCGTATGTTGTTGAAATTTCTTCTAGAAATCTTATTGGAAAATTCAGGATGACAGATGATGAAAAGAACAAACGATAATTAACACCTTTGTGATGATGATATACTTCGTATGTAATTTGCATATATTCTAAGTATATTTGCAAGTTGATTACTGAAACATACAGAATATATATTTTTATGCTGAATAAAAGAAAAAAAGAAGAAGAATTAATTCTAGCACTTTTTGAAATACCAATTAATTAGATCTTAGTTTGCTAAGGGATTAGCAAAATTTAGGTATGGGGGAAGTGTTTAGAATGAAAAGGTGCATATTATTAACGGTTAAATGCATAATAGTTAGCTTATCATATAAGAATTAAGTCATTATGTTATAATTGCACTGTTATATACTTTAATTAGAATTACTACTTAATTTTGGAGAATTAATGTCAATTTAGTACATTTTTGAACTGTCGGTAAGTTGAGGCTGTGAAATTCTTATGTATCCAAATTTTCTGATATTTCGGACAGTTATGTATAACATATCGAACATATTTCGGACAGTTATGTTTAACAGACCGAACATGTGAGATAGTTTTGTTTAAATTGTCGAACAGTTATGTTTTGAAAGAATATTTTATTATTTCCTAAAGTACACGTGTCAAAACCATAATGCATGACTTAAGTGAACTTTCGGTGAGTTATCTCTAACTATTCGAAATTGCAACTGGGCATCAGACATTAATATGTGTAACCCTTCAAAATCTCTTTTTATTTATAAAATAGCTAAGGACATGTGTCATGTTTTGGTAAAGTGACTTAACTAGACTTTCGGTGAGTTAGTTGTAACTATCCGAAATGCATCTGAGCATTGGATAGTTAGACTTGTATCTCTCCGAAATGTGTATTTTATTATTAAACTACTATTGACACGTGTCGAGATTTGGTAGATTTACTTAAGTTATATATCGGTGAGTTATCTATAACTATCCGAAATGCATCTAAGCATCAGATAGTTAAGTTTGTAAGTATCTGAAATGCACCTGAGTATTGGATAGTTAAATTTATGCACGTGTTTTATAGTTAAATCAATGAAGAAAGTCCGTTGAGTTATCTGTAACTCCACAAACTATTTATTTTCTAATATGCCACTGTAGCGGTTGCAGAAACAAGATAGTTGGAAGAAAAACCATGATTGCATGTATTACGTAGGGAGAAGAAATCATCGTCGTTGATATGAATGAAGGAAATCCAACCGACCATTCAAGCAGAAGCAGTTACTACTGAAGAAATATAAAAGAAAAGAAGAAAAAGAAGAAAAGGGTGCGTGTGTGATCGATGGGTATGGTCAGTGTGTATAGAGGAGGAGCATCGAGCTTTCTACAGGCAGCATCGGTAATTCTCTAAAGTACCACACCAACCGTCATCACCACTACCATAATCACCAACCATCGTAGGTCTGTGAGAATACTTTCTTGATGTCGAGTCGATTCCGAGCAAAACACGGTGCTTGACAACCACTGTGAGGAGTGATCGCATCGCAGGAAAGGAAGCCATTTTCACCAAGCGCCGACTCATATTTCAGGAGATCGTAAAGCTTCTAGCCTTGACTTCGGGTTGATGCATGTTTAGAATGAAAAAGTGCATATTATTAACGGTTAAATGATGGTTAATTGCATAATATTTAGCTTATCATATGAGAATTAAGTCATTATGTTATAATTGCACTGTTATATGCTTTAATTGAAGAATCTGCTTAATTTTGGGGAATTAATGTTAATTTAGTATATTTATGAACTATCGGTAAGTTGCAAGCTGTGAAATTCTTAAGTATCTGAATTTTTTGATATTTCGGATAGTTATGTTTAAATTGCCGAATAGTTATGTTTAAAGAGAATATTTTATTATTTCCAAATGTACACGTGTCGAGAGCTGGTAGATTTACTTAAGTTATAACTCGTTAAGTTAGCATAACTATACGCGTTGAGTTACATGAATATACACTAAGTTAACGCGTTATGTTAGCGGCTTATTTCTTTATTGCATGTATTTTATGCACGTGTTGAATTTAAATGCTTTAGAATATCATGTGAGATGCACATGTTTAACTCGTTAAGTTAGTATAACTGCACACGTTGAGTTACATGAATATACACTAAGGTAACGCGTTAGGTTAGCGGCTTATTTCTTTATTGCATGTATTTTATAGTTATTTTCCAAAATGCCACTATAGCGGTTGCAGGAACAGATAGTTAGAAGGAAAAACCACGTTTACACGTATCACGTAGGAATTCAATCGTGCATGGAGAAGGAAGCATCGTCGTTGATCTGAAGGAAGGAAATCTAATCGATCATTCAAGCAGAAGCAGTTACTACTGAAGAAATATAAAAGAAAAGAAGAAAAAAAGAAGAAAGTGTGATCGATGGACGGTAGTGTATACAAAGGAGGAGCACCGAGCTTTCTACAGACAGTATCGGCGATTCTCCGAAGTATCACACCAACCATCATATCACCACCATAATCACCAACCATCGGAGGTATGTGAGAATACTTTCTTGATGTCAGGTCGATTCTAAGCCAAATATAGTGCCTGACAACCACTGTGAGGAGTGATCGCGTCGCGGGAAGGGAAGCCATTTTCACTAAGCACTGACTCATATTTCAGGAGATCGTAAAGCTTTTAGCCTTGGCTTCGGGTTGATGCCTGTATGCTGAAGAGGAGATCATCTTGCAATTCTGGACTCGCGATTCTATAGGGAGAGGAGACAGAATTGTAAATGGTTTAATTTTCAGTGGTGTAATCGTGTTGCAAGTAGTGTCGGAAGTATTTACTGTCAAGTGAGATTACTTTACATTTCACCTTTCGCCCATTTCCATGTTCACATCAAAACAAAAATACCAAAAATAATTTATCTTTGTTTGTATGTTGTATTTGAGTGTTGTATTGTTTGTGTTGTATCGTGATTAATGTTATCTGTATCAGTTTTATGATTGTTTTATGTTAGTTTTTATTTTACAGTTTACTGAAATTGGTTCGTACAAAAAACTTAAAGATTTTAACAGCAACTATTTGAATCATCTGAATGTTAGTATTGCTTAATGATAAATCCAATGTTAACTAGCATTATAAAGCTTAATTGATGTTATTTACAATCTGTGGAATCGCCCAATGGTTGGCCGAATTCCTCTGTAAATAGCAGTATTATAAAGAAAAGACAGGCTCGTGGAGTTAACTCAAGTCCACGAGGATAGTCCGTTGAGTTAGCCATAACTCAACGAACTAAGTTCGTTGAGTTAACTGTAACTCAACGGAGTGCTTATTGAATATAAATTTGAATTGTTCACAATCAAACATTTCTTAAATTCGTCAGCAATTCCTTGTGGGATCGACCTGTACTTGCACACTAATACAATAGACATTGTGTACTTGCAGTTAAACTACAAATTGAAATTAATATCTAAATTGTATTAAAGGTTGTTTGTTTACTTCTAAAAGAAAGAATAGGCATAAAGATAAATTAACTAAGTAAAAATAGAAGTAACAAATCCAAGTTTTTCTAGTGTAGTGCTGGGAAAACACAAACAAGTTTTATGGCGCCGTTGCCGAGGAATTGAATTGAATTGAATTGAGTCGAAGTGAATTGAATTGAATTGAGTTAAACATTAAAAATATATATATAACATAAAAATAGTTGCGGTTCAACCGACTGGATCCATCGGTATGACCGGAACATTAAAAAAAAATTGTATATTAATTTTCAAAAAAAAATATTGGTTTTACCAAAACATAGTATCGGTCCAACCGAAAGAAAAATAAAAAAATAAAAAATATTTAGGTCTGACTGAAGTGTAGTATCAGTTAAACCGGAAAAAAAATTGTATATTAATTTTCAGAAAAAAATATTGGTTTTATCGAAACATAATATTGGTTCAACCGAAAAAATATATATATATTTAGGTCTGATCGAAGCATAGTATCGGTTAAAACGGTAAAAAAATAGAATAGAAAACTTACGAGAGTGAAACTTAGATGTTGCCAAGTGTTAACTCAACGAAGTAAGTCCGTTGAGTGAACCGTAACTCCACGAGGTCAGTAATATAATATAAGGTCACTCCGTTGAGTTATTTGTAACTCAACGAAGTTAGTCCGTGGAGTTAGCAACAGTAGCTGACTGTGATCTGTTGAGTAATCTGTAACTCAACGAGGTTAGTTCGTGGATTAAGCAGAACGATTATTCTTTTAACCACAAACGAAACTTTATCGGTTTAGCGGTTACCAAAATTTGAAATTAGTAGTGGTACACGTACCCATAAAAATAGGAACCACGATGCACGTTGCAAGCCACGTTCTTGCAAAGAGATTTATTCACTTTATGGATGCGTAGTATATATATGAAACAAAATGTTATTTACGAGTTACCAGCACTTTTAAAAGAAAGGAGAAAGCGTTGGAGGAACTAAAAGGAGAAGCAGCTGATTCAACCTTCATCCGACAACAAATATTTATAGAATGGAAAACTTCAGACTGGTATGTAATTAATCTTTTGCTATTTATTTATGAGCACATGGACTCGTTCTCTAAGCACTAAACGATTAGTAAGAACACCTACCCAGGAATTTTCATTGTAGAGGAGTACTGAAAAATTTTCTGAACTGAACTTTAACGAAATTCTTTGGGGTGTAGCTAACCTTTCTTTAAAAGAGAACGTAGAGATGACTGCTCTAGTAGAAAAATCATTAAGAGAAATTCTGTATCCTGAATTAATTGATGAACCTTCATGTATTCGATTGCCAAACTTTGAGGGAGATAGGTTTGAACTGAAATCTAATTATATTAGTCAATTGCCACATTTTCATGGATTAGAAAGAGAGGATGCCTATTATTTCCTTAGAGAATTTAACGAGGTTTGTCAAATATAATCCAGCAAGTAAACAATCGTCTAGAATTTATATTTGAAAATGCTGCAAATCAAAATTAGAATAGAAATATATCACTTAGACAAAAGGAACCAATGGAAGTTAGACCTACTGGAGGATTACCAATACAAGCTATACCTAATCCTGTCAATAGAACAGTTAATGAAATTGATACCTCTTCTGGGAGGGCAGCTAAATGAAGCAGCATATCTGAAGCAACTATCTATATGTATATATGTTTTATTTTAAGTTAATAGTATCATAGAGTTAATTTTTAACTCAACGAACTTAGTCCGTTGAGTTATGCCTTAACTCCACGAGGGTGTGTAGTAGTTATGTTAATTTTTGTTTCTGCTAAATTTTTGTTTTTTATTTTATAGAATCGACAAATGGAATTAATGCAATTACCATTGGATGCACTAAGGGAACTACTAAGTAACTTGTCAGCTAAAGATCTATGCAGACTGTGTTGTGTATCAAAGGAAATTAAAGACTGTATTGAAGAAAAACATTTTCAGGGACTACAAGCTGCAAAAATGACTAAGATTAGAGATGGATTCATATGGAGGTCATTTAATCGTAGTTCAAATACCCATGAATATCTGGCTATGGAAGAAACTACTGGAATTCAACCCAATGCATTAGAAGGAATGAGTCATATTATGGGGATAGATGAAGGATTAATCATATACAAGACAAGACCAAGGTATGCAAGTTTATCATTACCTGATATTTTGATAAGAAATCCTATAACAGGAGAAGAATGGAATATAGGAAGACCTAATATATTTGAAGCACCAATTGAAAATTGTGGGTCAGCTTTAATATTTTCTGATAAAAATTCTACAATTCCTGAAAAATTATATTATTGGAGACCTACAGGAAATTGGGGTGAAGATTTACACTTAAGTGTGTATAATTTTCTAAACAGATCTTGGAATGAAAACATTATAATATATCTAGGACAGAAATCATTAATTAACCAAACACATGTCATACTTGATGGATATATCTATTTAGTCACGGAGATATCATTAGCATATGGATCTGATTTATACATAGTGAGCATAGACAGTTATGATGATTATATAGAAATTTTACCTATACCGAGTGAAATAGCTAAAACACCATCTGCAGAATTTAATGAAATTCAAATAGGAATGTGGTATAATGAAGAAGATGATCCTACTTTATGTCTGATAAGATGGTGGGATGAACTGATAAAATTTCAAATATGGATTATAGAAGACATGAATGAATGGAAGTGGGAAGAGGAGTATATTGAAATAGATGTAGAAATAGAAACTGCTACATTAACCTAGAACCAAAAAGGATCCCTTTCTGCATTACATATCATTAATGGTAATATACTCGTATTTGGAATTTATAATATATTGCATGTTTACAAATTAAAAAGGAACAAGAACTGCATTAAAACAGAATTAATAGCAAGAAGAACTATGCCTAAAAAGTTTGCTTGGACTGATACATTTATTCCATTTGTTTCTACTTTTCAATCATGTTCTTAAGCTGTGATTTTGTGTGTTTAACGTGTGTATTCTGCATTTATTTTAAGAAAAAAAAGAAGAAGGAATTTTGAAGTTTTTCATGTTCATTTTATAAAAAAAAAACAAACAAAACAAAATATCAATCCAGTTTGTTGGTATCTGTTTTGGGAAACCAACTAGCTTGCTTGTGAGCCACCAAAGGCATAGGAGCTTGGGTTCCACACAAGACACTGATTTATTAATATCTGTTAAATGTTATTTTGTTTTATATTCTGTATTTATCTAGGAATGAAAAGTTTTTCAGAATCAAAAATCGGAATATGTAGAAAGAGATACAAATGGAACAAGGTATGTAACCAATTACTTATCTTGAATTTTAAATCAAACAAAACTTTATTCATACCTGCTACAATTACTGTACTTATTGTCAAATCTTTTACATTGAGGACAATGTAAAATGTAAGTATAGGGGGGAGGTAATTAAAGTAACAGCCATGTAAGTTTGTTAATTAAAGGAATTAAAATGGTACTGCAAAGTTTTGAGGAAATTGAAAATTTTTATGAACTTGTTGTAACTATCCGATAATTGAGACTGTAAAATTTTTATAAACTGCTTGAATGTTATATTTAGAAGGCTATAGAAGATGCTATAGAATTTATTATTTATGTAAATCTTATGATTTTTCTGAATTTCATGAGTTTAACAGTTTCATGATTTTAAAATGAAATCAGAATATTTAATGCTTAATCAGAAAATTATCTGAAGTCCTGAAGGAGCTGAGATGTGAATTCTAGATTAAATGAAACACATATGATGAAAGATACATTTACTTTGATTGATTGAACTTGTAGAATGATTTATGTGTAGATCTTATTAAACTACAGATAAAGTATGAGCTTATTGTTATGGATTCATATTTTTAGTAAATGATAGAAGCAGGATTATATGAGATTGGTGTTTTACTGCATCTGTATTAATGAAATGCGTGCATATACAGTATGTGATTAATGCTTTATTTTGTGTGTGCATTTATTTTTAGAAAAAAAAAAAAAAAACTTTGAGAGTTTATTGACTTGTTTGATCACGAGCCTTTTGTACTTGAGTAGATAGGTATGTAAGGATTGTTGACCTGAAAAAGGACTCTGAAAATCTGACAACCTAAGATCCTGATCAGATCTGGGATTGTTGACTGAAAGCTCGTTACATGGGTACATTAGAAAGCTCTTGTATGACTCAAGCTTGTCAAATTAACTTTTAAGGTACAAAAATATATATATATATATATTGTTCTGAAAGATACAAGTGTTTTGTGAAATACAGATATCTTATGAATCGAGTATATTTTTTGTTATCTAGAATTGCTGAAATATGAATCTGGAATTGACTTTTTAAGTTGTTTAATGGAAATACAATTCTTTATTCTACTTGTCTTAATTAGATTGAATTGGATTGTACTTTGATTCGTATGTTGTTGAAATTTCTTCTAGAAAACTTATTGGAAAATTCAGGATTACAGATGATGAAAAGAAGAACAAACAATAATATAATTAACACCTATATGAAGATGATATACTTTGTATGTAATTTACATATATTCTAAATATCTTTGCAGGTTGATTACTGAAGCATACAGAATATATGTTTATGCTAAACAGAAAAAAAAAAACAAAAGGGGAAGAATTAATTCTAGCACTTTTTGAAAGACCAATTAATTAGATCTTAGTTTGCTAAGGGACTAGCAAAATTTAGGTATGGGGGAAGTGTTTAGAATGAAAAAGTGCATATTATTAACGGTTAAATGATGGTTAATTGCATAATATTTAGCTTATCATATGAGAATTAAGCTATTATGTTATAATTGCACTATTATATGCTTTAATTGAAGAATCTGCTTAATTTTGGTTGAAGTATTTACTGTCAAGTGAGATTACTTTACATTTCACCTTTCGCCCATTTCCATGTTCACATCAAAACAAAAATACCAAAAACAATTTATCTTTGTTTGTATGTTGTATTTGAGTGTTGTATTGTTTGTGTTGTATCGTGATTAATGTTATCTGTATCAGTTTTATGATTGTTTTATGTTAGTTTTAATTTTACAGTTTACTTAAATTGGTTCGTACAAAAAACTTAAAGATTTTAATGGTGACTGTTTGAATCATCTAAATGTTAGTATTGCTTAATGATAAATCCAATGTTAACTAGCATTAAAAAGCTTAATTGATGTTATTTACAATATGTGGAATCGCCCAATGGTTGGCCGAATTCCTCTATAAATAGCAGTATTATAAAAAAGAGACAAGCTCGTGGAGCTAACTCAAGTCCACGAGGATAGTCCGTTGAGTTAGTCATAACTTAACGAACTTAGTCTGTTGAGTTAACTGTAACTCAACGGAGTGCTTATTGAATATAAATTTGAATTATTCACAATCAAACATTTCTTAAATTCGTCAGCAATTCCCTGTGGGATCGACCTGTACTTGCACACTGATACAATAGACACTATGCACTTGCAGTTAAAGTATAAATTGGAATTAATATCTAAATTGTATTAAAGGTTGTTTGTTTACTTCTAAAAGAAAGAATAGACATAAAGATAAATTAACTAAGTAAAAATAGAAGTAACAAATCCAAGTTTTTCTAGTGTAGTGCTGGGAAAACACAAACAATGCCTGTATGTTGAAGAGGAGATTATCTTGCAATTCTGGACTTGCGATTCTATAGGGAGAGGAGACAAGATTGTAAGTGGTTTAATTTTCAGTGGTGTAATCACGTCGTATGTAGTGACGGAAGTATTTACTATTGATTGAGATTACTTTACATTTCACCTTTTGCCCATTACCATGTTCATATTAAACCAAAAATACCAAAAATAACTTATCTACTATTGTATGTTGTATTTGAGTATTGTATTGTTTGTGTTGTATCGTGATTAATGTTATCGTTGTCAGTGTTGTGATTGTTTTATGTTTGTTTTAGTTTTACAGTTTACTGAAATTGGTTCATTCAAAAGACTTAAAGATTTTAATGGTTACTGTTTGAATTATCTGAATATTAGTATTGTTTAATGATAAATCCAGTGTTTACTAACATTAAAGAGCTTAATTGAGGCTATTTACAATCTGTGGAACCACCCAATGGTTGGCCGAATTCCTCTGTAAATAGTAGTATTTAAAAAGAAAAGACAGGCTCGTGGAGTTAACTTAAGTCCACGAGGTTAGTCCGTTGAGTTAGCCATAACTCAACAAACTTTATCTATTAAGTTAACTATAATTCAATGGAGAGCTTATTGAATATATAAATTTGATTGTTAACAAACGGACAGTTCTAAACTCTTAAGCAATTCCCTATGAGATCGACCTGTACTTGCACATTGATACAATAGACACTGTGCACTTGTAGTTAAAGTACAAATTGGAATTAATATCTAAATTGTATTAAAGGTTGTTTGTTTACTTCTAAAAGAAAAAGAATAGGCATAAAGATAAATTAACTAAGTAAAAACAGAAGTAACAAATCCAAGTTTTTCTGGTACGTTATTGGAGATCTAATCAGATATTCTGGTGTCGTGCTGGGAAAACACAAACACTCCTCCTCTGTACACATTGGCCATACCCATCGATCACACACACTTTACTTCTTTTTCTTCTTTCCTTTTATATTTCTTCAGTGGTAACTGCTTCTACTTGAATGGTCGGTTGGATTTCCTTTATTCATATCAACGACGATGATTTCTTCTCCTTTCAACGAGTGAATTCCTACGTGATACGTGCGATCGTGGTTTTTCCTTCCAACTGTCTTATTTCTGCAACCGCTACAATGACATATTAGAAAATAAACAGTCCATGGAGTTATAGATAACTCAACAGACTTTCTTCGTTGATTTAACTATAAAACACATGCATAAATTTAATTATCCGATGCTCAGGTGTATTTCGGATACTTATAAACTTAACTATTCGATGCCTAGATGCATTTCAGATACTTACAAATAACTCACTGATATATAACTTAAGTAAATCTACCAAATCTCGACACGTGTCAATAGCAGTTTAATAATAAAAGAAACATTTCGGAGAGTTACAGGTCTAACTATCCGATGCCCAGCTACAATTTCGGATAGTTATAGATAACTCACCGAAAGTTCACTTAAGACATGCATTATGATCTCAACACGTGTACTTCAGGAAATAATAAACTATTCTTTAAAAACATAAATGTTCGACAGTTTAAACATAACTATCTGATACATGTTCGATATGTTAAACATAACTATCTGAAATATCAGAAAATTCAGATACTTAAGAATTTCACAGCCTGCAACTTACCGACAGTTTAGAAATGTACTAAATTAACATTAATTCACCGAAATTAAGCAGATTCTTTAATTAAAGCTTATAACAGTGCAATTATAACATAATAGCTTAATTCTCATATGATAAGCTAAATATTATGCAATTAACCATCATTTAACCGTTAATAATATGTACTTTTTCATTCTAAACATCTTGCCACCAAGTTTGTTTTGGCGTCAGCTTCTTTTGCCATTGGAAACAACTCATTGCCATACTATTTGTGTGGACAACAAATCTCGACCCTAGGAGGTAATGTCATTACACCCTTAAGACAATGCATGACCATTGCTATCTCTCTCTCATGGATAGAGTACCTCTTCTTTGTTTCATTTAACTTTCAACTCTTAAAGGTGATGAACCTCTCAACCTACATCAAAACGCTTGCAATGGCTAGATTTGAGGCATTAGTCCATACCTTGAAAGTTTTCAAGAAATCTAGTAATTAGACAATGAGTCCCTTAACTACCTTTTCTTTAAGAGTTTGAAATACCTTTGCACATTCTTTTGACCACTCTCATATTTGATCTTTCTTTAAAAGATTTGTGAGAGTGACTACAATTTTTGAATACTTCTAGATGAACCTTCAATAGTAGTTGGTCAATCCTAAGAATAAGTGTACGAGCTTCAAGGTATTTACAATAAGTACATTATAAAAACTCAATTTTAAAATTTATAACTGCAAGCGTATGGTGCCTATCATAGATAGCATGTGAGTATGGGTCAATCCATAGGGAACTTGTTTAAAGTAAAACTCAAAATCTTGTAAGGTCAAATGTTTCTAAGCCTTTAAGATTTTCTAAGAGAAATTCAAAGAAATGAAAAGTGAAACTCAATGTTATCTAATTATGTATTCTAATAATTTTTAGTGGTTTAACATATCCTTATCAAGTGAAAACCATCAATAGAAGTGAAGTAAACTTAAATCATTCAAGTAATACAAGGAGAGATCAAAAAAAACATAAGAATCATCAAAACTGTCTTGCCCAAAATTACTAAAATTAAGCTTAATTTTACCCCATTTTCCTTTCATCCTACCAAATAATAAATTCACTAAAAATACAAAATGAAAGGATCATCAAGGTACAAAATAACAAAAGTAATTTTAGGGAAAAACTTCTCTTGAAGTATTGCTAGCAGATATCTTATCAAGAGAGTGCAAAAAAATTTAGGTGATTACTAAATTACGCACTGCCAAAAGAAAGATTGTACCTCCTTGAATTCTTTTTGAAAACCAAAGAAATCAAAATTATAGAAACATAAGTCAATAATCTAACTATTCTCATTTACAAAACTAGATTCATTAAGTATAGATTCATTATTCTTTAAAGCGCAAAATCTAACCTCTAAAATAGAAAATAGGGCAATTGCGTCTCTGATTTCAAAATTTGAAAACTCTAATCAAATCATTCCAAAAAATTCTAAAAACACTAAAAAATGAATCTACACGAAAAACCATTCAAAATTGGATCAAGAAACTCTTAAAAACTCTACTGAAAACTTGACTTTCGACTAAATTAAATTTCATTCAATTAACTCAATGAACTTAATTCGTTGAGTTACTAGCTAACTCAACGGACCTAAGCTTAACTCCACAGACTTAGTCCGTTGAGTTATTTGTAACTCAACGGACCTAGGCAGTGGGATACGAAAGAAATTTCTGCCCAATCTTACATTGAACTATGACACTTCTTTACCATCTATCTACACCTAAAACACATCTAATACATTCATTTACCACTATGTACACAATCAAAATTTATTTCTATGAATAAATGAAATGAAAATAAAAAGGTTAATTGAGTTAGTTACATACACTAACAACCTATGTGTAGGTATTTACGGTATTAACAAGGCTCATCCATTTTCAAATATAAATTTTATTAAACTTGTAAAGTAAAGTACCAACATTAAGATAAAGACACTAACATTAACAACTACCCTATTAATATAAAAACATACATAAACATGAGATACAAAGTCACATATACAAACACATAACATCACAACATGCAAACACAACCAGAATGTATACAAACATAAACAATCTACCTTCCTCATATTGATACTTGAAGCTCAGCTAACAAACACTCAAAATTCATTGAAGATGTTGTCTAAGCCTTCTCCATGTACTACTCTTAGGCTGTCACCATCAAGGATCATCACCAAAGTAGGGAGGCTTCACATGAATTTGAAAATGCAATGTTAGTGTCATTGGATGACTTCTAACTACAGTTCATTCCTTGCAAGAAAGGAGCAACTACAACAGTATCCTTCTCTTCTCACGAGTGTGTAAGTCTTCTCCATGTCGTTGCCTTCCACTAAGGACGTCACCGAAAATGGGAGCTCTTCGAGGGAGAGGAGGAAGTTCGATTGAAATTGGTGCTCCACAAATCTACAATAAGGGTGCCTTCTCCACGTCATTTCCATGCACCAAGGATGTCACCGGAGATGAGAGCTCTTTAAGGGAGAGGAGGAAGCTTCATTGAAATTGGTGCTCCATGAATCTGTAGCAAGGGTGCCTTCTTCAAGTCTTCTCCACATCATTGCCTTGCACCAAGGATGCCATCGGAGATGGGAAGATAGTGGGAAACTCAAACTACAGTCATGAAGGTTTTCTTCTTTATGCTAGGGGTAGGGAGGAGTGAAAAGATCGAGAAAGAGTGTTTTTAATGTCGTAGGTTGTGCTTTTTTATGAGAGAGAGAGATGACTAACAGTTGCTTGATAGGAGTGGCTAAAGATCGTGGCTAAGGTGTGAGAGGAGGTCGACGATGTTGGAGTTGGTAGTTGGCCATTTTCTCAATTCCCAAAATGCCCATGTCATCTCTTTTGATTTTACTTTACAACCAAATAACTTAAATCATATTAATAATCAAACATTAGACATAATAAAAATTATCTAAATAAACTAAAGCAATAAACATCTAATATATGATCAAAATGTACTTCCAAACATTAAGTATAAAATATGTAGTTTAATTTGTGCATTTAAACGTATTTGAACTTAAATAACATGCATATATATTTAAAAGTACATTACATATAATTTCTCATAATATTTTCACATTATAATCATAATATGCATAAATAATAACATATAGAATAACACAAATTGACACTATACAATAAGCATAACTTTGCAATGTTCCTTAACATTGTCTACTTAATGATCATTGTAACTTTTCACGAGTCCATTTAGATGTTTTCATGCATTACGATGTGACTAAGGTATTACGTTTCCTTCCTCATGAATGAACACTTATCTTTATTGAGATAAAGTTGAAACTCTTGTAATTTCCCTAAAATGTTCCTCAAGTGTTATATCTACTTTTGCAGACAAATAGAGCTACATGTAACTTTTGCCACATGACGTGAGACCAATGCCACTCTTAGGCAAGTTGTTGAATGTTCGCCACCATGAATGGATGAAAGCACTATGGTGCAAACACTAATGTTGTTGCTACGAACAGATGGTAAGTGCAAGCCCCTATTTGTTGTTTTTTAGATATGCTTGGGTGCTATTGTTGATGATGCATGGAGGAAGAGTGGATGGAAGATGAAGTTGAAACGCACCACTATCTTCAAACACTTTCCTTGCACCTCCACATGCAAAGCATGACAACTTGCCAAACGATTGTCGGCTGCATCCGAAACACACATTTTCATGTTGCGCAATCAATTTCGCAAACTCAAGAAAATCAACACTTAGTCCATGGCGAATGGATTACCTTCTCTTGACCAAAGGCATCGTCGAGTCACAACTTTTAGAGCACCACCATCCGATTTCGACCTTATCGAATTCATCACTAACGGACATGGACATGAGTATAAGGAGTTCCTCACCTTCATTCATTTCAATTCCTCAACCAGTTTTGACGATTTTTATGATTTACCTTTGGAGGAAGAATACCTCCAAAAGCATGTGGTGGAACCTACCTGCTCAACAATCGTAGAAAGAAGCAAGCCAATCCAACAACCATAGGTGAGGACGTCGTAATATGTCTGGCTGTGGAGGGCACCATGGACACCACCAACATGATCGTAGCTATTCACCCCTCGCCTAACCCTCTATGATTTATTCCATTCCAACCTTTAATTTGTTTACGTGAGTATGCCATACTAGATTTACAATCGTATGGGTCATATAGCTTGTGTCTGCATGGAAAGGAGAAATTTTACATATACCATTGGCATCACCAATGATCTCAACATGTCCCTGAATCAAAAATAGTGCATAGATTCTAGTGCTACTGAACATACATATGACACTACATCTTTGACAAAGATTGTAGGGTATCTTTGACGAAGTATTTTTAAACAAGAATCAGTGAAAATTTCTTTGATTGAAGGATATCTTTGACAATGATTTATTTTTAGTTCCATTTGTTTGGGTTCTTAATAATATGAAAGCAGTTTAGTTAAAATCCAAATATATAATTTGGTTCATAGTTAGAACCATGTAAACCCTTAATTGTAGTTATATAAGTTTTTAAATTTTCAATGCCATCGATGAAAATATTTTAATTTGAAAAATATACGAGTTATTTCTTATCTTTTCTCATCCTGTTACGTAAATAATTGTTATATATATACTATTGTTAAAAAGAATTTATTTCTCATCCTTTACTTTTACATTATTTCTAGATGTACAAATCCCCACTAAGTTTCATGTCTTGTAACAAACTTAATATATGCAACTAATTATTTCATGTTTATCAACAAGAATTACATTATCAAAATCAATCGAGAATTAATTTCATTCCTAACATTTTTGAACTAGCTTGTCCCATTTAACGTGATCATTGGCATCATATATTAATGTGTTAAACATTGATTGTATAGATGCTATTGTCACCTTGACGTCCACATAGCAAAGAACTTGTGGAATCCTTGCTGCCCTCTCCCCACACATCAATCAAATGAAATACATCATTAAAAATTGTGGCATCAATTCTCTCTTGTGCAATTGAAGTTATTATACATATATCGCCCATCATATGATGCCACATATAATTACATAATTGCTTTTATAAGACAATTGAAATGACGTTATAACGACTTAAAAAAGCCTATCTAATTTTACCGTGAGAAATAATTTTTATTTAAATCTGGAAGCAATATATCACATTGCCTGAAATTTAATCGCCTTAAAGCTTATTATTATTTATTTGCGGTTTACTTCTTCTTTCTAGTTGGGCTTCTCGAAAGGTTAAGCCCCATGGATTTTACTTGGGCTTAGGCCCATGGATTTGTGCAGCCGGTGCCTGCACGTCTTTACAATTTTCTAAAGTGTAATCCCCTACTTACCCCCATTCTCCTTAAATTTCACATGAATGAATCGTTTTCTATTCTCCTCCTCCTCCTATCTTTCAATGCTGAAGAGTAAACATGTAAATTTTGTTTGGAAGATTTATTAGGTAACTATAATTACATGGTAATGTATTGATCTTTTAAGGTATGAACGAGGACCATTTTCTGCAAGGAAAAAGAAGAAATCTCAAGTGCTACAGTCCTACTTGGAATCTCAACCCATATAGTGCTCCAAATTGTTGCTGTTGTATTGGTTGACTATAATATATATGTAATGTAATGTAACATAATTAAATTATATTATTTAAATCTTCATAATTGTAAGCATTGATATTTAATACTAAGAAAATTTAGTTCTTTGAGATATCGTATGTTTAGTTATTGAATAATTCAAAGAAATATCCGATTGGATTGCAATGTCAAGTGAAACTTAACATCAAAGAATTTGTTGTTGACATTTAAAATGACTTATAAGATCTCATTTAGATGTTTAGTCTATTTAGACGTGCAAAGATCCTTAACACCTTACTTGTATGTACTTGGAAGTGTTTACTCTTCCGATTCGCCAACAACATAATTTATCCACTTAATTGTTTAAGTCACATTGCACTTCACTTGCACTCCGTATAGATTTTTCTTAATTTACGTATCCTTAGTGTTAAACTATGTGACAATTTTATTTTTTCTCATCTCCTCTTTCCTTTCTTGGTAGCTTGTAAGTGAGGATTGAACATTAAAGACTAAGAGAAATGCTGCAAGCTATCAAACTACTTTAATAGAAACGAGAACATATGACTATGGTCTTTGTGGCAGATTTGCCCAAATTAAACGTAGATATAACATAAAGCCATACGAGCAATTGATGATTGATTGACTGACTTAAGAGACTTTCACAGTTAATCAATTATAATACTTTTGAAATTTAATTATTATCAAAGAGGTTGTTACAATCGCTTGGTGAAACATAAGAAAGATGTAAAAAAAATTAAACCAACAATTCAGAAATTTTATGGTATAGACTTATTTTATCAAAGTTCTAATTATTTTTATTCATAATTACACATCAATAATTTCTATCTCATATGCTATGTTCAATTTACACATGATTTTCATTATTTCGTAATATAGATCGAGTAATAGTAGATATGAATCAACCAAGGGAACATTTACACCATTCTAGTTAGTTAGTCAGTCTATGGGTTGACGTTTAAATGTGATTAATTTTGAAATGCTCGAGCTGTGTATAGAACATCAATTTACACGAAGAAATTGACAACCTTATTCTTCCGTGACTGAGCTGGCTCTGCGTGTGTACCAAAGGCCAGGAGGCGAAGGGGAAAAGCAAGACCCAACAATGGTTGAGGAGGACACATGATTGGAGGCAAGTTGGCATACATCATGAGAAAGAATCAAGACAACAGCCTCTTTTCCTTTTGTATCTATCAAAGTCTCCAAAGTGGCATCCCTTGCTAGCTAGATTTTTCACCGAGAACATGGGATGAGCACCAATAGACGTAGGAGTTGTGTGCAAGGCCATGAAGAAGAAGAAGAAGAAGAAGAAGAAGAAGAAGAAGACGGAGACGAACAAGAGAGGAAAATGAAAGGAATATCTGTGGTTAAAAGCCACTCACCTTTTGTCAAATCGATATGGACACCAAAGAAGATCGATTCCGATGGAAGGGATACCGGTCCCCCAGACAAAGGCAAGTAGGGTACTGTTTACAATTCACGACCTCGACGTTCTTGGTCTACCTACGATGGAGCCGTGCATATATTCGATCTTGTTTGGAGTTGGAAAGGGAACCCATCAACATGCCTGCATGGAACCTATCAACCAATTAAGGCAGGTACTAGTAATAAAAGCATTAATAATAATAATCTTCTTCAAAACATAAGTGTCCAGGTTCGACTATATTATCAACTCCAACAGCGGACGGGTGAGATGAGATATCAATCAATCTATCTATCTATCTATCTATCTATCTATCTATCTATCTATCTATCTATCTATCTATCTATCTATCTATCTATCTATCTATATAATATATGTGTGTGTGTGTGTTTGTGTATGTATGGCGAGCTTCTGGAACCATGCAAAGGCTTAGGTATTCGCTGTGGAACGCATCTGCGTGCGTCACGTCCGGTCGGTGCGCGACCACGTGATTCGGTTTCTTCGCATGCGCGGGCTCGTCGATCGTCGGCGCATCGATGCCCGAAGGCAGAAGCCGCCATATATGTCGCGCCATGTGCACGGTCTCCGGCCGTATTACCTCTCTCGATCGCTTTCCTCCTCCCGGTCGATGCCCCGCCATCTAGAACCAGAATCTACTCACCCAAAAGCAGCGTGGGCAAATTAAATCAATCTAGCTCGTTGTTAATTATTTCCACCAACTTTGTTCATTAATTGGGTACGTGCGTACCATCGATCATCGGTGCATTCCGACCGATCTGGCCTTGACTTCGTTGCTTCTGATCACAGAAATCAATCAAATTTCTTTTTAGAATAATCAATGTTATATATATGAAGCGAATCCGACCGCAATCTCCAGATCTCGCTTGAGTCATACGACGTTGATGATCTCACGCATGAGTGATAAATACATATATATATAAAGGACGTGTACTTTCTTGTATAATTAAAGGCCCATCCATGGTCGAGGATGATTTGGAGTGGACTTTAACGATACGATCGAATCCCATAAATTGCCTTTAATTTTCTTTTTGTATTGCCCACTGTTGACTTTGCATGCATGTATGGCATGATATTCGATCTTCTCTGCATTCTTTATTTCCCTATATACCATACTGAAAATTAAAGTACAAGTTGCGCTGTTGTGTAATTTTTGTTAATTTAATACAGTCGATCAAGAGACAAAAGTGAAATATTAAACAACGAAACGATTAAAGGAGGCGATAAGGTTCAATGGTGAACAATCCATGGAACAAATTCCCTAACCTAACTGCATGTACTCTCTCATCTTAGCAAAACACCTGTGGTCAAAGTTATTCTACCACCACCACCACCACCACCGCACCACCACCGCCACCGCCAATGATTTACGTTTGCGAAATGTTCTCATTTTATAGTGACCAAGGTTGCAAAATCAATCATTCTCCTCGACATACATATATATATATATATATATATTTTTTTTTTATATCAGAGTTTAGTAAAATAAGAGAAGGAGAGTTTGGATACAAAACAACCAATCTGACATAAGAATTCTAAGAGTAATCAATC
Source organism: Cymodocea nodosa (assembly GCA_036874045.1). Lineage (NCBI taxonomy): Eukaryota > Viridiplantae > Streptophyta > Magnoliopsida > Alismatales > Cymodoceaceae > Cymodocea > Cymodocea nodosa. The sequence goes on from CM072336.1 coordinate 23,293,622, forward strand.
AATATTCTCCTATAATGTCGACCACCTCTATCTTGGTAGACCAAATTATTTGGAGTATTGGAACACGAGAGTTCATCCACGCAGAGCTCATTCATTGCCTGTTATTTAAGTTTCAATATATTTCGACGATGGTACTGGAATTTCAAGAAAAATACATGAGCTTGGACGATCGAAGCGAGCTTATTTCCCCTTTCAACTCAAAATCATCCCTAGCTAGCTGTGTGACGAACTGGAATTTTTCCAGCGTATCAAAAAAGGCGCTGCTGATCGGAGAAAGATTACAAACCCAAACAAAAGAAGGCAGGCACATAGATTGATGGAATAAGTCCATGGGACCATTAACCAAGAATGACCCGCGAATAATCCATAAATAATCTATATGAATATTATTAGCCTTCTTCATGATCGATCAGGAAATATAATCTTGGAAGACGGAAGATATGTACATCATTATTCGGATGCGCGCGAAGCTAACGCTGACGAATATCACGTACATCTTTCCATATGCCATACATTGAATGAATATATATATATGTTTTGATTTGATTGGTAGGAAAGGCATGTGGTTGTGGAAATCACGTTATATTTTCGACTTCCGAAATCAAAGTGCACCTTCCGCCTGCACCCGATTCACAATTAGAAAATTCCCCATTAGCATTACCGAAGAAAATAGACAATTAAAAAATCCCCAACATTGATCTTATGCCGGAATTTCTTAATTATCAAAAAGAAAATCATGTGCCGGAATTGTTGACTCGATCAACGAAAGCGCACATGATCGATCATTGCCGCCGGCACAAGTTTCCAAACGCAACTCTACTTACGTGTATATTTATTTATTCATCGGCTCTTCACCGCCGACCACCTTCGGCACACCGGCCGAAACGCCGATTACGTCGCTGCATGCGTACGTATTGTTCACGGTGGGATCATAACGAGAGAAGATGTCATGCCTTAAATTAATTCATGAATTATGAGAGAAATTTGATGACTAATTAATGCGGTCTAATTGATCAATGAGATGATAATTTGTTTATTCTTGATTTTCAAATTTAGACAAAAATAATACATTATCAAAAAATTGGTGGAATAATTTGTTATGGATAGTACAATTGATAAAGGAACGAGTCTTGAATTCAAATTAAGACAAAATCATTATTAATATTAACAATGTATATATTCTTGTATCTTTCTTTGATGCTACAAATCACAAGTGTCTTTCTTTGACTCCGCCAATCAAAAATACATTCTTGTTCGTATTTTTGAGATTTTACATCTTAAATACTATATTTCTGATTTTTCATCACCTTTATGGTTGAGCTCCAATTTTAAGTTTTTTATTTTTCGCAAATCTTATTTTCAAACTTGGTTTTGTCTGAATAGCTTCTGTTTCTTCATGATATTGAAAGCATTTTTTCTTTGATTTGAATCGAAGAAATTCTTCTTTCATAGGATTGATTTGTAAGGAAATGGAAGGCTAGCTATGCTATCCACTATTGATTATCTAAGTACTTTTTGTTGATTTAAAAGTCTTTTTTTTCTTACCCCTATTTAATTTCCAAGGTGAAATTAATGGTCATGGATTGAAACTAACTACCGAGAGATCAATCATCATAATCAAGAAAAAAAAGCCATGAATTCAAGTCTACATAAAAGTATGTCCAATATTAAAAAAAATATAAACATCATATTTAATGGTTAAATGGAAAGTCATGGGTACAACATATGATATGATAGGTGCCATGGTACTTCTTTTCACTATTCCCAAAGCATATATATATATTATGTAAAATAAAGGACATATAATTGGTGTATCCAATCAAGAGAAAGATTGGTCAAAAGTATGTGGGCTTTACGCCTACTAAAAAACAAGCTTATTGCATTGCATGTGTTCCAAATCACCACTGGTAAATGTCCGAAAAGTAGATTCCAAGGTAAGAATATCTTTTGATCTGATCTTAATTTCCGTGATGAGAGAATATCCCTTTTCCATAATCATCAGACAATCAAATAAAACGGAAAAAAATTCAACAGCCTGCTCAGATTTCTGCTTAATACTCATGAAGAGAAAAAATGTGTATACTCTAATCTTCTCTTCCTTATTGATATATGTTCCTCTCTCTTCCATTTTCTTTTCTCTTTTTTGTTATTCTTATCTTCTTTATCCTTAGTCTTAAATAGATATTCGTTAAATTTAAGTTGGAACATGTGAAAATTTTTTAACTAAATTAATATCTATCAGGTCCTTCTCTTATAACTATATATATATGTGTGTGTGTATGTATGCATACACACATTTATAAAGTCTACTTATTACATGCTTTCAATGTGAAATTGAGACAAAAACAGCAAACAAAGTATTACGATTTGTCCAAATGGAAAAGTCACCAAACAAAAGAAGGAAGAGGAGTGATGCTCTCAGCATGCATGACTGGTCTCCATTTCCTTGTATAAGGTTCTATTCTTTCCACTGTTCATTGTTTCTTGCGCACCTTTCTTCTCAAGAAGGTTCTCCCAATGGGGATGACGATGTTGTCTTTCACATGGTGACGTAAGGTCAAATCCCCCCTCAAGGTTTCCACCACAAGCGCGCTATTATATTATACAGATGGAGCTATGGGTCTGCTCAAAAGGTGAGACGTATATATGGAACAACTTAAACATATATGTTGAGGTCAGTGAACAAGAATATATATTTATTGATTGAGAGGATCGATAACGTGACTTGCGTGCTTGCAGGCATCCATGATATGTGAGTGTGGGCTTGGAATTAACCATGGAACATACTTTTTCTGAGAATTAACAAATCCGTTCTGTGAGGATATCCCAGTGATGAACAAGCCTAGATGGCGTGGTTGATCCAAGGCCTTAAAGGGTGGTCGAGAATGTAATTAATCGCTCTCTCTTCCTCATCACACTCCTTCTACCTAGTTCTATATATATACATGCCTCCTGCTCTTCCCCTCCATCCACATCGATCACTCCAGCCATATATTCGCCAGGGAGAGAGCTAGCTGGTAATTAGTAGGAGGCGGGTACTGTTCGCTGGCGGTTGCTTGATATGACAAGGGGTAGCAACAGCACCGCAATGTCCAGAGACCCATTGGTTGTCGGCCGGGTGGTCGGCGACGTGCTGGACCCCTTCGTCAGAACCCTTCCTTTCCGAGTTACGTACAACGGAAAGGAGATCGGCAACGGGTGCGAGCTCAGGACCGCCGCCGTGGCCTCCCCTCCCAGGGTGGAGGTTGGAGGAGACGACATGAGGACACTCTACTCACTTGTAAGCATACATACCCAACCATCTCTGAAAGTTCTTTTAAAAACAATTGCTAGCGAGAGAGCGAACCATACTTTAAGTTCAAATTAACTACCAAATGTGTGTGTGTGTGTGTGTATCTTCATCGTTTAATGCTTTTCTTTAACGTTTTATATGGGATAAATATTAATATTGCGCATGCAATTCACAGGTCATGGTGGATCCAGACTCGCCAAGCCCAAGTAATCCTACTTCCAGGGAATACTTGCACTGGTTGGTAACTTGCACTCGCTTTAATCTGTTTTTCACAATCCGGTTCCCAATACTATCTCTTCTATGGTGTAATTATATATGGGCTTGTTACTCTAAACATCACGGCAACAATATATATTTATATGTATATTTATTTCAACTGGATATCGCCGATCCATTTTTCTGCCCATTTAAACTTGTCAGCTGTTGGATCTCCTCCTGATCATCTGCTTTCATGCATGGCTTCATGCAGGTTGGTTGTCAACATACCTGGAACAACTAATGCAAGCTTCGGTGAGTTTTGTGCTTCACACATATTTTCTCTTACTAATTCTAATCAACTTCAATAGTTTAATATCTAATCGATAATTGTAGATAACGTAAAAACAATATCACCGTAAAAAAATTAAAAAATGTGAGACCATATATATATATACACCGTCCATCAGGGCGATGCGGCCTCATGGTGCATGAGGTGAGGAATCGTTTTTGGACGGACAGGATTTTGCCACGTCGAGCATGCACCACATTTGCCGAATCAAATTATCAAATTGCCTCCCTCGTACAAGGAAGGAACTGATTCTAGCGTTCTTTATTTATTGCCGCTCGTCTTCGGTAGCTATTTTTTTTTCCCATTTATGGCATGTTACTGACATATATATAAAAAGCAAGGGAAGGGAGAATAACATCACGAGCCGGCCACTAAAAAAATTAAGATGCACGCATCTCCAACTTTGAAAAAGGGCACAAAGAAAGATATATGCATATATTTATATATATATGTATACTTCTTATGAGGGAATCAAATATATATATATATCTATGCATATTGCAGGGCAAGTGGTGGAGAGCTACGAGAATCCACGACCAACGGCCGGGATCCACCGCATCGTATTCATCCTGTTTCACCAGCCCACTCGACTGGTGGTGGAGAAACCAGGATGGAGGCAGCAATTCAACAGCAGAGATTTCGCTGAGTTCAACGAGCTCCGCCCGGTGAACGCCGTGTACTTCAACTGCCAGAGGGAGTCTGGCTCCGGCGGAAGGCGCTTCCTTTGATGCATGGTCGTCTAATACCTATATATATATATATATATATATATATATATATATACATATATATATATATATCTATCTATCTATCTACCTACCTTTCTTTCTTTCTTTCTATAATATGTGTGTGTGTGTGATAGATAAATGCATAGATATGTACATGTAAAAATATTATATGCAACTGCATGCAATGGGTTGGCTATTCCTACATATACGTGCGTACGTATGAATCGGAACCAATTGCATGTACATATATATATATCGTCTATTCATTTCCTGGCTAGCTTGTTCTCAACAACATATGCATGCTTTGTCAAACCACTCTATTATTTCATATGGGCTATTTCTATTGCGAAATTAATTAGTGAGAAGGGACTTCCTAATTAATTAACCATGATGTGCATAATTTTCTTAAACTCGATCTGTAAACATTTTTAAAATAACATACACAACTTTCAATTGGAAAAAGAGGATCTGTTGGTACAAATTAATCCTAACCCTACTTTATGAAATACACGGCCGGCCCCCCTATGACATGACTTTTATCACAGGAAAGACTTGTTGATAGTAATTTACGTGCATGCAATGCATTGTTTGTTGATTAAAAGCCCATCCATCCCAACTGTTGAGGAGAGAAAGAAAGGACTTCCGTTGAATAGCACCCACAAAGCCCGGATCACTAAAAGCCCATCCATCTCATTCGGCCCGTTAGAATAGACAAAATATTTATCTTCTCCATATAACAGATAAATATAAGTTCATTTACGGGTATATCAAAATCACAACTTCGGTCATCAAATGCATGCAATCCATTGCCCGCCTTTAATTTACGAAATAACACATGTGCTGGCACCCACAAAGAAACCCGTTAAAAGATGTAGTTTTAAGCACTTATAGTATTTTTTGTTGTAAATGACAACTCTCTTCTTCGTCTCATGTAGTGCACGTAAATGTTTTCTCAGGCTCAATCATTTTCATTGGCATGCACAAATGACGTCCTTTTTGTATCTCTTCCTCTCACATCCAATCTTTTTTATTAGCGCATGCAGACGTCTCCTTGCATCTAATCTTTTTCACTAATGTATGTAGATGATGTCTTCCTAGCGTCTGATCTTTTTTAACATCAAATCTGACAAATTTTCAATGTACCCACAACTAGAATATAGCAGCAATTTTCCATTTTTCATAATGGATAACTGCGTACTAGCCAACTTTCTCATATGCTCTTTACTGTAATATTACATTAAAATGTAAACATCCAATTTGAAATTAATTAATTAGTAATAAATAAAGATAGATATCAATATACTAACTTGTATTGTATTTTAAATTTAATTAACGTGGGATTAATCAAATTCCTTTAATTTATTCTTTTTGAGTTTATATATATTTGATCCTCTTAATTATGCTACATTTAGAAATAGCATCGGCATCAAAGTTTTATTTGAAAAATTGCCCGTTTTATATGCTTATTTTGTGAATGACATAAGCTATGACAATGATTTTCCATGGACCAACTCCCATCGGTTTTTGGAAAAACACTGGTTTTAAACTAAAATTTAGAAGCTGCGTTCCAAAAAAAGCAAAAATCATGGGTGCATTCAAATGTATTTTTTAGTAGAAAAACTACCGCAATTTCAAATGGAAACATAGATCGAATTAGCTAGTTTTCAAAAGCCTTTTTCCCAGAAATATCACAAATTTAACCAATCAAGCCCACATCATATATGTACATTTTCCCTTTCTGTGTAACCAACAATAAAGAGAAAAGTTATTCATAATTTTTATTAAATTTCAAATCTTTGGACATATAAAGCCATCACCATTATAGAAAGAAAACCACAGTTTTGGCCAAATCACATTCAAAACTAAATGCACTGTAACCCAGCTCCCATATCATAGAGAGAGAGAGAGAGAGAGAGAGAGAGAGAGAGAGTGTGTGTGTGTGTGTGTGTGTGTGTGTGTGTTTGTCCTCCATTCATAAGCTCAGGAAGTGAAAGCTGGTGATGGACGGATGCTGCCAAGCTTGCAGGAGGCATTGGAAGCTTTCTTGAAATGGAGACGGTGACTGGCTTTGGGGAGGATGGGTCTGAGTGAGCTGTCTTTACCAGTGGGCAAGGATAAGGAAGCTGCCTTCCAATGGAAATCCATCAGCCTTTATTCTTGTCAGGCATCACTTCATATATTTAGGGTTTCTGAGTACGTACGTACGTACTCCGAAGTTTGAGAATACAATAGGGTGAAAAAGAAAAAAAGATCTTGCTTAGATTTCATTTGCCTCGGCATATATCTATACCAACAGATTCCTCAATTATCTTCCAAAATTGAACTTACGGGTATCACTTGAATTCGAGTTCATATAATGGATTCTATTTTATTGGATGTTCACACTTGGATACAAAAGAGATTAATTCGGTTGAATTACAAGTCCATTTATTGTATTGTCTTCTTACATTTTTCTTTCCATCTTTACAATTAGCCAAATGTGTAACAAGCAGAGGATCCAACACAACCACATACATATATGATGCATAAATGGAAAGAACTAAACCAACTATTAATGTATATAATGTAATTGGATAAAAAAAATTTAGCTATAAAAGAATTCAAAATGATGGGGGTCAACCACAAGGCGGAAAAATATATAGCACTATACTCCAGTTTGTCTTCTCCTCTATCATAAAGATTATAAGACAAGAAGTCTTACTACCTTAATTCCAAAGCAAAAACATTACCTATACGAAAATCTTATTAGTTGTCCATGAGACAAAAGAAAGTAGCACATCTGCAATTTCTGGCATGGGACTGTTGTGTTGAATTCCCTAACTTGCTTTCCTTAGAACCTTCAACAGAAATTCCACATGTTAAGTTCAGAATTGGACCAAGTGAAACAAGAAGGCTTCACAAGTTTTTTGATTTTTTATGACCTAGTGCAGTTGTAGGTGGCCAAGAATAATAACCACAGATTCCTTTTCCAAAGAAAAACACAGAGATGCCCTTTGCCAAAAAAAAGAATGTTTTCATTTCATTCATATTTTCAAAGTGGATTGTTATATCTATGTGCATAACAAATTTTTCCATGATTTATGAATTGACATATTATATAGTCAACTAAAAATTAGATAGGACCTTTAAAGGGAAGAAAATGTAATATATATGTCATAAAGTCTTCATATTATTTAAATTTCAAATAAGATTTACTTAATCTATATTCTGAAACCAGAAAAATGTCTTGTGCATGTACAAGAGTAAAATCTTAATGAACCTAAAGGGAATATATATTTCCAATCCACTTTTCACCAAAATTGAATTACTACAAAGGTTTCAAAAAGGGAAAAGGCTTAAACAAATTTATTACTGGAGTAATATAAATTCATGTTTTGGTCTAAGAACATTGTATTTCTCTCTCAACTAAGTAAAATAGTTCAATTAATTAGGAAAAATGGTAATTGTAGTATTCTTCAATGTTTGAAGCAAAAAATATTACCATTATGATACATACATACATACATACATACATACATACATACATACATAACATTATGATTCTTCCATCTTATTTGGATCTGTACGACTAAATTTGTGCCGTCTAGGGTTTGGTGGGTTTATATCTAACCAGGAATTGATTGAATGAGTCTACATTTCCTACTTCTTCTAGCAAAAGGGACATGGTTTCTCAAATTAAGCATGATCTCCAAGATATTTCAAACTAAAATTTTGTATGATTATCAATCTACCTTCTCATTTTGTCCTGTCATAGCCCATCACAATTGGGTTCCTTTGATATATTGAAAGAAAAAAAAACCCACACACACATATATGTTGTTGTTTGCATCAATCTAACCATTGCAAACTTTATATGGTTGCAGTGATGGTCTAATCAGATGCAAATGAATCTCCATCTAAAATAGAATGAGAGATGAGCTTCTCTTGTGCAAATCAAGAAACGCCACCAAACAAAAGAACTGAAAATGACAAGAGAGAGACATATATGCCACACCACACCTTCCACAGTACTTTATTAGCCACCTTGAGTTCAATTCACCCTTACCCATGTGTACCATTCACTCCCCCAGCATTGCCCAGCTCCTCTCCCTCACAAAGCCCTCTCATTTCCTTTCCGTCACCACCCATAACAAAAAAGGTACTCCATCCTACTATAACCAGCATTCCTCTCCACTCAGGTGGCAATGTTAAACACTGTGGAAAAAGCCAGTGAATTGGAAAGCTAGAGAGGGAAATTGGTGTGCATTACTTAGTGGGTATATGGTTCATAGACAACAACTTCATAAACCCATCTCTCATATATAGTAAACACACAAGATCCTTTTTGCCACCCTCTCTCAGTAGAGAAGGTACAGTCTCTAAGTAAGATAAGACCATCCACCCTTTCTCCCCTTCCCTCCCCTCCCCCCCCACAATCAAATTCTTCCTTCCTAAGATCTCAGCCTACACAGCTAGCTAGATCTTTGTATCTCTCTTTCTTTTTCTTTTCCTCTAGGTAGAGTTGTTTCCTAGGACCACAATTCTGGTCCACCACACCTGTTTCAGGTTCCATAAACCCATGATGAGAAAGCCATCATGATCACAAACTCCATGTTTCTTCATTTGTTTTGTCTTTGCCATTGTCTTGTTTCAGATAGCTAAAAGGTGAGCAGCTTCAGGAAAAGGAGAGGGCACGACAACATGGGAAGAGGGAAGATTGAGATAAAGAGGATAGAGAACACCACAAACAGGCAGGTCACCTTCTGCAAGAGGAGGAACGGACTGCTTAAGAAGGCATATGAATTGTCTGTGCTTTGCGACGCCGAGGTCGCGTTCATCGTCTTCTCCACCAGCGGCCGCCTCTACGAGTACGCCAGCAACAGGTGAGATCGATACACACACGTGTCTATGAAATACTTCTAATTAATTAAAATTTCCCCTTTTCTTCCTTTGAGATTGTTTTTGATCTTCATATATATATGCCAAGATAACACATCGCCCTTAAATTTCTATGACGTTTTGGATCTTGGCTTGGATCATTAATGGTCATTTGCGCCGTGATCTTTTTCTTCTTTTAGTCTAGATCTGTTTAATTGCTGGTTCTAAAGTACATACGAACTTGGGAAATGTTTGGATCTGGCTTGGTTTTTATGAGTAACGTTATGATTCGACTTCTTCTGGTAGATCGAATTAACCAAAGTGGAAAAGATATATATCGAAGCAGTAGTACTCATCCTTGTGGTAGATAGATTTCAAGACATGTTCTTCTACTCCTTTCTTTTTTCCTGTTTGCTTTTCTTCTATTTTGGTGGGTTAACATATACTTGATTCTTTCACCTTTCTTTTTTTTCATGGTCTCAGACCATATCTTGCTTGGTATGGAAGATGGTTAGATCTGTTGAAGCAGCGGCAGATTGGTAGTAATGGTAAGCATACCATATTTTGATATGAAAGAAGAAAAAAGGAAGATCTAGCTCTCAAAACCCTTGGATTTCCTCTTTACCATTTCTCTTCTCCTTCCACCCCTCACCTCCCTTTTCCTATCGTCTTCTTGCCCTCTCTCTCTCTCCCTCTCTCTCTCTCTCTCATTTTGCTTGTTCACGTCACCCATCTGCAGAAGCAGAAGAAAGACTGCTGATACGGATCTGTCAGCAACCACCCATTGGTCCAAAGCACGAGACGTCCAGTACTTACTCACTGGTCAAACCTTGACATATGTTCCTGTTCACGTCTCTCCTACTAATCCCCAAACCCTCATCCAATCCCATCACACGCACACGTATGTTACAGGAATGACAAAGAGAGGGAGACGTACCAGAAAATGAACGAACCAAGCAAGGGTTAGGGCAGGGTCTTAAGGTTTAGGGTTTATTCGATCACTCGTGTCTTTCTTGTTAAAACGCTCGGTCTGTCTTCTTCTCAACCTTTCCTGCTAAACCAGTTCCCTCTCTGTTGAGCTCATTGTCACGAAAACCTTAGGGATCAGGAGAAAACCCTAATGAGATCATGACTGGCAAAGATGAGAGCCCTGTGAAAGAGAGAGAGGAGGACGGTAAGGACTGCAGGCCAGCGACCAATGGGAAATATGTACGTTTGGTTTTGCAGCACTGCAAACATGGGGAGTAGGCAAACAATAGAGCATCACTGGGATCATTGGTTAATATGCTGATCACCAGTGTGACACCCAGGGGGTAAGATCGTGACCTCCAAGGTGGCGTATTCACAGGTAGCCACGTGGACCAGCAAACTGCTGGCCAATCATGTGATCGGATCATGTGCCAGCGTGGCAGAAGGGGGACCGACCATTCTGCTGCTCGTGGAAATTAAGGTTAAGGTGACGAAGGTGTATTGGGAATTGGTCCTGGTAACGTATTAACTTTACTTTAAATTTAAAAGAAATTAGTCCACTATAAAAAAGATTATGTTCATGCATACATTAGTTTTAATTTAGTAAACAAGCAGTGCCGAATTATGTTATATATTCAAGTTTTGGTAGTATGGGATAAAATATCTTTGTCGATTGTACATGTAAATGTTATTTGTCTTAATTAAGTTAATTAATTATTAGTATAATTGTTCATGACGCCTCCTTCCTTCCATGAGATGAAATTCGTCATCTTATATTTTCATATTGCGATTTTTAGGCAACATACAAGTGGTCATATATGGTAGACCATGTTGTTGCCCTACAAGAATTACATGTCCAATCTAAAAGTTTCAATTTGGTTGGTCGCAATATTACATGTAATTGCTTAACTAAATTATCATGTTTAGCTAATTGAGTGACATTTAAAGAACTCAATTTCGTATGACCAAATTTCAAAGCTAATAGTTATAAAAACTCGAACATTCTAATCCAATTAGTGAACATCACATGCATGTAGGATCTCCTTTCATTATTTATGCCTTACCTTCATCAATTTACGTTTGTCCAAATTCAGATTCCATGTGTTCTTTTTATCTTAGACATCTCCATTGTATACTCTGGATTAAGAAGCCTTATGTTCTAACTTGGTGAGGACTATGATGCAGTGTCAAAGCTACTGTTGAGAGGTATAAGAAAGCCTGCCAGAATAATTGTGGTAGTGCAAACACGGAGCCCACTGTTGAGGTTACCATCTTTTCTTGTTATTATCATTATCATGTTCTTCTTCTAAGCTGGCTAATAAGTCTTAGCTTTGAGCTTTTGATTAACCAATTTCATATAAGTTATAATGTTATGTTTCTTATAGATTCTCATTTTTTTACTTGCATTATGTCTCTTAATAATCGAATCTTTGATTCTTTCAATGCACTTCTTTTTGATATTGGTAATACCGTTTTTACTTAGATTTGAACTTGACTAGAACGTTCTTCTCTTTAAACTTAAAAAAAAAGGCAGATAAACTGTGTTATCCATTGTATGTTGGATATCAAATACTCATTTTAATGGACATTGAAAATCCATAACATTGAGCGCCATTTCTTTGTAGAACTGATCCTTGATGAATGCACTATTTTCAAACTATCCATAAAGTTGCACCATCAAAAATTATGCTTGCTCTTGCTTCTTCATCTTGACATCTTTTGGGTTTTCTTCTTTTCTGACTAGAGAATTATTGAAAAACCCAGGACTACCAAAAACAGGCATCAAGATTGAAGCATAGTATCGGCCTTATACAGAATGAAATGAGGTGAGCTTAGATCGACCCTTTATTATTATTATTATTATTATTACTACTACTTGAGTATATGTACATGTACTGATTGAAACCCTAATTAACATTTGTTCTTACTTTTCCTACCCAGAGAATATCTTGAAAAACCATCGGTAACCATGAGAGACAAGGAGCTAAAGGAGAAAGAGCAGAGGTTGGAGAAAGCCATCCAAAAAATTAGAACCAGAAGGGTAATTATGTAAATAATTTTCTTGATCTTCAGTATTCATAGGCTTGGCTGGTTCTCATACGTACTATTTTCATGGAAACATGTAGGCTGAAGTGCTTCATGCTGAAATCGAGTGCATGCGGAAGAGGGTGAGCACTGGGTCTAAACATTTCCTTCAAATATACATGTTATTACCACTAATCTATGACCTTATCTCTATTTGGTTGAGATCTTTTAGGAATTTGAACTGAAGAATGCCAACATGTACCTAAGAGCTCAGGTTACTTATATATTTTATATATACATGTATATGTATTTATTCCACCATTCTCGTGGACCCATTTGACCCTTCTACTTCCATGAATCATTACTTACTACAATCTAATTAAACTAGTCGATGGTATGTGTAGATAATAGATAACGAGCAGCGATTGCAACAACAAATGAACATGTTGCCGTCGGTGGCAATGGAGGCAACAGAGTGCGAGATCATGCCACCAACGTATGATGCTAGGGACTTTCTTCAGGTGAATCTAATGGAGGAGCCCAGTCATCAGTACATGCAGCAGCAGTCAACTACCCTTCAACTAGGGTGAGGCTCTTGGCTTTCGTTGCTAGTTTTCATCAATGTTTTGTGTAGAGAGATGGATGGGTGATGACAAACCTATTAATGATCAAGAGGAGGTAGTTTTGATCTTCTAAATTGAGAAAATGTCAACCATCTGTGTTGGTATCAAAGTGGATGGTGGTTGCATATGATAAATCCAAGACTCTAATTTCTCAATCTAAATACTTACTAAAGAATAATTATTGATCAATGTATTTTGCCATCAATCTATTGGTTGGCAGTAATGAACCATCGATGATTTTGCCTTTTTTGTTAAGTGGTTCATGATGGAGTTTCTATTGTCAAGTTAACTACAAATTTTCTGTCATTTTGAATGATGAAATTCTCATTGTTAAAAACCATTGGTAACTTATTATCTGCAAATTTTCTATCAGTATTAAGTGCTAGCTTGTTAATGAGAATGAATTTTTCTTGGAAACTGGGATTTAAATTTATATATTTTCAAATATATTCCATGGGCATGCATTTTTCAATAAAAGAGAATCTTTTTGATACTGCATACAAATAAACATTTAATTTAGATGTAAATATTTTGCATATGCAAAGACTTGTAAAAAAAATTAGAACACTATTAATTTATATATGGAGAGTTTTTAGCTAGAAGTGGTGGCATACCAGACAGAATATATTAAGGTACCATATAGTTTTGGAATGGAATATTGAAATACAGCATTCGAGTCAAATTTGTGAAATATATTGCACAATATTTTTACATTTGAAAAATATAAAATAATAATAACTACTAAAATATTATAATATTAAAAATAAAAAATACAATATATTAACAACACACCTGGTGATGATCTTCATGGGCATTTGGCAGGTCCCATTTTCTCCGTAAAACTCGTTCCCCAATGAATATTCAAATTAGTATTTTATGATATATATCATTATATATGGAATTTCATTAATACGGTAAATTACTAAAAATATTATTTATTACAAATAATGAATATCATAAACAAAAAACTATAATTTCTAAACAAAGGGGCCTGGTCTTTCATGAGGGAAATCATGTAAACTGGGAGTGTAGCGTGGGTAAAATTCTTGAGGACCACGAGTTCAAGCTTTGCCTTCTATGAATTCGACTATATATATATATTGCCTCATCTGGTTGAAGAAGATTAACAAAAGAGATAGGAGAAATCACGAAAGATTCTGAGAGGCCAATGAAATTTCTCATGTATGAAGTGGAGTGATATCATCAAACTCTTGAGGAAGGAGCTCACTATAATCACCACTAAAGATGAGGAAAGGAAGATTGAAGCTTGCCATGAAAGGTATTGTGCCTACTATATATATTTGTCTAGGCCACTTAATGGATGGTTGCATGGTAGCTAGGGAATGACATCAAAAGTGATATTAGGACCATATCCTCCAAAGATATTAGAGAGAGGTTCCTACATCTTCTAACACCAGAACATTCAACAAATCTCATGGCTGAATCTTCAAACTCGGTAAATAAGAACAACGATATAAAAGCAGTAGAGAAGGACCCTTTGGTATTAAGAAGAAATAAGACATTTTTTTGAAAAATATCTCTGATCTATTTATTGGCTGAAAGAACCTTTTTTTGCTTCATTGACAATTCGTATTCTCCTTAGAAGTTCCTTGGATAGATTCATCTCCACACAAATAACCGTCGAGTCTTGGTCAGGTAAATCACTAGAGATCGGAGTGAGCACACAGGCATTGACCAAGTGAGCCCCTCCATCCCAGAATGCCTCCCCAACAGACCATCATGCATCATTATGCACCTCTCTAGGGAAAGATCTCAATAACCTTGAGTGACAATCGAGATACCATTTCAAAACCTAGTTTCCAATTTTGCCTAGGGTGAAAATGATTGACAATGAATGCTTCACCCTTCACCAGTGCAGTTGATAATAATGGAGTCATTATTATCAAAAGATGGCTAAGTCTATCAACTAAATCAACCTACTTTAATATCACTTATTGTGATGGATTGGCTGTATTAAAAAGAGTGAATAGTGAAGTTTAGAATAATTTTGCACTAATGAAATGATATGATAAACTTATGTAATGAATAAAATGATTTGAGTGAATTTCCACAAATAAGTACTGAGAAGAAGAAAATTGAAAATGCAAATTGCAAGAACACAAGTGAATTTATAATAGTTCACTTATAATCTAAGTTATGTCCATTCCTCAAGTTTCATGCTTGAGTCATACACTAAACAGTGTTAAAAGGTTAAGAACTTACCGTTTACAATCTTCTTGATATAACATCAATTCTTTCCTCTTTAAAATTTGATCTCTCTTTTATATAGACATCAAAGCAATTAAATGAGTCAAAAAGATCTCCAATGGATGTCTTAGGGCAATGAATGGCTTGTGAGAGTGTGGGACAAGTGGGAATTTTGCACTAATAGGCGAGAGTGAAGCTTAGAAGGCAATGAGGAAGTTAGGTGTCTTCAATTTGCAACCAATAATGATCGATGTAGTGGTCTAAGAGTCCATGTATAATAGTTGAAAATATTTTACAGTGGCTGTTGAATCAATATGCCATTTTAATCATCAGCATGTTGTTAGCTTTAATGGTCAAATAGAGTGATATGCTGTTAAATTGAGTAATAAGGTTCACTTATTGAAATTTATATTGTCGTGTAATGGTTTTGTATTGTATTCCTTGTAATAAACTAATATATACAAGCAAATTTGTATTAATCATTAAATTTTGCATCATTTAAATTTACCGAGAAAAAATTTCCTAACATGATTAATATTTTAAATTACAATTTCATGTTAGAATTTAATAACCAATCCCATATAGTGAAATTGATAGACTAAAGATTGACTTTTTTGTTAGATTCTGATAGGTTTGAAAAATGTCTTTCAAAAAGTGTCTGTTCCGGAATAATGAACCTACAAAATCCCTCATATCGTATATATCTTGTTAAATCCAGGTATTGTGGAGATTTCCTCATTTCCATCCTAAAGCATTTGTCTTAAATTTCCTGTTTATTGAAGAAATCCCATTATTGGCTTACCCCTTGTCGAACCATAATTCCATATGGATCAATCTAGCAATGAAGGAATACATATTCTGTTTAATGAATCACAAAATTTTAGCAACTCACGGATTCGTGGAATACTCACAACCCAAGTGGTTGAAAACCATGGCATTTTGGCGGGAGACAGGAGTGCACTACATCAAAGATTATTGTATACTGATATTGAAAGTACCACCATCCTTCCCTGATTAGCGATGAGTGTTATTGCATACTGGAGTAGTAACCATGCCTTCTACATCATCAGAGCTATCAAGCTGGGGCTGCCTCTCCACCCCTGGCATTCTCAAGGTTCTCGGGTGAGGTAACAAAGCACCTGAAACGTCACCCCACCAACCGGGATTGCTTACATACCACTGCATTGTCTTCCTCAGCCCCTCTTCCCATGTTGTGCGCTCTGACCAACCCAACTTCCTCAGTTTCTCAACATTCAGGAAGTACCTTTGATCATTGAAGGGCCTGTTGTTGACAAACTTGATCGTTGAAATAGGATCCAAGGAGAAGAGCTTGCAGATATCCTTTGCTACATCAATGACCCTTCTTTCATTTGTGGTCCCAATATTGTAGATATGACCAATTTCCCCTTGGTGGAGAACAACCTCAAATGCCTCAGCCACATCCTCACAATAAAGATAGCTCCTTACATTCGTTCCATCTCCATGAATTGGAAGGGGCATTCCCTTCATGGCCAAAAGAATGAACTTTGGAATGAGCTTCTCGGGAAACTGGTTTGGGCCATACACATTGTTTCCCCTGGTGGTTATGACTGGTAGACCATAGGACCTCCCATATGCCATAACAAGCATTTCAGCTCCAGCCTTGGTGGCAGAATATGGGTTTGTGGGGAGTAGTTGGGATGCCTCGTGATTTCCAACTACGGTATCTTCTTCTGACTCACCATAAACCTCATCTGTGCTTACATGGATAAATCGCTTGATTCGACCATTAAGCTTGCATGCTTCCAGTAGGACATGTGTTCCATATATGTTGTTGCTGGTGAACTCAAAGGAGTTTCCGAAAGAATTGTCAACATGAGTCTGGGCAGCAAAGTGCATGATGGTGTCAATGCATTCTGCTTCCAAAAGGTAATTGACAAGGTCAGCACTGCCAATATCACCCTTGACAAACTTGAATTTGGGGGATGATTGGGCTGGGAGAAGATTCTTCAAATTGGAGCAGTAATCAAGTTTGTCAAGAACCACAATACTGTACTCTGGGTAGTTATGGATCAGACGGTTAGCCACATGTGAAGCAATAAATCCAGCTGCCCCTGTAACTAAGATATTCTTTGGTGTATATGCTGCCATTTGATCCTCTCAATCTTTAAAACACCTGTGCCAACGATGCTTTTCTAAATGGATTCCTGGAGAAAACGACAAACCTGATAAAAAAGAAGAAATAACTCAATATTTTAAAACAATAGCTCGTTATTTCTCAAGCATTCATCTCCATATCATAAACTGCTCCAGAATTTCATTGTATCTGAGATGAAAAATATCCAGAGATTTCTCAATTTATTTCAATCTATCTTCCAAATATGTTAAATCATGAAATGTTATGGGTTCTTCCATAAGATCATTAAAATCAATAGGATGTACATGTTGTGCCCAGAGGCACACATCCTTAATATAAATTTAGTTAAAAATATATATAATTCTTCATCATGCAATTAGAAGCATGCCCCCAATCAAAAATCATTATGCTCCTGTCATCCCACGTTCTCTAAATGAAGTGCATGTTGAGAGCATTGGAAATGTAATAATTTGTAGACGAGTAGAGAAACATTTGACTTTGAAGTACATCTTATATTAAGAGTTGTGGTTATGGCATGAGATGCGACAACAGTGATAATATGCCTTCTTTGCACATGCCTCCATCCTCAAACTTCTCTGTCCCAATAGGCTGAACAAACTGCATGGCTCCCAAAAGATTCAATCGAATGACTTAGAAAAGCAAGATGCATGTAATGATGAGTGGGATCTGGCGACACTATTGACTATTGGGTAGTTTGTAATCAATTACTGACTAAAACACGGCTCTGCCATAGTAACTCAGGTTGGTATTTTATTCTATCTTCCCATTTAGGATCAGGTTGAATTGTTTTACATCAAAATTTAGTTATTGTATCATGACCAATCGTGTAGTTGATTCTCTATGAAAATATAGAAAGTTCAGAAAAGGGTGAATGGTACTGAGACACCTTAAAAATGTGGCATAGTGAAAAGGACAAAGTCCCAGTAAATTTCTTCCTGTATTGATATAGAAATTAGTACAAGAAGGGGGAAAACTGCAAAAACTGCTGATGGTTCTACTTATGGCTTTGTTGATGATGGCATTCAACAAATCCGTCAAACACAAAACGTAAACTACCTACAGTGGATAATAAATCTCACGCAATCAATTTTAGGTGAACCTATACAAGAGACAATCTAATAACACAGAAACTAACGATCAAGACGTCCTTTGGTAGATTCAAGGTAGGCAAAGGAAGTCAACGGGTTCTGAATCTTCAGTGGAAGATCTGAAATTCCTGACTGCAGGCAGCGTCGTGGTACCTATCAAACCATGAGATCTAGTTGACGGGTAGCATGATTCAGGAATTTAGCCGACATGAAACCCATAACCTACACATCTACAAATCCATGCTGACCTAGATAAACACACCCAGCTCAACAAAGGAAAAAAGAAGTTAAGATCAACAGAACTGCAACAAAGACAAACTAATCCAAGTCAGAACAAACAAAAGATATGGTTTTTCTAGCAATAGAAGAAATCTAAGACAAGAAGCAGGATCTTACAGGTGAGAGGCGAAAGCTCGGAGATTTGCTGTAAGTTGGGACGAGAGATTGAGAAACAGAGGTGAGCCGTGAATTCCTCACAACAGGTCGCCTTCTTCTTGTGTAGATGGAACGCCGACTCCCAAGGAACTGAAATGGAATTCTTGAAATATATGAAATGCTGACATTAATGAGGTCTTCTCGTTTAGTCCACTTCCTTTCGTGTGATTGAAATTTTGCACGAAGTTCTTTACTAAAAAAAAACTTCAAATATCATGTTGTCATTTTTTTTTAATGGTACGATTAAGTATTTCATGCCAAGGATGTCGAAGCCATCTCTCTCTCTCTAATGGATGTCAAATCTTAATTTTTTCCTATAAAAGTTAATTGTTTTTTGCGTATTTTAATTTTTAAAGATTTCTGATTATGGCAATCTGGCACCAGACCAAGCCCACACACGATTCATGATGCCAATCTGGCAACACATCAAGCGGGTTCATACAAGATTTATCATGTCAATCTTAATTCTTTCTTTTTGCAAAGTTAAAATCAGTTAAATTTAATCAAGTAATTTAATTCTATTAAATTACCAATTTTTAATCAAGTAGTTTTAAATCTACGTCTATTTTTTAAATTTTTTCCTACGCTAATTAATTCTCCTTTAGACTATCACTGCAAGTCCAGAAAAAAAAAAAAATCATGTTTGGTAAAAAGATGTTGACTTTATTTTTCATGCGTCGATTTTTGAATCAAGTAATTAACAGAAAATCTCATATACGTGTGAAACTTTTTATTCTCTTTCTCACGACATGAAAAACTCCATACTCAAAATAATAATAAAAGAATACTTGTTGATTTGAAAACGCTTATTCTTCTCCCTCCCTTTTTTTAAAAAAAAGAATTAATCTACATGGCATTACATTACTATACGCACATTATTCATCCGGAAGTTAATAATCTAGATCCAAATAATCTATATGCTATGGGCCTCCCCAAATCAGGAGCTTTTGTCACCTTTTTCCTTTATGAAATAAAAATAAGCAGTTGGGTCTGGGCTTCAAGTTTTTGTAATAAAAGAAGTCCAATAGACAACAAATGGGCCTCCCACTTCGTCGAGCTTCTCGCCGGCTGCGACGAGCAAAACCGGTGGTCACGTCTGTCGGTGACCTCGGAGCTGCGAATGTCGCCGCCGCCAAGGCCTTGCCTTTCTGATTGGCACGGGGAGGAGTTGGGCCGCAATCGGCGAAGGAAGGTGGCCTTCTCCCTTGGAAGTTCGTCCTTCGATTAATGCTGTATCAGTACCTTGTCCTCGTTTCCCTTTTTTCTCTGTCCTTGACTTTCTCCTTCATCTTTGGTACGGTACTCTTGCGGCCAGAAGAGCCTTTTTTTACTCATGATAAGGGTTTTGTAGTGCTTCCTTTTGGAATTGGTCCCTTCATTTTATTTGGTGATTTCCGATGGTAATGCTCCTTGTAGAATTTCTCTATTTCATTTGATCCTTTTCAAGCATCTGTGCTTTTTTCTTCTTTGATTCCTTGATCGTACATTCCTGTGGTCCTTATCATGAGTTCGTCTCTGTTTCCATGAAGTGGAATACATATATGAGTTCTTCGTTGATCATGAATTTTCTACCTAAATTTCACATCGACTAATACACAAATATATGTACTTATTACAGATGTTTACACTAATGTGGAGACAAGCACAGAAAGCCATGACACCAAATGGGAGGGGGAAATGTGGAACAATAGTTCTGCTCTTTGTGGTTTTGATCATAACCGTCCGTCTGCTACCTTCCTTTAATAAAGACAAGAACCCGATTCTCTCATCATCTCTTCAGAAACTGAAATGGAACAGCTTCCAGTCCTCTGTGGATTTCCACCCTTCCACCATCCAAATGAATCAGACAGACGTGATTTGGCAGATACCTGATTCTCCTAAGGCAGTCCTCTTCATAGCCCATGGATGTAATGGTCGTGCACGCAACTTCTGGGACAAGTCGCCCGGATGCCCAAATTGCGTTGGTTTGCCTGAGGAGAGGTTTGTCACTCTTCACGCACTTAATAAAAAATATGCTGTTCTTGCCATATCAAGTTTAGGGGCATGTTGGTCGTTTGGAAAGGAGATGAAGAGCGTGAAGGGAATCATCAGTTGGTGGATCAATGAACATAAACTTGAGAAGCTCCCCATTATGGCTTTAGGAGCTTCATCAGGTGGTTACTTTGTTTCAGCACTTGCTGCGCAGATGAGATTTAGTAGCATTACACTCATGGTTGCAGAAGGAGTGTTTGATTCAATGTCTATACCAAGATATTACCCCCCAAGATATTACCCCCCTACTCTCTTTGTCCATATGCCCAAGGATACCGTCCGTGCAGAAAAAATAAAGAAGAACATGGAATCTCTCAAGAAAAAGGGTATTCCAGTTAAGGAGATCAGATGTATGGAGTTCCCCTTGACCCCCAACCTTTTAACTGATAGAATTCCTGGCATAGACCGGAGGTTTTCTGTCAAGTTGATTGAGCTATTCCTTAAAAATGGGTTCATTGATGGAAGAAGATACATGAAAAATGATGGGCGTGAAACTCCTTGGAAGAAGGTCCTGAAAGGTATCGAGTCATTTGAGAGGCATGACTTAGCTGGTCACATTCAAGAGGTGTTGAACCTTGCATTTGCATACCATGAGATGACTAGTTTGGAAATGGCAAATATACTTGAATGGTACCAATATCACATCAAATGACTTAGTTATGCGTATATTTCAATTTGTAGTTGTTATCTGATCAAAATATGTCCTGAGAAGTGGCATATCCATACCTTTTAAAGCGTCTTTTTAATATTTGTCATATAATAAATAGACTGCAATTTTTTTTTATATGGATAGTTGAGGTTTGAATTTTGCAATCATGATCTTTAATTGCGTCAAAACTCTCCCATGGGAAACATTTATTTACACTGACTTTTCATTTTCTCTTCTTGCGGCCACTGATTTATAATTATTGTAACTTGATGTGAATAATAAAATTGATTTTTCCTTTAAGGAAAGAAAATCTTGAGTTAAATTACAGAAAAATATATTATCAACATAAAAAAAAAAAAACTGACGTGGATGTTATGATTTGGAAATTAGGTGGCATTTGGTTGGGCTTTATATTTAAGCCCAATGTTGTAAAACATTGTCTTGGAAGAAAAGTCCAACAAAATGTTAAGAAAAGGCCCGACTTTTCCAAATTGCCGGGCTTTTTCTGAACTGAAAAATGTATTTCTGGTTTAAAAAAGTTGAAGGGGAGCTATTGAGAAACTCTAACTAAAATGCCAACTCGATCAAAGTCGCATCAATTTTACACATATTTTTATTAATTTAAAAATAAATTTATATTATTTTTATTTATAATTTCTATTAAGTTTGTAAAATTATACAGGTATTTATATTATTTTTAAGAGATTATAGAATCTAATGATTTACTTAAATTTCTTCAACTCGATTCAAACCACATCAGGATAAATTTAACAGTTCATGCTCGATGGCAAACTCAACTTTTGGCGGCAACCAAACAGAAACATATCTCTTAAAAATGTTATCAAATAATTCATGAAAAGCCAGTATCTTTAAAAAACTTCTGCCAAATGCCACCCTACTATTGTTCTTTGAAATCTCTCTTGGCCAATCAAATAAGAACCACTGAGCAGTATATTTCCATTGACAGTCCAGTCAATTGCTTCTATGTTGTTATCTATACTTTTGTCCTCAATCTGAATGTGCTCCATTTCTAATTAGCACTGATACCATGCAGTGGCTCTTAAATCTAATAGACTTGAAAACAATTTTAATTTGCATTGATGCCACAATGTTCACATTATAATCTATTAGTTAGAGCCACTAATAATATCTGAATGGTACTGGTATCAACATTTTATCATCCAATCATTGCACTCTCTACATTTATCATCCATATTTTGAACGATTATTCACATCCTCTATTTTCTACTTTGGCATGGTTACTTCTTAACTCTTGTAAATAGGCTCTACCCTGCTTCTGCTTGTCATTCCACATTATTAGGTTGTCTGATACAAAGCAGGAAAGAAATTATTGTGCCATGTACTTTAGACTTCAATGGCTGACTTCTGAATGCATAGATTCTACCGTCTGCAAAATTGGGGCCGCTGGACTTTGCATGCTCTTTGTAATATTGTGAGGAGTCATGATATTTGCACAAAGATAATGATATCTGGATGGAAGTAAATATATGGAAATGTTAGCATTTAGTGACAAAACCATAACGAGAGAATCTTTCCCAGTATGTTACATTTTTATTTCTAATACATACATACAAAAACTTTTTACAGCTTTTATTTCTCTTTACATTCAAAAGTAGAATACTTTATTAGCAACTTATTGTAAATCTTTCTTTTGACCACTAGTAAATAACTGTTATCTTTGAGTAAGTTTTTTTTATAACAGTAATTTTCCTGCCTAAATTTGAAACTAGGATCTCATACTTTAGGGAGTGATGATAAAGACACTATCCCACCGTTGGTGGATCTGAAATTTTTTTGCTATGTTATGAAATATTTTTACTGTTCATAGAATTTCAAATTTCTATTTCAGTTTAATTCGTACCAACCAGAAGCAGAATCCTTTTTTCTTCTTTAATTATAGTTTGAGCAGTGAAGGTAGAGGAGTGGAGTATGATAATTATGGGGAACGTTTAAATAAATCCATTTTGAAGGAAAAAAGTAGAACGAGTATTTCAAAGGCATGGCAATCAAACCCCAAACCCCTCATCAGAAACAACAGCAAGTCAACAAAACAGTACACATGCATGTGATAGAGGACTGATGAAGAGAAGAGCTGCGAGTTATGATCCATGGCATGGCTTCTTGTTCCACTGCTACTTGAGACGTCCCTCGTTGGCCAGCCTGAAACGCTTGGCTTGGTTGGCAGCGGTCTCCTCGGTCGAGAGCGCGGCTGCCATGAACATGTCCCTCACCTGTTGCGTTGTGAAAGGGAACTTGCCGCCGGCCATGGAGTTGAGAAGCGAGGCCGTGCCCTCGCGGAGGAGTTCTCCGTATCCGTCCGCCCGTGTGCTTTTCAACGCCTGCAGAAACGTGGGGTTGCCGAAGATGGGCGCCAGGGGTGCACCGAACAGACCACCCAGCGTGCGCCAGTAGCCCAGGAGTCCCCATACCAGGGAGGGATGTGTGCCCCAGAAGCTGTGGACAAAGCAACATATCAGGTTAACATCAGAATATATGTGGATCTAAGGAAGAAGCATGTGATGGTTTACTAGCAGGAGCCGGGTTGTATCGTCGGGGTGGGGAGTATCGGAGTCACTGGGGTGATCGGCGTCGTTGGTGTCACCGGCGTTACGGGGGTTATCGGCGTCGTTGGTGTCACCGGCGTTACGGGGGTTATCGGCGTCGTTGGTGTCACCGGCGTCACAGGAATGGTTGGAGTAACAGGGGTCACTGGGATTGTGGGTGCGGTACTTCCGGCGCTTCCATGTGAACGTGGTGTGCCGTGCCGTCTACCACCATGTGATGGGGGTGTCCCGTAGACGATCCCTCCACCAGATGGTGGTGCACTCACCCCGCCACCGTGCGATGGGGGCGTCCTCTTTCCGCCAGCGTGAGACGGTGGTGTCCCGTACGCCCCACCACCGGAAGGAGGTGCAGTGACGCCACCGCCATGTTTTGAGGGTGGCGTACCACAGCCCTTGCCGCCGGAGCCAACGTGAGACGGTGGTGTCCCATAGCCTCCGCCTCGGGCTGGCACTGGTGCAGTCACGCCACCGCCAGCATGTGAGGGTGTTTTTCCATGATGACAACCCCCACCGTGTGACGGAAGTTTCCTGCAACCCCCGCCATGCGATGGTGGTATTCCAAGGCTGCCGCTGCCGCTGCCGCCGTGAGATGGAGCAGTCCTGTGGCCTCCAACTCCACCATGGACTGGAGGCGTGATCCCATGGCTCCCACCGCTACCCTGCGATGGAGATTTTCCATGGCCTCCACCACCATGGGACGTCGGCGGGTTTCCGTAGCTCCCACCGCCGCCTTGAGATGGTGATTTTCCATGGCCACCACCACCATGGGACGGTGGGTATCCGTAGCTCCCACTCCTACCATGAGACGATGGTGCTTGGCAATTGTCTCTTGGGTGACCTACACCAGTATATATATATATCAACTGCAATTAATAATTACTTACCAGTGACGAAAAAATTAACCCAAAAAGTATAAAGCAAGTTAATTACACTGGCTTATTGAATAAGACTGTCTAGCTAAGTAATCGATTAAATGGCGGTTGGTCTTTCACCTAAAAGAGAAGATTTAGACAAAACGGGAAAAAAAAGAAAACAAAGGCAGTAGCAGTTCCATCTCCAACATCTTTGATCTTTGCATAAAAACACAAGTATAGGATTATGGTTGATACATTATCGAAAAAAAGAGAGAAATGGGATATGATGGAACCCTTACGGCAGCACATGATCGGCGGGACCATATTGTGAGACACGAGTAGAAGCAGCCACCAGCAAAGAAGGAAACCCATCTTCTCTTATCTTCCAAGGAAAGAGACGAAGGAGAGAGTGTAGGAAGATGGGAAGCGATCACACTAGAATCATCACTGATGCTTATATACACAGAAGAAGAAGAAGAGTACTCTGAAGAACATTAATTAAACACTGTTGTGTTAGTTGATCAGCTGCTGGCAGCGGTGCAGTTGTGTGCATTTAAAGGACTCATTATTGTTCCTGCATGTTATCTGTACTGCATGGCGTGTACGCAGCGACGAGTGAAGCGCACATCTCGGAAAAGAAGAATGGCCACCTAGCACCTTTGAGGGAGCGAGCGAGCAAGCAAGTAAGAAAGATGGCTAGCTAGGGAGGGAACGGGGAACGGGGGATGTGGTGGTGGTCGTCGTCGTCGTCTCCGTTCAAAGTCCACAGTCTACAAGTATGGTGTTGTGTACAGTAAATACTAGTTAGGGTTCTTATTTTTCTTTCATATGGTGATTACTCTGCATTACAGATATCTGTATCGTGTTGATTTCTCGGTGTAAATACATATTCACCCGAAAAAGGAGCATTGGGATTGGCAGGGTTGGTTGGTCATTTTAAGATGAAAATTCAAGTTGGAATTGGATTTCGTAGAAATATTATTGTCATGACATCATCAACAAAATTAGGGTTCTTGCTGGTTATCTTTGGGAACAGATGGTTACGCGCATTCTTACCGGATGTGCGGTCCTTTCCCGCCCCCTTCCTTTGGACCCGACGCCCATTGAAATTCTTGAAGACTGCTTTGTTCCTCTCACGCGGAAAGATTCTTACAAGCTCTCTCGGCTTCACTGGACACCTTAGTTACCTTTTCTCTCTTAAGGGTTTGCTACTGCACAAAGGGCAGTGGCATTCAATGATTGACGAAGGAATGCAATAAAGTAGTTGACGACTTCCTCCCAGGGAGTGTTGGAGTTGGAAAAAATTCTCTTTCTCTATAGATATATATATATATATATATATATAGAGAGAGAGAGAGAGAGAGAGAGAGAGAGAGAGAGATTTTTAGTTTCAAACCTCTACTGTTGAAAATAAATTAGAAATAGCAATTCATTTGTTATTTCTAAAAGTATCCTAGACTAGCAATATGTATATATAAGAAAATTATCCAGGGAAGTTTAAAGAATGTGGACGAAGAACAAGAGAGATTGGAAATGATTTTATGGCCAATGGGGAGTCCGGACATTTCACACAGAAGTAACATGTCCAGATCGACAGAAGTACAGAATTATATTACTTTCTGTTAGAACTCAAGCAAGCAAAGAATCATCAGTAAGATTTTGTAGGTGATCTATTCATTTTTCTTTGATAATTAAAAGGCAGTAAAATTAAAAACCTCAGCTGTGAAACAACACATCCGAGGTAAGTTCAAACAAACAGCTAGAAAAAGGAGCATTAGGTGATCTATTCATCAATTCTTCTGGGCGTCACTTATATTATTTTTTTATGACTGATACCATATTATCAATTCGGATTTTCTTTTTGACTTAAGCACCGTTTTTGCTTAGTTTAGCCTCTAAAATACATGAATGATGTATCAGAAGCACCCCACACCACAGGAAGAGGAATCTTGAGGTCTCCCTCTCCCATTGTCATGTAAATATGTAATGCATGGTCTCCTCGAATTTACTGCTCTTTTTGAATGCCTTACCAGTGATAACTGTTCAAGTACCAGCAAAATTCCCATGGGTCCTTTCGGATTTCCCCCTCCATTGTGAATACTAGATCTGATCTTCCCTGTCTGTTCCCTTCTTCCTTTGCAAGTGAATTCCTCAGTCATTGAGGAGTTTTGTGCTCTGTGCACGCTACGAGGGTGGATGAGTAAAGGCTTCATCTTCTGCCACCAACCACAATAAATTAAATTGACTAAAAGTAACAATACTCGCAAACCTATTTCCATCGTAAAACAAAAAAGAAACCCACTTTCACCACCTCTACGTAGGTCTAAAGATCAACCGGATTGCCGTGCATTGATTGACAGATTATAAGAAATTATACAAGGCATAAATAAGTGACAGGAAGTGGTTGGGCGTCCGGAATCCTACTGTGAACAAATTGATATCAGCCGACGAGGCGACGAATCATTTCGGTTCACGGTCTCTCTGAAAGACAGGTCACGTCCAAGTGAGCATAATAAATTTCTTTAAATTTAGTACGAAGATAGATGTTTCCTTCTTCTTTTTATACGATGTCAGCTTGTATTTATAAAGTTTAAAATATTCCACAAAAGTTTTCTAATGGCGTCATGCATTTTTCATTAATATTT
This sequence comes from Cymodocea nodosa, assembly GCA_036874045.1. NCBI lineage: Eukaryota > Viridiplantae > Streptophyta > Magnoliopsida > Alismatales > Cymodoceaceae > Cymodocea > Cymodocea nodosa. The sequence goes on from CM072336.1 coordinate 23,321,295, forward strand.
TATTTTTAAAGTTAAAACAACTATGTAAGTAAAATTAATTTACGTTATATAATCTATCGTATATTACATGTTCGAATTAATTTTGAGTAATATTTGTTATTATGTTGTTACTCAAAGATCAATGGTTAAAATATTAAATTCTATATCTGTCTCATCATTGATCAATGCTTATTTATTTAAAGTACAAAATTTTACCATCTACTTCGTAATCATCCAACGATAAAAGGCTACTTTTACCCGAAAGGAAGTCGAAGTAAAAATAGGAAATTTACCTGACATCATTGCTAAGAAACTTTCCTTCGTTTTTAAAATTAATGTAATGGTTCAAAAATCGCACTGTTGACGATGACTCCTACCGTAATTTAAATCTTGATAAATATATAAAAACGTTGTCACTGTCGAAAAATAACAATAATTTTTTATCGAGTATATTTTAATCTTGCTGTTTACACCCACAGCAATTCTGTGGATGTCCAGACCAACAGGTGAAAGTAGTAACTCATGAATAGCGCATCCAGAAGAGGAAAGGGGAAGTGCAATTCACCGAAAGGAAAAACTTGTAATTTACGAACGAAGACGGTGTCATTTTAATGTTTCCTGTAATGGGTTTACGAAATATGAGAAGGCATGCACTCAATATTACTTCCCCTAGAATTTTTCATCAAGATGGTTATTTCCCTCTTTGCCCTTCATAATATTTTTTATGCTGTTGTCATAGGCATTCTTGCAAATATTTTTGCCTGTTTCAGTTTTTCCTGTATTTTTCATATGATTTTTGACTTTCAACGTTACCTTGTAAAGCTTTCCTTTTCGTTGATTAGAACTTAGATGTTTCTTTCACATGTTTTCTTTCCTGCCGCCATTTGTATACAATATTCCAAAATCTATGTTAATTCTTAGATATTAACAAATAAATTTATAAAAAATAATTAAATAATGAATATAAGTTCGGTCGGATCGAACTTACGCCTGGCTTGACTGAACCAGAAGTTCGATGTGATTCAGCGTACGTTTAGTCACATCAAACTTTTAATAGTATCTATTATATTATAATAATATAGTTATTAATATATTATATATACATATTATTACTAATCATTTCTATTTATTATACATTTATAAATAATTAATTAAATAATGAATATTAATTATCTTAACTTTTAGGCTAGTTGGATGTGTAAACTTGGGTTTACACATTGTGTAAACATGGATTAGAATAATTTGTGTCTACTTGTGTAAAGCTCAACCTCTTAAGTTTGAAGATATATGAGTCTATGTTTTCAAGAAGCTTTAAATATTATTACTTATATTCATTTTTTGAGTACTTTAAATATTTGTTTTAAGATAGATAAATTTTTTCAAATCAGTGATTTTCTTGCCTTAACTCGTGAAGAACAAAAAGAAGTGGTAGGAGTAACATACAACCTACTCCAATGTATCGATGAAGTTAGTTATTCTCTTAGACAATTAGTTCATGATGTTGGATACACTAGATATGATGTTGTTAAGAAAGTTTGATACATGTAGAATAATGCTAGATATATGTACAATGTCATGTCAAATTCCTAAAGAAAAACATTGTTTATTTGATGGTTGTTGAATTACAACAGAGGAACAAGTTAAAATTTTCTTACAAATGTTAGGTCATGGGCAAAAGAATAGAATTCTTCAAATTACCTTATAACATTCTGATATACATATTGTTTGATTACCTCATATTTCATTGCAATGTTTTTCTTCATTGGTATTATTGTTTTCCAATGTTTCTATCTTTTTTAGAGACATGAATAACAAAAGGATATTCAGATTGGACTTGATGATACATCACATACAAATGAATAAAGGGAAGTCACAAATGTTGGTAGGAAGAGCAGTTGGGACGATGAAAGCGTATCTCATTTTTTAGATACTTGTATCCCTTTAGTCGATAAAGGATATAAGCCCACTTCTTGCTTGACCCAAAAGGGATATAAATTACTTTAAGAGTGAGTTGTTGAAAATCATGAAATGTAAATTTACACATGCACAACTGAAGAACAAGTATGACAAATATGGAAGACTTCAGAGAGACAAACAAGTATAAGTTGAGTTCCCATACGTAAGACATAGGAAGGAGCTGATAACGATTGGTGGAAAATTTTTAAGATGGTATGTTAGTTATATATTGTTTAATATTTATTAATATCTATTTCCATGTTTATTATTTACAGGTAAACTAACATGACATTTTGTTTTCTTTATAGCGTGAGCCACAGTGTGACAAATTTTGACATAAGGGAATAAAATTTGCAGATAAATTATCCAAGTTGTCTGATGGGACTGTTACAATTGAGGAACATTGTTTTTTCCTAAGGTCTTCAACAAATCCAGAACATTTTGATTTCTTAATGACGAGTCTACTACTACAGAAGTGATCAACACATAAGGTCTATAGAAGCGATCAACCACGATAGACATATCTACTTCCAGAATGAATGCATGTACTGAAAAAATGTATAAACATAAAGACACTGTCAATTATAGAATGAAAGCAATTGGTAAGTACTTTGGTCAATTGACTGAAAAAGAAGAGAAGAGAAGTATTTAACAGAAGATTTCTATGCATTACTTGATTCTAATGGTGTTCCTAGTGGAAGTGATCTTTGGACTATTGCATTGCTTGATTTCTAAGCACGAAAGATATTTCTAACATTACCAGATTTAAGGTGAAAACTGCAATGGTTGGAAAGGTGTGTGGAACAATGGCAACACACAAGAATGCATTAGTCCTTTGTTTTGATTATGGTGCAAAAGAGGACATTATCTTACATGTTGTTATGTTTATTTGACATAAGACTTTTTTATGAAGTTACGTGTATAATATTATTTTGATATTTACTTCTATTGATAAGTCTGTTGCATTGAATTTCCATAACATTATTTTTGCATCTAATATCAGATTGGCATATGGCTCTGTTAGAAAATTAAAGATTATATGAAATGCCATAGAGATTTCCTCTTCCAGTATTAATGTTAATTATAAAATTACTAATAAATATATATAGATTAATTACTACTACTACTAATTATTTATTATATATATTAAAATCAAATCATTTATACATCTTCAAAAACTTCACTTCAAGGGTAAAGTTGAAAAATAATAAAAAATTTGAAGTTCTTATCAAATACAATTCCAATTTTTCTTCTCTTTTCAAAAAGAGTTATTTTTTAAAATCACAACTACAGTACCATTCCTTAAAAAATTTGGGGTCCAAAAAAACTGAATTAAGCACACCCTAAGTTGTGTTATGTTGGCAAATGATCTAACCATGTTGAGTCACACCATGTTTTTAAGCATATTAAATTATAAAATTAATATGTTGAATTTGTAAATTGATATACCATTTCTAAAAATAGTATATTAACTTTAATATATACTTTTAAATTTTATAGGTTTAATATACCAATTGCATAATTTGATATACCATATTCAGTAATGACAAACTTTGTAAACATTTTTGACATATTGTTTTTAGAAAAACTCACTTATACTATGTTAACCTATGTGCTTATACTAGGTTGTTTCGACATAACCTAGACTCATCAGAAAGTGACCCAATACGACTTAAAAAATCATATCAATTAACAATATGATTTGATTGTGCCAAGCCAGGCATAAATAGTTAACTCTGTCTCAATTAACATGTATATTGTTGACTGAACATGTATTTGGAAAAATTTCCTGTAATAATATTAATAATGCTTTTAGCCGGTAGAGAAAAGGAGTAATAGTTGCAAAAAATTTACATGTGCAAAAATCAACCCAATTAATTCTCACACATAAGTTACACATTAACCACCAAACGGTTAGTATAGTTAGCCTTCCATTATCTTATAGGACCAACAAGAATGTCTAGAGTTCAAACCCCCCGATAACAACACTAGCAATATCAGAAATAAAAACAATAAGACACTACAAATAATAGGCAAGTAATTGATCTTTTACTTTTTTAAACCTATCCAAAAATATCACCATTACTTGATGGTTAAATTATTACATGAACCTGAACATTTGTCATGTCAATTAGCAGTTAACAATTAATAATTCAAATCAGTTAATGAAATGACTAATTTGATGCTGCAATTAACTAACCTGATTGGATTGAACGACCTACTTAAAAGTAGGGGCATACACAGGTCTAGTTTAATCTGAAAACCAAACCAACCCTTACCATTTGAGCTGATTTGGGCTATGTTGTTATTTATTATCATAAGTTACATAAGGATCAAGGAATCCTAAACCTAAATTTTTTGGGTTAGGTATCAATTTCAACAATGGGTTACCTAACCCAACCCAGGGTGATCTTGAATGGATTGCCACTGGTTTTCGTCATTTTTAAATTCAAATTTTATAGTTTACAGTAAATTATAGTTTGCAATCCTTTTTTCTAGATGAATGTTAGGGAAAGAAACAATTACCTAAATCAATAGCCATCATTAATGAGATTTTGCTTTAAAATTAATGGATGACAGGATTTTCTTTCGTAAAATGATATATTCAATAAATCTACATTTTTTCCTCATATTTTTCTTTACAGACTAAATCCATACTTTTCTCTACTAAATTGGGTTGCAAATTTAAATAGTTGCAAAAAATTTACATGTGCAAAAATCCAAGAGTGATAAGGAGTCATAGTTGCAAAAGATTAAATTTTATTGCCATAAATCCATACTAGAACTTGGGAATTGAGAATAAATAAAATATCTACTGTAAACACTAGTGGAGTATCGTAAATAAAAACATTATTGTCATTTCTACTAAGTTTGTGGATTGTGCTGGTTTGGATTTAAAGTGAAGTTGAATAATTAGAACTGGGTTGTGGATTCCTCCATAACTAGATCCAACCTCACCCATGTACACCCCTATTTAAAACCCAAACATGTTTTTTTGCCATTGGTAAAACCCTAGGGCATGTTTTTATTGATGGATGCATGATCGTTTAGTGAAATAAAATGTCATTTTGAAAACAATCCAATTAGGTTATAGCTACCGGTCCAACCTATCAATTTGTGCAACCGTTGAATAGACTACACTTACCACAAACAAAACCATTATACAATACAATGAGAAAAGAGCCCGAACTCAGATCATTCTGGTGCACGAGCAAAGATTATACAAAAACAAACAAGGCAAAAGGTAATACTTAAAATTTATAAATTATAATGTAAAGGAAAATCTCTATATATTGTAAAAGAGAGAAAACGAGTGAATCTACATTGACAGGACAATATTATAAGTTTTTTCTCTTTGGAAAAGAAAACTACAGATGCATGGAAATAGTTTACAAAAGCATTCTATGTAGCCACAACCTACCATTGGTAAGAAGCCTAATCACCAAACAAACGGCAAAGCAAAAAGATGACAATTTATGCAAAGAAGCCTTTTGATTAGGATTTTGCACTCAACAAGCGAGGAAAGAATTTACAGTGTTTCAGCTTGGTTTTCCACGAGTCTTCAATGTGGTCAAGCTCGCCAAGTGCTTGCCCTTCACGTCAAAAGAACCACCATCTCCGTTGCTTTCGTGCTTTTTGAGCCTGATGGAAAAAAAGGATTTTGGAAATAAAGATATGATTCTTCAGTTTAATAGAAACGAAAATGATTGAAGTAAAAAAAACAAAACAGTTGCAGACATTCAAATGCCAAGCTTCATCTTAATTTTAGTGACATCACAGGAAAAAAAGATGCATGCATTGTATCATAAGGAATGGCGCTACGAATCTAGATTTAAGGTACCTCCCACATAGCTTGATAAAGGGACACACATAGATGGAAAGAACACCGCCAACTTTTATGAAACTTTATGAAATTTCATGTTTAGGGTTTGGACTTCTGTTCGCAACTGAGGCATTTATATATATTCCTTTCAGAAATTTCAAGCAGCAGTCTTTCTTTCATTATTCAGTATTACCCTATGCTTCGACTTGTTCCAACATCAATCTATAAGCCAACTAGTGAGATTCATCATCTTTGAGATGAAGTGTCGACTAACTTCCACCGGTGGTCACTCCACCACTTCCTTGCATTATTCAATATTTACCTTTCTGCTTTAGAAAATGACTTGATCCAGCATCATCTATAGCCAAATTTCATTTTCTCGACCAGAAAAAGGTTAAAGAAGCATATGTGCATTGAAAAAATATTTGTGTGTACTTGTGGAGTAATTCGGACAAGCGTCATTTCTGCTGTCAAAGCTACTATGCATAGAAATTTAGGCATTCAAGAAATTTGTGAATCCAGATACAGATGTCCCAGTTGCCAGTGAAAATAATGGCAATAATATGGATGACACTTTATAGGTAAACGAATAAACAAATTTCACTTGAAAATAGTCCACGCTCCATAACCAAGAGTGAAAGGCTACAGTCTGACCCTCAATCAAGACTTAGCCAGCATAACCCACATCAACTACTCGTTCTACCTTGATGTCAAGGTCATTGTCAGAGGACAATATCAGCCAACACTGCAATCCCACTCAAGTTACATCTCTAGCTGAGACAACAACAATGATCATCAATCACCATGCGTAAGCGAATGTGTTCTGAAAAGCCTGACATAGCAGACTATCACCAACACCATGTACGGTCCAAGCTACTCCTCCAGTCAAGCCATGACCTTGGACAGCTCACTAACTAGTTGGGAAAACAACGATCATTAGACCCTCTATGAAAAAGAAGGTTTTCTGTAAAAGCTAGCATCACAGATCACCACAACTGGCTGTCTCAGCCACATGTACAATCAAGGAAGCTACTATCTACCTCCCCTAGGATTTCTAATGCCTACAAGTATACCATATATACCCTTAGGTATAGAGAAGATCTCAAACCTCAAACCTAATTCCTTTACACATCCTTCAATGTCTCTGACTTGAGCATCAAAGGTATTCTGGCTTCCCACATATCATGGGCTAAAACATCTGAACTTTCCTTGTTGCAATTCACCTAAGGACTTGAAGGAAGATAGAGCAAGATCAGTTGACACCATTTGTGAGAAAGTTCTTTATTTGCTATTTACAATGGTACACACATTCATAAGCCCGTCTACATTTCATATTCAGTAACGTAGAAAACGTATGTTGGGGGGGAACATAAACTATTTTATTCAGATAAGTAAACATTGTGTCTGGAACTATTACATTTTGTTTGAAACTGTTATTCAGACATTTTCACCATAATTGTCTTGTCTAAAAGTATTCATTTAGACAAAATGATTTTGTCTAGAATTATTGCATTTTGTCCAGAACTTTTATTGGACATTTTTCTAGCAATTTTCACCTTCTTAACTATTAGACTGATAGCACAAAAAAAAGAAAGGAGGAAGAGAAGAAGAGAGAAAAACACAAACACAAAAGCATACACACAAATTTACATGTTTCACCAATTGGCTACATCCACAGGTAGCAGCAACATTCAAGCAATTTCACTATTCAGATGTGTGTTACAAATTTTCAAATGTGAAATTTTCTATCAGATTTCACCCTCCCAAGGATTGCCATGTATAAGACAATTATATAGGCAACAGAACATAATGACAGTTAATGACAACCCCTTTAAAAACCTTCAAAAGGGTGTGAACAGATTAAAGGGATGCCAAAAACTTTAAACTGATTTAACTACAAGGGAAGCCCAAACGGATGCCTTTACTCAAGTCATCTTTACAAATCTCCACCTTGACTTGAGTCATCTGCTATTGCCAAAACCCCATTAAGGGTTTACGGATGATTGTAGACATTAAGCAAGTCCAAACAATGCATGAACTTGCCTTATGATACAGCTTTAGTAAATATGTCTACCAAATTGTCTTTAGTTTTGATTTTTTGCACTTTAATTCTTTGCTCTGCTTGGATAAAGTGATACCTAACATCTATATGTTTTATTCAATTATGATAAACATGATCATTAGTCAAACAAATAGCACTCAAGTTATCTCAATAGATAACTACTTTATCTTAGTGCAGACCAAAATCTCCAATCAACCTTTTTAATCATATTCCCTCTTTGGTTGCTTCTGTCATAATCATATACTTGGCATCTATAGTTGATAAAGAGATGGTGGGTTGAAGTGTAGCTTTCCAACTCACAATTGAACTTCCAATAGTGAAGGCGTACCTGTCATTGACCTTTGACTATCAATGTCGGCTGCATAGTCAAACTCTGAATATCCAATAATCAAATTGTTTCCACCACTTCCATAGATAAGCCTTATATCTTAAGTTCCTTTTAGATATCTAAATATGCATTTTACTATTTGCCAATGTTCTTTACTAGAATTGCTCATAAATCAATTGACCACACTCATCGAGTATGCAATGTCTAGCCTCATGCAGACCATTGCATACATGAGGTTATTAACAATGCTAGCATAGGGAACTTTATCCATATATTCAGATTCAGCTTTGGAGTTTGGTGACATAGCAGATGAGAGATGTAGATTTCTGGCAAATGGAGTATCAACTAGCTTTGCAGCAACCATCCTAAACTTGGATAGAATTTTATGAATGTAATTCTTTTGTGATAGAAACAACTTGCCTTGAGTTCTATCTCTAAGAATTTCCATTCCTAAAATTTTATTTGTAGGACCAAGGTTCATCATGTCAAATTTAGCATTGAGAAGCAACTTCAATTTTTGAATCTCGCGCTTCTCCTTGTGGCAATGAGAATGTCATTTACATATAGGAGTAAATAAATCAATGATGTATCTTCAAACTTGCAATATACATAATAGTCATATTGTTTCTGTTATAACAAATCTTGATCATGAATTTATCAAATTTCTTGTACTATTGCCTAGGAGATTGTTTTAAGCTATAAAGTGATTTCTTCAGTTTACATACATAATCAAGTTTACTTGGTTCCATAAAGCCTTGTGGTTGACTCATCAGGATGTCTTCATCCAACTCCCCATGTAAGAATGTCGTCTTCACATCTAATTGCTCCAAGTCCTGATGAGCAATGATTGCAAGAAGTATTCTAATGTAGGTGTGTCTAATGACAAGAGAAAATGCCTCATTGAAGTCTATGCCCTCCCTTTGTCAGTACCCTTTAGCTATGAGCCATGCTTTAAACCTTGTTCTTAAATATTCCTGAGTTTTGATTTTCCTCTTGAAAATCCACTTATAGTTGATGACCCTTCCTTCTTTAGGAACTTTAATCAAATCTCAAGTTTAGTTCTTTTTTATTGACTTCATTTCTTCATTCATTGTTGTCATCCATTGGCCTGCTTCCTTGCTTTCAATAGTTTCTCTATAAGTGGATGGTTCTATCAATTCCATTTCTTCTGCTACAAGAAATGCACATGCAACCATTTCATTATACCCATATCTTCTAGGTGGAATGATATTTCTCTTTAGTCTATTGATTGCAACGCTCTTGTATTACTAATGGTGTTGAAGTTTTTTTAAACCATCAGCTTCAAATTCTAGATATTGGAAAGAATGATCGACAACTTTTTGACATGGAGATACTTTAAACTCCACCTATTTGTTGTCACCCTAATTTTTTGAAGTTGATTTTTGATTATTTCCATGGAACATCTGAGTTTCATCAAACATCACATTCCTACTTAAAATCACCTTATGCACACTTGAGGACTAGATTCTGTAACATTTCACACCATTATTATATCCTATAAAGAGCCTCTTTTTAGCTCTAGGTTCAAGTTTCCTTTCATTAACATGGTAATAAGTAGAGCAACCAAAAATTTTGAGATTAGAATAGTTGGTTAGCTTACACGTCCACATTTCATAAGGTATTCTATTTTAAATAACACTCAAGGGGTACCAGTTGATGAGATAGCATGTGGTATTAATGGCCTTCACCCAAAAACTTTTTAAAACTCTAAAATTGAGATTAAACACTAAGGGTTTGTTTGTGCACCTAGAATTTGAATTCCGCAGAATTTGAATTCTAACAGAATTTGAATTCTACAGAATTTAATGGAAAGAATTCAAAATCTAGGTGTTTGTGTACGTTCAAGAATTTGACAAAAATTGAAATTTAGGTGTTTGTGCACATGACAGAATTGAACAGAATTGATTTTTAATAAAGTTAAGTAATGAATTAAAGTAATTAGTGAAAATGTAATTAATCAAGAAATGAATTACTTACATTAATAAATGAACATATTATTAAATTAAATGTTTATATATCATTTATCAATTAATTAAGTATATCATTATATAAAATAAATCAAAAATTACAAAAATTGATAACTTTTTAGTTATAATACATGTTTAAAACAACAAAAGGTTAATTATAAATTCTATATTCCTCGTAATGTAATAATAAATAACTTTTTTAAAAATATAATTATTATGAAGTGAATAAATGAAAGTAAATAATAAATAATTATTGAAATACTTTGATTATAAAAAATATATAATTTTGAATATTCTATTAACCATAAATGACTTTTAAGACTTCGTTTGTGTTAGCCACAGAAAGTTAGGAAAATTATATAGTTTTTGAAATTTTGATATTATATATTAAATAATATAATAAATAAATATAATAATAATAATAATAATTAAATTAAATAATATTTATGATTTTAATATTATAAAATTAAATAATAATAAAATAATTAATTTTTTTTAATAAAAATAATATTAAAATAATTAATTAAATAAAAAAATATTAACAATATATACTTCAACAGGCAAGGGTAAGCATCGAGCAATCTTTTGGAAAATGAATTCTGACCTTTTAGATTGGGAATTCATTTTTCCAACCTTTACACATGATTGGAATTCAAGGAATTTGAATTCAAAAATACATAAACAACTCATGACTCGGAATCTGACGGAAAAAATTTTCAATTCTATCAGATTCCAAGTGCACAAACCCCCCCCCTCCCTTAAGTCTTTTCCAATAGTGTCCTATTCATCCATTCAATGACACCATTATAATATGACATATCCTTAATAGTTCAATGTCTAGCAATACCAAAATCCTTGCAAAAATATTAAACTCATTAGAACAAAATTCAAATCCATTATCGATGCAAAAGTACTTCAATTTCTATTCTATTTGATTTTCTACAAAGATTTTTCATTCTTTAAAATGCCCAAAAGCTTCATTCTTTTGTTACATGAGATCCACTTAGGTTAACCTTGAATAATCATCAATTTGACAAAGATACTTGAATCCCCCCAACAAAGGTTTTTGAGATGAACCTCAACAATCAGTATGAATTTAATCCAAGGTTTTCTTTGTGTAATGTTTAGCTTTATCAAAATGTACATGATGTTGCTTATCAAAGACATAATATTTACAAAAGTCTAACCTTGTGAACTTTTGCTCTCTAAGAAGACCTTGTTTACTTAAACTCACCAACTCTTTCTCGTTTAGGTGCACCAGCCTCATGCCATAGCTTGAGTTTTCAAAAGATGAAGCAATGGTGGTGGTAGCAATAACAGTCAACCCTTGCAGAATATACAACACCCCTTTCTTAATTCCTTTTATAACAAGTGCTCATTTGATTACCTTTAGAATTCCACCTACACCATGATAACTAAACCACTTATTATCAAGAGTCATCAATGATATTAGGTTCTTACCTAATTTTAAAGCATAACGAACATCAGTTAAAGACCTAATAGTACCATCGTGCATCTTGATTTGGATGGCCCCAACACCAACTATCTTGCAAACAACATCATTGGCCATTGAGACATTGCCACCATTATATTCTTTATAAGTGATGAACCATTCCTTAATAGTACACATGTAGCATGATGCTCTAGAGTTTAGAATCTAGTTTTCAATTGGACAATTTACGTAAGGCAAAATCCAATTCTGAGGAAGAATCATCTTGCACCACAGTAACAATTGACACTTTAGATTTCTTCTTTGGACAATCAACCTTCCAATGGTTAGGCTCTTTGCAATACTTACAGATGTCTTTTGGATTGTAGTGTTTCCCTTTTGATTTTAATCTCGTCTTTTCCTTCTTGTCGAACTTGTTAAAGTGCCCACAATTCTTCTCATGGCTAGTGGCAACTAGCCTAGATGCTAATGTTTCTCCTTCATTGTTTGAAGTCATATGACATAGCTCCTTAGTGTGAAGTCACAACTTAACATCTTCCAATGAAACAATGTCTTTGCCAATAACAAAAGACTGAACGAATAGAAGTAGGGCATCAATATTTCTACGTTCCATCAATAGAGTATTTAGCTAATCTATATGAACTTTAAGAGGTGTACCTTCCTTCATTCGAAGGGAGAACAAACATTGCTTTAGAAACAACTTGTTTGTCAATGACTTACTCATGTAGAGACTTTTCAATTTCAACCATAGACCTATTGTTGTTTCTTCATTTGTGACTTCGATAATGACTTCATTAGCTAAGCATAGAAGAATCATTGAGTGACCCTTCTCTTCTTGAATAGCCAAGTCAACGTCATTCACACCATTTGACCTTATCTTCAACAATGGCACTCATATACTTTACTATTTTAGAAGGACATGTACCTTAATCTGCTAGAGATTGAAGTTATTTTTCCTGATGAATTTCTCCACCTTAATACTGTGAGAAGACATCGTTCCATAGATGGATAGATCTCCAAAATGTGGCTCTGATACCAATTTGTTAGATTAGTAGCAAAAAAAAAAAAAGAGGAAGAGAAGAAGAGAGAAAAACACATATAATTTTACATGGTTCACCAACCACATCCATGGGCAACAACAACATTCAAGCAATTTCACCATTTAGGTGTGTGTTACAGATTCTTAGATGTGGAATTTTCTATCAGATTTCACCCTCCCAACGATTACCATGCATAGGACAATGTACAGGTAATCGAACATAATGATAGAGTTAATGATAGCTCCTTTAAAAACCTATGAAAGAGTGCGAACAGATTAAAGGGATGCCAAAAACTAAAAAATGATTTAATGGCAGTTAATGCCATAACTGCAAGGGAAGCCCAAACAGATGCCTTTACTTAAGTCATATTTACATTAACATTTATTCGAACAAAACTGTTTTGTCTAAACTATCTCATTTTGTCAAGAGTTTTATCTAGACATTTTCTCAAGAACCAGCTTGATTAGATGCATCTTGACCAGACAATATCATTTTGTTTGGAATTATTGCATTTTGTTCGGTATTTCTATCAGACAATTTTTTAACAATTTTTACCTTAATTGAAGACACTTTATCTAGAACTGATAGCTATTTTGTCCTAAGCTATTCAATATTATCCAGATCTCTTATCTAGACAACTTCTCCTGAACTACCATAACAAAAAACGTTTTGATTGAACAAAACCATTTTGTTTGGAACTATTGCATTTTGTCCAAAACTTTTATTAGACATGTTTCTAGCAATTTTTGCCTTCTTAACCAAAGAGATTTATCTAGAGAAGACTGTTTTGTCTAGAACTATCTCATCTTATCTAGAGTTTTAACCAAACATTCTATTTAGAACCACCTTAACTAGAGGCATCTTGATGGAACAATACCAATTTGTTCGGTACCATCACATTTTGTCTAAAAGTTTTTATCTGGATATTTTCCTAAGCAACTTTTGCCTTTTCAATCAAAGGCATTTACCCAAGACAAAGAACTGGCAAATAGCTATTTATCTGGAATTATCTTCATCCAAAATCTTATCCGAACACATCCTTTAAAGTGTCTTAAATGAATCATTTGTTAAAAACATTCTTTTTATCCAAATGAATAACCATTCGTCTAGAACTGTAATAATTTTGTCTGAACACATCTTCGAAACTTGTTTATCAAGTGTCTTATCAAAGACATCTTTGTCCAGATAAAAGGCCATTTGTTCGGAACTACATACATGTTATCCAAAACTATAGTTATTTTATCTAGGATAAAATATCATTCAGCTAACAAGGCCAAGACTTAGTCAGACGGTAGTTAACTAAAACATTGAATATGGCATGTGTTATGACCAAAACACAAGTTAGTTATAACAAACCTCTCCCTATAAATACAAGGGGATATCAACAAGAAAAGGGAATAAATTTTAGATGCCTTGGCTACACCCGAATACCTCAAAGACTAGAGAGAGCCGATTGGCACAAGGAGTTTCAACCTAAGTTGTCCTCCCAAAATGTAGGTAAGGGAAGTAGAATGAACATGAACTCTTCCTTTTTGGGGATAAAAATCCACACCAGAGGAACATCCTCGCTAAAGAATTTAATTTTCTTTCTCAATTGCATTCAATTTACATTAGAATTTTTTTCCAAATTTGCATAAATTCTTACAAATTCGGCATAGCCATGACATAACCCCTTTTTGCAGTTAATTCTGCATAAATCCTTGCAGATTTTTGTTTTTATTTAGACATTCTTGCTTAATTTCAGAAGAGTTGCATGCATCTTTGCAACACATCTTCTTGGATTTGCATGAATCTTTGCAAATCCATATTATCTTTCATAGGTTTGATATTTTCTTTTTTGTGAATTTACATGATTCATTGTAAATTCGCAACCTATGACTTTCATTGTTTTGTATATTGCATTGAGCATGAATCTTCGTTGATTAATCTAGCTTTTTTTCTTTGAAGACTTTTTTGATTTTGACTGCTACTTATTTTTACAGATCAACATGGATTTTTGTTAATTCATTCTTTCTTTCTGAATTTGCATGAATCCTTGTTAAGTTCTTTATCATTTTAACATCATTTTATAGTTGATTCCACATGCATCATTGTGGACACTTCCTTTCAATCATTCTTGCTTCATTCTTTCTCTTTTTTCGAGGTGTGCAACATGAATCTTTCTTGCTCACCACTTGAACTAATATGAATTCTTGCTAGCTCAACACAACATCATCACAACTAACTGTTCAAACTCTTCTTTGTTTATTTCAATAAAATGCACATTGAGCATATTACATATCATTAACATGTTATTGTTGAAAACACAGACTGTCACTAATTTAAGACACAAAGAAGCCGACTTTTGATCAAACATGATTGAATGCTTAACACCTTCACAACCTGTACTCGAATACTTACCCAAATCTCTAACATAAACCAACCCTTATTTAGGTTGTTCTTAAGGTTTTTTAATTTTCATCTTAATAAACTAAGTAGCAACTTCAAAACCTTAACCCCAAAAGTTGTCCAATAAGTGGTGTACTAAATAAAAAAGAACATCATACCAACCAACTAAAATCCATGGAGTAACCTCCATCCATCAATAACCAACCACTATTACTCTATATGCTTGAATTATTTATTCCATGCCAGGGAATGCAAATAACTTAGAGTAAATCACTACTATGAAGCATACTGCACAATCAACAAGGGCTCACATAATCCTTTTGCAATCTCATTGCAAGCCACAAGGTAGAATTTCTCCACTACATGAAATGGGAAACTTGTAATATGAGCAATGGGTCAACAAGTTTCATTTGGAAGCAATTTAGGATCGATAGCTTAAGGTCAAAAGTTGTTGTCCAACCTTCAATTAAATTAAGAATTAATCAGTAGAACTTAGTGGTGGCTGACAATTAGCTAGGGCCAACCTTTGTATGTAAGAAATAGTCTTAACTCTAAATAACGACTCACCCAACTAACCCACATCGTCTAAGGAGGATCACAAAAAAAAAAAAAAAAACTAACCCACATGAACCACTTAACTTGGTGACTGATGTCAAGGACTTTGCTAGAGTGCAATATAAAACTCTCCCCTATCATCAAAGGATGAGATCACCCAACGTACTCCCACTTGAGCTACATCTCTAGTTAAGAATAAAACTGTCGTTGATTGCCCTACTAAAGGGAGCATACTCTACAAAAAATGCTACAGCAAACTACCATTGACAACATGTAAGGTCAAAGCTACTCCTCTGGTCAAGCCAAACCCATAAACAGCTTGCTGGCGAGTTGGGAAGACAATGGTCATTAACCCCTTGTCAAAAGGAAGGCCCCTTGTAAATGTTGACATCACAAACTACCACAATAGACTGCTCCAACTGCACGTACAATCAGGGAAGCCATCAACCACCTCTCCTAGGGTTTCTAACACCTATAACTATGCAATAAACACCCTAAGGTATGGAGAAGCTCTTGAATCATGAACTAGATTCCTCTACACTTCATTTGACATCTTTACGTAAGCATCGAAAATTCTATGGCTTGCCACACATCATAGACCAGAACACCTTTTGTTTTAGGTCACCCAAGGACTTAAAGGAAGGTGGAGCAAGATTAGGGAAGTAGATTGATATTTATGCAGCAAGCATATAATTTTTGGATGTAGATACTTATGTAGTGAACATATCAATAAGTTCCAAATATAGATATTATAAAAAGTGCTCTACACTCATAACTTTTGTCTTCAAATTGTTCCAAAAATACGAGTATTAGCTAGTAGAATCATCAATTACAAGAAAGGATAATTATTGGCAAACCCAAATGCTAATAATAAAAAAATTAGGTTAACCAAAATAGAAACATGGTACTAAAGATTCACAGAAAATTGAGAGAACCTTTTTCTCTTGCTCTTGACATTGGATGATGATAGATTGTGGGAGACCAGTGTCTATGCTCTGGATGAATGGAGGAATCTTCTCATCTAATAGCTCAGTAGACTGCAATATCAAGTCAGGCAATAAAAATTTTTTGAAGCTCATAATGCTAATAAGGTCAGAGCTCATTCAAAAGTAATTTAATTTCAAAAACTGTGACAGAAGTAACTCAATAATATTCGAAAAAATATTTTCTAACTAAAATAATATAAACTTTTGTGAGCATCTGGATACACCTGCATGACTTGCCTATGAATTCATCCACATACTACTTCAAATTGATTACAAAATCCTTATGTGCTAAGGATAAAGTGCTTGATACACACAAAGTTGCCTAAAATCAATCATGATTAAACTGTTGGCAAACTTATTCCAAGCTCGCGTGACACAAGAGGCTACCCCAAAGTCTGTGATTTAAAAGAAAAACGTATTTGTGTAACATGTATGGCCTATTAACCTGAATATATTCGATTGTTAACCAGTTTTGGTCTGTGCAATCCTTGTTCTTTCATTTTTGTGAAAACCATTGATAGGAGCATGTTCATGTCTACCAATAGAGTAATAACTGGTCTTAAAAATAATAAATAACAAATAGTAGAATAAATCCATGTATCATACAAGAAATAAATCAACAGCACAAGATCACAACAAACATAAAGGAAAAAATGGGCACAAATGACTGAGTTTGGATTTGTTCATCATTGAGGGCAAAGCACCTATTACCAATTTTAGTTGGCTTAGTTTTCTTTTTTTCCATCTTGAACACATTGTTTCTTTGCATCTCTCTCCCATTTTTAGAAACACATCTATTTACAGTCTTTTTAGGATCTCCTCAGTTCAGTTCAGTTAATTCTGCAAATTGTTAACTCAAAATGAAGCAGCACAAGCTTAGGCCAGCTCATAAGTTAGGATTTCAAAAGTTGGGCTTACAGTTTGGTTCTCTTGTAGTTTACAAATTTAAAGGCAATGCCAACTTTTTAGCAGTTTACTGAAGGTTCTACAACGTGCTACAAGACTGATAACTTAAAAAAGAAACCCAATGCATGAAGTCTGAACCTCCCACCAACAGGGAGATGTAGGGATGGTTCATTTATATGTAGTAGTATCTCCACACATGGAAAGAGCATCATTGGATTTGAAGCAAAATGAGTTCAAACATATGCCACAAAGGATCAACTTTTGCATCAACACTCATCCTCTTGCCTTTTTTTTGCAAGTGACTTAACTAAAATTTTGAAATTGGAAAATTTTATTAAACAGATAGGGTGGTAAAAGACTACTTCATTAAGGATGTTATGGACCAGATCTATCTCCTAAAACTTCTTAAACAGTAATGGTATGCCAAAAACATAGAATTGGAAATTTCAAATAAAAGAATAAAAAAAAACCTTCTCTTGTTCTTGTGACTGTATGACAATAGGTTGTGGAAGAACACCAGTGTCTGCAGCCTGAATATATGGTTGCACCTTTTTTTGGAATAACTCGTTCAACTGCAAATGTTATTAGAAACATAATTTATCAAACTACACACAATATATTTTTTTTTTTCACGATTTGCAAAAGATACTGCTATAAAATGTTACAACTGAAAGTTCAGGCTTCTACTTCTTATTTACAATTCCAGTAAGAAAAGAGTGCTCATTCTAGTAAATTTATTAAAGTAGGAGGTTCTAATATCATAGATAAAAACTAAATTTCTAAGAAAAAGATACCTTATCTTGACGCCATTTTGTTTCCCAATGAGTGTCTAATATTTTGTCTGCTATTTCCCTCTGAGCACTTAGTAGAGATGTAATTTCCAATAACTTCTTTGGATCCTTCAGCTCCTCTTTTGTCCAGGAAGATGCATTAAGGGGAAGGTCCAGTTCTTGAGACTAAATACAACATTAAACAATAGGGTCTTCAAAAAAGCCATCATGAACACATTTATGGAAATAGCCAAGTTGGCTATATCACACAAGTAAAAAAATAGAGAAAAATGACAGTATGCAACATTAAGAAAAGATAACAATAGTAAAACTGTAGAAATCATTCCTGCTTCTCAAACATATATTTCAATGTATGAGGACTCAGTGGATCCCATGATAAAAATCAATAAACAAAACATATAAAAAATAACACGTCCACACAAACTCAAACTGTAATTCAATTGAATCAAATGACAAGGACCAATCAAGTAAACATGAGTATACTATCCTTAACACTTCAAAAACAGGAGCACACATAAGCCAGGCATGTTTGAGTCGTTTTCATGTGATCAAGTCTGCTTTAGCCTTAAAAAAATGGATAAAAAGGATTCATATAGGTCAAATCATTAACTCAAAATAGTAGGAACAAGGATTGATTGTTATTATTTGTTTATTTAAGCTAAGCTTAATTTGACAAGTCCAGAGGCTTGCATGATTGGATTGTTGCTAAACCTGCTAAAAACTCACTAGCTTCCACCTTAGACTAAACCAACAGTTTAATCGCTCGATGAATATCTTACATCATTAGTGAGCACCTTAAACAGTTTAATATCAAAGTAAAAAATGATCTAAACTTGGTTTTCATGGTATTTAACAACTACAAAGAGAAAGATTAATCAAAGAATTTCAGCTCATCAATTTTCTTGTGCAATAGCATAAAAAAGAGTAGAAAAGAACAAAACAATGGAAATAGAAAACGAGAGTCTGGAATATTACACCCCAATTTTCAGGTCTTGGAGGAATATCAAGCGTCATAACTTCTGCCTCTAATGCTTTCTTAGCCTTGTAATAGGGCACATTTTTTACAATAACTGGGTCTTCCTTTGCACGCTTGGGATCAATAGAGATGAGCAACTGTAGATAAGAAACAATTACAAATTTAACCTATACCTGGTAAATTTTCAATGTCAATCTTCCTTTTTTGAACACAAAAAGGAGAAAAGTGTTAATCAACAAAAAATCAGAAATAGTATAAGGACACAGTACGATAACAATAAAATAAATTAAACTAAAAAAGCACTCAAGAGATGGTAGTGTTTCACGAAAAACAACATTTCCAAAATAGAAACCAACTAAAGAAAACTACAATTCTAAGCACTGCTGTAAAAACCAGAAAAAAGGACATTTAAATATTTTTAGCCTAAATCATTTAATTTTTTGGGAGAATGGGGAAAATAGCTTGAAAAAATGATAATTCTCTCCATTCAAACGGATATTCTTTCCAATTTTAAAGAAAAATTACCATTTTACCCTTTTTGACCATCTTGGTAAGTCTAGAGGCAAATGGCATTACCAGGTGCGAAGCCATAGCAGCAAATCGGGTCCTGTTGAGCAGTAGCTAGTTGATGAAAAGGAAAGGAGAGAAAACAAGATCATTGGCAACAAGTGCCAAAATGGTCTAGCGTGCCAATAGTGCTGACGTGTAGGTATCATGGCAATCTAGTGTCGTACAATGATGGAAAGATATGAGGAAGGTTGCATTTGCCTCAAACTCAGTGTGGTTAAGTCCAAAGGCCAAAGTCATACCAAGATCTGATTATTAGTTTGTTCACTATCCTGACTTCAAGTTAGACTATAAAAGGATATTATTCTACTGGACCATGTTTTATTGAAAGATGTCCATGAAAAAACCACTTTCATATGATTCATTCACACTCAAAATATCAAAACCTTCTAAACTACTTCAATCAGAAATGTTAGACCCAATTTGAGATGGAACATCATCATTTTTGGTTGTATCTTCACAATTTCTTTTGTAATGCAATAGGAATGTATCAGAGCCTAACATATGTACCTAAATGACCTAAAATGCCTTGATGGATCTTCCTCATTGTCATTTCCTATACCTGCTGTATCACCACCACCACCTTCATCATTGTTTAGTGTTTGTGTAGAATCACCATCTAAATCACCTAAACTTGTAGCAACATTGTCACCACTGTTGCCAACCAAGCCTAGAGTTCTACATGCATGAGCTAAGAACTCATATATTTCTCAACATCAACTCCTATTTATAATGTTATCTTGGAATCTGGTCAACCACCTATCTCATCAAGTACTAGCTCCCTATTTATTGCCAACCAATCAACAATTGGATTTTCATAATTTGATGTGTTATATATGAAGGTAAGATCAAACAAGTCACATTGGTTTTTTTATCTTCTCCCTCTCTCATATGTTCTATCTGAAGTCACATGTTGTAGTGTGCATACACCAAATCCTCCAACATTTAGGTGTCCAATATGTTTCTCCTTTTGATGTAAATGAGGTTGAATATGCTTCAATTTCTCTTGAAACCAGAAGTGAAGATAATTTTAATGATTTAGATGCCATATAGCTGCTAATGTGAATCAGAGCTCGAATGGGGCATACATTTGGTTAGACAAGATCATTAATGAATATGACAAGATGTTTGGATTCCCCAGAAGGAATGAAAGCCCATGTGATTAGAGAAAGTGCACTAGGGCAAACCTACATGCTTTGACGATTGACCTTTGTGGTTGAGTTCTATTTTGCTTTTGATGAAGATCTTGTATTCGAATGTCTGAGGTTTAGGTGAGAGAGGAGAGAAGATTGGTAAAATCAATGATTACTAGAGCCAAGCTAGATACCATGTCTCCAAGAAACTATGCTTCATGTTATCAATGATTAGATTAGCTGATCAATGGCAGGACATTGTTTGCAGGACTAGGTTGTGCAGCTAGTTGTGAGTGCTTTGAGTCAACTTGCTATTTCTAGGATTCATAGAAATTCTAGCAGGTTAGAATTCCAAGTTTATATCTGACTTGTAGTCACCCCACTCTACTGGTCAAATGCACAAGTGGCCCTACAGGTGCTGCAATCAATGCTCAGCACATGGCTCCACTAGAACCTAAACTAAACCCAAGCACATACGACGCCCCACACATTTCAACAAACCCACTAGGTCTGCAAGAAGCCTAACAACGCTTAGCCCACAATTACATCAACATAACATTACATAGCTAACCCCTTAATTTGACCCAATTAAATAGAGTTCAAACAACACCTGCTAACCCCTAGTCTTCTACCCCACAAAGACCATCTAGCTTACTCCCAAACACACAAAATTCCTTCTAGGATAGAGGAGGACCCAGCCCCTGACACACTTGAAAAAATCCGCCCAAGGGGAGAGGGACCAGGTGATTATGCCAGGAAAGTTCTCCAGGTGATCTCCCCAAGTGTGTTTCATAGGTGAGTATTTCAGATCTGTAACAGTAACCCCAGGTGTTTACCTTTAACCTATGATATATAGGAGAAAGGGGACCACTCACCCCTAACCACCTAATGATCCCAGGAGGCTCTTCATCCTTAAGTGATGCTTTATGTCTATTCTTCTTTCTAACCCCTCATGTGCAGTAAGCAGGTTTTACGAGGGAAGAAGGATGATTTGGTCACCATTTACTTATATCATAGCATATCACCTTTCCATTCAACCACCATGCTTGTTTGAATGTGTCACCACTTGCCCATTTAAGGCTCATTTAGATCCATCAACTTGTAGACAACTTCTAGAAGAGGTAAAAGCTGGCTTTTGAAATAGACCCATAGAAGCTAGCTTTTCAAATTGACACTAGATGTTTGTTTGGAATGGTAAGGACTAAATGAAAATTGACTT
Organism: Cymodocea nodosa; assembly: GCA_036874045.1. Lineage (NCBI taxonomy): Eukaryota > Viridiplantae > Streptophyta > Magnoliopsida > Alismatales > Cymodoceaceae > Cymodocea > Cymodocea nodosa. The sequence goes on from CM072336.1 coordinate 23,343,442, forward strand.
TTAAAAAAAGTTGAATTGCATTTTTAACCTTATTGGTTCAAAAAAAATTTGAAATTGTCCTCATTGGTCAAAAAAGCTGGCTTCTAACATTCATCATGGAAACAATCGATGTATCAAATTGACACTAGATGTTTGTTTGGAATGGTAAGGACTAAATGAAAATTGACTTTTAAAAAAGTTGAATTACATTTTGTTGAGACAATAGGATCACAAAGAAGAGAAAAAGCATTCACCAATAATTAGCACACACATTAAAACACAGATTTACGTAATTCACCAAATGGCTACATCCACAGTTGGAGAGGAGGAAGAGTCTCACTATTGAAAAAGGGTGTTACAAAAGAGATTTCAAAATTGGACCTACAAAAGCAATGGTCCAAGGCTCCCTTTTAAGGGCATTTCCCTTTACAATAGATATAACACCTAAAAGATGCTAAAAGATGGATTCACATCCACTAATACCAAAACTGGTACTAGGAGATCTCCTAAAAAGGCAGGCAGATCTCCTATGACAAGAAAGCAAATCTTCTCTGTTAGAAGACATATCTACAGCAGAAAACATATCTCCCTTTTTCAGAAGATGATGATTCATCTTCCACTAAATAATTCAAGTCATTTCAACACATTTTTAACCTTATTGGTTCAAATAGTTTTTGAAATTGTCCTCATTGGTCAAAAAAGCTGGCTTCTAACATTCATCATGGAAACAATCGATGTATCAATTTCTTAAAAAAACTTTACCATGCAAAAGAATCTTACCATACCATGCAAAAAGAAAGTGCCATACCATCATTGAAAAAACTTGAATGATAGATATATTTTTGATATACAAATGTGGGTCATATTGGAAGATTTATTTTTATTTGATGGCATAATTGGTAAATAAGTTCTAGTATTGAACAAAAATATTTTAAGCTTAAAATTCAAGAATATTAGCTTCTAGAAAGCATAGTTTCAAATTTCAATTTGGATCAAAATCCACCCATACTTCTGGATTGTGTTGCTGCAGTTGAACCCTACCTCCCTCCTGCCACCAACACTCCTTTTTTTTTCTCCCACCTATTAGTCCAGTCTATCGCTGTGAGGGCCACAAACCTCTTTCTCATCATCAACTCCTAGGGCCATTCACCCATACATCGTCCACCCTCCCTCTCTCCACCAACCCTTTTTCCCTTCCCCCCCTCCTTTTTCTTCTATTTTTCACACTAGGGCTCATTGCCATCATCGATTCTATCGCAGTCTTACGAGATACTCAACCAATCAGAATTAAAAATCTAATATAAAATTAAAACATAAGGACTATAAGTGTTGAGCAATAAAATTAAAACATTTTAGATATAAAACATAAATATCTAAAATAAAATAAAATTTTTAGATATAAGAATATAAATATCTAAAATAAAATAAAACATTTTAGATATAAAATATAAATATCTAAAATGAAATTATAATACTTTAAATATAAAATATAGATATCTAAAATACAATTAAACATTTTAGATATCAAATATAAGATCTAAAATGAAATTAAAATATTTTAAATATAAAATATAAATTCCAAAAATAAAATTAAACATTTTAGATATGAAATATAAATATCTAAAATAAAATTAAGATATGTTTTAGATATAAAATATAAATATCTAAAGTAGGTTAAAGTTTTTTATGAAAAATAAATATCTAAAGTAAAACAAAAATTAAAATACTTAAGATATCACATATAAAAAAAATCCAAAGTAAGGATAAAATATTTGAGATAGAACATATAAATACCAGAAATAAAATCAAATACTTTACATATCACATATAAAATGTCCAAAGTGAAGATAAAAATATTTTAGATATAAAATATAAATATCTGAAATGAAATCAAAATATTTTAGATATAAAGTATAAATATCTAAAATGAAATTAAAATATTTTAGATATGGAATATAAATATCTAAAAATGGAAATTACAATATTTTAGATATAGAATATAAATATATAAAATAAAATCAAAATATTTTAGATATATATAAATATCTAAAACAAAATTAAAAAATAATTTGGATATGACATAAATATCCAAAGTGAAAGCTAAAATATTTTAGATATGAAAAATAAATATTTAAAATTCAAGAATATTTTGAGTATAAAATATAAATATCCAAAATAAAAAATTAAAATATCTTAGATATAAAAATCTAAAATTAAAATTAAAATATTTTGAATATGAAATACAAACGTCCAAGATAAAATCATAATACTTTAAATACTTTGGATTTAAAATCTAAATGTCCAAAGTAAAAATTTAAGTATCTTATGTGTAAATTATATCACTCCATAAAATATTAAATACTCCTTGATACGAGTCTAAACTGTCTAATATATATTTTGACATCAATATATATATGAGTGTATCAAAATAGGGGAGTGTAAAATATAAAATACTCTCATTCTTATAAATACATTTGCTTATATCTGAAATATTAAATATTCCTGAATAAGAACATAAACTATCTAAAATATTAAATACTTCTAGATAGGAGTATAAATTGTTTGAAATATTAAATGCTCATGTTTAGGAACCTAAATTGTCCAAAAAGCTATTGTGACATAAAATATATAAATGTCAAAATATCTAAATCAAAAATCTCAAACTATTCTTGCACATAGGAAAAATTACCAAAATACCATTACTTATGCCTAAAATATATAAATGCTCCTAAATATGAGTTTAAACTATCTAAAATTATAAGGTACTCCTAAATAAGAGTTTGAACCATCTGAAATATAAAAATATATATTGCACCTAGATACGAGCTTAAATTATCTAATGTGAGTATAAACTATTTACATGCAATTTATAAACCTTGGTAGTAGATTCCTTGTATTTCTTGTTTAGTTTATTTGTAAAATTAATTGTGCAACAAAACTTTATACTTTGTTTTAAAAATAATGAAAATTATTTAAATTTGAAATCTCATTATGTATTTTGATGTATAGATATGATGCATATGAGACATCTTTCCCAAAAAAGAAAGTGTAAGATTTCTTAAGAGGTCTTTAAAATACACAGACAAAATGTATTTTAAAAAGAAAATGAGAAAAACCCATATACAACATGTCACAGCCAAATATTAAAGCAATTCTCCCTGGTAAGTTTCTCCTAGAGGCTAGGATTAAGTTCCCAATCCTTCTCCACCCTACCTTGACCTCTGAAGAATGTCTAGAATGGTCCAAGTTCTGTAGGCAAGTCCCATGTGGAACTAGTGTAAGTGATCTGTCAAGGTAATTATCCAAGGAGTGGCTACAAGACAGATGCTCCTCGCCAACCTTCTCCTGTATTCCTCCTCATCTACCAACTTGTAGAAGTTACTCCCCTTTGCCTTTTCACACATTAGAACCATAGGTAGATTAGGTAACCTTTCATTCTTTGTTGAACCAAGACAAATATAAGAAATATAGAAATATTGTGCACCTAACAACTTTAAGAGACCAAGTAATTCAAATGTATAAGTGTGCTTAATACCCTCCTCATGCACATAGAGCATTTACTCAATTTTCAATTTATGGGGCCAATTTTCTCATCCATTAGGTGTCATGCACACTTCATGCACAATACAAATAGAATTTCCTAGTTTTCCCTTAATAGACTATGTGACAACGTCATCTCTTTCTACTCCCTTCTTCAACCAAACTCCAGACCAAAAAATCATGTTTGTCAACAAATTACCACCTCAACATCAATTTTGAAGTCATTTCAACAAGTCAAAAAATCAACACATTTCTAATTCTTCTGGTCATAAGTAGGGAACTACATTGATTATGACCTTTAGAAATGGTTTTGATTTGTTACGAGTCAAAGTCTACCTCAAGCTTCATTTCCACTATGACTAGGCTTATCTATCATAGTTGGATTATGTCCTTGTTTTCAATTGTCTTAGCTTATCTACAGGATAAATTTGTACTTTTTTATATAATATTGTGCTTGATTACCACAAAAAATATTAACATTATATCATTGAATTATATTATATGTAATTGAATTAAAATTTATTTTATCAAATTAATTTGATAATAGTGATGATTGCACACATGTAAGTATATTTATACTTCTTTTTAATTTATACCATTTTTGAAAAACTGTCATTTAAACCCCCATTTTTTAAAAATGTTTTGATTTCCAATCGATGAAATGTCTATTTCCCAGTTTCTACAGCATTGATACTAAAAAAGCAGACATAAAAGAAAAGGACTGATTGGGAATAATCATTCTTCAAATGAATATTCATATTTTCAGATAAATATTCAAAAGTGTAAATAAGAAAGAAAAATGAAAAGGAAGATATTGCAGGAGAGACATTAGAAAATTAATATAATGGTAGAATCAACTAACATCTTGTAAATGCTCCCAGCCAGGCTTTTTCTTAGCAACTGCATCTCGAAGTTGATCATATTGCATTGATTCCTAAAGCAAGAAAAAGAACAAGATAGCACAAGGAGAATAGCAAGCAAATATATGAAACTTAGATTCATAAATTTCAGAAGGATGACAGCATTGTCAATTGCATAAATTAAATTATGTTGAGGCATTTTATCCAAAATGGTTAAAAGACTTTGAAGCATACGATTCTGAACCAATGGATGGTGAAGAACATGCCTGAAGTATTCAAATGGAAACCAGAAATTTCTAAAAAAAAAATTAAGATCAGGAAAAGGAAAGATGGAACTGAAAAAATTATCCACATTTCTGTGTGAAAAGCATAACATAACAGCAATTATTAGATAGCATATGTTACATTGTTTTGCACGTATGTGTGTGTCCAAATCACACTTAGGTGCCGCCAGGAAAAGCATGAGTCAAACATTATACGAAATTTCCAAATTAGTTATATATTTTTAGACGACTGAAAGAATGGTAGATTATCATGAACATAAGTAAATCTATAATCATAACAAGAATTTCTACAATAAAGAAAAGTGGTCATGAAAAAAAAGTCATGTCAAAAACTACCTAATTCCAATAGTATTGTTCAATAGGGGTAAATATTATTTACATTTGTAGAGATTACTTAGTTTAAATATAGGTGCAGAATCCATTCCACTAACCTTGTAGGCTGACCAAATTTTCTGCTTGACATCATCATCAAAACTGAAGCCACCCACTATTTGAGGCATTGTCAGTAGCCAAAAGTTAGCAACCTTGGGGTCCCTCATGCTCTGAGCAATATTCTGAAAAGTCAGGACAGATTGTTATTGAAACTTGAAAGTGGCAACGTTCAAACACTGATAAGAATATCAACAGACATGGAATTACATGAGAAGCTTTAAAAGAAAATAAAAGAAGAAAGATTATAAACTCATCCATATACTTGATATTGTGAGAAGACAAGATGTCACATTCTTGCCATGGTGGTCATGGCTATATTCTTTGATGTTTTGAGCCATTGGTGTAAAGAAATCCACTAATAGAATAAAAGCTTACAGAATTTGCACCAATAAAGAATAATACATATTAGCCAGTATATGCGACAACATTACTGTTGGGATAGGGCCATGATTCAAAATCTGGAATACGGAATGTGTTAATCAATCTTGATGCTCTCATGCTCATTTTGGGCCTCAACCTTGATCGGCAGTTCCAACTGACTAGTCAATCAACAGTAAATATGATCCATGCCAGCAACAAATGGTTCCAAAATGCCATTTGTCAAGCATGCAATTGTTGAGGTAGAAAGGCAAGGTATGCAGAACCAAGTTAACATCACCCTTCCTTGTAGACACAATGTGAGTGATACAATCCCCTAGCCTTTTGCAATTTTATGACCAATGAATACCTTGAGGTTAGTTGCTTTGTGCAACAATGACGGTAGTTAGCTCATTACTACCAAACACAAGATAATTACAAGTGAAGAAGATTCAAGACTTTAAATTACAGCCATAAATGAATCAAATACAATGAGGGATTGAACACTTCTATGAGACTGTTATGCCCATCCTCTGAAATCAGGACACGGAAAAAACATATTCGGCACAAGAGAGATGTATCCATCTGCACTTAATACATTGGACACTTTGAAACTGTCTGGTCCTCTTCATATACATGACTTGAAGATTGCAACTCACATGAATGTATTACAGCCATCTTAATATAACAAAAAAACTGAAACTTTTCAAAACAAACTAAAAGATAATGTTCTAGGTATTTTTTGAAAATTCCATGTCATTGGCATTATATTTATTTCCATATGCTAGTACATGTAAATGAGGGCTGCCCAAATTTGAAATCAAAAAAAATGTAAAAGAAAAACAACCATTTATTTTGAAAGTCATGGTTCCAAATCTTTGTACAAAAAATTAAATTTCTAGCTTTCAATAACAAGCAAGCTTTTAGATTACATAATAATTTGTTTCAATGACAAGCAAGTTTTGACTATAGGTAAAAATATACAGAAGGAAAGAATTCATGTAACGGATCTTACATAGTGAGATTATAGCACAGATTGTTATTGTTGTATAATAATTTATTACAAAAGAAACTCAAAAATAAAACCTTCTTATACTAAAATTCATATCAAAAACAAAAACACAATAAAAATTTGTTTCTAGAAACTCAGACTTCGGTAGAACAAAGTCTGTGCAACTATGTTTAGTATCAATGTTAAAGTTATGGTTTACTTTTTTACCATTCTAGAGCATATGAGTTCCTGGAAATTTGAATTGTTTAAAATTTTAATAGTTTAGGTACTCAAACTATTCATTCAAAGCTTAGCCCTTTAAAAACATTGTGTTACTATGAGTATTTGACTGTGATGTGTAAAAATGGTACACTTTTGCCACATTTGCAAAATTTAATTGTTCTATGCTGTCGTCCATGTCAGTATTCCTAGGTCAGAACAAGTCATATTATTTATGAGGGGACTTCAAGGAACTGAACAACTATGTCTAACTTTATATTTAACGTTATCATGTATCATACTGTAATAAATCAAGTATGTAGTGTTGTATCTAGGTCAATACCTGAGAGTCTTGTTTATGTATGTCATTTTCTCATGAATGGAACAGATCTTTCTTCCTCCTCTTCTCTTTTTGTCTAACCCTAATCTTCACATGGTATCAAAGCTTTAGGATTATTCCACTTCCTCTTCCCCTAGTATTTCCTTATCCACCTTCTATTCATTTCGTTTTCTCTTCCTGTCTGTCCAACGAGCATCTTGAGCACTGGCCTCTGTTTCTTTCCACACCAATGGCTATCTGGTGAGCATCTCCAACATTGATGTCCATCTTCTCTAGCACTGACAGGCATCTGGCAAAGTCTCCTCTCTTCTAGGTGACCTAGGTGCTACCTGATGCAGACATGTGGCTGATGAATCCACACTAGCAAGGGTGATGCAGACGAACAGCTAGTGATTCTATCTTAGACGTTGGCCTATGTGGGGTAGGTCGTTGATTCAAAGGTGACACCAGCATCCCAGTCTTTTGGCAGCTTTGTGTGGGTGACTGGGGGGGGGTGGGCATCATCGACTACTATGGCACTATGAAACCAAGCTTGGACAGTCGAGTTTTAAGGACTGTAACCCATCTGTGTGGGTTGTTCACAGTTGTAGGTTTATACTGTCTTTTCCAGCAAGTGGTGTTGGCTGGGTGCTATTAGGACAATGTAGACAATTCTCTTTGGATGGAAACTATGGCACAAGCAACTACTCTTTGTCAACTATGCAGGAAATTTGAAGAATTGAATGATTCAAACTACCTAATGTGGTTTCAAGGCTTCCTTACTTTCGATGCTGCTCAAAGGAAGCTCAAACACTTGACTTAGCTACTACCAAATGTCAAGAATGCAAGCTACAAAGATTGGTATGCAAATGATGCTATGATTGTAACATGATTAGAGAATAGTATAGAAAGCAGAATAGCTCAAAGAGTGATGATGCTTAGACCTACAAATATATATGGAATGTATTACATCAAATGTATACCCATGAAAGGAATATTGCATGTGTCTATAAAATTTATGAGCAAATTTTTTCATTGTGTATGGATAGACAATCAGTACAGGAGTACTTTGGTGCTATGTGTGCTTTGTTTGAAGAATTTGAAGCTCTTCAACCAATTACCATTGATGATGTCAAGTTGAAGCAATACAGAAATGACCTGTAAGTTGTAGCTTTTTTAATGGGCCTTCCACTAGAGTTATCCTCTCAAGTGCAAGGACAGATCTTAGGTGGTGATAATACTCTGGACTTGGCTACTACCTTCTCTTGTGTATTAAAGATTTCAAAGATAGGATCTCAAACAGAACCTACTACTATGAGTTCCCAAAGTCAGGGAAATCACTCCAATCAAAAAGGTGGTGGTAACTCTCAAGGAGAAAAACCTGAGGAAAGAAAATAGGTCTCATGTCCTTATTGTAGTAAAACAAACCATCATTCAGATAGGTGTTGGGAAAAATATGGAAAACTAGGGGAAAGGCCAACATATGCTCATGTGGTGACTAATTTAGATATTACCTAGTATTTGTTGATGATTTTTCCAAAATCTATTGGAATTACTTGTTGAAAGACCATCAAAATATTTAGTCTATGGTTCAAAATTTTATTAATGAAATTAAGAATCAATTTTCTACTATTCTTAAGTGTTTACGTACAGGTAATTCCCTAGAATTTATGAATAAGTCTTTTCAAAATTTTTGTATTCCTTTTGGTATTATTCATCAAACTTCCTACTCTCACACATCCCAACAAAATAAAGTTGCTAAGGGCAAACATAGCTCATACCTTACTAATTCAAATGAAGATTCTTAAGTACCTTTGATCTAATGCTATTTTTACAATAATTTATCTTATTAATTGTATGTTGTCTACTCCTCTTGGTTGAAAAATTCCTTTTCATCGACTTTGCCTTAACAAGGAACTTTTTACTCTTACTTCTTGTGTCTTTGAGTGTGTTTCTTTTGTCCAAGATCTCACTCCTAAATTATATAAGTTAACCACTAAAACAATTAAGTGCATATTTGTGGAGTATTCTCAAACATAAAAAGGATATCAGTATTATTATCCCTCAACTAAGAGATATTGTGTTCATTGATGTCACCTTTTTCAAGTCTCAACCATATTTCTCTAACTTGTTTAATGCATCTAAAGATATTGCTCTTCCTCTGCCTATCCTTGAGCCTCCATTTGGTTAGCCTAATGGTAGTGAGGTCAACTCTCACGATGAGCATGGTGTTGAGGATATTGCTCCTAAAGCGATTGTTACCACTAGTTCACTACAAGTGTATCAACAACAACATCATTCTACCTCTACTCACAACTAATCAAATTGTTTTTTGTTGGATTGAGACTACTTAAGAGGGGATGAATTAAGAAGTAAAATTTTTTTTATGTTAAAACTTTAATACAATTGAATAAGATGTTAAAACAAGTTGAAATCATGAAAACAAATCACAAAAAATTTTATAGTAGTTTTCCTAACTTGGGTACATCTACTCATTGAACTTCACTCAAGATATTACTATGCACCTAGAGTTTTTGATTCACTCTACAACCTGGTATTACACTCTATTTTCCTCAACTCAACATTGATTGTAGTCTAAAGACAAACACCACAAACTAATAAAACACCGATTTTGTTAAGTTCACCTAAACACCACGAACCAACAAGACACAATACTAATGTTCATGTAAACACTACGAAGGCACCAACTTTTAATGTTTAAACACCACAATCTAACAAAATTACATTTCCGTTATGTTCGTCTTGCACTAACAACCCTAGTAGAATATGCTTTAAAACTATCTTAAGCTCAAGGGAAAAACTCAAAAAATTAAAAACATACATTCAAAAACTCATTTTTCTCAAAACAATTAAAGCTCAATTGAGTTAGAAAGCCTTCTCTAGATCTCTAATAAACTTTAAGCTCTCTAAGGATTGATCTTCACAAAATTCTTGAACAAACGCTCCTATGTGGTTGCTTCAATGGTGTTTCTATGTGTTAGTTTTCACCTCAACATTAACTACATATTTATAATCATGTACCAACGTACATGATTAACTACACATTCAACCACAATCTCTAGTTCTTCAACTACAATTATGGAAAATGTTGGTTGATCGTCACTTTCATGAACTTCAAAAAAGTTTGTTTAATTTTGAATTTAATCTACATGTCCCTTTTTCTTCGCTATATCTTTTAAATTGGTTAACTTTTAATTCCTACATAATTTCTCATTAAATTGTTCTTACAATAAAACATAAAATGAATTTTCTTGTAAAAACTAACTTTAATAAAATTTGTTTAGATAATTTGGAACAATAATGCATAAAGTTATAATAATAAAGTTTAACAAGTAATATAACATTATATTCCAGAAATTTGTTCAAACATAACGAACTTACTTTGTTACATTTAGACTTGTTGTTTTTCTATTATAACAGTGTCCATATGCATAAAGGATAAACACAATGAACTAACTTCATTGAATTTGCATAAAGACCACAAGCACATGCTTGTATACATAAGGATAAACACAATAGACTAATTTCATTAAGTTTACATAAACACCACGAGACTTCATGAAATTTATGTCTAAACATAACGAACTAATTTCGTTGGATTTATATCAACACAACAAACTTCTCATGAAGTTTACACATAAACACAACGAATTTTGTTGAAGTTACATAAACATTATGAACTTCTCATGAAATTTACAAATATAAATACAACAAACTAACTTTGTTGAGTTTATGTAAACTTCACGAACCATCATGCAGTTTACATAACACTTAAATACAACATCCTAAATCTATTAAATTTACACAAACATCATGACCCTTCATAGAGTTTACATAAACATCACAGACTTATTCTATTGAATTTGTACTTATGAAATTTAATCATACAATTTTATGTAAGACTTTCAATTGTAGTTTCATAATATAAATAAATAAATCATCATCAAAACACAAAAGTACAATTTGTAACACTTCTCCTAAGGTAAATCTTCTTTTAAACTCATTTACTAATAAATTGCCTATTGCGCTTCAGAAAGGTACCCACACTTGTACCTAGTATTCTCTTTCTAACTTTGTTATTTATGAACATCTTAACCTCTCTTGTTATACCTTTGCCTTGACCCTATCCTTTAAGTTTCTAACAAGGACTTATCAGGAGGCATTACAACTATCATGTTGGAAACAGCTATAAATGAAGAAATAGATGCACTTAGTTCTCGTAGTATTTGGGAGTTTGTATCCTATCCTACTGAGGCAGATGTTGTCAATTGCAAGTCGGTTTTTACTATCAAGTATAAGTCAAATGGCTCCATTAATAGATACAAAGTTCGATTTGTGGCATATGATTTTATTCAAATATATGAAGTTGATTATGTTGAAATTTTCTCTCCTATTGTTCATCTTAACTCTATCAAGCTACTCTCTATTACTATCAATAGTCATTGATAACTTCATTAGTTAGATGTTAAGAATATCTTTCTCTATGAAAATTTGTCTAAAGAGATCTATATAGAGCAACTATTTGGGTATGTTGTATAGAAGGAGACTCAAGTTCGCAAGTTGAAGAAGTTATATATGGGTTGAAGCAATGTTCGAAGGCATGGTTCAAGAAGTTCAGCCAAGTTGTGATGAATGCTAGGTTTCATAGATATGTTGTGGATCACTCAATTTTCCTAAAGCAAATGATTAGAGGATGTATTTTTCTAACTATTTATGTTAATGACATCTTACTTACAAAGAGTGATACTATGAGAATTATAGAAACCAAAGCCTATCTTTAGTCTCACTTTACTATAAAGGACATGGGAAACCAAGTTATTTTCTTGATGTTGAATTTGCATATTCTATTGGTAAAATAGTTTTGTTACAATGAAAATATGCCATAGATCTATTGTCTAAAGTTGATTGTTATGAAACTTTAGTTTTGTCACAATGAAAATATGTCATAATTCTATTGTCTATTGGATGTAAACCTAAGAATACTCCCACTAAGTAGAATCTACCATTTTAAAATAAAGAATCAAAGCTACTTACCAATCTAGAGTAATACAAGTGATTGGTTGGAAAACTTGTATATTTGACTATTACAAGACTAGATATGGCATACACTATTGATTTGTTATGTCAATTCATGCTTGAACCAAGAGAGGTACATTAGATTAGAGTTCAACATGTTCTTACTTATCTCAAAGGTACATCAAGGAAAAGACTGATCTATATGAGTAATAGACATCTTCGAATTGAAGCCTTTTTAAATTCTAGCTATGTAGGGGATAAAGGTGATTGAAAGTCCACTTTTGATTACCATACCTATGTTGGCAAAAATTTAGTTACATGACATAGCAAGAAACAAAATATTGTGTCGAGATCAAGTGCAAAGGCTAAATATAGATCCATAGTAGAGACTACTTGTGAGATAATGTAGTTTCGCTCACTTCTAAAAGAATTTGACGTTCAAGTTCAAGAATTTATGTCCATGCACTGTGATAATTAGGTAATCATATACATTACTCAAAATAAAGTGTTTCATTAAAGAACTAAACATATTGAGATTGATTATCATTACATCTAAGATCTTGTGATAAAAGGAATTATCTGCACTCTATATTCTCCCTCTTCTGAGAAGTTAGCTGATATTCTTACAAAGAGATTGAGTGATAGTGACTTTAAAGATCTTTGTAACAAGTTAAGAATGATAAATATTTACCATCTAGCTTAAGAGAGTGTGTGATAAGTCAAGTATGCAATGTTATATCTACGTTAGGTAAATGGATCCTAGGATCTATATACCTAGGACTCTTATTTATATGTCATTTTCTCATGAATGGAACAAATCCTTCTTTCTCTTCTTCTCTCCTCGTTTAACCTCAATCTTCACAAACCCTAATTTTCACACATACAAAAACAACATTACAAATTATGTGAAAATAATTTATTAAATTTTTCACAGAATAAATATTTTTTGATACATTATAATTTTTGATATAATATAAATATATATATAATGATATTAAAGAAGGAAATTCTAATGGACGAGGATTCCAACCAACATAGAGATTTACTAAGGGTTCCATCATACATAACATTACCTCCATAAGTGGATAAAATAAAGATAATAGTATTATATAATTAAACTTAAAATATATAGTTAGAGTAAATCGATCTTAGTGGTTATTTTGAAAAAAGAAAATTGAAACAATGCACCTACCATATTTCTCAAGGTGCTAATGCACCTAGACAATAAGTTAGAGTACCTTTGCAGCCATTTAAACATCCATTTTTAAATTTTTTATGCATATATTATATAATTATAAATATTTAATAGTAATTATGCATATTTTTAATTTCTTTCCTAAAAAAATTAAGATACCTGGATAACCTTAAGATAACGTCAAAATACAGTGTGTAAAAATATTAATATGATTTTGTATATTCCAATAATACTCCATCATAACATATATATTTAAGTTTTCTTGCAAGGAAAAACATTCAAAAACCTTAAAAGCATATATTTAAATAAACAAACTCAACAAAAGATCTACTTAATTAAAACAAAGTGAGACAAGCAACCAAAAGGTAACCAATTTGCAAAAAAGTATGGTGCCTGCCTTACAAAGTATGGCATCGACAAGGTTTTACACTCCATAAACCAATTCCACACCACTGTCGTTCTCCATCTCTTCTACAATCTTTTTAAAAGGATTTTTTTATTCATTAAAAGTCATGATATTGGTCATGTAGTACTCATCTAAGGTTCTTCATATAATCCTAAACCAATGGCCAATCACCAAACAAGACCTCAGTTACTTTGGGTCAAATATGCAAATCACTCAAGTATGTACCCTCTTACATAAGAGATTGCATTCCTTATCATTAAGCAATGTCATCCTTTCTTTCCTTCTCACTCTAACATGTTATCATAGCCTCTCTCTTTTTTAACATGTTACTGATGTTTAGGAGAGAGGAAATATATTCCTTGTTGCCACACCATTTTATTGGCATGGTGAAGTACTCCTCAAAAGAAACCCCCCTCCACACCGGCTATTATTTACCATTCCTACCATCATTGAGCACTGAGACTCCTACATCATAGTCTCATGTTGTCAAGCCATCCTTTGAATTTTTCATCAATGGTGTCTAGTTTAGCATCATTTTACTTCCATGAAGTTGGAGATTAAACATTATCATTGCAATGGCACTGGACACCTGGACCCACCAAGAACTCCCCTAGTGTGTGCATAGCAGTGCAGCCAGTTCCCCTTTCCACCACAGTTTTTCCTTTTCTCATGTTCTATTTTCTCTATCCAACTAATGTCCTTCAGCATAGATTTTTCTCCTCTAAATGGCATTGCTCTAAATGGCATTGATCTCTCCTCCTGCAATTTCTAGGAACAAAACTGGGATTTCCCACCATTGCCTATCCTAATTTTGACCCTCTGCCACAGGAACACCTCCTGTAGGGCCTGCAGGCATGCAGCCATCCCATGGGACTGGTGGAGTCTCCACTACTGATAGCAATCTTCACTGATGTTGACAGGCCCAAATATGGGCTCCTCCACTGTTGGCAACATCTATGGCAGTCATTTGCACCATCAGTATAAATAAATAAGCACCATTATAGCAGCCAGACAAACTAGCCTTTTCAATCAACAACAGCCATATTCCTCCCCAGCCATCTTTGAGAAGTGGAAGAAGTTTGAGGTAGGAACTTATTTGAATATTTGCATTTCAATCCCTGAAATTGCAAAAAGTAACAAAAATCCCTTCAAGTTGCAGCTTTTACAGTAAATTCCATGACTTTTCAGATTTGAAGTTGCGACACTAATAAAAGAATTCATCTTCAATTATGTATTGGAATTTGATATGTTGAAAAATTGGCACATGTTGGTAAAACTTCATTATATTTAAATCATAGCAGTAGATGAGCACCACTGCTCATCCCAAGTAGTTAAGAGGTTTATCTCCCATCCTTAGGTTGCAGGTTTGAATCCCTACTCATTGATTTCCTTAGTGGAAAAAAAATTCCCTAGCTAAAGCTTGGTTGCAGGAATTGATCTTGTGATCTCAATGTTGTATCTTGAAATCCCTAGATGGTGATTATGATGATGATGACAACAATGACGATGACAATGGTAGTGGTGGTAATGACAATGGTGGTGTTGGTAGTGGTGATACAATTCCTTAGAGGCTCACCATATCCACAACACTCAAGATGAAGATCATGAAGCTTGACCATGATATAAACATGATTATGATACTTTGTCATATCATTTTAGAAAGAAAAGAATAGGAACAAGGGATGACACCCAAATAACAAGGGAAGTAAACTTACATTCCTTTTTGTTACAAATCTTTGATGACTTACAAATGGATGATCATTGATCTCGACCTCAAGATCCTTACACTTATAGTCCTTACAAATGACAACATGGCCCATCTACTTACTACTTTGATAGTGCATACATAAATCCATCATCATCAAACAAACTAAGCCATTACAAGTTAAGCAAAGATGGTGAAGGAGATGCAAGATCTAGTTAAGTTGTATAAAATTATTTCTAAAGGATGCAGATACTAGTGTCACCTCCTTTCTCACAAGAACCAAAAGATATTGTAGACACCCAAATCTCAACCCCCTCTTAGGAACTACATTTTTCACCATTGCAAACCTTCGAGGTGTACACTATCATTGCATTTATGCAACTGTGCACCTTTATCATCTAGAGTAGTGTCAGATGGCTTTGGCCCTTGTCCGAGTATGTGACCACTACTAATCCTTCGGTGGAATTTCCTCTATCTAACCTTATGATTAAGGCCTCCCTATCCTCGATTGACCGATCTTTCGATCAGATTGTCAATCGAAGCTTCCAATTGTTCAAATCAGTCACGGACAATCTAGGCTGTCTATTCGACCCCTATCTTGATTGGCACATCTCAAGATGTCGAATCGATCGTCTAATCACATATTTGTGATCAGAGCACTTTAGATTGTATAGATACACTATCCAATCAACGTTGACACTTGCTGATCGCCTAATTCTACCCCAAACGATCATGGTCGTTTGTACAAGATGTTTAGACTATGAATCCATCTTGTGTACCATCAGGTACTTCAGATCATCTAAATATGATCAGTGTTCATCGGGTCGACCAATCCTTCAATTGGATCGTCGATCACACCCTTGATCTTTTCAGATTAACTTTAAGGAATCTTAACCCTCCATTTGGGTGAAGAATAAGTATCTCACTCATTCGACTAACGATCAAGAAATCCGATCATAGGATGAGGCTCATCTCCTCCCCGATTAACCAACCCTTCAATCGAATTGTCAATCGGGTCTCTGAATTATCTAAAATCGACTCGAACAATCCAAGTTGTCCGTTTGAAGATTCGACTTCTCAATGCCATTTCGACATCTTGCAAGTCGAATTTGCCAGAACAGAGGCTGGATTCAGACTCAACATGCTTGAATTACCCAAAAAAGACCATTACCCAAATTTGGCCACGTGGCACAGCTGCCACGTGTTGCCCTTTCGCATTGCCACATGACAGCTGACATCTCACCGACTTGTTAACGTTGGATCCACCTGGATCCAGATCCAAATTCGAATTTCTCCCTTAAAACCTCTTAAGGTTTCGTGCAAAACCACGAATCCACTTTTCTCTTACTGTAAAATCATACCGTCAATGGCCGCACGTTGTTGTACCTTTGCTACGAAGGCCGCTCGTCTTCGACCATCCCACGTCTATTCCTTCACGTACAGGTACTCACCCAAACAACTAATTATGCATTTGTGAAGTTCCAACTTTCATTTTCCAACGTTTTCTTCCGAATGCATGTTGTTTTTCATGGTCGACGACAAAGCACTGCATAGGTTTTACAAATTTTCCACCTCGGTCTGACCTCCTTCGATCGAGATTGAGGTGCTTTTGAGCTCAAGAGGTCATGCCTCAACATTTATGACCTTCAACCGAACCGTGCAAGCTCAACTTAGTTTTTCCTCAATTTGTCAGAAAAAGTAGTCGTCGTCTCTAACGACGGCTACCTCAGCCACAAGACTCGTCGAGTTCCGACGAGCATCGGGGTTCTTCTGGACCATTCGATCTCGCAATGGCGAGATCCGATCCATCCGATCGCGTTGGTTAAGTCTTAACCGTCCAATCCTTTCTTTTGATCGCATGAGATCCAACCATCGGATATCATCACGATGCATCCACACCATTCGATCAAATTTAAGATCTGATTGATCTTGGTCGTTCGCTTGAGATCAAGATGTTTGATCTCTACCGTCGGATCGATTTGATGAGGACTGTCAAATCTAGATCTGAGGGTTCTTTGAGTCATCCGGTCCTGACCATCAGATTCAGATCTGACGGTCTTGCCATGAGCCTCACCGCTGGCAATGCGTGCTCCACCACACCGACGTGCGTCGCTAAGCCTCTGCCACTCTGTTGCCACCGCCATGAGCATCCCGTTGCTTCGTTGAGAATGAAGCAAGCTCCTCATCGCTCCGTCGTGCCAGCTCACACACTTTTCAATCGCAATGTCGCGTCATCGTTCCAACGGAACACCACGCATTCGCAACTGCGGTCATGCCCAATATCTCCATCGCGGTTCGCCATCGGGCCTTCTTTGGCACTCTACGCGTGTTGGCACCAACGATTGGGGGCGAGAGGACCACGAATCTTAGGATTAAGATTCGCAAGTTGCCAAATTCTAGCGACGTCGCCGGAGAAGACAACGCAATCGTCGTCCCTCCGACAACCCCCATGTGGTCCAATCTTCGATGGCCAAGAATATCTCGGCCATACACGTGTCCTTGAGGGGGTGAGGATCTAGGTAAACTTAATGTTTACCTGGATCCGAGTCAGATACCCAAATCTAATTATATTGGATCCAAGGTTGGTGGATTAAACCTGGGTTATTAGTTAGACTGGTTAACTAAGGATTAATCTGAGTCTCCGCCCTGGATTAACTGACCGGTTAATCCAAGTTGAGTGACCGATTAGGCTAGTTAATGTTCCAGTTCAGAGGCTGATGTCATGCTAACGTCACGTCCTGTCTGTTGATGTCATCCTGCCATCTGCTGATGTCAACACTACTTAAATTGGTTCAATTCATGCAAAACCCTCTGTAGGGACCCTATCACCTTTCCATGTGATGCCTCAGAAGGGGAATATTACCTATTTGGGTGTATTCTAGACCGTTTTTACCTCAAAGGTAGTCCCCTTTATACATTTTGTATAAATCCCCCGAGGACAATTTTATCTTGGACCTTTTTACCTCTTGAAGCAGCTTGACCACAATAGTAACTTGTAGTACCCCAAGGGAGGGATGTCAAGTCTATAACTTTGATATCCAGAGTTCGTCATACATATTTTCTACATAACCCTTCTACCATTAGTTGACTTTTTTATAAAAGTTAACCCCAAAGACTTTTGCCTTCCTAGACCTATATTTAGGTAGATCTTTTGAGTGATCCCACACATAGATCACCCCTTAGTAGACCCAGTCAACTAAGTTGACCCTAGTCAAAGTCAACTATGGTAACTTTGACCGATCAAAGTCAACCAATTGACTTTAACCAATTATGTGACTTTGATCGATCAAGGTCAAAGTCAACTAATTGACTTTGACCTTTGACATTTCCCCCACTTTGATTAAAGACTTGCAGTCTTTACATAAGCCTTATGGGCCTATTACTTTTGGGGAAAATCTTTCTATTGTCCTGTAATCCCTTGTTTCACGCTTTAGAGCCTAATAGTATATTTGCACGATTCTCTAGAGAGGTCGACTTCGGCCAAGCGAGTAAAGTGTCTCACACCTTCCCTACTCATACTTGAAAAACTTGCCTAGAGTCTTAGGGACTTTTCTTATTAGTCTCTTGATACACAAGAGATCGATAGTATAGGTTTTCCTAGTTTCCCTTTAATAGATTAGGTGGCGACTCCTTCACCAATGTGAGCTCCTTTTGGGTTTGCAATAGTGGGGTGTTGGCATCATTCGTAGGCGTACAGGTCATCTTCAATTTTTTTCAAACGTTCACAGATATCATGATAACACATTATCACTTGCCATATATAAGAAATCTTATACACATATAACTAAAAATATTACTAGTGGATTGTGGAGCATCATATCAATTATGTAACTCAAATGACTAGAATTGTCACATAGCATGAAGGAAATAGATGATATATAACCAAATATTTTAACAATATCTGGCTAAACAAAAACATGACTACTATGACTTTTCAAAGCATTTAACCTAAAATTAATCTTTTCGATATGTTTTCATTATCTATTATATACTTTGATAGTATGCATTATATTTCTATTATTTCTATATGATTTAAGTCTTCATTATGCCTCTAAGTATTATATTTTAATGTATGCAACATGTTATCCATGATGATTTCCTACAAAATTTATGTAGTTTCTATATGCTTCTTATAGTTTGTCTTATCTTATCCTTGAGTTTCAATTCACAATTCAGTGTTTTTTAGTTATTTCCATAAAAGTATTGCATTCCCACCAATATGATCCTCAATCTTCAATACATTTCTTTTTTTCAAGAGACCTATCTTTGATACAATAATGAGACCTTACTCCTTGGTCCTAACCTTCTTATAGTGCTACAAAAGGTACACCCTACATGCTATTGCACAGACCATACTACCTACAATTTTGTTTTTTATGATCACCTTAACCCTACCAATAGTTTTCTTATCCATATTATCTTAGCCCATCTCTAGGCCATCGGAGGACTACTTATACCTCAATGGAAAGAATCTATGGACCATAAAATGGCAGTGATGCCACATGAGTCATGACATTTGGAAGTTAGTGACCAAACCTATCAAAACAAGCATAGTTATCTATAAATGAATATACACTGTAAGGTACAAGCCAAATGAATTAATTGGCAAGTACAAAGCTCATCTAATTACTACAATTTCACTCAAACATGATTGGATAATTAAAAGATTTTTTCCAAGTCTTAGGCTGAATTATATCAAAATACTGTTTATTTCTCTGAACAAGTTATGTGAGCTATGCTAGTTGTATATCGAGAATGTTCTTTGTATAATGATTTGACAGATTTAATGCTTATAGAACAATTCTTGGGACATGTTATTTAGAAACAAAACAAAGTATGATGTTGAAAATTCTTATCCGTAGCCTAAAGCAAATTCTGTAAACATGATTCAAAAAGCTCAGCCAAGTTCTCACTGTAGGAGATTTCCAATGATACATGGTTGATCATTTAGTGTTTTACAGGAGAACCACCAAATGGGTGTGTGATCCTAACTATGCATGTGGATAACATATTGCTGACAATAATAATTCTGTGAGCATTGGCAACACAAAAAGTATGTTAGGATATACTTTGTTATTAGGAATATGAACACACCACAATATTTTTTAGACATTGAGTTTGCAAATGCCAAGAGAAGGATGGCATTGTCATGAAGGAGGTATGCACTTGATCTTCTGCTATATAGAGTATATTCAACTAAGTCAAAGAGTAATCCTATAGATTTAAGTACTCATTTTTGGAGAACTTCAAAGATAAGCCTTAAGGATCTAGGTCAATATAGATGTCTGTATTCTTGACAATCAATCAGCCAAATATATGATATGCTGTCAATTACTCAACTAGTTTATGCTTGAACCCAAAAAAGTTGATTGGAATGAGGTTTTATGTGTTCTAACTTACATCTAAGGTACATTTATAAAAAGAATGAACATTTGAAAGTCAAGGCTTATTAAGATTCAAGGTATGTTGGGGATAAATGAGATTGGAAGTCTACCTTGGGCTTCTACATGTATGTTGAAGACAAGTTGATCACCTAGCAAAGCAAGAAGCAAAATATTGTATCATGATCTAGTGTTAAGAGTTAAGATAGAGCATCTATCTATGACCTCTAGTCAATTCTAACTATGCATTGTAACAACTAAGAAATTATCTTTATTGCCACTAATCCCAGTTTTAACAAGTGCACAAAACATGCTAAGGTAGACTACCACTATGTACAAGATACAATGATGAGAAGCATCATTTCTATAACCTATACACAATCATCACAGCAACTAGCTAATATCTTTACAAAGAATTTGGGTATCAAGGTGTTTGAGATTAGATTATGCACCAAGTTAAGCATGATTGACATAGATACTTCAACTTGAGGGAGAATGTTAAGAATTTTAGTTGAGTTATTATTAGAGTCTTATGTAGCCATTACTCATATTCAAGTTATTGGATATCCCTTTCTTGTGGGTATCTAATAAGCACTATATATATGTACCCATGATCATTAGTGATTAATCACATCATTATTTTTCATTCTCACAAAGTATCTTATCCAACAATGGATTACTTGAAATGTGATCTTTCTTTAGAGAAGAATAAAAATTGTCTTCAATTCAATATCATTTATGCTGTTAGATTAGAACCAGTATCTACTTTTGAGAACCAACTAGGGTTCCCATCGCATTGCCAATGGGGATTGCACTTCAATATAAAGTTAGAACCACTATCTACTTTGCTGAAAACAAGAGAAGGAATAAGGAAAACCTAGAAAAAACAAAGTCACATTTGCAAGTTGTAGTATACATGCCTCGTATGGGAAGTCCATCCTTTGCAAGACATTATATGCTTTCCATGGTGGCTCCATGATCTAGGTATAGCAAGGAGAAAGAATATCAGGCATCCAACAGACCATGTAATAACTAGATATAAAATCAATATCTC
Source organism: Cymodocea nodosa (assembly GCA_036874045.1). Lineage (NCBI taxonomy): Eukaryota > Viridiplantae > Streptophyta > Magnoliopsida > Alismatales > Cymodoceaceae > Cymodocea > Cymodocea nodosa. The sequence goes on from CM072336.1 coordinate 23,365,201, forward strand.
GCAAGTATGTGTGTGTGAGGGATTCAATCGGTTAAAGGAATATGAGTAAGCATGCAGGTTACAATTAAGAAAAGAAATAAGCATATATCTGTCTGCACAATGCCACAATAACATCACCATGTACACAAAACACACTAATAATATTGTTGAACATAACCATGCATCCTGTATTTATACTTTACTTGACTACAAATGAATTTTTAACAAGTAAATAAGAAAACAAGCACCCAACAGTGTGTGGAAATCAAGTCATTAAGCTATTTGCTAGAAGATAGTCATTGTCCATTACTCTGAATGTTAGCATTACCAGCATATTTATTTTATCTGTTGGGAGTTTGAATAATTCATTAAATCATTAACTGTGTACAACTGTACATGAGAAGAAAATTACTCAGCTGTGTATAATATATACTTAGCAGGTCTCAAGCTATTCAGTTTTAATGCATGCAACCATTGAGTTACGTGACTTCTATGTTACAGAGAATACATATATAATTTATATTATAAAAGCTACATCATCCAAGTCCTCCTTTTCAACTAAATTGTTTTCCATCTCATCCTCAAAATTATATCAACCTTATATTTTGCTTTTCATTTTTCAAATCATATATTGTGCAATTTGCACATGCATTATACTATTCTCTTGAATTAAACTGTTTTCCATCTCACCCTCAAATCGATAGCTACTTTATATTTTATTTTTAATCTTTCACATCATATATTGTGCAATTTGCATGTGCATTATACTATATAAAGGATATTATATTAGTATCATTATCTTAACTTAAGTAGTATTTTTTTAAATAGCAACAAAAGAGATATATTAAAATCAATAAAAATCAAGGGGCCTACATAAGCTGTAGGCAAGCTGAAATCAAAATAACCTATGGAGATTGAAAAAGGAACACACTAGAAACAAAAGAAATGAAAGTATGACACAAGAACAAAGAGGGAACCAAAACAAGCAAGGAAACAACTTAACGGGTGACAAGTGATTGAAGCTACACCAAAACCCCTGCATCACCTAACTCTCCCTCAGCCTGCCAAGAACTCATACTCTCCATGACACATTTGAACTTATCCCCAAAACACCTTATTATCTCTTTCCAATCATCATCTCCACCGGATTGCATGAGAAATAATGCACCAGATTTTCCTACAAGACTCATCCAACCCTCTACCGGCCCATCTCACCTAGAACTCCTACATGCCCCAAACTCTGAGGGCATCCACTCCCAACCATGAGCACAACCTTCTACAAATTGATGGACAAAAAATAGATGCCACTTATCTTCCTCATGCGCATCACACAGAAACTGCAAATGTCAACCAAAGAGAATCCTTCCTTCTGAAGCAAGCACTCCATTGGGATGGCACCATGTCATCCTTGCCGAGTGAAAAAAAAAGAACTTTAAAGGGAATCTACTGCCGCCAAGCATACTTCAACTCTCTGTATCTGAGGCCATCATAGGTCAACACCTGATGCAACAATTTCACTTAAAAGAAGCCCTTGCCTTTCCATTGCTACTCCTGAGAGGGATTGTCTGTGGAAACTAAAAACCATGAGATAACAAGTCATCGATATCAGATGACTCTACATCACTTAGGTTCCTTTGGAATCAGACCATCCCAAACTATTCTAACCCTGCAAAACTCAAAGCAATAAACTCGTGCAATATTGCAAGTGCATTCTACTAATAATTAACAATTCCAACTTTCTTCCTGAAGCATTCCTCTATGCAAATATTGATATAATAACTAGAAGATAAATCTATCCAAATTACATGGTAAATATTAAAAAACAATGTAGATAATCAACAAAGCAATCATTTTCAGGATAATTCATTGTAGTTGACCTTCGAGCCAACTAATCACAAGGCATCTTCCAGAGACCAACAAGTAGTGTAAATTCCTTTCCCACTGCCACCTTTCCTTGTTAAAAAAAAGAAATACCAAAATCTCAGAATTTACAATCTATTCGTTTGATATTTCCTTTTTTAGAGGACAATTTTTCACATTTAAATTATGTGTCAGATATGTTAATACCTTATCCCATTCAGTTCAAACTCTTGGTTCAAATTTTACAATCCTGGATGCAAGATGTTCCAGTTTTGCATTTATTGCGATTTTTTCTTTACCAATATCATAATTACATGTTACGTTGGTCAAATCCAAAAGTCAAACCCAAGCAGTAAGCCTGAAAATAAGTTCTCTAGCAATAAAAGCTAAAATATGATTTTTTTTTTGAAAGGGTGCTTAAATATAGTTTGATAGGCTACTGACCATTCTATCTAAATGCTGTACAATGAATATCATTTTTGAGTGACAGCACCAAATTATTAAGGCTGGCATCTATTCTTTAATAAACAGATCCTTGTCGGATCCAACAAGGATTCACTGTTCATAAGTGCCTTGCGAGTAGTTTTAACCTTAAACACTCATTTAATATAATTTAGACCACTTTTTTTATTACTAAGTATTGATTTTACAAGTAAATTTCAAAGTTGCAGTTTTCAAATATTGTATTTATCTCATTTGTTATTTAAATATTTTCTCTATATATTAACAATGCTCATTGATGCTTTCTTAAGCTTAAAGTAGGTATTTCAATGAATAATACTATTTATTCATATGTCACATGTTCAATATATCTATAGGTAAAAATCTATAATAGGTATAGAAAAGATATTGATAATTTACTTTGGATGCCTAGGCAGGTGCTTTAATAACCATCAGATAATAGTAACAGCAGGTAGAATGATATTAATTATTGGTAACAGAAGGTAGAAATCATGATAACAAGAATTTGAACAAATGACCTTATCAGTTAAAACTCACATCATCAACTGATAACCGAACTTGAAGTCGATGATCCTTGCATTCTGGGCAACCCATCACCCCCTATGATTACAAATAAAGAAATCAATCAATGTATTAATTTTTCATATAATTGGTTCTCTCTATTTGTTACTTTTACATATATATGGATAGATAGACATGGATACAAATGCTTACCTCATAGATGGAAAAATAAAAACCTACATCTAGTTCTTAATTCATTTTCTAACCATGCACTGTTTATTCCCAACTAAAAAAGAAACTTCTGAAAGAAGCCCTGTTAAATTGAACACTTTAGGAATTAGGGCATATACATATTTAGCAGTTTTAAGTGCCTTGCATACAAATATTAAACAAATTTTGCATGTAGAATCCTTCTTAGCACTCTATAATCCATTTACTATATCCCAGATTCAAATATTTTAAGCAAAACATTATGTATCAAATATATGTAGATATGGGGATCAGTAGACGTTGCATTTTGGAAACATTATGACCAACAGACATGTTTCAAGTATGGCAAAAGTAAGAAAAAATTTTGGCATGTTGAAGATAATGACAAATAGATGGATTTCCAGGGAGAAATTGGAAGCAAAAATCAGCAGCATTATCAAGCAATTGTTGAAAGAAATTATGACAAAGACAAAGCCAAAAATCACAAGGGGTTTGTTTGAAAACTGACTTGAGCAAGAACAGATTCAGTAAGAGTTACAATGATTTTTCTTGGGTGAATTTTGATATGACTACTGCAACTAGTGCTACAAGGAAATGGAATGCACAGCTTAGTGGGCTCCTACAAATGGCATCCTACTTGATATCCTAAACTTTAACAGGTCTGGTCCTAATTAGATTTTAAAAAATAAAAATCTAGCTTCAATTTCACAAAGAATTTAAGGTTTTATTTGCAGATGAAGCATTGATATCCTTCAAAGGTACAGTTTCCAATTCTATGGCTAAACGTAATTGAAGGACGTATCTTTTGTTATCCCAAAAGATTGTAATGAAATGATACAGCAACACATGTTGCACAGGAGAGAACCTCTAGCAATAAGGTTGGATTAGAACTGAAAATTGCTAAGCCATCTTCCTCTAGGAATATAATAGCAATGTTGTGCCCCCTTAGTTTGCATATTATTATTCATCATCTGTTTCCTGGACTTAAGACAGTTGATACATGACAGTTATATGGTAAATTGTAGTTTGACACTCCAAAATGAAAGGAAAGAGACAGATGATTTTACATACGGATCCATCACAATTGGGGCATTCTTTAGTGGGCAGTGGAAATGGAAGATCAATAGCAGCAGGAAGGTGGACCAAATCAGCCCGGTTGTCAGAAACAGCATCTGCAATAGATTCAGCAGTTGCCTTCTCCCCACTGCAAAAATAAAAAAAGCCAACTCTTCAATTTAACAAGGTGCCAGTTAATAAAATCTGCTCTGTTGGACAACCTGACCTCTCACAGCCCTCCTTAATCAGCCATATATTCAAAAAATAATAATATGGAGAAAAAAGGGCAGTAAGTAAACAATACTTTGTCAAATGACTAATAAATCATCAATACCGTTTCAATCTATAATTCTTTACTTGATAGTGAACTTCTCCAGTGCCTCTGCACATTGTACAGCGTAAAGCTTGCCAACCATTGCAAGCATGGCAATGCCTGAACACAAGAAAAATCCAATTGTCCATAAAGACATTCATAAGAAGCAATTACAGTTGGGCAGTCCTAATGGAGCATGATTTTTTCCAGGTTAATAAAATCAAGTAGATCACAGCTAAGTGAGATAAACTATTTTGGAAGCACCTCCATCAAAAATTACCATATTATATGCATGAATATAGGCAGCATGTCAAACAGGCAACAAAATACAGGCTTTGCAATAATAAACAAAAGATCAACTGCTAATTAATCCAAGGTTATTAAGGGGTGAAGGTGGTTGAGTGATAAGCTTGGGTACCTTGGGCACTTGGGCATCCATTTAAATACTCATTTTTTAATTTCCCGTGCATATATTCTATATATTTATAAAATTTGGTAGAAATATTTAAATGGACAACTGGAGAGTGGAAGGTCCCATCCATGTATGAAAAACTAAAAGGATTCATCACAATCAAGGAAAAATAAATAATTCACATCAAAATTCAATTCAGTTGATATGGCTTATGAAAAATGAAAGCAAAATTGTTATTCTAATTTTTGTTAAGTTGAAAAAGAAAAGTAGCAAGAGATTCTTCTCATGATAGGGCACAAATTTTAGCACATAATGGGTTATTTCATGAAAGTACAAATATTTGATGATTTTGGTGATCAGAATCGAGAGCAAAAAGATTATTCTAGTTTCTGTTAAGGTGAGTAAGAAAGCCAACATGATGGGAAACATGATTTCACACATGAAGGGTTATTTCTCAATCTCATCTGGTTAAAAATAGCTTGATTATTTAAAGAAAATAAGGCATAAATTTGTAAACACATTTAGCAGAAGGTGTTGTTCAAATGCTAGTACTTTGCCATAAGCTATACATGATGGTTTTACCATATCATTTTTCCTTTCAAAGCTAAAGTAAAGTTGGTCTCCCTTTTTGACAAAGTGTGAAGTTGGTCACTTTGTCAAAAAAAAATTGGGAAAATTCCTATTTAGAAATTGGAACTACCTTTTCTAAAAAAATTGTATTTTTTTTCAAAGGTTCCCATTTCAAACAGTCTCTAAAAAAAGGAAGAAAAGGAAATATAATAATTATAAATAATAGAATAAGAAATAAAAAGTAAAATTACATTATTGAAAAAGTTTCCACTAAGATCTTATGCTTTAATATTTTATTAAATTATGATGCTCTTATTTTTATTTGCCATCATGAAGGTCGTACCATGGCCTTAACTATAGTTTTTGAATACTTACTGGGTTTTCTTTACAAGTAGATGAATTGCCACAGCTATGAATTTCTTTTTTCTTAAGAAGGGAGAAATGCTTGTTAAGAAACAGATAGAAAAGGATTAGAAGGGATCTACAAAGCATACTTATTAAGGTGGGTCCCTTCTAATGTCCTAATTAAGTAGATCTTATATCAAATCCATTTAATTAAATATATGTTTTTAATTTTTTTATGCAAAAAAATTAAACACATTTTTTTTTTTGGAATATTACTGAAATATGCATAAATACTGAAATTTAAAATGGCATATATTACTGAGATATACATATTAGTGTTATTTCAATTCACATTTTGACGCCATTATAGGATTATTTATGTATTTTAATGTCATTTAGGAAATAATAGAGCTAAATGTATACATAAATACTATAAATATAGGAAAAAAATTTAAAATATTATATGCCTGGAAAATTAAAAAAAGGAAACTTTAAATGGACATCTTGGCACCTTAATAAGTATGCTACAAAGAATGTAGGATCAGAAAAGGAGAAAATGTTCTGACAATGGAAAATAGGACACAAATAATTAGAGGCAAATAGCATCAAAACTAGCACCAAAGGTCTAAAGCATGACATGGCCTAAGCATTCAGGCCCCAATCGGAACTGCTTATTTACATCGGCTTATTTTAAAACAAGCTACATTTGAATAAACGTTTTCAAACTCAACCACCTATCCAACTTCTACAAAAAAGGTAAAAAAAGGCTTAGCAATTCATTTTACAGCTTACTCAATAAGCTCTACATTTTTGAATAAGCACTCATTCAAAGAGTGACTCCAAATGGGGCCTCAAAGATTTTGCCAAAACTAACATCATGTCCTCTTCATTACATTTTGTAGTAGTTACCTTTCACACTAATTTCATGAATGTCCAAAATCTATATTTTGATCTTCATTTAAACAAGTTCACTACTGTCTCTGTTGTTATAATGTATTACATCACCTCATTTCTTTGTTCGAGCAACCCTTTGCAGCATTGCCTTAGGCAACTTAGGGGCTTTACACTTATACCTCATTGTTGCCTTTCGCTTTGGCAACATCTGAAACAAAAGAGTTGCACCTACACATTCTTGAAGTCACCTCTGGCTATGCATAATTCATGTACAATGCCTTTAGCAACAAAAAACTTTCAGAAAGAAAAAAAGTACTTCATTTCCCAAGCAACCTCGTCTTTGATTTCTAAAGCAAGTACAGCAACATGCCTACCACAAAGCCATCTCAAAGAGAGTTTTCTAATGCAAAGGAGCTAGAAAACTGTGTAAAAAACAAAATTATTTCTTTTGAGCAGATAAAAAACAAAACTAATAATTGACAGCAAATAGAGACTTCCATATTAGAATCAATCGCTACCAGCCAAAAATCGTATCCAATTATGGTACGAAACTACCAACTATAGAACATTCATAAACTTCACCGGAACCCCTACCTCTGGCATAGCACCTTCTTCCCCACCTCCATTGCGACATCATACGTTCCAATCGTCCCGACCACCTGCAATACGCCACCACGAAAATCAGACTGCCCTCAATTCCGAAACTAAAAATCCACACAGCATCGTAAGAGAAGGGAGGATCCCTTACGAAGATAGCGGAAAAGGCGAGGTCAGAGACGAGCTTAGGCACGCCGAATCCGCGAGGAGCAGACCCGACGAAGTCGATAGCGAGAGTGATCGGGGAGAGTACGATCTTGATGGGGAGCTCCAACAGGTCGATCAGTTGCTGCCCGTACCTCTGCTGGAAGATCTTTCCGTGTACTGCCCAGTACTTCTTAGGTGCCTGGAGGAGCCTGTCAAGGCCCCTCGGTCCCATTCTTCGTTCCTTCTTCTCCTACACCTCCACTCCCCCGCCGAGTAAGGGCACCCCGCCGACGAGGTGTAACGGTGGTGGCGAGCTCCGAGAGGATAAGCTTCCGACGAAGGTGCTCTCGCAACTCGGGTTTTAGAGCCGGGGTTTATGAAATCTATAAACGGGTAAACGGATACATGGCCAATAATGCAAATACATGGTAAATTTGTGATTATAAATAAACAATTATAATTCTTAATAGAAATTTTTCAATGGTAGATAAATAATTAAGGTTGCATCTCGAGAACCTGTTAGATATTATTTTATTTATAGGATAAATATTGGTAAGAAAATAGTAGAGGTTGTGAACAAGAAACAGTATAAACTTGTGGTGATGGTGTATTGCAATATGTGATTTTCAATGATCTATTTGATAATGTTGGTGACAATAGACAGTTGAGGTGGTGAGTTTAGAACCTTCCGTATAATAACTCTTGTGGGTACTCAATCCATGTTCTATTTCAAAATTTAACCAAAGATTTAACAATGAACAGAAATACTTTAAGGGAAAAAAAATCATGTAAACAACCCTTACGTAGTGAAATTATAAACTAGGTTATTGCTGTTGTTGTGATAAGATTACCAAATTGTCGTTAAACATTCTTCCCCAAATATCTTTGTCGTATTTACGTATTTGCAAATGTCTCGCCATCACAAACCTTTCTTTAGCAAATAGCCTACTCTTACCACGGCCAACCGTAGAACTTCCGTTAAGGGTGTAAGTTTAATCACACATATTGAACTTTGGAATGCTTTAAGCTTAGCCTACAGAAAGGTAGCTCGTATATCAAGTGATTAGAATGACTAATCAACCTTAGTAGTGGGTGACATTGATTTGCCCTTGATGAAAAAGAATGAAGACTGGGAGAGTAAATGGAGAATTAATAGAACATTAAAGCCTTGCCAATGGAAGATTCAACACACTTGGATTCTCTACATGTGTGCGTACACGCGTATGCACTCTGTTTTTAAGGAGAGGGGAGAAGGGGAGAGTGAAGCTTGACAGTTAAGTCTATGTAGGAATTAACAATATTAATAAAATATGTAACATATTACATGTACAAGTTAAAGGTACTGGTCTGCAGGGTTTTGAAATTCGTCGTATGATTACATGGAGTTGAATGGTTACCACTGACATGAAAACAGAAGTGAAGATTTCGTTTTTCAAACAAGAAGAAACTACCTCCTAGGGCATAAGGAATGCAATGCACTCAGCCTGGATAACGGTGGGAGTTCCCCATCCAAGATAATCACAGGCTTCCACCAATTCCTCCCACAACGCTAACCCTTCGAAAATCTTCCCTTCTGCAAATATATTAAGTGAATTCACCATCTTCTGCAGTCCCTAGTTGTCAAGAGATGTAAAAGCTCTTTGTCTTTTTTCTTTAGCAGTCTCTCGTTAGTCTTTCTGCAGTCCCATCTTTTTTCTTCGTCTCAAAGTTTCACAGCAGGGCCTTTATTGATATCTTGCAACGAGTCATGTCCAGACTTTTCAACACCCTTACTCCTTTGCCAATTATTGATGGCTGTGGCCACTATAGCTTTAGCTTCATGCAACTCTTTAGCAGAGAATTTGTGTTCGACAATGCCCAGGGGCCCAGGTTTCAGTACATTAATTACAGTTTCGATGTCAAATTCTAGCTTCCTGAAAGCAAAGCAAAACAAAATTAAGCTTACCAGAGAATGGCATGCACAATTCTTCCTCAATTGAAAATTTCATGTAATTACATGTGTTCATGCTTGATAAGCTTCACTGTGATAGAAAAATAAATGCAATAGCTTCAGTGAAATTGACTGTTTAAATGACATTGAAATTATGATATAAAGGCTTAAAACAAAAGAATGATATCATATGACGATATTAAGTATAGTCAGATCATTAAAACATAGGTGTTAAATTCAAAATGGTGAAAGTGATGTTTCGCACATTAAAAGATTGGCATGCCATAATATTAGATTTATTCAGACCCGTGAAAGAAGTTACAACAGGTTTAGGAGCAACTTTTTGCACTTAAGTTTTGGTAAGGTTTGTTAGACCCAACCTCTCCCCTTTCTTTCCTATGAGTGATTGGAAATTTTCCTTATCAACTCTCTTTGACTCCACCACCAGATACTGGGTGGAAATGTCTAAAATGATATGTAGAACACAACTTCCAATAAATATAAAGCATCTCAAGCACTACCCGCATACAGAACCAGGTATACTTGCCAACAGGATAACAGGTGAAAAGGTTATCTTGCCATCTTATACAGCACAAATGAACAAGCCAATAAAATTTGCACTAATTTACACAGTGCCATGATTGTCCAAGAAAAGGAACTTCCATGATTATTTTTATGAATCACATATTTCCCTAATATCAATAAGGAATCACAAAATGCACTGCAAGTGCCACAAAAAAGAAGTTTCTTTCATCAAATAAAGGTACTGGGAAGCAAAAAGAACTTATCAAACTATAGAAAGAACTGTAGCAAGCATAATCTATAATCACCTCACGATTTTGGCCAAATCGGATGATGCTCGAGGAATTGGTAAGTAATTAAATGGTATCATCATATCCTTCTGTACTCTGCACCTCTAGAATCCAAGGAAAAGAGAGTTGGCCAGTAAGGGAGAAATGGATTGGAATCAAGTTGAAACCCTGAAGAAAGGGACGACAAAGGTTTCATTTTTCTCTACGGTGGTGAAAGCAACGATGGAATCATGTATGTCATGATTAGGAGGAAAAAGGAAGACATAGCATAACACACAACGGCACCAAAATAACAGCTTTAAATCATTTAAAGTAGCATGTTTTTAAAAAGAGCGGTGTAAATAAAAAAATAAAGAAAGTATACACAAAAAAGTGTAAGAATTAAAGAACAGAGCGAGAGAGAAGAACACGGACGAAGAGCTCAGAAAGAACGTAGCGAATAAAAATGATGTGAATCATTTCCGAGAATCATAGCAATGATGTATGCTCTTTCATCACGGCCGTCGACCGCAAAAACTTCGTTCTTCTTCGGGTCAAGAAAAGATCAAGAAAACGCAGGAGTCGGAAAAGCACGGGAGGAAAAAGGGTAAGAAGACGAACCAGACGAGAAGCTGCCCTTCGGCAATTTGCTTTGACGGGGGTTCGTTCCTCCCGTTAGTGTTTGCCTTATATAAAAGACAGCGGAGAATGGATCTTAGGGTTTGACATCCCAGCATCTTATACCAGTCGTCCGATTTTCCTCTTGAAAGGTGGACCGTCCGATTAAGTTCGATCTCAATAGCTAGAGTGGAGTGGGGCTGCTGGATTAGGGCACGAAGTATGAATGAATACTTCTGAGCAATAAATAGATATTGATTTTGAAAATAAAATTACTAAAAGTTTGGATATCACTGGGAAAATATTCTTGATGCCACCACCAAAAACATTTTCCACATGAAAACATACAATATTTGAATCAAACAGTTATTAACTTCTCATCTTAGAAGATAGAAATTTTAACACATTTTTATTAAATTTCAGTTGCCACATCTTAGACAAAATAGCTGATTGTTAATATAACATGCGTTAATGAAAAAGCACAGGCAAACTGCATGTTATAAAGAATTCGAGATCCAATAAAACTTATTGATAAACAATAGACAATTTTGACGAAAACTATAAATCAGTTAGAATTGAATAGCTAATATTTGTTGTCTTTCTTCTATATCAAAGCACCAGATAATTGATTATAAATTTATAATTCCCAAAAAAATGTGAGCATAATCACTTTATATCATATGTATGAAAAGAGAGGATTCATCCCACAAGTGAAATTAAGATTTACGTGAATCCATTTGATAATAATTAGTGCTTAAGAACAAGCTGGAAGGAGAACAATTAGTGCTTAAGAACATGGTGAAAGTTATGACCATAATGGGTGAACGAAAAAGAAAAGGGGGGAAGAAAATGAGAAAAACAATGATAAAACAAATAAGAAATCAAAGAATGAAAAGATATAAAGAAGATACCAAAAAATTTGAATGATGTTCATAATGAAGAAGATAATGGGACATTGATCAATAGATTTCGAATTGTGAAGCAATAATAATCTACATCCACACCTCTATTGATGATTCATAAAATTAAATTGAAATGTGTTGAATGTGAATGAACGGTAGATGCTTAGTTTTAAAAAAAAATAGTGGATGACCAAGATTATTTCAAGAGTTTAATACTATAATAGGTACTCATAGCTAAAAATATTATAAATGTTCATCATATAATTTAACTAATCAACTCAAAATCTGTTAATAATGAAAATTATATCTAAAACAAATATTTATAAGAAAAACATCTTTACAATGCTGATAACATTTTTAATTGTGAATGTTTACATTGCTATTTTCCTCTTATTTCAAATGGTGAATAGGGCTTCAACTTCCCTCAAACAAACCTTCTTGATAACACACATCAAGAGGTTAATCGATCAATTAGAAGAACTCACCATTCGATATTAGAGAAAATATCACACAAATATGTAATTCATAATAAGAGTTCCTTTCATACCATGCCATGACTAAGAGATACTACCATATCATTGGAGAAAGTTCGACCAACATTACAAATTGTTAATCATACTAACACAGATGCATGACAAGAGCTCTTTAAACACAACATTCATCACTCATTTAAGTGCATAATAGGCATGCAAAATTCTCTTCTTCCCTTCCCATGATCCTCTCTTGCACACCCATCAGTCAAATCCAACAGTTCATCTACACGACCCTCCAATTCTTGCAACTTCAATTGCAATTGTTGAACTTGACTTTCGGCTTCTTGCTTTTTAAGACCGCATACTTGATGCACTTCTTCTACAGAAAGCACATCCGTTCATGCAATAGAACGACTGTGTATGAAAATAACGCAAGATGGTTTGCACTTGTTATGTACTTTGTCCGCTTCATTCTTTTCATCTATCACCAAATGGGGGCTTCTGGATGAATCTACCTTGCTACTAATGTGGAAATAAAAAACAAACCTATGGAACATCACTTAATATAAATGGAACATCAGTTTCACAAATTTGTGTAGATGCAAGTGTACATGCACGTGTTTTAGAACTTGTGATCTTTATGAACATCAGAGAAAATCACTCCTTACCGTTGTCCAGGGCCGATGAAATTTCTTTGGAACTGTAACACTGGGGCCACGAGTGATAACTGTTGATAAATATTTCCCCTAATTCCTAGGTTATAAATCCTTGCATAATTTTAGCTTCTTTTTTACATAAGAGAACAATTTCGTGTACGTCACTTTATATTTGATATTCTTGTTTCCCAAGTTCCTGTATTGTGATCCATAAACAAACCAATATCATTATTATCATCATCAGTATCTATGAACAGTAGTGAGAAAATGCTATTGCCGTCCAATTTGAAAAAAGTAAACATATAATAGTTGTTTATATTTCTGTAAAGGATGTAACTGTTTTGAAACCATGATTTTCTGGTAATGGGCCATTTCCAGGTCTGATAGAGATGATCACTTCGAGACCTGAAGCATGCAAAAAAACCACCACGTTTGAAAAGCAATTAAGAAGATAATATCAAGTCATAAATGATAGAAAAGGAATACAAAAATCCAGTTTAGCAATTCGGCCAATAAATTGCTACATCCATTAGCAATAAAAGCAAGTGTTTCCATGCTAGGAACAATCAAATATCTTGCTAAAGCAAGCTACATTTTGGAAAAACTATTTTCCTGGAGGATAGTATGGTAACTACTCTTTAAACCAAATGACAAAAAATATCGATTAATATTTATCATATACTAAATTAAACTTAAATACTTGACATGTTCCATAGCATAACAATCACCAAAGAAAGATATTACAAAAGGAACATGAAAAAGGTAAAGAATATGGAGATAATTATGCCGAAGCTAAAGAAATAAAAAGAAGAAAATTTTAATACTAGTTGGATGTCAAGCTAATCAAAAGCATGATTGAATGGGAAAAAATTAGGAAGATCTCTTTTAAAATATCAGATTTACTGACCTGCTTCTTTTGCAGCCATAGCTTCTTGATAGACATCCGTGACAAATAAGATTTCAGATGGATCATCCACTCCAATGGACTGTGAGATTTCAAAGTAACTTTGGCTTTCTCTTTTATTTCTGAAATATGGAAAGAATTTTGAGAGAAACCCATGAAGCATCAAGGCATCCATAGGAGTAAAACTTTTAAAAAATATAATAGAAGCCAATGTAACAAAAATTACTACCCTGTTGTTGTATCAAAAAATCCACATAAATATCTCCTCAGGTCCCCAAATTTGGTATTGCCAAATATAAGCCTTTGTGCCTCTCTGCTGCCACTGGAATATATATAAATCTACAGAAAAGGAAGAAAGACATCATAATGATACCACATAATTTACAGAAAATATCTAAAAAAATTCCTTCACGGAATCACGTTATGACAGAAATGCTAAAATAAGATGGAACCAAAATTATAAAATAAAATGAAAGCACAAGCAACTACGAAACTTTTTATACACTTGTGCAACCACAATCATAAAAGATTGATGAAAATCCCTAGTATTCTACTGCAAGAATATAGTCAAAAGTGATGTTTCTTATAATTAGAAATAAATAGTAAACTAGTTAGGCAGAGAAAGACATCAATCCTTCCAGAAGAAACAACTGCGTAATGAATGTATAAGATGAACATAGAACAATATATTTATTAAAAATTGATATTACACAGAGAAGCTTGTAACCTTGATGCCACTTTTGTGCCACCTTTCGAGTGTTTCAGGCACATCATCGAATACAACACCTTTTAACTCATTATTAAGAAAGCCATATCTCCATATGTGACCCTGCTTAATAGATAGTAATATCAATGTTCAATTTCCACAAATAGTTATGAGAAAAAATATTACCTGTAACTGCTTTAGTGCAGTGATTTTTCTGTCATCCCTGATCATAGATTTTATATTAGTTACCAAGACCTTTATGATTTCTTCTTTTCCTGCATTTTCAGATGGAATACGTACAGAGCCAGAAACTCCCTGTTCCAAGTCAATTAGAACCTTGAAAAGAAAGCTTATCAGTAATTCAGTATAACTTGACAAGGATGGCCATTACCTATCTAGCATACTGGGATAGCTAGAAAATTGAACTTTAAAGACTGCAGGGTTGTGGCATTACATGGTAATATTCTTGAGAAGAAACATAATGTATTGTGGTATATGGCAACAAATGCATGACAAAGCATCCCAATAACAAAGTATGCAATAAAAGGTGTAAAATGATTGGGTTTGTGTCCAACCAATTATCTGACCAGTCAAAAGAAGATGATTTAAGACTGACTCATAACCCATTCTTTCTATTCCTTGACATGTAACCAACCTAATTTTTAAAAAAATAAGTTGGGTTGGATTAACAGGACAAAATGTGTTAAACACTAAATGATCATCTAAACAAACATATATCTTAAAATTTAATATTTGTGCAAAAAATAATTCATAAAAAATAAAAAATCCTACAATAATAACATCAATCACAAAAATGTTACAAAATATTTTTATGTTCAATAATTTTCCATAGGATAAATAAGGAAATATCATATAGACAACAACATAAAGAAAGCTTTCTATTTCTAAATGATTAATAAAACAGACAAAACAAATATTTCTTGACAACAAATTTTACTTTATTTCTCAATTCTTTATAAATAAAAATAAAAAATAAACTTCAAATTCGTTTGTTAAAGGATCATGTTGGAGACACAACCAATCACTCAATCTCTTAGTGCTTTGGGTCAATAAGTTGGGTCAGATAGGTTGAATTAAGTAAAAAATGTTCAGCCAAATCCAAAATAATGACTACTAATCTTAGTTACCTAACTAGGACTCCTACCTGAGTGTAAGTGTGAATATTTAATGATTTTTTTAAACAAAAATTCTGCACCCTTTAGTCTTGGTGAAAAGATAACTCATATTTGTTACTATTAGGCATGAAAGCATATCTTCGTTTCATGCATCAATGATGTGAAAATCAGGAAATTTATGCAAAAATTTCTAGACCTACAAAGGTTCGGAAGGTGCAGAAAAATGATCAGCAGTTTGGACTGTTGTAGGTCCAGAGCTCTCTGCATCGTTCACCATAAAATTATATGAACCTAAATTGCAGTACAATAGTACAAGATATATTGCTATGGAATGCAAGATAGACATTACCATGTACAAGCTACTCAAAGAATAAGAAAAATAAATTTTCCAAGATGAATTATATCAAGATTGATGTCTAGTTTGGTTAACAGAAACAAAAACTCAAAAAACTCTATAAGTCTAGGTAGCATTAAAAGAATTATAGTTATTAATCTTACCTGTGTTCGCAGCAGCCTAATATCATCTTGTGTTTCCTCACTTTCATAGGTAGAAAGTAAATGTTGCTGAGCATTGTCATGAGCATAGGGAAAAAGAACATCAGTAACAAATGATATTGGCGTTGTTGTTCCTTCAATATCAAGAACAACTGACTGCTGCAAAAAGATCCTGATAAGTTATTGTCTTTGTTCCTATCATTGTAAAATAGAAAACATGAGAAAAGGAAAACTTCATCAAATGATTGATTTCAAACAGATGAAAGTGTAGTTTAATGCATATAAAGGGGAGTGAAAATTTGTGTGTTGGCACATAAAAAAGAAGATTATGAGCTTACTCGGGATGATTCTGATACATAATTTCCATTATGAAGATTTGCTTTCAAATATGGTAGTATCATTGCATGTCTACCCTGAAATCTTTTGGTTCCATGGAGTCGATAATGATGTAAACCAGATCGGTTGATATTCAACTGCATGTAGTGAAAATTGAAACAAGGAAAAGATAGAAGTTAGCTATATACATTGCAGAAGTGAAAAGATAGAAATGATCGATTAACATGTATACAAACATTGGTCTATAGACATCAATCCTTAATTCTTACAATAAGGATTTTTTATAATGTTTGTACCAAGAAAGTAATGAAAATGAAAAGAAAGTAATTTCATCACTTTTCTAGGTATAAATATCCTTCCTTTCAAGCATTCCCTCCTTCTCCCTTAAAAAAGTGAGGAAAGTTTCATTTGGTATGCCACCTGTGAGCTACTTCTATGGCCGAACAGCCCATCAGGTTCCAGATTTCTCTCCTTGCAGCACCATTGAGACCTCTTGGTCCTCCAACAAATGATTTTGTAGATGCAGCAGCGATGGTTGTCAAGAGCAAAGCAGAACTAGATGACACATGTGGAGCAAGTCACCTTGTGCCTGTAGGTGAGCAACTCAAGGATGTCAGGACAGACCGCACAGCTGTGGTCCATACTTGTTGATCAACATTGGCACTGAAGTTGGAGGAGGAAGATGGGGCAGTGAATCATGATTGGAACTGGCCACAAACAAGAATAGGGAGAAGAAAAAAAATTGGCGAGGAGGAGAAGATGGAGAGAAAAAATTGGGCATGGACAAGAATAGGGAGTTGCTTGATTTTTGTTCAGTCTATGCCCTTAAACGAATGTATGATACAATTGTTTACAACCAAGTTTAGTATATTATTTATAGAAATGGTATGTCGATTCTGACACAGAGCCTTTTTGAAAATAATTTAATATACTAATTCACCAAACGGTATGCTAAAAATACACCCAGATTTCAGATTTCTTTCTGAAACACTTTCCTTTCCTTTCCTTTCCATTTTCCATGAATTTCTATAGATTTCTAACTTTTCTTTCTACTATTTTTCAAGTGCACAGGCAGACCCTTGGTATCATTTTTGTGATCATCTTATAATTTATCTTTTCTGGAACGAACCAACAGTTAATATCAAACGTGTATGTTTTGGCCATAAGAACCGTTGTTGTACACTTGTTTTCTTTTCTCTACGATGCTTGTCCCACATTCCAGGTACAAATCCTCAAAAATTAGAACCTACTCGAAGCACGCAACATTGCAGCAAACTTTTTGAGATAGATGTCAATAAATGCCAAGGAAATGTTAAGCAAAAGACTCCTCCATTTTTGAAGGAAGGAAAACACAAGAAATACCCGCATCTTATCGACGCCACAAAACCACCGAATGCAATGAATCAATCCACAACCTTCATCTCTATGATCATGCAGTCGACAAAAAAGAAAGAAACCAGAAAAGCAGATCGGAAAGAACAGCACCTTCGTGGATGGATGCACGCAGCTGGAGTGCCTGGGGTAGTGGAAGAACGTTCCGGATGGTACACCTGCAGGAAATCGCATTTGGTCAAGGATTGAGAGGAGGTATGGCACTCTGGAGTGGGAAAGGATGAAATACCTGAGACGAGCATTCTCGCTCTCGCACCGGAGCAGCTATGGCTGAGCAGAGTGGTGTCGAACGCCAGATGATGGGAGGAGAGGTCGGAAGCTCAAAATCTGGACCATACACACACTTGTTTTTTTTTAAAAAAACGAGAAAATAAAGTTGTAGATATTTAATTAAAAATATTGTAAATCAATATCTTATAATTTAGATATATTAATTTAAAATTTGATTATGATAAATATTTATTTCAAATGTAATCTTTATTATTAACGGATTTTAAGTTGATATATCTAATATATTTTTAAATGTAAGCATGCAATATTCAAATATTTGGTAAAATGATAATATTTTTATTTGGAATCAAATTCAGGAATCTATTTTTCACGTAGATGATTTTTTTTGAAGTAGACACCTACGTGAATAATATGATACCTTAATTTTTCTTAGGATAATTAAATAAGAATTTTGGGAGGATAAGCTTCCATGGCAAGAAGCTTTTAAGCAAATTATCAAGTCTATGTAAGTTGTTCTTCCATAATGTTCATGTAGTAGAAGTAGAAGTTTACTTTCTAAATTTCAATTTTCTTTAAATTTCTTGTAATGCACAAACATTAGAAAAATAAATAGAAAATCACTTATATTTTTCAATTTTTTAAAATTCTGCTTGACTTTTTGTATTCTTGAAAATATTTTTCATCAAATTTTGAATTCACAAACCCATTTGTAAACCTAGAAAATGGAGAAAAAAGAAAATGAAGAAAATAAGGAAAATGATGGAAAAAGAAAATAATAGGAATTTTTTCTATGAAAAAACATTTTCAATTGTTTATGATAAAAATTGAAATTCAGATGTTTATATATTTAATGAAAATATGATAGAAATTAGTATTTATATGTTTAAGCAAATGTTACAAAATGTTAAAAACTTAATTTGAAGAAAATTAATTTTACAAAATAAAAATTACTAAAAAAAACTTTAATTAATTTTGCTATATTTCAATGATTTTTTCCTAATATTATTGAAGATTTAAAGTATTATGAAAAATACATTTTTTACACCATACTTTGAAATAAAAATTATTTACTATTTGCATTATGTTCTTAAGTTAGAAATACAAATAAAAATTACAAAAAAAAAAATGAAGTATTAATTAATTTTGTTATATTTCAACAATCTTTGCAGTAACTTGAAATTATGTTAAACAATGTGACAAGCTTCACAATAATTTTATCCTAAAATAGGTAAAGTCCTTCTAAACATGTCTTTGTGTAGTAATTCATTTAAAATATACAATGTTCTAAAACCCAAGAAAAAAAACTATCCTTATTGTATACATATTACTATCTTTGCTGTAGTAGATTTCACAAAAAATACCCCAAAAATTCACACGTATACACCCAAAATACCCTCAAAAACACAAACTGGCTGGTGACGATTAAGAGAGATCATGACAGGTTCCTCTGACCACCGACACAAACCCCACACTAATTTAACCTGGTCTGTTAACAAACCTCACTAAAAATGTTGAATTTATATAAGCAACTAGCCATGGTCGAAAACACCACCTGTAGATAACACGAGTTCTTTTGGAAATAAGTACAACCAATTTGCTTGGTCTCCTAATTGTGTATCAATTTGGCCATATTTGCCCATTTGGCATATATCCTAATTATGATGTCTTTCACCAGAGAATTTGATTTCTGACCGACAATCGATCCCTGTTAGAATCTTTATGTTAAAATCATAAGCAAAAACATGCCATAGAGACTCAAGATTCTTAGCCCTTTACAATAGACAAAGGTAAACTTCAAAGCATCAAGCTTCTCTTTCATCTCTGCTCTTCTATTAGCATTCCTATGGATAGAGACCTATGTTGGGAGTACTTCACTGGATGCGTCGTGGAATAACTTGCTTGGAATTTGCGTTGAACAGAAGCCGCTTTACGAGAGATTGTCATGGTGGGTAATGGTTTTATAGATATCGTATGAGCTCCACAGCATACTTCCCCTTCTTTGTTGTGGCGATCTCTCCAATCTGCAGAAAAGAGCATCTGTATCAGGTTTCTTGTACAATGCTTTAAATGGGAAAATGGAAAAGGAGAAGGCTTTACCGCAAAAAAGGCCTTATCTTTCACTTTTTTTTACACATAAATGCTAATAAAATTATTATATTCTTGTCTAAGTTCTTACCGCAAATGGTGTTACAAAGACAAGTAAAATGAATGATTTCAAATAACTAGAAAAAACTGTCAAGGTTTACAGATAGTGGTCCGGAGCTAACCTTCAATCTTCCTTTCCCACTGATTGAAACAATATCGCCTTCCTTAAGTGTGGCTCCATTCTTTGTCACTGTTGACCAGTTAAGTCGCACATCTCCATTGCTGAAAGGAAAATTTAGATTTCTCACATTATCATTTACATCCGATCTGTTTTCCGCAGTGCCAGGTGCAGATATAAGGCAGAATTATACGTTGGAGTTTTTCAGGCGTCCTGCATTTTGGAGTTAATTCTAATACATTGAACTAAATACAATTGAACCAGTAAAAAATGACTGCGATTCTCATGCCATATTGTACTTGCCACATTAAATAATTTTTTCTAAATAAAACATAGTTGAAACCTACTAATTGGTGCCCTATATTGTGATTGCCGAGTTATTGTCTATTATCTAGAGAAACTTTGCAAACAATAGGGCATCCACATATTACCATTGAGGATGAAATCGTGATAGAGATTGCCAATAGATAAGAGTAAATTTTGGAGTGACCATTAGCTGCTGGGACTACTTTAATGGCGAAGAGTTTTAGCTTAATTTTTATATTATCTGACAGCAAGAAAGCATGCATCCATCATTTTTATTTCCTCGAGTCCAATTGTTGGAGACATTCAAGAGAATATATTTTAGTGAGAAAACACAAGGATGGGAAGAAAATTTAGTTTTTATTATGGCCATATGTATTATATTTTATTGCACTTAGGTTATTTGATATCCATTTATATGATATCCTCAATCAAACTGTGCAACTAGTGTTGACCGAACAATTAAAAAGAACCCTCAGAGACAAGGGACTAAGATCCTTTTGGAGAACTTTTGTCTAATATCTTTTGCCAAATTCTAGTGTTTCATTATCTGAAATTATTGGCTTAGGTAAAGACATGAAGACACTAAGTTTATCTAATAACTGATGGTATTTTCCAGCAACGTTCTTATTGGCAAGGACCATGTCATCAACGAGTAAGGCTGCCAACCACACAATATAGTGTCTGGCAGTGCAAAGAATGCCCTAAGAACCATAGTATCCTAATAGTGGTGTGATAGTGTCCCTGTCACCACCAGAAGCAACAGTTGACACTACTGCCATCAATAGTAGCAGCAATAACCGACAGTGCCACAAGCAGCAAAAACTGTCATTGCCAAAAGGAGATGCCAATGCCCCACCCAGCCCCAGTGGAAGCTACCAGTATCTTCATTCTTGCCACTTCCTCCTTCACTCTCCCTAGGTACCGGTAGACATTCACAAGTCTGTTCCCCTTGTAGCCCTCCCTTAGGGTAACTCCAATGATCTTGGCAATCACTGGTATCATTGCAGCTGTCTTAGGATTCCATAGTGTTTCCAGCTCTGTTCGTGACATGGAAACATGCTGTTTATGTATTTTCCATGACCCCAACCAAGATCCTGTGTGTTTGAGTGCTCGTTCATTGCTTTTACCACCTTATGTGCAGAAATCTATGTGTTTACATAGATCAGGCCAAGTTTGTGCATGTCAGGCCTTGTTTGTGTCAATGGCTTTTCCCGAAATGTGTCATTGATGAAGAATAGTATGTCTATAAAGCTCAATGGTCAGAACTAGATCATGTTCAAGGATGTTAAGGATGCTTCCATAGTGAGTATAACTCCCAAGGACAATCCATCCTTGATGCTCATCAGAAGATGCTCCATCTTACTCAATCTCATCCTTGGTAGTGAGATCTCTCTTAGATGATTACATCTTGAGGCATAATGGCTCTCATTACCTCCCAGGGCATTCAATTATATTGTATTGTTCAAGATTTGTCAAATTGCCTTGAGGCATCTTTTTTGGGTATACTCTTAATGAAGATATCATTGTTTTCAATATCCCACGAGGTGGTATATTGCGATTATTACCATTTTTAGTCTCAGCCATATTTTGGATTTAATGCTCCCTGTCAAGACAATGTCCCATTATTATCTCTTGTTAATCCACTTCATGTTGAAAACAACTTCACTGTTGTTAACTGTGAGATGTCTTGTCAATTGCATGCAGATCATTGTTGCTAACAATCACCCTAATCACCTTTGAACGAACCTTCCCTGATCATGGATGTAAATCAACCAACCAACTTTAGACACTAAGCTTCCTATTGCACCATAAAAGAGTAGACATTCACTATAGGTCACCCCATTTGCAATTTTATGTCCTACGATTATCTTTGTCTTTTCATAGTTTTGACATAAGTATTTCTTTTGAGCTTAGGAACCATTAGGAGGCACTACTTATTCCTTATTGGAAAGCATCTATAGATGAAGAAATTGAAACATTGATATCTTGTGGTACTTAGGAGTTCATGGCCTTCTTTGTAGGAGCTAACACAATTCCTTGTAGATGAGTATTCATCACCGCAAATGCAAGTTAGATGAGTTTATTGATAGATATAAGACACATTTGGTTGCTTATGGCAAACATTCACACTAATTGCTCATTTGAACTCTATTTAAGTTCTATTATCCCTTGCAATCAATCTGTAGTGGGAATTCTAGTAGCTAGATTTCGAGAGCACCTTCTATGATGATCTAACAGATTAGGTGAGCATGCTTTGAGATATGTTATTCAAAGAGAGGATTGTGTCTATTAACTCTAGAAGGCTACATATGACCTAAAAAATCCACAATCATGGTTTGTTAATTTCAACAAAGTGATCATCAATGATGGTTCTAGAGATGTACCATTCTGTTTGTTTATGGTGATGACTTTTTTTAACAAACAGTGACTACAATAATTAGTGAGGGTAAGGAGTACCTTAGGATATATTTTGTGACTAGGAATATGGAAAGGTCTAAGTCTTCTTAGGTATTGAATTTGCTCACATAAGGAGGAGGATGTTGTCTTAGAGATGACTCTCGGGTTGTGTTTGGAACTACAATTACAGTTTTATAGAAAAGGTAGCTTATTGGAAAGTTGTACTGTTGCAATTTTTGTTGATTTTTCAAAAAAATAAAAAATGAGGATAATCTTGAAAATGCAAGACATGTTTCTACAAATTCCCACTGGCTAACTCTCAACTGCTTTTTGAAAAGTATTGTTTTAAACTGAAGCACACAAGTTGTGTTTCTAAAATTGTCTCTTTTGAAGACATTTGATAAAAGTTGTGCTTTTAAGAAAGCCAAAATCACTACATGCACTTGGAAATGTGTTTTGGTAAAAATTGTTTTAGAACAACTATGGTGAAACCGCAATTCCAAACATAGCCTTAGATTGTAAACCTGAACACAGTCGTATACAATAGTCTTTGTTTTTATGATAATTTGTTAGAGATTCTAAAGGATCTTGGTAAGTATAGACATTTGCTTTGGAAATTAATTTATTTGACAATTACCCATCCATATATATCATATGCATTTGATCTTCTCAGTCATGTATGAGCCTAGGATGAACTACTACAAAGAAGTCTTATAGTACTTGCCAACATTAAAGGTGTTCATCACAAAGGATTTATCTAAAAAAATGGTCATTAACAAGTTGGCCTACTCAAAATTTGGTTATGCAATAGATAGAGGATACTAAAAGCCCATATCTTGACATTGCATATATGATGGGGTAATCTTGTCACATGAAGATGTGAGTAGAATGTAGTGTCTAAATCTAATAACGTTGAGGCTAAATATCATTCCATGTACAAATAACATGCGAGAAGATATGACTTGGGTCTTTTCTAATAGAATTTGGTTTTCTTGAGGAGGAACTTATAGCTATGCATTGTAACAACAAAGTTGATACCTTATTTATCAATAACTTCTCTGTCCATGAACATACAAAGCATATCAAAATAAATTATTATTATATTCGTAATATGGTAATGAGAGGACTTATATCTACTGTCAATACCCAATTTTTGAAGCAATTGGCCAATATCTTAACCTAGGTTTTGAGTGTTAGGAATTGTGAGACTTTTATGTAACAAGTTAAACATGCTTGATAAATACACTCAATCTTAAAGGTGTGTCAAATTACACATATTATATAGTAAATGTGTATTTAGGTTATCGGAGATTAGACTGTTAGCCAATCCTATATAAATGTAACACTCATTAGCAATAAACGCCTTTGAACATTCCCTCATCACAGTTTCCAAATATTTCAAGTTTTGCAAGTGGAATTAAAGTAGTTATCTTCTAACATTTTCAAGTTCTATTACAATCAATGTCCTATATTCTCCAAAACTCAATTTGGATTATTTGTAGCATTTCAAACTCTCAAATACATTTGCATAGTTGATTAATTCAAGCATCCCAAAGCAAGTAGTATGTTAGGCAATGGTACTTCGCATTGGTATAAATTAAGTATTAAACATGTCAAATTACTTACTAGTCATGTAAATCTTTCTTGAGCACTTGTTCAGAATTTCAAAAGAATCAGTCAGAACTCAGGAATCAGGACTTTATCATACCCTGGAGAGTTGGAGTAAAAAGTAAAACACAATTACGTAGAAGTGCTTTACATAGATTTGCATCGTAAGTGAGATACTGTTAGAAATTATACAACCATGCTATAGTTAGATTTTAGAGATACAAGGTTTGGTAGATTTCAGGTTCATGGAAGAACATCACAAGTGGATTCTATTGAGGAAAAAGAGTCAAAGAGTAATATTGCCAAAAAAATAAAAAACTTCACTTAGAAATGAACTCATGGAAAATGGCGGCATAATGAATTATAGTTTAGTTTACCAGAATGGTGGACTTGCAAGAAAATATTAAACTGCAATCATCTTAATGCCACTAAATTTATATCTGCAACTCCCACGTAGTATTGAAATATGATACCTGATAAGATCAACAAGTTTTGTACGAGATATCTTAAATCCAGCACTAGCCAAGGCATCAACCCTTACAGATGCTTCAACAGTTTTGTATGACTTTGTCCTACAATAATGACAGTAGATTGGTTTCAGTAAAATAGATTGAGACTAGATAAGTAAAGAAAAATCAAAATGTTTTTTATTACTAACCTTGGTGGCTCATACTCTAGAGCAAGCAATGGTATCTCTGCACAAGATACTGTGACATTACCAACCTACAGAACACATTGAAAGAGAACCAGGACTTCAACTAAAACTATGGCAAGAACCACAATTTAGGCTTTGTATTTAAGAGAACTTAATGCACAAAAACAACACATATGATGTTTGAAATTTGTTTGCATTGTACAATCATGACATCCAAGGGAAATATGAAAACAGTGGGCTTTCCATAATATATTTCCAACATCTCACTGATTCATCCAAAAAACTCTCAACACGGAGGCTCTAAGGATGTATTCTAGTATTCCATATTCAGAATTGTTTTCTCAACAAAGAAAATAGTTACAAGCAACAAAAAAAGAAAGAAAAATGACATGTTAGAACTTGATTTAATCTCTAGGTAGCACCTTTTGTCCAAAGATCTTATCCCTTCAAGATAAGATCAGCCTATAACAAAATGATGTTTCTCATTGCCTACCTGCCTTTAGGTATGCTAGCTATTTTGTAATGTTTTTTTAGTATCCTTTTTGTCAATGATTGCAGTTATTTTGTTATCACATCTCTTAAGTATATTTAATTTTTAAATTGGATTGAAGTTTTGGTTATCAGGTCTTAAAGCTGAAATTATCATTAGTTGAATGCCACTCAAATCAAATTGATGCCAAACTATGATGAGCATAACCACCACTTCGAGACTTATTCATGGACCATGATTACATTTACAAAGAAAATCATGACATAGGATTTCTTATTAGTTTCAGTTTTAAAAAAATTTAAAAAGTACCATATTCAATATTTGAGTAAACTCCACATGTCTAAGACTAAATAAAAGAGAAAAGTTAGCGTTAGGTAGCCAAATGTAAAAGCTTATTAATCCTTCATGAACATGAATTTTAAAGATAATTTGTTAGAGTGTAACCCTCTTAGCAATGTGTTATGTTGAATCTTAGGTGTAATGAAAAGAACAAAAAAGAGAAGTGATGCACACCTTAAGTGTAACATTCTTAAATTAAGGACTTTACATTGACATCTGGATGTAGATGAAAAAGGTGAAGGTTCTCACATCTTAAGGTGTAGGTAAAAAAGTTAATCTAGAACATCAAAATTAAGTTAACTTAGAATATAGGAACCTTGATCAGTAAGAGTATAAAATTAGTGGGTATAATGATAAGAAGGAAGATTAACATATTATGCTTATAATGGGGGGAGAAAATTCTAAGTTAATTAAGGATAGTAGTTTTAAATTGTGGTATGCTGGAAAAGATAAACATAGGAATAGATTTAGAATAATAGTTTATAAAAGTTTAAAAGACAAGGTTGTTGAGGTAATATTGATAGAATATAGAGTTATAATGATTAAGCTTGTCATATGAAATGAGATAGTTAATATAATTTGAGCATATGTACCACAAGTAGGTTTACAAGAAATTATTAAATAAAAATTTTGGGATGATTTAGATAGTTTAAGTCATAACTTACTAGTGAAAAGTTCTTTATTGGAAGAGATTTAAATGGTCATGTTGGAGAGCAAATAGAGGATATAAAAGAAAACGTGAGAAATTTGGTTTTAGTAATAGAAATGAAGAAGGGAATTCAATTTTAGACTTTATTATAGCTTGCGATCCTTTAATAGGAAACACTTACTTTAGAAAAGAGAGGAGCATTACATTTAAAAGTGGTTCAAATGTTAGTCAAATAGTTTTTTTGCTTACTTGAAAGATAGATCAAATAATGTACAAAGCTAGTAAGGTTATTCCAAAAGAAAATTCATACCAAAATTACAAAGAGAAGGATTAAAGTACATAAGAACCTAAGAATTAGGAGATGGAATCTAAAAAGGAAATTATATTTTGAGATAACTTGTTAAAAGGAGTATGGAAATTAAATAGAGAGGTAAATGAATTTTTAAAATAAAATGATTACTTGTATTAAAAAGATTGCAAAGGAAATTTTAGGAGAGTTGTAGAATAGCTCCACTAGGTAAAGAATGTTAGTGGTGGAATGAAGACATATTAAAAATAATAAAAGAAAAAGAAAAAACAATAACAACAATCCAAGTCATAATCTCATTATGTAAAATTGGCCACATGAATATTTTTCTTTCAAGTATTTCTATTTATTGTCAAATTTTCATTTAAATTATAGAAATTTAAATCGTTTTTTAAAATTCCTGACCAAGTAGTTTTAGGTCTAACTCCACTTCTTTTAATTTTTCTATACTAATTAGTTCTCCTCTCCTGATTGATGCATTTCTTAGTCTTTTCAGGATATGACCAAATCATTTAAGTTGATTTTCTTTTATCTTATTTCCAATAGGTACAACTCCTACTCTATGTCTAATAAAATTATTTTAACTTATCTCTTATAGTATTACTACTCATCTATTTAAGAATACATATCTGAGCAACATTAACTTTTTACATATACACATATTTTATAGTTTAACATTCTGAGCCATAAAGTACAATTGGGTGA
This sequence comes from Cymodocea nodosa, assembly GCA_036874045.1. NCBI lineage: Eukaryota > Viridiplantae > Streptophyta > Magnoliopsida > Alismatales > Cymodoceaceae > Cymodocea > Cymodocea nodosa. The sequence goes on from CM072336.1 coordinate 23,392,836, forward strand.
ATAACAGTTTTATAAAATTTTTCTTTTAATTTTAATGATATCTAGTTATCATGTAATACTTCAAAAGTATTTCTCTACTTCATCCATCCTACTTTAGTCTTATGAATAATATCTTTTATAATTTCATCATCGCTATTTATTATATATTCTAAATATTTAAAAGTCTTACTTTTATAGATCTTATGACCATCTAAGTATATACCTTTATCATTATTCTTATTTTTATTGAACCTGCATTCCATATATTTAGTTTTCGACTTATTCAATTTAAATCTTTTAAACTCTAAGAGGGGATTTGTGTCGTCCAAATTCTTGGGAATTCCAGGAAAAGGAAAGTGAAGAAAGTTAACATGGTGTTTGTGCCTGTATAGAATCTTAGCAAAGTTTTTAAACTTTCCCTAATATAAAAGGAAAAACTTTCTTAACTTCCTAACATCCCCCCCTCTGATTTTTAGGAAAGTCGAGTTGCCCGTGCGAGCTTCAACCACCCAATGCTACTTGCACCAATATGACCCCACTGTCTTCCTCATGTCATCGTGACTCTTTTGTCTTTTCGCAACCATCATGACCCCTATCGACTAATCTTTCTACCCTCAAGCCTTCTGTCTTCAACACAAACACAAACATGCCGTTGTGACCCCTCCAACTTCCTTACAAGTGTTGGCCCTTACAATCATTTTCTTCTTTCCACCCTCAAGCCCTCCATCCACAGTCACACCATCGTGACTCCTCTAAGTTCCTCGTGAGCATTGACCCCCATGATCATTTTCTTTCTCATGAGTGTTGGGTTTGATTGTCGATGACAAGAAGAAGAAGAAGAAGAAGAAGAAGAGGGGAAGAAGAAAAAGAAAAAAAAAAAGAGAAATAGGAAAATAAATATTTAACTTTTTTTTATTTACCATATTTTATTTATTTAGTTCAAAATTATAGTATTATATGCATGACTATAGTATTATATGTATTTTATGAAAATAAATATGCATGATTATAGTATTATATGTATTTTATATTTATAAGTACATGCAAATTAATATTTATTATAATTATAATCATGTAAATATACAAATATTTGTGACATTATATAATTTAAAGGATAATGCATATTTATTGATATTACAATATTTATAAGAAATTCATAATTATTATCGATAACATGAATATGTGTTAATGACTAACAAAGGCATAAATGGCTTTGGGAATCCTGAGTTTCTTGATTTTCCATTACATGCACAAATACCTTAATGTTTTCTGAGATTCTGGATTTTACATTTCCCAAAAATTTGAACTTTCCATTTCTAAACTTTTCGATGTGCACAAATAGACCCTAAAGTATCTTTCCATAATTCTAATTTAGAACTAATTTCTATCTTACTTGTAAAATTAGGTTATTTGCAAATAGCATACACTGAGGTATTTCCCCTTGAATTTCCTTGATTATCTCATTCATAACTAAGACAAACAAATATGGGCTTAGAGAGGACTCTTGATGTAAACCTATGTTTATTGGAAATTCTCCAGTTTCTTTTCTTATAGTTTTAACACTAGTAACTACTCTTTTTATTATAAAATTAGGACTATAAGAAATTATATGATAATTTGAATACAAAGTAATGGAAAAATAGAAAATATATATTTGCTAAGGCTAGAGAAAAAATCTATAGATTTGAATCAAGTGTATTAAGGGTGAAGATAGTAGAGTTTTAGTAAATGAAAAAGAAATAAAAGATAAATGATCTAGGTATTTTAGTAAACTTTTTAATAATTAATCATAAGAAACTCTTACATATAAAATTTAAGTAGCAATTCAAAACATATAAACTATAGTGACTTTAGAAGAATTAGCAATTTAGAGGTAAAAGAAGCTATTAAGAATATAAAATGTGGGAAAACTATTGGATTTGATGGTATTTCTATTTAAGTGTAGAAGTGCATAGGTAAAGTAGGGATTAAATGGTTAACTAAACTTTTTGAAATAATTTTAAAGATAAAGAAAATACTAGATGAATGAAGAAAGAGTTCTTTAATAGATGAAAGAGTTTATTTAAGAATATGGTGACACAAAACTATGATAATTATTGTGGTACTAAATAACTTATACTCCAAAATTTTGTGAAAGGATAACTCAATAAAGACTAAAGTATGTAATTAAAATTACAGAAAATTAATTTAGATTTATTCCAAGCAAGTTAACAATGGAAATTATTCATTTACTTAGATAACTAAGAAAAAGGACATCCATATAAGTTTTATTGATTTAGAAAAAACTTATAATAGAATACCTTAAAGCCTATTGTAAAGGATTATAAAAAGAAAAGGGGTACTCATATGATATATTGACATTATAAAGAATGCATACGAAATGATAGTTACTAGTGTTAAAATTATAAGAAGAGAAAATAAAAAATTTCCAATAGATATAGGTTTATAATAGAGGTCCTCTCTAAGCCTATATTTGTTTGTTTTGGTTTTGAATGAAATAACTATGGAAATTGAGGTGCTCTAGTGTATGCTATTTGTTGATAACAAAGTTTTGACTAACGGTGATAGGTCTAAATTAGAATTATAGAGCGATACCTTAGTATTCAAATGATTTAGATTGAATAGATTAAAAATCAAATATATGAAAGGTGAATTCAACAAAAATAAGAATAATAAGGAAGGCATGCAATTAGATGATCATGAGATTCATAAAAGTAAGACTTTTAGATACCTAAGATCTATAATGAGTCATAATAGAAAAATTACAGAGGATATTATTTATAGGATAAAAGTAGGATGAATAAAATAGAGAAATGTTTCTGAAGAGTTATATGATAGAAGGATATCCTTAAAATTAAAATTAAAATTCTATAAAATTACTTTCATTTGGCTATATGTTATGGTTTAGAATACTAAATTATAAACCATCATCATGTAAAAAGAAGTTGGTGTTACAGAGATGCAAATATGTTTAGATGAATAAATGGTAATACTATAATAGATAAATTAAAAAATGATTTTATCAAGAAAAGAGTAAGCGTTATACTAATTGAAGATACTATTAAAGGAAATCAGCTTAGGTAGTTTGATTATATCCTTAAAAGGCTAAAGGGTACACTAGTTAGGAGAGGACAACTAATTAGGATAGAAGAAACTAAAAGTAGTAGAGGAAACAATAAAACTACTTGGTTAGAAATTATAAAAAAATATTTAAATTTATATAATTTAATCAAATATTTGACTATAAATAAAAATATTTGAAAGAAAAGGATTCATAAGATCAATTCTACATAGTGGGATTATGACAGGGCTGTTGATTTTGTTGTTATTCAATGTTTTGAGTACTAGCTTTCAGAAACTCAAAAAAGTAAACATCTAAAATTTGATACTATTCTACATGAATGCATCCAGCTCAGCAATTTTAGAAGAAAGAAAGATGTACCTTATTCAATGTTGATATCATAAAATCAATAAGCTCAGGAACAATGAGGACTTGAGCCCCCTTTTCTCCCTAGGAAAAAGTTTAGAAGATAGGACTTCAACTTTTAATTCAAATGAGTATGAAACGTAACAAGCAATAACAGAGGAAACATTAAAAAACAATCTTGCAGTGTTTGGTAATTAGAAGCCCATTAATATGAGAACTTAACAGTTCATTAAATTTAAAAAATAAAAGAGAAGAATACCTGCAACAATATATCACCAATCTTCTCCCTAACTATTCCTGTACTGAGAATTGAGCCAAGGAAGTCTCCATGAGAGCAAGGTCCAAAACTAAAGTTCCCTGAGATTCTGAATGATGGATGCATTTAGCCATCTTGGGTAAATCATGGACAACTCAAACACTCAAGAGAGAGAACCTCAATGCGGTAACAACATCGGGAGCTGTAGTCATGACCTCTGGATGCGCAATAGAAAGGCGGCAACGCTCAGCCTGGTAAAACACAGCATGTAACTTTATTATTGCAAACCCCAAATTCTAAACAGATAACAAGAAACAAAATGACAAAAAATACCTGTGGGTATCCACCCTGTGCTACTCCTTTAATATCAGAAAGCTTTTCCAATGTGTTCATTGCCTCCTTCAGTAACGGTGGGGTAAGGAAATCTGTGGTAATAATCTCTCTTCTTGATGAAGCCCTTCTTGCCTTATCAACATCAAAAGAGAGCAATCATACAATCAAATAATCAACCAGGAAAGAAGAAAATTCCAATTTCTATGTGGTAATAATCTCTCTTCTTGATGAAGCCCTTCTTGCCTTATCAACATCAAAAGAGAGCAATCATACAATCAAATAATCAACCAGGAAAGAAGAAATTTCCAATTTCTATGTGGTAATAATCTCTCTTCTTGATGAAGCCCTTCTTGCCTTATCAACATCAAAAGAGAGCAATCATACAATCAAATAATCAACCAGGAAAGAAGAAATTTCCAATTTCTATGTGGTTTGTAATAATGTCTTGTTCAATTTATTAAGAAGTAGAGACAAACTCACAACTGAACAAATCATTTACAATGTACATAAACAAATCAGAGAAAACAACAAGCTGAGAAAGATGATGCAAGTACCAAAATAATATACAAACGATATAACTAAATTGCATTAATATCATCCTCTTGTTGAAGCTTTTAATGCCCTCGTCAATGCTTTTTTTGAGCAGTCGTCAAAGAAAATTTGTTAAAAGGAAACAAAGTACAAACTTATCCAGAAGATAAGCGGCAATGACAACAAGCACAAAAACTACATCAGAAACACACAAGCATGGGATATCAATGCTACAAAGTTAAAACGCAAAATACAAGAAGAACTCCGATCACATTTTTCTGACTTAGGCATATTTAGTTCTCAACAAATCAGCAATTAAACTCATTTAATATGAAGGAAGACTCTGAACTAGGCAACGAAAATAGCAAATGTGCAGAAAAAAATGAAGAAGCTTCTCTTAGAACTTCCAAAATGACACAATAAAAAACCAAATAACACCTTCTTGATTTATCGAAATCCATCATGAACTGCCATAAACGAACAATTAGCAAATACCATATCCGTTATGTGCTTGACCTCCTCAACAACATCTTTCTCATGACTCCGTTTCATGGCCTCAGCTGCCACACTACACATCCGACCTGAACAACGAAAAATAATCAATCTTTACAGGACAAACATGGTGCATGAAGTGAGGCGAGCCATGGGAATCAAGGGACAAACAAGGAGGAAGAATATCACCTGGGTATTGTTGGTGAACTATGTGCAGAGATGAGTGGTCAAGGTATCGAATTGGGAGACGGCAATGTCGGAGGTGGTCGAGCGCGGCCGGGAGTGAAAATCGACCCACCGCCACCGCCGGGAAAGAGGAGGCGACCAGGGCCATTCTCCCTTCCGTTCGTGGTCGCAGTTGCGGCTGAGCATACAGACGGACAAATTAGAACGAGGCGTCTGCATTATCCGAGATTATACACCATTTCGTCGCGAAACCGCCGACCTGCGGGATTCCTTCACACAAATAAATAAATAAATATGAAATTTTAATAAATTAATTACATAAAATAAATTTTAACATCAAAAAAAACTTACTTGTTAAAATTAAATTGTATCTAAATTATTTTATTTTTTTCAAAATTTTTAGATAATCAACGAACTATATGTCTAAATAATGACTTATATTGTCTAAAGTTTTACATAAAAAGCCTGTATTACAAATATTAGAGTAAACTCTCTTTATTATAATATCTTTTAGTTATTTCATCTTTATTGTAAATTTAAATCATAAATTTAACATTATTATTGATTTAGTAGTAGTCATTGAAGTTGATGCTTCACCTTTCATGATTTGAATCTAAGTATATTGTTGTTCCCACTCAAAATCATTGCTAATAACATCTACACTGATAGTACTATTGAAGATAAAGTCATTAAAATTGTATGCTATTTTTGCAAAGAATTTAACTTAACAGTTGAAGAAAATCAAAGCCTTGAAAGATAAACTTTGTATTTTGTGTAATAAAGAAAGAATATTGATTGAGTATGAATTGTTAATAAACTTTAATATTCTTCTCTATTTATAGATTTTTCCATCACCGATCTTCTCTTTCTTTCGTTGATTCATCCCTTCACTTCTCCTTTTTTTTTTCGTTAATTTCAATGTTTATTTTTTACAAACATTATTTCAATGTTCCTTTTTTACAAACATTAAAAAATAAACATTGAAAAACAAATGTTTTTAACAAACGTTAAAATTTAAAAGGGTTATAACCCTTACAAGTTAGGCTTGCGGGCCAACTTAAACCTAACTGGAATCAGCTCATAGGCTAGCCTAGGCTCAGCTCGACTTGAATTAGCCTGTAGGCCAACCCGGTTTAACTTGAATTGAATTAACTTGCAGGCCAACCCAACCTAGTTCAACTCAACCTGAATCAACCCACAAGTTGATTTTCTAATATATTATAACCCAACTTGACCTGATTTAAAAAATTAGGTCGAGCCAGGTTAGCCCACAATGGCTTGGCCCAATTGACACCTCTATCTAGAAATTAACAAAAGGTTTAACGAAACCATTTAGAAATTGATGGAAGATTTGGCTAAATTGTTCAGAAATCGATGGAAGGTTAAGTTAAATTGTCTAAAATTTGATGCAGCCTTTAATGAAGTATTTGAAATTTAATGGAGGGTTTGGTTAGATGCAATGAAGCTTACAAAGACTTAGTGGAAGAGAAGGCATTAAAGTGGACCAACCATTCATACATGGACAAATCCCAACTGTTCATTCCAATGAGGAGAGAAGAAGTGGGGGTGCTACACATCCTATTAGTCTATTGGATGAATGACTTTTGACCAACCATTCTAGTGTTGCCATGTGTTAGGCTTTGTTACTATGGTATATCACATGTTATGCTAATGTGGTGAAGAGAGAAAATGACAAAAAATGAACTTTTCAAAATTCATCCTAGGCATTTTCCTAATCATTCCAATGTTATTTGTTTGCCAGAAATGTTGTCTTATAGGGAAAATTTAATATCAGAAGATCGCAGAAATACCTTTGAAGTGTCAAACAATGTTAAAAATATGTCGTTTTACATGCACTTGTTTGGACATCAGAATGTGGGTAGCAAGGCAAAGTTCAACATACGATGGGTGATAATCTATACCTTTGGATAGGTAAACCTCCTACCATGACTATTAAAGGAAGAGATTGAAGCATCAATATTTTCCTATGTATAGGAAACCTTAAAAGTGGTGTGTTTATAGATGCCCCTCCTTAAGTGAGGTTAAAACTAAGGGCCCATTTGTGCACATTTCCCGACGGGAAATGAAACAATGGGAGATCTAGGAAATAGTGTGAAATGGAAAGAAGAAGAAATGACAAAATAAAATGATGTTTGTGTACAGTAGGAAACGAAAGGAAATGATAGGAAAGTGTGAGCTATTTGTGCATGCCATGAAATAATAGGAAATGACAAGAATTTTTTTTAAATGATTTAAATTTACCTTTATAAATCATTTTAAATATATATTATGAATATTTCTAAATTTTTAATGTATTGACTTCAAATAACTATACAAAATGCACATATAAAATAACTTTTTCATCAAAAGTAAAATTCATTAAAACTAATTGAATATTTTTTTTACATATTATCCCTCTCCCACATGGAATACATAATTCTTTCATGCATTACATCATCTACTACTTTCCTTTGTTCCATGCTCAAATTAACAGAATAATGTACATTATCTTCTTCGACATTGTTAACAAATTCTTCATTTAATACAACATTTTCTTCCCACAATTCATTTGCCAGATCTTGTAATAAGTCTTCTCGATCTGCTCTTCTAATGAAATTATGGACAAGAAAACATGCTAAAACAATTTTAACTTGTGTTTCAAATGGATATGGCATGTAACCTCGTAAAATTGCAAATCGATGCTTGATCACTCCAAATGTACGTTCTATAACATTTCTCAATTGAGAATGTCTACAATTGAAATTCTCTACTGCGTTACTTGGAACTCGATTTTGATCATATTCTGATAAATGATATCGTACACCTCGAAATGGAGAAATAAATTCCAGACGATTTGGAAATCCTACATCTACCAAATAATACTTATCTGCACAATATACATAACATTTAGCACTTTCTATTATTTACATTTATATAAACAAATAATCTGAATGACAATAGTGTTGTCATACCAGGTGGTACTTCAAGCCCATGCGGTCGAGAAGTTGCATCTTGTAAAATCATTGCATCTGCAGTTGATCCTTCCCAACTAGCAAGTACATACATAATTTCCATGTCAGAATTACAAGCTGCCAATACATTTTGTGTTAATTCTCTTTTTCTATTCCTGTATTTAGTAGTATCTTGTCCATAAATTGTGGCATTGACATGTGTACCATCGATAGCGCCAATGCAATCCTATATTGAGAACATATAAAAAATGTATTATTAAACATCTATGCAAAATACATTCAATAAAATAGATGAATATAATAATATAATTCACATTTTAACTTAAAATATGGGTAGACATTTGGATCATTACGAATTCAGTTTGACGTTGAAGATGAAGGTTTTGTTATAAGTATATCATGTAATCTTATTATAGCATTGACAACCTCATTGAAATATGTGCTAATCGTCCAAGTAGATCTCCAAAAACGCTCAGTAGTTACTTCATATTGTTGGTTCTGACCAATTGTAACAAGAAAAATTATTAATTTCTCTTCTACAGTTATACCTCGACTATCTTGTATAACTCTTTCTCTTTTAAGCAACTCACAAAATTCCATAAAAACAGTTTGACTCATGCAATATATTTTTCGACAATTATATGATTGGTGAGGTATTGATAAATCTAATAATGTCCTAATATATTGTTCTCCCTCCCTACTATATATTCATTCAGTAGAATTCCTTGTAATATGTATAATAATATGTGCAACTCCTCCACATGCTTGAGTAATTATGTTGCATATTTGCCTTCGTCTTTGCCTCTGTAATCGTCGTTGAGAACTTTCATCATAGTTGTCCATGTAGAGGAAAACTACATGTAAAAAAACAAATATGTCAAATATAAGCAAAGAAGGTAATATTCAATAATATCAATAATGTTCAAACATCATAATAACAATAACAAAGTCTAACTACAAATTATTACAACATCACAATAAAATATTTTTTCAATAACAACATAACTCGAAAACATCATAATAACAACAAAGTCCAACTACAAATTATTATAACATCACAATAAAATATTTTTTCAATAACAACATAACTCGCAAACATTATAATAACAATAAAGTCCAACTACAAATTATTACATCACAATAAAAAAGGGGGATAACTATATCCACCCTTAACATCACAATAAAATGTCAAAATAGAGGTGCATATAACAAAAGGGAAAAAATCTAGAGAATGCATATAACAAATAATAATTCACATTCTCTCAATATGATGTCTTATCCATGTAACTCGTACAGCATTAGAAGGTAACCCTAAAAAAATAGCTCTTTTCACAAGCTGTTCTAGTAAATCTAGAGACAATATTTTCTCCGCTTCTGTAAGACCCTCAAGATCCCATATTTGGGAAATAACTTCATCAATTTCTTTCCTGAGTTCTGATTTCTGCCACTTCTCATCATTTTCTACAATCTTTGCCATACTTTTACTCAGTTCATTCATTGATATAGCAATTGAATGAGATGATTCAGCATGTGGTCGGACTCTTTTCTTTGACTTTCTACCAACAGTTTCACCTGTATAAGGGCTTGGTGAATGTTCATCGTCTCTACTATTAGGAAGTACCAGAGGAACTTGAGTACTGAATATAGGGAAGGTGTCCACAGGTTCTTCGGGTTCCACATGTTGTGGTGTTGTGAAATCATGGGGAACGCGACTATTCACTCTAGTTGCCATATTTCCATCAAACACTGTATACAGATCATCATATATTGTGCATGACTTTCCCTAGCATGTTTTACATTCTGGATGTTGCTATAAGAAATAAATGAAGAAATTACTTAATATATGAAAGTTCAAAGAAATACATGAATACCGTCAAATAAAATAACATACCTGCACAAATTCATCCCAAATTTCTCGGGGAATGTCAGTATGTCCACGAATGTAGTCCCACCCCCATCCACTTTGTTTGGAAATTTTTGTATAATTCTTATACATTGTCCTCCATATTTTCATTCTACTTTATACATGTTTTTTCTCAACATTGACATTAGTTTTATCATTGTATTCAGCAATCACTTTTTGCCATGTCTCAGCTCTGATCTTTCCATCATGTGCTTTTGCATTTTCCTCTCTTATTTCTGATGCTAAGATACCTAAAAAAATTTCATCTTGTCTGATGCTCCAGTTTACGTACTTTTTTCTCTTAAAAGTCATATTCCTGTATTATGTACATTAACAAAGCTAGAACAAGTATGAGAATATCATTTTTCCTTTTGCAAGTATATTCAATCGTATACATAATTTTCTTACAAGTAAGAGTACATGCATTCACAATAATATAACAATGAACCAATGAAACAATGAATCAACAAATCAATCAAACAATAGAACAAAACAACAATGACACAAATACTAAAAAGGGAAATCAAATTGGATAACACCTATTATTGGATAGCATTATTGGATAAGAAGGGATGTTAACATGTTATACAAGATTATGTAGATAAGTTTAGCAAAGAATGAAGATTGAAATGTGCTTATGAATCATCCAGTTGAAGAATAATATATAAACAGATAGATACGTGCAATTCTTCAACCATGTAACTATTATGATCAAATAGGATCTAGAATGCACAAGGACATGAAATATATGCAATACACCACTGCAGCAACATATCAATTTCCATTGAAAATTTATTGTTGATGATTTTCAGTTAGTAATATCAGAGATCAACCTGATCCTGTTTAAAGTGCAATAATTCCGCAATGCCGTAGCAGGCGGTGACGGTTCTTCCTCTGCTCCAGGACATTGGTTCCAACCCAACATTTTTAGTTTGGATATTTTCATCTATCTGTTTAGTTTTAGATAATGTAAAACTACAAAATATGTTAGGTTATGCAAGGCAATAACATCAAATGAGTAATTAATTCAGAAGGAGATCAGATTACCACAGAGTCATCATACGATATGTGTTTGGGTTTTCCCAGCACTACACTAGAAAAACTTGGATTTGTTACTTCTATTTTTACTTAGTTAATTTATCTTTATGCCTATTCTTTCTTTTAGAAGTAAACAAACAACATTTAATACAATTTAGATATTAATTTACCATTGGGCGATTCCACAAATTGTAAATAACATCAATTAAGCTTTTTAATGCTAGTTAACATTGGATTTATCATTAAGCAATACTAACATTCAGATGATTCAAACAGTCACCATTAAAATCTTTAAGTTTTTTGTACGAACCAATTTCAGTAAATTGTAAAATTAAAACTAACCTAAAACAATCATAAAACTGATACAGATAACATTAATCACGATACAACACAAACAATACAACACTCAAATACAACATACAAACAAAGATAAATTGTTTTTGGTATTTTTGTTTTGAAGTGAACATGGAAATGTGCGAAAGGAGAAATGTAAAGTAATCTCACTTGACAGTAAATACTTTCGACACTACTTGCAATGCGATTACACCACTGAAAATTAAACCACTTACAATTCTGTCTCCTCTCCCTATAGAATCGCAAGTCCAGAATTGCAAGATGATCTCCTCTTCAGCATACAGGCATCAACCCGAAGCCAATGCTAAAAACTTTACGATCTCCTGAAATATGAGTCGGCGCTTGGTGAAAATGTCTTCTCTTCCCGCGACACGATCACTCCTCATAGTGGTTGTCAGGCACTGTGTTTGGCTCAGAATTGACCCGACATCAAGCAAGTATCCTCACAGACCTCCAATGATTGGTGATTATGGTGGTGATAACGATGGTTGGTGTGATACTTCGGAGAATCACCGATACTATCTGTAGAAAGCTCGGTGCTCCTCCTTTGTATACATTGGCCGTCCATCGATCACACTTTCTTCTTTTTTTCTTCTTTTCTTTTATATTTCTTCAGTAGTAACTGCTTCTGCTTAAATGATCGGTTGGATTTCCTTCCTTCAGATCAACGGCGATGCTTCCTTCTCCATGCACGATTGAATTCTTACATGATACGTGCAAACGTGGTTTTTCCTTCCAATTGTCTGTTCTTGCAACCGCTACAGTGGCATTTTAGAAAATAATTATAAAATACATGCAATAAACAAAATAAGCCGCTAACCTAACGCGTTACCTTAGTGTATATTCATGTAACTCAACGCGTACAGTTATGCTAACTTAACGAGTTATAACTTAAGTAAATCTACCAGCTCTCGACACGTGTAAGCAGCAGTTTAAACATAAAATAACATTTCGGAGAGTTACAGGTATAACTATCCGATGCTCAAATGCATTTTTGGATAGTTACAGCTAACTCACCGAAAATTCACTTAAGACATTCATTCTGGTTTCGACACGTGTACATCTAGAAATAATAAAATATTCTCTCTAAACATAACTGTTCGGCAATTTAAACATAACTACCTGATACATATTCGGTCTGTTAAACATAATTGTCCGAATTTGTTCGGTATGTTAAACATAACTATCTGAAATATCAGAAAATTCGGATACTTAAGAATTTCACAGCCTGCGACTTACCGACAATTCATAAATGTACTAAATTAACATTAATTCTCCAAAATTAAGCAGATTCTTTAATTAAAGCATATAACAGTGCAATTATAACATAATGGCTTAATTCTCATATGATAAGCTAAATATTATACAATTAACCATCATTTAACCGTTAATAATATGCACTTTTTCATTCTAAACACTTCCCCCATACCTAAATTTTGCTAGTCCTTTAGCAAACAAAGATCTAATTAATTGGTTTTTCAAAAAGTGCTAGAATTAATTCTTCTCATTTTGTTTTTTTTCTTCTGTTTAGAATAAACATATATTCTATATGTTTCAGTAATCAACCTGCAAAGATATTTAGAATATATGTAAATTACATACAAAGTATATCATCTTCATATAGGTGTTAATTATATTATTGTTTGTTCTTCTTTTCATCATCTGTAATCCTGAATTTTCCAATAAGTTTTCTAGAAGAAATTTCAACAACATACGAATCAAAGTACAATCCAATTCAATCTGATTCAGACAAGTAGAATAAAGAATTGTATTTCCATTAAACAACTTCAAAAGTCAATTCCAGATTCATATTTCAGCAATTCTAGATAACAGAAAATATACTCGATTCATAAGATATCTGTATTTCACAAAACACTTGTATCTTTTTAGAACATTATATGTTTTTCTTTTTTTTGTACTTTAAAAGTTAATTTGACAAGCTTGAATCATACAAGAGCTTTCTAATGTACCCATGTAACGAGCTTTCAGTCAACAATCCCAGATCTGATCAGGATCTTAGGTTGCCAGATTTTCAGAGTCCTTTTTCAGGTCAACAATCCTTACATACCTATCTGCTCAAGTACAAAAGGCTCGTGATCAAACAAGTCAATAAACTCTCAAAGTTTTTTTTTTTTCTAAAAATAAATGCACACACAAAACAAAGCATTATTCACATACTGTATATGCACGTATTTCATTAATACAGATGCAGTAAAACACCAATCTCATATAATCCTACTTCTATCATTTACTAAAAATATGAATCCATAACAATAAGTTCATACTTTATCTGTAGTTTAATAAGATCTACACATAAATCATTCTACAAGTTCAATCAGTCAAAGTAAATGTATCTTTCATCATATGTGTTTCATTTAATCTAGAATTCACATCTCAGCTACTTCAGGACTTCAAATAATTTTCTGATTAAGCATTAAATATTCTGATTCCATTTTAAAATCGTAAAACTATTAAACTCATGAAATTCAGAAAAATTATAATATACTATATCTAGATTTACATAAATAATAAATTCTATAGCATCTTCTGTAGCCTTCTAAATATAACATTCAAGCAGTTTATAAAAATTTTACAGTCTCAATTATCGGATAGTTACAGCAAGTTCATAAAAATTTTCAATTTCCTCAAAACTTTGCAGTACCATTTTAATTCCTTTAATTAACAAACTTACATGACTGTTACTTTAATTACCTCCCCCCCATACCTACATTTTGCATTGTCCTCAATGTAAAAGATTTGACAATAAGTACAGTAATTGTAGTAGGCATGAATAAAGTTTTGTTTGATTTAAAATTCAGGATAAGTAATTGGTTACATACCTTGTTCCATTTGTACCTATTTCTGCATATTCCGATTTTTGATTCTAAAAAACTTTTCATTCCCAAATAAATACAGAATATAAAACAAAATAACATTTAACAGATATTAATAAATCAGTGTCTTGTGTGGAACCCAGGCTTCTATGCCTTTGGTGGCTCACAAGCAACCTAGTTGGTTTCCCAGAACAAATACCAACAAACTGGATTGATATTTTGTTTTGTTTGTTTTTTTTTTATAAAATGAACATGAAAAACTTCAAAATTTCTTTTTTTTTAAAAAAAAATAAATGCAGAATACACATGTGAAACACACAAAATCACAGCTTAAGAACATGATTGAAAAGTAAAAACAAATGGAATAAATGTATCAGTCCAAGCAAACTTTTTAGGCATAGTTCTTCTTACTATTAATTCTGTTTTAATGCAGTTCTTGTTCCTTTTTAATTTGTAAACATGCAATATATTATAAATTCCAAATACGAGTGTATTACCATTAATGATATGTAATGCAGAAAGGGATCCTTTTTGGTTCTAGGGTAATGTAGCAGTTTCTATTTCTACATCTATTTCAATATACTCCTCTTCCCACTTCCATTCATTCATGTCTTCCATAATCCATATTTGAAATTTCATCAGTTCATCCCACCATCTTATCAGACATAAAGTAGAATCATCTTCTTCATTATACCACATTCCTATTTGAATTCCATTAAATTCTGCAGATGGTGGTTTAGCTATTTCACTCGGTACAGGTAAAATTTCTATATAATCATCATAACTGTCTATGCTTACTATGTATAAATCAGATCCATATGCTAATGATATCTCTGTGACTAAATAGATATATCCATCAAGTATGACATGTGTTTGGTTAATTAATGATTTCTGTCCTAGATATATTATAATGTTTTCATTCCAAGATCTGTTCAGAAAATTATACACACTTAAGCGTAAATCTTCACCCCAATTTCCTATAGGTCTCCAATAATATAATTTTTCAGAAATTGCAGAATTTTTTTCAGAAAATATTAAAGCTGACCCACAATTTACAGTTGGTGCTTCAAATCTAGTAGGTCTTCCTATATTCCATTCTTCTCCTGTTATAGGATTTCTTATCAAAATATCAGGTAATGATAAACTTGCATACCTTGGTCTCGTCTTGTATATGATTAATCATTCATCTATCCCCATAATATGACTCATTCCTTCTAATGCATTGGGTGGAATTCCAGTAGTTTCTTCCATAGCTAGATATTCATGGGTATTTAAACTACGATTAAATGACCTCCATATGAATCCATCTCTAATCTTAGTCATTTTTGCAGCTTGTAGTCCTTGAAAATATTTTTCTTCAATACAGTCTTTAATTTCCTTTGATACACAACACAGCCTACACAGATCTTTAGCTGACAAGTTACTTAGTATTTCCCTTAGTGCATCCAACGGTAATTGCATTAATTCCATTTGTCGATTCAGTCTGAAGCTTTCCATTCTATAAATATTTGTTGTCGGATGAAGGTTGAATCAGCTGCTTCTCCTTCCAGTTCCTCTAACACTTTCTCCTTTTTTTAAAAGTGCTGGTAACTCGTAAATAACATTCTGTTTTATATATATATTGCGCATCCATAAAGTGAATAAATCTCGTTGCAAGAACGTGGCTTGCAACGTGCATCGTGGTTCCTATTTTTATAGGTACGTGTACCACTACTAATTTCAAATTTTGATAACCGCTAAACCGACGAAGTTTCGTTTGTGGTTAAAAGAATACCGTTCTACTTAATCCACGAACTAACCTCGTTGAGTTACAGATTACTCAACAGAACATAGTCAGTTACTATTGCTAACTCCATAGACTAACTTCGTTGAGTTACTGTTGAGTTACAAATAACTCAACAGAGTGACCTTATATTATATTACTGACTTCGTGGAGTTACAGTTAACTCAACGGACTTACTTCGTTGAGTTAACACTAGGCAACTTCTAAGTTTCACTCTCGTAAGTTTTCTATTATGTTTTTTTTTCTTTGTTTTTCATTCTGCTAACTGTAATAAAGTTAAATCTATGTCATTAATGCCTCATTTTGATTGAAATACATTTAAATCTGAACATTATATAAAGATTTAACTTGCAAGTCATTTTACGTTATGTAGAATTTACATTTTACCTTATAACATGCAGAAATTTTTAAGCAGTTATCCTGTCATTCAGCAAATTGTAAATCTGTTACATATTCATAAAGTTCCACAAATTACATAATATTCAATAAATTTTCATTCATTTCACATCCAAATACGTATTAAAATTGCATTTGAAAAATTATATCCATTAATATGAATCAATTACATTACAAGTACACCATACAATTTCATATAATTTTACACAAGTAGATGAACAATACAATTTAATCTCTATGCCTAAATTCATCTACTTCCTTCTGGAGTTTTTTTAATTTTAGGTCTTAGCTACAATACTCCGTTGAGTTACAGTTAACTCAACGGAATAAGCTCGTTGACTAACTCAAGACTTAACGGAGTATGCTCGTTGAGTTAAGCGTATCTCAACGGACTCCCCGTACAAGCAAATATAATAATAAAAATATTACAGAGAATAGTTTTCTGTTTTTTTACCGGTTTAACCAATACTATGGTGCGGTCATACCTAAATATTTTTTTATTTTTCTTTCGGTTGGACCGATACTATGATTCGATAAAACCAATATTTTTTTCTAAAAATTAATATACAATTTTTTTTTGCCGGTTTAACTGATACTATGCTTCGGTCAGACCTAAATATTTTTTATTTTTCTTTCAGTTAGACCGATACTATGTTTCGGTAAAACCAATATTTTTTTCTGAAAATTAATATACAATTTTTTTTAATGTTCTGGTCATACCGATGGATCCAGTCGGTTGAACCACAACTATTTTTATATTCTATATATATTTTTAATGTTTTTTTTTTTTAAACATATATATATAAACATAAAAACTGATTTATTACTAAGTAAAGCTCGAGTAGTCCTCTACTCTAACTTCTTCTATACTTTCAAAGGAGCTTTTTGGTGTTTTCAGAATAGGTTTAAGTCTTTGTCTATTTACTTTAAATATATTCTGATTTTTAGGATTTTCAATTTAAATAGCTCCATAAGGATAAACATTTCGAACTATGTAAGGTCCTGCCCATCTAGATCTTAATTTTCCTGTATGGTTATGGAGTCTAGCCATATAAAGATATACTTCTTGTCCTATTTCAAAACTTTTAGGAATAATTTTTTTATCATGCCAGAATTTAATTTTCTCTTTTTCTCTTATAGTCTTCGAATAAGCTTCATTTCTAAATTCTTCTAATTCAATTAGTTGCATTTTCCTATTTTCAATAGCTTGATTTAAATTAGTGTTCAGAGTTTTTAATGCCCAATAAGCTTTATGTTCTATTTCAGCAAGTAAATGACAACATTTTCCATATACTAGCCTAAAAGGTGACATACCTAAGCTTGTTTTATAAGCAGTTCTATAAGCCCAAAGTACATCTATCAATCTATTAGCTCAATCTATTCTAGTAGGATTTACTACTTTTTCCAAGATTAATTTAATTTGTTTGTTTGCACTTTCTACTTGTCCACTTGTTTGCGGATGATATGATGTTGCAATTTTGTGGTTTACTCCATATTTCTTCATTAAGACTTCAAAACTTCTATTACAGAAATGAGTTCCTCTATCACTGATAATAGCCTTAGGTATTCCAAATCTGGCAAATATATTTGTTCTTATAAATTATATTACCACTTTGTTATCATTAGTTTTTGTAGTAATAGCTTCTATCCATTTAGATACATAATCCACCCCCAACAATATGTAATTAAATTAATTAGACATAGGAAATGGACTCATAAAATCTATTCCCCACACATCAAAAATTTCAACCTCAACAATAGGATTAAGAGGCATCATATTCCTCTTTGATATTCTTCCTATTTGTTGACATCTTAAACAACTTAAGCAATATTTATGAGCATCTTTGAATAGTGCTGGCCAATAAAACCCACATTGTAGAATTTTTGCAGCAGTTTTCCCTGAACCAAAATGTCCTCCACAAGCTTGGTCATGACAGAAAGACAATATGCTCGAATATTCAGTTTATGGAACACACCTCCTTAAAACCAGATCAGGACATTTCTTAAATAAGTAAGGGTATTCCCAATAGTAATATTTTACTCTTGAGAAAAACAATTTCTTATCATGTCTATTCCAATCCTTAGGTGTTAAACTAGTAACTAAGTAATTAACTATGTCTGCATACCAAGGCATTGTGTTGATGGTCATTAATTGTTCATTAGGAAAATTATCCTTAATTTCAATATTTGATTTTTCTATTTGTAATCTTGATAAATGATCTGCTACTACATTCTCACAACCTTTTTTATCTTTAATTTCTAAATCAAATTCTTGCAATAATAATATCCATCGGATCAATCTAGGTTTAGTTTCTTTTTTCTTTATTAGATGTTTTAGAGCTGAATGATCCGTGTATATTATTACTTTAGCTCCAATCAGATATGATCTAAACTTTTCTAAATCAAACACAACAGCTAATAATTCTTTTTCAGTAGTTGTGTAATTAACTTGAGCATCATTTAAGGTTTTGCTTGCCTAATGAATCACTCTAGGAGATTTTTCTATCTTCTGTCCTAACACTGCTCCTACAGCAAAATTAGAAGCATCGCACATTAATTCAAATGGATGGTTCCAATTAGGTGCTTAAATTATAGGAGTTGAAATTAAGCTAGTCTTAAGTCTGAAAAATGCTTCCTTACAATTTTTATCTAAGTTAAATGGAACATCTTTTAATAGATTAGTTAAAGGTCTAGTTATCTTGCTAAAGTCTTTAATAAATCTTCTATAAAAACCAGCATGTCCTAGAAATGATCTAATATCTTTTAATGATTTAGGTTCTAGTAGATTAGAAATTACTTCTATTTTAGCTTTATCTACTTCCAACCCTTTTTTAGAAACAACATGCCCTAAGATTATTCCTTGTTTAACTATGAAGTGACATTTTTCCCAATTTAAAATCAGATTTTTTTCCACACAGTGTTTTAATATTTGGTCTAAATTGCTTAAACACATTTCATATGAGTTGCCATATACAGTAAAATCATCTATAAATATTTCTAAAAATTCTTCAGTCATTCCAGTAAATATGCCCTACACACACCTTTGAAAGTTAGCTGGCGTATTGTATAATCCGAATGTCTTTCTTTTAAAAGCATAAGTTCTATTAGGACAGGTGAAAGTTGTTTTCTCTTGATCCTCTAATGCTACTAGAATTTGATTATACCCTAAATATCCGTCTAGGAAACAAAAATTTTCTTGCCCTGCTAATCTTTCCAGCATTTGATCTATAAAAGGTAAGAGAAAATGATCTTTCCTAGTCACAGCATTCAACTTTCTATAGTCTATACATACTCTCCAACCTGATTGAATTCTAGTAGGTATCAAGTCTTGACTTTCATTCCTAATAACTGTTAATCCTGATTTCTTGGGAACTACATGGATTGGACTAACCCACGAGCTATCAGAAATCGGATAAATTATATCATTATCTAACCATTTAACTATTTCCTTCCTGACTACTTCCCTAAGGTTTGGATTTAATCTCCTCTCAGGAATTCTAACAGGTTTAGCATTCTCTTCTAAATATATGTGGTGACAGCATAAAGTTGAACTTAACCCTTTTATATCAGTCATAGTCCATCTTATTGCTTCTTTATAACTTTTTACTACATCTTTTAATTTAGCTATTTGATCCTCTTTTAAATCTGAAGCAATAATGATTAGACAGGTCTGTTTATCTTCTAAAAATATATAGGTTAATTCAGGAGGTAAAGGTTTTAATTCTAAATGCTGCCCATCAAAAGCTAGAGCTCCTAATTGAACATCATCATTTTTTAAATTAATTTCTTCCTAATCTCCTTCTATATTTATGCTTTCACTTTCTTCTAAAGTTTCAGAATTGATTTGCCTATTTAATTCTTCTTAAATCACATCATCTAACATATCTCCTTCATCCTCTAAAAATTCTATGGTATGTAAGGACATTTCTAACTCCTCAAACCTTTCTCGTTTGAAAATATTTAATTGAGTATCCTCATTACCATATGCTAACTTCATTACTCCAGTTTTACAATTTATAACAGCCCCTGATGTTGCTAAAAATGGCCTTTCCAAAATTAAAGATGTATCACTATTTTTATGCTTAATTTGTTGGGAATCCAAAATTACAATATCAATAGGATATATAAAATTCTTGATTTTAATTAAGACATCCTCTATTTTTCCTCTAGGGTATCTTATACTTCTATCAGCTAATTGAATAACCGTACTAGTAGGAGTTAAGCCTTCTAATCCTAAGGATGCAAATATATCACTTGGCATAACATTTATACCTCCACCTAAGTCTATTAAGGTTCTTTCTAGAATGGTATTTTCTATGGTGCATGATATAACAGGGATTCCAGGATCAGATAACTTTGTAGGAATTTGTGGCAGAAATAGGGAACTACTTTGCTCAGCTAAAAAGACATTTCTAAGAACTTTTCACTCTCTTTTCTTAGTACACCAATCCTTCAGAAATTTAGCACAAGGTGGCATATGCTGCAATAGATCTAACAAAGGAATGTTAACTTGTACTTTTTCAAAAATTTCTCTGATTTTTTCTTATTTTTCAGGAATTGTTTGTTGTAATCTTTCAGGATAGGGTGCTAAAGATTTTGATTTCAAAGACTCTTTTTCTTTTAGTTGATTTGTTTGATCATTTTTAGCTTCAATTGCAGATTCAGATTGTTCTTCAGTGATTTTTAGATTTTCAGCTATTACATTTTCATTATCATTTTGATTTTTACACTTGTCCACCTTCATATCATTTTCATTTTGAGTTCTTGGTGGTATATCAGTTCCAAATCTTAATGTTACACATACATCTTCCAGATTTTCGTTACTTTCATGATGTTTTTGTATATCATTTTCGTGATTATGATCTTCAATTATTTTTAGTTTTAAAGTGCATTCTTTAAATTCTCTTACATTAGTGTTTTCTGTTTGTTGTATATTTTGCAAGTTGTGCAGGTTTATAACATTATAATTTTCATTGTCCTGTTGCAAAACTTGTATTTTCATTGCATTTTTGTCTAATGCTTTTAATTTTGTTTTCAGATCATCTAATTTCATTGCATTCAATTTTTGATCAATTTTCTTTATGGCTTTTTCAGTTTCGTAAATTATATCCTATTTAGGTTCTGAATATGCCTCCTTATAGTTTAACCGGTTGACTTCTTGTTGTTGACACACAAAGTATTCCAGTTTGTCCAGATTTTGCTCTATACTATGGTCCAGTCTGTCATAGTTATCCCAAACTTCAGTGTCTCTCATCATATTACACATTCTATACTGACCATCAGTTGGGTAAACTATAGGATTCTCATACTCGGCTCTATTATATTGAGGATAATTCATTTGTTGTTCATGGGATCTAACAATCTGTAAATGTCTCAATTTCAAACAATCAAAAATCTCGTGTCCTTCAGAATTGCAGAATTCACATATGCTAATTAAAGGTTTTAGAAATATTTGAGCATAAGTATATGCTATATTCTCAATTACAGAAGAAAACACACAACTCTAGCTATTAAAACGAAACAACTCTAACAGTTACTTATATTAATTCAATTCAATTCAATTTACATCGACTCAATTCAATTCAATTCCCCGTCAACGGCGCCATAAAACTTGTTTGGGTTTTCCCAGCACTATACTAGAAAAACTTGGATTTGTTACTTCTATTTTTACTTAGTTAATTTATCTTTATGCCTATTCTTTCTTTTAGAAGTAAACAAACAACCTTTAATACAATTTAGATATTAATTCCAATTTGTACTTTAACTGCAAGTGCACAGTGTCTATTATATCAGTGTGCAAGTACAGGTCGATCCCACAAGGAATTGCTGACGAATTTAAGAAATGTTTGATTGTGAACAATTCAAATTTATATTCAATAAGCACTCCGTTGAGTTACAGTTAACTCAACGAACTTAGGCTAACTCAACGGACTATCCTCGTGGACTTAACTTAACTCCATGAGCCTGTCTCTTCTTTGTAATACTATTGTTTACAGAGGAATTTGGCCAACCATTGGGCGATTCCATAGATTGTAAATAACATCAATTAAGCTTTTTAATGTTAGTTAACATTAGATTTATCATTAAGCAATACTAACATTCAGATGATTCAAACAGTCACCATTAAAATCTTTAAGTTTTTTGTACGAACCAATTTCAATAAACTGTAAAATTAAAACTAACATAAAACAATCATAAAACTGATACAGATAACATTAATCACGATACAAGACAAACAATACAACACTCAAATACAACATACAAACAAAGATAAATTGTTTTTGGTATTTTTGTTTTGATGTGAACATGGAAATGGGCGAAAGGTGAAATGTAAAGTAATCTCACTTGATAGTAAATACTTCCGACACTACTTGCAACGCGATTACACCACTGAAAATTAAACCACTTACAATTCTGTCTCCTCTCCCTATAGAATCGCGAGTCCAGAATTGCAAGATGATCTCCTCTTCAGCATACAGGCATCAACCCGAAGCCAAGGCTAAAGGCTTTACGATCTCCTGAAATATGAGTCGGTGCTTGGTGAAAATGTCTTCCCTTCCCGCGACACGATCACTCCTCACAGTGGTTGTCAGGCACTGTGTTTGGCTCGGAATCGACCTGATATCAGGCAAGTATCCTCACAGTCCTCCGATGATTGGTGATTATGGTGGTGATAACGATGGTTGGTGTGATACTTCGGAGAATTACCGATACTGTCTGTAGAAAGCTCGGTGCTCCTCCTCTATATACACTAGCTGTCCATCGATCACACTTTCTTCTTTTTTTCTTCTTTTCTTTTATATTTCTTCAGTAGTAACTGCTTCTGCTTGAATGATCAGTTGGATTTCCTTCCTTCAGATCAATGGCGATGCTTCCTTCTCCATGCGCGATTGAATTCTTACATGATACGTGCAAACGTGGTTTTTCCTTCCAACTGTCTGTTCTTGCAATCGCTACAGTGGCATTTTAGAAAATAACTATAAAATGCATGCAATAAAGAAATAAGCCGCTTACCTAACGCGTTACCTTAGTGTATATTCATGTAACTCAACGCGTATAGTTATGCTAACTTAACGAGTTATAACTTAAGTAAATCTACCAGCTCTCGACACGTGTAAGCAGCAGTTTAAACATAAAATAACATTTCGGAGAGTTACAGGTATAACTATCCGATGCTCAGATGCATTTTCGGATAGTTACAACTAACTCACCGAAAATTCACTTAAGACATTCATTCTGGTTTCGACACGTGTACATCTAGAAATAATAAAATATTCTCTCTAAACATAACTGTTCGGCAATTTAAACATAACTATCCGATACATATTCGGTCTATTAAACATAACTGTCTGAATTTATTCGGTATGTTAAACATAACTGTCTGAAATATCAAAAAATTCGGATACTTAAGAATTTCACAGCCTGCAACTTAACGACAGTTCATAAATGTACTAAATTAACATTAATTCCCCAAAATTAAGCAGATTCTTCAATTAAAGCATATAACAGTGCAATTATAACATAATAGCTTAATTCTCATATGATAAGCTAAATATTATGCAATTAACCATCGTTTAATCGTTAATAATATGCACTTTTTCATTCTGAACAATATGCGAGCAAAAAAAAATGTAAGATATGCGAGCAAGATGCATGAAGCTCATCCATGATATGGATGTAGCAGAAATCCCAATCCCCATCAGTAGAAGTGATTATAATTACAGATTCCTTATTCTCGTGAAGCCCATCCTTTCGGATTCCATGGGTCTCTCTTCTGCAACCAAGCGTAGGTAAAGAAGCTTTTAATAATCCTAGGCGTAGAAGTCGATGATGTCTTTGAGGTGAAGGGGGAGGACAGAGTGGCAACTATCGTCCTACCGACCCACCAGCCACAACAGATGCTTGAACAGAATGGAGTCCACATGGGCGAAGACGATTTCGTCCACCCTTCCGCATCTCCTCCGCTTACCGCAGCAGTAGCCGGCCCCCACCATCCTCATTAGGGCCTGGAAGGGCTCCTCCTCTAACATGAAAGGGTCGACGACGAACTCCCGCCTCTCCTTCCCCACTACCACCGTGACGGCACCGGGAGGATCGGTCGAGTGCGGGGAAAAGACATTCTCCTCACAAGATTATTTGCATGATCGATTTCAAAACCCATAGTTCATAAATACGAACGGAACTCATGCACAAGAGAGAAGAGTGGAAAAGGGTACCAAACTTCTTAAACCCAAAACATGATCCCACCGATTTCGACCACATTGTCCAAGAAACCCAAAATCATGGTAATTTCTCAGTCAAAAAAGGTGCAAGAGAACGATAAAATTCACCCAAACGTTGAACAAAATCCACAAACCACTTTTGATCTGTAACTAGACCAACAAACCAACATCAATATCAGTTCACCTGAGTGAAGAAAGAGCACCACTCACCAGCCAATGCCAACCGCCGAGCCCCACCGCCTTCTTCACCACACCCTGCAGCCTAACCAACACCGACTTGGTCATGTTGTTCCCCGTCGGTAGAGCGCGTGGCGGTAGAGTGTGCGGCGAGTTTGAGATGACGACAAGGGTAGGTGCGAACAGGCGAGAGAGCATCAGTCGAGCGTAGCGTCGGTAGAGCACGAACAGGCGAGAGAGCGTTGGTCGAGGTGACGTCAGTAGAGCGTGCGACAAGGTTGAGGCGACGATGAGGGCAGGCGCGAATAGGCGAGAGAGCATCGGTCGAGCGCAGCATCGGTAGAGTGCGCGGCGAGGTCAATTTTCCCGACCTTTACCCAACGTTACGGAGGGGAGAGGTCGAGAAACAAAGGGTTATTGAAGTTTTATATCAAGGTAATAAGGGGAAATATTTTCCCCTTATTTCCTTCATGCACAAACAGGAAGAAACCATGGGAAATGGTTTCCCTCAATTTCTTTTCTTTTCTTTTCCCATGGTTTCCCCTTGCACAAACCCCCCCTAAGACTTAAAATTGATAGACACCTTGCTTTTAAGGCATAGAGAACCTATAAGAAAGGCTCAATCTAGACGTTGAGCTTGTGGGGATGCCAAGCTCGAAGGGTGGTGACTTAGAGAATGCTAAGTTTAAAGGATGGTAAAGTGGCCACAATTAGGTCGATGACATGTTGAATGATGTCACACCAAAGGAGTGTTAGTTCTTTATTTATAGGTTTAATTTTGATGATGAAAAACTAAGTAATTATTATTAGGTAAAATGTTTTAGCACTTACTTTTAATTTAACTATTATTGTTTAATTATTTTTATTCAGTATTATTACTTTAAACCTTCGAAAATAAGTTTTAGAATGTTTCATTTCTCTTTAGGTATAAAATTGGAGAGTTTCACTAAAAGTCATTGAAATCTAAGGTCAATTGAAAGGTTTTAGTTTTACACTTTATTTTTGAATGATTTCATTTGAAAGTATTTGAAATATTTTTTAACTATCAATGAGTTTTAGTTTTTAAGCTTTTAGAATGTTTTGTTTTTAAAAGCCACCAAAATGCTTTTCATTTTCAAATGATTTCACTTGAGAGTATCTAAAATACTTTTTAACTATTGGTGAGTTAAGTTTTTAATCCTTCAAAATGTTTGTTTTTGAAAGTCACTGAAATACTATTCAGAATCGGAGGGTTTCACAATTATATTGGATGGTTTCATTTGAAACATTTAAATAGCATTTTGTTTTACTGTTTATAGGACATATGTCATGTTCTTAACGCATAACTTAAGTTTTGTTTTTTAGAAGATTTCAGTTGAAAGATTTTGATTTTTCTTGAAGTGTTTCTTCTATTTTTTTGAAAGTATCCAATATGTCTTAACTTGGTATTTTTGCTACTGTTATATGATATATTACTATTTTGGAAAGATATTATTCTTATTACAGATCTAATTTGAAGATTACCAATTATGCCTAGAAACAAATTGATGCACATGGAATCTAATGAATATAGAGTAATTGTTTGATAAAGAAAATCAGAGAAGAATAGAAACGTAAATTATAGAATATACAAAAAAGAGAAGAAAAAAGAAGAAGAGAAGATCTTGCAACTACTGTTTATAATAACTACTAAAGATTAAATAATGTAAAAACATCCAGATTTCTCTTAAACCTTTCAACCATCAACATTCATATAGAGAGTTTTTTGTTGTATGTTTTAATCATATTGAATCTTGTACTCCTATGCTGAATTATTTCTTTTCTACTTTTGAAAACCTTAACTCACAAGGGTGTTATGAGTATACCTTTACAAGGTTAGGACCTTCGTGAAGAGAGTGAAGTGTGTGACTTCACTTACTCAAGATTAGAGTCTTGAGTGCACAAGGTTGGTGCTTTATGTAGGGTTATTGTTTAGCTTAGGAGAAACATCTATAAGGTTGTTGCTCAACCTATAAAAGCAACAAGACTAAGGTTTGTACTTAGCCTTAAAAAGTACTTAGTAAATTTTCAAGGTTGGGGCCTTAAGGAGTGGACTACCCGTTTGGGAAATTACTATAAATTTCCTATATTCTTTTTGTGTGTGACTGTTTATTGAATTTTAAATCATTTTAATTAGAGTTAATTAGTGTCAACTGCATCTGAATTTTTAAAAGTAATTAAAACTTATTAAGATACTATTCACCTTCCTCTAGTGTGTCATTCGATTCTAACAAGTGATATCAGAACCTACTCACAAACATGGGTTCGAAACCTCAAGGATGCATTATGGGATGCATTTTTTGGGAGGGGGAGATTATTGAGGAATCTATGGAGGGACTCGATAGGAGATGGGCTAAGGAACCTGAAGGACCCATAGGTGAGCAGCAGGTGAATACTTTAAGAACTTATAAGAAGACGAGTGGAGGGACCTTACAGACCCAATGGGAAAAGGGAGAAGACCTTAGGGACTTATGAGAGAAGGTGGTTGATCCTAATGGTTTCTCCCACAAACTTAGACTTTTAAGGGATTCTAAGGTTTACTTAAAAGGATTAGTAACACTTTTATTATCAACATGAACTTTTGGTATAATGATAGTCTAGTTCTAATAGTGGTATCAGAGCAAGGTTATCTCTGTAATAGATTTAACCAATCTGAGATCAATGACAGAGGGTTAGCATGTTCACAGACCACCTTTGTTTGATGGTAATAACTATGGTTTTTGAAAAAATAAAATGACTAATTTTCTTAAATCTATAGATGTAAAGGTTTAAAGAGTAGTTGTACGTGAAATACAAAAAGATACTATTTGCAATAACTAGTAAAGATTAAATCATGTAGAAGCATCTAGATTTCTCCTGAAGCTTTCAACCATCAACATTCATATAAGGAGTTTTTTGTTGTGTGTTTTAATCATATAGAGTCTTGTACTCCTATGTTGAATTATTTCTTTTCTACTTTTGAAAACCATAACTCACAAGGGTGTTGTGAGTATACTTTCATAAGGTTAGGGCCTTAGTGAAGAGAGTGAAGTGTGTGACTTCACTTACTCAAGATTAGAGCCTTGAGTGTACAAGGTTAGTGCTTTATGTAGGGTTGTTGTTTAGCTTGGGAAAAACATCTATAAGATTGTTACTTAGCCTATAAAAGTAATAAGACTAAGGTTTGTACTTAGCCTTAAAAAGTAGTTAGTGAATTTTCAAGGTTGAGGCATTAAGGAGTGGACTACCTGTTTAGGGAACCACTATAAATTTCCTGTGTTCTTTTTGTGTGTGATTATTTACTGAATTCTAAATCATTTTAATTAGAGTTAATTAGTGTCAACTGCTTCTAAATTTTTAAAACCAATTAAAACTTGTTAGGACACTATTCGCCCTCTCTAGTGTGTCATTCAATCCTAACAAGTGGTATCAAAGTCTACTCATAAATGTGGGTTTGAAACCTCGAAGATGCATTATGGGATGCATTTTTTTTTAGGGGGGGGACATTATTGAGAAATCCATTGAGGGACTCGACAAGAGACGAGTTAAGGGACCTAAAGGACTCATAGGTGAACAACGAGTGAACACTTTAGGGACCTACGAGGAGACAAGTGAAGTGACCTTACAGACCCAATAGGAAAAACGATGAGTGTAGTGATTGAAGTCAATTTGATTCTTTAAATTTTCATACCCAAATTTTAACATATACTCTAATATACTCACTCCATTAATTTATAGTTAACTCAACAAACTTAGTTCGTAGAGTTACAGTTAACTTAATGGACTTCCCTCGTAGAGTTATAGTTAACTCAATGAACTCTTTGGTAACTTTCAATTAATATTGTTGACTACATAAGAACTCAATCATCCATTTGGCGACTCTATACATTACAAATAACATCTTTTACGCGCTCTTTAAATGCTATTTTATATTAAATATATCACTAATCAATTCTAGCATTCAAATAGTCTAAACAGTAAACAGATCAATCATGCTTTTAGACATTTATACCAATTGGTTTCAACAATCAGTAATATGATTTTCTATTAACTAGAATAAAATAAACACGAAACATTCAACATTTATTGACAATACAAACATAGACAATACAACACAAAACTTTATAAACAAAAATATGTAAATGTAAACAGGTAGTTGTTTTTTTTTTCCTTAAGATGGGTGAGTTATGAAAGATAAAATTCTCTATTAATAGTAAGAAATTTCTATCACTACATTTGATGCGATTACACCATTAAAAACTTAACCACTTACTGTCAAGCACTCCTCTTCCTATTAAATTGTGAATCTAGACTTTTGTAAGTTGATCTTCTCTTTAGTTTAGTGGTATCAATTTAAAACCAAAGGTAGAAGTTTTATTGTCTCTTGAAAGATAATTCGATACTTAGTGGAAATGTCATTCCTTCTTGTGATATGATCACTTCTCACAATGGTTGTTAGTCATTATGTTTTGCTTGAAATCAACCTGATATTTGGAAAGTATCTTCACAGATCTCCAATGGATGGTGGTATTGGTAGGAGTTCAAAGAACGTTTGACGTTTTCTGTAGTGAGTGCATTTCTCTCCCATTTTCTTCGTTCTTTTTCTTTTATATTTCTTTCAGTAATAATTACTTTCACCTAAATCATTGGTTGGATTTCCTTTATTTGTATCAATGATGATAATTACTTCTTCCTCTACGATTTAAATCATAACGTGGTTCGTGCAACGTGATTTTTTTCAAATTTCCTACAACTACTTACAATCGAATATTAAAAAATAACTAGTCTACGGAGTTAGTGTAACTTAACGAACTTACTCTATTGACTTACCATTAACTCAACGGACTTACATATATAAACAATAATATATGTATCACGTGTAATAAAGAAATAACTTATAAGTTTATAACATTAATCTAACACGTTACTTTAGTATTTTAATTAAGCAACATAACACTTGTAGTTATATTAACGAGTTAAACATGTGCAACTTATATGATATAATATAACATTAGTAAACTTTAAATTCAACATGTGCATAATGCTAATTTAATGAGTTTAGATCAACTTATAGTTTTGATCGATAACTCAATAAATTCTCACGTGATCTTTTAACCCTTTAAACCTATAACTCAATGAATTATCACGTGATCTTTTATGAAAAGAATACTAACTCAACAAGTTATTACTGTGCATTATATATAATACAAATATGTAAAAATAAAACATACCATGTTTAATACTATAAAACCACATGTAAACTAGGTTTTCAATTTTTCAGAAATGATATTTAATTAATGTTTAATTTCTTTAAATTATGTATATTCTTTAATTAAAGCTTATAATTGTATAATTATAATATAATGACTTAATTCTCACATAACAGACTAAATACTATGTAATTAATTATTTATTAACTACTAATATTATGTATAATTTCATTCTAAATACAGATGCTAAAGTAAAGAATGCACTGACAACTAAAATATATAACAAGATTTCAACCTATTCTATTGAACATGAATATACGAATATGTCCATATAAATATTACTATATTAAAATGTTAAAATACTCTTAGTTAAGAGCCTAAACTATTCATATAATATGTATTTTTGTATTAAATGTAAAATATTAAAATACTAATAGTATATTAATTACATTGAACTTCAACTATTTGACATCTTATGATAAGAGTAAGAGAAATTCGATTGTAGATTCAAAATATTTTTTGTTATTTTTCTTTATTTATAAGAATTACATTGTATAACATCATTTTATACCTTTGTTTGCAAATGATAATGAAATATGATTTATGTGGATATATTTAGTATATTTGACACAATTAACATGATGCATATAAAATATCTTTCTTACAAGAGGTGTAAGGTGTGAAATTAATTGTTAATCTTTGATAGATCTCTTAACGTACATATACAAATTATATATATTCTAAGATGTATAACAAAAAGAAAGAAAGATGCATTTATTTTAAAAGAAAAAGATTAAGAAAAACCCACATTCAACATGGCAATAATAGAATTGACGTGTAATCTCTCTTATAATCTATTATTTTGTGATCTTATATCTTTCCTATTTCAGTTTTAATACTTGTTTTATCTTGAATTTTATCAAACTCATTTTACATTGGTTAGGTTAGCATAGTCAGTGTTCTCCCTTAATATAAATTATCTCATTATAAAAAAAATGCATAGATGCTCAATAAAGATAACGCCGACGGTAAAATTACCATAAATACCTACAAATACGTTTTTCTCGAATATATGTCGTCGTTCGGATCTGAGGGCTTCAACTGGGGCGCAGGAGAACATGCACACGTGACATCTAGAAAAGGCTCAATTATTCGAGCCGTTGGATTCCACGCCTTCTAAATTATTACATGCCACCAAATACATTAATGCAATTTATCGAATAATTTGAATCTGCGGGAAGATGGTAACATTTATTACACATGGATCTGAGGGTTCCAAGTGGTTCTGGGGAACATGCCACGTGACATTGAAGAAAGACACATTTATGATTTCACACAAATTTTGGATTTTTTAGTTTCATACCATAAAAATTACAAACATGTAAGATTTAGAAATTCACGTTCACTTGCATGATATTAAAAACATATCACTGTTTTACTCTGATACGTACATCTATCAAAGTAATATTATGAAACATAGGTAATTCATTTTTTAATGAGATTAACTGTAAGGATATTCTAACGAAAATCATCTAAGAAAAGTAATCGCAGGCCACATCATTGGAGTCACGAGGAGATGGAGGGGATAAGAGACCGACAAAAACTCCAACTCACTTAGAATAGATTAAGATATCGAGAGGATGTGATAAGAAAGGTGAAACATCACATGAAGCGACAAAAAACAATATTAACGAAATGGAGCGCAGAGCGAATGGCATCATGGCAAAAATAAATTCGTGATATTCCGTCTTCCATTATAAAAGTGCAATGCAAATGTGTAATTTCATCGATCGTCCAGAGGAAATACCAGCTTAATTCAATATCGGCAATGGATGTTCAAAGCAACCTGCGTATGAAAGAAGGGGAAGGAGATACCAGTTATGCATTGACTTCCTACGTTCAAGTATATCTCTTGCATTATCTTCTAACATTTCATGTCCATATATAGATTTCTAATTGTCGTAGCAGATATGCGCCATCGTCTTTAGAGATTAGATAATCATGCATGATGATCATATTGGATATGGTTAATATATATACATAGTGTATTAATTCCTTCTTGTATGTAGGCTAGGGTGTTATCAATTACTCGTCCTTTGTTGGAGGAGACAGTTGAGAATCTTTTGGAGCAATCGAAACACATCAATTGCTCGAAATCCTTTGTCATGGCTGACCTTGGCTGTGCAACGGGACCTAACACTTTGTCTGTGATTTCCACTGTCGTTGGTGTCTTGAGGAAGTTCCATGAAGAGTCAAAGCCCCAGTCATCAACATCGGAAATCCAAGTTTACTTGAATGATCTACCGGGAAATGATTTCAACTCCATCTTCCGAAGCATTCCCAAATACATTCAACAATTGAAGTCATGCAACGATGACGACTTGTGCTACATAGCGGGAGTTCCAGGCACCTTCTATGGTAGGCTTTTTCCAAGGAGAAGTTTGCACTTTGTACATGCCTCCTACAGTGTTCATTGGCTTTCCAAGGTGATAAAAACTTCATTCTAGACGACTTATAGTACCTTTTGGATTGTTGAGAAATCTCATGATTAACGGATGCAAATATTTTTCAAATTGTGTTAAGCTTCCAAGTGGTGTTTGCAATCAAAAGATGAACAAGGGGAGGATCTACATTTCAAAGTCAAGTCCTTTAAACGTTTGGAAGGCCTACTTGGAGCAATTTAAGGAAGATTTCACTCGTTTCCTCCAACATCGATCGCAAGAAATCGTCGAGAATGGTCGAATGGTCCTAATCTTATCTAGTAGAAACGTCTGTGATCCAACAAGCAAAGAGATAGCCCCTGACATGAAGCTTTTAGGAGATTCCCTCCTCGCTATGGCTTCTGAGGTACGTACAACCCCAACCAATACAATAGTATGACCATAACTTTTGTAGTCATGCTCATGATTAGTGACAAATATTTTTATGTGTGATGTACATGATTATCTTTAGGGTCTTATCGAAGAGGAAAAACTAGACTCTTTTCATATGCCATTCTATGATCCTTCCTCCCAAGAGCTTGAAGATATAGTGTCAATGGAGGGGTCCTTCACGATAGAAAGAATGGAAAGCTTTGCATTTGATGCTGCAGAGGATAAAAAGAACATGTGGATCAATGTAGAAAAAGTAGCAAATTATGTTAGAAGCTTCACTGAACCATTGATCTCACGGCATTTTGGCGTGGAAATCATCGATGCGCTCTATGAGAAATTCACTCACTCGCTTAAGGAGTATATGTCAAAGGAAGTACTGGAGATATTTAATGTTATTGTTGTTTTGAAAAGAAAAGACTAGACTATCATTTCTCTCTCTAGAATTTCTCACATGGAATTAGGTTTTCATTCAATATTGTCACGTCATTTCCTCCCTTTTAAGCGACCAATCTTAATGTTATTGTTAGTTGACTTATTTGGTACGAAGTTCGCGAAGAAAATGGAAATTATAAAGCAACAATCGACATTGACATTTTCATCGACAAAAGCAAATTATTGGAGTCGTCTTCTTGTTCAATTACCGACGGAATCCGTCAATATCTAAAGGATATTTTAAATTCTCGTTGGGTGATAAGCGACGGTATAATAGTAGTGTATTTTACATGTATATATAGAATTAGATATACTTTCAATATTAATGACATGTATACAATTAATAATTAGAAATATTGTACACACCCTACTTTTAGACATTTCACATGTAAAAAAATGTCGACGGCTCAATCACATCATCCAAGTTAATCTTGGGCTAAGGGAGTAATCATTCAAAAACTTCATTCTAGACAACTTATAGTACCTTTAGAATTTCCTTGAGCTTCCAAGTGGTGTTTGCAGTGAAAAGATGAACAAGGGGAGGATCTACATTTCAAAGTCAAGTCCTTCATGCATTTGGGAGGCTTACTTGGAGCAATTTAAGGAAAATTTCACTTATTTTCTTCAACACCGATCACAAGAAATGGTTGAAAATGGTCGAATGGTCTTGATCTTACCAAGTAGAGGTATCTCTGATCTAACAAGTAAAGAGGCAGGTCCCCGACATTAAGATTTTAGGAGATTCCTTCCTTGTTATGCAATCTAAGGTACAACCCTAATACACGAGTAATATGACCATAACTTTTGTTGTGATATTTAAGGTTCATTTGTTATGAAGATCTTTACTGTTGTTGCTGTTTTGAGAAGAAAAAATTTATTATTTCTCTAGTTTAGAAAGGAAAGTCGAAACAAATAAAATAAAGAAATATCAATCGTAAATATCGAGGCATTTGGAAGTGGTTTTGGATACGAATACTTCGATGTAATAATTCACCGGTGGGTTTTCACGAGCCTACCTTTCAATTAAATGTTGTTATTCACAGATGAATTCAAACATCTATTGGGCAGTTCCATAAAATGTAAATAACATTAATTAAATTTTTTAATATTAGTTAATTTGATATTTGTTATTAATCAACAATAACATTCAGATATTTTGAACAGTAACCATTAAAATTTTTAAGTATTCTGTACGAATCAATTTTAGTAAACAATAAAACTATTTTCTATTTTCTAAATCAAACAAACAAAACATTCACAATAATGACAATGATAACATTAATCACAATACAAAACAAACAATACAACACATTAATACTAAATGTAAACATAGATAATTAGTTGTTTTTGGTATTTTTGTTTAGATATATTCCTGAAGATGAACGAAAGGTGAAATATAAAAATCTCTATGGATAGTAAGAACTCCTGTCACTACATGCAATACGATTACACCACTGAAAACTTAATCACTTACAATCTTGCCTACTCTTCCTATAGAATTGTGAACCAAGACTTATAAGTTAGTCTTCTCTTCAGTATATTAGCATCAACCTCAAATCAATGCTAAAAACTTTATGATCTCCTAAGATATGAGTCGATGCTTGGTGAAAATGGATTCCCTTCCTACGACACGATCACTCCTCACAGTGGTTGTTAGTCACCATGTTTGGCTTGGAATCGACCCAACATTTGGAAAGTATCCTCACAGACATTTGATGATTGGTTGGTGATTTTTGGTGGTGTTGTGAAGCTTCAGGGAACTTCCAACGCTTCTTGCAGTTATCACGATCCTCCACCTTCACACACACTTGTCTTCGTCTTTCTTCTCTTCTTTTATATTTCTTTCAGTAGTAACTGCTTTTGCCTATATGACCGGTTGAATTTTCTTTATTCACATCAACGATGGTGATTTCTTCTTCATTTTATGAGTTAATTCCTGCATGATACATGCAATCATGGTTTTCCTTTGAATTTCCTATTTCTACAACTACTACAGTGACATGTTAGAAAATAAATGGTCTGTAGAGTTAGTGTAACTCAACGAACTTACTTTGTTGACTTAATTATAAAACACGTGCAGTAAAGAAATAACTTATAAGCTTAAAACACTAATACAACATGTTACCTTAGTGTATATTCAAGTAACTCAACGCGTATAGTTATGCTAATTTAACAAGTTTAGTTATTTCGGATAGTTACAACTATAAGTATCCGAAAACTTATATGCATTTTGGATAGTTAGCACCTAACCTTTCGAAAGATAACTTAAGTTAAGTCTCCAGATCACGACACATGTCCTTAGTAAGTTTTATGATAAAAAGATATTTCAGATACTTACAAACCTAACTATCCGATGCTCAGACATATTTCAGATAGTTATCATCTAACTTACCAAAAATTCACTTAAGTCATGTATTAAAGTTACAACATGCGTACTCTAGGAAATAATAAAGTATACTTTAAGCGTTTAAAACATAACTGTCTAGTACATGAAATGTAACTCTCCGAAATAACAGACATTTCGGATACTTAGGAATTACAAAGCCTATAACATACCGGCAGTTCAAAAATATACTTAATTAACACTAATTCCTTGAAATTATGCAGATTCTTTCATTAAAGCATATAATAGTGTAATTATAACATAATGCCTTAATTCTCATATAATAAGCTAAATATAATGTAATTAACCATTATTTAACTAGTAATATTATACACTTTTTCATTCTAAACACAATTCCAAGCTCAATATTTGCTCAGCATTTGTAAGACCCTCAATATCTAAGATTTGGGGAATAGTTTCATCTATTTCTTTCTTGAGTTCTGATTTCTTCTCCTTCTCATAATTTTCTACAATCTTTTGCATATTTTATTTAGTTCATTCATTGATATAGCAATTGATTGAGATGATTCAACATATGGTCAAGTTCTTTTCCTTGAGTTATGACTGACATTTTCACTTATATAAGGGCTTGGCATATTTTTAGCCTCTCTATTATCAAGAAATATTGGTGGAACTTGAGTATTGAATATAAGGAAGGTGTCCACAAGTCACAATTTCATTTGTTTCCTTCAACATCGATCACAAGAAATGGTTGAGAATGGTCTTGATCTTACCAAGTAGAGGAATCTTTGATCCAACAAGTAAAGAGGCAGGCCCCTGACATTAAGATTTTGGGAGATTCCCTCCTTGTTATGTAATCTAAGGTACAACCCTAATACACGAGTAATATGACCATAACTTTTGTTGTGATATTTAAGGTTCATTTGTTATGAAGATCTTTACTGTTTTTGCTGTTTTGAGAAGAAAAATCTAGGTCATTTGATCAACCACTTCGCTTCTTTCCATTCATTTCTTTCTCTAAGATGGAATTAGGCTTCCGTTCAATGTTATCTTCTCAATTCCTTCTTTTTATGTGACCAATCTTGATGTAATTGCGTTGGTGTGGATTTGACTCTTATGAAAGAGTCTAAATGTTGTAATAAGTTGCTCGTTAGTTGTCTCGTTTGGTAAGACGTCAAGTTAATTGTGTAAAATGTCATTGGCATGTTTAGAAAATGGAAGCCACAGGGTTAGATTTGCACTTTGGTTTTGGGTATTTTATTTCTTCAGATTTTTAGGAACTTTTCTTATTGTTTTAAACATGCAATATTATCGGTTAATGAGCAAAGTATGTACTAATAGAGTATGCTATTTTAATTTTTGTTAATGCTCCATAAAAGAAATTAATTGTCGTGAAAGATAGATAGTTTTCGTGACAAAAAATATGCAAAATGAAAATGTCATTGTATCATCTTTATAAAACAAGCCCCCTCGAAAATATTTCATTTGGTGACAAAAAATCGTCGAAAGATATTTGTCATCGGCAGAATTAACAATCCTAATTTCTTCACCATTTACGATAGAAATACTGTCAATACAACCGTTGACGGCAATTGCGTCACTGTTAATGACGGAAATCACAACAACAAAGACATTTTTCATCGACAAGAGCAGTCATAATAAATACTTCCAAAGACATGTATACCATTGACAATTAAAAAATACATATATCACTTAAATTTTTAAAAATAAGCAAACATAACATTAGTAAAAATCAATATTACTACATCGCAAGTTGGTTGAACTATTCTTTGGTAAAACGAAGTAGTATCTAAAATAATTTTGAAAAAATAAATAAAACTAAAAAATACTAATACTAATAATAATAATAGATTTTTTAAATAAAAAAAATTTCCACCGGACAATTGACCTATTGTCTGCTTATACATGTAGTGGGCTGAGTTGGACTGACTTAAGCTGATAAGTAAAAACTCATATGGATTGCAAGCTAAGTTGAACCTGGGCTAATCTGTGGGTTGCCCATGGGCCAGCTTATGAATTAGTAAAATAAAATTTTTATTTTTAATATTTTATATATTTTTTAATAAAATATATTAAATTAAAGTTACATATTATTAAATTACAACATTTGAACATATCAACATAAAAAAAATAAATTATTTCATTTATAAATATATCAACACATTAATATCAAATCATCATTCATCGACACATTCAAACACAAGTTATAAATTTAAAATAAATCATTTTATTTATGAATTGAAATTACAATTACATTTTAAGTTATCATGACATAAATATTACATCAGATATTTTTACATCTAATTTACATAATTATATTGAAATATTTAAAATTTTAAATTCAACTAGAAAATCATCTTATTGTTATCCACAAATGCAAGCTTCCAATCTTATTTTGACTCTCCACTCCTTGCTTGACCTGCTGGGTGATTAAGGTGAGACGTCGGTGGTAATGGAGGCCAATGTTAAGTTTTGGTCAATTGTAACGAAAGGCTGGTTATGGCAGAGGTCAGGATGGGCTAAGTCACTAACTTAGAAGTTGTGTACTCGTAACGGAGGCCGACAATGAGCTAAGTTACACTTGAATGTTTATGTGATACCGTTGATTGCTTATAAAGAAATGTTATATTCTTATTATCAATTCAAATTTTTGACGTAATCAATTCAACGAAATCGATATTAATGAATAACACATGACGCTATTAAAGAATAAATTTATGATTTTTCTAGTTTAGAAAGGAAAGTCGAAACAAATAAAATAAAGAAATATCAATTGTAAATATCGAGGCATTTGGAAGTGGGTTTGGATATGAATACTTCGATGTAATAATGCACCGGTGGGCTTTCACGTGGTTTTGGGGAACGTGCACACGTGAAGTTGGAAAAGATACATTTATCCATGAAGTTGGATTCCGTGCCTTCTAATTAAAGGCATGCCTCCCAATAAATTAATTGCAAGTTGAATAATTTATGTGGCGCAGGAGGCAAAATCCAGTCTAATAAGATGAGGATCGAGCATGGTAAAAGATAAACGAGAGAACATATATTATATGTAATGGATCAGAGGGAGGTGCAGTGGCACGTGTCACATGAGGTTGATCAAAGACACATTTATCATTTCACACAAATTAATTTTAGATATTTTTGTAGTTTCGTGCTATAAAAAATTACAAACATGTGTGATTTAGAGATTCATGTTCACTAGAATGTTATTAAAAAAAATTATCGTTTTCGTCTAATACGTACACCTATCAAATTAATATTAAAGATAGGTAATTCAATTTTTAATGGGATTAACCATAAAGACTTGTAAATTTTTAGAGATATTATTTAAGAGAAGAAATTGCAAGACCATCGTGAGTTATGAACACTCTGTTGATTGGCATCTCCTATGTGAATGCTTCAATGTTGTGTTGTGTGTTTGCATTGACTTTAGCAGTTGCATATATTGATGTGAAGGTTTTACTCTTTGCATTCACTCTATTGATGTGAATGTTTGAATGTTTTCATTCACTCTATTGATGTGAAGGTTCTGATTGTTGCCCTTGTGTTTTCTGCATTTTAGCCTGTTTCCTTCTATGTTGCTCTTTACATTGCATTCTTGCATATACAATTATCTTCCTTATAAACCATAATTTAGATTTTCGTTTTATGAGTTCTAGGATAACTTTATTGTTCATCTTGATTTTCCTTTTTCTATCAACATCAGCTTCAATTACCACTTGTATTCTTATTTCCATTAATGTAGGTATTCTAATATTTAAATCTACAAGCATTCTTGTAAAAAAGAAGAGATCATCCTCTACCTTTTCTAGTTGCTTCTTTCTAGTGGTGTTTCTGATCTTCTGCCTTGAATGTCATTCCTTCGATTGTCTAAAGAATTTTGTAGTGTCAATCTGATCTCAAAAGTTTTACTCCATCTTTGTCTCTGTTGCATTACAGAACGCAACAGAACGACTTTGATCTTTACTATTCTAAGTTCTAAATGATTTATGTGGATAATGCCCATAAATCCTAAGTTTTAATATAAATAAACCCTAAGTTTTTGATAGGTAATCAAGTCATTTCCCACGCAATCTATCACTACTAGCATGTACTACTCCGTGGGGTTACAGTTAACTCCACGAACTAAGTCTGTAGACTTACGTTAAGTATTTTGTTGAGTTACAATTACTCAACGAAGTAAGTTCGTTAAGCTTAACTCAACGGACTTCTCGTAAAGTTATAACTAATAAAAATAATTATGATAATAATTTTTAATTCGATCAAGACTAAAGAATCTCCAGTTTGATCGACTCTTAATTTTTCTATTTCCTTAACTTCGATCAAACCATTGCATTTCCTTAGTCAAATCGAAATTACACATTTCTTTCTTTTTCTTTTGATTAAACCAATACCATGCTTTAGTAAAATCGAAACTTTTACATAGTATAATATATATATATATATATTGGTCAAATAGATGTATCCTTTCGATGTGACTGTTATAATATTTTTGTTTTAATATATGTTTTGGTAAAATTGATAATTTCGTTCGGTTAGATCGTTACTATATTTAAAATAAGTTTTTTTAAGCATATATATATATATTTTCTTTCTTAATAAAACTCAAGTAATCCTTTACTCTTACATTTTATATAATTCTTAAGGAACTTTTTGGAAATTTCAGAATAAGTTTAAGTCTTTGTCCATTTACTTTAAATATATTTTGATTTTTAGGATTTTCAATTTCTATAACTCTATAGGAATAAATATTTCAAACTATGTAAGGTCTTGCCCATCTAGATCTTAATTTTCCTAGATGGTTACGAAGTTTAGTCATGTAAAGATATATTTCTTGTCCTATTTCAAAAGTTTTTGGAATAATTTTCTTGGCATGCCAAAACTTCATTTTCTCTTTTTCTTTTACAATTTTTGAATAAGCTTCATTCCTAAATTCTTCTAATTCAATTAATTATATTTTTCTATTTTCAATAGCTCAATTTAAATTAGTGTTTAGAGTTTTTAATGCCCAATAAACTTTATGTTCAATTTTAGCTAGTAAATGACAACTTTTTCTATATACTATCTTAAAATGTGACATACCTAAGCTTGTTTTATAAGCAATTCTATAAGCCCAAAATGCATCTATTAATCTATTAGTCCAATCTTTTCTAATAGGATTTACTACTTTTTCTAAGATTAACTTAATTTGTTTGTTTGCACTTTTTACTTGTCCACTTGTTTACAGATGATATGATATTGCTATTTTGTGATTTACTCCATATTTCTTCATTAAGGCTTCAAAAATTGTATTACAGAAATGAGTTCCTCTATCACTAATAATAGTTTTAGGTATTCTAAATTTAGTAATTATATTAGTTTTGATAAAATGTATTACCACTTTGTTGTCATTAATTTTTATAGGAATAACTTTTATCCATTTAGATACATAATCCATCCTCAACAATATATAGTTAAATTAATTAGACATAGGAAACTGACCCATAAAATCTATTCCCTACAATCAAAGATTTCAACCTCAACAATAGGATTCAGAGGCATCATATTCTTCTTTTATATCCTTCTTATTTGTTGACATCTTAAACAACTTAAGTAGTATTTATGAACATCTTTGAATAGTGTTGGCCAATAGAATCCACATTGCAGAATTTTGGTAGTAGTTTTTCCTGAACCAAAATGTCCTCCACATGCTTGGTCAAGGTAAAAATACAATATGCTTAATGTTGGCCAATCAAAAATGTCATGACTTTCCAAATTGCAAAATTCACATATGCTAACTACAGATTTCATAAATCTTTAAGTGTAAGCATATGTCATATTCTCAATTATATAAAAAAAAAAACACAACACTCCCTCTGATATTAAAATAGAATAGCATTCACAGTTGCTTAACTTTTTAATCCTTGGCAACGACACTAGAAAAACTTGTTTGGTTGTTTGTGAAGTTAAATTAGAAAACTTATATTGTTCAATCAGACATTGTCTTATTTATAAATTCTTTTGAGACAATAAACAACTTTTCACACAAATTAGATATTAAGTTTGATTTGTGTTTTTTACAGCAAGTGCATAGTATATATTGTATTTGTGTGCAAGTACAGGTCGATCCCACAGAGATTAAGAATTGTGTACTATTTTAATTTTTATGTCAAAATTTATATGTGTTCAATTAAGCACTTCGTTGAGTTATTGTTAACTCAACGAATTAGTTCGTGGAGTTACAGATAACTCAACGAACTAACCTCATAAACTTAAGTTAACTCCATGAGCCTACCTTTCAGTTAAATGCTACTATTCATAAAGGAAATCGACCATCTATTGGGCGGTTCCATAGAATGTAAATAACATCAATTAAGCTTTTTAATATTAGTTAATTTGAGATTTGTCATTAATCAATACTAACATTCAAATATTTCAAACAGTAACCATTAAGATTTTTATGTATTTTGTACGAATCAATTTTAGTAAACAACAAAACTATTTTCTATTTTCTAAATTAAACAAACATAAAACATTCACAATACTGATAATGATAACATTAATCACAATACAAAACAAACAATACAACACATTAATACTAAATGTAAACATAGATAATTAGTTTTTTTGGTATTTTTGTTTAGATATGTTTCTGAAGATGAACGAAAGGTAAAATATAAAAATCTCTATGGACAATAAGAACTTCTGCCACTACATGCAACACGATTACACAACTGAAAACTTAATTACTTATAATCTTGCCTCCTCTCCCTATAGAATCGTGAACCAAGACTTGTAAGTTGGTCTCTTCTGTAGTATATTGGCATCAACCTGAAACCAAAGCTAAAAACTTTACGATCTTCTAAGATATGAATCGATGCTTAGTGAAAATGGTTTTACTTCCTACGATGCGATCACTCCTCACAATGGTTGTTAGTCATCGTGTTTGACTCAGAATCGACCCAACATATGGAAAGTATCCTCATGAACCTTAGATGGTTGGTTGGTGATTTTTGGTGGTGTTGTGGAGCTTTAGGGAACTTCCAACGCTTCTTGCAGTTATCACGGTCCTCCACCTTTACACACACATTTTTTCGTATTTCTCATTTTCTTTTATATTTCTTTCAGTAGTAACTGCTTCTACCTATATGATCGGTTGAATTTCATTTATTCACATCAACGATGGTGATTTCTTCTTTCTTTTATGAGTTAATTCCTGTGTAATACATGCAATCATGGTTTTCCTTCGAATTTCCTATTTCTACAGCTTCTATAGTGGTATGTGAGAAAATAAATGGTCTGTGGAGTTAGTGTAAAATTTCGGATTAGCTTTGATCAAAACATAAAAAAGTAATCATTCTTCTCGAAACAACTAAAACTTGATCAAGTTGGAAATTCCTAAAACTAAAAAACTCGAATCTTCATGCTTTTCCAAGGATTGATTAGCAACACTATTGATTGACATCTCCTATGTGAATGCTTTGATGTTGTGTTGTGCGCTTGCGTTCACTTTAGTACTTACATATATTTATAATCATGTACACATGAACATGATTGAATGCATGTTCAATCCACAATCTCTAGTTCTTCAACCATGATTGTGAAAACATGGGTTGATTGTCATTTTTCTACTATCTCTAAAATTTTTCTACTATCTTATGACATTTCTCATTATACTGTTCCCACAATAAAGTATAAAACAAATCTTTCATACAAAACTAACTTTCATAAAATTCATTAGATAGCTTAGGAACAATAATCACAAAGTTATAAAAATAAAGTTCTATGAGAAATATAATATTTATATTTTTGAAGTTTGCTTAAATATAATGAACTTACTCCATTATGTTTGAACTTGTTGTCATTCTAATATAACAACATCTATATGCGTAAAAGTTAAACATAATGAACTAACTTCATTAAGTTTACGTAAAGTCCACGAGTACATGTTTGTATGCACAAAGGTTAAACTCAATGAATTAACTTTGTTAAGTTTACGTAAATAGCACAAGTACACATAAGTACGTAAAGAATAAATACAATGGACTAACTTCATTAAATTTACGTAAACACCATGAACACCTTATAGAGTTTACAAGTCTAAACACAATAAACTAATCCCATTAGGTTTACGTGAATATTACAAATTTCTTATGAAGATTACAAGTCAAAATACAACAAACTAATTTTGTTAGGTTTATACAAACCTCATGAGTTACCATGAAATTCACACAATGCTTAAGCACAATGAATTAACTATGTTACATTTAAGTAAATGTCACAAATCTTTATGGAGTTTACCTAAACCTTATGGACTTATTCCATTAGGTTTGCATATGTGAAAATTTTCGTGCAGTTATAATAATACTTCTTTAACTTTAGTTTGAAGTCTAATATAGATGTAAAATGACTATTATCATCAAAACATAAGATTCTTAATAATACTACTATAACTAATAATAAATATATAAAAAGAAATAATGATAATTTTTTTTTTTTTAAATCTCACCCGATAATTGACCCATTGCTTGGCGCCCACTTGACAATTGATTAACGTCTAGTGGTATAATAAACCTAATATATATATATATATATAAATAATAAAATAAAATAAAATAAAATAAAATAATAATAATAACTAATAATGGTAATAATAAATATACAGTAATAATAATAAATGAGTATCTCAATATGATCAATTCATTATTCACATTCACTTGTATCATTTAGTAAGTCTATTTTCTGTATAGTGTCAATTCCTTGGAAATAGTTGAGTTTGTAATGTGTAGTTTCTCTTTCTTTTTATGAATTAATATTCTAGTAATGGTGGTTTGGTTCATGTTTACACCATTTGCAGTAAGAAGTTGAGCTGCTTGTTGGGACTTGAGTGGCAACTAAATTGGTACAACCTGAGCACCTCCTGTGTTAATCTAGATCAATAGGACCATTGATTGAAGGTGTGCATGAGAGCATTTGTAAACAATGAATGATAGATAACCATATATCATTATCATGTATCAGTGGCTTTTAAATGT
Source organism: Cymodocea nodosa (assembly GCA_036874045.1). Classification (NCBI taxonomy): domain Eukaryota; kingdom Viridiplantae; phylum Streptophyta; class Magnoliopsida; order Alismatales; family Cymodoceaceae; genus Cymodocea; species Cymodocea nodosa. The sequence goes on from CM072336.1 coordinate 23,437,613, forward strand.
AGGGGCACATGCACACATGATGTGGAGAAAAACATGTCTTAACTATCTAAAATATAAATGAAACTACTCTTAGATACAAACTTAAACTATTTAAAAAATAAATGAAATCGCTCTTAGACACGAAGTTAAACTATTTAGAATATAAATGAAATTCTTCATAGATATGAGTTTAAATTATTTAAAACATAAATGAAATTACTTTTAAATACAAGTTTAAACTATTTAAAACATAAATAAAATTACTCTTAGATATGAACTTAAATTATCTAAAATTATAACATACTCTTAGATAAAAGTTTAAATTAATTATCTAATGAACTTTGATGTGAGTATAAATTATCTATTTATGTATTTGATATGACGTAAATGAAACATTCTTTTTTGAAATGTATAAGATATGAAATTACTAATTAATTCTTGAGAGATCTTATATATTTAAATATTTATATTATATGAAAAATCTACAAAAATAGTTGATCCTTTTTCTACCAAACCAAAACATGGTGCTTTTTACTTATCCAAAACAAAATTAATAGGCCTTTTGATGCACCTTTTGTTAATAACGTTTGATTTTTGCTACCTTGTGAAAATAAAAGGAGCGATGTTAGGAAATATAAATTCCTTAGAACACATGCTCACCAATCTCCACGTTCATAGAAAAACCTGGTATTTATTTAGAATTGTTGTTTTTATCATGAACTCTTGTAAAATTTTGAGGAACCGTTGTATGTGAAATACCGGTTAACTAAAAATCGTGACTGAGTTACTTGTTGTTAAGCTTGAGATGAAAACAATAGATACCATGTTCTCTCCGTATCTTCAAAAATTAAAGATACTGTTACTGTAAAAAAAAGAGGATAAATCAAGTAATCTGAATCTTAGGTACAATATATTGAAAGCCCTGCTCCATTGCTATACAATGTGAGAGGTTGAAATGTCCAAACCAATCAATATCATCATTCAACCAATCCCTTTGTCTTTACGTCTGTCGCATTTAACAGCTAGCGAAATATGTATAGAAGCGTGTGCTTAGGAGGTAAAGCATCACATCATCATAAAAAATAAAGAATTACAAGTTGCATACCTAGTTGCATGTTGCGATCAAATATGCAATCACCGAAAGAAACAGACAAAATCGTGTCACTTCAAGCCAGTTAGTCGTCAGAAATACAGTAACTTTGATACGGATGTGTGATTATTAACGAGACAAGTAGTATATTATATATCATGGATGGAATGCATCCAAGTTATTGAATAATTTAAATCTGTGCTGCGTTGATCGAAGATGTGTTGCACCAGAGCATAATTAAAAAAGAAAAGGCAGATAACATGATGTATCATGGATCGGAGGGTTATAAGGGGTAGGTCCACTGGCACATCCACACAAGACCTTGAAAAAAAAAACATATTTATATTTCACACAAATTTAAATTTTTTTTTCCTTACATACGATTAAAGAAATATTTCCATTTTACAATATTGATACACCTATCAAATACTAACTATAGGCAATATATTTTCAAATGGAATTTAAGTGCAAAGATATTCTGGTGAAACTTATAAATTTTTAGAGATAATATTTAAATAAAACAATCACTGAAGGCCACTATGAGCTATGAGTAGCTACGAAAGGGGAAAACAAGAGAACACCAAATACTACCTAACATAGAATATAATAAGATATGTAAGGCCTATTTGTGTACATTTCCCATCGAGAGAAATGAAATAACATGAGATCCAGGAAATAATGGGAAATAGAAATGAGAATAAATGATAGAAAATAAAATGGTGTTTGGGTACACCAAGAAATGATAGAAAAATTTGAATTATTTGTGCATACCAAGAAATGATATGAAATGACAATAAGTTTTTTTAAAAGGTTTAAATTTACCTTTATAAACCATTTTAAATATATATTATGAATATTTCTAAATTTTTGATGTATTAAGTTCAAATAATTATACAAAATGCACATATGAAATAACTTTTTCATCAAAAGTAAAATTTATTAGAACTACATTGAATACATTTTTTATATATTATCTCTCTCTCACATGGAATACATAATTCTTTCTCGCATTACATCAGCTACTACTTCCCTTTATTCTATGTTCAAATTAACAGAACAATGTACATTATCTTCTTCAACATTATTAACAAATTCTTCATTTAATACAACATTTTCCTCACGTAATTCATCTACTAGATCTTGTAATAAGTCTTCTCGATCTATTCTTCTAATGAAATTATGGACAAGAAAACATGCTAAAATAATTTTAACTTGTGTTTTAAATGGATATGGCATGTAACCTTATAAAATTGCAAATCGATGCTTGATCACTCCAAATGTACGTTCTATAACCTTTCTCAATTGAGAATATCTATAATTAAAATTCTCTATTGCGTTACTTGGAACTCAATTTTGATTATATTCTAATAAATGATATTGTACACCTCGAAATGAAGAAATAAATTCTAAACGATTTGAGAATCTTGCATCTACCAGATAATACTTACCTACATAATATACATAACATGTAGCACTTTTTATTACTTACATTTATATAAACAAATAATCTGAATGACAATAGTGTTGTCATACCAAGTGGTACTTCAAGTCCATGTGGTCAAGAAGTCGCATCTTGTAAAATCATTGCATCTGCAGTTGATCTTTCCCAACCAGCAAGTTCATATGTGATTTCCATGTCAAAATTACAAGCTGCCAATACATTTTGTGTTAATTCTCCTTTCCTATTCATATATTTAGTAATTTCTTGTCCATAAATTGTGGCATTGACATGTGTACTATCGATAGTACCAATGCAATCTTATATTGAGAATATATAAAAAATGTATTGTTAAACATCTATGTAAAATACATTCAATGAAATAGAAGAATAAAATAATAATATAATTCACATTTTACCTTAAAATATGGGTAGACATTTGGATCATTACGAATTCAACTTGGTGTTAATGATGAAGGTTTTGCTATAACTATATCATGTAATCTGATTATAGCATTGACAACTTCATTAAAATATATGCTAATCGTCTAAGTAGATCTTCGAAAACGCTTAGTAGTTACTCCATATCGTTGGTTCTAACAACTGTTACAAGAAAAATTGCTAATTTCTCTTCTACACTTATACTTCGGCTATCTTGTATAACTCTTTCTCTTTTAAGCAACTCACAAAATTCCATAAAAATAGTTTGACTCATGCAATATATTTTTTGATAGTTATATGATTGGTGAAATATTGATGAATCTAATAATGTCCTAGTATATCGTTCTCCCTCCCTACTATATATTTGTTTAGTAGAATTCCTTCTAATATGTGTAATATTATGTGCAGCTCCTCCACATGCTCGAGTAATTATATTGCATATTTGCTTTCGTCTTCGCCTCTCTAATCATCGTTGGGAACTTTCATCATAGTAGTCCATGTAGAGAAAAGTTATATGTAAAAAAACAAATATGTCAAATATATCAAAAATTAACCAAATGGAAGTACCTAAGAATAAAAGTAGAGTGCACAATTGATAATAGTGTTGTCAATAAAGCAAAAAAGGTAAATACTCAATAATAACAACAATGTTCGAATATGATAATAAAATGTTCTTTCAATAATAACATAACTCATAAACATCATAATAACAACAACAAAGTCCAACTATAAATTATTACATCACAATAAGATACTCTTTCAATAACAACATAACTTGCAAATATCATAATAACAACAACAAAGTCCAACTACAAATTATTACAACATCACAATAAAATGTTCTTTCAATAACAACATAACTTGCAAATATCATAATAATAACAACAAAGTCCAACTACAAATTATTATAACATCACAATAAAATGTTCAAATAGAGGTGCATATGACAAATAATAGTTTACATTTTCTTAATATGATGTCTTATCAATATAACTCGTACAACATTAGAGAGTAATGTTAAAAAAATAGCTCTTTTCACAAGTTGTTTTAGCAAATCCAAGCACAATATTTTCTCTACATCTATAAGACCCTCAAGATCAAATATTTGGGGAATAACTTCATCCATTTCTCTCATGAGTTTTGATTTCTGCCACTTGTCATCATCTTCTACAATCTTCGCCATACTTTTACTCAGTTCATTCATTGATATTGCAATTGATTTAGATGATTCAACATGTGGGTTGGGTTTTTTTCCTTGACTTCCTTCCGACATTTTCACCTATATAAGGACTTGGTGAATGTTCATCCTCTCTACTATTAGGAAGCATCGAAGGAACTTGAGTAATGAATACAAGGAAGGTGTCTATAGGTTCTCGAGGTTCCACATGTTGTGACATTGTGAAATCTTGGGGAACATGACTATTCACTCCAATTGCCATATTTCCATCAAACATTATATACAAATCATCATATATTGTGCATGACTTTCCCTAGCATGCTTTACATTCTAGATGTTGCTATAAGAAATAAATGAAGAAATTACTTAATATATGAAAGTTCAAAGAAATACATGAATATCATCAAATAAAATAACATACCTGCACAAATTCATCCCAAATTTCTTTGGGAATGTCAATATGTCTACGAATGTAGTCCTACCCCATCTACTTTGTTTGGAAATTTTTGTATAATTTTTATACATTGTCCTCCATGTTTTTGTTCTATTTTCTACATGTTTTTTCTCAACATTGGCTTTAGTTTTATCATTATATTCAGCAATTACTTTTTTCCATGTCTCACCTCTGATCTTCCCATCATGTGCTTTAGCATTTTCCTCTCTTATTTCTGATGCTAAAATACCTAAAAAAATTTCATCTTGTCTAATACTCCAATTTACATACTTCTTTCTCTCAGAAGTCATATGCGTGTATTATGTTCATTAATAAAGCTACAAATTACTCCATTCAAACACTAAACAGTAATTTCATTTATATTGTTTTGTTATTACGTGCATCCAATCATTTAGTGTAATTTCATTTATATGTCATTTGCAAACACTCACATTTAAGCCATGGGAAATGAAAAATAAGATGTAGTTATTGATTGCCATCCTCATGCAAACTACAAACAAAAAAAAGATGAAAATGTTGTACAAAAAGATCTCGATAAAGGAAATATATATCACAATCCAATATATATCATTTGAACAACTAAACAATAATCCACAATCTAATATATATCATTTGAACAATAAACATTAATCCACAATCCAATATATATCATTTAAACAACTAAATAGTAATCCACAATCCAATATATATCATTTGAACAACTAAACATTAATCCACAATCCAATATATATCATTTGAACAACTAAATAGTAATCCACAATCCAATATATATCATTTGAAGAGAATTTCGATTAATGGATAAGAACAAGAAGAATAGATCCAAAACAAGAATTGACAACATTAAAAAATCACTCAGGAATCCTTGAGAAAATAGATCACTTAGGAAGGATGGGTGAAGAACAAAAAAAAAATAGTAATCCACAATAGTGGGAGAAGAACGACCAGAGAAAATAGATCACTCACGAAGCCCTCCACTTCTACCTACTATCCCTTCTCTCTGTCTTTGCCTGTGGATGTGTTATAGTGATGGAAGAAGTAGTACAGAAGAGGATGAGGTGAAGAAGACAGTGTAAGAAATAGCTGGCTCACACGATAGATTTGGGGGGCTAACAAGTGACACTTTGTTTCCATGAACAAATTCTACCGATGAAATGAAAAATGTTAACAAACTTACTTGCAAGTTTTGAGGGTGACGACAATTATTTTTGGGGGTGACGATGAGCGATTTTCAGGTGACAATAGTTAGAGGTGATGACGATGACCAAGTTTTGAATGATGGTGATAGATTTGGTGGTGACTTCACGAGTTTCGAGGGTGATTTCCAAATGTTTAAAAGGCTATGGCAACGACATTAATGACAAAGAGTGTCGATGGTTGATGGGTTAGGCGAGAGCATAGAGGGTTCTTCGATTGGGGGAGAGCATCATGGTCGAACGATGATTCAGGAGGGGAAATTTTTTTCAGGTGTTACGGAGGGAAGGGAGGGGGAAAACGAATGAGATTTTGATATTTATATAAATAAAATGGAGGGAAAATATTTCTCTTTCGTTTCAAAACTTGAGAAATATTTTCCCTAGATTTCTTTTCCTTTACTTTTTCATGATTTTCCCTCTACACAAACCCCCCCCCCCCCCTCCCCCCCGAAATGATAAGAAAGTTACAAACAACACAACGTCACAACGAAGGATAGTTAATAGAGCACAAAGCACAAGACATTTTGGTAAAAATAAATTGGTGACATTCCTTCTTTATAAAAGTACATTGGATTTATAAAAGTACATTGGAAATGAGTTAGATCTTCCAAAAGAACAAATAGTTTTAATATCCGTGATGGGACTTCAAAACATCTTTCACATGACTGGAGGAGACGGAGATGCTAGTTATGCATTGATTAGATGCAATAGTCTTCTAATTGTTGTAGTAGATATGCATGTGGATCATCTTTAGAAATTAGATAATCATGATGATGATATTTGTGACGTAGTTGTCATGGCATGGACAAGGCTTTATTGGTGTCTTTCTCCTTCGAGTCTCTAGTGTGTAAGGATAGAGGAAAGAATAACAAGAGATAGGAAGTTTATACCTATGTACGATGGAAAATTTTAATAAAAAGGAAAAGGAGAATTTAACAAGAATTTAATGTATGACAGAAAGTTCAGATATAAATTCTAACAAAAGATTAGTACACGATAGAAAAGAAATGATAAAAAGAATGAAATCAATCAATAATAATAAAATCATTAATACATTTGTCCAATAATACAAACAATTCAATTAATTATTACAAATAATATTTGAAAAGTAAAAATACATCTCAATTCCAATATTACAATGCTAAATAATATCAAGTAGTTCTTCTATCCTATATTACCATCATTATATTTTCACGCATTTTATCTATTATTTCTTTTCTTTGTTCTTGACTAATTTCAACTTGTGTATTGCTTTCCATATATATCTCTCCTATTGGTTGTATGTCATCAATAATATTGAACTCTTTCAACTCATCTTGCAGGTCTTCAAGTAAATCTTTTTTATCAATTTTACAAATAAAATTATGAAGTAAAAAACATTTGATGACAATCTTCATTTGTGTTTCATATGGATATGACATCTGACATCGTAATATTGAAAATCAATGTTTCACAACTCCAAACGTGCACTCAATGATTGTCCTCAATTGTAAATGTGACATAAATACTTTAGATACGTGTGCGGAAGGTGTTAGTACCTTTAATTATATGTGACATAGTGAAGATGTTTGCATTTGAGTTGTTTGACAATTGGAGTGAGCAGGTATTCAAGGAGCTTTGGCTCATAGTCTCAAACAATCACAAGGTGTTGCTTAAACCTTTGAGGTTCTTGGTTGAACACCCCACTTGTCTCACCTTTGCTTGACTCTTTCTATTTGAAGAAGCATAAGGAAGGTTGCATAAATAGATTTGACCTTGACTATGCATCAAATTGAGGGTGTCACCTTGGTGAGTGGAAATGTCGTTACTTCTTTGTACTCTCTTATGAATGTCAAGGTCCATCTCATCCCTTTCTAGGGAGAAGTGTGGGCATCTGCTTTCAATGTAGGTGGGATCATCTAAGCTATTGTAGGACTTGGCATTGTCATAAAGCTGGAAAGGGATGGAAAAAATAGGGATGGAGAAAAACAAAGGATTGTTGAAGGTGAATCTCTTCATTTTGGCAACACCTTGATTTGTCTAGAGTCCATTGCACCTTTGTTCATTTTCCTATTCTCTCCCTCTTTTCCTTTTGAAAGTAAGAAATTTGAGAAGTAATTGCTAGATTTGCTTGGAGTGAATTATAAGAAAATTAAAAAGAAGGAAGAAGCAATTGTTAGATTTTTCTAGGGTAGATTGCAAGGAAATTTGAATGAAAGGTGAAATAACTATTGAATTTGTCTAAGGTAGGTTGTGAGGAAATTTGAAGGAAAGGCAAAACAATTGCCAAATTTGTCTAAGATAGGTTGTGCTTTAGGTAACCAAGGATGGGTATTCATTAGACTTGACTAAAAGGAGGGAATGTTTAAGGAGAGGTGGTAGGGTCTTGGATATAATTGTAGTCATTACAATAGCTATTTGAATCGTCCACACATGTTGGTGGATGCCTAATCACTCGTCCCCTTAGAAGTTAAAGATTTCATTGTATATTCAATCACATAATGATTTCTCCAATTCCCTTATGCCTAGGCGGTTTGAAAAATCAAATGTTTTAGATTTCAATATGTTTCTTTTCTAAGAGTCCTCAACCCTTTGTATAGAAGACCTAATCTAGAGGTGAACTTTTCTTTGGCCTCCCTTACCTAGAATGAGCCATAGACTGATTGATTGGTAACTCTCATTCATTGGGAATTTTTTCCTAGGATTGAGTAGCTCCTTGTGAATGGAATCTTCAAACTTGTGCTCCCTACAAGAAGAGGTAAGGCAAAAAAATATAGATAAATAGTAATGTATATCTGTGGACAGAAGAAGGATCATTTTTATTAGCAAAATTTTTTCAAATTGCTTTGGTTTACAGGTTCTGAAAGCACCCGTCAATGTCTTATATCATGGTGGCCCCTTATTAAGAACATATAGAACAATGAAAGGGCATGTTTGTGCATATTTTTCAATAAGAAATGAAATAGTGGGAAATATAGGAAATAGTGAGAGATGGAAAGGAGAAGATATGATGAGAGATAATAGAAAATAAAATATTATTTGTACACATTAGGAAATGATAGGAAAACTAAGATATTTGTGTATACTAGGAAATGACAAAAAATGACAAGAAAATTTTTAATTTTACTTTTATAAAATATTAAAATATATATTAAATTTTTTTAAAAATATTTGATATATTAACTTAAAAAAACTATACAAAATACACATATGAAATAACCTTTTCATCAAAAGTAAAATTCATTAAAACTACATTGAATACATTTATTTACATATTATCTCTCTCTCACATGGAATACATAATTCTTTCACGCATTACATCAATTGCTATTTTCCTTTGTTCCATGCTTAGACTAGCAGAACAACATACATTATCTTCTTCAACATTGTTAATAGATTTCTCATTCAATACAACATTTTCTTCACGTAATTCATTTGTTAGATCTTGTAGTAAGTCTTCTCGATCTGCTCTTCTAATGGAATTATGGACAAGAAAACATGCTAAAATAATTTTAACTTGTGTTTCAAATGGATATGACATGTAACCTCGTAAAATTGCAAACCGATGCTTGATTACTTCAAATGTACGTTTGTTTAGAATGAAAAAGTGCATATTATTAACGGTTAAATGATGGTTAATTGCATAATATTTAGCTTATCATATGAGAATTAAGCCATTATGTTATAATTGCACTGTTATATGCTTTAATTGAAGAATCTGCTTAATTTTGGGGAATTAATGTTAATTTAGTACATTTATGAACTGTCGGTAAATTACAGGCTATGAAATTCTTAAGTATCCGAAATGCATCTGAGCATCGGATAGTTATACCTGTAACTCTCCGAAATGTTATTTTATATTTAAACTGCTGCTGACACATGTCGAGAGTTGGTAGATTTACTTAAGTTATAACTCGTTAAGTTAGCATAACTATACGCGTTGAGTTACATGAATATACACTAAGGTAACGCATTAGGTTAGCGGCTTATTTCTTTATTGCATGTATTTTATAGTTATTTTCCAAAATGCCATTGTAGCGGTTGCAGGAACAGACAGTTGGAAGGAAAAACCACGTTTGCACGTATCACGCAGGAATTCAATCGCGCAGGGAGAAAGAAATCATCGCCGTTGATCTGAAGGAAGGAAATCCAACCGACCATTCAAGCAGAAGCAATTACTACTGAAGAAATATAAAAGAAAAGAAGAAAAAAAGAAGAAAGGTGTGTGATCGATGGATGGCCAGTGTATACAGAGGAGCACCGAGCTTTCTGCAGAAAGTATCGGCGATTCTTTGAAGTATCACACCAACCATCATATCACCACCATAATCACCAATCATCGGAGGTCTGTGAGGATACTTGCCTGATGTTGGGTCGATTCCGAGCCAAACACAGTGTCTTACAACCACTATGAGGAGTGATCGTGTCGCGGGAAGGGAAGACATTTTCACCAAGTGCCGACTCATATTTCAGGAGATCGTAAAGCTTTTAGCCTTGGCTTCGGGTTGATGCCTGTATGCTGAAGAGGAGATCATCTTGCAATTCTGGACTTGCGATTCTATAGGGAGAGGAGACAAAATTGTAAGTGGTTTAATTTTCAGTGGTGTAATCGCGTTGCAAGTAGTGTCGGAAGTATTTAATGTCAAGTGAGATTACTTTACATTTCACCTTTCGCCCATTTCCATGTTCACATCAAAATAAAAATACCAAAAACAATTTATCTTTGTTTGTATGTTGTATTTGAGTGTTGTATCGTGATTAATGTTATCTGTATCAGTTTTATGATTGTTTTATGTTAGTTTTAATTTTACAGTTTACTGAAATTGGTTCGTACAAAAAACTTAAAGATTTTAATGGTTACTGTTTGAATCATCTGAATGTTAGTATTGCTTAATGATAAATCCAATGTTAACTAGCATTAAAAAGCTTAATTGATGTTATTTACAATCTATGGAATCGCCCAATGGTTGGTCGAATTCCTCTGTAAATAGCAATATTATAAAGAAGAGGCAGGCTCGTGGAGTTAACTTAAGTCCACGAGGATAGTCCGTTGAGTTAGCCATAACTCAACGAACTTTGTCCGTTGAGTTAACTATAACTCAACGGAGTGCTTATTGAATATAAATTTGAATTGTTCACAATCAAACATTTCTTAAATTCGTCAGCAATTCCCTATGGGATCGACCTGTACTTGCACACTGATACAATAGACACTGTGCACTTGCAGTTAAAGTACAAATTGGAATTAATATCTAAATTGTATTAAAGGTTGTTTGTTTACTTCTAAAAGAAAGAATAGGCATAAAGATAAATTAACTAATTAAAAATAGAAGTAACAAATCTATGTTTTTCTAGTGTAGTGTTGGGAAAACCCAAACAAACTACAAATAAAGTATGAGCTTATTGTTATGGATTCATATTTTTAGTAAATGATAGAAGCAAGATTATATGAGATTGGTGTTTAACTACATCTGTATGAATGAAGTACGTACATATACAGTATGTGATTAATGTTTTGTTTTGTGTTTGTATTTTGATTGAAAAAAAAAGAAAAAAAAAGAAAAATTATTGATAGTTTATTGACTTGTTTGATCACGAGCCTTTTGTACTTGAGCAGATAGGTATGTAAGGATTGTTGACCTAAAAAATGACTCTTGAAATCTGGCAACCTAAGATCCTGATTAGATCTAGGATTGTTGACTGAAAGCTCATTACATGGGTACATTAGAAAGCTCTTGTATGATTCAAGCTTGTTAAATTAACTTTTAAAGAAAAAAAAACATATACTGTTCTAAAAAGATACAAGTGTTTTGTGAAATACAGATATCTTATGAATCGAGTATACTTTCTGTTATCTAGAATTGCTGAAATATGAATCTTGAATTGACTTTTGAAGTTGTTTAATGGAAATACAATTCTTTATTCTACTTGTCTTAATCAGATTGAATTAGATTGTACTGTGATTCGTTTGTTGTTGAAATTTCTTCTAGAAATCTTATTGGAAAATTCAGGATGACAGATGATGAAAAGAAGAACAAACGATAATATAATTAACACCTATATGAAGATGATATACTTTGTATGTAATTTACATATATTCTAAATATCTTTGTAGGTTAATTACTGAAACATACAGAATATATTTTTATGCTAAACAGAAGAAAAAAACAAAAGGGGAAGAATTAATTCTAGCACTTTTAAAAACCAATTAATTAGATCTTAGTTTGCTAAGGGACTGGCAAAAATTAGGTATGGGGGAAGTGTTTAGAATGAAAAAGTGCATATTATTAACAGTTAAATAATGGTTAATTGCACAATATTTAGCTTATCATATGAGAATTAAGCCATTATGTTATAATTGTACTATTATATGCTTTAATTGAAGAATCTGCTTAATTTTGGGGAATTAATGTTAATTTAGTACATTTATGAACTGTCGGTAAGTTGCAGGCTGTGAAATTCTTAAGTATCCAAATTTTTTTGATATTTCGGACAGTTATGTTTAACATACCGAACAAATTCGGACAGTTATGTTTAACAGACTGAATATGTATCAGATAGTTATGTTTAAATTACTGAACAGTTATGTTTTGAAAGAATATTTTATTATTTCCTGAAGTACACGTGTCGAAACCAGAATGAACGACTTAAGTGAACTTTCGGTGAGTTATCTATAACTATCCAAAATTGCAGCTGGGCATCGGATAATTATCCCTGTAACTCTTCGAAATCTCTTTTTATTTATAAAATAGTTGAGGACACGTGTCATGTTCTAGGTAAGTGACTTAAGTGGATTTTCGGTGAGTTAGGTGTAACTATCCGAAATGCATCTGAGCATCGGATAGTTAGACCTGTAACTCTTCGAAATGTTATTTTATGATTAAATTGTTGCTGACACGTGTCGAGATCTGGTAGACTTACTTAAGTTATATATCGGTAAGTTAATTGTAACTATCCGAAATGCATCTGAGCATCAGATAGTTAAGTTTATAAGTATCCGAAATGCACCTAAGCATCAGACAGTTAAATTTATGCACGTGTTTTATAGTTAAATCAACGAAGAAAGTCCGTTGAGTTATCTGTAACTCCATAGACTATATATTTTCTAGTATGCCACTGTAGCGGTTGCAAAAATAGGACAGTTGGAAGGAAAAACCACGTTTGCACGTATCGCGTAGGAGAAGGAAGCATCGTCGTTGATCTGAATGAAGGAAATCCAACCAATCATTCAAGCAGAAGCAGTTACAATTGAAGAAATATAAAAGAAAAGAAGAAAAAAGAAGAGGGCGTGATCGATGAGTGATTGATGGACGGATAGTGTGTGTAGAGGAGGATGAGCGTCGCAATTCTCTGAAGTACCACACCAACAACCATCATCACCACCATAATCACCAACCATCGGAGGTCTGTGAGGATACTTGCCTGATGTCGGGTCGATTTCGAGCCAAACACAGTGCTTGACAACCACTGTGAGGAGTGATCGCGTCGTGGGAAGGGAAGCAATTTTCACTAAGCGCCGACACATATTTCAGGAGATCGTAAAGCTTTTTGCCTTAGCTTCGGGTTGATGCCTGTATGCTGAAGAGGAGATCATCTTGCAATTCTGGACTTACGATTCTATAGGGAGAGGAGACAGAATTGTAAGTGGTTTAATTTTGAGTGGTGTAATCGCGTTGCAAATAGTGTCGGAAGTATTTACTGTCAAGTGAGATTACTTTACATTTCACCTTTCGCCCATTTCCATGTTCACATCAAAACAAAAATACCAAAAACAATTTATCTTTGTTTGTATGTTGTATTTGAGTGTTGTATTGTTTGTGTTGTATCATGATTAATGTTATCTGTATCAGTTTTGTGATTGTTTTATGTTAGTTTTAATTTTACAGTTTACTTAAATTGGTTCGTACAAAAGGCTTAAAGATTTTAATGGTTACTGTTTGAATCATCTGAATGTTAGTATTGCTTAATGATAAATCCAATGTTAACTAGCATTAAAAAGCTTAATTGATGTTATTTACAATCTGTGGAATCGCCCAATGGTTGGCCGAATTCCTCTGTAAATAGCAATATTATAAAGAAGAGACAGGCTCGTGGAGTTAACTTAAGTCCACGAGGATAGTCCATTGAGTTAGCCATAACTCAACGAACTTTGTCCGTTGAGTTAATTGTAATTCAACGGAGTGCTTATTGAATATAAATTTGAATTGTTAACAATCAAACAGTTCTTAAATTCGACATCAATTCCCTATAGGATCGACCTGTACTTGCACACTGATACAATAGACAATGTGCACTTGCAGTTAAAGTACAAATTGGAATTAATATCTAAATTGTATTAAAGGTTGTTTGTTTACTTCTAAAAGAAAGAATAGGCATAAAGATAAATTAAGTAAAAACAAAAGTAACAAATCCAAGTTTTTCTAGTGTAGTGCTGGGAAAACCAAACAGCCACCTAGTAAAATGAAAATGTCAAGTGATTGCCATTTGATAAAATGGAAAATGTTAGGTGGTTTGCCATCTAACAAAAATGATGAACTTAAGGGTCTGTTAGTGCATGATGGAAAATTCTGACGGAACGGAAAAAGAAAATTCTAATGGAAAGGAAATGGAAAATTTGTAACGGAAAGGAAAAGGAAAATTTTGAGAGGGGTTTAGTGCAGGACGGAAAATTCTAATGGATATTCTGACAAAATTTTATTACAACTAATATTCAAAAAATACAAATAGATCTTAATTGAAATATTACAATACTAAATAATATCAAGCAGTTCTTCCATCCCACATTGCCATCATCATATCTTCTTACATCTTATCTGCCATTTCTTTTCTTTATTCTTAAGTCATTCGAACCTATGCATTGCTTTCCATATGTATCTCTCATATTAGTTGTATGTCATCAATAATATTTAACTCTTCTAACTCATCTTGTAGGTCTTCAAGTAAATCTTCTTTATCAGTCTTACGAATAAAATTATGAAGCAAAAAAATGTGATGACAATCTTCACTTGTGTTTCATATGGATATGGCATTTGACTACGTAATATTGAGAATCGATGTTTCACAACTCCAAATGTACACTCAATGACTGTTCTCAGTTGTGAATGTCTGTAGTTGAAATTTTCTACAACATTACGAGGAACTCTATCATTAACATAATCAGATAGATGGTATCTTACACCTCGATATGGACAAATATATTCTGGTCGATTTGGATATCCAACATCAACTAAGTAAAACTTACCTGTATAAAAAAAATATTAGTATGGTAATGTCTTCATAACTTGTAGAAGTGGAAAACACATTTACCTAGTGGAACCTGAAAACCATTAGGTCTAGTAACTACATCTTGGAGAATACGAGCATCAGCAGCTGATCCTTCCCAACCAGCTAAAATATATGTAAATTCCATATCAAAATTACATGCTGCCATTACATTTTGAGATAATTCACATTTCCTGTTCCTAAATCTTGTTGTTTCTTGTCTATAAATAGTTGCTTTGATATGTGTACCATCAATAACTCCAATACAATCCTATAAACATGCATTTTTATTTTGATATTGATTAAAATAACATTAAAGATAAGGAAACTACAATGGTGTGGAAATGTACATTTAAATATGAGTACACATTTGAGTCTTGACGAATTCGACTTAGTGTTTCAGATAAAGGTTTTGCTAGAAGAACATGATTTAGTCGTAATACAGCATTCAAGACTTCATTAAAGTATTTACTAACTATCCAACTTGATCGACTAAATGGTTCTGTAGTTATTCCATACCTTTGATTTTGTCTAACTATCATAAGGAACATGGCAAACTTCTCTTCTATACTGATATTGTTGGTATCTTTCAGAACTTCTTCCCTCCTCATTAATTCACAAAAACCTTTGAAAACACTTTCACTCATTCTATAAATTTTTTGACAATTGTAAACTTGATGTGGTAAAGAAGGATCTAGTAATTTTCTTATATAATCTTCACCTTCTTTACTATAAATACGACTTGTACTTGAAAACAAAGTTGAGGTACTTGCAATTCCTGCTAAAATATTTCAAAAAGCAAGTAAACGTCTTCGCCTTCTTCTAGCATGTTCTTCCTCTTCTTCAAATAACATCAATGTATTATTTACTAGTTCATCAAAATCCTCTTGAAAATTCATCGTCACCTACAAAATTTCATGTTCAAACATATTACAATGTTGTAATACAAATAAACATACTACATGAAATCATTCCACAATTAATAGAACATAAAAAAATATGATAAACAAACATTAATAATAATATCATTCTACATTTCATTGTCCAAACAAAAAGTAGTTACATCATACATCTAATATAAAAAAAAAAACATGTAAATCATCTTTAGTCTTCCATCTTTTCTAAGTGAAACTTCAACCATCCTTGTCGCATTTCTTTTGGAATTGATAGAAATATTTTACTAATTTCTTGCTTTTGGAATAATTGAGTAGCTTTATATCGATTAGTCATAGATAGATCTTCAATCTCAAATATTGCTGTAATAACTTTATCTAAAAAAGACTCAGACTTCTTTTGCTAGGCAAACATTTCCTTCTTCCATGCAAACATCTCCTTTTGTATGTTAACCATCTCTCTCATTTGTTCATTACGTACCTCACCATTAACAGTATCTTGTTCACACAAAGTAAGAAAAGCTCGTGACGTATCTTTCAAACATTCTGCTATCATTTGTTGAGATTCTGCATGAGGGCGTGCTCGCTTCCCCTTTCTCCTCTACTCCAATGGAGCATGTGCACTTCCTCCTGAACTAGGAGGTATGTCAGAATCGAGGTCCATTCCATCTTATGTATTGCCTGGAGTAAATGTATTTAGAAGTTGAGTGTTTGGTACAATATCTACTTCTTCTGCCTGTTTAGATATATTTCCACTAGCCATAGTACCTTCAAAAATGAGCTGTAATTGTTCATAAATCAAACATAGTTTTCCTTTGCAGCTTTCACACTCTAGATGTGCCTACATAAAATTACAATATATATTAAGAAAAATTCAATACAATTGGGATAATATTAAAGTATGTAAATAAAAATCTTACCTTAATAAACTCCTTCCATATCTCTTCATCAATATCAGTATACCATTGTATGTAATTTCATCCCCATCCACTCTGATTTGCAATTTTTGAGTAGTTACGATAAATTTGTCTCCATGTCTTTAAGCGACTTTCTACATTATTCTTTGTAATACATGCATTCCTTCTATTATTGTATTTTTCAACTACTTTATCCCAAGTGCTCCCTTTTATCTTTCCATCTTGGGTTTTTTTGTTTCTCTCATTTAATACTTCTAACAAAATATCTAAAAAGAATGCATCTGCATCAGCATTCCAAGTCATATAAGTTCGTCCTCCATTACCTCGTCCTCTATCAGGAGTACTCATTTAATACATAAGATCAAATATTAATTAACTACTCCAATAGAAGATTATGAGATTTGCAAAAACATAACATATTTTGTCAATCTACTCAATTATAGAAAATGAAAGCAAAATAATAACAACTAGAGCCTAATGCAATGATCCTATAGTTTTAAAAGAAGCTGACTTGCTCAACCATATTGCAAAGAAGAATATCATATCAACAAAATATAATAAATGACAAAATAACACAATCATAGAGATGAATAATACAAAACATGTATAATAGAGCCTCGATGGCAGTTTGTTGAAATATTATAGAGATGAATCAATGATAGAACATAACTACAAAATATCCACTAGAATTTAGTGACTAACCTATCAGTGAACAATACCCTATCAGCTCCCAATCAGGTCAAAAACACAGATACATCATTAAATCAAATACAACACTAGTAGCACTATATATTTCTTTATTGTGTTCCATTAACATCAGGTGTTGTTACATCTTAAACTAAATGCCAAATGTAGGATATAGTGTTGCCTTTACATTAGTATTTTTTAGATTGGGATTGATAACTTTTCTCTGTGTTAATTTCATTTCTTCAAATGGCTAACACAAAACATGTAGGCACAACAAAATCATGCAACATGCCAAATCAGTAGACAAGGTAGAATTAAATTATTAACATGCCACACCATGCATTACAATGTCATACATATGATTATTACACTTAAAATGGGTTATTCTATACACCTCTTATTTAAATAGAAAAAAACCTAATCGAAATACACCTCTCATTACACTTAAACTGGGTTATTCTATACACTTCTTATTTAAACATAAAAAACCTAATCAAAATACTTAATAAAGGCTCTCAAAAATTTCACCCCGAGCACACACAATGGAGACTGTATGAAATAGAGGATTTACAAATGCACAATCTATTCCAAGGATTGAAATCCCATATGCTAATGCATGTTAATAATTCCACCTATAAGCAAAAGATGCTTTATTTCTTTTCTAGATGGTAATGGAGGGTTCCCCAAGAAATCCTGCTAGCTTTACATTGTTTAGAATAAGTACACCTACAACAGCTTGAGTAATAAAGGGAAAAAACATGCTTGTAGAATCACAACACAAAATGCTTATTTTCTAGAGAAATACAATTAACAATCAGCATGGTAGTCCAACAATGCGGAATCAGCAACTCACTTTCCAGACAAATGTGAAAAAACAATTTGAAATACCTCACTAAGCAACATATTCATACCCCATCTTAGGAGAAATGGTTGGCTAAACTATTGCAACATGACTACAGATTTGAGTATAGACAAAGTATAATTAAATTATTAACATCAAAATATGAACTGAGAATGAGACCTTACCACGACGAAGGACAAGAGGGCGCAGGAGCAACGTGGGGACGAAACTCGGTGCCGCGAAGTTTACACGATGGAAGAAGGTAGAGGAGTAGGCGAACATTGTCGTGTAAGCAGAAGAAGTCGGTTGAACGTCGTCACACTGGAAGAAGCAGCAATGGCGAAGGAGCAGGCAAGCGTCGTCATGTTGGAAGAAGCAGTAATGGCGAAGGAGCGGGCGAATGTCGTCGCATAGGTAGAAGAAGTCGGCCGAACATTGTCGCACTAGAAGAAGCAGCAATGGCAAAGGAGCGGGCAAACGTCATCGTGCAGGTGGAAGAAGTTCATCGAACGTTGTCGCGCGGGTGGAAGAAGTTGGTCGAACGTCGTCGCGCAGGCAGAAGAGTCTCGGTCAAGGGTTTCACGAGAGAGGGAGAAATTTTTTTCCGATAGGGGGTGATCAGAAAGGATTTGACGGTAAAGAAAATTTTCAAATTTTATACAATGGTAAAATCCGACTTTCCTTTCTGTCAAATGTAATGCACACTAACAACATTCTGATGGAATTCAACAATTTTTCTTTCCGCCAGCTAAATTACGTCATGTACTAACCCCCCCTAAATTTCAAAGAGGGCTGGTTACGAGGTCATTTTCAAGACTAAAATATAGGGTGTCAACACCTGAAGAATAGGAAACTATAATGATAATATTATTCTTAACATTGGAAATATTTTTTATGTACCTAGAATTGAAAAGAATTTGATATCAATGGCATAATTAATTATTGATTTTTCTTTTGACGTTGAATTTAGATGTAGGGATTTCAGACTTAGAGATAGAAAGTCCAAACAAATCATACCTCTGAGACATCCTCCTTGAGCTCTAGAGACATGTATACATAAACCTGATATGAATTCACAGAATCTGAGACATGTCTTAGTAGAATGATATTGATATCGGCTCAATCACATAAACATGATTCAATACATACTTTTACAACATACATACCTGAAAAACATCATATATCCTTGTCAAAGCAGTTGGTAAATCCAAGTTTGTAGGCCATAAGTCTTGAGTTGAATAATACAGACCATTAGATCGAAAAGAACAGCAGATAACATATATTATATATATGTCGTGGATTGAGGGTTTCATCTGCTGCAGGGTCACATGCACGCATCATGTTGAAAAAGACGCATTTATTCATGACGATATGAATTCCATGCCTTTTCATTAAATGAAAGTTGAATGATTGAGATCTCTCATAAATAGTAAAAAAGAAATGGCTGATAACATATATTATGTTCCATGGATGAGAGGGTTTTGAGTGGTGTAGGCGCACATCGCACTTGAACTCGAAAAAAGAAACATGATATTTTTTTAACTTTCATATATGGCATAAAAAATTACAAATATGTGAGATTTAGAAATTCATGTTCACTTGCATGCTATTAAAAAATATCACTATTTTACTCTATTGCACCTATCAAATATTAAACGACGAAAACACAACCTCGATCACGTAGAATATAATATCTAGAAAAGGATGTACCAGGAAAGCTGAAACATCACATGAAGCGAGTCAAGCGACAAAAGAGAATATTAAAGAAGGGAGCACCAAGCACATGGCATCATGGAAAAAATAAATTTGTGACATTCCCATATTATAAGTGCAATGCAAATGCCTCATGAGTTCATCGTCCAAAGCAACCTTCAATATCCACTATGGAAGTTCAAAGCAACCTTCGTATGAATGGAGGGGAAGGCGATGCTAGTTACGCATTGAACTCGTACATTCAAGTATATCTTTCGGCATTATCTTCCAATATTTCATGCCCTTATATAGACTAGATATAGTAGTAATCTTATACTGGTAGAGATGCGTGTGGATCTTCCTCAGAAACTAAATAATCGGGATGATGATATTACATGGTCATTAATATACATAATGTGTATTCCTTTCTTTTAGGCAAGGGGGTTAGCAATTACTCGTCCTTTGCTGGAGAAGACAGTTGAGGATGTAGAGCGATCAAAGTACATCAATTGCTCACAATCCTTTGTCATGGCTGACATTGGTTGCGCTTCAGGACCTAACACCATGTCTGTGATTTCTACTGTGGTCGGTGTCTTGAGAAAGTTCCGTGAAGAATTAAAGCGCCAATCATCAATATTGGAAATCCAAGTTTACTTGAATGATCTACCAGGAAATGATTTCAATTCTATCTTTAGAAGCATTCCCAAATATATTCAAGCATGCAATGATGATGACATGTCGTGCTACCTAGCGGGAGTGCCAGGTACGTTTCATGGTAGGCTTTTCCCGAGGAGGAGTTTGCACTTTGTAAATGCCTCCTATAGTGTTCATTGGCTTTCCAAGGTACGTAACACGAGTTTCATTCTAGAAATTAAGGCTATCGTACCTTTTGGATTGTTCATGAGAAATCTGATGATTAACTGATAGAAATATTTTGTGAATTGTCTTAAGCTTCCTAGTGGAGTTTGCAATCAAACGATGAGCAAGGGGAGGGTGTACATTTCAAAGCCAAGTCCTTTAAACGTTTGGAAGGCGTACTTGGAGCAATTTAAGGAAGATTTCACTCGTTTCCTCCAACATCGATCGCAAGAAATCGTCGAGGATGGTCGAATGGTCATGATCTTACCAAGTAGAGATGCCTTTGATCCAACAAGGAAAGAGACGGCCCCTGACATGAAGCTTTTAGGAGATGTCCTCCTTGCTATGCAATTTGAGGTACAACCTTGAGACATGAGTAATATGACCATAACTATTGTTTTGATGTTTAAGATTAGTGAGAAATATTTTCATCCATGATGTCTGTGACTATTTACGTTCAGGGACTTATCGAAGAGGAAAAACTTGACACTTTTCACATGCCACTCTATAGACCAACCACCCAAGAGCTTGAAGATATAGTGTCTATTGAAGGATCCTTCACGATAGAAAGAATGGAAAGTTTCGCATTTGATGCTGTAGAGGATAAAGTGAAGGACATGTGGATAAATGCAGAAAAAGTAGCAAAGTATATAAGAAGTTTCACTGAACCATTGATCTCACACCATTTTGGCGAGAAAATCATGGACGTGCTCTACGAGAAGCTCACTGACTCACTTATGGTGTTTATGTCAAAGGAAGTATTGGAGATCTTTAATGTTATTGTTGTTTTGAAAAGAAAAATCTAGGTCAACTGATCAACTACTTGCTTCTTCTCAATTAATCATTTCTCCCTCTAGAATTCCACACATGGAACTAAGTTTTCGTTCAATATTGTCTTGCCAATTCCTTCTTATTTAGCAACCAATCTTGATGCAACTGTGCTGGTGTGAATTAGACTCTTATGAAGGTGTACTCTAAATGTCGTAATAAATTTTTTGTTAATTGTCTTAGAGAAGCCGTCTCAATTATATTAGAGAAAACGTTAACAAGCAAATTAAAGAAATTCTGGAGAAAATCGTGAATACCATTAAGGACTGGTCTAAAAATTTAAATGACACTTTATGAGCTTACCGAATAGCCTTT
Source organism: Cymodocea nodosa (assembly GCA_036874045.1). Classification (NCBI taxonomy): domain Eukaryota; kingdom Viridiplantae; phylum Streptophyta; class Magnoliopsida; order Alismatales; family Cymodoceaceae; genus Cymodocea; species Cymodocea nodosa. The sequence continues at coordinate 23,459,656 of CM072336.1, forward strand.
AAGACCAATCTTAGAACCTCTCCATATAGACTCATCTATGGAAAAATATGTCACCTACTAGTAGAATTGAAGTATAAGACCTATTAGGCATTTAAGCAGCTCAATATGAATTTAAAAACACCAAGTGCTAATAGAAAATTATAGCTGGTAGAGCTAGAAGAGTTGAGGATTAAAGCCTACGAGAGTTCCAAGAATGCTAAGGAGAAAGAACAAATTTGGCACGATAAGAAAATTCTTAAAAGAACCTTTGTTCTAGGGTAGAAAGTGTAACTTTATAATTCTAGACTTTATGATTTTCCTAGAAAATTAAAGTCAAGATGGATTGATCTATATTTAGTTAAAATAGTTTTTCTACATGAGGGCATTAAGTTAGAACATCCTAAGCAACCATACTGTTTTTAAGGTAAGTGGCCAAAAAGTTAAACCATGTCTAAGTATGGGCGATACCAAGAGGTTGGATATAATTAAGCTACATGACACTCCACATGTTGAGCGCTAATGTTTAATTTATGAAAGTACACTTGCACAATTATATTTAGTGTTGTTGTAATTCATTGTTTCGTTTCTTAGTACAACTAGTTTTAGTAATTGTATTTCAACTATAATTGTTGTAACTCCATAATTAATAGCATTAATTTTTCTACCTAGTAGGAAATCAAAGTTGACCTAGGACTGGTTTGAGTGCTTGTTGTTGTCTTTGTATGTGAATTCAAAACTTCTAATTCCAAATAACATCACTTTTGTTTATTAATTAAAGTAGTTGGATTATGATGTATGCCTAGGTGAGCACGTGATCACATGAATAGATTAGTTAGAATAGACTCTCAAGAAGAAATGATTGCACCTAACCCACAAAGAACTTTGGAAGCTATTTGCTACCTAATGCAATTAGACCAACCATCTTGCATTATGCTTCCAATTTCTAAAGGTATTAAATTTGCATTGAAATTTAATTATATCAGTCAATTGTCCAACTTCTTTGAACTTGAGAGTGATGATGTCTATCTATTTTTGAAAATTTAATAAGGTATGCACTATGATGCAACTCCCTAATTTACCCATAGATGCAATTAAGCTAAAATTTATATCATTTGCATTAAAAGATGATGTTAAATGTTAAATATACAATCTATGTGCTAACTCCATTTATAGTTGAGATGAATTTTGTGTTATGTTTTTGAAAATGTATTATCCCCTATAGAGAACAATACGAATGAAGAATGAAATTTTGGAACGTAAATAAAAACCAAAAGAGCCCTTTTGAAAATATTTCAAGAGGTTTTGCAATTTATTAGCTAAATGTCCTCATCATGGTTTAAAGAAAGTAAGACAATATCAAATCATTTATGAAGGTTTAGACATTCAAGACTTTTTTGAAAACCATGTGTCATGATCAATTTATGGATTTGGAAGAAGATGAAGCTTGGGTATTTTTAGAAGATTTAGCTGACAAAACCATGGAATGGGATGGCTTTGATAATTTGACCTATGAGAAAAATGTAGCCCCACATTAAATCCATCCTATTGAAAACAGTGTAATCTTAGAAGCAAAAATGTCATCAATGATGAAAAAGATGAATGAATTCATGTCATGGAAGAAAGAGGGTAAGCAACCATCCATGCCTAAGTGTATAGGTTGTCATAAGATAAGTCATGTGGTAAAGGAGTGCCCTATTACATGTGGTAACCAAGAAGTTAATGCTACTTAGTCCAATCATAAAAATAACCTATATTCAACTACATACAACACAAGGTGGAGGAACCACTCTAATTTTTTATGATGTGAATAAGGTCATCAAGGTGTGGGTCATTCTTCAAACATCACAAGACCTAGTCATGGAAATGACAATTTTCGACCTTCACATGGCACTCACCAACTTGATAGACTATCTATAGGAGGAAGCGAAATTGAGAAGTAGGTGACTTCAATGTCAAAGGGCATAGAGTCGACCTTGAGGTTATGTAATTAGACAACTCCAATGGTACATAATCATGAGTAGGTCACAACATGTTTAGTAAGTCAAATAAGACAGTTAACTACGACTTTCAACAAAGGAAAAGGTTGCTTGCCAAGTCAATCGAGTGAAAAGCCTCCTTGTATTCAAAGAAATCAAGAAAATAGGGGAGAAGTTAGAGGATCAAAGTCTAGGCCAAGTACTACTAGATAGATTATCTTGAATTAATAATTAATAATAATAATATTTTAATTTTAAATATTATATATATATTTATGTCGGCTTAACCGAAACCGTTTGGTCAAACCGATTAAAATTGATAATAACAAATAAGTAAAAAGAAAATAAATGTTTCAGCCGAACCGAACGTGTTCAGCCAAACTGCTCAAATACATACATGTATATAATAGAAAGATAAATAGGCATCGATGCAACCGAATGCATTCGGTTCTACCGATCGACAAAATTATATATATATATATATATATATATATTAAATTCAAAAAAAAAAAAGGTTTAACCAATGAATTTTCGGTTACACGGGTAGAATAGTATTTTTTATAATAAAAGTATCAATCAAACCGTATGAGTCTCGATCAGACTGATTGATTAATAAATAATAACAAATTAATTAAAGAAAAATGGGCATCACCGGACACTTGGATCAAACAGATCGAAGGATGCCAAACAGTTCATCAAACCATCCGATGCTAGGTAATAATAAAAATAAATTAAAATTTAAAAAAAAGTGCATCTCGATGAAACTGAGAGAGATATATCAATTGGACTTAATAACAAAAAATAAAATAATAATATTTATGAAAAAACCCCAACGAATAATATATAAAAGATAATATTAATAACATATAAAAATAATAATTAAATAATAATAATATAGGTAATAATAATATACATATATATATAATAAAATAACAAATTAAAATATTTTTACAATTTAGTAGTATCTATTTTGTGAAACCATTTGGTTTACTTGTGAGTCACTAAAAATATAGTAACTTGGGTTTCACACAAATACAAAAATAAGATTTTTTTGACTTCTTTTTATTAATTAGTATTAAACATTAGTTTTTACTTCGTTAGTATTTGCATTTGGTAGTTTTTGCATGCATGTTTAAATAATTATCCTATGGATGCCTTACTCTTCTTCTTATAAATGATTACATTATTTATTTAATATTTTACAATATATGTACTTTTGACATGTAAATATAGGTTGTGAGTAATGGATAAAGACAAGCTAATAATAGAAACATTATCACATTTAATACCAAAACCTCGAAAGACGTAGAATGCAAGAAAATACAAGCAAGTATTGATGTAGACGATAAAAAGTAATACACCTTTGGTTCAACCCACAATAGAAAAGGAGAGTACTTTAGGAGTGAACAAAGACAAAACTAATAATTACATTTACAAAAGTGAAAGAAGATAAAATACCCGAGGAGGTAATTGAAAAGTCAATTGTGACTATAGAGACAATGTATGAAGATCTACTTATCTACTATTATGTAGATGCAACGGATAGCAAAGAGATGGAATCATCAAACACCAAGCATACATTCTATCCAATGATGCTTCATCAACTTTTTAGGAGGGATGAGCAAGCCAACGGTGAGACTACAAAATATTGACAAAACCTATTATTGCTTTTATGTTGACTTCACTAAATTATGGTGCATGTGACACAATGCTATGTTTATGACTTTTCCTTATTCCATTTGACATTATAAACAACTTATTTTTAACAGTAGATATCTCCAAGTGTTACAATATAAAGCTTCATGCAGATCACATATATAACTTATTTTGATCATTTATATAGTTTGTTTTCAAGAATTTAAAATACTTGGCCTTTTTCCCCAAATGTACACATATATATTCATGATTATTATAGTAACATTTTTTTTATGAGGTATCAAAGTGTAGGTATGAGGTAAAACCATTTATTTCATACAAGTTAAATGTATAAGAAGAGCATTTTTTTTTCAAAAATATACACATCTTGTGGCACATTTATGTTCTTTTTATGCTTGATTCACAAAGGCAGGTATACACCCATATCACTAAACTCTTATTTATTGCATTGTAATGATATTATTATACATTGAAGACAATGCATGATTTAAGTAGAGGAGAGAGGCCGAATTTTGCAAGTCTTGCAATTTTTTCGTGCTCATTTTGTTTTTGTGTGTTTTTAGTGTTTTTGCTATTATTATTATTATGGTTCCACATAAATTTAAAAGGTTGGAAAGTGGAAAATAGGTCTTAGTGAAAGTTTGATAAAGATATAAATAGAAGAGATTCTTCTCAAACCTAAGATGGGGAGACGTTCTTGAAATATAACCACATCCAATCATCTTTAGGTTTCATTTGCATCCATTTTACTTGTATACTTGGTCCTTAGCTATGGGAATAAAGAAAACCTAAACCACTTAGTTTAAAGCTTGGATGGTTTTCTTTTAGGGTGCTACACTTGGGGTTGTCCCAGAAATTTGAAAAAAAGAAACTAGAGTTCAAAAATCACTAAGCAATTGGGTACCTATTCCTAAGGTAAGAAGGGGTATTTGCGTCAAAAGGTTGTTAGAGAACAAAAGTTAATTGAAAAAAAACAAAAATAAAGTTGATGAAGGGGCAATGTCTACTCAAGGTAGTAGCCAAGGATGAATTATTTCAAGAGCCTAAATGAGTGTAAAGGTGGGCTTGAAAAGTCTAGCTTTGGACTATCTCCAATTACACTAGGTGCATTTGAATCTAGAGTTGAAAGGGTGTAGTGAAACATAAGGGTTTGATTTCTCATGCCTAGGGAAGAGGTGAATTTCAACTAGAGGTTGATCTAGAAAATTGGATCTAGAGATTTATTAGAACCTTTCTAAATTTTAAAAGGATTATGGATGATGATAATAATAACAATGTTTTGTTGTTTTTGTGAGTTTTGGTGTTTGTTTTGAGTCTTGTCTTTGATGTTTGTGTTTGTGTTGTTGCTTGTAAGGTGTATTCATATTGATATGCTCTAATTTTATTTGATTTCAATCTTATCTTTTCGCTTTACCAAGGGACTAACAAAGTATAGGTACGGGGGAATTTATTTGATATAAAAATGTGTATATTTTAAAGGGTTTTTTTTGTTAAATTTAACTCAATTATGGTTAATTACTTGGATTTAGTTGGTTTTCATGTTAATTTGGATTTTTATGAGATAACCATAATAAGTGCATAAATTGAGATTTTTATTAACAATATGAGTTGAATAATTAAAAGATGAAATAGAAATATAACTTCGGGATTAATTATGAAAACTTAGTAAATGTGATTTTTTCTCGTAAATTGAGGGATGAATAACTAATCAGGAAATTAGAAAATATATGATTTCTTAAGATTAAATTATGATTTCCCAACGTATGTCTTTATTTGATAAGGACTATTATTATCTATATGAATCCCATTTTTGTATTTGATAAATATATGTGCTATTATTAATGTGATTGTTAAGCAAATTTTAGGTATATAAATTGTTGAAGGCACATGGGTTGATAGTTGGAAGAAAAGGAAAAAGAAAAGAAAACAATTCAAGGTGCAAGTTCGTTGGAGATAAGTGTATGAAATTCAAATATGTACAATCAATCATGCACACCAATTAGGCCTTTATATCTGCCCTTTCCTTTTGTTGGTGGCAACTTCGAATTCCTACCAAATCAGCAGCAAAGCATCTCGTTGAAGGATCCATTCTGATGAATGACTTGAGGAAAGAAGATAAAAGAGAATTTTAGAGCAACAAAGAAGCTCTCTCTCGCATTTTTCACTATTCTACAGCAATCAAACACACCAACTTCATTCTCACGAGCGTAGTCTAGCAATTCATAATCATCCCTCATGTGTCAAGTGGCTGGAAATCAATATTTAGCAAGGAAGGACAAGCATGAGGTGCAAATTGGCGGGCAACTCTTGAGCAAAGGATAAAGCTTCGAAAGGTTGAACGAAGGTTGTTGCTAAGCGATCTCCCCCCCCCCCCCCCCCCCCCCCCCAACTGTTGTAAGCTACCTGTTAAAGGCGATTTGAAGGGCAATTAGCATTACTACGATGTGGTTAAAGTTTGTAAAACTCAATTGAAATGGTTGTATTTCACTTCCATCTCCCGTTTTCATCGTAATGTCGTTGTTTTCAGTTATTGTCAAGGATTTATCTAACGATTTGCAGTAGATATAATCTTGTATAGCCAAAGCCACAACGCATGATGATCATGGAGAGAGCGACAACAAAGCAACATCGTGGGAGAAATGGCTTCGTGCGACGTGGGCAGGGGCACGTGATCACACGCAGCGGTAGCGTCGCGCGGGTGGCGAGCGATGCACCTGGGCGACGAGCGGCGGAGTGCAAGCGGACATGGCGGACTAGCAAGCGGCAGCAATAGTGCGCGCAAGCGGCAAGGCAGCGATGCACGGGCGAAACCTCCCCTTTAAATATGGAAAAGATGATGGAAATTTATCTCTTCCAATGCCTTTCCTGCATAAACATAAGACAATGAGCGAAATTTTCTTTTATGTCATTTCCCCTCAGTTCCGCCATGCTCCATGTGCACTAATTCCCAATAAAAGTATTTTAAAGTAACGAGCAATAGGGGTGCTTAACATAACTTGGCCTTTGTGGTGATGTTGGCTTGGAATATATCAAGCACTACACAATAGATGATTTGTGCCATAGAAGTCCATAACAATCAGCAAATGACATGGTACTTTGAAAGGTATTGATTATGAACACATTTAAGGTCTTGTGGCTAATTAAGCGTACAACACTCTGCATGCGCCACTCTTCTCTATTGTCATCCACTTCCATTAGCCAATACATAATTCCCATATTCATGTCTTCTTTTTGTTATACATCCAAACAAATTACTTTTCTAAGAATAGTTTTCGTATCCCGTTCAACATGCTGGCCCCTTGCTTAATTAATCGTATGTGCCAAAAGTAGTTTACTGTTGCCATCCAAGGGAAGTGAGTAAATGGTGCAAACAGAATAATCTCATCTCCTTCCTCTAATTAATCTTTCTCCTACCTCTCTAAATTTGGACCGATCACTTTCATTATTCCCCCCTATATATACATATGGACCGATCACTTTCTATTTGTCTCCGTGCAAATTCGATCTCTTCTCTGATCTTTCATCGCCATTAATTAATTTCTCGTCAGATTGGATTGTGTCTTCATGGGAAGAACACAAATAATGTACCCACAAAGGGAATCATTTCTCTTACTCCGGGGCTTTTATTCTTCCTTGCTCATTCTTATTGCCCATGCCCTCATCACCCTCTCATTTGTAAATGTGCAACACGCTACTGCTATACAATTTCCCTTTGGACAGACCCACTATGTGCAACCTAGGGGCGAGCACCGCGCCACCATTGTTTGGCTGCATGGCTTGACCGAAAATGGCCAAAGGTGTGCATGTTTTCTTCACTTAATTCCTTCCTGGACATTGTTGATGTTTTGGTGGTCTCATCAGATTCTCATGGTTTGTCATTCCAAATTTAATTGCAGAGCATGCTTGATGTTACGATCCCTTCGTATTTCAAATGTAAGAAAAAGATGGAAGTTTCTTTTTTTAAACGTTGGATTGAAGTACGTAGTTAGACATTTGTGTTTCTCCATTAATTCATATTTATGGAACCCAATTATTTTCATGCATGCAGGTTAAATTTATATGCCCAACGGCACCCACTAGACCGGTGACGGGATTTGGTGGAGGATTTAGCACTGCATGTAAGTTCTATATAGTTGCGGCAAGGTATTTTCAGAATTCTTATGAAATATCAATATTGGAAGTGAAAGCTATGTTTTATTTCCTACTTTATCTCCTTTATGTTAGTCTTTTTTATAGTTAATTAAGATGACCTCTTGCCAGTTATTCACGCAACTCTATATATATGTACATTTTGTATGTTTTAGGGTTCGATATAGGAAATGTTTTACCACAACAATGCCCTAGAGAAATGGGAAGCATAAATGCTGCTGCATCACTTGTTGCCGACTTCTTGTCAAAGGAGCCTGAAAATGGTATGCCCTGTGTCATATACATTTAATCAACCATTCACTCTTTGTTTTAGTTTTCAAATCGATAAAATCATGTTTGTGGAAACGGCAATTCACACTTAAATAGCTATGTCACAATGGATGATTCGTTAGCTCTTTCCAAGGCCTCCTTGTGCGTTTTGACCAACAGTATGCCTTTGCAATAGTGCAATATTACAACAACAATAAACGACATTGATTTAGTCTCAATGTTGAGTTGTGCAGTGTTTTTCTTTCTTCAAATTTAATTTACTTTTTCTTGTTCATAAAAGGAACAATACCTGTGAAGGTTCGTCTCTTCGTAGTCTATTCTAGGCCTAAGTAAAAGAGAAGAGTTAGCACTCAAGTAAGCAACCTTTTACGAAACATAACTTTTTTAGTGACACATTACATTAGATCTTGAGTGCAATGAAAGAAAACAAGAGTGAAGCATATATTGCACATCCTAGGTGTAATGTTCTTAAATTAAAAGCTCGATAGATGAAAATAAGCGAAGGTTCTCGTACCTTAATCAATAAGTGTGGATAAAGAAATTAATCTAAAATACCAAATTTAAATTAAAAACTTAGAATATAGGATCGCTGATTGATGAGAGCATTAATTAGTAGATATAAAAGAAAAATTAATATGTCATGCTTGCAAAAACTAAATGGGTGGAAGAAAAATCTAAGTTAATTAGAGATAGTGGTTTCAAATTATGCCATACATGACAATATAAGCATAGAAACGGAGTTAACATAATAGTTGATGAAAATTTAAGAAGTGAAGTTGTTAAGGTAGTAAAGACAAAAGATAGAACCATAATGATTAAACTTGTAATAGAAAATGAGATAATGTAATTAATGCAAATATTTTACAAATAGGTTTAGAAGAAGCTATTAAAAAGAAATTTTGAAAAGAATGCATTAGTTAAGAAAAGAAAATCAATTAACATTAAAGAAGCAAAAGACGATCTAAGATTATTTGATTAGAAATTATGATAAAAGATTTAAATTTACATAATTTAACTAAAGATTTGATCAAATATATAGAGAAAAAGGATTCATATAGTCGACCCCACTAATAGTATTATAAGTTGAATTATCGTCGTCGTTGTTGTTTATAGAACGGAAAATATGCGTTGAGCTTAACGTTATTTCCTTTAATTTATACAACAAAAATTGCACCACATACTTTATTCTCTGCTTGACTAGTTATATTGTATCATACTCCAACATGAGGTTATTTACTTTTAAGTGCACCATAACTTACTTTCGTATATGAGTTCTTTATTATTTACACTTTCTTCAAGGCTTCTCATCCAATTCTGTATGCAAAACTTCATGCACTTGTTTATTTTTCAGTCAAAAAGGGTGTTGGTGGATTTAGCTTGGGGGCTGCAACTACTGAATATATTGTTTCAGCTAGTGCTCTTGGAAGTTTTGCCAATGGCGGGGCTTATCCTATCAAATTTGATGCCGCTGTTGCACTGAGCGGGTTTCTTCCATGTTCAAGGTATGTACATGTGTTGTTACACCTCACCAAAGGTTCTTCATCATGAAAGGTTCTTTTTAGAAATCTAATATATATTAGCTGTGTTTTCTCTTCTAGGACCTTCAAAAGTCAGATCCAGAGCTCACGAGAAGCTTCAAGCCGTGCTGCAGCTTTGCCATTTTTGATTTGCCATGGAACGGGTTGGATTCATGCATTTTCTTTTTCTTCTCTTTGTTCTTGTTTTGCTTCGTACATAAACATTAGTTATGTAGTTCCCGACAAACTAATACAATAATTCTCTCCTATCCTCTAGTCGATCATATTTAATTGAAGATCTCTATGGGAAGAGGGAAATTGTAAATTTTGTTGAAAACTACAACAGTAGAGGAATACTAAAATTTACAGGAATATAAATAGCGTTTTCTAACATGTAAGACAATGGAGAAGAGCCTGTACACTATCTAGGTAGGGTTAAGATATTGCTGTTGTTCTCAACCTTTTCTGCTACCAAACCTTGGAAGTCTCTTTCATGGCTTCACTCATATAACTTATTTATTCTTCGATATGCTATTGTTTCTTTGATGAATGATTAGTATATTTACGCATTATTTTTTACTTTCTTTCTTTCAAATTCAGCGGACACCATAGTTCCATATACATGGGGTTCAACATCTGCTCGAACTATAAGAGCTGCAGGCTTCTCGCAACTTTCTTTCAAATCCTACCCAGGGTATATACATATAATCACTTTTGACGATAAACTTTTCTATAACTATGTTGAGTACTGTGGATCCTCACTTCACTCTCATGCAATCATAATTGCAGGTTGATTCATTTTTTCAGCCCTCAAGAGGTGAATGATATTCGCAGGTTCCTTACTACGAACCTGGGGTTATCTGGATCTCAGTAAGACCACACCACTTTGTCGCAGCTAGCAGTCGCCAAGCATGATACTATAATAACATGCTGCCATGGGGTTTTTCTCTTTTTGAAAATTATTTTTCGAAAAGTTTGAATGTACTACACCCCTCGCACTTGCAACTGCAATTGCAACTTGAAATAAAATAAATTAGAGAATGATTGTACTTAACCATATATTGTGAGCATGTTTATTGATATAATGATATATGTTTTTCAAACATGATACGTTATATTTTGTCTCTGACATTTTCTTCTGGTTACAAACATACACCATTTAAGCATTCGCAATCCAGTAAGCCAAGTTTATTGAGATCATATTCGCAAGGAATGTAAAATCATATCTGGTTCTACTTCATGTAGAAATTCGCACGCTGTGGGTGTAAAATCGTGGTGGTTTGAGGAACTAAACTTTACGAGAATGAAGCTGAAGATTGAACCGTATCATTCTCCCGCACATGTTTTCGTGAATGCTTAATTAATTCCATAATTGTGGTCCAGATTGAACCAAATGTAGGTTGACCACACCTAGCTAGTTGATCAACCCCTAATAGAAAATGTGCATAGATGATAGAACAAGCATCTTCCAACTAAATATGTTAATAGGCTGGACCAGCCTAGCCTAGTCATAAAAATGAAAAATCCAAAAATTTGACTTTTTTTTATTTATTCTCTAGTAGTATCTATAAATGTGATAACATATGAGTCTCAATGGACACTCAAATGGTATGATACATCAAAAGTATCTAAGGAGGCGAAAGATTGTAAAATACCTTATTAGGCCCTAACATGATAGATATCTTCAAGTATTACACACTTTGTCTCGTATAAATTCTCAACTAGTTGAGGGTACCTTAAGTGACCTCATCCACTAACTCGATTGAGATTACTAACTAAGACAATGACTACAATGTTGACACGTGAATTGGGCAAGTAGTGCACATACTTATAGCTTGCCAAAGCTTGAGTAGAGCCAACACTACTGTTCAAAGGCATTGCACAAGAATTTCCCAGATGGTCACCCATCCTGATTCTGTTCCTTACAAGAGTAGATGTTTGGTAGTAGGTGTAAATGTACTTCAAAAAAATTGGACTTAGCTCGACCTTGATGGGTTAGGCTTGAGCCACCTATGGGCTCACAGGACATTTTGTCCAACGGTCATCAGACAAAATATCTTGATAAATTTTGTTCAAATAAAAGTTTTTTTTTTTAATTATTTTTTCAAAAACAATGTGTCAACATTTTTTTCATTTTTTAATTGAATAAGTTATTCCAAACATTAAATTTTTTTACATAATTTTTTAGATAAATTATTTTAATCATTCAAACATTGAAACACAAACTCATAAAATTAAAATAAATTATTTTATTTAATGAAATTAAATTAAAAATACATTATTATTTGTACATATTTTTCAAATACATCAAATATTTTTACATTTAATTTACATTCAAATAAATAATTTCTCAAATTCTTTTATGAAATCTTCTTATTGTTATTAAGAACGAAGTCAAGCAAGCTTTTAGTCTTTAATGTGTCTTTAATGTACATTAAATGTTTCAAAATGTCATCTTTTAATTTAACTCTTCTATCATCTAAAATATTTCTACTAATAAAAAATGTTTGTTCATATGTTATATATAGAAGAAATTAGAATTGTTAGTAGATCTTTAGTCATTAAAGATAAAATAGGATATATATGTCTTTAAAATTTCCACCATTCAAATACATTAAATTTCATAAAATTTAGGAGCTCCTTAACTAAATAGATATAATTAGTTTTATTAAAATTAATTAATTTTTACCTATTTGTTGATGTATAAGTTTCATTACAAGTATCAATAAATAAACTTAAATTATATGATAATGATGATGATGATGATAGTGGGAGTTATGTTAAATATTTTAAAGGTTGTGTTTATTGTGTTCTATATCGTATTGCATATAAATCAAATATGTTATTTAAATTTTCTTCTATATTTTCAATAGTTTCATTAAGTTCTATATTTAGATAAATTTTTATCGCATTTAATATTCTTTCAATAATTTTTAATTAAGTTCTAAGATCTAAATAACTAGTTAATGTATATAAAAGAGGTATATTATTTCAATACTATAAAAATTTTACTTTCATTTTTTCAATTATTAGTGTAAAAAATGGATAATTACTATAATTATTAAAAACATTTGCAATATTATATAAATGATGAATTATATAAATAGATGTGAAATAATATACTCCAAATAAATGTTCGCTTGTATTATAAAATGGTTTTAAAAATTCAATAAAATAATTACAAATTTGAATAACATTTTCATCTAAAAGTGTTATATTATCACTAATTATATCATTATAATAAGTTTTTATTACTTATTTACAAGGGTAACAATTTGTTAACATTAAATATAAAAAATTCCATCTATGGGGCACATCCATAATAAATGTTTTATATGGTAAGTCAAATGAATCATATATATGGTTAAATTCTTCTTGACATTTACTCTCACTATTAATATAATCTATTGCAAGTTTAATATTATTAATAAAAGGTTTTATTTCTTCTACACCAATTTAAACTATAAGATAAATTATGAGACATATACATTTTTGGTGAAATAAAGAAAAACCATTTGATGGATTTACTTTATTTTTGAACATGGGAATAATTACATGATATTAGAAGCATTATCAAATGAAATACTACTTATTTTGTCTTTAATTCCAAAAATTTCAAAAACTTCCATAATGTATGAAAAAATATTATTAGCATTATGGGGATGAATTATTCTTCTAAATCCTATTAATCATTTTTGTAAAGTCTAATTGTGATCAATAAAATACGTAGTTATAACAATATATCTATGTTTAAATTTTTCCTCCTAAATATTAGTACATGCTATTTAAGTATTTATACTACCCAATACATTAATTAATTTTATTTTAAGTTTATTATAAACATTAACAATATATTATCTAGTTGTATTCTTAGAAACATATTTAAATTATAAATAATATGCTTATAAAATGTATCATAGTCTTAAAGAAGAGTTTAAACTGCCTAAGATATCATTTATTTATATAATATCCAAATAACTAGAATATGTGATGCTTCTAGGAGTAAGCCCTAATTACCTAAGATATTATTTATTTAGATAAATTCAAATAACTAAAATATATCATACTTTTAGAAAAGAGTCTAAACAATTTAAAACATATATTTGGACATTAAAAAATACATATATATCCAAATGTCTAAAATTATCAACTATTACGAGCTTAAATTATTTGAAATACTAGTTTGAATATATAAAAAAACTGAAGATATATATAAAGTATCAAAATGCTCTATTACATACATAGCCGAAATATTTGAAATGTGCACTGCACCATATAAGCCTGAAATTCTTGCTATGTACACACACAAAGGATGTATCAATTATTATGTTTATTAATGCAAATATAAATATTTTTTGTATTAGATTTTTTTTATTATGTATAACAATTGTTTATTCTACGTGATAATTAACGAAAGACGTTCGAAAAGACACATTAATTCGTGACATTGGATTCCACGCATGCCTACACTACACTCCTAATACATTATGGCAAGTTTTTGAATAATTTAAATTGTGGACCATTGACCGAAGGTGTGGTGCACCAGAGCATATTTAAAAAAGAAATGGCGGATAACATATGTTTATATGTCACAGATCTGTGGGTTAAAAGCCGTGTATGTACAGGCACATCCATCCACACATGACCTCGAAACAAAAACATATTTATGATTTCACACAAATTATCGCTTATTATTTTCTTATAGATGGTGCCATCAGATCAATTTTTACAACTAAAATTTGAAAAACTCCTGCACCACTGAAAGTAAAAGCTTTCATCAAATTTCTTGTTGAAGATAAAATTTCATCAAATTCTTACTAAAGGCAGTCTATTGAAGAGGAATTGGATTGGTGACCCTCTTTGCTATTTTTGTAACTTTTATTTGGAAAATGTTAAGCATCTCTTCGTTGATTACCTCTTAGCTGACGAAATTTGGCTTTTCTTAGTAAGTAATGTTAAACTTCCTCTTATAGGTGATTTTATTGCTCACATTTTCTCACCTCTTGATAGAATTACTTGACATTATTTCCTTCTTTCTGGATTATCTAGACTTTGAGAAATAATGTTATTTTTAGAGATTTTCCTCTGAATATCATTGATCTGTCTTCCTTTCGAATAGATAATCTTTTTTGTAGGTGCAGCCAAAAAAGAAAAGATCTAATATGCATTTTGCTTGGACTGCTTGGCATAGTTTACCTCCATTTGGTATTTGGAGTATTAATTTTTTGTCATGATCAAATCCTGTGGATGATATCACTGTAGCCTGTAGAAGTTGGGCTCACATTGTTGAACAAGAATGATGCAAATTGAGTGGTCCTTGGGATATCTTTTACTTGCTTTGTGCTTATATCTATTTCTACGTCTTTTGTAGACGTTTCTTTCTCCTATATGTTGTATCATGGAACTCGGATCTTTTGCTCTCCCATATGTGGTTACACAACTGGGATGACTTTATGAATCTTTCGTTTAGCTTTGAAAATAATAATAAATAAACACCGAAATTTCATTCCTCCATTTTATTCTAATGCACTCATCAAGTATTAGCCATAGGTAATTCATTTTATAATGGGGTTAACTACGAGGATATTCTAATAAAATTTATAAATTTTTAGAGACATCGTTTAAGGGATATAATTAATTACAAGGGTATAATGAGTTATAAGTAGAGGGAGGGGGGAACAAGAGGACAAAGACACTACCCAGCTAACTCACGAAGAATATAATAAGATAGGTAGAAGGGATGTGATAACAAACGAAGTTGAAACATCAAATCATTACGAAGAAGAATAATGAATAGAGCACATCACAAGGCTTCTTGTTAAAAATAAATTTGTGATACTTCCACTTTATAAAATGGCATTGCAAATGAGTCAGTTCACCACTCATCCAGAGGAACCAGTAGTTTCAATATCGGTCGGCAATGGAAGTTCAAAGCATCCTTCATATGACTAGAGGTGAAGGGAGAAGCTAGTTATGCATTGACCTCTTACATTCAAGTATATCTCTTCCATTATCTTCCAGTTCACCACTCATCCAGAGGAACCAGTAGTTTCAATATCGGTCGGCAATGGAAGTTCAAAGCATCCTTCATATGACTAGAGGTGAAGGGAGAAGCTAGTTATGCATTGACCTCTTACATTCAAGTATATCTCTTCCATTATCTTCCAGTATTTGATGTCCGTAGTAGTCTTCAAATTATCGTAGCAGATATGCATGTGGATCGGATCTTTAGAAACTAGCTAGATAATCATGTTGATGATTTTGCATGTGGTTAATGTGCAATATATTAATTCCTTCTCGAATGTAGGCTTGCGCGTTATCAATTACTCGTCTTTTATTGGAGAAGACAGTTGAGGATCTTTTGGAGCAATCGAAGCTCATCAACTGCTGGAAATCCTTTGTCATGGCTGACCTTGGCTATGCAACAGGACCCAACACCTTGTCCGTGATTTCCACTGTTGGAAGGCCTACTTGGAGCAATTTAAGGAAGATTTCACTTGTTTCCTTCAACATCGATCGCAAGAAATTGTTGAGAATGGTCGTATTGTTGTGACAAGGTGTTGGGTCCTGTTGCATAGCCAAGGTCAGCCATGACAAAGGACTTCCAGCAGTTGATGAGCTTCGATTGCTCCAAAAGATCCTCAACTGTCTTCTCCAACAAAAGACGAGTAATTGATAACGCGCAAGCCTACATTCGAGAAGGAATTAATATATTGCACATTAACCACATGCAAAATCATCAACATGATTACCTAGCTAGTTTCTAAAGATCCGATCCATAAGAGGGCGGAATGTTTTGCATTTGATGCTGTAGAGGATAAAGCGAAGGGCATGTGGATAAATGTCGAAAGAATAGCAGTAAAAGTACATAAGAGGTTTCTCTGAACCATTGATCTCACACCATTTTGGCGAGGAAATCTTGGACGCACTCTACAAGAAGTTGGCGGACGCACTTATGGAATACATGTTAAACGATGTAATGGAGATCTTTGCTGTTATTGTTGTTTTGGAAAGAAAAGTTTAGTTCCTCTAGTCAATCACAAGCTTGCTTCTTCCCAATCATTTCTGTCTTTAGAATTGCCCACATGGAGCTAGGTTTTCATTCAATATTGTCATGTCAGTCCTCGTAGATTTAGAGCTTCATTACTGTAGTAGTGCTGGTGTGGATTCGACTCTTGCGAAAGTCCAAATTTTGTGATAAATTCTTTATTAGTTGTCGTCTCAATTTCATTCGCATAGAAGATGGAAACCGTAGAGCTGGCATTGATGCTCCAGATGTGCACCTTGTTTTAAACATTCTTTGACTAATAAACGAAGTATATATAAACAGAGTGTATTATTTTAATTCTTGTCCTTCGATCTATTTTGCAAGAGATAATAAAGGACGTTAGCAATAGTACTTGGTAACTTCATCATTGTTAATAATCAACAACGAAATTTTCATGGACAAAAGCAATGGAATTGTCATCATAATTAATTATCAATGGAATCTCTCGATATCTAAAAGATATTTTAAATTGTTGTGGGTAATATGCTATGATATATATGTAGAAAGAGAGGGTATTATGAACATAAAGTGGTTGAGTTACAAACTATCCATGTGACAAAGTTTATATTTTTAAATAGCAACCATCAAAGTTAATTTTTGGTAATCATCGAATATTCGTAAAAAGGACTTTTAGTAACGGATATCGCAATAATGTCGCACCTTAGAACCTTTGAACAATCACCACAATATTTGCAAAAAATTCACATGAAAAAGATGTAATAATTTCCTTCGAATATTGCAAATTTAAAGAAAAACAAAAATACCACAGATTCATCATCTTCCGTAAATTCTCCAACTATCAATTTTACTATTTCTCCTCAAAACAAACACCACCTTGAAGTAGACTAACTATCACGTCCTTTTCTCAGCACCACTCTCGATCAATTGAGTCGCTCCTTAATTAGGATCTAAATAACCAAATAAATATTAGTCAGCTACTATCCAGTAAAATATTTTTCAAATCGTCCGGTGATATGGAATGAAGAAATACAAATCAGAAAATAATTCAATGCACCTAAGCTGATCACCTGGAGATGAAAAGTAGAATCGATTTATTACTAAATAGGAGTTTCGTTCTAGATGGAAAATAAATTATCGAAACACATAGAGAATATAGCCAACAACCAACTAATTCACACTTCAATATTCATATTCTATATTTGCTTGAACTTTGATTTTGGCGGAGGTATTGTTGTCTGAGGCAGGCGGTGACGAAGTGGTGGCTACCAATGAGGAAGAGGACAAGGTGAATGGTATGGGTGTAATGTTGTGGTGGGGGGTATTGGGTGATTAGGCGTTGCATGTGAAGATAAAGAGTGCTGTTGGTGTACAATAGTAGGAGAAGGTGATGTGGGTACCATGGAGGAAAATTCAGATGTACACGGTAAAAAGAATGGAGGGTACTCAAACACGGCGGAATCTAACGTAGACTGATGATTATTGGGAAGGAATTTTTTTTCAAGCATAGCGTGCTTATTTATAATGATCCTTTCATTACCTGGGTTACAGCAATGATAGGCCTTATGCTGGAAATTAAGAGAAGCAAAGGAAGATGCAAAATGCTGGGCTTTGGCTGTAACTTCACTGTAATCCAAGCAAGAATGGGTATCAAGTAAATCCAAATGCCCTTAAAGCACTATAATCTTTAAAATGATCAATTATTCTTCAAGTCTTTTTCCATGGGCCTCGCGGCCCTAACCTGCCGAGAGGCCGAAGCCCATGTGAGAGGGAAAAAGAAAAAGCCCGTTAGGGTGGTGACCCAATCGTCCGAGAATGTGAAAGCATTTTAAAAAAAATTTAAAAAAATCCCAGTCGCGGATGGTCGAATCGCTCCTCTTCTCAATTGAATTTCTTGCTCTGGTTCGTCATCCCTTTCTCCTTTTTGGTCATTCCTCTTCTCTCGCCATGTTATGTTGTTTTGGCGAGTAGATTGGATTCGTTTCACCGCCATTTCTTTTTTGTTCTGTTTCTGCCTAATTTTTCTAATCCAGTCAAAACCCTAGGAATAAGAAATCCCCCCCTTTCCGATCGACGATCCACAGGCCACCACCAAATAACCGATTCCTCTGATTTTTCTTCAAATTCACAAGGAAGCTAGCCAGACGAGAATCCAAAAATCGGAGGAGCGCAAGGGCAGAAGGGTAAGCAAGCTAATCGTCTGTGTTGTGTTTCTTTTACCAAACAAAAACTTGAGATTCACAATCCCATCCCAGATGTTCTGAGATTCCCAGGGTGTAATCGTCTGTGTTCTAATAATGCTTGTCAACGCTTTAATGGGTGTAGTACGAATGGCAGTTTCTTAGGGTTCTAGTCACAAGGATATATGTTCTGATCACAAGCATAATTTCTCGTTGTGCTCCAGGCTTGCGTGAATTATGCGTTGCATTTGCGAAGAAAGAACATGTTTGCAATTGATGGAATTAATATGTTGTTAATAAGCTAATATTTCTATATCATGGGGGAGAATTCACCTGAGGAGTCGATGGACCTTCAAGCCTCTAGTGAGAAGCTGGTGGTTCACGATGAAAGTCTTGCTCTTCCTTCTTCCTCTTCTGCTGCTGTTAACCTTCAAAATCAAGGTCAAACCCTTTCTTTTCTTCAATGCCTTCCGAAAACTAGTTGCTGACTTTGACTTGGAACGTAGTGAAAAAACCAACACGGCAGTGGGCTGCCTGGACACGCCAAGAAGAGGAGAACTTTTTCAACGCGCTACGGCAAGTTGGCAAGGTATGCACTCTACCCATATTCTCACCATGCTTTCTTTATGATTGTGAGAACTAACTTTTATCAGTATCGGAAATATCTAAATGTTTTACCATATACAGAACTTTGAGAAGATAACTTGCCGTGTTCAAAGCAAGAACAAGGATCAGGTACGACCACTTTTCTCTATAGTCAATTTTTCACATCATTTGTTCTTTTCAGCTTCTTATACAGAATATAATTTCCTTAAGGACGGGTGTCATTGATATGCTTTCTTTTGTTTCTTTCAACTATTAATAACAAAGGCAAAAAAGATTCATTCATTCAAAAACTTTAATGTTCTAAAATGTGGCTACACATTTCCATAGATAACAACATTGGGAGCTCTTTGTCTGTTAAAGGCACGTATGAATCAGATTTTCCAATCATTTATTTTCAAAATTGATCATCAAGGATTCAATTTTTGTGTCTAAATTGTTTAGGCATGCCTAAAGAAATATTCTAAAATCCTTTGTTCTCATTTTCTCACTCTCTTTTCCCAAGTTTTTACATGTGTAGTTGTCATTTGAAGCTATCAATCTTTGGGGCTCTCAAGGATTTCAATCTTTTGAAGAATGGCATATCATGAATTAGAAGAATATATATTATATAATGCTATGGTGAATGAGTTATATTAATATATACAATATATAATGATGATACAGTACCCATAATTCAATTTACGATCTATGGGACTGATCATAATTGTTGCTTATCAAAAATTGATTTCTTAATTTTTCTTTCATAATGAATAACACTGTAGATTGTCTAGAATGATTTTGTAGAGGATGAGTGTGTGGTCTTGACTCTGGAGGGGAGAGTAGCTGTAGAAGGGTTGGTGACAAGGAGGGTAGTGGTTCTTAGTGGCACATGATTTCTCTACCAATGGCATTGGTTTGTTGGGGGTGGGGGGGGGGGGGACATGTAAAAGATTGTTAGAGTGGCATTTGGAGAGTCGATTGTTGGTTGAAACTTAACTGGTGGTTATTGCTTGGGATGAGGCCATTAGGCTAGTGTTTGTAGAGATCTAGTTTGATGCAAGAGGTGTTGAAGATTTTTTTTTTTCTTTTTGAGCAGCAACAAAGAAGAATATATTAAATATAGTAAAACTTCTGGGCCTACACAAGTTGTAGACAAACTAAAACCAAAATAATAGAAAAGGTGTTTCAAGAAAGAAACTTGGAAAATAGGAAGAAGAACCATAAGATAGAAAAAAGAAAGAAAAAAAAGCATGGCATGTTACACAAAACCATGAGAGCTGCAATGACAAGAGCTTCAACAACCTGTAACTAAAGGAATCCCTCATAGTCAGCTCATGGTATAATCACTGTTGAGTACTAGTTGAGGTTGTGACTGGTGTCTTTGTAGCCACCACTGCCCATTCAACTCTCCTAAACTTTTCCCAACACTTGTCAGACATGTGATTTGTATGCCTGCAATACTCACAAGGCTTGTGTCCTGCACTGTCTAGACAGCCTCCTTGTCCTTGGTTGTGGCCACAACCTCTAGTAGTGGCCATGGTAGAATGATCACCCATACAGGCATCCATGCTAGTGGAGACTTGTGGTATACAAGCAAGAAGTACCTCCAAATTTGGTACAGATTCAGTCCCAAGTATCTGTCCATGCACCTAAGATGAGGAGCTCTGGAGTCAAGCTTGACAAGTAAGCAACAACAGCAAGTTCATCCTGGTAGTGCTTTATAGTAGCCAAATCAGAAGTCAAAGGTTGATGAACCTCCATCTCCTCTAGTAGAGTACATAGTGTAGCAAAGTGCTTATGACTTGTCTAGTTTCCTATGTGCAATGTAAATATCTGCTTGTAGATCTTGAAAATCCTAGAAATGTTTTTCTTGTGCTTGTACATTTGCTTCAGTATATCTCGTATCTTTTTTGCTGGCCTGAGTATCATAACATCTCTAGCAATGTGCAACTCCATACTATTTTCATCTACATAACCACCACAGAGTCAATAGCATACCAAAAATTAGGTCAGGCCGGGTTAGCCCATCATGGGTTGGGCCAGGTCGACCTGTGGTGGCGCAACCCATTTGACACCTATAATCATAGGCTTCATCTAATGGTGCGTGACTATTTTTAAGCAATCTAGCTAATGAGGAATACAATCTATTCAGGTAAGGAGGTCAAACCAATTGAGGAACCATTAACATTGGGGATGGACCTGTTCAATATGTGGGACTGGTTGAATGCCTAACCTTGTAATCTTTTGATAGGATTGACTATCTCATCAATCTTGTTTTCTTCTTTTTATTTTTTTTTCAGATGCATCCTTGTTATTATCAACAAGTTCCACCATATTCCTTCGTCAAAATTTTTTTGTTTCTATTAGTTTTCCATTCATACAATGATATCAATAATTATTACATGTAATAACTATGTAAATGGTGATAATTATCACCAATAACAGATTCCAATTATTTTAGATTTTTTCATAATATTTGTATGATAAACCTGATTCATGTGTAGATTTATGGTTGAATCAAATGCAAACTATTCTGATCATGATAATCTCTTTCAAGTGCTGAATTCTTTTGTTCTTTTTTATCACTACTTCTGGCTATTTACTGTTTTTTTTTAAATTCTGCAGGTTAGGCATTACTACTATCGCCTTGTTAGACGTATGAATAAGCTTCTTGGTCCTGAATTTTGCCTTGATGCAAAAAACTCAAAGGATACCATTGCTGCAATGCTTCGATGGTTAGTATTACTGGAGTTCCTTTGTTCAAAAATTATATTACTTATTTTTTTCCTGGAAAAATTTATCTTAGAATTGGAACATATAGAGGATATTTTTCTTTTCTACTCATTTTACTTTTGACTTTTATAAGCAAATCCCTTGATGTTAGTCCTTGGAATTTGTGAATTCTGACTACCTTGCTAGAAAGATATTGTATGCAAATTACGTTGGTTGAAAATCTCAACAGAAATATAAAACAATGGGAAATTATTGCAATTGAATCTTAACTAGGAGAGGAGAAATAACAAGGGAGAGGAACAAGCTCATTATATTTTCCTTGTAATTACATGTTCACTATGTTTTCCTAACTTTTTAGTCTTTTTTGTTCTATATTGATTATATATTTTTCTATCTTGTCGGTGTATGCTTTGAGAATTATCAAGTTGATAATTCATGAAGTTTATAATCATGATAAACTCTACTAAACTTCATTTTTTATGCACACTATTTCCATTTTATCCATTCTCCTTCAATTTAGACACTTGGAACATTGAAGGGAAGGATTAGGTTAGAGTTCTATCTTCTTTTTTCTGAGTTCTTTGATGATTAAATCAACCCTTAACACATGCTGGATGAATCGTTGATTTCCTTTTGTTTCATTTGATCTTAAAAATTCGTTTTATGATAACTAAAGTATATGAAAATTTTAAAATATGATATTTCCCTTATTGATGTTTCTCTTGTTTGCCTTTAGGTGGTCCTTGCTTGAAAAGTATAGCTGCACTGCATCAAAGCTCCATTTAAAACCACGAAGATTTAAAACCTTCATAGAAGCGTTGGTGAGTTTAATGTTTCTACTTTAGCCATTTTGTATGTTAGAGTTGTTACTATCATGCATTATGTATATGGTCACTAGGTGAATGAATATCCATTTATCCATTGCTTTATATATGTGTATAACTCATTCCATAAGGAGAAGACCCTTTTTTCCCTTCTCTTTCACATGTTACAAGAGCAAAAGGAGATCTAGGGCGTCAAATATCAGCCCACTTTGTTAATTGCTGTCACCATCATTGACCAACACTTGCATTTTCCTCCTTTCTCTACCCTCCAACCTTCCACCATGGATGCTCCCCACACTTCAGTAACTATCACCAATCCTTTAGGGTTTCTGCCAGCAACATTTATGATTAGTCAAGCCATTAGTGGCCATTCTCTAGATCATTGGCTTGTCTAACTAACCCTTTTAGAGTTGCATCACCTTAAGGTTATCTGTCGTGTTCTGCTGTCACCAGCATCTCTGGCTAGTGGTTCCTACTTTTATCCAACCTTTGCATTGTTGAATCCTACTTGTGGTTTTGCTTGTTCTAGCATTTTTTTACTCAGAAGGCTACAAATGATTCATATATAAAGAACTTGGGTGGCACATCAGAGAAACACCACACCATCGATCCTCCTCCTGATGCAAAAGACTACATATGAGAACTAATGTGTTAGTGACGTTACCGTCAAGTCCTGGATGATTAATAGTATTGTACCATCTGTTATGTTATGCTTTTCAAACCAACCAATAAAATATGAGACAGTTGAAAGACTATCTATAGTCATAAGAAGAATGCCACATGTGTATCTGAGATTTATGAATAGATTTGTATTGCCAGATAGGGAAATCAATTGATTTAAAACCACTTTACTGCACTTCTTCATCAATACAAAAATGAGTTAGCAGTGGTTGTCTACCCATATAGTATGAACCCTTATCTTCCAACTTTGATTCAGGTTCAGATACCTGCTAGTGACACCATTCCTGATTTCTAGGCCACTTTTTCCAAGATGCTACGAATTTTATCCATTTTCCTATTTTGTTTGCTATGATCACTTGAACAACTCTGTATAATTTTACCTTATCTCTTTTATCTAGGTCTCTTCTTCGGAACTACCAAAAAGCCTTACCCCTTCCTCATTGTTTAGGTTGCCATTGATGAGCAAATGTCCACCCTTACATCACATGGCACATGGGAACTAGATGCTAGTATAGTCACTTGTAGATGGATATACACTATTAAGTATTAAGCTCAATGGCTCAATGGATAGGTACAAAGCTCATTTGGTTGCTTGAGTATTCAGCTAGACATATGAAGTAGATTACATAGAGACTTTGTTTTCAGTTGCCCACTTGAACTCCATTTAGGTGCTTCTATCTACAGTCATAAATGAAGCCTATGAGGTTTATCAGCCAAATATGAAAATTGTCTTTCTTTATGGGGACTTAACCAAGCAAGTGATAATGGAGTAACCTCCTAGCTATGTTGCTTAGAGGAAAGATTTTGTCACCATCTATAAAAAGCCATTTATAGATTAAAGCAAAGTCTCCAAACTTGGTTTGAAAAATTTAGCAAAGCTATTAAGCAAGGGGCTTTTCAAAGATGTGTTGTTGATCACTCAGTCCTTTATCAATTATCTCCTAGTAGTAGTAGTATTTATTACTGTCTATGTTGACATCATTTTGATTACAGGTAGTAATTCAATAGACATTCAAATGATAAAAATATGCTTGAATATACTTTGCCACCAAATATATAGGCAAGTCATATTATTTCTTATGCATTGAGTTTACTTATCCAAGGAGAAGCATGACACCTATATTAGAGTGCAGTCTAGATTTACTGTAGAAAACAAGGCTTCTAGACTACAAGCTTGAAAGTACTCCCATGGAGCGGAGTCCATCCTTCTAAGATGATTTCTCTGGTCACTTAGAGGACCATAGCAAATATAAGAAACTAAATGGAAAATTAATTTATTTGACTGTCACTAGACTTGACATCACCTACCCTGATAGTTTGCTATCTCAATTTATGCATAAACCCAGAGTAGTCCACTGGAAAGGTGCCTTATGTGTGCTTGCATACGTCAAGGGAACTTTGGGAAAAGGCCTTGTCTACATAAGGAATCATCGTATCAAGGTTGAGACATTTTGTGATTCAAGCCATACAGGAGATAAAGGTGACAGGAAATTCATTACAGCTTATTGTATTGATGTCAGGGGGAATTTTTTCACTTGAAGAAGCAAAATGCAGAATATTGTATCTCAGTCTAGTGCAGAAGTTGAATATCACTCAATGACACAAATAGCTTATAAGATCATGCAAATCAAATCTTTATTAATGGACCTTTACTATTGAGGCACCTATGGACATTCAGATAATTAAACCGTCATATTTATTGCAAACAATTCTACATTTTATGAACAAACAAAACATGTTGATGTGGATTGTTATTTCATTTGGAACATGGTGATGTAAGGGTTGATCTTTACTCCATAATCTTCAAAGCAAATAGCTGATATCTTTACAAAGAGTTTCAGCATTGGAGTTTCAAGACACTTAGCATCAGGCTGGGTATGGTTGATATATATATGCTCTGACCTGAAAGAGTGTTAGAATCTTATTATTATTATATCCATTAACCCATTTACCTATATGTGTGTGTGTAAATCCATATGGAGAAGACCCTTATTTTCCCTTCTCCCTCACATTGTGATTATATCATGCCAACTTAATTGATATCTTTAATTTTATTTTTCCCCTTGAAGGCTCATCAGCTTCTAAAGGATCGAAATAAGACTAGAAGAAAACGATCTTCTCATCAAGAGAACAATTTGTTTATACCTCCTACTTCAGCTTCAATCATGACTAGGGGATTGGAAAAGGACGTGGAGCCAGTGAAACTGCTTTTTCTTGAGAATCAAAAAATGCAAAAGGTGGGATATGCGTCTAAATCATCTTCTTTGAAGGGAAACAATGTGAGAACAAGTAACAACTGTGGAAGGGGTGGATTGACAATTGCAAAATCTGTGAAGCAAAATCGAAGAACAGGTGGCTTTCATTTCCTTTTGTATACAATAGAAATTTTTTGTTGATCTGATTTTGTTTTAAGATTTGGGCTGTAATGAAGTTTCTTTTAGTCATGTCTGTTCATTCAAAAAAGATTTTGCTAATTTATAATTTGTTTAACTCTGATTTTTTTTGATAATAAGATTAATCGTAGTTAAATCTTAACAGAGAAAAGGATTTTTGTTATGAACCATGGAATGTGAATTGACACTGCCCCTTTTTTCTTGTCCATTACATATTTTTGTTTCATTGCATAGAACATGTTAAATTTCGTCGTGCCTTATTTACAGGTATTGTGGCAACTGCTGCATACAGAAGATGGGAAAAAGCTGCTCTTGCTGGTGTTTCCTTGGTTGCTGATGCTGCTGAACAGTTGGAGCGAACATCCAGTGATAGAAAGGTCTTTTCTGAGCAGACGACCTTTAATGCACTTCCTCCAAAGGAGTCTGGTATGAAGTTTTGGTCTCTTGAATAGTTGGAAACAATATTGAATTACTAGCTTCACATTACCGCTATCTTATGGTTTTATCATCCAGAACAAGTGCATGATGCTGGAGTCACCACTGGTCTCACACCTTCTCTTTCTAGTGGGATTCACCCTTCTCATCATAAAGAAATACCTGTCCAACCTTATACAAAATTGAAGCTCCAGTTGTTTCCCATAGATGAGAATACACGCAAAGCACTAGAAAAGGTTGGTATAAGTTTTTTTGGTGTTCAGAGTTGGTTTCCAGGTTTTACATTACATTATGCAGATTTTCTTGATTCTAGCAATCCACTGAGTCTGGAAAACCTGGAAATAAAACTGATTTTATTACTTTATTGGTCTAAGGCACATTACCTTCTGGGTAATAGGTATTTAGCTTCTGTATTCTACTAATGGTATCTCAACACTGACTTGCCGATGTCTTTATAACATAGGATGACCACAATCCATTCCTGGAGCTTACGCTAAGTGCTCGTAAAAGGATATCATCAATTATAGAGCACTTAAATTGCAAGTGGGGAAAATCAAGTGTGGCATCAGGAGAGCTTATGCTATTCCCTTATGACATTCCGATGGATAATCTAGTAAATTGTCAAAGATGGTCATTGAGAGATAAAGTTGCATGTGCAGCAGATATCTACGGAATTGTTGGGAAACCCAACATTTTCAGATTAAGGTCCTCACCGCAAATATATATTTTTTTTCAATGCAACAAATATTACGCCCACGAGGATCTTGACTATCTTTGAATTATTCTATATAGGTATGGCTGGGTATCCTGTTTGGAGAATGAGTCAAAAAATGTACGAGTGCCTTCCCCATTCATTCATCATGCCAACGAATTGCAATGCGGAAAAGGTCCAGAAGGTTCAGTAGTTACCTTTGATCCTGACAGGAAAACACTGGCTATTGAACCACAGAATGATAACTTGGCAAAAGTGAAGAATGTTGAACCTCCTGAAAGTGGTTTTCATGAGATAAAAATTGCAAATACTTCTCCTAAATCCAAGAATATTAGTCCAGAGTTCTTGCAAACTATAAACAGCTCATCCTTACCACAAGAACAACCCAGGAATGAAAAGGGAAAACAGAATGATGAGGTATTTTTACAACTTTTATGTGGTTTTTTTCATTCTTTAATTTTTAGAGAATAACCTTGTCTTGTCATTGTAGGAAAACTTGAGTTCTGAGGATACTTCTGTTTTGTTTGCTGGCGAGTGGGCTGATAGTTTGACAAACATAAGCATTGGTGATTTATTGTCTGAAGCATCCAGAGCTGCAGATTCCACTTGTAATAATCAACCTGGTGATGGAAGCGCCCCATCTATCCAAGACACTCCTTTCAGTTGCGATTCATTTGATGCTGTTATTGCTGCTCATATATCTGGCTGCAAAGGCCTGTATAGCACACCTAACCAAGTTTCACATGTTTCCATCTGGGATGCCGAGGAAACATGTGATGGGCTTTCTTTTAAGAAGAATTCATCTCACGACAGGGAGGATTCAGGCAGTTTACATAAAGCCAGTAGTCAATCGCTTCGTACCGATACAGTTGGATTTCATGGCCTTCTCAAGGTTACCTTGCTGATTCTTAAAATATTTTGGGCATTTCTTATATTTTTCTATGTGCATCATTAATTGTACACCTGTAATGCAGAACGATGCTGAAACTCAGACTAGAGATAAGATCTGCTATAATGGGTTTGAGACGAAGTCCCAGTGTAATAATGGTGTTTTCCATGGAAACTACGACAACGAAAACAACCTTGGGCTCATGGATGCATATTGGGTATTGGAATTTTCTCTTGGTCATTGTTGTAAAAAAACAGAAATAACGGCCGTTTAAACTTTTTTCATTCCAATCTGTTTTTTGAAAAAATGAGAAAACTGATGGAAAAAAATGGCTGTTTTCCATTTAAACAACTGTTTTTCCCATTTTTTTCGTTTTTGGCCTTTTAAATGGCTTTTTAAATTTTTTTAGATTTCATCTTTTGAAATGTTTTCATTGATATAATTTCACTATTTTGATGCTTATTTTTCTGTTTATAACTTTAATTGTACTTTTATTTATGCTTTCAATTTAAGTGTTTATTCTTGAGTGAAAATTGCACATAATAACCGCATTCCAAAAGAAGACAATTACTCATAATAAAAATATATGTTTGAAATTTTATTACTATGTCATTGAATCATAATTTATTTTATTTGATTATTTTGATGATTGTGATACCTGCATATTTGTAAATCTGTTTATATTTATTCATTTTTTATATTTACCACTTTTTTTAAAAAAAACACCCATTTAAACCCCCATTTAAAAAAAAAATGTTTTTATTTTCAATTTAAATAATACCTCATTGCTCTTGGCTATGTTTTTAAATTACGCTCATCACCAAGTCCACATTATTTATCAATGACAATTGTTCTGCAGCCGGATTCTTTGGGTGCTGATCTTGACATTCCAACCTTTCCAAGATATTTGGGCCAAGATATGATATTTGGAGATAGTGTCAGTCTTGGTGGCTTGAGTCGTCTGATAGCTAACAGCCTTGATGCTTTTCAAAATCTCTCCTGTGGCTCCGAGAAGAGACCACCATCAGTAAATCTGATGACTTCAATTTCAAGCGAAGAGTGATGTTTGGCTGAGCTGCTTGTGCGGAGATTAGAAGCTTCCGCGAATACCTGTGCTAGAGTCCCAGGGATGCGAAACACACGTATAAAGAAAAAAAAAATGTTGGTCATTCAAACGAGATGAGTTCATGCCTGCCTATGAACTCGACACTGTATGTGATTTCTGTACAAAAGTTATATATCATAGTAATCAGTATGAAGTGTAAAATTCTCTGTAATCTACATCATGATGAGATGATATTACTAGACAACGGCCAACGGGAACATGTTATGTATGAAATTCAAAAGTTTAGGATGTGCATCTTAGAAATTTTCAGAAACGTTCGATCTCCCCTAAACAAACACAGGCGTCGATTTTATTATCATGAAGAGCCTTTTTCCAAGAGAAAATTTGGGTTTCAAATGCCTTTATATAATGCTTTTAGCTGCATGGCGTATTATTCTTCGCGTAAAAATCATGATGGCTTCAATTCAAACAGTTGTGAATGAAATTGCTGAAACATCTGTGTGGGTTCCCTAAGCTGTGCTAGCTAGGTTATTGAGATAGATTACTAAGATCTTTAGATGATCTTCGGGTAAATATGACAAGAAGGAACTTGCTCTATTGTGACGTTAGGTATATGAGAAATTTGCCTTTCTTAGACCATAATTATATTTGAAGGTTACCATAGTTTCCTTCCTTGGAGACGTGTATTATTAGTTGTTAGCAAAATTAATTTCAGAGCTGGCTCCAGTAGGTACACTGAGCAATTGAAAGTCAATCCTGTATTTGTTTTTATCATTGGGCTGAATCATCAAGTTTAAGATGCCAACATTTTTTACCACATATTTTTTTTGGAATTCTTCTTCTTTAACAATAATGTGAAATATACTGTCATTTTATTACTTTTTTCTACCTCTGCATTTTCTACGTATGAATGTGAAGTTTTATCACTTATGCTTTGAATTATGTTTATAATTAATCGCTAGAGGCCATTGCTTATTATTATTATTTCTATCAAACATCTGTATTAAGGATCTGTACTTGGGCAGATCGACATGAACAGGTGAGGAGAAGATGAAATAGTGGTGCCAATTTAATTCCATCTCATCCTTCTTGTATTTCAGATTATTTTGTAGTTTATTCACTCTAGTTTTTCTGGATTTCCATGAATTTATATAATACGAATTGTATTGGCTTCTATAACCAAATTAATTTTGTTTCCCATTTAGTTTGGTTTATCGCTACAAAATGTGTAAACGTGTACGCTGGAGTGGCCACGAGAGAAGATGAGAGGTTAAAAGAATATCTTCGTCACCCGCCGCATCATTGACGTAAATTCAAATATCCAAGCTTGTACTTATTTTTAGATTTTTTTACTTTGAAACCAAAAAAAAAAAAAAAACATTACCGGAAAAGAAAAGGTGGACGGGGGGGATAGCCGGATATGAAATGGATGTGGAGTGGGTGTTCCGGCCAATGGGAAGACGAGGAATCCGACGAACGTGAAGAACGGCCACCAATTCACCATCCGCCGGCCCCACCACGAATCCCACGGCCATCCATATGTGACGACCCGAGGGCGTCGATGTGTCCGTCGGCATTCCCGCCCCACGCCCAGCTCGCTCCTCCCTTCGTCCCATCCAAGACCACCATGGCGGCTGCTGCTTCCTGTGGGTTAGCGCTGGCTGGGTCCAACCCCTCCAAGATGGCCGCCGCCGCCGTGGGAACCCACTCCGGCTCTCACCACCTCCTCCTCCGCAAGTCCAGGGCTTCTGACGCCAGCAATCCCCAGCAGTGCTTCGGCTCAATCTCCCCTAGATGCGGTCTCTCCCCCAATATAACGTCGTCCGATTCATCATCTAGGGCTTCCAGCATTTCCGTTCTCGAGCAGCTCAAGGTGTCCGCTGCAGACAGTAAGGAACCCCGAACGGATCTCCCCTGCTTTTCATACCTACCCCCGTTTCTTTTCCTCTCTTTTCTTTTCTTTTCTTTTCTTTTCTGTTCCTCTCTGGAAGCGAAGCCGGTGTCTGGCATTTCCGTTCTCCAGCATCTTTCAGAGTTGGATCGCCAATAGAAAGGGAAAAACATCGATGCATTTTGTGTCCAGCAAGTCTGCTTTCAAAAGTATTTGTATCATCAGATTCTTTGTTTTTGATTTGTTTCGTCTGATTCCGTCCGTCCCTTACCAGGATACACGAAAGAAAGAAGCAGTATTGCTGTTATCGGTCTCAGCATCCACACCGCTCCAGTGGAAATGCGAGAGAAGCTTGCCGTCCCTGAAGCACAGTGGTGCCGTGCCATTAGGGAGATTTGCGACTTGAACCATATAGAGGAAGCTGCCGTCTTGAGCACCTGCAACCGCATGGAGATATATGTTGTTGCTCTTTCTTGGCACAGAGGAATCAGAGAAGTAACCGAGTGGATGGCAAAGGTATCTATCTCAACGCTTCCCTTGTTGGTGCAAAAGTCACATTATTTGTCAAGGAAGAAGCCTGTCGCTTCCTTTATTCCTGAAAAGATATACATTTGCTTGATTTTTGCTTACTGCAGACAAGTGGAATTCCTGCTTCGGAGCTCCGGCCGCATCTGTTTATGCTACGAGATGGTGATGCCACTCGCCATCTGTTTGAGGTATCTGCTGGTCTTGATTCTCTCGTACTGGGGGAAGGCCAGATTCTTGCTCAAGTTAAGCAAGTCGTTAAACTTGGGCAAGGAAGTGGTGCCCTGGGAAAGAATATTGACCGGCTTTTCAAAAATGCAATCACTGCTGGCAAGCGTGTTCGCTGTGAGACCAGCATTGCCTCTGGGGCAGTGTCCGTGAGCTCCGCCGCAGTTGAGCTATCGCTGATGAAGCTTCCAGCTTCACATGCCTTGTCTGCCAGGATGCTTGTGATTGGAGCTGGCAAAATGGGAAAGCTCGTAATCAAACATCTGGCTGCAAAAGGGTGCAGCAGAGTCGTCGTTGCAAACCGATCGGAGGAAAGAGTGGCTGCAATTCGCAAGGAACTTAGGGACATTGAGATAGTTTACAGACCTTTTTCAGAGATGCTCATCTGTGCTGCAGAAGCAGATGTAATATTCACAAGCACTGCCGCGGAGACACCGTTGTTCCTGAAAGAGCATGTGGAGAACCTCCCTCCAGTGAGCGAAGCAGTCGGTGGCACGCGACTCTTTATCGACATATCCGTGCCTAGGAATGTAGGCGCTTGTGTCTCTGATCACAAACTATCGCGAGTCTACAATGTTGACGATCTCAAGGAAGTTGTCGCAGCGAACAAGGAAGATAGGCTTCGAAAGGCAATGGAAGCTCAGGCAATCATTACTCAAGAGCTCAAGTCCTTTGAGGCCTGGAGAGACTCCTTAGAGACCGTTCCCACGATCAAGAAGTTAAGATCCTATGCTGATAGGATCAAGGCCTCAGAACTTGAGAAATGCTTGTCGAAGATCGGAGACGTGGTGTTGACAAAGAAAACTCGGAAATCAGTGGAAGAACTTAGCAATGGTATCGTCAACAAGCTTCTTCATGGTCCTTTGCAACATCTTCGATGTGATGGAAGCGACAGTAGAACGCTTGATGAGACACTTGAAAATATGCACGCACTCAACAGGATGTTCAGTCTAGACACCGAGAAGGCGGTCTTGGAGCAGAAGATTAAATCTAAGGTAGAGAGAGCTCAAAAGTAACTTGTCCATTACCATATCATGTTCATATATAGACCTGGTGAAAAACATTTTCTCTAGATTGAATAATAAAGGGCAAATTCCAAATTCTCCTGTGGAATTCTATTCATATAGTTATAGGACTCACAGGATCTCCTCTAGCTCTTTCTTTGTGTATTTATGTTTATTGTCACAATGAAACATGTAACACTAAAGTGAGCATGAAATGATATATTTCCAATTGGTTTGTGAATCCAATGGTTGTTGTCATATCCTGCCCTTCACTTCTTACCTGTTGAACTCCATTTTGTGCTGCTCTATGGGAAGGCATTGCTGATATAATCAAACCTACTCGGGCACTCAGCCTTGTCGTTCTTGAAGCAGGCTTCAACACTGGTCTTTCTCTTCACAGTTACGTTCATGCTATCAATCTGGTCTTAGTTTTACTTCCTTGATTCGTAAACAATGACTCAAAACTTAATTCATCTTTCTACCTTATTGGTTTAAGTTCTTCAGACTTCATCAGTTTCGTTCACAAAAGGGGAAAAGACTCTTGCTCTTTGCCATTATCATTGATTGTCTTTCAACGGATCCAGAGTTGTAATGTTAAAGATTTCCGTGATTAAAACTAATGGAGAGGACAGAACGAAAGTATTTCGCTTTCCAGTTCTCATTGAGAAATGAAGTTAAATATATTTTTCTCTGAAAGCGGGATGGAAGTCCAATGGCATTTCCAAGCACGCAGAATCTCAGGGCTTAATGCCCAAGAAGTTGGCACCATTGCTAGTCTCAATTACACGTCCATGCAAGTGAATGTCAATGCTGACAATGGAGTCCTCTTGAACAATCAAGAAGAAAGCTGCGTTGTCTCTGACTTTTGTTTTTGTTTCTACAGCATAAGAAGTCGTCTATCTTCCTTTGTTTTGCTGCACCATATTGCAGAACTTTCTGCTGTGGTCCGTAATGATGTTCCTTCATTCTGGGTTTAGCCATCTCCAAAAAAGAAAACAATGATTTGGGTGATTCATTTTCACTTTTTCAGGTGATTGTGGTATTCTTATTATTAAAATGTGAACATCTGATTTAAAATTAATTCATTGATTTTGACTTAAATATCCATATTTTAATCTGATATCAGAATCAAAAAAATCTTGGTAATTTTTCACATCTACTAAGAAAATACTTGTAAAACATAAAAGAGATTTAGTGTTGAAAACGATAGATTCACACAAACTAATTAAAACGCATAAAATAAATTAATATAAAAATGACAACACTTAAGATTATTAGCTCAATGACGTTCTTCGCTCACTTTTGAAAGTTTTCACACCCTAATATGAATTGTAAAAAAAACACAAGTTTATCAGCTAAAACCACATGTATTGCAATATCTGATTAAAATGTTTCATTTGTTCCAAAGAAGCACTAGTACAATACAATACATATGACAAAGGAGTGGCAATAAACGAAAGAAGAGACCCAATGTGGAGAGCAATCATACATGTAGCGTACATAGCAAGAGGGACAGATTGAGATACTAATGATTTTTCTCTTGATACGAAGGTAAGAAATTTAACCTTAAGTGGAAATTTAAAAGCTCGAATCCACGTCAATTCTTTATCATCCTTAAGATACACCTCATAATTGTTTTGGCTAAACAGTACTAGAAACAATCACATTGAATAGCCACATCATATCATCGCATCTTGTAGACCACACACCAAGTTCGCAGGTAGAGCTATATCAATCATCTTTGGGTAAGGGAGGTTGAGATCTGCATAATAGGCCGATTTAGATACTCATGCCAACAATAGTGATTTCATTAAGACGTTTATAGTCTATAGCATGTGCTTACTTTTCATTATATCCTTGAAAGTTTCCTGCAAAGAAAATTTTAAATGTGAGTGTGTATATGGAGAGATTACCTTTGAAAATGTTCGCAAAGTACTACTACTACAATTAATAGGACCCTTTTCTCATATAATTCTTTGGCTTTTTATTCCTTTCTCACATGATACAGTATTAGGAATTTACTGCAGGGATTTAAAGAATCTAATGGAAATATTTGCAAGTACTTAGAAAGGCATCAACGGTTATCAGCTTCTAACTTGAGGAGTAATCAATAATTTGAGGAGAATGGCATCTTAGCTCCCAAATCTTAGTATGAAATACATAGAGTAATGTATTGCAGGCAAAAAAAAAAAATCCATCCTTTATAGTCGGCAACCTCTTAATCGTGTACTTGATCTCATGGTTAACAAAGATAGGTCAAGAAATGAAAATTTGAAAAATAGAAAATTATCCACCTCATCTTTGGTCAGACGAGGATTATAGAGCATCTCCTCTTCAACCGTGGAAACCTGGATTCACGCAGGCAAAACAGTAAGAGAAACCGATGGGATCAAGAAAGTAAGAGCGGAAAGAAATCCTACTTACAGTGTAGCCTTTGTAGTCATGTGCAGGATACACTAAGGTATCACTGGGCAAGGTGAATATCTAAAGGAAGACACATGAAAAGGAAAGGGGTCGTCAACCTATCTGCAGCAACATGACACTAGAAAAGAAAAACGGAAATGACACTTGCAAATCCCCTACCCTACCTGTGAATGCACTGATTTATATAGCTGCTCTGAACTACCTCCCTGCATAAGAAATGGTTTACCAATTTCCATCATGAGCTTGCATTTGTCTAAAATCTATTTCTGATGCAATCTTGAAGTGGTAACATAGCTCAAATATTGCTCAAGAGTTCAAGCTGGCATGTTCAATACAAAAGTGTTTGGATGTACAGATGGGTAGAGTTATATAGGTGTAGGTAAGATCGATGTCAGCAATACCAACTAACGACGTAATTATATTATTACCTTAAAAGTTCAGTATAAATAATTAAGTATTCTGGTCTGCCAGATATGCATGTTATGAGTTGTTTGTAAGTAAGTATTTTTAATAGCATTACCTGGAAATCAGTCCTTCCACATCCACGTATCAGTAAAGCATCACCGGTAAAAGCCATCCTGGGAAGGGGTTGATCAAGTGCATCCCCCGTAACATAAGTCATACAACCAGTTGTGTGACCAGGGGTGAGTCGGGCCTGTAAAAATGAGAGCCACAGGTGAAGGTCCGGTCATCTAAACAGAGAAAATTTAAGCATAACTAGCAATGGAAATAGAATTCTGTTAACTTAATTCCCAGTGAACAAGATATGGAAGCCAGGCATTTCCAAGTAACCTAGAGACTGGAAAAGCTACGTATAATAATAAATACCTCCAAGAAGAGATTGCCTATACGAATCCTATCGCCTCCTTCTATCAGCAGATCGGCCTTGGCACCACTCTCTCTGGAAATAACGGATTTGACGTGTGGCATCTTAACCTGAGAGCGCAGTGAAGCACACAAGTTAAGCAATAAAGCTTAATTGTGGAAAGGGAAAATAGTGAACAACTAGTTAATTGTGGAATGCTAGTAAACGATAAAGCTTTCTGATCATCATCAATTCTAAACTAGTGAACAATGAAGTTTTTCACTTGTTACCAATTGTTTCTGAAATAGAACATTTCACGGTGACAAGTTTGTGCTTGATGCCAAAAGAACAGCAATCATCATTAAATTCAGGAAAGGGAAAATATTCGAGAAGGAGATGGTTCCTAGGATGATGATGATGATGACCTTGAGGAGTCCGGTTCCAGTGACATGATCGGCATGGCAATGAGTATTAAGAGCGTAAACAAGCTTGAAGCCGAGGTCGTTGAAGAGGGCCAAATCTCTGTCGACCGTCTTGTCAACTGGATCGATCATCTACATGAACAAACAAAAACCTAGGGGGTCAACTAGCTTGGATGTGCCATGGGTGATGCGAATTAATCATCGACTCGTGCACGATTTGGAATCCTGATCGGGGAAACGTACCAGAGCGGGTTTCTGAGGATGGGCGACGTCGGCGAGAAGGTAGGTGTAGGTGTAGGACTCCTCCTCAAAGAACTGTCGGAAAAAGAGCTTCGGAGGGCTGGCTGACTGGGAAACCCCATCCCCATCGGCGCTGTAGGTCGTCATCGCCACCGCCGCAGATTCTTCTTGGATGATGGTGACCGATCAACGACGACAGAAGACCACGATGGGTGTGGAGAGAGGAGAAGGGGGCAACGAAGAGCCAGCACTCACACCATCTTATTTATAGCTGCATCTGCATGGGGGGGGGGTGATGCATAATTGCATGCAACAAAAGACAATGTCAACCAAAAAATCAACCCACCCACATGAACATGTAATGATCTGCATTTCTACTTCTACCTCTTCATCAACATTTGTTTTTGGGTGATGATGAAGTCAACGTGTGTGCTGGATGAATCAATCACACGTACCAACCAACCAACAGGAGGAGAGAAGGATGTCCACGAACGAAATATACGTTCTCATTACTGATTAATAATTCATCGGTTGCCTGAGATAAGACGACTCTGATAAGTCTTTGACTTCTCAGACCCAAATGATCATGGAGACAGCTGGCTGCTGGATTTCAAGTCGATCTGTGGGCTAACGCAGACTAGTTAGTCCATGATCCATGTCAACGGCTAATTATTAATTAACAAGTGTGGTTTAAAGAAAAACTCACCAAATTAAGTATTATTTCTTCTAAACTACAAAAAGGTACTGTTTTCAAAAGGTTGGTATGGTTAAATAGACAAATCAAGCCTTCCTGGAGATAATGCGGGAGATACGGTCAAGACCATTGAAGCTCTCTGGTGAGAAGAAACTGAGTACAGGTGACACAGAATTTCTTTCGGCAATAAAGGTGAAATCTGGGCCATCCATCCTTGCATATGGGCCAATGGCAGTGTCCATGTTGATCTCGTGCATTAACAAAGACCGGATGTTTCATAAATAGCAACGGATCCAACTCCATCACCAATATAGACGTGCATTTTGGGTTCGGCCGAATCCATGAAGGTTGGGCCTAGTGCAATCAAATCATGTTGGTGAAACGAAACGACACGTCACAGTCAAGTAAGCCACGTTAGGCTATATGATGCAATGGGTCGTCGTAAGCTATATAAGCTATTATAGCACGCATATATGCTCTATATCATTCAATGGGTCGTCGTAAGCTATAAGCTATTATAGTATATATGCTGTAAGTTGTAACCTATAAGCTAAGCTATTATAGTAGGTGTAGCTGTACGGGTGGACTAGTCATCAGCAGGTGACAAAGTTAACCTATTGACAGCCATTTAGTAATGGGTTATGGGCGAGGGCAACGACTCACAAGCCCTAAGGCTCCTCCCAGCAAGTGGTTGTCGACTGACTTATGGATGGCATGCTGGAAATGAAATAGAAGTTTTTATGTTGATTTATCGATTATAGCATCGGTACATCGAATCTGTAAAACTTAAAACTCTATATTAAAATCAACGTACCGTTTGCTAAAACAATACAACTAAAAATCAAATTTGATATACGACTAATATAAGCACACGCAAACTTTGGGTCACGTCTCCTTTCGTCCTTAACACGATCTAGATATAAGACTTACGAAAGGTGATATATGATAAATCTTCGCAATTATTATTAACTGATTTTAAGATAGAATGTTTTATACGGCAACAGAACAGATTTATTTTGTAGACTTAATACAAATCACAAGTAAAGAGAAGTATATAAAATTTCACATAAAAGAAAAGATAAAAGCGTATGATGGTTAATAATATATACGGAAGAGAGTAGAGTAGTCGAGAGGGAAAGTTTTATCGATCTTGGTGGTCGGTAAATACGGGAACGGCGAATTAAGGTAAAAAAAAAAATTTGCGAATTTAAAAATTTTATAAAAAACCAAAACAACAACAACAAAGAAAAGACAAATGTGCAGATTGCATTTTTTTTTCCCGTCTTCGTGGGTGTACGGCCGTATTCTGGTGCAGCCAGGAAGGCGACAGAATGTGACGGGGACTGGCCAACTGCTTCTCGTCTCGTCTCGTCTCTCCTTTCTTCTCGCCGCGTTTGTGATCCTGTTGGCGACGCCAGGAGCGAAGCCGACCGTCGAACGAGGATGACGGGGAGGGCGAAGTCCACCTTGCAGGTGTTCTGCATCGGCACGGCGGACACGAAGCTCGCCGAGCTTCTCTTTCTCTCCCGTGCTATCAGATCTAGTCTCCAATCCTCTTCACACGCATCTACTCCTTCTTTCAAGGTTCAACTCCTCCTCCTCCTTTTGTCCAATCCAGCAGTGGTAGTAACAATAACAACAATTATTC
Source organism: Cymodocea nodosa (assembly GCA_036874045.1). NCBI lineage: Eukaryota > Viridiplantae > Streptophyta > Magnoliopsida > Alismatales > Cymodoceaceae > Cymodocea > Cymodocea nodosa. The sequence goes on from CM072336.1 coordinate 23,498,588, forward strand.
CAACTTGTGCAGGTGACGGTGGTTGATGTCTCCGCTTCAACCAGCTACTGCGGCCAAGCATCCATTTCTCCGATCCAACAACAGGACATCGACATCTCTTTCGTGCCCGCACAAGACGTGCTTTCCGCCTTCTGTGATGGCCAGACTTTCGCAGGCCTCCCGGACGACAGGGGTGAAGCCATCTTCATCATGAGCAAGGCGCTTCGACATTTCCTTGCCAAAGCTTTCCAACAGGGTGTTGTCGCCGGGGCCGTCGGTCTCGGCGGCAGCGGAGGGACGTCCTTGATAGCCCCCGCTCTCAGAGGGTCACTTCCGCTCGGGGTCCCCAAGCTCATTGTCTCGACCGTGGCCAGTGGCAACACCCAGTCTTACCTTGAAACCTCTGACCTCATCCTCTTCCCGTCCCTTGTGGATATCTGTGGCCTCAACAGTGTCAGTAGGACTGTGTTGTCCAACGCTGCGGCTGCTGTTTCTGGGATGGTGACGGCAATCCTGTCCAGGACAACATGTCCTCCCCCTACCTTTGACACCGAACGTCAGCGGCACACTGTTGGACTGACCATGTTTGGGGTCACAACTCCTTGCGTCACTGCCGTCAAAGACAGATTGGAGAAGGAAGGTTTCGAAACGCTGGTGTTCCATGCCACTGGCGTTGGTGGGAGAGCAATGGAAGATTTTGTCAGGGATGGCTTCATACAGGTCTCTTTTGACGCTTCTGATTCTTCCTCTTTCTCACTAAATAAATATATATTGCTTGCTCCAAACCCAGTTGAAATCCTCCCTAACGATCAATTGGCATAAAAGAAAATATGCAAGATCAAACAAGACAAACAGTTTATAAAAATGAAAGGGCTCATTCTCTGGAACAGGTTTTAAGTTTATATTGAAATATGCTCCCTTAATTTAACGTTTTCAAGTCAAGAGAAAATAAATCTGCATGATTTCCTTCATCTCTGTGGATATCAATTTGTATTTTATTTTCTTTCGTTGGACTTTTGTAGGGTGTTTTGGATATCACAACGACAGAAGTTGCAGATTATGTAGTTGGTGGTGTGATGGCATGCAACAGTTCTCGATTTGATGCCATAATTGAAAAGAAGGTTCCTTTGGTCCTCAGTGTGGGGGCCTTAGACATGGTGAATTTTGGAGCCAAACATACAATTCCTTCTGAATTTCAGAGTAGGAATATTCACATACATAATGAACAGGTTTTGATTTTTGTTCTCTTGAATCAATCTCTTAGTTTCATTTCTCTTGTATTCTTTATTATATATGTTTGTAACTACCACCTTTCCAAACACCTTTCATTATTTAAAAAATAAATTAGTGCAAACAAGATGAAATCTTAATCAATCACAATTCAAGCCTTCCAAAAGTCATTTAATTTAACACTCTTATTTCATCTATAGTCTATTTTCTACCACTCTTTTCCTATAGGCTAGTTTTTTTTTTTAGTGGATCTCAGTATTGGAATAGTAAACACCTTGTTCTCATGCATGCACACATCTGAAATCTAATAGTTATATCTGTTTTGTCTTGCAAAGGTAGCCTCTTATAATTTCTAGCTAAAAGTAAATTTCTTCGTTGATGTGCTTTCAGATATATTTGGCAATACTATCTCTAAATCATTTTAGCATTTTAAATATCAAATCCATATAAATTGATATGACATGTTATTTATCATGTGAAACTAGTGGCTATCCCATCTTATGGTTCTCACATAGGGAGGTGACATAAACTCATATTTTCTTTACTTCCGGAGATCTTACAAAGGGTGGCCATAACTGATATTTAGTTCCAATATTATCAGTAAGAAAACAATTGTGTTAATGTCGTTCGACAGTTGTTCTAAATTGCAAACTATGCAGGTAATCTAATAAGCTTGATCTTTGGGGGAAGCGTTCAAATGAATATTTTACCTTTTTTGGTATTTTTGTGTTTTGCACCACCTAATTTGCAACTTGCATTCATATGTAAGGATCAAATTGCAGTCTGCAAGAAGAATATTACCTTAGATAAGATTCCATTTGTTTGTACAAGTCATATATTTTAACCGTAGCAATATATAGAAGAAAAAGATTCATGTGATTGATTTCATGTGGTAGGATTATGACATGGATTGTTGCAATATTCAGTTAGTTAACATAAGTACACAGAAAGTACGAGAATAGCTTTAATTTATAATTCTTCCTTTAAGTTTAAATTTCTAGATTTAGAGATCATTATTATTCCAATCCCTGCAGGTGTCTCTGATGAGAACCACTGTTGATGAAAACAAGGAGTGTGCAAGATTCATAGCAAGTAAACTTGATAAATCTTCTTCAGAAATTTGTGTCTGCCTACCGCAGGAGGGTGTGTCTGCTTTAGATGCCCCTGGGAAGCCTTTCTTTGATCCACAAGCCACTGCTTCTCTTATAGATGAACTTGACAAACTTCTTGAGAAAAATGCTCAATGCCAGGTTTATCTCTTACTCATGCTTTTTGACCATCTTAATTATGTACAACAATCGTAAAGAAGGCTTGTTTTATGTGAATAACTTGCAGGTGAAGAAATTTCCGTATCATATTAATGATCCTAAATTTGCAGACGTATTGGTTGACACATTCATTGAATTGAATAACAAGAACTTCAACCATAAGAGAACCCTAGATGGTTCTTCTGAGCAAAATCAAGTACATCACAGTAAAGATGTGGCTCCAGTTAAAACTTTGTCAAATTATAGAAGCAATCCGTACACTCCATTCCATTATCCTGATGCAAAAGAAGGTATGATATCATTATTCTTCCATTTTATTTATTTTTTGATTGTCAGTAAAATGATGCTATTTTGCAGCTTTCATCTTTAATTGGAACCGCCCATGCAGGGGATCATGGATTTATGAATTCTTTCAAATTAATTTTTTTCTTGGCAATTTTGTTGCTTTCCATCTATGGCGGTAGCTAGGTATTTTCACCTTCACAGAAATTTTATAGTGAGGACATTTTCCACTTGACAGTTACTCTGGAAAGACTCAGCAGTAGTTTTTCATACTTTTTTCTTGGTTTCGGCTTTTATTGTTGGCATTCACTCCTGAAATTGATAATATTCTACATGTAAAGTGGGACAAAACAGACGCATTTATTTTTGATACCAGCATGATTATCAATTTCGACTATTTTCACAAAACATGAAACATATATACCATAATTTCAAAAAAAAAAAATATTCAAAAATTTGCAAGTATTTTCCTCTGGAACTATGTAAATTTTTAGTAGCAAATCAATATATGCTGCCACATTTTGAGATTTACCTATTTGGATGTAAAATTTCTAATATAATTTACTCATTTCATAATCATCCATTTTTTGTTGGAAGAACACATCTTGAGTTTTGAGGAATTTAATTGTATTTTTTCTATATATTCTTACTGTTATTATTTAAACAGAAACTTTGCAGAGAACCGATAAAATACTGCAGCAATTGAGGGCACAAATAAAGAATGGGAAACCTATTATAGGTGCAGGTGCAGGGACAGGTATATCTGCAAAATTTGAGGAGATGGGTGGTGTGGATCTTATAGTTGTGTACAACTCTGGCCGGTTTCGGATGGCTGGAAGAGGTTCATTGGCTGGACTCTTACCTTTTGCCGACGCAAATGCAATTGTACTTGAAATGGCCAATGAAGTGTTGCCGGTAGGGATTCTTGCCTTCTTTTAGGAAAAATTCCCAAATCATTGGCCATTTGGATCGTAAAGGAGAAAGTCTTAAGATAGAATAACCATAGATTCTTTCATGGTTCTTTATCTGCCGAGACTGTCAATATTTACTGGATACTACTATTAGTTGATTTTGAGTTCAAGGGACGTTTTTTTTTGATAAATGGTTGAATAATGACACTAGGTGATTTTGAATCTAAGTTATTTTCTCCTAGATTATACTTCTGAAGTAAGGAAATACTTCCTACTCTAATGTTGATGGGTGTTCATGTTCAAGGGATGTAAAAACAAGGAAGTTTTTCTTCCCTTTCTTCCATTCTACTATGGTGTGCACACCTAACACACTCGACTGTGAATTTTAAAATATACAGGTGGTGAATGATGTGCCTGTTCTTGCTGGAGTATGTGGTACTGATCCATTTCGACAAATGGATAGATTCATTAAGCAGCTGGAAGCAACTGGATTTGTTGGGGTGCAGAATTTTCCTACAGTTGGACTCTTTGATGGCAATTTTCGACAAAATATTGAAGAGACTGGCATGGGATATAGGTAGTCTCCCACCTTGGAATTTCATCACATTTGTCCTTATACGGTTTTACCATGGTGATGACAAGTTCGTATTTTTTTGATTTTCTCAGCTCGGAAGTTGAAATGATAAGGAAAGCGCATAACCTTGGTCTTTTGACCACACCATATGCATTCAATGAGGATGAATCCATTGCAATGGCGGAGGCTGGTGCTGATATTATTGTGGTGCACATGGGCCTAACCACGTCCGGCTCCATTGGTGCGAAAACAACCATCAGCTTGGACGATTGCGTTGGCCGTGTGCAAGCCATTGCAGATGCCGCGTTAGGTGTCAATCCTGGTGTGATTATTCTATGCCATGGAGGTAACGCTTGCTCCTTCCCAGGCCTAATCATCAATGTTTTCAATAACCCTTGTTAAAGCTGAAAGATGTCACACAATTGTGTTATCTTTCAGGTCCCATCTCCGGCCCAAAAGAAGCAGAATTCATACTGAAGAACACCAGAGGGGTCCATGGTTTCTATGGAGCATCCAGCATGGAGAGGCTACCAGTAGAAAAAGCTATTGCAAACACGATGAGGCAATACAAGTCTATTTCCATGAAGTGATGCAACAAGCAACGGTCTGCTGCTAAATAAAAAATAAGACATGCACTGCCTGATTTGTTTTCTGTTTACATGGCTACGTGGTAATGTGTATCAGGGATTATTTGCAAACGTAGAAGAGATAATAATGTCTCTGGTGTTAAATGAAATCATTAGACGATTCTACTCCCAAGATTGTACCCTATAAAATGCAAGTAAGCTACTTCTCTTATGATGCATTTGAAGAATTAGCTTTGATCGCACCAACCAGCTAAAGCCAAAAATCAAGAACAGAAACGAGAAGCACACGAAAAACAGAGGTTTTGAAACTGATGTATCTTCACATTCACTCATCTGTTCGTACATCCATGTATCTCCACTTACACATACGTATATAAACCTACAAAATAACTATCAACACACACACACGATCTTCACATGCAAAACACACAATACATCTAAATTATACTATCACGCCCCCCCTTAATTTAGATGTTCTTTACTACGTATACCCAACATCTATCTGAACTTGACGAAGGCTTCATCTTTTAGTGGTTTTGTCATCATATCTGCTAGTTGATCCTCTATCTTGCAATATATTATCTCCACCGCATTTTTTTGTACCTGCTCTCTCAGAAAATGAAATCTGGTTTCTATATGCTTCGATCTCCCACGTGCAACTGGATTCTTAGCAAGATTGATAGCATATACATTGTCAACCAGCAATTTAATTGATCCACCTGCAAATACGCCAAGTTCTTCCAATAATTGCTTCAACCACACAGCCTAACAAACACTAGCTACAGCAGCTATGTATTCTGTCTCACAGGTTGAGAGTGCCACAACACTTTGCTTTTTGGACATCCAAGTGAAAGCAGCACCTAATGTACTTCTCCCATCATCCAGATCTCCACCCCAGTCACTATCAGTGTAACCTAGTAAGGCCACATTTTCTTCCTTTGCTTTTTACAATAAGCCACAAGCTAAAGTTCCTTTCACATATATGATAATTCTCTTTGCTACCTGCATGTGAGCTTGAGTTGAATTCTCCACAAATTTTCTAATTAAACCCACACCATACACTATGTCAGGACGCATGTAGGTTAAATATCTAAGTGAGCCTACTAGTTGCTTGAAGTAAGTAGGTTCCACTAGTGCCCTTTTCTTAGCTTTGGACAGTTTTGTTCAAACTTCTACAGGTGTTCTACACATGTTGCAGTTTTCCATAGCAAATCTCCTCAAAATTTCTTTAGGATAGCTTTCCTGAGAGAAAAAATTCCTCAATCAATATGCTTCACTTCCAAACCTAGGAAGTAAGTGACTTCACCAAGATCTGTCATTTCAAATCTGTTCACCATCTATCTTCTTAAAATGAACAATCATTTCTTCATTGTCTCCAGTAAAGATTAAATCATCAACATACAGCCCTACAAACAGAGATCTGTTTTCTTCCTTCTTTATGTACACTGCAGAATCTGACATACACCTCTTAAAATCATGCACAGCAAAGAATGCGTTAATGCATTCGTTCCATGCTCCTGGAGCTTGTTTAAGCCTATAAAGAGCCTTTTTCAGTAATAATACCTTCTCTTCATGTCCTGTCTTCACAAAACCCGATGGCTGCATCACATACCACTTCCTTGAGACGACCATTTAAAAAGGTTGTTTTCACATCCATATGAAAAACTTTCTGGCATTTATTTGCTACCAACGTAAAAAATAATCTTATTGTTTCTATACGAGCAACAGGTGCAAATACCTCCACATAATTTCTGCCATATTTTTGTCCAAACCCCTTTTCAACTAACCTTGCTTTATACCTTTCAATTTCTCCATTGAGTTTCCTTTTCAACCTAAAAACCCACTTCACATCTAAAGCTTTATGAGAGGGTGGTAACTTGGTTAATTCCCAAGTTTCATTTCTTTGACTGGCAAATAACTCTTATTTCATTGCAGTTATCCACCTATCACTTTGTAATGCTTCTTCTTCAGTTACATTTTCGGTTTCAACATACAATGCATTAAAGCATTTTCATTGTCATCGTTTACAACACTCCCAAGTCTCACCTCATAGTCTTGTAAGGTCACTGGCATTTGCCTCTGTCACTGTGGTCGAGTGTTCCCATCAACTACTAACTCCTCATTCCTGTTAACAGAAGTATCAACCTGTTCTTGGCTACTCATTCTATCACCCACTTCAGATTGTGCTGAGCTTCTATTGTTTGCATCTTCCACTCTATTTGGCTCCGTTTGATTCCTTTCAGCTACAACAAAAGGATCTGAAAACACTAACACATTTTTACCCTGTACCGGAGTATCTGTTTTCCACTGCCATGCTTCCTTCTCAGCAAATGACACATCTCTGCTTACAATCGTTTTTCCTGTGATAGGATTATACAATTTGTAGCCACCATGAATGTATCCCACAAAGATACATCGCTCACCTCTATTATCTAATTTGGTTTTCTTTTGGGAAGGAACATGGGCATAGGCAATAGAACCAAATATCTTGAGATGTTTAACATTTGGTTTACATCCACTCCATGCTTCAATTGGCGTTAAATTTTCCAAAGCTACAGTAGGAGAATGATTTATCAAGTAAACAGCACATGCAACAGCTTCACCCTAGAAGTTATCTGGTAAATCTTTTGTCTTTAACAAGCTCTCCTTGCTATTGCCATGATTGTGCGATTTTTCCTCTCTGCTATGTCATTATGTTAAGGAGTATAAGGAAGAGTAATATCATGCCTTATACCTTCTTCCATGCAATAATTTTTAAATGCATTTGACACATATTCTCCTCCTCCATCAGTTCTCAATGATTTTAGAGGGAGACCACAATTTTTTTCAACCATCACCTTAAAGTTCTTGAAGCAATCAAACACCTTAGACTTTTGTTGAAGGAAAAACACCCAAACATTGTGCGTGTAGTCATCAATAAATGTCAAAAAATACCTATTTCCTCCATATGATGCAACGCCCATTGGCCTACAAACATCTGAATGCATTAACTCAAGTAACTCATTTGTTCTATAACTGTTACTAGCCTTGAATGATGCACGATTTTGCTTGCCCAAGGCACAACCCTCACAAATTTGATCTGAATGCATAATTGATGGCAATCCATTCACAATATTGCTTTGATGCAACTTCTTTAAGTTAGAAAAACTTAAGTGGCCATACCTCAGATTTCATAAGCCCGAATCATCTTCTATAATCACACAGAGGCATGCATAGGTGTCATGCATCAGATTGACTTGAAAGGTTCGATTCTTTAATTTAAGTGCCTTCAGTAGAGAATTATTTTCACTGTCAAATATAGTCAAGTAGTTGTCTGCATAATTCACATTGTTGTCCCAAGCTCAGCAAATTATTCTTTATAGATGGAACATTTAAGACATCTGAAATATACTAGTGGTTACCAACTTTTGTTTTCTCCAAAATTTTTCCTTTGCCATGTGCTTCTATCATGCGATCATCTGCAAACCGCACTTTGGTCTTCTCTATCTCGTTCAGGTCCACAAACAATGATTTACTCCTTATCATATGATTACTACATCCAGAATTTAACTGCCATAAGTGATTATTGACTTCTCCTTGCTCTGTGGCTGCCATCAGAAGTGAATAATTTTCTTCAACAGTGGCTTCCTCCTATGATTTTTCATTCCATTGTTCCTTTGGTTTGTTGTGACACTCATAAGAGTAGTGCCCATATTTACGGCAATTGTAGCGTTCAACATTTGCCCTTTGTCTTCCACGACCTCTGGATGCTTCTTGGGATGTCTCCTGATTGTATGAAACATTACCATCTGTTGATCGCCCTCATCCTCTTCCCCATCCTCCACGTCCTTGACCTCTTCCTCGAGTGTTTCCATATTGTTGTTGTGTGTTGTCCCTGTGATTTTCCCTTTTCATCATTTTGTTTTACTTGCATTTGAAGAGCTTGCTCTGTTAACTTTTCCCATCTGTCTTACATTCAGTCGCTACTCATGAGCTTGAAGTGTTCCTGTTAGCACATCCATCGACAACTCACTTACATCATGTGCTTCTTCAATTGCAACTATTATGTGCTCAAAAAGAGTGGTGAGTGAGTGCAACGTTTTTTCTACTTTCTACGTTTCTGTTATTAGCTCTCCACAATTCTTCATTTGATTTGTCACCACCAGTAATCTACTGGTATATATGCAGCAATAGTTTCTGATCCTTCCATTTGAAGCAATTTGTATTGCCTCCTTAGGGTTTGCAACTACACCTTTTGAACCTCGTCGACGCCTTTGTATGTCGTAGACAATACATCCCACGCTTGCTTAGAGGTGGTGGTCTCTGCAATTTTCTCGAATGACTCATCTGTCGTTCCTTGGTGAATCAAGAATAGGGCTTTCCCATCCATCCTTCTTCTTCATTTCCTTATGTTGCACCTTTTGCGCTTCACTTGCATTAGGATCAAGTGGCAGAATGCCTCTTTCAATCACATCAAGTAATTCATGATAGTCGAACAAGACTCTCATCTGATTACTCCATCTAAGATAGTTTTTATTATCTAACGTAGGAACGATCACTTGAACAATATTGTTCATTGTGACGAAAAGCAAAAGCCTTAGGGAAAGAGGACTAACCTGATAGCTCTGATACAAGATGAAGAATTAGCTTCGATTGCACCTACCAGCTAAAGCCAAAAATCAAGAATGGAAGCACACGGAAAATAGAGGTTTTGAAACTGATGTATCTTCACATTCACTCATCTGTTCATTCATACATCCATATATCTCCACTTACACACACACACACACATATATATATATATAAACCCACAAAATACCCGTCAACACACACACACGATCTTCACGACCACTCACCCACGTCTTCCACATACAAAATACACAATACATCTAAATTATACTATCAGCATTGTAGTCGCTATTTGGAGCCGTTGGAATTTTAAATGATATTTTCTGATCTGACATATATATGTTTGTGTCATGATTTTTGAATGGCTTGTAATCATCTTAGAGATTACAGAAAAACAACGAACATACCCATATATAGATCTACCATTTAACCAGAAGAGAGGAACATGAACATGAATGGAGAAAAACTTACACTGTGAGATCAAAATAACGATGGTAACGTTACGGCATGTTGAGTAGTGGCAGCAGTATACCTAAATTACTGTTTAAGTAGCATACAATATTTTTAAAACGGAGAAGTTTTCATAGAGTGTATACTCTTTCTTTGGTGTGGGTATCCATCTAATGATTGAAAACACACTAGGATGTGATGCAGACGGTTGGAGAAGAGTTTGTGGTAAGAAGGTGTGCAAAAAATTTATGCTAAGATTTTAAAAAAATTATAATAAAAAATCAATCTGACAGGACAGGAAAGGGAGTCCATATTATTTCAAATACAAACCAACGCTTATATATCTGATATGAAACTGATGTACGACTAATAAGCAATAATATAGCTGTGTGAGCGCCCTATGTTCCTTTTTTTCTTTAAGAAAAAAAAAAAAAGGAAAAAGAAAGGAATCCGGTTATCCGATCTTTTAACCGCCGCCGCCGCCATTTCCCTTCCCCCAATCTTATACGGCTGTTGATTGTTCAACCCCAAAAAGGATAGCCACGTGTAATCGCCTTGTAAAAGCACCTCGACCTTCTAAACTCGCATCGTCATGGGAGCTGACTTCTTCCGGCTACACGCCATTATCACTTCCGGCGCGCTCTGCTGGCTCTAATGGCTGTAACCGCAGCAACAGGGGCAACCACGAGCTGCGCTGTTCGCTTACCGGTCAAGCCGATAAAACCCATCGTCCATCTCCACCTGCCCACCTCGAAAGATCCAATCTTGGCCTTGGCCGGTGGTGGGAAAGGTTCTCTGGCACTTGGGCGGCCGTCGGCTACTGGCGTAGGCAGCATGGCGGATTTGGTCACCCCCAAAAGCAGCGCCTTTGTTGGTGAGACCCACAATGGGGATTCGCCGAGGGAAGAAGACGCCGCCGTTTTGGGAGATGTGCCGTCGTTGGATATTCCACCCAGCTCTTCTCCTCGGGGTGTTGGCTCTACACTCAATCACCTGGTCCGTTTCTATACTCTTCAATGAAATTAGTAGTTTCCGAACCAGAATTGTTTTCCTTGGCGATTTAACTAATGACACCTTTGCTATATTATCAATCAATGGTATCATCTCTTTCTGTCTGCATATCAGAAAATCCCTCCGGAAAACACTTCCAAGGGGAAGAAATTGACTGAATACTACATACATGGATATAGATGAGATGCTTTGATAACTAGCACACTATTCTAGCTACTAAAAAGATGTTCAGGTTAAATACGTTAGTTTCCGTATTTTAAGCAAAGCTGTATCCATCATATGCATATCCTCCTCCACTAATACAACCATTTCCAAAAGCTATGCAAACCACGTTTCGTTCTATTACAGTGTTTGCTATCAGCAGTCAAAAGAAGTAAAAACTTCTTTCGGAAAGGCTTCATATGTCATCTCTGTTTTCCACCTACAAGTTTTATCAAAAGTAGACTATTTTCTCATTCTTTACACTATAGCTAGATTAATGTCTTACGTGATATGGTTGATAGGTTATTGGATATCCATTTAAGTGAAGCCCTAATCACCCTATATTAACACTTGTAATCCTCTTTGTTAATGTTAATCATACATTTTAGAGCTTGTTGCGTAATCCTCTCATAACTATATTAATGTTTGCAATAAGATGAGATTCAACTTTGGTCGGTTCGCCTATGTGGTGGAGCAACCAGTGTTATTTTAGAGCTTTTTCGGTGTTTCACTTGAGGGAATATGTCACAGTATAAATCATTTATTGTTGGAAAATTTATATGCAATAAATATGAGGCATAGAATATTGGCCATCAAAATTTGGTCTCTGAAACATAGATTGTTCCAAGAAACGAATGTAACGTTGTGGAAGGTTCTCACTTAAATGTGTCATACAATTTGCACTCTTAAAATATGATCCGGTCTTTATATATTTGCCAGCTCACGTATAGAACGGATAAAACACATTAGCACTTGAATGTTAATTTATAGCCTTTTTCAGACAGAAGCTCCTTGCTGACTGGTGATGATATGATATAATAGTGTCTAATATGTGATCTTGCTACTTTAGGTCATTTTGTTCACATCTTTCTTCAATATATTTTAATGCTCCTCGTCCATGTATATGTTGATTGATTCTTTTGTGCTTCCTGACATTAGAGCAAATGGATTGTAGCTGTACTTTTTGGTATTGTCATTGTCTGGAAGCACGATGCAGAAATCTTGTGGGCAGCATTGGGATCAATTCTAAATACTTGGATGTCAGTTACCCTGAAGAAAGTACTCAACCATCCAAGACCGGTGCCACACTTGAAATCTGATCCTGGAATGCCTTCTTCACATGCGCAATCCATCTTTTATGTTGCTTTTTTCCTAATGCTTTCATGTAAGCTATACCAAACTGTGTTGTTTTTAACTTTTTCTAAATTAGAACAATATGCAAAGATATTACTCTACAACAGGAAATTCAGGAATCATGTAAACTTCATTAACTTTGTGTTAGATAAAAACAATTTTAACCGTGTGTGAGTTGATAAGGAAAGTGCATGTACAATTAAAGCAATGATTGAGAAGGTCTCTATATTCGAGTTTTTAGCATTTTCACCTATCTTCTTGCCTTCCAGTGTTTCAGATTTCTTCAATTAGTTCATTACCTTTCAAGAACAGTAAAGAATAATAGAATGTAAAACCTCAAATGTGAAGGAAATATATGTGGCTAAATTGACATTAATTATCATGGCTGGTAGGCTTAAAAGGGAAGTTGGTGGGTGATTCTCAGCCAGCATCTCTAGTTGGTAATATATCATGGATACATTCTATTTACTGATATACCACCTTTATCTTCACTTTCATAAGTAGCACAGAGAGTCCAGCATTGGGCTCTTCTCTAATAGCTATACATGTATATGGCACAGAGAAAGAATCTTGAGGTGAAAAAGGAATACGAACAAAGGAAAAGGAAGAAGGTAGTAGAAGAATAATGTGAGATAGATACCCAATCATTCTAAATTGATAGCCTCCCATAGGGCAACCAAGATAATTTGCTGGATCTCTGAGAAGATTTTTCTTATGCCAAAAGAGAGATCAAAGAAACACTAAGAAAGTCATTTTAGAACGGTGGAAAATGTGGTAGCATGATATATGAGCATCAAATCCTACAACTGTCATCTTGTATGATTTATTATTTTGAAAGAAATTGTAATTAAGAAAACATAAGTCATGCATTCTGGAATTTTTTGCTACTTATCCTATGCCATTAAGATCATCAAATGGTCTTAGATAACACAACAGATAAGCAATAGTACAAAGAGATCTTCAGGTGTTGCTTAATGATTGGATACCTTACACTGCAAAATACAGAATGGAGTTGTTTCACTTCCCATTTGTTTCTGTATGGAAATTAATTTGAGTTCAAAAGCAACACGATAGTGGTAAAACTTATCCGATATTGGGTCTTGAAAGGATTCTCAAGGTAGGCACGAATCGATTTCAATGTTTTATAACTTTGATTATTTGATTCATTTAACGCTGTGAGAATCTAAGGTTCATGATATTCTGATAAAATCAACTCATGCTTTAGTTGCACTAGGTAAGGTTGACTATGTAAATCTTTTTTCTTCCATGTATTTCTGTCTTTGGTCAAATCCTCAATTAAATTACTGAAATTAAAATCTTTCCATTGAATCAATAAATGCCACAATGAAAATCCCAAGTGGTGTGCAACTCTTCGTAGGTTAACTTTCATCATCTAGATATTTAGTATGAATAATGTATGTTTTTTTTACCATGGTAGCTGAATTCTTTCTGTTTAAGAGTGGTTTTTTTTTGCCTGACTTCATGATTTTCTTGTTGCAGTGATCCATTATCTGGGTAGCAGTGTAGTTACGGTGACTGTTGGAACAATCGCTCTAGCAGGCGGTTCATATCTTGTAAGAACGCCATGTCGATCCTAAATTTTCAGCAGTATTTCTTTTAGTTTACAATTTTGAAGACGTGAGTTGCCCAAGCACTCCAACTGCAAGCCCTTTGCACTTGATAAGACTATTTGTTGAAATATGGATGCCCTACGTGACCACACCTAAGATATTCCACACATTAATCTGGAAGAGAAAGTTGTACGATGATTATGTTAAATTGGTAGATTGACCACATTTTCGGTAGGCATCATACTCCCATCTTTTCTTCCAATACTTGCCTATGATTGTGAAGTTCCTGTTTTTTGCAGTCATGGTTACGGATCTCGCAGCAGTTCCACACTGTGAAGCAGGTCCTTGTTGGTGCTGTGCTGGGATCATCCTGTGCCACCCTTTGGTTTTGGTTGTGGCATGCGTTTGTGTTGAGGGCGTTCATTTCATCGATCTTGGTCCGAATGGCTGTGGTCATTTCCTCCGTGCTTGCCTGCTTCTTGTTTGTTCTGCATGTAATCCGCCATTGGCTCCGCGACGATCAGTGACTGCTACAGCAATGTGTATATTACAACATACGGTGAGCTCGATTGTACATGGGTATATATATATCCGTATGCCTGCAATTCTCTTAAGTTGCATCCACAATTTATACTGCAAGGATGTTGTTGATTAATGATCTATAAATCAAATTGTAAGATGGTGTGATTTGTCGATGTGGCTACTCAAATTCTTCTTTTGTTGGTCTGGTCTATGGTTTGAACTCTGAAAGATTTTGACAAGAAACGATGAGGACCTCCTCCACAGGGTGAATTTCACATTGGGGTAGCGTTTGGATTTTCTGATCCATACAAAATCATATTTAACATGCATGACAGATTTGAAGTAAAATTTATTCGATTCTCGATAACGATTTCTAGCTTATTTTCGCGCTGAAAAGTTGTTATGTATTTACATGTGAAATTGAGCATTTTACCTGCAGGCACTGAAGTATAATTATAAACCTTCAGATTTTCTTTACCTTATAATTCACGTAAAGTACGACTTTCAAATAAACGGCTTGACAAAACGCCGAATAAAGCATGTAGGTGGCAAAAAAGCGCTACTTGGGTTTGAAATAAAGACCATTAGGTCTCTTTAAAATCTTTACCAAATATTTACTAGGGGTTCTTTAACCATCCATGCAACTTAGAAAGCCCCTTACCATAGTCTCTGTTAAAGGTCTTGACGCATTCATAATTGAACTTGGGCAAATACAATTATCCAAAAAAAAAAATTAGCAGAAACCTTAACTGTCATACAAGTAATTGTAACGATCAGGCAGGTCTGGTCAAGTGAACGTGATTGTGGAGGGAAATGCCAATCTGCTAGATGTTGTATGCCTGCCTCGACTCTTGGAGGTTGATTGACCCTCTTAAGGTAATCTCACTTGTTACTTGTTTCATCACATTCCAAGTATAGACCCATCCATAATAAACCTCACTTGTCATCTCCTACCATCACGCTCCATCCCATTTGTATCGCCCGCATCCTGCAAATGAGCGTCAAGAAGCCACTTGCTCAAGAAAAAATACCATTTGTTCAAGAAAACAAGTACTTGTGTTGAAACCAGATGGCCTTAGCAGAGGTATGTCCACAACTAACCTCACCCACCAATCAATGCAGAAACCACCACCATGCGGAAACAAGGTTTCTTTATAGATATCATTCCTTCTCTTCAGGTCTAAAAATATATAACAGCACAGAAAAACTTCATAAACTAAAGCCCAATACAATCCATCTGTTCTTTTGAAAACCTTGAACTTTTGCATAACACAAGAAAAACAAGTAACAAACCAAACAAGCAACTCGTGTTCTTTCCTGTTTCTGAAATTGGCATTACATGTCATGAAAGGCGAACTTGGCCTCCATAACCATAGCGCTTCAGAAAGCCTTCGTCTTGCCGCCAGTTTGCCTTTACCTTCACTTCTACCTGCTCATCACATCATGGTGCAGCCACCAAATTTTCCAAAAGAAGTAAACAACTGATGGTTGCTCTTTAGCATTGAAAAAAACTGACAGACAACAGTTGATGGGACAATGAGAAAACAAACAAACAAACTCTATTATTAAGTGCTACCTCAAGGAAGATTTTCTTTTGAAGAAAATCTTCAATATCAAGTCTTGCTGCCGTTGCCAACAACTTCAGGGCCCTCCCTTCCTAAGTAATGGAAAGAAATAGTTGTTAGAAGCAAAGGAATGGATTCCACGTTCACTTATCCATGCAAGAAGGTGGCGTTCAAATAATGTCTTGTAGAAATCAAAGATGTACTTTTCCTATAAGGATGACTTTTTGAGTATCTTTTTCAACAACAATCTCAACAACCACATAGTCCTTTGAGGTGGGCCTGCTAATGTAATTGACAACATTAACCTGAAGGATAAGGAAACAACTCATTCTTGTCATTTTTGCTTTTTGATGATATAGTGCACCAAGTATGAGCTACATCTCCATACCTGACAAGCATATGGAACTTCATTCCTGTATTGCAAGAAAATTTTCTCTCTGACAATTTCAGCTATAAAAAATCTCTCAGGATGTTCACTTGCAATGTCCTAAAATGGCATGATTAGAGGTATATCAAATTCTTAGTACACGAGGGAACGTGGAAAATAACAATAGCTAAAACAAACAAAAACAATTGAAAAAACTTCTACAGTGGGTCATACCCTAAGCGATAATTTTCGCTCCATAAGGAGGGGCAACAATAATGTTTAAATGCTAGTGATTGATATACTGACGACTGAAATAATAAAAAAGGAAACAGGATAATGACAAATAAGAGAAAACAAGAAGTAGGATTTCTTGATATTGGAAATGCTTTTACTTTAAATTAAGCTCAAGAGATCTTCCCTTACAATGAAGTGGAAGGCCAACTGCATTCTTCAGCTGTTCAACAGGAACTTGTCCAAAACATTGTTATCGCAAAATTATCCAGCTACAGCTGAAAAGTCTGTGTGTGTCTGCTAAGCTTTTTCTAAGGGTATCCGTATTGGATACCAAGGCTTACAACATGTGACCTTCAAATAATGAAAATTCTCTTCCGATGATTTCCATCACCAAAACTACCTTAACTCCCATTTTAGTGATTTTTTAGACATGAGACAATTTATGGTGGTCTAAGTTGGGAAAGATATATATATATTACTTATGGTTGACACAGCCTTGCAGAAAGGAATCAATTATCAACCAATTCATAACCATTAACTATAAATATCGGTATTATTTCTTAAATCAGAGTAACTTACTGAAAAAGAGACTTTTAAAAAGGTTCAAGTGGGAGGTACTCGTGATAGAAGAATTCAGTTCAAATAGGAATTTCTGACATGCAGTGAATTTCCCTTTGAGTAAATAAAAATCAACTACAGGGAAAAGCCCAAAAAAGACTACCATCTAGAGAGGCAAGCCAAATAATTTTACAAAGCATGGCAGAAATCAAAACTCATGGATATGCTTACTTTCGGATAATAAACTGGTCCAAAAGGAAGCTTAGACAATATCCATTCCTTAACATCATCCATACCCTGTCCATATTTTGCACTTACTGGTATTACATCGTCAACATTGGTGAACTTTTCATACCACTGCACAACACAAATTTCTATAAGCAATGGTTAATGCAATATGTAATTGATGTTTACAACACCATAATAAATGATCTCTGATAACATGATCATTAGAAGCATCAAGCATTTAAGCCTTCCTACATTTACAATATTCTCCCCTTTCTTATCAGTCAGTCAATGACTTAATCAAGCTACACAAACCTCAAGCCTCTTTGCAATTTCTCCTGGTTTAATCAGATCCTTCTTGTTTAAGACTAGTAAAACAGGGACCTTATCTGTGAAGTTCCCAATGCCTTCTTCAAGGACTTCATCTATCTGAATTCATAACAAGCATTGACGAAGACCACTGATTATACATCTAAAGAAGGCTTCTCAAAAATCATACATGATTATATACCTTCTGAGGCATCTTGCATGCATCAACCACCACTAACACACAATCAGCATTGACTGCAGCACTGCGGACGTTTTTCATCATCATAGAATCTAATTTATGCATCTTTTTTTCAATAACACCAGGAGTATCATAGAGTATCATCTGCAAACTAAGCAATACATCATATTAGTAGTTTTGTAGGCTAAACTTCTGTAGCATTTACATAGGAAATGAGTATCACATGATTCAAATATCTCATTAAAAAACTAGGTACATTAAGTTCAGTTACCCAAAATGTAAGAGCAAATGAGAGGTTTCTGAAACCATGCCAAAGAAAGTTGTAACATGTTTGCTCTTCGTTCTTTTTCCTACTTCCTAGAAAGAGTTTAACATGTACATACTTCAAAGATTGTCTCCAAATGCATGTTACCAAGTTACCATGATATGTTAATCTATTTCAGAAAATCATTTTCCCATGGCAACTCATAAGTAACCTTGTCATACAGAAAAATGTTGGGTATCAAACGAAGCATTTCATGTTGTTGTACAATATGGGCACAAGTGGACAACACAAAAAAGACTTATATTTAGAATTTCCTATGTGCTAAAACTAGATCTATGTTTTCTGAAAGGAATCTACAATGTGTTTTGGGAGTAATTACCATTCAACACTTCAACATTCATCACTAAAGAAAAGCAATATTGGTCATTTTACCTGGTAACCAGGTTCAGAACATATGCCAAGGATTCGATGCCTTGTGGTTTGAGGCTTATTGGTGACTATTGAGAGTTTCTGACCAACCATTTGGTTTGAGAGTGTACTCTTTCCAACATTTGGTTTTCCGAGTACAGCTACATAACCTGCATATGCATTTGTTCATTCTATTGTGAGGCAAAAATAATGTGTCAAACGTAACTTGCAAAAAAAATTACAATTTTTAATCCAAATATAGACTTCAAATATCTCTCATGCCTTGATAGGAACCTTCATTTGGAATTGAATAAGACTACAAAACAACAAATGAAAATCACAACTAGAAAAGATCACAGGCAATGATTATAACAACAATATTAGTCACAATCTCACTACATGAAGTTGGCCACATAAATCTTTTTTTTCAAGTATTCCTATTTATAGCTTAATTTTTTATTAAATTACATAAATTTAAATCTTTTCTTATGATTCCTAACCATGTAGTTTTAGATCTTCTCTACTTCTTTAGTTTCTTCTACACTAATTAATTCTCTAAATCACCTAAACTAATTTTCTCTTATCTTCAATTGATGTAATTCCTACTTTGTTCTTAATAAAATTATTTTTTATCTTATCTTTTGCAATATTAACACTCATTTATCTAAACATTCGCATCTTTATAATATTAACTTTTTACATATAATCATATTTTATAGTTTAGTATTTTAAGTCATAAAGTATAATTGAGTGAATAGCATTTTTATAGAATTTTTCTTTTAATTTTAAAGGTATCCTCTTACCACCTAACACTCTAAAAGCATAAGTCTGCTTTATCTACCCTACTTTAATCCTATTAATAATATTCCCTATAATTTCTCCATTGATACTTATTATAAATTCTAAGTACTTGAAAGTCTTGCTTTTATGAATCTCTTGACCATTTAATTTATATACTTTTATCATTATTTCTATTTTTATTGAACCTACACCCTATATATTCAATTCATGACCTATTCAATCTAAACTTTTTGGGCTCTAAAGTATATCTCAATAATTCTAATTTGAAACTAACTCTTGATATACTTTTGTCAATTAAAACTATGTCATTGCAAATAGAATACACCAAAGCATTCTCCTTAAATTTCCGTATTTATTTCATTCATAATTAAGACAAACAGATGTAGACTAAAAGGAGACCCTTGGTATAAATCTATGTTTGTTAAAAATTCTTTAGTTTCTTTTCCTATTGTTTTGGCACTAGTAACTCTTCTTTATACATATCCTTTATAATATCAATATATCTTAGAAGTACTCTTTTTCTTTTCAAAACCCACTACAATAGGTTTCTAAGTGCTCCATCATAAATGTTTTCTTAATTAAATTGATTTGTTTTAGATCGCATAACCAACTAGGTTTTTGGGAGTACTCGGTAAACATCTTAGGACTCTTCCATCCCCCAGACACTTGCGTATTAGCGAAGCTCGTCTCTTTCTAGGATGTAAAAAATGTCCCCAAATTTACTCTCTGTCCAAAGGATTCTCTCTGTAAGTGGTTGTTAGTGTCTAATTTCTCGTGTAAAAAGTCATTTTTCTGCATTTTATCCCTTAGCTATTTATAGGCTGGTGGACCATCCAAGTCCAAGAATCAAGAGGCATTCGTTGCCTAGCAAGCCACGCAGGGATGCCCATTCTTGGTCCAATAAGGGCTGACTGGCTTCCTACTCCATCCAATCAGGAAATCCCTATAAGAATATGTTCCACTACTTGATTGATGACCAATCTTGTTGTATCAGATCAAGCTTGGTGCAGACTCAACCCATTACAGGAGATATCTCCCTAACATTATTTAAGTAATGCAGGTTGAGCTAGCCATATTAAAATTGAATCAATGAAACACCTTGGTAATGGTTTGTACGTGAGAATATTGATGTTGTCGAAATAACTCCATGTTAGAAAGTATGACGAAAGTATTATTGATTATATATAGATGAATCTCTCCAGTTGATGCCAACTGATTTTAGATAAAATGTCCATGTTTCAATAGACATAAGCTGCTAGTTTCTTATGAGGCGATATGAACAAATAGTCTGGTTCTTTAGCCTATCAAAGACTAGTTCACACACTTCACGGAAGGCTTATAGGGAAACCGTATACCCATCAATTGGAAATCTTGTGTATGAACATTTCTGGATGATAAACTAAAAAGTCAGTTCGCTTCTTACTTTCCTTTGATACGTACCTTCCAACAATTACAAAGCAAAACTCTTGTGCAAACAAACAAGCAACTGGATGTTCGTTTCAATCATATGTGCAAGAAAAGAAGAATGTTCCAAGCATCAGGGCATCACAAAAGGCAAGAGTGAGGAGCATGAAGAAGACGTAGCGACGACCACCTACCGCTGCGATGGTTTGGGTTGACGTCACCTGGGCCAAGCTCCTCCAACTCATACTCGTCCAGCAATTCAGTGTTTCTATCTGGCTTCTCACTCAACGAAAGGAAATCGGTGGCAGCAGCAACAGCGGAGACGGGAGAGGGGGAAGGACCAGGACCTTTGTCTTCCTCTTCCCCTTCTTCTTCGTATCCTCGTAGACCAACACCAGTAGTAAAGGCCTGGCCTTCGTTTCGAGAATAGAACACAAGGAAGCGAGAAGAAGAAGAAGTAGTAGTAGAAGAAGAAGAAGAAGAAGAAGAATTTCTGAAATGCGGAGAGGACAAGTGGGTCTTCTTCTTGCTCCCGCCGGGACAAGTGCGGCAGCAGGGGAAGGGCCGGGAAGGGAAGACGACCCACATCTCTGGCTCCGGTGAGATGGTTGGGCAAGGACGAAGGCCGGCGGCAATCTCCATAGAAGTGAGGAGGAGATAGGCCACAGCGCCAGTGGAGGAGGGATGGGGGACATCATCGTCAATTCAACTCTACTTGTACTTGTCACCGCCGGCTAAATATAACTCAAATGTTTACTTTGATGGTAATAGTCCAGTATGTCTGGGAATATTATTTGTTAATACACAATTCAAGATTACACAATTATTTAAAAATTTTAAACTATTATACGATGAAGAATATACTTTTATTTTAATATGATTTTTAGCATAATAATATTATCTGATATGACGTAAATTAATATTATTATCTAATGAGAAAAATGTCGTTGTAGACTCTTATAATATTTTTTGTTGTTGTTAGTTTCGATGATGAATGGTTAAGAAAATTTAAAAGGACGAACGTGCAAAATCAACTCAGACGAAAAACGGAGGTCCTGCACAAACGCTTCCGTTAAACAGAAAGAATCACGCGCTCTCACCTACAGGGCCAGCAGCTGATGATCATGGGGGGGGGGGGGGGGGGGGGGGCAATGGAACGGCATCAGCGTTTGTGGAATAGCTGATGGTGGGGACAGTCCATCGTTGATGAGTGCTGGTGTGAACCCAATATTAGAACTTTGAATTAATATTTTTTTAAAAAAAAAAAATAAGGAAATCAAAGAAGACACCTCGGCAGTACAAAACAAAATTAAATATTAATTATTTCTTTCTCTTTCTACCGTATATATATTTGTCCGATTCCTTTGGAGAGAACCACACCTGTCACTGTCCTCCTGTAAAATTTGTAATTTATTTTTTCCATAAAATAGAGAAATGAATCGGGTTGAAGAAGGTGAGGTGAGTCTTCCTTCCCAAGAAACATACATATTTGCATTTCCATCGTTTCAATTTAGAAGATAATCTATTTATAATCTACGACCAGTCGTTAAGATGGGCTAATCTCAAATAAAGGGGAAGACCTAAATATTAATTAACAATGTAACTTAGATTTCATCAGTATACAATAAAATATTTAGACGAAAAGGAAATAAAATGAAAAGTTTAAAAAGGTCAAAAATAAAATATCTGAAAAGGTAGAGAAAAAAAATAATTTAGTGCATATACCAGAAAATTCAAAGAGTTCTTTCTCAAGGAAAGTTAGTGTCTACTAAAAACCAAATGTACAAAAATAGAATATTTAAAACATCAAAGATCATCTTAGAATTTTAAAATTAAAATAATATTACTAAAATAAAAAGTACAAATATCATATATTATTCAAAAGTACAAAGTTTGCTTAAAAGTACGAAGACATCTTTTAAGAAATTATTTTAAAATTTTAGAACATAATATCAAATTATCATTTAATCCTACATTACCATTATTATAACTTTATGCATCTTATATGTTAATTTTTTTCTTTGTTCTTGACTTATTTTACCTTGTGTATTTGCTTACAAATGTATTTATTTTATTAATTATATATCATCTATAATATTTAATTCTCCTAACTCATCTTAAAAATCTCCAAATAAATCTTCTTTATCAACCTTACAAATAAAATTCTATCATAACATTTTGAGACGATTCTCCTTTACTATTCTTAAATCTTAATATCTTTTTTCCATAAATTATTTTGATATAGGTATCATCAATAACACTAACGTAATCTTGTAAAGATTAAATAAATTTTAATATTATTAAAAATAAAAAAGGAAAGTACTAAAATAAATAAGTACCTTAAAATATAGGTATACATTTGGATCATTCTGAATTTGACTTGTTGTTGCTATAAGTATATGATTTATTTGTAATATAATATTCAATACTTCATCGAAGTATTTACTAACTATCTAAATTAAATGACTAAATTACTCTACAGTTACTCTGTACCACTAATTTTACTTAACTATCATAAGGAACATAGCAAGTTCTTCCTTTATAGTGATATTGTTAGTATTTCTTGTCATTCCATCATTTTTCATTAAATTACAAAAGCTAATAAAAACATAATGACTTATTCTATAAATCTTTCAATAATTATAAACTTGATGTAATAGTAATGAATTTAATAATCTTTTTATGTAATCTACTTCTTCTCTACTATAAATATGAGTTGTATTATTTGAAAACAAACTTAATATATTTGCCATCCCTACTAGGAGATTTCATAAAGAAAGTAGACATTTTCACTTCCTTCTAATCTTTTATCTTTTTCATCAATTAACATCAATACATTGTTAATAAGATTAGAAAACATTTCATTGGAATCCTTCTTCACCTACTAAAAAATTAACAAAAATATCATAACATATTCTACCAAATAATATAACAATTCACACACAAACATATAACATAAATTCATTCCACATTCCAATAAAAACAAATAATAGAAAGTCATTTCACATTCTCTTAAACATAACATGATACTATCCTTACACAAACACAAAAACGAAATAGAACATTTAAACATTTAGTCCACACAAACATATAACATCATAACTTTTAAATATGTCCACACAAATATATAACATCAAAAAATTTAAACATTCATTTCACATAAGTATCCTATCCTAGGTAAAACTTTAATCATCTATATCACATTTCTTTTGGTAGACTTAAAAATATTTGACTTATTTCTAACTTTTAGAATAACTCTATAACTTTATATTGTTCGAGGGTAGAAAGATATTCAATCTCAAGTAACATCACAATTACTTCATCAAAACAGTGTGTGGACTTCAATATATATGCTAACATCTATTATTGAAAATCAATCATACTCTTTTGCACGGAAACCATCTCTCTTAAATATTCATTATAAATACTTATGTTAGTGTCATTTGTTTCACACATATATAATAGCTATTGTTGCATCTTTAAAAAATTTTGCAATAATTTATTGGGATTCTACGTGAAGTTGTGGTCAATCTTCCTTTTTTCCCTCTAATTTGGAACCCATGTACTATTTTTTGAACCATGCAATAATTTAGAATCTATATCTATTATTGCTTGAGTCTCATTAGGGGTGTCTAAGTTAACATCTTATGTGTTAGGTATAACCTTTATTTCCTCTATGATATTGTCAATATTTTTCTAATCACATTTCTATTAGTTATGCTACTTTTAATAATTTACTACAATTATTCATAAATAGGACATGATTTTCCTTTGCATCCATCACACTCTAGATGTAACTACAAAAAAGGTAAGTTTTAGTTAAAAATAATGGTTAACATATGTAAAGTAGGACATAAGAAATCTAACCTTAACAAAGTCATTTTATATCTCATCAAGTATATCAATATGATCTTGTATGAAGTTCCAACATCATCCACTTTATTTTGTAATTTTTGTATAATTTCAATATATTTGTCGCTAAATCTTAATGCAACTCTTTACATTTTTTTAATGATATTTCTGTTTTTTCTTTTATTGTATTTCTCTATGACTTCATCTTGAGTACTTTTTATTTTCTCATTATGAGTTTTTTTTTATTTCTTTCATTTAATACTTCAATCAAAATATTTTTAAAAAAGACATTCCAACCTATATAACTTCATTCTCTTCTACTTTTTCCTCTCTCAAGGATAGTCATTTCTACGTTAAGAAGTGTAAACATGTATGCATCAAACTATTAACTAAAATATATATATATATATATATCAAATGTTAATAAAGAAACACATTCATTCATTAAACAATAATAGTTAGATATTTAATTGCAAACCATAACTAAAATATGGTACAATAGTCTAAACATAACACTTTTCATCACATTTGGATCAATGGAAGTACTATCTAACACAAGTTAGATAGGATTGGGAATCTATTGTGTTATGGGAGAGATTGGGGTTATAGTTGGTACATGAAAGTGTATACTTTTGATTAAACTAATTTTGTTATATGCTCTAATAGTATGCTCGGCATTTCTACAACCAAGCTAAAGTGTTTCTTTCGTAGGAAATTATCTGCTTGGCAAGTGAGTATTATATTCTAGATCTCAAGGATGTATAGTGTGTGAACTATCATATATTTTGACATGTGATGCTGTAATTATGTGCTTCTCTATTAAAAATAATGATATGGTCTACTACCAAGTAGTGTATGATATTTTGGCATGTAATGCTGCAATCTGTTTATAAAACTAATTAGTATAGAATCAGTAAATTCTACTTAGTGATTTTAGAGGACACAACTCACCAAAGAAGCCACAATAAACATAAAAAATACAAGAATGGTAAGTAGCCATAGGGAACAATAAATGAAAGCAATAGTAAGTGTACTCAGTAGTATTTTTAACACAAGTTAAATTAAGAAGGATATGATGAGCATCAAAATGGTGAACATAAACATGTCAAAAAGATAGTCTTCTAAGTTTTAAGAAAAGAATACAAGTTATGATTGCCCATGACCCTGCACCATTAGCGACGTTAAGAGTTGAGACTGGGACAGTAGCTTAATTATTTAAAGCTAATCGAAATGAAACTACTAACTTAATGGAAAGGAAAATGTCATTACAGCAGATCAGATATTTCTACATCTCCAAAATAGTTTACTAAAGAATGAGTCAGTTTTTAGAAAGCATGGAAGAGAACAGTCATGTGTTGGACAATCATAATAGAAGTTATTCTCATCAATTTTATTATGGTATTTTTAGAAATGCAAGACATTGTTGTGACCTTTTTAAATTTTGTAACTGTTTTTACTTTTGGTGAATGATAACTTAATCTAGAAGATGGTATTTAACTTTAAGACCACATAGGAGTGTGAAAATTAGGTCTATTTGGGAATGAAATTGAAATTGCAAGGCATAGGTAGTGCAACATGTGTGCGATTTATTCACATTCTTTGTAATAGATCCTTCGTTTGTTATGATTCCAACTCCCGGATTGAAACCTCCAATGGTGGAAAGGATCACGGTCCACTAGATTTGAGGCAACATATTTAAGGGTAAATTCTCAACCCTTGTTGCACTTTGCAATAGAGAAAGTAAGCATATGGCATACATTTACAAAGAGATAGGCATCACTACTTATTGTAAATTGGTTTTATATGAGTACTAAAGAAAATTTACCAGCACCACCTGATTGTACAAGAAGAAGTCTCAACGAAGCAAACTTGTAAAAGCAAACGGTAGTTGGAGATGAACCCTTGCCGATCCACCACAGATCTCTCTGCCGGCAACCTTTGAACCTTGACTTTGTAGGAGGTTTCGAGCGTTGGGCTCGTTGTTATAGAGGAAAGTGGAGAGGCTTCAAGCAAATGACTTCGCAGAAGGAGATTCTCAAGGGAGGACTTCTTAGAAGTAGAGAAGGAGTGTCCAATAAAGCAACGGAAGGGTTGTCGAGAAAGCTCAGACTTCAAGCATAGAAGCACGAAAGAAGTGCAAATGTGAAGTAGTGGCTGGAAAGGAAACAAGGGCAGCTCGAAGGGGTTGAGTGTCGAGCTTAGAGATTCCGAAGGTTGGGGAAGGGCAAAAAGTGTAGAGAGAAACACAATGTCTTCTTTTTTATATCAAGGAAAGTTAAACATTCTTTTCCAAGATTTCGGTCAATACTAACAATTGAAAATCACACTTTCCTTTCATCCAATTTTTTTTTCCAAGATTCTGGGAGGCACTAGTTTTTGAATTTTTTTTTTTATATGATATCCTACAAGCTCCAAGACTAGAGCTTTTAACTTTTAAGTGGTGACATAGATGTTTATAACAGTATGCATGTTAAGTTATAATATACTATTAACCACAAATTATAATTTAACTGTAATAATATATATAGATTTATATATCACTTACTATTAAGATATTATAATATAATATGAAGTACATATAATATACTATAATACATACACACATCTATATATATATATATATATATATATATAAGAAGAAGAAGAAGAAGAAGAAGAAGAAGAAGAAGAAGAAGAAGAAGGAAAAAAGAGGAGGAAGGAGAAGAAAAATAAAGTTACAAAACACATGGTTGTTCATGAGAGTGCTACGTGTCGAACGCCAGTAGGGAAAGTCTACTAACGCCACCATATACTGTTGGAATTGGTCAAAAAGACCAAGATTCAAATTTAAATTCCGGTGGTTACCGGAAATTAAGGAGGAGGTTGGGGGGCAGAGATGGTGGAGGTATTTAATACTCCAAATGTTATAAATAGAGGTGAATAACACAAAGTATTAATCACCTAGAATAATCCACCATCGAAGCCTCCAAAACACTCATCCCAACAGTGGTATCAGAGCTAGAGCCAGGCAGCGTCCGCCAGTCCCGCCGCCTGCGCACGCACCTGCATGCAGCTCTGCCGGCGCGTGCACCTCTCGCCGTCCGCACGCGCACCTCCCACCGCACACGTGCGCTCCTCTGCCAGTACTGATGACGTAAAATATCGTAAATTGATGGAAGGAAGTCTCTGGGTGCACATTACATTACAGATTTAAATGACTCGACTAAACGACGAACTTATATACACCGCAGGAAACGAGGAGGAGGAGGAGGAGGAGAAAGTGGGAGAGGTGTGGCCATGGAGCAGTGGGCGAATGCTACAGACCAAGAGCACGACCTGGTTCTCCCAGGATTCAGATTCCATCCCACGGACGAGGAACTGGTTGGGTTCTATCTCCGGCGAAAGGTTGTCGGCCGACCCATCGGCTTGGATATCATCAAGCAGATTGACATCTACAAATACGACCCATGGGATCTTCCAAGTGCGTACATCTATGTTCCCTCCCCATATCTCTCTCTCTCTCTCTCTTTCTCTTTTTCAAGCAAGCACGCAGTTCAGTACTGATGGGTTGCTCTTTGATGTGTTGTGCTGCAGAAGCCACGGTTGGGGTGGAGAAGGAGTGGTACTTCTTCTGCCACAGGGCGAGGAAGTACCGAAACAGTGCACGACCCAACCGCGTCACGGGATCTGGGTTCTGGAAAGCCACCGGGATCGACAAGCAGGTGTTGTCCACCGGCGCCGGCAGGGACGCCTGCATCGGCCTGAAGAAGTCCTTGGTCTACTACCGCGGACGCGCCGGGAAGGGAGTCAAAACCGACTGGATGATGCATGAATTTCGGCTTCCCCCGGCGGACGACGCCACCGGCACTTATGACAATGCTGTAAGATCGACTTCCTCTTCCTTCACCTTCTTTTCTACTAATTAACTAATGGTACGTATATGATCCGATAGATTGAGATTTATTCATTTATGCATGTTCCTGTACATGCAGGAGGTATGTACCATATGCAAAATCTTCAAGTTCAAGGGGAACATCTCCGGTAGGAAATCGGCACAGCACCTGCAGCAGTACGGCATGAACGTGGAAAGGAGTAGTGCTGATACCAGGGAGCTGATCATGAAACATGACGGAAGGGCCGTGCCAACTTGTACCAGCAGGGGAGGCGACGAGCATGGCAGCTGTATCAAGCAGACGGCGGAGGTGGCGAACCCATCGGGGTGGGAAGTCATCCGGCCACCCCTAGCAAGCTCCAGTGGAAGCTGCTCCTTCACTTCCGTGGCGGATGATATCATCGCCGCCGCCGACAACGACGTCGACTGGGACGACCTTGGCGGTCTGATGGACATCATGTTCGAACCCATACCTTCCGACGAGCGTTTTTACCTGCAAACGTCGTCGATTGCGCCGGAGGAATTACTGGTAAACGAAGGAGGCAAAGGACTCACGTATCCATACGCACATGCATAGTATTGTATACGGCAATTAACACTTTCTTGAAACAAAACTTATAAAGCTTGTGATCAATTTCTCCGTTAATTGATATTGAGTTGTTATAATTTCTTACCGTATCAAAAGTTGGTTCGTTTACATCATCGATTTACTTGTAAACGGAACTTGAACATATGACGGCGAATCCTTTTATCGACTATCAATCAAAATTTACACGCGCATGTTGTTCTACAGATATCTATTAGGTTTATAAATAAATCACAGATCAAGAAAAACGTTGTAAAAGTTTCATATCGACCGCAACAAAACTTGAACTTAGATAACGATGGATTTTTAATTTTCATTTATCATCGACTGATTTAGACTTAAAATTTCACGTGTAATTTGTAGAAGATTTACGTTCCAACTTGAATATTCCTGTGAAAACAGGATACAAATAACAAGTCTTGGAGATGAATTAATGGTTCTCTTTACCTCCTCTGACCTTTACATATCAATCTTAGAAGAAGATACAGGTACAACGTATTGATACTCTTTTGGACATTTTCTTTCTTTCCAAGTACTTCAGAAGATGAAAATAACGTGATATATATATATATATATAAGAACTTCACCCAGATTGTTAATTTCCAAAGGCAACAAGAAATAAGAGGTTGCAATAAAAGTATTCCCTTGGTACGTCTAAGCAAGAAATCTTCTGTCTTGATTGAAAGATGAGAGGATGAATAGAGATAATATTCGTCTTGACCTCAAATTGAAATGGGGAATTAAGAAACGACGAGAGATTAATGTAATTAGAAGAATATTTAAGAAAGTCAAAGTGTGGAAGATGCAAGGAATACGCTTCCTTTACTTGTCCTTTTACCCTTCCCGTCTTGACCATATTTCTATTCAAATCGTATGTCAATTTGAAACCACATTTCATGTTTCGCGTTCACAAGCACAACCACATGCACGGATATTTCAAATGATTGTGACCATCACTTTGTGGAAGGTTTCAATCATTCTCTTGGAGGAAAGAAAGAAAGAAAGTGGAGAGGGTTTGAGTAGTAGGGAAAAAGACTGATTGATTGTTGAAAGAGAAAAGAGGGGGGGTGTTAGACACATATTTCACATAAAATCTTCATTTTTTATTTCCACCGAAAGATTTCTCACTCTTGCACTCACACTTCCCTCTCTCACGTTCACACTCGTGCTCACTGCTCACACTCGTACTCGCCCTTACACTCGCCCTCATGCTCACCATCGTGCTCGTGCTCACCTTCACGGAAACTTCCTGCATGTAGCATTATTGGAACCTCCTCACATTGAAACCACCCTCACCTAAAGTTGTCACTGTCGCCTATAGCCGTTGCTGTCACCTAAAGCCAATGTTGTCGTTCGACATTGCCCACTGTCGATAAGTATGCTATGTTTTGGCCTACAAATACTTTGTCATGTATTGTTACACTAATATTTTTTGTACCTAAAACACTTAAAGAAATTCCTCTTTAGATATGTGTGGTTTGCAAATCTTAGTTGTGCATCCTTAATTTTCTTAAAAATTTAGTATAAAAATAGTATCGTAGAAACCTTACTCAAATGCACTCATGTATTTATTGTCTTGATGCAACATTCCAATTTAACATATTTTCAATTAAACATGTCAACTCTCTTCAAATACCTATCGAAACAACTTATTTTCTAATTCCTAGCTAATGCAGAATGGATTTTCAAGAAATACGATAACATTTCACAGGTCAAATAGGTACCATCTTTCCAACAGTAAGACAGCAAAAGTAAATTAGATGTGATTATATTTATGTAGGATGTTATTATGTGTATTAATGTAAATAGGATAATGTATATCCATAAAGATACATACTAAAAGGCCAAAGAAAAAGGAAGATGATGGAACTTACAAGAAGATCAAACAAGTCAAAGTAACGATGAAGCAAAAGCTTAAAGATTGAAGAAGATTGAAGAAATATGTGGAGTTGTTTTAAAATTCTATAATAATTTTCTTTCTTTTTATATTTTTTATTTTTTTTCGTCTGAGGGAAAAAGAATGTATTCTTTTCTATATATCAAGGAAAGTAAAATATTCCTTTCCCAATATCCAATCGGCACTTTCCTTCCAACTATTTTTTCCAAGATTTTGGGAGGCACCGAACACCCTCCTCCTTTACTCCAATCATCAAACGTTTTGTTAATATTTTATAAGAATTGCAGGTAAAACTTGCAAGCCCAAGATCTGGTAGTCTTGAGCATTTAGAAGCGAAGCGAAGGTAATAAAGATATATTATTAAGAAAATACAAAATTTAAGCTAATAAATTGAAATACTCGCTAAGAAAGCTAAACTGGAAAATCCCCTTAAAGCCTTCTTCTCCTCCTTTTCCTTTTTCTTCTCCTCACTCGTGTGAGGCGAAAAAATTATTAAATATGGAAGAGATTTTTCTGAAAATATCATTATCTCTGATAATTACGACGTCCAGATAAAACCTTCGTGCGGGTGCTTTCGTAGAAGTCGCCATCTCGGCCGATGCGAAGAGCAAGACCTAACATTTCTCCTCTCCAAATCCCTTCTTCTTCTTCTTCTTCTTCTTCTTCTTCTTGCTCTCCCCCTCCTACAAAGCAACTCCCTCCCGCTGCTGCTCCGCTTTCGTCCCTCCTTCCGCCCTCCCTCAACCCAACCCACATTGCAGTCGACCTCATCTGCTCCGCCATCAGACAACGTGGTCATCGTCACGACCATCTTGACGTCCACCTTCAACCGCACCTCCTCCGCTGTCTTCGTTCCAGCGACGTCCTCAGGATCCTCCTCAGGTGCCAGTCGCGCCCCCTCCCCTCCCTTTCCTTCTTCCACTGGGCGAGGGCCCATCTTCCCGCCCACCAGCTCACCGCCCACAGTTACTGCGTCGTCGCCCACATCCTCACCTGGTCCAGGCTCTTCTCCAAGGCCATCACTGCGCTCTCCGACTTGGTCCAGGCATTTCCCCAAGACGATGTCTTCCACCACCTCGTGCGCTCCACGGATGGGTGCAACTGGAGCCCCTCCGTGTTCGGGATGGTCCTCAAGGTGTTCGTCAAAATGGGCAGGACGGAAGATGGGCTGATGAGCTTCAGGAGAATGATCCACATGCGCGTCCTGCCCAACACCAACGACTGCAACTGCCTTCTCAATGGTTTGCTAAAGGCGAATCTGATCGACGAATGCTGGAAGGTGTACGAAGAGATGAGGGCAGTTGGGATAACTCCTAACACCTACACTTTCAACATCATGACCCATGTGTTGTGCAAGGGTGGAGAAACCGGCAAGGCCAAGGAATTCATGGAGGAGATGGAAGTGGAAGGGTTCGACCCAGATGTCGTCACCTACAACACTCTCATCACCGGCTACTGCAGAAAAGGGAGGATGGACGATGCTTTCTATCTGTATAGGATGATGTACAGGCGTGGCATGCTGCCGGATACGATATCCTACACCATTCTCATTAACGGGCTTTGCAGAGGTGGGAAAGCTAAAGAGGCTCATCGGCTTTTCCACCAGATGCTTCACAGGGGGTTGGAGGCCGATGGTTTCGTGTACAACGCTCTTATCATAGGATACTGCAACGAGAGCAAGATGTTGGAGGCAAGGTCTGTTTTGCAAGAGATGATTCAAGCACGGTTCTTGCCTGATAGGTGTTCTTGTTATGCACTTGTGGAAGGATACAAGAAGATCGGGAAGTTGTTGCCATCCTTGAATCTGATCGCACAGCTGCGGAATGCAGGCGTAGAAATCTCTTTTGAGATTTACAGAGACATTATTGGTTCCCTGTGCAAGGAGAGAAGGCCACATGCTGCAAGGAATCTGCTGAATTGGGTTTTGGAAGACAAGATTGAGCCCGACTTGAGGTTGTATAATTTCTTAATCCGTGGTTATTGCGAAGGCAATCATATCAAAGAAGCTCTTCATATCAAGGATGACATGGTCGCCAAGGGCATCAAGCCTAATCTTGCTTCTTATCAATTTCTTATCAGCTGCCTCTGTAGGACCGGTAGAAGTTCGGAAGGGGAGTTCTTGATGTGGGAAATGATTGAAGCGGTCAATCTATTGCCTGATGCTGAGGTTTGCGTCTGCCTCATAAGTGGGTATTGCAAGGAAAGAGAGCATATGAAAGCAGAATCTCTCTTGACTAGATTATCTGAAAAGTTTCAAATGCGTGAGACCAGGTGTTATAATGTCCTAATTGATGCATACTGCAAACAGGGAGAGATCACCAAGTCCTTTGAGCTCCAGGATAAGATGTTGAGGTTGGGTGTTTTGCCGAATGCTGATACCTGCAAGTCGTTCGTCTCTGGCATATCCCAAAGCAGAGGTTAATGAATTAGCCAAGCATATAATGTCATATTATTGCTATTTTTTGTTTCAGGAAGATTACACACAATTGCAATGTTTTATCTAATAATATTACATTTATTATTGAGGAAATGGAGAGAACATAGCAGTTGGCCAGGTGGCATTTCAATTTTTAGTACAGATATTCGACAATGATTAAAACCAATGATTCGATCCATGGGACTTGTATGGACACCATATTCTGTTGGAAGCAAAATGTGACATCTTCCCCATTGATCCGGCAAGTTGTTGGCTTCTCTGATGAGAACACTTCGAAATCTCTAGAGCCTCTAACTTTAACTTCGACCTTGGCGTTCTTTACACCATTCTTTATGAATTTGAGGCTCTGAACTGCACCACCAGTGTTCTGCATTTTCACCAATCCAATGGGTGCAAATTGGATACCTGAGGATGAAAGGACCTTCACTGGTGAGATCGTGAGGACCTCAAATTGGAATGGGTCTAGAGAAATGTCTACACCATCTCCAAACTTGAGCACTTCCAGCTCTGCTTTGCGGAACCCATACACAACATACAATTCTATGTCATCAACAAAAATGGGGATCTTCCCACTCTTCCACTCAATGTTACAGGGGCGAGCAGTTGTCTTCAAAAGGCGTGAGAACTGTGAAGCAAATGTATTCCGCCGGGAATCTCGGCACCATCCCCCTCCTTGGCAATTGAACACACCAAGAACACCAGTGAACTTATTAAGATTCCATATCTTGAGCATCGTCTTGCCATCATGAAGTGGGTCAGCAAAGAGGCAGCCCCTGGTGGGGAGAGCGTACCATTGGCACTTCAGGGTGGTTCCATCTGGAAGAGCAAGTGACTTGATAAGTTGGCAATTGTGCTGCCCCCACACTGTCGCTTAAATAGATGGGGCCACCAGAGATGACCCTTGATGCAGCATGGAACTCCGTACAAGGGTGTGTGGGCTAGCAAGCACATATCCCAATCTGGTTGGATGAAATTTCCCATCCAAAGGCTGTTGTAGGCACAATGGACAACATAGCAGCACTGGAGCCAAAAGGTGCCGTTGGGATCACCCAATCGGTCAGTGCACCGGAAATCATTGGCAACATGGCCAAGGGAGATAGCATTGGTTCGAAGGAGCATGAAGTCATTGCAGTGTTCCATGCTGGCAATCACACCGTTGCCACTGAAGTGCCGGTTCACAGAGTCAGTGAGCGCCTTGTGATAAGCCTTGGCCAGGTCCGCGTGGCCACCATATTCCTCACAAAGCATTTCCAGCAGCTGATAGCAGGCAACGATCACACAAAGATAAGTACCTGCTATTGCCTTACGTTTCATGCCAAATAGGACTAGTGTCATGTTGAAAACGAGCAAGTAGGATTTCGTTCAACTACATATTGTTTTTGTTCTTTGATGATTGAAATTTCTGCTTGTCAACCTCTTTGGTCAATTTTTTTTAAGCAGTTCTCTGGTCATTTATTTCCAAGTAATTGTCCAAGACTACTGCAACCAGAAGTCTAGTCAGCACGGCCAAGTCATGTATGTCTTCTCAAAATTATGGATCATTGCCTTGAAATGGTGCCGATGCGTTTCGTCTCATGCAAAAAGTGTAAAACTTTTCAAAGTTCATATATTGATTAAGATCAGGAATCTCAATCAAGGGATACTACAAATACCACTATCCCCAACATTCTATAGATGCATCATGTCACTGGAGGACAACATAAGGGCCACCATCTACGACGATGGTACACCTACATGAAAATTTGTAAATCATGTACACTTAATACCATAAATAGTGATTTCCAGAGTTCTAAATGTCTGCAGTCCAGAATTCTAGAGAACTTTACTACTCTTTCATGCTTTGGGTTTTGTTAATAAAGATGGAATATTTAGAAGAAAAGTAAACAAAAAGTTTAAAATAGTCGAAAATGAAATATTCAAAAAGTCAAAAAAAAAAAATTACTCTAAAAAGTTAGAATTCCTAAAAGTTATTTATATCCATCGAAAATGACATGTAAAGCAATGGAATGTTTGTTATATTGTGAATCATTTTAGAATTTTAAAAGTAAAATAATATTATTGAAATAAAAAGTACAAAATCACATAATATTTAAAAGTATAAAAATTGTTCAAAAGTACAAAGAATTTTTGTTATGAAATCATTCTAAAAATTTGAAAAATAATATCAAACATTCATTTCATCTTATATTACCATCATTTTATCTTCAAACATCTTATTTGTTAATTTTTTTTCTTCGTTCCTGACTCATTTCAATTTATATATTTACTTTTGAATGTAATTCTCTTATTGGTTATATATTATTTATAATATTCAATTCTTTCTAACTTATTTTAAAGATCTTTAAGTAAATCTTGTCTATCAATTTTACAAATAAAATTGTGAAATAAAAAATATGTAATGACAATCTTAACTTATGTTTGTATAGATATAACATGTAATCCTATAAAATTGTAAAATGATACTTAATCACTATTCTTAACTATGAATGTCTATAATTAAAATTTTCTATAGTACTAGAAATTCTGTTATTATTATGACAAATAAAATTTAATCAATTAGAATACTCAACATCTACCAAGTAAATTTTACCTACATATAAATTGATATGAGTGTAATAATGTAATTATAACTCTCAATTATACATAACACATTTACTTAGCAGAACTTGTAATACTACCATAACATTTTAACAATTCTCTTTTACCATTCTTAAATGTTGTTTCTTTCTTATAAATGGTTGTTTTAATGTGTACTAATGCAATTTTGTTAACATCAAATAAATTATTATTATGTTCTAATTAACTATAAAAATAAATTTGTAAATAGAAAATAAATAAGTACCTTAAAATATAGATAGACATTTGGATCATTTTAAATTCAACTCAATGTTATTGATGAAAGTGTTATAAGTACATGATTTAAGTGTAATATAGTATTAAATACTTCATTAAAGTATTTACTATCTAAATAGAACAACTAAATCACTCTATAATTACTTCATATTATTGATTTTGCTCAGCTATCACAAGGAATGTGACAAATTTTTCCTTCATTATGATATTATTGGTATCTCTTATCACTCCATTTCTCGTTAAATTACAAAAGTTAAAAAAACACATTAACTCATTTTATAAATCTTTCTATAATTATAAGTTTGATATGATAATGATAGATTTAATAATCTTATTATCTAATTTGTTCCTTCTCTACTACAAATATGACTTATATTAATTAAAAATATACTTGACATATTTCTAATTCTTTGAGGATACTCCACAAAGAGAGTAGATGTCTTTGCCTCCTTTGAACACCTTCCTCTTCTTCATTAATTAGCATCGACACAATATCAACATCATAACATATTTGGAAAACATCATTTGGAAACATCTTCACCTACATGAAAAAAAAAGACAATATCTTGGTTAGCATAACATATTCCATAAAATCATTTCACTCAAATGTGGCTAAAATTGAAAAACATTGTACATAAATATATAACACAAATTCATTCTATATAAACATAACAAAATAAAAAAGATTACACAAAAACATATTTCATATAATCATTCTACACAAATATAACAAAATAACATTATTTACCTCATTTCACATAAATAATCATATGTCATACTAGCACATAAGCATTCCACACAAATAGAACATTTTGTTTAGGAATCCACATAAACATAAAAGTTCACATCCTTACACAAAGTATTCTATTCTAACTAAAAGGGTAACTATTCTAATTGTAATTCTTTTAGTAGACTTAAGAATTATTAAACTTAATTCTTGCTTTTAAAATAACTACATAACTTTAAATCTTTCAACAATAAAAAGATCTTCAATCTCAAATAATGATGCAACAACTTTGTTGAAACGATAATTTTGCTATAATGACAATGCTAACATTTACTCTTACAAAGAAACCATATTCCTTTACACAAAAATCATACTCTCTTACATGTAAACCATATTCTTCTATACAGGAACCATCTCTCACAAATATTCATTACATTCCGTTATGTTAGCATCATCTTTTTTACACATATGCATAATAACAGATGTTGCATCTTTAAAACATTTCACAATAATTTGTTATAATTCTACATGAGGTCATGGTCACTTTTCTTTTTTTCTTTTCTTAGTAGCAACTCATATGTTATTCTCTAAACCATGCAGTATGTTGGAATCTATGTTCATTATTCCTTGCTTGTTGAATGAGGTGTTAAAATTAGCATATTAAGTGTTAGGTACAATTTTTATTTCCTCTAAGATATTGTCAATATTTTGTCTAGCTATATTTTCATTAGTCATATTATTTTCAAAAATTTGATGCAATCACTCATAAATGAGAC
This sequence comes from Cymodocea nodosa, assembly GCA_036874045.1. NCBI lineage: Eukaryota > Viridiplantae > Streptophyta > Magnoliopsida > Alismatales > Cymodoceaceae > Cymodocea > Cymodocea nodosa. The sequence goes on from CM072336.1 coordinate 23,536,250, forward strand.
ATAATTTTCCTTTGCATTTATCACACTTTGAATGTGACTATAGAAAAAAAAACAAGTTCTATTTAAAAATGTTGTATAAAGTCCAACATGTGTAAAGTAGCATATAAGGAATCTAATATTAATGAAGTCATGAGATATATTAACATGATATTGTATGAAGTTCCAATCACATCCAATTTGTTTCAAAATTTTGGTGTAATTTCACTAAATTTGTCATCAAGTTTTAACGTGGCTATTAACTTCTTTTTTTTGTAATATTTGCTTTTACATCTTGTATTGTATTTTTCTATCACTTCAACCTAAGTGTTCCTTTTGATCTTCCTGTTGTGAGTCTTTTTATGTCGTTCATTTAATACTTCAATCAATATATTTTAAAAATATATCTAAAAGAAAGATATCTGTTTAACCATTCCAACTTATATAACTTTGACTTTCTTCATCTTTTGCTCTCTCTGGAGTTGCAATATTTAAAATTTTAATAGAATCATTTAAATTGTAAGGACTTGCCATTAATGAAAAACGAAGAACCACAGGAATATAAAATAGAACATTTTACCGTTAAATAAAACACTAGGATTATAATGATAGCACATAATGACATAAACCACAAGTTTCAGAAAGCAAATAATTCAACTGTATAAATATTTGCCACCAACTGTATAATTGAAAGCTTCGGCCAAATGTTTGCTGTGTAAGGGTAAGGGTAAAGATCCTGAATAATCAAAGAAAAAGTAGTTTCTTCTCCAAGGCTAATAACAAAAGAATCACAAGGAGACAATAAGTTTGAGACAAAAGTAACGTTTTCAACATCAATGTTGTGTTGGACTTCATTCCTTTGAAAAATCAACACGTGTTGGACCTCAATGAAAATATTTATGAAATTTTGTGAAAAGTATTTCATAAAAAATGAAAAGAAAAAAAGAAGAATTTCGACATGAAAATTTAGGGCAGGCTAAAGTAAACAATAATACACATTGATGGCAGTGGTGGCATTGGCAAGTGCACAATTTGGTGCCATGTTCCCATGCCCTCAGCAGCTTATTTCCATGATCCCATGCCACTTCTTCCTCTCCTTCATAATCCCAAGTGCTCAGAACAAATGTTTCTCATTGGTAGTCGTCATAGTCACTGAAGAAGCTATCGTGTATTCGCCTTTGTTTTGATCAATTGATCTAATACCCACAACTAACATCGTAAAAGCAAGAAGCTTCCATGGAACTCGCCATACTTTCTACCAACCTCAGCCTACCAATCAACTTCTCTATCAATTTGCATACCACCTAGCTATTAAGAGGTCTATGTACTTATTACCTTGATTTACCAATATTTTGTGGCAAGACCATGTGTTTAGAGAAAAAGTCAGATACAAGCACACGTTCACTATGCTCAAGAATGGTAGCAACAAGATTACAATAAGATTATTTTGAACAAGCATTCCAGCTGGTGATAGGCTGAGGTATAAGGTTGATTCTACATTTCTAATGTGGAATATTATTACTCTTACTTGAACTTTGAGCAATATATTGTACTCTGATGTGCTTCTAGTGTGATAATGTTTAAATTTTAGAATAAATTATTTCTACATGTTTATTATTGACCATTTTACCTTGTCCTAAATTTTTTCATTAAAAGTAATAGTTTTAGGGCTTTTTTGTGGTCTTTCATATTTTTTAGATACTTCTACTAACATGTCCAGCAATGTTTGATACATGTCGACTTTTTAAAGGACCCAAGTTTTACACAAAGTCAATGTTAAATACTTTGTTCATCATATACTTATGTTTAAGGACTTGCTCTTAACTAATAAGCACACATATTCAAAATATGTAATTGGGTTATATCATATGAAAGTGAATTAAAAAAATTTATCCAATTAATTTCATAATAGTGGTAAGAAATTATAAATCAATCAAACACACCCTTAGCACTGCTTATTAAAACTCGTACTTTCTAACTCATATCGTAAACAAACTACAGCATCTACAGTGATTGACAACATCATCGACCAAATATGCACTTCACAGATGAAAATGATTATTTATAACCTAAAAATGATGGCCACTAATAAATAAAGGGCATTATAATTTGCTACCAATAGCTACATCCAAATGTCATGTTAATAACACCATGAAAACAGAAACCTTGCTACAACGAATGATGCCATTTGTTATCAATAATGCTGTTGCAAAAACAATGGCTTGCATTAACATGTTAAAAATTTGATTCTTTCACAAGCAAGTAACTAATGGGCATTGTAATGTGTCCATTCCCATAACCATCCGACATTTAAGGGCCCAGGAAGTATTTATGCGTAGTATGAACCTATCATTTTATCATGACTATTTTTAAAATTTAATAAGCATTATTATGCTAGCATACAATAGTATTGCATTTGTAGAGTAATCATGTTTATCCTGTAAACTACATAATCCATACTTGAACAAACTTGAATAGTAGACTTACTAATATAAGCAAACTCATTTCTCTATGATGTGAAGGAATAAGTTCTCTAGATCTAATCATTAGATTGGAATACAAACAGAGAAGCTATTAAGGATTTACATGAGTGAGGGGTTGTGTCAGCTAAGTTAAATCTCACCAAAGCTAGAGAAAAATAGACTCCATTCATTAAAGTGTTAAACAGAAAAGAATGAACTCCATTAAAATCTCACCAAAGTTATAAAAGTTTGAACTTCCATGTCATACCAAAGAAGGTGGTTGCAACATCAAAAGTTTTTGTGGTTGCCACATCATGGAGCTTCCATCATCGACGATCAAACCTTTGAGGAGTGAGCATGCGGAGGTTGCTATGTTAATAACAAGGGATGTCAGATGGTACTTTCAAAATGCAAATGGGCATCGACGACACTTTTGAAAGAAGGCTGCACGGAGCTACCACCGACAGCCAAATCAACAAGTAAGCATGAGGAGAGGCGTCGAGGTTTCAGAAGAGGGTTTGGACGGTGCCTAGGTCAAGGATGGAGAAAACACGATTTTCCGAAAAGAGGGAAGGTGGGAAAGGATTTAAGGGAAAGGAAAGTTTACGCTTATATATAGGAAAAATCTAATATTTTCCTTTCTGTCCTTGGAATCTTGCATTAATGCTTCTCCTATTGGAATTTACATTCTTTACTTTCCTTTCTTATAGATTTCAATCAACACTAACCTCCCTACAGATACTTCAACCATCTCTAGTCTCGTATGATGTAGTTAAAGGTAGTTGTTGCCTTGTCCTCTTTTACTACGTACGTGACCAGGCTTAGGCGAGGAAAGTTGCCTTGAAAAGAAGCCTAGGCAATTGGATCACCTTTCTTTGAATATCTTGTTAATCCCTTTTGTTTTATTATCCATTTTTGTTCTTTGAAGTTTATTTGTACATCTAGAAAGTAACAAAAAGTTAACAGAAAATAAAGTATTTGTAGACAGTCTAGAAAATAACAGAAATTGATGAAATGTAACAGAAAAATTTTGATTAGACTAAACTTTTTGCTTGATCACTTTCAAGTGAAAATTTATTGTATATATATATATATGTATTTCAAACCATTATACATATATATATATATATATATATATATATATATGTATGTATGTATGTAATAGAATGTATCATTTTATTTTAACCTAGATGTAATTGCTTTTTCAACTTTTCTACTTTCGTAAGTTTGTTCATAATGATAAAATGATTTTTATGATTTATAATGATAAAATATGATTTTTATCATAAATATGATTTATGATGGTAAAATATGATTTTTATGATTGATGATGGTAAAATATGATTTTTAAGATAAAAGATGATAAAATATAATTGTTATGATTTATGGTAATACAATATGATTTTTAAGATAAAAATAATAAAATATGATTTTTATGATTTATGATGATAAAATATGATTTTTATGGTAAAAGATGATAAAATATGATTGTTGTGATTTACAGTGATAAAATATGATTTTTATGATAAAATATAATTTTTATAATTTATCAAACTTTCTTTTACTTTTCGTTGTGTACAATAATCTTGTATTTTGTCTTAACTTTTTGTTACTTTTTTTTTCTCTCTTTTCGTCATTTTCTATCGTAAACAAACTCTCTCTTATCTTGTCCTTCATTTTCGTACCCCTTTTTTACCTCTTCCTATTCTCTTAGGCTCGCTCTTTTTATAATTTTGCCTTCATGTTCTCGTCATTTAAACGTGCTTCACATTAGTGCACTAATTTCATATCTTATATCCATAAAAAATTTGCCAGATTTATTTCTCTTCACCTTTTTTAAATGCATATTCATATCGAAGTGGTTAGGCATACCACCAAAGTACTCTTTATTTTATTGTAAATTTTAGGCATACAGTAATATATACCATTACTTGAATACTCAATGTTAATATCCTCTATTTTATTGGAAAATTAAAAGCTATTATATTTTTATTGTAAACCAATAATGATAAATAAATACAAGAAAAGGACGTGTGAAGAGCTTACATTGGATGACGTCGGCTTTGACGCCGTCAATCCCAACGAAGGCAAGATGAGAGTGAAGTGGCCGGTAGAGATCGACGTAGGCAAGCCCTGAACTTCCCCTCGATGATGAGCACCCTGACGACATACGGCTGGGAGACTTGGCCGGCGTCGTCGGCGACTGACTTGTGGAGGAGCATGAGCTGCGTCTCATTCTCCGCGTCGCGGCCATGGGCGCGAACCCACTGGGTGGTCCATCAAGGCGAAGCTCGTTGGCGCCATGGCGATCAAGAAGAAGAAGAATGAAAAGAAAGAGCAAGTAGAGAGAGAGAGATGAATGCTTGGGTAATGCGGAGCTATCAATGTACCGTTTATTCATGTGCCAGAAATCGAAGCAGCAAAGTCAATCAAATCAAATCACAACGGTGACAACGGACGGCTTCACCAGTAATCCTTGCAAGAACAGAAGCCATCTTTGAAGTGATGAAACCGAATTCTGTCCCTGACGATGATCTGTCTGCGGTACACCTTGGATATGAACTTGGTCGCCCGGTGGCAATCCCGGCAGACTCGAAGGTTCTTCACGACCCGGATCGCAGCTCCCGGTGGGGTGTTCATCAGCCCGAAGGCGATGGCCAGCTTCTCGCTGTGCCACGACAGTGTCGTCTCCTTGTCCTCCTCCTCCTCCACGTCCACCAACGCCTCCGTCGTCTCTGGGACGTAGCCTGCGGCCTTCAGCCGCACCACCATTTCGTCCAGAAACCGGTAGATCTCTCCCGACCGTGGGTGTGACCTGTCACCCACCAGGAACTGATGGAACGTCCCGTCCAATTCGATGCTGCTGCACCCGGGAGTCTTCTTCCTTCCTGCGTCTTCAATCTTTCTCCTCACGTCCCTGGCTTCACTCCATCTCCCTGATTTGGAATAGAGGTTGGCCAGTAGAACTTGGCAACCCACGTTGTCGGCGTCCAGCGCTTTCACCATCTTCCCAATCCTCTCCATCCTTTCCGTATCTCCGTGGACCCGGCAGGCGGCCAGCAAGCTGCCCCACACAGCCGCATCCGGCGCCATAGGCATCGCCGATATGACTTCTTCGGCCTCCCGCAATCGTCCTGCTCGGGCAAGAACGTCCACCATGCACCCATAGTGCTCTATCTCCGGTTCCATGTCGTCGTAACTTTTCATCAATCGGAAGTAGAAGCTTCCCTGGTCCACAAGCCTTCCGTGGCTGCAAGCATGAAGCAAGGAGAGGAAGGTAACTTTGTCGGGAGCTATGCCCTCCGCCTTCATCCTTTCGAAAAGACCCATCGCCTCACTCGACCGTCCGTGGATGGCGTACCCACCAAGCATGGCGTTCCACGGTCGAGCAGTTTGCTTTGGCCGGCCTTCCTCGAACACTTGCGACGCAACATCTACTTCTCCGCACTTGGCGTACATATCCACCAGCCCGGCGAGCAACCTCTCGTTCATATGGATTCTGGACTTGTCTATGTATGCGTGTATCCACTTGCCTTGATCCAAGGCCACGAGATTGGCACAGGCTGCAAGCAAGCTCGTCAGCGTGAATTCGTTTGCCGGTACGCCAGACATCTGCATGTCACGAAACAGCTCCAGTGCCTCCACAAAGCAGCCCTCCTAAACACAGCTAACGCAAAAGAATACAAAACCCATCACTCACTCATTCGACAATCAATCTGAATCAGCAAGCCAATACATTGTGCTGCCATTTGTCTACCTGCACGAGGCCGGCGATTGCCGTACTCCAAGAGACAACGTCCCGCTCCGGCATGTTATCGAAAACTTCCCTCGCCGAACCCACATCTCCACAGCCGACGTACCCACGGAGCAGAGAATTCCAGGAGAACAGGTCCCTGACGCGAATCCTGTCGAACACCTTCCGTGCATCCGGCATCCTCCCGAAATCCCCATACACCCGTATCAAAACGTTGCTAACATAAACGTTGGTATCGAACCCACGTGGGACGAGTTGCCCATGAAGCTGCTCCACCTCCCCCGTCCCCATCCCGGAGTTGAGAACGAAGGCAAAGGTGTACTGGTTGGGGTGCACAGGCGGGTCGCAGGTGTGGAGGATGGAGTTGAAGAGGAGCAAGGAGGAAGGATGGGAGGAGTGGGCTCTGATGAGGGTGTTGTAGGTGAAGAGGGTGTGATGTGGCGTGTGGTGGAAGATGAGGTCGGCGTAGGGGATATGGGGAGGGCAGAAGGAGAGGAGGCGGGAGATAAGCTCGCTGGCGGCGAACGGGTGGTGGGCCAAGCCGGAAACGACGAGTAGGGCGTGGACACGCTTGAAGGTGAAGACGGAGGAGTTTCGGGAGGAGCGGAGGAAAGACAGGAGTGGGTGGTGGAGGGAAAGGAAGTGGGAGGAAGAAACCGCCGGCATCGGTCGTCGTCAGGAGGAAAGACGGAAAAACTCCGTTCTCATCAACAAACAAATCCTGCAAGCATCCGAATAATTATATATGGATCTTTATTATGATATTACTCAGTCATCGATTTTTTTTCTCCGCATATTGTGCACGACGATATCTAACTGTTTTCGCAACAGAAAAACTGAAAGTCATCTTGCCTTTTAAGTATTGTATTGGATGGGTCACGTTTTTCTTTTCATGATAATATCCACACGTTCGAATCCATCGGGACTCAAACTCGTGATTATTTATTTGCCTAATGCACTGATTAGGACAACTATGGTAGATAAATTTGTGTTGGATGTATCACACATAGGTTGGTGCAATAAAATGAATTCTCACCATTCTCATTATCATAAGTTTTAAGTCTTTTTACCAACCACTGCATCTCGACAGATGTATTAGATGTGTTAAGACTTGCACGGTTGTACCAGCTTATTCTCCCACCATCATAAATCATAAACATTGCTTGAATATCAAATACGAAAGGAACCAGATTGGGAATATTGTAAAAGTGAATAATGATCATTATTAGGAATAAATTATATGTCACGTGAGATCCACGGGAACGGAAACATATGTACCTCAAAATCTCCATATTTACAGCAAAAGAATATGTTTGATGATTCAATAGAAGCATTACAGTAATAACGAGTGTTCTACTTTGTACACTGAGAGAACATTGACCAATGGACAGGAATCTTCTCATTCACGGGCAATAGAACAAAAATCCCTTAAACAAGACCACAGAAAATTCATTGAAGCATTTGGTTGCACGTTTATAGGTTGGAAGAATCATGAAAAAATATGGGAGAAAAATGAAAAGTAGCAAAGCACTTGTACCGTATACCACCATATGGATCCCAGCATCATGTTCCTTGATTCCCATTTAATGAATTCAGATTCATCTGCAAATAGAGACTTGTGAACTGCTACGCTCAACCTGCACAGCCCAGCCTAACTTGCAAATACTTTTAGAAAGCTTCAAAGAACAATGATGTTCCCTGGGGTTTGAACTTTGAACCATTATCAGTCGACAACTATATATATAAACACACATTAGGAAGGAACTTACAGCTAAACGGCCGCTCTTGCTCTAGCAACAGCTTTCTGATAAAGATCCTCGTAATGCGATGACGAGGAATCCCAACTAAAATCTGCTCTCATATTTTTTTGGACAAGCTGCCACCAGCGTTTTGGACTTTTCGTATATAGATTGAATGCACGTTCCAAAGCGTTGCTAAGGCCCTGAAATATGATCAAGATGTTTGCACGATAGGAACATGGGAAAGAAATCCATCAGCACATATAATTTATGGAAAAAAATATTTCTAGAAGGTGGAGGATTAAAAATACCCGCTCATCTGCTGACAAAAACGTGAACCCATTTTTTAGCTGAACCGGAATTGTATTGTCATCAACATCAAATACACTGCAAGAACATATATTGAAACTAGATTTTACATGTTATTCATGTGGTAACAAATGACATGGAAGATGAGTCAGTCAGTCAGTCAAATACGGTACCTATCATTTAGTCCCCCAGTCCTCCTCACTATAGGCACCGTACCATATCTCATTGCTATCATCTGTAGGCAACAGATATGGTCAGAACTAAATATTGTTTAGTTGATGACAGTACTCTTCTAGCGATGAAATTAACACCTGTGTAAGCCCGCATGGTTCAAAAATTGAGGGTATGACAAGCATGTCTAATGCTGCATATATTGAGTGTGAGAGAGCTTCATCATATTTCAGTATCAACCGAGCATGAGGATGGCTCTCAAAATGATTTGCAATGTCTTCAAATTCCCTCTACATCAATAAAAGAATCAATTCCAACACCCTTCACCAAAAAAATCAATTCCAACATCCAAATTTGAATGCTTAACACTAAAAGCCAGGTGCCAGAAACATCAATATTCACTTTAATCAACTTTACAAGAACCAAGATTGTATTCTATGACTTGGGTAAGAAGTATTGTGATTGTTATCAAATCATGTTGACCACAGATATCAAATTCTCCAAGGATGACTCTAAGTGGTGAAAGAAGTGTTTAGAAGCATGTGCACTATAGCAATTTGGACCATAATTTAAGCAAAAATCAGTAACAAAAATAAATCCACTGCTGAAAAATCTACAAGTGAAGCATGACATAAACAAGTGATGGTTACCTGAATGTGGTGCACTGGGCTTGAACCTAAGAGGATGAATTGACCACCCAACTCCAGTGTGTGATATATAGCATGCCTGATTAGATGCACACCTTTCTGTGGTACTAATCGAGTAACACAACCAACCTTTTCAAGAAAACAGAAGGTTCACATCCCTCAGTTTCAACTTTTACAAGATAAGTGACAAATTTTATACTAAAGCAGTATTATAAACAATGAAACACAATGATGTTCTGATACAGCACTGTGGCATAAAGTGTGAAAGAATAACGGAACCAATTTTGGTTCATGTCAAAAAAGCTAGTGAAATTTAGTAGTTTTTTTTTTCCAAAATACACATTTTGATCCTGCTATGCAAATTATTTTCCAGGGTGAAAACAAGGAAACCCAAGTGCATAGGGAAAAAAGGCACCACATTCTATTTCAATTAAGCAAACCTATTAAAATAACATCATAAACATCAAGCATATATTTGTCACTTCAAGTTGTTCATTAGTGAGCATGTTTTATGTTCTCTGTTCAATTAATCAACATTCATACATTGAATTGAACAAAAGAAATGACTACCTTGTTTAAGACTGCATAAGAGAATGATGTGAAAATATTCAAAACTAACAAGTACTTTATTTTTGCAATTGAGAAGTTTATGATAATTATCTTATCATTGGCCCAAGAATAATGTGAAAGAAACCCCTTGAAAAAAAACATTCATCCAAGTTACCAGGGGTTGAGAAGGATTTGCTGAAGATAGCTTGATGTACTTTCGTATAGCATCTTTGTTCTCTATTTTCCTGTGAAATTCATCAGCACTGTACTGAAACCGAAGAAGTGCATCTCTAGAAGGATTCCATGTATCACTGTCAATTCCATTGAGGATTCCTACAAATTTCTTAGAGTGAAGGTTCAAAGTGCTGTGGAGTCCTCGTCCCCCCTATGAAACAAGAGATTGACACAAGCAAGTCCATTCCATTAGATGATATATAGATCATGAAATTAAGTGTCTCCACATGAATGATAAGTAAAACTCTTATTAAAAGAATTTCATTAACAACTGAAACCATAGAGATATCTAATGGAAGTTAGGCATTAAGAACATTGAGAACAAAAGGCATTTCAAAAGGAAGAAGAATTTAACATACTTGGAGATTTCATGATAAAGAATGAGATAGAAGTTATTCAAGATTATTGTTGTCTAATATGTATATTTTAGAAACTCTCAGGTCTATGTATTACATGTATAGTTAGAAATAGGTAGTCTTGACCAGTTCAAAAGATTATTGGACGTAGTTAAATTAATGAAATTGGGGATTGTATGGTCAACTAATGCAAACTCAATGTTATCTTTTCCTTTGTTTTTATTTTGGTGGTCTAAACATTCCAGAAGTATTACTGTTCAATGCCCCTTGGGCCATTTATAGATTAAACCAACCATTAAGATAAATACAAAAATGAAAGCTTTTATAAATCCAGATACACCTACATACATCAAAACTCACCCACGGATGAAAAGGTTTCAACATAAAAACAACAGAAACTAGAGTAAAGATGTAACAGCATATTGAGAAATGTATCCCAAGCATCCCCCATGGATTCCTTCAACTTACACAATTGACAATACATAGCTGGATTGTTTCTTCATTTATTGGATGTTAAGGATGAATGAATGGGTATGAAGGGTTTGTAGGTTAGTGTTGGCACAAAAAATAATAATGATAACAATCACATATATGGAATGTAAGTGATATCACACTTGCAGGTTATATACCTTGCATGTTCATGTGTGAGCGCAACAAAGTACGTGTGAGGGAGAGATCATGAAAGCATGCTTGTGATAGGTTATCAACCCATGGTTTCAATGTTGAGTGATCTTGCACTTTTGGATAGTGCTTGAATGGATGAGATGGACTTGAAATAAACACATGGACTCAAAATAAACACATGAAGTTGAGCCTCATCATTTCTCTCCATATGTAGGGATGAAAAACATAGGCACTTGCCACCCTATCCACGTAGAAGATTGATAGAGCTAAAAGGCCAAGAGGGGAGGCTGGGACCCATTACTCCAGCCATAAAACTTCGAACATTTGATCATGGGCACGTTTGCTTGCAGAAACAACCTATTGATTCAATTGTAAGTCATCATTTTATAAATACCCCATGCAACCAGTTGCATCAAAGGTCATCAAGCATACAAGTGATCAAGCAACAAGGAGAGCATAGAACTCAACTCACCACTTGTGCCACTCTTCATGTCACTGTTGCTGCTTCGAGTAGGCGCCACCATGGTCCATTGTCACCACTGTCTGTCATTGTCATCACCATTGTGCCGTCATCATTGCACATCACCACCACTGTAAGCAAGTGTCATCACCATCACCACCACTATTGACTCAATGCCACTGTTGTCACTAGTGGGTGTAGGAGACCCATGCAGGGTCATCATGTTCACTGCATGGATCTTTAAGTCTCTCCTCCTCCCTTGGTTAATAGGTCCTGTCATCTTTGGCCTTTTCATGTGCATATGAAGTGTGTTTATCTTTCCCTTCGATATAAATACATCTAGCACAGGTTCTGATAACGAAAGAAAACTTCACTCCACCCATGCATCACATTGAGAAGGCTGCATCACTTACATAATATGGGATGTTCGGCCTACTTGATCTGCATGGAACCAATGCTTGTGCTGTTCAGCCCTGCACAACCCATGCATAATCAACTCTCACATTAACGCCTTCCTCTATATGTAGGTGTAAGGTTAATGCTTATGTGCAGTCCTCCCACAGCCAATGGTATTCATCCTTGAATGGTAGGAGGTGTTTGGTCTGCATCATCTTGCAAAATCCATGCATTGTCAACTCTATATAAGGGTGACCATCTCTCTATGTAGGTGTAGACATACACAAAGCTTCCCTTCTTCATGGGTTCACATTCATGGTTCTTTTCCCATGCATCTATCTATGAAATAAGATCATGTTTCCTGCATAGTCCAGGAACTACACGTGCATGCAATTGAGGAAGGCTTCACTCCCTCCACGCACAAAACCTTGCCATCCCCATCTCCTACATAATATAGGAGGTTCAGGCTATTCGAGCATGTATGTATGCATGTGCCATTCATAAGGTCCCATGTAATTTGCATGATTAGATAGCTTTTAATATAGTTTTTTTTTTTTCTCATTTAGCCCAAGAGTACTCCAGGCAATATGGTAAGCAATGATATTATGGATTTTAATATATATATATATATATAAGCTTCAACGTCATGCCTTGAAAAAGTGGTGATTATTTCTAAGCTTTGTTCATCGTTAACTCCACCATGTAAATTTGAGCTATATACATATTTTCCTTGATACATTGATCAATGTACTCATTTTTTTCAAGCACTTAAACAAGGGACATAATGAGATTAATCTCATTTAATCTTTGAAGGTCCAAATAATTAAAAAAACCTGCATATCTACAGTTAGTCTGGTTCATTGCTCTTTCCTTGCACTTAGTTCACTTTAGAGGGTTGTTTAATAGGTAAAAATTTTCTAAAATCATGATATAGATAACCATGGCTTTCCCAGCTCCTACTTGAAAGATTGTAACTGCAGTTTCAACTCCTGCCAGCTGCCAATAGCTTAGCAAGCACATTTTTTGTTGCTATATAGAATCTTGTAAGTACAAGGACATTTTACCCATTGCCAAATTTGTGCATGAAATTGTCAAGTTTGATTCAAATGCCTTTTTTACTTGTTAAGGAAAACCCAGTCAAACAGGGGTAAAGGACTAAAAGTTCCCTGCCTTACCACTTGGCCGTTCATAAATATAAATATCCTGCATACTCTGTCTACCCCTAAATTTGTAGGGGGACCGCTGAACCACTTGTATTCAATTATCATCTGGCTGAAATCACATTAAACTCAAAGGAATCCATTTTTTATTGGATCTGATTAAGATCATTCTCTTCAACCAAATTTATATCAAATAACTGTAATGTTATAATTGTGCATTAGCTTCTTTATCTTAAAATGATATTAAAGGTATCATTTGTTGTCACATGAAATAATAAATACAACAGCAATCTAAGTCATAACCATAACATAGGATTCGCCACATGAATTTTTCTTTTCCATGTATTTTCATTTATTATCAAATCTTTGATTAAATTATATAAATTTAAATCTTTTTTCACAATTCTTAACGACAGTTTTTAGGCATTCCTCTATTTTTTTCTAGTTTTCTTTTCTATACTAATTAATTGTTCTCTCCTAATTGGTGCATTTTTTAGCATCCTAAAGATATAATCAAACCAACTAAATTGATTTTCTTTTATCTTATCTTCAATTTCTATAACTCTTACTCTATTCCTAATAAAATTGTTTTTTAATTTATCCTTTAATAGCATTACCATTTATCCATCTTAACATACGTATCTTAACAACATTAATTTTTTACAAATAGTCATACCTTATAGCTCAACATTATGAGCCACATGAAATAATAATTAATTAAATTATTATCCACATAATATTTAGGCCTGTTAAATTTGCATATATGTTAAGAAGCAAAAGGCCACTCTTCCATGTTGTGCCACAAATTACAGCATAGATTTCATTGAATCAATAAAAGTGTTTACAGATTCTATAGGGAAAAACAACCACCATAATAAGTACAAAGTGATCACCTAGATGTTCAAGTTCCCATGTTCTCATGTCATTTCCTAGTCAAATTTGCCAGACAGAAATAATCTAGTTTCCCAAAAAATGGAGTACATGCTATACAACTAACAGTCTATCACGTGCATAGCTTGGGACCTTGGGCATCCTTGTGCAGACAAAATTTTCCCAAGACTGTGCTTTTCATTTTTGTAACTCCTACAGAGCCATAGGTTCCTTGCAGCCTGTAGTATTAGATGCATTTGTGTTGCATTTGAGCATGTGCACTTCTAGTAATATTATATATAGAGAGATGTGGCTGATGTGAATCAACATTTCCCCTAAAAGGGGAGTCCATTGAGCTCCCATTAAACAAAAAAGAATGCACCAAGAAAATATCTAGACGCTTGGAAGAATCATAAACTTGACCTTTTGGCTATTCATTTTTGGTTTTCTCAATTTTATTAGCATAATACACGTGCAAGAAAAGTGGGAATAGGTTCAGATATGGTTACAATATGGATGTGGTTGAAGGATCATAGTTTGGAGATGAGGCTATAAATTATGTTGAATATAATATGGATAAATGATTTGTTAAGAAAGTTGGGTAGCTTAGTAATTTCTTCTTCCATTTTAGAAAATAAGGTCTTGGGTTCAATACTTTATGTGAGCGATTATATTATTTTTAGGAAAATTGAATCTTTATCTCTCAAAGAGAATTCTTGGGAATCAACAGAATGTATGTCCATGGGGTGGGCGCATCTATCAATATAATAGATTTCCAAATGTCTTATAAGGGAAAAGCAGTTCTTATATTTGACAGAGTGAAAGTGATAATTGATTATAGTAGCATTAGATGAAAAAATTAATTTCCCATACCTCAGCAGTTTGCACCTCTTTTGCATAAGTTGGTGATACAGTTGTGACAATATTAGAGAATATGGTTGCACCCTGAAATAGCACAAGTTTTAAATATGCACAGCTTAGTGCTTAAAATAAGAGAATATCTCAAAAATAAATTACTTGTAAGATACAAAAAAAAAATATGCAGCTATGTTTACCTTAACAAGATTGACTCTGTCATGAGAAGAATTGTCTTGCATTCTATCTGCTCTTTGTAGCTTATTTACATTTAGCCCACATGATGCCAACTCTGAAGCAGGTGCTGTCCCCTGATACTCGAAATTATGACATGTGAAGCAAAGTCTTGCAGAATTAAATCCTTTAGGTGCATATAGCTCCCAGTAAAGTGGTGCCTATAGAGACAATGCCGTCAGATATTAGAAAATATTAAAAAAAAGATCAAATCAGAATTAGTAAAATCAATGCCAGTAGTTGCATGTTAGAAGGAATGCCTACAATAAAGGCTGTATGCCAGTCATGACAATGAATTATGTCAGGTCTCTTTTCAGCCTGATGAAGGAACTCAAGAGCTGCTCGACTAAAAAAAGAAAATCGTTTGAAATCATCATGCTGTCCATAAACTTGCCCTCTCTGGAAAAACTTAGCTGGATGATGAGGATCAATGAAATAAACAGGAAGACCTGCATAATTAAAATGATTAGAAAATGAAAGGCAAACCTGGGGAATGAAGCTCCCCTTGGTATGAGGAACTGGCAAGGATCTATTTATAAGAAGCCTCAAATTTGAGAGAGAAAGAAAGAAAGGAGAAAAAACCTTCAACAGTCCCAACCCAAATATTATTCTTGAAGAGTTGACCATCAAAGAATGACTCTATCACAACATCAAGCATCTATAATAAAAAGAGATGTCATTAGATGTCAAGGGAGACATGTCTTGAGTAAAATACAAAATAAAATTAAGGAATGATGTACCCGTAGGTCATTGATATGTGTGGTTTCCAAGCAATCATATTTGGGAACTATAACTTCAACAAGGTTTCCTTTCCTCTGAAGTGCTTTACAAAGACCAGAGACAACATCACCCAGACCACCAACCTTGGAAGAAAACATCATGACAGAACAAGGTTACACAGCTAAAAATGGCATGAATTTTGAATGGAAACAAAATCACCCATTATGGTAGTTATAACATTCAGATTGTAATTATGTGATTGGTGCAGTCAATTTATCACAGAAACACATTTAGTTTGTAGCATGTGATTCCTCTCCTTTTATTCTGATGATTCACAAAAAGGTACTTAACAAGTTGACAGGGAACAAGCCCCACAAAGCAAAAGCAACCAAAAGCAAGACAAATGCAAGTCTGACTAACAAAATGAATCAGACATCTGCGCACCACTTGACTTCCAGTATCTCTCCCTCTCTCTTACTATTATGGTGATTTTAAAAATTCCAGGTGATATTAAGTCCTGGCAGCATAATTTGAAAACAGTAACAATACCCTAAAGCCCAATATGAAAAGCTTACGTGAAAAGTCCTTTTTGTGCATACCAAGAGTTACCTTATTTCATTAAAATTATATGAAGGTCCATTTTGACACTCTTATTCATGTAACATAAGAATCTTCTTTGACACTTACAACTTAATTACAAAATTATGGATCAAATATTTCTCTTAGAGGTGTTCACTAACAGGCCTTCTTCGTGTATAATTGTACCATCTAATCTCTTCAATTGTTGTAACTCACAAAAATGTTCCATTTATGTATTCCATTTTTTTGTGCATTTTCGCTTGAACACTTCAACAACTTGATTCAGCCACCTAATTCAACATGCTATATCCCAATGGCTAACATTTTCTATCGTAATGCATTGTTTCAAAGAAATGACCCTTAAACATTTCCTAAATTGTTATAAATAATTTTTTATAGCAGGTAGATTTCAACCTTCATCCTTCTAATTTGGGTGGCAAAGCTACAACATGAAGAAAAAAACAAAAAAATTTGTGGCAAACATGAAGGCACTGCAAGTCGTTTCCAGCTAAGTGAGGTACTCCAAACTTCCAAGAAACCATGATATCCTATGGTTGTCAAAAGTTGGGTATTCCATGGCTGATCCGAAATCCTCTTTGGATAAGTTAGAACTCTTAAGGATGTGTTGTAGCAAGAATGAAGAAAAGGCTTATTGAGATGCCAAGGGTAGCAGGAAACAAAATATGCAAGAAGTCATAAAACAGAATAAATTAGGGATTTCCCAGGCCACATTTTCCTATTTCCAATGACAGTTAAATCTAAGGAAAATTTTCAACATTTTAGCCATAAAGATTCATTTGAACATTCAAAGACAAGAAAATGATTGAGGAGACTGAGAAATATTTTAAATTATTTTTTCCCTGATGACAAAATAACCTTTCTGCAGAAGTTACAACTTACAAGTTAAACATGTGACTAATCAAAGTTTGGTTTTTATCAATTTCCTTTATTTATCATTTGGTTGTTTGCATTTCCTATGAAAGTATATATGGTAATAACTAAACAAATAATTGGAGTGCAAACAAAAGTCAACAAACTTCGCATGAGAATCAAAATTCCAGGAGAAATAGCAAATAAGAACTCTTGGATTTTATCTTGTTTACGACTTCTGCCCCTATATCACTTTTGTATGCAATGATTCCTATCTATTTCCTTAACTGCAGTAAGCACAAATCTGGATATCAAGATCTTAGCTGGCTTGATTTGATTGCACTTATAATGCAATTTTTTATTGCATTTACAGTGCAATTTTACCTTTTGATTATTCATAAATACTAAAAATATATGGGTGTGGTCAACTTTATATACCTTAGCAATGGGAGCCATTTCTGCTGCGATATGTACTATGTTCAAACTGGAACTAAAATAATAGGAATAAGTCAGACATTAGATGATAGAAAGCATCAAGATACAACTATTAAATAATAACATAATCACAGTCAATATATCAACATCAATAACAATACCAAGCATGACATCTAGAAATTTCAACATGATCACAAAAATATAGAGATTGATACCCTATATATTAATACAAACACTCAAAAAATGGAAGATATGGCTTAACACCATGCAGTCCAAAAGCACGTGCATGCATGAAAAATTGAAAACTTATCAGCCTGTTAAAAAATAGCCCACTTCATACAAGACATGTCTGAAAATATTCAACATAAGTGTTAAATATACTCCTAAAAGCCAATTAGATATTTGGTAAGAGAGTTCACCACAATATTAGGTTCAGATCCACTACAACATGGTAGATGTGAGATTATCATCCAATACTTTTCTACACTTGTAATAAACCCTCAAACTTATAAGTGCCATTTTACATTGTCAAGGCAAGATATTCAAATTAACAAATAACTTGTAAGCATGTGTTGCGAGCATATGCTCTGATATTATATTACATACACTCTTAAAAGTCAATTAAACATTTGGGAAGAGGGTTCACCACAATATTAGGGTCAGATCCACCACATCACAGTTGATGTGGGACTATCATCCAATAATAAGAGCACAGAATTTTAGACTAAATGAGGATCTTTCTTGGGGCAGTGAGACAATATGGGGAGCATTTTAAGCCAATCTATTATAAATTCAGAAAAAGACCATCACAGTATTAAGTGACGCACCATCGATTAATGTTGATGTGGCTCACAGGACATGACTAAACCATTAGATTAATCATAGCTTGTAGTCTCTGCCTTAATCCTGAACAAAAAAAACACCTAAACTACTACTATTACCACTCTTGTTAGCATGCTATGAACACAGATACTATAAACATGGTATGTTTGTGTTTGCCATGTATTGCATACTCTAAATACCTCCAGAAATATTTTCAATAACACATTCAAAATCCTATCTTAAAATGGAAAAAAAACTTTTGACACACATCTTTTGCAAGTATTTCAATTTATAATAAACTTAGTATATTTGGACAAAAACTTTTCCATTTTGATCATTTTAATTGCTGACAATATTATCAGGTAAAGAATTTGCAGTCTCCCACCTTATCAATTTTGTTTTCCATTCAATATAAATGTCATTTTCTAACAGGTCAAAAAAGGATTGCAATGTCTTAGTTTTGCAATTCAATTATCATTACCACGTGAACTCATATACCTTGTGTCATGCAGCTAGATATTATCAACACAACAAACATATCTACTCAGAATCATACCTAGTTCTAGGTGATGTAAGCTTGAGGAATGTAGCCACCACATCATTGTCAGATTTTCCCTTGGAAGTGAAATATGCATCTTGAATCCGGACATCTCTCTTCCATGCCATCTCCCTCAATAAATTTGCATTGTTGGCAGATATTCTCTTTTCAAGTGACCAAGTGTCAACCATAAGCAATAAGTGACTCCAGAACTCCCATGGCATATCATCTGCAGCTACTCTGGATGACTTTTTCTTGTTTTTTTCTTTGATATCATTGAGTGTGTCCTGAAATTCTTTTACAGAAGCTTGATACAATTGGATATAGGAGTTTATCTCTTGGTCCGACAATTGAATATGATACTCCAACATTTTAATCTTCTGTTGCAAAACTTCATTAGCTTGTTTACTCTTCTCCAATGAGAACTTGTCTTCTTTTGCCTCTGCTAAAGAGGCTTCTAACGTCACAATCTTCCTCCGTAGTTCATCATTTTGTTCTAAAATATTGGCAGATTGGTTGGCTTGTCTTGTTGCATTATCAAGTGAAACTTGCAGGCTTTCTACATTTTCCTGCAAATCCTTGCATTCAGACTTTACAATAGAAATCCCTAGATCATCTTTCTGTGCTGCAGCAAGCTTAGACTCCAACTCTTTTACAGAAGTCATCAATGAAATCCGTTCCTCCTCAAGCAAGTCAACATGCTCATCGGTTTCTTTACCATTATGAAGCTTGGTATTGAGTAATTCCACGTTATCCCTAAGCAGTGTATTTTCTTTTCTCAGGTTATTAAGCTCTTCAGTAAGAGAAGAAAAATTGTTCAAACTGAAAGCAGGATCTTCTGGGTCTACCACTCTTCTTCCATTTGCATGCACATGATATTTGTCAACCTCAGCTTCCTTGAAAGATATTTCATTCTTCAATTTCTGAAGCTCCATTTCAAGAACTTTAATATATTCTTCTCGTTGTTTTGCAACTGTTATATATTCATCCACTTCTTCCAATTTCATCTCAAGACTCCTCACTTGTCCCTGCAACATCTTCTTTTCAGCAAGTATCTTGTCCAGATCTTCAAGTGCATGAACTTGAGCTTCAATAAGGATCAATATATCTAATTAATATGCAAAAATAATAAGAAGAAAAACAGATGTATAAAAACACTCCGAGTATCTTGTACTTAGAAAAAATGGCCCCTACTTTTTTCTGCATTCTTGATAGTGCCTGCCAAATCCTTGAGTTGATTGCTTGGAACTTGATCATCATCATTAACTCTTTGAGCCTGTCAAAGAATTTGAATGTTATAATCCTTTGTTTCAACATGATTGCAGGATTTTATTCATTCAACAGAGACTTCTTATCCATTATTTACTGCATTCACATTTTGTTTGATTGCTTCCAGATATAAATAATTAAAATTTATGTTGTATGCACATTTCATATTATCTAATTCAATTTTTTTGACGATGGACCTTTTTTCCACACTAACAATCAACCCAGAAAATTCCTTAGTGATTTCTATAGATGTTGTCCTTCTCCTACTAGTAGATTTCATCAAAATTCAGATAACTTCTAGTACTTATGTAAAAATTCCATTTTCTGAGCTCTGGCCACAACATATTTATTACTGATATAATTATTACTGATATAAGTAGTGTTGATTTCATATTGCATGTACAAAAGAATTATTATAAAATATCAAATAGAAACAAATATAAATGATCCTTTTACCTGCATCAACGCTTCTCAAACCCAGGTGCAGATGATTCCTTTATAAGTACAACAATAAAGCCTAGGCACCTGGGCAGTAACCTTGGGCATCTAGGCAATGGCACGTTGCCTAAATGGTGCCTAGGCACGCTTTTAAATTTTTTTATTTTTTCTAGGCATACATTATATATATAATAATAATCATGTATAGTTTTAGCTATAGTATTTGCTAAATAACATATAAATACATGAATAATCCTAAGATAACATCAAAATATGAGGTGTAATAATACTAATATGTGTATTTCATTAATACATATAATTATATAATTCAATAATTATGCAAAGTTTAGCAGTATTGCACACACATATATGTAGGTTATTTACAAGAAAAAAATACTATATGTGTGTGTAATTAATTAAATAGAGTTGATAGAAGATCCATTTAATTAAGGTAATCCAAGGTGGGCCTCCATGGCATGGCCCTATCAAACCTTGGTGCCTAGGCACCCACCTCAATAAGTATGTCATGGAGAGCTTCAGGGTCTCAGCTTCCAAGCATTAATCTATTCCTTTAAGAAACAGTAGACACAACAGGTGTTAATCACAAATTATTTTTCCAAAGTAGATGATGTAGTAAAATAGTCATATAATGCTTATGAGTAAGATAGCAAGAAGGACTAAAAAGGAAAACATGACGATAATAAATAATGGCATGCAAAACTTAAAATGTTGTCAACCAACTACAATAACTCAGTTAACAGAGGGCAGTAATACTCATAACTCTCACTAGGAGTTTGAATCCCGATAAACATAAAAACTTCCATTATCCAAAAAAAAAAATCAAGATGCAAAACATGTAGAAGAAAAGATAGAAAGATATAGCAAAGGCATGAGTTGTTTCTTACAGAAAAAGAAAAAGATACACAGCACATAATAATTAGATCTACCATAAAAATGTAGTTTCCCTTGCCTAAGGGAAAATTGTACTGTAAGCTTACCCCATCTGCCATGGTGAAAGCAGTAGCATTGGTATTGTCACTATCTACAGTTTGTTCTTCACAAGAGGACATGTCACTGGGAGTGCCATTTTGAACTTTACTGACTTCAACTTTAGGCCTGAACATTTCTTTTAATGGTAATTTACCCTGGGAAACTTTTTGCAGTTGCTGTCTTCGCCTGTGCATATTAAGCAAAAGGATAATCAAAGAAAAAGAAAACACATAAAAACCATTACACTACAGAAAATATACAGCATTAATATTTGATTGGGTGTGTGAGTAGTCAATTGGTCAAAAGAGGGGGTCAATGAACATATAAATAATTCCCACCAAAAGCAAAGGCAACACAGAAATGTTAATAGTGATGTAGAGAAGATGAGTAAAGGATATAAGAAAGTGTGCCCAAAAAAAAACTTTTGAAGCTCCCATCCCCTCCCACAAGCTCTGTATTTTTCAAGCACCCATATTTAAATGGGTGCGCACTTAGTCTAGCATGGCCCAACGCCATAGGCATCAGCTGATAAACAAATGTAAGAGTGATTGCTTGATCACTGTTGTTGTCCTTGAGGAAAGAAGATGATCACTTCCTTCTTCCTCCATTGCACTAATTTATTTGTTGATGACATCATGTCATTAGACTAGCAGTTCACACCATATCAAGACTTCCAATGTCATACCAATCATTCTGATAATACTTTCATGGCCTGCAAGTGCTGCTAAAATGTAACAAATAAAAGTTTGATTCTTCCACTATTCCTTTTGTTGGTTTTGTTTTGGAGAAGAAGAAAAAAGAAAAAGGGGCCAGGAGAACTAGCCAAATGAAAAATGAGAGTTCTCCTCAATAGCTGAAGAGAATACATCCATAAATATATGTTTTGACTCAACTATTAAATCTGCAAACACCAATTTTTCTCCTCAGAAGCTCAAATCTGCTTACAAGAAGTGATCTAATAAATATATCAATCAGCTGATCCTCTAATTTACAATAAGAAAAGTTATTTCGCCACTACTTTGCACCTCCCTCAATGAATACAACTTTGATGTTGAAGTGCTTTGTTTTTTTATTGAAACACTGGATCATGTGATA
The DNA here is from genome assembly GCA_036874045.1 of Cymodocea nodosa. NCBI lineage: Eukaryota > Viridiplantae > Streptophyta > Magnoliopsida > Alismatales > Cymodoceaceae > Cymodocea > Cymodocea nodosa. The sequence goes on from CM072336.1 coordinate 23,558,802, forward strand.
TAGCTATTGCAACTTGATAGTATACAACCATTTTAGTTCCATATTCTTGGATTAAATATAAATCATTCAAAATTTTTCTCAACCATATGGCTTAATTCACTACAGCATTTTCAGCAATGAGTTCCACTCCTATAGTAGACCCCAGCCATAATCTCTTGCTTCTAGTAACACCATAAAAACATACCTGATCCAAAGCTAAAACAATTGCTTATGTGCTTCTCATATCATCCATTGAGTCTCCTCTATCACTATTGGAATATCCTATCAGTTTAATGAATCTTTCAAATTTTATGCCCAAACTTATAGTTCCCTTAACATATCTAATCACCCTCTTTGTAGCTTGTGGATGATTTCAGCCAGCATTATGCACAAAATGTGACAAGATGCTAATTACAAATAAGAGGTCTAGCATTGTGGCTGTAAGATACATAAGGTGACCAGTCAATCTTCCATAATATTTTTAATCCATCTTTTCAACCACATATCTTACATTCAACTTCTCTATGTAATTCATAGGTGTACTTGCCTTGCATTCATTCAGGCAAAATCCATTAAGAATTTCTTTTGCATATCTTTTTGCGAGAGCAAGACTTTATGCTCATCTTGATGAACTTCAAGCCTCAACAAATAAGTGATCAGGCAAAGATTAGTCATTTCTAATGATTTCATCATCTGTTCTTTGAACAATTTTATCAGTTACACTCTACTACCAGTAATTAACAGATTTTCCACGTATGATAATACAATCAACAGCTCATGAACAGTTTTCTTTGATTTTGTACATTTTGTATTTGGTCTTTTCCAGCACATAAATGGAGGATGACTTTTATTCCCATAATGTCAGCATTAAGGGAAATTTTTCTTCTGAAATTTTTGCTTGTGTTTGTTGGTACTACTATCTTGTTCTGTGGCTACTTCCTTTTGATTTCTATAAGCTTCTTTTTTTCCTTTCTTATCAACATAACTTTTCACCAACAAAGCCCCTTCCATGATACGCTCTTGATGTGTCATTCTCCTTTGCTCCTCTACTTCTAAGGAATTGAGTAGTTCTACTAAGGTTATCTAAGAAAGATCCCTTGTATTCTCTAATATGATAATGAAAAGTTTGTATTTTTCAGGGACTATAACCAAAACTTTTACGACAACCCTTGAATATGAAATATTTGTGCCTAATAAATGTACCTGGTTGGCAATGGACAGTAACTTGTTGGAATACTCCTCAATATTCTCAACATCTTTCATCTTCATCAACTCTAACTCCCTGATTATACTTAGTACTTTCATGCCTTTAATTCTTTCATCACTAGCATAGTCCTCCTTATGATAATCCCACACTTCTTTGGTGGTTTTGAGGGGCCTAATTTTGGTGAAGATGCTCGGTGAGATGGTAGCAAACAAGCAAGCCACTTTCTCATTCTCTTCTCCCTGTGACACATAACTTGGGCCAATGACAAATTATTGGGGAGTGAAGGAACTTCATAATCATCTTCAACAGTCTCCTAGAGACCCAACACCTCCAAGTAGGTTTCCATCCTAATCACACAAGGTTGATAATTTTCTGTATCGAAAACTAGTTGAGCAAAATGAGTGAAAGTATCATCACCTTCCATGAGTTGTGCTAATAGTTCAACGTCAGGCCCTTGGGGATAAACAGCTATGATGCTAGATGTTGTTTTCAATTTGGAGAAGAAGAGGAGAACAAAAAGGAAAATGGGGCAAGGAGAACCGGCCGAATGAAAATTGAGGGTTATGTTGAAACAACTGAAGAGATTACTACACCCACATATATTTGTCTGGACTCATCAATCAAAAGAAAACAGAAAATAACAGATATCAACTCCATGTTACACAAAGGATGTGTATATGTTTTAATCATATCCCAAAGACTCAGACAAATAATCCATCCACTTGCACTAGTTTCTAATGCACTACGTTGAACAGATTTTTCGTCGCATTTCTAGCCGGACAGAAATCATTTCGATCGAGAATGAATTCACTACAATGAATCTACATTTCGTGCACAAAAAGAGTCTGGGAGGAGGGGTGGAGGATGCGGGAGGACGAACCTGGAGCTGTTCCTGTTCCTGCGGGACTTGCAGGAGACGGAGAAGACACGGGGAGGGTAGTGGGAGCACCGAAGATGTTGAGCGCCGGTGAGGAAAGCGATGCCGGGGCTCGTCGTGCTCAGGCCGAGAAGCGAGCTGCAGGCTTCGGACGCAGAAGCCATCGCAACGATGAAATCGAGTTCACCTATTCGTTTCGCCTGCGCTCTTCCTCCAGCCTCGCCGTCGCCTTGCAGTTAGGGAGAGGAGGTGAACGAGAAGAAGCCACGGTGGACCGGACGAGGACGTGTCGGGCAGAGGTCGTTGTTTCGACAAGCGCCCGCAGACTACCACGATATTTTGTATTTTTCCTTTTTTTTTAAAAATAAATAAATAAGAAATTATTTTAACGTGAAGAACAGATATAGTTAATATTTAATACATATTTAAATTAATAAGAAATTATTCCACATGGACGACGGCTGGAGAAGCGCCTTCGGCTTTCGGTGTGTTTTCGCTTCGTGCGCGTGGAATTACATTTTAAACATCTATATTAATCAAACCTCTCCATCATTTAAGTACAAAATTTGAAAGTTATATTTGACGGTTGAATTCTGATCCAAGGATCTAAATTAAAAATTTTCAAAATTCTCCTAGATAAAAGAAAAATCTTTCAACCTCACCTGTAAAATTTTCAAATCTTTTGGATTTTCATTTATCGTCTTTGCTTCATTATTCTTATAATCGATTCCACTAAAAAGAAGAATCAATCAACTTCAATAACAAGACTTTCAAACTTATCCAATTTTCACACATTACCCTTATTCTGCAACTCTTCCAATCAACCTTATACTTTTTCTTCTACAGAATGACACAACGTAATATTTGTGTTTGGGTAGAAGATTATAGGATAAAAGGCAGTGCTTGCGGAATATTTCTAATTTACGAGCATAAGTGCATCTTGCAAGAGCAGCTGCAGCGCTCTCGCACCCAACATATGTGACCACTGATCGACATGGAACAAATGCGGCGGAGTGAAAGAAGTGACGATTGCCTATAGCTGGCTTGCTTGCTGGCCGGATTCGCCCTGATCATCATGAAGCAAAAGAGAGGCCGAGAGGAGAAGTCTGACAACGCAGGGGAAGAGATAAGAAGCAGGGAAACAGAGGATAGCCGGTTTATTACACTAACTTTGGGATCGGTCACTGCAATGATATAAGAAGCTCTGGTTTGATCACGATTGCCCGGACGCAGACAAGAAAGAGTGGATGATTGAATCTTGGGTTGCAGTTACCAACCCCACGAACCAACCACTCTTCTTTAAATCATTTTGATCCAAGCAAACAAACAAACCATCTTCATTTGAATGAATGGATGAGCCATTGCTCCGGCCGCCGGCTTCAGGACCACGCCCAACCCGCTTCCCCGTCGCCATGCTTCATCAACGACGCCGTCTCCAAGTCCAGGCGCCTCCGCAAATCGCACACCACCCCGGCCATGATCAAACTCAACGAGGTCATCGGCAACACCCTCTGGGACCGTGAGCCCACCATCTCCCACCAGGGCACATCCACCCACGTCCTCGTCCGCCGTGCGCTCTTCCTCCTGGCTGTGTACCTCTTCCTCAGTGTCGCCGCGACCAATTCCAGTTGTGACCAAAGACGTTCTCCATAGGCTTCGTTTTCATCGACGCTTTGCTCGGCGGGATGTTGTCCCACGTCCTCGACCTGCAGGAGAGACTCAGATTCTACCTGGTCGTCCTCAAGAAAGGGAGGATCAGGATAAAGGTGGGGATGGCCATCGCCGTTGTCGTCCTATGCATTGGCATCGGCACCGCTGTCATGCATTTCGTCGAACACCTCGGGTGGCTCGATTCCTTCTATTTGGCGGTCATGTCAATCACCACCGTCGGGTACGGAGACTACGCCTTCCGCACTTTCGCCGGCCGGTTATTTGCGTCGGCCTGGCTTCTGGTGTCCACGCTTGCGGTTGCCCGTGCTTTTCTTTACCTGACGGATTTTGAGAACGAAAGCAGGAATCAGAGGATGGCAACCTTGGTGCTCGGAAGGGACATGACCGTCGCCGAGTTCCCGGCCGCAGATTTCAATCACAATGGCTTTGTAAGGTTAGCTCACGTAATTTGCAACACCTTCCCTGTTTTGAATGAACGATTCTGTTCATCAATCTGACTGGTAAGTTTGTTTGTTGGTAGCAAATCCGAATTTGTTGTATTCAGGCTCAAAGAGATGGGCAAGGTGACAGAGAAAGACATAGCAGACATCTGTGCCCGATTCCAAAGAATGGATGCAGAAAACTCTGGAAAAGTCAAGTTCATGGATCTCGTTGAGGCTCATGGCGAAGCCAAACCTAATAACCCTAATGATGGCCGAAGCCAAGCGGATCCATGATGTTTTTCAAGTAAACGGAAGGGCATCATCTTGTTAGCTGCCTCTTTGTTTTGTTGGTTTGGTTGTTTGATCGTCCTACCAAAATGGTACGTACGTACATTCGATGTCAAATCCTTTTTCATGCAAATCAAAATATGCCATACCGGCTGGGCTTCAAATCAAAGTATGATAGATAAGATGATACACGAGATCCTAGGAGACCCACCACTCCATTTGGCAAGATTCACATGGTAGCTAACAGCATCGCTCTAACTTTTGCTCGCAGGTCATCAGAAACTTCGGTGCCATTGGTTGCTTGGGCATCTGAAGTCGAAGCACCTACTTTTGCATCTTGAGGCCTTGTGGAGGCCTCCCTAGAGCCCTCACTCTCCGATTCTTGCCTCAAAAGGCTATCCTCGTCTTCACTTTCCTGTTTCTTCGACCTATGACGTGACTTCCTTTGATGCCTGTAAGAGTTTCTGTGAGGAAGATGCTCATCGTCCGATGACGAGCTGTGACGCTTGTGATGGCGATGTGATCTGGACGTTTTTCTGGGTTGCCTCTCTTCTTCATCAGAATCAGAGTGCTTGTACTTTGAAGATGAGTGATGACGCTTCCTACGATGACGTGAGGAATGCTCTGAATGACGATGTTTCTTTTTAATGGATTCCTCATCTTCATCTGGGTCCTCATCGTAATGCCTGCTAGATCTGTGCTTTCTTGACTTGTGCTCTCCCCTAGAATAAGCAGACACCATATCCACTGCATTAGCAGTTACAGGCACTGAACTCCCTTCTCTTTCCCTTGCAGTGCCGTCAGACACCGGACCTGAAAGTACAGAACCAGAAACAACCGGCTGAGAACCAGGTAACCCAATACTGGCTGGAGGGAACCATTTTGGTTTGCCACCGCCATCTCCACTGCCCTTGACCATAGCTGCAAACATTTTGGCCTTCTTAAGTCGCTCTGCTTTCAGTTTCTGCTTTCTGTTTAAGGAAGCATCAGATGAATCAGCTTCGCTGGCGGCAGCAAATGCCGCAGTTTTTGCAATAACATTTGCCAAAATCATGTTGCTGGTTTTGTCAGAACCCTCGCCACCCATTTGAATGGCTGATCCAAGTGGATCAGCAGGAACTGGAGTGCTCAACTTAGAATCTGAACCTTGCTTTCTCATAGAAACTTGACCAGGGGGCAGGGCAAACAAATTTCCACTGCTCGAGCTGCGAGCACCATTACCAAGAGTGTCAGATACCGAAGGGCTAATTGAACCTCCTGTTGTTTGCAACACAATAGCAGCTACCGCATCTGCAGTTATTGCAGATTTTTTTGCAGAATCATCGTGTTTTTTTGAGCTAGTTAAGCCTCTTGTTGCTGCCATAACAATAGCAGCAGCATCATCAGCACTAACACCTGGTTGCTTGGTAGTCTTCGGAGGCAGTTCACTGGCATCCCTCTTTGATCCTCCAATCACCATCTTGAACTTCTCTTTCCTTTCCAGATCATATGTTCCATCCTGGATTGAGGTATCCTCCAAGTATACAGTAGATCCTTTTGTCTTTCTACCTTTCCTTGTGCTCTCAGCCCTCACTGACAAGTCATGATCAAGATCTCTGACATTTTTATTACCCAGAATCTTGGTCTGCCAAAGGATAGAAAAATGATGCTCAGACAAAACTTAAACAGCACATTATACAGAGTATAAAGAAAATGCATTTATGCATCTAACCAGATTTAAGATAATTTCGCAATGAAAGGCTTCTCCCACCAATCCTCGGCAAGACATTTGTAATCAGGATTTTAGATATTCTGACATCTTAACTGGCAAAGAGGCATTCGATATAGAATGGCATGCTTGTTTAACCAAAAATTGAAGACTTCATAAATTTATTCTTATCTCCAGATGGCAAGACAAGCTCTCAGAAATTCCCCACAAAGAATGGATTCTACTAAAACTAAAATATTCGAGAGCACCTCCAATTTTTAAGAAAATATACTGTAAGTATGATTTGCATGTGAACCAAAAAAAAAAACATAATCAATCAAAACAATGCCATGAAAGGAGGAGAAATGTATCTCTTCCACATGTTTATCAAGCCTACTATACATCAACAGGGTGGAGTTAGTAAACAAAACTTGAACAGAGTTGTGTAAAGTGTATGACATCAGATTAAGAGAGAAATTAACCTCTTGAGCTTCACGTAAAATTTTGAGGTAATATGAGTGATAAACACTTGATGGCAGAAGAAATGGAAATCTGCCATGTGGCTTGTCCTGCTCAATAAGGATAGCTTCGAATTCCTTTCCATTTTTTACGATAAATTCAACAATTTTGTCTACCATTCGTTTTAGAGTAGATGATGGTTCGAATATCTTTTCAGAAGCTGACAATTTTGAATGCTGTTGACTTCTGGAAACATCACCAGAATTGGTTACAACTTTTGCTTTACCGCCAGTGTTATCAGAATGCAAGGAAACTATTGGTTGATTCTTCCTTAGAGACACTGATTTCTCCTTTGCAACAGCCAGGGGTTTCATATTGGTCCTGTCTTCCATACTCGTATGAGTCAATGATGTCACGTTCCCACTTTTAGAAGAAGTCATGGCAGTAGCATCATTAACTGAACTGACCATCTCTATATCCTTTGAGCTTGTACCTTGGACAGTCTCTGCATCATCATCCCCTGAACCATATATAGACCCTAGCAGAGACAAAGCCCCATGTACAGTAACATGTGACTTTTTCTCTTGACCTTCAGCCATCATCTTTTCATCTTTTCCATCACTGACATTGCTGACACCATCAACAAGTTCAGGATGATCAACAAGGTATCGGAAGTAGGCATGAAGTTGATGATCAGGCATCAAGAATCCAAATGTTGGATTGTTTCCCTGCTTTACTCTCAGGATGATTTCAGACTGTCCCCCATGCTTACTGACAAATACAGCAGTCTTTGCAATAATTTGATGCAGCTTTTCTGTAGGAGGCTGCAATTGGAAAAAGTAACCCCAAGTTTCATTAAAAGCTGAAATAAGGGAATAAAAAAAAATAGTACTAATTTTAGGGAAAAGAATAGCACATGAGGATCTGTACATGAAAATTTAAATAAAGCAGATAAAGCATGACTATGTCAGCTGATGATAAAAAGCAAAAACTTCAATAACATGCAGTCAATCTCACTAGTTAAGCCATGAAAGTCAGCTTCATTATAGATGAGAAAGCATGTATTATCAAATGTATTATCCATAAAATATGCAGCTATTATTATAGCTGAGAAAACATGCATTATCAAAGGTATTTTCCATAAAATATGCAGCCTTATCACTTTGGTCCCACCTGTACTCTCCCCTTACGTTAAGTTACATCAAAAGCAAAGAATGTGCGAACCTTACGAAGAACTTCATCCTTCTGCCGGCATCTGAAACTTAGAAATGTAAGCCTTAGAATATCAAAAGCAGCTTCAACAAGTACCATTGGGCAAGCTCGAGAAAGAAGAATGTGACAGTTTCAAACAAACAATATTTAGTAACAAAAAGAAAATGATGAACTTTACTCACCAGATTACTTAGAAGGGCTTGAGGCAATGAAAAGGGTGGATGATAGCCAGAATGCTTCAGGTCAATATCATTGTTCTGAACTGAAAAGTCATCAACATTAGCATAAGAGAATGGGACAGCTTGATAACCTCCAGAACCTGTCATCTCGGTTACTTTCTTTGATTCTGAAAGAAAAAATAAGTCCATTACCATATGGAACACATGAAAACCTCAAGCACATGAAGCTCCTGAAAACAAGATTAGTTAGATTACTGCAACAAGAAAAGAGAAAATATAATGAAAATCAAATTTCCTTACTTGATGAAGCTTGTGAGACAACTCATTATATACACTAGACCCCTTCCTGTAAATTTGAATGGTAAAAAACAACCAACCATTTTCATTTTCTATAGTATTACAAATTCTGTCCGTCAGTAGATAAAGCACAACCGAATTCTGTCATGGCAGTAGACAAAGGCTGAGACCCATGGTTATCATTGCTTGCAATGCGTAAAGTTAATACTAAAAAGTATAAGAAATTTGTACAATACACTAGTGAACGCTCCTAGACTGTGTTTATATATGCAACGCTACCGATGATTAAAGGTAAGGAAATAAAAAGCACCGCTACTTTCACACATGTTATCTTCTTTCTCTTATTCACCCTCTTCTCTTGTTCATGTTTAACAATATTGTAAGTTCTTTATTTGACTGCCACCATAGGCAGCGTCCATTGAATTGGAACTCCCATGCTCAAATAAGACCACAAGGAGGCAACTCCACCTGAAGAACTTAGTTACAAACGCAGACCCTATAATTAGACCTTCAAGGTGCTCTTCATACTGATTGTTTCATTCCCACGGGAATCTAAACTAGATAAGAACAAATTCCAACCAAATGGACAGTCAAAGAAGAAGGATGAAGACCAAAGAGGCGCATGTACTCGTGAACGATGATCCAAGGGAGAAAAACGCATATTTACAGATCCGCATCCATCACCAACATCTAAGCTGACCAACGAACAAAAAATAAAAACTGTAACAGAAGATCTGAACTGCCCAGACTCGAACAAATCCGTAACCAACATAAGAAGGAAACTTTAGTCCCAACAAAATCATTAGAAATCAGACCTGAGTCAGCAGAAGCCGTACCAAGACCATCCTCCCTCCCTTCTTCTTCAGGGGGCAGATCGAGGTATCGCTGATGATCCAGCTCGGACCGTGGCACCCCATCTCCCTCGTGTTCCTCCCTCTTTCCCACCTTCTGGTTCTTCCGGGAGTAAGGAGGGATCCGTTGGAGGAGGTGGCGGACGTCGTACCGGTCGATGAGAAGAGAAGGATTTTCCCCATAAGGAACCAGCGCATCCGTGGAGTTCACGAAGCAAGAGTTAGTGTCGTCGTCGAAGAACAGGGCGTGACGGCCCACGACCTCCAGATCCATCGCGAGAACGTCAAGATGGAATCCCAACCCTAACTTTCGAGAAGGCTAACGCGGAGGGCGACGAGGAGTGAGCGCGAGGGGAGAGATATCGGTGTATTAAACGGGTTAACGGATCTTGGACCAAAGCTTTCAAATTTTTTTAATTTTGTCTTATAAATACATTAAAAATAAATGTAATCATTTATATTTTATTAATAAATAATTACAAATACTTGTTAAAATTAAAATAAAATAAATTAATATCAATCCTTAAGATACGTTTGATTGTCGTTTCATGATATTTGTTAACATTACAAAAGGCATCCACCAAGGCCCATCACATCCAAGCTTGATCAAAATTTAGGAGAAATGATAAAGTTGCCTTCCATATATTAATTTAACTATTAACATAACTATTACAATTAATCATATAACAAAATATGTATTAATCATATATAAATATATGCTAATATAATTATATTTTATTTATTATGTATTATATTAATATCAAATATTATTAATAAAGGAATATAGATTAATTACTATAGCTAATTATTAGTTATGCCTACTAATGATATATCAATTTACACTCAAAAAAAATCACGATAAGGATAATTTTGAAAATGAAAAACAATTCTAATCTTCTAAACAAATATCATTCTTGAATTAGCATTCTTTTATGTTAAAATTACTCTTCTAAATCATATTTTACAATTTCACTTTAATTAAACGTAATTACATTAAAGAATTCGATCAAACGCATCCTTGATATAAAGCTCTTAAAATCTAACACTTTACTATTAAATTTTATCCATCGATTTTTAAGTAAAGATATCATGTAATAATAACAAAAACTTGTATCACACAAACAATATACCTTGTTTTCAAGAACATCTTCTCCATCGTAGGTACGGAACGAATCAAAGAAAAGCAACAATTTATGTCATAATGCTATTATATAACATTGCTCACGTGAATTTTTTTCACACATTTGTATCTACAATCAGGCCTTTAATTAAATTATATAAATTAAATCTTAACGAACAAAGTTCCTGTATTTTAATTTTGCATTCAACTAGTTGAACTAAATACTCCACGGTCCAGTTCAGAAGGCCCTGGTTCTCGCATTGACTTGTGCTATTTGATGCATCTGTTATTAACAGTGAGGAAGATTTAATATTTTCTGGATTGTTGGTGATTGATATCCTCTGGTATCATGGAGTTGCTTGGCTTTCTTCTGCCATGACCACCGTAAATACCATACCATGCGCACACTCCGCCGTCTGCGCTTCGTCGACGAGATACGCCAGTCCGGCCGCGTCCACCGTGATCTACCAGTATTCCTCCGGAACCGCCTCATCACCCACTACTCCGATGCCGGCCGCCTCCCCCTCGCTCGCAGACTGTTCGACGAAATGCCCAGTAGAACGGCTGCATCCTACAACTCCATGATCTCCGCATGCTCCAGGGACGGACGCGTCGACGAGTCCCTTGCACTCGTCTCTCGGATGCTGGAGGAAGGAGTCAGACCCACGGAGTTCTCCTTCGGTGGTGTCCTGACTTCGGTTCGTGCGGACGTGCGACACGGAGAGAGGCTGCAGCCGTTGATGCTGAAGACCGGGTTTCTGCCCGTGGAGCCGTACTCGGTCACGGCGTTGATGGGTTTGTACGGTAGACATGGTAGACTGGATGAATCGGTCAAGCTCTTCGACCAAGTGCCAGAGCCGTCTGTGGTGGTATGGAATTCGATGATTGCCATGCTTGGCAAACGAGGGTTGGTGGAGGACTGCCTGATTTTGTTCCGTGAGTTGTGGAGAGGCCATTTGGAGCCGTCGGAGGGCACCTTCGTCGGTCTTCTTGCTGCGATCAGGTCGAAGGAATATGTGGCGTGTGGGAAGCAGATTCACGGTCTGGTGTTACGCACGGGGATGGATTCTTGGATTGCGGTGGCCAATGCTCTCGTTCACGTCTACTCCGTTTGCTCTGGTGCCAAGACTGCCGAGAAGATGTTCACTGACGTGCGCAACCGAGACTTCGTTTCGTGGAACACGACGATCGCCGCCTTTGCGAAGAGCAACAACCGGGCAAGAGCCCTAGAGCTTTACTCCGGTATGGTCTCAGAAGGCCACCGTCCAAGTGAATCAACCTTTGCCAGTGCAATCAGTGCATGCAACGGCATGGACGCTCCGGAGTATGGGGAGATCTTCCACGCCAAAGCAGTGAAGCTCAACCTTCTCGCCGGAGAGATCGCCAACAGTGCGATGATGAATTTCTACGCGAGGCGCAAGAGACTGTGCGATTCGGTGAAACTGTTCGACGAAATTCCCGTGAAGACGGTCCTATCATGGAACGCGTTGATCGCGGCGGCTTACGCGACCAACGACGACTATGATCCAAGAGCTTGCGCCGGCGTTCTACGGAGGATGCTGCGCTTGGGAACTCGGCCGAACGAGGTCTCGTTCTCCACGGGGATCAGACATGCTCCTTTCCACGAACTTCAGCAGCTTCACTCGACGATCGTCAAATCGGGTTACGATCGGAACGACTACGTTCTAGCGTCGGCGATCGCCTCGTATTCGTCGCAAGGCTACTTCTCGGAGGCTTTACGATTCGCAGATTCTTTGGTTCATCCGCTGGCAACTGTGGCAACCAACGTAGTCGCGGGAATCCACAACCGATGCGGGCGATACGGGGAAACGCAAAGGCTCCTAGTTCACAATCTAGAACAACCAGACGTGGCTTCATGGAACATACTGATCGCTTCCTGTTCTCGGTCGGGAGACCACGACGGAGCCTTCCGGCTTCTGAAACGCATGTTGGACGACGGAAACTTTCCGGACAAGTACACGGCCGTGAGCCTGCTCAGCATCTGCGCCAAGGCCAACCGCCTCGACCTCGGTCATTTGCTCCACGGGCTCCTCATCAAGCTCTCGTTCGAGTCGTTGGACACGTTCGTCTCCAACGTCCTGCTGGACATGTACGCCAAATGCGGGAGCCTGGAGGACTGCCTGCGAGTGTTCGACGAAATGAGGGACAGGAACTTGGTGTCTTGGACGGTGCTGATCACAGCGTTGGGGATTCACGGTGAGGGAAGGAGAGCACTGGAGAGGTTCAGGGAGATGACGGAGTCAGAAGGTTTCCATCCGGACGGGGTTGCCATGGCCGCCGTGATCTCGGGTTGTAGGCACGCAGGGCTGGTGGAGGAGGGGATGGAGGTGTTCGGGGCCATGAGGAGTTCGTACAACATCGAGCCTGACATGGAGCACTACGTCTGTGTGGTGGATTTGCTGTGCAGGAGTGGACGTCTGAAGGAAGCGGAGAGTGTGATCGGCGGCATGCCGTTCCGGCCAAATGCTGTCGTGTGGAGGACGTTCCTCGACGGTTGCAGGAGAGCACGGAATTTTGTACAAATTTAGATTATAAAATTCTTTACTCCATATCTGCAAAGATATATATATATTGTGTCGTGAAGAGACATAAATACATGTGGTGAAGGCATGCATGATGATTGCTTTGGATGGTAAAATTTTGAAAAGTCAAATTAAAAAAAGAAAAAGAAAATTTCAATTCCAAACTGGCTGTCCTTTTTTCCTGTTCTCATGGTGGAATACTTGGTGTTGAAGTAAAGTGAGCATCTTGCAAACCTCTTTTACAGAAGCCTGCTTTCTGTATTAAGTTAATAGGTACGCTGATTTTTTTTTTTAAACAAAGAAAATTAGAGAAAAACAACAAAAGTCAAATAAGTTAAAATAAATTATCAGATTACTGAAAATAAATGTCAAAATTTTTAAATAAGTATTGACCTTTGATACAATGGTCTTACAATTTATCAATTTTTGTTAAATTTCGATGTTCAGAAAAAAAAAAAAAATATATATATATATATATATATATATATATATTACTGAAATTAAGTTGAAAATTTATACAAAGCTTAAATAATTATATAAATAAAATTTCATTTTAAATTTAAATAAATTGTCATCACCGCTCTGATGAAGAACAAAATCGGGCAGTCAAAAGCGAAAAAAAGAGAATAATATGGGTCTCGTATCAAATCGGTAAGAAGAAGAGGCAGAGGAGTTGCAGGCAACAAACGGGAGAGATGTACCTCCAATGCAATCTTCTGGATGGCAACCATCGATCTTGGTTCTTCTTCTTCTTCCTGTTACAGGTCGCTTCATCGCAGTCTAGGTTATGTCGCACCTCCTGTGGTGGCATCCCCATCGCCTATCCTTTCTCCATCGACCACGGCTGCGGCAACCCTCGCTACCGTCACCTCCTCCTCTGCTCCTCCTCCGCCCTCCACCTCCGCACTCCCTCCGGCAAGTACCCCGTTGTCGACGTCTCCTACAGCCCCACCTCTTCCCACCTCCTCGTCTCCGACCCCTCCATGTTCAACGGATCCTCTTGCGGCAGCAATGACAATTCCATCATTAGTCGTCCCACCACCGCCTTCGCGCTAGACACAAGCACCCCCCTGTCTCTCTCCCTGGAGAACACCTTCCTCTTCCTCAACTGCTCCCCTTCCTCCGTCCTCGTGGGGCCCAGACTGGACTCCTGCAGACGGTACCCCGGCCGTTGCAGCAGCAGCAGCAGCGGCGGCTCGATCTGCGACAGCACCGCGGGGTCGCAGCTCTGTCGGGGCCTGCCCGACTGCCAGGGTGCGGTGGGGACCTGCTGCGAGTATTTTCCGGAGGCGTCGGAGTCGATACGGACGATGCTGAGGAGGTGCAAGTCCTACACGAGCGTGTACTGGCGTCGGAGGGCGGCGGGGGACGCGGACGAGGTGGCGGAGTTCGGTACGGTGCGGGTGGACTTCGAGGTGCCGGCGAGGGAGAGGTGCGGGAGGTGTGAGGACCGGAGGAACGGTGGGGGCGGGACCTGCGGCTTCGACACCGGGACTCATGGGTTCCTGTGTCTCTGCCGGGGCCGCAACGTCAGTACTCACTGTGGAGGTAAAAGGAATTAGAAATTCCATCACCTATTAACTCAAATTTTATCTTTAACATGTTCGTATGATCGAGCTTGCAGATGCTGGTGGGAGTGGGAAGAGTGTGGACGTCGGAGCGGTGGTGGGTAAGAAAGAAAAGACCCACCTCCTCACATCACATAACATACATGTTCTCTTCTTCCTTGCTGGTTATGGCAGCCATTTCTCTGTTCTGTGATCGCAGGGACGACGACGGCGGTTTCGGTGGCGGGGCTGGCGAGCGCGGGAGCTGTGGTTTGCTTCCTGAGGAAGCTGAGGGCCAACAGGGTGGCTTGTGGCGTCCAGACCAGCGACAACCGCCTCTTCTGATCCGAACGAGGGGTGAACAATACAGTCCAGCTTTTATTATTATTCCATTTTCTGATGTTTTCTTCTCACTATGGTAGAATTAGATTTTATCTTTCCTGCTTTCCATGAACCTTTCATGCACTAAAAAAATAGAACAGAAGAAATGAATACCTACAAACTCTGGCTGTATCAATCAATCGTATCAAAGGAACAGCCATTTTGTTATTTTGCCTAAAATCCACTGGTTCTAAAATCAAATGCCTATTTTCAATGGCAAGATTTCTTATTTGTTGATGAATACAAATCAAACAGAGAGATTCTCATACAACTTAAAGCTCAATCATAATTCTCTTGAGTTTCATCAAAAATATATATTCCCATGATCTGGTTGTGAATAGAAATCAGATAGAGAGGTCAGAATTATCAGTTCAGAATTCATAAATTTGTGTCTGGCATAGCAGCAACAGCAGCAGTAGTAGTAGATGACCTTCTTGAGGTAGTGGGTCTTGCTAAGACAAATGAATATAGATATGGCATCCTACTTGGCATTTATTCCCTTTATCTCAACACAAGGCTTATACAGATGACTTGAATATAAGTAAAGCAAGATTTCTGCGTATGAGCATGCAAGAATCCAATGGAGCATTAGTATTTTTAGAAAAATTCATGTCAAGCCATTACATGATTATGTATAATAGGAATTTCTGTGGCATATATTTATTATCCTAAATGGTGGTTGCCTCTTTCCTGCTTTGGAGACCAACTGAAACCATGCAAGTGCTGTGAAGCTCTACTCTCTCTCTTGATCAACCTCAAGTTTACTATGGAACTTCAAAATCTAACATACACCTACACACACGCCTCCTATACAATCTGTTTTTGCTACATTTTCACTTGCAGACAAGAAAATTGAAAACAACCGAGCAAAAAAATAGATATACATGCAAGCTCAGTTCAAGCACGTGGAAGTGCTGCAATCAATCATCATCAGAGAGGGAAGTGAACGAGAAAGAGAAATACATCGAAAGAGATTAGGATTGAACTTAAATACATTGAGTGGATTGCAAGACCAAAGGAGAGTTTGTGTATTTAAAATTTAAATTCTATAGAATTTAACGAAAAGAATTTAAAATTTAGATATTTATGTATGTCTAAAAATTTAACAAAAATTAAAATTTAATTGTTTGTGTACATAATAGAATTGATTTTTAATAAAAATTTTAAGTAATAAATTGAATTAATTAGAGCTCTCTCTCTCTCTCTCTCTCTCTCTCTCTCTCTCTCTAACAATCTTATCATATTCTTTCATAGAAGTCAAGCACATGAGTGGGAGACATAAAAAGAAGAATGACAAGTGAAATAGAATTTAATTTTTGACTATTTGAACTTGAAAAACAAATTTTGAGATTTACCAAAAAGATGGAATTCACTTTCATTGAGTAAATCTAAGGTATATTTTTGTTGACAAATATTACTCCAACCTTAGATCTAGACACTTTAATGTCTTTAACAGTAAACCAGTTATTCATACATTTTCTAAAAGATTAATCTCATGCATATCATTTTCAGCGATTAAAATACCATTAGCATAAACAAGAACAACTACAAGCACTTTACCTTCTTTTCTAACAAATAAGAAATAATTTGACTTAATCGTTTGTACTAGCTAGGATGAGAGCATTAGAGAGCTTGTGAAGCCACTTTCTAAGAGCTTATTTCAAACAATGCAAGCAACCTTTTTAGTTGCTCCTCCTCACCTATTGACCAAGAGGAACAGACATGTAGACATCTTCCTCTAATTTGTCATGTAAAAAGACATTGCTAACATCAATTTGCTGAAGTTCTCATCCAAACTGAGCAACAATAGTAAGAATAGCTTTCAAGATGATAGTCATTTTAGTTACAAGGAAAAAAGTTTCATAATAATCAACTTCCTCAGTTTGACTAAATTCTTTTACAATAAGCTTGGTCTTATATCTATCTAGATCATCTTCTTTATATTTAATTTTATAAACTCACCTACATCTAATAGTTAAGTCAACAATTTTCCATGTATCATTCCTATTCAAGGCAATTATAAGTTCACTCTCCATATATAGCCCTAACCTACTTGGGATCCTTTCTAGCTTCAACAAAGGAATTAGCTACATATTGAATGTCCAGTGCAATAATAATAAGTACTGTTAAAACTGGTAGACAGATTGACATATGAAATATAATTGTGCAAATGAAACTGAGAATTATTAACTTTACCAAGAGTGAGGACAAACAAAAACTTTATATTTATTGGGTAGAACAATTCATGCCAACCCATTACTTGATTATATATAACAAGAAATTCTGTGGCAATATATTATCCTAAAAGGTAGTTGCCTCTTTCCTGTGCAGCAACTGAAATCAACTGAAACCAAGCATGTGCTGTAAAGGTCTACTCTCTCTCTCTCTCCATCAACTTTAAGCTTAGATGGATGAAATTTTTTATTCATTATTAATTAATTTTGACATAAAGTATTTTACATAGTGTCAAAGTTCATATGCATCTTCCTTTAAGATACTTATAGGCTTAAAATAAGTCATAGATAAAGAAGAATGAAAAAAAATCTCACATTTAGGAATACAAAGATAGGATCTAGACTATTAATGGTTAGTTAAACTTTCCAATTATTATCAATTAGTTTTGAAATGAAATATTTCATAATATACCTACACACACTAGGTCATACACACATGCCCCTCTCATTTATAGAATCCGTTTTGAATTGGGCTTTACAAGAATTAATGTGCTTGAAATCTCTAGAGCTTTCATTGCAATTATAAATATGTTGTGTAACCTTAATTAATTAGGGGGGGACTAGTGCATGATATGTTTTTTTCCCTTTTTTGGTTGGGGAGATGACGATGACGATGATGATGATGATGATGCAATGTTTCTCTTCAAGCACTTGTACACCAGTTAAAATAAGCTGCACCGGATGGGGTGACACATATCATGAGGGCAGTAGGGTTAGGTTTCACAGTAGTATATCATATTTGTACAGACATCATTTATGGTGGAACATGGCATGGCTGAACAGTTGCATGTAAGATAATCAAAATCTGCCATATGTATATATGAATTGACCTGCACACTTCAATCATCATAATCATGACCGTCACATATGAATTAATTATATGCACATCGAGCTCACATGCTAGGGTTAAGACGACATCATCATCATCTTCTTCTTCTCCTTCTTCTTCATCGTGTGTTCCTCCTGCGGCAAATAGAGTACACTGACGGAGACGGTGGCCACCAAATAGAGAAAGAGATCGACGCACACATACATGAAGCAAAGTCGACGGTGATCGGGTAGCAGTGTCCGCCGCCCATTAATGGCGTCGGCCGGCCAAACTCCTCCTCCTCCCTCTCTGTCTATTTTCTATTCTCTTCACGTCTTCAAGGCATGCAACGTGCATGGCCGTCCCTTCCCATATATCCTTATTGATGGCCGCCGACGCAAGTCTTTGTCACCGTCACGGCAGCTGCACCGCAGCCGACCACGGACCTTGGGTTGGGCCGGTGCACCTCAGCCGACCTCGATCGTCGACATGCATTACTTCTAACTGTCTCTTAACTGAAACCCCACGTTACATTTATATATATATATATACAGCACACATGTCAATGCGTGCATGATTGGGTTATCTTGGCCGGACAGGTGTAATTATTGGCCTACATGTTTATGTTATATATATATATATCTAAGAAAGGCCCTATGTTAGTAATATTAGGTACAGTATTAGACCTTACAGATGATGAATTTTCTTACTTATTATTAACTTTGTTTGAAGTAATGCAGTAATTTTTATAATCACGAGCACAAGGTTTGGACTTGCGAGGTAAGGAGAGGATGGTGAGATTTTAATCGTCTCCACTCATTACTAATTGATTGAGTTGAAATTTAAACATGATATTGAAATTAATTTACATACATCCACCCGTGAATATTTATAAATATATAAATAAGGGAGAAGTGAAAAGAAAAGGTTTTAAGTGCAAAAGATTAGAGGAAATTAGAACTTTAATCCACTTATATATGTTGATTGTGGTGCTGAATATATAATACTGGGTTTATGATGATTCCTAACAGGTATCAACACCAACCAACTGACCAACCAACTAACCAACTATATTTTGGTGTAAATAATCTTGTACTTATTATTAATTAAGAGCTTATATATATATTGTGATTGGGACAAGACAAAGCAATGACATTAATATTAAAGAAAACGCATGTTGGAACAGGAGAACATGCCACACCCATCAACTCCATCAGCCTCATTGCTCTTGTCCCAAGGCATGCATGCAAGCACATGATCTTATTACTCTTTCATTCAATATCCAAGCCCCCTCCTCCCTCCTTGAACTTCTCACACATTGTTTGAGAAAAGAGGTTTTAATTAGATTCTTATACAAAGAAAGAACTCTCCTGCAATTGATATATATTTTTTTGACTGAACTACAACTGATTCATATATATACGTATGAAGAAAAACCCATCGATCGGATACCTTCAATTTTATATCTGCAAATTGCCATGCTTGAATGTTCTCTGAGAAGAACTTCGTGCAGGTACTCTGATGGCATAGAATAATGGAGCAAGTGGATGATTAAGTTCATCGACGGCAACGACCGTGAAGGAGATGATCAATCCATCCATCGACCTATAAATAGGGAGGGAGCAACCACCCAATAACCCTAAACCCACAACAACGATAATATTTACATGTCGATCAGATACATGGCTGCCGTGACCATGCCTTCGCCGTCGACGACGACCAGAAGGAGAGCCCACGTGCGCTTCCCCTCGATCACCACCACCACTCGCCGTTGGGGTGGTGGGCCTTCCTTGGGGATGGATGCCGGAGAGGATCGTGACGATGGGGTGGTGGTCATAGTCGGAGCGACGGGCACCGGCAAGTCCAAGCTCGCCGTGGATATAGCCACCAGGTTTCCGTCAGAGGTGGTCAACTCCGACAAGATGCAGGTGTACCGCGGCTTTGACATCACCACCAACAAGATGACCGTGGCGGAGAGGAAGGGCGTTCCCCACCATCTCCTCGGGGAGTTGGATCCCATGCACGGTGTGCTTTCCCCCTTGGGCTTCCGCTCCCTCGCCTCCAAGAGAATTGCCGCCGTACGAGCTCGCCGCCGCTTGCCCGTCGTCGCCGGCGGTTCCAACTCTTTCGTCCACTCACTTCTGGCCAAGAGGTACACTTAAGAAATAAACAAATCAATTAATTAATTATGCTTATATATATATATGTATATAATTGTTTTTCTTAATTAACAGATACGATCCTAACGACGACCCCTTCGGGAGCGAATCGGAAGTTGGCGGCGGCATGAGCTACCGATCTTGCTTGCTGTGGGTGGACGTGGAATGGGAGGCGTTGGCGACGCACCTCGACCGGAGGGTGGACGACATGGTGAGCATGGGGATGGTGGACGAGCTGGCCGTGAACTACAGCGACAGGAGGGCGCGGGAAAGGACGTACCAAGGGGTAGAAATGGCGATCGGGGTGCCGGAGTTGGACAAGTTCTTCATGAAGCACTCACCTGAGAAATGGCTTGCCGGCCGAGAGTGGGAAGGTATGAGGAAGGAGTTGCAGGAGGCAGTGGAGGAGATCAAGGAGAACACCCGGGTGCTGGCGAGGAGGCAGAGGGAGAAGATAGTGAGGTTGAGAGATGGGATGGGTTGGGAGATGCGGCGGGTGGACGCGACGGAGGCGGTGAGGAGGAAGCTGGAGGGGAGGAGCAAGGAGGAGGTGGAAGAGGCGTGGGACAGGGACGTCATGCTTCCCGCCATCGCCGAGGTCAAGAGATTCGTCAATGGCACAAGTAGTACTAGTATTAACGGTCACCGGAAAAGCTCGTCGGAGCTGGCGTTCATGGCGGCTGCTAGCAGGAGGACATCAGCCCATCGGCTTCGGCTCTGATGCCTTAGTTTCTCCTCTCCGGCGCCATCCGTCGCCCTGCTCTCATCAGAAGAAGCAAGTGGCGAAGAGTCTTCGACGACTTTACGTACCGCCGTTGTTCTCATGCACAAAACATATGTAAAATAAAAATCTCGTTAGCAACCAACTCTGGTTATATAAATATGTTGTAACGTTCTTATCATTGTGGTTATTTTAGTACTTTTCAAATAAGAAGAATTATCGTTTTAGGTCAAATTTGTTTATAACATCACATGACTACCATACAACCAACTTTAAAGAAACATCCATCTTGTCAACTTTCAATATATTATAACCACAAGATATTATTAGGTTACAGAAGTAACTGTCAATCAAGAATTTAGATGATTTGACATAACAATTTCCCCAGAGTTAGGAACATATTTCTCCCTTGTGGGTTGACAGGGAAAGGACAAATTGATGGTGTTCGGTGCATGTTATTTACCAGCAGCCGCTGCTACTGCTGCTGCCGCTGCACTGCTTGCTGAGTCCAATTGACCAACATATTTCTCTCAAGTTGAGGCATATCATGCATTACATGCATCTTTCTTTGTCCTCCCCTTTTTGTTTGAAGTATATATATATATGCATAAGTTGGGGGCACATTATATGTGATGATGATGACGGAGAGTTGAGCACTCTATGTACCTGCCGCACATTGTTTTCATGGACAATCACAATCTTCTTCCTTTGTCTTTCTTCTGTTTCTGCAGTTAGCTAGGGTTCTAAGCAGAAGCAGCATGTGTAGTTATTGAATGATGGTAGTTGTCTACTCTGACTTCTGAGCTTTTCAGTGCCTTCTTACATCATGCCCTCTTCAATGCATGCCCTCTCTCGATCTCATATAAGTGTATATATCTATCCATCTATCCATCTATCTATATATGTATATATATAGACACACACAAACACATTGCTCATCACATTACTTTAACACAAAGAAGACACAGACATACAACCCTAATTACATTTCCTCTCTCTTGCCCACTTTGCCAAGTTGAACGGCATAAACGGATGCATAAATTCAGAGCCTCGTGCTCAATCAGTGATCCATTGCTCTGGAATATTCGGTTCCCTCTTCACAGTGATTGGTAATATAAATTTCCAAGTTTCGGTTGGATAGAATAACAAGCAGATTCCCATCAATTATTCATTTACATCATCATGCAAAACGTCAAGCATTTCCTTCCAGAAAAAAGCAACTAGCCAAATGAAATGCATGAGTGGGTAAAATGGAAAGAAAAGATATCGCAAAATAATGCATGTATGTATCCTTAGTGAGAGTACAAACATCGATTAACCTCAAGTTCTTCAACATGCACAATTGAATCGCCTGAATCACAGATGATCGGGAACTAATATAATTACTGTTTGAGCACATACCAATGATTTGAACTGTGAACTCCCACAAATTAAAAAATATATAAAGGGTTTCTGTGCACAAACAAATTCTTTATCGTATTGAATGCCATTAAGCGAATAGGCCAGGCTTGTCAATATAATGTAGATACCCACATTATTCATCTTCTGCAAGCTTTGCAGCTGTTCTGTGTGGCTGCACAGGCATGTCCGCACCTTCTCCAAAGCATCAGAACAAGATCGATCTAGTTTTGGAACCAAAGCATCAAAAGAAGATCGATCCACATTGTTGGTTTCTCAAGATGTGTGGTTTTCCCACCAGATTTCCAACCTAGATCAATATTGAACATTGGGATTCTATTTTTTGAGATCATCAATCACATGGTCTTCTGGTGGTCAAATTCATTGATTTTGATTAATGGCCATGCATGGGAGGCACTCCATTCTTCTCAGGTAGAGATCAGCCAACCATGTTCTCTTCTCTGCCAACATCTCTTGCCAACACTAGTACCTGCTCATCCTGCATTTTAGAACAAACGCAATCAAAATCCAGTTTGAACGTATATATCACAATCCGAATAATTTTATTTGCTTGTTTAGACCCTACCAAAAGTATGCCAACAGCAACTTAACTAAAATACATCGCACAGATGATGTCAAAGTCTAATTAAGGTGTTGCTCTCACAAGAAATGTTTCCCATGTTGACTGCTGAGAAAACTAAGACATGAGTGCAGAAAGTATAACTCTTATTGTTCAGCATAATTGACCTTTTCACTCTTGCACCAGACTATTTGATGAAAGAGTTTGTATTTATACGTGTTTTACAAATAAAGTGTATAAACCTGTGTTTTGATTTCATGAAACCACTTATTAAAGATAGGTTCATGACAAGTGGTATTAAAATCAACACAATTTAAATTGAACCACATAGAAAGGAACAGCCTGGGGTGGATATCCAAAGTCTAAAGCAGGTCATCTAAGATGAGTACCCAAAGTCCAAAGTAGGCCACTTGAGGCAAATCAATAATGTCTAAGTGGGAGTTTGTGCAACTTGACAGATAGGGGGAAATGGAAGAAAATGAAACGGTGGGGAAAAAAAAAATTTCCTCATTTTTTATATTTATGTCTTTGAAACGAAGAAAGATGATTTTCTGTCTTTTTTTTTATGATAAAGAAAATATTTTTCATTATTTTCTATCTCTTTTTTTGAAAATAACTGACTTATAGTATAATAAATAATATATAATTATCAACATAATTATAATAAGAAATAACGTATTATAGTTATAATATATTAAAATAAATAATAATGTTGAGATAATATCAAAAAGTATGATTATAATATTAATAAATAATAATGTATTATAATTTTAATAGATTAAAATAAAAAATAACGTTGAAGAATAATACTAGATTATAATAGCTTAAAGTATAATAACCTAAACATTATAAGAATAAATAATATGCTAATATATTCCAACTCTACCTAATGACATGTTAAATAAGTAGTGTTAATTCCAATGCAACTTGATAACATTAAATAATATATTAACAAATTTCAACACAACATAAATAATACATTAAATAAGTAACGTTGAATGAGAATATTTACTTGAAGATCTTGTACATAAATTAGTTAAAATAGATGTTGATGATCTTAAGGAAGCTTCTACCATTATTAAAGAAGAAAGAATATATTGTACCAGTAAAATGAGTGTTGAATAAAATAAAAGAGTAGTTGATGAAATGTGTAAACAAATTATGTTATTTATATGATAAAAGGATCATATATAATATGCAATATAACATTTTTATATAGTATGTTGTCTATTTCTGAAAAAAATTGGATTGTAATAAACAATGTTATTTATGTTAATTACAAGCATGTTATTTCATATGTTAAATCTATATTTAATGAAATTTTAATATATATTATAATATTTAAAATATTACTTTTCAAATATAATATATATATATTTTCAAATTTATTATTTAATGTCTTGTTATTCTCTGTAACTACACAAACACCCTACCTTTAATACAAAAACAATACTAGAATTTGTCACATCATGTCATCTCTATTTCCTACAATTTTTATCATTTCTTGCTATTTTGACAGAAAATACCTAAAACTTAAACTAAGCTTCTAAGGAAAATATCGATTTCGTAATTAAATGTGGTGTAATAATATGGACCGATGGTGAAAGGGATGCCTCCCAACAGTCTTATATATCGGATATGAAAATAATGACGTGGCTAGATTAAAGTATGAACTCTCCTCTTATTAGATTGATTTTTTTAGAGTAGATCCTCCTAGGTTTATAATAAGAAATACAAGTTATATTGGAGAAACCACATAAAGTTACAAGTTAGAAGAAGTCTTACATGAAATTTACACAATTATATGGTACGTCTTTTGTTGTGACTTTATTTGTTTCTTTCTGGGTATTTATTTCTTTTCCTATGATTTCCTTTGACCTTAATTTTTATTTAAAATTTTCTTTAACTTTATTTGACTTTTCCAGTTGTAATTACATAAATAGAATATTTAGCTTAATTAATTTCCTTTTTTTCGAAAAAAAAAAAACTAAAAAATTTATAAACAGTTAAAAAACTGGTATTTTTTAATGAAAAAAAAAACATGATATGGAAATATCGAGACGGAAGAAGAACACCCGTCCTTCTCTTTTCTCGTTGACCATCGTTCATCTCCGGCTCTGTGGCAGCGGTGGTGCTGCTTTTGGTTCTCTGGATTGGGTTGGAACCTGGAAGGTGGAGATGATGCGTGCGAGGGGGGAGCTGAAGGTCAAAGTCCTGAGAGGTGTCAATCTTGCGATCAGAGACTACAGGACCAGCGACCCTTACGTGGTTGTGCAGTATGGGGGAACTGTGAGTCATTCCCCCTCCTTGTTGGTCTTTTACTTTGTTGTGTTTCTTTGCGTGGAAGGCACAACCTTGAGATGTTTCTGATCACCGCTGTGGATTTCATGATCTGGGTTCCTCCTGGTTACGTGCTTTGGGATGTTTGATAGACTTATTTCTTCTAAGGCATCTAAAATCCAAATTTCACCTCTTCTGCTTTGATCTAATGCGTTTGTTTCCAGCCTTGTTGGTGTGCCGATGCTTGTTCTCTCCTCCTTTCCTATTTCTTTTGACCAGTATTCATTCGTTGGTGATAACCAAGTCAAACGCATACAATTTATGTTACGAAATTTGCAGGCTACAGGTATATGGGACAGCTATTGCTGATTTTTAATACTTTTTGCAGGAACGAAGGACCAGCGTGACTAAGAAGAATCTCAACCCTGAGTGGCACGAGGATTTGATATTTTACACTGCAAATCCCGATTGTCTGGTCAAAATCGTATGTCTGCAGTCTTTTTTCTGGCAGAATAGAAATGAATGCACGGAATGATATGATTAAATAGGAGAGATGTCATGATTAAGATGTTTTCAACGAAGCTCATGCATCAACGACATTGTCTTAAAAAGACGGAGAAGTCGAAAGCTTGCATTGTAAAGTTTTAGATGATCAACGATCTTGAATTGTCAGATTAGTAATAGACCACTAACTTATTTTGCATGATTTTTCAAGAAGGCTGAGAAGGAGAGGATTCATAACATGACACTTACATGATCTCTCCTCACAATGATTACATTTCTCACTGGAATTTTTCAGGAAGTTTTTGATAAGGATATGCTCAGTAGGGATGATTCGATGGGCGATGCAAACATAGACATCCAGCCTCTGCTTGCGGCTGCCAATGAAAGTTCTGAGAATGGTCCTGATGGCAACATCATCTCGAAGGTTGCACCGAGCGGAACAAACTGCCTTGCTGCTGACAGCACAGTGTACTGGAAGGATGGAAGAGTTGTCCAGGACGTTATTCTCAGGCTGAACAACGTGGAGTGTGGTGAAATCGAGCTGGAGCTGCAGTGGGCCAGAAGATGATCGATCGATCGATTCATTACTGCAAATGGAAAGACACAGGAGAGGGGGGACTTCCGCTAATGCAAACTTGTCAAAAAAGAAAAGAAAAAAAAAAGCAACTTGGTTTCATTGTACCTGAAAATAAAAGATGATTGCATGAATTATCATCATTTCTCAGATAATGGCGTGTACGTGCGCAGTGTTTGCAAGCAATGTCAAGGTGAATGAATGAAAATAAATAATATTGAATTGCCAAATATCTTCGAATTCTCTTGACTAGTCTGAGAGAGAGAGAGAGAGAGAGAGAGAGAGAGAGGGAGGGGCAGGCTAACTCTGAACTTTTAGGTCTAAATCTATGGGTTACAGGTTTGAGTAAATCAGATCTGATACCTTACAGATTCAAATTTATTAGACTTACATTATTCATGGGTCTACGCCTTGTCAAACTAGTCCTTGTAAAGAATGAATGCCTCCAAATAGTGGGATTTTTCTTCTTCTGTGCACTACCAGTTTGCATTTCATAATATTCTTTGACAGTACTATCTCGGCCCAATTGTCACATGCCATACTTCCAGGCTTGTTCACCTTTGCTTCACAGCATTCTTCTGATTTATTGCCAATAAAAGATCTCAAAAATGTTGTCAAGGTATGAGGATGCCAATATGGTAATGGATGGTGTTTGATTTTCCCTGAAAGGAGTTGCAGATGGTTTTGAAAATAAGAAAGACCATGTGACGCTAGTTCACAATCATGAACCACGGATCCTGAGGAGGTGAAGGTAAAAACATGATTCTAAGGAAACAAGTGAATCGTCTCTTTTTATTGCATAAACTTACATATCACATGACTTTGTAATTTGTACACATTCACGTGTATTGTACAGATGGGCATAGTTGATGTCTACACTGGTTTACAACTTATTTATTCTTCTTTTCTTCCTTATCTATTTTGAGGACAACAGGAGCAGCTGGGATGCCGAACCACCATTCCCTTAACCTCCTTTCCCACCGCTCTGTGCTTGCTTTCCTTGGAGGCGAGTACCTTGTGAAAGCTTCAAGAAAGATCAAAAGCACCAGAAGTTTGCTTGGGAGAAAGGCTACAACAGTTGCAACCAAAGCTAGCACAATCGCAACTCTATTGGTCGCCTGCTGATTCAAAATGAAAATGATTCACCAGAATGAGTCAAAGTCTTAATTCATTTCTTCTCAACATAAAAGCTACTGAAGTCACCACATATAAGAACAAATTTCAACTGTCAAATATGTAAAACATCACAGTTGCTTGTGTTTGTCAATGTATAAGATATGTCTTCAATCCTAAAGCTAAAAGATGAAGCTTGCTCCAAATTATTGGTTGATAATTGATGTTTTACCATGTAACACAGTTTCTCTTTTGTCGAGGAAAAGCAACATTAACTACATGCTAGCTAGAGTAGAAATCACCTTTAGAAACCAATATTCTCTGGCTATGGCCATAAACTCCATAGAAAACATCAGATAGTCAAATAAGTAAGGCCATAACATATCATATACATCAAAGAAAGTGAATGGATCAATTAAAAATCAGGATCAAATGCTATATCAATTTCAACCTAAATATTTTAGATTCAATCAATGGATATGAGGTTGGTGTGAACCAGTTAAGTTTAGATCATTAGAAGAAACATAACAAATAAGATACTACTTAGCAACAATAAAGGAGGAACAATTGTGGTAAAATTTAAGCTCAACCTAACTTCATTGTTCCTTAAGTAAGTCAGCAACTAAGTTATTCCTTCAAGTCACACAACTTACTTTAGTGTGAATAGATTTGTTGCATGACAAATTAAACTTGAGAGTTCATAAGACAGAATGACTCATCTAAGTAAGGATTGTAAGAAACTAAAAAATCTGTTTTCACAAATCCAAAAAATTGTAAATGAAAGGTATGAATTGTGTGGTTGAAGGATAGAACATGGCATATGCAATCAGAAAAGAAAAGGAATAGGTCCAAAATTGCAAGAACTGATGTCAAGCAGGACCTGTGGAGGAACTGATAGCAACAATGCACGTAACTTCAAAAGGAAAATGTTCCCATCTTGGACAAGTTGCTCAACATGAGAAATTGCATTCTGGACAGCCAATAGTTGCTCCATGGTGCTCTTCTGTGGTGGTGCATTAACCTTCACTTCAGCAACGGGCCTTCCATGGTTGCAATATCGAGTAAGAAGTATAGAAATTGCAAAAAAAAGAAAAAGAAATGCAAGTGCATTTCCTATCCAACCCCTGCACGAGATGTGTGGTTCAATGTCACCTTCATGTGTTTGAGATTTAAGAAGAAATACTATAAACTATCGAGACAATGAGACTCAAGAACCACCATAAAAGATCAGAGAACAACTAAATGAACAGATGCTAGAACCATATTAGGTGTTTCACTAGATTGAATCATCAGTAAAACAAAAAAATTAGATGCACAAAAATTTAAATCATTTTCAGATTATTCAAAAAGGTGAATATTTTAAAAGAATTCAGGAGACTACTTTGGTGGCACAGAACAAATCCTGCAAAGTTATCAACATTATATACTAATTTATCGATGACAATTAGAATGACTGTTTAAAACCAACAATGCTCCAGAAAGGACCAGGATTTATTTAACAAACTAGGTAATAAGCTCAACCAAGTCAGAAGTTTGACCTTTCATCTAGGCTAGGATTTCCTCCTATTTCTACGGAGAGCAGTACTTTATGATGCAAATAAAATGCAAATCATGATCAAAGTTTGTATATGTAAACTTAAGTGTGATTTCGAACCTCCAAATTATGCAAGTAGATGCCAGACAAAAAACAAGAGATGTCATAGGATCATTCCAAGATGCCACTAGTGACAATTGCTTTCCAATTTCAACAACAGGATAAAGCAACTCCTGTGAAAGATAGGGGAAAAAAGTAAGCGAAAATAATCCCAAATCAAAACAATGCAATATATGGAATCATGGATGATATAATTTTTTCTCAATGTTGCACATATTGCATGAGCAATGACAAATAAATGCAAAAAAAACATAGAATTTGTTAATAAATCTACAAAGTAAAAGGACAATCGACAACACGCTACAGTGTCTGCTTGGAACCCATTGAAAGAACCAGCTTATTGGAAAAATGTAAAAAGTTGACTTTTAAACTACTTTAAAAAGCAAGATTATTAAGATAGTACAATAATTAAAGGACCAAAAATAGATACTGCAGCTTTCTGAATTATTTTTAGAACTTAGACTACTAAATTAATCTTCTCTTAAAATAAATGTAAGCTACCAATCGGAAGATCACAAACTTTTGTAGGATAAAATAGGAAAATCATACTTGTAATCTCAACTTATTGAAAAAGCTCCCTTAGGTGAGTTTTTTACATAAAAAAGACGAGTGGTTTCAATAAGTTCACAGAGTTTTTAATAAATCAAATAACATAGGCCATTTGAAACTACTTATTATGTTTATTAGCTTATTATAAAAAATCTAGAATCCAATAAGCTGTCAATAAATGATTCCAAATGGGGCAATAATGATTAAAAATTATAACTATTTCATGTAAGCAATAAATCAACATTATTTCTTGTTTAGGCTTAATTAAATAATACCTTTACTCGTAGTCTGATTTGAGATGATTTTCAGTTTTTTCAAACCAACTGTTGAACATTGAATGAAAGAAATCTAAACTGGTTGATAATCATTACTCCAAAGTCAATCTATGAGAAGGTTGCAAATTACTACAAGGACCTTTCAAGTTTCCAAAACTACTACAAAAGTCTCATCTAATGAAGGAGATTATTAAAAGGAAAAAACATTTTGAAAACATCATTGAGATAGCATATACAGAGATTTAGAAAATACTTAAAGGATACACATTCCCAATTGAAAGACTCCGAGAAATGCAACTGACTTATCATACATCAATGTCTAATATTTTGAATTGGATGTCCAATGAATGTCATAAGAGCTTTCTCCAATAAAATCAAGTCAGATACCTTCATGACAGCCAAATTGGTATCAATACCCTCAACCTTGACTCCATCAACCGTTGCCTGAGCCAACTCAACATTCTTGAAACTAGTTCTTGAATCAATAACAGCCTTCTCCAAAGGACTCAACTCTCCAACAAGTAATTCACCTACAAGAAGTTTTACTTCATCGGCACCATTTTGTACGAGTCCCATATTGTACAGAGTGGTCAGAGCTGATAAAGAAGACATCTTGTTGCTTGAGTTGTAACTATTAGAACGTTCAAGCTGCCTTGATACTTTCCTACTAGCAAGTCTTTCTAAAATTAAGTCCCCCCCTGGAAGCTGATCACAAACACTGAACATCAAGTGTGCATCAAATTGGATTGGAGCATTAGGAGTCAAATCAACCAAAGCTTGCAACCGCAGTATGCCTAAAACAGCCTTAGAAAGGGTCTCCTCCCTCTCAACACCTTTGATCCCAAATTTTCTAATAAAATCATGAGCATATAGGATTTCTCGTATAACGGCCAACCAATAGTCACGACGAGAATGCCCTGTGAGCTCTGGAAACTCCATAACAACAGGTTCTGACCTACAAATGATGTCAAGCACATGCTTAATAATTGAGTTAGACATATAAACAGAATTTTGCAAAATTTTGCACCATCTAGACAAGCCCTAATGATGGCACTGCATATTGGAGGAGGTCAATTTGATTGGAAATAACCAATAATCAGATAAGTGAGTAATGTTAGGGTGAAAGCAAAATATTTCGGCAGAGTGAATCCAAGTGTTACCAAGGTAAGACAATTAGATATGAACATCGTTGACCATTCCCTTAGGCCATAGGGATGGCAAAATGAGAGACCCAACTGGTAGAAAAAATCATAAATCCACAGGGCCGTTGTCCACTTTGAACAAGAAAAACAAAAAAATAGTGACAATTCAATTGAAAATAGAATTTCTCCAAACTAGAATTGCATGAATGAATGTTGGAAACTAAAAATGAACTAAAATTATGATAAGGGAAAGCAACTCACAATAAGATAGATTTGTACATCACTGCCTTGTCAAATAAGCGTGCACCCCAAGGCCCTGTTAACTCAGGCTTGACAACCTGCTTAAGGTCATCCGCCAAATCATATACCTTGATCTTGTCATAGGACACAACACGCAGTGGTTCAAAGTAAAATGCATGATCTGTAAGTGTTAATCTACCTGAAAGTTAGCAAAATATAATTAAAGATGCATCTCTGACAATCACTAAAGTGAAAGATGATTGCATGGGAGAATATAGAAGCACAAAAAAAATTACGAACACATGATAATCTTTGGTTATACAAATGATAACTAAAATCCAGCCAAGATACTCACCAGGCCATATAGACATTCCTATGTGTTCAAGAACTGGCTGTGTTGTCAATGATCCATCCATATCTAGAATACGTTCTCTTCTAGCTGACCTACTTGAGGATAGATGAGAAGAATCTGAATGCGTCTTCATTGCGTTTATTGCCCTGGAAAAAATCCAGATATTATATAAGGATAAACATAAACTTGGCGTAATCCAGTCTATCAAGGGAGGTTACACAGAAGAAAGGTGAAGAAGGGGAGGTTGCATTAAGGAGAGGGTGGTAGAAGGGAGGCTGGAAGGGAAGGCTACATCTAGGACAGGGCACACAGGAGCTCTACAATTTTTTCATAGACAAATGATCAACATGGGGTTCTGAGATTTTTTCTTCCCAAATGAATGCTGTGTTGGTAGTTCAGGTGTCCCTCACATGCCATTGGCATGTGCTTTATTCTAGTATCCTTAATATTAGAAATTTATTGAAT
Source organism: Cymodocea nodosa (assembly GCA_036874045.1). Taxonomy (NCBI): domain Eukaryota; kingdom Viridiplantae; phylum Streptophyta; class Magnoliopsida; order Alismatales; family Cymodoceaceae; genus Cymodocea; species Cymodocea nodosa. The sequence goes on from CM072336.1 coordinate 23,590,570, forward strand.
CCCTAAATTTGAAATATGTCCATCTGAATCCAAAGGTGCACCTGATCCGCTTTCAACCATAGTGATCATCCTCCCTCAGTCAAATTCAAGAAAACATGTACGTGGAGACAATAACTAGTTATTGGCACATTGAGTGAATATTTCTATAACTTGTACTATGCATACATACATACCAAATCCCACCACCTATCTCTGTCCATCCATACCAACGTTAGGAGAAGTAGCTTAATGAATAGCATATACTGTAGCAAATTCAAAACTGTAAGTCCTATGCTCTGGAACAGTCTCAAGTTTTACGATACCATGATATACAATTTTAGCAAGGTTAAAAATAGAAGCACCATGAATGGTGGTTAATAAGCACATGTAAAGATTTTAAACAGTAATTTTTTTATTTAAAAAATATTTTATCAAATGAAATGCTAGAGCTAGAAGCAAACCTGTATAATCCTTCAATGTACTTCTCATAAATGGGGAGCGAAAGGCGCCCTTCAGTTAAGGCTGTGAGGACGTCAAACAAATTGGTGCAAGTTACAACATCAGCTATGGTGGGGATTGCTGGTGCTATCCGAGAAAAGGCTTCAATACCAACTGTGCTCTCCCTGCCCACCTGTGGATGATGAAAGTGGTTGACATTCTAAAAAAGTTGAAGATATCAGGAAAAGGATTAACCATGATTAAACCTTCAATTGTGAAACTTTTTTTGAACATTTTGATTGTGAAACCGGGATCAACATAAGACATTATGAGTTACTAGCAGAGATACATGGAAACCATGAAAGGAGCTACATTCAACTTGCCTTAAGCAAGGGTTGGTCGGAAGAAGCAGGAGTTTCCCATGCTAGCATCATATCGAAAGTTAGACGCCTAAAGTTCTTATCAGCAAGATGTCCGACGACTTGTGTAGACAATGCCAGAGCCTTAAAACAGGAATACTCGAGAAAATTCCTTGCATAAAATGAAGCCTGCTTTATTGAATCAGAAGCTTCTTTATCGAAGCTAATCTGGAGCTCATCCATAGAAACCTCGAGAATTCTGCACGGAAGCAAGACAACATCTATAAAGAATCAATTATGTGAGTGCCCAATCCATGACGGACTCCTGAATCAATACCACGTTCCTGCTAAAATTCGTTCCTAAAGGATCATACCATACTGAAACTTTTGTTCCCAGATAAACAGAAAGATGCATGATTTTCAAGAAAACATCATTAGAGAACAAGCATTAAGTAGGTGATGCGACCAACTTCTGAAATCACTTGAACCAATCAGATAAATTATGGCTAACTGCGAAGCCATAAATTAGGGGAAATGGTAGATACCAAAATCTTAAGACCAAAAGGCAGAAATACAAAGTACCTAGAGCATCGGCCGACGACAACATTAGCCACCGGCGACAGCTCCGGTATGCACTTCCTCCGTCCAGATGGAGACCGACCCATCTCGTCGTACTCCTCATCGAACGAGCTCTGGCGACTGAGGAACCACTTGAAGGACCCTTCCTTCACCAACCCCTGCAGCAAACTGCCGGTCTTACTCATCATCACCGTCCCCTCCAGACGCAGCTCAGTCCTTTTCCCAACCCAAGACCCAAAGATCAAAATTATTCCCAGCAAACACGGTCCCACACCAAAAACCAACAGCACAAAGAACCGCCATTTACCATCCGGGAGATCGAAAGACCGTGGCTTTTCGACAATTCCGAGCGCCAAACCGAAAAAGGCCACAGCTTTGCACTTCCTCCGCCGTCTACGCTTCAGGAACAACGCAGAAGAGTAGACCCACCGCCTCTACAGAGAGCATGGGCTTGGGATGGGAGCGATAGAGGAAGCGAATTGAAAGCTGAATGTCGTTTTTTTTAATATCGCAATAAATAAACAAAATCCTACCTTTTTCAGATATACATTATCAAAAAAAAAATTTCTTAGATGTAATAAAAAACCCAGCATAGTTTGTGTTCCTCATCTAATTATATACTATTCATGCTTATCAATGAAGTAAGAAAAATGTTCCTGTTGAATTTATTATTACTATTATTATTTACAATTGATGCAGTCAACAGTTGATGGTCCTGCTAGATTATTCACTCCTCTTTGATATGTCTTTTTTTCTTTTTTCAATAGTCAAGAAAAAGGCAATTAGATTAAAACATCCTAATAACCACATTTGGGAGAGAAGTTCAAAAACAGCAAAGATATTTTGAGATAAACAAATTAACACAGAAATTTTAAGAAGTAAAGGAAGTACAATACAGGAGTTAATTTTTGTCATTTTGCTCTTATTTAATAATATCTTTCCAATAAGTAAAGATATGGGTAGAAACATCACCGACAACAATAGTAATACAAGTATCAACAGAAGTAAGAAAAGAAGAAGCACTTGGTCATGACACATTCCAAGTAGATTGAACTTTTAACAAATTTATTTTTATTAATATCTGTGGATAAATTATTTAACCCAAAGGAAACCAAATCAATAATAAAATGGAATACCAAGTTGATATTGGAAGAAGAGCCTCTAAAAATGAAATCATTTCTACATTCCACCAATTTCATAAGAAGGTCATAATGAAACAATACCAGGTAGATTTATCCAAAGAAAAAAGGGAAGTAAAAGAAGAAGAAGAAGAAGAAAAAGATTTAGGGAAAATCATCCAAGAAGAGAAGTTCATGATCATTAACCAAGAATGACCAAAAATGTAAGAAAAGGTACAATCGGCAAATAGATGTTTGGTACTTTCAACACAAATATGACACCAAGAATAAGAAATATCACTTTTCCATCCTTTCTTTCTCAGGTTAGTTTCAATAAGTATTATGTCATTAATTAACAGCCAAACAAAAGATTTAACTTTCTAAGGGTGCAGCGAACTTCCAGATCTGTTAAAATAAATTATATCTCAAGCCTTCGATTGTTAATAAATGATAGCAGGATTTAGTGGAAAAGGTTTCTTCAAGTTTAAATTCCAACGAATAGTATCAAAAATATTACTATGTCATTGATAAAATTAAAAAGAGATCCTTCATGGAGAATCTAAAGAATCTACTGGAGTTAAAAGCATGAATAGCATCGACAAAGTTTAATTTAGGAGTCTTTGCTAAGTTGCATAACTGAGGTAAGAAGTTTTCATTTTATGATTGTTACACTAGATATTAATCCCAAAAAAGAATGGATTTACCATCACCAATATGCAAAGAACATAAGTTAGAGAAGGTGAGAAAGATATTGGCCATAATGTTATAGATCAGAGAAGCAAAGGGAGAAGTTTTTATTAAGAACTTGGGTGATTCCTCTGCTAACAAAAAATCTGGCCTTAAGAATTTCATACTAAAGAGGGTGAGATTCATTATCAAAGAAGCAGTAAAAAAGTTTACTGTTAAGGGCTATAGCAAAAGAGTTGATAACTTTAAGACCACCAATTTTTTTTTGGCCTTCAAATGATTTTTCAATCAATAAAGTAATACTGATTTTTACCATTATAATAAAAATCCCAAAGAAAGTCTTTATGATATCTGTTTAGATCAAAGCTACTCTGACAGATAAATAAAAAGTAGGAATAAAAGAGAAGACGACATTGACAAGGGTAAGTCTACCTCCAAAAAGATAGAAATTTGCCTTTCCATTTATCAAGTTTAGTAAAAAAATGTCTAAATTGAAAGTAGGAATAAAGAAACGAGATATAATAGGTAAGGAGGAAAGAGAGTTTTCTTATTTTAACTGTTGCTTGCAGAAGGATTCCTCTTCCACGAGGAGCCTAAAATGGTCCCTCTCTCAAGAAATCTAACGAGATATTTCTTAAACAAGATCCAAAGGCTGAGAGTGGTCAAACTGTCTAATGTCAGCTTCAATTTGGCGGACTTGTGAAGAAAGAGGGGCAGAAAAATTCAAACTGTCTTGTCTTTGATATGATAGATAGATTTTTTGGTACAATAGCGGTAATTTGTATTCATCAAAAATTACGATTACCTGACCAACTCAATAGATTTGGGTAGATTGATATATGGCTTTTCAATTTTGATAAAAGAAATAATGGAGTAGACTGGCGGGAGCTATCACCTGACAATTGCGTTTTCCTTCCATGGTGAGCTGGTGGAGTGGTCACTTTCCAACCCCTCACATTATCCTCCGCCCCTCCATGTGGGTTCCTTCTGTTCCAATCCCACTTGCAAAATCTTCTTCTACAGAGGAGAGATACCTAGCTGACAAAGCAGGTCCTTGTCTACCCGCTGCCGCTTCTGGTGGAGGTCACTGTTGACTTCATCCTGGAGATGCTCCACCTTCGTTATTCTTCCTGCACCAGAGCCTCTTTCCAGGTGGGTTTCGCTTCTACCCTTCCTAATCTTCTCTCTTTTCCCTGATTTGAAGTGGGTTGTGTCCCGCTGGCCTGTATTTCGTGTGAAATTTGCAGCAAATCTGTCTGGTATTTGTGATTTTCGAGGGATTCTCATGTACATGCATTGCAGTAACTTCATCATGGCTTGAATGTTATCATTTGGGTCTTTCACCGTAGGTTCACAAGCCATGGAAACCAACTCTACCACTCAATTCTTCTGCTTTCGGAACAACCAGCAGTGGCCTTTTTGGAAAACAAGTTGCTGGTGGAGGGAGTTGTTCTGTGTCACACTGGAGTTTTCTTGGAGGGTCAAGACTTGCCATCATGCCAAAAGTTCAGAGACCTGTCTCCTGTAAAAAGCCCTTCAATCCCGCTTACTGTAAGACCCTCTTAGAAACCTCCTTTGCATCACCATTTTTAATTAAGAAATTTCCCTTCAAATACCTTATTCGTATGCAGAAAAAGAATAATAGCTTGATAACAACAATTTTTTTATTAATGCTAAGAGATGAAGACAGAGGCAGATTGTTTTTCCATAGAAAGTGTAATTGGTTTGAATTTCTGGACATTCAATGGAAAAATTAGTGATACAGTACAAGATATCCTGAAAGCTGCCACTCTTTATCTGATAGATACTTTGGCATTTACTACGTATTACAGTTAAATGTCAATTATCAATTTCCAACTGCAGGCTTGTTAAGCTCCCAAATTGCTAACTATGCTTTCACACTGGGAACAGTTGCTGTACTTCCATTCTATACTCTCATGGTTATAGCTCCCAATGCAGAGCTGGTAAGTTTTTTTTTTTTTTTTTAAATCTCAATCTATAGAAAATGCTAGTTTGTCAAGCAACCAAATGAGCACGGCACATCCAAAAACACCAAACATTTTCTCTATCTTTTTTTGTGTGCTTTCTGTGGAGATTTACATGAGGGGCATTGTTAGATTTCATCAATAAGTAATTTCTTGCTGAAAATTTTTGGAGTTGAAATGAATATTCCTCTTATACCACAGACCAAAAGAAGCATGGACAACAGCATTCCTTATGTGATTCTTGGGATTCTGTATGTTTACCTTCTGTCCCTCTCATGGACACCAGATACCATACGACTAATGTTTGCAAGCAAATATTGGTTGCCAGAGGTTAGTGTTCACCAGATCCTACAATGAACCAATTTGCTATTGGTAAATCTGTAATAAATCTCACTTCTCTAGCTCAAAACATGGGTCTTCTTGTTGATATATATTAGTCCCTTTCAATATGGGCATCAGCTGACATCATGTTTTGTTTTCATATGCTTTTGTGTTTCAGCTTGTCTTCATATTGAGACTTTCGTTGACATTTTGTTGTGCAGCTTTCTAGCATGGCAAAAATGTTTACAAAGGAGATGACCATGGCTTCAGTATGGATACATTTATTGGTTATTGATCTCTTTGCTGCAAGGTGCCTATATATATATGATCCTATATTTTTCCTGTAAAAAACAACAGCAATTCAAGCCATAATCCAACTTCATTTTTCTTACGAAAGTAGTCAAAAACTTATTCTTAAAGTGCTGTCAGATGTGATTAGAGACTCCTAAATTTGCACCTTCTTGCGGCAGGCAAATATTCCATGATGGGAGGAAGAACAATATAGGGACTCGGCACTCGGTCTCACTCTGCCTTCTTTTCTGCCCTATAGGGATTCTTGTGCATGAGATCACAAAGGTATTGACCAGAATAACAAACCAAAAAAGTTGATGTGAAGGAGAACAATCGTACTTGTACCTTATAAACATAATTGGGGAGCATTGCTATGTGCCTTCGTTTATTTCAGCACAGCATGGTTTTAGCTTATTCCTCCTCTGATAATAAAAATCTGTTCCATGGGAAACTCAGTTGAACAGGATTATCAATCATGTTGAACACCCTTAAGCATGTACACCTTTGAACAGCATTATCAGAGTAACTTACCGTTATCGTACAAACTCACCTGATAAAAAGGTAGATATGACCTCTGAATTTGCAAAGTAACAAAAGCAGGATAAGCAGGTAAAGAGATAGGTAAATATTGGAAAAAATTTCAAATTCTTATTCACATCAAATAAAGGAAGGCAAGGTAGATGGTAAATAAGAATTTACCCCATTTGCAAGCCTATGACGACTAATGTGATGATCTACAGTACCCAATAACTATGGGCAATTATGGTGACGATGAGAACATGTGACAATCATCCACATTTGCAGTAGACAGCCGTATATCCTACCCCACCCTGCTTAATGCAACACCTCGTTTTATCTGCTAATTTTAAAAGATAAGTATAAAGATCAGCCACCTACCACATTTACAAGCATAGGGAATAGGAACCATTGACGGCCATTCACATTCCACCCGAGATGAAAATCATATTTCATGAGAGGAACTAATGAAAGCTCATCTTGGGTGGAAATCCTAATTCCTAACAAATCATCATGTCCACTTCATTTTAATCCTTGATGTAGGAATGGAATTAATTCAACTCCATTGCAGCAGATACTGAAGTGGCAAATTTGTTGCCGCAGAAGTACAGATCCATGGCAGTGAACTCTGCTGAGCAAATTCAAATGGGAAAAATGATCATAAATAAAAAAAACTAATTTCTACAAAAAATAATATTATCAAATAAGACAATGACAATACAAAGAAAAGAAGCCCATTAACTTTACTTCACGAGGGAACACAATAGATGGATATACTGTGCTAAATCGTGACAATGACGTAAAACCAGAATTTCATGATACATACCAGCCGCTCAATGTCAAACACAATCAAGTTGAGTTTAATACACATGTTTGGAACACAAATATTAATGACGTCCATATTTCCATCGGCAATATTTTAACAAAAATATGACACTATCGATGACGCTTTGCTGAAGATTCAGATTTCATGAATTGTATCATCTTATTGGTCAACAGGGAAGATGGCCAGACCAGGTGAATACAATTGCAACGAGTCATCATGCCCTGAAATGCACCACGTTTTCCATCCACAATAACCAATGCCTTAATCTTACAATAGCAGGGTTACCACAAAAACATAATAATCTTTGCCAACCATTCAGCAAATAAAACGTTTCCGTAGAAATCTACTCATATTTGCAAGGATAAAACACATGAAGAAATCTAATTGACAATTGCTTTGTAGTGGTAATGATAGTTAATGCATGATCAATAGCTCCAAATTCCCTTGGTCAGCTACAATGTACAAAAATAAATTCGATATTCTGCTTGCAGATACACTAGTAAAGTGTAAAATAGCATTTCATTTGCAAGTAAAATATGCATGCCAGAAGATGCATTCCGCAAGAGAATATTTTCTTACAAGACTGCCAGTGGTGAATCTTTAACTTGCACAGCAAGCTGGTGTCCAACCAGCAGCAATACTCAACAAAGCATTTAGAAAAGGCTCCAAACACTTGCTCTCTGATGTTGGAAGAAAAATGCTATCGATCATTTGTCCATTACCTTTTGCTATTTCTAGATATCAAAACCTGAACAATGCTGACGCGTGAACACGCTCTACTGAACTTTGCTATTTCTGTTTTGAGTTCACTAGTCATCGGTCATCCTTGACAAGATGAATTTCATCATTTTAACTAGTAAAATGCAGAAATTAAACTAGCCCAAATCCATTTTAACAAACAAGAACTGTACAAAATCATACATCCTACTCTTGGATGAGCATGATGAGGGAGGTAAGTGTTTTTGCTCTACAAACTACATATCCTTCAAAACGGAGGTGTGATGCAATAGTAAAAATGATGTATACATAAAAAATATTTCGAAACATATGGTCAAGATGGTGGTTATTCTATTTACAATGAATAATGGCTTTGAAAATCTTCGACGGTAATGATGGAAAACAAGTACGAAAATGACTTCAACACCAGAGAATGGCACATCAGCCGCTATATATCACATCCCAGCCTCCTTTAAGCTCTAAGTAGATTGTGAACTTGTTGGATTCTAGATCTTCATGCTACCAGCTTAGAACTGCAGCAAGCAAAAATCATGTCAAGCAAATTGAAATGCAAGTTTATCATTATTATCTGCAACAGAATTTACAAATAAGTTGATATATCTGAATGTAAAAGTTGAAACAGAAACATAAAATACTTGAGAGGTAAATATGCATTACAAGTTTGCCTTGTCCAAGAAGAATAAGGAATGAAGACAAGATTGAAAGCAAAAGAGAATGATTCTACATAAGAAGTCATACATAAACTGTATGACTTTTCTTCATCATGAATAGGCCACTCATGTAGAGTTCACAGTTTGGGGTTAACAGGATAAGGATTTCTGGCATGTGCCAATTCATCTTCTTTGTTTTGATTTTCTACTGAGTTATGGAATCTTTTTGTTTTACTTCAAGGTTCTTTATCATATTGATGATTATGTTTTAGCAATAGCTCTAAAAGTGCTAACGAGTCCACGCAACAAGTCATATGCACCATCTTGATTAACAAGATAGATTCCATATTCATTTTTAAAAAAATGATGAGGAACGTTTTCTTTACTTTTTTAGTATACAATATGTTTCTGTGGTAGGTCTAAAAAATTCTACTTTGTTGTATTGAATCCATACAACAACAAATCATGTCACACATTCTTCATCTTGATTATCAAGAGAGATCTCGTACGTAAAAAAATGGTGAAAAAACATTAAGCTTACTTATTTCAGTATACATTTTGATTCACAATAGAGTTGAGTGCAACTAGAATCAAAGACATTAGTTCTGTGTTTTGTATTTACTATCTCATGCCATTGAGTTTATCTGTACTTCTATGGCATGTAACTTTAGTGTAAACTGAAGGATTTCTAGTTATCTAGATGATAACTTGTTAATTCTATGTTGGAGTAGAGTTCTTCGTATCAACTTGTATGGATAACCATGACATTGTAACACAAATTACAAAGCCAATCATCTTACTTTGTTACCGGTAGACAATCATGCAAAATGCATATTTACAATAAAAAAATAAACTTAGGCAATATCAAAAGCGATGAGAAAATCAAAACGTCTTTTTTGTGCTTTTGCTACTAATATAAAATTATTTTACTTAACAATTAAGAATGAGAAAGAATTGACTATAGAACATATATTTCTACAATCAAACATATGAGAGATGTGTTAGACATGTTATATGTAATAGATGTACATGACTACTGGATATCGTTTTATGAGATGCCCTCAATCGAACCTATATGTATGTACACACATCCATCCATCCATGTATGTATGTAAATCTCATTAGCAAATAACATAATATTTCTCTTCCTTCAATTGTATCACAGCCTTAGGGTTTATTTTCCACGAAAAAAAGAAATAGAAAATCATAGCCACCACTGCCAAACACAACAGACCATCGCTGACCACCTTCTCTCTTTCCCATAGTCACTAGAGATCTTCCCAGATACAGTCCCTTCGGCACTGCCAACACCACCTTCCCTCTTCTCAATAGTCACTGATAGCCTTCCCTAGGCATACCCCCACACTGCCACTGCCTTAGATTGACTCTGACAGTCTCAGCAGCTCCGCTGGTGTCCTCACAACCACATCAAATATATCTATATAGAACATGTAGACATGTAGAAGCCAGTTTTTGAAGGCCCAAAAGTCTGCCCGTAATAAACAAAAAATGAATGACAAAGTACCTTACAAGGCAAGACATACTTGTGATTTATGTACTCCATGCTATGATGGAAGTGATGGCATATCCTCACTAGGAAGCATTGCATCTGATATCTTTTGGGAATTAAAATCTCTTTTTGTACGTTCTAAGGAAGTTGCCTGGAAGATACCTGATAAATCAAATATATATAAATGCACTTAAAATGTATATTAATATCAAACAAATTTTCCAGTAGCATAATTTTATTGAGTGACAAAAAAGAGATTAGAAAAAAGAGAAAAAATTAAGCTAACTACATTATCAAAACTTTAGAAATTTCATTTTCAAAAATATACCATCCCACCCATTCCCTACAATCACATTGCAATAAAGTAAACACATCTTGGGTGAATATAAGTAAAAAAAATTTTGCTAAAGGTTTTTTTTATAGAAAATTTCAAATATAAACTATGACATACCAAATCCCAATATAGAACAGCAAAGCAGAAAACCCAACAAAGAAAAATCCATTTTGTGCAGAGTCTCCATAATGACGATGGAACTACCCGCAATCATCAAATGTTTTGGAGAAGAATGTACAAGATGTAACCTGCAAAAGCAAAAAATTATCATCAATTTTTTATCCAAGCCAATATCTCTTGTAATGCCAAAAAATCACATAGTTAAAAATCATCATGCATCAAACTATAGAAAACATGGTTTTGCAAAGTCTGACATTTTACAATTGAAATTTCTACATATGGATTCATGCAATAAATGACAACAACCTTTACATTATGCTATTAAGATTCAGTTGCCACATTCAGTTGCCACATTCGCATGAAACTTGACAAATCAATCCTCCATTTAACAATTGCGTATAAAAAAATTTTGCTTCAAAATTGGTTATTACGTCAACCATTCTTATCTTAATAATTGCTTCAGTTTTATCTTTAAGGAAAAGATTTTACTTGTATTCCCTTACCATTTGCATCCATGTCCTTCCAGCATCTTTTGCCACCTAACCCTAGTTTACCTTAGTTGTTTTTTCAGAAAGGTTACTTTAGTTGTTGCTTCAAAAAATTACCAATCCAGCCTCAACTAAAAAAACATCATCATTCAAGAATCCAACCCTAACAAAGGCATAGAATTGACCATTGAAGTTTAGCCAAAAAAAGGAACATGAGAGGATCTTAGATTTGGATATTCTTAGGATAATAGGAAGATGATGTTAGGTTTGGATTTCTTGTAAGAAAGAGAAACGAGGCAAAAGTTGTAAACTTGTAATTGGCCATGCACCATATAAAAAAGGTGTCGAAGGAAATAAAATGATATTTTCATTATTTAAGAGTGTTGACATGCAGATATCCAAGTTAAAAGCAATTGATTATGAGTGAAGATGTCTATTGTTATATTAATTGAACAAGACCCCATTTTATTTTCAATATGGAATTATTTTAACATTCCACCTCACTTGTGGCCTTTCCTTTTAGTCCTATAAGTATCTTTATTTCAAGATCTGATGGATGACCTTAATAAATTCTGATACTGTGTTGAAATGTGGATATTTAACTCAAAACCAATTAGTTATGAATGTAGAAGTCTAATTTTAAATTAATTAAACAAGTTTCCATCTTAGTTTTAATACAAGACTATTCTAACAAAGAGGAATTACGCAGAGGGTTCACAAAATATATTGTCTTATGGAGAATACTAGAAAAATCATTAAAATAAGGAAGATATTAGCATAAGAAGTGATCTAACCAAAAATAAAGATACAAAAACTATGAAAAAACCACTTGAAACAATTTTTAAATTATAATTTGTAATCACTATAATTTTACATGTTAATAAAATTTGAATCTAGCCAAAATCTGCAGTTTATGATTTTAAAGAATATTAGACACTGTTTAAGAGGGAGAGCCTTAGTTCAAATTTAAGGTTCCTCCTCAACTTGAAGGATTTTTTCTGAATGAGGGTTCAACTTAGAAGGTTATGGGTTCAAATATTATGAAACAGTCGTTCCACCTCTTGAAGAGGTAAGGCTGGCTAAAATCAGAGTGCCCCAGACCTTTCATTTTATTGGTTGTTACTTGATTTTTAGACAGTATTTCAAGGAAAAATTAGTTCCGCAAAATTTATAGTTGTACTTGAACATATGAAACTTTTAATAACTTTTGAGAGTTCTACAAAATAGACAAAAAAAATTATAATCCCAAAAATTATGCAAAGTATTCACAAGTACCTCTCCTCTGCAAGATTATCAACATAGAATATGAAGATAATGCCAAAGATAACTGTGCTAAGGTAGGCCCACGTTGGAAATTGAAACTTTATATTGTTACTAGAAGATCCCTGGATTTGACATAACAAGATGAAGATAAAATAGACAACTCTTTAGCAGCCAGCATCATGCTTTTCAAAAAAGTGAATATTATTTAAGCAGAAAAAGTAAATAACATAATCACTAAGGATCATTTCTAATGACAAATACAGGAAAAAACCTACAAGCTACAACTACTTACCAATATAGAATCCCACATGGCAAGAGGAAAGAGAAAACATGCAGCAGAAACTACTGTTATGGAATGAAGTCTCCTTTTAAGCTGATTCTGAAATTAATTAACCTCTCATCAAATATTACATTCAACCAGTAATTAGCCAACATGGCATTGCACTTTTTTTTTTTTGGAAAAGGACAAAGAAGAAACTTTTATGCTAATACCTTGAGTGATACACGTCGTGCAACAACCCTTCTCAATGCTGAAAAGATGCCAGCTGTGATGGAAAGTGCCATTTCCTTAGTACCATGTGTCTCCTTTGCCAAAATCAATGGCTCTACACTAATATTATCTTCATAAAGGTTTTGAGGTCAAGCTCATAACAATTTGTAATACCTTAACATTTAACAGACATGTACAACCATCTAGGGAAAAAAAGATGCTAAACAAGCACCCTGCACAGCATCAGTGGTTGATTATGGCTAAATTTTTGACAAAATGTGAGTACTAGTCATCACTCTATCAACAGTCTAGTCATAAAAGAGGCTGATGCCTAGCAGTTGCATTACTGGCCATCATTATTCAAACATTGCTTTGTATTCCCATGCATACTAGATTATTCCACAAGTAATGGCTTAGGAATATGTAATGATCTCTAGTAGATCTATGATTGATTAATATCTAGAAGTCAATAAATCACAGACCAAGCGGTTGTTCAGCATTATATATAGGATACAGAAAGGAGAATAACTTCTTGTAGCCCAGCCAAGAGACAAAAAATAGAATGCAGCCAACATTGCAGCAAGTCCAACAACCTACTAAACAAAAGAAATGAAATTACAGTAATATAATCCTGTGTGAATATAACAAGAACAATAAAGTACAAATACATCCCTATTAAATATCCTACATTCCATGCTTCTGCAAAACATCAATATTTTAATAGAAATTGAAAATTCATAAAAGCAATGTATATCTTAAGAAATTAACCATGATATTCATGAAGTGCAAAGATATTTTAGTTAAAGAATATATTAACCAGCGAAAAATATAAATCATAGATAAAATATCAAGTATTGGCCTATTAGATACTTTTAGAATAACCGTCCTCTTTTTCATTAGGAAACAGATATTTTGGATGAACCAGGACATCTTTGAAAACTGTAGATAGCAACCATAATGACCACCTTTTTCCAAATATGACCTCCCCGTCCATAGAGAACAGCAGACAGAACTCCAAGTGCAGCACCTGCATACTCGGCCAAAATGGCACTGAAATACCAGCAAAACATTACCAAAATAATGAATACTGTGGCATGATCATATACAAGTTATTTTGTTGAAGCAACATTTTATTGTGTAAATATGTTAAATGAAAACAGCCCCTTAAGGACCAATGAGGGAAGAGGAGGCATAATAAAGTATTTTCTTCCATGATATAATGAACGTTTGTGAAGAAATGGTTGAGAAAATGGTCACATCAGCATGCTTCAAGGAATCAGAATGACCTAAAGTTGGCCAGTTATACCACCCAGTTTTTCACAAGGAAAATGATAAACAACCAGATGAACTTCAGACCCAACATTTCAATAAAAAGTATTATAATAAGATACATATAAATTACAGTAACTTTCAGATGATAATCATAGAATATAACATCAATATCTTTGAATGAAAATTTTTCACCAAAATAAGAAGTAATAGACTTACATAAGGGGACCACAAGACCTAAGCCCTTTTCCCCACAAAATGAAATATAATGCCAGTATCCCCCCATTGATAACGGAAGGCACCACCTGAACAAACACTTTCAGTTCAAATATAAATATATAATACAAAGTACAATTACTGAATAGGAGCAGCCTCTCCACTTAATTGACATCAGAATAAGTGTTTCTATGTACCTGGGAATTTGAAAGAGGCCTCCCTTTCCATGGCTTTTGCAATAACAGGAACACAAGAGAAGCAGGAACCAAGGAAGTGAAAATAAAGACAATCACTGAATCCCTATTTTCTGATAGGTAGAAGTACAAAGAATAGATGGACCATATTCTCATGAAAACACCAAGAATATGAATTATCTGTAAGGGTGTATTCCTACAAAAGGAAGAAAATGTTCAGAATGCTGAAAATTTTGATTAAGTACAGAGACACAGTTTGCAAGGAACAAAAGCATTCCAAAGGCATGGTCCAAAGATCAGGTGCTTCATCTGATTTATGGTGATTGAAGCCAAAAATTTTACAAGATGTTTGCCTTTGTCCATAGAATTTCTCTTTATAAACATCACATGTGACTATAACATTTGAATGAACTAATGATCCAACCACAATCTGCAGACTTAAAAATGAAATATGGCTATATAATTACCATTATGACCAGATCAATATGAGTTCACAAGTAATGGTATAAACTTTCCTCGACATGCTGTATATATTTACTTGGTAATGCCAACTCATTTGAAAGCCAACTCTACCATCAATTTAAATTCAGAAACTAAAATGTCATTAACAAAGTTAACTGTAACTTGTACTGAAATATAACTGCATAAATCACATAACCTAAAGTTTGCCTCTAAGAATTTGCTAATTACATTTTTCCCAGTTTACAGCCAATGCCCGTCATCTTCAATGTGTACTACAGTTAGTCATTCTAAAACTATCATTTAACAAGTCTGACATAAATTCCAACTAAGTGTGTGCATGGTTTGGTTTGATTTGATTTGAATTAAAACCACAAATCAAAACATATATATTGATTTAAACATTTTATGAATTGAACCAAATTGTTTAAACCTTGAAATCAAACTAAAATGAACTAATAACAGTCAATTTTGTTTGGTTTGATCTGTGGTTTAAAGATTTTATAAATTAAGAATTACATACTCATCAATCACTATATTAAATATATATCATCAATGATTTACAAATTATGACTAAATCATAGTAAAATATCATAAGATGCTAAAAAAATACAACTACTTGTCCAGAACAAGGTTTATAAGATGGTAGAAAATACATAAATACTTCAAAACATGCATTATTATGAGAAAATGGAAAAAACAGCCGTTTAAACATTTTTTTTTACTAAAATCCATTTCATTTTTTTGGAAAAAATGTTTGTAAAAAATAGTATTTTTGTTTAAACAATCATTTTTCTAAGAAAATGGCCATGTTTTTCATTTTAAATGGCTGTTTTTTTAATTTTTTAGATTTCACCTTTAGGGTTTATTTTCATTGATATAATTTCATTATTATTTTATTGTTTATAACTTTAACTGTACTTTTTATATAGTAATTTATGTTTTGAATTTATACTTAAGTGGCAATCACATATAATAAAAATATATAATTGAAATTGAATTAGATGCAATTAAATTATAATTTATTTTATTCAATTATTATGGTGATTGTGATGCTTGTATATTTGTAAATATATTTATATTTGTTAATTTTTTGTTTATACCTATTTGGAAGAAACACCCATTTAAAATCCCATTTATTTAATACATTGACAAGTTTACGTTTTTTACAGCATTGATAACAAAAATGCTTCTCATAAGAATGTTATAAACAAATAATGCAGCATGCCATGTCAGGGTTTTTATTTTTTTAAGCTAATAAGTTATAATCTTATACTCTACACTATCAGACTTCAACACAAAATGATCTATTAATAAGAATGCTTGATTCATATAACATATATTATATACGTGTCTTAATAGATATGTCATCAGTTTGATTTGATTTGATTTGGTTAAATCATCCATAAAACCACAAAAAGACCCACATAATCTAGTTGATAGATTTTGGAAACCAAACCACTCAAATGTTCGAATTGAACCAAACTATTGAAAGGGGGGAACACGACAGGAATCAGTGGAAGGGTGGGAGGGGCAAGATCAAGAAGACCCACCATATACCAACAAAAAGAAGGTACAGCGCAGTTGGCACTCTATTTAGTAGGAAGAAACATGATTCAAGCTCGGCCAAAATAGCATTAACATTATCAGCAAAAAAAGGGGAAGGGAACCACCTGATCGATCTGGAGGATGGGGAAGAGCGATCAATTAATCCCCTGGAATCGGGGCCAGCCTTGGGGGACATCATCGTAATGCTGCTGGATCCGAAGACGAGCTCGACCAAGTCCGACGAGTTGGAGGTGGAACCAGGATGAAATGTTCGATCGTTCTGGTTGCCGTTGGGGTTTTCTCCCTCGCCCTCCTCTTCTCCGCCGGTTGTGTGCCGGATCTGGGAGTAGTGGCAGGGAAAGATGAAGCAGAAGAACTTGGAACGTTAGGGGTAACGGTGAATTTGTGGTGAGAACTAATTGATCCGGATCTATAATCGGATCCGAGATCCAAGTATGATTCCCAAGCCGTCGATTGGATCTTGAAACCTACCCTTGTGAATTGATTGTATCTCAATTTTGATTTTAAATACTATTTGTATCATATTGTATCAAAAATAAATAAATACTGTAGATGATGTATGATTTATTTATATTATATTAATCAATGATATGATTTAAATATATTGAATCATTTCACGTCATACTTTTTGCTCAATCTAAAAATTTGGTATACTATTTATATAAACATTATAATTACATTTGAAAATTATTTCCTCTAATATATTGCACTATACATGACATTAGAGTAAATGACATGACTTCTAAGTATTTCAGCATCCTATAATTTTAGATGCAAACTATTTGTACTAGAAAATTGTAGACGTAAATATTTTCCAAACACTATTAATATTCGATTTTGCAATATTTAAGTATGATCTATTTGTACCATGTTAATCGACAATATAATTTGAATATATTAAGTTGTTTTTAGGTTTATTTGATTGTAGAGTTAACATGCTGAATCTAAAAATTGGTATACTATTTATATAGATATTATGATTGCATTGCATTTGAAAACTGTCTTTTTTATACATTTCACTGTGTATAGAATTGAAGTAATATAACTTTCAAATGTTTCAACGTCCTATAATTTTAGATATAAATCACTTATATAATTATTTTTCAAGTACCATTAACACCTGACTTTGTAGTCTTTAAGAATGTCATAAATGATTGACAGTTACATCAATTTTTGTGTGTGATTTCACAACTCCAGGTACAAATTTAAGAGCTAATAAGAGTCATTTTCAAACACAATCAATGCTAAAAATAAAGCATGACAATAATTTTAATATATTATTTTACAAAATAGTATGTTAAATTACTTACTGAACTATGTTTGGCCCAATCCAATTTACATTTACGTCATCATTGGCAAGAAAAAATGGTATTCGGGTAAACGGGTCAGTACAATCCGGGGATGGTATAAACCCGATCTCGCGAGAGGATGGGTGGCGGCGGAGGAGGTAGCGAAGGCGGGAGGCGGATGTTTGCGACGGCGGTGAGGCTGATGGCGAAGAAGCCGAAGCCGAAGATGAAGCCCATCCAGCCGAAGACCCCGCCGGAGCAGACGCAGACGATCACCAGGGCCATCTTCGAAGTCGTCAAGGAGCACGGCCCGCTCACGATCTCCGAGACATGGGAACGCGTCAAGGTCAGAAAACACAAAATCCCAGGTTCCTGTACTCCACCTTATCTAAGATTAGGCTTACAAATGCTCTCTTGAAACTCATCCACAGGGAGCTGGTTTGATAGGCTTGAAAAGCAAAAGACACATGAAGATATTGCTGAGATGGATGAGGGAGAGGCAGAAGCTACGCCAGATTTGTCACCATGACGGCCCTAACAAGCAATTCTTCTACACCACCTGGTTCACCAACCCCAAGACCATGGCACCAAGCCCAAGTAATCATTGGTCGAGGCCCTGATCGGTAAGACCTCTTGACCAAGGGCAAAGATTGTCAATCTGGAATCAGATGGTTTAGCCTTAGCAAGACAAGGTAACAAAAATTCTGATCTTTGCCCCTTTTTCGCTTGTGTTGGAATAAAATGCAGCCATCTGGAATGTTTTAACAATTTTGTCTAATTTATAGCATCTTGAAATTCGAATTTACCTTTTTAGAATATGATATTTATCTCTTCTGAAAGTAGAGGTGTACCCTGCGGCTATGGTCATGCATAAAACTTCCTGCTTAGATGAGACTGCACAATGAAGTCCGTGGAATTCGTACTTACTTTATACCTACCAAGTTGGATTATAGTGAAAGCCAACCATAATAATTTTATAGCATGGTAATTCTTATTTGTTTTATTAAGACTATTAAGTAACGTTCATTTGTCTCTAACAGTTGGCTTATGAAATTGTGATGCAATTTAGCTTTAAAAGTTTGATGAAGAGGTTTGAATGAATACTCATTGGTCTAGGCCTTTTTGGGCAGGTAAATTATCCAACATTTGGTTGTGTGATGCCATGGGCACCAGCTCTGAGGTCAAACATAATGTCAACGGCCTTTTCTTTGCCTAAGAGTTGCTTATAAGATGCTTCAGCTTCAGCAATTTCTCCTTGCTAGCATATAAATTTGATTATGTTAGTAATAACTGACAACAGTGTCGTATTTCACCCAAAAAATTGAAGTTCAACATTTAGACTTGAAATTGACATTCCGATGGTGTAACTTCTCATAAAGGCAACTCAAAGCATGAGCTATAAGAGTATCTATGTTGTACTGCGATGGAATAAGAATGTATGTTTATAATTATATGCGTTTCAACATACTGAGTAATGCTTGTTGTATTGTCATATTTGCATCTTTCAGGGACTGATCACTTTCAAGGAAGTGGTGATTGAATGAAGAAACAAGGTTTAAGTCCACTCGCGAACAAAAACTTTCCTTGACTAAGAATTTGTTATAACTGTAACTTTAATTTATGATAGGAGTTTTTAGAAACCAGAGATACAATTCATATGGAAAGCAGTAGCAGAAGATCACAAGCAGATGATGTTATCTTTTTTTTTGCTTAGAGATATGACCTAAATGCTTGTGCCATATAATAGCCAAATTTTCATTGACTAATTTGTGTTTCATGCCAGCTGAACTTGAATGTAAACAAGGTCTCATCAAACAAAACGATCATACCAAAGTTTTCGCAGACAAATTTAAAAATTGGTTCGAATCTTGAAAGGACCAATTTTCCATTTCATGCAGATAAAAATAACCAGAGATTTTGTTTAATATAGAAGTAGAAACAGAAATGAAATTTCATCCAAAAGATGGTTACCACATAAGTGTTTTTCAGATTTAAATAATAACCTAAAGGTCGATGTGGCCTCCACTTTAAATCATTCAAACACTCGAGAATCATTAAGTATTTATTCCACAAAGTATGTTTGAAATTGGACCAATATTTTTTAGTTTCAAATCTCTATTTTAAGGATATATAATGAATTAAACATCAAATAGAAAATGAAAAATAAGAAGCTTACTTGCCCACTATTTTCTAATCGTGTGATTTTCTTGTTAAACCCCCTGTTTTCATCTATTAGATGAAAAAGGAAAATATTATGCAAATCTGAAAAGATCCGAATAAAGATCCGATTACGAATACAAGCGCCGGTGTATCGTCTGCTTTCTAGAAGAGATAGATGAGGGAGACAGCGGCGGAAGAAGATCGTTATCGAGAAAGGTGGGTGTCGTGGTGGTGGTGGTGGTGATGGAGATGGTGAGGGCAATTCCAATGGCCGCCGCCTCTTCTTCTCTGCAGCTCGCTTCTTCCCTTCGCCCAGCGTCGCTCGTCCCCGCAACCTCCCGATTGACGCCATCCTTGTCGTCGTCCCAACTCCGCAAGCTGGCGCTCTTCCACTGCAGGAGTGGTGGGTTCTCTACGGTCCCTCTAGAAAGATCGGATGCTTTTTTTTTGTGTTTTTTGTTAATTGTCTGTTGATAATGGTAAGAAGGTTTTTTTTTTTTTTTTTAATTGTACTGATTATTATGTTCCGTCCTCTCCGCTTTTGAGGCCCATGCCATGTTATTGGAACTGGAGTGATTTTCCGTTGGATTTGTGAAACGACGCAAAAGTTGAATTTTTTGGTTTGGTATTTAGATTTGTATCGAGTTCCTTCATAATTTTTTTTGCTGGTGGTGAATTTTGAAAACGTGGATTTTTTTTCTTAGAAATTTTTTTTTTTTGAAACACTGGTTCTTGTTGGTTCGATTATTCGAAGCATCGGTTTGGCGTTGAGTTTTGTGGAGCATATCACGTATGCACGGATGGTTGGTATCTTGTTTGTTGTTATGGCTTTATGGTCGCTTCTTTTGTCCATCTGCAGCTATTCCGCAATCCCATTTGTTTGGATTAACAAAATCGAAGTTGCGCAGAGCAGGCAGATGGAGTGGTATAGAGGCTAGTACTGCTGCCCACATGACTCAAGCAGGCACTGCTGTTAGCCAAGAGGATATTCTGCAGTGGGTGAAGAATGACAGACGAAGGCCTCTTCATGTCGTTTACCGTGTTGGAGACCTCGAGAGGACTATAAAGTATGCTTCTTTACTGTTTTGGGATGCAGTGGATGTTGTTATCACGATTTCTTCCTGGGCTTATTGTTTTGAGTGATGGATGCAGATTCTACACAGAGTGTTTGGGAATGAAGCTTCTGAGGAAACGTGACATACCAGAGGAAAGTTATACAAATGCCTTCCTTGGTTTTGGACCTGAAGACTCCCATTTCGTAGTTGAACTCACATATAGTAAGCACCCTTCGTGTCATGCATTATTCTCTCTAAATTCAACAATCTTTGTCGTAAGAATCTGTTGAAATCAACTAATTGTGTAAGTTGTATTTTGAAGAATGAGACCTCACAATTTTCATAACAGCAACAACAATAATCTAAGTCATAATCCCATTACATGATGTTGACCTATAACTTTTTTTTCTATCTATTGTCAAATTTTTGATTAAATTACGTAAATTTAAATCTTTTCTTACAATTCCCAATCAAGTAGTTGTAGGCTTACATTTACATAAATTTAATTTATTCACAATTACAACTTAATTATTCTCTTCTAATTTGTGTATGTTTTGGTCTCTTAAGAGTATGACTAAACCACCTTAGCTGATTTTCTCTTATCTTTAATAGATGCAACTCTTATTCTATTCCTAATAAAACCATTTTTAACTTATCTCTTATAGTATTACCACTTATCCATTTAAGCATACACATCTTAGCAACATTAACTTTTTTCATAGACTTCTGTTTTCCTACATGTACATACAATGTCAAATGACTAAACATATATTGTCTTTCATTGGGCAGACTATGGAGTTAACAGCTATGATATTGGAACTGGATTTGGTCATTTTGGCATTGCTGTTGAGGATGTAAGAATCTATCACAAAGGATGCATTTAAATGTTATTTTACACACACGAAGTTTCATTTTATTTCTATTAAAATTCAGTTTTGATGATGGGATGCTTTCAAAGGAAAAGGTACCCTTTGCCTGCAAATGAAACATGCATTACCCCTAGTTCCTGTTGGATGTGTAATTTCACTGCTGTCTATGGAAAATGAGAACCATTCCTTAACAAAATAAAAAGGTGTCAGATCCAATTGCTTTGAGTCAGAGACTGAAAAATAACTTGTACATTCCTATAATGAAGAATTTCTCATGTATGTTTTAGGACAGAAATTTTTTCCTGTGTCTAATAATGTAGTTATCTTTTTCAGTTTGTTTTTGAAGGAAAATCATGAACAATTAAATAACGAAATCTCCTCTTTGGGTTTGAGATATTTTTATGCACTTTATTTCATTACAATGATCCTCTCGTTCCATAAATTATCTTTTATCTGGCATTCATGTAGGTTTTCTTGAATTCTTCTGTGATTTTTCTCAAAGAAAGAATTTTTTCTATCCACCTCTAGTCATTGCTGTTTTTGGTTTATTTAATTCACAGTGTTGTTATTTACTTGAATATCAGGTTTCAAAGACGGTCGAGCTAATCAAAGCAAAAAGTGGGATAGTGACCAGGGAACCTGGTCCTGTGAAAGGAGGCAAGACAGTTATTGCCTTTATTCAAGATCCTGATGGCTACAAATTTGAGCTTCTGGAAAGGGGTCCTACACCAGAGCCCCTATGCCAAGTGATGCTTCGTGTTGGGGATCTTGATCGTGCCATAAATTTCTATGAGAAGGTAAATGCAATTGAAGAGTAAGTGTTCTAGTCATTGGACTCTTGTTGTGTCTGGTATAATTGAGTCCATTATTTCTTGGTTTTCATAGGCTTTTGGAATGGAGCTTCTTCGTAAAAGGGACAATCCTGAATACAAGGTAAACCTCCTTTTGTTGTAATCGGCTTATAGCCTTCTATACTTGTGAGACTTCATATTTCATTTTTTTTTTTTTTGGTGTGGTAGGTATGATTGTATGAAACATTTATCATCACAAGCTAATCAAAGCTGATTACATAAATGAATCAATAAAAAATATTGATACTAGACTACACCAATTTGTTTGCTTCCCACAACTGTATTAAGTCCATAATCCTGCTGGATTACATGATTGCTGAGTGCTTTCCAACTGCCCCACCTGAATGTGCTTTATGGATTTTAATTTGTTCAAAGTTCAAACTTGTCAGCATGTTATGCTCTTCTCCAAACATTTTCTTTCATTCTATCTCTATTTATTCAAGATTTCTGTTAACTTCTTCCTCGGTTCCCTACACATACTCTCAGGTTCTTTAATCACTTTTCTTCCACGTTTAATTTCCGATGATGAAATATTTCTGATATCCAACCCCCTTCCGATTCATGGAGTGTTCGTTTCTTACCTAGCATAATTTTTCTCGTTCTGGAAACTTTACAACAAAGGGTGGTGATATATTGTTGCTTTCAGAGTTGTGTGTTTTGAGATTTATGCGTTTCTCATCCTTGTTTCATGACACTTCATCAAATTATTTCATTTGCTTTTACTTGCCTTTTTCTCATTATGGTAGTCATGCCAGTCTTTTTTTACTGTCTTCTATTATCTGTGTTGTATATCTTCAGTATACAATAGCGATGATGGGATATGGACCTGAAGATAAAAGTGCAGTTTTGGAATTGACCTACAACTATGGCGTTAAAGAATATGACAAAGGAACCGCTTACGCACAGGTGAATAAATTGTTTCTGATATATGATATATTAACAGTGTAGGAATGAAAAATGGTACATCCGAATTCTTCTTCTTTTTTTTATAAATATTATGACTCTGGTTTTCCTTTTATCCAGATGGCAATTGGCACGGACGATGTATATAAAACTGCAGAAGCCATAAAACTTTGTGGAGGAAAGATAACCCGTGAGCCTGGACCACTGCCTGGGATTGGCACCAAGATTACTGCCTGCTTAGATCCTGATGGCTGGAAAACGGTATGATCCCGATGGCTTAAGATATATATACATACATACTCTGAAAGACTTCCGCAACTATTCTACCAGAAATAATTCAGTTAAAATTAAATGCATATCTGTGCCGCGCATGGTGCAACCATAGTGCACTTGCTCGCACGATTATTATTACTTCACCCTCGCACGACCACTTGAAGAAAAAGCACTACCCTCCATGTGAAAATAAAATTTTCAGACCAAAGTTTTAGTTTGACGAGCACACCACCCCCTTGTGAAGATAAAAGTGCAGCAGTTTCTAACTTGCTCTCCTGGATGCAGGTCTTCGTCGACAACATAGATTTTGCCCGAGAACTGGAGTGAAGATGCTTCTCTTCCCATGGTCTTGCTTCCCTGGCCTTTGAACCGCTTAAACACAGATTGTATTTCCATGGAGATGAGAGTTGGTGAAAAGCTTCATCCCCTGGCAGAGGTCCTGAGCAGCTGTAGATAAATCCTTTCATCTGCGTTGTAGAGGGTAACTAGAGCGACAAGAAACTATGTAACCTAAATTTTCCTTGCCTTGTTCTTTATATTTGTTCTGAACCACCCATTTTAGTGTTCACCTTATATTTTCTGTCCACGGTAACATCCATCACTTTTTTTAAGTTCCTCCATCATAAAACTTACTTACTTACCGGTGAAGTTGCCTGTGGTGATGAGACGACGACCGGTGGGGGAAAAGCTGCTTCTGCTTTGTTGCGGAAGTTAAATCGTTCGGTTCGTTCACCAATCTTGTACATGGATTTTGTGGACTAGTAATGAAATAAGCTGCAACGGAAATGGTCAAAAGGAGCATGCATGTGTGGCTGTTTCCTTGTCGTTGCATCTCGTGTCTTTTAAACTGTGCACGTTCCCATCTATGATGTTCTTACGACGGAAAGGTAAGGAAAAAATTATATAGTTTTTGAAATTTTAATATTATATAATAATAATAAAAATAGTATTTTATAATTTTAATATTAAAATAAAATATACTTTAATTATATTAACAATAATAAAACAATATATTATATTAATATAATCAAAGTATATACAAAATAATTTTAATTAAAACAATAATATATTATACAAAGTAATAATTAAAATAATATAATACATTTAATTAAATAAAATAATATATTATATTAATAAATTATATTTTAATTATAATTATAATTAATTAAACAAAAATAGTTCTACTTTCTTAACTTCCAAATAAAAGAAAATTTAAAATCTTTGATCTTTTTATATGTAAAAAAGTTAAAAATAAATTATTAACTTTCCTATACAACATAAATTTTAAAAAGTTAAAAAAAAATTTCTTAAAATTTTAAAAAGTTAATTGCACATCCCTATCGCCGTCGACGACCTTGTCCGCTCTGAACCGTGTCCTTCATCCACTTGCATCGTTTGATTGTGTGTTCGGATTGCTAATCGAAAGACTTTGACGACCGTTCACCGATTGCAAAGCCCTTTCTGCCCTTTGCATTCGTCTGCTCGTATTGCCGTTGACCCATGCGCCTCCGTTCGATCATCACTCGCGTTAACCCCGTTTATGTTCTGTGAATGGGGGTTTGAGGGCCATGGAAAATGAAAACTCAATTCCTGTTGCCTGTTGGTTTAGTCGCAGTGAGCGTTGGGTTTTGAACGAAGAGAACGGTGATACTTTGCTACACAAACTACACTTCGGATGGTGGGTTTACTTGTATAATGAACCCTAATCAATAATGAAGAACCAAACCAACTCTAATCAACTCTTGGGAGTTACCATCATTGTTTACTTAGGCCGTTCATTTCCACTGTAGATTTATATGTTTGCAGTCTTCTTGGAAATATAATAGCCTTTACCTTTTAGTTTAAACTATGTGTTTTTCCAAAAACTTATGGAAGTTAACTTATGGAAAAGTTGTGGAGACATTATCTTTAAGTTTCATGACCGTCTTCATTACAATTTTTATTTTTGCTTATACGTCGATATTGCTTTATTTTGAATGTTTTCGACCAAGTATTTAGAGGTAATTCAAAGAATAAAAAGGTTGGAGGAAAGAATTATATTGGTTAGCATAGCTTATAAATGATGAATTGCTTTTAAATATGTCATGTGATGTGTTGAATGAAAGACTTACGATGGTAAAATAAAATTAAAATTAGAGATGTAAAAAAAAAGGCATCAAACAATACAACAAGATAATGGAAAGGAAAGTAATATTAAGAAGAAAAATTTTAACAATCCAATGAAAACTTAGTGACTTATGCATAACAACTATTCAAAAATTTCTAATCAAAGTGAACGAAGTTAAGATTATATCTACGGTCATACAAACATTCTTATTGAAGTATGAAAGGAGTTTATTAAGGTAATATTTACATAATTAATCATTTTTCATTAGATAAACATAATTGATAAGAAATTTTTATTTTATTTTAAACACATCTTGAATGTAATTCATGCAAAAACAAAGTATGCTCTATTTACGATCAACTTGTTACTATTCTTTAAAGTAACATAACATATAATTAGTCAATTATTCTAACTTTTCTATTTTCTTCATGATATACACAAATAACCCATTTTTTAAATTTTTAATAAATAATTTATTTATTACCTCAAGAGTTGTCCTCCCTTTTTTTAGTCAAATGATTTCATTATTCTCATATTATTTTTTATTCCAAATTATTTTAATTTTTCTGATATTATTTTTTAATTCTAGATATATATTATAATTTAATTATTAACAACTCATACTTTATTATAAAATTAATATTATAATTTAGATTATTTATCAAAAACTTAAACACACAACTTTCTGACAACAATACAAACAATCACTAATATTACTTTCTTGACCTTACATTTGTTTTTTAATCTCCTAACATTTTGTTTCCAACTTTTTAACTTTCTATTTATTCCATTTTTATACTTTTTGACTTTAACACAAAGAAGACCTGAAACGATTTATCTAAGGAATTGAGCAACATAGACAACTAAAATAATTTATTGTTCCACCGTAATCCAAGCATTACCATTACTAAAAATATAAATAAAAAAAAAAACAAAGATGAAACATGGATGTCAAAGATGTGATGACTCACCAACTTGTTTGAACTTCCAATTTCCACAGGAAAAAAAGCCAATGGTTACAAAGCAAAAAAAATTGATGACAACTTAACAGAGAATGGAGGACTTATAAATACACAGATTCTGCTGATCTCTCTCTTATTCTCTCTCTCATTTTCGCAAGATTTCAACACTACCCAATGGAAAAAAAAATACACCTATTAACCTGAAAGCTACAATGAAATGATTTGTTAGTGAATTGTACCTCTGGCCAATGTTCTTGTCTTCACACACCTTACGGTTAAAATTGCCGTAAGAATCTTTGAATCATCTCATAACTTGTTAATGTAATGATACTAGCAGGAGTTGTTCTCAAGAGATTTGTTGCACAGCCACGGTAAAACCCAGGGATGCCCTCCTTGCGGAACACCTTCTTCATGCAGTCCACAACGCCTGCATACTGTCTCTCGCCATCAGGGGCATGCCCTTGCTCTTGAAGTCTTGAACGCACAACCTGGCAAAGTATGGGCAGGGATGTTACTCTCGTGATCAATTATACATAGAAAAATATAACTGCTTCCATAGAAAAATATTGTCCTCTCTTCTGGCAAGTGGCAATTTGGCATCCGACTTGTTTTCATTCAATAAAAAGAAAGATTGTGTTAGAACCCATTCAATAAATAAATAAAGCATTTTGCTCTTTTCCTTTCCAAACAAGGTTCCAAAGTTAAAGATGATTGCATGCTGCAAAACAAAATACATCAGCTGATGGCATGATAAGAAGAAAAGCATACCTCATGAGGATAGGTCGTTGAAGAAGCAATTACTTTAGATATGAAAGTGGAAACAGCGACATTTGCAGCACTAAGCTTATCCACAACTGTGTTCTCTGAATAATTGGATAATGATGAATAATAAAGTTACATTCTCTTCTATTCTTTACTAATCGAAGTGTTTACTTACCTCTTGTTGCCAAGTAGAATTTAACCCTTTCGTATGTTGTGAACTGAATGGCAACATGACTAACCCCTGCTAAAGAAGGTAAGAGGCCACTGTTTACCCCAAAGACAACAGTGCAAGAAAATATTCAGTCATATGTTCGGATATGCACTGGGGCAATTCAAGTTACACAAATGACTTCAAATTCATACAAAAGTAAATTATGTGAAACTTTTCACATGGTTCTCGGAAAAAAAAAAAAAAACAGGAAATGAACCTAGTATACAACATGCATTTGTTTATCTAACCTAGTATACAACCCTCGGATGCCCTCTTCATGGGCAATTCAAGTTACACAAATGACATCAAATTCATACAAAAGTAAATTATGTGAAGCTTTTCACATGGTTCTCGGAAGAAAAAAAAAAAACAGGAAATGAACCTAGTATACAACATACATTTGTTTATCTAACTTACCTATACAACCCTCGGATGCCCTCTTCATGAGCAATCCTTTTCAAAGCAGAAAACACATTTCCGTAAGGCACAACTCCCATCCTCATCCCTTGTGTCTACAAAAGTAACAAATGGAGAATGAGGTAAATGTTAACTTGAATATCCAAATTTATTATTAAAGAAAATCGGTGATTACATTTTGGTTTAAAATATATCTGTCGATATGATATCATGCATGGATTATCATTATTGACTGCAACTTCTACTTCTTGCTAAACACACGTCGAGGAATGAGAATTAAACTACAATTATACAAGAGTCAAGAGATCATGACAGGAAATGGCGGATGATAATATTGCATTAAAAACATATTTTTGTCACATCATACAAAACATGTTCAATTGATTTAAAACTACTACTATATAATATAAGCTTATCCCTGTTGTGTCAGTTGTGATAGAGAAATTTTTCTTCTTGGATAAGATTAGCATTGGAATGTGGAGAAGCTGTTTGTAATTTCCTCTCTACTATGTTCCTTCTCTGTCACTATTCAGAGACATTTCATTCTGGGAGCATGTTCTATTTCTGGTTATATGCTTATCAACAATAATCAATTCTACAGATCTAGAAGAGAGTTGTGACATTAGATAGAGATGTTATCTATTGATCTAAGATCAACTAACTCATACCAACTTCAAACTAAAAGACCAACCAGACCTTAAATATTTAAGTTGAAGTTAATGCAATGTTCAATCTTCGTCATTATTGAGTTGCCTTCTTATTTAATCAAAACAATGTGAGATGTTACAATCTCCATTATTTGGACATGGCAACTTTGTTATAGTCCATGATTATAATCAAATGATAAAAATTCTAGAAGTGACTCCCACCCTTTGAGTGTAGTACTTAGTTCTCTCACATTTTCAATTGATTTGTGTTCTAATATCATTTTCAACAATATGGTTCCAACAAACACACAAAATGAGAGCTAACGATCAAATCCAGAGTGCTTGAGCTGAAGTTGATATGGTAGTTGATCCAAATCATTATTTAACCATTAACTTCTTTAATATAAACAAGGTGGGACTAAATCTTACAATTTTCCATATTTGAACATCTAACGTTCTCATCAGTCTACAATCATTACCAAGCAACGTAAAATTGTAGTGGCCACTCTCGGTCATAGATTGTTATAACATTTAGTTCACAAATTTCAAATCAATTTATGCTCTAATATCATCGGTAATGAGTTAGACTCAACTAACCAATAGCAGCCTCAAACACAAAAATCAAACCTAAAATGATTAGGTTGAAGTGGATATGGTAATTTATCCTAGCGTGTGTTCATCTTTAGTCAAAATAAATTGGGGCTACATCCTAAGGTATTTACCATACAATAAGATTCTCTTGAACATGATCAGCACACGAGTCCAATTATCTTGATCCAAAATGCAAGTTATTAATCCGCTCAACATTTAAATCTTGCACAACAATTTCTCTCATCAGAGTATAAGGATTGACAAATACATTGACAATAATCACGCCTTAATATCACTACACAAGGTAGGGAAGGGAACATGAACCCATTCCCCACCCCCATTGTTAAATTATGCATGCTCTTTTTTTTTTTCCTATTAGTTAGTAAGTTATTGGTTGGGTCCCTCAAAAAATGTTATTGGGTGGGAGTGTTTTGCCTACAAGAATCTTAAGATCGGTACCTTGCACCTGAGTTCCCATTTGAGCATGCTCAGATCATCTATCTTAAATAATTTCTAAATTAATGACCCAGTTAAATGCGCCCATAAGAAACTTACTAGTAAAAAATTGCACTCTTTTTTGATCGGTAAGAGGTTTGATAAATTGGAATAATAAATAAATAAATAAAATTAATCATAAATGCCAACATTGGGGAAAAAAAAACGTAAACAATTATTTAACTAATATCATTGTAAATGCATACTTGAAGTCTAGTTTTCACAACCCAGAGAGGATTTGTAGATATAGCTGTAGCAACCCCTGCACCTGAGGCAGCTATAATGTTTGCACCAATAGAGAGTGGGTTTTCACCATACACTACATGTCCAGAGTCTTGGAATGTTAGCTATAATATAGACAAATAATGAGTTGAACACAAATTTGAAAGCAAATAATGCTACAAAACAATGGGAACTAATAAAGATAACGAACCATTTGATTGAAGCATCATTTTGAGTTTGTCATAAACTGTGAAGTACACCTGCAATACGGTATTACTTTCTTAATACCATAACTGACGTGCACAAATATGTTATTCATGTTGAACATGAAAGTAAGAAACAAGAAAAACAGGAGATATGAACTGCTTATGATATGTACATGATGCAAGAAAGTAAGAACTATTGGCACATACTAGTTAGGAAATATGATGAAACTGTGTCAAAAAACTAGTTAAATAGGATTCTCTATAGATTTAACATCACTAAGATAATGTAAGTCCAGACTTGATTAATCACGTATGTATGGTGGCAACTGGAAAGCCAATCAAATCAGCATGGACTTTAGTTATGTGTTGCCTAGAAATTCTAATTTAGGTGGTTTCTAAATCAATAGCATGCAAAATTTCATAAAAATACTATAATTTTGTAATTTGTTTCATGTATACAGCAAATACACACAAATCAATAGAACACAGTAGTGCATCTCCACAAAAGTTTTGCAATCAGTTACACCTCCAAAAAGAGACCCCGAAAAGATTAAAAACTGCACTTACATTCCATACAAATCACTGAAAAACATCATAGAATTTCTTGAAAAAAAAGTAACTTCATTATTCTAGTTGAGTAAATGGAGCCTTAAAACAGCTAGAAATGGCCATATATTATAAATAATACCACTTACCGCCCATGTTGGAAATAAAGCTAAAATTGTAGGAGAAAGTCCACGATACATTCCTTTGATTCCTTCAGTCTTTATTATTTGTTCTAAGCTTGATATTATCAGACTGCCTGGTTTAAAAAATGAGTTAGAATATCAAATATGAAGTATGGATCTTTAATGTTAAAGACAAAAAATACCATAAAAATGATCAATTTCTCTAATTAACTAACTCAGTTTGTTCAACTTTTTTGGTACAAAATCCAGATATTTCAAGTTGAACAGATTAATGAAAATATTAAAAACAACGATGTTAGAGTTTGAAAAAAATATTTTGTAAAGTAATAAAAAAGAGGGGTTTTCCCTACACCCATTGAGAATGTATCATTTACGTGATATATGCAGATTGGCAATATTATCATGATTTACTCGAGTTTTACCATGTCTTTTTACCACGTAGATGTTCTACCTGCCCATTTAGGAGGATGTGAGACAAGAAAAATGTCATGAAAGAATTTTATCACGTCTCAATGATTTTTATCTCTCCGAGTCTGTTGGAAAAATGTAGGGGGTGATAAATTCCACTAGTGATGGAGGAAAGCAAATTTATAAAGAAAATAGCTTGTTCCCTCTTAATCGACTGAACCTCGTGGTCCTCTTGCATTTCATCTTTCCTTCCCGGTACACATGTCACAGAATTTTTTAACGTCACATGCAATCAAATCTATTCATTGCTGTCAATGGATGCAGTTATAGCACTTAATGCATAACTCTGAGATCAACCACAGAAGTAACGGCAGTGGTTACCTCCCTGGACAGACGAGTTGACGCTGGGAGCCCCATGAACCTGAAGCCTCGTCTTGATCACATCCAGAGGACATACAAAAGTAGCAGCAATTGCTCCTGCAAAATATTCCTCACATGTTAAGGCAGCAACACGGTCTGCCGTTTTAGCAAACCGAAAGAAGATTACAGCAACACGGTTCCAAAGAAGATAACCAAAAATCTCAACTGCAATAATCAAAAAATATCTACTATTTTCTTGGAACTCCCACACTTTCCTTCACAGAGTAAAACACAATCAAAACTACTAGTAGTAGAACACCAGAATAATAACCAAAACCAGCAGTCCCCAGATTTCACTTCTTGAACAGCCACAACACAGTCCAAAATCACTTCTTCTTTCAGAAAAGAAGAAGAAGAAGAAGGGCTCAACTCAAATATCCCTGAAACGTCGAAACAAACCAAAAGGTGCCATATTGATCGCAGAACGTCCCCGAAAACAAAAAATTCAGGGCGACCCAAAAACGTCAAAAAAACCGTAGCTTCCTTCGAAACAGCACGGAAGGAATCAAAGTTCAGGCCTGGAAGGAACGAAATTGGGAAACACAGAGCACAAGAGAAGAAACAACCCGTGCACCTGCAGCCGCACCCGCCCCGGCATCGATGAGGACGTCTCTTGCGGAGGAGTCACGATCCTCAGCAACAACCATCGCTAGGGTTTTCGGTCGGAAAAGAAGGACCGGGACTTCCTTCCCGATCGCCGTCGGCTAATCGAGCTTGCTCGATCCAAACGAGGAAAGCCCGAAAAAAATAAAAAAAACCATTTTTTTTTAGCTTTTAGAGATCTGCATTTTTCAATTATTATTTTCAAATAAATGGTAAATATATCTATCTTGAAATAAATCATTAAATCTCTTCGTTATAAGTACAGAAAATGAGTAATATTAATGTCCACACTTAAATAAATGTAACCATGAATAATAAATGATCGATATTAATTGTTTCTTCGTTGTCGTTTCCTCTCTTTTTCGTCGCCTTCACTTAATTGTTATTATCTACGTGTAGTGTGTAGATATCTACATATATGAGTTTTTTGTAAATAATGATAAATGTTTTGTGAAAATTCATGTATCATTTATGTATTAAACGAGAAAAATATTAATGTAGGTGTTCACAAAATGATATCTAAAACTGATATATTAATTTAATTTCTGGTATATGTTATTTTTAACTTTGATAAATTACGTAAATATGTGAATCATATATATAATTTCGCAAAATAACATATAAAATTCTTTATTATGTTATTTTAAATATCTACAATGAAAAATATTATAAATATCTATAACAAAAATGAACTTCTATTAAATCACCTGTAATATATTTTTTGTTTACGCTGAAACTTAATATATTCTTTTTTTCTTTAATCTTATGAAAAAGGAGAAGATGAACTATTAAAATTAGATCAATCCTTGCACCCCTTAGTAATGTATTGATACGATTTTGAAGATTTGATTGACAAGATCAAAATTTTGCACATAATTCAAAAACCTTAAAATCTGTGGATTATACTTCAAGTGGTTGACAGGAAAAGAGAAAGTTCTATTTTAAATATATGTAGCACCCACAAGCGAACAAAATCTGATATAAAATTTCATCATTTTCTTTTCTTGCTGATGACCAAGTCCAGAAAATTCATTTTACAAACATATGATGGATATTGATTCATTTGTTTGAGAGGAAACAAAACGCCACATCAAGTAAGTATTTAGATAATTTCATGCTTAGGTTCCTGATTAATGCAAATCCCTCATGCTGACTTGAGGTAGTAGCCCTTTTAAGAGCCTTAAAAGGGTAGATGAGAATTGCATAAGGAGTTAATTAATTAGATGGTGTTAGATGTGTGGCTGAAGGAAAGTTCTAACCCCAGTGATGGTGTTTGATGCATATGGTGGATGTGTTTGATGGCCCAAAAAATCTCATCATGGTCGTTTGCAGCTGTCAGCTTCTTCTTCTGCCTTGCTTGCTGCTTTGTTCATCTATTGCTTGGAGTGACTTTTACAGATCTTCCGCCTTCAACAAACTGATCTGGATTGTCTTTAACTATTAGTGAAACTGAAGTGTATTTTGTACTCGTCATACATGTGATGTTATATTTATTTATCCAAGAATACAAGTCCATGGATCCACCTCTGTATACAGGTTTTGTTCATCTATTCTTATAATTTGTCACCAACAGGGCCTGATTTTTGATCTCTCCCTGGATGAATAAAATGACAGAACAGATTACTTTCAACTTTCAAGCTTAAGTAAGCATGATGCTAGTCCGTGGCTGCCTTTTGTGTTGTGATGGTGATCTTCCTCCTCACTGAGATGCACTGGTTTGGATCGACGATCGGTTAGGCAAATCAATCAAGAATGCTCTGCGTTGGTCTGGGGGCTGACTAACAAAATAGTGGATAGGATTGATTCTCGTGAGATCCCTGTAGCAATGCGATCAGCATGAAATTAATGGGCATGCTATTTTATGTACATGACAAACACATTCATCTCGTGAGAAAACCCCAGTCAGGATATCATGAACTTAAGGAGAAGTTAAGAGTTTACATTTGTTTTTCCCATTGGGAATCTTGACAAGACCATCTCTGCATGGACATGTGTGGTGCTCCAGTGCTTGCCTGTTTATGATTTAATAGTCAACTTACATGAATGCATTGTTTTTTTATGGTATAAAACAATAGGCCACAGCACACAACAATAAAAACCAACAGAAGGTGGTATTCTGCAGTACATTTTCCCACATTTCCATGCTTAGCTATGTTTTTCTTTAAACATGATGCAAACTGATACTTTTGTAGAATATTCTAAATCAATCTGGGAGCATTGCACAGAAACCTAAATATAAATGGAAAGCTTAGCAGCCAGTGGAGTCTCATGATCTTGTGGTCTTTAATCATTCTCATTATTGATAAATGAAAAAAAAAATGATATGGTAGACGGTCTACACCATCACCACATGATCTGTTCTTAGGTAAAGAGCCACTTTTACTTAAGAATCTAGGAAATTGAGATTCAAGCATTTGATTTTCCTTCATAGTCATTCACAAAATAAAAACACATTCTGAAAATAAAATGAAAACACTTGCCATCCATTGTAAACCTAATGCTTCCCTCAGATTCTCGGTCATATTTTCTGATTATTCTTTATAGAACTAGATGAAGATGAAGGTATCCTAAATTCCTCATATCATGAGCTTAGGATTTATTTATAATAGAAATAAATGAAAGAAAGATTCATGTATCTGATCTCATATAGTGGAGTTGGTTATTGTTGTTCATGAGCTTGAGATTGTGCAGTTGATAACCAGAAATTCACCTCCGAAAAGAGAATAATTTATCAACCAAACCCAAGTTTTGGGAATGAAAATATCTACTATGTTATGACTACATGTTTTCAAACCTTAGTTTATATTGAATGGTGATGAAGTCTTTTTCTTTCAATATTTTGAAGTTTTAAAGCTTGGCAAAGGTTTCTGGGACATGCAGCATTCCTTAGTTTATTGAATGGTGATGAAATCCTTTCCCAATCTTTTAAAGTTTCAAAAACTTGGCAAAGGTTTCCGGGACATGCAGCATGTGCACAGTCGCCTCAGGTGTGGCATCTGACATTAACAAATCTTTAGATTTCAACATTGGGATTATCACAAACCCAACTGTTTGTTTCCCCTGGTTTTTTCATGCTTTTGGCCTCCTTTTGTGCATCGCAAGGTAGGATGAAAAGAAAAATATCAAGTTGATTTTCCTCCAACATGGTATTCAGTGCTGCTCCCCATGGAAATCCATTCCTGGACAAGTGATTGACAGTTAAATATTTTGAACACAATTCTATTTGGATTCACAACTTGTGAGAAACTAAAATCAGAATTTTTATTCTGTTTTTTTAAAGTCCCCAACATTTTAATCATCACTGGCTGAATACCTTTGCTTCTGTTTTTCCCCTTCACATGAGTTCTAAATTGCTAAACCATAAAAGGAAGTTTCACATTAAGTCAACAAGAGGATCACATGAGAACTACTAGCGTAAGTTTGATGTGAGAAGCACTTGTTCATGTCGTTGGCCTATTCTACTATTTTACAGTATAAGCTTCACATTCTGAACAAGGAGTAAGTGCCCCGTCATTATCAAATTAAAAAAATGGAACAATGGTACAATTCCCAACAGGGATCCATCGTCTGCAAGGTGCTGGTTTTGCTTAACTATTCTTGTGTGCTTTTGAAATAACTCCTTTTGAGATTCTCTGGCAATGAACAAGCAGCCATGTGGGTGGAAATAAATGTGTCCTTGCAATCTGATTGTCCTAAACCCACCTGCTAAAGGAGATGTGGGTGGGTTTTTTCACAAAAGAAAGAACTTGTTGATCCATCAATTTGGGCATCTTGCAACCAATGGCATCTAATCACACACAAACCCCTCACACTTCCTACTTATTATGGTGATGATGTGCATGGAGGTGGATTTGGGCAATCCTAGATTTCTGCAATCATAAAAGGCTCATGGTTGGCTTGTTATGACACACAAGTCTTTGTTCCTTGGATCCGCTTATAGGTATAACAATAGCTTGGCTCTGGTTAACAGAAGCTGTCATTTCCCCCCCTAACTAAGCCTAGGTCCTTGGCATGGGATCCAAGTTGAACAGGCTCAGGAACCACACATGCTTCTTCTCCAGGCTTGGACACCAAGGAGGGTTTTCCTTCCTGCTAAACCTTTTCCCAAACACCATCACGTGAAGGCATGCAGTGTGCATGCATTATTCCAGCTGGGCTTGTCCTGCATACTGCAAACTGTCTGCTGTCAAGTTGAGAAGAGAGAAGAACTGAAGAATATGGAATGGATACCATACCAAACATAAATAGCATTGTTTAATTCATTTGGAAACTTAGATTGTGATGGGATGATTCATGATCATGACTTTCAAGTTTGGCTATTTTTTTCTCTTTCATTATTTTTGCTTTTGTACTTGCCTCATTGCACATGCTTGAGCACAGAGATCAGATGGGTTGTGGTAGTTTTTTGGGGGCAAAATATTTGGACATGCCAGATATTGGTGCATTAGAAATCATCTAATACTCATCCCTCAAAGTAGAGTAAAGATCAACTAGATTTTGTTGATAACGATGCTATTTTTATCTAGTTTTAAATCTAATATTCATCATCCTTTAATGGTAGAAAATCAAGCACATTATCCTAATATTTAACAACTATGTTTCTTTATAGCAATGATTTATAAGATTCAAATTTTAATAAGAATAAGAAAGCCTTCATCTGCCCAAGTGAAAATTATTAGCAAACAACCATGTCAATGTTTCATTTATATATGTTTGCAACAAAGGAACTCACCTTGCTCGGAAAATTTGTATTTAAGCCCCTGTACTTGTGCATGAATATTCATCAAAAAATCCACTGGCATCTTCTCTCTCTCTCTCTCTGGCTCTTCATCCATTGGTGCATTCATATTCCTTGTATCTCCCATTCTCATTTCATGTGCAGGGAGAAATCTCAAGAATCTTTTGTTTCAAGAACACATCAACTTGGTCGATCCAAAGTCCTTTTCCCACACCTTCCATGGAATAGAAGCTGAGTGGGAGTGAAGAGGGAAGGCATGGGAGAAGAAGACTAGAAGAAGAAGTAAAAGAGAAAGAACAAAGATAGAAGAGGAAGAGGAGGAGAATACCAACATTCATGGCAGCAACAATAGTGGATGGGAACGCCAATTCCGTGACTTCGACGCCGGTGACCACCGCCGTCGCCGGAGGAGCAAAGCTGCGGCTGATGTGCAGCTACGGTGGTCAAATAGTGCCGCGGCGGCACGACAGGTCCCTATGCTACATTGGCGGCGAGACGCGCGTGGTCGGTGTGGATCGGCGCGTCACACTGGCCGAGCTCTCTGACATACTCTCCCGTCTCGTAGGCGCTGACACCGGCGCATTCTCGATCAAGTACCGGCTACCCTACGAGGACCTCGACTCGCTGGTCTCCGTCGCCACCGAAGACGATCTTGACGTCATGCTTGAGGAATACGACCGCATCGCCGCAGCCAAGGCCACTGCCACAAAGCCGTCCCGGAGGCTCCGATTGTTCCTCTTCCCCTCGAACACCGTCACCGACGCAGGTCTGGGCTCTCCTCGTCCGATACGTCTGTTGTTGTTTCGTGTTGATTTCGATCTGATCTTGTGGACTGGCGATCAGAAGATAATGGCGGTGGGGGTTGTCGCCGGGAGCTCTCCGTGGACGACTTACTTGGTCTGGATGTTAGCAAGCCAATCCCCTCATCTTCCACGGCCACGAAAATGAGGACTGCCGGGGACGGGCAAGAGGAGAACTCCTCGCCCAATTCGCCCCTGCTCGGTACACCGTCGTCGTCGTCGTCGTCGTCGTCGTCTTCCTCCGGCTCGTTTGTTCAATCGGTCAATGGCTGTGGATTGGATGAACAGTCGGCTCAGGCGGCCATCTCGGGGCACAAACAAGACGAAGGTCTGCGAAATGCTGTCATGACGACGACCATGTGTTCAACCAAAATCCCAAGTCAGAATTCTGGTGTGGTCTCCTCTGATGACGAGAACAGGTAAAGATCAAAAACCAATGGCATAGTTTCCATTGCATCTCATTGTTCTTCAACTCAACAAATTTTCCTTTTGATTGATGAAATGCTAATCACAATTAATGCAGTTCATCTACATGACAGTTCTCCTGATACTGCAATTGGTTGATGCAGGACTTCTCCAAAGGGAATCCACATGGATTCCTCAGGCCAAGCCTCAAAGATGCAGACCTCAGAACAATGTCAATATGTCTACACCAACCCCAATGGAATCCAATTCCAGCAGCACCAAACCACTTCCACACCCATGATACCACTCCAGTCCTACTACCCCCAGCAGCCATTGTTGCAGGCACAAACACACCTCTACAATCCTCAGATGCCGGTGTACTTCCTCCCCACCCAGCCCAACACCCTCCCAGTACAGCATTATCACTCAAGTGATGCTGCAACAATGATCCATCCTCCTGATAACCCCAGCATCCCGCTCCCAAGCCCCGCACTTTTGTCTCGAGGAATCAGCCTTCCCTCTCAGAAGCATGAGTCAACCATCACCACCGGAAACCAATCTACACAGGTTGGCCACTCGGCTGACCAGAATCAGCAGAACATGAGCTTCTACCACCAGGTGCCTCAGTACATATCACAGCCTCTGTCGACCGCCAATTACAGCTACCATCCCCATGCAGTGGCTGGTCCATTGCCCCCTCAATACCTGAACATGAACTCTGAGGCGATCACAAAATCAATCTCAAATCCACCAACAATGTTGCAGCAGCCCAGGTCTTCTTCATGATTACTTACTGTAAGTGAAGTAATCTAGGAAAAGAGTGAAGGTTTTGAAGTCTTGAAGGATATGCTTGAGGTGTGTAATTGCTATGGTTTCTTGTGGTCTTTGTGCCAATGTCCCATGTTGTGGTCTACATTGAGGTCGTATTTGTTCCCCCGGTCTGTGAACAGATTAGTAACAATGGTAAATCAGCTGCTGTTGGCATCATTCCATTGTACTTCTGTCTATGTTTCTAATCCTTAATAAGTAGTCAATGTTGGTATCTTAGTGAAAATAATATCCATTCTGCTCTTCATCAGTTAATTTGCATCCTCTATTCCTTTTAAACATGGATATGGTTTTGACCTTTGAATCATTGAAGATGGCATGCATGGTCACACCCCTAAAGAATTCTCAAGATCATTTATCAGTGGATCCATGTAAAAGGTTTGGTTAGGATGAAACGCAGCAAGAACACATCTATGACTAGGAAAAGGAACATATGTGATAAATCCATGGATCCATGACAGCTTGGTGCCACAGGGGCAACCTCCCCTCCACACACAAAAACAGCTTTTATCAGGAGAAAGGTCTGGCCTGGTCATGTCTTCACCACATGGCAGCACATATCATTCTGCTTCATGGGGGACACTGTGATGCATGTGGTATGTGGGACTAAGAACCGTATTTTTCTTTTCTCTATGCAATTTTGCTTTTCCTTTTCCATGGGTGTTCTTTTGGACATCATGGTGGCCAACCAATGTTGTTTCTGAATTCCCCCGTCACATCCCTTCATCAACCATGGACTCTGTTGGGTTTGATGAAACATTTGAAACAGGCAGGAGAGATCAACACAACAGAATTCAACTACACATGAACTGAATATGTTCATTTGGAAAAATAACAAGCATTGGGCAGAATATCTAGGCTTCTTCAAACATCTTAAAATGGCATCTGAAAGGCTACAAGCTTGGTTTGTGAAGTAGATGTAATTATCCAAATATGTCTGTCAGTAGCTTCTTCTCTTTTTTGTCAGATGAGCACAACAGTCGAGCCCTGTCACCCACTGTCTCTGATCTGTGCATCTCGATTCAAAACTCCAAGGGTCAAGATCGTGTTTTGTTGGTTATTTTTAGACTATTTCTCTTCTTCATCTTCCACCAATGAGTAGTGTGGTTCAAGGACAGGGTTGCTTTTGTTGCAGAAAACATTGAATGCCATTGAATGACAATGCTGCTATGTTGTTTCATGTTTATGCCAATGTTGAATGCTTTGCAATTTTCAAGATAGTTGGCTTTGACTTGTGAGGTGGTGTTATTTTAAAGAAATCAATATCAAATTATCTAGGTATGATTTTTTATGTTAATGGAGATAACTGGGTTTGCTTGTAATATTTTTTTTGTAATTTGTGCCGTAACATTATATTCTCAGTAAGCTCAAGAGTATTTTTATTTCCATTGAGGAATACATGATAGACTCACGTGATGACTTGGAGATGTTAAGTTTATTTCCAGATGCATTTAAGATTAATAATCATTGTTTCTGAATGATTAAGCATCACCTCATAGGCAAGCTTTAATGAATCTAAGTACCAAAAGGAACTAATGAGATGGTTATAACCATTATTGTGAAATGCTTGGTAGATATGAGGCATCTAACAATAGACAAGTGGTCGCTTGCCATTGACTGAAGTTGATAATTACCAGGTACCTATAGATGAATATGGTAATATTATAATTTGAAAAAATATATTGATTGATTGATTTATTTAATAATATGTAATGTTCACCATACTTCCATTAATGTGAAGTGTCAATGACAAATGCTTTTAGTGATAAATAATTATTTTTTAAAAAAAATTATTGGCAAAAGAAATGCATTTGCAATTATTTTCTATCTAATTATAAAATTCTTAGAGAACCTTATAATCAAAGCATCACTATTTGCATTTTATTTGCTTATGGGCATACAATGACCTTACAGATGTATTATCAAATAATTTTATCTTACAATATCTTATTTATTTAATAATTATGTTTTGAAGGCATTTCCAAGTTCTCTCTCATGCCACTTTGTCCAACCCAAATCAATACACATCATAACCAACTAAAGGTTCTTTGATAAAAATTTTATTTATCCATGAGGTAATTCAAGGAAAGCAAGTGAGGAAACCATTTTGACCTCCAGTAATCCAACGCACAGGACTAAATCAAGCATTACATGTATACATAAGAACTTGTTTCGTAAAAAAACAAAAGCATTAAACAAGCAAACACACCAGAGTTTAGTTTCTACTGGAAGAGGCAAGCAATGTGAAGATGTGCATTTCACCAAATACAAATTAGAGAACAATCAACCACGGAGAGCTACCATTTTCCTAAGCATGAGAAGAGATATAGAAGAACATATCCACATAAAATACAGATGTACATGGCATGGTCACGAAGAAGTGAAGAACATCTCATCATTGTTTACTCTCAAAACATCTCAGGGAAGATTCCATCATGCTTTGCAGATTTTTCTTCAACTCGTACCGACATCATCTGGAATGGCAGAATTCTTGATGACCGTCCAATGGAAATAGAAGAATTGGAAGAGTTTGTCTTCATGTTACTTGGTTCGGAACAGCTTGAGTGGAAAAGTCTCTATTGCCAACTAAAGACCAAAAAGAAAGAACTGTTATCCGTTCCCATTACCTTAGTGAGCAATGGTGATTTGTTGATACTAATAAATAATAGCCTTGTAAACAAGTTTATGTATGATAGGCTCCAACTCTTCCGTAATTTGATAATTTCCCATTATTGTGTTAGTGTGACATGATTCAGATAATATTGTGCATCCCCGGTATACTAGCATTCCTTTTTAAAGAATAGCAGGGCATGTTATTTTTGAACAGGATTACATGGACTATTCTGGATTAACGTTGGCGTTGACTGTACAAAGAAAAGTATAATCAATTGCAAATTAGAAATAAAGGGTTGTTTCATAATTTACAGAGAAGCATCTATTTCTGAAAGGCATCACCCACCAAAGATGCTTACCCATGGCCTTGGGGTTCTGAGATCAGACTTTGAATATAATTTAGACAGTTCTGATTTGAATGTGATGACGATGGATACCTCAAATTCGATTGAAAATGACCTGCATATTGCATTAGCATCTTAGCTGATGCATATAGTTCAATATTAGGAAAATAAAATCGTACAAAAGGTCCAGATGGTATATCTAAGAATGATAGACCGAATCCTCTTGACGTCGCATGATGCTTTTCATGTGATATCAATTAAGGAATTTAAGTGAATTGTATTGTTTTCTATAATTGTTTTTCATCTAAAAATATTTTCCACAATGTTCACTGGATTTTAGACACAATGACCATTCAAACAGTAGTTAATATATAAATACCAAATATGTATTGCAT
Organism: Cymodocea nodosa; assembly: GCA_036874045.1. Classification (NCBI taxonomy): domain Eukaryota; kingdom Viridiplantae; phylum Streptophyta; class Magnoliopsida; order Alismatales; family Cymodoceaceae; genus Cymodocea; species Cymodocea nodosa. Next base: position 23,633,232 of record CM072336.1, read on the forward strand.
TATGTCATATATAAGTTGAAGACAGTTGAATTGTCCAGACAAAAGGCTTCAAATGAAAATTACTGGTAAGACATAAGGGACGCCAATGACAGAATCACTCACCTGGTCAGTACAGTAGGACAACTCAAGAGGCGAGGCAACAGAACATAGATGGGCAATGCCATTGATCGTGAAACATCGCCATCTGCTATCTAAAAAATGAAAATGTACACAAGTCACATAAAAATTATATTACCATTGATTGTTTGATTCAACAAGAACCAATTACCACGGATTGCTTGCCTGTGTAATCTGAATTATAGATGTGTCAGAGACAAGTTTGCCTCCAACAAGGATGGACTCAACACGAAGCAACAGAACATCAATAGATTGTATGGGAACCCCAGATTCTTCAATGGTAACTTCACCACTAAGAGTGTTCGATAGAGAACATTGGGTAGAAACCTTTCCTGTAACTTGAAATCGACCTGTTTGACAACATGTTTTTTAAATACGGTACTGACTTCTCAGAAGATCAAAGCCTACATACTGGACATTCTTGGTGAAGTACCATAATTGTAGCAGGGGAATAAAGCCCAAAGCCAAATTTGGAAATGTTTCTTAAGCCATAAGAGACCAATTTTGTTACTTAGGAACTAAAACATAATTTTGAAACTTAAGAGAATACATGACCCATAAGTTAAACGATAAAACTGCAAATTACATGGGTGGTTGTTATCAACAAAGAATATCAAAACTTCATCAGTACAGTGCTGAGAATGTCTAAGAGAATCTTGAAAGTCTAAAAAAACAAGTTTGGAGAAAGCCATAAAACAACACATTCAGAAATCAAAGAAGCATTCACCAGTGTAATGTAGATAATTGCATACATTCAAAATAATGAACATCAATTTACAACTAAAGAAAAAGCAAATAAAAAATATTACAAAAAATTGTAAATACGTGCAGACAATCAGTTTAACCTGAGAGAAGCTCTGGGAGCAAATGATGCTTTTGGGTATCCTCAGTAATGTAAAATATAACCATTTCAGGAGATAAGGGCCCCTCTATACGTGAATCTAAAAATGAAGTCACGAACAAAGATAAATAATCAGTGGAACTTAATTTTGAATAACTAAATTTATGGTGAACCTCTCTCCTTACCTATATCTGTTTCGACAATGAGTTCCACAGTTGCTGATAAAGATTTATGAAGATAACCTCTTACAATTTCTGCAGTAAGAAGATACTACAGTAGGATGTAAATCAGAAGTTTTCTTAATTACCCAGTAGCCTAAGCAAACAATGACACTTAACATCAACTTTTTTCTTTACCTGAATACTGATGTTGCCTCCATGAAAAGTCTCATAAAATCCCACTGCATCATTATTTTCTTGAGATTTCAAGTTAATTGAAAATGGTATCTGTAAAACATAGATTTCATGTTTGATAAGAGAAAAACAAAAAAGAAGAAAGCTTCCGTATGTGAGATCAACAACTAGTCAGCCACCCAGTAGCATATATCATATTCCTAGAGGAATATGAAGTACAAGTAAGTCTTCAATTCTGCTAATCAAAGTTATAATTTTGAATAGAATTTATTATTGGCAAAAGAGTATCACTGAAAATCCATCTAAAACACAATCACAAAATGAGCAGGCAAGGAAATAGAAGGAAAACATTCCGTGAAAACTAGTTCATTTTGAAGTCACGAGATAAATTGAGACGTTTCATAGGGATGTTAGCCTACTATGCCTTCAGCATCATAGGATTAACAACAAAACAAAAATACAAGTAGCAACACGTTACGTGCACTGGTACTTCAATTTTTTCAATTATAGGACAAACGTACATGTAAGAATAAGCAAAATAATTAACAGAATACAACAATAAATAATATGAGAATCAAGTTAATAAACCACATGTATGGAAAGCAAGTATGAGATTTTTAGTAAAACATCACAAGATAATTAATACAAATAAACTAGCAACTGTGATACTTCCATGCCATGATTGTATTCCAATAAACCTAGTATACATGTTAATCATGTCCCATTGCCAATATCAGTATCATATCTCATCGACATTCTAACACATCTTTGGTAGGATCGACCACACATTGGGATGTCTTAGTAGAATGCAGGAAAAATCTTACTAATGAAACAAAACTACACAAAAATAGATTCTCCAAAGCATGGGTTGCAATTGCCAATGTGTGTGTGATTTTCCAAACTCTGATGTCTGAATTAGGTGCAAATCTAGAGAGATCCATGGACTAGAATGCACTAAAATTCTTATTCGTGAATCAAAACTTAATGAAGTGAAATGATCAAAGCATTGATTGCAATTGTGCTCGACCTTTCAAGGTCTTATATCTGGATTAGAGATCTTAGTGGAGTTCAATGTGGGAAGAATGTTACTCAGAAACAACACTTGATAGAGGGATAAGGTAAAAATATGGTATGCAATTGTTCGGTGCAATTTTCCAATCTCCATAACGATCACATCCGAATGAAGAAATCAACATTCAATGGAGTACCTCTGTTTTACCTGATCCAATCCTTCCTGCAGACATAATCTCCGTGCTTTCCCTACTATTGATCGTGACAAATTAATAAAAAGGTCAAAGTAAATCGAAAACCACAAACAACGAAAAGAAAAACTAAAATAAACAATAACTACATGATAGAGACGGGCTTGACGACATTGTAGAAGGACTCTACCACCCCCGCCATCCCAGCACGAACCTTTTTGAGATCATTAACAAACCATCAGGAAAGCCCGACAAGATTCGAAATTTGGGCCAACGGAGGGGAGACGGAGCACGATTACCTGAAGGTTGACGGAGCCCGAGGCAGCGACACGGACCCCCTGGTGAGAGATTGGGGAGGGGAGGGTAACCACCACCTTCCCTTCCACTGCCTCCTGGTGGCACGAAGAGAGAGAGGATTTCAGAGAGAAGAAGAAGAAGAAGGAGAAGGAGAAGGAGAAGGAGAAGGAGAAGGAGAAGGAGAGAAGAGTGGGGTCCGTTGTTCTTACGGATGGGCGGTAAACGCGAGTAGGGCTGGAGAGCTTGACGTCTACCTTCGCCGCCGCCGCCGCCGCCATTTCTCACCACCGTCGACCTCCGCCAGCCTCGAGCAGTGTCGATTACTCCGAGCTTTTATTTTGATAATTAATTTTTTTTTTCTTTAGCCAATAGTTTGATATTTTTATTTAATTTTTTTTCCTTCAAAATTCTCATGTAAAATAATTTGTGACATTTTTCAGAATAATTTTTTAAACTTTGTAAAATAATAAGAAGAGTATTAAGTAGAATGATTACATTTCATACTATGCCAAATGATTTGTTAAATTGTAGGATGATAAAAAAAAAAATATTATTATTATATTGATATGTTTTACCATGCATGATACTTTCTTAACTTTATTTTTAAGAATACAAGGAGAGTTGAAGTAGAATGATATTTTACATTATCAAGGATGATTTCTTATTGTTTATAAAATGATATGCCATGCATAATCCATCCAAAAGAATTTAAACAACAAGCAATTATGTTTAGCATCAAAAGACATCATCATAAAATCTATCCACTATTTATGGTATTATGAAATCACAAAAGAGGCCCATCCATCTACTGGTTGTTTACAAGTAGCTTTCATGTTTAAATGCCTGACACCAACCTAAACTTGCACACATTCATTAATGAATCAAGCCCAACTTCAGTAATCCCTATGATTTTCTTCAGTTAACTCCATCTCAACTTCCTTTTGTCATTATCAGTTCATCAAAGGATGATTAAGATTTTTACTTGAAATCTAGATTGCAATCCTATAAGAATACCAAATAACATGCAATGAAGAAAAGGAAAAGAAATCTATAGCATTGGTTGCAAACAAATAAAATGAGAAGAGAAAGAAGAAAGAATAAATCAAAAGATGGTACCAGAGATTAATGAATTGAACTTGATTTTAGTTGTGTTTATTTCCTTGTGAGCGTTCTGTAATGTCATACATAGGTCTCGACCAAGTTTTTGAATGTCACACAAACCTTAAACTAACAACCTCAACCTTGTATGGTAAAAAAAGATTTGGTAGCCCAATGTTTTCATTTACTTTCAAACTTATACATCACAACACGCCATACCCATCTAGGATGTTGGAAGGTACAACAACACTGAGTCCCAATTGAGATCAAATGTCTCACTCACCTCCAAAACACACCACACATGGTCCACATCTTGAAGGAAAAAAAAGGTCTATGTGTCACACAATGTCTTCTTTCACATTATTCATACTGTTGTGTAACATCAGTCGCCATTATCATGACCTCCATTGCTTCACTCTATTTACCAAATTAGCTTAGAATGTAGTGAGGAGGCTATTAAACCAACTAGAATAGCTTGGTTGGCTAAAAAGAAGGATACTCAAAATCTTAGAAAATGCAAAAAATACTGCCATTATAAAAAAAATGAAAACTACAGTGAAGCCATGGTACAAGTCCCTATGGTCTCACAACTTGGTGGTTGTGCAGTGGGGGACAATTGGGATGTGAATGGTGCAATTGGACAGTGGGAACTACTACCAAGGGTTATGTTTCTTTGCTTCTTTATTATACCTTCCTCATGTTAACTTTTCAAAAAAAAAAAATTCTCATGTTAGGCATAAAACTAGAGAAGTCAAAGGAGTTTCATAAGTTCCAAGCAACTTACAATGTCAATGCCAGCAAAGAGTAAAGCTGTCATCCTTTCTCTTTACATAAAGATTATTTTCTTGGTCTTGGTATTTAGTGTAGCAAAAGTGAACATGCACCATGCTTTTAAGTGCAGTTGGTCCACAAGTGGAAACTTTGTATGCTAGATGAGGATACAAAACAGGTTAAAAAATGGAAACAAAGAAAGACAGATGAACTTGGAAACAAGCACCATACAAGAGAATTGTCTGGTTCAAGAAAAAGAAACTGAAGGAGAAAGCATTGGGAAGTGAGTTCAAAGGTTTCATGATGATGGGTTCATTTGTTGGTGAGGGTGTCATGGGTCATGCCTTAGGCTTAGGGTTTTCTCACTCCCTCTCATTTACTCAACCTTTGGGGCATTTCAGTACTGGTTTAAGAGTCAATGCTTGAGGGACCTTTAATTAATTAAGTTTGTCCAGTATTTCATTTTCTCTGACCTTTAATTCCTACCATCAACAACTGAAAAATGTCTGAACTGAAAAGGATGCATTATCTTGAGAGCTTGAATTTTCAAGGGGAAGCAATTTCCAAACCAGGGTGGAAGTTGATTTCACAACTTAATTCACAGTAAGAATTGTAGATGCCAGGACAGTGCAGTGCATGAGAGTTTTTTGCCCATAAATTTTTTTTTATTCTAGAGGTGTTGTAGTGATAAGTGGGGGACATTGTGAAGGGAAAAAATGTTGGGGTCCAATTGCAAACCTCTAGGGAGACAACTGAGCTCCCACTTGCTAGGTGGTCAGGCGGCACTCTTTACTCTCAACCCACTGTTTGAAAGCACACCATTTCCCTCCCCTCTTCTATATATTTATATACCCCCCTACATCTACATTGGTAGAAGCCACCCACAACCAAGGCTAAGTTCCTCAAGAAATTCAAGAAGGTCTCTCAGTTGGAGATGAAGATGGAGAGTGGATCGAAAAGGAGATCAGTGGTGTCGGCGAGGGGACTCAACAACGCCCTCCGACAACAGAAGGCTAGACTCTACATCATAAGGCGATGCGTGGTGATGCTCATTTGTTGGCACGACTAAGAGATTTTATTGATATCATCATCATTGCCAATCGCTTTGTATATGTACAGATTGGCACTGATACACTCCCTAACTTTGCAGCTGGTGGAAGAAGTTCAGATAAGGTAGTTGTAATTTCTGAGCATCTTCTTCTACATGGAAAGCTTTGTAGTTGGTGTTAGAGTATGTTCCTGCTAGCCTATGCTAGTGGTGGAATAGCATCTGAATGTAGTAGAATTGAATTGGATGAAAAAAAAAACAATAAAAACCTCAGTTTTTGTTTCAAGCTATCTGGTTATGAAATGAATTCAAGATGAATGGTCTACCTTTTCTTCAGTATTGGGGTGTGATTGAATTGAGGGAGGCGGATTTTTGACTATTTATTTTCCTGCTCCATCATTATAAATGATCCATTGTGTCTTTCCTTGTTTTACCACCAATACTACTTAATAAAACCCAAAAGAGAACCATTGATGCAAAAATTTCTTGAGAAGCTTCTCCTTTTTTCTCTGGGCTGGTTAGTTTCAATAAATCTCAATGTACCCGTGTGTTGACAAGAAACAAAGAAGCCACTTAATCTTAACTTGATACGGCCTGCCTGCTGAGGACAGGGAAGAAGAAGAAAGTGGGTTTATTTTAGAAAACCTTATATAATTGAATGAGGTTGAAAGTGTGGGGGGGCAAGGATAAGGTTTGAGAGGAAGGGAGAGGAGAAGAGGCTGCTGTCGAAGAAGTTGCGTGGCATTGCACAACCCAAATCTCTTCCCAACGTTTCCCACGTAGTTTGATTGTTCTTTTCAAGGCCATGTGTGATGTCTGCCTAGCACCGATTGTCGTTGCCTAGTTAACATCAATCAGTCATTCATGGCCATCACGCTCATGTCATGGCATTATCATAAAAAATTAATAAAGCCATATGATTACGTGGTGTGTGATTTGATGGGCTTTGAATGGCCAAGATGAGCTTGAATGCGACTTTCAGGTTATGAAGATCCTGTAAAACCTTCATAGCAACCAGGATGCGTATTCTCTATGACCATACGAGAATTTTTTCCCCATGAAAAAATATATGTAATTTTGAAAAAAGTTGCTTATTTGGAGGCCAGAAAAAGATAAGACAAAAAAGAAGTTTAATCAGTGATCCTGTTTTTGAACTTTCCATCATCAGTCGTCACCAACAAATTTTTCAATATCTTCCAACATCTGCAAACAACCTGTTCAGCTTAATGCGTAACATGAAAGAGGAAGCCAATATCACACATCTTTTAACCTTGTCGACAGTACATTCTCACAGGAAAAGGGAATGAAATCACTCAGCTGCCACGAAGAATGCTCTTGAATGTTTCATCTGCTCTTGCACATGTCCAAGGGTTTTCTTGGTTTCCATCAAACAGCCCAAGGAGCCGACGAAATGAGGCCGATCTTTTAACTTTGAGCTGGATTCTACACTGGCTCCGATTCCTCGCTTGGCTCATCTGTTGGTGGCGGTCCACCATTCTCACCAATGTTATCATCTGGGAGAACAGGAGGCTGTGCACCATTTTCATTGGTCTCAGGATGGAAATTGATGGGGAATTTCGTGACTCGCGGTTTGTCAGCCAAGATGTTTCTCTGGACTTTATCAATGAGAACTTTCTGAGGCGGCTCTTCTCTTAACTGCTCGTCTGTATAATCATTGTTCACATAGTAGCCTACTCTGATAAATTCTTGTCCTAGATATGAACAAGTCAGAAGTAATACCGTAACACCAATTATGTCCTCCTCCCGGATCTTCGAAGGGTTTGGTGGATCAGCCTGGCAAATGAAACAACATTACACAATTGTATTATCAAGCGTCCAAAAGCACATAAAAAATTATTAAAAAAATTCAAATCATGCCTGAAAGACAAATCGATAATTGCCAACGTTGACAGGGCCAACAAGAACACTCTCGAGAAGTTGGTCGTAAGTCTCGTCTTCAGCAGATCCAACATAAATGAGCTTCCACTCCAAATCTAAATAGAACAAAAAATACATCAGCGGTCAACCTAGAAATTTATAGATTTGCAACTATTTGACATAAGCATAACCTCATTATGCAAATTACTAGACCTGGCTATAAGAAAATCCTTTCCTTGATTTAGTGTTTACTAATTTTCTCATGTCAAACGCTAAAGAGACATTAAATCGAGAATAAGTGTGCTAATTTCAATGTTGTTATACAAATATCTGAGATATTTGGATGGTAAATACAATTCACAGATGTTTTTATCATTAAAATCTGGGCTAGAGTTACAGATTTAAGGATTTAAATTTCTTTGAGCAGGATTTACGGTATGGTGTGCAAGTGAAATGGATTCTTCATTTTCTGTCTCCTTTTTAATGATTTTAATTCCAAAAAGAAACAGATTCTCAGAAATGAGCTTTTAATTGATAATCTTATTTGACCAAAAACATAACAGACATGTAAATCTCTGCCTCCCGTACGAATAACTGTTCCCTGACACACTTACATCAAGGCATTATGCATCAAACACTATGTAGAAAGATGGTAGCAGCAGTGATGTGCATGGCACAGCATAAGCAAAATCAGAAGAGGAAATTGCAACTTAATATCTTGGAATGATCTTTATACACGCAAAAAGGTGGAAATTAACGTAGAACATTCTGTATGTATTGAGAACTTTGTTCAAATGTGGAAGCAGCAGTGTTGTGCCCTGGGAACTACACAGGCACAGATAACTCAAAAGACTCAGGATATTGCGACCAGATTTCACATAGAGTGACTTTATCACAACTGAAAAAATCGAAATTGTGAAAGTATCGTCCACTAACCCACTTGAGACATTTTCTATGCAGTTCATCGACCACAAAACCCCGATCGCCGATCTCCACAAAAAGGGTGTAAGGCACCAAAATCACAAGCTCAACTCACCATAGCACTATTACGTCGACAACCCCCAAAAAACACTAATTTTCTATCATACACATTGCCCACTATTTTTCGTACAGCTCAGAAACCCCAAACCTCGATTGCAAGCACCACAAGAAAAAAGAAAAAACAGACGTGAAGAAGAAAAATCGCAAGCTCGACTGACCACAGAACTTCATCATCGAGCCAAGTTTTTTCGAGCTTTTCCAAAAAACCACAGGGAGATGGGACAAAGGTGGTACCGTCTTTGAGGGGGACGAGGCACTCGTAAGAGATCTCGAACTGGAAGGGGGTGAGGAAAGCGGCGGGGTTGTCGAGGACGGTGACGTTGGTGATGCTGACGGCGCTCATCGTCGACCACCTCCCTACCGACCAGTGTCGTCGGAGCCGTAGGGTTTTCCTCCGCCCACCGCTGGCGTCTTCTCCCGCTGGTAAAACGGAGAAATCGCGAAGTTATGATTTACGGCACCACTAAAATTAACAAAATTACAAAATAAATGTCAACTTTTTCTTTTAATTGGGTTATTTACATCACACCCTTAGCATTACCCGTATTTACTAACTTGGGATGGGATAGTATTTTTTGTCGTCTTATTAAAGGAAAAAGCCTTAAATTCAAATTTAAGTTCTTATAATAAAAATATTTTAAATGTTTATGTTACCATTTACATACATTAATTTAAATATTATTTACAAAAAAAAATATCTATTTCAAATAATATATGATAAATAGTATGTGATGAGTATTTATAATATTTTTGAACACTTTCTCAATTTTCATTTGTTTTTAAAAAAATTCAATCAATTTTTGTTTTCTTTGTCATCTTAAGTGGTGATATAGTTAGAAGATAGATATCTCAATGTTATCATTACGGGTTTGTATGGTGAAAAAAGAGGGGGGAAAGTAGGCTAAAAGAAAGTAAGAGAAAAGTTTTTCCTACTTTCTCTATATAAAATCAAAATCCATAGGATGTTTGATCTTTGTTGGACTTAAAACTATTGTATTGAAATTATTTATTTATTAACAAATTATTGTTCATGTTTAATCTCTATTGTATGTATCATCGTTAAAGTTTGTTTGTACTACCTAAAAAATTAAGAAATAGAAAGTCAAAAAAGTTAAGAATTAAAAAATTAAAATAATTAAGAATCAGAAAATAAAATTTGAAGGTGTTTGTATCATCGAAAACTTAAGAAAATTATATAGTTATTGAAATTTTAATATTATATATTAAATAATATTATATAATAAAATAATAATATTAATTAAATAAATGATATTTGTGATTTTAATATTATAAAATTAAATTAAATTAATATTAACAATAATAAAATAATTAATATTTTTCAAAAGAACAATAATCACTACCTATTAACAATAATAATTAATATTTTATTATTAATAAAATAATATTAAAATAATTAAAATTTATTAACAATATATACTTTAATTATATTTAAAATAATAAAATAATATATTATATTAATATACTTTAATTATATTAAAGTATATTACAAAGTAATAATTAAAATAATATAATACTTTAATTAAATAAAATAATATATTATACTTTAATTATATTAACAATATATACTTTAATTATAATTAATCTTAAATAATTAATTAAATATAAATAATTCCTATATTGCTTTCTCAACTTTCTAACAGAGAAAAATTTAAAAGTTTAGAATCTCTAACTTTTTATATATAGGAAAGTTAGAATAAATTCTTAACTTTTTTATATAATACAAACCTCAAAAAGTTAGGAAAATTTTCTTAACTTTTCAATTCCTAATTTTCTAAATGACATAAACCCTTCCCTTAATATCAATGTGAAAGTTATCGTCTATCATGTTAAAAGTTGATCATGATTAGAATTATTCATCTATTAGCTTCATGTCATATTGTTTATGTTTATATCACATAAGTAGCAACAACCCTCATACTTCTCTGTTCATCTTTATTCTATTTCATTTTGGTTAGGGTTTTCAATGATCTTCCTATTGCTAAATTTTAATTAAGGTTTTAGTTAAGCCAAAATTTTTTGAAGACAAGTAATACATGAGTCTGAAAATCTATAAGCTTCCTCGCACTTGTATTTCAATTAATGAAATTATTATAGAATTCAAAGATATAGGATTAGTTTCTTTCAATTACACAAAATATATATATGATGGAGTCACAATATAATGTATCTATTTTCAAATGGTTTGTTATGTTGTTTCCTTTCAATTATGGACAATGTTAATTTTCATTTAATTTTATATTGTTGAGAACTTATGCTACACTATGTCAAATGATGTTTGCGTCTTAAGTTGAAAACCCTCTTTTATTATATTGTTTAAGATTATTTTGTGATATATTGTATTTGTTGACTATTACTTATGTGGAATCTTGTTGAAATAAATGAATAATCTTGTTGACTATTTAATTATGTGGTATGTTGAATAATAATGTTTTGGTTGTTGTATGAGATGAATCAAATTATCTATATTATTATTACATTATACTTTGATTGTAGTATGTTTGATAATTTGGTTGTTGAAAGTTTTGAGTCTTTTAAATGTAAATTCTAACATTGTGATATATTACCAATTGTTTTTAGAGATAATATACTTGTAAAAATTAATGTTTTCTTACAAAATGTTAATTGAGAGACAACAATTTCTTAACTTTACGAGGAATAACATTTATATTGTTGCAACTACCTCTTATAGCAGTTCAATTACTATAGATCAAATTTTTAATAAAAAAAGTTAATATTACATTAGTAAATTGTTAAATCCTTCTGTATCAAGTATATAATTGTAAAAAATATATATTAAATGAGTCAACATATTTTTGTAAAATTTTACAACTTATTAAGAATAGGTGAAAGATAAAAATATGATAATAAAAGAAAAATTTTTAAATTTTCTTATTATAATTGGATAAAAATAAAGATATAGAATAACAAAAAAGTGATTCTTTCGTTCTATACGATCAATAAGGACTTATTTTAATGATATGTTTAATGCTATAATATATTTAAGTAGCATATTATTAGCCAAATATTCAACATCAACTCTTATTTAGATTTGAAATGATCTTAATGTCTTCTTTTTTTTTTTAGGGTAAACTTCTATTTATACAATGTTATTGACATTAGTAACTAGTGAGTATGCATTCTATGTAACTTTTTTTTATATTTTTCTATACAGAATTATATTAACGTTATTGACGATACATATGTAAAAGTAATTATTTACAAAAAAGGTAAAATTTAAAAATAGAAAATGATAATTATCTAAAAATGTTATGACAATATAGATTAATATTTATTATAATTTTCTATTCTAATCAAATACAATTAAAATGATAGAAGTTAATTTGCAAAGAAATTTTTTATAGTAGATGCTAGTTATTTAAATTGACTAAAATTTATTTGTTTACATCAAAGAAAGAGTTAGATATTACTTGACAAATTATGACATCAATCGACTTTCAATCAATATTATAAAAAATTTCAACTATAAACATTTACGATTAAAGATAATGATTAAATGTACATTTGTAATTACAAAATATTGATTCTCAATTTTATAAAATTATAATCAATTTATTTGAAAATCTATAAGATAAATTAACAAAATTTAAGATTGTTAACGAACATTACGAAAAAGCTTTATAAATATTGTCAAATTTATTCTATTCAATGAAATATGTGTACTTCTAATAAAAATTTTGTTTTAATAAATTAATTACCTATTAAATACTTTTAATAATGATATTATTGATATTCTAATGTTTAAAATTATTTAAATTAATTAGATACAGTATGTATGATATATTTCTTTATTTTCTTTCAATTTTCTAACATACAAAAATGCCTATAAATTTTTTTTAACTTCTCATTTCTTATCTTTTTAAAACTGTCCTAAACTTTCTTTTTCTAGCTTTCCAAAAACTCAAACACCCCGTTTTTTGAAAAATATAAGAATACATACATACATACCGCCTGGAACGATTTCTTAAACACTTGATTTGGAGCATGACAACACCATGGGTGGTCCGTTTGTCATTCTCTGTTTCAGATTATATCATCATGTTCCAACACAGACAATAATCTAGTGAGTCCGCCAACAAGAAATGAAATTGTTTTTCCCAAAACTAAACTAGGATTATGATAAGCAAACAAATGGGCTCTCTCTATATATATCCTTCTGTAATCTACCACCTTGGAATGGGATGATGCGAACGGCAACCAAAACACATGTAGTGCTTGCCACCTTCAAGCTTTAAAACATACCACTAGGAAGAATAATATTCCTATCAAATGTCAGCGTCTTAGCCATCACAACAATACCAAACACAAGGAACCCGGTACTCCAATACAACTTCACATCACAAAGTTCAGTTCTTCCCCCCCGGATTTTGATAGCGCAGGGCCGGCCGCCTACAAATGTTCATCACAAGGTTTAGTTCTCTCCATTTGGTGTTAACGCCGGTGCCTGTGCACACCACCATGACGCCCTTTTACCTCGGTGTCTGAAAGCTCGCTGTCGGAACTTGATCGGTGGTGACGGTGGTGGCGCCTGGAGTGATTCTTTTTCTTCCTCGCACATTTACCTCCATCGTCGTCAGAGGAAGAGTCAGATGAGCTAGAACTTGGTAAGGAGAAATGACGTCGTGATGTTCTCTTATGGGCGCTTTCATATTCATCGCCGCTACTGGAGCTTGTGTTGTCCCTCTTCCTTGAACGGTGTTTGGACTTCCCGTCCCTCCTTTTCTTGTACTCACCTGACGAATCATAGTGATCATGTTTCCGATGCTTCTTCTTGTGGATCTTCCTGGAAGATTTCCTGTCATCATCGGTATGTGGGCTGTCACTGTCATCTTCAGATTCTGAATATCTTCTCTTACGCTCCAAGTTTCTCAATCTCCTCTGTGCTTCGGCGTCAGCTTTTGCTTTAGCAGCAGTTTCCAGTTTCTGTTCCCATTTCAAGGGAGCTTCTTTCTTCTCCAGCATTCTCTTCTTCTTATCCTCGACCAGTAGCAAGAACTTCTTGACGTCCATTTGGTATTATTAATATAAATACTAGGAGTAAAACCTGCATTTTTGTGAAATGATGCAAGAAAGTGCATCTCACAAAAGAGAAGAAAAACTGTTAGGTCAAATGTTGTAAAAGACTATAGAATATAAGTTCAAAATTGTGCACTTAACCACTTTGGCATGAATAAAAAAGGCTGCATGGTACAAACATGCAGAGAAGAAGAGACTTCTGCTACAGATATAGGTTCTGAATGATATGACCACCCAGTCTAAAAAAGTCAGTTGTGACGTTCAAAAACCACAAGATATTTCATGAACAACAAATAAGTAATAACTCGGGTGGCCTTCATCAAGACACTAACAAGATAGGGAGCATAGACACTAATAAAATGGATGGGTAAATGCAAACCAGAGTAAGTCAAAAAAACCAAGCAGTGTTTGCAATTTGAATACAATACCACGAGTTTCTGAATTAAATAAAAGCAAACGGACACAAAGAAAAAAGTTGTTCCAGAAATAAATAGTTACGTACTTGAATAATGTTAATAGCGGTGATTACTCTTCCACAATTTTATGAAAGACCATCGAAGTCCTAAAAATTCACTTTGACTGCCATTTATCCTTATCAAACGTAGAAATAATAACAATCAATGACTTAATCTCACTATTTGGGATTGACAACTTGAATCATTACTTTCCATTTATTCATTGATTCTTCACAAACATGCTCAATAAGAAGTAGCTAAAGTATTCATTTATCAATTAAAAAAATATGATTTCTTGCTTGAAGACAAAAATTACGCAAAATATATTAAAATCTTTTTTCCCAATAGTCAGATGTTATCTCTAAGGATCTTCAAATGAAGCCTATTCTAGAATCCCTCTTGTAAATGCAACCAAACTTATTAAGGAAATCACAAATCTCACTTAATCTCGTTTGAAATCAAAATTATGTAAACTAGAACAAAGCAAATGATTTTGTTATTATTTTTAAGAACTAAACATGGAAGATGAACAAATTCACCAATACAAATTATCATATGAAAAAACGGTATTTTCTCATATTCCCTACTTTAAATGGAAACAACTGATAACTTGGTAGGTGTTCCAAGTTAACCTCGAACACTACAATGAAAACGAACCAGAACCACTCAAGCCTAAGGTGCCAACTGGTAAGTCCACTTAGAAATCCAATACAAGTCCAAAATATTTACTCATTTAATCCACCAGACTCGGAATGCCGAAGACTACCTCAGTTACCACAGCGGTCCAACAGTGTTCTCCATAAGAATCCACCATCACAACATTTTCTAACCCAGGCTTTTCAGGATTAAAAGGAAAAGGAAAAAGATCCCTCGATTCAACGGACAAAAGCTATGCATCTTGACAACAGCAGCCACACCACTACAGATCATCAAAGAAACCAAGGATACCGTGTAAAACTTTCTTACCTTTTGCACAATTACCAAAATGCCAGCGAACAGACCAGATCGACCCTGAACCAACCCGGACAAGCAGATCGCTTCAACCTACCATGTAGGCAGAAGAAACCGAGTTACAACTAAACAAAAAACGAAAATTTAAAAAAAGAAAAACGTGTCTTGGGCACGATTCCTGTGCCTATCAGTGATAAACAACGGAGGAATCGTTGAATCCCACGAACCGACCCAAAAGTAACCTCACGAGGTTATCTCGGTAGAGTAGGCAAGTTCGAAGCTAAATCAAGGGACGGGGAAGGGAGAGATAGAGAAGAAGAAGAAGAAGAAGAAGAACGTACCAGCGTCGGCCGCACAGGAGCGGAAAGGAAGAAAGAGGGGTTTTTCTCCCCAACACGGTTTCTAGCCGAAGCGATGCGAGAGGAAGGAGGTGTGGGGATGGGGGGGGTGCTTATATAGCGATGGGTCTTTTGCATGTTTGCTCCTATAGATTCAAGATTTTATGAAACCTTTTAATATTTTTTTATAATAATGGAAGACTTCTTCTTTTTTCTCTCTAATAAGTCCTTTTTTAAAATTTTTAATGGTTAATTTTACTGGACTTCGAATGATTGATTTTTCTCGTAAAGTACCTGTAACATGATGAAAAAAAAAAAAAAAAACACACTTACGACCTTTATATTTCTTAATGTTATTTAAATGGTCAAGGTTTTATTAGCCAGATTATCATATTTGGAGGATTGTAGGGGGTAGAAGAAGAAAAAGAAGAAGTCTTCTTTAACTCCCAACACTATTTTTTTTTGTGTGTTTTTTTGATTGAGAGAGAAAACCAACCTCATGTTAAAATACAACCTGACGCCAGCCTTGACACCAACCGTTATGAATATTTAATAAAATTGCTAAGTCAACTTCGAGCACGTTTCGAATTGCATTTTCCTTGTCATATTTTAATATTGCGTGCTTTTCTGTTCGTGTCTTCCCAGAAAATGACATATAAGTAGAAAACATAGGTTACAACTTATTATCAGTTCCTTTTTGGAGCGGCAATTTAAATCAGTTTTTCCTTAGTATTTTGAATAAATTTTAATGGAATATTGGAAATTCTACGTTGAAGTTGGCAATATATGGGCTGGAAATTTTGGATCTGGATACAAAACCAGTGAAATTATGGGTTTACCAGCAACAGGGGTTATTTTTGATGGAATTGTGCTGAATATCAATTTAATATTCTATTATATTTTGCATTTAACTTCTTTTTAGATAAAAATTTTAACTACCATTAAAGAAATTACTTTCAAATGAAAGCAAGAAGTAGCAAATTTCTCTATCAATACTGATAGTGAAAATATAAGAGCCAGTGGTGAATCAAATCATGGTTTTGATAACCTACCTGTGATAAACTTTTATAGGATTATCTTTCTATCTTGCATGATTGTTTTTACTTTGTTCAAACTCCTTCTTCGTAGCTGTTGAACTTAATTTTATCTTAATAGTATCTCGTTAAAATAAAAAAGTGCGAGTCACATCATAAGTCAACATTGGGTTTATTTATTCCTGATGCTATCTCTGGACTAATTATCCAGTTAAAAGCAGAGCCAAGTATGATCCTGATGATTAGATAGAACCTTTTATGGTATGACATGCAGAGGGTGACATGTCAGTTTATTTATGTTTAACAAGAGACGTTTCAAAGTGGAGTCGTGTATAACAACAAATCGATGAGTTGTTGGCTTTGACTAATTAATCAAACGGCTTAGAATCCCCCCACCGTCTTCTTGGTCTTTACATTAATTTTTTCTAAAATGTAACCCCTTAATTGTTGACTAAGGTTCGAAGTTTATTCATTTAAAAAATTCTTTAACAATGGGTATAAAATGCTAAATGAATATTTTGGTAATTTTCAGTCACATAAGCATTTAACTCTGGTTAAAAAAGAAATTTTGGATGACGAAAGTTGTTAGGAAATTTTTCAAGGACATTAAAACAAATAACCAATAGAGGAAAATACTTTTTTTTGGGATAAAAATAAAATAAAATAAAATAAGAAGTATTTCGATAAAAGAAATCTGAAATCTTTAAATAAATAAAAAACCAAATATTCAAATGCAATCAACAAAGAGATATTTAACATTTTTCACATATAGAATGCACCAAGAATAAAGGAGATCACCATCTCAACATTTCTTAAAGAGATTAGATTTTGTAAGAATTTTGTCTTGAATAAAAAATCCAACAAAGGTTTTAATCTTAAGTGGTGCAACAATCTTTCAAACTTATTTATAAAATCTAAATCAGAGACCACCATCCATAAGAAAGCGAGCCAGATTTAATAGAAAAGCTATCATTAGAATTTAAATTCCAACAAATGGAGTTATTATTAAGAAAATGATATCGTTGTTGAAATTGATTTAGTCACTGTGAGGGGGAGGGTTGCTAAAAAGCCTGTTAGAATGAAAAGGCTCTGATAGCATCAACAAAATTTAAGGTATTAATGTTTATAGCACCAAGATCATCAAATTTCTTTGATCTCACACCATTTTTCAATTTGAAAGAGAATATTTGAGAGTACCGTTATGACTAGAATGTAAGAGAATTTCTAACTTCTCCGAAGAAGACTTGTTAGTCAGAGGAATTATTGTAATTGTGATGTATGAGCTTGTACTTCGGGTGCGTCAAAGACGGAACATTTCAGGTCAACTAATCCCTGGCTTATTGACCATGGAGGTATTTGACAACCACCAGTGCTTCGATGTTGTACAATCTGCATAGAAGAGGGAAACATGGCGTAAATAAAAGTATTATTAACGAAACTTGATCAAAACTAGGAGACGTAGCGGGTAAAGAATCTAAAGATTATTAGTTAAGCAAAAGTGCTCAAAGCACAAATCATGCATGTGTTGTATGGTCAGGGAAAAATCATGTTTAAAAATGTGTTCTTTATGGAGCTTTTCTACACTCATACCAATTGATTTTTGCCTATATTGTTTTTGAAAAATCAAACAAAAGAACACATCAATTTTTTTGTGCCAGAATGATATCGTAATCCAAGGTAAAATGTTGTATTAATTAAAAACCTCCTCTAAGTAGGCTTTTGGACTTCTCTTCAAAGGATTCTTTTTCCGAAAGTTTCAAAGGATCGATCCATCTGATCGATGATTTTTAAATCAAATATTATTTTTAAAATATTTTGATCAAGTTTTCCGCACACAAATTATGATGGTTCATAACCAAATAAACTTACATATCAAGACTTGACAGGCTTATATCAAAAACCCAAAAAATCAAATACACCAAACAAAAGGGCCCAAAAAATATTTGGTGAAACTCCTACTTTATTCTTAATAAAATTATTTTTTAATTTATCCTTTATAATATTATCATTCATCTATTTAAACGTACACATCTCAGTAATATTAACTTTTTGCATGTGATTATAATTTACAACTCACCAAATCATAAAGTATAACTATCCAATTGATAGTTTTACAGAATTTTCCTTTTAATTTTAAGAATAACCTCCTATCACATAACACTAAAAATATTTCTCCATTTTATCATCTTATTGTAATACTATAAGTAACATCTTTTATAATTTTACCATTGTTACTTATTATAAATCTTAAGTATTTAAATATCTTACTTTTATAAATCCTATAACTATCTAAATGTGTGCATTCATCATTATTCCTATTTTCACTGAACTTACATTTCATATATTTAATTTTTAATCTACTCAATCTAAATCCTTTAGACTTAAGTATCTCTCCATAATTCTAATTTAGATCAAATTCTCAACTAACTCTTATCATCCATACCAAGTTATTTCACCTTGAATTTACTTAATTATCTCATCCATAACCAAGATAAGCATATATAAACTTAGAGAAGACTTGGTGTGGTGTAAACATCCGTCTATTAAAAATTTCCTAGTTTCTCCTTCCCTAATATTAACATTGGTAAATACTATTTCATACATGTTTTTTATAATATCAATGTATCCCACGAAAACTCTTTTTTTTTTTAAAAAAAAACACCACAATAAACTTCTAAGTATTCTATTTTGCTAAATCAATGAAAACCACATAAAGGTCCTTTTTCTTAACTCTAAAATTTTAAAGAAAATGAATAGCTTCCATTGTTAACTTACTTGGTATAAACTCAAATTGATTTTTTTTAATTTTAATTGCATATCTTAGTCTTTGCTCAATTACTATTTTCATAATTTTATAGTATAACTTACTAACCTAATATCAAGATAATTATTAAAATTCTGTGTCCTTTATTCTTAAATGTATATATTAAAGAATTCTTTCTACATTCATTTAACATTTTCTGTCTTTAACTACTTAATCCTTCATCCATACATTTGGCATCTCATCATTTTTGTTGATAAAACAAATCTGCCTATTAGAGCTTTGTTTGTTTGACAGGTAATACATCACCAAATAATGTTTTAAAAATAAATATGTGCAGTTTATAAAACAAGGGCTTCTGATTTCCTTGCAGATTTCACAGTGAAAATCAAGACATTTTGAGTCATGAAAAAATTAATCACCACGAGTTTTGCAACCAAGTAAAAAACATGTCGTACTTGTTAATTGTGGTTTGTGGGGAAAAAGGCCAACCAAAGCAAAGAAACAGGTCCATTCTTTTTAAAAGCATCAGCAAAAACAATAACCTTATCTATCTTTGAACACTTGAAAGTTGTACCTACCAACTTCACCGTATGCAGTGGGTGGATCATCCTGAACATGTAATTAATGGTCTTCGTTTTGGAGGCAATAGATGTAAAACAAATGACAGTAGGCATGGGACAACAATATTGTGTTGGAATTCCTGTAATTTGGTCGTGGTTCTTACAAGAAACAACCACCAGTAATGCAGTGTAAGTGAATACCTTGCTATATGTCAATGAAGACTCTCAAGCCGTCACGTGCAAGCTGCACTGGTATCCCTTCCCTGAGAAAGAAATGTGATAATTAATCTTTTCTAAGAATAAAAATGGATTCCATCTTTGGATACCATTCTGAAAAAACAAGTATACAAACAAACTTGAAAAATAGAAAAAAATAATATCCAAGTAATTCTGAATCTTTTTTTTTGTGTATTAATAATTAAAAATCTTAGATTACAGAAAAATAAAATGATCTGCATACACTGCTCAATATGCAGATGTGAGTCATCCAAATGAATAGACTCACTAAAGCTGATTAACCTTTATTGGTATCAGGGAAATATTATTAGGTTCACTTAAAAGGAAAACTGGCTGAACCTATACCATTAGGTATATCATATCCATAATGGTGAGACATAATTACTGAAAACCAAAAATAGCCGTCGGAGTAACAAAATATGTATACATATATGTTCTTACTTTCTAGACCATTCCACCAAGAACTCATTGTCCTTGTTGTGATCAAATTCATGTGTCATCCCAATAAGAAGTGCACGTTTTGGTTGGATCCTCTTTACAGCTTCGAGGGTCTGAAAGGCATGAACTAGCATTGTGAAATATTAGCATATTTGAGATTTTATTTAAGGAAATTAATACATACCAAAGTCAGCCCACCTGAGGAAAACAGAGATGAGTATTATGGTGGGATTTCTGTGCAAAAGACAAAAAAGAGATTATGAATTTCAAAATACCATTTGACCAGACACGTGAAAAATTTGTCCGTTTCAAAATGCAAACCTACCTAATGATAGAGAAAACTACAATTTCAAAAAATATTTCTTAAATCCACATAAAAGGACAATAGCATCCAGAGAAAACTTATGCCATTTTCCCTAACCATTTCCTTTCTGTTTATTGGCAAATGAAGACAACAAAATAAGGACAATCCGTCAGTCATGATATTCTTAAAGCTACAGATACATCAGTTACAAGTTTCAAATTTAAGGATTATTATGAAAAATATTTGAAAACTAATTGGGATATGTAGCAAACAGTAATAAGTGATAACAAAATCTGATTTCAAACTTCCAAAGATATGAAAAAAAAAACAAAAAAGGTCTACTGTGAAGCTTATGCTAAGCTCAAATGCATGGACGACACAGGCATGAAGTGGCATTCATATGCTGACCTTGTACAGTGAATCTAAGATAAGAAGATCCAATTGCCATGCTCCATTCTTTGAAATAACTGCAAAGCATGATAAAGAAATTTGCGCATAAAAGTTGTGATAAGAAACTTCATGAACTATTTTAAGCAATATCTCTGATATTAATTAACCAGATTCTTTCACAACATCCTCCTCGCTCTAACTCTTTAAGTATAATAACAAGGCACAGCGCTAAGATTACACTGGTCAGAACAATAAAATACACATGACCAAGTTTATGCACCTAAATCCTTTTATCTGAAAGTGGTTTATTTTGCTTAAATCATACTAAATTAAATATTATGTCAATGTCAAGTAGTGAAATTTAAAAATGAAACCACCAGTAGTATAAATACTACAAATACAAAAATGATCTCCAATATTTTTCATTATCTTCCAAAGATATTTACGCAATTGGGAGGCAGATAGAACATTGAATTCAATTTACCAAAGTTTTTCACCTAGTCTCAATGTATATTTGTTGAATAGAAATTGTTTAGTATTTCTGAGGTATAGATTAACACATGCTTCTATTCATAAGTTGGAACTTTCTGGTATAAATCCTGGGTGGTCAATTATGCAGCAATGCAGAGTTCAACCAAATATGAGAAACAAATGCAAGATGGTGGGCATTCCAATAAAACAAAATTATACCTACCATCACTAGTTTCTGTAGGAAAACGAGAGACATCAGATATGTAAGCAACTCTGGATTTTTCTCCAAAAAGGAATCCTAAGCAATCATAATCCTCTCCATGCTTTACCTGTGATTAAAGGCAGGACCTTGGATGGTGACATGAATTACCAAGTAGAAAAATAATGGAAGGAGAAGGAAATGAGGAAAGTAACTGGCAAAGGAAAAAGCTGCAGGCCAGAGGCTATAAATGGTTTCTTGCAGCAACTCTCTATGATTTTCCAGTCAAGTTGAGCTACACGTCTCACTTCTTCACCTTCCTTCAACTTGCGAGGCAGCAGATATGGAAATTTTACAGCAATACTGTTGTGAATGTATAAAGTACAAAACATCATTTTAGTAAGACCATGAATGTCTGCTTCTGCCATTTTGACGACAATGTGAGACAAACAATAAGCAAGAAAAAATACTTGATGATTGGCATTGTTTTTAGTTCTAACAAAAACAAAATACCCCCCTCATATGTATCCAAGTTGAGCATAATATTTTTGGAACAATAATAACATCTAAACAAGGCAGAAATAAGCTTGAAATATAAAGGAACACAATTCATTGTAATACTTTGACATGAAAATTTGCATACAAATATAAAAATTTAAAATGTTATTACTGTTTATATCAGAAATTTTGCTAAGGATTTACAAATTGAAAAGAGGTTCACTAGAAAATAAACCAATGTAGAAGCAGACTCTGAATAATGCAATTTCACAAAGGATTCAAAAATACAAAACAGAAAATTACCAGCTTGGAAAAAAGAAGAAAAGATAGTAGCTAATACAAATAAAAGGTACTTTTTTGCTCCCAAGTACAAATGGAAAATTGCAACAGCCAGAGCTAAAGGAATTTGGACCTGTCCATTGCAAACTGACTGAGGTAAACTGGGGTACGAGGAATATCGTTGGTGGGACTAAATGATTGCACTGCACGTACATCATCCAGGCCAAGAATAGCATCAGCATGTTCATGTGTCAGAACAATCTGCAAACATATGTCATAATGTATTATGTTTTCGTCTGTAATATATTCAAATCATCACTTACAACATTCCATTTCTTCCCACACGTTGGTGAAAATGAAATATCTTTAATGAAAAAGAATGATAATATTAATGTTTGGCTACGCACAGAATCAACTTGAGGAATCTTATGATAAGTAAACCACCGTAGGACTTGTTCCCTGAAGGTTTTGCCAACATCAATCACAATGTATTTGTGCTCACCAGAATTCTGGCAATAATCAATGAGCAGTGATGTATTGCACCTAAGAACAACAATCAGCATCTCCACTATTAAAGCAAGGTAAAAAGAAATTGAAGGGAAGTAATTCACGATACATGAGTATAATCCCAAACTTCCATTTGAAAACACTAGAAAACCTGTAATTTGGATTATGCTCTGGGGCGACCGATAAGGCCTGGGTGCATACAATGCAAGGGGGATCCGATGGTCGCAACAGGCACAGGAGATTTGGCACTCCACTGGAGCAGCCAGTACCCAGAAACAATAGGGAAGAACTGCCATTCCCAGGAACACCACTGTCAGGTAATGATCCATTCTCTAAAGGTTTGGAATGAGCTTCCTCCATCCAGATGTCCCGACAGATGATAACAATTTCTGCTTTAGTTTGGTAGATGCCCTGAAGTCAAGAATGTTTGTTGAAAACCAAAACACCGTGCATAGAAATTTGAATTAAATCAACAGCAGAAGAAGAAAGAATAAAGATGATTAAGTTTGTTCTACATGGATATTTAAGCACAAAAAAGGAAAGGCAGTAATGGATATAAGGAGATATTATATACACACACTTAACATAGCAAGGTCAGTCAACATCAAAATATCCATAAATGTTCCAAGCTCGTTTGGCAACCACCAATAAATGAAACACTATAAGAACTTTTCCTTTTGGCAGCTGTTGTTTTTATTTTTTATTCCAAATAAAATCTAATCAAATGGTTGGTTAAATTATAAGATGATCTTTATATGTTAAAAGTTTCATCTATTATGAATTATACTCATCGTTGATTTTTTCTGAAATTTAGAAGTTGAAATTTAACAACATTGATTGAATTTTAAAACCTTTAGATCATGAATTAGTAGTTTTTTAATTCAATTGAAAACTTTACCATGCAGCTATAGCTATCTCCATGGTTACTTATTCATTCCCAAATAATTTTCTCCGTAAAAAAAGAAGATGCTTATAGGGATGTTAGGTTTATGAAAAGCTGAGACTTCTTGTTGGTAAAATCTAAGCCCATGATAAATTAAACTATTTAGTTTCCGCACGATAAGGCCAATTTTTACAGTCCCTCCTCCAACCCCACTTCTCATTTCTGCTTGAACCCAGACTAACATTCAAAAAGAGAAATGAGCGAGCTTGTCCGCTATGACCATTGCTGATTGCAACCTTCGATTGCGGCACCGCGGGCAAATCAAGAGAAGACGTCCGTCCAAAACCGATTTCTTCCGTAAACCAGCTCACCAATACCATTCTCAGATCCAAGTACTCCGTCAAGCACACCACCAGAAACACTTCCCCACGCAACAGGATTCCACATCCACGGATCAAAAAAGGACGATCTTAATGAAAAAGGTGCTACAGAACCAAAAAAAAAAAACACACACACACACACACCGAATTGAGGAGGAAAACGGTTTCGATGAGAACGCGTCGATGGAGAATGAGAAATCGGAGATGCAATCGAGATAGGAAAAGCGGGAAGGGATTACCGGGCCGAGGGCGATCGGAGACAACAGCCTGGGCGGGAGAAAGCGCAAATCCTCTTCCCACCACTCCCTTTTATAGCAGCCGACCAATGACATACGAATATGGTTTTTTTTATTTATCAGAAATTAAATATTGACGCCTACGTCAAAGATGCGATGATGACCCTTGACCAAGAATCGAGATTAAATCTCAAATTTCATTTATATTTTTTCCAATGGTGCTCACTCGTTTCATTCATGCGTTCATCTTCTCCTCTTTCTTAACAAGTGAACTGTACATTATCTATAAATCGTATTCTCTCTTTTAATAAATTGTTGAACATATCTTAGTACGATCATTTGAACTTATACTAATTCGCACCCTTAACTTCCTGGTACACTCCTTTTTGCCTCTTCTTTCGAATGTTTGATTTAAAAATATATGATAAATTTAAAATTTGTCAAAGATTATACTTAAGAAAATGTTTATCAAAAAGAGTTAATTATTTATTTTAGATCTAATCTTCATTTTAGATTGACGTATTTAAATTATAAAATAAACACTTACAATATTGTTAAGTGTGATTACTTATATTTAACTCAAAAGAAATTATAACCTATGGATTACTTTTTGTGGTATGAAAAACAGATTAATGTTAAGTCAATAATAAAATTAAATTATAAGTATTTATCTTTTATATGACTAATAATATTAGATAATTATAATTTAAATTTAATTTAATTATAGTCGACAATGTTGTTACACACACCAATATAAAAATAATGCATTAATTAATATCTGCCGTCTTCAGCACCGGGAAAACTGATCAAAACAAATCTCCGTCCCCTTCCCAGTTCGTACTCCGTCGGTTGATGCTGGCGGCGGCGTGGCAGGTACGTCACCTTCCCCTTCCCCTTCCCCTTTCGCCGGCCAGCGAGAGCGATCCGCTCGGCGTTCTTCCCGTCCGATCGGTGATCCGATCGTTGTTCCTCCGTGCGTCCGTGATTGAGTGAGAGAGTGAGTGTTTTTTTTCTTTTTTCCCCTTCCACCGTCGGAAGGGGATGATGCTGTGTTGGATCGGAATTACCGATTTGTGACGATGGATGGACGGGGGTGAAAGGGAAGGTGACCGATGGCGGTGGAGGCGAGGATGGGCTGAGAAGGGGGAGAGTGCGAGAAAGGCGATGGATGCGCGGCTAGGATGAGGAAATAATGAATACGAAGGGCCTGACGACGAGGAGGGGATGGAGGATGAGATCGTTAGGATGCATTTAAATCACTTGTTATCTACATTGCCGGGTTTAATTCATGTTTTATTGATGATGAGCTATGCAAAAGTAATCTTGTTTCTAATAAGCAATGCGTATGAACAATGATTAGATCTGAACTAAGAATATGTAAACTATAGCATTGATCCTTTCCTTTTATCCTGTTGTTTGCATCCAGTGATATATTATTCTCTGTCTGGAAGTTTATGTTACGAATTTATTGCTTATATCTTCCATAAATTGAACAGGTAAGTGGAGATGGCAAGTGATTCTATG
Organism: Cymodocea nodosa; assembly: GCA_036874045.1. Classification (NCBI taxonomy): domain Eukaryota; kingdom Viridiplantae; phylum Streptophyta; class Magnoliopsida; order Alismatales; family Cymodoceaceae; genus Cymodocea; species Cymodocea nodosa. The sequence goes on from CM072336.1 coordinate 23,659,381, forward strand.
TTCGCAGATGGAGATGTGCAGGGTGAGAGTGTTAACATCCGCAGTGCTGTGGTGCCCTTGCTGAAACTACTGGCCTTAACACTTTTTGGCACGGTCCTTGCTCATCCCCGGACAAAAATCTTACCAAAGGCAACCTTCAAGCTCCTTAGCAAGCTTGTCTTTGCTCTCTTCTTGCCTTGTCTCATCTTTGTTCATCTTGGGGAATCTATTACTCTTAATGAAATTAGAGAATGGTGGTTTGTACCGGTGAATGTGCTCATAAGCACGGCTATTGGGTGTGCTTTGGGCTATATTGTTGCGATCGTTTGCCGTCCCCCTCCTCAATTCTACCGGTTGACGATTATAATGACAGGATTTGGAAACACTGGAAACCTCCCAATTGCTATAACTGGTTCAATTTGCCACAGTAGTCATCAGCCATTTGGGCCCGATTGCCATCAAAATGCAATAGCATATCTTTCAATTGCACAGTGGGTTGCAGTAATTCTTGTCTACACACTTGTTTATCATATAATGGAGCCACCACTTCAATATTATGAAGTCATTTCTGATGTGGCAGAGATAGAGGAAGTGGCAGTAAGTAACGTGAGCAGGCCGCTACTCCACGAAGCAGAGTGGCCTGGTATGGCAGAGAAAGAAACAGTACACTGTAAGAAACCTTTCATTGCAAGAGTGTTCATGAGTATCACAGGCTCTTCACAGAATACTTTCCCTGACATCGATACCATTGAGGAGGCAGGCACAAGTGGAGGGGGAGGTAGCAGCCCCAAGTCCATCAGGTGCTTGGCAGAGCCAAAGGTGGTTAGGAAGTTCAGAACCGTGGCCGAACAAACTCCAGTCCGTCACATTCTTCAACCCCCAACAATTGCCTCATTGCTGGCCATCATCGTTGGTCTTGTCCCATTATTCAGAAACTTTTTGTTTGGAACGGATGCACCACTAGCCTTCTTCACCGATAGTCTAGAGATTTTGGCTGGTGCTGTTGTCCCTTTTGTAATGCTAATTCTTGGGGGAATGCTTGCTGAAGGCCCCAACCATTCAGAGCTTGGTTTTAGAACCATAATTGGGATAACTGTTGCCAGACTCTTGGTTCTTCCACTCTTTGGGATTGGGGTGTTGATCTTAGCTAGTAGGCTGGGCCTTATCATCGAAACGGATCTGATGTACCGTTTCGTGATTCTGTTGCAGTACACCACACCCAGTGCCATTTTGCTGGGCGCAATTGCAAGCTTGAGAGGTTATGCTGTTGCTGAAGCTTCAGCACTGTTGTTCTGGCAGCATGTTTGTGCCATCTTCTCTCTCTCCATGTATGTGGTCATCTACTTCAACTTTCTATTTTAAGTTTTGTATCATCAGCCCTAGAGTCGTAAGTCGCAGTAAAATTAACGTCTTCGAATCAGAGCATGTTTAGCACTATTTATCAGTTTTTAGGACATTTGAGGAACGGCAAGGGATATTTCGAGGATTATGTATTTATTTGCATTTCTGAATTTTGTTTAACAAAGTTGTTCCATTTGATTGTCTGTCTGCCTTCTTCAATCATGGTAATTCCTTCCAATGTAGTTATCCTTCTATTTCCACACCTCTAGGGCTACATATATGCCATCTATTTACCAGTTCGATTCATTGTTCTATCGTACATGAACGGGCCTCTTCTCAAGTTGCACGTTCCGCCATGTTGCTGTTTATCACTTTTTTTAATAAAACAACAACAATTAGTGTCATAATTTCTGTCGGTGATACGAATATTTGTCTTCTACATACTCCGTTCAGGTCTTTAATTAAATGCATAAATTTAATTTTTTCTCGTAATCTCTAGCAAAGTGGTTTTATGTTTTCCTTTATTTTTAGTTTCTTTTATACATAAATTCTCCCCTTACTTGGTACATCCTTTAAATAATTTTCTCTAGCTAACATGAATTTTTTTTTCGCTACTAATTCTTTTAGTGTTAGTGCTAAAAGTGGTTGTCACATTTTGTAAAAATGCAAACAACATTGACAATTTATTACTTGGATCAAAACTATTCATTTTGATATTGCATGTATTTCTCAACTAGCGTAGGTAAGATTCTAAGTAAGAATACCTCCTGGTGATCCTTGGGACTTGATTAGATGAGCAAAAGTAGATTGTGACTCCGTCAAGATCTATTTTTTAAGAACAATAATAATATTTTTATTTACATTTGAATTTAAGATTTCATTCTTTGTAATGAGTAGATGATGAACCATATATATATATATATATTTATCGAATTATTGGCATCAAGATCTTTGATCTTTAGCAAGCCAACCCACCTATCATCATTAGTTTGGTAGGCTGCACAGTGCACAACACATTATGAGAGCACCATGGGAAAAGATTAATTGGCACATTTGTGTGAACCCCAGTTTCGGATGCATGCCAATCCAAACCTGCTCAGCAAAACTCAAATCCAACACCTTCCAAAGACGGATAGAAACCTTCCATGCTCTAAATTGACACCACACCATCGCACATTTGATCATTCAAAGGAAACTAAAACACTCCGAGTTGTGGAGAGATATGGTTCTGCAATTAGAGGAAGATATCAATCAAGAGAAAAAAGAATTAGCACTCTAATGGGAGATGAAAGCAACTGAACTATTTTATTCAAACATTACACGAATGATACAAATACACACAGATTTTGAAGACTTTGAATTCTGAGTAGAATCTTAATTATCCTATAATCCTAATTTTTACAATTTTAGATTCAAAAAAGTGATGACAATGAATCAACCTTACCACTGTGTAAGGATCACCCTCTATTGCAGAAATTCACAACAGATTCAAATCTCATTTATGATTCCAAATCCCCTAAAGTCTCATCAAGGTTTTTGTTGAACATGAACATGCATCTCAAACGAGGAAGCACACTGTCACAATACTGATAACATGTAATTGGATTGGATAAAAAAATCAGCAAGCTTCATACACAATTTCTGGGGCTTATCCACAGGCATATTTACACATACCTAGAGAAGATTACTTGATGGATTAGAAAAAATACCCTGCACCAAAAGAAATGTCGTGATCACTCTTCGTGGGAGTTGCTGGCATAAACATTCAAAATCTTAAAGCAAGGTATCCTGTAAGTAGTTGAAGATTACCGGTGCATGGGACGATTACAAAAGCTACATGAATGAAGCAAAGCACCAGCTGTTCCTCCAGCCATCTTATTAAAGGTCTAATATCACGGCTTGTGCTGTGCACAAATGTAAGATCTGACTGCATGTTGAGAAGCTGGTGATCTTCCATTCACGAGAATCTGTTCAATGAAGTCCACCCTAACTGAACTGAATCTGTAGTGCTGCTCAACCATAAGCATGTGGAAAAACTCAGATGACCAATTATGTGAAACTCAACAGCATATACCATAAAGTACATTGGATGTGAGCTTAAGGACCATACCTTGCCTTTCCAAGAAAAATTGATCGTGTGATAACAAGGATCTAGCAGTGTCACTCGATCTCCTTCTTTGATCTAACAAAAAAATACAGATCATAACATTGATCTTACACATTTGTCTAACAATGTACAAGAGATAAGGTAATAAAATAACCACATATTGTTATTTTTCTTAATGAGGAGTTTCAGATTTCACATCTTTGTCTTTTGAGCAATGAATTCTTTGCATATGCTAGATATGACGATTTACATATCTAAGATGAGAAAGGCGTATTAATTTTAATGATAACCGAGTTAAAGATATAGTAATTTATTTAAATAAAACTACCACACTTAGATTTTCAGCACCTAAGTCTTACTATGAAATTCAAATGTGATCAGTTGATACTGATAGTACAATTTATTTCCAAGATATAGCAATTTATTTAAATAAAACTACCACATTTAGATTTTCAGCACCTAAGTCTTACTATGAAATTCAAATGTAATTAGTTGATACTGATAGTACAATTTATTTCACATCAATTCTATATCTGACATCAATATCTATTTCCTTGACTAAAGCAGACCTGAAATCCTTGCATCCAAAACTCTCAATACTATAACTACCTCCTAAAAATTGTTTCCTGAATTCTCTTTGAGAACTAGGATAGGTATTCATTAATGGTCCACAAGGATACAACTAAAGGAGATAAAAAGCAAAGTAGAAAGAAAGCCAAAAGGAACCCAACAAGAAGATAAACCCAGATAAAAGATCCTACAGAAGTTAATCACCTCTGAATGCTCTTAATTGGAGCTCTATGATGCATGAGGATGCACTAAGATACACTTGAACCACTTCAACCTAAACAAACTTGCCAAAAAGGATGAAGTTTACCGCATGTTATGAATAATTCCAGGTCCCCAGCAGCAATAGAAAACAGCTTGCCAATTGCTACAAGGAGCTCTCTGGGTTTACCATTCCTGAGTAATGTATATTTCATAATCTTGTTTGTATCTCAAATTTAAGGAGAAATTCCGTTGTTAACCATTCTAACAAAAGAAAAAGAAATCAATTATGGACATTCTTATCTATTCCACATGTAAGACAGATATTGTCACCATAAACTGCGAAAAGAAGTGGAAGGTAGGGTTCATCATGGAGACATGATGTCAGAGGGTGACTTTTTGAAAAACATTCCATGCTATGAGTTCAAGAACAAACTGTAGGCACAACCAAAGAAATACAAAACCATTTAACTATTGAATTTTGAAGTAATCTTAATTTATTATTTGTCTCAAATGAAGCAGTACATTATTTGTTTTGCAATAATTAAACTTTAAAATGAAGTAAATTTTCACCAAGACATTTATTTATGATAAAAATCATGAGTTTTGAAAAGGATGGAAGACAAGATGATGTCAAGAGCAGTGTGGGAGAACAAAATAAGATGAAACGTGCATATTATCAACAAATGCCAAATATCAAATTACAACATAGAGTTAATATACTTACGGCATTGCCATGCAATCCATAGACTGATAGAGCAAAACAAGTCTGTTCCGAGTCACAGATGATATAGTACCTGCAAAATCAAAGTAATAAAACTATATACCTCCATTTTCCAGATGATGTGCTCAAACTGTTTCAGTCATCAAAGAAATCTGGCTCAAAGTTTCCAAAGCATACACCATAGACTATCAAGAATATAGCCTAATGGAGTTCATTTGATAATTTTTTAATCAAAATAACAGCATTAAAAAACATGAAAGCACTTCCAAAACCATCAGCAACCTAAGAAGAAAACTAAAATGTACAAATACAAAGTAACTTACAATGGAGAAACATTATCATGTTTAATAAAAAGAATAACTTTTCCAACAATCGCTGAAGTTATATTCAACCCCTCCGAGAGAACAGAAATAGTTGCTTTTCGGTGAGATGTATTCACTACAAAATGGTAAATAATCATAACTCTATATTGAATCAAAAACTTATGATTTCAGTTTTTATTGATGGTAATCCAAAGTCACAAATAACTTTCGAAGTTCTTTGAATATATAGTTGTTGAGCCAGGAGAAAAACTTACAACTAACTTCATTTAAAGAAGCTGCTAATGATGCTAAACGTTTAGCCTTTGATTGCCCCTGAAAAGGTTTACCATATAATGTTACAATTCTCAAAGTCAATTTATAAAAGAAAAGAAAGTGAACGCACAATTAGAAAATGAAAATGTCTCACTGCAACGTCTTGCCTATTAGAACCAACTAGCTCTCCTGAGAAACACTAGTTTTAGAAATTTTATTTCTAGTTTACAGGAAATGATGCATGATCTGAGCATCTAATCTATCAAAATAAATTGTCAGAGAGAAAATGACTAATTGTATAGATTACTCAGGGATTGCACATAACCTATGGTATATCATATATAAATATTTATTTCTCCAATAACACAACAACTGCGCTTACTCAAGTTGAAGCATATATATCTAACATGCCCAAGTGTCCAACTGTGCACAATGATTCAAATATAGCAACTTCTAAACCCCTTGTAACGACATCCACAAGCTCCTCAATTGTGTAAAGAGTAGTTATCAGTTCATCACTAAATATCTTGCATTCTGAAAATCAACTTCAATATTCTTGGTTTACTCATGGGAATACAGAATTGATGACAATGACAACAACAATTTGATGATAACAATGTCTTAGCATCAGGACTTATATAGGAAATCCAACTTCAATTATCAAGGTTTTTACCCACATCATCTTACATGTAGTTTCAATCATGGACTTATATTTAGCATGTAAACTAAACCTAGAAACTACATTTTATTCCTCCAAATAATTGGATTACCACCAACATAAGCGCAGTAACGAGATATTGATTTTCCAACAACTTTATCTCCTACATAGCCAAAGTTTGAGAAAGCTTGAATATTTGAACATCCATTTTTCTTATATAGTACACTTTTCCCAGAGTTTCTTTTGGATATGCTAGCATATGAAGAATTGTATTGCAATGAATGAGTCTAAACTCAAGCATAAATTGAACAAATAATTGACTACATAGGCTGCCTGGTCTAGTGTCTATTAAGTCGACTACCTAGCCAATTATCATCTTATAAAGACCTATATCCTCCAAAATCAAGATATGTAATTCCAAAAGCAACAATTTAGGTATCATTTGGCTATGATTTTGGTATTCAAAATTCTTTGATTTTAAGATTTTGACAAAAATCATAGTCAAACGTCCACAGTGGTTTGTAGTTCATTTTTTAAAGATCTAAGAATTGACATTATTATCGATTCCAAGATTTTGCATTGGATTTTGTAATTGTTGTACCCCTTTAAAATTGAACATCCTCTTTTCCTACTCAAATCCCAAATGAACAATGCTTACAATCTACAGATTCTAAAGTTCTTGAATTGTATGTGAAATATTAATTTTGTTAAAATCTAAGCCTTCAAAATTGTATCCAAATACTATTTTGGACTAATTGGTGTAGGATCACATTTGCAACTAGACAATCCTACCTTCCCTAGTAGATCAAAGGCATATTTCCCCTAGGACAGAACCAAATTATCCTAAGAACATTAGTTTTCCAATGTCCTATGTAATAAACCAACTTGCTAGGTACTTCTGTTTCTAGCATACATCTAACAGCATATTTATTCACGTATCAAGGATACAATCTCAGGTTGAAGAGTGAAAAGGAATCCAGAAATTGAAAGTTATTTATGGTATTCTGTCATCTTATTAAGAATGGTAACCAAGGGCCAACAGCAGCAAAGTAGGAAGAGAACCTCAGACGACGGGAAGCCAACAGCAGCACCAGCAGGTCTGCAGATCACCACCAGCAGGCTTGATCTGTTGTGCCGCCAGTGGAGGCAGCAAGGTCTATGAAGGGAATTGGGATAGTAATGGAGGGCTGTGAGGGTGGGATCAACAATGGCAAAGGATTGGGAGCAGTGATGAATGGTCACAGTGGTGCATTTAGGGTATTCTTCTTTTTCTGTTTTACGTAAATCTTTCTCTTGATATCATGTAAGAGAGAAAATGACTAATCGTATAAATTACTTACTGATTACACACATATATAGAATTATCTAACAAACTAGGGTATATTGATATTCATTTAGCCAATAACACAACTAACAAAATGATAATGCTTTCTAATTTCTAGGAAAATATATGACCTTGATACAGTATTCTATCTTTTCAAGAAGATTAACAATTTTTTGAACTTCCTCAGTGGCATTAAGTCCAGGATCCTTCAAGGCTGCTGCTTCAAATCCCATGAGAGCCCTTTCATAGTTTTCCAGATATCTATCAACCTGACAATCAACACCATGTCAAAATGGCCAATAATGCAAATCTGTAAGGCATCTAATGTAAAAACTGTCATAGAAGTGAAATTTGAGCATATCAGCCTGACGATCATTGATCACAAAATGAAAATGCACCATACTTCATAAAGCACATAAAGGTAATGAACTAATGACTTACAGTAGCACAATTGAAATACAGATCTGGATTTGATTTCATTTGCTCATCTTTTTCCTGAAATTCATCAAGTTAGATAAATTCATCTAATGCATATGGCATATAGGCACGGACTTGTATAAAAATCACTGAAAAGGATGACCATTCTTGTATATCAATGTCACACTTACAGCATTTTGGTAAGCTTTCAGTGATTGCAAAAGCTTGTTCTTATCCCATGCTCCAGTTACAAAAAAACTTGTAAGGCAAGCATTTCCAAGATTATCTGATAAGAAAACAGAAAAAAGGTAAAATACGCATGAGAGATGTAACAAAATATATAATATTGAGCAAAAGAGGTAATTGATAGATGTCAACGTTTAAACAGCCAATGTGAGATATGATTTATAAGTATCATGATAAGTTGCAGTGAATGAGGAATTTTGTGATAGTTTCATGACAATATGAGAACATGCTTGTCACGTTGAATATTGTTTGCAAATGTTGAATCCTGTAAATTTGTTGGATAAGCATAATGTATAGTGAATGTAATGATAAGAAGGAAAATTAACATGTTATACTTGTAAGAAACTAAATGGGTAGGATAAAAATCTAGGTTAATTGAAGATAATAGTTTTAAATTATGGTATACAAGAAAAGGTGAGCATGTAAATAATAATTGATAAAAGTTTAAAAAATGAAGTTGTTGAGGTAATAAAGATAGAAGATAGAATTATAATGATTAAGTTTATGATGAGAAATAAGATAGTTAATATAATTAATGCATATGCTTCACAAGTAAGTTTAGGAGAAGCTATTAAATTGGGATTTTGGAAAGATTGGGATAATTTAGTTTGTGATTTACCTATTAGTGAAAAGTTCTCAATTGAAGGAGATCTAGGGGGATTAGTGCAGGTGATAAAGTAGGGAAAAAAGAAAGGTAAGGAAATTTTTTTTTTCTTCTTGTGTTAGTGGCATGTAGGAAACTTGGGGAATTACATTCCCTATGTTTCTAACTTTTCTCTAAAGGTGAAAAAAATTTTCTCACCTCAAAGGTGAGAAAGCTCTGGAATTCTCACGCTCGCCCGCTTGCGCCGCTATCTGCACTCATCTACTCGTGCTCCGTTTCACCCTCTCTCGCTCTCGCCTACGCTCCGACTCTCAACTGGTTCTAGTCCGATTGTCATCGTCGCCCTCAGTCATTCTCACCCTACCCTCTTTCTCTCTTCTCACCTTGCCCTTAGCCGCCCTCACCCTCACCTTTGCTCGTGCTCCCGCCATTTCCGCTTTGGGATTCATTTTTGCTCCCACCTACGCATCGGGATTTTCGCACACGGTCGCTCTCGCTCGCGTATGCCCTCGCCCAACCTCGCCTTCGCCCGTTGCATACGGTCGCTCTCACTCGCGCACACCCTCACCACCCTCGCCCAACCTCACCTTCTCTCGTTGCACACAGTCACTCTCGCTCACACATGCACACGCCCTCGCCCAACCTCGCCTTCGCCCACTGCACACGGTCGCTCTCGCTCACACATGTGCATGCCCTCACCATTGGAAGGTTAGCATGTAACCCTCCAAAATTTGCTGCAAAATAATTTCCCCCATCGAAAGGTTAGAAATGCTAACCTTCCAAAAATTTTCACTTTCAGAAGGTTGGTCCAACTAACCTTCCGATATGTGATGGTTATCGGAAGGTTAAGATGCTAACCTTCCGATGGTGCATGCGTGTGCATGTTTTAGGTATTTTTATAAATTTTAATGTAAAATTGTATTTTAATTGAGTTCTATCTTCTAATTATGGTGTCACTTGTATGGTAACATAAGGATAATAAAAACATTTTGCTCCCTTAATGAATGTCGTAGAATAGAAAGCAGTAGTCCCTAGAACTCTATCACTTCCCTAAAGAAATCCACTCATTTGGATTAGACTTTTCAATCTTGTTAAAGATATCTCAACTACATTACATTATAATTACAGTTAGATATTCGGATGCACCATCAAATAAATTTGGACTTGGCAATATCATCAAAAACATACTCTTGAATAAAGCACCCAAATGAATCGTGACAACCAGCATTTAAACTAAACTAAATAGGCATTTGAAAAAAAATTATTTAATTTATTTTGGGCCCATAGGCAACTAATATGGGATGTCTGGTCAAATATGGTTTTATTCGATCAAGATCCACTCCACTTATTCACTTGAGATCATGCTCAAATTGGTGCTTGATTTGTGATGATGTAAAAACAGAAGAAATGTCCTTAACTTTAAACTATTTATATCTACTTGAAATCAGATAATAATAGGACCTTTCTCACATAAACCTATCTTAGAATTAAATTAATTCATGCATACCAACAAACACAGCTCAAATTAACTACTAGCGGCAACTTCTACCTACAAGTGTAAATTGACATTAGGCAATGTTCAAGTACAGGAACAGATTCATGGAGGGTTATGTGCATGTTAACTAACCCATTTTCAGTTCTTACAACAGCAACAACAACTCATGTTAATCTTACTAAGTAGGACAACCATATGTTAAGTCTTGTGTATGTCGTGAACACCATTTGCTGGATTATTAGGCTGACAAGGAATGAAGTCATATTCAGAAGGTGTGCTGTTAATAAGGACGAAATCTTACACAACAATCTCTCTCTTTTTTCCCATTTGAGCTATAAAGTCTGTGTTAGGAGTTAATATTGCTGGACAAGTCTGTTAATATTCATATTTAGTTTAGCATTTATTTTATGTTTTATCTCAGCATATTTAGTTTTTGAAATGTATATGAGTTGCTAAACATACTTTGCATTTGTGTATGTAATCTTTTGAAATTTGTGTAGGTATTTTAAGTTAATGGTTAGTTCAAAAAGAAGTTATTGTACTTGGAGTGCAAAGGTAGACGAGAAAATTTTAAACATTTTAGTTGAAGTTGTTAACGAAGACAACGCGAGAACCCATGATGGGAAAATTCAAATGAAAGCATGGAATGAGATAATAGTCAAATGACTGGGAGGGATCTGCAGCCGATGCTCGTACATTACAAGACGCAATATCTAGACCAAATGGACTACGAGTTCCACCAGGTACTAATAAAAGTTAGTATGCATATGAAATTATCATTTCTTACATTTTGGTATATTAATAAAAGTTAGTATGTAGATAAATTTTACTTAGTGGATGTTGATTATCCAAATTGTCCAGAATTTATTTGTCCATTTCAAGGTATTAGATATCACATGACAAAGTATGACAACAATAGAAAACCAACGAATACTGTTGAGAATTTTAATTATAGACATTCACAATTGAGAACAGTGATTGAACGTGCATTTGGGATTATAAAACATCAATTCAGAATTTTACGTGGTTGCATGCCATTTCCATATCCAACACAGGTGAAAATTATTATTATATGTTTCTTACTTCATAATTTCATCCATCAAGTAGATTCAACTAATTTTCTTGAAGATTTACAAGATGAATTAGTAGAAGTTGACATTGCTAATGAGATATTAAGTACAAATGAAGGAGGAGAAAAAATAAGGAAAATTATTGGAATGTCTCAAGAAGAGAAGAAAGAAATAACTGATATAATGCGGGAAAATATTATGAATGCTATGTGAGAAGGACAAAGAAATTGAATTATTTGAAATTTATTTGTATTTGAACATTGTTTTAACATTTTATTTCATTTGGTATGTTGTAATATTTAAGATATTTCAATAAAATATATTGAATTTTTAAAAATATTGTGAATTTTTTATAAATTAATTAACACATAGATATTGTTAATAATAATATTTGTCTTTTATTATTATATTAAAAAATCTATTAAAGTATAAAAAATATTTATTTATAATTTGCATTACTTTACTTCCCTTCACTTTCTTAATATACACTAACACCTTCAAATTTTTGAAATTTCTCAATCTTTCTTGAACTTTTTGAATGTACACACTAACACCTTCAAATTTTCTAAATTTCTCAAACTTTCTCCAAGTTTCTATTTCTCTCATTTTCCAGATTTTTCTGAACTTTCCAATGCCACTAACACCTCCCTAAATGAACATGTAGGAGAGAAAAATATACAATATGAAAGAAATAATAGAAGATTTGATTTTGATAATAGAAATGAAGAAAAAAATTCAATTTTAGACTTTAGTGTAATTTGCAACTTTTGGTAGCAAATGTTTATTTTAAGAAAAAAGATGAATATTTAATTAATTAGTGCAAAAGAAACTAAAAGAAGTAAAGAAAAAACCAAAACTACTTAGTTAGGAATTGTGAAAAAGGATTTATATTTATGTAATTTAATTGAATACTTGATCATAAATAAAAATACATGTAAGAAAAGAATTTATTTAACCAAACCCACATAGTGAAATTATGACTCAAATTGTTGTATATTATCCAAACTCAAGTATATTCAAATATTAATGAAACACATTTTGATTATTTGGATATTATGTGGATATAGATTTGGATAAAGTCCTAATTCGAATGCAATCTATTTATACCCTTATTGAGGTGAGTAAAGATAATTAATATACAAATATAATTTATGTTTAGATTAAAAAGAGAATAAATATCAAGATTGACCTACTACGTCAATAGTAATAACTATGAGTATGTACAAATGAAAAAAACTATATCAATGATTTGAAATAGGTATGAGGATAACTTAGTCTAAAAAATTATTACTTAAGATAGGAAGGATTTGAAAGAAAATTTAAATATCAGAGGCACAAAAATTATTTTTACATAGAGGATACTTTGTTTACATTATTTTTAAAACAAGGTCTATATATACTATTGTAATTCTCTTAGTAAAATAATCAATGTTCATGGATAATGCGGTAGATCAAGAGATCCACTAGATTGATATGCAAGATGAATCAAAGGAAATAAGCACATTCTCTACACCAAGGTATACCTAATTATACTGGTGTCAACATAGCAATCATAAAATTAATTGCTTTAAGCGTAAGTAAGCTTAATATTTGAAATATTGCTGCTGAAAACCTGCCTACTTGATATTTAATGGTTGACACATTGCTTGAATTCAATGCTAAAGAATTCTCACAGCTTAGCTGCATGATGCCGCATGTCTTTTATGATTATATGATTGCAGAGAATAACATAACTATTTAATTGAAGATAAAAAATTCAAAACAGCACACAAGGGAATGGTACCAAACAGAATTTATATATGTTTGGGAAAAAGTGCACTTTGCACTTACACCATGAGTTCCCATCTCTCACATCTAGCAATATAGCTTCCTTTGCATAATGGATGCTTTTGTCAACTGATTGTGCTTCATTTTCAGTGCCTATATAAAAAGCATTAACTCACAAAATAAGTAAACCAAGCAAACCAACAGAACATGTAATCATCAACAAATTCTAAACATACGTTGCTATTAAAAAAGTCTCACATCAATAAAAGTGGAGATGAGATTGAACTTTATATATGATAAACTATTTCACACGTTCTTAATTAGTTTTCAGATGAAATTTCAACTTATATCAAAGCTAATTCACACACATTCACTCATAGGCTTATGGGTATATAAATAAGCCACAAGTGAGGGAGAGTGTTAAAAAAGTCCAACATTGGTAAATGTAAGGATAGCAATCTTATATATGATGAACTCTTCTAAACATTACTAATTGATTTTGATATGGAATTTCAACTATTGCCAATAACAAGCACTTACAAATCAATATTTTTATAAGTACTTTAAGATAGTACATGAGAGTAGCATTTCCCTTCAATCTATTTTTAGGATTCATAATTTCATGTGAGCATTACTTATTTTACTTGTGTTAGTTGATTTCAACTTAGGTTTAAAGTGAAATGGTGTCTATTTTCTATAATATTTCTTAGAGAAAATCTACTAGGCAAGTAAAGCCCTGCAAATAAAATAAATTATAAATTCATAAAAACTGCTTTCCTTGAGCCAATTGTCTTTCAAGCATTGATAATTGACAAAGAATACGTTTGTCTTGACCCTGCATAACAGAAAGATATCAACAGAATATGAGTTATGACATTCAAGTTGCTAACGTACTTTGCATTTATAATAATTGCAAAAGGATTAATATTCTCAATCCCACTGGTAGGATCAAGTCATTGGTTAATATAAAATACTACATCAATGAAAACATAAAAAACCTTGCTTAGTGCTAGAGAGAAACAATTCTTTGCTGAAGACAAGTCTCCTTTTTTCCAGATGCAATTTCCCAAGCATAGCCAAGCATCAGCAAGAGAAGGATTTAATTTGACCTGAAAAATGAAGTGGCTAGTTTCAAATTACAAGCCACAAAATTTTCATCAATCTGTCAAAGGATTTTATTAGACATACAGCTTTTGATAGATGTTCTTCTGCTTCTTTTTTGTAATCAGGAAATACATCAAGTACTTTTCCTCTCAGATACTCAAAATGACCACGTTGTATTGTTGATTTCCTTAGATCTGCATCAACGTAACAGGATGGGGTGATGAAAGTTCAATGTTGTACAAGAAGCACTCTACATGATTATACAAGAAAGTAAGCAATATGTAGACCATGGGGTCAAAAGAAAGAATGTGGCACTGGTTGTGGCAAACAGTGAGTAGAAAATGATCTATGGGGCCGTGGATGGTGATTACAATACAGTAAATTTACTAAAGCAAAGCTTGAACAACTCTATCGAGTGTAGTATGACAGTTGAAAACTGCAAAAGATACAAAGAATTGGATTTCCATGTGTTATATTGTGAGTGCTGTCTTTAGTTGCCAGTTTAGGACTCCTGACTTCCTCAGTGGGAAATGCAGGCATTGCCAAGCATGATTATACTTTGTGCAGCATATGCATGTGATGGAAGACGTCACTAATAAAATAAGTGGAATTTAAAGCGGATGTCATCGATAAGGATGAAATTATGCGTGACAACGTCAGCTGAAAAACAGTCATTTCTACCACTTAAACTCCTGTTTACTCAAATTCCAAATCCACCACGACGGTGTGGCAGCCAGAAACAAGCAAACGAAGCTGAAATTTCTGTCAAAGATAATTCAGAAGAGCAAATTTAACAAGCATTGATTACCACTCTTCAAACGGATTTTCCATCGACGGATAAAAGTCTTGGATCATCACAAGTCACTGGTACAAACAATCACCCCCGGAACAACAATTACCACTCCCGTCCACCCGCCTCCACATTACTCGCACGCTACCACTCCCACAACCATAGTCGATACCTGATTTCCACCAGAATCAAAAGAGAAAAATCAAATGCTGAGAGAAACAGCGAACCTGCGGGGACGGAGTCGAGGATGCCGGTAGCGACATCGGCCAGGGCTTTGAGCTTCACGAGCTTCTCCTCAGAGTTCACCGGGAAAAACATGTCGCGGACGCGGTATAGCTCCTCTGCCGCCTCCACCGCGTGTGCCATTGGATCGTCGCTCGCTCCCTCTCCTCCGCCATCGCCATCCATCGTCGGCGCCCTCCCGACACAAGCGAGAGAATGGTTTTGTGGGGACGGCGACGGGGGACTGAACGGGTGAAAAAAGTTGCATTCAAGTACCTCTTTATTCTTTATTTGTTTTTGGTAAAAGGATTATTTGCTTGAACGTCCCTAGAATTCTTAGTTATGCAGATTAAGGATGCACATCAGCCTCAACATTATTGACTACACTTGCTATAATACATCATTATAATGGACATAATTGATAATAAAAATTTTAATTGTAAATTTCATTTGAATATCGACTTATATAACTACCTAAATATATTAAAATATTTATACCAAAAAAATAAAAATAAATTTGCAATAAAGAATATCAATGTTAGCACTAATAGTAAACTTGTTTCTTACATATGAATATTTATTCAGTCAACTTTAAAATTCTAACCATACAATGTTACAAAACCATCAAAAAAGGGCATACATCTTACACCATGCCGTAGATTCATATAATCAAATTTAGAGAGAATTTTTTCTAATAATCAAATGTTTACTAATTAACTCTGAATTGTGTATAATGGCGACAAAGAAATCTCCCACTATTTTTTAGAATAAATTCAAAATCTATGAAAAAAAAGTACGCTTGTGCATTTGAAATTTCATCTAATTCTTATAAATGTTTATGCACGTGTATGATAGAAATGAATTTAATTTTTAGTAAGATCATACTATAAATATAAAATTTGATTTCTCTATTCTCCCTTATGAATTTTAATCTCACCTACATTTAAAATAGAGTTTGTGCAACTTCTCATATTGTTCACAAGTTTATCGTTTTGTTTGTGTCAATATTAAATGATAAATGTTTTCTTCCATGTTAAAGAAAATATTTCACGTTGTTTATTATTTTATTTATTTGAAAACGATGAAAAATGATAATATAATAAATAACAATAACATATTATAATTATAATAGATTAAAATAAAAAATAATATAGAAAAATAATACTAGATTATAATACATCAAAATATAATAACATTAATGTTATAAGAATAAATAATACATTAACATATTCAACAACTTAATAATATGTTAAATAAGTAACATTAATTCCAACACAACTTAATAATATTAAATAATACATTAACATATTATTCCTAAAAAATTTTAAATTATAATGAACAATGTTATTTATGTTAATTACAAATATATTATTTCACATGTTACATCTATATATTTAATGAAATATCAATACATACTATAATATTTAAAATATTACCTTTCAAATATAATTTTTTTAAATTTATTACATTTTTAATTTTCTATCATTTTTATCAAGCTAGTAGTAAATTTTGTCAATTTAATATTTAATATTTTAAAATTTATTAAATAATATATTTTTTATTGTTTCTTACAATTGCACAAACATCTAATTTTTTACCTTTCAATCATTTCCTCTAATACACAAACAACCTTATATTTTCTATTATTTCCATCATTTTTTGTAATTTCATTTTCCAATAGAAAATATGCACAGAATCTCTTGAAAGTTAAAAAGAAGAAGAAGAACAACAATTATCTGTGCATTTTATTTTTTTATGAATAAATACTTAAAATTTAAATTCTATTATATTTTTAAATATTTATAAGTATCTAATATATATATTTTAAATGTACACAAATATCATCTAAAAATATTTTCTATCACCTCCTACTAATTATTAAAATTTTATTTCTGTCGTGTTCATTTTTAACCAAATTTTAAGTATTTAAACATCAATCAAAACTTGTGAAGATTTACTTAAATGATTAAAAACTCACTCTCTTTCCCTTACCTTATATTTGAATACGCGGAATATTAAATAACATTATTATAAAAAAGAAATCCGATAGGAGGAGCAAGACAGTGGGAGGGAATTTGGAAGGCTGGGGAAGAGCGGAGATGCCACCACCGTCACAGCCGTCGGCTCTCCTCGTTCGCCGCCTCGTCCGCTGCGCACATGTCCCTGCTTCATCCTTCCCATCCTCTTCTCCCACCGCCGCCGTTACACCTCCAAATAAGAAGAACAGGCTGGTCTTCATGGGCTCCCCTCAGGTCGTTCTTCGATTCCCTCACGCTATCTCTATACCCCTCTCCATCCTCACTCCCCAGTTGGTGTCTGTTTTCCAAATGTGTTCTGATGTTGAGAGGGAAGTGCAGGTGTCGGCCATGGTGCTCGACAGGCTGCTCGATGCCGCTGTAACGCCGGGCTCCGATTTTGAGGTGATTCGTATCGTCTTCCGAACTTGTTTATTTTTTTCGCCTGCTGGATTGTATTATCGGTTTTTTCCTATCAGAACAAGTTTTCTTTTTACTAAGGTTCTTGTTTGTGTTCATCACAACATTTCCAAAACTCTTCATCTGGTTTTAATGCGTGAAGCGGTTTCATAAATGATATTATTTTTACTACTAGAATGGTGCAATTGATGGGTAATGTAGATCCATAGGCATATCGCTAAGTGATGCTACATTTGCTTAATGGTACTTATTTTAGAATGGGAATTTTACTTTCCTTCTATAGCGTGCGAACAAACCTATTCATGATAATGGCACTTACCTTTAGGTTGCAGCGATTGTGACACAGCCACCTTCTAGAAGAGAAAGAGGAAGAAGGTTGATGCCTTCACCTGTTGGACAAAAAGCACTCGATAGAGGATTCCCAAGTGATCTGATTTTTGCACCAGAAGGAGCTGGGGAGGTATGCATTTTCTCCTATTTCTTGTATAACTCATTAGATGTGATGACAGCCACCAGTTGGGGTCACATACTATTCACTCATCAAATAAGAGCCCACTCCCTCAAATCTACTTTTGTTGCGTGTATGTTGATTTTATGCTTGTTCTTCAAATGATATTTCATTGATAAACTGGGGCTTTTATTTTCTTCCCCCAATTTTTATTCCGTTTAGTGGGAAATAAGAGTTTTTCATTATTTTCCTTCATAATCGTAGGCTTTGTCAAAAACATAATCAAAATATATGTCACTAAACTTCTGACTCTAGTAATATGCCATGTAGCCCTGCCTGTAATACATGTTTTCTCATACACGGAGTAAAACTTGCATATTTCATTTGAAACAGGAACCCTTTTTATCTGATATCAAGGCTTTAAATCCAGGGCTTTGTGTTACAGCAGCATATGGAAACATTTTGCCATGCAAGTTTCTTGAAATCCCATTGCTTGGTTAGTCCTGATTTTTAATTGAGTGATTAATTCATTTAATTCAACGTCTTAGCTTGTTGTCTGCATCTAGATTTTTTTAAACTTTTCTGTATGTTTCAAATATTGAATATCTTCTGAATTGACTTAAAGCAGTCTCCGTGTCTGAGATAATTTGAAAAATCCCAGCTATTATTCACGTTGAATATAGAAATAAAATGATAAATACACTTACAAGGTTTTCTGGCCTCACTGAGGTCGCCAGTTGCTATGCCATCCAGCTATTGGTAATGCATCCCTTGGTAATGATCTCATTCTGGTTTCAAATAAGGTGGATTTATTTTGATTTCTAATCCTGAACTTCTACTACCTTACTGCTGCATTTCCGCCAACCATCATAACCTACTTCTGTTACGGCATTCATTTCATGATTTGCACATGTTGCATACTCTTCCATAAAAGCTGAAAGAGGAAATTACTAAAGATGTTACTTTGTTCAACTTAGATCAATAATATAAATTTCAAAGTCCTATATGGTTAAAGTATCACAACCTTTAATATGGACATGCGAGCTACTTGTTTGCTACTTAACATCGAACCATGTACAAGTCATGTTTGCATCATCATTCTGCCGAACATTGTCAATCATGGTTATAGTTATTTTCAATAGTATTTTGTATAAAAGGAAAATAAAATGATGTACACAGTAGAAGCTTGGATGGAATCCTTTTTTCCTTCTGTGCAGGTACTGTTAACATACATCCAAGTTTGTTACCTTTATATCGTGGTGCTGCTCCTGTTCAAAGAGCTTTACAGGTTTTGATCTTCTTCTAAAACTCCTAGTAAGAAGTTGATAAAAGATTACTGAAATGTGCTCTATTTGGTTCAGGATGGTGTCAAAGAAACAGGTGTATCACTTGCTTACACGGTACTTGCATTAGATGCTGGACCAATCATTGCAAACGAAAAAATGGAAATTGATGAATATATTAAGGTACTTAACAATAACATATGGCCCTATGGGAATCCATTGTTTTCTGAAGAAATGTACGCATGAATGCCCTGGATTTTAAATTTTTAGTCAAGAAGTATCTACTTTGTCTTCTAATACATTCTTAAATTTATGCATTTATTTTGCTTTATTTGTTTTTATAACTGGCTTTCATACACATCTAAAATTTTTGATCTCTGACTGTTTTTAAATTTTTCTTATAGGGACCAGACTTGCTAAAGTCATTGTTTGACATAGGTGTGTACTGTACTGCCATGTAAATAACGAATGCCAAACTTTTTAAATTATTGTATTTTTACCCAAAAGTGTAATACTAGGCATTGGCGCATTGCTATGTATGCATGTCATAAATTTATTATTGTTCCAGAAACTCAATCTAATCTGACAGTCCAAGTTTTTCCTAACAACTTTGGATGTTGATAGTAACTTATTTCTGGGTCCTGCAGGATCTAGGCTCTTGCTTCGTGAGCTTTCAGCTATTTTTGATGGTTCTGCGAAATCAAAAGCACAAGCTCAAGATGATTCCAAGGCTACCATGGCTCTCAAGGTATCCTTCAAAAAACCATCCTGAACATTGTCAAATGGATATCTTACATCCAACACCTTGAATTCTACTAGCCTTTAATACTAATATGATCCTTTAGTGGGATGGCATTACCATGAAAATATTATCTTTCACACAAAGAATTATCAACTATTTTGCTATCTATTTTCCTCATTCTCTAACATTACATTCCAAGTAGTTTTCTCTTTATGTATTAATCACTATGTTACTGTAAGATGCTATTATTTGAATCAATATAGTTAATAATAAAATAGTCATTTGGCTTCTTAAACTTTAAACTACATGCAAATATATTTCAAAAATGTTGTACATCTAGTGAGTTTATGACTCGGATTGTTGTTGTATCTAGGAATTGTTATAAACTTGACCTGAATTCTGAAGCTAATGTAGCCAAATCAATTATTAACCATCTAAACAAGAATATGGTTAAACTTGATTATCATTTCACTGAAGAAAGATCTGATGTAGTGTGATAGTGGTGCTTTCCCGGGGAATGTAGGTTTGAATTTGCAAGCAGTCAATTAAATTGGCATTCATAAAATCTTTTGTTGTGCCATATTTATCCGATACTAATGTGTCTCTCTGTGTGGATACCGGCACCATACTTCAAGTTGATAATAACATTGCTTGTATTCATGGTTATATCATAGTTCGTGCCTAGATGCTAAGATGGAATTGATCATGCCTTTGGTTGCTTATCTTGTTTTAATTGAGCAGATCGTTTATCAGATTCATTTAATTAAATACATATTTCTTAAGGTTTTAATTTTTTTTCCCCTTGCAAAAAACTTATATATAATTTTTTTCGATGGAGTATTGCCAAAGTATGCATAATTGTTGAAATATATAATTATATATATTAATAAAATATAAATATGAGCATTATACTCTTATTAAACCTCATATTTTGATGCTATCTTCGGATCATTTATGTATTTAAATATTAGTTAGGAAGCAATAGGGTTAAAACTATATATAATTATTATCAAATATGTAATACATATATATGATATATATCTTAAAAAAAGACAATTAGATGGTGTCTAGGCCTCCTGGTTTACTGTCTGGGAGCCTTTAAAAGTATGGGTTATATAATCTTTCTCTTAGTTTCATTTATTTAATCATTGCAGTTAACTTCTGATGAGTCATGGCTATCTTTCGACGAAGAAGCTTTCATCCTGCATAACAAGGTATTCTTATGCTTATTCCTTGGATATTTGTCGTGGAACTCATGAAAGAGACCCGTTCAGGTTCGGGCCTTTGCAGGATGGCCGGGAACCAGGGCCAAAATCCAAATGTCAGGTGATGGTCATGCAAATGTTGTGGAAGTGAAGATAATCTCTACTAGACTTTGCGGCCCCCGTTCATTCGATGGGGACGGGCACGTCATAATTTCTGGAGATGCACTGGTATTCCCGTGTGCTAAGGGGACGGCTCTTGAGGTATCCTTTACTTTTTCCTATGCATTTTATAGCTAGTGCTCGTTAAGATTACGATTTCTTATGTTCCCGTCACTCTCAACAGGTATTGGAAATCCAGCTTCCAGGTAAGAAGGTAATGAGTGCCCGTGATTTCTGGAATGGTGCTCGAGGACTAAAGCTGAAAATATTACCGTAAGCTTGTTCTAACCCCGTCCGTGGGCGGTTATTCTGCTGTGAGCGGATTGTTGGGTATTCGTTTGGTTGGTTAGAGTAGCCGTGGACTAGAAGTCTTGCGTCCTCTTGTAATAAATAGGGATGTAGCAAGACGAATCTAGAGTAAAGACTTGTCTCCATGGGAGGTTCTCCACCTCAGTTTCACCATATTCCACCCGATCCATCCACCACCTGTACCAATTCTTTCCTCCGACGGTCTTCCTTGAGTCGGTCAGTTCAAGATTGGTTGAGCAAGAAGGCAGTGTTGACTGACCATCATCAAAGTTGGAACTGTTGACAAGTGTCAGGAGGGACTACCAAGCACACTTTGAGGAGGTTCTATTTCGACTACTGCCGTGGGACTTGCCTGAATCCAAAAAGGACAAGTGGAACCACCATCGGGCATATTCTTGCTTGAGGAGGGAAGCAAGGGAATGAAGGGTAACCCCCAAAAGGCCAGTAGCACTGGAAGGCACCAGATACTTCTTCAAACATTCCTACCGTCAAGATGTAGACGCCGGCTGGGATGAAAGAGCGGCGAAAGAAACAATTATGATACAACTATGATGAGCGGTAGACGAAGGGACCATAAATGCGAGACCCAGACGTTGTTCGTGTTGTACAGGGATTGGGAGGAAGAGGAGAGTGTGGAACAGCCGGAAGTTTCTTTACATGCCATCATCATCAGAGAAATAGGTCCCTGGATGAGAAAAGGTTTAAGATTGTGGCACAAACATAACCCATGATATAAAACTAGTTCATGTCATTTAACCGTATTAATTGTATTAAGCTAAAAACCATGATACTATTACTATAAATATTTTGATATATTTATTCTTAACCAATAAAATCTAAGAGTATGCTAAAATGGGTATATTATTTATACCAACAATACGTCAAAAACCCAAATAGAGTTTTTTGTTATAATTTTAATATATCAAACATTTTATGAGTATGCTAAACAATCTAAGATTTTGTTTGATTTTCAGCCTACCATAAAGTCTTAGGTTTTATAATGACAACACAGTCTAACTTCACCAAGTCGTTACTCAATACGGCCCAAGATATCATATTATGTCAATTAATGGTATAATTTGATGAAATCTGATTTAGGATTCAAGATTAGGATGTAAGTTACGATCGAACCTTTTCGTAGTTGCGTGCCTTTTAAGCACAAGTTTGCTGATTACAATCATGGTGTACAACTTTAACATGTGTCGTCGGCGAAATCTAGTCATGATGGCATGATTGATATCCACTTGTATTTCAGTGGACATCGCATGTGCGTGGAAGTATTGTATATCCACGAAATGCCGGCTTTGAGCAGAACCCTTTCGGTGTTGGTGGAGTACCCATTTCGGAGAAGTTTGCTTGATTTCACATGATCCCCTCCCATTCTGGCATCACCTCCATCAGTTTTCACTTCATTTTCTTTTTGTCTCTCTCTCTTTACATCCACATTGAGCATCTTTGTTGGAAGAATTAATAGAGAGTATCTACCCAAGTTTGAATATTTCATAAATACCTTGATTCAATCATTATTGATTTATCTTTACTGTTTTGTTGTTTTTCTGCATATTTTACTCCTTTTTTTTTTTGTTGCTATTCTAATAGATTGCATGCATGGGTCCAAGGGTTTTTGTATATTTCCTTATTATTATTATTATTATTTTTTACTTTTCCCCCAAGTCCAACAAAATTTTCAACATATTTAATGGGATGACAAATAAAATTGATCTGTTCATGTCACAATTTCAGATTTTTAGATTGTATCATGTCTTCATCAGACTCAGGCTGATCTCAAGGATCTAGTAACAAAAGATGAGGAGAAAGTTGGCAGAAGTGAGGAACCCAAATGGATGCCTAGTTTTCCAATCAACAACAGACAGGTAAGCACTGTGGAAAGAAAACAGCGAATGGTTGTATTACAAAATTGAAGATTGACAAGTGCCCAAAATGTCATTGTCAGGTTCAAGAGCAGATGAGAGGGTCTTACTGAAAGAATAAAAAGGGAGAAAGAAAGAGTAGAACAAACAAGGCGAGATGAGAGATTTCAGAATATATTGTTTGGTGAAGAAGCTGCGCCAAGGAAGGGTCCTACCCAACGTTGGCCTTGTTCTTGCAGCTACCTAAGCATTCATGGGATTCATCTGATGATATTCAAAGTGAAATTCCATATCAAGCTCAAGATTCACATATATTTTACCAAATGCATAGAAAATTAACATGATAGCATGAAAGTTTTGCCGTTGCATGGGATACCAGTGTCTCGATTATTCTAACAACAAAATTGTACAATGGAAACTCCATGTTTGGACACGAACACACATATGTACAGCTTCAATAACCTTAAGCAAGTTCCATTCAATTAGTGGAATAAAATAATACGATTCCGCAAGCAATAATATGTAGTAGTTCTTACTTGTTATCCATTGAAGATGCTTCTGGATGGTAGTGAAGCATCTCCTCCAGCATCAGCTGTCTGATTACATCCTCACCCATTTCTTCGTCCAAGTCGAGGTCAATGGGAACTTGAGCAGGAGGATTGGCCCTTGGATCATAGAGAGGAGCCATATAAGGGTGTTGTAGAGCTTCAGTGACGCTGATACGTTTTGTTGGATCGAAAACTAGCATCTTTTGCAGCAAATCAATTGCCAAAGGATCAGCATTTGAGTACAGAACCGAGAGAGGAATACCAGGTGTATAAGGAAGAGACTTGATGTATTTCCGGGCTTTGTGGTTATCAATAAAATTTAGGTCTGCATCCTTGACGGTCCCAAGAACATTGACAATGAGCTTGAGCTGGTTAAGGCATTCGGTGCCAGGGAAGATGGGCTTGCGTCCTAGGAGTTCGGCAAAAATGCAACCCACAGACCAGACATCAATGGAAGTTCCATAGTTGTCACAACAAAGGAGCAACTCGGGCGCACGATACCACCGGGTGACAACATATTCGGTCATAAACTGATCTCTTCCACTGCTAGTGCGAGCCAAACCAAAGTCACATATTTTAAGGTCACAGTTGGCGTTAACCAGAAGGTTCCCAGGCTTCAAGTCTCGATGAAGTATGTTTGCTGAGTGGAGATACTTCAGACCCCGAAGTAACTGCTCATGTCAAAAGTTAAGAACTAGTTAGCAACGGAAGTGTTACAGATGCCTATGCCATTAATACCAAGAAGGTGCATGTCATCATCTCCTATTATTAGAAATATCAAAGGCAATTGCAGAACAATTTCACCAAAGACAATTAAAGAACAGTTATCTATCATGCATCAGAAAGAAAATTGCATATTATGTGAATTCTCATCGTTTTTTATTGATAAATTTGTATACCAAAACTGTTCTGATTTTAAATTTCTTCTATAATTTTCCAAAAGACTTTCCCAAAATAAATCCTGATGGGCATGTTCAGGTGATGGTGGAAGTCCTTACACATTTTGACAATGGTCGCTAACTAATACTACACATATATTAAGGAAGGTCGCAACATCTAACCAGAGTCTAGAATATATTGCTGAGAATTAAGTGTAGAGTAATGGCAGAAGACCTTTTGGCTGTTGGGAACCACACAAAAGGGAAAAAAAGAGCAGAATAAGAGGTTTTTACTAAAGGACACTTTGATGACAAAAGGAGAATCATGTTCGGTGTTGTATTAAAGGAGGCCACAACATGAACAGTATGATGAGTCTGTCATAACAATGATTCAAGGGAAAATGCAAATGTCGAACATGTCAAAATCTCTTCATATAGCCATACCTGAAAAAGGAAATACTGGCAGTGATCATTAGAAAGTGGTTGAGATGACTTGATGATCTGATGCAGATCAGTATCCATTAGTTCATATACCACGTACACATCCTTGAAGCTATTGTGAACTGGCATCATGATGTCCTTTAAAGAAATGATATTCTCATGCTGTAGGAGTCGAAGGAGCTTCAACTCTCGCAAAGTCCTGAGTGCATCTACATGGTTGTCAAAAACGTTCTTTATTTTCTTTATTGCCACCTTTTCATGTGTTTCTTTATTTACTGATGAGCAGACAATCCCATATGCTCCCCTTCCAATGGGTTTGATTGGTACATATTTCACATCAATTTCAAAGAGCGTCTGCCACATGGTATAGTAATGCTTCCCTTGTATGCCAACACCATTTGGAGGGTCAACCAATGTAGCCATGATCTGTCAACTGTCACTACAATGTTACTTATTATATTTCAGCAGTTTTTCTTCTCAACAAAAAACTATACCTAGCATGGGTTGATGATAAGAATGAAATATGCATTTTGGTGAAAATTGAATTGGAGATGCAATGCCCATGAAGGCAATTATTTTAGAGGAGCAAAGGAATAGTAAGTATTCTGAAGGCTTCTTAGGTTCAATTTTGGTTCAATCGAACATTTATTTCCATGGCAGGAGGCATAAACGGGCATAAAAAATTGAAGCACACAAACAGGCATAATAACCACGTGACCATTAAGCCTAGGAATAGCAGAAAAATATAAGGTTTTCATAGATGTTTCAGCATTTGTTCGTGTACCCTTTCAGAAACAGAGATTCCGCTGAAACAGAATGTGCAAGATTTATAAAGATTATGTATGCTTACCCTTCTTAAAAAGGTACAAGTTTCTAGGGATCATGCAAAGAAAAAAAGTTAGTGAACTAGAGAGAATTTAACCAATTATGGTTACACAGTCAATACCAGTGACAGACCCTAAAAGAGAAACAGATGAATTTCCAGGTAAACAGCTGAATTGGCTTTAATGAGACAGTACTAAGATGATGGATGGAGCACTAGATTAGATACAAGAACATGTGACTTGTGAAACGTGTAATGATTTCACGCTTGTGGTAACTTGGAAAGAAAATTTTCGAATAAAGTTTCATATGTGCATACGTTCATGTTAGTAAATTTATTACAAGGCAAGAAAATAAGCATAAAGACCCTGAGAATAGCCTAACGAGGGACGTAACATGATGAATGATTGATGTTACAAGAGGAGAATTTAAGACAAAGTAATGAGACAAACACGGTAAGAGAAACATGGAGTTTGTGGCAGAGGGAGGAAGTAACAACTTTTTCCTTGGCCTAAGAAAAAATCAGCATCCACAAGTTACAACAGCGAGCAAAAACAGTTGAAGAATTGATCTACTTCAGATCTCTAGACATCAAAAAAACAAACAAACATTAGCACCCACTCTTGGCGTCAGAATCAGGTCACCCTTTCACAGGTCTCGGAGCAAAATCTCAGATCCTACCTCTCCAGCAGACAGCTAGCTGCTCATCAAAATCGGATGGATCCGAACCCACAATCCTCAAACCCCCACTTTCCCATAAATTAAGATCCACAACAGCAGCGAGAACAAAACCCAACCCGATACCTGGCGAGCGAGGACCGACCTCCACCTCCCAGCCCTGAAAACTCTCGATCTCCCGAACCAGAAGGTCCTAACGATCCGGAAGAAGACCCAACCGGGGGAAGCCGTTCATGGCATGAGGCCGCACACCCACCCACCCACCTTTTGCTTCACACGGACGCTCATGGGTGGTAGCGGAAGGTGGGGAGGAGGGAGGAGCCCCGAAGGAGGAATCTCGAGGCGTATGTCGTGTAGTCAGAGGCTGGTATTGCTTGGGAACTTGGGCTCCAGAGTTGCAGTGGTATTTATCGCAAGATATTTTCTTTTTTAAATATTTACCGTTTTATCTTTCTTTCTTTTTTTTAAAATGATAATATTTTTTAAATCCCTAAAAATTGTTATTATTTCTCGTCGATTAAATTTGTACAATTGATTGCAATGGCAATATTTTCTGTTTCTCGTAAATTATACCATTTCACCTTTAAATTGTTAGGAATATTTCCTACCGATCGATTGCAAATCTGCAATAGGAAATATAACATAAGTACAATTTTTAATTATTTACTCCATCAGAACTTAATCTATTAATGGGTTAATTTCATGAATATTTATCTAATTGGTTCACGTTTTTACAAAAAATAGTGTATATATTACGCTATATTTATTTATTTATTTGAGTGTATGATGATATTATTAAATACAAGAATATATGCATGATCCAATAAAATAACTGACTCAAGATTATAATACTTGAGGGGGTAATGTGAGGGAAGGTAATAGAGAAAGAATTAACTTGAAGGATACAGATTTGAATATAATATTCAATAAACTTATACTTCTTGCCAATATTCTAAATCAATAACTAATTAAGATTTTCCATTGTGCACTACCTGCCTCTTCATTCACAATTTATACTTATATCATTATTATTATTGCAGAAGCGTACAGTGAAAAAATATTAATTCAATTTTATATATAGAAGACACAAAGACTTTAGTAAGGTGAGATTAAATTCACTTACAATACAAATAACCTTAAAACGTAATTTACTTGAATAATTATCATCATTATCACCATAAGCACCAATACTTGTCCAACATTAAAATCTAGCAAACAACTCTCTCTAAGACCAAACCATCATTGATTAATTTGCATGAATCATACATATATATATATATATATCCATTCATTTTCTTTTTTCACAGATTAACTAGAATTTAAACTTTATTGTAGATGGTACACATTCCTTTTCTTCTTTCACTAATATATATATATATATATATACATATATCCATGGACAAGAGGAGGAGGAATTATTCTTGATGGAGATTATGGAAATCCTATGAGAAGATGAAAACTGCATGGAACATAGGCTACTAATGCAAATAGAGTAGAATATTGACTTT
This sequence comes from Cymodocea nodosa, assembly GCA_036874045.1. Taxonomy (NCBI): domain Eukaryota; kingdom Viridiplantae; phylum Streptophyta; class Magnoliopsida; order Alismatales; family Cymodoceaceae; genus Cymodocea; species Cymodocea nodosa. The sequence continues at coordinate 23,687,899 of CM072336.1, forward strand.
CTCATAAGCATTGGGACAATTTGATAATGGCTACTTAGACTTGATGAATTAAGTCAAAGTATATGGAAAAGTTGAACCAAATATAACAAAAAAAAGAAGACATCATCCAATAATTAATTTAGATCTAAATAATCTATTATATATATCTTATGAAGAAGGATTTGAATTTAGATAGATCTAGACAAAGTACTTAAGGATAGAAAAGACAAAGGAATGTTGGAATAATGGTCATTGAAGACTATCAAATATATAACAAGCATTTGTTACTTGGTAAATTGTTGTTGATGATTGCGTAGCTATTATTAACTATGCTCATGCATGTCTACCTCATTGTCTTTCAAACGCCTCACACCCCACTCACCCACACCTTCTAACCCTTCGCTCGTCGACACCTCCTTCACAAATGCACTTGTTTGTCATCTCTATTTTCACGTATTGTCTTTGTTGTAGTTGTTGTTGTTGCTACTATCATCATTGTTGTTTCCTTGTAGAGGTTAGGGATTTGGTGAAATTATGTTTTGAACAGGGATAGTGATAGATTATTAATATTAGGGAAATACATTGATTAAAAAAATAGCTATTATATTGCATGTAATATTGTTTTTAATTAATTGATTCCTTTAAAAGTTTATTTTGCATGCTTTAGGTAGCTAACATTTTTTTGTTAATGATTGTCCAATTTATTTATATTTGATAACATTATTTGCATATTTTGGTTATTAATCATAAACTTCATGATTTAGCAATTGATATAATTTTTGAAATTAAATTTTGAGGAATTAAAATTTAAAAATTTTAGTTGAAAATTGTATAAATTTTTGGAATTGGCTTTTTTTTTGTTAGAAATTGATTATTCATTAATAAGTGCAAAATTTTATAGAATTTATTTTGATAAATTCTTGAAATTTAGTTTCTTGTTTGAAATTTAAAATATCACTAATTAATAGTAGAATTTTTGAAATTTAATTTTTGTTGTAGATTTGAAAAATGATTATCAAAATATTCACAATTGAAATGGCAAAAATTGAGAAGTTGAATGAGGTAAATTATGAAATGTGGCATAGGAAAATAAAATATACACTTATCTATGACAATATTGAACATGTTATTGAATCTGATCCTTTAGAAATTACTATTGATGTTTCTAAAGTGGAATTGAGAAAATTGGAAAAAAAGATAATAGAAGATAAAAAGGCAAAAAGTTTTATGTTTATGGTAAATAGCTTAATAAAATATATTGAAACTTATGACACTTCTTTCAAATTATGAAATACTCTTAAGGAGAAATATGATAAAATTATTGAAATTAATACACAACTTCTCATTCAATAATATAACTCTAGCAAAATGTTAGGGAAACAAAGTATCGTGGAATTTGTAAATAACATGATTGTCATGGCTAAAAATTTAGATATTGCAAGAACACTTATTCATGAAAAACTAAAAATAGCTATAATATTAAATAGTTTACCACATGATTTTGATATAATCACTATTTCTCTTAGATCTACCCTACTTCAACTCTCTTAATTGCTAACCAAGTTGACCATTGAAAATGAAATAATGATTAGTAAGAAGAAACATGAATCCAATCTCGAAGAAGCAATGTTATTTTCTAGAAGCTAAAGTTTAACAAAAACAATAAAAGAAAGAATGGATCGAACAAAAATAACTACAAGCTTTATCAAGCATAAGTAAAGAAAGCATGAGGTTTCTATCATACTTGTAACCAATTTTATCACTTCAAAGTAAATTATTCAAATAAAGATGGAAATAAAGGTAAGACCTTAAAACAACAAAATAATAAAAGAGTTTTGTTAGTATCATTGAATGTAATGATGTTGTTGTTCCAAATTTAAATAATTGGTGGGGTTAATTCTATTGCCATTAGGTACATTACCAAAACTAAAATGAGATTGGGATCTTTTAAAGAATTAAGCCTTGTGGAACAATACATTTATATGGGTAATAAATAATACCTATTTAGATATAAAAGGTATTGATACCTACCATTTAGGTCTAGGAGATAGCATTATGGTATTTAAAGATGTTCTCTATGCACCTAGTATAAGGTAGAATCTCATATCTGTTGGCACTCTTATGAAAATAGACCTAGAAGTTTGATTCTACAATAAACGTATATCCATAGGTAAGGATAAAAAAGTCTTTACTATGAGAACCTTTGTACTTGAGCATAATTTGTTTAAGATTTTTGTATTTGTAAGTGAAATTGATGTGACTTCTAGTTATATCTTGTATCATTTATCAAATTATGAATTATGACATTTGAGATTGATTCACATTAACATGACTAAAATGCAACAAATAGTAAAAATGAACATGTTGCCTCATATTAAAGACATAAAATTAGAAAAATATCAACATTGCTTAGTTAGAAAAATTATTAAGAAATCTTTTAGAGAATGTCATAGATTAGATGAATTATTTGGCTTAATTCACTCTAATGTGTAGGGTCAACTTAATATTAAAATATATAATCACAAGGAATACTTTGTAACTTTTATGGATGACTTTTCTATGTATACTTATGTATATTTAATAAGTCATAAAAGTGAAGTCATATCCTAACATTGGAAGTTTGATGTATACTATATTGTATACTAGATTAGACTTGACATATGTTGTAAGTATTGTTAATAAATATCAAAATAATTTCAAAACAAAACATTAGAAAACTATCAAAAGAATAATAAAATATGTAAAAGAAACTTTACACTATAAATTAACCTATCAAATAGATGAGTTTGAAGTATTTAGTTATACAAATATAGATCTAGGTAATAACAACGATGATAAGAAGTTTACTTTAAGACATATATTCATCTTTGGAAGTATAATTGTATCTTAGAATATTAAAAAATAGGGATGTATAACAAAATACATACATGAAGTTAAATATGTTACTTATAATGTAGTTGCATCACATAATGTTTGGATAAGAAGATTTATAAATAATTTTAATATCAACTTAATAAGTAGTCTAATAGAAATGTATTACAACAATCAAGTAATGATAAGTTTTATATATGATAGTGTAGATACAACGAAACATATTAATATATATTATTACTATATTCATAATATTATACGAAAGAGAAAAATAACATTGAACTACATCCTTACTTTAGATTCAATTACTAATTCTTTGACAAAAGAAATTTTACCAGAAAAATTTATTAAATTTGTAAACTTAATAGAATTAAGAAATATAATAAAATGAAGAACATTTTTATAGATATACAGTGAAAATGAAAGATTGAAGTTATACACTTCACGGATAACGGGAGTAGAAATTAAAATCATATATTTTAATACATAGAATGTGATGCAAGGTCTTTATAACCAGTGAAAGACGTTAGAATGATGACCATTGAAGACCAATCGAATGAACGAGTACTCAATGATCGCACAACTATTACTACCGTCAAAAGGAAGGAGCCATTAGAATGGAAGGGGGGGTGAAGGGGTGACGATGAGGCGTCTTAACTCCCACAGTAAACAAGGGTAATAAGATATGGTTAAGGAAATTCATTCGAAAAAACCAAAAAAGAGGAACAATCTCAACCTCCATCGTTGATCGCTGGAAGGGGAAGCTCCTCGCCATCTCGCTTGAAGCTCAACAAGGAAAATATTGGAGAGAAGAAATATTGCTAGTGAAAAAGAAAAGAATTAATATGCCAAAGAATGTATTATTTATAGCCAAGAACATTCTATGAGCATTTTAGTTCCTTATGTAATATTTAATGTGGAGATGACCAAGGAGAACAACAATGTTTTTGTGATTTACGAAAATACCTAACACATTTTGAGGGGGGGGGGGGGTCCTCGCAACATTAGGAAAATAATGGAAAGGTAAATTAAAAATAGAGAAAATCAAAAATGAAGAAAAATAATTTTAATCTCAACATTTTCCTAATAATCATGCATGTGGTAGAAAGTAACAAAATTTAAAATTTAAGTGTTTGTCAAAATGATAGCCTTTTAACTTGGATATCAACATGAGTATCATAATTAATGTATCAGTTATAAATTATAAAAGTCAAAGTTGATTAAGGTTTAACATGATCTAAAACTAATCTAAATATTAATGTATGTGTATATATAATCTTAATTAATTCTTTGTGCAAATTGATATACCATGAAATGTGAACATCGGCTTATGCAGGTGAAGAGAAAAAAGGTTGAGGCAAATAATGTGAAAAGAAAAGAGAGGTTGAGGTGAGAAGATGTCAAAGTAGGTAGTGCGAAAATAAAGATCCATGTAAGTGGTGTGGGAGGGGAGAAGAGGACAAATTACAAGACTAAAGATTTATTTGTGTATATTTTTCGTTGAAAAATGAAACAACGGAAGATCTAGAAAATAGTACGAGAGAGGGAAAGGTAGGTCATGGTCGAAACTCGTAGATAACTAGTAAGGTCGAGAAATGACATTTTTCTGGTTGTTTTAGAGGAAGAGAGGATGGAGAAATAAAATGTTAGGATATTTATATAAAGGAAACGGGGGGAAATATTTTCTCCCTATTTTCTTTATATACAAACAAGGGGAAACCATAGAAGTGATTTTCCTCAATTTCTTTTCCTATGGTTTCTCACTACACAAATTCTTTCTAAATTTTCATTGAAATTAGAGGAGGTAAAGGGTGAAAAATCAGTGTAATTCTTCGTTTCAACTAAATCAAAAATCAATTCCAACGTTTTCAAGCTGCACAAAATTTCACTAGCATAAACGTCCTTTTGATCTTTCTTTCTTGAAAGAATGTAATATTTTGTACTCTTTTTAGTATAAAAAAGTTTGTATGACTAAACATTGTGATTGTAACAAGCACAAACACAAAGATAAAAGCTTACCATAACAATTACAAGTAATTTGCTTCAAAAAAAGAAGAAGAAAACTTTTCACTTGCATTCTTAAGAGTATGTTGATCAATGTTTACAGACTAAGAAGGCTAACATATCAGTCCATGCAACACATCACGCCTCTTCCTGGTAAAAGTGACATCTAAGGGTGGTGTCTCCACAAGCCAATGTTGAGGGGTTAAAAAGTACTTTGTCTAGTTGAATTTCATACCAGAGGATTTGGGGATTATCATTTTATATGGGACAAGGTACAGTTGAAAAGAAAAAAAAGGAATCTAGGGCAAATTCTTAATTGTATCTTATTTTATTATTAAATGTATAAAACTTACTGTTTGGATCATCTTTATATTTTAAATCAAAAAATTTGAAAATCATTATTGTGTTTTTTATTTTTTTAAGTGTATGGTGTGGATGACACAATATTTTTAATGAAGCTATTATTTATGGTTTTTCTTCTTAATTTACCATGCATGTGTGTTGTGGAAAAGGTTATGGTTATTGAGACAAAGTTCGATTCAAACAAAAAAAAACCTTGACCAAGAGAACCTGTTAATAATTGATAATTGATTTTGAATTAGAATTTTACTACAATAATTATAGCAAGTTTCTCTGAAAGATACCCTCTACTAGACTTTCAACCACTTTGACAAATTGGTTGTTGAAATTAAACAGAAATATTCTTTATTCTAATACATAACTTTGTTACCACATTGTTCAAAATACTTTGGATAGCTAGTGGATTACAGAAGTTTAATAGAAGCATTTTCAAACTTCTTTTAGACTTTAGTAACCCAATCACCAAAGTCTAAAAAGAACAACAGTACCCAATAAATATTCCCAAACCAAGTTTACTTCATAAATTTTTTTTAAAAACTTGGTCATAATCTAGCTTATTGTTGCCTCTTCATCTGATCAATTTAATTGGTAGATGTATTTTCCAAAGGTCATTCCTAGGATCCATTCTTCCAACACTTATTCACCAAGCCATGTATCATGGACTTCCATTTGTAATTTTTCTTGAATAATAGGTGGATTATTTCAAACATGTGCGCCATTTGTTTTCTAAGGTTTGTGTTGATTCTGAAATAATATACTACTCTAGAATTTAGTTTAAATATTTGAGCGGTGTGCATTTTTTCAGTAATGAAAATTAAAAACTACATGTAGAATTGAACACATTTCACAATTATTTGTTAAGGTATTCTTTATAATTGAAAGAAATTTATTTTTTGTTACTTTAATTTTATTTACAATCCCGCCATCTTTCCAATGGTTTGAACCGTACAAAAGTCAGTTGGGTTTATTTTTTAAAGAAAAATACACCAACCAAATGATTCAATTGGTGTATGAAATTCAAACAAAATAATGGACATGACATCAACGATTATCCATAATTCTTATTTTATTGCGTTCAAACCCTGTGGATTATTCATAGCCAGCATAGACTGTAATTGACTCATATTTTGATTATACAATTACAATATTTTTTTCGTAAAACATCCCACAAGTTTCCAACCTTGACTTTTAGAAAACTTCAACTTGTGATTAAAGAGATTGTAGAAGATTCCTTAATCATCTTGGCATATGATATTGCCTGTAATAAAATTACACTATAATTTAAACCAAAAAACATTTAACGTGTGATCACGATCTATCTTGTTTTGAGCAGTCTAACATGTGAGAGGATAATCCAAATCCATAATAAAATCTAAAGCAAGCAAACGTGACCAATAATTTTCTTTACTATAATCAATCATGCATTTGATAGAGATTATTTATGTATAATCAAGAACTTGGAAGGATTATATTAGATCTTTCAATTGAGATCATGAATCTGGAACATTGATTATTATATAAATGGTTGGTTAGATTTCATCAGGAAAAACTAACCAAATTAAAATCTTGCCATCTACAAAGGTATGTTTAAGAGACCAGGTCTAAAAAAGGAACCTCTTCAATTGTCCAATTGTAACGAATAGAAAAGAATAACAACAGCAGCAGTATCCCTGTGTTTCTAAAACAACACCATATCCTGGTAGTGATGAATAGGTGCAGGTAGTAAAATTATTCAATGAACAGGCATGTCTGTCCGCCAACAACAAGAGCATTTATTAAACAAAAAGGGATTTTTTTTACTCAGTTGTAAAGAATGAAATATTAAATTTCAACTTAAGGCAAAAATACTACCACTACCATTGTGAAAAAGTCAAAGAAGGACATGGTTCACGAATAGGCATGATAACGTTGATTTTTTCCAATTGTTTGAAAAAAAAAATCTTGACTTGTTCCAACTAAGCAAGCCGGCTTGATTTCTTGTAAGTATATACGAAAGGTGGAGGAGGGCATGCCTTGTCTTCTCCCACGCTGGTCTAGCTGCTATACTAGTTGAGGCAGGTGCTGGAGCTGAAATTCATGAATGGTGAGAATCTAATTAATCTAACCCATCTCTCTTCTCCCTCTACCTACTCTTATGGCAAAGCCTTGAGTTCTTGGAAGACTGACTCCTGCATGTAGGCAAATACCCGCAGGTCAACAGCTCATAATGTTGGGTTGCTGTCTCTTCTTCTTACCTCCCCCAGGAGGAAGTGGTTATGGGTTACAGTGGTCATCCTCCTCCTCCTGCTCTACGTCCACGTCTACCATGGCAGCACCTCTTCTGTGAGTAGTTCTTCCTTTACATTCTGAAAAAAGTAAATTGCAGCAAACTGCAGTGGTTATTCAATCTGACAGTTTTTTTCTTAAGATTTCTTCTCTTGCAATGGAATAGAAGATCAATTGAATTGTATTGTTTCACCATCACATCAAAAGTTTTTTGTAAAAAAATCAAAATATTTCATAAATTCTCACGACAATTTTATATAATTTTTTAGTGCCATCATCATGAAATTTCTTACTATCGTCTCACATACACGAAAATGATTTACCGTGCTTGTCACCCATGTATTTAAATGAATCCAGTTGTAAGCAATACACAATAGTATCAGGAAAACTATCCCTTGTTCTTTAAGTAAAACATACACTATTCATTGGTCACAATAAAAAGTCACATGTACATCTTCACTGTATTCCAAAAATTGCCTGGTGTAATATGAACGCATTATCGTGTCATAAAGAATTCAAGATATACATGTTTAGGTACTGCTGGCTTTTGGATTATAGATGGATGGATTAATAATATTAATTGTATTCAACACGCCTGACGTATATTTGTTCTTGGCAAAAATTGACGCAGTCAATCAGAAGGCCATCATTCACAGTTCAAAAAAAAAAAACACCAAATCAGCTGCCACCATTCACATGTGAAATGCAAAGCAAGAACCTCACATGCCCACCACCACCACCAACTATGTCCCTCAACCACCCAAAGGCACCTTCTCCAGTGTGCCCAGAGTACTTCCGATGGATCCACGAGGATCTCCGACCATGGAGGGAGACAGGCATCAAAAAGGAGACAATGGACAAGGCATCTAAACTTGCCAATTTTCGACTAGTGATAGTGGGTGGCAAGGCCTATGTGGAGCGGTACCAGATGTCAGTACAGTCAAGGGAGGTGTTCACGTTATGGAGCCTACTCCAACTCCTTCGAAGGTACCCTGGCCGCCTACCAGATGTTGATCTTGCATTCAATGGTGGTGACTTGCCTCGAGTGACAGCCTTCAAGTACCGACGGCCTCAGACAACCCCACCGGCATTGTTCCATTACTGTAGTGCTCACTACTCGCTTGACATTCTCTTCCCAGACTGGTCCTTCTGGGGTTGGTATAGCATCAATCAATCTTACATTAGTCTATGCATTCATCTCGTCTTTGATAATGTATCTATGTAGTTTCTAGAAAAGATGAATTAGATACAACATGTTTTTAAAATTAAGGATAGAAAAGACGAGGATAACTTGTGTGAGAAAAATATTATAAGTTAGAAATCAATATTAGGTTTTAATCACCTCAGGTTTAGAGGTTAAATTCCAATGGAGATCAATGATATGAAACACTGAAATCACAATCATATTCATGCAATTCATGCCTACTTTGAGAGTATACATGTACATCCTCCAATGTTTTTAAGAATGGTATAGGATGAACAACATGAAATCATATCAGTGTGACATGAGATATCTATTCTAATATCATTTAACTTGAAGGCCTGATATCAAAATGAAGCCCTGGGCTTTGATATTGGAGGAGGTGAAGGAAGAGAACAAGAGGAAGAGATGGGTAGATAGGGTGCCCTACGCATATTGGAAAGGGAACCCAGGCATGGGCAATCAAAGGAGACATATGGTTAATAAGTGCAATGCTACGACTGAGCAAGATTGGAATGCTCACTTATTTGTTCAGGTGATAGTACGGATTGATTTATACATACATGCATTATTATAAAGCATGCATACTGGCACTTTAATTAGGGTTTTTAGCATACAAGTTCTGTTTTGTGAGTGAAATGAACTCCTACAGGATTGGCGTGCAGAATCAAGACAAGGGTTCAAGGACTCTGGTTTGCCAAGTCAATGCAAGTATAGGTAAATGTTTTTTCAGATATTGGTAATGTTTTTGCCTGGATTTAAAGACAGAACCTTTTTTGATCTTATAAAGTGAGAAAATACCAACTGTACTATCTGCTATTGGTAGTATAGGTAAATGTGTGTATACATGTATCAGCTTAACTTTGTTATATATGCATATATACATAGGGTTTATTTTTGATGTGATCTGTAACTATTTTACTAAAAGGTGATACACCATTTTCACCCACTAAAATCATATTAAAATAGTATCAGTAACACCAGAAAAGACAAATAATATCAATGGCACCTAAAAAATTGATAAAAATAATTCAAAAAATGCTTTTGCAATAACATCATACAAAATTCAACTCCTAAAATACTTGTATATACACTTGTAAAAATAAAAAGGATAGTATGAGTATTTATAAATAGTACAACTAATATTAAATGCATCTTTTTGTACTATTGGATCTCAATAAAAGAACTTGTATTAATCAATATCTTTTTTTATCCAAAATATGACAATCACATCAAAATCCAACACTATATGTACATGTAACCCCATCATTATCTTATGTTGCAATTTCTTAGATATGGCCATACTCTTATTAAGTTGCAATGCTTTCTGTATGCTGCAACCCAGTACGTTACTCTGGTTCACCCAACTATGGTCATATTTTGTCAGACAGAGAAATAATTATAAATTGGTAGCTACAAATGTATAATTCCAATTTAAATCTAACCATTCATAATTTTGAATGAATTATCAAGATTTAAATTTATGATCCATGAAAATTTTCATTTTTAAGAAAATTCATTGAAAAACAAAAAATGAAAATTTAAAAAAATACAAAATGAATTAAAAGAATCATTTTCATAACTAATGGCCAGTAGATTTTTTTATTTGCAAACTAACTTTGTTGAGTGTCTCTCTCTACTTCTATCTATGTGTGTGTACACACAAGTGTGGGTGTGTGTGATTTTTTAAACTTGTTTTGTTAATTGAATATTGTAGGTATAAAATCTACATAGAGGGAAGAGCATGGTCAGCAAGCCAAAAGTACATCATGGCGTGTGATTCCCCCACCCTATTCGTCACTGCAAAGTACTACGAGTTCTTCACCCGGAGTCTAATGCCCTTGCAACACTATTGGCCCATCAAGAACGTTGACACCTGTGACTCCATCAAATTTGCCGTTGAGTGGGGAAACCAACACAAGGAAGAGGTACACATGTACATTAAATGCATGCATATATGTTCCCAACCCTTGATTGATGAATTGCATGAGCAGGCAGAGGCAATTGGGAGGAACGGGAGCAAGTTCATGATGGAAAATCTGACGATGGATCATGTGTATGACTACATGTTCCACTTGTTGAATGAGTACTCTAAGCTCCTCAGGTACAAGCCCACCGTGCCCTCGAAGGCTGTCGAGATATGTTCAGAGGCAATGGCTTGTCAAAAAGAAGGATTAACGAAGGAGTTCATGATGAGGACAAAGGTGAACGTCTCACAATCTTCTGACCCATGTGCCTTGCCCCCTCCCTTTGATCCATCAGAATTAAAAGCCATGCAAGAGAAGAAGCTTAACCTAATGAGACAAGTCAAGGTGTGGGAGAAAAACAATCGAAGTGCTTGATCATGCATGCTTATAAATGGGTCTTTGATAGATCATTTGCAAAGAACAATTCTACATATATTCTCTCATTCTCAATTGTATTTTCATCTACCAAAAGCATAGAAGATCATTTGCACTCCAATTTTTGTATTCTCGGGAGTGTAAATGTGGTGCCAAAATGCTCTCTAACTTTAAAGGAGAGAAACTAAGTAGAACCTCATAACACAATTGTACGTGAATGATAGATGTTTGCCATTGCTAAACCAATATAGAATCCTCTTGTGTTCTTGTGGTGTGATTCTTATTTATAGGTGTGTTTGTTTCATTTATTACAAATTAATCAATAAATTTCTTCATTTTTTTCAATTTATGTTTTATTTGATCATGTAAGTAGTATTAGAGCATTGATTTTTTGTCTAGAAATCATCTTTGATTTTTCATTTTTTTCTTGATGTATGACTTCTCCTTTCTATGCTACTTTCGTCAAAGGTCATTCAACCACTATCCCCCCTTATTTGATGACTCTAATTATCAATATTGGAAGTATTGATGATGATTTACTTCTAATCATAGGATTTTTGCATCAAATGACAATTTTGCAGGTAAATATGAATATCTGTATGCATGTGTGTTTGCATATATCTTTAGAAATTCCAAGGGTGTTGTTATTTCCAAGTTGTTTTCAATATTTGAGGTCTTGTATCAGAGATCCAAACCATTGAAGTTGATTTACATTCAAGCTTGAAGATATCTACAAATTAAGATTCAATCCTTTTCGTTGTTTGTATATTTTGAATTAGATTATTACAAAATGAAAGATTGTAATTATTCTAAAATGCATATGATTGGAATTTGAATGAACATGTTAGATTTCTATGATTTGATTTAAAATTTACCTGTAGATATCTTTGGCATTACAAGTTCAGTCCGATGGTTTGGGTTTTCAATTTAAGACATTGCATATTGAAAAATAAGTTAAAAATAAAATGAAATGCTATAATTACCCTATGATGCACCTTTTGGGTTAACAAGATAGGCATCCAAGATTTACTCCAAAATTACCTCAAAATTTTCAGTTGAATCTAATGTGAACGGTAAGTTGTTGTTCCTTTCAATTAATCAAGCCAATCAGTCAATTATATTCGGTTTGTCAACCAGGAATTTATAGACGACTTATCTGATTGTCATGGGCATGATACACAACAGAAAATGAATATTTAAAAAAAGGAAAGTGCAAGATACAAGATATGCATAGCCTTCAAACCGAGGAACATTGCAAAGAAAATCAAGCAATAGTCAAACAAGAACAAATGTTCAGAGTGTTAAGAGGTACCAATTCAACATGCTTGATGTTATATCTGCATCCTGCTAGCAATTTTCTTCTTGTTACTAAAATTGTTGAATGCCAGAAAAAGTGGAGCACATCCTTTGATTTGACAAAAAAATTTGGTCGGTATACAACAATAGAATCATATTCTTAAACACAAAAGGGTGGAGGAAACCATGGGGTGAGATTAGAATGCTCTGATCTTTTACCTGAACCACATCAGAATATTAATCAAGGGTATTGCTATCCCCAATGGCCTTCTGTTTCCATTGACGACTTGAATTTATTTAAGATATATTTTTCACCAGAGCATTCAAGCATCTATTTTAGGTCAAATGCTTTCAGCAATTCTGGCCATGCATCTTTTATCTTCATGCTTGCCGTTTACTACCAATCCTCACACACCTCATGCTTTGCTTGAACAGTAGAGATGTGATTAATAAGCTTACAGCTGCATTGCCAAGTGGAAAGGCTTGAATGAAGCAATCTCTATATGGTCACCAGTAATCTCCACAAGAACAAGAACCATCTCTAAAATGATGGAAACGATTCACATCTCTTATGATGATTTCTCTGGAATATATCTTTGAAATGAATTTGGTGGCCATGTGGCAATCACTGCAAATGCGTAGGTTCTTAGTCACTCTAAGGGTTGTGCCTGGTTTAGTGTAAAGAAGCCCAAAAGCAATTGCCTGCTTCTCACTATGTGACATCAGGTTACATTCTTTCTCCTCTTCCATCACATCATGCAAAACAACACTGGTGTCTGGGACATATCCTGCAGCTCTGATCCTTTTGGGTAACTCCTCCAAGAGCATGTATATTTCTACTGCTTGAGGATGAGATTTATCTCCTCCGAAAAATGCATGGGCTCTCCCATGGACCTCAATCCAACTGCAACCAGGACTTTTCCGAACACCTTTATCCTTCAATAATGCTCTCAATTGATTCACATCATTCCACCTCCCAACCTCAGCATACATGTTGGAAAGTAACACATAGTTTCCACTGTTCTCTGGTTCCAATACAAACAATTTATTTGCTGCTATTTCTGCAATTTCCAGATTGCGGTGAGTTCTAGAGGCAGCCAACAATGCACCCCAGACACTAGGCCCTGCTTCAATCTTCATGTCATTTATAAGCTCCTTAGCCTCAACCAGGCGGCCTGCCCTGCCTAAAAGATCAACAACACAAGCATAATGCTCTGATCTAGGTTTCACAGAGTATACCGTACTCATAAGATTGAAGTACTTCATGCCAAGAACAACAAGACCAGAATGGCTAAACCCAGAAAGCAAGCCGGTAAATGTGATCATATCTGGCTGAATTCCAACTCTCACCATGTCCTCGAAAAGTGACAGAGCATCTAAAGCACGCCCATTTGATGCATATGCAGTGATCATGGTGTTCCAGGCAACCACACCCTTCTCTGATTCCTTCATCCCATCGAAGCATCTACGAGCACTAAGAAGACTCCCACACTTACCATACATAGCAATGAGTGCAATTTGCACAGAAGGATTCCCGTCCAACCCAGCGTGCCTTGCATAGTCATGCACCTTCACCCCATACTCCAACGCAGCCGACTGCGAGCACGCTGGAAGTACACTCATCACCGTCACCCAATTCGGCTTCACATCACTCCTAACCAACATATCGTCGAACAAGTCCAAAGCACGGTCTGCCGTCCCATTCTGAGCGTACCCAGAAACCATTGCTGTCCACGAAACGACATTCCTCTTGTGCATCCTCCGAAACATCTCTTCCGCAACGACCACATCTCCGGCCTTCATGTACCCAGCAATCATCGCATTCCAAGACGACACGTCCTTCAGAGGCATAATATCAAACACCTTCCGCGCATTCTGGACCTCACCGAACTTCACGTACAAGTCGATCAGAGAAGTGCCGACGTAGAAATCCACCTCGAACCCACGAACCAAAGCCTGAAGGTGAACCAACTCACCAACCACCAATCTCTCGAACCCGACACAGGCCTTGAGAACGAAGGGGAACGTGAAGTGGTCCGGTTGGGCGCCGGCCGAATGCATGTCTCGAAAGAGACGGAGGGTGGACTCCGGCGGCCCGAACCGGGCGTGCCCGCGGATGAGGGCGTTGTAGAGGAGAGGGGAGCGGGGAGGGGAGGATTGCGAGAAGAGGAGGGAAGCGGAGTGGAGGTCCTGGAAGGAGGAGTAGGCGGCGACGATGCGGGAGAGGAGGAAGGCGGATGGGTGGAGGTCGAGGAGGACGAGGCGGGCGTGGAGCTGGCGGGCGAGGCGGAGGAGAGCGGTGTAAGTCGAGGGCACGGTGGTGAGGGCGGTGAGGAGTTGGAAGATGGGGGTGTACGATGGGAGGCGGTGGTGGTTCTGGTGCAGCGTACGGAGGAGAGCGGTGAGCTGTTTGCATGAGAGTTCCATGTACACATACACGTATTTAAAATTATCATTTTATGATTTATATATACCAACTTAAAATTATATGTATAATAAATATTTACAAAATAGTTTCTGATTTACTCAATTGTCATCAGTAATAATCTCATGATTCTTCCTCTCTTATGACAATGATAAATGAGATACAAATAGATTACCAGAACTTATGTAGAAAGTAGAGCACTTATGCATTGTTTTTCTGGAAAAGAAGTAGATAAAATTAAATAAAGCAAGTCCAAACAAGACTACAAAGAAAGGAGAAACATACATAGGATAAAAAAACAATTAGTTGAGATCCTATTCTTTCACAACATCGGTCCACCAGCCTTTCAGATGAGTATCAGTGTCGGTCATAATAACATCATCTTTATTATCAGTCATCTTAGCTATGTGTATATCTTAATTAGACTAAACTTCTTTCACCATATTTGTACCAACACCAGTAGTCAAATTATCTAAGTAAAAGCAAGAAACATTATCATCCAAGAGCACTCAGCACTCATGACATTGTAGCACAGGAAGTTTTCGGTTTGCTCGCTCAGGTATATTGAAAGATTGGTTGCACAGATTAATCATGACAACTAAGGCTTACTAAAGCTTATGCAAGATGAGAGGAGCTCCATGTTGTGGTTGCAGAGTTACAACCGTGCATGGAGCATGGGCATACGACGGTGAGAGCTCAAAGGAGAAGCGCTGAAGTATCATGGCCAACCCCAACTTCACTTCCATCATTGAGAAATTCTGACCGATGCATATCCGAGGACCAGCTCCGAACGGGAAGAATGTCATCTGGTTCTTAACCGCCTTTGAGACACCTTCGGCAAACCTCTCTGGTTTGAATTTGTTAACATCATCTCCCCAGTGCTCTGGATCATGGTGAAGGAATAGTATAGGTATAAATAACTGGATTCCACGAGGGAGGGTGAAGTCTCCAAGCTTCACCTGCGTGGAAGTGCTCCTATGGACAAAGGTTGCTGGGGTGTACAATCGTAGGACCTCATAGAGAATCATGGTCACCTGCATACATGGATGAATAGATCAGCATCAGAAAATAAGTTTCATGATGTTTGATATAATTGGTTGAAAAGAAAACCAAAAGGTTGGACATGAGATCTCCATCTTATATTGCCATTGTCTTAGGTCTTGACACTTGAGATATGGTGTCTGCTCCATGACGGGTAGAATTAATTGATAGTCTGCCTACACAAATCACTTGGCAATGCTGAACGATGAATAGCATAATATCATTGTCCTTCTCTTTCAGAATTTCATAATAATGGCATATTTGATCTGCATTCTATGCACTTGCATTTGTTCTATCAAAAGATATATTAGTCTATTCGCCACTACTATTTCAGCTACAAGGTAAACAATTCATAAACGTTTTTTTCCTCATTAAACAGATGAAAGAATAAAGAAGATCATGAGTTCAACAAATCCTAGTTAATTGGAAGAGCTTGCTGAAGAAAAATATTTTACAGAATAGAATGAGGTTTTAAATTGTGAGGATTCCCATTCTAAAATATTGTCAATCATAAGAGCAGAGGTTTCTTGGATATTACTAAGCCTATTGGTAAATTACTTGTGATGCCACAAAAAAAATTATTAAAAAATTGAGGTGGTAAGTAACAAGCTATTTGTAATGTAATAAAAAATAACAGACAAGAACGAAGAAAAATATTGGAGAAGTCTCCAATGAAAGTATATATGTGAAACTTACAATCTTTAAATGACACAAGCCATCAAAATCTGGCTCATCTTTTCCAAAGATCTGCAAAACCTCTTCTCTGCCGTGCTCTTGCCAGTCAGGGTTCATGCTCAACAAAATCATTGTCCATGTGAGCAAAACTGCAGTAGTCTCATGTCCAGCAAAGTAGAACAGTTTGCATTCTTCTATAATGTCGTCTACCGTCATCCCTGACATTTTGTGGTTTCCATTTTCCTTCAGATACTTGGAATTTGATTGCATTAGTATTCCCAAAAAGTCATCATTATAAGTTCCCATTCTCATTGTCTTTTCTCTCTTTTCAATGATATCCCTTAAAAGAGCACCAACTTCCTTATCAATTTCATCTCTTCTTCTATTCTCTCTTGTGGGCAAGAATCTACAGATTAGCATGCATATCCGCAAATAAAATAATGTCATTGACAGGCGCAAACACTCCCATCCAATAGGCATTGGTTAATGTTCACAAGCATGATTGATTCTGTGAATTATGAGTTTGCCAAATGTTTATATTATAAATACATTCAATTAACGTCCATCACCAATTACCTTTCATCCACTGATCTATTGACAGCAACCTCATAAAAATCCATCTCATTTTAATATTTTAAGCAATTTAAATGACATAATACAAAAGCTATCATACCCTCATAAACAATCCAATCCACCCCATAAATGTCAATGTGATATAGATGGGCACACCACACGTACAAGTGGAATCTGAAAGTCTTACATGTATCAGTCATCTTTATTACATTAATTATCTTGGGTTTTTACCAAAAATTTTTGTCTTCATTTTCCTCGTAAGGTTTATTAACTCTATTTTCATATATTTTATTGTATATAACATTAACAACAATTCAAGTGAGAATCTTAATATATCAGGTCAACTGCAGAAATTTTTTTTCAATTTATTTTTATTTATGGTCAAACATTTGGTTAATTTACATAAATTTATTTTTTTTCTCAAATTCCTAACCAAGTAATTTTAGCTCTTCTTTTACTTCTTTTAGTTTCTTTTACATTAATTAAAATTTCTCCCCTAACTAGTATATTTTTTATCTTCTAAAGATATAATTAAATCATCTAAGCCAATTTTCATCTTATTTTTTCTTCAATTGATATAATTCCTACTCTATTTTTAATAAAATTATTTTTTAACTTCTTTCTTATAATATCACAACTCAATATTCTTAGTTATAAAGAATAATTAGATAAATAGTAGATTTATAGAATTTTCCTGTTGACAACCCAAAAAAAAAACAACAACAACAAAAAACAAAAAAGGGCAAAAAAAGAAGAAAAAAAACAACAAAAAAAGCAAGAACAAAATCAAAAATTAAAAAATCGAAAAGTAAAAAAAGAAAAAAGAAAAATCATCAATCTTTATTAGATAAATGTCACATGATGAAGTTGAGCATTTAACAAGAAATCTAACATCTTGTTGTGGCTCCTACTGATGATAATATCTATGAGGAGCCTTTATCTTTCTTGGGATAAAAGTCAAATAAAAAGGACTAAACATCCGATAGGGATTGATCATCTTGTCATGATTATTGATGATAAATGTCCACAAAAACTTTCTTCAAAAAAAAAATTCTTCTAAGTAATGAGATCAAATTTACTCATGTAAAAAAAAATGAAATGTCAAACTCATCATTCTAATTAATGAGACTAAACTTATTTATCCTTGAGTCTATCTTCGAAACCAAAATGACAAAGATACACTTACTAAAATGGTAAAATTCAACAATAAAGGAAGCCCCACTAGAGTGAACATTGACCCAAATCAAGGTCAAACTCAACCTCCCAAGTAATGAGGCTAAATTTACTCAAATCTTCTTAAATAACAAAGTTAAACTTACTCAAATCACACTCTCCTAAGTAACAAAGATAAACTTATTCATTAAATTCAAATTTCAATCTTCTAAATAATAAGGATAAACTTACTTATTTCTAAAAATCAAGTTCAATCTCCCAAGTAATGAGAGTAAACTTATTTACCAAATTCAAATTTCAATCTTCTAAGTAATGAGATTAAATTTACTTATTCTAAATTGATTCTCTAAAATGGTGAAGATAAGTTTGTTAAAATGTAGGATTAAAAAATGAAATGCCTAATTGGGCTGCTCACCTTAAGATTCAATCTTTTGAGTAACAATAATAAACTTATTCATATGCATAGGTATTCTCACGATCTTGCACCATTATCACTCTCTCCTCATGATGCACAATTGCACATCATTGTTCGGACATTGGCTACAAAAAACCTTGAAATTTGTAGGCATGTGCTCCCAAATAGCAACTCTAATTCAGCATGTACACACAAAGCAGTCGACGACTAGCATTTGTAGTTCTCCACAAACCCTCTACATAGGAGCACCTTAATTGTTACACTATTCCTTTATGTAACAACTAGAAACTTCAACCCATAGGCATGCCTTTTTACGTTCAAATAAATTTAAATGCATAAATTGAACCACATGTTTTTGGAAGCACATTTTGGTTATGCATTAGATGTTTATTGTTTTAGTTTATTTAGATAATTTTTATTATGTCTAATGTTTGATTATTAATGTGATTTAAGTTATTTGGTTGCAAAATAAAATCAAAAGGGATGACATGGGTATTTTGAGAATTGAGGAAATAGCCAACTACAACTCTAACATTGTTGGCTTCCTCTCTTCCATCCTAGCCACGTTCTTTGACCATTCCTATTAAGCAACCGTCGGTCATCTCTTTCTCCTAAAAAGCACAACCTACGACAACTAAAACTCTCTCTCTTGATCTTTTCATTCCTCCCAACTCTAGCACAAAGAAGAAAATCTCTATGGCTGCAGTTTGAGTTTCCCACTGTCCTCCTATCTCCGCTAACATCCTTGGTGCAAGGTGACGACATGGAGAAAACATCTTTACTGTAAATTCATGAAGTACCAATTTCAGCCAAACTTCCTCCTCTCCCATGAAGAGCTCCCATCTTCGATGACATCTTTAGTGCAAGACAACAGCATAGACAAAACTTCACACTCGTGGGAAGAGAAAAACACTGTTGTAGCTGCTCCTTTTTTGCAAGGAATGAACTACAGTTGGAAGTCATCTAGTGACACCAACATTACATTTTCGAATTCATGTGAAACCTCCCTACTTTGATGATGATCCTTGGTGGTGACAATCCAAGAGTAGCACATGGAGAATGCTTAGACAACATCTTTAGTGAATTTTAAGTGTTTGTTGGCTGAGCTTTTGGTACCAATGTGAGGAAGGAAAATTATTCATATTTGCATATATTTTTATTGTGTTTGCATATTATGATGTTATGTGTTTGTATGTGTGACTTGGTATCTCATGTTTATGTCTATTTTTACATTAATAGATTAGTTGTTAATGTTAGTATCATTATTTCAATATCAAGACTTTACTTTACAAGTTTAATGAAATTTATATTTGAAAATGGATGAACTTTGTTAATACTGTAAATACCTGCACATAGGTTGTTAGTGTACGTAAGTAACTCAATTAACTCTTTTATTTTCATTTCATTTATTTGTAAAAATATATAGAAATGAATTTTGATCATATACATAGTGGTGAATGGATGTATTAGATGTATTTTAGGTGTAAATTCATGGTAAAGAAGTATTATAATTCAATGTAATATCGGGCAAAAGTTTCTTTGGTGTCCCAAGCCCCAGGTCCGTAAACTTAAGCTCTAAGTCCGTATACTTAAGAATTAGGTTCGTTGAATTAAGCTCAGGTCTATTGAGTTAGCTAGTAATTCAACAAACTTAAGTGAAACTTAACTTATTCGAAAGTCAAGTTTTCAGTGGAGTTTTTGAGTAATTCTTGATGCTATTTTGAATGATTTTTCATGTAGATTCATATTATGGCATTTGTGGAATTTTTTGGAATAATTTAATTAGAGTTTTCGAATTTTGAAATCAGAGACGTAATTGCCCTATTTTTTGTTCTAGATGCTAGATTTTATGCTTTAAAGAATAATATGTTTCATGAGCTATGCTTAACGAAATCTAATTTTGTAAAAGGCAATAGTTAGATTATTGATTTATGTTTCTACGATTCTGATTTCATTAATTTTCACGAAGAATTCAAGAAGATATGATTATTCTTCTAGAAGTACACAATTTAGTAATCACCTAGTATGTTTTACACTCTCTTGATAAGTTAATTGCTAGTAGCACTTTAAGAGGAGTTTTTCCTTGAAATCACTTTTATTATTTTGTACCCTGATGATCCTTCATTCTTTGTATTTTTAGTAAATTTATTATCTAGTAGAATGAAAGGAACAGGGTGTAGAGTTAAACTTAATTTTAGTGATTTTTAGGCAAAATGGTTCTAATGATTCTTTTGTTTTCTATGATCTCTCCTTATATTAATCGAATGATTTGAGTTTGCTTCACTTCTATTGATGGTTTTCACTTGATAAAGATATGTTAAACTATGAAAATGATTAAAATGCATATTTGGATGACATTGAATTTCACTTTACATTTCTTTGAATATCTTTTAGAAAATCTTAAGGACTTTGAGTTTTAAGCTTACAATGTTTTGAATTTTACTTTAAACAAGTTTCTTATGGATCGACTCATACTCGCATGCTATTTATGATAGACACCATACGCTTGCGATTATAAATTTTAAAATTAGGTTTTTATAATATGCTTATTGCACATACCTTGAAGTTCATACAAGTTTTTGACACTATTGTTAGGGAACTTGGTATTTTAATGTTTTCAAAATTTTGTTTAGTGAAATTATCCCTTTGTTTTATTGTGTTTTCTCTGGATTTTAAAGTCAACATATGATCTATAAAGTATTAGCCAAGTTTGGTCAATTTTTTTTTTGGAATTGTAATGATGATCTTAATGTAGTCAATTTATACATGTTTGAATTAAATTATAATTTGGTGCTACATGAGATTTGATCTTATTTTATAAGTATTTTCTGTAGAAGGTTTGATGAATTAGTTTTCCAATGCATATTTAAGTTTCTTATTTTGAGTATTCTCTAAAGAGTTATCAATTTTTGAAAAAACAAGGTATTTTGTGGTTTTGTTACATAATTGTTTTATAAAGCCATCTTAAGAAATTTTCTAATATCAATCTAAGTGATAAATTTGAGTTTTATGAATCCTCTAAGTTAGTAGAATGTCTAAGCTTTCATAAGAGTCTCCATTTGTTAAAATTAGAGTTATATAGGTGACCCTATGGATTCTATAAGCTAGCATAGAAGATAGGTCTTAGAAATTGGAGAATTAAATGTTTGATTTATGCCTTTATGTGAACATGCATTAAAAGTATTTATTTCTGAACTCTTATGTTATCAAGTGTTTGATTTGAATTTATGCTCATAAGTAAACTTAATGCTTGCGTGACTTAAAATTAAATGATAAAGTATATTTGCATGTTATATGCTATTATATCAACATGTACTAAGTAATTGCATGAACATAATGAATTGAAAACTTTGACAATTTCAAAGCATGTTAGCATGAAAGCTTTAATATGTTTGACCTTACTACTTTCATGATGTTGCATACAAAGTTGATTGTTATAATGTAATGTACATAGCTCATACGTTTATACATTTCCTCATGCAGATTTGATTTGTAATTTGTTACTTCAAGAACTTAATCGAAAAAACTTGCTACTAGGCATGTCATTTAATCACTTTTACATTGTTAAGTATGAATGAACATAACATTGTTCATGCTACTATTAAGAAGCCACATATGCCTACTTGTAGTAAGTGCATGTTATTTGATCATGAAGATAATGAATGTCTATTTTACATGTTAAAGAAAAATTCAATCTTGCATGAGAAGAAGTATCACTTCCTTAAAAACATAGTTGAACCCTCTCATGAAAATTTAGGAGTTAAGGAAACTTTTGATAGAGCAAGTATGTAAGATTCAAGCTTTAGTAATGATTTAGCTAAAGTTGAAGAATGCCTTCAACAACTTAGCTTGGGTAAGTCTATCCAGTTTCAATTAGAAAATGTTTTTGCAGGTCATCCAACTATTGGATGGAATGAAGGTACTGACCAAGAAGTTGAGGTTGATGTCTTTGCTCTCTTGAGGTCAGGGAGAGGTTATAGCAGATCTATTGTAGAATCTCAACTATCTTCCTCTAATCCTGTAAAACCAACCCACGGTTACCCAAGATTTTAACCTAAAATTAATTCCTACTCAAAGTGGTGATAGTGTGGTTACACCTATAGAGCTTAACAACAATCAATCTATACCCTATCTACATAGATTAAAACCTACGACAAAATCTGAAGAATCTTTAGAAAAACTTAAGGAAATCTTTAAACAAATTAAGGTGAATATTCCTTTGCTAGAAGTTATCCAACAAGTCCCTGCCTATACTAAATTTCTTAAAAACCTATGCACTAGGAAGAGAAACAAGAGGTCCCATAGAAATGTATTCTTGACTGAACTAGCTAGTTCTTGTTTTTCTGACTATATCCCAAAGAAATAACTTGTGTTATGCAAAATTCTCGAGGAAATTATAACTCCCCATTTTATAACCCCAATTGGAGAAATCACCTAATTTTTTCCTGAAAGACACAAGACTATCAAAGGGGTGGATAACCAAGTGGAATAGGAATTGGTCCTTCACATTCTAGTTAGCTTGTCCTGACCTTACTTACTTTACTAACTCCTCCTTAACCTTTTATTGCTGAGTTAAAGAAGTGGTTGATTAAAATGGAAAAAGGCATTCAATCACTATTAAAGATCACACCGATTATTACTGAACATTCAATGGCTATTAAGAATTTAGAGTCTCAACTTAGACATCTATTATCCCTATTTATACCACCTAATGATAGACAAATCTTATCTATTCAACTTGTGCCTAACCTTAAAGCCAATCATGGGGAAGGGGTGTTCGCTTGACCAACACGACATTAGAAAACTTGTTTGGATCTCCAACAACGTACCAGAAAAACTTAGATTTGTTAACTTATATTTTTACTTAGTTAATTTATCTTTATGACTATTCCTTTTTTTTAGAAGTAAACAAACAACCTTTCATACAAATTAGATATTAATTCCAATTTGTATTTTAACTGCAAGTGCACAATGTCTATTGTATTAGTGTGCAAGTGCAGGTCGATCCCACAGGAAATTGCTTAAGAATTAAGAACTGTTCTATTTTTAACAATCAAATTTATATATTCAATAAGCTCTCCGTTGAATTACAGTTAACTCAACGAACAAAGTTCATTGAGTTATGGCTAACTCAACGGACTAACCTCGTGGACTTAATTTAACTCCATAAGCCTGCATTTCCTATTTAATACTGCTATTTACAAAGGAATTCGGTCAACCATTGGGCGGTTCCACAGATTGTAAATAACATCAATTAAGCTCTTTAATGTTAGTAAATACTGGATTTATCATTAGGCAATACTAACATTCAGATAATTCAAACAGTAACCATTAAAATCTTTAAATTTTTTAAATGAACTAATTTAAGTAAACTGTAAAACTAAAACAAACATAAAATAATCATAACACTGACAAAGATAACATTAATCACGATACAACACAAACAATACAACACTCAAATACAACATACAAACATAGATAAATTGTTTTTGGTATTTTTGTTTTAATATGAACATAGAAATAGGCAAAATGTGAAATGTAAAGTAATTTCAATCGACAGTAAATACTTCCATCACTACATATGACGTGATTACACTACTGAAAATTAAACCACTTACAATTCTGTCTCCTCTTCTTATAGAATCGCGAGTCCAGAATTACAAGATAATCTCCTCTTCAGAATACAAGCATCAATCCGAAGTCAAGGCTAGAAGCTTTACGATCTCCTGAAATATGAGTCGACGTTTGGTGAAAATGGCTTCCCTTCCCGCGACGCAATCACTCCTCACAGTGGTTGTCAAACACCGTGTTTGGCTCGGAATCGACCCGACATCAAGAAAGTATTTTCACAAACCTCCAATGGTTGGTGATTGTGGTGGTGGTAACGATGGTTGGTGTGGTATTTTAGAGAATTGTCGATGTTGCCTGCAGAAAGTTCGGTGCTCCTCTATACACACTGGCCATCCATCGATCTCACCCTTTACTTCTTTTTCTTCTTTTCTTTTATATTTCTTCAGTAGTAACTGATTCTACTTGAATGGTCGGTTGGATTTCCTTCATTCATATCAACGACGATGATTTCTTCTCCCTGACGATACGTGCAATCGTTTTTCTTCCAACTGTCCTATTTCTGCAACTGCTACAATGACATATTAGAAAAATAAATAGTCCGTAGAGTTACAGATAACTCAACGGACTTTCTTCGTTGATTTAACTATAAAACACATGCATAAATTTAACTATCCGATGCTCAAGTGCATTTCGGATACTTACAAACTTAACTATTCGATGCCTAGATGCATTTTGGATACTTACAGATAACTCACCGAAAATCCACTTAAGTCACTTTACCAGAACATAACACGTGTAAACAGCAGTTTAATAATAAAATATATATTTCGAAGAGTTACAGATTAACTATCTGATGCTCAGATGCATTTCAGATAGTTATAAATAACTCACCAAAAATCCACTTAATTCACTTTCCCAGAATATGACACGTGTCCACAGCTATTTTATAAATAAAAAGAGATTTCGGAGAGTTACACATATAACTATTCGACGCCCAGTTGTAATTTCGGATAGTTATAGATAACTCACCGAAAGTTCACTTAAGTCATGCATTATGGTTTCGACACGTGTACTTCAGGAAATAATAAAATATTCTTTTAAAACATAACTGTTCGGCAATTTAAACATAACTATCCGATACATGTTCGGTCTGTTAAACATAATTGTCCGAAATATCAGAAAATTCGGATACTTAAGAATTTCACAGCCTGCAACTTACCGACAATTCAGAAATATACTAAATTAACATTAATTCCCCTAATTTAAGCAGATTCTTTAATTAAAGCATATAACAGTGCAATTATAACATAATAGTTTAATTCTCATATGATAAGCTAAATATTATGCAATTAACCATCATTTAACCGTTAATAATATGCACTTTTTCATTCTAAACAAGGGGATATTTCTTGATTTTGTCTTCATAAATGGTAATGCTAGCATTTAAAAAAATAAAAATAAAAAAATAAAACCAAAAACAAAATATTTATTTCACTTGCTAGTATAATGTTCTTCTGCATATGTTCTTTCGTATGCTTATTCCAAGTTTTAACCTATGTGTTAGTTTTGGTAGCTTTTGTCACCAAACAAGGTACGCTTTTCTTGACCCTACTTTTATATCATGCACTTGAATGTTATTTATTGAAAATTATTTCCTTAATATGCCACTCCATAGTATGTTCTAGGAAAAATATATTTTATCATACTCTTATGCATCTGCATTCCATGCTAGGTATAAGGAGGGGCATATTATTGTTTTACTTGTCTTTGCTAGTTTGTCTTTTTATCGTCTTCATGTTTATCGCCTTGCTGAAATGATATTCTTTTTCATTGAGGATAATGCAACATTTAGGTATGGGGGGAAGCATTTGACGATAACTTTTATGTTGTTGTTTTTATGTTTTTTATGTTACTTTATGTAATTTTGAATTTTTGATTAGAAGTTAAGTTTGATGAGGTGATAAAAACTCAAAAGTTGCTATTAAAATTTATAAGTCTACCCATTTTTTTTGAGTAATGATTCTAGTGTCAAAAAAATTTGACTTATATAAATAAGTTCTTTAAAGGAAGATAAGTTTCATGTTAATATGTTTTTAGGTAAGTCTTCCTTGTCATTTGAACTAAAACTTTGCTTTTACTTTTACAACATTTTTGAGTGATTCCTAAGCTAAGTGTCATTGCAAAAAAAGGTTATTTATCATGTAACCTTAATGTGAGTTATTTAAGATCTTCTCAAACTTTTGTAAGAATTTAAAGGTTGTGTTTAGTAGAGTACCAAAACTACCATTACTAGCATACTACGGAGTATCTTTGAGTTTAAGTTTTCAAAGAAATAATGTGTTTCTATGCCATTAGTTAGTTTATTTGTTTGAAAAAAAAAAGGTGAAAAATACTAAAAAATTTGCAAAGAAAAAAAAGAAGAAAAAAAAAATACAAATGAAAAAAAAATATATATATATTTAAGAAATGAGGGCTAAGAGCAAATTGGGATGTGAACAAGTAGTGTGCTTCTTAAGATTTTAGCTTTTCATTTCTTTTTATGAGTGTTTGGTTGTTAGGATGATTAGTTGTCGGTACTTTGGTCACATCTATTAGACACTTTCTAACATTTCTCATTGGAAGGGAGGGAGTTGTAGTCACTACCTATTATCTTTTGTTGTAATTGCATATTTATACTTACATTTTATACTTTCCTATGTGTAGTGAGGGTGAGACTTTTATTGGTACAAGACAAATGGTTCTTGTAAGTAGGTGACTCCCCATGCACACCAATGTGAGTTTGTTGAAATCTAAATAATTAGTGAGATATTCATTTCTTTTGAGCCACCTCTATGCCTTAATGACTTTAATAGCAACAATTGAATCTAGCAACTTCTCACTTAATTTCTAATCTCTTTTTGATTTTCTATTGTCTTTTGTTCTTTGTTTACTTGCATTTTTATTATATGTGATAGTATATTCATGTGTATTTTAATTCTTGTTTTGATTTAGACTTTATGGGTGTGCCCACTGTAAACCCTTTGGAGACACAATTCCACCATTAAGGTGATCTAGGAGTTTAACGACTTATTGTATACGTTAAATGCAATTGTTATGCCTATGAAAAGGAGCATAATTAGGATTTCTTATTTTTAGTAAGTGCATTTTTTTCTTTATAGTTCTTTAATGTATTCTATTATGTGCTTCTTTATTTGTTTTGTCTAAGCTTTACTCGAGACTAGCAAAGTTTAGGTATAGGGGAATTTGTATAGTGTCAATTTGTATTATTCTATATGTCATTATTCATGCATATTATGATTATAATGTGAAAATATTGAAGATATTATGAGAAATTACATGTAATGTACTTTTAATGTTTATGTATGTTATTTAAGTTCAAATACATTTAAATGCACAAATTGAACTACATGTTTTATATTTAATGTTTGGAAGTACATTTTGGTTATGCATTAGATGTTTATTGTTTTAGTTTATTTAGATAATTTTTATTATGTCTAATGTTTAATTATTAATGTGATTTAAGTTTTGGTTGCAAAGTAAAATCAAAAGGAATGACATAGTTATTTTGGAAATTGAGGAAATAACCAACTACAATTTTAACACCGTTGGCCTCCTCTCTTTCACCTCAACTACGTTCTCTCTGGCCACTCTTATCAAGTAATCGTTGGTCATCTCTCTCTCTTAAAAAACACAACCTACAACAACCAAAACTCTTTTTTTTGATCTTTTCATTCCTCCCAACCTTAGTACAAAGAAAAAAACTTTAATGATTGCAATTTGAGTTTCCCACTGTCCTCTCATCTCCACTAACATCCTTGGTGCAAGGCAATGACATAGAGAAGACACCCTTGCTGCAGATTCATGAAGCACCAATTTTAGTTGAGTTTCCTCTTTTCTTATAAAGAGCTTCCATCTCTGATGACGTCCTTGGTGCAAGGCAACGACATAAAGAAAGCTTGCACACTTGTGGGAAGAGAAAAATACTATTATAGCTGCTCCTTTCTTATAAGGAATGAACTACAATTGGAAGTCATCCGGTGGCACCAACATTGCATTTTCAGATTCATGTGAAGTCTCTCTACTTTGGTGACGATCCTTGGTAGTGACAGTTCAAGAGTAATATGTGGAGAAGGTTTTGACAATATCTTCAATGAATTTTGGGTGTTTGTTGGCTGAACTTTAGGTACCAATATAAGGAAGAAAGATTATTTATGTTTGCATATGTTCTTGTTGTGTTTGCATGTTGTGATATTATGTGTTTGTTTGTGTCTATTTTTACATTAATAGATTAGTTGTTAATGTTAGTATCGTTATTTTAATGTTGAGACTTTACTTTACAAGTTTAATGATATTTATATTTGAAAATGGATGAGACTTGTTAATACTGTAAATACTTGCACATAGGTTGTTAGTGTACGTAACTAACTTAATTAACTTTTTTATTTTCATTTCATTTATTTGTAGAAATATATAAAAATGAATTTTGATCATGTACATAGTAGTGAATGGATGTATTAGATGTGTTTTAGGTATAGATTTATGATAAAGAAGTATCATAGTTCAATGTAAGATCAAATAGAAGTTTCTTTGGAGCCTCAAGCCTTAAGTCTATAAACTTAAGGATTAAGTTCGTAAACTTAAGCTCTAGGTCTATAAACTTAAGGATTAAGTCTGTAAACTTAAGCTCTAGGTCTGTAAACTTAAGAATCAGGTCCATTGAGTTAAGCCTAGGTCCATTGAGTTAGCTAGTAACTCAATGAATTATGTTAAATAAGTGAAATTTAATTCATTTGAAAGTCAAGTTTTCAGTGGAGTTTTTGAGTAGTTTTTTATGCTATTTTAAATGATTTTTCGTGTAGATTTATATTATGGTATTTGTGGAATTTTTAGAATAATTTGATTAGAGTTTTCAAATTTTGAAATCAGAGATGCAATTGTCTTATTTTTTGTTTTAGACGCTGGATTTTGTGTTTTAAAGAATAATGTGTTTCATGAGCTATACTTAATGAAATCTAGTTTTGTAAAAGGCAATAGTTAGTTTATTAACTTAAGTTTCTACGATTCTGATTTCATTGGTTCTTAAGAAGAATTCAAGGAGATATGGTTATTTTTCTGGAAGTGCGCAATTTAGTAATTAACTAAAATGTTTTGCACTCTCTTGATAAGTTAATTGTTGGTAGCATTTTAAGAGAAGTTTTTTCCTAAAATCACTTTTGTTATTTTGTACTTTGATGATCATTCTTTCCTTATATTTTTAGTGAATTTATTATTTAGTAGGATGAAAGGAACAATATGTAGAGTTAAGCTTAATTTTAGTGATTTTTGGGGAGGACAATTCTAGTGATTCTTTTGTTTTCTTTGATCTCTCCTTATACTAATCGAATGATTTGAGTTTACTTCACTTCTATTGATGATTTTCACTTAATAAGGATATGTTAAACTACGAAAATGAATAGAATACATATTTAAATGACATTGAGTTTTCCTTACATTTCTTTAAATATCTCTTAGAAAATCTTAAAAACTTAGGAACATTTAACTTTACAAGATTTTAAGTTTTACTTTAAACAAGTTTTTTATGGATTGACGTATACTTACATGTTATCTATGATAGGCACCGTACGCTTGTCGTTATAAATTTTAAAACTAAATTTTTATAATGTACTTATCACAAATACCTTGAAGCTCGTACAATAACACAAGGTAGATTACATGAAACAGATTTGCAGGTAGGGCAGAAAATCTACTACTAAAATGAGCATATCCGAATGGTTTATTGATTGTGTCAATTTTTATTGGTATTTTTTTGTGGAAGTGTGATATCTTGAGGACTTTTTTGTTGAAATTTCATTGCAATCCGAGTTTTGTGAATTTCATAATTACCTGTTGAAGTCAAAGATGTTGACAGTTCTGTTTTTGCAGCAACTGTTTATGTAAATCTAAACTACAGTGACATTTGCAACTCTGTGGCATCTCTAACTTAGTTGGTAGCATTTTTTGTGAATTGTTCATTATATTAGTTTGCTCCTATTG
Source organism: Cymodocea nodosa (assembly GCA_036874045.1). Taxonomy (NCBI): domain Eukaryota; kingdom Viridiplantae; phylum Streptophyta; class Magnoliopsida; order Alismatales; family Cymodoceaceae; genus Cymodocea; species Cymodocea nodosa. The sequence goes on from CM072336.1 coordinate 23,718,123, forward strand.
AAATTTCAGAATTTTCCAAGCTTTATAGTGAGAGCTACATTTTCTTGAAAGACAGGTTGTTGTAGCAAAATTTTGGCTGAATACACTCTGTAATATTTTTATTCTTCTGAAATCTGTTGTATTTCCGGATGGTTTCAGTATTTTGATCAATGGAATACCCTTCCAATGCCATTGATTTTAGTGTAAATCGATTTCTCATTTGGAAGTTATGAATTCTTGAAACAGCAGGGGGTATTGCAGAAATTTGACTTAATTACTGTCTGTAATTAGTACACTTTAGTGACATTTGTTGTAACTCTCATTGTTGAATTGAGATTTTATTTATATTTCTATTTAATTTGTAAATCAACTTTCGTGCAGAAGTGACTTCATGTGATTTAGAATTTTGAGTAATTTCCAGTGTATTTTTTATCAAGCTTTGAATTTCTATACAAGGGAAAGTGGATGTTGATTCTTGGGTGTTTGTTTTTACTTATGAATTAATCTCTTGAGAAGTGCATTGTGTAATTCATCGTCCTAGATATTTGTGAAAGTTTTAATTATGTGAATGAGTGAATGACCATTTTTACCTGATGTGATGCAATAAATGAATACTTGTTTGGTAACTTGTTTACATGATTGTAGAATGTGTTTAAGTAAGTTTGTGATTACATAAAATTGTGCTAATTGAAAAATTTTAATAGTTTGAATTTGCAAGAAAATTCTCTAAATCTTATGTAATCCTTGAATTAAAGAAAAAAAAAAAAAAAACACTTCTCAAGTCTTTGTAGACTACCTATACTCGTCGAAGTTATTATAATTAACATCGTGTGCTTGCGATTATTTAAAATTAAAACTTAACGATACACAGATAAAGAAAATTAATCAACACATATTATAATTATAATATATTAAAATAAATAATAACATTAATGTAAAATCAAATAAATAATAACATATTATAATTATAATAGATTAAAATAAAAAATAATGTTGAAAAATGATACTATATTATAATAAATTAAAGTATAATAATGTTAATGTTGTAAGAATAAATAATACATTAACATATTTAGCAACTTAATGATATGTTAAATAAGTAACATTAATTCTAGCACAACTTAATAATATTAAATAATACATTAACATATTATTTATGAAAAAATTTAGATTATAATGAACAATGTTGTTTATGTTAATTACAAACATATTATTTCACAAGTTACATCTCTATTTAATGAAATGTTAATATATACTATAATATTTAGAATATTATTTTTCAAATATAATATTTTTTAATTATTAACTTTTTAATTTCCTATCATTTTGTCAAGTTAATAGTAATTTTTGTTAATTTATTATTTAATATTTAAAAATTTATTGAATAATGCATTTTCGACAACTATATAAATACCTCATTTTTCACTTTTAGATTATTTCTTCTAGTGTATAAACTTTATATTTTTTGTCTTGTCATTTCCATTTTCCATCGTTTTTTGTCGTTTCATTTTTTAACTGGAAATACGCATAAATAGGTTCAAAGTAGTGGGAACCTAGAAATGGAGTTTGGAAAATCCAAACTAGATTTCTAGTAGCCCAACAAAAAAACGGCAAAAGGAAATTAAAAAAAAGAAGATGATGAAAACACACAAAAGAAAAAAAAAATCAAATGCATGTCAAGTTAAATCGATATATACATACATGCACGGAAAAAAAAAATCAAATATTGATGCATGCATTTAACAAATATGTATAAGCATCAAAACATCTATAGCATACATATTCGATGGGTACATGCATGTACAAAATCAATTAACAAATGTTAAAATCAAATATATATACATTTGTCAAATACATATATGTGATATGAAATCATTTTGACAATGATTATATATTTCAATAAATACATATATGATAATCAACAACGGCAATTGTGAATTGTTTTAGATATGAAATATGAATATCCAAAATAAAAATAAAAATATATGGGATATGGAAAGTAAACATTCAAAAATAAGAATTAAGATAGTTTTGGATATGAAATACAAATATCCAAAATAATAATAATAAATTAAAAAATTTTGAATATAAAATATAAATATCTAAAACAAAAATTGAACTATTTTGAATATAAAATATAAATATCTAAAATTAAATTAAAATATTTTGGATATAAGATATAAATATTCAAAATAAAAAATTTTAAAAAATTGAAATATTTTAGGTATGAAATATAAATATCTAAAATAAAAAAAATATTGGATATGAAACATAAATATCCAAAATAAAATGAAAAATATTTTAGATATAAAATATAAATATCTAAAATAACAATTAAAGTATTTTAGTCATGACATATAAAATATCTAAAGTGAAAATTAAAATATTTTAGATATGAAATACAAATATCTAAAATAAAAAATTAAAAAATATTTTAGATATAAGCTTTAAATATCTAAAATAAAAATCAAGGTACTTTGGATATGATATACAAATATCCAAAGTGAAAGTTTAAAATATTTTAGATATGAAATATAAATGTCTGAAATAAACTAAAATAAAATTTTAAAATATTTTAGATGTAAAATGTAAATATCTAAATTAAAATATTTTAAATATAATATATAAATATCTAAAATAAAAAATTAAAACATTTTAGATATGAAATGTCAATATCTAAAATAAAATTAAAATATTTACATAAGAAATATAAATATCTAAAATTAAAATGTTTGGAGGTGAAACATAAATATCCAAAATAAATTTAAAACATTTTAGATATAAAATATAAATATATAAGAAAAAAAAATTAAAAATAATATTTTGGATATGAAATACAAATATCCAAACTAAAAATTAAAGATATTTTAGATATGAAATACAAATATTCAAAACAAAATCATAATATTTTGGATTTAAAATATAAATATCCAAAGTAAAAAAATTAAGTATTTTGGATATAAATTATATCACTCCTCAAAATATAAAATACTCACTGACAAAAGCCTAAAATGTTTAAAAATATATTTTAACATGAAAACCTATAGAATGTCAAAATATTGATGAAAAAATATGAAATACTCTTATATATAGGCAAAATTATCAAAACACCATTACCTATGCTTAAAATTATAAAATACTCCTAGATAAGAACTTAAACTATCTAAAATTATAAAATGTTCTTAAATATGAGTTTAAACTATCTAAAACTATAAAATACTTTTAGATAAGAATTTAAAATATATTAAATATGAAAAATATCATATCATTCTTAGATATGAACTTAAACTATCTAAAGATATATTTTGACATGAAAGTATATGAATATCAAAATATTAAGGGTAAGATCTTAAAAACACTCTCGTACATAGGTAAAATTATCAAAATACTCTTACTTATATTAAAATATAAATTTTTTTGGATATAAGTCTAAATTGTCTGAAAAATATGTCCTAAATGAAAATAATCACAAATGTCAATACATTGAAAAATAACCCTTACATGTCCTTCATAAGGAAATGACCAAAATGCCCTTGTACGAACTCAATCATTAAATATTCTCAGATACGAGTATAAACTATCTAAAAAGGAAATTTTGACATGGGAAGCTATGCATGATGTCAAAATATTAGGAGACACCCCAATGGTTGAAATGACCAAATTGCCCTTACATATGGCAAATGATGAAAATGCCCTTATGCATACTAAAACATTCTTAGATATGATTCTAAATTATTTAATGTACTTTGATGTGAGTATAAATGCCACATAAATAATTTGTGGTCCTTAGTGATTGATTCTCTACGTTTTTTGTTAATTCTATTTGTAAATTTGATTGTATAACCAAACTTTGTACCTTTTTTTACAAATAGTGAAAATTATTTAAATCTGAAATTTTCTTGTATATTTTGATGTATGAACATGATGTAGACAAAATATCCTTCCTAGAGGAGAGTGTAAGACATGAAATTACAAGATAATTATTGAGAGATTCCTAAGTACATGATAAAGTAAATGTATTTTTTTAAAAAATGAATGAGAAAAACCCTCGTTAAAGCATTTCCTTTTAACTTTAGGAGCATCCTCCTATCATATAACACTTTAAAAGTATTTCTTCATTTCAAGTATTCTACTTTAATCTTATAAATAACATTCTTTATAATTTCATCATTGTCGCTTATTATATATCTTAAGTATTTAAAAGTCTTACTTTATAAATTTCATGATCATCTAAATATATATACCTTTATCATTATTCATAATTTCCTTAAACCTACATTCTATTTAATATTTGACTTGCTCAATCTAAATCTTTTATATTCTAAAATATCTCTCTATAATTCTATTTTTAAACTAATTTTTGACTTACTTTCGTTAATTAAAATTATATAAATAGCAAATAGCATGCATTTCTTCTTGAATTTTTTTAATTATTTCATTTATAATCAAGACAAACTTAGAGAAGATCCTTGATGTAATTTTTAAACTTAAAATGATGAAATCCTTAAAACTAATGAAAAACAAGATATGGACTATTAACGATTTCAAATGCAATAGTTTTCAGAAATCTATTCTAGTAGGAAGCAAAATTAATCAAAATATACAAGTTGATACTTTGCAAAAATTTTCAAGAAGTTTAGAGTTTTAGCGATATAGTGGGATGAAGTTAGCCTTTATGGTTTAACAATGACAATTAACCAAGTTAAGGGAGTAACATGTGCACCTATAGCCAGGTATATAAACCCTATGAGCAGCTTTAATGAAAAGCTCAGCCTGTTCGGCCTGGAGTTGGAATATATGACTTCCTTCCCCAAAACTGCTACCAAATGCTGCTCGAGAAATGACATCTCCTGTGAAAGTTTGCAGCTCAGGCCACACATCCAACTCAACAGAAGATTTTGAACCAAACAAGTCCTCCCATCTCTCGAACAATTCATTGCAACAAGTGGAAAATGCTGGGAGCATATTCTGTAATATCAAAATAAGAGATGACAGTAGTTAGAAAGGATCCAAGGGTACCAATGGTACTCTTGCTTATCTTATGGATTTAGGCCTGCTTCAATAATTGAAATATTTTCTTTGTTATCCAGTATTAGGTTCTTTACACGATTAATTGATGAAACTTACAATTGAAAAGCCTATTCTCAAGTACTAAGAGGTCAAAAACTCAAGAAAGCAGAGATGTGAACAGGAGTACATATAAAAAAGGGTCAATGCGAAAAAGATCTCTGAAGTGGTGTTTTGCATTTGGCATTCAGGACTGTGGTTTTGGCCATCATTTTGGGAGCCATCAAACAGTGCATGTCGCTACTGATGATTATTTATTAAAAAAATGAAATGGAGCTGTTTGCCTTCTCATAAATTCTGTATCATGCCATTTGAAAGTTTATCATGCCATTTGAAAGTCTGTAATTGGAAACTACCTTTAACTTCTCCAGGTGAAAGGCAGGATTGATGATCCTTCTGTGTTTAGCCCATTTTTCACCTTTGTGACTTGCAAGACCTGTGGAGAGATACTTCCCCATTGGAGTTATTTCTGGCTTCCCAAAGTGACCACACTTGTTAGACAGAATTTCCTTGATTAGATCTGGGTCTGTGACTATGAGTCTGGGAGATGGACCCACCCAAATAATGGATATCTTACCTGAATGCGAAATTTCAGAGGAATATATGTAAATAAAACAGCAAAATGAACCGACCATCATATCTTACTTAACTGGGACAATGAGATTCGTAGCTCCAACATAATTCAAATCCTTGTAAATGCAAAAATCAATACCATTATCAAATAAACAACGAAAATACTTGTAGATTTTGGGATTTATTTTGGAAAAGAGGAACTTACGAAAATATTTCTGACTAGCGAAAGTTTCTGCACACAAAGATTAAATCGAGACTGAACTTATCGCCAAAGTAGATCATGGCATAAGACTATGAGATGCAAATAAGAGACAAAAAAGTCCACATACAAAGAATTTCTATTTCTGTAAACCAGAGTAAGGTATATTGGAAAACTAATACCAGCTAAAATGCACCTGTGAGCATCTAAATTGCAACAATGGTACAATACCGTATTTCCTCGAGATGTTCCACTGGAAGGGGGAGATTCTTGGGACGATGTCATGTGAGAGAGGCATGGGCTTGGATCGAGCTTCATTAGATAATCTGAGATTATCCTTGAGGTCACCGTACAGCAACCTGTACGGGTTGCCGTTGATCCCTTGCTCGCTCAGGAGCTTCTCCATTCTCTTGGGTCTCCACCACAGCCACTCCACAGTCTTCATGGCAACTCTCGAGATCCACCCTAGCAGGAGAACACCGGCTATCCACTCCAACCCAAACCAAAGTGACTGAATACCCATCTTAAAAACCCAAATCTACAAATCTCAGAATGATCTATCTCACCGCAGCTCCAGGAAATCACAGAAATTCAACCTAAACAAGTATGACACAACTATACGACTTCAGTATGACAATCGCATATGAACGTAAAAAGTGAAAAACTCCATACCACCTTTTACCACAGATTGAATCTAGCAAAATGATCTACGATACAAAACAGACCCCGATCCCAGAAAACCTCCCCACTGAGATAGGTAGCCGATATGTGATCCCAGAAAAGCTATGTGGTAGCTGGAGATATCTCAAGCCACCATGTAATATTGTGCTTGACATGTCAACAAACACATTAAGGGCACACCTCAGCACGGAACATGTGATTGCTACAGTCAATAAAGCAATAAACTTCTGCTATCAGCTGAAACAGTGGATTGTCTTATCTTGTCGACCTATGATCCATGAATGTCCTTTAGTATGCATGCGGCAGGGACGGCAGAGAACCTGCAGAAGATCAATACAATTGGAACATGTGGCAAGGCCCGTATATTTGAAGCTAGACGACATGCTTATATCATTGTGAGCAAAGGAGACAGGTCAAACCAGTGCCAGCTTCCTTGTGTACGTATCATTTCTCTCTCCGACGCGCAGATATTTGAATTCTGGTAAAAATTATAAAATATCGTTATTTTCGAATTGTGATCGATTTGTCTTACGTGATCGTGAAGAAAAATTTATTTTTATAAATATTCTTAACTTTGTTCATTTCATAAATACCTGATAAAGAAAATAACCCAGGTAAAAGAGAGAGGCAACTGAAGTGCATGGTCCTTCTAAACAAATGCCCTCCTAAATACAATCGATTATCTCATTAAAGTTTCTTATTTACTCCTCTTCTCATTTGTAAGAGAATAAATGATAGATGAGAAAAAAGAAGTTTGATCATGAGAGGAGCATAAATCAGATGGATTTGTATCCATGTTTGCATGGACATGGGTAAGGCTTTTTAGCACGTATAAGTGAAGGTTTAATTAAAATGAATTGACAGTGAGTAAAAAGGTAAAAGATTCTTTCTAGGTTAGTTTAATTTTTCCTATTGTTGTGAGATTTTTGTCTCAGTACATTCTTTTATTTGTAATTTTTTATGTCTATAAGTAATTTACAATAGAAATTAACTTTAAATTAATTAACAATAACCAAGGAATCTTCCTTCCTATAATATCAGATTTTATTTATTTATTTATCAACCTAGAATTTTATCTCAGTATCATCACATCTTATATCCCGGCCACTAAGTCTAGTTTGAATTTATAATGACTTGTTGATTAAGATTTTTATTTTTAACATGTATTTTAAAATAGCATCTTTATTTAGAGTGTATTGGTTAAATGCGATTTCCATTAATAGATATTCAGCTGTAGTTTTAGCCGTAAACATCTATTTTATAATATAGAATACATAACTTAATAACGTCGAATAACTATAATTTAGTTGATTTTTAATAGATATTTATTTAGTTAACTTTAAATTGTAAACGTTAGAGATGATCAAGTTATACATTTATAATTTAAATATGCTATTAAAAAAAATTAATTTAGTTAAAATCCCAAAAATAGAATGGAAAAGATGGACTCAAATTTTTTAATTTTTTTTAAAAAGTTGGTAAAGAAATTAGGAGTACGGGAAAAATGATTTTACCATTAAGATAATCATTTTCAGGTAATTTTTAATATTTGAAAATAAAAAAAGGAATTATTTTTATATACCGATACCAGAATTTTTTTGGGAATCTCTGCCAGCCACGTATACGCACCATACGTCAATCCGCCTGAGTGAGACCAGGAACACGGTGGACGGGTGCCAAATCGCCGTCTTCCGATCTCAGCCGTCGCCGACAGTGGCTCTGGATGAGGAGTGGAGAACGAGGCGGTGAGGAAAGGTAGGAGGACGATGGGTGGGGTGGAAGTGGACGGTGGAAGGTGCCTGCGGCCGCCGATGCTAACGGTGGATTTGGCGCTCGCTGTCGTGGACGGGGCCATTGCAATTGCCGCCTTCTCTCAGGTCAGGTTTGGTTTTGGCATCGGATTGATGGTTCAGGGAATGGTGGAAATGATGATTTCTTTTCTTAGTTTGATCATTTTTGAATTTGGTGACGAAGGTCTTTGCATGTTTTTCTCTTGTTTTATTGACAATGGCGAACGGTGCTGTGATTATAGATTTTTTTCTTTTTTGGAAGTATGCGTTTATGTACTAGTTTGAGTAGCAGTAGTTTTTTATTTAGAATGGATTTTGTAAAAGTTTTTCATTAATGCTGTCGAGCAGTGGCAGTTTTGATTTGAAATAGAAGGTTGTCTGGCAATTGTTTATTCTGTAGATTTCCTTGGGTGGTGTTAAATTGGGGATATTTAGGTACTCGAATTAGAATGACTAGTAATCAGGATGGTTCTGCTTTGTAGCAGGGTCTTTCTAATTATTACGTCTCTGGGACAATCTAATCTGTCATATTTTTGGTGGGACAAAAATCCTGCATCTGACAACACGGTCTCCATTAACATCATCCAGAGGAGGTTGTTGAACGATAGACACTTAACTTACAGGGATAAGTGATGAACATCACCGGGCATGTTGGTGTCTATATAGTGACTTTTAGCAATGATTTTATTACAGTTGTAGCAGCTCCAAGGTATTGCAAGGATTGTTGTGGAAATGCTTGTCTATATAACGGTTAAGAATATTGGAATACTCTTATGCAGAAGCAATTCTAGAAAGAAACATGCTTGGTTATTCAATTTAGCTCTTTCATATCTCAAGATTCCTTATTATTGTAAATTTACCCTATCAATTGGGACTCATAACAATCTATTTGAGCCGTATAAAAAATTATCTCATCAGTTTATGTTGTGTGATCCCACATACCATTTTGTGGGCATGATGGTTGGAGAGAATGGAAGAATTTTCAGGAACTCTGTGACTAAGAGGAGTCAAGCATGGTGGCTCTTGCTTTTTGTGTCTTCATTCAGTTGCTAAATTGGCCTCAAGTGATATTAGTCTCAAAAGCATACTTATTAGGCAGACAATAGTAGGTGCCCAAGCATGACTTGGTCACACCTTGAAGGCTTGCCTTGCTTTGTCTTGTCTTATTTGAGTGAATTTTTTCTCGTGTCCATTTAATTAAATATATTTTTAAAATTTTTCCCTTGCAAAAAACTTAAATATGCATCTTTTGATGGAATATTACAGAAATATACATGATTATTGAAATATATAATCATATATGTTACTGAAATATACATATTAGTATTATTACACTTCTTATTTTGAAGTTATCTTAAGATTATTTATACATTTTATGCCATACAGGAAATAATAGAGCTAAGTATGCATAATTACTTTTAAATTTTTATACATATATATAATATATGTATGAAAAACCAAAAAATGAAAATTTAAATGGGCACCTTAATAACTAGACTCAAAAGTTATGGGGGTAAGACTGTACAATGGGGCCCTTTCCAAACTCTATATTAGTAGAAGCCTCAAGCAATCAATTTACCCTTTGTTCCATATTAGTCTCAAAATTTATATCATTGAATCTAGATATCCAGAAAGAATTTGTGCTCCATAATTTAAATTCAAGTTCATTGTTGTCAGCTTTTGTAAAAGGATCATAATTCTAATATTTTTTTGGATCTGCAGCATATTTATTATTTAACAGTCAAATATAAATTAACTAAACATCCTTCTTCTTCTTCTTCTTTTTATATGAAATCCCCAATCTATTTAAGAAGTGGGGGCCCAACACAAACAGAGATACAAAGTGAAATTGAGACCAAATACCAAAACAAAAGGCCACAACCCACCAGCCCCTTCTGAAGTTCCTATAACCCAACAATTCCATCTGAATCTGATTGCGAATAATACTTGGAAGCTGAAGCTGGAATTCATTAATAAAATCAGCATTGAATCTTTGGTGAAGACCCTCCTTGGCAAGCAAATCTGCCAAGATATTGCACTCACTAAAGACATGGGAAAAGGCATGAACTTGGTTTAAAAGAGGAACAAGATTCAGCCACACAACTCAATTAATGGTGGTCAGGCAGACACCATCATGAAAGGCATTATGCAGGAGCTGGGAATCAACCTCCACTTCAATCCTTCCCAGGTCCAGACCTAGAGAGATGCAAAGAAAAAGAACTTGAAATAGAGCATTTATTTCTACCTCATTGCTATTCATGAAACTAGAAAAGCAATGGAAAGCAAGATTAGTATTCCTTGACCATCCCTGAGTGGTCCTCCCCCAGCAGCATCGGTACCACCATAAGCACCATCCATATTTAATTTGAAACATGTTCTTTCAGGTTTCTCCCAATGAAGCCATTTGGCAGCCTTCCCTGCATGAGAAAAGTCCTGCAAAATGTGAAATCTTGAAGCTGATTATGAACCCTGTGTCTAACATCGTTGAAGGATTCCCTCAGACTGCCATATTTGATATTACAGCGGCCCTTCCAACAATGCCAAAGCAATAAAGCCAAGAATAGCTTCCTGACCTTTGCTTGTGGGTTTTTAGCTTTGCCTTGAAGAGATGTTAGAATATAATTCTTCCATACCAACTTAGACTTGATGTTGAGATTGAATAAATCATTGCTCCACCTCCAACCTAGAAGTGCCCATTCACCTTGAAACCAGAAATGTTCAATAGTGTCCTGGCATTTAAGAATTTTGCAACATATATAACAAGAAGCCCCTTTTTTGAAGATTATTGTCTGTGGGTAAAGCATTGGAAAATAGTCTCCACAAGAAAAATGAAATTTTGGAGGGTATAAAATCTGCCCAAATCCCAGCAAAGGTGGCCATCTTTTCTGATTTAAAGCGAATAAAATCCCATGCAGTTTTAACCTCCTGTAAACACATGCTTCAATGAAGGAACTTTTTGAATGAATATATTTTTGGAAAGCTTAAATGAAATGTGAAAACATCTTATCAATTTATATCTCCATTATTGGCTATGGTTTGTATTTCATGTGTGAGTTGGGTTCATTCTCCAAATATAAGGTCTTGGACCAGCACACTGTACCATTTATATTAAATTATTTTATTTTGTCTTACTGGTTCTGTTGTCTTGTTAGATGCTGAGAATTCATTTGCATGATCGACAACTTGGATGGACTCGACAAAAGGTAAGGTTTGTAAGAAAAAAATTTAGTTCTCTGAAGCATCTGCTACATTTAGCAAATAATATTTATTGAACATTTATAGAATGTTGATTATACTATATGACTTATTTGCTTAGTACTAAATATCATTGTGTGTCATTGAAATTTCAATGATAGGTCCAACACGTCTTATTTTCAATTTGACGTCACAAAACTGACACATTAGTCTTCTGAAAGATTTTTTGTTATTCTTCCACCAACATGATACCAATTATATTGATATTCTACTGTAATGTTCCTATTTTTCTACTTATCAAAGTCATCATGAACTTGAAAATTAGAACTTGCTTACCAAGCATGTTATTCACTTAAATAATGCTTGAATGCTATTTATGAATAGAAACACCAAATAAAAGTTAGGGAGTTTGTACTGCTACGTATTGATCTCCTTAATCAAAACCTAGCTTAATCATTTGTTTGTATCTTATTTCATTAATAAGAAGCATCCTTATCATTGAAATCCTTACAGGATGCATAACAACATGACTTGTCTTGTAATATGTTTCAGATTTCTATTTGTAAAAATATTAGCTTCTTAACACTAGATTACAGCTGTTGTGATGGCATTACTATTCTGCTGCAGATATTCCACTTGATTATTGGCTCTTCCAGCTTAGGTAGGTAAAGTTTCTTTTGGAAAATATATATTTTTCTTTTCAAAAAAATTTGCAGTAAAGTAAGAGTGCAAGTTTATTTCCTGTTTGATTATGTGGGTCCATGCTGAAATCCCACCTATGATGCTCCACACTACCTTTTCCAGCCCACACACCCATTTTGGACACAATATGATATCAATACCAGTATAGGATACAATTGGACACGGTTTATTAACTTTATTTTCACATACCTTGTTAGCATGTTTTGTTATTTTTTTACTTTGAACTTTATCCGTGTCATTTAGTTGGAAAACTAATGTACCGGTATTCATACTTGTGTTGATACTTTTATCCCTGTTTGCGTCTAGATTTCATTGAGTACCACAAATTTATTTTCAATATTAGATAAGATGCCATGAGGAATCACTTATTTATGACTGCTGGATGATTTCTAAAGCCACCTATTAGGATGAAATTTGATTTTTTAAAAGGTGTGGGATTTAATTGGGACCATGGGTTGCACATATAGTTTTCAATTATGAGGCTTAATTTTATGTATTCATCAAGGAAATTAGTTTCATTCCTCTATGGTGCACTAGATTTATTTATACTACTATTACCTACAATAATTTTATAGATAATTGATTTCATTCATATGGATGTTTTAATATGACATGATCAGTCTTTTTTGTGCAATTTTCCCAAGATTCTTTTGTACCCTAATCACTTAAAAAGTGAGCACAAAAGATTTAAAAAGAAATTCAAAGGATTTGCAAATATATTAGATAGAAAAATATACCAGTGTTTTAAGATCTTTTCAAGCCTGGTTTAGTTGGGAGCTTGGGCACACCCTGTCACGCCTTGCCCAAAATAAACAAATTAGAAAAATATACTTTTCCTTTCAAGTTTGGTAACACTGGAAATTTCTCATTGCTTTATTTGATTTTTACTTATAAAGATGAGATTATTGAAATAACTTATTTCTAAAGCATTCAGTAGTTCATTGAAAATTTTTCATTCTTTGTTATGTATATTTCTGTTGATTCTGATCTTTTTACCAGGATTTGCAATCTATTTTCTATCCATTCCTATTGCAACTTGTTCACGTTGGCTGTGTTGGTCTCACGTTTGTGGTTTTGTTCTTATGGGTATGTTTTGAAAGTACTCAATTTTTTTATGTGTTCATGGTTCTTAAGATTCAAGAAGTGGTACCTTATAGCATTTATTGCTCTGCAGCTTGTCCAGAAATTCTGTTTCTAGCAGCATTTCTTCTTCTGTTATCATTTTGGTATGATTTCTACAACTAAACCCTGATTGTTGTGTAGCCACTGTACTCATTTACCCTTTTCTTATTTTTACACTTTCATTTCAAGTTTTAAAAGCTTAAAAATAGTATCATCATTATTTTCCATATTCCTTGGTATATATGTTTTAATTTTCCTGCCAAGTTATATAAATGTTGTCATCAGCTATGGTATTTTCATGGATTGATAATAAATATTAAATGATTAGCCGGTAAATTGTTACTAAATTTGATTGATGAGTTATGCTGACCAGGCAGCGATCCAGTAACTTTTCATTGAGCAGCACTTATCCAAAAATATTTATTGTCTTTTTTATTTTTTTAATATTCTTTTTCAATTGGAATTCTTTCTATGTCTATTGTAGGCCTTCTTTGGATTTTTCATATAAAAATTAAATGATCCTATTATTCCACAAAAAAACTTCTGTTAGGCATGTCCTACTGAATTTTGCAAGGTACACTATGCCCCTTGGGCTTAATGAGGCATAGGATATATATCCTTTGTCACCAAGAAAGAAGTTATATATTGCATGCAACAAAATTAGATTCACTTAGTTCCATTGAGATTCTTATGCTTATGGGAACCCTGGATGCAAGGTGTCGAAAGCCACATGTGTTGCTTTGGTTTTTTTTTTTTTTAGTAAAAACCCCAATTGATTGATGGGGTGGGGACCCAAAACAAACTAAGAGAAGAGTACAAAAAAGCACGCAAGAAATAGCACACTAAATCAGTCTACAGTTGTGGATGCTCCATTTATTTAGAAGAACTTGACATTTAACATTTTTGGGGAGGTCATCTATCTCTAGGAGGATGTTATGGGCCTTGGATCTTAGGACTTTGTTAGTAAGGCTATCGGCAACATCATTGGCCTCTTTGTAAATATGGTAATAGGACTTAATCTCTGTCAACAAATCCAGCAGATCACTCTAGAACTTTATGGTATGGATGATTTGACATCTCTTCTTAGTCACTCCTGTAAAAATATGAAGTGAATTAATTTCCACATCAATGATATTAAGTGAGACCTCTTATTAGGATCATATAAACTTACCAGAGGAGGGATGAACGATGAGTGTGTTATTTTAACAATATTTTTGACTTAATTATGAGCTTGTGAATCTATATGTAATGTAAATTCTAATGATTCTTAAATAATTAATGCATAAGAGATTAAAGCAAATAATAAAAGCACATAGGTGAATTTTTAGGTGATTTATCACTAACGACTAGTCTATCTTCAAGACATAACTTGAGCTTCATTAAGTGATCAATTACTTACAACCTTTATTTTAAGGTAGAAGCAAGAACCAATCACACTTGAATTTTTTGGTCATAGTTCTAATCAACACCTCTTAAAAGTTTTCTAGTAGAAACTTCAACAAACCAATGAGTTAATTTTCAATCAGAGATTTTAGTACAAAGAGCTTTTTGCACTTGAGCTAACTTGAGAAATCTTCAACTTGAACTTGTATTTGTAATGATTCTAGATTTTCTTTCTTTCATTCAATAGTTCTCATTATATGTGTATATATGATAATCATTATGTTCTCTTTTTCACATATTGATTATTCTTATATCAAGGGATATAATGATCAAATTTCTTTTAATGTTATTCTTCTTGTTGTACTTATTGATTAGTGAGTCTTAAAAATAGCAAATTACCATTCTACTAACTATTAGAGATTCAAATTATTTTACTGCTTGAAACATTTCGAATACTTTAGCTACAGTCTTCAAACTATTTGAAAATTTGTTCGAACCTTCCAAAAATACTAGATAGTTATTTCAAACCTTCCAAAAGCTTAAACAACTCTCCATTTTTACTTGTTATATGATAATTTAAGTTCTACACGTGAGATCACTTGACTTTAGACTGTTTATCTTGAAACTTTCCGAAAATATTTGAAACTATCCGAAAATTTTTTCAAACCTTCTGAAACTTCCTAAAACTATCCGAAAGGTTGAGAAATCTTTCTATCATGTTTGTCACGTGAATCTTTAAGTTCGGCATATGAGGTCATTTAAATTCGAATTGTTTAGTTTGAAACCTTTTGGAAAATTGTGAAATCTTCTGAACATCTGTGAAACCTTTCGATCAATTGGAAAACTATCTGATCAATTGTGAAACCATCCAATTAGCTGTGAAATCTTCTAATCGACTTTGAAACTATCTGAAATAGTGTGAAACCACCTAATTTATTTTGAAATCATCTGATTGACCTGCAACTCAATGATTTCCTTTAGAGTTCTTCTGAATCAGTATTCAACTAGTCTGTTTGACCTTTGTTTGGCTTTTGACACTTTATCCATATCTGTGAAATACATCTTAAGTTCTCACATATATTGTTGGAGTAATTATTGTAATGGGTGCAAGATTCATTTACCATTTCCTATCTTAATATAAGTTGTGTTAGGGATTATTTCCCTAACAGATGATTTTTCCTCCCAACTGAGCTTGAACTTGGTATCAGAGCTAGTCACCGCGATCTCGCCGTTGTCGTCCGTCCACCACGGTCTAGTCCGCATCCCACCGCGCACGACCACCACGCCTCCAGGCGTGGTTCGTTCGTTTCTACCGCCGCACGTCAATCCTACGCGCGATGTCCTGCGGCCATTCTATCTGCGTCTGCCGCTGATGAACTGCGGGATTTTGCGTCCAGACGCATCGCTGACGTTTCGCAGGATTCTGCGAAGCAAGCGGACGAGCTTCGTCTCGACCTTCTCACTGCAATCGTTGAGCTTCGTCCCGAGCTTCGTTTGAATAGATATAGCATGGTTCAGAACACTTGTAGCACTTCGTCCCGAGCTTCGTCCGAACAGATATAACATTTTGGAGCCGCAGTTATAACAAATATAACATTGTTGCCAAATACGCAAAAAAAAAAAAAAAATTTTCACAACAGGGCTTGTAGTCAAACCGATGCCATTGATCCTAGCATTATCACGTAGTTTGCAATAGCCGATGGAGCCGTAGTTGGTTTTGTTGACCAAAGCTGCAGCCATAGCCGGTTCCATGTTGAGGTGAAGCCCGTCAGCTATTTGACATCTTGAGGACGCACCCCCTCAGTCCGGTTCCAAGCTTTCGACGCCTGAGTTGGTCGGACCTCGCTGAAAATCCCTAGTCTTCTGGTGCTGCTACAGTATGGCTGGGTATGATTCATTTCCCAGTAAGTTGTGTGTTACTGGAGTTAAATTGAATGATAACAACTATCATCAGTGAGCTCCAACCTTTGAGACCTTTGTAGTCTCACAGATGAAAGAACATCATCTATTTGATGAACCACCAGATGTCAAGGCTGAGAACTATGCTACTTGGAGGGCTGCAGATGCTGCAGTAGTTTCCTGATTGTTGAATAGTGTAGAGGACAGCATCCATCAGAGTTATGCACTAGTCCGACCGACGAGCCGTATATGGTCCAGTCTTCAATTTATGTATGGCAATGAACACAATGTTTCCCGTGTATGTGAGCTATGTGAAAATGTATTCAATGACAAACAAGGTCCGTAGGAGACCCCTCATGCCTTCTTCAACAGACTCAAAAGTTTGAAGGAGGAAATCGATGTATATCAATCTCCTAGTGGAGATATTGCTACACAAAGAAGGTATAAGGAGGAAATTTTTGTGGCCCGGTTGCTAGCTAGATTGCAACCAGCTTTGGCCAATCAGATTCGGAGATAGGTGCTTGTTGCTGATGCTCTTCCCTCCTTCCAACAGACCTTTAATAAGGTCCTAAGAGTCTATACAGCCACTGTTGGGGTGCCATCGACTGACCAGCAGTCCGGTTCAGAAGGATCTGCACTTGCCGTGCGGGCTGGCAGCACAAGATTGGGTTGGAATCGAGCAGGACAGCTTGGACAGACCCAATTTTCTACAGGACATGCCTCTAGGGGGTGAGGAAAACAGGCCAATAGGGCCCCTCGACAGCCTTGCATTCATTGTGGATGCAAAAACCATCCCTTCAACAAGTGCTGGGACAAGTTCGGGCGGCCTCCAGCCCTACCGGCTTTGGCTCATGCTGTGACGGTCCCCTTAGAGTCTGCCACTCCATCTTCTAGGACCGTCTCTCAGGAGGAAATCAAGATCTCTTAAGTAGAGTATGAGGAGCTTATGATCTATAGGGCACAACAGGCAAGTGAGGTCATGGCCAACCATGTTATCTCCTCAGGTAATTCCTCCACCTCAACATCTGATTTAAACAATGTGTGGGTTATCGATTTTGGAGCATCTAACCATATTGCAGGAGATTCCTCCTTGTTTACTCGCCTTATTGAGCTTCCTAGCATCTCCTCATTTGTTTTAATCGATGGTCGTAGTTGCTCTGTTACTGATGAAGGCACTACGTCCATCAATTTTGATATCACCCTTGACTGCGTTCTTCTTGTACCTGAATTTCCAGTTAATTTACTTTCCATAAGCAAAATTACTAAACAACTCTTTTGCTTTGTTACCTTCTTTCCTTTTCATTGCACTTTTCAGGATTTGCAGACAGGGAGGAGGATTGGTGTGGGCTATGAGCGTGGTCGTGATGTTTATGTTCTTGCACGCGACGAGATTCCTCAAGGGTTGGCAGCTGCTTGCAATTCAAATACTTCTGCTATCTTATGGCACAAGCATTTAGGGCATCCGTTTCATTGGAAACTTCGTGCTACTTTGCCTTGGGTGTCTCTTGAGTCTTTTCTGTGTGAGTCCTGTATCCTTAGGAAACATGCGCGTAGCACGTTTTCCAGTCGTGAGTTGGCGTCGGCTCCCAAGCCTTTTGATGTTATTCACTGTGATATCTGGGGACCCGCACGGGTCGCATCTGTTTCTGGTTTTAAATATTATATTGTCTTTGTTGATGATTTTTCTCGTACCAGTTGGCTTTATTTAATGAAAAATCGTTCTTCTGTCGTTGATATCATCACTACCTTTATGAATGAAATTCAAACTCAGGATGGTCTTACTTCTAAAATTTTTCAGACTGACAACGTGCTTGAATTCACTCAAGAAGTCATATCTTCCCTCTGTACTTCTCAAGACATTCTCCATCAGACCACTTGTGCTCATACCTCCCAACAGAATGGGGTGGCTGAGCGCAAACATCGTCATATTTTGGATGTAGCTCGGTCCCTCATATTTTGGTCGAATGCCATCTCTACTGCAGTCTACTTGATCAACCACCTCCCATCCACTCCTTTAGAGGGTGCCATTCCCCTTGGGTGGCTCTTCCCTGATCGGGAGTCTTTTCCTCTTCAGCTTAGAGCTTTTGGGTGTATAGCGTTTGTCAAGAACCTCTCCCTTGGTCTTGACAAGCTAGCACCTCGTTCTGTTAGATGTGTCTTTCTTGGGTATCCTCGTCATCAAAAAGGCTACCGCTGCTATCATCCTCCCTTACGTCGGTACCTTGTCTTTGTCGATGTGCAGTTTCTGGAGGATGTCCCCTTCTTTGACTCTCCCTCATCCGGTCTCTTAGAGTCTAGTGTGGAGCCTAGTGATATCCCCTCATCAGCTTCTTCACTACCTAGTTCACTGCCTTGCCTTGAGCTTCCTCCAGTCGTGCCTCCTATTACTGACATGCAGGTTACTGACCACTCCTCCTTTGAGGTATCTCCGTTTGCATAGACATATCATCGTTGCCCACGTGCTTCGGTGACCTCATCACCTTTGACTTCCCTGCCTGCAGATAATCTTCTTTTTGCCCTTCGGAAAGGTACCCGTTCTTGTACACTTCATCCTATTGCTCCTTTGACCTTTATTCTCTTGCGGTTGTCTCCGCATCTTTACCTACTCATTATTTGGATGCGCTTACCCGTTCACTATGGAAGCAAGTCATGGATGTTGAGATGCAGACATTACTTGGACGAGGGACATGGGAGCTTGTGGATCGTCCGTGTCAATCGCTCATAGTGAGTTGTCGATGGGTGTTCTCCTACAAATTTCGACCAAATGGGTCCGTGGCGCGTCACAAGGCTAGATTGGTGGCTCGTGGTTTTTCTTAGACATATGGGATTGACTACAGTGACACTTTCTCTCCAGTTACTCGGCTCGGTTCCATTCGTTTGCTGTTATCCTTGGCTGTCAACCGATCCTAGTCGCTCACTCAACTTGATGTTCACAATGCCTTCCTTTATGGTGACCTACAGGAGGAGATTTTCATGGAGCAACCTCCTGACTTTGTTGCTCAAAGGGAGACAGACAAGGTATGTCGCCTGAAAAAGGCGATATATGGACTAAAACAGAGCCCCCAGGCGTGGTTTACCAAGCTTAGCATTGTGCTTCTTTCTCAGGGATTCAACAAGTGTGCTGTAGATAGCTCTGTTTTCATGAAGCGTAGCTTACAAGGCATTGTGACACTTGCCATTTATGTAGATGACATTTTGCCTACTGGTGATGACATGACTGACATCATTTGCACCAAGGAAGAGCTGAGAAAGGTATTTACCTTTCGTGACATGGGACGTCCACATTTCTTCCTAGGTATAGAGTTCTCCTATGCCAAGGATATGATTGCCTTATCTCAAAGGAAATACGTGTTGGACATACTCAAGGAGACAAGGATGTTGGGCTGTAAACCTGCTACAACTCCTATGGAACAGAATCCAGGTTTTTGGGATACTCATACAGATCTCCTAGAAGATGTCACTCAATATAGGAGGCTGATTGACAAATTAATTCACTTGACAGTTACCAGGCTCAACATTTCCTTTGCAGTTAGTCTCCTTAGTCAATTCATGCATCATCCCCGACAGGTGCATTGGCAAGGATCGCTTTGAGTTCTAGCCTATATTAAAAGATATCCAGGAAATGGTCTAATCTACTCAAACAACCATCACCTGGAGCTGATGGCATACTCAGATGCTAGTTATGCAGGAGATAGAAGAGACAGGAAGTCTACAAACGGCTATTGCACCTTCCTTGGGGGAAATCTTGTCATGTGGCGCAGCAAGAAGCAGAATGTTATATCTACATCTAGTGCAGAATCAGAATACAGGAGCATGGCTCATGCAGGAAAGGAAGTAGTATGGATCAAGAATTTTTTAAACCAGCTTAGGGTAAAGCTTTCAACTCCAATATCACTCTTTTGTGACAATCAAGCTGCCATTTACATAGCAAACAATGAGGTCTTCCATGAGCGTACAAAGCACATAGAGGTGGACTACTACTATATTCGTCAACTGCTGCTAATGGGAGTAATCTCTACACCTTATACCAAGTCCTCAGATCAGCTTGCTGATATTTTCACCAAGCTGCTTAGTATTGGTCCTTTTAATGATCTTTGTAACAAGCTTGGAGTGTTGAACTTGTTCTCTTCAACTTGAGGGGGAGTGTTGGAGTAATTATTGTAATGAGTAAATGGATCTTTTACTATCTTAATATAAGTTGTGTTAGGGATTATTTCCCTAACAGATGATTTTTCCTCCCAATCGAGCTTGAACTTATATTATTGACATTATCAAAACATAAAGGTTCTAACACCTTTGTCTCTACATAGCTTTAAACCATCATAGAGGACTTCAAGCTCAGCAAGAGTACTATTAGCATTACGACAGAAGTCTATCCTAGCTATGATAAGATCTTTGTTGGCATTTCATAGTATGCTTCCACCCACTCTAGTCTAAGATATACATGTCCTGTTGGTATTTAGTTTCAATCTTCCAATTTGGGGTTTCACCCACTTAATCTATTTTGCTCGGTTAGGATCCTTTGTAGTGTCAGTCTAAGTTTGTGTTGCTTTAGTTACCAAGTTAGATATGGAACTGGAATCTTATAATACTTGTTTTGTGGTAAAAAGAGTAACCTAAGTTTTAAAGTCTTTCAAGATCAATAAGAAGTGTTCTTAAAATACATATGGACACAAACAATATTTTTTGGAAAAAATAAGAACAGATTTCATCAATTTATACAAGATCATGTTTGATTAATTAGCAATCTAATACCACCTATTTTATGTAACTTTTTTCAGAGTTACTTCTGTCTAAATAAGTTTATTTATGGTTTTCTTGCATGCTCTTCAGTTTTCTTTATAATGCTTTAGATAAATGCATCCTCACATGCAAAATATTCTCTTTGCAATTTTTCAAAATTTCAGGGTGGATTTATGCCATCAAGCTAATGATAAAGATGATGATGAAGAGGAAAATAACTATACTGAAAATTTGTTAGAAAAGACAAAAACAAAATCAGGTGAATTGCATGGGGACCGGCGTAGGATATGTCTCATCTTCCCACCTATTCATGTGGGCCGGCGACAAAAAATTGTATTTGTGGTTAATACTACTTGCTTTTAACTATTCAATTGATATTTGTTTGTATTGTCAACAACAAACTTACATGCGCTAACTGACCATTTTAGGTAGTTCTGTTGACTTTTCTTTTTATGATTGCATCAACGGTGCTCATCTGGATAGGGAAAGGGAAAGATCACATTGATTCCTCACTCATGACCTTGGTAATGAGCTTCTATCTGGTTCTTATTTCCTTGAAATCATTCATAATTAGGTTTCTTAATGGGTTTGAATTCTTCATGGATATTTACGACTATATGATCGGATCTAACCATCCAGGTCTGTTGTTATATATTCAATAATATGTATCTCCATAATAGAAAAGACATTCTGGGATTCAAAAAAAAGATGATCCATTCACTGAATCAGGAAGTAATTTATTTTTAACATCCAATTGTGTTGGGTAATCATTCACTTTAAGAACATAAGTTCATTGTTTTTTTTGTTTCCCTTGAATCTGAGCTTAGTACTCTATTTATTTTTCTGTTATTTCAAATGGTAAATGCAAATTTTCTCTCTCCCTCCGAAGTCCCAAAATAAAGTGTTTTGTATTGATTCATCAAAAATGGTGTATACTAAAAATTCTACATAAGAAAACTATTTTGAAAATTTCAAAGCTCCACAGACATGAAGAAGAAATTATTATTTGCACTTGAATCAAGATGTATCTATTTTTGTTATTTTTTGTCCAAATAACAATTAAGATGAAGCAAGGTTAGGGACAGTTGAATTTCTTTGTTAGATCCATTCTGCACGTTTGTTGTCATGGAAAGTTCCTACGGGGGATTGGTCTAATGAAGTAAAAAAGTAAAATATCTATAAATTATTGATGTAGATTATCATAGTTGGTTCCCATCCTTCAAAGACACAAGTGTAAAATAAGTATAATACATGCAAACTACATTTCATGAGGATAAAAACCTTGGACGCAAGCCTCTGGCTTTACTAATATTGTTGCATATAGATGCGTTTAAGGAGATAAGGTGACCTAGTTAGGTGTGACTGGGCAATCTAATAAGGGATTACTTTTAAATATAATTGCTTGAGCATGAAAAGGTGATTCATGTTGGTAACGAACCATACCACCAAATGAAGAAAGCTTTTATGGTTTGCCCATACTTATTAAGGCAGGTGCCTAAGTATTGTCTAGTCGTTTAGGCATGACTTGGTTATGCTTTGGCAATTCACTCTGTCTTGTCTTGATTTAGCAATTCTTTGTTAAACCCGTTGAAGTAAATATATATTTTTAGGATTTTCCTTTTAAAAAACTTAAATAGATATTTTTGATGGAATATTACCAATATATATATAATTATTGAAATATATATTGTTTATATATTTCATTGTTATTTAGGAAATAATATTAGTTAGGAGTATGCCTAATTACTAATACATATGCCCAAGATACCTTGGCTTACTGCTTGGGCAACTTGGCGACTTAGTACTTATGGTTTTACTCCTTACCTTTTGTTTTCAATGGTGCATCTTCATGTCTTTTTTTCTTTCATCCATCTATTACGTCTTTCTTGAAAATGCTGATTTTCCACATTACCTTTCAAAAAATATGTTGATTTTCCTTATTGATTGCATCAGTTCAAAACCCACGTTCTATGGCCATCTGTGCAACTATTATAAAAATTTTTGGATGTATACTTGGGAGGGACAGTACTCCTCAAGTTATAGATTTTTATGATGTTTACATGCACAATCAGTCATTTACATTTGTATGAATTTATTCTAATATTGTTACGTCTTTCCATGATTCTAGATCTTGTTGTAGTGTACAATGAGAATGTTCAATCCTAGATGGTGCTGTATGAACTCTATTTACAGTTGTAAATTTTCCATCTATGTCTTTGATATTCTAGTATTTTCAGTTTTTATTTTTGAACAAAAAAATTATTGAACTTCTGATTGCTGATCATATATGCTATAATTGCCTTTAAATTTCAGCTTTATCTGGACACATTTTCTGCAGTTATGCTTCTGCTAGGGGTAGCACTGGCTTGCTATGGTAAGCATAAAAAAAAGAAGAAGATATATTGCTTCCAAGCATAAATACGGTGCAGCATTGTTCACTGATCTCATATTCAAACTTGTTGACCATACAAAGTTTTAAGTAACCTATCTTACCATTTCTGGTTTCAAGTGGAATTTGTTTACAAAACATTAAAATTTCTTAGAACTTGAGTAAAGCCCATGAAGAAATTATTTCTTGTATTCGGAATAGATATTTTATAGAAGGTATTGGGTTTGCAAGAAGTTCATTGAGCAATATTTGATTAGAATTATTTAAAATTTCAAGAGGTCTCACCTTTGGGAAATACATAATATGCAATATTTAGGTTGAGGTCTGGGCTTATTTGTAGATTAAGACAGTGCTTATTTTGAAGTAATACCCTACTTCTTTCACTGTGTGTGCCCATGTGTATTGTTTTTTTTTATTTTTTCTTTTTCTCCTTTTTTTTTAACTAAATGAGGTCCATGTTTCCATGGAGCTTAGCTACCTTCCACTCCAGATACTATTCATGGATGAAGAAATCCTGGAGTGGCCGGTGGAAGACTCTCAGGTGGAGTGGCTACAGTTCCCACCCTGTGATGTGGGAGTGGTGTTGCTACTTTTGCCAAACATTACCCAAAACTGCTGAAGATATACTTTTTTGCCTGTAGTTGATGCCAAGATAATTTTAGATTATCACTTATTCGAGGATTGCCTATTTGATATATGATATGGCTATGCATTGCCATTGATGCAGGATAAAACACTTATGAATTTGAAATTTCAACAATTTTTGCTTTTCATGTATAAATTTGATGACCCCAATGTGATTATGGTTGAGTTTGTTTTTGTATGTATAAATTTGATGTTTTCCAATTATTTGTGCTTTTCAACAAAGATGAGACACTTGAATTTTTCTAAAGTGATGTGCAGTCCTTCCAGATAGAATCATAGAAGTCATAGCACTTCTATGAATGCAATTTCCCAATTTAAGCTATGAATATACTGTATATTTTTTCTGATATGTAGCTGCAAATGTGAGCTTGAGCTACTGAGCTGTGTTGCAATGGTAAGTTTACCATTATGACCTAGATGGTCATGGGCTTGGATCCTAGAAAAAAACTCCATTTTTGGGTAAGGTTGTGTGTAACTAATCTCCAAACTTTCATTGGTGGGACCAATGATTCAAAAATCGATCTGGCTCAGTGAAATATCAACAATGCAGATCGGTTTTTGATTTACTCAATCCTGAAATAGGTGGTATTTTCAAAAGTACCAAGGTTTGAACAATCCTACGTCTGGGATTGGTGATGGATTGACAAATATTAATGTTTAGTCATTTTTTGAACTTAATAGAGGATGGATTGATCGATCCATTAAAAGTATTAGTCGATCCAGAGATGGGTTTATTAGGCTCTATCTCATTGTCTTTAGTGTCACATTAGGATCCTTAATCGAAGCCTTTATGTGCTTCTTCGTCAATCATTGAAGTATTTGCCAAGTGTTGGAGCCTCTGTCAAGACCACTAAAACCCATTAGGATTTACAAGTTGGGGGGACAGAATGTATGTGGAAGGAGGGTGAAGAAGGGAGGGGGTGATACATGTAAGAGGAAAAAAAAAAGAGAGAAAAAAGAATTAAAGAAACATGTTGAAAAAAAAGGGAGAAGTGAAAGAAGAAAAAGGAAAAAAAGGAAAGAAAAAAGGAAAACGTGAAAAATTGTTACATAAAAAAATTATGTTTAAAAAACAATGAAAGTATTAAAAAAATAACAAAAATTTTAATTGTTTTAAAAAATTAGGTTTACTTGTGATTAACATTCTCTCGTACTCTCATAAACTTTATTTTCCATTTTTTTAATTAATTAATATAAGATTTGTTTACAAAAGATATTAATTACATTATAAGAATAAAAATATATAATTTACTTCAAAATCTTACAATATATCAAATTTTTAATTATTGAGTTCATAGAGTAGGGAAGGAAAAAAAGAAAAGGGAAGGGAGAAGAAAAAAATATTACATAAAAATGGTGAAAGTATTAAAAAAATCACAAAAAATCTTCATATGTTTTTTAATTTTTAAAAAAAAATACATGTTTGCTTGTAAATAATATTCCTCTTGTACCTATCTCTTATATTTTCACAAACTTCTATTTTAATTAATTTATGTGAGATTTTTTAAAAAGATATTAACTATATTATAGAAATAAAAATTTATAATTTACTGTAAAATCTTATAATTGATAAAAATTTTAATTATGGAGGTTATAGGCAAGGGAAAGAAAAAAAGATAAGGGAATAGAGAAGAAAAAAATGAAAAAATTTATTGCATAAAAAATAATGGAAGTATTAAAAAAATAAAAAATCCTAATAATTATTATTATTTTTTAAAAAATTATTCTTGCTTTGAATAACATTTCTCCTCTACTTGTCTATTATATTCTCACAAACTTTATTTTCTATTTTTTTAATTAATTATGTGTGATTTTTTAAAAGATATTAACTACATTATAGAAATAAAAATCTATAATTTACTCTAAATTCATAAATTTATAATTTATAAAATATTACATTTTGACAAAATATTCCAATCTTTTCCTAGACATTCAACATGAAATTAACTTTTATATAATTCCATTGTTATTGAAATTATTTGTCATTAAAAGTTTTTTTCACTTATTTATACATGATTCAAGAGTAGCAATATATGCAATCACTATATTTATATCTAATTGACATTTAATACATGATAATTATCTAGAAAATTTATCTAAGCTTTTTTATATACTTATTATAACTTACTTTATCTTATTCTTGAATTTCAAGTTAAAATTTTAAGTTTTTTGGTCATTTCCATCGATACAACCATCAATACTTGATATGTTTCCTTTTTCTAGAGGTCCGATTTTTGATACAATACCTACATTTGAGTTCTTGGGTGGGACCTTATGCATTGAGTTTATAACTATAAATGTACAGTGTATAGTGTTTATAACCTTATTTTCTGCAATATGTTGTTTCTTGTGACTTGTCACAGAATTCCTGTTTTTTGATTTTCCCTAGTCTGAATTTTTTTTTTGTTTAATATCAGGCGGACTTTTGTTTTCAAAGATGAGCAAAGTACGTTCTGAAACTGTTTCGTCTGAAATGTGGAAGGTACTTATATTATAGTTGAGTTTCATTATGTATGTGCTCTCCAGAGAGTTTTTCTTTTCGTTGTATCATTTCAAGTTTTGCAATCTTTGGTGCAACTACCTGAAACTGTTTTTTTAATGTGTTCCAGTGATGTTCCAGACTTCCAATATTTTTTTATGCTTCTACCCTTAAACGTGTAATCCTTTACAAGCCTTTAACCTATCACGTTTCTGATAGAATATCTTATTTCTCTTTGAATTTCTTAACGTTACTAGTCTAGATGCTTGTATGACTATTACTAATTAAAGAAATAGATATTTGCACCAGATTTTTGTCCTTGGATATCCTGTCCAGGAACTTGGGCTTCTCTTTGGCATTGCTTTTCTTTTTCAGTGTTTTCTCTTCTTGAGCTGACTCTTCTTGTTTATTTATTTGATCATATGGTTCATGGTTAGTGCCCAAGAAAAGTATTCACATCTTTCTGTCATTTCCAGGTTGCTAGTTTGGCAGTTGTTTCTCTAGTGTGTTTTACAACTAGTTCTATCCTAGCCTTGGTGACTAATGCCCCTGTAAGTTCCTATTCTGGGCATCATTTCCATTTTGCATTACAATCAATATCTTTGCAGCTTGCCGCATCCAAGTTGACCTTTATCCCATAGTTGCAGGTGATGCCAACCAGCCGCTCAGAGCTTAAGAATAGTACGAGCACTTCTGTTATACTATTTTTATATTATCTAACAGGTAACATTCCTTTTTGACGGTTTTCTCTTTATGGAGAATTTATTTGAGCAATGCCCTCATCAACAAATGTTTTTGGAAAGTATGCTCTTACCAATTTTGAGGAACTAAATATGCTGATAACATGACACATTGATTCTACAAAGCAATCACTGTTTTCTTAGCCACCATGCATGCCATCTTACTTGTATGTTGCTTGTTTTTCTTGTGTCTTTAATTCCTCACTTACCTGCTTTCACTTATCATATTCTAGGATCCTATGAACCCTGCAGCCAATCTTTAACTCAATTCATGTTCTGCAGGGCATTTGTCAAAACTTTTTCTCGATGATTATCTCACAAATGAAACAATTATATAGGTTCATCTGTGCCATCAGCTTTTGTTCTGTGGGTGATGAGAGAAATGCCACCACGTCATGCAAGAGAGTCACCAGCACAGGCAAGAATAGTCACTTTTGTCAGGGAAGAATCTACCATGCACAATCTGCACCACTGGACTACTGCGGCACCTTCAACAAATCAGGTTATTCTTTTGTTCTCTCAATGTACACAATAAAATGATAGGGATATTCTTTACCTTGATGTGCTAATCTGAACGATTGGTTAATTTAAGTTTTTAGAAAATAAATGAGTGAAGGTGTTTTTACTGGTTAAGTCTTATTAAGAGGTGCTTGCTAAGGAACACCTTAGGTCGTATATTGCTTTTAGGTCTTCATTGGGCCTCATTAAATAATTTTTCTAGCTGACAAGTTGAGATCTCAACTCCTCCTGTTTGGGTTTGCCTGTGATTTGTGTAGGTCCCTTGATTTTAACAATTTCAATATATATCCCTCGTTGCTGATCAAAAAATGCTGAGATCTCAACCCTTGCTTCTGTTGTATATATATTAGCTGCCAAAATATATGCTTCTATGGTTGTTTGTGCTCGTATTCATGACAGCTTGATTCTGGTCATGTTCACCTCTTCTGTTAATTTCTCTTCAAGTACTCTTGCAAGCGTCATTACCACCAATGATTTACAAAGTTGGTTTTCCTCCTTTACAAGTGTTTCTTGAGGAAAATGTGCAAGGTTAGATACCCAACAAAATCAACCATTTTTTAAAAAAATTATTGCAAGCATCATTGCTTGCAGTCGTGCAAGTCATGCACTAAATTATGTTGAACATTATTTTTTCTCCATCTGACACGTGTATTTTTTATTGTATATGTGCATTCATGTATTATTTCTTAGTTGTAACTATAAATATCACCAGTTGTACACTTCAATGTCTTTAATGGAGACATAACCTTCTTTCCTGCAATTCTCGTCTCTTTTTCTCCATTCCCACTTGAGTTGCCATAATTTAACATGGTATCAGACAGCCCTCGTTCCTCCACCACCTCCCCACCTTCCGCCATCCCTTCCCTTCCCATTTCCTTTAACATCAGCCCTCATTTCACTGCACCAATGGACTGCGACTCCTATCTTTGTTGGTCCAATTAGTTCTTGACTGTTCTTCGTGTTCATCACCTCACCTACATCATCAAAAATCCCCCTGCACCTTCCCACCTTGAAGATGGTGGAGACAACACTGTTTATCTTCACTGGGAAGGAGCTGATCAATTTTTCTTGTGTTGGATTCAGGCTACAGTCACCATTCCTGTCCATTATATTATTCTTTCCTATGCTACGGCCGCTGAAGCTTGGATTGAGTTGGAATGACGTCTTTCTCTGGTGATTCACATTCACCAAAACTCCCTTTGCAATAGTCTTCGTGAACTTCACAAGCCACTTGATGTCCCTATGACTGAATATCTTCTACAAGCCAAATCTCTCGCCGTTTCTCTCACCTCTGTTGGCATTGTGATCAATGATTGTGAACTCATTAACTCTGTTGTTTGGGGCCTCGATGCTGACCATCAGAACTTCGACTCTACCCTTCAGTTCCATGAGTGTTTGAGCTTCGTTGACGTTTACGATCTACTTGTTCAAACATCTTTCCTTTGCTCCTTCGTCATTTGATGTTGCCTTCATTGCCTCTTCTTCCACTAGCACAGAAACAACAACTCCAACAACAGTTGTGGACGTGGCCATGGCCACAACAAGGGTTGTAGTAAAGGCCAAAACATTTGTTGTGCAGTTCTTCCTAATGCTTTTGCCAATGCTTCCCTCATATGACAATCGAGAATGGTATATTGACTCTAGTGTTTCTTAACATATGTCATCCTCGGTCTCTAACCTCTTCAATGTTCAACCCTATCATCGAGAATAATATTATTTTTTCTAAAACACGTATTTTTTATTGTATATGTGCATTCATGTATTGGTTCTTACTTGTAACTATAAATATCACTAGTTGTACACTTCAACATCTTTAGTGGAGGCATAACCTTCTTTCCTGTAACTCTGGTCTCTTCTTCTCCGTTCCCACTTGGGTTGCCATTATTCAACAAATTATACTTTATCATTTTTGCTGAAGTAGATCCATCTGCACGTGCACATCGAACCAAAGTTGTTATAACCTTGCTCCAGGTTTATATTAGCTGCCAAAATATATGCTTCTATGTTTGTCTGTGTTGATATCAATAAAAACTTGATTCTGGTCTTGCTTGCTTGTCAACTTTTCTGCAAGCATTCTTGCAAGTGTTATTACTTGCAGGCATTTCTGATGTAGATCCATCTGCACACGCACATCCTACCTAACTTTTTATGTATTTTTTGTTGAATATCTAAATCATGGATTTAGTTCATCAAGTTTTTGAACATGGTGTATTATAATGGCCAATAAGTGATTAAACGATAAAATGAAGAAAATATATGTTACAACATTTTTTTTTAAATTCACCTGCAATAATAAATATTTCTGCCATATTAGTTGTTTCATTTGATCTGTATTGATTTATCGCTATTACTGAATGACACTGTTGTCTTGGATGACGTTTCATTGTTCATATCCCTCTCCGTAGATATGGCCAGCTAATACCAAATAAAGACACTTTCCCATTATACCTTTATTATCCAGTGAATACAGCATTACTTTCTAATTTTCTGAGATATCTACTTGTGATGAACATACACAAGCATTTTATGATGGTTTATACATTTTTTGTTTTTCGACTTACATTTATTACCGACCTTGCTTGACACATATGTATTCTCATGCAAATGCACTAATTAGTTTATAATATACATACTCTATAGACATTTAGTTTCTTGATTATGATGGGCTTATCTTAATATTTTAAAATACGTAACTCACCGAAGAACTTGCCAAGACTTTGGGAAGACAGTGAAGGTTTCAGATTTGTTATTAATCATTACGTTTACCCCAATTCAGTAAGGATTGTCCTCTATTGCGACTTCTCGAGGAAAAAGTTCCTAACCTTCTATCATTTGTTTGCCAGACTTCCAAAATGAGTCCAATACAGAAGAAGCCTGGATGATGCTTCTTCCAAATTGAGGCGCGCGTTGCCGAGGGCAAAGATGGTGATGCTTCTTCTACCTTGTTGACTCCGTCATGCAACATGAATGCCCTGAAGAGCTTCTTGAATTTCTCCCAAAGGCCCACAGCGACAATGACCAACACACTTCCACAGGGCTCTCTCTCCTGCATGTAAATAGCCAGAACTTTCAGGGACTTTTTTTTACATCATAATTTGGACGTCGAGTGTTGTAACTCTACTGCTCTCTGATATTTGAATTAATGTTCATCCACATGACCTTTCCAACTTGAAAATATCGATCATATATATATACAGCTACCGCCATGCATGCCTTGTGGAAATATTAGGCCGGTCACATTGGTTAGCAAATATTAATTTAGAATAAGAAATCCAGTGAGCTTGATATATATGTTGCCCAGTACCAGGCCGTTTCCCTTGGATTGTAAAATAAATATTTTTATTTTCGATAATAAGAAATGATAATGTTGCTCCTGACCTAGAGGTCAGTATGCAGGCTTGAGTTCTAGGAGCTAATTTCTACGTTTATTGAAGCAAGTTTGTGTATAGTTTGATTCTTTCTAGATCCTATATATATTCTGGGTAGGATGCGTGTTCAAACTAAATTGTGGGGTTTACCCCAACATTACTCATTTGATTGCTGCTATGCAGTTTTTGGACATTGATCTTTCAGTTTCTTATACCGATTCTTTCTTTCTTGTTCTTGGTCTATCAAGAGGTGTAACAATCCTTCCTTTTCCTCACTCTCTTTATATGTATATAAAGAGTGAGAGTAGGATAGATGAAGAAAAGTTCAAAAGCATTAAAGATCTCTTCTTTCTAATTCATCAGGTCTTATTACGTGGTTGCATGGCCCGGTCACCCCATGCATGCACATGCACATATATGCAGATGTGTAGGAGGTTTTATTTATTTCTCCACGTACGTCAACGCACACACACATATACCACCGCTGCTATACTCCCCACTCTACTGATCAGAAGCCCGAGGGGCCAAGACCAGTGTCTCCTCCCTCCTCTGGTTCTTGAGCCGCCGCGCCTCCTCCGGCGAAATCCGGTAGGAGTTGACGAGCACGTCCTCCGGCATGCCGCGGATGACGGAGGTCTTCCCCACCAAGGGGCTGGTCATCGCGTAGTCGCTGGTCTTGAACGACACCCACTCGAACCCCTCCTCGCTTGTCGCCTGCTTCACCACCACGAAGTTCTGAGGCACCACCACCAGCTGTCCCTCCCGGAGCTCGCCGTCGAACACCGCCCTCCCCGCGCTGTCGACGATCTGGGTCCGTGCCGTTCCCCGGGTCGCGTACACGATGCTGTGGGCGTTGATGTTCCAGTGCGGCGCCAGAATCGCGTTCTTCTACGTACAACAACAATCGATGATCGATCAGAATTTTAATCGATGGAAAGATCAATCTGTGGCACGCATGCATGTGCGTGGTTGTCGATTCCTCCTACCCTGTTGAGGCGGCCACGCTCGGCGTTGAGCTTGAGGTAGCGGAGGATGGGAAGCTTCGAGCTGGTGAGGGTGGACCATCGTCCACCTTCTCTGCTATACACGTCGTCGACGGAGCCCTCGATGTTCCATCTGAACTCGAAGTTGCACAGCGTCTCTTCGATTCCGTTTTCTCTCCTCCTCTCCCCGCCGGCTCGCTCTGTTCTCCTTGTGCTTCTCCTCTCCTCCTCCTCTGACTCCTCTGATTCCTCCTCCCGGCGGTGCGGCTGCCGCCTTGGAGACGCCGTGTGAAGCTCACCTTCAACGCGTACGATGTGCCCTCTTCGCCGCACTCCCGCTCCCTCACCTTGCAGCTTCCTCGCCGTCTCCTCGCTAACCCCAAATACCTCAGAGATGATGCTCGTGTCGAACCCTGTGAAGATGTTGTGGCCGGTCTGGTACTCCTCCGCCCCGCGTTGACGGCGTCTTCCTTCTCTCGGTTTGCTTCCGGCGAGGAAGAACCTCTGCATTCATCGCCAACACATACGTGTTAGAATTAGAAACCTCCCACGCCATCAGCAACCACATCATGTCATCATTACCCTGTCGTCGTTATCGAGCTGGTTGGCGTAATTGCCGGTATCGGAGATGGAAACCACCACGAAAGGCTCGTCGCCGTCGTTGTAGAACCAGAACGCAACTCCGGCGGGCAACGCCACCACGTCACCCTGGCGGATCCGCTCCACCCTCTGGTGCTCATCACCCTGCCGTCGACGGCTTTGGCTTCCTCCCACTTGGTAGGTATGGAAGGTCTCCGGGCAGCCAGGGATCACCACCCCACCTCTCCCACTTCCTGCACATCCCAATTAATTACTTAATCAATTAAGGTAACTAATTAAGATTAATTAATTACTCAATTAAGAACAAAACAACATGCCTTGGATGACAAAGGCGAGGCGTGGGGAGTTGGAGTAGGAAGGGAGGAGGAGTCCCCGGGGCTGGACGGTGTGGAGGGAGGCGGCGACGCCGGCGCACTGGAGCTGCTGCTCGTTTCGGTCCCAGAACTCGGAGTGGCCGGCCTCCGACTCGAACCGGAAGGTGGGCTCCAGGGCGTCCAGCTCCTCGATCCGGCACTCCCCCCGCTCCTTCCGGCTCCTACGATGGCTCTGGCGCGGCACATCTGTGCCGGTTAACGAGATAGCAAGGCATAGATCGAGCGGAAGGAGGAGAAGGACGACGACGACGACGGAGGCTGCCGTGCTACTCCGGTGGTGCCTGGCCATGGCTACCTATTAGCTAGCTGATCTTGTCTTGTCGGTGGTGATGGGGCGATGGTCGATGGCGGTGGTGATTTATAAGTGGGGAGTAGGGTTTGGGGTGGGACTCGTGTTGGGGTCGCCGGGACAAGTGGCCTTCCGGTGGCTCGTCGATCTGGCCTTCATAGCTCTGCACGGAGCTGGTGGCGGAGCAGCCCGTCCACGTAGAGCAGCATGCATGCGTCCGCTGCATGGCAAGTGTTAAATTTCAACGTAAATAATTATTTCTACACTTCAATTAATTGTTCAATGATCTATTTTAAACCATTTCTCCATTTATAGTTGTAATTCTTTCTTGTGCAGAGGTCATGCTCATCTTCTCCGTTTCGTTTCAATTATTCTAAAAATCAATATCGCAATGCTGTTTTAAATATTGTAAGTCACAAAAAATACCATTATTTTTATGGAAAAACATGTGTATTACACGTAGGATTCGCAATTTTATCAAGATTTAAATTTTGATGAATGCAAAATTACTATCATTACAAGAAAAGTAATCAGCAGGAGTGTGATTAGAATTATCTCTATGTGTGCGAGAAGAAAAAATTATGTAGATTTAAAACTATAGTGTTATTGTTCAATCATTATCGAATAATAATAATAACAATATCTTTGTTTGAGCTTATATCTAAGGTTATTTACCTGACAATACATAGAAACGAAGACCAATATGCTATAGTATTCTTGATTTTTTTTTAATATACATTGATAGTATTTTTGCTTAGGTTTGAATTTAACACTTTCTTCTTCCATAAGATAAGAGAATGCCGGCTATGTTATATGCCATTTATCGTTGGTTTGGTTTGTTATTCTACAATTGATGGTTAAAGTTGTGATGTTTAATATGGGCGTCATGCCCTGGCTTGGCGATTTTTTTAATATTAACTTCAATAGGTATGTTGTACATTATTGGTGTCTAAACTTGTAAATTTGTGATGAGTGACCATCCAATGGTGGGTGCATGAATAATGCTCTCTTGATATAAAAGAAATTTTTTTTGTTTTGCAGTGCTAGTGGAGATTATATCTATCATGCTTGGAAAGCAAGGAACCTGAAGAATCTACTATATATATATACACACACACACACACACACATATGTATATATAAACAATGAAGCACACCTAGTTATATCATATTAATACCCAAATCAAGCAGATCAATCCATTTACTACCCATATGTTAGAAAATTTAAATAAGATGGTAAGATTTTTAATATTGGCTGCACTTGCCTGAGAAAATTTAAAGTAATACACGTTGCATGGATTGAATATAGATATTGAAAAGTATATCCAGAAGAAAGCTGTCCACCATTCATGACAATAAAATTATATATAGATATTGAATCAACCTCTATAAGAGAAAAATCAAAAACCAGTTTGATTCAACTACAGGGCAAAATTTCATAAGAGAAAATGCTTGCACAGACAAATCTGAACAACCATGTCAGCCTATTTAATACCCAAATGATTAGTTAAGGTAGAACTGAAATCATTTAGCAAAAGAAAACATAAAAAAAGGAAGAGAATCACATACGACATGCAACTGACGTTTTTATCTCATTTTGAGTGTTTATGATATACATGTGGAAATTATAATACCCTACTTGGAACAAAAATACAAAGTAGACTGAACTACTTGGCGGCCAGAAGCTTTACCATCCAGGCACCGCCCAAGTACAGACCAACAAGTGGCCCTGCCAGAAGAATCTGTGTCAATGGGTCGGTTGACGGCGTTAGAATGGCAGCTGCCACAACAGCACCAACAACAACGTATCTCCATATTGATAGCATTTGATCCCCACTCACCAGGCCAGATTGCCCTAACAGGAGTTGAATGACAGGTACCTGCAAATGATACATAAGAAACAGAATAAAATCAGAATTTCGACTAACCAATTAGTCAATCTACATACTAGAATATATTTCTCTCTCAAATCTAGCCTGGGAAACTGATGCAAGGAAAGGGCTTATGAATGAATATGGTTTACCTGAAATGACAAGCCTGTGCTGAACATGAGCACTAGGACAAATTCAAAGTATTGGTCGATGGACCACAATGACTCCACAGCCCCCTCCGCGTAGTTAACAAAGAAATTCAGAGCCGCTGGAGACAGAACCGAATAAGAGAAAACAATGCCAGCATAGAAGAGTACAGATGAGCCCAGGACAATAGGACCCAAGAACTTCCTTTCATCTCTTGTTAGACCAGGTAGGATAAAGGCGATAATCTCGTACAGAATGACAGGGCTTCCCAACAGAAGCCCACAGTATCCAGAAACCTGTGTGATACATCAAAATGAAAATGGGTAACTTGTTCCAACATAAACGTTCTTCATTAAAGGGCTGAGTTTGAAATCTATATGGTGAAACTCTTTTCATACAAGAAGATTATAAACATTACACCATATGTTAACATGAACGTCTAATTTTTCATTTCAATCTTAACAACCTACATGAATGTCTGCATGTAGTTCATTTTATGCTAGATTATCAATTGCTGCACACAAACACCACCCCATAGAAATGATATAAACAATAGCATATAGAAGCTATAAAACAAAAAGCAGCAACATATCACTTGCCAGAGAAACCCAGCTACATTTCACATGACACTGAAAAAATCACTACTAATAGGAAAATCACTCCAATATGTAATGAGAGGAGAATCCAGCAAACGGGAACAAATAAGATGGCTATCTTAGAGGCGAACAAGAAGCACAAAATGAGAAAAAGGAACAACCCTAAATGACTATGGAAATAATTTATAATTTACCTTCAGAGTTGTGAAAAAGAACTCCCCTGGAGAGAGTTGCAGAAATCTTACTCCTTGAGCACTGACGGGAGCCTCAAGGAGTATAATCAGTTCTTTGGAGAATGCAAAACAGCCCAATATAGCTGCCCCTACTGCCAAAACTGACACAAAAAGTCTCCCACGCAACTCCTCTAAATGATCGAATATGCTCATCTCTTTATCATCTGGAAGGAGCTCTTTGCTAGGATAAAGAAAATCATAAAGTGCACCCTGCTCTTTATCTCCTTCAGCATTTACTGGTAACTGCTCCTCCATCCTACTCTTCATGCTTTCTGACGAATAGAAAACATGTGAATTTGATCAACAAAGCATTTTCCCTACTGAAAAATTAGCAGTTGGACAGAAAACATAAAAAGACAAAAAAAACTTTAACGAAGCAAGCATAAATGAACTTAAAAGGCATGGCAAACGAAAATGGAAAAAGGTTGGAATGAATGCACTTCAAAATCATCAATTATCCTGATACTTATTATTTTTATTTGGATGTAAGGCGTTTGCATTGTTTTATAAATCCCTTGAACTATATGTATGTACTAAGTTAGACAACTAGATACACTTTGGAGAATTCAATTGAGCTGTCGAGTACTCAAAAGGGTAAGAGAACAAGATTTGGCAACAGTGATTATCCCTAACCAAAGAAGTATAAGTTTTTTTAAATAGAGACATAACTAGATCACCACATTTTAGAAGTAAAAAATCTCAAGGAATAAATGGAAAAAATTGCTATCAAGAAACTCAGGTTATGCTTTATTTTCCATTGATTCCTTATTCGATCTGCAATTATAGGCAGAGCTAAACACACGAATGTGTATTTTATTCTTCACAAAAACTCTAATACTTTCATTTCTCAAAATTGATAACATTTTCCTGATTTCTCGATTTCTCACTTAAAGAGACTTTCTTGACTACAATTGTGGGCGAGAGAATTAAAGTTTTAATATTCTAATTGCTTCATACATTCAATTTCTCAAAATCGATATAAGCTTTTTTGAATGGTTATTTACCAAAAGCAACTTTCTTGACTAGCTTGGTGAACCAATAAACTGTCAAGTTCATGAGTGGTTTGCAGTCCTTCCAAATGATGGAGATGCCAACTCTAGTGTTTTCTTTTCTCATCTAAAGAATCTAACTCCATCATCACTCAGTATAATTTTTTTAAACCAATCCAGGTTAGAGCCAAGCACTTCAGTTTTAACTCAGTATTTCCAACTTCAGTGAGAATTACAACATTTAATAGTAACTAAATAAAAGATCAATTAGACGTACCAACCAGACTATGAGTACCATACAACAGGGAAGACTAATAAATAAAGCTGAAATTAAGAAGGAAACCCAATAAAACTGTGTTTTTTTTCCTCTTCATTCGTTAGCTACCTCTCCAGATGAATTTATCCAGCGAAACAATTAAAAACAACTCTCCAAAAGCTAACACCAGCTTTTTCTTCAACCGCCAAATCCACCGCAATTCAGATGGACAAATGAAAAATCGAAACAACTCAATCCCAAAAAAGTTTCGTCTTTAAAACAACAAGAATATAGAGTGATTGAGAGAGAAACCAATCGTACCAGAACTTCTCTCTTCAACAGCAGCAGCGACTCCATTCGGCTTCTCCACGCCGTTGTCCTCGACGGCGAACCGAACGAACCGGCGCCTGCTTCGTCGTTGCGACGAGACATGGTGCCGTGTCCGGTTCGGCTGGCGGAAGCAGCTCGGGTGCGAGTGGAGGAGAATCGCCGCGCACGCCATCACCACCCCTCCGCCTCCCCCGCTTCCTTTCCCTCCCCAGATTTTTCTTCTCCAGCGGTCGGCTCGTTTTGCATCTTTCACCACGAACTTTGGTAAAATGACAACTCTTTTTTTTTAAAGTTTCTTGCTATAAAAATTAATAATTATTTATATATCATTTTAATTTTTTTATCTACTTACATATGATTGATTTTTTTTAAATTTTATCCTGATATTCCTATCATTACATTATCCATAATTTACTTATTAATTCTAGTTTATATGGTATAATATTGCTCACGTAAGATTTTATTTAAAATTATTATCTTGACTTCATTGAATTATCATTTTAGCATCTTAACTTTTGAAGTATATTGATATAATACCTTGTATTTTCATTTTTAATCACAATGGAAAATTTTAAATATATCATAATGTCTAATTTTAAATAAAATTGATTTTAGAGTTTATAACAGATAACCAAGTGCAAATTTGAAAAAATGAAAGTCCTAAAATGAAATATAATAAACATCAGGGTGCTTTCACAAATAACGTCTTATCTATTTTTTCCCAATTCATATCCTTTCCCTCTCTCTCCACTGCTCTCCCTCCACCTCCCTCCACCTCTTCTTCTTCTTCTTCCACAATGCAAACCCAAATCCAAACCTACAACACCAGACTCCCCATCTCGCTCGTCCCCGCCCCGCTCCACAGAACCACTCCCACTTACCTCCCACGGTCCCGTTCTCTCCTTTGCCACGTTAACCGCAGGCGACTGCCCAAAATCAGATGCTGCAGCAACGCCAAAGGTGGACACTTGGAGCAGAAGCAGGAGCCTAGGCCGAGGAAGGCCTATCCCTTCGATGATATCGAGAGGAAGTGGCAGATGTACTGGGAGGAGAACAAGACGTTCTGCACGCCCAATGAGGTTGACGCGTCCAAGCCCAAGTTCTACGTTCTCGACATGTTCCCGTATCCAAGGTGTGTGTTTGCGTTGTCCTTGATTTTTGTTTTCGGTTGCTCTTCGTGTATAAAAGAGGTTTTTTTCCCCCCCTCGTACTGGAGCGTGATTATGAAATCATCAACATGCGTTTCTTTTTTGAAATTGTTGCCGTTCGAGACACTTATTGAGTAACGTGGATTATGGATTGAGTTATGATTGTTTCCTTTGTGATTCATTGCTTCGTTTATTTTGTCGAATGTGTTTGAAATGCTTGATAAAATTAATGTGAGCTGCTAAAGGTCGGTTGAGGTAGTCGTTCAAATGGTTTTAGGGAAAACTTTTTGCACATTCCATTAACAATCAATGGAAATTTGGAAGGAAAATCCTGTTTAATGAGTATTTGTTCGGACTGCTGCTTATTGTTAGTCGTTCATGTTTGATGTGGTATAGTCATCCATAGTCTGTCTTTTTATTATGCCTACCATTTGTCTCTGTTGTTGTCTTTGCAATCCAATTGCAGCTCCACCTCTTTTCTTTGTTTCCTTTCTTTTATATTCTCTGTTATCCAATGTGTTTCTGTGTGACCCCAGGAATCTTTTAACAAACACTTAAGAGAGGTGGATCCCATAAACTGGTTTAGTACATCTACTCGGTAATTGCTTATATTGTTTCTAATAACATTTTTATTGATATTGTGTTCTTGTTATTTTTAGTGGTTAATGGGAATAAATGGTAAT
Organism: Cymodocea nodosa; assembly: GCA_036874045.1. Classification (NCBI taxonomy): domain Eukaryota; kingdom Viridiplantae; phylum Streptophyta; class Magnoliopsida; order Alismatales; family Cymodoceaceae; genus Cymodocea; species Cymodocea nodosa. Next base: position 23,758,094 of record CM072336.1, read on the forward strand.
AAAGGATTCATTACTGCAAACTGTTACCTAAACCAAGATAATATTGGTGTGCATCCATTGTGAGTGTTTCTTTTACTACAGATATGCAGTACTGAATTTGTTGGTTATGTACTGTATGTGTTGACTTACTGACTTGTGAGATAGTTTTTATGAAACTATATTCACTAGGATATTTATATCATTTTAAATATACTTGTTAGTGCAGTGGTGCTGGGCTGCATGTTGGTCATCCCCTTGGATATACGGCTACTGATATTTTAGCCAGATACAAGCGAATGAGAGGTTTTAATGTGTTGCATCCAATGGGATGGGATGCATTTGGTCTTCCTGCTGAACAGTATGCCATAGAGGTACTTTTTCATTCTGATGTATGTCAAGTTCCTGCTCCTAAAAAATATAAGAATTGATATTAACTTTTTAACACATCAATGCACAGACAGGAACTCATCCGAAGGACACAACCATTAGAAATATTGCGCGTTTCCGGTCTCAGGTCCTCCAATGTCTGTTTCTTTCTTTATGTGGAAATGGTACATGTATCAATTTTATAGTTTACTTTTCCGAGTGTGAATTTTAACATGGATAATTTACCAATCATTATGTTTCGACTTACAATATAGGGTTTTTCAATGAAATGTTGCTATTGGTCATTTTATTCGTGTTATGATGTTCTTTTTATATTGTAGGTGGTTTCAATTTGCATGATATTTACATGTAGATACAGTTCATGCTAGTGTCAATGACAATAAGTTACATCCAACTTTTGAGACATGAACACATTTATCCTAGTATTACTAGTTTGTTTATCTAAAGCAATTGTTAGAAACATTACAATAGCAACAATAATCTGAGCCATAATCCTACCATATGGGTTGACTAAATAAATCCTTTTTTTCATATATTTTTATCAATGGTCAAATCTTTGGCTATCTTTTTTCACAATTCTTAACCATGTAGTTTTAGGTTTTCTTTTAGTTTCTTCTATACTAATTGATTCTTCTTTTCTAATTAGTGTGTTCTTTGGCCTTTTAAGGACATGATCAAACCACCTAAGTCAATTCCCGTATATCATTTATTTGCCATCTTTTTTGTCTTTAAAATTATGTTTTAATCATTTAATCCTTAATTTACTCGTGCATTTCCACACCTCAGTAGGAATACCATTTGTTCTAATAGTTTTCTCATATTTTATTTTCTTAATAGCTTTTTTTACCTTTAAATTGCTAATTTTTCTAAATAATTATAGTTTGTATCCTTTGTACTGTTACCCAAATTTTGTAAAAGTTTCTTATAGTAGATTCATTAAAAAGTTTATTAAAATACCTACACCATCTATCTTTTATTTCACTTTTTATTAAAACTCTACCATCTTCATTTTTAATATACTTTACTTGACTTAAATCTCTAGATTTCCTTTATCTAGCCTTAGTCAATTTATCTTGTTGAAAATAGCTGATCAAAATTCACTTAAAAGAGAATGAAAATAGTTCAACATATATATGCCCTAATTACATATCTGATTTCTCAATTATACCCCTATGCATATACAAGAATAAGTCCTAATTCTCCCCCTCAAGTTGGAGTATACAAGTCAAACATTCTTAGCTTGTTACATGGTTCTTTGAAAACACTAACAGTCTGTCCTTTTTGTAAAGATGTCTACAAGTTATTGAGAAGATATGGAGTAGGGATTACTAATTGCTCCTTCTAGAACAAGTTAACAAATATGGTAATAATCAACTTCAACATGCTTCATGTGCTTATGGAAAATAAGATTGTTAGTAATGGAGATGACTACTTGATTGTCATAATACATATTCAAAGGAAAATTAATCTTCACCCCTAGCTTGGTCAAAAGAGATTTGAGCCATATCATCTCATTTGCTATATGTGACTTTGATTTGTATTTAGTTTTTGCATTAGACTTTGATATAACATTTTGCTTCTTCAAGTGACAAGATTGCCTCATACAAAGATGTAATAGCTAGATGTGGATCTTTTGTCACATCTATCACCTACATATCTTGAATTTGAATATGCTTCAATATTCAAATGTTTGTCTAAAATAAATTAGCCCTTTGCCTATATTGCTTTTAGTGTAAGTCAAAACTTTCATAGCACCATGCCAATGAATCATTTTATGTTCATACATAAATTGACTTAGAAGGCTAACAACACATGAAATATCAAGGTTAGTAATTGTAAAATAAATTAGCTTCTTAATTAATCTATAGTATCTCTCAACATCTTCAACCTACTCAAAAGTAGTGACCCAAAGGGGGGGGATTTCACTCAACTTGAGTTTGTTTGGTTTGCAGCTTAACAAATCAATTTCTTCTAACAAATTAAGAGTATATTTCCTTTGTAAAAGAGTCATTCTATCACCTAAATTGGCAAATCCACTACCTAAAAAATACCTTGATTTTCCCAAGCATTTAATAACGAAGTGTTGGGCTAAAAACTCTATCTTGAGAATCCAATTAATATTATCATCTATTAACAATATGTCATCTACATAGACAACCAATATGATATGACTTGTTGACCACTTTTTTATAAAGATAGAGTGATCTACAACACATCTTTTAAATTCCTGTAAGATTATGATAGAACTAAACTTGTTAAACCATGCTTGTGGGCTTTGTTTAAGCCCATAAATTGCCTCTCAAAGTAAGCAAATAGTGTTCTCCTCCAAAGCAACATATTCAAGAGATTGTTTCATGAAATTTTTTTATCAAGATTGCTACATAAAAAGGCATTGCATGCATCCAATTAAGATAAAGTTCACCCATTCTTTACTACCATAGATAAAATAATATGGATGGAATTAAGACAAGAAACTGGAGAGAATGATTTTGTATAATCGACATTATATGTTTGCATGAAACCATGAGCAATAAGACAAGCTTTATAACTATTCACAAGACCATTAGCTTTCCCTTTGATAGTAAAAATCCATTAGCAACCCATTATTGAAGTATTGTTTGGATGAACAACCAATTGTCATGTTCCCTTGCTATTTAAAGGTTGTATATCCTCATCCATGGCAATCTTTCATTAAGGAAGGGTGAAAGCCTCTTGATAATTCTATGGAATAGATTGTGATGATAAGGAGAGGGAAAATTGGCGAAAAGTAGGATTGAGTGAATTATAGGAAATAAAGTTGAAAATAGGATACATTGTAGTGGTGCATTTACCTTCTCAGTGGGCAAATGTATATCAAAGTCAAAAATAGCTAGGTTTGCATTTGGTGATGAGGTTGGTGCATTAATGGCAAACAAAGTATTATGGTGCTGCCATCTTTGATAGACCTGTAGGGGTCTAGACTATTTGGGGACAACAACCAATGATGTATCTTTTTGAGTTGGTAATGTGGTAGGGTCAACATAGAGTGGTTGTGGTGATGGGTCACTAGGAGTGGTGAGATGAGAGTCACTAAAGTAGGGAATTTCCTTTATAACAATGACATCTATAGATATAAAATATCGATGTGTAGGAGGATGATAATAATAGTATCTTTTTCAAGTACATGAGTAACTAATAAATACACATTTAATAGAGTGGGGAGCAATCTTATCAAGGTTCAGTATAAGGTTTTTAACAAAAGTAGTACACTTAAGGACTTTAAGATGAAGAGAAAGCATTTCCTATTGAGGACACAGTTTATGAAACGAAATTTCTCTCATTGTAGAAGATGATGGCATACAATTAATAAGGTAAGAAACAGTAAGAATAACATTAGATCACAAATATATAGGAACATGTATCTCAATCATAAAGGTGTGAACAACATTAAGAAGATGATATTGTTTGCGTTTCACAATTTTAAGAGGTATAAGAACAAGTGGTGTGATGAAGTATACCATGCTCTTCATAGAAATGTTTAACATCATGATGAAAAAGCTCTAAAGTATTATTAGTATGAAAAATTTGAAGAGTAATGCCAAATTGACTTATAATTTCATTTATAAAAAGGTACAAATGACATTGAAGAGATGTTGATGTTAATACACACCCAAGATATTCTAAAAAAATTGTCAATAAACACAATGCAATAATGATAACTAAACATAGAGAGAACCCGAGTAGGTCCCCAAACATCATGATAGACTAACCTTAAAAGACTTGTATTAGTGAACAATTCAAGACTCTTATAAATAACACAAAATTGCTTGCTTAAAACATAAGACTTATAACTAACAAGACAAAGAAATGCAAGGAAGAACATCCTAAGGTTTATAAAGAGAGGGATGACCAAGTTGATGATGCCACAATAAGGATGAATTATTAAAAGTTGTCATAGATGCAAGCTTTTGGGGAATATCATCTTTAGTAAGCACATAAATACCACATCCACATTCATGACCCAAACTAATCTTCTTCCCCATTTGCAGATCTTGAAAGATATAATGGAAAGGAAAACAAAGCAACGTAACAAAAGAGTTATTTAGTATAACACATAAAAAATCAAGAATATAAAAGACTTTATTAAGGAAGAGATTGAAGTTTATATTGACCATGCCTTCACCAAAAATTGTGCAACTTCATCTATTAGCAAGAGCAACAAATTGAATGTTGAACAATCTTGTGAGACAAGAAAACAAAGTTTGAGAGCGAGTCATATGATTAAAGGCACCAAAATCTATAATCCATGAATCATCATAGGTTTTGTGCAAGGCTTGTATAACTGATGGTATAATATGGGTAACAATGACAATGGAGATATGTTGGGCATGAAGGATGAGTTCATCATAATCCACTTGAGATATAATTAGTGATTTTTATGAGGTTATAATATCTAAAGTTGGAGTACCATTTGTAGAAACAAAATGAGTAGAGGGTGGGTGGTTGAACTTTCCCTCAACAATGATCAAACAAATGGTTTTTTTGACCACAATGCTCACACAAAGGATGATTGCATCCTCTTGTCTGTTTGTGACCATGGTGGAAACTATTACTGTGACCTCTATGTTCAATACTGAGAGCTCAATGGAAGCAATGAAAGAAGCCATGAAGATTTGCAAAACCCTACAAATGTCGACTATAAAAAAGGGACAAATTTAACACCAAGGATCTCACCTTGAATTTGCATTGCCAATTCAAGATTTAGACTAGCAAGGAAGATCAAGACTACAAGCTCCTCCTAGTATTGCTTCATAGTATGTATATTGGCAATGAAGGGTTAGTCGACCTCCAACTCATTAAGGAGAGTGCATAGACCATTGTAATACTCATAGATGGATCATTCACCTTGACAGTGGGTAAAGAGTTGTTTGTAAACTTCACTGATGTAAGAAATATTCCGATCATTACCATAAGTTACTTGCAATATGTCCTAAACTTGCTTGGTTAGCCATATGTGGGTGATATTATGTGCAATGTTCTCTTCAATGCTATCAATAATACACAAGATGACTACACAATTAGTGGCATATTAGTTAGCATAATCTATGACTTCGATGTTAGAAGAATCTTTGAGGATATGACATTGTTGCATGTGCATTGTTAAGAAGGTCTTGAAAGCGCTCGCCCATAGCATGTTGTTGGTGGCATTTAACTTGACATTAGTTGCAATGAATTTGGTGGTCCAACTTTCTTTGGGTGGCTCCATGAAGAAAGTAGTATTGAACAATGGAAGGAAGGTAGTACTAAACAATGGAAGTAGAGGATAAGTGAATTGTATGGAGGGTATCCACAAATTTTAACAGCATGCGAAAGATAGAAAGAAGATTGAACCCACGTGAAGGGGGAGGGTAGGGGGGAGAATAGTAATGAAGAAGTGGCAACAACTTGGTTTAACATTGTGTGAACTTTGATATCATGTTGAGAGTGGCATTTAACTTGACATTAGTTGCAATGAATTTGGTGGTCCAACTTTCTTTGGGTGGCTCCATGAAGAAGGTAGTACTGAACAATGGAAGTAGAGGATAAGTGAATTGTATGGAGGATATCCACAAATTTTAACAGCATGCAAAAGACAGAGAGAAGATTGAACCCACGTAAAGGGAGAGGGTAGGGGGGAGAATAGTAATGAAGAAGTGGCAACAACTTGGTTTAACATTGTGTGAACTTTGATATCATGTTGAGAGTGGCTAAACAAAATTCGCTAAAAGAGAATAAAAATAGTGCAACATATATATATACCCTAATTATATATCAGATTTCCCAATTATATCCCTATACATATATAAGAATAAGTCGTAATGTATATATTTTATTTTCCTCTTGTTTTGTGTTTAAACTATCGTATAATTCCTTATAGGCTTGGCTTTTAACTTCACTAATAATTTTCTTAACATTCCTTTTTCTCAGCTTATATTTTAATTTTTCTCATTTCTACATTTATGATAGGTTTTATATTATTTCATTTCTTTTCTTATCTTTTGAACATTTTTATTCTACCACCAACTTTTTATTATCTAGTAGAGCTATTCTACATGACTTCACTAAAATTTTCATTCTAAAGTTTATTTACCTCTCTATCTAGTTCCCATTTTTAACAAATTATTTCTAAATATCATTTTCTTTTCCTCTTTTAGCCACCTAATTCTTGTGTTCTTTTGTATTTTAATTTTTCTCTTCATAATCTTGATATTAAGATCTAATGTTAGGTGTAGTTGGTTAAAAAGATGATTCCACCATATAATTTTTCTCTTCTTAATTTTCTTATTTAGATGATAGGAATAACAAATCTTATCATCAATTGGTTACAGACTTTTTTAGATGAATATTGATGGACACTAAGCTACCTCATGGTAGATGTCTGATGCTTGGTTTCCGTGAATCCTGGGCAATGGGGAAGACATAAGAGAGCACTTGTGATCCATCATGGTGGATTTAGAGGAGACATTCAGGTTCTGGTAGCATAGTGATATTTCCTCCAATTCAGTATGAACTTATTCTCCTTCATTGTAGTCAAGATGTCATGAATCCACATCTGACCATCAGCCAAGTTGCCTAACAGAATCTTACTTTAAATTGTCCTAATTAAGGTTTCGCATACATGAGTAAAACCCTCTCTTCAAAACCGTTGTTATGGGCTTTGGATTCATTATATTTGGTGCATTTTAGCCTGTCTTGTGTACAAGGCCTATGTTGGGGGATATGATATAATAATTATACTCCAGCAACCAAGAGTGAAGGCTTGGCAAACACCATAATGTTCTCTTACTAGTAGGGCTATACATGGTCTCTTACTAGAGGGAATGCCATTATGTTCTCTTTTGGACTTAAGGGTAAAATATATCTCATTCTCCATCTAATTGAAAAAGTGATGCATAGTGTACATTGGGAAGCAATTTTCCAAATACATGCCTCTCCAATTCTCTGATTATGCATATGGTTTTGCACCTTGATGATGGCACCTTGCATAAATAGTCCTTGAACATTCCTATGCACCTTGTCTCTCAATTGTAGTTATGAACATTTATCATTACTGTAGCACAACTTCATGGTTTAGTATGTGAGATTCTTTATTTTTATTGAACACAAGTTAATAATTATTACCTTATGATTTATTTGTGCTTAATGCTTAACACACTCTGCAGCTTAAATCATTGGGTTTCTCCTATGACTGGGACCGTGAGATTTCTACAACTGAACCAGAGTACTATAAGTGGACACAGTGGATTTTTCTGCAGCTTTTAAAGAAAGGACTTGCTTATCAGGTATAACTAGGGTTTTCATGTTTTAACTACTATATTTTTTGTTTTCCATTTGTACCATGATGATGTTGATTCTCTTGAAGGACTTTTTTTGAACAGATTCTCTTGAAAGAAATGGCTTCTGTAATTACTTACATAATAAACTAAAACTACTAGTATTCTTTGCAGATGTTCATTCATTGATGTGCCAATTTATGCCATACACAGGCTGAAGTACCTGTTAATTGGTGCCCTGCTCTTGGTACCGTGTTGGCAAATGAAGAGGTGATGGATGGTGTAAGTGAACGTGGGGGTTATCCTGTTATAAGAAAGGTAGGTCACTAAATGACATCATGACCTCTTTCTCTTAACTCCTAAATGGCTCTCAAACGGCCTTGAGTTGCTGCAATTATCTTTTCTTCCTCTTGGATATGGAAATAAGAAGTCTTTTTGCTCATTTTTATATTTATGATGAAGATGCATTTCTTTTCAAACAGCCAATGCGTCAGTGGATGCTCAGGATAACGGCTTATGCTGACCGACTTCTTGAAGACTTGAATGATCTTGACTGGCCAGAAAGTATCAAGGAAATGCAACGAAACTGGATTGGTAGATCAGAAGGTGCTGAGCTAGAGTTTAATGTAATTGACCAGCCTGGAAAAGAAGATATTAAGTTGATTGTTTATACAACCAGACCTGACACAATTTTTGGTGCAACGTATGTGGCCTTCTTCTTTATGAATGAAGTAATTTCTTTTTCTTTTTCAAATTGGACTGATTCTAAATAGTTTTCCTATGTTTGTATACCACATTTTCAGTTATCTTGTTGTGGCACCTGAACACTACTTGTTGTCATCAATCGTATCTGAAACACAAAGAAGGGTGGTATGATTTCTCTTTTTAAGCAATTGATTTCTCTTTTTCAGTGATATACCCTCTAGAGCTCAAATATTTGTTACATTGTCTCAATGGATTCAAAGTGCAGGTAGAAGAGTATTGTGAGCTTGCATCTAGAAAAAGTGAACTTGAGAGAACAGACCTTCAGAAGGAAAAAACAGGAGTTTTCAGTGGTACCTATGCTAGAAACCCTGCTACTGGAGAAGCTATTCCATTGTGGATTGCTGATTATGTTTTAGGAAGGTGTGTCTGGCTGCTCACTTTTTCTCTCCTCTAATTATTTCCAGATGTCCACTGGTAGATTCAGCCTCAATTTTGCTATTGGTAACTTGGCTTGAATAGTGATCTATTCATATTTTGTAGCATACTTTTTTAAAGTTCCCAAGAGTTCACGAGACTAGGCATCCATTCAAATATTATTTTTTTAATTTAAATGTATGTTATATATATTTATACATAATCAATAATAATAATTATGTATAGTTTCCTAAATAACATTCAAATACATGCATAATCCTCAGATAACATCAAAATATGAGGTGTAAGAAAAAAATTTGTATATTTCGTCAATATATATAATTCTATATTTCAGAAATTATGTATATTTTGTAGTATTTCATCAAAAAATTTATATTTAAGTTTTTTACAAGGGAAAAACTTAAAAAGCCTTAAGACATATATCTAATTAAACGGATCCAACAAAAATTCTCTCAATCAAGACAAGGCAATGTGAGCTGCTAATATGTGATCAATTCACACTGCGTAGGTGCCCTCTTTAAGAGGTCTGTTTTATAGACATTTTCAATTTTCAATTGTTCTGTATTTTTCTTGTACCATTTGCAGTTATGGCACTGGGGCAATAATGGCTGTACCAGCACATGATTCTCGTGACCATGAATTTGCTTCAAAATATGGGCTTCCAATTCATACTGTTGTAGTTCCTGCTAACAAAGATAGCAGTGAATTTTGTGAGCCATATGCAGGTGATGGTATTCTGGTGAATTCCTCTAGTTCAGCATCTGATTTGGATATCAATGGTTTACCTTGCAAAGAAGCTTCTTTGAAAGTCATTGACTGGCTAGAAACAAATGGCCGTGGCAAGAAAAAGGTATTTTTCATTCCATCTAAAAGTTATTTGATATATGATTTTTTTTTTCTATGACATGCTGGTTTTATTGAAGACATTTCTTTTGAATAGGTAAACTATAAATTGAGGGACTGGCTATTTGCTCGACAACGCTACTGGGGTGAACCATTTCCAGTTGTTTTCCTAGATGATAGTGATGAAATTGTTCCTCTTCCAGAAGATGATCTGCCTGTTAAACTACCAGAATTGGATGATTTTTCTCCCACAGGAACAGGAGAACCTCCATTAGCCAAAGCAACAACCTGGGTATGTCAACTAAATGGAATGCAGTTATGCAATTTTCAGTAATCATCATCCTTCTAAATCATTTACTACCATTACTCTGCATGGAGATCAATACTAGTATACTGGTGTCAATATTTAAGAAGTCTTCCCTACCTTCCATTCTTTAATTATTATTTTTTTCAAGTTTTTAGAAGTTTTTCTTTACTCCTTGACACCTGCATGTTTTGCTGTCTCAATTTTGATTTAGCCTATGCCTTCTCTATGTACTCATTTCACATGCATTTCCTCTGTTATCATTTTATTCTTCCTGTTTTTAATTGTGTTTCTCCATCATGCAAATCATCCTAATTGCATCATTGTTATAGAATATGTTTGTGATAATGTTTTCCTAGTAAAATATTAGTCAAGTATTGTAGTTTCTTTTTGCTTTTTGCAAGTTAGATAGTTTGTACGTCACAACATTCAAATAACATGAAGTGAAAGATTGATTCTGTTTTATTCTGTGCAAATCATTTGGAACCATTTCCATCATTCAATGAGTGGAGCAATCCATCTGCTGAGTTGTTGTTTAGTTTGTTGTTTTGTATGTCTCATGTAGTTTGCATTTCATATGTCTTGTTTCATTTTCAGGTCAGCACCGTAGATCCTCTGTCCGGGAAACTTGCTAGAAGAGAAACAAGTACAATGCCTCAGTGGGCTGGCTCATGTTGGTAATATTCTAATTCAGTTTCTTTTGCAGAAACAGATTTTACCTTGTACATTTTAAAATCTAAACACCGTGTCTTATATTCAATTTGCTACTATCCTCTGGACCATGTTGTGGGCTGTAGAATGCAATAATTTGGAGAGTATTCTGTTTGTAATAGAATGTGTTTGAAAGGTAGTATTTTCATTAGTTTGTATTTTATATTTACCATGACTGGTTATAATGAAATAGTAATTCTCTTGCCATGTTAAGGAAGTTCAATAAACAATCCAATTCTCCCTGCAGTGTCACAATTTATTTGTAAATAGGCTTATGATTATAATAAGTACATTATATGATTTTCCTTCAGCAGGATTATATGCTTAGAATAATTTTCGTTCCTTCCCTTCCCTTTCACATGTCTGGTTCATCCTCTGACCTTCAAGCTACCAAGAACACGGTAGATTCTCATTGTGGATATGTAAATTGACAATGCTAAAAGCATTCCTCTCCAACCTCCCTACCTAAGTGATTATCTATCCACATTCAAAATCCCATGTTAATTTATAGATAGAAAAAGTACAGGGGTTATCACTTATTCTTTTGGAAAAATACAAATAAAAAAGAGGGACAAATAAGGATTGAAGATATGAATCATTTCTATGGCCTTACCGTGATGGAGACTTGCAAGGAGAATATGGCACAACCAACATTATGGAAAAAGGTAATTGGCAAATGCTATGGTGAGATATTGACCGTGAAGACTTGAGCCCCAATTAAATATAACGAGTGTCTGGAAATTCACAGTGAGGATCAAACAGCTTGTTGAATCAGGAATTGAACACATTGGGTGATGGCCGGGGATTCAAATTCTGGTTGGATGATTGCCTGGGCAACATGTTAAATTATAGATTTTAGATATCTATTGTCTACTTGTTGACAAGGTACTCTGAATCCTAGGTGTTTAGAAGTATAGATGGCACTTGTGAAATCTAAATGGAGTGATGGGATGTTGAATCCTCTCAAATATAACTAAACAACATAGCTTTCCCAAGTATGACTCAGTGCAGAGGCTCATATATGTCTAGATGAAAAAGAGCTCATTTTCAGTTAAGTCATTAGATGAAATACCTACAGGAGGAGGAAGACAAGTACTATGGTACAGATGGGTGTGGAAATATCTTTCATTCAACAAGATATACTTCTTTTGTTGGCTGATGACGTATAAAAGAGTTTTAACAGTATCAACTCCTCAGTGAAGTGATTGGCATTTTTAAGTAATAAAGGCTGCTATCATTATTTTCTTACAAATTTTCCTCTACATTTCTGTTGGAATAAATGGGTCTTATTAGCCGTACTTTATGCTGAAAACTATATATAATGACTGAGAATATAGAATTTAGGATTTTACATGGATTTATTTTCACATAAATCCAACAAAAATAATGGTCAGCTTCAAGCTCCAACTGATATTATCCACTCAAATATTTATTTAGTTGATCTTTATAATTTAATTAGATAAGGATCTTTGAAAGGTGTTGTGAATTTTGTTGGTAATAAACATCATGAATAATGCACACAATTGAACAAGGATGTTAACCAGAAAATTACAAAAAGTGAAAAAAGAAAACTTAGAAAAACTTTCACTCATTTCCCAAACAAACAGCTTGGAAGCCAAGCAATATCTTCTCTTTGACAGCACATTTGTTGGAAGCCACATTATTCCCATGCAATCAGATGCTCCAATACTTGGGAGTTGGTTCAAATGGTGGGTGATATTTTTTGTCATAATAGGCTAATGATCGATCTTTTTGCAATATAGAAGATAGTCCCCTGTCACTCATCATGGTTTTATCTCTCTAAATTTCCTTCAAGGCTTCAACTCTTTGGATTCTCATCATACTGTCATGCATTGTCATTAGACTCATTACATATCACAAACTAAGTTTCACAGATTTCTTGAATATCAACTGAAAAAGGGGAATGGTTTCTTATTGATTGTGTGTAATGCTTTCTTTTCTTTAGGTATTATCTGAGATTCATGGACCCAAACAATGAGAAAGCTATTGTTGATAAGGAAAAGGAAATGTAAGTTCTGATTTCTGTCATATCCTAATGCTCAAATTGCAGAAATACTTTTCAATTAGTCACTTCAGTCATATAGATTGCATTCTTCTTTTGTACTGTACATATTGCTCTGATAATTATGTTATCCTGGATAATATAATCCTTCAGGTACTGGGGTCCTGTTGATATATATGTAGGTGGTGCTGAACATTCAGTCCTCCATTTACTTTATGCTCGCTTTTGGCACAAGGTTTGTTTTTTATCTATTACTCTTGATCAATCATCTTAATTTTTTTTCTGGAAGATCCAGTTTATAATGATAGCATAAGCTGTGTTGCAAATATTCATAGGAACAAGCTTGAAGATGACAATTTTGAGTCAAAAATGGTAAAAATGCTTGTTTATGACAGGACTGACAAATCGGATTAATTAATTATTACATTATGACATCAATTAATTGAACCAACTGGACTGATTCTTGAAATGGACTGGATAGAATCACAGGAAAGCGGTCCAAAGTCTGGTTTGGTTTTCATAACATTGATGTAAATATATAACCAATGTTAACATCCATAGTACATCTATAAATAAGTTTAGGTTAGTATTATGCAGGTATTGAATTAGTCAGCAAATCTATAGAGTTATGGTAATCTCTCAAAAGATGTTTTGGTATAGGTATTGTTTAGGCCATATCCTTATGGTGGGAGCCTTATATTGTGGTCAAGTTAGACCCCATTGGATTTTTCCTTGTATTGCATTTTGCACACATGGAAAATTAAGGATGAAAGTCACATGGAAACGGAATGTCATATCAATGGGGTTCTTCGAGCATCAGTATCATTTCATCAATCTTAAGACAATCATACATATTAACAGAAAAAATCCATCTTTATTTCAATTAATTGGATGCAAATATTTTTAAAACAAATCAGTTTTCATGTTTTTAGATTGTCTCCACTCTCCACTGAAATTTCCAACCTATTTGATACATCTTTTTCTATTGGACCAATACTTAATAGTTGATACTACATCAATATTTTACAACTTGTCATGCATCACTTCTTACCGAGACATGTTGAATATACATACTATGGAAATAAGAAATGGTGGTCGATTGCTTGATTCTATTAACCACTATTAGGATTTCTATATGTGGAGATTAAGAGGACAATTACATGACTAGTAATATAGGACTATTATCCTCTACTCAAGAGTCAAGACATAATAATCCTTATTAGGATCCAAATAAGGATCTGTTTATTTGTATACTCTAACACTCTTGAAGCTAGAACATTTAAGATGCTCAACTTGCGACAGAGTCAAACATAATCAAGGAGATAGATAAAATAACTTGAGATGAAAGTATATAATTTCAGTTGGCCATTGGCAGGCAGGAACAAAAGTAGGTAGGAAGAACAGCATGTGGCAACTTGTACACATGCATTACTTTGATGACATGGCAGGCAAACACGAACACTGATCATTTACTTGATTTACCATACTTGACTAAGTCAACACTTGTGATAGATGTTCACTAAATCCAAGCATTCATTAGATTATTGCCATCATTAGACTTGGCTAGTAAAACTTGATGTTTCCACAACACATTCAATAAGCAGGCACAACACATTCAATAAGCAGGCACAAATACTAATTAACCTGCTGACATCATTAGGTTCAATCAAAACACAGACGTCTGCAACACAAACACTGAATAACTTGCAAATGCAAATGCAAGAAGCTGCAACTAAAGGGCAACATTCCTTTTTCTGTCATTTTTCATCTTTTTCTAAAATTGAATTTTAAAAAACTTCTTCCACAAACAAATATTTTTTATTTTATTTTTTAACATAAAAAAGAAAACACATACTCCACCTCCACCTTTCTTTTTATTTGTTTCTCCTTTTGCTTTCTTCTCTTTCCTTTTTTTTTTCTCTCCTATCTCTTCCTTCTTTCATTACCACGTAGTAACTTCCAACCTCTATTTTTAAAAGAATGTTCATGTGCCCCTTACTCCTCCTTGTTGTACTTCTTTGATTTCTTTGTGAATCCGTCACTATTAGAGGAGGGTGGCATATGGTAGTTGTGGCAACATGGGAAGAGATGGCAAAGACAAATGGAGAAGAGCTAGTTAGAGGAGGAGATAACAAAGGAGGTTTAGATGGGAATGAAGATGGCCTTAGTGGGGGAAGGAGTGGCAGCGGTGTTGGATGTGTGCAGAATATATTACAATGGCAGCATAGACTCTAGATGGATTTTGTGATGGCAAAGGATGTCTTAAATGGGTTGGACATCGGTGAGGACCCAAAAGGGCCAGTTGACAGTTAAGATGTGCTTATGGGTCTTCCAATTGTGGTAGAGGTTCAATATGGGTTTGATAGTGCTGCCTTGTGAGGTGGAGAGGTTCAACAATGGCAAAACAAGGTGGAGTGGTTGTCAATGACTATAGTTTCTTCAGTTGGAGAGATGGTTAGACAGAGAAAAGGGAGGCATAAAAAATATGGACTGAGGTTCGTTGTCACTGCTACTACAAGGTGGCAATGACAACTGATGTTTTCCTACACTCCTTGTTCTCCAAAAAAACCTAAACTTTCATACCAATATACTACATGGGAACTGGAAGTGGTGGAAGATTGGCTGATTTTATTAACCACTAATAGGATCTCAAAATGTAGAGATTGCCCAAAAGGATAATTACATGACTAGCAATGTGGTCTATTATCCATTACTCAATGCATAATAATCCTAATTAAGTTTCATATAAGGATCCATTTATTCATATACTCTTAACACACACCTACAAGGACACCACAATATTTGTAATATGTTTGCAAAATTCCAATATGCTTGTATTTTCTTAAGGTTATTCACAATGATGGAAATCAGAAACATCGTGACTGATTTTAACTAATCATAGTATTTTGAACACCAATTCTAGGTTCCTTTAATATTTGTATATTAGTCACTATTTGCAACAAGAGTGAGATATGGTTAAAACATTAGGTTCCTTTCTATTTCTTTGCAAAATAGCAAGAAATCAAAATTACTTGGTGCATACACATATTACAGCACCAACAACTCTTTAACAAAATACTGATTAACTATGGTAGGGGTAAAAACGACAGACAAGTGTGAAGCTACAATGATGTGTCACTCGTGCTATTTGGTGGCATAGATGGTTGGAATGAAACAACACAAGGTCTTTCGTAATTTTTCTCATGATGATTTGTACTTCAAGTCTTAGGTGTGTGATGGAATGTTCCAGAAGATGGAGGGACAAGAGGTCCTATTTAATGAGGCTATCTTAGCATGGCTTGACCCTCTTTTAGCCATAGGATGTATTCAAGAGGCAGACTACTTCTTTGTTTGGGCAGCTTTCATTCATGTTCCTTTCTTCTTCATTTGTTGTTGTCCAGGTTTCTTTCTTGAAGCCCTTGTTTCTTGATTTTTCTGTTCCTTTCTCAGTCCAACTTTGACTAGGCCACTTGGTTTCCCTATAATCTTAAAGCTTTTCTATTTCTGTTGCTCAAATAAAAAACAATATACCGATCAACTATACTATGCAATAGAATATAAAAAGCTATATTATACAAGAGCACCTATCATGCTATAAGAAACCATATTAATCCTTCTCATCAAAATGTCAAAAACTTATCACATAGTTGGTCTTCCCTTCTATAAGGATTATGAGAAAAATAAGTTATTAGGTTGAGTATGGACTAAATGTCTAAAACATTAGCAACATCCAAGTCTAATATTTATGTACGTACTATAAGTTCTTGCATAAGTAGAATGTCTTGACCATTCACTATTGATGCTATATGCAATGCCACTTGTTATGCTTCCATTATTATGATTTATTTAAAAATTAAACAATTGAAAATTGTGGGATTCACACACAAGATCATATTAGCCATATGGATCTTTTGCTAGATTTTTTTAATTTAGTTTTTATCTTTGAATGTCAATTATTTAAATCAAAAGGTGTATTGGACCTTCCTTTAATATTTTACCATCTTACTGAAGTCACAGTTTTTGTGTTTGGAACTTTGGATATCCTGTAATCTACAGTGATATTTATTGCCTTGACTGACTTTTTATGAAACAGGTTCTTTATGATGTTGGTGTTGTTAGTAGCAAGGAACCCTTTCAATGCCTTATAAACCAAGGCTTAATACTCGGAGAAGTGAGTAGTTTTAATGATTAGTTTGTTTTTTTGTACGTGTAGAACCAAGTCTTTTCATTCTAACTGACACATTACCTTTCAACAGGTTGAGCATGTGGCTTTTAAAGATAAAAACGGTAGGTGGATATCTGCTGACAATGCTGATGTTGCAGATCATGTTCAAGAAAGAATACCAGCTGAAAAGGTATGCCCCCTTTTTATAAAATATTCAACTCTTTGATTTTATTTGGACCTGGCATTTCTTACTTTATTCATTTATCTCTTATTTGTATTCCAGCGTTTAGTAAATGCTTCACAAACTTTTGTTTAAATTCTTGTAGGTGATGAAAAGTTGTGATTATTTTGTATTGAGAGATGATCCAAGCATTCGATTGATTTCACGAGCATATAAAATGAGTAAAAGTAGGGGAAATGTCATTAATCCCGATGATGTTGTTTCTGAATATGGCGCAGATTCACTTCGCCTGTATGAAATGTTTATGGGGCCATTAAGGTAGATAGTTCTATCATGACTGTTTACCTACTATTCTATAGCCCTCTGTAAAATAGGGTTTGCTGTTAAACATTTGTTCAGTTGTGATATTTCATAAGTTTTACATTACTCACCATTTTTATCAGAGATTCAAAGACATGGAGTACTGGTGGCATTGAAGGTGTTCATCGATTTTTAGGGAGAGTCTGGAGGCTAGTCATTGGTTCTCCTTTACCTGATGGATCGTACAATGATGGGACACTTGTAACTGATGATGAACCAACCTTTGAACAACTCCGTTCTCTACATAAATGTATTGATAAGGTAATATTGATTATTGTTAAGTATGTTTGGTACTTCATAGTTCTCATTTTTGTCATTATGTTTGAATCATATAGAAATAAACTGAAGCTACTGCTCTAGTATTGGTTTTGCTGAGATATTCAAAATAAAGCAATGATCCAAAGGAAAAAAAGGTAATCCTTTATCAAAGATGATAAGATTGAGATATCATTCGAGTAGCTTAAATATGATTCAAGGAAGCCTTCAAGGGAATGCAACACTTTCAGATAGGGGGTTAGATCCTAAGAAATATACTTTTAAACTTTACCAAAAAGCAATGAATTTTACAAAATAAGGGCATGAAAATAATAAATTTTTATTGTATATTAACTTCCTTTCCTCTTCTTTCATATTTTAAAAAAAGAAAAGAAATAGTCATCCTCTTTTCTTCAAGAGTGGCAACTACTACTTTCATAATTTCATTTAAGTCCCTGCAGAAGCAGCACAGTACCAAAGCCACCTGGAAGTCAGCACCCACCACCAGTAACGTGAAGATCCACCACAATCTCCATCTTCTCTGTCCAGATCTCTTGCAATCAATTCTCCATTAGCTTCCCTCTTTGTTGGTTCCGGGACTGTGTGGGGGAGGCTTAGGTTTATGAGTTATCTACGCTTCCCTTTTTTTTTCCCTCTTGTTTGCAAATGATGGACTGCAGTCACCTCACATCCTGTCTTGGTGGGTTGTTTAGGGTGATAGTGAATGTTTAAAAGAAAGAGGAGAAAAGCAGGTAAAAGTTCCCAGCCAGGAGTAGAGGTCTTGTGTAGTCCATTGACAGAAAAGGGGGACAAATCTTCACCTGAAATAATAGAAGTGAAAATGTATGTTGGAGAAAAGGAAAAAAGAAATAAAAAAAGAGAGAAGAGTGAAGAAGATACATGGAGAAAAGGAAAAATAAAAACGGTGAGGTGTCAGATGAAGAAAGGCTGCAAAATAGAGAAAAATGAAGAGGTGTGTGGAGTGTCTCCATATAGTGGGATTGTGATTTGGATTATTGTTGTTGTATGTGTGGGGTAGTGGAAGAAGTTATGGAAATAATGTCAAATTTTTATCTAAAAAATGAAAAGAAAAATAAAAAAAGGAAGATGACAAAAAGAGTAAAATATTTGTGTACTACAGCCAGAACGTGTTTATATTTATCTGTGCAGGTAATGCGTACAATTTGCATGTTTTGTGTAGTTGTGGAATTTGTCTAAATTTGTTGAATAATATTTGTCTTGTTTATTGTGGAGTCAACATGATTGGCTTTTGTTTGCGTGTAGTTAGCATGATTGACTATTATTTGTGTGTGTGTCAACATGATTTACCATTGTTTATGCTTGTTTGTTATTGCTTACATGTTATTGCTTCTACCACCACAACTTTTATGAGCACCACTTAAAAAAATTTATATGATTGTTATATATCTCTTACCGTTGTTGTCTACATCTATTTTTAGTTATTTTTTGTGTCTAATGGTATTTGTATCTCTTGCAAGTTGAATACTTCAACTTGAGAGAGAGAGTATCATAGTGTCTTAACAATGGGTAATAGACTAATAGCCTCACATTGAAATTCTTATAACGTGCCCCACCATGTAATATGTATTCATAAAGATTTAGCAATAGTTAGTGGAATAAGATCTATCTTTCCTTATATTCCCATCTAAAAAGAGAATGACAATTTTTATTACAGAATAAAAATTAAATATAGGACACTAATGCATGCAAGCAATGAAAATTATAATAAAATTTCATCACCTAGAAAGGGGTGCATGCAAATTATAATGTCATTGATATTTGATCGACATTGTGAATTTCTATCTCTATTGCAAAATCCATCAATTTTTATTGCTTTGTTTTTCCTTTTGGACTGTTTATTATTCTAAGGTAGTGGATGATCATTTTCATTTTTCTAGAATATATTTTTAGAGTTGAAGGATTTAGACTAAGTAGAACTAAAGTTGAATACATGGAATGTTAGTTTAGTAATGATAGAAATAATAGTGAAAACATTATATTAGATGGTCATTAAATTCTTAAAAGCAATGGTAGTAGATATTTAAAGCATATTGTTAGTAACAATGGAAGAAATCACAGAATATATGCACTTGTTTTGAGCAGTAATGAGAAATATATTAAAATCATGAAATTGGAAGAATCAAGTCTACACAAGCCACATAGACATGGCCCACAAATCAGGAGAATGGATTCTGAAAGGAAATCCACAGAGGATGAGAAAGACAATGCAAACAAGTGACTAGAGAACAATAATTGACTGAAGCCATGTGTGAGCGACACCTGTTCCACATTGGCATTGCGATGTTCATTTCTGGACCATCTTATCACTTGTCAAGTACCTTTTCCATTTTTTGAGCAAGTGAATTTACTACGGAAAACTCTGTAATTCCATTCTATCCATCAATACCATCATATGGCGTGTAGTAGAATCATCCATATGAGGGAGAATCTCAAATTTTGTCTCCAACTCAAGGGAAACACCCACCAAATGTCTCCACCACAAAGAAATGAAGATGCAACTGAAGAAAGGGTGCACCAACATTCATTTTGTTGTTGTCAAAAATGACATTTACCAGCTACTTGATAGCCACATCCTTGTAAATCCCACATTGTCAAGACTTCATGTGTGAGAACCTGTCATAACCTTAGAAGTGACCTTACAGATGATGCTCACAGAATTTAAATAGGGACAACAAGGTGAAGAAATTCTTTGAGAGTGTTATTTGATAAAAGACTATCTTTTAAATTAAAAGAAAAAATATATAGGACATCTATTTGCTCAGCTATACAATAAAATACTGAATGTTAGATTATTAAATATGAAGATATACAAAACACATGTGTATCATTTGAGGAAAAAAAATAGCGTAACGGAAATGTGAATACTTAGATAAATGAGTGGTAATAGTATAAGAGATAAAATTAAGAAATGATTTCATCTAAAATAGGGTAGGAGGGTTGTACATATTGAGGATAAAATAATAGAAAATCATCTTAGATGGCTTGATGAGAAGGCCTATGTTACACTTGTGATGAATTGATTACTTTAGGTAAAATATAAAAAAAGTTAAAGGAATTACATGATTAGAAATAGTGAAAAGATTTAGAAGGGGAGGATTTTTGTGATCATCCTTAGTTAAGGCATTGCTTATTATACGTTTCTATATCGATTATCCTGTCTGCTAGCTTTTTCTTCACCACACATTATTAAATGTTGATCAATTGGGTTCATTTACTATGTTTAGGTTTCAGAAGAAATTCAAGAAACTCGATTCAATACAGGAATTTCTGCAATGATGGAATTCATCAATTCTGCATACAAGGTTAGGAGCTGCATGATTGTGAGCTCAAGTTTATCATTTCTGTTTGTGTTCTGCCCATTCTATATCCTTTCCAACTATTCATCCCACTCCACATCAATTCATGGTTAATCTACTAACTGTAGCTTATAAAATATCTTATTTCCCATTGGCTTCTTTTATCAATTACACATACACAAATGCATGCACACGTGTGCACCCACACACACGTTCTCTTCCTCTCTCTCATTTACTCACTACCCACCCAGTCTTATCACATGACAGTATCACATAAACTGCTTCTAGCTATTTTTCAGAAAAATTTCATGGTATTAAACCATATAAGACTATTTTTGCTTTTATTTCTTTCAGTGGGATAAACAACCAAAATCAATTATCAAAGAATTTGTTTTGTTGCTTGCACCTTATGCTCCTCATATGGCTGAAGAACTCTGGCTTCGTCTTGGACATCCAACTTCATTGGCCTATGAACCTTTTCCTCAGGTATTTGCTTATGTTCCTTAATTTAGATTTTGGAAACCAATTTTCATTGAAATGGATTTCAGTTTTTTTTTAATTAACTGGGAGGTAATTCCTGCTTGCATCAATGACTTTTAATTCAGTCTAAACTTACATAGTTTTAATATTTCTGAAAGAGACGAGGAAAAGGTCCCGAAAGATGCAAACATTACATTCCATATAGTGTCAAATTACCCATTTTCGGGGTATGAACTCCCAAGAGCAAGTAATTATTGGAAGCAAGCACTCAATTCAAATCATTGGTCCACTCCAATAGGAAGGAGGAGATATGATCTCAAAGGTTTAACAGTCAATGAGGGCCCTTGCAAAAGATTTTGTTGTCCCTCTCATCCAGCTAGGCTATCAAATAGCATGGGTTAGCAACTTAGCACCATCCATGTCCTCTTTTACTGTCATGCCATTTCACCCATCCTCAAACGGAGAGTACCAGGAGTTTTCAAAGGATACACTGCTGTCAAGCCAATACAAACTCCACCAACAGGGAAGCTGACCATGATTGCATAGTTGCACTATCTCAGAAGAGTGAAAAGGTCCTCAGAATTCTTACAACAAAGTGCACATCTACTAGCCTCATAAGAAGCTCTTTACTGGAGAGCAGAAGGCATGTTTTCATCATGATGAATTTGCCAAGCACAAAAGAGAATCTTAAGAGTAATTTGTCTAGCACCAGATCCAGACATCCCATTAAAAGGTTCAGTGTTTATGCTGATGATTCTTCTCCCAACAGGAATCACTGATTCACAAATATTATTAACCATGGAATTTAGTGAGCAACATCAAATATTTCTATGGATTGCTTCTTTGACGTGTAGGAAAAATGCCTTGGCCTAGTTTTGATGTACTCCCAAAGGCATTTTTTATTGTGATACTTCGATTGCTTTGACAAGGTCTTTATTGTGGATTGGCAAAGGTGGAGGTTGGCTTTGGAAATAGCACAAGTTGACTGAGGGAGACTGATGGAATGGAGTTTATTGAGAAGTTCCCATCCTTATTCATATCCATTAATCTGAATTTGAGGAGGATATGAATTATGAATCATTGTTCAGCAAAGTAAACAAAGACTCTTTGAACACAAGAAATAAGTATTAGTGTGTTCTCTTTTTGTAAAGATAATGTCTCTATATACAAAGACTGCAAAGACATGATCAATACAATTCTAGCAAATATAATGTCTCTATATACAAAGACTACAAGGCCATGATCAATAGAATTCTAGCAATGTGACATCCTATCTGAACCATAAGTCCTAGAGGACTTAAGTTTTAAATCTTATTGAGACACTCCCTCAAACTAATAGAAACTACTTTAGACAAACAAAATAAAGGATAATTCAAATGACAAAGAGTCAACCCAAGGGTCCTCTTAAAATCTGAAGAGATTTACCCTCCCAATCCTAAGACCAACTTGCATGCAACCACATCCTCAAATACCACATATTGCATAGAGGACAAACATGATCACTTTCGGCTTTCCCAGAATAGCACTCCATATCATTTCCTAACAATCTCTTTGCTTCAAAAAGGTCTAACAAGAAATCTGAGGTCTGATCCTTCCAAAAATGTTCCTTTGAATTCCTCAAACTTGTTGGCTGTATCAACAAATGAGGTTAGAATGGATAGTTCAAATCAAGATGGTTGAAATATGGATATTCAACTTAAAATCAATTAACTATGAGTGAAATACTTTTATTATGTGTTTTGTATTAAGTCCCATTCCATTTCTATTATGGGATTATTTTAATGCTTCCCCTTGTAATCTTTTTTTTAAGTTCCTACAAGTGTCTTTTTTGTATTGGATGGATGTGTAGGGACTTAAATTAGAAGATTGTATTTGACTTGGATACTATATTGAAATGTCTGTATTCAATTCAAAAACCAATTAACTATAAGTGAAGTACTTCTTGTATGTTCTGTATCAAGTTCATTTCCAATACGAAATTATTTTAACAAAGATTAAGTATCCCCAAAGAAGTGTACAGTCCAGCTTGTTGTCTCAGTCAGCTGTGATTAATCTTTTAATTTCATAGACTGTTTTTCCTGCATCTTGATGATGTTCTCAGTCCTGTGTTGTTTTTTTTCCACTTTGAGAAGTGAAATTTCAGAACATATTAACTGGGCAATATCAATAGCAATGCTACATATAAAATTGTATTGTTGATGGGGATAGGAAATGCATATGAAAGGTGGTTAGTGACGTTAGATTTAAGGATTCCGTAGATAGTGTAGAAGTACCGATCACTTTTAGCATGAAACTCATCTGTCTATTATTGCTCCAGGCAAAAATTGAATATTTGAAAGACACAAATGTGGTCTTACCAGTCCAAATCAATGGGAAAATGAGGGGCACAATACTGGTTGATGAAGAATCTTCTGAGGATGATATCTTGAAAAAAGCATTGTTGAACGAGAAACTCTCGAAGTATTTGCTTGGAAAGTCAGTGAAAAAGACAATATATGTACCTGGAAGAATTCTGAATGTCATTCTAAAACAGCAAAAGGTTCCCAGGTAATGTTTGCTGCAAAATTTTTTTGTCATTCTTGTTCACTAAATATTGGGCAGAACCTCTATTATATTTAATGCTTTAATTTTTTGTAAAAATTTCTTTAATTATTTTCACCAGAAACGGAAATATTCAATTTAAGAAAAATATGAACATTCATTTGCTAATGTCCCAGGACTAAGGGCTTCTAATAAGACTAACCTAAATTTGCTCATGTTGAGTCTAGCATTTGTTTATCTAAATATATTGACCAAATACCATTAAATCGTTTTTTGTGTATTGAGAGTGGATTTATAAATACTGGGTAGTTTCTTGGGTACAGATCTATAAGTGAGCCTTATTTTTTCCCTATCTCATATTCCAAGTACCTCAGACCCATTTCTATCACATGGTCTCCAAAAGCAAATCTGCACGATCATTTCAGCCCATCCCCATGGCATTATCTGGATGGTGGTTGCATTTGCTGGGAGGAACATCATGTTGCTCAACCCAGCTTCATGCACACCCATCATTATGATGCTGGAGTTCACCAGAAAACGGTCATGGTATTCTTCTGCAATCACAATTAGTCCCAAGCTGTGAGCATCCTAACTATCTTCCACTCATTTACAATTGCTCGAGATGATAATAAGCTCTGATTTCTTCCCTGACCAGTCAGGAATGGTGTTTGTTGATTCTCTTGATGAATTGCAATGTCTCAAAAATTCTATAAAGTTAGTTAACTTGAAGAAAAAATTGCTTTGGAACCCACCTGTGGAGAGCATTACTGCTCGAATGCTGTGATTCAGGTTGCACATTGGTGTTGAACTTTATGGCACCTCCATGAATAATGGCAATGTAAATTCCTTGACCAAGGACATTGTTCATGGTTCTTATTTATGAGCACATAATCTGATCTTCCATGGCATGTTTTGTGCTGTGTTATGGTTTGTAAAAAAGAAAACTGAGGAAATGTGGCTGTGGATCCTTAAACCTCCATTTAGTTCACAGACATTTGCCCATGTCTCAGATACATCACATAGCAGGAGCCTGCTTTCTTTGTGTTCTCTTCAGCTGTTCAATTGTAGTGCATCTTAGTTTTTAGAGATGAATGACCATTGGTGGGAATGAGGATGATGAGGCATTTTCTTTTCCTTTGTAAAGCTAAACATGAACCTCATCAAAGTTGAGGGGGTTAAGAAAATTTTGCATGTGGATGGTTATAGGAAGAACCTCCTACCTTCTGTAATTTCTGTTGACGATGTTGAGTTGGAATTGGCTTTTTTAGTCAACTCTGCCAGAGGTTCAACAGTTTCTTCTGTCGATGTCCTGGACTCTGGTGTTTGAAAGCCCAGTCCCAGTGAATAATACCAGTCATCTGCTTCTCTCTTATGATTTTGAATTTATTGGTTTATCTGCAAAGTGTTTTTCAAAGGTCAAATTTCTCTTTTATTTATAAATAAAAGATAAGATTCTTTTGTGCTATTTTGCTGCATTTCTATGCTCACACGTTTATGATTGGAGCTGAAGTTCATTTCAAATTATGGCCATAACACAACAGATTATGTGATCAGTGAATACATCCATTTTTTCAGGTGAAAAGGTAGATAATTCTCTACCTTGCGTGACATTTACTTTTGACGTGGAATTCAAAACGGATTCTTTAATGCTATCCTTGAAACTGGAGTTATTTTCGTTACTTGTATCATATGGAACCTCCAAGGGTTTGATGATACCTACCGGTACCGATTGATTTAAACCATTTGCTCCTGCCATCTCTGTAGGAGCCTGGTAAGTAGTTTCGCACATCTTAATATTGAATTCCATAGAGTTATATGGCCCAGCTTCTCCCGTCATCGCTTGAGTTTTGGAAGCTGCGTCGTTGTGAATGAAGTGGACCATCTGCTTCATTGCTTCCTGGGCGCATTACACATCTTCTGATGCTTTAGAAATATCTGCAGGATGACGCTAAATTCAAATCAACAATAGGAAATAGAAGAAAAATCAAGAAAATGTGTTTTTCTTGAATTGGTGTTCTTGGCATAATTCAAAGAGGTTGGGGGATGTGTATTATTTTTTAGCATTTGATATTAATTGTTTGGATCATTTTTTAAAATAAATTGTTTATTCTTGAAAACCTGAATCCAATAATATTTTCTATGTTAATTTATTTATATACACCACTTCTCTTCTATGTATGGAATTTTTTGGAAATCTTGATTTCAAAAACCTATGAAAAGTAGCTTTTCCATAAAGATCAGACTGTCAGAGTATTCCAAAAAGTTTTTTCTTGTAAGTATTGCCGGATGTTAGTCCCTCCTAAAAAGAATGTACAAGAATCTGTGCAACTTATATGGCTCTTGCCTGACAAGAGGTGTGGACCCTGTTTTTGTCAAGAACACTAAGATGGTGTAGAACAAGAAAGTACTTGTTCTTGTCTGTATGGTGTAAAAGGTTATAAACATTAACAGAAATAGAGAAAGCCTTTCCTCTGTTAATCTCTTTATATGTAGGAGTTGCATGCTAAAAAGGCAATAGTTGTTCATTATGAAGACTTTCTTTAAGCTTAGACACTTAGATCGCATGCCATCAGTTGCATAAAATATGAATGTTGTTAATTGTGTCTGTCTCTTAAAATGTAATCTGTTATTATACTTTTGGAAATTCTAGGCATGTGGAATTCTTTAAGAAAATATTCTTCAGATTTGGAAATTGTAAATGATGATCATGATTTTTCTTGTTCTATCAACAGTAACAAGAATATATGAGTTATAATTTCACTACATGAGGTAGCTTTTATATGCTTTTCTCTATGATCAAATATTTAGTTAAATTACATAAATTTAAATCTTTTCTTATAATTCTTAAGTAGTTTTAGATTTATTTTTACTTCCTTTAATTTCTTCGTTGGTCTCTTAAAGTCAATTTTCCATTATCTTATTTTCAATTGGTACAATTCTTACTTCATTTCTAAAAAAATCGCTTTTTAATCTATCTCTTGTAGATTTTCCATGTTTTAGCATTTTCTTAAAATTCTGAAAGGCGAATTTAAGCATAACTAGTACCAAAGAATTATTTGTTTTCCATTGGAAGAAGAAAAGTTACAAATGATGGACTGTACCATTACCCAATAATGCCTATGTTGTTAAATCTATAATTATGATCTTACCCTTAAGCCCAGGGACCAAGAATGGACCATCTACCTCCCATATGATGAAATGCCTAGAGCTTACTTTGGTTCAATCCAATCTGCTGTTAAAAGTTCATATGTAATGTGAGTTCAGGAGATCCCAAATGGGGAACACAACTCATCTTCCAGGAGTAGCCCAAGTGCTTTTAGGAGACAATAATATGAAGCATATTATATTTTCAAAGCTTTCTAGTCTTCTTAAGCTGACATGTAAATAAAACGTTTGACAATGTTTATTGAACAACATTAGTATATTGAAACATTGGTGTGTGCTTCCAGGAGAAGATGGTATATTTAGCTTTGCTTGATTGTAAAGTAGCAAAGATTAAACACAATTTAAGCACATTTAATTAATTAACTCTAGCTTAAGCATATTGTTGAGTTGACTTGATTAAGCTCGTTTAAAAATTTTTGTTATCATTATTTTCGATTCTTGACCATACATTTGTAAGACATTACTTAAAAATCATACAATTTACGTGATATTTGTTGATACGTTACTATTTAAATTCATTATTATTCATAATATATACAAGGATTTATAAAACAACAGCTAGATATTCTTAATAAGTTTGTAAAACCCTGGTGGTAATCTCATCCTTCTCTTCCTCTTCCATCGCGAGTTTAAAGGGATATTCAAAGATCACAGGATTTATGTTAATCCATGTGTTTCAAAACGTAACACAAGAAGGAAGGGGCACCAAATAAAATTAGGTCAAAGTTTGTGTTTGATTTAATAGTTCATGCTTGATTTAATAAAGATCTACTTGATAAATGGCTCAAATTGATTATACATGAAGTAAATTTGAACATAATGTTAGATTAACTCGACTAATCAAGTCAAGCTTAATTTTTTTTGATAATAAATCAATTTTAAGTGTTAATTAACTCAATCTTATTACTTTTGCTAAGAATTTATTTGTACATGTCAAAAGAGTTTAAAAATAGAAGAAACGAAAAATTTAAAATACTTGAAAATAGAAAATCTAGAATTTCAAAAAAAAAATTGAAATATTTGTATACATAACAGAAAGTCAAGAAAGTATTATATATAATAGAATCACCTTTTGTTCTTATGAAATGGTTAATTTAGAAGATATTACATGAAAGCACAAAACAACTGTATAAAATTAAATATGAAATTTTTTGAGAATATTATGCCAATTCAAACCACTGTCGTTATTAATCTGAAAAAATTGCCCGCTAAAATCAAACCACTGTTTCTAGAATTTTAGGATTTTATGCATTTAATGAACTGATAGAACAGAATTGGACTACAATTAGTGACCCAAATCCTATTGTTCAGCTGAACAAAAGACTGAAATTAGTGAAGGGTCAACTTAAAATCTGGATTAAGCAGGTGCTTGGAGATTTAAATGGCACTAGTGAGCTACCATTGAATCAAATCAGTAATTTGAAAGTCCTTCAACGTGGTTGGGATGAAAGAATCCATGCAAAGCTAAATCATTATCTAACACAGATAGCTAAATAGCTTGGAGAGAATCCACGCAAAGCCAAAATGAAAGCATTAATTCTCTGGACAGGAAAACGAAGGCAAAAAGCAAGGGCACAGAGGGCAATTAAGGTGCCTAAAAAAGATGAGACATCTGCAAAAGACAAAGGTTGCTGTGCAGAGTACTTATGCAATGGAGTACAAGATTGTAGAGATTGAATATCAAAAAGAACACTAAAAGTGGTTGGGGGTTAGTGTCTAAAGAGATTCAGTCAACATTAGGAGAGTTGTTAGCCTGCATGGGAAATGAAGAAAAGATTCTGTCTTAAAAGATTCTGACATATGAAACGTGGAATTTTCCAAAATGATAAATTGTCACAAAATGTTATTATGTTATTTTGACAGGAAATTCATATATGCTCTAATTGGTTGAGAATGATGCACGTAGTATCTTGTAAGATGCAATAATAAGATTTAATGATTTTGGGATTCCACTAGGTAAATGATTTAAGCATATTTCCAACTTTCAGACTTTTGGAAGTGTACCATAGAAGCATATATGCACCCCTCCTAAAATTCAAACCCTAACAAACACAAGATTTACCATTGTAAGAAAAAGGTACGCGGGTAAAATATATAAAAAAAAAAAGCCCCAGGGAAGATCGGCCGCCAAATTCCCGCCGGCTGGACGATCGCCGATGTCGGCGGCCGAAGAAGCGTTGCTGCTTCTCAGGAGAAGGCTCTGCGACCCTGACTTCGTCCACTCGCACCTCAAATCCTCCCCCAACAGCAACTATAGGTCTACGCCTCTCCCTCTCTCAACCCCACAGACACGAGCTTTCGTCTCTTTTGGTTGTTTCAGTATCCTAGGTTCGATCTTTGATCTGGTTTTGGGTCAAATAAGAGAACCGAATGTTACCCCGCCCATTTTTGTTTTGTGGCAGCAAGCTCAAGTTCATCGTATCCAGCTCTGCCACCGAGGGCTGCAATAACTCCGTCCTCCTCCTCGGGCCCCGTGGGAATGGGAAGTCTGCGGTATGGCGTGTTGTTTTTGCTGTTGGTTTGAAATGGTGATGTGTGCGATTGTTGAACTTGTTGTTTTCTCCGGGTTCTGAAGGTTTTGGATCTCGTCCTCGAGGACCTGAAGATTGAGCATCCTGATATGATATCCGTGGTAACAATGCTGCTTTTTTTTATTTTAAGATTGAGCAACTTTCTGTTGCTTTTAATAATTTGATTGTGGGCATGCATTGCAGATCAGGTTAAATGGCTTGTTGCATGCAGATGACAACTGTGGATTGAAGGTTAGACTTACATTATTGATCTTAACTTCTCTGTGTAATGAAATTGGTTTGTTGGTCGTGGAAGAACTTCATACCATGATTTCAGCACCTGCGTTTAGTGATGAAGGTACTCTTTAGCAGCATTTAATATTTTTGTATCTGCATTGAATTGGTTGTGAAAGCAGTCTTTCACAGTAGAATTATTTTAGAATCTAAATTTTGACGCTTAGCAAATGGAACTAAAATTAAAAAGTCTTTTGTTGATCAAAATCCAGAGACCTTCTAACTTTTTATGAACTTAAAGAATTTTAACATTGAAGGCCAATAGAAGCATTATGTTAGGGTTTTAACCAGCCAATCCATCACATATTTATAAGAATTTCAGAAGTATAGTAATCAATGGCATAAATATGACAACGATTTATTGATGTACTATCTCAAACTATGGACACTATGTTTGCAAGTGGTTTAAGCTTACATGTTTTGTCTAGTATTTTCTTCATTTTATAAAAATAATATTGTTTTTATTTGATTGTTGAATGAGTGCAGTAGAGAACTTGAACCAAACCATTCCTTTTCTCTAATGGTGTACAAGGATGTTTTCATGTTTAGATGTGTTATTGGAGACATATTTAGTTGAATTCCTATCATTTTTGACGTATATCTTGTATCTATAGAGTTATTAGTGATATTCCCATGCTTTGAATTGGATGATTTTCATGTAATTAATTGAAATTTCTTATTAGGAATTATAAAAATTATTATTGGCCTTCTTCTGGTAAAAAATATGCATAAATTATCAAAAAAGGGTAATTTATATAAAATAATGATGTGAGAGATTTAAATAAGAAGAATAAATGTTGGTGGTTACAAGTGAAAAAGTGGAAGGATGGGAGAAATTACAATTGTAAATTAAGTTACTTGAAATTTACATATTGGTGTGATGGAGAAGCTTCCTTTTTATTATATGTAATTGGATTCTACGATGGTCATATTATTTTCTCATATTTACTGTTAAAATAACCTAAATCTTAAGTATAAATTATGGCATGACATTTACAGTTGACATGACTTATTAATGGGAAATTTATGATTGTTATTTTTGTGGTGTTCTGTTCAGTGGATTAACAACTAACATGCAGCAATGCAAATCAGTTTTTAGATTGAGTTACATATTTAAAATGTTAAACTTTGTTCAGGAAATTGCAAGACAGTTATGCTCAGAGTATCAGTTGCCATTCTCGAAGATGGTACACTTTCTGTGTAGCACTGTTCTTTATAAATTAAATGGTTGTCCATAGTTTTGAGAATATGACATTGCTACGATTGCTGTTAAGTTAGGCATCATCTGATGACAATTCTGAATTCTTGATCAGTATTCTAAGGTGAGCAGCCTAAATGAATTCATATTACTCATCCTTTTACAGTATTTCTGTTTGCATTGCATGGATTTTATTCCATTGTTCATGACATTTGTAATAAATTTTCAGTGTTCAACCTGGTTAATATTTGTCATTGCTTTCTGTTGATAGGGAGTGTGGGCTAGCTCACAAGACAGTTATTTTTGCACTGGAGGAATTTGAACTATTTGCTCAGGTGATGGTTTAGGGTATATTTTCCTGTGTGATTTTTAACTACTGTTAAGCATCCATCTTCTTATCTCCATTTTGATTTGACTGCTAATTATTTTGGCAAAACTATCTCCTAACCTACATTTTTATCATCATTTGTCTTGTATGAACACCACACACCTCTGGTTCTTTCAGGTGGTTCCCCAATTATAAAAGCATAAAAATTCTCTTCTTGATATACCAGCTTACTGTAAAACTCTATTGCACTTAGTCAAATGAGAATCAACAAACTGAAAAATTGTCTCACTTGTATCTAGTGAGTGGATGTTGATTCATCATGAAGGCTTTCATTGTGAAATTTGCAGGGAAAACAACGAGTCCTGTATGGCTTGCTAGATGCAATGCAAACTCTTACTTCACAAGCTGTAGTTATTGGGATGAGCTGTCGCTTGGTAATGTTTGTCTACCTTTAGTCATTTTTACTTGTATTTAATGAAACTACACATCTCTTGTATGAGCAAGCACAAAATCTAGTAGTTCTTTTAGAACCATTACCTCCACTTGTCAAGACTTATCAATCTAGTCAAGACTCAAGAGACTATAATCATCTTTATAGATTTTGAAGATTTTTTCTATACTGATATTGGTTATTTGTTTTCACCTTTTTCAAACAAAATCAATTGTGGAACCCTTCACAATGCTTGTCTGAATTTGTTTATTGGCATGCAGCTTTGTTCAGTTTTCTATCTCTCATGTATCTGCCTGGTGACAAACACTCACTCAAATTGCATCAAACTGAAAAGATTTTATTGATGTGAAATGTTGTGGTTGTGCAGTTTAACTTGAAAAGAGAATTTTGCAATACCTCTTACATGTTGTTTGTTAAGATGCCCTACCTTTCGAAAACATGCAGTCAAAACCATGTAGGCTAATAATTACTGATAGTATAGTGAAAAGATGCCCTACCTTTCGAAAACAAGCTTGTGAAATTGCTCTATGATTAATCAATGGGCATGATACACAATGTCAGTGAGACTTTCTTTAAACCCTTGTAGACTTGGCAGTTGGCAAGCACATGAATTAGAAGAAACAGCCAAAATAAGAGGGAAAACAAGATTTACATGGTAGAGTTAGGGGGGGTTAGTGCCTGAGCGAATTCAGTCAACGGAAAGGAAAATTGCTGAATTCCGTCAGGTAGCCATTAGTGTGTACAATATTTAAAGAAAAGGAAAATCAGATTTTACCAACGTAGTTTCAAGTTATAATTTCAGCATCATCCACAGAATCTGCAGTGAGGATTATCCCTTAGCATACAGTTATTCTCATATTGATTGCTGACCCTATATTCCTTGCAAAGAATAAGGATATACTGAAGTTTCTTATGCATGTCACATGTTTCTTGGAAAACTGGATACTTGATAAAGATGGAATGTTGCCTGTTCTCTTTTCTACTATATTAATAAACTGACTGCATTTGTGTATGAAAATGATTAATGTAGCAGCATATAGCTATCACTAAATTATTTCTTTATAATTAGCCTATTTTACCTCCCTTGCAATATCTGCTGCCACAATACAATTAACTAACTTTTGAGTGGCATTAATATTAAAGCTTGATCTAAATAGTTTCATGAAAGAACATTGTTGATTTAATTATATGTTGCTTGTTAAACTTGTGACATGTTTTTTGTACTCCTTGGCATATTATGTATAGGATGCAGACCAACTGCTAGAAAAAAGAGTGAGATCTCGTTTTTCACATAGGAAGCTCTTGTTTGTCCCGCCTTCGAAAAAAGACATGCAAAGGTGTCTCTTTTGATTCATGAAAATTTCTAAATTTTTTGTGAAAATTCATACAAGCATAGCTTCATTTTCATATTTTTGAATGCTACTGAATATTTTAGATTACTGGAGCACTTACTATATTTGCCAGAAGAAACAAATCTTCCTTTTGACTATGTTGTGAAGTTCAATTCAAGCCTTAAGGTATTCTTCAGTTTTGGACATTTATTTTGCTGAAATTCTTATAATTTCATTCGAATGAAAAATCCAATACCAGAACTACTAGGTAATTTGTCTAGATATTTGAACCACAAAAAGGTCTATAAGATTTTTTTGTTTTGTAAGTTTCATCTTGTTATTTCAAAATAGGTTTCATTTGAACCTATAACTGATCATTGTCAATATTATTATTTTTATGCTCTCATGTTGTTCATAATTGGACCTATCCAGTATTTTAATATCTTTTTTAGTCCTAAATTTCTAATGTGTATTCTTCTGCAAAAATCTATAATATATCATGAGTTCTATAGATCATAAGATGTAGTTGCCAAAATGGATTTCACTTCATTGCTTACTTCATAGGTGAATCCCAGTTCTTTATCCTATTCAAATTTGATATTCTTAGCCTTGCTTACTATTTTTTATAAATTGCTTGGCATTCCTAGTT
Source organism: Cymodocea nodosa (assembly GCA_036874045.1). Taxonomy (NCBI): domain Eukaryota; kingdom Viridiplantae; phylum Streptophyta; class Magnoliopsida; order Alismatales; family Cymodoceaceae; genus Cymodocea; species Cymodocea nodosa. Next base: position 23,792,019 of record CM072336.1, read on the forward strand.
AAGTATGCTCAGATGTGTAAAAAAGATCTTTTAATTTTAAGAACACACCCATAATGTATGGACATGGTGTATTTTTGTGAAGTTTTTCATGAAGAAACTAAGAAAGTTCCCTCTGTTTCCTCCGTTACTCCCCAGGGAATTACATGTGGAATTTTTATTAATTGTATATTTAGTCCTTCACTTTCTTTTACAGAATATCTTAGGAAACAAGGAATTTGAAGATATTCTCAAATTGATGAGTGATGTTGACAACAGCATTAGCAATCTAGTGATGTTTCTGTGAGTTGTTAGTTTGCTAGTGTCTTTGCTTTGTTGCTGATAAACAAAATCAAATGAAGAAACTTTCTATCCCAGATTTCATGCTGTATGCTCCATGGATCTTGCATCCGGATTCCTATCACTAGACAATTTTAAGGTTGCAAGTGTAGCTATTCGAAAACAGCCAAAGCTCGAATGTGTAAGAAGTATGATGTTGTCACCTTGTTTATGACTCATTTGTTATGTTGTGTTTGTGTTTTTGGCTATTTATGCCTTAACTTTATTAGATTTTTGTTCAAGCTTTTTCCCTCAAACTTGACCTGGACTTCTTGAGATTCAAGTTAATTTAGCAAGCCTAGCACATAAATTCTTAGAGGTTGAATATCAGGTTTCCCACAACTTGTAAAATTTTCTTGTAGCATTGAATATTTAAAGAGCCCTTAATGCCAATCTCAGAATGATACTATATGGTTGACAGTGATTTATCTTAAAGAAGACTACTATATGGTTTGCCTAATGTTCCAGCACCTTATAGTTTGCTGTAAATAGTTTAAGTTCCAAAAGAAAAGTTTGCATTAAAAAAGGAAAAAATTACCCACTTTGTAATTTACTAGGTGTATTCTAATGGCCAAATGATTGCAACAACCGTTCACAACTGGGCATTGGACTATTTACGTTGTCCTCATATATGCAGAAGAAATCAGTTGCATGCAATAATGACTAAAAATTTCTTCTGTTGCTTGAATTTCAAACATCAGTTAAATTTGATATTAATTTATTAAAAATTCAAGCAGGTGCTTCAATTCTGGAACTGTATATTTTAGTATGCATGAACAGACTGGAAGCAAAGGAACAAAGTTCATACAACTTCAACTCAATAATGAAAGGTAGTAGTTTCCACTATATTTTCTTGTGTATTTTGTAAGTCTTAAATTGCTAAATTTTCTTGTGAATTCTTTTCAACAGAATACAAAAACATACATGATGCTTACAAGACTTCTGATTATTATGCACAAATTGTTTGTCTAAGGGTGAGGCTTATAATATAAAAGTTGTGAATCATGGAATAGACATCCCTTCCTTATTCTTTTCCTTGTATCGTGTAGGCCTTTGAACATCTTGTTGAACGAGGATTGATTATGTTTACCGACAGCAATGTTCGATGTCAAACTCTTGAATTTCGGCCTGTAAAAACTTTAATATCATCACATGAACTTCACCAGGGTCTGAAGATGTACAATTCGTGTCCAGTAAGTTGCCTCGTTATGTATGAGCTTTCATTAGCAAACTTAGATGATTGCAGTTACCTTTAATTCTTTAGCGTATAACAAGCATGGTACTTGTTTTAAGGATTAAAATTTACAGGAAGCAATAAGCACCACAAAAGGTGAATTTTTATTTTGTTTTATTTATAAAAACAAAAGTACATGTATGGATGACCAGGCACACGTGTTACATTGACTAGCTAGGTGGTGAGTTATTATTGTACAACCATTACGAGTCAACTTCAGTTTGTTGGTTGTTTAGCTATCAGGTGTAGTGGTTCACAATGCCCAGTAACACGAACAATTGGGTGAACTCTGTATCAGTACTTGGGAGACTTTAATCTAATCTAAACGCCAACACCAGCAGCATGAAACACTAATGACCTTCCTCACCTGGTTTACCAATTGCTTCATCATATTCTTATTAATCATTCAACTTAGCTGTTTAGATGTGCTTCATGTATTATTTGATGCATTGAATTAGTTGCCAACATGTCTTAATTCATCTGATTTTCATTAGCAACCAAGTAAACGTCTTTTCATAAGGCTGTTGTGTTTGGTTGAATGGAAATATTTCCATATGCTTTGGAAATTAAATATGGTTTCTCCTTTTAAATTTTCTTTTCTTTCTTGGTTCCTGTAGTCCACTCTATTTTCCCTTATGGTTGTAGTTTAGAAAGGAAATTAGACCTCTGCATAATAGGAGCTACCTTTGAATTTTTGATACCATGACTAAATATGCACTCTGATTTAAACCATGTTTATTATAATTGTAAAATTCCAATATGGGGTTGAAATTGAACCATTAAGAGACCAGTTTCCATGAGTTTCAAAAATTATACTAAATGATGTGCTAACAAAGAGAATTATTTCATGCATCATCGTACTATGGGTACTAGGAAGATTTTCAATATGGTTGTGATTTTTTCAGTTTCTTGCCATCCTTTTTACCCTTCTCGTTCTGATATTGTTGGTAATTTTCTGTCTATAAGCCTATTATATCATTTTATTTGTTTTTCTGATATGGGAACCATTCTTTTTTTAATATTTATTTGTGTTACCCCAATTACTGACAAAAAGCATCATATATGTTAGGTAATTCTTCTTAAGTTGTTAAACCAAGAGACTTTCAGGTGACTATTATATGCTGAGGTTATGCCTGGCAGAGGACATTCTGCAGTGCATATTGATGATTCCATACTGCAGCAGAACATTCTCTCTTGGAGGAAAAAAGGGATGATGTTGATCATGTCTCCCACCTGGACCCTGCTTTTGCCTTTCATTAGCTTGACCCCTCTTTTCAGGGCAGTACTTCTTGAAAAGTCCATTACATTATGTATAATGTTTGTTTTAGGTGGTTTAACTGTGAAAGTCCCATGATGTTTCCAAAGTGTGAACCTGCTTGTTGGATTTTAATACTTGTCATTATCCTTATCAGTTGCCGGTAGGATCAAATTATTGAAGAAATGAAATTCCAAATTATACCTGCAATATCGAGGTCTCTATCTTTTGTATGTTATACTCTTATCCAAGAAAATTGTCTCCTAAAAGCTTGCTTACTCTTCTTTCAATGCACTTTTACCTCAATTTCATGATGTTCAAAAAATTGGCCTATCTCAACTTAATTTGCTTCTTCCTCAAAATGAATAATATGTGTCACTTATTGAACCTTCTTTCTCTTTCAGAAAAGGAGAAATCATCTAGACATTGTTTCATTATTCTACTAAAATCCTTAATCTGCATGTTAGTTTTTTTCCTGACTAATGTGCTTGTCAATCATTTGGTTTGTATGTCTGTTCATTCGGTAGGGGAACTTGCATGTTCTTTAGTTGATACAATAGAACTTGATCATGATATTCCATTGCTATCTAAATTAGGAATAGAATAAAAAATACCATTTTATTTGAGTTAGAACATAACATCAAGGAAATGTAATATCATAAATAAACATGAAAGGTATTGAAAAAGATTGTTGAGGTATGTTAAGTAATGAAATGAATTAGGATGTTGGTACAACATAGTAACAAACAGCAATCAATACCTTAAATCTATTAGAGAATACAAAAGTGTTTGAATCCTATAGATATTATCCATGTTTTCTGAGTATTATTGCATTAATGGAATAAAGATATAATTATTATTGGAGAAAACTTCTATTTCGAATTTGATAATGCAAAGATTAGTTAATAGCATGCAAATTTTACTGACATGAAAAAATTGAAAAAAACAGAATGCTTTAATGGCAAACATAAAGAAAATTTATTTAAGAATATGTTAAATCATATGGTAGTGCAAGTATTTCTACCAATATGTGAAGAGTAAAAAAAATGTAGGCACTATTCTTGGAGATGTATAAATAAGAATAAAGACAAAAATGCAAAAGCAATAACCAGTAATGAATTGGAAAAATATTTAGAACATGAGTTTGCTTTTAAAGTGAATGAAATGAATAATTTAGATGTATTAAATTGGTGGTTCAAAAATTGAAGTAGATTTTCTATGGTATCACCCATAGCAAAGGATTCACTTTATGATTCTTGTGTCCATCATGACATCTAAGTTTTTTTTTTTTTTTTTAATTAAAATTCACTTCATTTTTTTTTTGGGGGGGGGGGGGGGGGGGGGGGGGGTGGGGCTTCACACACTTGTCTACTGCATTGAGTTAATCCAACCATCCCACTTACATCTCTATCATCATTTTAGAAGAAATTTACATCATTATTTGAAATTCCAAGATTTTTCAAAGGTATTTGATGGAATTGGACAGGACAAAATATTAAACTTAATATATGACAAACCCTCAATAAAATTGTTAAGATGGTGATGTCTTGCTGTGGTCAGAAACCAAAAATATATATTGACCTGTCCACTTTTTCTTATAGAAAAATATCGCTACTAAAGTTTATAGTAAATTTAGGTACAGATGTTCATCTTACAATATAAGATACGTGATGTAATTAATGTTAGTTGATTATAAATTAGTTAATTTTAAATATATATATATATTGATTTTGGTTGTAGATATTTAACTTTAAATTATAATAATTGGATTCGATGTTATTAAGTAAAAAGTTCACAACTTTTACTTTAATTACACTTGGAGATATATCTGGTAGAAAGTTTTGATAAATTCGAATTTACACTTTGGTTACGTGGAAGATTTTGGAAGAAGTCAATAAATCCACCACGGGATTGCGGATCCCAAGGCCGAATTTACACCGCATCCCGTCTTCCTTGTTGGGTTGGATTCCGTTGAGAGAGAGAGATGTGGCCGTTCAGCAGGAAAGGGCCGTCTGGGTTCAACTGGTACTCCACGGCGGAGGAGGTGACGGAAGGAATAGATGGGAGCGGCCTCACAGCCATCGTCACCGGTCGACCTCCGCTCTCACCCTTCCACTTTTCCATTCTTAATCCTTCACCTTATTGGGTTCGACTTCAGCAGCGATGAATTGGGTTTTTGTGTGGATACCTCTTGGTTGTAGTTTTAGTTTCGGTTTCATATTTTGATTCATTTATATGTACTTGAGATGCCAAATTAAAGCATTGGGTTTCATTCGTTCCTTCAACTCTCCTTGTTTTTTCTCTTTTTATTGGGTGAAAAGGAAATCTCCCACCGTTCTTTTTGTGTTTAAATTGGGAGCTTTTGTTGTGTTTCTCGTGTGACAGACAGTGGTTGGATGGTTCGGTCTGTCTTTCATTTAGTTCATTTTATTGTGTAGTTGTATATGTTCTGTCTGTTTTCTTTTTTCTATAATTATTTTTGAACTAGATATCTCACATTCCTATAATTACGCTCAGTGATTATAGATTGTCAAAGCTTTTTCCATGTTCTATTGCTTTGTAAGTTATTGATGATCTCTGCTTGTTATTTTGACAGGAGCATCGAGTGGTATTGGTGCTGAAACAGTACGTGTTCTTGCACTTCGTGGTGTTCATGTTATCATGGCCGTAAGAAACTTGTCTGCTGGTGGCAAGTTGAAAGAAGCAATTCTGAAGGAAACACCATCCGCCAAAGTTGATGTCTTGGAGCTGGATCTCACGTCGTTTGCATCTATAAAGAAATTTGCCACAGAATTTGAAGGATTAAATCAACCCCTGAATATTCTTATGTAAGATGTCAACTTGGATGGTACTTTTTTATGATATGATTGCCACTTATTTTTAAATTCATATGATAATTTTTTGTAATAACTCGTAAGTCATAACTTTTGGAAATTAGATTGTCATTTTCTCTTTTCTTCATTGAAGCAACAATGCAGGCATTATGGCCGCCCCTTTTTCACTTTCACGTGATGGTTATGAGTTGCAGTTTGCAACCAATCATTTAGGTAATTAATTTCCAGTGTTTTCTTTTCCCTTGTCTTTTTGGCTACACTGATATGGCACTAGAACATCTTGTAATGTTGGTTTTCATCATCTTGTGTTCACAAAACGTTCACAAATCACTTGTATTTTTTGTCCATCATTATGTGTGGCAATTTGAGGTGGTGGACTTAGATTTTTTTGATCTTATTACCACAACGTCACGAGTTCAATCAAGCATTAGCAAGAAGTCTTTAACTCTTATCTATTTAACTTGATAGTCTTCTTAAGGATGAATCTGAAATCTAAAAGATCGATAATTAACCTAATTATTGCCAAATTATAAATGGTATGGAAGATAAACAAACTAGTGCTCTTATTTCTTTTAGATTCATCACAGAAGAAATAATAGGTGAATTGCTATCAGTTACATTCTTACTGTGGATGCTGTCTTCCATTAGGTGTTTTGTTTTACCATGGTTTCCTTCTTAACAAGTTATTTATGTATAAAGTTGTTTGTGGGGTTTAAGCTCGTCAAAGTTTGGGATTATATTGGCCAATCTAGTTAGATTCATGACAATATTTATGCCATGCAGGTCACTTTCTTTTAACCAATCTATTGTTGGAGAACATGAAGAGGGCATCCTGTGATGGCAAGAAAGAGGGAAGGATTGTTATTGTTTCATCTGAGGCACACAGAGTATTTGGATATACCGAGGGAATTCGGTTTGACAAAATCAATGAAGAATCAGGGTAATACATATAAAGATGTTATGGGTTTTGCTTTGCATCTAGATCTTTCATTCCAAGTTAAAAATTGGTGTAATCAAGTTTAAGGGCATGATTGATGCTTCCACACATTACAATGCTTGATTGTTTGGTTTGTCACCCACAGGTATAACAGCATCCATGCATACGGGCAATCAAAGCTTGCTAATGTATTGCACGCTAATGAACTTTCTCGACATCTGAGGGTATGCATACTACCATCTTGATATCAGCTTCAGCAATGACCCATGAATTATCTGAAACCGTAACCTGTTTTTGGACCTTAAGCATCAAACTAAAGTACTAAGTACATCCAAACTTGTAAACTATTCCTATTTGATGACAACTAGACATATCACAGATGGCATGCCATTCGTTTACCTACTTCTCAAGTCTCTGGTTGGATTAATTTCACTGTTAATTGTCAATATACAAGAAGACTGTTTATATAAATAATTTTATTTGTTCAACGAGAAGAAGCTTTTACAAATTTTTGTTAATTATGCAGGAAGAGGGAGTGCAAATTACTGCTAATTCACTCCATCCAGGATCCATACTCACCAATCTATTGCGATATCACGGCATAATAGAATGTAAGGTTTCAAATTTTGCTCCATAACTTTTAATGTTCACCAAAAGTGCTTTAATGGATGGTTTTATACATATACATATGGGATACATGTGCTTCATATTTATCATATTAATATGGTTATGTAACTACAATATAGATTATACTTTGAGTTAAATTGGATGGTCTATGTTTATTCAACCTAGTAAAATTTAGCAGTTACTAAATGTCGACAAAGTAATCTCCACTTTTTCTTTTTCCATGAAAGAAAATATTAAACTTTAGAGTTTATGGTTTAGAATACAAACTCCCTTGCATGGTGATTGAAGGAATTCCATAGTCAAGGGACCATGTCTAGGGGATTGACTTTGGTTCAACACGCTGCAGTTGAGGGGAAAGCACAGCTATCATAGACTGTCAACTTGGGAGAACAAAGAAGGGAAAGATGTTGTCACCAACCTTGTCTTCAACTCTCCACCGCAGATCTGACAGTGTGCCCCCTTCAACTTGATGCAGCAACGCAGGCCGGTCACAAGAATGGCATCGCCTTTGCAGGGGAAGTGGGTGATGCAGAAGTTCTGTGACATTAGGTGAAAGAATTTTCTCGTATTTGGAAATGGAAAGTGGAATTATTACTCTTTTAGTCCATCCAACACCCAAGCAAGATGCTGGAGCTGGTCTCCAGCAAAAATAGTCTGCTGAACACTTCTATTTTACTGTTTTAGTGTAAACATTGTATTTAATTTATTCTTTCACCTCTTTCACCCCTTTCACCTGGTACTCAAACCATTGTCTACTCTTTCTAGAAATGCAGTTTTAGTGTTTGTAAATTATTTCAATTTGTTTCTCATTCTATTTGAATTAGTATAATCCATCCATCCTGTTAATTAATTTTAATAAAAAAAATCCGGAATAATGATTTGCTATGTCTGTTTTGATATTGATGGTATTTTTATTTGGATTTGAATATAAGATCTGTTCTCCTGATGAAGTAGAAGACCATGCCATCCCATCATCATTGGTTGACCTGCTATATCTGTTAGTTCAGCTTCCTTAAGACCATCAGCTGACGTTTTGATAATGATCTCTGTATGGTACAGCTGTAGCAAGGATTGCTGGGAAACTGGTACTGAAGAATGTTCAGCAGGTAATTTGATGTCCTACCCTCTAATCTAAAAATCAAAGCACCAACAATTTTTGATTGAAACCTTTGATTTATCCATACTGATGCATACAGTGGAGCCCATTCATCCAACAGTGTAGAAGTCAATGGACTTGGATCGACTACAATTTATTCAAGTTAAATAGGGTAGAAAGTTGTGTCTAGCAACAGCCCGGATCTGTGATAGAATCATTAAGCAAGCACATCAACAAGCCTCCTGCTTTTCCATGAATTGTATCTCAAACTTATTAAATGGCTTACTCATCCCCTCCATTGTGCAGGGTGCAGCAACAACATGCTACGTTGCGTTGCATCCTCAGGTGTGTGGCGTCAGTGGCAAGTACTTCAATAACAGTAACATTCACGAAGGAAGTGTCAGGTCTACAGACACGGAACTTGCAAGGAAACTTTGGGATTTCAGCATGAGGGCTGTGAATTGATCCCAACAGCAACTCACGTCAAGGAACATTATTTACCTGATCACAGTTGGCTGCTCTTATTTTACCTGAATCTTTCCATTCTGTGAGGCTTCGTGCTATGGGATTTATGGGATCATTCTTTATTTTACGCACCTTAACATGTTTAGGTTTGTGTAATATATATGTATGTATGTATATATATATATGGTCTGTGCCCTGTGCTGCGACACTTTGATAATTTCCATATATTTGACTTTGCGTAGATCAGATTGTTTTGAAAATGCTAGCATATACCATGTACCTCAAGAGTTTTGCTGCTGCAGAAGAACTCAAACATCAAAATGCTAGAATGCAACAATGTCATCGAATCTTGACTGTTGCTCCTCCATGCATGATCTTCAGCTTTGCAAACGTATGAGACAGCAATCCTCTTTAAGTATTGGACGGCTAGTATTCTCATTCTATCCTCACCAACAGGAAAGAGCAAACCCCCATGCTTGGTCTTATGAAGGCCTTCCATATCTATGCCACACTGATACAAGTAGATTGTTTTCTTTCAGTTCATTTGATATTCTTAGTCATATGGATTGAACGTTCAGAAACAGTAGACAATCCTTTACGTTGGCAGGAAACAGACATGGTTGATCTTCTATTCTATCATAAGAGGTTTATTAAAAAAGTATTGATCAACAGAACTCAAAAATAGGAGCTGCTTTATTTCAATTAAATTGAGATCATGCTAATGTCCCAGAAGCAGAAAAGTTCATTAATTGTTACGTTTTCTTTGAAACAATGAAGGCAATGGACTGAGATTTACCTATATGTCCTTGGTCATTTCAGTGGAATCTTTGAAGCCAAAAATCAGAAGAAAGCAAATGAAGAATGAAAAAGAGAGGGCTATAAGCGAGTGCACACTTTGTTAACTAGATACCCAAGAAGAAAATTGAGACAGAAACGTTTCTTGTTGAGTTAATGACCTTTTGTTAGGCCTACATGGTGTTTATGGGCTTTGCCATGGAGAAGAGAAGGGTTAGATGAGGTTTCATGGCTTTAACGTTGATTCGAGAGTAATTTTCAGATTCGGGTCTAGAGGTTAGAATGTTAGATTAATCCAAATGTTGGTTTAGCAAGAGTCAAGAGCTATTTCAAAGTCACTAGAGTGATTTGGTCGCTAAACTGTAGTTTACAGATGTATTTAATATTTTTTAATAATTCTATTTCTTTTCAAAAAATTCTTTTTGAAAGGTAAAACACTTTATTCTCTAGGGATTTATAGGACCATTCCCATCAGTGGGAGCTCACAAATGATGCACAACACTTGTTCAAATTAACTTTTCTGTGTTAATTATCATTCTACTGCGTGCATGATCTATGAGAATGGTAAATTGTAACCTTGGTTCTTTCCTAAGAAAAAATAATGGACGGTAGAAGTTCACCTGTTAAGTAACAAGTTTGGTAATGAACAAAGGATGTAATAAATACCAAATCACCAGAAGTTTTTATTGAACATATCTCAGGGAAAGAATCTCTAGATTCTGGAGCTGTAGTTATTTTTGAATGATGAACAGACAGTTGAAATTATGATATCCATATGCATACAATATTTTTGTACAGATATCATTAGATATCAATCTCAATCATTCCTGTATGATTGGATTTTAATTGTAAATAAACAAGTATAATTAACTAATGATAATTAGGTCCCCGTAAAAGAGTTTTTGAATTTTCTAGCAAATAAACAACTGAATCTGATAAGAATGGATGCCATATAAATACAATTACAGATTAATATGTTTCTTCTAAAAAAAAAGGTTTCTTCTAAAGACATTGTGTCTACTTTTGATTGATATCGATTGATACCAACATTTCCACCACGCATGCACTTCCAAGTTAAGACATTACCACCGCACAAAAGTTGAGATTCTTCTAATCACAGCATCCACAGCAAAATACACTAATCACAAAAGTGTAGAGCTAACCTGAAAAATCATTTTCACCACCATGAGTGAAAACTTTAATTTATGACCTGGTCAGTCTCATCCACTGGCTTAGCAAGACTTGACATACATCTCAATTATATCACCATCTTCCATTCCAAGACTGTCAGGAGAGGCACCTGGGCAAATCTTGTCCCCATCGAAGCAGAACATCAATTTCTCAAAGTTCAGCTTGAATCTTTCAGCACAGGTCTTGAAGAGTTTATCTAACTTGTCCTCCTGCAGAGAAAGCAAGATAGAATTTTTGGTAAGATGTGGAGAGAAAATAACGTCTAATGCCAACAAATTTATATGAATAACGTAATTGTGAAGGAAAAGACCCTAGATTTAAAACAGAGAATGATACCGCTATTGGCACCCATAGCTGTGCGTGTACAAATGGGACACCTGAGCGGCAACGGGAAGACAGGTGGGGGGCAGAAGGGAGGTAGTGGGGGTGATGCGGTGGAGGTCAATCCATGTGCCCTCAAAAGTCAGCTTGGGCTCCATCTCCTCCTTCCTCAACTTGCATACGTTACGCAGAACACAAGCAGCCAGCACCATGGGTAGGTCTAGCTTCAGACCTGTTCTCTTCTGCAAGTACTCCCACCTCCCCTTCAACCTCCCAAACGCCTCTATTAGCACCTGTTGTACCTCCTCAACCTTCTCGTTGAAGGCATGTTTGGTCCATGTCAGGTTTTGGTGTGCATAAGGCACTAGCAACCAATCCAACAATAGATACGTAACACCACCAAAGACCTAATTATAGACGTCAAATGGGTCAAGCTAAATCATGTCGATCAATAGTATGGCCCAATTTGGCAGGCCATGTTGGGCTACCAACTCAGGCAATTGTGTCGTGCCAAAGTGTTGGAGGCATGACACAAGCAAGGCAGCAAGTGGAGCTATGGTCTTGCAAGCGACAAGTGAGTCACTAGGTCAGGCACTTAGATCACTAGGGATGGAGCATCAAGGGCAATGGGCTATAGATAGGCTACAAAGTAGGAGCAAGAAACAATGTAAACAAGCAAGGGGCAACTGATGGACCAGGCAACCTATGAGGGGTGAATTAAATGATTAGTTCACTAGGGCATAGGCCACAAGGTGAGCAACATGAGGGCAAAGGCACGACATGGGCTAGGTAGGCAAGTGACGGATTTCCAGATTTTCATGTTGTGATTTCCAGATTTCCTGAAATCACAACACAAAAATCCCTTTTTCAATCTAAAAATTACTTATTTTTTAACCCATCAAAGACTCACCCCCTGCCCACTCATTTAACTAAAACCTAGTCACCCTTGAGCTCAACACCCATCACGAGCTTGCCCCTCAGCCCCTTTGCTAACTCCCCAACTAAACCTTAACTGCCCCTCGCATGCTGCCTTGGCACAATCACCACTTGCCCACCCTGGTCCTCCCCACCCATTACGGCATTACCCTCCTATCAGCCGTCACTACTCAATAGCCCAAGTGCCACATGTGTACCCGTGTGGACTGTGCCAGTGGGCCTATGACAATGGGTCATGCCTAAGTCACTTACCCAACCTATTGACATAGCCTAGCCCAACACGAACAATGCTTGGGTTAAATGTAAACCGAGTTATGCTGAGTCAACATGACCCATTGACATTTATAGACCCAATTCGACTGAAACAAAAAAGGGTTCATTGATATGAAAATAATATCTTGCTAATGCAAAGGATACAACTTGCACTAGAATTATGAACATATCTAGCATTGCTAAAGAATGGAATGAATCATAAGTTCTACGAATACCACCCTAAAAGTTCTGAGTTGCTGATCCTTCAAGAGGACGAATACCACCCATATTTCCTATTTCCTAATAGCAAATGAATATACAAATAGAACCAAGCACTTGTCCACATTTTTCAAGGAGAACATATGGGTCTGCTTACAGTCATAGAAGCTTTCAAGAAAAGAAGATATAATTTGTAGATCAAAAATGGCACAAGCTAAATGCAGCCAGAACTCAAAATTCAGAACCATCACCTTGTAAACACGAAACTGTTTGCTATCATCCTTGGCCTGAATACAAACAACAATTTTCTGCTTTTCAACCTGTGTCTTTTGTTCAGCTCCTGATTCTGATCGTTTACCTTCAGATTCAGCAGCAGATCTTGAAGTTGTGACCTGGGCCTTTGCAGTTTCAACAACTTCATCAAGTATAGTGTGTGATGCATGGGCAAATGATGCCAATTCCATTTTCTTTAACCTACAGGTTATGATAAATGGATCACATGTCATGCTACAATGCTTTTTACATAAAAAACATCCTAGTTCCAAAAAACAAGCATAGAATGGGAGAATCAAAGTTGCTACCCCTATCATACAAAAATGCTTGAATTGAGCACATGAATCTTAACTCCAAAGTAAACTGCAATGCAGAAAGATGGATGCAATTGCCTCACTGCAAGTACAGGTCAACCATTAGGCTGGAAATTAAGAAACCAAATTTGAATGGCCACTTCCCATGTAGACCTGGGGGATCACTATCAAGGCAATGGAGGAAATATAGAACATAAGAAAATAAAAAAGCATACCTACCCATTGCAAAAGGCAACTGCTTGAGTGAAGTGGTTAAATGGGTTGGTTCAACCCACCCAATTAAAAAACCTAATCTACACTTAATGCAAATGTGCTTCCCAATCATCCATTAAACAACTCCCTTCATCAAAAGCATACCTACTTCTCTACTCACGTCCATTTGAAGCTTCTTCATCCTCACAACACATGGTCATCCAAGACTCCAACCTACTCATGCCATCCACTCCTTCATCCTCTTCTCATGATGTCAAGCTCCCATCAGACTCCACTCCTCTCATTGAACACAGCACGCCAGCATGCTAGCACTCATCTGATGGATGGTTACTGGAAGGATTGGAAGATGATGCAAAAAATGTAGAAGATGATCTTATCTTTGCAAATGATGGTCTTACTTGAGGTATGATTGAGCTTGCATTAGGGGTTGGTGAAGAATCCATTTCTCTTTGATCACATAATACAAAAAAGAAAACTACTCCAACTTCTTTGCATATCCAAGAGAAAGGAAAAAGACCAATGATAGGAGAGGATGAAAATGAATATGAGGATAGAAAAGAAGAAGTTGATTTTGAAGTGAACAAGAAAATGATGATATGATGACGTTGACAATGCATGATTCATATTTTTTCTATGATTTTTATTAGATGATGCTATTTGATATGTCTAAACTTTTAATTTATTTTTTTATTGATTGAGAATGAATGAACTTACACTATGTTTGTGATGATGGAACATGGAACCAAATATATGTATTTGAACTTTGAGTCATGCAAGTTTGAAGTTTAGTTGTAATATGAATCATATTTGATAGATGAAATTTCATGTGATTTGATATATATTGAATTAATATTCATGTAACTCTTTCTTCATGATTTGAATAACTTACTTTGTAGAAAAATTGATTCTATTATACCAACTAATGTAGTACATTATTTTTTACAAATTAAAAAAAATCATGAAACCATGTTTCAATCAGGCTATCACCTTATTGTTTGCCTCAAGCAATTTTTAGACTCGTCACCTCACCATCACTATTCTCCTTGACAACTTTGAATTATGAACTGAATTATGTGATAGATATAAGGAAAATTTGTCATAAATTTCCTTTTTGGTTCTAAAATTGTTGTACAAATCTATCAATGTGATCACAGGCATTTTTAGTCTTTAGAAATTCATTGATTATCTAATAGACAAGAATATCTGATGCTAGAGAAGGTGACCAGCTATACCCTGAAGCTTGTAACTAAGCATCTTGTTTTACCACTATGTAGGAATTTGAGTACATTACTTTCTATTAATTATTTAAAGCATTTCAAGGCCATCAGATGATGGGAGTCCAAAATCTAATAGTACAATGTTTCAACAAAGTTTTTTATTCCACAAACCACTGCATTATCCGTTAGGGGGAAGTTAGACATATCAACCCAATTGTAACAGATAAAAAGAGAATAAAAAGCAACCAAGCTACCTCAGCTTCTGTATTGTCTCATCAATTTCCGAATCCCTCTTAGAATTCACCATATTCTGTGGAGGCAATGGCAACCAATCCTCCTCCTCCTCATCATCAAGATTCACAACAGAACAACTCGCCTTCCCAGCTTTCCCCTACAAAAACCAACAACAAAAAAAACAACCAACTTCATCAGAAAGAAAGGAAACAACAATAATCAAACAGTAAACAAAACCAATTCAAACCAAACGACTCACAGCAGGATCTCCCACATCCTTGCCCCTCTTCCTCTTCTTCCCATCAATTCCGTACGGAAATGGCTCGAACGTCCCATCTGTATCAGAAAACCCATCAAAATTAAAAAAAGACAAAAAAAGTCCCAACTTTCGGCATCTTTTCGCTCACCGTCAAGGACCGGAACCGGTTTATCGGGCTGGACGCGGCTATAGTCGAACAATGGCTCCAGCGCTTCTTCTTCCAATTCCAGCACGTCCCCCTGTAGAAACGAGAGGCGAAAAAATGAATCAAACAACCTGGAATCAGTCCATCTGGAGGAGAGGAGTTTAGGTTCATTGTAGCTGCTGGACTACCATCGGAGGACATGCGAATGGGACGGATTCCTTGTAACGGTGGCGTTTCTTGTTTGGTTTTTCTAGGGTTTGGGCGCGGAACGACTAGGTTCAAAAAGCGAAGGGCCGACGGAAGGGGAAACGGGTCGGAGCTTTGGGAAATTTAATTACGAAAAAATGGGACTTGCAATTGTATTCGATATTTCCATCGCGTTCGATTTATTTTTTTTCTATAATATTAAATCTGAAACTACTTCCAACCAATTGAATTAAATAATTTCGGTTTGTTAATTTTAATTTATTTTAAAAAGAGGTATTTTCCAACGGTGATGTCAGGTAATTTTTTAGTAGCACTTCAATTTTTGTAAATACATAAAATTTAAAAATGATCGCATAGATTTTATTTATAATTGGACCATGATAAATACAAGGTAAAATTTCTACTTACGTTAAATAATCATTGGTCCCTGATCTAAAAGTCTTAATATTCAATATTTTTTGAAAATTTTAACCATTGATTTTTAGTAAAAAAATATAATAACGTATATAACTCAATTTAATATATAGTACATTATAACAAAAAATAACAAATTAATAAAATATTAATAAAAAAAGCACCATCAAGAAAGTTTCCAGGTAGTATCATCTAGGCGAACTGCATTAAATTATTAAATAATTAGCAAATATTATACGATGTAAGTTATATTATTTATATATAATAAGTGATAACTTACTGCAAAAATAATTATATTTAAATTAGAATTATTTTTTACTCCTATAATGTCATTCGTTTGGCCATTTAGAATAATATTTGTGTTATTGTGATTTACTTAATTATTATTTATTATTCTAATAATTGATAAGCTTGATCATAAAAGGCAAACCAAGCTAAATAGGATGGAATGATTCAGTTCAACTTGAGTAATGTTTTAGCCAATAGATATGATTCGGCTCAAGCCGAATGAAGTCGAGTCACGCAAAAAATGTTTACATATTATTTCCATTTACTAACTAAACTAATGCTTACTGATTTTACCCTATAAAATTTTTATGGTTCAAGAATAAGTTTTTGTTTGGACCATTAAATCAAAGAAGGCCTGCACGGATGGAAACAAATTATGATGGTCTTGCATATGTGATTTGTTCCTCACAAATGTAATTGAGAAGAAATCATGAAATTTTTTCAGGTCGGTGATTGAACCCTTAACAACCAACTTTATTTGGTAAAATGAACTTTGACCACCATACAAATTAAATCCATTTGTTTCTAATGCAGAACAGATATCTCAAGTATTTAACCGACAGTACAAGAAATATGAACTAACTAAATTGTCTGAAGAAATAGAGTTTGGTATCAACAAACAAAATCTCCATGATAATATGATAATTCCAATCACAGCACAAACATGTACGCTACTCGCCTATAACAACAAATAACATATTACACATCGCAAGGTCTATGAGAACAAACATCAGAAGGTAAAGGTAGGACATCAACAAGCATCTTTGGTCTAAGATTGCTTGGTCCAGTGATCCAACGCCTTGCAATGAAGGAAGATCCATAAAGACATGGCAAGGAGAAGAGACAATCAACGGCCAGGTGAGTATAATTTAGGGTATCTTTTGTCACAGGAAGGAAATTCAACGGGAAGGTGATAACATAACATGGTGATGACTGTCACCCAAGTAAACCCAACAAACCAAAATTTCGTATCTGTCGAGGTTGGAAGCATCTTGACGAAGAATTCACACACCATCAGCATATATGATACCAACAAGATAACACAGCTGATCTTCCTATATTGAGAGAGGAGTTTTGGATCAGATATCAAGTAAAAACACTACCATTATCCAAAAAAAAAAAGGACATCAGCACATGCCATGTGTGGACTGATTGAAACCACTGTTTGGAACACAAACCGACTTCCAAGGGACTGCCATAAAAGGAGATGACAACGCAAATAAAATCAATATAACTTTCTACATGAAAAGGAATGGCTAATATAAATGACTCGGCAGGGTTCTATATTCATCTAGGGAAAGAGAGTTAATCCATGACCGTAATTACTTATATGACAAGATAGTTCTTGTGCTCTAAGTCATATGAAAGTATCTTGGAAAATCTGAAACCTTAATTGGTTCTTATCATCAATATTTAGCTAAAGGATCAAATTTTAATGAACAGCTACCATTATTGGCCTACCTGGGATAAATTTGAATTAATTTTCTGTGGTTTTAGTTACATGCCTTAATTTTTACCCGATGAAACTATGGAAAAAGGTAATTAAGCAAAGATTAAGGCATATAACTAAAATAATAGAAAATCAATTTGGGTTTATACTATGTAGCTCAACAATGGAACCTATTCATTTACTTAAACAACTAATAAAAAAAATTAAAAATAAGAAAAAGAACCTCCACATAGTTTTTATTGATTTAGAAAAAACTTATGATAAAGTACCTAGAAATCTTTTGCGGTGGATATTAGAATGAAAAAAATACTTATAGAATAGATTGATATTATGAACATATATAAAAGAGAAGTTATTAGTGTTAAAACTATAAAAAGAGAAATTAAGAAATTTCTAACAGAGAGGTTTACACAAAGGGTCCACTCTAGGTCTATACTTGTTTGGCTTTTAGTTATGGATGAAATAACAAGGAAATTCAATGAGAAATACCTTAGCGTATGATATTTGTTAATAGCATAGTTTTGGTTAACAAAAAAAAGTATAAATTAGTTCTAATTTAGTCATATCCTTAATAGGCAAAAGTGTGCACTACTTAGGAGAGAATAAGTAATTAGTGTGGAAGAAACTAAAAAATGTAAAAGTCTAAAACTACTTGGTTAAGAATTGTGAGAAAAGATTTAAATTTATGTCATTTAATCAAAGATTTTACCATCAATAAAAATATATAGAAAAAAAGGATTCATGTAACCAACTTGACATAATAAGATTATGACACAAGTTATTATTGTTATAGTATTTTTTACGGAATTTCATGTCAAAAAAAATCATGCAGAAGTCTGAAAGTTTATAGATCCTTAAGCTAAACAAGAAAAAATGGGTCAGTGTTCCATTTTATACGCTATCAATTTACTACCCTGATATTGGCTCCTACCAAAAAAATTAAATTTGGAATATGAAAAGTGCCATTGTTTTCTTACTACATTGCAGGCATATGGGACTGTAAATGTTACCACTTGGATCAGGTTTGGAGCCCTCTTATTGCCTGCGCACTCTATCCCGCCAGGAACCTTGCTGCATAGCAACAACCTTCAGAAAGCAAGACATTTTCTCTTAAATTCAAATTGGTTATTGCAGTAACGCAAAGGACCTGATGGGCAAAAGACAGCGATTACCTTGTCGCTTAAGAAGGGATTAATGGTTACCACTTTTGCATCGTTTCGTTCACTGGCTTCCTCGCTTCGTTCACTGGTTTCCTCTTCGGAAAGGGCAGGCGGAGGCAGACCTACAGGTGCTCCAAACATAGCCTGGTCATGGGCAGCTCTGATTTCATCCTCCCGTTTTGCCTCAACAGCAGCGAACCGAAAGCTCTTCCCCATGCTCTTCACAAGCGATGCATCATCCTCTGCCACTTCGACTTCGTTGTCATCGTCGTCGTCCAAGGGCGCATCCTTGTCGAAATCAAACCGTTCCCATCCCGTCGTGGTAGCCCTAGCCATGTCCTTCTCCGCAGTCCGTGACAGCTGAAGCTTCATCTTCGCCTTGACCTTTTCTGCTGGTGTCATTCGGGAGTAGCCGTCGATAAGGTGCGAATAATCGACTTCCGCCTTCTTACTCCGGCTCCCATCGGCAGCATCTCCCACCCTGTGTGAATAATCCCTGCCATTCCCACTCCTCTCCCGGCGCGGGCTCGCACTCCGACTCCTCCGTCTCCTCCCATCTCGATGATGATGATGATGATGACGACGTTCCCGATCCTCATCTCCGCTTGATCGTCTTCTTCTCTCATCTGAACACCCGCTACCACTCCTCCATCGCTCCTGCCCCCCTCCGTCTCTCCATTCTCTCCTCTCCCTGCTTCGGGAGCGGCGGCGGTGGTGGTCGCGATCTGTTGTCGCTCTATCGGTCGCGGAATCCTTGCGAGAGTTTTTGGTGAGCTTGCTTCGGATGGCATCAACCTGGGCGCGCTGGTTCTGGGGTTCGGGACGGTCCGGCACGTCGCCGAGTGGCGTGGACGCTCGGACGAAGCTGCCGTAGAAGGAGGGTTTGGAGTCCGAAGGCTTGGTGGAGTCCGAGGACGAGGAAGAGAAGCCGAGGCCCTGCTTGAACCTGGCGGCGGCTCCGCCCTTGCGGGCGAGCTCGTCGTAGTACGCCGCCGCCTTCGCCTCCTCCATTCTTTCCCCCTTCGCTCCGTCGGGGCCTCGATGGACAGCGTCGAAAGCAGATCTCGTGATCGACACACACGTGATGATCCAACGACCAGAAATATTCAATCACGAGAATTCGAGCTTTTTTTCAGTAAATTTTTTTATACCAAGATAATAAATTCAACTATAAATGCGAAATGATTTAAATCTATGTCAATAATATAATAAAAAAAAATACTACAATAAAATAATTTTCATATTTACTAAGATTTACTTTATAATAAAAATTATAAATACTAGTATTTTTTTAAACAATTAAATTATTTTTATATGACTAATGCCCATTACAAGTTTAACCTTTTTTTTGCTTCTTCCATTGTTATTTATCACCATGACTAATTCTTAATTTATTCTTAACACGCCACTCTTACAGATAAGATTACTTCATTCTGTCTACCTTGCAGAGATCGTCATCTTGGTCGAAGAACAAATGTTTGCATTTTCCATGGCAACATGGGCAGGAAGAGAATCCATTCTTCCATGCATGGACAGAAAGAAGAATAGAATTTGAGATCAATCGATGTACAAGATTTGCATGAAATAGTAATCATCAATCAAACTACAAAGCACAGGTATCCATTCCTACTTGTCTATTATGACAAAGATCATGTTGCAACCAGGAGAGTTGATCTCAGTAATAACAAGTCACCAAGCGAGATGACTAAGATAAGCTAAAACAAATAGCAGAAAGACATGGCAGCAGAGAACAACAAGAGACACAACATCTTCCATCTACCAAGAATCTATATGTTTGTTACAGGTCCTGCGAACCAATGCCTAGCACTGAAGATCCATGAAGAGACGACGAGAAGGAAGAGACCACCAACAGCCACAGGAGTGTAGTTGAGAGTGTTCTTGGTTATGGGGTACTCAACAGGGAGGGAGAAGAGGACAGTGATGATTGCCACCCAGAGGACCGCAATCCAACCAACAAAGATCCCATACCTGCCGAGGTTGAAAGGGCCGGGAACGAAGGATCTGCGCGCCAACGTCACTCGGAAGAGGATGGGCAAGGCGTATGCAATGTACAACCCGATGGTCGCAATCGAAACCATTGCTTGGAATGCAACCAGGCTTCCAAGGGACTGGCAAAGAAGAGATCATCCAATGTAAAGGGAAACCAGAATGGCGTTTTATGGGAATGAAGGACTAATGCAAAAGAGTAGTGTATTTCTTGAAGAGGAGATCAGTATGGCATTTTCTCTACTATTACAATTGCCTCTAAAAAAATGAAAATCAGCAGTAAATATAATGAAGGTTCATTCAACAATGAAGTTTCTTTTTTGCAACATGAATGTCATCAGGCCATTCTCATATGTTTGATCATGTAAAACATGGGCTCAATTTTTGAAAGCTAATTTTTCCCTTCAATCATCCACCGTGACTTGAATGAAGTGCTCATAAATTCTGCTCTTCTCTAAAAAGGACAAGAACTTTATAGCACTTCAAAATAAATACTGGTGTGTGTGTGTGTGTGTGTGTGTGTGTGACTAGCTTTCTTTAATCACTGTGCAACAACAATAGGATTTATCAATCACAGAAATCTTGATTATGAGAAAGTCTGTGTACCGTCAATGCCATGCAGAATGAGATGAATGCTGAGAGCCAAACTGCATTCACAGGGACCTCTTGCTTGTTTACTTTATGCCACAACGATGAAAATGGCATCGCTCCATCTCTTGAAAATGCATAGGCCATCCTGAGATGATAATAACAGATGCCATGATTCAGAAACCGTTTATCCTCTTGAATGTAAACCTTTTTTATAATCATAGTCTTTACGACTCCTACTGATTAATTGAACTATTTTACAGTTGATTTCTAGAATGTTACAACTTGGGTGGTGAATCACCGAACAAGTGAACAAATGGAGGGGAAAGTGCAGAATTTAATTGCAAGGAAATCTCACCTAGAATTACTTGTCACCGAACTCATGCCACAGAAGAATATGGCAATGGCGACAATACCCAAGCAAACTATTCCACCAACGCCACTCCCGAATCTATTTTTGAAGGTAAGGTAAAACACCTCAGCGATTGCATATCCTCCAGCATCGTTATCAGTACTTAAGAGATATGAGATATCGGTCACTCCAAATGTGATGCCAAGCAGGTATGCCCACCCAACCAGAATCGATATGCCAATCGAACTTATTATGCCTTTGGGTCCATTTTTGTCTGCACTCTTTGTTTCCTCTGTCTGAAGAGAAGATTTGAGTAATGAGAAAAATTTTGTTATGAGCAATGCAGACAGCTACGCAAAATCAAAAAAGCTTACCATATGAGCAGATGCATCATAACCAGTGAAAGTGTACTGGCTCATCAAGAGTCCCAGAACAAATATGTACAGTTTGCTGTGTATCCCAGCATCATTCTCAGTGTTGAAATGAGTGAAAACAAACTCAGCACTGGCTTTCCTAGTGCTAACAGTAGGTATGACTATCATAAGAACAAATACACCTGAAACAGGAATACTCATTGTGGTTAAACTTGACCATTCAGCAGAATTCCAGCTAAAACCATGTAAAGCGTTTGGCAATGTGCCCTACCAAATATGTTCCATGCGGCAGCAAACTGACCAAAAAAGGACAACAATGAAATGGGCAGACTGTTGAGGATTGCATGTATGAGCAAGATCCCCCCATGGAAAGCCATGATAACATATTTCGAAGCTTGGTATCCTCCTCCATTGTTGCCGCCGGTGCTCAGCAGAATGATGACTTGAATGAGCTGGGCCAGAGAGAAATCCACACTGGTCGTGATAGCCCACTGCAAAACAAGAGCAACCATCAAGAACTTGCTTCTTTCGACATATGTAATGGCTAATTGCCACCATTAGATAGTGCAGTCGATCTTGCCTTGCATTATAAAACCTTTGAACGCAAAGCAAAATCCTAAATTCGAATCCAGGCAAAAACACTACCATTATCTGAAAAAAATGACATATGTAATGGCTGTTAGGCCCCAGAGTTCATTTCAGTGAATACCTGCCCAACAATGTTAAACCTGCAAAGGAAAATCGGTTGTCATTTTAGATATGTAATAGATTTAACCATTCACGATAAATTTAGCTAGCTAAGAGTAATGATACTTGTAATTTTCATTAGGATTCCAATACAAAAATACTATTATCAAAACATATATATTTAGATTATGGATCATATCATAGACTTAAAATAATAATACTTGGGTTCTTAGATTATGCAAGAAGCAACTCAAAGTGTTGTATTGAATTGTTCATCATATTCCAGTGAAAACAGTTATGATCGATCATTCGGTAAAGTGGTGAAACAAAGCAAGAGTACCAGCCGGTGATCCAGGAAGCAAAGGGGGCCCATTCTTTGCCGGAGAGCTTGGCGCTCCAGTAGTAGAGGCCACCGGAGGTAGGGTAGGACGAGCAGATCTCGGCCATGGAGAGGCCAACAAACATGGTGAACGCTCCGGCGACGAACCACCCGAAGGTCATGGCGACGGGGCCGCCGTAGCTGAGGCCAGTGTTGTACAGCGTGGTTATGCCGGTGAGAATGGATATGATGGAGAATGAGAAGGCGAAGTTGGACAACACCCTGCCATGGTCTCCACGATCAGGAACCAAACCAAACCCACAAGACAAAGAAGCAGGCAGAGAAGTTGAGAACAGTGGGCGGATTTTACGAGAGGTCGCGCTTCAGCTCCTGCCTGTACCCCAACTGGTGGAGCCTGGAGTGACCGGAGTCCAGTGGAGCCTTGTTCTTCTCCTCGTCCCTGTCCCACACCATCTTCTTCTCCCCACCACTCCGGCGATGTCGAAAACTATAACCGACCACTTTGCAGACCACCCAAGGTGATCAACAGGACCTGAGCCTCCGATAGAATGAGCCCGCGGAACGCATCAGCCGGAACAAGTGGTCGGAAAATCTTCCCTGGGGAATAATGAAAGATCAGCTTGATCCGTCCTTGGTGTTGTATTCATGGAGACCAGTCTCTGGGGTGATGTGTTTGGATGCGTTCGCTTGTCCAGTCAAAGTTGCGTTTGCGTGCCAGAATCTTGATCTGGCCGATAATTACAATCAAGAGATGCTTGAATGTTTGTATCAAGAGACGTATGTCCACATTTCTCGATGGAAAACGAAATCGCGAGAAATGGTAGAAATAACGTGAAATGGAAATGACTGGACGAAGATACGAAAGAAAATACAATGTTATTTATATATTAGAGAAAATAATAAAAAATTTAAAAATAAAGTATTTGTATAGTTATAAAAAATGAAAAGAAATTAAAACTTTATTAATTTTTTAAAAATTAAGAAGATAAATTAGAAAAAACTTATTATATTTGAAAGGCAATATTTTAAACATTATAGTATACATTAAAATTTCATTAAATCTAAATGTAACATGTGAAAAATATTACAATATTACAATAAATAATAATGTATTATTTATTCTTGTAACATTAACTATTTTTTATTTTAATCAATTATAATTATACTGCATTATTATTATTATTATATTTTATTGATATTATGTTAATGCTATTATTTATTTTAATATATTATAATTATAATATACTATTTATTATTATAATTATAATTACTATCTTTTTATTTATTATAATCATATTAATAATTATTTATTATATTACAAGTTAATGTCGTGTCGTTTTCTAGAAATAATAATAGAACGAGAAATGATAAGAAATATTTTCTTTAATATAAAATAAAATGACAAGAAATTATCTTTTATTTTTTAAATACAATCACAAAAATAAGAAGAAGAAAAAATTTTCACTATTTTTTTTTCTCATTTTCTAATCACACAAATCTTCAAAGAACAACCAAGTCTTGATGCAAACTTAAATCAAATTGAAATTAAAAATAATTAATCTTTTATTGCTCTTCTTTTGAAGTATGATTACGTGATATTTTATTTCTTTATTAAACTTTTTAATCTTTTTGGTTGTGGTTCCATAACCAATGGTTTTTAATTGAATTTTCTTATTTTATTACCCAAAAAAAGCACAATTAAGTCTAGAATTCACGTAAAATAAAAATGATGGAAAAGTACTATATTTCAAAAGCATTTGTATATTTATTTAAAAGTAATAGAATTTAAAATTTAAGTGTTTTTACAAATATAGGAATTTATAAGAATTGTAAGAATAAAATCTGAATTAACTTGTATGTTAACATGATTAACTTCAATTTTGATATTATTTTCTCATTATTTTCTTTTTACTAATTCTAAAATCACAACTATAGGATCAAAAGACTACACAATAGAAGGTGTGAATTGTATTTTTTAATATTTTCATATATAATTGAAAACTTTAAAAATTAAAATAATTTGAAATACTATTTTATTCAATTCTTTTTATTTAATATTTCAATTACAATATACAATTCAACTCTCATTAAAAATTATAAATACAATGATATAACAATATAATACTTCATCTAATCAATTTCATAATTATAAACAGAAAAAATTAAATTGCAGAATTAAAAATATTTATTCTGTTTGAAATTTTTATTTTCTTATTCTTCTTTTGTAAATTTTCAATGATAAATATTTGAGATTTTCTTCTTCACTTAAGTTGTTGAATTTCTTTTCTTTTTTCTTTTTTCTTCTAAGAGATTTTCTTTTGAGAGGTGTGTCACTGTAAGTATATTTCTTTAAATATGTAAGAATATTTTGATCAACGAGAATTCTATATTTTTTATAATTGATTTTTATTTTATGCATATCATTCACGTTCATCTACGATTAGTCTTCACTCTTCATGTCTTTTATTTTACTTTTAAATTCAAAATACATACATTCTGGTCTATATTTTTCTTTTGAATTTTCTTGAATCATCTTGAACCATCGATCTTAGATTCTTTAAAAAAAAATTTGTAAAATAAATTTTTTCGTTTAAAATTTTTGTCAAATATAATAACAAGATATTATGTTAATACTAACTAAACGCGTAAAACAAATAAACTTATAACTTAACATATTTAACTTAACGAATTCAACATATGTCATACACATGATATGCTTTGTTAGGTAAGGTGATAACTCAATAAACTAGCCCTATTGTATTATTAATAACTCAACGAACTAGTATATATAAATGTTAAACAATAATATATTTATCACGTGTAAGAATAATAACTTTATAAATTTATAACACAAACCTAATGCATTATCTTAGTATATAATTTAGTAACTTAATGTGTATAATTATGTTAACTTAATGAGTTAAACATGTGCAACTCATGTGATATATTATAACATTCATAAACTTTAAATTCAACACGTGCATAATGCTAATTTAATAAGTTCGTTCATAAAACTTAATGTTTTATTTATTAACTCAACAAATTCTCACGTAACTTCTTTTTAACTTTTAAACATATAACTCAACGAGTTCTTATGTAACTTTTATACAAAAAGAATGTTAACTCAACAAGTTGCTTAACATACATTGTACATGATATATAAATATGAAATAACAAACATATTATATTTTACAATAAAAACATATATTAATTTAACATTTAGTTAAATGAAAAGTTAATATAACTTAACGACTAATTATGTAACTTAGCATAATTTTAGATCATTATAGATAAGTATATAACATTAAAATTTTCTATATTAATTGATATTCTTAATTTACTTTTATAGACAACATTAATTAATTAAATATGATTACTTACGTTGTACATATATCATCAAAACATAATATTCAATATAGATACCATAAAAAGTAATAAAATCCATGAGATACAAAAAGTAAAAAAGGTAGTATTTTTTTTCTTACTTTTTTAGAATCTGTGCATTATCAAAAAATAAAAGGAATTTGAAATTTTTGACATATAATTTGATAAATTGGTATGCCAGAATTGATATATTATCTTTATAAATGATATAATGAATTCAATTGTATACTCATAATTATTTACAAATCAATATATCGTTTTTATAAATAATATATTAAACTCAATTATATATCTAAAATTTTAATATCGTTTATATAAATATTATACCAAAATTTAAACATAAACCCTGGCCCCACCACCCATCACTAATGTGAACGATGGACAAATAAAGCAAAGGAGTCAAGTCAAATGATCAAAAGATGAACAGTAACGTCAACGATCAACAGATGAAGCAATCAACCTAATTTGTGTATGGTATGGTAAAAGACACGTTATAAAAAAATTGTATGGTAAAAATTTCTTTTTGTTGTGGACAAATAACAAATTTTCTTTCTATTAAATTCTAGATATACAAATATTTCCTTAGTTAACTTTAAATTGTAACTATCTAATATTACTAAATCATACGTCGTAGATTATAAAATAAACACGTAGAACTAACACTTACAAGTAAATTTGCTTTTAGTACCTCCACCTTCATGGGACTTAATTAAAAAGATGATGATGATTATTATTATCTAAAGGTGTTTTTTTAGATAATGTCACTTGTTAATTAGAGAGATACTTTTTAAATTTTTATTCTAAAAATTAAGTAAAATTTTTATCATGTATTTATAATCATCACATTACACGTGGAAGGAATATAATAGTGCCTTCATTAACCTTACCCAGGGGCACAATTATTTGGTTAGAAAAAATCGCTTGATGGTGAGAGCAAGATAATATAATTAATCATCTACTTCGTTGTCAAAGATAAAATATTTATCTTATTTTTAAATAAAAATACTATCATAATTAAAAAAAGATATATAAGTGCCGACATGTATCTCATGTTTTGTCTACTTCTTTTTTAATAAAAAGTTGTTTCTAGATTTTTTTTGAAAAACTATTTATTTCAGATATATTTTTATTTTTTATTATTTTTAAAATTAGTTTTTTTTATTACATATTTTTATTAATTTAATGTTAACACGTGTAGGATTATTGTCATCCTTCCATGTATTTTTGCAAGGAATATGGAAGCACTTTTATAAATTAAAATATATTCCAACTTTATCATGAATGCTTCCTAGAGAATATTCTAAATTGTCACGTGTTGTATAAAATTTTTTAATTGGTGTGATTTAATAATAGATGGTTGGTTGCATTGACAAATACTTCATAACAACTCCCCCTCTTTTTTTTTTTTGTTCAAAATCACGTACACACCAGCCAAATCATTACTATGAATTTGTGATATTGATGATGAATATTTAAAAGTTTTGGTACCATTCATAATTATATCATAGAAATTTTCCTTTTTTATATATATTAATGTATTCTTTTATTTAAATTTGAACTTAAGATCTTCTTCTTCTTTTTTTCTTTCAAACTTGTAAGATAAAAAAAGTTTGTTTATTGTCATGGACTGCTTGCAATAACTTAGGAGGAGCTTGTTTAAAAAATCTTGAACTCTTCATGTCACAAAGTTGGCAATGTAATAATTTCATCCAAGAATTAGAAATTTACTATTTTACTTTATCTTCTTGTGTGTTAAGCAACCAGAACAGACCTGTTCATTTTCAAATAATACAATCCATTATTTTTTGAAATTTTAACTTAATTTACATTATATTCATTCAAAGGTTAAAATTTAACAAAATGTATTGAATTTCTGCGAACTATTATTATTCATTTAAGTAAAAAGTTTACCTTATATCAAATCATCCAACACTAAAACCTATACAATAACTTGTGGCCTCTCCACATATTTACAAGAAAAATCTAAGGTTATAATTACTGACTAAGAACCTCAACTCAAACTGATCCAAATAATTAATCTCCTGGATCTTTTCAGGTTGCTTCTTCAAACTCTTTTTTCTCTCTTCCTCAAGCATTTTATTATCTAAGTAATTTAATTCTACTGAAAAATAAACTTGATTCAAACATGATTTATTGGCCATACTATAATTTTGGTTCTGCAGTCTCATTCCAAACAAGCACCCTCCACCTAACAACCATCCCATCCCATCCCATCCATCCATGCATTTCTTGGATTTGAGCCCACAGTAGTAGTCAACAACCAAGATGTGGATGTGGATGGCCCCCTGATTAATTAGGCCAACATCCACACCTTAAAAGTTAAAACCTTTCAAATCATGTTTAATTTCTCTTCTTGACACATACTTAATTTAAACAGTTGAGTTAATCAGACCAGGATTGAACATATGTTCTCCAACAAGTTTTTTGCTTTTAATTTTTTCTTAGATTTCACATTTTGCAAGTCATAGGGTATGTTTGGTTTACCAAAGTTGGGTTAGTCTAACTAAATAACCTAAATTCCTTTGACTTGTAGTCTTCTTACGTTTCCAACTTGTGATCCAACCAAAGATTGACTAACTTGAAATGTCTACTAAGAAAGAAGTTTTGTTTTGGGCTCAGTTTGCTTCTTCTTACAATGATAATGCTTTTAACTTTTAAGACCAATACATGAAAACGTGTTTAATATTTTTAAATGGTCATTACCAAAATATGTTTAACTTGAAACCTATCCCCAATACATTAAGTTAAAATCTAAACAAAAAAATTATCATTAGAAACCAAAAAGGGGATTATTGTGTTGGGTAGAGAGAGCCATTGGTGGGCATGTGTGGAGTGCATGCCATAAATCACAAGATGGAATATACCAACCATATCTCAGAGAAAATAAAGCATGACATCAATAGATACTCTCAACAAGAGCCCACATTTTTTTTAAGAAGAAGAAGAAGAAGAAGAAGAAGAAGAAGAAGAAGAAGAAGATGATGATAGAAGTTAAAAATAAAAAACAATGCACTTTATCAAGACACATTGTTTTGTCATGGTCATGACCTCCACATCTCAACATCCATTGAATCTATCCTTTCAAAGGAATTAAATATGAGTCATAGGAGGCTAAAGAAAACTAATCAAAAGTTTTGGTTAACAACCCTTATCTGAGATGATGTTAAATATCTATGGATGATGATACCCCAAGAGTGAATTTGGAGTTTAAGGTTTAAGGGTGTCTTTTTTTAGAATAAACTGTTATATTTAGTATCTAATAACTACTTGATTTTGTTTAATATAGGGTAAGCATACAAATCTCTGACCTTATTATCTATTTATCTAAAAGTAATGATCTATGGTTAATGTAAAGATAGGTGTGCATATATTAGCTTTATAGCCATCATAGTTAATGACCTACAAGAGGTTCTCATTTATGATTTAAATGTCTATTGTCTTTTTTTGAGATTAAGAAATATGTTTTTAAATTTATATAGAAAGAGAGCAACAAAAATATTAACCAAAAATTCAATTAACTAAGATTATAAAACATTGTAAAAAAAGTCACTAAGATTAACACAAAATTCAGTACAATATAATAAATAAAAAAACAAAAATGAAACATTGACTACCATATTCCACAAGTTTTAATTGGATCTTGAGAAAATATTCAATCAATTGTAATAAGATTAGTTCGTTTAATCAAAGACTATTTGTCACATTCAAATCTTAGTTAACACAAATCAAAGAAATTGTAGCATTAGCATTCATAAGGAAAAATACCATAAGTGTTTATCTACGATTTAAATATATTAATTTAATATCGGTTAATAACGAATATTATATCTAAAATAAACTCAAAATAATATTATAAGAAAACCATTCAACAACATGAAGTTACTGAACTACCCCTTGGAAGTCAAAAATTTACGACCTTGACCTCCATTCATGGCCCGGCAGCCGACAACGTCCGGCTCTTTCCTCCATATAAACGGCGAACGACCGCTACTGCGAGGTCACCACACAGCCGTTTCCTCCTCTCTTTCTGTCGGCGACGGCTGAGATGGCGACGGAGAATTCGATGGAGGTGGCGGAAGCGGCGGCGTGGGGAGAGGCGATAGTGGAAAGGGTGAGAAGTGGGGATGAGAGGACCAGGGTGGCTGCGGCGAGGGAGATAAGGAGACTGGCAAAGACCTCGTCGAGGAACCGCCGCCACCTGTACGGTGCTATCGAGTCCCTCGTGGAGATGCTGCGCATGGGGGACGTTGAGGGCGCCGAGGCCGCGTTGCTCGCGCTCCTTAACCTTGCCGTCAAGGATGAGAGGTGAGCGGGGATGCTCTGGATTTTGTGATTTGGGTGTTCTGGCTGTTTTCTGATTTGGGTTCTTTTGAACTGGGAGGAATATGATGGCATTGCGCGGGTTTGATTCTGCACTTTGTCTTCTGTATTTGTTGCTCGACAATTCCCGAACTTTTGAGGATTCTGTGTTTGATACTTTGATGTTTTCGGTTTTACAACTTAGGTTGGCATTGTTTGTTACGTAGTTCACTCTTATCTGCTGCTATCCAAGCGTGGCACTCTTCTTGCTCATATGAGATTTGGTTCGCGTTTTTTTCATGGTTTTTGATTTAGGTTGTTTTGATGGGAGGAACATGCTTTTTTTTTTGCTGTTTCGATTCTTCAATTTGGGTTATATTCTGTTTTTGTGAGTTCTGTCGGTTGACAATTTTCTATCTTTGAGGTCTCTACCAGTTCGGGTAGCGTTCTTCATTCCCTGCTTCACCTCTTATCTCTGTTCGAACGTGGATATTTTCTTCCTTTCGTGAGAACTGGTTTCCATTTCCTTGTTGGTTCGGATTAGGTCCATGAATCATGCTTGATTTCAAGTATTGTTGATTTTAACTTGCTAGTTTGGATATCCGTGAGATGATAAAGAAATCCAAACTATGGAAGAGATTGAGATTCAGCGTGGGTGGTATGCCTTGAGGCCCAAAACATCAGAAAACTTTCGACGTTGAGTGCTTTTTGAGTCTAGGCGTGAGTGGTAAGCAAGGAACGTTTGGCATGTGGGGGATGCCGGATGCTTACTTTTCAATATTCCCTCTGTTCTCCTGCGTGGCTGATGGATTGCATCTGCCCCTTATGCATCTTCCATTGCTACAGGTTCTCTCACCTCAAAGTATCAACCCATGCTGGGATTTGATCTTTCATGGGCTTCCCAAGCTGTTCCATTGCTTGTCTTTATTTTTTTTAAAAGATCCAGTTCGTTGTTTAAAAGATCTAAGTTTAAAAGGGAAATCTTGGTATGACTCCTACATGCCTGTACTGTGTTTAGGTTCACCATTTTACTGGCATATACCAATGCTTCTATGATGGGATCATTATGTCTCTTGTCCCATTAGAAGTTTGTCATTATCATTTTGGATCTTATTCGAGGATGATGAACTTGTTTATTCATTGTACAACAAATAAGAAAGGTTTGATGTTGAGAATTTATAAGAGAACGATAAGAGGAAAATTCAAAAGCATAAACAAGTGACAAAGGATGAAAATTTAACATATGATAGGAAAACAATTCTGAGATCATTGATGGTGAAACAATTTATTCCATCTATAAGAACTTGAGAACAGTGTTCTTTGTATCTTGGTATTATTGTATTTAACAAAACGAAAAACATAAGCATTTCTAAACTAATTTTGTGATCCATGATTCCTTGTGCAGGAACAAGATCAAGATTGTGGATGCGGGTGCCCTTGAATCACTCATTCCATTCCTGCAGTCAACTAATGCAACTTTGCAGGAATATGCAACTGCCACACTCCTCACTCTTACTGCTTCTTCGTCTAATAAGCCAACCATTACTGCCGTGGGCACCATTCCTATACTCTTCAAGATAATTATGGATGGAAATGCACAAGCCAAGATCGATGCAGTCATGGCCCTTTACAATCTGTCCACACTCCCCGACAGCCTCAACGTCATTCTCTCTCTGCAACCAATCCCAGCCCTTGTCAGTCTGCTTAAGAATGGCAAGAAATATTCAAAACTGGCTGAGAAATGCACTGCTATTTTAGAATCATTATTAGTTTTTGATGAAGCAAGGAATGCTTTGACAGCTGAGGAAGGTGGAGTGCTTGCAGTGGTTGAAGTTCTTGAAGAAGGATCTTCTCAGAGTCGAGAACATGCAGTTGGGGCACTTTTAACAATGTGTGAGAGTGATAGGTGTAGATTCAGGGAAGTCATTCTTAATGAAGGTGCTATCCCCGGACTTCTTGAGCTCACGGTTCAGGGCACATCCAAGTCTCAAACCAAAGCACGTACACTCTTACGGTTGTTAAGAAAGTCCCCCAATTCACGGTCTCAGTTGCAGGCTGATACTTTAGAGAACATAGTCTGTAATATTGTTTCTCAAATTGATGGTGAAGAAAGAGGAGAGAAAGCAAAGATTATGCTGGCAGAGATGGTGCAGGTTAGCATGGAACAGAGTCTGAAACATTTGCAGCAGAGGGCTCTGGTATGCACTCCAGCAGAGACTCCTATAAATAAATGCCCTTCAAAAGTTCAAACTTTAAAGTGATTGTATATACCCAAGTTCTGCTTTTTTTTCCCTTTTCATACCAAGTATGAATATCTGATTTTCTATAGAGAAATACAAGACACTGCCAGAGAGAAAAGAACTGTAATGGTGGATGCCGGTCCAGGCCATCATGGTATCATGTGACCGGTAGGCTTTGACATTTACACTCTTCATGTCTGTGAAGTTTCCTGATTGCCTTTGTAAAACAATTCTCTAGTTGTTGTAAATTCCATTGCTCTCAAGTCTATCATCTTTGTGCTGTACAACTTTTGAGATCTTGTTTATATTGTTGTTGCTGTTAGTAGATTGATTACTGGAATGTATCATGGTTTCAGTTGCTGCATGCTACTCTTGATAAGTCTCATCTTTTGTTTTCCAATGGTAAGTCACAAGCATATGCATCATTGTATTTTGTTGCACAAGTAAGGCCAACAATATACGAGGAGATTGTCTTCATAAAAGTTCTGCTTGACGAACTTGTGTGGTGGAAAATCATAATCCACAGTATGGTACACTTCTCAAGAATGTGAATTCTACAAAGGAAATTGGTATGCATTACCTTCATTCATCTGTTTCATCAGGCATGATCAATTGAATCAAGCTCAGAATCAATGGCAACGGGCACGAAGAGTAGCAGCAGAAATTTTCTGATCTGAATGTATAACATCAGTTCACAGAAGCATCATGCCAGGTTGTCTGATGATTCTGATGTGGTTGTTTAATGAACAAGGCTTCTGTTCTTTTTTCTCCCTTACTTTTACTTTCCATTTGGTATTGAAAATAAGGATGACCCACAACTTTATGGTATACTTGTCAAGTTATACTTTCATATACTTCTTTTTTCCTCGCTCTTTATTTATTTTGCTTTTGGTTGATACTGATGGTATAATGTAATTATGACTTAGATTGTCACTGTTGTTATAATTATTAATTAATACTAATGGCATTTCTGAGATGGTCCCCAGTTATAAGATACTGTTATGATCAAATCGGTAGCTCTGAACCAAAGGGACCAAGGAATTGATTCAGAGCATCCGATGTTGGTCCCGTTTATAACAAATCATAATGGTCCATCTGCGTAATTACCCACCAATTCTATACCTTCATCTTGATTTTAGACCGAACCATTTTGACTTAAAGCTGCATTTGCAATGATTTTTTCATTTTCGCAACTTATCATGATTTTTTTTTCTTTCAAAAATACAATATTTACTTCATATTGCTAGCTCCAAAAATTCACTTGGTTTGATGTACTAGTCAGTAAGACCAAGGTTGTCTATTGTTTATGATCGCTAGTTCTCTATTATTATTTTTCCTTTCTTGTGAGTTTATTTCAGCAGTCTTCTTTACCATCTGATTTTTTTTTTTAAAAATGTGCTCTTCTTCTTTCAAGTTCTGATATTATGTTAGAATATAAACATTTAACTTAAATTTAATTGCTAATGTTTGAAAAAAGTTATTGTTTATTAGTATGTGCCTATAAATACATTTTTTTTCATATATATATATATATACACAAGCACGTTCTCTATCAATTAATCTTTTTTCCTTCCATATGGAGCCATTCCAACAGTTTCCAAGAAACCAGGATAACTTCAAGCGACAGATATGTCAGATGACTTGTAAGCACATGGAACATCACAGCATCAGTTGAACAAAATGTATGGTATAATAGTATACTGTTGGCATTACTTGAAAAGGCTACATTTTCTTGAAGGCCATATGGTAAATGATGATAGTAGACTACTGGCATGAATATTCTGTAAGATTCAAAAATTTACAGAATGTTGGAGACCATATATATATTAATTTACAGAATGTTGAACACATTGAGAAACCAGTCATCTTGAGTTATGGATATCACTGACTGCATTTAATGTGTGAACCGTGGGCATACTTCCATGCCCAGATTCTATACATATCGCTGTGTTTGTTTAGAATCCATCACTTCCAGTCAGCAAGCCTAAGCCTCTCCCTTAAATGGTCATTGCCATTCATTAATCGATTCATTTCAAATGGTTATTGCCAATAGGAAATGCTACTCATCATTGAGAAAAAAAAATCAATGTCTTCTGAAAACACTATTTGGCTGTTGTATTGCAACTGAGGATAAAATCTGTGGCTCTTGTTTCAAAGATGGATGTGAGTAGATGGCATATGCATAATCAAGTGTAGTAGTTTACTTGACAGGGAACAACAATACTTACAGAGTTAATCTAAATTTGAATTCTATTTAACGTAAAAATAATACCATTATGAAAAAGACATACACAGCAATTGATTTACAGATAGGAGAATTGAATCATCTTCATGTCTAGGACTTGTGGGCACTAGGCATTCCTGATGTCACATGCCTTCTCAAATCTTCAAAGGCTTGCATGCTCTCAGCGTCGAATCCCCCGGCAAACTGGAAGAAACAATGATTTAGATTTACAGGGATGAAAATGTTTCATGCCCAAGCTACAAAAGCTATGGAAATTCTGAAGAATGAAAATTACCTGATGAACACGGAATGCAAAACGGACCCCCTGCAGTACCAGAAATTCTCTGTTTGGCTCCTTCTCTGTGCCAGCCATTGCATCAAGTTCAGAGGATGCCCTCTTCATGTACTTTCTTGCCAACTGGACTGATGCAAGCTTGATCTGTAATTAGTGAGTCATCATTATGTGAATGAGCGTATGAGCTAACATGGATGAAAATTTATGCTTAGATATCAGAGTGAAGTGAACTTCTGCAGAATTTCTGAAAAAGAAGAGTTTGTGCCATCTTTTATTAAACTCTTGATTTTCAATGGCTCAACTTAAAGTGAAAGCAATGCAATCCATTGGAATCATCTCCTAAATTCAGATGCAATTAAATTTTATATAACAAAAGAAGAAATGCTGAAAATTGTAGAAGCATACCTTTCCAAGCACACCAGCATCCATCAACCAATCAGCAGGGAAACCAAACTCCCTGTAGCGTGAAATGGCCATATCTCTTGTCCTTAAAAGTGCATACACACTCTGCTCCATTCTGGAGATTTCAATGAGAAAAAAAAGAAATAAGGAAACTGTGGGAATACTGATTTTAAGCTCTCTTTCCAATGAATGTTTTTTAGAAACTTAAAGTGTTTCCTTCAGGTGTACATACTTTTCGAGCAATGTATACATCTTCTTCAAAGCAGCTTCATATGGAAGTTTTGGATCATCCACAAAAGTCAAGACTTGGTTTTCTAACTTCATCAGGTCTTGGTATTCAAAAGCTGCCTCCCGCAGAGCATCAGCTTTACCTTCTGGCCAATCAAAGTGCTTGAGAACAGCCCTCTCATCCACCTGGCATAAAAAATTGGTTTCTTTAATGTGACAAAAAATCGAACATTTTAGAAACCAATCAAGTAGTGAATAGCAGGAGTGTATGATCTAACATAAAGCTGGGATTATCAAATCAAGGACATGTGAATGGCATTAATGGATGAAATTTATCCATGTTTAACCCTTGACGGAGTCTACTTGATTTTTAATACTTATTGCATATCCTATTCAGTGATGCAAAAAGAGTAAGATAAAGGTAAAAAACATTTGAAGTCAAAGAAACATACCAAGAAAGAAAGTTCTTCGTCTAGCCAATTCACAAATGAAACGAGATCTTCAATATTGGCAAAAGAAACTGCTCGGACTTCACTGGCCAATGATTTGACAAAGTTACCTTGGGTTTCTACATCAGCTTTCACCTGAAATCAGCATGTTTTTCCAAAATTTTATTTATGTTCAAAGAACAAGATATGTAAATTTTCACAAAATGGCATTGAAGAAGGCAAGAAAATACAGCTAACAGGAATTCTGATCGGTTTGCAATCTCCCCAATCATGTTGCTTCTAGCATCTTCCACATTGGATGGAGAGGAAGCAATTGATGTGGAATTCTTTCCTTCGCGCTTCATCAAAGATTGGTAGAATTCAACCAGTTCGGGAGCACGATGTACTTTACCAGTGGATGAACCTTTCACAGCACTCCCTGGTGGGGGAGGGGGCCAAGGTGGACCACCAGGTAGTGGTGGAGGTGGAGGTGGTGGTGGTGGTGGTACACCAGATACTGTCTTAGCGGCTTTTGTATTAGAAATGGATATTTCTCCTGATGATCTAGATCTAGGAGGTGGGCGAGGCACTCTTGGAGCTCTCTTCTCAACATGCGCAAGCTTCATTTTGCTCACTTCTGGGGTTTCGGCTCCATTGTCATCGGAGTGCTCGTTTCCAGTTTCCTTGGATGGTTCAGTTGCGTCACCAATCCTGCCAACCGTCTTCGATCGAGTAAGTTTTGGTGGCAAAACTAAATTTGCTGGCCTTTTCCAATTTTGTTCAGAAGAGACTATATTTTGTGTAGCTTTTGGACCACCACCAAACCTTTCGTCTCTTGCTTGTTTAGCCTTCTCCTTGATGGCCTTCTCCCTCTCAATTGCCAACTTGTGACGATCCTTATATGCAGGATACTTGTCTTCTGCAACACCTTCAACCGATTTAGACATCAAATGGAAAGATTCGGCCACACTATTCAGTGCATCAACATGAGAAGCTTGACTTTTTAGGTGGGGAAGGCTTGGCCCATCAAGTAATGATCCATTTGGTTCTTCTTCTCCTTGCCCAACAGTTGTGATGGCCACTTCATCTCCTGCATTTCTTAGCAACAGTGTTTCTAATGGGCCTCTGATTGCAGGTGATCCAGGTCCAAAATTAGACCGCATTGGAGAGTTGCCTCCAAAAGACCTGTTAGGTGACGCCATAGCACTAAAATCATCTTTGCTCCTTCCCCAACTCTTCAATCTCTGAATTAGACTTAGACTTGGTCTTCTGCTTAATGTATTCAATTTACCAGGAAAGCTATCTATGGAGTTGGTGTCTAAATCATCACTTCCATGTGAAGAAATACTTTCATGATCTGTATCACCTTGGACTCGCTCAGATTCAGCATACTCTAGCATCAGCCTTTTAGCCTTTTCTTGGGATCTTGGACTCAGGCTCTTGCTGAGGTCACGTGCAGATGATTTACCAGTTGGTGTTTGGTAATTCCGAAGTTCATATCTCAAGCATGCATTCACCCATCGCAAGTACACCAATTCCTCAACTTCACCGAACCTGTTCGTCTGTAAGCCTTCCACTTGCTTAACAAGATCCTCATTTGCTTGTCTCAGATTTTGTATATCTTCCCTTGCCTGCACAGTCAATTCATTCTGCAAAGAAAAATACAATTGTCAGTTGTGCATTGAAGCCCTTCTAACTTGAACAATACAAAATAAACAACTTTTCAAAATACATTCTTAAAGATTTTTCTTGGTGATAGAAAATGATGAGAGGCACAATCAACATATCAAGCAACCGAAAATATGTTCAAGAGTGTCTCTAGGTTGAAAATGCCTCTGTGATACAAAAAGGCACAACATTAACCTCTACAATGAATGGACTGGTTCTTCAATTTAAGAAGGTTAGAAACCACAGAGTTAATTTTTACAAGAAGCAACTTTTAAATTAAAAAAGAGCACATAGATAGCATTTCTTCCATCTTGGTAAGTATATCCACTCTAATGAATGCAGCTTTGAGCTGAGAAACCCTTTATGAAGTTGACAAAGTGTGAAGTAATTAGGATGAACAAGTCATGACTTTTTGCCAGTTAAGAAAGTGATGGGCCCATGCATTACCCTACCCCATTGAGGACCATAAAATTCGTGAATTTGGACTATCATAGAAGGTGAAAGGGCACACAAAGGATATTTATATAATAATTTGAACAAGGATTTCACAATATAGATCAGAATGCAGCAGAAGGTTAAACAGAAGCAAAAGAAATGGAAGACAAAAAAATGCAGGGGAAAGGCATGATGAAAAGTCTGGAAACATCTATAGCATAGACCCTTTTTTATTAAAAAATAGGAACATTATCTTTTGTTATACCTCAGTCGTATTAAATAGTGCTGAAGCTCTGTTTTCAGCTGCATTCAGCTTAATACTTAGCTCTCTCTTCTCATGCTGGAACTCCTTGTTCTTTCTCCTTAGCTCAACAACCTCAACCTCCAATTCCTTCATGGCCTTGAACTTCCTCTCCATGTCAGCATCCATCTTTTCTCCCTCTTCCTCTTTCTGCTGGAGGTCTGCAACATGTTGCTTCAATATCATGAGCTGGCCCTTGGTATGACTTGCATCAAGCTGGATTTGCCCCTGCAGCTCCTTTATCTTGCTCCTGGCAACCTCCAGCTCCTTCTTTGCTGACATCCCATTCACGATCTCTTCTTGAAGCTTCTTCCTTTCACCTTGAAAGGAATTGATAGCTATATGGAGCCTGTCGATTTCAGCTGTCTTGATCTTTAGTTGTTTCTGCAATTCTGATATCTCTGATTCCTGTTCTTTCAATCCATAGTACTCAAGTAACTCTGCCTGCAGCTTCACCTCCCTCTCTTCCAAGTCCCTGACAAGGTCACGTAGCCTTCCCAATTCTGCCTGGGTGATTGCCAGATCTGTTGCATAGTTAGGATCGGGATTGATATCAAACTCATCCAATGGAAAATCTATTTCCCCAGAAAAATATTCCTCAAATTCATGTAAGCCTTCCCCCTTTTCTTCTTGATTTACTAGAGGGAGGTTGCTGCAATCATAGGCTGCTAAGTTATTGACTTTCTTAACCTCTTCCTCTTCTTCTTCCACCTATTACAGTTCAGGATGTAAAATTTGGAAGCAACGGTAAGTTGATCATTGAAGCAAAACATCAAATACCAATGGCGCGTGAGAAAAAGAAGGAAGCTTCAACCAAATGTAAGATCATAAGCATGTACATGAAACTTGTCCTTGCTGATTTCGTGATCATGGAACAGCTTCTCCTCTTGTTTCTTCTCATTTGGAATCACTTCAACACTCTTCTTGGCATCCCCTGATGTTTAGTTCAACAGTAGTTTGACAGATAATCAATGAAGCCATCCAAATTACCACCACCAAG
The DNA here is from genome assembly GCA_036874045.1 of Cymodocea nodosa. Classification (NCBI taxonomy): domain Eukaryota; kingdom Viridiplantae; phylum Streptophyta; class Magnoliopsida; order Alismatales; family Cymodoceaceae; genus Cymodocea; species Cymodocea nodosa. The sequence goes on from CM072336.1 coordinate 23,831,943, forward strand.
AAACAATTTTTGACTCAAAAATATCAAATACACGAATTCTCACCCATACATCCAATGAAGGAAAATATTTTTTGAATCAAAAAAAAAAAAATTCAGGAGAGTACCTGAAGCTTTCTTAGATTTTTCAGTATTGGCCCGCCTCACTGCATAGGCTGCAATTGATGCAGCAACCAGCAAGCTTAATCTGACAATCATGTGTGTTTCCTTAAGAACACAACACCTCTCCCTTCACAGATCACCATCTCACCAGCTTACCCAAATGGAAACCCACCTCCCTGCCCTTTCACAGCAACCTCAAACCAAGCACATCCTCCCCTCCCTCCCTCTCAATCTGGTTCTAGGAGGGGAGCATGATTTCATCAGCCCATACCCACTTCAGAACTCCAGAAACCGATCTCAAACCTCTTTTGCGCCAGCTCCTCCTAACCAACAACGAAGAAGAAAAAAACAAATTAAATTAAACCTCTCAATCTGTTTCAGTCCATGATGCAGTGAAGAAGAGAACGACATCTTTATCTAATTATACCCCCCCCCTCCTTCAAACACAAATCAACCACACACCATGCCAGCTCACCTCCCAGTCCAGCACAATCAACCCATTAACTCCTCCTATCCTTCCCTCCACCCGAACGATGGGTGTTTGTAGAAATTGGCGTTCGGATAACAACAGCATTTTCCAAGGAGTGACGATCCTACACGCGATTGCCACTTGGAACAGAAGTCTTTTTTTCTTTCGTAATAGTGTTTGTGTTTGCAGTTCATATCATTATCAGGAAATAATTTTCTGAAACATTTTTTTACTGTTTCATAATAATTTTTTTTTGCAGTTCATATTTTTGTACAGTATCATGCAAAAAGATCAAAAATCAAATTTATACGAGGGAACATTAAAAAAAATTGTTCAGTAATATTTTCTTATTTTTCTTACCACAGATTTTTTTAAAATTAATCAGAATTATTATCATCATGATTCCAATTTTGACAAAAAGTGTGAAATCATATACTACTTATCAACTTAATTGATTAAAATTACTACCCAAGCGGTGGCATGGTGTTCAGAGCCCACTGAAATTTGAGCTAACGTTCCTACTTGGAATAAACAGGAGTTTACAGAGAAAAGAACGGAAGAATTGATGAGAGACCTTTCTTTGGTTGTAATTTATGTAGCGTTTCTTAGACTACACGTACATGTTTCAAGAAAAAATCGCTGATAGATCATTTACAGTTACTAGAAATATCGATATTTGTAATTGTTATCAGAATTCAAATCTTAGCGACCGTAAAAATCATTACCATTATAAAAAAAAATTACTTCACAAGTTTGGCTCACAACACATCCAAGCCTTACTATGCTTTTCTAATGGTCGTCCTCTGTGTAAAAGTTTACAAGTTTTTCAACGGCCAACATTTTTAGTGGCCCACACTAGAGTTGATGTCTTCTGCTCAATGTATGAAGACTAATCCTGGGTCTTATTGGTATTAAATGGTAATGGTTGAAGTGGCCACATCTCTTAGCGCGTGGTTGCATGAATTAGAGTCGAAGTGATCGTTAGTTTTATATTGGTGATCCAAACTTCTTTAAAATTTTATTATCCAAATTATTAAATTGACGAGACTTAAAAAGTCTCAAGTCATTATAAAAAAAAGTTGTAAAAGCTTTGGTATCCTCAGATACTGTAGATAAACTCTTGAATAAATCATTAATCCATGGGACCCGAACAACAGAGAAGGGTCCTCCCATCCATCCAAAATCTGATCATAGCCAAAATCTTATCCCCACGGAGGCAACAGGGCAGTTTCTGTGGCTCTTGTGCGTCCCCACTGCATCCAGCACTTAAACCAAAAAACCAACCCATCACTTTCTCATAGATCATGTGCTGCTGCAAGTGGGCATCATAGGCAAGCGAGAAAACCTTTGTCTGCTGCAGGTCCCCAAGCACCTACCTGCATGACAGACAAAACGGCACGCTTGTTAGTAGTATCGACTACACAACTGAGGATCATACTTTGATCTTCTCTGTAACTTCTCCTTAACCGCTAAATGCAGGTAACATAGAGATTACGCATATGAAACTGCAAAAAAGAACACTAGATCAAACAGGTTCCACACATGAAACTGTCAGTAATTTGAAGACCTCTTTATTTGAGGGTGAGCCTTCAGCCTTTGCACAGCGATAGGCTTGCAATGTTCTAAGCACAAACAGTATAAGAGTCAATACTTCTGGGAAGAAGGTCAGAAGATTGGTGATTCAGCAGCAGGATTTAAAAAAATGTGAAGTCAGCTTGAATTTGAATCAGCCAACACAAAAGCATTAAAATCAGAGACTGAAACCAAACCGGCTATGATTAGTATTTGAGACTAGACAATGCCAAGGAACAACAAACAAAAATCCCCTAAGAACAAGCATACACCCTCATATTTGCCATAGATTATTTGGATACGAGGAAAATCAATAGTGTTTATCCAGTAGAAAGCATCCCCTTGTGAGAGAAAAAAATGAGTAGGACGACTTTCTAAATTATTGGTAACAAACAGATCCTATATAAATTGAGCATATCCAACTAAGTCGAATAAATTATAGCTATAATAATATCACGTTCTCAAAAGGCACCTGATAATGTCAAGACTGTTACCTTTTTTATTTCTTGAGCACTATAAAAATGAAAAAACATACATAAAACACTTTTAAGTAATTTCAAATTTTAAATTTAAATATTCCAATTAGTGAATGTTTGTTGTGTATGAGCATATCATATTGATTAGTGAAAAAAAAGAAAAACAAAAAAGAGAAGTTCTTGAGAACATCGTGAGTTATTTATTAGGGAAGAGAATATGGTGATATTTATTTGAGCTTTTTAATAAGACGAAATCAAGAGAAAGATCATAATATCTCTTTCCTTTTCTAACGGAATTAAAGGACAAAATCAATGTTTCACTGATTATGTTGGTCCATCAAAGGTTGTAGGATTGTTATCTTTAATATATTTGATAAGAGGAAATCAAGTAAAACAGACCAAAAAAATGAAATTTGCACATAATCGTCTTTCGATGGAAACCCTGTCGAGAGACAAGCCACAAACTGCTACCGAGTAATTGCTATATATCAAATGAACTAAGCACACAAATTCATATAACATGGTCACCACTCCAGATGAGGGACATTGATAGAACCCTTTTCTCTGAAAGAGCAAAGCTAAATGCAGAGATTGACTCCATCTTTCCAAGAAATTATCAAGCATATAGCATATTTCAGTTTCATTTTTTTTAATTTGATTGGGTCTGTAGATTAGGGATCCAGGTAATTGAGCATTCAAAAGTTTAACATCAATTCACAAAGAAAATCAGCATCTCTAAGTTGACCAGAGACCCCTAGGTTGATATCATACTCCTTAATGCAGTCCTTCATAAACTTTGTTTTAACATTGAAGAAGACACTGTTTGTTCATTCACATGTTTAAAGCCATCCCACCCAATCCTCTTTCCATGATTCATTAGACTTTTTCAACCCTTGAAGCAGTTGTCCAAAATTGAAATTTACATGCACACTTCCAGTTCCAAACCAGAGAATTCCAGTTGATTAATAATTCATAAATATCTGAACATGTTCACCAAGTTTCAAATATTTGAGGAGCTTTGTTCACAAAAGCACAGCCGCATAACAGGAAATCTAAATATGTGATCAAAGATAAGATTATTTCCCAGACACAAGTTCTTCTTGGGCTGGATTAACGATTGAGAGGAGTTTAAATCATTATGTTTTCCTTGAAAATTTGAAATAAAATATCTAGGAGAAAGGACACATCAATAAGACTTGAAATTTAAAAAAAAAGTCAAATATATTAATTATTGATGGCTTTCATTAGCATTTCTTGCTTTCATAACTTAGAGGCTTTAATATAATTGGATTCCATATCTTTAATAGTTTGATTTTATACTCTAAAAACATTTAATTCTTTCAAAGTCGATTGATCATTCTTACACACACTTTCATATGTTCCATTTTATTCATCTCTATTTTCTTTATCAAGCCTAGTCAAATCCATTTGCTTCTTTTGAGAAAAAAAAAGCCTACGAAGCACAATCATTCAGTAGGTGTAAAATTTGGTAACATGGATAATATAAAAGATACAGGTAAGGAAAATAACGTGGAAGTCAATAATGAAAATTATTGTAAAGCTAAAAGTTCAAATATGAAAATACTTAGATGGCCATGAGATCCATAAAAGTAAAACTTTTAAATACTTAGGAATTGTAATTAGTAATGGTGAAATTATAGAAGTTATTCATAGAATTAAAGTAGGAACGATAAAGTGGAGAAATGCTTCTAAATTGTTGTGTGATAGGAGAATACCCTTAAAATTAAAAAGAAAATTATATAAAACCATCATTCACCCAACTATACTTTATCGCTCAGAATGCTAGGCTATAAAGTATAAGTATGGTAATACTACAAGGGATAATTTAAAAAATAATTTTATTAAGAATATAGAAGTTGCACCTAATGAAGGTAAGATAAGAGAAAATTGACTTAGGTGGTTCGATCATATCCTTAGGAAATCAAGGAATGCACCAATTAGGAGAGAAAAATTCAATAATATAGAAGAAATTAAAGAAATAAAAGTAGGCCTGAAACTACTTAATTAGGAATTGTAAGAAAATATTTAAATTTATATAATTTAACTGAATATTTGACAATAGATAGAAATATTTAGAAGAAAATGATTTATGCAGTGAACCCTATATAGTGAAATTATGACTCAAATTATTGTTGTTGTAAGCGTTCAAACGATCATTCATGACAAAGTTGTCCATGGAGAACATCAACGGCAAGATAACACTGTTGGTGTGGAAGAGGTCATGGATACAGACTGAGAAAAAAGCACTACCATTAAGAAAAAAGGAAGTTGTTCACTAAGGACCTACGAATCCCAAATCATGTACTACAGAACACGAAAAAAGAGGGTCAAGGCATGGCAGGAGAAATTCACATTACAGCAATTATCATTATATCCTACAACTACAGCATTTGCTGAATTTCAAAGCACCGTCACCTAAAATTTGAAGATTAATAAAAAAGAAGCATATCAGAGAAGCTCCAACATTTATTAAACTAAGAACAGCAACTCATATTAAATAAATATAGACCATCAGAACAGGTTTACCTTGATAAAGCCTCATTGTTTTGCAAGGTCTCAATTACATTCGCCAATCGACAGCATGCATTCGCTCCAGATGCCAAGGAGCTCACAACATCCTCGAGAGCCTTTATTTCCCCGTGAAGCTCCGGATTCCGCACCAAGTATTCAAAATGTTGATCGACCACCAACGTCAGTCCCGCCACCACATTCTCCAGCGTTGGGATGCTCTCACATGCCACCAATCCAAGCTTCTCCGATGCGGTGACACACGGAACTGCTTCTGGGAACCTCTGGTACTTCCCCATCCACTTCTTGAAGTACCCCACCAGCCTCGTAACCTCCTCACCACTTAAACCCTTCACCGCCGATGCCATTGTGAGCCCCTTCAAACCCTCCTTACTGAACAGATAATGCAAGCAACACTCCGACGCGGTAAACCCATCGTATGCCATCATCAACAGGATAGCAGCCTCTCTCCATAAAATCGCCTTCTTCTTTGGCATGCCTCCCTCGACCGCTTTCTCGATCGCGAAAAGTCCTTGCCTTTCCAATTCCTTCCTCACCTGAACCATCCATCCATACGTCTCCTTCGTCGGATTCAGGAAACAACCAAGTATCACCTCGACATCTGAGGCCAAGGGGTCTGTCAGATGCTTCAAATAGACCAATACCAGACCTATTAGCTTCCTTCCCACAAGCTTCTTGACCAAACCATCCCCTCCTGTGGCGAAGAACCCGTTTGTGATCATGGTCTCCAGCATCTCCCACAGCTCGAATTCGACGCAGGCATCGGCGACGAGGGACACGACGCGGGTCCCGGCAAAAGGGGAGAGTTTCGCGACGGTGAAGGAGGAGTTGAGGAACGTCCAGACCTTATCCTTGTTCGTGGACTTGGGATTCTTCAACATTTTCGCCAGTTTTTTCAAAGGCTTGGTGAAGTCCGCGTTAGGTCCCGAGGCTTCCCACCCGGTGAGGCGATGGAGAGGAGACGGGTCAGTTGTAGTGGTGGGCGCGTCATCCGTATTGAGGTCTGCAGGCGTGAGCTTGGGGTAGATGTCATCCAGATCAAGGAGGATTGGGTGATTCTCTGGGACGTTGTCGGGGGTGCTGGATGCGCCGGCGCCAGTGGCGGCGATGACGGTGTCGAGAAGGGTCATCGTATATCGTCGTCTGATCAGGGTTTAGGGTTTCGGGAGGTTCCGTTTGAAGGTGGCGGAAGAATGTCTTGGATCATTGAAGCGATTCTATTCGGGTCGAATCGAATCCGATACTACTGAGATGGAGAAAGATGTAAACGACTTAGATCCAAGCGTACAAACGGATCTTGTTCATGTCGGATCTCCATCTCAAGGCTCTATTTTATTTTTTAATTATATTTTTAAAAATAAAATATAACTCTATAATTATTTAATTTACAATATAATCTACCATGTATTAAAATTTTAATTTAACCTAAATTATATTCATCAAGATTTTTTGATTTAAAGATTGATGGTTGAAGTTTATTAAAAAGTAGTCAACCTTAATACGCTCATATCGATTATCAATACTTATTCAATTTAAGCAAATTTTTTACCATGTATTTATAATCATATAAACTCATCACTTATACCCTTTCACGTGTATTTCTAAAGGAATATAGAGACACCTCTATGAAAGGTAACAATAACCAATCTTGAATAGATTGGTTATCGATCTTAATATTTTAAAATTAACTACTTTTTACTATATTTCAATTAAAAATAATAGCTAGATTATTGAAGTAGTTACGATCACTTCTAATTCAAGATCTAATGGTCTAAATAATATTTTAAGGTAAAGTACAAATACAGTTCATTCTATGTATACATGTTTTAAGTCAATTACCATGCTTACAAGGATTACTACATGATTGACGGTACTAAATCAAACTAACCTAAAACACTTTTAAATTGATCTAACATTAGGTTTAGAATTAGCAGCCCAAATTTAAGGTATCAAATGAGCAGAGGCTCAGCCTTTTATCTACTCGTCGACAGAGAAGGGAAGAAATCAAATACCATAAATCACACTTAAAAGCCAGAAAGGGGTATGATTGCAAGATATTTATACGACAGAAAGTTCAAATTTAATTTCTAACTTTCTGATCTCGCACAAATGCAAAAAGAAAGTAAAGAATTTTTTCTATATTTTCATTTCCTAACTTTTCTGAGTAAACAAGCCACCCTTAGGCAAAGAAAGTGAAATCAATAACTTTCGTCTAACATTCAAATTTTTATGAATACAAAAAATCACTATCATTAGACAAAGAGAGGTAGGGGCAAATAGAGGCAAAAGTGAAATTCTCATGGAGTATGATCAAGTAAATAACAGCCACTCATATGTTAATACAAATATGAAAGAGAAGCAGGAGTTGCAGGTGCATATAAAACCATGGGTGTAAAGGAAAAGGAAATGGTACATATGTACCTTTTGGTAACTGAGGACAGGAATATCTTAATTCTGTCTTTACATTTCAAAATTAGTGAATAATAGGATGGATGTACCTAGATTTGTAATAAATCCAGCAACTGCAAACTCCTAATAAACTAAATGATTAAGTGTGCATATTAAGAACAATTCTTAAAGCCAGCAAATCATTGCAAATTCCATCCAAATTTAACATATTGCCACTATTTAATTAAATATGTTTATGCCTAAGATAGAAAATTATTAAATTATTCTTTAATCCAGGAGATAAATAGGTTACCGATTGCAAGTACTCAAGCATCTGTACCATATCCATGTAAACATAACCATCTTTTTTTTGATAGAAACTTGAAAGAAAAACAATGGCAGTAAAAGCAAAGCACCATGAAATTGCACTCAATAACAAAAAAATACGAAATCTCTAATTCCCATATCCTCAACACCCATTACTCCGAAGTGATGGGTCCTGTAGACTGTCCTAGGAAGAATGGGCTGCACACGAGAATTCTACAAATTTGAATTTCAGGATCTCCCCACACGCGAGAAAAAACTACACACAACAACCAATCAGCACAGCTCAACCTAAGTAGCTGAACTTATTTTGAGCTCATCTTCCGTTCTGTCTTCTATATATAAACAACCAAAACTTGGCAAGCAAGACCTTTACCTGAACGAAGACTCTTTATTGATGCCTGATCAGTCTCCAAACGCGAACGCAAGCATCCTCTCCAGAACTCACAATGCTGTTGTCATCAAGGAATGCTAGCCCATATACCCCTCCTAGATGAGCTCCTTTTATGGTTACACGACTTGATGCTGGTTTGTCCACTTCATAAACTATGACGCAGGTATCAAGCGACCCGGTGGCGATCATGCTACTGTCAGGAGACCATGCCAAACAGTTGATGCGAGCACTGTGATACAACATGTTCTTTAGCTTCACCTGACATAGATAAGAAGTCAGAGACTTGGAACATGCGTGGTAGATTTTCCAAGTAACAAAAATGAGCCTATGGCTAGAAGTAGATAGATAACATAATAGTAATCACAGGAACTCAATGATTTTTGTAAATTAGAGGGAAATATCACACGTGTGTGAAGATAAAAACACATGAAATAATACTAGTCACACGCTAGGAAGGGGTTGCATTCCAAAAGCAGTTGGCGTAGACTAAAATCAGAACCAACTCTTTGGCCATCCTACAAGATTGATTTAGCTATCATATTAAATAACTCCAAAAAAAGCTTGTTTCATTACATAATCAAAATGGTTTTAAATTTTCAAGGATTAAATGTGAATGCTATTTTATCTACATGAGTGATTGTTCAGAGGTGTCATAATCCCGAAGGATGTCCAGCAATCTTAGAATAATCAGAGAACAAAGATAAGCAGGAAATGTCCCATGGATAAGTTAATTAATGCCAAATTAAAACAGTAAAGAAGATAAAATATGCAATCATCTGAAAGATAAACCAAGAATGATATCTTAAACATTAATTTGATTTCAACAAAATTTCAGATTTACCTCCCGGGTAGCACGATCCCACACAACAGCTTCCCGATTGGCATCACCACTAGCAAAGAAGGAAGCATCTGGGGAGTAACAAATTACACTAATTGCACCTCGATGCTTTTCAAGGACAAACTCCTTCATAAGTGCATCTCCCATTATAGAAAAAATGTGTAATTTTCCATCCTGACTGCCGGCAATGACCTCACTGCCATCTGGTGCAATTGCAGCTGCAGTTAAAGCAAAGCCAAGATTGGTAGCGGTTGACACAACTTTTGAACCCTGAAGAATGGTAAGTCCAGAGTCACTTGATACCAATGCAAGTTCAGGAGATTGAAGAGCAAGGCTCAGGTCCTTGGGTTGACAACCAACATCAACAGAATCAGCATCACCACATTGATCACCATTTAGAGGAATCCTCTTGACCTGAAAATCAAAAAGAAAGTTAAAGCATAAGAGGATGCAAGTCTTAGTTTTTTTAAAAAGAATATCATAGAAATTCAGTGAACAATCTATATAGATATTCAGATTTATAACATGCTTAATTTCAGTTCACGGTTCCAACAGAGAACAAAGAAAACCATATGATAAATAAAATAACGTGTCTTCAATATACAAATCATACATTGTGATAGCACCTAGCTAATTAAGAATTCCATATTATGTATCACAGGGTCACCCAAAGCTTCTCATAATTTCTCAAATACCATAGAGAGGAGAAAATATGCCAGCCTCCATTCTAAAGAACATGCCAGGAATTTAATAAACAATTGTCCTTATTTAAAACTTCAAACTACTTTTGAAATGATCAGTTTGACTTGTGCAGTAGCCTTAAAAAATTCTCAAAAAAAAGAAGGTAACTCCAGAAGTATACTGAACGGTGTGGACCCTTTTTCATAACCATCTGCTATTGCCAACACATGCAAATAGGTTCATTTAAAAATAAAAGAAGCACGTTAACCAATCTAACTTCTGAAATAATGCTATACTAGAAAATTATCCTGATCAAAGTAGATGATGCTAATATATGTACGCATACAAGATAGATTGATAAAGAATGAAAAGCAAAAATGCTCAAATTACCCATAATTGTCGATGAACTTTGTAAAAGTACTCTTTATCAATAATGTACAAATTCCTTTGAAATTCTGATCAGGCTTCAAAATCACTTTTTAATGGAGATGTGTGGCAGTTGCAGTGAAAAAGAAAAAGGAAATTGATAAACTAGTATAACCCATAGTGATTTTGTCATAAAGAATTTACTTCGCCTGAACATCATTTTAAGAACCAAGTCAGTAGTCAAATTGCTTTATGGATTTATATGAACAATTGGTTGTTTGTAATGGAATCATTAGTTTTCATGTGCTTGAACCATAATCTAGCTAAATAATTAAATCAAGTCACAGTTAAACACTTAAACCATGGTTGAACCACTTGACAAAAAGTGAGTGGGTTGGATTTATAAATTGCTTCCTCCAATATATTATATTATTAAGTTTTCCAAACATGCAAAAAAAGTTAGAGCTAGAATAAGAACATAAGAGCAAAGTAAATAAATGCCACCTTTTACCTTGTTATCATATCCAGATATAACAATTTCTTCTTCGATTGCAAGAAAGCATTTGATTTGAGAATTATCTTTCCTTCTAAGTCTACTACCTTGCCCAAGACCTGGAATCCATCTAACAATAACACCATCATAGCTACTAGATAAGATGACTCTCTGCCCACTTTGGAGGAAACAAGCCAAAGCACTAGCACTCTTTATATGCCCAGTGAAAACAACTGGTGCTTTATCTGGATTGCTTGCAGAGTATAAACTTATTGTACCACCGAGTGAAACAGTGACTAGATGATCATTCTGCCAGAGACAGCCTACAAGCATATCTTCCAAACCACCTGAGCCATGACATGTTAATGTTTTATTCAATTTTCCATTTCCATCATCCGTGATCTCCCATATCTTTGCAGATTTATCAGCAGAGACAGTGAATACCTGAAACAAGCACATGAGTTATTACATAACACAAATTGAGAAGAAAAACAATGAGAAAAATAAGACAAGTTGCATCATTGATCAGATGGGTACCTATGTAGACAGCCTTGCTATAACTCTACATCTCATGTTATCTACAAACCTTATACCTATAATATTAAACATAATAACAACAGTGCCTCACTCTTTTAAAAAATTATCAGTTTTTTGTCTTTTTCAAATCTCATGCTACAGGAAGACTACAGTTAGGACCAGATTATTGTACATGGATATAGGGTAAGCAGCAAATTTTTATTTCATAAATGAGGAAAAGACAGATGTAATCAGCAAATCCTCACCATTCGAAAAAAGTGAATCCTAATTTCATCCTTTATTAGTTGATTTATGATCAAATTAATGGTTAACCAACATTCAAACTGCACATGACAAATTCCAATTTCATATGACATCACAGATGCAGGTAGAATAGCCCAAATAAGAGCCATACATGGGCAGCATACGAAGTGGGGCACATGCTAGAGCCACACAATGAGTGTATAATGAGGTGAGGTCTCAGTTTTTGTTAATATCAATGTAGATTCATCACCTCAAGTTGGAATTAAAGAGAACCAAAAACAATTTTGTCACTTCTCTTCCCTTATGTTGAATTAAGAAACACAAATGTATTTTGTATTCAATTTTTTTCACCATATGAACATTAAACCATGTGTGACCCAGATACCTTATTCTGCTATTTAATATTCTGCGCAAATGGATACGACACACAGATTTAAAACTGAAGAGAACCCATGATTCAAAACCCATTTACCCAGATACTCCTTAGTCACCCCAGAAGTTTTGGTCCCAGGATGTTGTTTATCAATCTCATAAATAAAACCTAAAATAGAAACCAACTTTGTCAAAGGAGTGGATGGTGAGATACAGAATTTCAGGGAAAATCACATAAGAAAATAGCTAATAACAATAGCAAAATAAGCTTGCCAAAAATTTGCTTGGCGAACAGCATACTAACTGGTCAAATCTTATTAATATGAGTTTTACCTGCTTGCTGTCAGGACTCCAACTAACTGCATAAATACTTCCTTTGTGGCCATCATCCATGGACAACTCTCCAATCCTTTCCCCTGTTTTCCCATTATATATTATGCCCTTCTTATCAGAGCTTACAGTGATGAATCTATTTCCATCAGGAGAATATCTTACACAATTTACAAAGTTGGAATGGTCCCTGTAGTTGAGGAAAAAAATACTGTCACAATCATGTGATTGATTGCTTAAGCAAAAAATGTTGTCCATACAATTTGTGGCTCAAGATTTCGTGCCATGTAGAAATAAAGGCATACGGAAAAACATACTGAGCCTTCCAAGAAAAACACCCATTTGTTGCATGCACTTGTATGTATGGACAAAACTGATAACGTAATGGAGATAAGATGTCTCCATGTGAACTCTTATGTATGACTAAAGATGTTTATGCTTAACAATAAAATAATTTATAAATGAACTGTTAATCAGCTTAAATTTGCATTAGAATCCATAAAGTGTGGTAGTGGAGAATAATGATTTTGGAATTAGGGTCGTAAGAAAATTAGCTACTTTTTATGAAAAAAAAAGAAAAGAAAATTTATACGTGGCAAAAAAAAGGCATGAAAAATAAAAATAATGGCTAGTTGCAAAATGTTAAGTTTTGACTGAATTAAGAAACAGAGTGAATGAATTTGCATAAACCTGTGGGAAAGCTTGAATTTAAAAGGTGGCCCTTCATAGAAATTCACCAAGAAATCCTCGCCACAAGTGACAATTCGAAATGGTCTCGTTGGCTTAATGGTGCAACTCAAAACACGCCTTGAATGACCATCAAATTCTCCAACATTAGTTCCCGAGTCCCACCTGCGAATATATATGTAATCACATTTCAACCAGAATAAACAAACATTTTTTGATAATAATTGTGAATTTTGCGTTCACCAAAATTGGAATCTTAATAGAAATGATCACCAACATTTTTTAGCCAAAAAAGAATGTAATGGGAAACAAGGGGCATAAACAACAAATAACAAAAGAAATAAAAGAAGAAGAAACCAAAATTTCGGAATCCAAATAAAGACCATCCAATAAAGGCCAATAAAGACCGTGCCTATAAATACGGATTGCATTTAGAAATAGGATGCTAGAAGTTTACAATACGGATTGGCTGTTTCCAATTAATCCACAAATCCCAAGACAAGCCTAGGAACTTTACATTCACAATGTTCAGCTAAACTGGATTTTACATCTCTCTACACATGAAAATCCTCACAAAGGAATTTGAAATTCATCACATAAATTTTTCTACTCATGAGTTACACATACATCATATTTCCAACTAAACTATTATACTGAAGGCCAACCCAAGAACAATCGCATGGTCCAATTATCCAGAAACAAGACGAAAGCCATTGCCATTAGTCGAAACAACGACAATTCAAACTCAAAGAATCCGAAGGAAAAGTTGAACAGGAAAAAAGAGAGTTCCCCCTTACATAAACGCCCTGACGAAAGACTTCCCCTTCCCGTCCCCGCAGGCGACAATCCTCTGCCCGTCTGCGGACCAGTGGAGATCGTCGATCCTGCCGGACAGCACCCTAAACTCGTTTTTGAGCGCCCTGTCTCCGTTCCACCCCCAGATCCGCACCGTCCCAGACACGTCGGCGGAGGCCACCCACTCCCCGTTGGGGGAGAACCGTGCGACCGTCGCCTGATAGGCGTGCTCCCCGTAGACTGTGCACTGGGAGGGGTCTGTCAGGGACCGGACGACGACGGATCGGCCGTTGCAGTAGGTGATGGCGTCCGCCCTCGGATTGCCGGATATCAGGATCCCCCGGCCTCTCTCCGTCGTCGGGACGCAGGCGTAGGTCTCCCCCAGCTCCGCCGCCTCCATTGCTTGTTCCTCTCTCTTTCTCTCTCTCTCTCTCCGATGAGTTCTGATGGCGATGGAGAGAGGCACCAAGACGAGGACCCAGAAGGTGGCGGGGGCGAGGTCCACGTGGAGGTCAATGTGGGGCCCTTGGCACGTGTTCTGTGTTGATTGGTTGGAAATGTTGATTACCTTGACAAATAGTTTTTTTTAATTAAAAATATCATTTATCACAAATCTTAACATACATCTATATTATTAATTATCAAATAATATATTATATTTAATAATTTACTTCCAAAATCGAAATAAATATTTTCTTATTTTCAGCAAATACAACATTATAAATAGACAAAAATATTGATATAAACACATTTTTATCGGAAGTGTTTAATCTTAGTTATCGATTTTGTAATTCATAACCTGTTTACTCTTATTCTTCCTCTTATCTTTTATTTACTCTTATTTTATTCACTAAATTGCGTAACTTTTATTTGCTCTTGTATTTTTCATTTATTCGCTTATTACTTGTAAAAAATATGAATCACATAATTTATTTTTATTTACATTTATAAATGTTATAAGTCACATGATATTTTAACTTATTTTTTACAATTTTATGTATGATGAGTGATTTTTTCATCTTTAAAATCGTAAATTTAGACATATATGAATATAAATTTGATTGCAGTACCGTACATCTGAAAAAAAAAAACCATAATAACTCATTTTGAAATCTCCAAGCAGTAAGGCGTGAGGCGTCGCTGTTGCTTCATCTGCAACTGCTGGTATCTTTTCACTGCTCTGTTCACCCAAATTCCCGCCGGGCTTTCAATGCCTAGACCACATCATTCCAGTTGCACTTCACCCACAAGCCACCACCACTACTCCCGGTACCATTCCTCTGCCTCGGTGGGTGACTACTTTTATCCATAAATCTTGTGTGTGTGTGTGTGTGTGTGTATATATATATATATATATATAAATGTATATATATACATATATCTATATATATGTGTGTGTGTTGGGGTTGAACCAAAGCGGTACATACATTTCAGGTGAGTGGAGAGAGCAGGAGGGTGAAGGAAAAAAGAAGAGAGGAGGTATAGAGGAAGGAAGCGTCAATACCATCCTTCTTTTTGCTTTGGTGCTTGCTTCAGGAAGAACATAATGGCCAAGGATGAAGGCTTCAAGCTCCTCAGGATAGAGGTTCTGTCCATCTCTTTTGCATGTGTCCCATATTTCTTTATGGTGAAACAATGTGTGAGTCTGAGAAGGTTCCCTCTTCTTCTTGTCATTCTTCTACTTACAGACTGTTGTGCTGAGAGTGGACATACACTGTGATGGATGCAGAAAGAAAGTGAAGAAACTGCTCCACAAGGTTGAAGGTCGGCACATTCACCCTCCCAACTTCTCTCAGTTATTCTGCTGAACTTACTGCTCTACATTTCGTGGCCATTATCATTATCTTCCCCTTCTTCCAAACTTTTCTCTGCCTGAGGTGCGGATGTTTTTTTTCCTTTTTACACTAAAAGGATGAAATCTGCCTTTCTGCAGTGGATCTCATCTTTCAGAACCTTTTGGGCCAGACAGTCAGAGTTTTGCATTTGATCATCGTGGGATTCTTTTGCTTGAAAAATTTTTAAAATGTGTTTTACAATTTGTTTTGCAAATAATCTTCGGTACAGTTCCATCGCAAGGAATGTCTCTGTTCTTGAACTCTTGCCTCTCTGCTGGTTTCTTACTGTTTGCTTGAAAAGATGATGCGCTACATAAACTTTATTCTGCACTCCGTTGATATGTGTGCATCGTGCTGTGTTGTGTTCCCCATTTCCTCTACGTATAGCCCAACAGGTGGGCTGTAATCCGTCATCTTGGTATCTGTGTGTGCATAAAAAAGGATATTTGTGTGGGTAAACGAGCCTTCTTCCTGACCCATCACTGTTCAAGTTTTGATTTATTTGTTCTCTTCCTACCATCCACATTACCTTCCAGGCGTGTACACAGTCTGTGTTGATGCAGACCAGCACAAGGTCACAGTCTCTGGGAATGTGGACCCTGACAACCTCATCAAGAAGCTGGCCAGATCAGGCAAGCACGCTGCAGTCTGGTCTTGCCAGAAAAGAACCAATCAGGACAATCAACAGCAAAAGCAACATATTTCGCACAAAGATACCAGCACCAAGTGTCAGGAACGGCAGAAAGAGCTCCTGAAGACCATCCAAAACTTGGGCAACGAGAATGATGTCACCCCTTGGATTAATGAAAATGGAGACTTTGATGATTTGAATCTCATTGCCAACAGGATAAAGCAGCTCAATCTGCACGGGAACCAAACCACTGGAAACGGCAAGATCAATGTTAATGTTGGCTGTGGTGGTAGGAATGGGAACAAGGCCACCGAAGGAAAGAGATGCCCAGAGCAAATACCAGGTGGTTTCAACCAGCAACCACAGCAGAAGCCCAACGGCAACTACCAAGTCTTTCACGATGGTCTCAACCAGCAGGAAATATCACCCTTGCTGATGAACATGCAGATGATGATGAACAGCAGCAACATCAATGAGAATCACAACAACATGATGATGTATCAGAGGCCTCCCCATGCCCCTCCTTCTACGGGGTACCAACAGTCCTATCCTTTCAATGTGCCATACCACCACAGCAACCCTACGTTCTACACTGGGGATGGATATGGTGATCATCTCTTCAGTGATGAGAGCACCCATGCTTGTTCTGTTATGTGAAGTATCAAAAAGAAAACAAGTCATCAGGCTGCGTTTCTATCTAGCATTATGTTCTGCTGCAATCCTCCTTTCTCTGTTTGCAGTGTTTGTCTTGAGTTAATGAGCTTATTACCTTATTTTTGTGTCATGACTGTATGGTTCAGGTTCTCACTACTATCCATCTATCTTCCTTTTGTTCAAATTTTACTGGTATCTTGACTGGGACCTTGATATAATATTTGAATCAAGTGACCACTCTGGCCTAATCATGTCATCAGTCATTTAGGCAATCATCATCTGCAACCGTTGAAAGCGACCTCTACCTTCTGGCTGTGGTTTGGATGTTATGCATGCCACGTTACTCTTGTCTAATTTATAGCTGAGCTAGTTATGATGTGATTAACCATCTAATCTACTATGTAGAGCTCACATATTACTAACGTTGGTTATGATGCAAGGACATTATCACCTCTACCTTCTTCCTGTGGTTTGGGTGCTATGCAAGCCATGTTACCCTTCTAATTTAGCTGAGCTAGTTACCAACTATCTAATCTACCATGTAGTCAATAAAAAATTTTGTATGGTAAAATTTGCAGGTCACATATTACTAATGTTGGTTATGATGCAAGGACATTATCAATGACAAAAGTGTGAAGACAACAGAATCTTTCTATAATGTGCAGGCTGGGCAGTATGAGGAGGATCACACACAAAGCACAGGGTTCCCCTGCATCAATAAATAAAAATATAAAAAGGATAGTCAACAAGGTTTCACAGGAAGAGTTTCCTTCGAGGCTTCACGACACAAGCAAGAGGTAGAATTTGATGGACATATCACATGAAATCGTGTTTCTGAAGGGCTACAACTGGTCTGGAAAATGGTTTTGCAGTATTGTCAAATAACTTAAAGAGTAAACCCCATCATTGAAGCTTAGAAAGTAATGAATTTTTTTAAGAGAAACAGATAACTCAATTGTCTGGGCAACAGATCTGGTAAATTTTGAATGAAACCTTCAAAGGATGGAAATCTTATTCTTTAGGTTTACAAAGAAATTCTTTGGCAATCAGTCAATCACCCGACTAACAGTTCAATGTAAAAGCAGAGATTGATCAATATAGACGGTGACTAAATTACAGGGATAAGTGGCATTGGACAAGTGGAATCTCTTTCATTTGAAAATAAATAATAATATACTTAGGATTTTATGATGCTTAACCTCTAAAACAGTACTCAAGTATCAAACACGGAGGTAATATCTTTCCCATCAACTCATTTCTCTCAATTATCCCGGCATGTTACTGGTCTTTCTATGGCCATCTTCACTCCAATGGTCGTCCAGCCCCAACAACGCGTCGACCCAAAGAAAACTCATGCCACCTGAGAACAAGAAAAGACAACCCTAATAAGTCATGTCACAATGTAAAAGACTGGCCCAAGTGACAAGCCAGAGATAGGAATAGGATAGACCAATGTGAAATGTCAAGCAGATTGTGAAGTGGACAGATAGACATGGAATCAAACACACCCAATGGGCATATGTGTGCATGAAATCACTCTAGATATAATAATTTCATATCTCACGTGAACGTGAGTATGACCCACTCATGTAGAGCACGCAGTCTATTCTTTTCCAATGTTGCATAAAAACAGTGTTGCATATCTAGACAAATGTGTCTCAACCAGTGGTTGAAATATCAAATCAAACCAATTGATTCAATCCACCAGACCTACGAACCGACTATATAATAATAGTTGAATTGAGTATAAAACCAATGAGACGAGCCAGTGTGAACCAGTCTGAACTATATTGAACGTGCCAACGTGGTTCAACCGGCCAATTGATGACAATTAAACTGATTCAACCACTCATTCTGTCATTTTATGTCATTATCCTGCATGGAACTAGTTTTGTCATTCATCAATTTATATCAGTCATGGATTAAACAACTGCTATAGAAGGTACAGTTTCTAGACCATAAACTTAACCAGATTCAATAAATGTTACTAAAATGAGACATTAAAGCATGTAGCACCAAAATTCAATAAATGTAAATGATACCCAGTGGTGCTGCACTTGTAAATTTACTTCAGGATTAAGAAGCACGGTCGCCATTAAAGGTCATGTCAGCCAGAGGCACCACAACCGGAGCATACTGCAATATAGGTAGAACGGTTTTCAATCATTTCAGTTGATTTTCAAGAGAACGATACAGCTCGCAGATACATACTTCATCATCCTCGTGATAGATCATATCTGATACAGCGTTATGAAAATCCCACCCAAATGACACCTCCAGTAGTCCTTTCAGTTTCCTTGCCTGGACACAGAAAGTATGAGATGGTTGGAGACCAATATATTCCAAAATAAATACAAAACAAAAGAATAATTTCTTATAATGAGACTATAAGAGTTGATTCGAGTGGACAAACATCGCCTTTGGGGATGTACCAAGAGGTATTCCTCAAAAACAATAGTTAAGACAGCATGATCTTGTAGGAGTTGGTTGAGGAGTCTCTTACAAGATCATGTACACTACATGACCATAACCTCCATGTTACCACCTCAGGCTAGTCATATAAGAGATCTCAATGCTACCCTATGGGTGATACTGATATTTGAAATTTGAAGAATGCATGTGCATGTGCGTGTGCGATCAAGACTAAGAAATACTCCATGTGATAGATAACAAGGTGAATGTATTCCAACCCATGATAGAAGATCTCCATCAATGACTGTAGCTTCTTGAATCAAAGAAATGAATTCCTGAAATCACGAAATGCAACGAAATCAAATACTTGGCAAGTAGGCATGAACAGCTTAAGTAAAAAGTATAGGGTCGATAAGTAATTAATTAAGGAATAATGATGAAAGTATACAATTAGATGACCATGAAATTCATAGAAGACTTTTCAATATTATGATCTACAATAAGTAACAATAAATAGAGATTATTATTCATAAGATTAAAGTAAGATGGATGAAGTCGAGTAATACTTTTGGAGTATTATGTGATTGAAGAATATCCTTAAAATTAAAAAAAAATATAAAACTAATTTTCACCTTATTATACTTTGTAATTCAACATATTGAGCTGTAAAGTATGATCATGTGCAAAAAAGTCAATGTTACACATGTAAATTCTTAAATGAGTAGTAATACTGTAGGGGATAAGTTAAAAAATGATTTTACTAAAAATTGAGTAAGAGCTACATCAGTTGAAGAAAGAAATTAGCTTAGGTAATTTAATCACATCCTTAAGAAGCCAAAGAATTGCACTAGTTCAGAGAGAAGAATTAATTAGCATAGAAGAAACTATAAAAGTAGAGGAATGCTTAAAAATTTTGATTAAAAATTATGAGAAAATATTTAATTTTATGTAATTTAACCAAAGATTTGATCATAAATAAAGATATATAAAAGAAAAAAATTTATATGGCAACCCCACATAATGGGAGGTTACAGCACAGGTGATTGTTGTTGTATAAGCAATTAATTAAAATAGTAAGGATTATTTGTTCTCTTCTACAACAAAATCTGGTTAGAACTTAAAAAAAAGATTGAAGTAGTATATAATTCATTCATTCAAATCGGAAGATTTGATGATGAATAATGGAATAAATAGATAGGATCATATAAAGATATAAATGTTGGTCCTTTTGCCCTAGTTTATGAACAAATAAATTAGATGTACTTTTGTTTGCAAAAATGTAAAATAATATTGAAGGGGAAAATGTCCTTTCTATAATTATTTTTCTGACAAGAACACGTACCTGGACTACTTGAAGTGAACATAATAATAGGTCTGCTTTTATGACCGCTAAACTTCCTCTTGAGATGCAGGTATTGTCCTTAAGGTGGTCACCTAAGTGCTTGCTTCCTAGCCGCTAGTTTAATTTCAAATTTTACATTATTTAGACTAAAAGATATTATTCATCTCTTGGATGGTTAGGATATCCCTTAAAGTATGAAATTTAGATATTTTTTAAGAAAAATTGGACAAATTTTAGATTTTTAAAATCTATAATAAATAACAATGAAAAAATTATAGAAAAGTGTTATTCTCAAAATTAAGTACTTCGAATAAAGCAGAGAAATGCATTTAAAGTGCTATATGATAAAAGAATACCCTAAAATTAAAAGGAAATTTCTATAAAACACCTATTCTTGGTTATGCTTTAAGACGAAATGCTGGGATCTTAAATATCAGCATATGCAAAAAAAGGTTTAGAGTAATGAGTTAAAGAGTTAATATAAGTGTTCACCCATAATAAAGGAGATCAATCAATAAAGGATAAAATAAAGTAAAATCATCTTACATGATTTGGTCATATTCATAAAAGGTTTATAAATGCACCTATAAGAAAAGGAGAATTAACTAACGTATATGAAACTAAAAGTAGAGGGAAACCAAAAGTTATTTCATTACGAATAGTGAAAAAATATATAAAATTATATAATTTAATAAAGGAATTAGTGATTGATAGAAATAAATGGAATGAAAGTATTAATGTGACCTTACCCCACAAATATTGATTATTCTTGTTACTATCGTTGACTTGTTAAAAATTTAAATCATATATTTAAAATTATCTAGATTCAATAATGACAATGTCCATTTATAAGTTACTTCAAATTGGACTTATGATGTTAATGTGTTCATTTTGATGCTAATATATTATTTTGGTATATATGTCAATGTTATTTGGTTGTTGATTGTATTTAATAATATTTAATATAAATAATAATAATACTAAAAATATAATTTTTAATCCTAGGTGCAAGTGCCCTGGTGCCTCAATGAGTATAAAAGCAGTCCTAACCACCCAAGACAATTCCCAAATGAGTGACTGAATCCAAAGAGAACTAGGGATCTTCTTTCATCTATGATAAGTGTCTTGTTGTAGGCATAGCTTCAATTGTTTGTTTCATATCGTACATTGGTCCCAATAAAATAGAAAATGTGATAGAGATTGGTGTGGAAATGTGGCTAAAACACAGAAGTCCATGAAAATGGACAAAACAAAATTATGAATGAGTTGGAACTTTAGGATAAACTAGAGTAAGCAACAATGTCATCTATGAGACTATAACTAAATTTAAGGGTGGAACATCAAGGAAATCTTCTACAGACTGTCACAAACCAACTCTTGTATGAATTCCTATTGGTTCATTCATCATTTTGCACTTTTCTCATTTCCTTCACAAGTACTTTCACAATTCACCTATTCCAACACAAGGTTTCAAACATCAGTATTGCATCAAGGATTAGTCTTGATCGATGCAATGAAGCTTTTCTATCGACAAGTTGTTTTGCTACAAAAGAAGGAAAGAAGATGAAGACAAAGACGAAGGCATCGCCAGAAGAATAAGATGAAGATAGACGTGGTTAGAAGAGGAAGATGAAACCAAAGGCATCTCCGAAACCCTTTGCAACCACTGTAACCCATTAGTTTTCAGTGGGAAGAAAGGAAAGGAAAAAAAAAGAAGAGGAGGAGGTGGTGACCCATGTGAAGGGAGCAGAAAGAAGAAAAAAAAGGAAAAAAGAAGAAAGAAAGAAAGAAGAAAGAAAAGGAAGGATAAGAAAAAGAAAGAAAAGAAAAGAAGGAATATAAAAGAAAAAATTTATTAAATAAAAATTTATGTTTAACAAATGGAAAGTAATAAAAAATCACAAAAATATATAATTTTTATTTTTTAAAAATTAATTCACAAACTTTATTTTCTGGTTTTCTTATTAATTCACATGAGCTTTTTAAAAAATATTAATTACATTATAAGCAATGATTTAAAAATCAAGATGGATCACCAAAAAAAATAAAAAGGATAAACATGCTTTTTTTAAAAAAAACAAAAATATAATAAAAGGAATTCACATAAAGGAGATATTTCTCTTTCATGTGAAAAAGGTTTTTTTGAACAACAAAGAAAAACAAGATATCTAATAATTAGAAGAAAAAGAAAAAATGGAAAGAGAGAAGAAAAAATAAAAAATATGTTTAAAAAAGGAAGTTATTAAAAAATCAATTTTTTTTCTTTGACTTGACAAAAGAAAGGGCCTACCATAATTGATATAATTTAAGAGTAGTTATACATGCAACTAGCATATTTGTATCTAATTAACATTCTATACATGATAATTACCTATAAAATTTATCTAAATTTTTTTTATGCTTATCATAACTTCTTTTATATTATTTCTGAGTTTTAAGTTGAAATTTTAAGTTTTTTAGCTATTTTCATAAAAATATTGTGTTTCCAACTATGCAATTCTCAATTCTTAATACATTTCCTTTTTCCACAAGATCAATCCTCAATATGATACGACATTTGAAACATTGGTTCTACCACCCTGATGTCTTTGAACATTCCTTAAACATCTATCAAGTATCAACTAGAATAACAAGAAAACATTCGGTTGAACAATTCTTTGGTATACTACCAATGATTTGGGTAGGTGGACATTCCTCACTTTATAAGGACTCAAGAACTTGACAAGGAAAGTGTTGGGTTCAAACTCAACAACATCAACCACTATAAAAAACACTTTTTTGGTGAGAAAATACATGAATCCTTTAATTCTACTATTACTAAATATTCCATTGAAGTATATAATTTTAATATTTTTCACTATTTTTAGCCAAGTAATTATTGAACTTTCTCTCTCTTTTAATTTCACCTACATTAGTTAATTATCCTTTCCTCTTTTAAGTTCTTATTTGGTGTAAAGAACTAAAGACAATAGCAACAAATAGTAAGACTCTTAAACATTTACAACTTAAAAGTGACAAATACAATTCAAACGCACATGTTGAAGAATAAAAATAGGCAAATACATCATGGATTATAATTATTAATGGTTAAAACTTAAAAGTTGTGTCCCATCTTTGTGCATATGAAAAGAAACGTGCTTGATCACATTTTAGAAATGTAGATGGATCTTGAAGACAGTCGATATTAAAAATAAATGCACAAATATCATAATAGGCCTACCCTATGTAATGAGATTATGGCTTGAATTTTTGTTTTCTGAAAACAAATGTTATAATACCGACTTGCTAGAAGTTTAATGCCAAGAGAAATTCTAGGTTGCACAAAATACAAAAAATAAAGATTTTTATGTGTGTGTATTATTTATTATTTTGTTAATATCACGAAAATATCCAAGTCTGTGGGGAATGAGATTTCACACTATGGTTACGCAGGGTAGGATTGTCTTAAGGTTCGGCCAACAAGACATTCTGAAAGAAGGAAAGTCTTGTGTGATTGAACATGGTTACAACTTACAAGAAAATACCGACAAATGATTTATGGAGAAGATCTGAACATGGATAGAGTAGTTTCTCTACGTACCATGAAAACTTGATGATAATGTGTAAAAGATTTTTTTCATATAGATCAAGCACAATGTAATACTTTCAAATGAATAGACATCACCATATCAAAATTAATACCTTACACAGACGATACAAAAAGATATCCTTAGACAGAAAGGTGTCATCCAAAAACAGGGAAAAACCCTTGTCTGTGCTGGTTTTGCTGCCATCACATCCATGTTTCAATTGGTAATACATTAGCCTAGTAAACTGCAGAAATATATATCGATCAGCTTTGGAAGAAAATATTTAGATACGGGAACAAGGGTGATAATGAGAACGGAAAGAATACAAACTCTCACAAGCTTGATAATGAGAAATTAAAATGTCACTCTGACAAATAAAACTAAATCAAAGATCAAATACAAAATCCGGTGTGATGGATTATCTACATTAGTCATAAGGATAATAGGTACTTCATATTTGATATTTGATGTCGTTTCTAGAGTGATGGGTGGATGCTTCTCTATGCAATTCCAATCCACAAGTTGTCCATGTAGTAAACAAGAGTGTATCACACCCTTGGAAGATGAAAGAGCTCACCAACATATCAGTCATTTAATGGGTTCTATAAGTATGGACTGATGTCTCCTCATCCCTCTTTCAGCCCCTCCCCGTTTGGTATTCTCGATAAGTTGATATGGTCAACTGACCCTTTTTCAATCAATTTCAATAGAATAAATGCATCAAATTGGAAGTTTCTTGATCCCAGTCCCACACATACGGCAGCTACCTCCTTATACTGATAAAAACAATAAGATGACCAATTCGCCTAGAAAAGGAATGTGTTGCCCAGGAGTAGACAAACTAAGTGAAAGGAGAAATAGAACTATTGAAAGCTCAGATCTTGCATCCATGTTTTGAACATGCATTGCTCGGAAAACATATATTTATGAGCATGCCCAATCCAGCATGTACATGCGTGAAAATTATCTTTCTTCTAACAAAAAAAAAAAATGCTGAAACAACAGAATGTGTCTAAAAGGCACCCAAACACCATATTTAAGTTGATATGAATGAGAGTAGCTCACCAAATGGGGATTGATGGACAGAATATATGCCATCCATTTATGATTTACAACTCCATCCAAGTACATCTTTTATGGAGTATAATTTTGTTTTAGAGGATGACTTCTTGCATTGTTGAATGGAAGTGCTTTTCCTTTCTTCTTATGGTGTTTTTCCTTCTTCCATCTTCATGAGACCACTCAAAGGTGAAGGCTTCTATTGTTCAAGCACATGCTTCTATCATAACACATTGCGCTACTCTAGTTTTGCTTATGATATGCATGATCTTTTTTAGCATTCCAACATTCACAGATTTGAACATAACCCATCTAGCATGGGGGCTTCACTCGTCTAACGATCACACTAAATTGTCTCCTAGGTGGCCAACCAGATCTTAATGTCTTTACCAAAGGAGTGGTCATCCAGCAAGGTAGGTTCAATCATAAGGATGGCTAACAGGTTGCTGTGAGATGGACCAAAAGCCATGTGACATGATAGAACATCACCTTATGTTTCTTTTTCAGAGACATGAAAACAAGATGGGTGCCACAGATGATAAAAATGATGTTTGGCTGCAAGTAATACTTAAGGATGCTTATGGATGAGATGA
Organism: Cymodocea nodosa; assembly: GCA_036874045.1. Lineage (NCBI taxonomy): Eukaryota > Viridiplantae > Streptophyta > Magnoliopsida > Alismatales > Cymodoceaceae > Cymodocea > Cymodocea nodosa. The sequence continues at coordinate 23,857,652 of CM072336.1, forward strand.
CATTAATACAACCAATTTCATCTTCAGAATAAACTTGGATATGATTGTGTGTATCTCTAGCTTGACTAACTTTTAATTTGACAATGTATTGTTCAACATTTGATAATTAATAATTATACAACAATTAATCAATGTCATACCTTACAGGGTAAGACATTTAATCAATTAATATGAATCCTTTTTCTCCACATGTTTCTATTTATCTCTCTCTCTTTTTTTTCCTTTCTTACAACTTACAAGTACACCATACACCAACGATCTTCACTAAAATATAGGCAAAATATCTACAACGTTTCCCTCATTTCTCTTGAAGTGGCACTACCCTGACTCTTTATAATGATTCAAATCTTAGTTGGTCTTAAATAATATTCTTATCTCAGCTACACTTAATTTTTGGACGTGTTTTTCCTCAACAGTCCAATACATCATGACATAAAAACCATAGTTGCGCAAATAAGTGTCCTATAAGAATTGTCTTTATATTTAAGTGTACTAGTTAAAATGCATGTGTTTCTTCTTTTCATTTAATCTACCATAATTTTACAAGTAACACCATCTTTAATATCCCTTTTTATTTATTGAAAAATCCAAGGTGCCTAAAACTCACTTTTAGGGATCCTAAGAGAACTTAATCTGATACCCTTATTAATGTTTATTGCATTCCTACACTTGCATATATACTTAGCCCTAGTCCTACTTAGTTCAAATCCTTTAAACTTTAAATATCCCTCAAAATCAAAGTTTTTAGCATTAACTCCTATGATCTATTTTCGTCTAATAAGATTATACCATTTACAAGTAAAACGAATATGGTATTTCCCATTGAATTTCTTTGGTTCAGACATGATCAAGAAAAAACAAGATAAGGACTCATTACGGCAAGAAATAACAGTATCATTTTTACAAAAAGATGATGACTTCCTTATTAATTTCAAAGTAGTTTGACGTGAATTACAAAAGCCTTCTGCCAAATTACCTTTATAAACAGCTGACTCCTTGAACGTAGAGGCTGCAGGATAAGGACAAAATTGCTTTAGCAATATAACTACCAAAAAACTATCACTGTATTGCAATACCATGATTATACTTGATTATAATAGGCATCTTGAGCAGTAAGAAAGTAAATTTTAAATCAAAATGAAGATACAAAAAGAGGGATTATCAAGAGGATAAGATGGGAAAAAATAGAGACAATTGAAAATAGAATAAAACTCAAGCTTCAAAGAATTAATGTCTCAAGTAAAGATTTAAGAGGGGTTTGTGCACTCAGAATTTTAATTCTAACGGAATTTAAATTATGCAAAATTTGATGGAAAGAATTTAAAATTCAGATATTTGTCCATATTCAGGAATTTGATGAAATTTGAAATTCAGATGTTTGTGCATATGATAGAATTGAATAGAATTGATTTTTGATGAATTTTTTAATTGATAAATTGAAGTAATTAGATCTCTCTCTCTCTCTCTCCCCCTCTCCCTCTCTCTCTTTCTCTCTCTCCCTCTCTCTCTCTCCCCCTCTCCCTCCCTCCCTCTCTTTCTCTCTCTCTCTCTCTCTCTCTCTCTCTCTCTTTCCGACAATCTCACCATAACCTCTTACGAAGGTCAAGCACACAAGTGACGGAATTTAATTTTCGACCCTTTGGACTCAAACAACAAATTTTGAGTTTACTAAAAGGACAAAATTCACATAGATACACAAACAGCTTCCTTGCAGAATTGGACGAAAACTTTTTTCCTTTCTGTCCAATTCCACGTGCACAAACCCTCCTTAGGGAGGAGTATCATCAGCCAATCCCGAATAGTACAGTCTTACTCCTCATCCAAAACACTACCTGGAATCCACTCCAAAATCGAAACCACCACTCTATCGTGAAAGACAAGGGATGAGGGTAGGCCCCGAAAAATCTTCTTATTTCACTCCAGCCAGTGAATCCACCATATAGCAAGGAAAAAAATATATACTGAACCTTTCATCTATGACAATGACAAAAATCATCAGAAGACCAAATCTCCCAAAAGACAGATATGGAAGACTGTCAAATCAGAAAGTCTAGACAAAGCAACATCATCCACCCAAAGGAGAGATATCCACTAGTCCAATGTCAATCAGCAGATTCAAATAAATGTGGAACATCTTTATATGTGCATCACAAAAAGAGCATCTATGGACAAGAGAGAAGCCTCAGCACTGCAATCCCTCCACTGCCAACAAACCCCTGTGTAGGAACTACCATGTGAAAAATTGGATCTTCCTTGGGAAAGAGTTATTCCAAATCTATGAGTACAAGCCAACTGATCTACCAAGTCTGTCAGTACAGCTCCCATGTCCCAACCATTGTCGCATCCTCTCCGTCAAACCCCTTCTAAAGTAGACTACAAAAGCCTAGAAATTAAAATAAAATTACAAAAGAGCTATATCACTGAATTAAAATATAGAAATTATAATACCAAAACTACTTTCACTTTTGTTTTTATGGGTGCACGATGAGACATAGCCACATGAGTAAATATTGTGTATGTGTATGACCAGTAAATCTTCAAGATTGGCATCAATTGGAACAAGTTGTAGTAAATTAGATTACAGGATTATGTGCACAATCACTTTGATTTACACAATCTTGAACATATAATTATAATGTGGCAAATTTTGTGAAGAATCAATGAGATTTCAAACAGTATTCCAGTGACAATTCTTTTAATTTTCATAATTGGAAAATTTATCACTGAATTAAAATATAGAAATTTTAATACCAAAACTACTTTCACTTTTGTTTTTAAGGGTGCACAATGAGACAGCCACACGAGAAAATATTGTGTGTGTACGACCAGTAAATCTTCAAGATTGGCATCATTTGGATCAAGTTGTAGTGTATTAGATTAGATTACAGAATTATGTGCACAATCGCTTTGACTTACACAATCTTGAACAAATAATTATAATGTGGCAAATTTTGTGAAGAATCAATGAAATTTCAAACAGTATCCTAGTAACACAATTCCTACAATTTTCATAATTGGAAAATTTGTCGATTATCAGATTGTGCATCAGTTTATGAGTTTTTATTTCTATACTATAATATAATTTCCCTCAAACATAATTTTCCAAAAATGCAAACAGTATCTGAAATCATGGTAACGATGGATACCTCATAATATTGTAAAATCTTATATTTTGAACCAAATGTGGCATTAGTGGTAGTATTTTTACCTATTGGAAGTATGAAGGTTGACTCATGGTCGAACCCTTGAGGGAAGTAGGTATTGTGCAAAGGAACACAGGACCAAATGCATGTTGGAATTATTTATTATTCTTAATGAAAAAAAAAATTCATGCAAGACTCATAACATTTTTCCTTCCCACAGTTTACCTTAGTTTCAAGCGTACACTAGATCATGAGGGACGAGGAAGTTACACAAGAAGACTGTAGAAAAATAAAAATTAATTAGAATATGGTGATAATTAGGAATAAATAGAGAGAAAGGCTTGCAGGATAAAGGCTTTCTTTCCTGATGTTTTTATTTAGGATTTAGTCTTAGAAGGAAAACAATATTAAACAGAAAAGAAGAGATACACATAGGGATTACAGAGGATGTAGATTCCTAATGAAAACAGAAAAATGTTCCTCGAGATGAACAAGAAACAAACATGAAACAAGAACGTACTTGACAAGTGACAAAAGAATCAACTAAAAAAATAAAGAACAGCTATCCTAACCCCACAAGCTCCAACCCAGAACTCAAGCAGCCTCCTAAAAACAAGCACCTTCATTTTCAAAGAATCAGAAGAATCCCATAATTGATGATAAATGGTGTGAGATGCAATATTTGCTAAAGAATTATTTATTTTTCAATTACGTAAGATGGAATATGGTAAATGACTCTGAACTGTGAGTTGCAATGTTAAATTTTAGAATAGATCATTATAAAGACGATTCTTCCCCAAGACAATAAAGAATGAAAGAAAAAGAAATATCCTATTCTAACAAACAGTTAAGAATGACAATGAACTGAACTCACAGCTTCTATGCAACTGAATAGAAGGCTAACTAATGCTTTCCATTGATAAAATGCTTCAAGAGAGTGTCCCATCTGCATCCTTGTAATAGTCAATAAAGGTTAAATAATGAAAATTTAAATTCATATTTTGACAATCAGAACATACAAGAAATGCAACAAAAGCAAACTGCAACTCCCCCAGAAGCAAATCCTCACAGCCTCCATAGTTGTTCCTTAGGATAGTTTCCAATAGCTCTGTCTGGAAACAAAGTAAATAATTCTCAGAACTACTTCAATAGCATCTTTGTGGAAGCGTGGTTAAGAAATTATGAACTGAAATTCTAGGAACACAAGTAAAAAGACAATCTATTTTACATAGGTCTGCAGCAAGAAATCTGTCCGGCAGCAAGTTCAACATTAGGATAGAATATGCCCCAAGGAAGAAGGCATGCCCATTATTCATCAAGACTGTCATGAGACAGGTAATCTATAAAGTAGCTTTCCAAATCTCAATTTTATAACCTTGAAAATACCTCATTAATTTAATTTCCTTTGATTAACCTGTAGTCTTAATTACCAAAATTTCTCAGTCCCTTTTCCATATCTATCTTATAAAATGGTTATTGATGTCTAATATAGACAGAAAGATTCAGAAAATTGAACTTTGTCCAAGCTTAATTTATCAAGGGAAAAATCAAGGATAAACTAACCAAACATGATGCTTTCAGGTCATTCAATTAACTGCTATGCGTTTGCTTGCTTCTTCAAAATTCAGCTTTTGTTATAGAGGGTTGGGAATGCCATTTATCAATCACTGTCAAATATAATGCTTCACAATAAATTGAGTCTGTTAAATGGTCAGCTAATTATATTTCATTTTTCCATATAATATTCAAAACACATATAAGTAAGCTGTTTTGGAATACTGTGCCTTGGCTAAGTGGTTCCAGTTGTGTATTATTATCTATACTGTTCAATTTTAGTTCACATTTAACCTTTCAACCTTGCTAGGGAGATCGATGGCCAAAAAATACCCAGAGATCCACATTAAGGTAATAATTAGTTTCCAAAATACTAGCATCAAAATGACTACATGCAACTTCTTATCTACTCAAAGCAGTAAGTTTCATGAATGATAGTTACTTTGTCAAGGTTCAAAGCAGTATGTTCTTCCTTAGGAGTACCCTTTTGCTTGATTACACGGGGAATAGGTGTGTAATAACAACTCTGCTTGTTTGATTGTTCTGACGATATTGTGGTTTTGTTGCTCCTCACTAAGTGGTCTGCATCTCTTACTGGAATTTCTTTGGTAATCGCATCCATTAATTGGGGTTCATGTGCTATTGTAATTTCCCCTCCAATAGGTTCTACAAAAATAATATAACAAAAATAAAACCACCAACTACTAAAAAAGGGTGAAATAACATATCAGATAAAAGGCACACACTTTTATAATTCTAGTAAACTTAAATTTTCAAAAAAATAAAGTGTTTAAATCTATACATTGAAAATATGTTGCATTCCTTTACTCATTATATCTTGGCCATTCTATGCTCCTTCTCATAATAGCATGATATGTTTATCTAGAAAAATAATTTGAATGCCACATGGTTTTCATTGTTATGTCAGATAAAACAGTCGTAACATATAAAAGAAAAGTTAAAGAAAATCCCACCATACAAAACATTACACGAGGTTAAATGGCAGATAAAAATATACAACTCCCAAAAAATATCAGAGCAAAGTAATATAATGACTGGAATATATCCAAGCACTTCAGCATCCATCCTCATGATCTCAGAAATTTTTTTCATATTTCAACTGTATGTTGAAGAGGCTCAATCAACGGACCTCAATTTTGAGTTTATGAGAGATTCCTTATAAAGGAGTTTTCTTTTGAGCAGTAAGACTTGCGAAAGAGATATTGGTGCAACTGACTCAAGGAGACATTTCTTCAGGTAGAGCAAGTCCTAGTTAAAAGGAACTCATTTGATGATCCCTTGCATCTCAATTCTCAACCACCCTATTCTTTTTCTTTGCCACCCAACTCTAGATTTCTCCTCCAATCACTGAAATGGAGACTGATGAAAGCATTAAATAATAAATTAAGGGCACAATAGGGAACACATTTAAGGGCTAAGCGGCAACCTATAAAGTGCACTCTCAATCAGCCAAAGACCTAACATTGGCATGGTACCAAACAAATCATGCAACAAAGTCAGATGATGTTTGTGTACAATACTACAATTAAACCCTCTTTGATGGGAACCTCACAACTGAGTTTGTATTTTCTTATTGAACAAATATTCCCCAAATTAAGATGATGGGGTAGGGCCTAGAAGGACTGAATTTGAATTGAAAGAATAAAGAGATACCCATCCAATGACACCACAAACAATCATGGCATGACCACTATGTAAGGAGCAAGGGATTCCCACACACCATCCATGCGCTGCGATCTGTCCCCATCCAAAGTCACCACAAATATCATGGGAAGACCACCATGTTCCCACATTTGATCCATGCCAATTGATAAGAGGAGCTTCTTTTACTATTAATGATCATACCATGGGAATGTTTTGAGTGAGTACCTTTAATAAAATCCCTTCTGCTTCAGCAACTTTTAATGAATGAAGAATATGGGTTGAGAGATCAGTTACTTAACAGCTGCAAAGGAGCATTGGAACTTAGCTTAGGACCATTTGTACAAGAGAAGATAGGATGAATCTCATTAAAAATAAGCATTTGATACAACCATGCACAATTTCTGATCAAGGGATCAGAAACAAGAAACAAAAAACAAAAGGCAGCCCCACAAATACCCAAACACAGAAAAAAAGACCCTTCATAAAGTTAGCAGCAACACACTTGTTGTATTGCCCTGTTGCTTGATGTTTCAGGTCTGAAGCAGATGCACACCTATTGTTGAACACCATGCCATTTTTCCATAGCCACATTGACCAGCAATATAACATGAGTGCAAAGTAGCAGCCTCTGTTTATCCATTGTCTTCTTCCCCCTTAATAACCTCTTGACATTAGTCACCAACCCCTCCACCAAGTTGGTAGGCTGCTAATTGCAGTCCTGCCGTTCATTTGCTCCTGTAAACTTTAGTCACCAATCTGTCATGGATGAGTAGCCACATAAAAAGTGTAACCTTTAACGGGGCCCTGGCTTCCCAAATGATTTTGAAAGGTTGCCACCTATTATCATTGGTTTTAGATGGGTAAAGATAGCAGCTCTTCACAGTATAAACTCCGGACTTGCCAAGGTTCCAAACTCTTCAATAGGACATTAATAATAGCAAATCCACCAAGATGTATTCAAGTTTTTATAAATTAAAATGAAGAAAAATTAGAGAAGCATTTAATAGAGGTAAAGGATCCAGTACTACATGGAAAAAATCAGAAAAAAATATAGTTTTTAGACACAGTATTTTATGTTGTGGTTATTTAATCATCTTATGAGTAGGTTGATTCCTTCTTACCTAGAATTCAATGTAAAAGATCAGGATAATCCCTAAATATGTTAACAACAACTATAAGCTTGATCCAGTTGTGATTGTTTTCTTTGTTAGAAAAAAGGAAATGGCACCACTTTAGTGCCTAAGGTTTAAAAATGAATGTATCAATATCTCAGGACATACACTGTTACACAAAGAGGTACATTGTTTGTTACATGGTTATACAGAATACTATGATTGGAACCTCTTTGAGTGGTGGTGTAAACTTTGGAATACTGACAAGTACATTTTTAAATTATATGCACCAAAGGTTGGACAGTCACATAAGATTTTTAAATCCTAGACTCTAAAATGGAATGTAACAAAACCTTGTGAAATTGATAAGTATTTTACCAAATTCCCAAATGAAAAAAATTCTAGAAATCTACTAAGATGCCAAAATATGATAGCACTCATATCAAGTATAGTATGCCCTACCATGAAGACTGCTTTTACTTGATGGAACACAAAAAGAGTCAAAAAGATAATTTTACAAGTCATTATTAGTCTTCTACAAATGCTACAGACTTTACAAGTCTCTCGAATGATGTGATGGAGAAGCACTCAAAGGTATCAATACACGCATGACTCTCCCTTTTAACCATCTTGTACCAATACCTTCTATATTTACCAATTCTTCAACAAATCCCAGATCAGACACTATGAATTTTTATGGTTTTAACTCCTTTCTCAAAATGCCTGCCATGTTCCAAATTTATGCATAACCTCGTAATCTCTGAAGTTGCCTGCAGTAAACCTCAGAACCACTAATCAATCATGACATGCAACTGCAGAGCTTATTTCCTAAGATTTCACAATTCACAAATTTAACTGTTCAGGGACAATCATTTCCGAAAGAAAACTTATCAAGAACATACAATCACAGAAACAAAATGCAAAAACAAATGGGTTTAGGATCCTTACAATTTGTAATTGTTATTTTATATGGTTGGAAGACATGTTCTTCCCATTATTTCCTTATTTGGTGTGTTTAGCTTAACAACTTAGATATGAACCCCCCTCAAGTCAGAAATATAATATATTTCCAATCATGTCATAGTCATTCACAGAGTGAACAAGATCCAGATTCTAGAGTAGGGTTCAAAAGGAGCTTTCTGAGAGAACTCCAACTTACCCAATGACCTCATTCCTTATTACTTTTCTGTTAGAGGGAGACACCCTGAAATGGAATCTTGTTTTAGATGTCTTCAAATGAATCCTTCTTACAGATCCCTTCTAATGGCATGGTGCACTCAATCCCTTCCCAACATGATTTACATTTTAAATGCCCCATTCTCAAAGGGCTACTCAAAGTTTGATAAAAATCGGAAGCTTTGCCCTTCTCGGGAAAGTCATGGTAGAATATTTTATAAAGGAATCCCTGGTTGAAATATAAGGGCTGTTCCTTCTTCTTTTTTTGCAAAGTTAAGATTTCCCAGCATATTTCAAATCCTGATTTCCAGGAGTTTCAAACTCACAATCAAGGGGATGGTAGGACTGCTCCATATTATTAGAAGATGAATAAAAGGATAAAAACAATTGTTTACAATCTGTCAACATCAAAATAGTTAGAGAAGCTACAGTATTGATCATTTACTAGACAAAATAACTACATAAAAACCATAAAATAGGTATAGAATTAATAATATATTTTAACAGAGACTACCTAGACGTTCAATAATGTCCTTTGTGATGTACTTTGATAGATTCATCCACTTTCCAAATTGTTGCAGGGGGTAAGGTCCAAGCTGGTGATCAAATTCTAGATGATTCACTGCCACACAATACCTTGCTTCCTGTCAAATTATTAGGCCTCAAATTCAGAATGTGGATATACAGTAATGCATTAGACACATAATAGTCAATTACTTATTAGGTTCTAGTGTGTAGGCTAAAAAATAAATAAGCAACAGAAATAATATTTAGCGGTTAGCACTTTGATTGCTTAAAAAAATATTTTTAATCCATAAAATTATTGGCAGAATGATGCTTATTGAACAACTTTCAAGTTCAAGACTACCCATGTGGGCATTGATACCATCTTGAAAATTTCCCAGGAGAATCAACTGATGAATTAGTCAACCAGCTCCTACTTGACAAACAAGAGGGTGTCTATTGATCATCACACCTACCCCTTTTGATCTCCCACACTCAGGAGGCATTTGGGAAAGCAGAAAGTCCTCTCCACAGCTTCCAATTTTTTAAATAGATATTTTTTATATTTTAAAAAATATTATCTTTTGTTTTATATTCTGTGCTTGAGAAGTAGAATTTTTCTACTTCTTCAGATTCTCATCTTGAAATTTGTGAAAGCAGCATCAGTTCAATTAGACAAGCGCCTGGCTAAAGGTGTTTCAAATGGTTAGATGTAGACAAATACCTATAAACACATAGCAAAATGTCTGTAAAAAATCAAGCAATTTACTGCTAAACAAACATTTAATATTTTTAAATGCAATCAGCATGGACTATGTTTCAATAGACAAAAAACACCATCACCAATTAAGTTAGGTAATTTCTCTCCAATAAAACAAACTCTTAGCAATATCAGTTCAATCATACATTGAGATGATTAATATTTAATCCATAAGCAGTGACTCTTACATCTTTTTGAACGGTAAGGATTTATTGCCCAAAAAATGTTCAGTAAACATCGATATCAAAGTCTCAAAATTAATTCAACATGCAAAAAGAGGTAATTAATATGCTGAATGATCAAAATAATGAATAAGAGTGCCTCTTCAATCACCATAAAAATTCAGCACAAATAGAATAAAGAAACTTGGGTTACCTCTTCTTCTGAAAGTTTGATAAGCTGCTCTTCCTGTTGGTTCCATTTACGTACAACTACCTGTCACCTTATCATGTTAATTTTAATTCTCACTGCCTTAAATTAATTATTCATACCATACAAAAAATAACAGCATCTAATAGCGGACAAAACCTTAAGATTTGCCTGTCTGTAACTACTCAAAAGTTTTTTCTACTAATGGTTGTTTGAGCATGTGCAAGGATCAAAAGAGATTTTTTACAAACTCTAAATACTAAAAAATCTACTTGTCTTGTTGCAAAATTTACCCAAAAACTCGCATGCACAAGTTTGGTGAAAATTTTAACCATGAACTGCAATCAAATCAAATTCCTCGCATGCCCAAAAACACTGTTGCACTTTCATCAGCATTGATGCAGCACATCATCACATACATACAGCATGCATTTTTGCATTAGTCTAGAGCAACATCTAAAATTTTTAGGATGTTCATTGTATATTTTTCAAAAATTCTCTAGTTATGAACAGTATACGCATGTGGTTTGATCTGTAACCATATTTCCCATATAATATACCTATGTAAATCATGCATGTGGTTTCTGTGTTATTTCTCAAACAGATTTGGTTTTTAAAGGTCCAAATGAGTCCCCTAGCATGATCCACATATACTCCTGTATGGAGAGGTAATGACTATTCACTTTTGAGTCATAACATCATTTTAATTTGTGATTGACAATCTTTCCCAACTTGATATATATTTTCCAGCACAAGCAATGAAATAAATGAATATACTCATAGAGAAGAAAAATGTTGTACTTGAAAAATATAATTACTATAGCAAATAAGGCAATTGGCATGTCTTGCATATCAATTTTTTTCATGCAGAGCCTAAATAAACCAGTTGCATTACTTTGTTATCAATCTACCATGGTATTGAACCTTTTGTAAGGTACCACATGCTTGAGTTTTTAATAAAGCCCTGAACATCATGGCACATTTTATCTGTGATGATATCTTATAGGCCTCCAAATAACATGATGAAAATAAGAAAACAACGTGATCAACCAAATTTCATGTCGGAAGGAAGATTATATGATTGAAACTTATGGAAGATAGATGATTTTCGCATAATACCACTAAATAAATGAGATAGTAAGCCATCTTTTCAGGAAACAGTAGGGAGTACGGTACCTCAGAAGGAGACAGTGTAATAAAGAAACCAATCATTGGTGAGAATTCATTGCCTTCCCTGTGAAGGGAATGTATGGATTCAGTGTAACAAAAGAACAAAGGCAATGCCATACTTAGTGCAGGTTTCCACGTGATCTACTAAATCAGATAAAAATGTCCCCAAAGTAATGATATAGTTACCATCTCATGGTATAAACAGGCATTAACTATGGGATTTCTTTTGATTAAAGATTTAAAACTGTCCCTCTATTAATAAATGAGAATGAAAACAAATGCCATCCCCATACCTCTCCACATAATTTATTGGCAATAGTTGAAAGAACATTTATTATTCTTTGTAAGCACTCAAGCATATTTTTATATGAATGATATAGCATTCTATCCACATACAGTTCCTTGTACATTAAGAGCTATTACCAAATCCAATATGAGTTTTTTTTCACAAGTTTCAGAATCAATAATTGAGATTCACCTGCTAATGGACTATTTAGTGATTATATGTGTACTTAACTGGCTTGAGTGATCAATGAGTGGGACAATAATCTAAACAAATTAGAATGTCAACTGTTTTGATATTCAAAAAATGTAAAAAAATAAATGATTATGAATCCTTCATTTGTTCCTTTAAGCAATAAATTATAAAAATACAAGAGTTTTTTACAGTACAAAAAGAGGTCTGCTCGGGAGGGTTTGTGCACTTGCACCTTTGCACATTTTGATAAAACTTTTGATTACTGACTACTGAAAAATCTGATTTTAGTAGGTGATTTTTAAAAAATGTAGAACTAACGGTTTCATGTCAAAAAATCTAGAATAATAGCTAAGGAGGAAAGGTCACAGCAAAAAGATTTTCTTGCATTGCAATTATGCGCACATGTGCATGATTTTGAAATAAAAAATCTAAACTCATATCTTGTAAAAAAATTAAGTGATTTATTTATGAAATAGATTAAAATCAACAAAAAACTGTAAGCATAATTAACCAAAAATAATCCTAGAAACTGGGAGGATATATTACTAAAAATCACTAAAATATCCAAAAAAAATTAACAAATGTCGATGCTTGATGATTGATGCTGAAAATGTATACTAGAGAAGTACTGCAGGTGAAGAAAAGAGAATAAACTTAAACGGTTATAGACACAAAAAATACATACAAGTATCCAACACATAATGAATACATGGAGAGGAAGAAAATACCTATTACAAGAACTATAATAAATGAAGTGTGAACCAGGTGGAATCATTTTTATACCCATGAAAATTGGTCCCACGGTGAATATCTGAAAAAAGAAATAAAAGATTGGATTATTTCTCCTAAAAAGCTAGTCATTCAAAGAGAGAGTGCACTTAAGACCGTAGAAACAATAGATCTGCTTCAGCATATTAAACATACCACTCTAAGCAATTCAAATGGTATAATTGTAGATTAAAAAAAGGACAAATCAAGCACATGAGAATCCTGACGATGTGGGTCCATGGAAGGCCCACTTAGTCAGCCTTACCTCCATTTGTAGAGAGGATGTCTTGAGAATTTGAATCTATATACTCTAGGAGACGATGAAATGACCTAAACATTGCACCAAGACTTACCTTCAATATTATAGATGTATTTTAAATATTTAAAAACTGTAGTTTATTCTCCTTAAATACGAATATTTTCGATGGAGAGGACATCTGTGATGAGGATCTTGTCCATTTACTACCATTGCCTGACGAGAGGACTCTAAAACACCCCCTCATCCACACCTATAAAAAATAAAAACAACATTATGTCTAGTTGAAGATGGATGGGAAATAAGAAAGGCTACCATGATTTCGTGGGTGGCACTTGGCAGAGCATCATCTGTTGGACCCTGCCGAAGTGGAACAAAATTGGCTTCTCTCGTTGTCTACATTATGTGTATGGACGAAACCTTTTTCCTCTTTCCTCTGTCCACGGTATACTGGGGAATTATGTTGCTATTAGTGTATAAGCGTTGCAAAAGAAAGGTAAATGGCGATCATACCTCCTCGGCAGAAGAGATGTAATCTCATTCTACTTTCCCTTTACTGATCGACTGTTCTAGGCCATGAAATAGGTTTTATCCCTAAGTGTGTGCATTTTCAAAAGCAAGGAAGCAAAACAACAACAAACGCTATCCCACGACCACGATCCATACTATTTAAGCACGTGGGGCTGCTCATCGAACCTTATCCTCCAAAGCCCACGCCTACACTCCACTCGAACCATAACCACCATTTCCATGCTACAGAACACGAGATTTTCCGCAAAAAACACAGCTCTGACGAAGGAATCCGCTAAAAAGCCGCAACTTCTCCACATCCTCATTCATATGACGACTTCAGGTAAGTGTTGGTTTAGTTCAAGGGCATCGGGGAGAATCTAAGAGCGGGAAAGACGCACGCGCACACACACACACAAGAGGTGGAGAGAACACAACCTTGGTATCGATGCCGACGAGAGTGTGCTGCGGGACGTCAAGGAGGAGAAGCGTAGCTCCCCTCTTCACCATGTCCATCGCCGCGTCCTGGTCCATCTCCAGTTCACCGCCGCCTCCGATGAAAGCACGACAATTTTTTCCGAAAATGTTTATATCTATTTTCGGCGTAGATATTTAAAATTATTATAAAAAAAAAGACATTAAATTTAATTGAAGTGTATTATCTACGCTATTTATAACGAAAATAATTATAATCAAAAGTAAAATACATTTACAAGTAAAAATGTATATACGATTTACAGTATTTATAAATAAAAATTGTATGATTTATACATTGTGAGTAAAAATAGGAACGAGAGTTTTATATGATATCAACAAAATCTATATGACTATTCTACGGTCAACAATATTAATCAGATGTTATACTAATATAACTCATATTATTTAACATTAGTGGTATTTGGAATGAAGGGCTTTTTCGTCAAAATCTAATTTTTCTCTCGACTCGATTACAATAGAATCGACACAGAGCTTGATTCTTAAACTCTAGATTAAAAAAATAACAAGAAAGACATTCTTGAAAATTGAATAGAATTTACCTAAAACTGATCATTTCTACGATTCAACGTACCGCGAAGTTAGTAACTTCCAACTCATGAACGAAGAATTTAACTCAATTGGAGGACAAAGATTTTATCCAAATGTGAATTTCGTCCCCACGAGACTGACATTGATGCTTTTCCATCATTTAGTGATTGTTATGAGCCCAGATTTCAGAGGATGCAGATGTGCATTCATAGGAGAGAGAGGAGGCCCATAAGGCAGAAAATTCAAACAATTAAACCTGAAATTCAGGTGCAGTGAAGGGCTCACCACACATCACATCTCCTGAGAACGTCAGTGTCTCTGTCTGCATCACATCAGTGAATAAAAAAGAATGGAGAGTTTTTATTTGAGGAAATCATCCGTGATGATGTGATGCATCTGAGATATTTTTGTTCATCTTGGATGCAATCATAACATGTTACGTATACGCAACATGTGTGGGAGAAGGAGACTGGTATCAACCTTTGTGATGTGGTGTAACGGTGTTTTATGTGGTTCCTGGTTGCTTAACCAAAAAAGAAAAAAATGTGTAAAAAAATTTTAATTTGTTCATAAATCATGTTGTTATATATTGTTTCATCATTTTTATCATGTTATTATTATTTTTTATGAATCTTGTGTTTAATCTTGTTAAATGATGTAAGTTTAGACATTTACAGTAAAAAATATTATAAATATCTATAATTAAAATAAACTTTACAGAGATAATATCGTTAAGGTTTTTCACTTCAACCTAACCAACCAACCTTCTTCTTTTTTTCAATTTATCACTACTCAGAGAATGACGTCCATGGGAAGTACTTTTTAAATAAGGGTTTTTTCTTACTTATTATAAGAAATATTTTTAATATATTGTATATCTTCCAATGATTGGTTGTGTTTTCTTGTATGCCTTTGATAAAGAAAAATCTTATCTTCGTACATCTGGTTAATTGGTATTAATGAGAACACTTTTAGCAGTAGCATGCAGTGAAATAACAATGATATTTACTTGCATATCCTATAAAAATCTCTTTAACTTACATTGAGATGGGTTTGGCGTGAAAGATTTGTGAGTGGTTTTTTGTGAAAGATGTGACGAGTTTGTGCTATTTGATGGAGTAATTTTGTCTTTATACTTAAGATTTCAAGAGGGTAATATTTTTTTTCATTGAACATATGCAAGAAAAATATAATATTTCAAATGATATATGAAATACTAAGAACATTTCAAAAGATACCCAATTAAAAAAAATATTTTTTAGATTTTTGTGATCAGCAAAATTTAAATTTTGATAGAATATACAAATATGGTTATTCTTATTGATTAATTTACTGTAATCAAACTACGATGCTCATGACAAACGGAGGAAGCACAAACAGAAGGCTTTTTCTGCTCCTCCTAGCTGTTAAACAACCCTTCCCTCCGTCTACCCACCTCTCTTCTTCCTCCCCTTTATCTTAATCCGCTCCCTCTCCTTTTGTCCTGTAAAGGTTCTGTTGACCACAACCACATGCATCTCCTTGGATCATAGCAACATCTTAACTGTAACCTGTCTGTCCGGTTTTCCCTGCACATTATGTTCAAATTTTTTTCCGCGTGTCCTTGCTACGATGGCAGTAAAGATTCTCTCACCAAGGAAAAGAAAAGTAATGGTGGGAGCTTTTGCTGATTCATCAGATCTTGTTTGATTGGTAAATACTACAAATACCTGTTATTTCCTCGGTACCAAATGGCATTGTTCAGAGAAAAATACATTGGCTGTTCAAATATAAAACATTATTGAGGACAAGATTACAAGAGCAGCAGTGAAAGAGGAGGTATCATCGCTCTGTGAATCAGTGATGTTGCGATATCGCAACAAAAGCCATCCCTCCCAGGCTCCCATGTGATTCCTGCGACACAATGCCACAAACATGGCGCACCCGCACCTCTCACCTCCCTAATCTCTCCAGAAACCATACATCACCATATAACATCGGCATTACTTGATGGCATTACCACCAAAAATCCCACTAACATTCCCTCCGACCCTTATTCAGGAGACCAACCAAGTGCCTTCGCCTGGCTACCACCGAATCCTTGCTCCACGCCACTGGGGGACCAATACCCAAATCGCCCCAAACTCCGTGCCTTGATCCTTCAGTGGGTGGTCCTTCGATTTTCGCTCACCCAGCTGTCGCCTGTGTTTTTCCTGAGATGGGTCTCCACCAAGGCCTCGCCTTCTTGACCATCCTCTTATCTTAGCGTTGCCCTAACATCGGCATATCCGTCTTTTTTTTTCATTATTATTTCAAACAGCGAGTCTCTTTACTCCATTTTCACTGTTTTTTCTTAAATGGGTTGTCCCAAAAATCTAACATTGTTCACTGTCGTTCTCGTTTGGTGCATCAGTTTTTCCTGTTGCCAAACTGACTGAACAGTGTTATTGGAAGCCATTCTTCCATTTTCTTTGGGTGGTTATTTTTCGAGCACATTGCTTTCTATTTCACTCTCAGTCGTTCTACTGAGTCGTTCTAAGATGGCCTGTCCCATGAAACCCACTGTGTGGTCGTTGGCTTGGATTCCCACTTTCTCATGTTCCCAAATTGCCTGACACAAGTTCTACTGATCCGCAGCTCACACTTCCACTTCCTTTCGGATGTCCTCCTTTCTTCAAAATTCAAACACCAAACTCCTCACTCCCACACCAGTCTTCCTGAGATGGGCTTTCAACAAAAAATCACCTTGATTGTTGTCATGGTCGCTTGGACTCTTCTGTTTACCCGTTGGGAGACTTCTGCTGATGCAAATGATGGTGCCATTGTTAACTTCTTAAAGGTTCCTCCGGCCTTTTCCTCGTTGGATTCAGCTTTGTTTTCATTTGATATTCCGAAAGGAGGCAATGCGGGTAGTTGCAAGAACTGTACTGCCAAATGCAAGGTCTGTTGATCAAGCTTCTAATCTATAAGCATAGACATTGCCCTTTTTGTTCTCTAGATTTCCACAAGTACTTCTGTTTTTTAGAACTGGAGTCCCTCCCAATGAGAAGAAAATTATAGAATCATACTTCACTCCCTTATGCAGTTGGACAATCACACCTCATTAGACTGTGGATCCAAGGAAGTGTCTTACACTGGTCTGCTTGACGGTCTTCACACATTTGAGGTTTGCGTCAGTGGAGCAGGAGGAATCAACTGTGCTACACATAATTGGACTGTTGGTTAGGAGATAAGCCTTAATCTTCTTGAGAACCATTTGATGTTCTTTTTTTAAAATTTTCAATTATATTTAGATTTTCTCTTTTAAAAATGCCATGCCGATAAACATGTTAGAGTGCACAAGCATACTATTAATCTGTTGTAATCATCCTGAAGAGTTGGGGATTTTGGAAAAATGATCTCTGATTGATGCCTGATTGCATTTTTATTTGCTGATCTGTTTGATGAGTTGACATAGCTTGACTATCCATTCCCTGAAGAATACATTAGAAAAATGAACATTATGATTTTTCAGATAATCTATACTGCTATATAAAACAACAGTTCAGTTTGTCACCTCTGTATGTTGCCCCCTTGTCAATATACATTTACTAACATATTGTGATGTGTCACATACCATGCTATCATGTGTGACATGTAGAATAACATTCATCACTCCTAATACTTAATCAATTGGATTAACAGTACATTAAAAATTAAGCATTTAACATCTTATAAAAGTTACATCTTTATTCATTTATATTGCTTAGGTTCATTTCTTACACTATTATTCTGAATAACCATTATCTTTTACATTTTAATTTCAATAATGCAATATATATTTTTACTCTACTTTAATATATACAAAAATGTTGCATGACATTCTTTGATCTTTTATTATTTTTCAGTTTCCTTTTTATTTGATAGGAAGAATATATTTAAAAATTATGAATTTATTTAGATTCTTTAATATTTATTAGAATGAATACATCTTAAAATGTTTAAAATATACCAATCATTAATTGGAATATTAGATAATATATTATATACTATTATAAAAAGTAATTGTTTTAAGGTTTAGTATGCACGTGATTTACTATTATTCTCAAGGATACGGTATATTCAAATCTCTTAAAGAAATTGATATGTAATTAATTTCTATTATATTATCTTCTTAAATATTTATTAAAATAAATAAATTTAAATATCAATCAATAATATCCTTCTTAAATAATATTTTCTATACTATTAGAAAAAGTAATTGTTTTGGGTTTTAACATTAGAAATATAATCATCATCAAGGAATATTATAAAATATCATAAAGTGAATTTTCAATTCCTTATGTATCTGATAATAAGAGAGGAAACTATATGTCACGTCCTACATATATTAGATATTATGGCGTATTGTATTTATAAAAATGTATTACTTTACACGCATCACATACTTATGTTTACATATTTCATAACATAATACACAAATTCTTGTTACGTTTAATCTCTTTATACTAATAAACAAACTTTTTAAGGCAAGCTCCTAAGTGCGGAGGCATGAATTGACTGCACCTTAGTTGCTAGCCTTGCCTTTCTTCAATTGACGGGATCTTTTGTCAAATAAAATTGATAAAATATATGTTTTTAATGGTTTTAAATATTGCTTTGAAAAAAATTAAAAATACTTTTTGAAAGAATGTTATTAAAATATACATAATTATTAAAATATCTAATTATATATATTAATGAAATATACATATTAGTATCATCACATCTTATATTTTAATGTTATCTTAGGATTATTAAAGTATTTGAATGTTATTTGAGAAATAATAGAGTTAAATCTATACATAATTATTATCAATTATGCATAAATATATATAATATATACTTATTTTAATGGGTCCCTGGGTGCTGCCTTGGGGCCCTGGCTCATTGCTTGGGCAGCTGGGTGCCTTTAAAAGTATGCTTCTAAATTATATACAATTTCTAATTCTGTGCACTACATGTGTCAGATCATCTAGCAGACTACGTGGAACTTGAAACTTAAGTGCATTAACTAGTTTAGTTTATAATCATAGTCTATCTAGATTTTTTAACTAGAGATTTGTTTGGCCAAATTTTCAACACCAAGTTGTTTTGTTTGATGGATGGGCATTTTCCTTTTTCTTTTGTGATTAAGCTCACCTTCACACTTGATTCAACTTACAGTGTAGGTTCAATTATAATTTGGACTGGGCAGCCTCAAAAAATCACATGTTTAAAAATGATGGAAGGATTTATCTTATAGTTGCTGTTCACCTATTGTTTCTTTCTAAATTCATGTTTCCAGAATACTAACCAGGAAAATTTCTGCAGACACAGTTCCTCCAACGGCTCATCTTTCAGTTGATTCACCTTTTACAAATGCATCAAACGTCTCAGTGGGCATCTATTTCAGTGAGCCTTGCACAGGTGGACGGGGCTTTCAATGTTCTACAGATAATTGCAATGTGAGTTACCTTATAGCCTTGTGGAATAGATATTTAATCATTATTATATATGAGCCACAGTAAGATTGAATATGTGCGATATTTGGGTGGAGGGATGTTGGTTTTAAATCCTTGGAAATGGTTCATATTCACAAGAATAAATTTTGGAACAATATAATTGAAACTGTCTTTAATTTCCATTCACATCCATGGTATTCTGTATTTTTTGTCTTCACTCAAACAAAACCTTTTTGGCCATATGTTACAGTAGAAAAATTTGTCGTAATTGGTATTTGGTACATGAACCATAGGCCATATCTTGGGTGGTTGTTGGGCCATTTTTCTTCACTAGAAATTACCATCTCTAAGCAGCATGGAAAAGTGGATAAAATCTGGATAGTTATGGTTGTTATCAACTTTTTATATAGTCAAACTTCTATTCTCTATAATGAAAGTGAGTCTAAGATCGTTTACTTGCCATTTTCAGCTTCTTGTCTATGGAGCCGGTGCTGTCATGCCATCTACATTAAAAGTTATTCAACCTGACCTTGTATATTCTGTTTCTGTGGCCATATCTATTGAAGTTCAATATGGAAGGCTGGTACTGGTAATGGACAGAGGTTTTTGTACAGACACATCTGGAAACAGGTTTACAAGAACGACAAATTCAAGTTTCTTTTTGCATTTTGGTATGCCATGTTTTTTACCAGTCATTTTGAATAATAAGAAAACTTATTGAAATTTACTCTATGAAATGAATTCATTCAACTTTTTTAATCTCCTTGTAGGATCAATAAAACAAATCTTTTCTTTCCATTTATTCATATCCTTTGCAAAGTTTTCTACTATTATATAATTTTAAATCCTTTTTTACTATATTTAACGATGTAAATTTCACCATTCCTCTACCTCTTTTAGTTTCATTGGAATCTATTAGTTCTCTCTTGGGCATAATAATTGTAGTGTTCATTAGGTTTCAAAATATTAGTTCCGTTTTTGGCAACTGCTTACTACACTACATTTAAAAGTTTTTGACAAATCAGAAATTTCTGTAGGGCTTCTTAAGGTTGTGATGCTTGACCAGTCATTTCTTTTTTCCACTATTGTTCTACTTGAAAATACATATTCATGCTAGCACATATGTATCATTTTCCATTTTCTCTCACTTGGGATTTCAGATAGAAGAAATGTCTATATGAATGTGACAACTCGTGTTCCAAAAAAATTGCTTCTTGTTGACAACAAGATGAGAACAGTTGTAGCAACCAACACTTACGGGAACCTGAAGATTTATTTGCATTTTTCATCACCTGTGACCAATTCTTCTGCTGAAATCCAAGGTGCTCTTCAAGTCAGTAATGGCATACTATTTTCGGACAACAAGAAAACCCTTGGGAACAGGAGATTTGGATTTTTTGTAAGTAAGCATTGCAATAAAAGTAAACGCATTGTTAAATTGCAGACTGAGAGTTGCCAAATTTATTTGTTAGGCTTGTTTTTGTTGAATTCATTTACTTTATGAAGAAATTATCCAACTGATGCTTTTGTTATAGGTGCGAAATGTTTCAAGAATTGCTGTAATCAGCATAAGTCTTGATACAAGCTTGATAATCAGCAGACAGGGCACTCCTGTTTCCCCAACTCAGCCAACCACTTTTCTTTATGGTACCTATCTCTTTGCCTCAATAAGTCTTAAGAATATGTCTTTCATGTTCTTGAATGACCATCTGAATCACTTCCTTGAACATTTTCTAGCTAAAATTTAACCAGTTGAAGGATGAAATGTAGGTTAGAGTGCAGACATTCTCTAGAAAATGGTAACTAAGTTAGGAAGAGAGTGTGTTCTAAACTCAATATATAGAGCATGTGTTTGTTCCAATATCTCTCACCTAAGTGGTCTGATTTTAGCGGGTATTGCAAAATGGTAATCTGCTCCTCTTTCTTTTATTCAAAGGCTGTGTTTAGATTTGTCATGTTGTTTGCTTCTCGGCAAGGAGCATTAACAAGTAGCACATTTTGAATTTTTAAACAAGCACATCTTTCAGGAAAAGGATTAGTTACTTCCCATGATACCATGATTGGCTGAGGATTAGAGAGAGCACCTTTTTTATGTTTGATCTTGAGTCCTATTAACAGCATGGCGGGAAACCAAAAATAGCCATTTAGAGTGGTCCTGGTGCATTCACTTATTCCATGTAATTTTGATTTTTTTTTCTAACAAAAGCCAATGATTGATATACCATCAGATGCTGAAAAGCCCTCAGTATTGCTGACGACATCTGCATTGAGAACTAGAGAGCGGATGGTGTCTGTTGTGATAAAGTTTGCGAAGCCTGTTTTTAACTTCAATTCATCATCATTGCATATTTATGGTGGATATTTGCAGGGGTCAGATCCTTCATTTTCTTAAAAGAAGTATGATTACAGCTAGTGGTCCTCCTAACGAACTGATTTCCTTTTCCTTCTAGCAGATTTAACGAAATAAGCCAGAACATATACACCATGGATGTCCAAATTGTTGGCCACATGGTAGCCATAAAAGTTCCCAAATACACAACAAAGGATGTTGCAGGAAACAGGAATCTAGAATCAAATCTTCTGCAAGTAAGACACTGTAAGATCTCTGGGCTACTTCCTTTTCTCACCTTGGGAACACCAATCTTATACATCTCATGCATCACTTTAAAAGAATTGCTCTCATACATGACTTGAATTAGTCAACAGCTGTAATCATGTTAATCTTTTTCACTGTTGTTTGAAATTTAACTTATTTTAGGTTGTGAATCCTTGTATTCTTACTACCGCTACAGCTGAAATCTGACACATTCTTGATCAACATTTACAGATTCCATACCGATAATATCCTCCATTTTTTCTAGCTTCACCACTGGTGTTTTTGTGGCGACAGCTTTTGTCTCATTGCTTCTTTCTATTTCAACTGGTAGCCTTCTATTTTTTGGGGCACTTCCAGGAACATCATCTTCTACTGCATCAGAGCCATCAAGAAATCTAATGGTATACTATTTGCAACATCATATAGTCTTATAATAATGGTTATGATTTCACCGTTTGCTGTATGCTAGTCAATATATTTTCGTGGCCTCTTGTGATTTTGCTTGAATGATGTCACTGTTTCCTAATTCATTTAAGTCAGTTGGTATCAATGAGTATTTAGTTGACTTTAGCAACTTAGAATGAGTCTACAGGCATGAAGACAATGCATGACCATCAAACACAGGACTAAATTTGGTAATAGGAAAAATGTCAGAAAAGTGACCATGTCAATAATTACCAGAGAAGATGGAAACGTAATTAATGGTGAAGAAATATTGTTTAGCTCTTTAGCTGCAAAAAAGTATAGTCAAGGTGCAATCATAAAAAAGTTTTTGTGGTAATAAATACAATGATAGAAAATATTTTCTTTATCCATGATCATTGGAAGTGTAGGCAACAACATTTCTATCTGGTAGTATGTCTTCCATGCTTACTGTACACGCTTTTACAAATATAGAAGCTATATTATTGTTATGCTAAATCTCACAGAAGCAAGTGAAATAATTGTTTCATCTTCTGCAGAGAATTGCATTTTACATACAAGTCTTTGCGCTGTCGAAATGGTTGGTGGTCAACATGCCCATCGAATATTTTGAATTTTCAAGCTGTATAGAGTGGAGCATTCCTTATCTTAGTCTCCCATGGGAAACTAAAGGCACCTGGCCATTGTCATCAGACTCAAGCCACACTAGCAGATTATCTTCTGGAACAACTGGTGCAAGCAAACTGCAAGGTTTAGGTTTCTTGCTGCCGGGAAATTCAGAATATAGAAAGAAAGCTCCCAAATATCGAGATCCATTCACATTAAGGGACAATGAATACGGAGCACCACTTACTGCAATGGAATACAGGACATATTTTGAGGTATGGATAAAATTTGGCATCGGCATCCCAAATTTTTATTCTTGATAATGTAGCAGTTCATTACAAGTTTCTTGTTCTTTTAGAACGTAAACATGAAGCCCGAGGCTGAGGTGATAAATATTTCACGAAGTTCTAACAGGTAAAGTTATGCTTTCATATGACAAGTTAGCTAATATGAAATGCTGTTAACATACACGTTCATCTTTTAGCACTTGCTTCATCCATTTTAAGACTAAAGACAGATACGTTTTGACAAAAGAATATGTATTTCTTCCATAATAATCCATGTCAATTCTGTGAGCAAGCACTTAACTTGTTGGAGCTGAATCTCAAGAAAATCCTACGTGGATTCAAATTGTAAAGAGCTTTGGGTGGTTGTCTTATGCCATCTTGATTGTGTGTTGCAGATGGCCAGATTTTGGGCGGAACATGTTCTGGTTGGCTTTGATTGGTGGTGCTTTGATGGTGTCTCACCTTTTGATTCTGTTCCTTCTTAAATTGAGGACAAATTCAGGAAAGAATAATAGTTACGGTGCACTTGCATTTCCAAGATTTGAGATATTCTTGGCATTTCTTGCATTGCCATGTGTCTGCCAGGCATCAGCTTCCATAATAAAAGGTACATCACTGAAGTGGAATGTTTCTAATTCAAAGATTTCTTTCTGGTTTCGTTATCTTAGGTTTGGCCAATGTATTTGTATAATGGAGGAGCTGTTTCAGGTATTCCACGCACCACATAAGTGGTAGTGTAATTTTCCTTGAGACTCACTGATATAATCCATGGAAAACGCAACATGAAACCTCAATACACAAGAACCATGAAATTTTTAAAATCAGTCCTGCCTTCACGGTATGCCATGATGATTGATTAGATTTGCTTCCAACTTTGCAGGTGGGTCTACTACTGGTGCTATTGTGGGCAGTCTGATGCTGGGCATCACATCTATTTTTCTTCTTTTCCTACTCCTCTTCCTGACATTTGGAATAATAATGGGAGATGTTCTTCGATACAAAGAAGTCAATAACGAAGGTCAAACCCTTCATTGGTATCAAAGCATCATGTGTGCAACACTAGGCCCTAGGAAGAGAGGACAGTGGGCTTGGAACGATTGTTTGGATTCCATCAATCTGCTCACGTTGGGACCATTTTTTGAAGACCTTAGAGGACCACCAAAGCCAGTGCTCAATCAGCCCACTTCGAACCAAACTGTGAGCAAGTGTTCTGATACGACCATTGCCTCTGAAAGTGTGGATGCAGAAGCACCATTGACCCAGAATCTCTTCAGCATTCTGAGGATATATTATACATTTGTTGAGTCAGTGAAGCGCACCTCTATTGGGATTGTGGCTGGTTTGTACTCATCCGAAAATCATTCAAACTTTCCAATCTTACTGATGCTGTCAGTCACGTCCTTCCAACTCTTCTTCCTTGTACTGAAGAAGCCCTTCATAAAGAGACGTGTTCAATTTGTGGAAACCATCTCCATGGCATGCGAAGTGGGGCTCTTCGGAACATGTCTTTTTCTATCAGAGAATCATCTCTCAGAATCCAGTCAGGCGCGAAGTGGAATTTTCATGTTGGCACTTTTCTTGGTAGGATTCTTCTTGCAGATGGCAAATGAGTGGTTTGCATTGTTCAGACAAGTCCTTCGATTGAGCCCTGATGGGAGCTCCTTCTGCTTGGGCCTCAGAACTGTTCTCACAGGAGTACTACTCATCTTCCTCCCATCAAGATTGTTATCAAGGATGGTCGACAAGGTCTCCTCAGGCGAGACTGGAAGCACAATATCTTCTGGTAGTCGAATTGGTGGAAGTGAAGTTTCATGGGCGCGACAACTACGACAAATTGCAAAAGATAGCTTCAACAGAGAGGACAAGAGTGCTCCAAAGGATCCATCAAGTAGTAGCCAGCAAAAACCAAGGATGGCATCCAAATGACGCGTCCCTTCGACTTCTAAAGGAGGAGAAGCTGAAAACTTTGCAAGATGATTTAAAGGTCATCTTCTCTTCGATCTGTTGTCCAATGCGGTACTTGTAGCATCCAACGGTAATAACTACCTTTGGAGGGAAATTTTTGTTAACTAGCGTGTGCACTATGGTCAAATCCCAAAGTTTTACATGTAAACCATGGATTAAGAGATGGATGGTGGAGATTTTGTCATGTGATCTCAATGAATTCTTGTAATGCTCCCTTTATAATAGCATCCTTTTTTTTTTTTGAATTTTTAATATTTATCTGTCCTAAACATCATAGAACCATCGGTCCCTGTCTTACATGGTCAACGCAAAAAAAAGTTAAGCCATGCTGACGTCAGCAATGATCACTAATTTACTAATTTTTAATTGTGGTCAGCGGAAAAAACTAATAATCATGAAAATTGATGTCTTTTTTCAATTAGAAATTTTTTAAAAAAAACACATCATCATGACGTCATCACTTGCGTGGAGGAATTTTTTATTATATTTTTTGACCTTTTGATATCATTACAGTTTTTTCCCGGAAAAACAAGATTATTGAAAGGTATCGCTGTTTACCAATTTTTTTGGTAATTTTTACGTAAATACAGCCGTGAAAACCTATCATTGACAAAATGCTCTTTAAACTTCTCACACGTACCGGACATTTGTAAAAATCTCAATTTTTTGATTTTATTTTATTCTATTTTTTTTGTAGAAATAAACTCGACAAGTTTCTAAATAATCATAAATTATGAAAGAAAATTAATACAAAAAAAGAAAATGTTAAAAGTAGAGGATACGTAAGCACGGTCTGTTTTAACCAATGAGTATGACTAATTATCATTTTTTTGAGGATCTATGATCGAATTCTGATATTTGTAAGGTTTTCCGGGTAAAAAAAACTTTCGCCCGTACGATTGAATCAATAAAGAACAAGGGAAAAAAAAAATTAAAAAATTTAAGGTAACGAACAAGCACGTCCTCCAAGTCATCGACGATCCAACGGTCCAAGATGATCCACGTGTCAGGCATCCGCTTTATGTTGTCATCTCCTTCCGCTATAAATTTGGAGGTCCTCTGAGCTCCGGCACCACACCAGCACCACCGGAAGGGAGAACGCGATGGCGCTCGAGAAAGCCAAGGAGATCGTCTCTGCCAACCCGGTCGTCGTCTTCAGGTGACCTTCCTTTCCTCCTCCCTCCCTCCGTTTCGTTTATCTCTCGATCTGTTGTTGTCGGCGAAGGTGCGAAGGAACTCCTCTGGTTTGAGGTGATCGCTGGTGATGTAGTGTGGAGGATGATGGATCAATCGTTGGATTGGTCTCTGCGTTTCTTCACACCTCCCATAACCAGCTAAATCGAGCATAGAACGGTTTGTTCGTTCTGGTTCTTTGCGGCACTTCTGGCATGATTTGGACGATACGGTCTCGCTTTAGGCTGGTATCGTTTTTCCATAGGCTGTATCTTGGTTTTCTTCTGTTTTGTTAGACTAGGTCATATGCCGGGATTGAGGAATACATAATCGTTATCTCCTCACATTCTACCTCATTGCCATATCATGTCGCTTTTTATTTCCACCTTCATGTTTATGATAGCGTTAACCTTCAATGTCAAGGCGATTTTCCTTTCCATTTGCCCTATATCAGCTAGTTTACTAATTACTCATGAACTCTTTTTTTCTGTATCGCAAGGACAAAGACCGTTTTAGATCTGACACTCCATTTGTTTTAATTTGCTGCAGCAAGAGTTATTGCCCGTACTGCAAGCGTGTGAAGCAGCTGCTTTCACAGCTGGGTGCCACCTACAAAGTCCTTGAATTGGATGTTGAAAGTTAGTATCGGTTATTCCTAATAAATTTAAAGCTCATTCCAATTGAAATTTATTACATGCAATTTCATCCTTGGGTTATGTAACACCGCCAAAAATTACATGTGCAATTAGAATGAGATAACTTTTGATAAATATTGATACTTTCTTTATTTTTTTGCTTTGTTACGACAAAATCACTTCAACACTTTCGATCATGTTTTGAATATGTAAATATCTGTCGAAGATGGACGGATGAGTATGTGAATATTTTGACTAAATTTTCGGTTTGTTAAGCAGCTTTTTGCTTGACTTAATATGTGGTAGATATTCTGAAAACTGTTTGTTGTTTCACTTTCTCATTAATTTGTCTTGGATGATTGTTTTAGTGGATGTGTTCCGTGTGAATGAGTTGTTTGTTTTCCTTCCAAAACTGGCCTTGATCTTTTGTTGTCTCATGAGGTTTAAATGGCAGTAATAGCGTGCCAATAATGGCCACACATCTGATGTCGTTGTTGTGTTTCCTTTTTTTTTTTTTAAATCGCAGACGATGGATCGGAGATACAGTCTGCACTTGCGCGGTGGACCGGGCAGCGTACCGTCCCCAACGTCTTCGTCAAGGGACAACACATGGGTGGATGCGACAGTGAGTGCCTCTAGCCCCTGCAATTTGTTTAGCGTTTTCAGATTCTTCTTTAATTCTGCCTTCTGGTACCAGGTATAATGCAGATTCACAGCGCAGGGAAGCTGGTGCCTCTTTTGACCGATGCCGGATCCGTTGCCGCCGTTACCGCCTAAAGACGGATTGGTATATCTGTCTGAGGATATTTGCCTCGATCGATCTTCCCTTATAAGATGAATGTTTGTATATCTGGAATTTGAATTTCGTAGAATTTAAATTCTAACGAAATTTTAATTCTACATAATTTGACGGAAAGAATTTAAAATCTGGATGTTTGTGTACGTTCAGGAATTTAACGAAAATTGAATTTCAGTTGTTTGTGCACATGACATAATTAGAGTGAATTGAATAAAATTGATTTTTAATAAAATTAAGTATTAACTTAAAATAATTAGTGAAAATGTAATTAATTTATTAATGAATTGTTGACATTAATAAATAAATATATTATTAAAATAAATGTTTATATATCATTTATCAATTAATTAAATATATCATTATATAAAATAAATCACAACATAACAGAAATTAATAACTTTCTCGTTATATTACATATTTAAAACAACAAAAGGATAATTATAAATTTTATATTCTCGTAATGATCAAAAAAAAGGTATATTACAAAAAATTTACTCATTATAATGTTTGTAATATTTTCATTCACGACCATCCCATATTGCATACATAATATTTTCACGAAATTTATCTTCAATTTCTTTTCTTTGCTCTTGTGTGTTGTTCTCAATAGTGTTAAGTATTTCATATTGTATTTCTACATTTGTAGAGTCTTCAACTTGTATATCACGTTCATCTTCTTGTACTTCATCTTCAAAATCTTGACATAAGTTTGTTTTATCTGTTTTACGAATGAAGTTGTGAACTAAAAAACATGCCAACACTATTTTTGCTTGAGTTGTGAAAGGAAATGGCATATATCTTCGTAATATTGCAAAACGATGTTTGACTACTTCAAATGTACGTTCAATTACTGTCATCAACTGTGAATGCCTATAGTTGAAGTTTTCCATTGCATTTGTTGGTTGTCGATTTCCTTCATTCTGATAAGTGATATCGAACACCTCGAAATGGACATATAAACTCAGGCCTATTTGGAAATCCAACATCAACTAAGTAAAATTTACCTGCATGTATTTGAACATCATTTGAAATAAATTCAATTTTGAAAATAAGGTAACATAAAGGTAGATCATAAGTTGTATACTTCGTGGTACTTGCAAACCATTGCATTGAGTTGTTGCATCTTGAAGGAGTCGAGCATTAGCAGCTAAACCTTCCCACCCACTGAGAACATAAGTAAATTCTATATCAAAATTGCATGCAGCCAATACGTTTTGTGACAATTCACCTTTTCTATTCCTAAATCGGGCATTCTCTTTTTCATAAATTGTGGCTTTAATGTGTGTACCATCAATAGCACCTATACAATCCTACTCATACCAAAAACAAATTTAATTAATATATAAATGAATAACATGAAATATTAAAATAGAAATAAACATTAACATCATTCTGAATTCGATTGTGTGTAGCAACTTCATGTTTAGCTAGAAGTATATCACCTATTTTTAATATAGCATTTATCATTTCATTGAAATATGTACTAACAGTCCATGCTGAGCGATGAAAACGCTCTCTGGTTACTCTATACCTTTGATTTTGTCCAACTGTTACTAAAAAAATAGCAAGTTTCTCCTCTACGCTCATATTTCTACTATCTCGTATTACTTTCATATTTCTTAATAATCCACAAAATTGTGAAAAAACATGTTGACTCATTCGATAAATTTTCCTGCAATTGTATACTTGATATGGTGACGATGGATCTAACAATCTTTATACATATTGTGCTCTTTCCTTACTGTATATACGAGTGGTGGATGTTTGAATCCCATTTATAGTAATTCCGCATAGGAATTGCCATGTTCCAAATATAACTTTTCTTTTTTTCTTCATTCGTTCTTCGTCTTCATTAATAATGGACATATATGTCTTCATAAATTCCAATCCTTACATCTGTACCTATCATATCAATTATGATTTAATAAAGAAAACATAATAATAGCATACAATGCAAAACAATGCATACATCAACAAAATGTTTAGACCATGTTACGTAACATTAAGGATAACACAAGTTCAATAAATTCAAGCATGTTCAACAAAATTTAAATTTTTAAATGAAAAAAGCACATCATTTCAAATTGAACTTCAATCATGAAGTTCTCATGTTCGGTGGTAGATGCCTAAATTGATTCTTCTTTGATTCTATCTCCAATAATTGTATTGCCTTGTATTTTTCTTCTTCTGTAAGATCTGTAAGTGAAAGTAAAATAGTGAGAACATCATCTTCTTTACGATCTTTTTTCTCTAACAATTCCATCTTCCTCTCCATGTATGCTAATTTCATTTCTTCAATACGTTGTGTAAATGACATCTTCTCCTTTTGGATCGATATCATGTTCTCTTGTAGTTGTATGGCACGCTCTGAGTATGCCATTTTCCTCGAATTTTCTTCCAAATCCTCACTAAAATAATTCATAAGTGATACACCAACATTGTTCATTGTAGATGCCATAAGTTGTTGTGATTCAGCATGTGGACGTGGACGTTTTCCTTTCCTGCATGAGTCTACATCATTCAAACTAGGAGAAGGAGTTTGAGTAGGAAAATGATCTTGAGTTTCAGGCTCAAATTTCATAGTATTTTGTGTAAGAGGTACATTATCAAGGTTATTTGTATCTTCATTCAAGTTCACAGCTGCTCTCAGATTTGTTGTACTCATTTTAGTTGAGCCTGTTGCAAGATTTCCTTCAAATATTATTTAAAGCTGGTCATATATAGGACATGCTTTACCCTTGTACTGTGCACACTCTGGATGAACCTATTAGGAAAAAAAATATTAGTACAAATTATAAGCTAATCAAATGTTAAATTTAAATTTGAAAAAATTCAACTAACCATAACAAATTCATCCCAAACTTCTTTTGCGATATCAGTATGTCCATGAATGTAGTTCCATCCCCAACCACTTTGTGCACCAATCTTTGTATAAATCTTGTACATTTGTCGTCATGTTTTCATTCGACTATCAATATTTTTCTTTTGGATGTTATCTCCTGTTTCTTTATTGTAATCATCAATTACCTTCAGCCAAGTATCAACTCGTATCTTTCCATCAGGAGTTTTACCATTACCCTCCTTAATAGCATCACACACCTTTCTTAATATCATCTCATCCGCTTGAACACTCCAACTAAAATAAGATCTTCCACATCCTTTCTTGTTTTCCATTTCCTAAGAATACATATATGAACAAAATATAAAATGCACCACAACATAACATAGAGATGTACATTATCATAAACATTAGATTCACAATATACACCTATCAATTCAATAGTAACATTGCAGTTTCAAAGTCTATAGATTGATGCAAACTGATGTCAGAAATATAATCCATAGAGAATTTCTTGAGGGGCATGTTATATTTTTACAGCTAAATTAATTTGGAATATAGACCTACGACAATGCCATGTGGTTGAAAACATGCCATCCAAATGCTTTATTTCTGCAGATCAACCAGAATAAAAGATCTATCAGATCCAAAAATAAAATCATACCAGAATGTACCTGTTCAACGGAATGTACCTGTTCAACCAGCGTCGAGCGTCGCGATGCACTGCAGGACGAATGATCGAAGCTTCAGACGCAAGACGGCTACAACGATCCAATCACGAACGACTCGCGAACGGTAGGACGACACGATCGGTAGGACGACTTGTCTGGGTGTTCGACGAGACAAGTGTTCGCGGAAGATGGTAAGGGCAAAAATCAATACCTTAGACCAGGGAAAGCATCTAATGGGGTGACGGTAAGTGCCAACAGTCGAAGAGCATAAGATTCAGACGGTGACAAAAGCAAGTGCAAGTCGAGGCGAGGGCTTCTGCATTCGTTCAGGAGAAATAGAAACTTTCAATACTCGAAAGTGTCGGTGCCGATGAGCGCGAGGGGGAATCGACGAGGGGTCGACGAACGCGCAGGCGAGGGTGACGAGCGAGACGACGAGCACGCAGGTGAGGGCGACGAGCGGGATCCGAGGAGCTGACTGTCGAAAAATAAATTCCCAACTTTTGCACATGTTTAAAATTCAAATTCCTAAAAAATTTAAATTCCAAAATACATAAACACCACATAACTCAGAATATAACGAAAAAAATTTTCAATTATGTTAAATTCCGAGTGCACAAACACCCCCCCCCATACATTCCTTTCCCAGCTTTCTGTGGTTCCCAACACCTAGGAGTGTGTCAGATGTTGTCTATGTCATTATAGAAATTTCGCAGTGTTTTCTGTTTTGATGTATTCTTAACCTTTTCGATTATATATATATTATCCTCTAGGAGTATCCAAATTTTCGATTATATATACTCACTCGTACAGATCTTATACCGTGTAGCCGTCGAGGTATAAGGAAAACCAAACTTATCCCAGTCTCCCGGTTTGTTTTACCGTAAATAACAGCATCCTTTAAAATCCTACTTATTTAAGTGGTAAGCAAAGAGAGGGTCGGCATTGTGCGTTTGGATCTGAGATTAGAAATCAGAAAAGTTGGTCAATTAAAAAGTAGAACCACTCTTCGTACCCTTTTGGTTAATTTGCTTGTGAATACAGAAAGATGACAACGTTATTTAACCCACGGAGGAACCACAAAATAATTCATTGTGGTTTGCCGAAACTAAATAGCTCACGAGCATTTCAGAAAAGGCCACAAGCCATATATCCACTGACACTAGTGCCTTAATTTTCCGTTGAGGAATAATTAAGCCCCTCCAAGAACCCTTATGCATCATTTACGGAGAAGAATACTGCAATTCCAAGCTTACCATGGTCCTCCGAAGAACGGAAAGAGATTACTTCACTGTAACAAAGATAAAAGAAAAAAAAGGCATGATTCGTGACGGTTCATCTAATTTCGTTTCTAGATTATACGTCTGATCAAACTGTAAATCTCATATGGCAAAATTACAACAGTATTGCGTAGTCTCGTCGCAAATGCACAGTGAACAGAAACGTGGTGTTCCTCTTCAGATAGGCTCGCTTTTCTCCAGAGCTGCAGTGAACGGCAGGATGCATTTGTAATAAACTAGCATTCGAAAGGTTAAAAAAACCTGCAATATAAAAGAAAAGTGGAATAATTACTGTTGTAATTCAGGAGCTTCTCGATGAGGTCGACATGTGTCATGAGCATTCGCCTGCAGCAGTAACGGACCAGGCCTAGCGCATCCAGAGCGTCCCTGCAGAAATGCAAACAAACTCGTTGAGCTTCTACTACCACAATTGTTCCTTGATGTCCGATTATGAAATTCAACCAAAAAACACTTTTATAGGCTTACGGTTGTTCATTCTCCCACTTAAATTCACAAATAATGAAACACATTTATTCAGCGCTTCGTAACTTCCAAGATCTGTACGCAAAGTTATAACGAATATCTACTAATGCTCAACTTATCCCACTAATGAGAAATTTAGAATTCATAATAATTCCAACAACTCTAATCTAAATTCGGCAGATTCATGAAATCAAGAAGTCCGTCTAGTGACTGCTTTTATGATAAAAATTAAGAAATACTCCTTTTTGAAAATAATTAAGATATATTCTTGACCTTCATTCGTAACAAAGGGACGAGATTAAATGGAGGGGACTGACGGTGGCTGTTCACAAAGTGCGATAATGAATGGTAGAACTAGACCCACATATATGACTCAGAAAAAGAGGGGCGTGGATCGTGTTGGGTCAATAGCTAGTTTCCTACATGCATATGGTTCAAGGAATCAATAGGTATTTCAAATAAAAAAGAATCTCACCTCAAGTAATCAATGACGTGAAACACCAGAATGACGTCATAGGTCCAAATAATCATACACATCCATAAGCATCTCATCTCAAAGTACCCTATTGAATTTCTTTGGAAATTTAATCCATAACAAAGACAAAGTGTAAGGCTAAGAGGTAATCCTTGGTCTAAACTTATGCTTATTAAAAATTCTTCTATCTCTTCTTATATAGTTCTAACACTATTAACTACTTTATCATATATGTATTTGGTATCGTTAATATGTAATTTAACTGAAGATTTGACTATTGATAGAAACATATAGAAAAAATAGAATTCATGTGACCATTCTACATAATAAGATTATAGTACAGGTGGTTGTTATTGTTGTTGTATCCACCACAATAGAATTTGGCATATGAATGTCCTTTTGTCTAATATTTAATCCTTTTTAATTAGTATCTATAGTAGATAAATAACTTCCGTTGTTGATGTACCTACGTTTAATATAAATTGGTTTCTATGATTGCAATTACATTTTTAATCTTTGTTCAATTGTTCTTCCCAAAAGTTTTATTGTATGGCTAGTTGACTTTATGTTTCAATAATTATTTCATTTTTAGTCCTTTTAGATATGATCCTTATTCTTCAATATAGGTGACAAACTATTCTTTCTCCATTAATTTGGCATCTTCCTAGTCTTTAAATTTATGTCAAAAAGTTTAGTTACCCATCTAATTCCTGTTTTGCTCATGCATTTCCAAACCTCAATATGAATACCGTCAAATCTAAAATATTTTCAAAATTTCACCTCCTTAATAACTCATTTTAACGCAAATGTTCTAATTCTCCTACAATAAACCATTAGAGCTACACAAATTTCACATATTAGAATTTTTACAGTAATTTCATTAAAAATCTTATTAACATCATTTATCTTTAATTTCATTGTCTTTAATAATAGTCTAATCAAAATTCATCCTAGATGCACTTTATTTAATTCATACCTTTGATTGTCCTTAATACCCTTTATTAACATTTGTGACACAGGGCCCTCAACAAATTTTTGTGAATCACGTCAACTAGGCAAACGTCATCAATTGCCCTATAATAGCAATGACTCATCTGTTAGTCAATCGATCATTAGGGTTAATAACATCCAAAGGCCTTCTCCTGTTCCATCTACAAATGGCCATCGCTACTACATCCAATTCTTTGATACTTTCTCCAAAGATACCTTGATCTTTCCACCGACAGCTAACTCAGAGGCACTCAACATATTTTCCACCTTTAAAAATTCTATTGAAAAACAACTAGGACACAATACAAAATTTCTAGAGAGACAACAAGATCATGCCTCACCCAAAATTTTTGGGGGTACTTGCTACCTCAATATAAGGCCATGCAACTCTCACAAATTCCAATTTAGAACTTGTATATTTCTTGAGTACCCAGCAAATAGAAAGGGTACTACTGCTTGGACCCCACAAACAACAAATTATATACATCAAAGGATGTCATGTTCAATGACAAAGATTTCCAAATCAGCCCACTAACCCATACTTCTCAAATTCCAGAGCCAATTTCACCACCAACTCCACCTATCCTCCTACCTCCACCCATTATACCATTCATGCCACTCACTGCTCAACCACCTACCCAATCTTTGATTTCTTCCTCCCTCATCTATTGACACCATCAACAGTAACCTGAACCCTCCATCATCCTCTCAATCCACTACCAGCATCGCCTCTCCACCTCCTCCACCACAACCACAACCCACTCATCCCATGACAATTTTCCTTTGCCATGGTTTAACAAAGCCTAATCCCAAACATGCTTAGAGATATGTCCCAAACATTAATGGTAATCATAACCTTTATGTTTTCCTTTTGGTGTACCACAAAAATTTTTGGCACTGCTTTGAACTTATCATCCTGAATTTTCTTTCAGCATTACCCCAAAAGGTATAAAAATTCACTTTCCACGTGAAAAATTTGCTTTACTCAAAAACCCAATAATTGCATCAAACTTACAGGGGGCTGAGAGAAAACATTCCAGACAACAGAATTTAACAAACTCCTGACATTATCGTCATTTTCCACTGTCATTCTGTTATGTATGTAACAGTATCGTAAGGTCTGGAATGTTCCATACGGTCCTATATATGTACATGTAAACTTATGCTATCGATGCATTGTCGATCCTTCCCTCCACTCTAGTTTCTCGCTCAATTCTAGCTATTTGAACAAATTCGCCTAAAATTTCTGATGTGGAAACACGCATATCCAGATGTCTGCATAGCCGTCAAAAACCCAAAATATTTTCCACAATAAATCGCGAACGGAACCAAGATAGGGGTAGCTTCCACGGACAAATCGTTTCGTCTAATGAGGAAATCGAAGTTTAGAAAACCACAATCCTAACATGCTTCATTCCAAAAAGGATCCAACCGATAGGGACCACATAAGCAACAAGACACGTACAAAATACTTTGCACACAAAAAAAAGGATCCAACCGACGGATGTTTCCTCACCCTTCGGTGTAGTCAGCCTGGAGAAGATCGAGGTAGGTGTCCCACTTGTTCCCGATCACCTGCGTACCACGAAACCACCCCACGTCAAAACATTTCAATCACGGCTCAAATGTTAGGGTTTTGAAAGAAGAATACCTTTCCGCAGGTGAAGCACCGCACCGGAATGATCATCTTCGCCTTGGCTTCGTTTCTCTTCTCTTCCGCGAGCCCTGCGACGGTGGCGATTTCGCTCGTTCCCTGGAGCTTGGGGAGGGAAAAGTGAACCAACTCCGGCGCCGATCGGTCGATCGATAACTCTTCGTTTCTTCAGGGAGGACTTATACATTCACGCAGTTTTTTTTGGATTTTTGCTTACAAGTCCGACAAAAAGTTATGTATTTTTCTAAAAAATGTTCCAAGAATTTTTACTTAAATGTCATTAAAAAATATTAATAATGTTACTTGTATATTAATTTAAGAAAATTATGATATATAAGTAACGGTGGTATCAAAAGTTATATTCAGATGAGAAGAGGGTTGTAGGCTAAATTGACATTTGAGTTACGTTTGATAACAGTTATTTGAATTTAGTATATAAAAATAAGTCATAAATATATTATAAAATTAATAAGCATAAATAGAAACAACTGTATAGATTAAGTTACCAGAGTCCTAAATATATTATTAAATTTTTATTTAATTTAAGTATGTTAAATTTCAATCATTGAATTTGCAATAAAAAATTTAATGATCTAATTAAAATTAAGTTGAGATTTTATTACCAGTAGATTGTAGTCTAGATTAACTAATCATATAAATAGATTTTATTTTAAAATAAAAAATTTGAAAGAATTATAGATGTCTCTAGGTAACATTACCTAAAGACACCTCTACATTTTTTTCAAATGAAAAACACCAATGATAAGTTAATATTTTGACCACTTTTGACTAAAATTTGATGTTTAATAAAATCAACCATTTTTAAGATAGTGAAATGTGATCATGGCGTTGCTAATAATATTACAAATACTAATCTTATAGTTTGTATATATTAATTTAAAATTTATGATCAATAAGGACTGTTGAAATAATTTTTTTTTTAAAATAACTATTTATTTACGTGCAATTTCACCATCGATTAAGTTTAAATTAATATATTTCAACTAGACAAGTATATATAAAAACTTACAAACTTATAAAAAGTATATATAAAAACCACTCACCTAACAAACATCGACACCTTATGCTGGAACGCGAGACACCACACCGAACCACACCCTCCTATAAAAACTTTTCACCAACCCCCGCCTCATCAACTCCGCCCTATTTCTAGAGTGAGAGAAACGAGAGAGAGTGTGTGAGAGAGAGGGAGAGTGTGCGAAGAAGAAAATGTTAGCTTTCTCCTCCTCCTCCTACACTCCGTTGCTCCGCCGGCCGGCCGGCTTCAACTTCCGCTACCGATCGGCTGCCTCCGTACCCTTAGCTTCCTCCAGGCCTCTCGTCGGATTCTCCCAGGCCGGCTTTGTCTCCGGGGTCGGCAAATGGGGGCACTTGTCGACGTTGAGGATTTCCTCGTCAGATCGGAAGAGGAACGAGTTCCGGATAGAGGCTGCGAATGAGGATAGCGCCGCGGTGCCTGCGCCAGCACCGGAGGAGAAGACCGAGGGTGGTATGTCGAAGACGTTGCAGCTCGGAGCCCTGTTCGGGCTGTGGTACCTGTTCAACATCTACTTCAACATCTATAACAAACAGGTAAGCTCGATCTGGCCTTGTACTCTTATTCGTTAGAGATTTTCGTGTTTGATGTAGTCTTTACTTGGTGGAGACAATCATTTGCTTCGTCTCGCTCATTTTACTTTTTTTTGTTTACGATGTTTGTATTTTTGTTGAAGTAGAACGTGGATTACTTATGGAACATGTGATGGTTGTGTCGGGATTGATTTTCGTGTTTCATGCAATTTTTTCTTGGTGGAGATGATCATTTGCTTCGTCTCGCTCAATTTTTTTATTATTTTTACGATATTTATGATTTTTGTAGAGGTAGAATGTGGATTACCCATCGAACATGTGATGGAAGTGTGGAGAGTGATGATCTGTGTGATTAATTTTTTAATGCTTTTGATTGCGATAATCGGCAACATTTTACCGGATTTCGGTGATTTTCCATAACGAGAGAGAATTTGCTTCTTCAGTTAGTGCACATGCGGTGCGCTGCACCGCTGTACATTGATATATCTTTTAATACAGGAATCAGATAGTAGGTTTCGCATTTCACTGCGTCATGGTCAGTTCTGTTCCTGTGTGGTGCTTCTGGCTGGGTGCCACTATTGCCCTATTTTTATTTGCTCCATTGATTGCAACTCTGACCTAATTATCATGAATAGATACAGAGCTGAATAACTTTCTTCGCTAGTGTTCTAATACATCTGAATATCTCTCTATTTTTACAAAAAAATAACAACTCTTGAAGAAGCTTGAGCCAAATCTCGTTCGTTTCTTACGTGCCTTGAGAAAAAAAACAAGTTAACTAGTGTCTGTAGTTTTTAGAATCTTCAATATTCCCATATTGCAAAACGTCCGGTCTTGCTAAGTTTTAATGGTGATATATTCATACATGACAAGTATTGTAAAATTGATTTTTCCCGTGATACAGGTTCTCAAGGTCTTCCCATATCCAATAACTATCACAACTGTTCAATTTTCTATTGGGACTGTGCTTGTGCTTTTAATGTGGTCGACCAATATATACAAGAAGCCCAAAATTTCCACTTCACAGGTGTAACTTTGTTGAATTTGAATTTTCTTATTTTTCTCTGTTTCACCTCTTATGATTCATGATCTGGTTGCATTACATACAGCTCCTGGGTATACTGCCTTTGGCCATTGTGCACACACTTGGCAATCTTTTCACCAATATGAGTCTTGGCAAAGTTGCTGTCTCCTTCACGCACACAATTAAAGCTTGTGAACCTTTTTTCTCGGTTATACTATCTGCATTGTTTCTTGGTGAGGTAAGTTGGGTTTGGCTTACCGCAATTATTCTATACATCAAGCATAGCATTTGCTTTTTTCCTATGAAGGCCTTATCAACATATTTTTCTTTGTTAGATTCCTACGCTCTTAGTTGTAAGTTCCCTCATCCCAATTGTTGGTGGCGTCGCTTTGGCTTCAATGACTGAAGTGTCCTTCAATTGGTTAGCTTTGCAACTACAGCCTAATAAATCCCAAGATACTTAAAGTGAGTAATGTGGGAATTCATAACATTTTCATTTTCCTTACCTTGCAGGGTTGGCTTCTGGAGTGCAATGGCTTCTAATCTCACCTTCCAGTCTCGAAATGTCCTTAGCAAAAAACTAATGGTGAATAAAGAGGTATTCATTCACCAATATTGATGGAAATTAGTGTTATAATATAATATAAATTTTTGTTTTCTTGCAACTGTTTATTAGCCTGGACTCTTAAGTAAATTAGTATCACATGCATCTCGTATCCCATTATCAGCTTTCATAAATTTTCACGAACACATTCAACCATGTTTACTATTTGTTTATAATTCTGTGAACTGACCTGTCTTATATAATTGGCTT
Source organism: Cymodocea nodosa (assembly GCA_036874045.1). Lineage (NCBI taxonomy): Eukaryota > Viridiplantae > Streptophyta > Magnoliopsida > Alismatales > Cymodoceaceae > Cymodocea > Cymodocea nodosa. The sequence goes on from CM072336.1 coordinate 23,897,888, forward strand.
CAGAAATCGCTGGACAACATAACACTCTTCTCTGTAATCACAATTATGTCTTTACTTCTTTTATCCCCTGTTGCATTGTTTGTGGAGGGTGTCAAGGTTACTCCTTCGTACTTACAATCAGCTGTGAGTTATCTAAAGCTTTTTATTCCTTTGTGTTTGTGGTTGTTTCCAGGTGAAAAATGCTAGGGTATTATATTTATCCATTCAGTTTTACTTGGAAACTTACAGGGTTTGAATTTTCAAGAGGTATACATGAGATCCCTTGTGGCTGGCCTTTGTTTCCATGCATATCAGCAGGTGGGATCCTGAAATGAACTAGTTTATGATAAATTTTGGACCTTTCTTATGTTTCTCACTGTTTTTAAATGATAAAGATTCTAGCTTTAGATTTTCTTTATAATACTACAATTATTACTGTATAATTCAAAAAGGTTGAGGTTTAGTGCAACAAGTTTCTCTATTATGACATGTGAATCTTAGCAAATAACCTTTTTATTTATGAAGGTAAAGTTCTGTGCAGTTGGACCTTTTCAAATTTCACATTAGTGAGAGTCTCATGTACTATGTTTGTACTTTTAGTACCATATAATTCAGCAAACCAATGCATGGATCTCTCATCTGTTGAAATTGCTTGTTCAAAAACAATGCAATGCTCTATAAGAGACAATTTTAATCTGGAATTACAAGATCATCTGTAGGCTATGAATAATGGATGATGTGCATGGAATTTTATTATCTCAATATCATTATAGTCAGCATTGTTGTGGTGAGATTTGGTAAAACATTGGCTTACACAAATTCTAATATTTACCAGATCTGTATTATTTGGAGAGATTTGAGCTTTTATTTACAAAATATTTTTGATAACGTTCAAATGAAATCTCAATGATGAAAAATCTATCTTTTGAGAAGAGGAACTAAAGGAAGAGATGTAGAAGTGATAGAGTACGAAGAAGGCTACATTTCTTTCTCCAAGAACCAAAAGGCATCATTTAGTTAAATATGTGATATTTTCAAATACAAAAATATGAAAAGAAGATGATGACATTTAGTCCTATGAAAACAAAGAAGAGGTGGAGGTGAAACGATTCATTAACAAGCATAAGGACACAAATACAATACTAGAAATGTGGGACTAAACCTATAGGAAGCCCTAAACCTAATCCTAAGATCCATATCAGGATCTATTTATTTGTACTCTCACTCCCTTTCAAGTTGGAGCATTTGAGATATCTAGTAGCTACTCATGTTAGGTTGTATGAAATAGAGAAATAAAGCTAGTTCCATGTGATTAAAAAATGCATTTAAATTAAAATGGCGATTTTATAGAACATTTATTCATCTATCTATATTGCAACACAAAATGGTGAACTTTTTAATCAGGGATGAAATGAGATAAGATTGTCAGTGTGGATGAGTTGTAATACTTACAGAGGTAGATTAAGAAACGGATTCATCTAAGTTAAGGCAGGAATTGTAGAAGGATGGAGTCATGAGATTAGGGTAAATCTTGACTAATAAGGTAAAAAAAAAGGTATATGGGTGCACTTATAAGAACGAACATTAGTAAGATCAACCAAATTCACATGGTTAGACATAGTCATAGAGATTCTGATTCTACTGAATTTTGCAGGTGTCGTACATGATACTGGCCAGAGTCTCACCTGTCACCCATTCGGTCGGCAACTGTGTGAAGCGGGTTGTGGTCATCGTAACTTCTGTTCTTTTCTTCAGGACTCCAGTTTCCTTCATCAACTCTCTCGGTACCTTTTTCGTCAAAGTTTGAGAGTTGAACTAATTTAAAAATAAACAAAAATTCATATTAATGAACTTGCTTCTAATAAAGTCCATTGTCTGTTCCAGGAACCGGTGTTGCACTACTGGGCGTCTTCTTGTACTCAAGCGTGAAAAGGATCAAGCCGAAGACTGCTTAAACAAGTTGTGGTTTGGGAATTTTGATAGCATTATCTTTTTGCTGGGACAAATCTTTTGGTTGTAGTCGGATGATGAGGTTTGGTCGAAAGTTTCTTGTAGTTCGTCCAGATTTTTGATGTGATAATGCTTGGCATTGCTATGGTAAAAAGACCAAACAGATCTCGTTGGTGCTTTTCCCACTAAATCAGCTTGTTCTGTCCTATCAGATGTTTCCCCTTGAAAACCTTCTAAGAGATTTTATTCATTCAATGGAACCATATGAACATTTTTGTGCGATTAACTATATTTATCTTCTGTTGAGGAAGTTTGTCTGGTTTGGTGGAATTCGGACAACATATGCAACGGACCCTTCTTTGATAGCTACCGGACGATGTGGTTCTTCGAGACTCCAATCACGGAGATGTGTACAGGTAAACACTATTCCTCTTGTTTTTCTTACGAAACACCGCACACGCATTGTATGTCATTTATGATTATAAATATGCTTATAGAAACTACACCTTTACACGACTATTCTGGTTTGACAATGGCTGGTTGATCAAAAAGGCAGACATGCTTCAACTGATTGCTTTCCTTCGTAGATTGATGGACGATGATGCTTCAATCTTCAGATTGGCTTGTTAATACGTATATCCTTATTTTTTTAATTATCAGATTTTGATCATATAGCTAGTCAATCAATATTGATAAGATAATATTACTGTATATTTAAGTTTCATTTTTAAGTTATATTTGTTGGTTTCACAGATCAAAATTTAACAGAATTATTTCAAATTAAGGATTAATTTATGTGAAAAAAATCGGTAATATTTGAATCTTGTCAAAAATGTATTGCACAACATAATTTTGCAACTACTTGAATTAGCTGTACAAGAAAACAAATTACAATGAAAACCATAAGAGTCTAATGCAATTATGGAATGCAATAACAGGATTTATTAATTGTTGTAATGATCACAATAAGCAGCATTTAAGTTTAACTAATCAAGAAACCCCTAACATGTGTCATGAGCTTTGGCAGGGAATGTTTCAACCAGAAATCCACCTCAAACACCTACATGAAATCGATGTCCAATTGTTCCCTCAGGCATAACAAATCATGTCCCAAAGAGTATGGTACACTATACAATCACACTAGAAACAGTTTATGATTCTTCCAAACAAATTTATTCTTCTTCCACTTCTCTGCAGCACACGCAGTGAACAAGGCTTAGATTCCCTGGTTGGCATTGTTGGCACTGCCAATGGGAGAGATCATCTCCATCAGATCAATCTCCTCCACAATCTCATAATTCATCAACGTTTTTGGTGTAAGATTAACATTCATGGATACCATCTCCTCTGCCATCAATCCTGACTTCCTATCACTGCTCTGATCCTCTACCTCTTGGTGCTTGGTGCATATGATATCCTCAAAAATGTACTTATCGCCATGAAAGAACTCCAACATGCTGCTGTAGTCATAGTCAAGTTCACAGCCATTACCATCAGGTTTAGGTTCCATTGCATTGTCACCATCCTTGCGGTCATGCTGAGGTTCTAGAATTTCCAGGCTCCTCATGTAGTCCAGCAACAACGAAGGCTTTGTGTTCTTAGAGTTCTTGCCTGATCGGCATAGGGAATGTTGCCTTCGCTTGGTCGCATTCCAGTGGTTCTTGATGCCATTCTCAGTGCGGCCAGGTAGGTGCTTGGCGATCTCAGCCCACCTGTTTCCCACCTTGGAATGGGCTTTGATGAGGATCATGTCTTCTTCCTCGCTCCATGTGTCCTTCTGTGTGTTTGCAAAGGTGAAAACCAAACACATGAAATAGTGATCTGGTTCTCCTTAATTGAAATTCTTCTTTAGTTTTGTGTTAATGGTCATACTTAAAGTGTCTACCGATACTGCAATGCACTCGTCATTTCATAGGAAAGAAGACGGATAACGTATCGAAGATTAACAATTACTCCACTAAATTCATGATTCATGGAAATTTTAATTTAAACGTGAATTCTCTCTGTAAGTTTTCTTCTAGTCTCTTTGTTTTTGTGAAAGTTGAAACTCTTTATATTACAGTTATCATATATTGCCTCAAAAAGGAAAATCCTTGAGATGAAATTCAGGTAATTATTTAAAGAAGAAATTATGAAGAGAACTAGGGTTTTAACCTTGATATTTGGCCTCAAATGGTTGTGCCATCTTTCTCTGCATTGTTTTCCTATTCTCCCGTTCAGCCTCTTGGCTATGAATGACCATCTTTTAAGTCCAAACTGCTCTACTAACCTTGAAAGCAATCTGCAAAATATTAGTTCTTTTTAGAAGACAACCCTTACTCAAAATAAAGGATATTGCACTGATAAAGCAATGTATGTAAGAGACAGTACTGTTAAAATCAGTGATGGAAAATCATCTAAATGGTGACTACCAACTACAAATATCAAAATTAGAGTTATCTAGCTAATTTAGACAGAAAGTTTTAACAGTAGAAGACTGGCTAATGGTTGAGTGAAAGAAGAAAAAAGTGATTATGACAGTATACATCATATCACACCCTAAAGAAATAAAGGAAAACCTGTCTTCTTCTGATGTCCATTGCCCCTTCAGCCCACCACCCTTCTTCTGCATTCTTCCACAAGTCCCCTTACTTGGAGCACACGCCTTTTGAGTTCTGGTAGCTCCTCCACAAGTACTACCCTCACCTTTCAAGTTCCTCTGAATGGTTACCATGGAGGTTTGGTCTCCAAAGTTATTTTCCAACTGATGAAAGTTTCCCCCAAAGCCGTTCCCATACACACTGCAGTCAATGTCATTGGTGTCTCTAGAAAAGGCATTTTGGTGGGTAACCTCAAAGTTTGATATGTGTCCTTCCAAAACAACAGCTTGAGCTTCCAAGGGAATCATGGGTTGGAATCCTTGGCTCCAGTTTGAGCAGAAAGCTTCTTGGTGATAAAACCAATCTTCCATCTCATGCTTGACGCCATCAAACTCCATGCTAGAAAAAGAAGGAAAAGAAGAAGCACTTCAAGGACATGTAACACGATGGCCTAAATTTATAGCCAAAGACTGAATATGGAGTAATAACAACCGGTTAATTTTAACAAGTATGACTGTTACTTTTTCTGCTATACATGTTGGAGTTATTTGTAGGCAAAGCCTACTTAATACAGCCTTAATGGTAAAAGAAGTTTCATGTTGGTGACATTTAGTGAAGACCATAGGATCATTATTATACCACTTTTAGTGCTGGTCTAGGCTTCATGAAAACCCCAGACAGTTTCCCAAAAGAGGTTCAGTGTGTGATACTGAGGATTTCAACTGAGTTAATATTTGGTTCCATAAAATATTGTGGATGACATTTTAGATGCTATAAGTAATATTTGGTGCACATTGTATTGTATTGTATGTGATGCATATGGGGCGTTTTCAAAAAGACGTAAGATGCGAAGTTTGTTCATTAACTCTTGAGGAGTCCTTTAATTAATTAATCAATTTATCAATAAATAATTGTTGTGGTAAAAAAAAAAAACCACGTTAACATCAACTTTGTTAATTGCTTTTCAAGGAGACCAAATTATTATGAAATGAGGCTAAGCTTTGTCAACAATCAGAAATAAAGTTGAGCTTTTGACTCCAGCATCTGTCGAAAACATCATGTTGTGATCAGTTTCTGCTGTTTCTTTTAGTGCCATCATTATTTGCTGCTGTAAATCTTAATATTTTTCACCTAACAAAATTCTTGCACTGTGCAAAGCGAAAGGATATATAAGCTAGACGAATGCATATATATATTATACTACAAATGAAAAATAAGTACTTGGTTAGGCATAGAGGAAAAAAATAAAATATATGATTTAACATAATATTTAGCGGTGAATAAAAATAAATAAATAAAGACTGGTACGATCATCCTCATTACCCAAACGGTGGGATTAAAGGCATTGATTGTTGGGTTAACCCAAAGATCAACATATGTGGCTCGTATGGATTATTGGGTTAGGTTTTTGGTTTCCATAAATTAGACATGGGTTGAAAAATGTCAAACACAAAATATTTGGGTTGGATATAGATTCCAAGGATGGGCTAAAATGAAATTAGAAAGTATACATATCTTATTTATTTATTTAAATAAATGTACATAATTATTAAATTAATTTCTATTATAAAACAAGAATCCATTCTCTTTGTTCTTTAAAGATCATTCTTCCATCACTCTGATATTTTTGAGTTGTTTAATTACTTAATCGTATACTTTTTTTCTTTCCCTGGACCTGCCTATCGCCAGCAACCCTTTCCCTCAGTCACCTGTTAGCTGACATTGCCTTTGTTGTGTGCTTAGTCACATGCAGGGTACAACTCACTCCACTTGACTTTGTCTTCCACCTCACCCCTTTACCCTTCAGTTCTCCTGCATCGTATCGACACGTGGATTACAATCAAGTCGGGTTAACACAGCCCAAATCCACGATTCACCTGACCATGCCAGGTGGCGCTAGTACGGATAAGCCTTACTTAATAGGCACGCCGATTCCAATTACCAAGTTGGAACGTCCTTCGCACAATCAAATCAAACAAGCGTCGTTTTATAGCTTCATGAAGAGGTGTCAATGGGCCAGTCTCGGCCCAAAAAGAGAAGCTCGAACGGGCTACAGTTAAGCCCGGCTCACGGTTCGCGTTTTTAAAAAATATTTTTATGTATTTAAATATTTAATATAATAAAACAATATATTTAAAAAAATCAAAATTTTCGGTGCACGGACACCTGAAAAAAGATGAATTTTTTTTCACTATTTTCTGTTATAACTTTTGATACCACCGTTACTTATATATCATAAAAAAAATTTAATTAATATACAAGTAACATTTAGTGACACATAGATAATTTAATAAATTTTTAATGGAATTTAAGTAAAAATTCATGGAACATTTTTTAGAAAAATACATAACTTTTTGTCGGATTTTTTATATTAAATATTTAAATATATAAAAAAATTAACTTTTTCGGTCTGGGCCGATCAGCCCGTAGCCCATTCGGGCTTCTACTTTTTTGGGCTGGCCCAGCTCATTGATCCCTTCTTCGTTTCTTCTGGAAAGGGAGGATTTATACATTCACGCAGTTTTTATTAGATTTTTCTTTAATTTTATAAAATTCAAAATTTTCTATAACAGTCGAAAAAATATTTAAGAATTATGTGGATGATTTATTCTTCTAAATCTTATTAATATTTTTTTAAAACCTAATTATCATCAATAAAATGTATAGTAATAGTAATATATTCTATTTTAATTCTACCCTCTCAAATGTTAAATGTACATGATATAAATGTGTTAATAAAACCTATTATATTAATTAATTTTATTCCAAGTTTATTATAAAGTTCAATAATATATCCTCTAATTATATTTCTAGAAACTTTTTTAAATTGTGGATAATAAGCTTCTAAAATATAATCTTGAAATGTTGACTATTAACAAAATTAATAGGTAAATTTTAAATAGTAATAAATTTAGTATGTAATTCTCAAATATTCCTAGGATCATAATGTTATTGTGTTATATTAACTTTAGTGTTAAAATTAATTTATGCTTGAATCATTTTAATTTTTTCAAGATTTTTAGATGAGCAACTAGCTAAATGTTTAAATAAATGACTTATAACACTTAGTTTTATATGAAAAGTTTACATTATAAATGTTGTGATAGTCTCTCTCCACTATAATGTCATCTCTTATGTCTTTTATCTTTATTGTAAACTTTAATTATAAATTTAATCTTCTTAATTTAATAATAGTACTTGAAGTCAATGCTCCACCTTTTATAGTTTGATATAGTTTGAACTTAAGAGTGTTGTTGTTTTCACTTAAAATAGTCATTGTCATTAGTGTTATTGGAGTTGTGTGTCATTTTTGTAAAGAAGTTTGACTTTAAAAGTTGAAGAAATCCAAAATTTGAAAGATAAATTTTATGATTTACAAAAAAAAAAAGTATAAATTGTGAAAAAAACTCTAACATTCTTTTTTATTTATAAATATTTACATCACTTCTTTCCTTCCTCTCTCTCTCTCTCTCCCTTTCTTCCCTTCTCTTAATTTTTTTTATGAATGTTATTTCAACGTTTGTAAAATGAATGTTAACACCCCTTTGACACCTCTTCATCTCTTGTTGGGAAAATTATTTCTATTATTAGAAAAAAGATACAAATACTAACAAAGAAACTCTTGGTGGCATTGGGGAGAATAACCATAGTCAAGTCTCATAGTCGACTTAATAGATTCCTTCCACCTTGCTTCCTTCAGCCGTCGGCGACTCTTCCTCCCTCTCCTTCTCTCCATTAGCATCACCACAGCTCCCATTCAGACACGCGCGCAACAGAGGATTAATCTGAGGCATACCAACTTGGTATCAGAGCCAGGCACTCTTGTCGTCGCCGCCATGCTGTCGAAAGAGATGGATGCCTTCAAGACGATGCTCACAGAGTCAATGGAAAACTTGCACACAGACATATCCATGCAAATGTAGCTCATCAAGCACAACATGCAGGCTGACCTCGACAGTGTCACGTAGACCCTAAGGAAAGGAAATCTTTAATCTCGCAGCATCTCACAACGGCGACCACGACCGCTAGGAAGAAACTGTTGAAGGAGATGACTTTTAAGGAACGTGAAATTTTTGCCCCAAAATTTAAGTCCACGAATCCAACTTCCTCCCTTTGATGGCCAACACGACTCGGAGACCTGGCTTCACAAGGCAGAGCAATACTTTCCTCTATAATGAATTGCCGAAGAATCAAAAGGTCACTCTCGCCACTTATCACTTTGAAGGAGAATCCTTGCATTGGTTCTAGTTCGTCTAGAAAAGGCAACACCTAAGTTGGGGAGACTTAGCTGCCCTAATGAGGGTGTGTTTTCATCAACAGGTGTTCGACCCTATGGCAGTCATAACCAGCCTACGACAGAGGGCAACCTGGAAACGTATCATTACCAATTCGAAGAACTCAGCAATCAAATCGAAGGGTTGTTAGAACAGCACCACCTCAACGTCTATTTAGACGATGATTTGGAAAATCTATGTCATAACAATGAAGCCAACCATGGTGAGGGATGCCATCGAGATCATCACATACAAAGAGCGACGCCGACGCTGTAAACTCGAGAAGAAGAAAATGGAACGTCACTCACCTTCCTTCAACAAGGACACGAACGAGGAATATGAGCGACAGAAGGCGCAAGGGCTATGCTACCACTGTAATCAGAAATGCGTCCGGGGACACCAATGCAATCCGAAGGAGGCCTTTCTCTTGGTGCTGGTGACCAACGACAAGGACGACACAGCCGAGCCTAACCAATTGATCAATGATCAACCGACCAAGTGCCAGAAATCTCATTAATGGCTATCAGCGGCATTACTAATTTCCAAACAATGCAGATGATGGGGGTGGTCGACGAGCATCCAATATTAATATTGGCCGACACTAGCTACTCACATAACTTTGTGGCTGCCAACTTGAATGCCAAGAGTTGGACGTTACGAGGATGGAAAAAAAATGCAGCAGTGCTTAGTGGGGCTAACTCGTGCTCTCTCGTCGTCCGACAGGCCAAGGAGATCCTCGTCATCGAAGTAGTGGACAGTACCACTCCGAAAGACAACATGTTGCACCAACAGATGCCATACCTCCAACCAAAGGAACTAGCAAACTTGCTCATGGAATTTGCTTCCGTTTTCGACAAGCCGAACATCTTACCTCCAGTGCGTCCCCAAGATCATAGCATCCCCTTGTTACCAGGTAGTGCTTCGCTTAGTTACCGGCCATATCGCTACTCCCCTCAACAAAAGGTTGCCATTGAGACAAACCTACAGGAGCTACTATGGGACAAATTAGTCCGTCCAAGTACCAACCCTTATGTTGCTCCAATACGTTTGGTGAAGAAGAAGAGTGGAGATTAGCGGTTATGCATTGACTATAGAGGATTAAACAAGCAAACGATTAAAGATAAATATTCGATACCACTCGTAGATGACCTACTCGACGAACTTGGCGGGAGCAAAGTGTATTCTAAGCTCGATCTCTGCTCCAGCTACCACCAAGTTCGCATGTGAGATGAGGATACTTACAAGACAGCTTTTCGTACCCACCAAGGGCATACGAGTACCTCGTAATGCCATTCGGGCTTACCAATGCCCTTACTACATTTCAAGCTCTCATGAATGGCATATTCGGTAAGTATTTAAGAAAATTTATCCTGGTTTTCTTTGACGATCTCTTAATTTACAGCAACGACCTACCAACCCACATACAACATCTTCGCATCGTCCTCCATGTTATGACCGACAACCATCTCAAGGCCAAGTGGGCTAAGTGCCAGTTTGCGATGGAACGCATCCAATATTTAGGTCATGTCATCTCAGCTCACGGAGTCTCCATTGAGGAAGATAAGCTTCGGGCGGTATGTGAATGGTCGACTCCACAAAGTGTGCACGAACTAAAGGGTTTCTTAGGTCTGATCGGATACTACAGACGATTCGTCCAAGCCTACAACATGATTGCGAAGCCACTTACACAGTTACTAAAAGGCGAATCCTTCCAATGGAACTTCGACTATCATGAAGCCTTCCAACAGTTGAAAACGACCTTGATGTCGACGCCCGTACTAGCCCTACCTGACTTCTCAAAGCCATTTGTTATCGAGTGTGATGCTTGCTTCGATGGGGTGGGTGCTATCTTGATGCAGGACGGACGACCAATCGCTTTTTTGAGCCAACCACTGAAGGGGAAGAAACGTAATCTACCCATATGCGAGAAAGAGATGGTGGTGTTAGCCTTCGCAGTTCGACGGTGGAGAAACTACCTATTGGGAAGTTCATTCATTATTCGAACAGATCACGAAAGCCTTAAATACCTCTTGCATCAACGACTACACACTAATGCTCAACAGAAATGGTTACTAAAATTCATGGGATACGACTTCTCTGTGGAATACGAAAAAGGACATCAGAACACCACCGCCGATGCCCTCTCGCACCGTCCAACTACAACTGAAGTCCTTGCCATCTCAGGCCCGCAAGTCAGCTGGTTCCATGCTATTCAACAAGCTTACAATGAAGATACTTACAAAATAAACTGCAAGAATTTGTTGATGGCAAGCTCCACCAAAATTGCTATTCGATCCGATGTGTGATACTCTATCGCAACGGGAAGCTTTTTCTTGAAGGCGATACAAAACTAAGCCAAAAGCTAATCGCCAAATTACATGATGCTAAGATCAGCAGCCACTACGGATATGAGAAAATGGTGGAACAGTTGAAGAAAAATTTCTACCGGAAGGGACTCTCTAGGGAAGTTCGGGACTACGTTCGTAATTGCATCATATGCCAACAATGCAAGGCAAACAACCTCAAGCTGGCAAGGCTTCTACAACCCCTACCAATACCAAACATGCCATGGCGTGACATCGCTATGGACTTTATTACAGGACTACCTTGATCCAATGGCTTCACCATCATCCTTGTGGTAGTAGATCGCCTTACCAAACATGGGCACTTCACTGCCCTTCGGCACCCCTATACCGCCAAGACCGTCGCTCACACCTTCATTTCCAATGTTGTCAAGCTTCATGGAGTACCCCAATCCATTGTAAGTGATCGTGACCCCCTCTTTACTAGCAACTTTTGGAGAGAACTTTTTTCCTAGATGGGCACCAAACTCGCCATGAGTTCCACCTACCACCCAGAGACTGACAGCCAAAGTGAGGTATTAAATCGTTGCCTCGAGACTTATCTTCGTTGTTTCTACCACATCGTCCCTACCACTTGGTCTGCATGGCTCCCTTGGGCAGAATACTCCTACAACATATCAAAGCACTCTGCAACCGACCTCTCCCCGTTCGAAGTAATTTACGACCACCCACCTCCTACACTACTGTCTTACGTACCCGACACCATCCAAGCAATGGAAGTAGCAGTTCAACTTCAAAATAGGGATGTTGTAGTATTGGAAACACTAAAACACCACTTACAGGTTTCCCAAAATTGGATGAAATAGCCCAAAGACAGGGGTCGTCAGGATACACAACGCAAGATAGGTGATCTTGTCTTTATCAAACTCCAACACTATCGTCAATCTACTGTGACAGGAAAAGGGTCGTCGAAGCTTCATCCCAAGTACTACGACCCTTATCCCATCGCCAAGCAAATCAGTCCAGTGGCGTACGAACTTCAACTCCCAACTGATTCCCACATCCACCTGGTCTTTCATGCATCCCTACTGCGACCACACCAACTATGCCGCAACCTCCATCCCCAAAAGACTTGAGATGGCAAGTGACCGGACGAGTCTATTACATAGGTGAATTGCTTCAACTTCCTTAACCACTTTCCAAAGTTTTTAGTCCATCAATCTTGAGGACGAGTAGCATATGGAGGAGGGGGAAGTTGTTACACCTTCCAATTAACCCAATCAACTCCCTACCATATTAATTATTTCCTTGTTATCGTCTCCTCTATTAAATACCCCTTTCCTAGTATTTTTCCTTACCACCTTGTTTCCTTCCTTCAGCCATCGGCGCTCCCACTCCCTCTCCTCTCTACTGACATCACTACGGCTCCCATTCAGACACGCACGCAACGGAGGATGAATCCGGGGGCGCACCAAGTTGTCGATCGAGAGAGATGAAGTCGAACTTCCCCACTTCTGCTAACCGCACGTGCCACACGCCCACACCACGGAGAGGTGCAGGTTGAGAGAACTCTCGTCGTGTAAAAGTAGCACACGACTACCGCAGAAATAATCATGATGGCAGTTAGAAAAGGAAACTTCCACGGTTGAAGAAACCGCCGTAATGTATGCTTGACGTCACAGAATAATCACGGAGCAAAGGGTTGGTTAGTTGTACATATGATGAGACTGCTCCCCAAAAGGGGATGGTAACACTCCTCCTAGGTTATACAACAGACAGATGACAAAATGAGTACAGCACTTTTTCTTTTCAGAAATAAAAAGGGAGTACAGATATCAATCCTATGAAGAAAGTCAACATGCCCGAACAAATACCTTGAAAGCATGGGAGGGGCGGGCTCTCGCTCATCCCTGGCTGGTTTGGTACCCAACAGGCATGGCGGCGGCATCAGGAGGAACAGCACCTTCTTCATCCGCTGGGATGATGCCTACCTCCTCCACTTTTCTTGGTGGTATAGACATCTCGCTTGGGCCTTCATGGTGGTTGTAACCCCCTAGATCACCGGTGGTCGGAGACCCTCCAGACTGCCCCTTTGGAACGCTATCTTGGTATTTCCATGTATTGGCGTCAGGGTTGAATGGGGACCATGATCGCTGGTTCCCATCACTGTTTGATGAATGGTTGTAGTTCACCTCTCCTGGGGGGCTGGTACCATTCCCCCCACCCGGCGTCATCACTCTAGGGCCATTGTCATTGCGCCGTGGCGATAGTGTCTCCTGTTCCTTGTAAGATAGAGGAGAACGACGACGATTTGATGGTGGTGAGTTCTCCATAGCCTTTGTGTTGTTTGCCAAGTCCGAACCCCGGCTTCGAGGTGGTACCCCATCATCCACAAATCTTCTAGGGCTGCGACTGCGACTGCGGCTGCGGCTACGGCTACGGCTACGGCTGCGGCTATGACCTTGGTTACTGCTCCTGCTCCTGCTTTGAGCATTCCAGGAATCACGTCCTTTACCATGATTAGGACTGTAGCTGCGGCTACGACTACGACGAAGATGTCTGTCACCAGCTCCATACGGATTGTTGCTCCAGGCACTCTTGTTTTCTTGACGTCCACGAGTGCCATCTTCGTACGAGTCAAGGTAACTCCTGTCGTACCTAAGAAATTGTGACAAAATTTTGCAAGTCACTTGAGATGAAAAAGAGAACATGTACGTGAACCATGGTCGCACGGTCACACATTTTAGTAAATGAATGAAAAACGGCAAGAAAATGCAGACCACTACATCTAGACGAACAAAAAGAGCTGCCCTAAATACACAATAAAATGAAGAAACTACCTGTCTCGGTCACTCCGACTGGTAAAGCTACCATCCGTTCTTCCGGGAGGAGGCAGTGGACCACGTCCACCACCTCTTCCACCGTAACCATGGTCACGTCCACTGCCATAATCTCTTCCACCGTTACCATAGTCACGTCCACCGCCTCTTCCACCACGACCATAATCACTTCCACCACCTCTTCCACCATACCTTGAGTCACCACGTTCACCTCCATCTCCATATGACCGACCAGAAACACGGCCTCCCGACCCTAAGCCCCATCTTCGGAATTTCCCATATCCACCACGAGATCCCATGTCACGTAACTCCGGTGAAACTCGTTGGTCTGCTCCTTCCAGAACCTTAACAAGATCTAAGGCATGTTTTGAATCCTGATCAGAGAAGAATGTGTAAGCAACACCAGTTGCACCTGCTCTACCCGTTCTTCCAATTCTATGTACATAGTCTTCGATACCAGTGGGAAAGTCATAGTTGATGACGACCCTGCATTAGCAGTGAACATCTCAATAAGCCTCCCTAATTAATAATTGCAAATAGACACCAAATTATTTTTAGCATGCGTGATTATGAATCCAGATAATTGTATATAATAGCTTAGAAATATCAATAACATATGAAGAAAGAGATACAATAAACAATTTGACAACTTCAACAAGAAAGAGGATATAGAACTGTTTTCGGTCAAAATAGGAAGTACGTTGTCAAAAAAACATAACTGCGATCTTAATTCGCTACAACCATGCACGTAAAACAAATAAATTGTACCGAATGTCCTTAATGTCCAGTCCTCTAGCAGCAACATCTGTTGCTACAAGTACAGGAGATCTTCCTGTGCGAAACTGACCAAGCACATAATCCCTTTCACTCTGAGATTTGTCGCCATGAATAGCAGCAGCTCCAAATCGGCGAGTTAGACTGCGAGCAAGCTGATCACACATTCTCTTTGTGGAACAAAATATTATAATTTTTGAACCAGGTTCTTGGGATCGCAGAATTTGTTCCAAACGCCTCTGTTTCTCTAAGGGTGAAACCATTTCAACGTACTGTGAAAAACCAAAAAATACATCAACTTACTCATGTTTTGGAAACAATCACAAAATAAACTCAGGAAGAAAATAAAACTAGAAAATTGATTCAGGATATAGGTACCTGGGTAATAGCTTTGTTAGCAACAAGTTCGTCAATGTTACCAATGTTGACCTGAACAGGTTTAACCAGCAAATCAGCAGCAATTTTCCTAACTTCCTTTGGCCACGTAGCTGTAAACATGAGAGTCTGACGCCGAGATGGAATCTCCTTTACAATCTTCCGTATCTGTGGCTCAAATCCCATGTCCAACATTCTATCTGCCTCATCTAGTACAAGATACGAAACTTGATGAAGGCTTATCCTTCTCATTTCCAAAATATCATTTAATCGTCCAGGAGTTGCGACCACAACATCTACACCACGGTCTAAATCTCTTAGCTGTGGGCCTTTTGGAGCACCTCCATATAAACACTGGAACCACAACAATGAAATGGAAACTTGTCACTAATCAAAAAAGATAAGTCACAATTATATATGTTAGTTTTCAAATTCAATGATGTGAATGAAGCCCCTTGAATCATAAAAAAATAGTTATTTCGGGAAAAATAAAGTTTTCACCACAAAAAATTCATCATTTTAACAACTTGCGATGAATCAATGTCAATAAAATATGCATTATTAATGTTGACACTTGATGCATTTATTCATAAAATGAAAGCAGAAAAGACTTCAACAAGTGCTTTTAGAAACTTTGATGACAGGATTCGGCAATGAACAAGGCAACTGATCCCGTAAAGCTGTGACAAGATATTAGTGCTACCGAACATAGATGACTGACCGTGCAGGATATTCTTGATGATTTTCCAAACTTCACAGCTTCATCAAGTATCTGTGTTGCCAGCTCCCTAGTTGGAGATAAAACCAACACTGTTGGACCCATCCTAGAATTATTACGAAGATGATTTACATGAACAAAGCCTGGAAGAAGATAACCCAATGTCTTTCCAGAACCCGTCTTTGCAATGGCCACTATGTCACGACCCTGCAAGGCAATGGGCCACGACTGTGCTTGTATTGGTGTTGGTGATGAAAATCCTGCATAGTGTACCTGAGAAGACAATTGGCACATCCCAACAAAAGGGAGCCAAAAAAATTCAATATTTTTCATTAATTTTTTGTATCATACACCAGTAGGTAAAGTTATTAGTAGAGGAGGTGTATCCCCCAAATGCAGCTGATTGCTTGCAGATGCAAGCTATCGGCACGCTCGGGTAGGAGAAAGGCCTTCTTCTGTTCGGACCGAAGGGCAGGCTGAGCCAAACACCAGAGGTCACCCTGGCCACAAACAGGTGGAGAGCCCTTCCAAAAATGGTCACCACCGTAAAAGGAGCTCTCCAATTATACGCAAGTCCCCCAACAAGGGAGACGAAACAGACTACAGCGTACGACATTAGCTCCTCCCTGGAGCAAATATCGCACCTGCGAGAAAAGTCCAGAATGGAGAAATGTGCATGAGTCTAAAATTCATATCTGTGCCTCTAGAAAATGCAAAAGTTTCACATTAACACAAAGTTTAACCTAAAAGAACTATATGCCAAACCCTATGACTGTACATCATGTGAAGGAAAAAGAGATTGTGGTTAAGATGTCTACCTCCCTAAGAATCTCCGGAGTAAAACTAGTAGATTCAAATGCCATGAATGGAGCCGGTATATTGTCTCCCTGACAAAGGTCAAATAATAAATATCAATAACCATCAGAAATACAAAAAATTGTAAAACGGTCAAAAAGAATATTCAGCTCATTTTGAAACAAAGTTAACAAACACATTTCAATAGATATCATAAATGATAGTTGTTGCCATTCATATTCTTCAATGGAACATACTAATGATGGTTGGATTCATTTGAATAAACAAAAGGCATCACATAATATCAAAATCATGCCACTACAACAATAGAATGTTAACTAATAAAAAAGACAGCATCAATATGAAACAATATTTCTATGTGAAGATTAGCCATAGAGAAAGCTGCAACAGAAACCCAACTACTTACACTAACAGTAATTTCATGTTGGCGACGGTATGATTCTGCAGATAGACCACTTCCAGAATCCAACCCCTTAACAGATGACCTTGCAGTATGTGAACTATAGCTATAGGATGCTCCACGGTCATCATTGGCCAAACCATTTGTATGCTTTTGTGGTTGCAACCCACCAGAACGAGAGCTTTGATGCTGAATAAAGAGGTTAAGTATTCCTTTAGTTTGGCAGAATTAGGAGATTATTTATCTACGGATTGCTTATATCATGACAAAAAATTTATTAATTAAACTGGTATTTTCTATACACATGCTGTCTAGATTGAGAGAGAACTTGATTTAGGTGAAATGCTTAACATTTTAAAAATTTATTGATTTTATATTAAAAATTGCAAGCTATGCAAATGCAACCTTTTAAAGAGTTATAGCTTGGCTCAAGATGTCAAAGCTTTAGGTGATCAGGTCATTCAGTCTACAATGGATCAAGACAAAAACTGTAGCAAGAGCCAAAAGGCTAAAAATATAATGATATGTTTCCCAAAACAGATGTCGCAGATCTTAACATGATATAGTTCAAGACAACTAAAATGTTAAGCTGTCAAGCATGGATTGATGATATGCTTGTATGAACTACAAAAAAAACATTAACATACATATTTATGTACAAAAGGCCAATTCCAATGCTAGAACACATGATCAAAATAAAATAAGACAAATGCCCAAAAAATTTAAAATAATATTCTACACTGCTAAGCAAACTAGAAGATGGCATATTATAGAGCAGCGCCATGAAATGAAGTAAACAAGCGATAATTTTGGGATATCAGTAGAGAACCATGAGTTTTGAGTTTGACCCATTCCAATGAAAAATAAAATTAGCAAAAGCTTGAAGAATGACAATTACCACTTTCCGTGCCATCACAGTAATGAAATTGAAAGTCCATGAATACATGTTTGTGTGCAATTTTAATAATATTGAAGCAAGGAAAAGGAAAGGAAAAGGAATTGCATTAATCCAAATATGCAAACCGCTCAAAGTTACATGTGAATTGAAAAAGGTCTTCATCAGCATTTTCCTCACAAAATAAAGATAGATCCAACAAGGAAAACCTTGACAGGGATCCTGTAAACCATTATTGCTGACTGTGAAGAGCCTCAAATCAAGAGAATTCAATGTCAGCACATTATTAGTTACTAGACTGTGCAAAGCTTACTCTTTTTTAGTTCTTAGTTGTCAGATTTAAGACAGTTGCACTTCTAGCTGCATTGCTTACAAGTCCACAAGCATAGACAAATGCAATAGCACAATATACCCTAGAATATATATTAAGGAATCTGACAACTCAATGCCAAGGTCTCGTGAGTTTCACAAGTTTCATGTTCTTATTTTGATATATGAAAAAAGTTGCACAATTGTTCAAGGAAATAAAAAATCATGTTTAGTAAATCTCTTTTCACACAAAGCGGAAAAAACATTCAAAATGTTATCTAAAGCTGCCATATCAGCCATTACCCTTCACTTAAACATGTTAATAATCCCATGTTTGTCAAACTTGAAAGCAAAAACTTACAGTAACAGGGGTAACCTTTGAGGGCGGCACAGGCCCCGGAGGCTGCTTGGGCACAGGACGCTCATACTGGGTGATATTGGTTTCTGGGTTCCAGAAATAAAGATAACCTGTATTTCCATCAATCAGCCCCCTCCAAGGCTTGGGAAGGGTAGGATCTTCAGGAGCATATCGGGGTCCAGCAGTAGCAGCCATAGAACAGCAGATTCCTGAAACAAAATCAATAAAAAGCTAAATATAAAATTCTATAACCAAAATAGACCAAGTCATATCGGTATCACCTAGTAATCCAATTATCACGCAGTAACACAGGTAAAAATTTTAAAGGAGCTAGCAACAAAGCCAAAACACCAGACAGTAAAGATTTAAAGGCAAGAAACACCTTTTCCAACAGCCTGTGTAAAGAAGTCTCGGGATTATAAAGATAGCAGAACCCTTTTTTGCAGAGTAATGTACAAGATCAATGTTGGGATATTGTCTTTGTGTAGTACAAGGTAGATAACAATAAAAGGAAAGAAGCAAAAAACAAAGAAAAATAAAGAAAATTTATCAAGCATTTAGGAGCTCAAAAATCCCAATATTCTCAAAATGAAAGGAGTGTATTTTGATCCAAAGAACTTACACAACAATACCTAGATCTAGGAAAAGACCATAGGCATATTTTGGACAAGCTAACAACCCATTTCTTAGCAACCCAGAACATAGAATTATCAGAAAAAAAAATCACCACAGAGTGAAATCAAAGAGGAAGTTTATGTACAGTATCTAAAGACCCTACAGAAAAGTACTTAGGACAATGGATTTAACTTTGAGCATAAAGAAAAAGTTGTAATAATAACAGTTTCCACGATGTAACAGTTTATCAAACAATTAAAAACGCTAACACAATCGCTTCACAGAAAGTATTGATCAATTTAGTATGCAACGAAAAATGCAGAAGTGGGAGAAGAAAACATAGTTAACTACAACATGCCAAGAACATGTTTTTGGAATACAAAAACCGAAATGAACGCCCACAATTAACCCATGGTATGAAAAACTTGCAAAATTTCACAGGTTACAAAATAATTGAGGCTAAAATCCACAAAAACGCCACATAGCCGCAGCCTGATCATAATCTGATTGCAAAAGTATGCCATACACAGATAATAATAAAAATCCAACCATCATCCAGTATCTAAATACGATGCCTAAGAGCTACATGCGATACCATAGATTTCCATAAAGCACCTAACACCAGAAACAGAAACTCTATTGAAAGATTATAACCCTAATCTAGAAACCTTCCCTGTCCAAACCTTACCAATTCGATACAATACTGACAAAGACACTCCAATGGTCACATGCAAACTGGCGAAAGCCGCTGAAATCCTAGACCAGAAAGACAATACTAACTCAAGGCCACTTACACCTCACAACCTACATCAAGAATACTTCAGACATCAATTAAATTAAATAACGATATCCAAAGACTACATGCGACACGGAAAATACAACTCCATCCGACCGGACGTTCCAAACCCTAGAATCTGGATCAGATCGGACGAAGTAGGTACCTTTCGACACTCGAGCCGCAGGGTTAGAGAACGATCCTCACGGGATCCAACGATTCCGTGGCGGAAGAGGAGGAGAGATCGGAGGAGAAGAGGAACCTCGACGGTGGCTTAGCGTGCTAAACTTTTCCCCTCTTCTCCTTTTCTTTCGACTCCGAGGACTCAGGGATCGAAACGACAGGCCGGGGAGGAGGGACAGGACTGGTTATTTATAGGGCGGGGTATCGTCGGACCGGTCAACCGAAGGCGGCTGGGTTGGTTAGGCCCATGGGCCTGAAAGTTGGGACATTAGTATAGCCCAGGTACTTGTAGTAAAGCATATGAATTGGTCGAATTTTTAAATTTTAGATGAGAAAAACTGTCGATGCTAAAATTAAATCGTATTAAGATGTAAGATACATAATTTAATAATTTTGAATGACTATCACTTAATGTTTTTTTTTAAATATTCGAACTTGCGATCAAACGGTGGTGGGAAGTTTTCTCCACCACTGTGGTACACGATTGGGTATAATAATTATAATTTAAAGTTCAACAAGTGAACACCTAGGATTGTCAAGTATGTATGTTGATCAAGTCTAATACATTTTAATCAAGTAAATGCCAAACATGTGCTTTTGTTTATATTCCGCGTTTTTGTTGACTCGTGCGTGTAAATTACCCTTAGAAAACGTTATCTCTTTATCTTCCACGCCTCCAACGGAGATCAACCGAAGACCACTACTCTGGACTCCAGCTACGAAGGAAAAGCACCAGTTGCAGTCTCCACGACCAATGGCCGCCGGCATCCTTCCTTGCCAGCATCGCCGCCGCCACCTTCTGGTGTCCGCCGAAAGGAGAATAACCCACCTTGTCAACCACGTCCTCCCTCCCACAGGCCCACCCACCACCTCGCTCCTCCTCTCCCCTACCTCAGCCAGGGACGACAGCTACGGAAGAGTGCATGGGGAGGTGTCGTCCCACCCGGTGTCCTGGGGCATGGCCCTGGAAGACTCCAGGATGGGATTTACCGACATTGTCTACGAGAAGTCCGTCGGCGAAGGGATCGCCAAGGTAAATCCAGCAAAATCAGGACTCTGCAGAAGGTTTTTGTTGGCGAGCGTCTGTTAACTGTTGGTGTGCTTGCGGGTTTTTGCAGATTACGATCAATAGACCGGAGCGGAGGAATGCGTTTAGGCCGCACACTGTGAAGGAGCTCATGCGCGCGTTCAGTGATGCCAGGGATGATGGTTCAGTGGGTGTCATCATTCTCACAGGAATGGTACTTTTCGTTCAGATTAGCTTCTCTTCCTCTTGCTTATTTTGCTTAATTGTTGTGTTGAATGGATCCAAACGCTCTATGCCTCTTATCTCGATGTATTGAACGCCTGAATCTGATAGTGGATGTTTTACAGCAATTAGTCCTCCGCTGAAATTCGAAATCAAATGACACCCCAAAGGAGGAAAATTTTGGCATTTATAGCGAATTCACATGGTGCAAAATTGTTGCTTAAATGTGGATCATCTTTTTGATATTGGCAATATTTTACTTAGTTTTGAATCTAATATTTTCTTTCCTTAACGATCTTATTTGACGAAGAAAGACCAACTGTGTTATCAACTGTTGATTTCATCATGTAATGAAATGAAACATGAGACCAAATACAATGCTTATTTTTGGTTCCTATACTTTAATTGACGGCAGGGAACAAAGGCATTTTGCAGTGGTGGTGACCAGGCACTGAGGAACTCAGATGGATATGTGGATTTTGAAAGTTTTGGACGTCTTAATGTTTTGGATCTTCAGGTAATGATATCCAACTTCGTATTGATCCAATGTGTTAGCTTATGCAAGTGACTTTGATATTCTTATGTTTTCTTCTTTGAGTAGGGTCATATTTTCCTAACAAGATAAAGCATAAGGATGATAGTCATTCTTAGATATTCTCTGGTTCTTCATATATATGGTTTTACCCAATGGATCGTGAAAACTTTGACATAATGTTACATCTTCAAAATTCAAATATCATAAGAAAAGTTTTTCCTTGGTGTACAGGTGCAAATTCGACGTCTTCCAAAACCAGTAATAGCCATGGTATTTCCGTGAAAATTATCACTTCTTATGTTGAATTGATCTTCAGAGATGCTTATATCCATATTGGTTATTGCATATCAGGTTGCAGGCTATGCGATTGGTGGGGGGCATATACTACACATGATCTGTGATTTAACAATTGCTGCGGATAATGCTATTTTTGGTCAGACAGGTCCAAAGGTGTGTATTGTTGCTCTCTTGGCCCTACTCTTCCATATGATTAGTTTGATGTAATTTGTGGTGTTTTTCTACGATCAACATGTTATCTTCTTATGATATATATGCATTTCAGGATTATATCTTGAAATTCCTTTTACAATTCTATAACTCTTAAGATTTGTTTGACAAACTGAGAAATTCTGTAACTGTTTGCTCAGCAGTGCATTTCTTTATGATAATGATTTTTTTTTTGTTTTAGCCACTCTTCCCTCCTATTTGGATATTTTATTTATAGTATCCTGGTGTATGTTATATGACTAATCCTGGTGAATGAACCACTTGTTTCTTTTCCCCATCGATCAAGCGTGCTTTGCTCTCTTGACATCTGAATCAAGTAAATTTCCTAAGTAGGATCCAACATGCTGAACTTTAATAATACAATGAAAATAATGAAGGATTATTGAACCTGTAAAAGAATTACTAAGATTCAAATCAACAAAAGCTTGGGAAATTGCATTACTATCATGAACAGACAATCAAACTTTTATTCTCTATCTGTCAAAGGAAACTACAGCTACATTATGTCTTAGCAAAAGAGGTCAGCCAAATTATCAAAAGGGAGCTAATGTAATGCACATCTGAAAGGAAAGAAGCAAGATTATGAGGTTGTCCAGACACTCATCCCTAATTGAAGAAATGAATGTTGAGTTTTCTTTTATTCTATTTGAATAAATGCAATATGTTGTTTTTGCATCTCTTTTGTGATCATAGGTATCAGTGATTTTGTTAATATTGGTTACGGTATATCATTGCATATAGCTATCCATTTATTTTCTTGGTATTGGGTACTCTTCTAATAACAATTTATTTATATTTTTGGTGTTTCTTTGACAGGTAGGGAGTTTTGATGCAGGGTATGGATGTTCCATCATGTCTCGACTGGTAAGATGAAAATGTGGCTGGGCTTTGGCTCAACTTACATGGAAATTTTCAGTTTATATCTACCTTAGTTTCTTTTTTTTTCCATGTTTTTATTTCTTTTCTTTTCTAGATCTCTGTTAATTGAGGTACATCCATTGTAGTACATTTAAGAAAAAGGGGATTCTTTTTTTGATTGTCTAATAATAAAGACCAGTGTGTTTTTGAAAAAAACTTCTGCAGCGATCTTGGTCTAGACTGGTTTTGACATTATTCTCTTGAAAATAACTAAATATATGGTTATGATCGTGTAGGATCAGATATTGTGACTACTGTGAGTCTCTTACATGCCTTGTAGTCTTTGTGTTGATATAGATCTTTGTCAGTTTTTCTACGACATTATAAAAATGAAATCTGCCTTTTTTCTTGTTTTATTATTATTTTTGTTTTGAGTTGAATATCATATCATTGACATACCTTAAATCTGGACTTTGGATTATTGATGGATCAGGTTGGGCCAAAAAAAGCTTGTGAAATGTGGTTCTTGACTCGATTTTATGATGCTTACGAAGCTGAAAAGATGGGTCTTGTGAATGCAGTAGTACCTGTAAGTGCATGTTGACAATTCTCTTACAGTTCTGAAAACATTTTTTGGATCTCAATATAATTTCCAGGTTCCATGGTTCTCTTTATTATATTTTGATGTTTCCAGTTATTGTGCATGCCCTTAAATTTAAAGAACATTTTGATGTTAACTGAAACAGATACTTTGATTGCAGAATCGTGTCATCATAAACATATAATACTGGTATTCCATTTTAAAAAGGTGCTGAGTTTATTCGAAGAACCAGTGATTATCATTGATACCATGCCTTGAAATGTGGAATTCAAAATCAATCAATTATGTATTGAGAAGTCACTCCCAATATGTTTGGACTTTGGAGCTAAAATCTTCTTTACAATGTAAAACTACTTCAGCATTTTTCCCTTTTGTACCATTCTCGAAAACATTTTTCCTTGTCTGTGACTTTTATTACATTCTACAAGTATTCTTATTTTTAAATGAGGTGGATTTTATGGACTTGAGTCTAGAAGATCATTTTAGGCTTTGGTTCCTTCTTAAAATATGAGTGTCTAACTTAAAATTTGCATGTTTTGTGAGAATAAATTGAATGGTTTAACCATCTTATGATGCTTATTGCTCTACTTTTCCCATGAAGCTTGAGAATCTAGAGCAAGAAACAGTGAAATGGTGTCGAGAAATTCTAAGGAACAGTCCAACGGCTATCCGTGTGCTTAAAGCATCTTTAAATGCAGTTGATGATGGTCATGCTGGTCTCCAGGTACCCAATATGTTGTTTTAGTTATGTGGGTTTTCTATTCACCAAATATTTTTGAGCATGAATGAAATCAATGTTAGCATCCATTGCAAAAACTTTAAGAAACTAACTATGAATCAGACCAATATTTGAACACTCAAATTTCATACATCAAAAATAGAATCTAAGGATATTGCAGTAATTTTTGGCAGTTGAACTGTGAATTTAGAAAAAGTGACAGAAATTTTCTATTCCTATGGTAATCAATACTATCTATAATTTCCTTTTTCTTCGTTTATAACTGGCCATGGTATTGCACATGCAAAAGTACAGGTCTTTTACTGGTATATATAATCTAACACAAACAGATACACAATCACCTAGAGAATGTTTTGTCAAGAACTTCTCTTTTGCATGTGTGAATCAGTTTTGGTTTCATAAACTTATGCTGGATTCAATATTTTCTTGTAGTGTGCTTCCCGTATAATTGTGACATTGGACTTACTAGTGTGTCATTTGATAGGAGCTGGGCGGAAATGCTACACTTGTGTTCTATGGAACAGAGGAGGCAAAAGAAGGAAAGAATGCGTATATGGAACGTCGAAAACCAGATTTCTCCAAATTCCCACGTAGACCTTGAAATGAGTAGTTCTGTAATTAAGATCCAATTGGTTTATTATCTATTGGAAAAAATTTAAATTATTCCTTTTTAAAAAAAATTAATGAAAACAAACCCAAGGCACAGATCACCCTCCAATGTAGTGTTTGGGAAGGATTTAATTGTATATTTGTGTGTATCATTGCTTCACAAATGAAGAGATCGTTTCATTAAATTTAAACTCCTGTCCTCCAAGTTAAAGGAAAACAACCTTACCATTGTTTTAATGCTCCTCCGTAAAAACATTTATTTCAGTATTTTTAAGAACATCATTGATATTTGACGCAGACATTAAAAAGTGACAATATTTTATTCATCGTTATTATTTTGGCTTGCCATTCTTAAACTTGATTTTCCATGCTTATGATTTATCAAAATTTGCAGATACAAGTCCCTTGTGACCTATGATGCCCAGCACAAATATAGGTATTATAAGTACGGATGTGAGTATTGATGCAGATATCTTAAATTTTCATCTTAAATTATGCAAATACCATTTGTTAGACCTGAATACAAGTACCACTAAATGATATACATATATTAGATTTAAGAACTTTTACAGGATAATTAATAAGAAGACACAAACAACAATAAACTTAAAACACAACTTATAGAACATTATGACCAATATGTTGATACAACAGAAATCAGACGCAAGGTAACTGAGTACATCCTAAAATACTTTTCCATCGGTAAAGTTGTTTGGTAGAATTTTTTGTAAAAACATTGGAGGAGAATCTTAAGGGCTAGAAATATAAACATTTAATTTAAAACTAATTGGTTATGAGTGAAGAGAAACTTTTCCATATTAACCTATTTTTTATCTTTTACATATTCTATATAGAACCATATGTTCCTATGCTCTTTATTATTTATGACCTTGTTTTGGTCTTACAAGTGTTTTTTTAGGTAAATGTATAAATCTATTTGAATATTTTTATTCTGATGCCATACTAAAATATGGATATTTAATTCAAAACTAAGTGGTTACAAGTGAATAATTTTTCCTATATTAATCTATTTTTTATCTGTAGTCTACATGTGACTATATTTTTTTTCCACTTCAAATACATGACAATGAGGGGAGTGAGGTTGGATAAAAGACTAGAAGACAATTATTACAACAAGGTTATTTATTGATGACCACAACCAATTCTTTGAGAATTCAGATCAAAGTACAACAATCAAAAGAAACTAAAAAATTATTAATTTCCTTGGGAAAAACATTTATAGTGTCATTTTCAATAGTATGAAGAAAAGTTAATCAAACAAATTTTAGGTTACTATAAAAAATTCATTTGAATATAAAATTTAAAAATCACGACTGCAGATAATTTTTCCTGCATAAAAGACAAAACGTTCTTCAAAATCACAAAATCTAGGAGAATTGTCGATTTTCTTATTAAAAATAATAATAATGTAAGAGTACCGTGGACAATCCGTGAGATTCAAAAAAAATCTATTATGTCACGTATTGTTTAATTGGACCAAAGAACTAATACATATTTAATTTAAATAATTTTTTATAATACAATTATATTTATCTCATCTTAAAATCTATACAATTATCCTTGTTTAATCAATTATAATAGCTCGGTTGATAATAGTACTTGTAAATACTAACGTTATAAATTTGATAAATTTTATCTATTTTTGAGATGATTTAAATACATTTTAACAAGTAGTAAAAGGATCTTGGATATTAGGGTTTTTCGATACTCTAATGATAGTGAGAGTGATATTATATTTGTATACTTTAGAAGATGTGCACCAACACAGAATAACAGTAATTTAAGAAGTCATGTTTGTTTTGTAGAGTTGTGAGCATATTTTCAAATTTATCTTTCTTTTGTTTTAATTTTTTAGAGTGTAATATAATTACTATTTGGTAAGTTTTTTAATGTTTGTGGAAATATTTTGAAATACTAAATAATATTATATGACCAAATGATTTATTGAAAGTAATATTTTCAATAAATATGTAGAAATTAATTTTTAATAATTTATTTAAATGACCTCTAGATTAAATAGGTAGTGTTTTAAATTACATAATAAAATATATTGCGTTAGAATATAACACGTTTCAATAAATTGTGTAATGTTTTAAATTACCTAACATGTTGTAAAAATTATTATGTTAGAAGATACTACGTTTTAATAATTTACGTAATATTTTAAATACGTAATATATTGTAGAAATTATTATGTTGAACCATGATAGAATAACTATGTAATTTTACTTAAATACATATTATAAAAATATACATTAAAACATACAAAAACTTACCATAAAATATAAGATATTTTTAAATAATAATAGGACCATGTAGAAAAAGGGAAAAAACATTAGAGGTGATTTCATATATTCACTTCTGAAATTTAATTGAAGTCTAGGCGAGAAAAATACAACTGGATTGTCCACGAAGATTGTGGGAGGACGAGAATCATTTTTTGGAGCTTTTAAGCGCGAGTGGGGGGAGAAACGTAGGTGAACTTATGTAGTTTGCTGTGATCAGCAGAGACAACCACAACACGTAAGAAATTTTTTCAATGAGGGGGGAGGTCAGAAATTAGACGATGGAAATGGGAAATTTTATTTTTATAGTAAGGAAATTTATTATTTTCATTTCCGTTAATACATACGTAGACTAACATCTATTTGAACAGAATTCAATTATTTTCATTTTCGTTGGTTAAATTCTGTCAAACACTAAACTCCTCTAAGGAGTAACTTCAAAAATACAATTTGAGCTTTTCATAATTTAAAAGTTAATTTGAAGTAGTAGAGAATAAATATATTTATTAGACTCCAAACTATTTATTTTTCATTCAAATTACAAATGAAATAAATTGGATCGTTTAACAAACGTACTATTAAACTTTCATAATGGTAAAGGGGGAGGAAGCAATCCACGTATGACCTTAGGCTTGTAGCTTATCTGTGTTATGTTTTTTAATATACAAAATTGTAAAATCAGTATACTAGACTCGTAAATTGGTATATCGTTTCTGTAAGTAGTATATTAAATTTAATAAAAAATCTTAAATTTTTTTATGTTTGATATATCATTTTTGTATAATAAGATTTATAAATAATTTAGATATACCATTTCTGTAAATGATATTAAACTTTGTTGACATGACTTAATTGTAACACAATTATAATTCAAGATGACCTAAAAAATTATGTCGAATTGGTCAACAATAGATTTGATGAATTGATATGTCTCTTAAGTTTAAAGTTTAATGATTATTTAAGATATATCAATGTAAAAATTATATATGAAATGAATAAATATAATATTATTATTATTTATTATGACTTAATTTTAAATCAATATATCTAAATGATAAATATTTATATTATTTCTGACAATGAATACGTTTAACAACTTCGAAAATTTTCTAAAATAAAAGCCCTACAGAAACACGACCACGTTTTAAACAGAGCTTGACGTTACGCTACTCCACGACACCCCCAAAACGCCCGGCTTCCGATCATCGTCCGCCCCAGCGCTTCGATCGACCTTCGTTATTCCCTCGGGAAAGCTTCGACAATGAACGGAAACGAGCGGTTCTTCCTTTCGTGCGACATCAACCTCCCCGTCACCTTCCGAATCGAGAGGCTGGAGGGGGCTCTACCCCCCTCCCTGTCCCCAACACCATCAGGTACTTGAGGAAAAATCACGGTCCCCGGACTCCAACTAGATCATCAAGTTTCGTTTCTCATCGAACGTGTGCGTTCTTCCAGAAACTGGTTTTTCCAGTAGGGATGGTAACCCCGAGCTGTGCGTCGAATGCGTGCTCTACATGGACGGCGAAAGGTTCGGGCTTCCCGTCAGAACACGGTAGGCGTGGAGGGAAAGGAACTTTCTTTCTTTCATTATTTCTTTTTTCCCTCTAATTTTATTTTACGAAGTATTTATGATCGTTGTATGTTCGCAGGTTGGAGTCGTCGGGAAGACCTTACTACTGGAATGAGCGGATAACTTTGTGTACGAAGTATAGAGATCTTACTGCTTTCGCCCAACTTGCACTAACGGTATGTCTGCTTGCAGTTTAGCGATAAAAGGCGATTAAATATCAAGCTTCTGGATTTAATAGAACGGAAGGGGTTGGTGGCTGTAAAATGTCGAAACAGGAAGATAGAATTTCAGAGATGTAAAATGCAGTAACTAGTATAAGTAATCAAGCCTATCCACAGGCTATGGAAGTTGCACTTTCACTCACAAAATTTTGTTAGGTAGTCAGGGCAACAGATGACTATAGTTGGCTATTGCCTATGGAAACAAAGGAATGCTTAAAGGCAGCTTCTTGTTTGGAACTACTGGACAGAGGTCAAGCAACAAACCCTAGGAGGTCTCGTACTCATACCAGCATAACCTTAGGAACGCAACTCAAGAATTCTGATTTTTTGAACAACAGTCAATGCCTTAACCCTACCATGTGGGGTGCTGATTGTTGAACTTCAAAAGATAAAGAGTTCTGATTGTTGCATTGTCTAGGTCTGATATTAGAATAATGTGAACAAATTGTTTTACTGGTAGACTGATTCATCAGGTGTATCATATTCACGCCTGTCCTGGAGGAAGTCACAACCGAACAATCAAAATTTTGTTCCTTAAACATGTGATGAAATTCTAAAGTTGTTGACAAATGATATTAAATGATTCACTTAAGTGGGAAGTTATTCTGACTTCTAAGGTCTGATCCAAACCTAATTATGTAACAATGCTTCATGAAGCTTAGTAGCAACTTGTTAGAGAGTAATTAGGCTATATACGAGATGGCATGTGTTGTATGATAATATTTCTAGTGTAGAAGAGGAAGTATAATTTTCCCTAGTGAAGGATGGATAATGTGTTCTCCTCATTCTAAGAACCAGAACCAGATGTCTTAGAAGTAGAACTATTTTACACTAAGTTGATTTTATGCAGCATGGGCTTTAAAATACATATAGGATGACTTATTTGGGTATTGTCAGAAATGTGACTCTTAGTTGCTTTCTTCATTAATTATTCACTTTTAAAAAAAAAATATTCCTGCAGGTTTGGGATCTATCTTGCAGCACAGATGATCGTTTAGTGGGAGGGGCAACTGTTCTTCTTTTTAATAGGAAAAAAAGACTCAAAACAGGAAAACAGAAGCTCCGTCTCTGGCTAGGAAAAGAAGCAGATGGATCACATCCATCAGTAACACCTGGAAAAGTTAGTGCATTATTGATGATAAGCACAAGCTTAACTGCTGCATATCTTTTCATTCAATATTTTCATCCAAGCATTTTTAGAAAATGGCTTGAACTGAAATATATTTTTCATGTTTTTGAGTTCAATCAGGTTCCTAGGCATGAGCGTACAGAGCTAGAGCGACTTGAAAAACTTGTTAATAAGTATGAAAGAGGTCGAATCCAGCGGATAGATTGGTTAGACAATCTTTCGTTTAGAGCTATTGAAGAAATCAAGAAAAAGGAGTGTGAGACTTCTCACTTGAGCTTAATTGTTGACTTTTGTAGTTTTGAACACAGAGTGGTTTTTCAGGTTAGTATTTGAGCAGCAATCATTTTCTCCTTCAATGAGTATAATTTATATCTTTTCTTCTTGAAGTAAGTATCTGACTAATTTTTGTTGGTAGTTTTTTTGTTTGTGTACATGCCCAAAAAACACACACCTTTATTTTATTGTATTGTATTTTGTAGTTTCTTTTGAGTTTAATGTCAACATATTCTGTTCATATTTTAATATTTTTACAAATTCCAAGTATACTCCTTTTGTTTCTATGCATTTGCATCAATGCTAAAAAAATGAAAATGGACATTACATAGGTTGGAAATTAAAACAAATTAAAAAAAAGGGGTTTTAAGATGCATTTTTTGAAAAAATGTTATAAAGAGAAAATGAATAAATATAAATATAAATATAATTACAAACATACAGGCATTACAATCATCAAAATAATTGAATAAAATAAATTATAATTCAAGTACATGTTATGCAAGTTCAAAAACTTATTTTTATCAAGGTTATGAAGGTGCCAAGGCACCCAGGCAATGACACCCAATGCCTTGGGTGTGTAGATGTTGCTTAGGCACCCAATGATTATCTTTTTTCTGATTTTAAAAATAGGTATATGGGCTTTTTTATTTTTGGAATTTTCTGTTCAAATTGAAAACATAAATAAATATACAAAGTTACAATGAAAGTTATAAGCAACAAAATAAGTATCAAAAATAGTGAAACTATATCAACTAAAGCAATTCAAAAGTTGCAACAACTTGCCATAATCTCACTATGTGAGGTCAACTACATGAATCATTTTCTTTCACAAATTTCTATCAATGGTCAAATCTTTGATTAAATTACATAAATTTAAGGGTCTGTGTGGATAAAAAATGAGAGAAAGAAAAATGTCAAAATTGAATTTCAGCATTTACCATCCTATATAAAGTAAATTTCCCCCCTCTTTCCCTAGTGAAATTGACAGAAAATCCCTAGTGTGTTTTGATGATTTGTTTGATTCACCTTCCTCCTTCTTCCTCTTTGATGGAAGCCACTTTTGTTCTTTAGATTCACTTTTTACTATAACTTGATGGGTTTTCACCTAGAAGAATCTCTTTTTTGACTAGTATGCCCAGAATCTCCTTTTCCTTTCCCTAATGATGCCTTTGTAACACTCAAAACTTTTTCGTAAGGAGGACTTTCCCTTTGCTGAAAGATTTGACCTCAGTTTTAATTTTCAATTCTTTGCTTGAAAGATCTAATACCTTTGTATTTTATAATAATTTATAAATGTTATAATTTATAGATGATTCATTTATTGTGATATGTTATCACTAGACTTAAATTTCATCATTTTTGGCTACAAGCATAAACACCTAATTTTCAAATTCTGTCATTTTTTGCCACATGCACAAACACTTAATTTTATAATATTGTCATTTTTTGCCATTTGCACAAATGCTAGGAAATTGGCCCACTTTTCTTCAATTTTCATTTCCTTCATTTACTCTAATGTTCTCGCTTTTTCTTTCCATCATTTTTTAGGTGCACAAACACCCTTAAAATATTTTTTCACAATTTATTCTAGTTTCTTCCTTAGTAATTAATTCTCTTCTTTTAATTGGTGTATACTTTGGTCTTTTAAGGATATAACTAAATCAGTTAAACTGATTTTCCTTTATCTTATCTTCAATTGGTGCAACTTCTTCAAAAGACAAAATCCAAAAAATAAAAAGGCCATTTAAATTCCAAAAAAAGGAAAAAAATAGCCATTTTCGAAGGAAAAGGGGAAAATAGCTGCTTAAACAGAAATAGCTAATTTTTTAAAACCATTTTTCTTGTTTTTCAAAAAAAGAAATAGTCTGGGATGAGAAATGCTTAAATCTCGTTTAGTTGACCATTTTTTACTACAATGATTTGCATTCTATCATACACCTTGTAGCTTTCATTAGTATTTCCTTGCAGTTGCTTTGTTAGGTTTGCTTATATTCGTACTATGGCATCATAGCTTCCAAGTTTTGATTCCAATGTCTAATGGCATCCATATTGTGCAGTTAAAACTCTTTCTTGATATAACCTCTTATGATCCTTGTATATATTTTGATATATATTTCCAATAAGGAAAAACTATGTGATTATCAAATTTTTCCACTTTCAAATGTAATACTAAATATTTCTCTCTTTTCTCAAATATGTATTTGCCATTGTGATTATTAGCTCATACTTGTCTCCACCGTTAATGTGACTTTCAAATGCTTATCTATTGCAGAAAGACTGTTTCATCCATTTATGGTGTCTGTTGTCCCACACTTTTTTGGATAAAAAATACATTAGCACTTGAATTCAACCTTGATTCTTGACTTTCAACTGGTGTTTGCAGTTTTTTTTGACATCGTCAGTTTTTCAGAAATTTAATGCAATGATAACGTGCTTGTAGTTTTGTTTAATGCTGACATCTTAATGTTGATATTCTAGCAGTTGTTTAAGATTATAGCCAAATTAACTATAGTTTTTTGACTTGTAGGAAGCAGGGGTCGGTTTCTTTTCTTCTCCTCCTGTACCTTCAACAAATGAACTTGTCACTGTGTGGGACCCTGAGGTGGGAAGAATAAATCCATGTGAACACAAGCAACTGAAGCTTGCAAGAAGTTTGACACGTGGAATTATTGACAGGGATCTAAAACCAAGTCAAAATGAAAAACGGTACATTTTGAAAATTCATCTTATTATTTGGGCCACATGATGTTATTTGTAATTAGGTAAATTTTTAAATAACAACCTGTGTCATACACCCCATATGTAGGGTCAATTACATGAATTTTTTTCTTCTATATATTTGTATGGCCAGATCTTCAATTTAATTACATAAATTTAAATCTTTTCTCACATTTCCAAGTAGTTTTGGGAAAACCAAGTCAAAATGAAATGGTGTACATTTTGAAAATTTATCGTATTATTTAGAGCACATGGTGTTATGTGTAATTGGGTAATTTTAAATGTAGATTCCAATTTTTAATAATCATTTCTTTGGGGTATTGCTAAAATGTTTACCTACTGTACCAACCTCCTGATTGACTGCTTTTTTTAACCCCTTTGAGCTTCACACCTAATAATCTTCTAGTGTTAATCATAGGAACATTGCCACCCTTTCACTTTACTTGTTGTGCTAGCTTCAGAGAAGTCTCTAAAATAAATTAGATCACTCAAATATGCCTAAACAGGACCCTTAGATCAATATCATTCTTTGAAATCTTCAATGGAAGCACATGCTGTGTGATCATTCTAGCTAGACCATGAAGCACTGTTGGTAGCCAATTGTCCTAGGAATTGGCATAATTACCAAGTTACTTAAGAAAGAGAGTGATTTTCCATTTTCACTAGTTAGGGTTACATGAGAAACATATATAGGGTGGAAACACCATTACAAGAAAATAAAAATACCTATAATACAAGACCACACTCTCCCTCAAGTTGGAGCATATATATTAAACATGTTTAGCTTGTTACATTGATTTTTAAACACTCCTACATTCAATCCTTTTGTAAAAATATTTGTTGACTGATCTATAGATCGAGTGTAAGGAGTAACAATGGATCCTTTTATGGTCAAATCTCTAGTGATGTGACAAGAACATCAATTTGTTTCATTCTCTCATGAAAGGTTGAATTGTTGGTGATGTACATAGCTATTTGATTATCATAATGCATAATCATAGGAGAATCAATATTAAAATTAAGCTCCTATAGTAGATTTTTGATCCACATTATTTCACAAGTGGTTTGTACCATGAATTGATACTTGACTTCTACATTAAATTTATATGCAACATTTTATTTCTTACTAAGCTATGTTAATAGGTTACTTCTTACATAAGTGCAAAAACTTGAGATAGACTTCTTATTGGATATATCACTTGGGTAGCTTAAGTTAGAATAGCTTTCAATTTTCAAGTGACCATGCTTCTTATAAATAAGACCTTTACCAAGAGTTTGCTTTATGTATAAAAGCACTCTTAGAACATATTGCTAAGGAATATCTTTGGGTTCCTACATAAATTGACTTAGTCGATTAACTATATGGCTTATGTTAGGTTGAGTGATTGTTAGATATATCAGCTTGTCAATCACCCATTGATATCTTCCTAGATTATCAAATGATATTGATGAGTCATCTTAGAATGGTGGACTTTTTTCAATAGGTGTAGATTCTGATTTACACCTAGCTAATTTAACCTCCTGTAATAGATTTAAAGCATACTTCCTTTGAGATAAGAAGAACTTCTCTTTAACATGTGCAAATTCAATTCTTAGAAAATATCTAGGCATTCCCATATCTTTGGTGATAAAATGCTTGTTTAGATATGTCTTTGTAGCTTTGATGCCAACTATATCACTTCTTGTGAGTAAGATATCATTTATATAAGCAACTAAGATGATACACTTGACATTAGTTTTCTTGTAGAAAATCGAGTGATCCATAACACACCTGTGAAAACCATTATCACACATAACTTTGTTAAGTTTATCAAATCATGCTTTAGGGCTTATTTTAGTCCATAAATGGTCTTTTTGAGAAAGCATTCTTAACATCTAACTAAAATAGAGGCCAAGCATAATTAATAGCAATAGAGAGAACAATCCAAATGGAGTTAAAACATGTCATAGGAGAAAAGTTTTAGCACAATTAACACCATATGTTCGAGAGAACTTGCATGTAACAATATGAGATTTGTAGTGGTCAATTGTCCCATTTGACTTGTACTTAATAGTATAAACTCATTTGTAAGAGTCCATGTTTGCCCAATCAGGATGAGGAATCAGATCTCATGTATCACATGAGTGTAATACTTCAATTTCTTCATCCATAGTTACTTTCCAATGAGGTTGTTGTAAGGCTTTATGATAATTTCTAAGTGGAGATTCTAAGGAAATAAAAACAACAAAGCTACAAAAGGAGAGAGAAAGGTTATCATAAAAAACAAATTGGAATAAAAGATATGAGGTGCAAGTGCGATTACCTTTGCGGAGAGTAATAAATATATTTAGGTTAAATGGAGGTGGAGAGGGCATAAGATTTACAGATGAATTTGAGAGAGGCGAAGCCATTGGTAGAGGAGGTGATTGTTGACAATGATGATATACCTACAATGGTGGCTAACTTAAATGTTGAACAATAGATAAATCAGTTGTCATTAGCACGTTGGGTGGATTAGGATGATTTAAGGGAATAGGAGGTGGAAGTGAAACACAAGGAGCAGAGGAAGAGAGATCAAAGTACAATTAAGTTTCAAAGAAGGTGACATCTACAGATGTAAAATACTATTGGATTGATGAGTGATAACTCTAAGGATAACCAAGAAAGACACATTTAATAGATTAAGGAGACAATTTATCTAGATCTAAAGATAAGTCTTAAACAAAGACAACACACTCAAAAATCCAAGGAGGCAATGTAAATAGGTTTGACTCAAGGAGAAGACGAAGAAGCGGAATATCACCACCTATAGGAGTAGAAGAAATGCGATTTATAAGAAACACAATAGAGAGAATGACATCTAACCAAAAATGCTTTGGAACATTCATCTAAATTATAAGTATATAAGTAATGTCAAAGATACGACAATGCTTATGTTTTGCCACACCATTTTGTTAAGCAGTGTAGGGGCATATGGTCTGATGAATGATCTCAAGAGAGGCATAAAAATTTTGCACATTTTGTTGGACAAATTCAAGTGCATTATTAGTGTATAAGACTTTTGGAGTAGTAGAATTTTATTTTAACTAGAAAATTTGAGTGCAATAACAACATCATGACAATTCTTCAATAAGTAAACCTAGGAAACATGAGAATAATTATAAACAAACATTATATAATAATGATGATCAATAATGGGAATTACAAGACACAACTTGGATGCTAAACATCACAATGGATAATATTAAAAGACTCTTATTTGACACAAGATGAAGATGCTTGAAGGAAGCATGGACATGTTTACTCAATTGACACGACTCACAATTGAAGGAAGTAATAGTGAGCCATGGGAGAGCTTGTTGAAGCTTTGACAGAGAGGAATGTCTTAATCGATAGTGTCAGAGAATTGACAATTCTACTATAGACATTAGAGCCATTACATCACAAGGTACATGGTTGTGCATGAGTAGGTACTTCCCATTACCATGCTTACGATCCAAATTAATCTTCTTTAACATCTACAAATCTTGAAAAATACAATGAAAGGAAAAAAGGTAATTGAGCATTGCAAGTGGGTGGTAATAACATTAATAGATAGCAAGTTGACTGGAAAATCGAGTATATAACAAACATTGTTTAGTTTTATTTGGGAGGACACTTAAATGTTTCATTATCTAGATATAGAATAGGAACGTCCATCAACAATGGTTACTTGAGAGATAAGAAATAGAGGACAACCAAAAAGGATAAGTGTACTTGACATATGTGAGAAGACATAAAAATCTATGACCCATGATTTATTTAAAGTAGCAAGGAGGGCAACATTGGTGGTAGTACCTGAGGTAGAAGTGTGAGTAATCATGGCAGTAGAACCTAATTCTTGTGATTGTTGGAGACGATCATACTCCTATTAAGTGATGGTGACAATACTAAGGGAATTGGTAGTTAAGGTGTGTAATGATGATCTAGTGGCAACACAAGCTCATTAAGGTTTACCGAACTTGTCCCAACACTTCATTGAGTGGTGACTAGTTTTGCTATAGTGTTAACATATGGACTACTTACTCCCATGGTTTCCACTTCATTGCTCATGACCATGAGGAATAGTGACAACCATAGAAAATGGATCGATAATGGAAGATTGTGGCGTCATTGAGATCCACATGGCCTTTGCAAAGGTCTCCTTTAAATCTATCATCTTATCAACACCAAGAATCTGACCATGTATCTAGGAAGATACCTTAGGATTTAGCCCAAATAGATATGTTGCAATGGCTAGCTCCTCCCTATATTGTTGTATCTTAGGTATATTGGCAATTAGCGATTGGTAGATATTAAGTTCCTCAACTAAGCCTTGAATGTTATAATAATATTGTTATGATTGATCACCTTGTTTAAGTGTAAGAAGTTGTTCATACACTTGAAAAGTCTTTGTAATGTTCTTTTCATAGTCATAAGTTTTGTGAAATGAGTTCTAAATTTTTCATGTGGGATGCATTATGGTATTTCTATGAGCTATAGAAGGCTTCATGCTAGTCAACATCTAAGAAATAATAGTGGCATCATTGGTTGGTTAGTCTGCATGTGTTGAGTCTTTCATGTTTGAAGGGTTTGTTATAAGATGATGCAACATATGGTGGGTTAGGACAATGGTTTCAAAATCCTCATGGCCATAACATGTAGTTTTTCCTTTTAATTTTTCTATAGTTAGGGTAAAACATTTTAAAAAATTAATAGAAAATAAATAAACCATAATTTTTTTTTCACTATGACACTATAGAAATAACCTAATAGAAGATTGTCGCTAAGTGATGGATCTTCCAAATGGCATTGGGCACCAACTTCTGATTAATAGCATTTATCTCTAAAGTTGATGGATGCATAGATGAAGCTTCACAGATAGACCAACACTACTTTTGTCATTGGATGCTCGTTGGTCAACAACACACAATCTACATAGATTTAGAAGGGTGTCTGGTGATGATACAAGAGGAGAATAGGAGTTTGAGTGATGCCTCCTACATAATTAGTTGGTGTGATAGTTCACACTGACACATAGAAATGCATGGACCATGTGCACAAATCATTGGATGATGTTAGAAAAGGGAAAAATCTAATATTTTGAAGGTAGTACATTAGGATTTATGTATACATCGAGATGGATCCATATAAGGATCCATATAATATAAGCTAATAATAATAGAACACTAAGACTCCCCCTCAAGTTGGAGAGTATATATCAGCTAATCTTAGCTTGCCACACATTGAGTCAAAGGACTTACGGTTTAAGGCCTTGGTCAAGATGTCAGCTTGTTCTTCATTGAATGAAATGTGAAGAGTGTGGATAACGCCTTTAGTGACTAAATCTCTGATGTAGTGGCAATCGACCTTAATGTGCTTGGTACGCTCATGAAAGGTCTCATTCTTGGCTATGTGAATTGTAGCTTGATTATCGCAGTACATCACCATTGGTATTTTGA
This sequence comes from Cymodocea nodosa, assembly GCA_036874045.1. Lineage (NCBI taxonomy): Eukaryota > Viridiplantae > Streptophyta > Magnoliopsida > Alismatales > Cymodoceaceae > Cymodocea > Cymodocea nodosa. Next base: position 23,936,809 of record CM072336.1, read on the forward strand.
CCACTACCTCAAGCTCATTCAACAATGATCTAAGTCAAACCATTTCACACCTTGTAAGTCTCATTGCCCTGTACTTAACTTTTGCACTAGAGCAAGATATGACACTTTGTTTTTTGTTGTGCCAAGTTACTAAGTTTTCTCTTATATATGTTAAGTAACCTAAAGTGGACTTCTTGTCACCCTTGTTACCTGCAAAATCAGCATCAGAGAAGGCTTCAACTTTTAGATGCCCCTGTTTCTGATACACCAATCCTTTTTTTGGAGTTCCTTTGATATATGCTAAAACTTTTTGAACTCTTTCCCAATGCACAACTTTAGGCTGATGCATACACTGGCTAAGTAACCCCATAGTGTATGCAATGTCTAGCCTAGTAATAGTAAGATAAATCAGTTTCCCAACAAGGCATCTATACCTGTTGGAATCAGAAAATTCCTTAGTAGACGTGTCCCAAAAGGAGAGATTTTGTTCAATTGAAGTAGATGCAGGTTTACACCTTAAGGTACCAGTTTCTGCCAACAAATCTAAAGCATACTTTTGTTGAGATAATACCATCTTGTCTTTGGAGTACGCAAACTCCACACCTAGAAAGTATCTGGGTCGTCCTAGATTCTTGATTTTGAAGACTTTGGCCAGGTGGTCTTTAGTCCTCTTGATCCTTACACAATCATCTCCAGTAAGAAGGATGTCATCAACATATATAGCAAGGATGGTATACCTCCTATCAGACCTACGAATAAATATTGAATGATTTACTGTGCACCTTCTAAAGTCGCTAGAGAAAAGGACACTGCTTAACTTCTCAAACCAGGCAGGTGAACTTTGCTTAAGTCCATAAATTGCCTTCTTTAATTTGCAAATCACCTGTTCACCCTGTGAAATATACCTAGGAGGTTAGGCTATGTATACTTCCTCAACTAGATCGTCGTATAGAAAAGTATTCTTTACATCCAGTTGGTGAAGTTCTCACCTTTGGTTGATCGCCACTGACAATAACACCCTGATTGAGTTCAACTGAGCCATAGGAGAGAAGGTTTCTGCATAGTCTACCCCATACTCCTGAGTAAATCCTCTAGCAATAAGTTGAGCTTTATATCTTTCTACCTTTCCATCTGCTCTAAACTTCACAGTGAAGACCTACTTGCAGGAGACTAAGTTGGCATCAACGGGCCGAGAAACTAGTTCCCAGGTGCCACGAGACTATAGGGCTTCCATCTCCTGATCCATGGCTTGCTTCCAAGTGGGACATTGCAAAGCTTCTTGGTATGTCCTTGGAACATTCTCAGACATGACGGACAAGACAAAAGTTTGACAGGAAGGGGTAAGATGCTCATAGGAAACAAATTGAGAAATGAGATGTTGTGTGCATGAGTGTGTGCCTTTTCGGAGGGTAATAGGTAGATCATCAACGGTAGTGGGTGGATTTGCAGTTGAAGAATTGCCTGGTGGAGCCATAGGTTGAGCTTGAGTTTGTTGCCTCCTTTGATACACTTACAATGGCCTTACTTCACTCTCTTCATTTTGGATACCTTCATTAAGAGACTTAGGTGTGGTAGGAATCACATGCTCATCAGACTCACAAGTAGTGGACACAAGGACCTAGAACCTCGAGAGGAGACTGATCGACGAAAGTATCAATCCTTTGCGTAAAATAAGGTTTGTCCTCAAAAAAAGAGACATCAAAGGAGGTGTAATACCTTCTTGTAGGAGGGTGAAAACACCTATACCCTTTTTGAGTTCTGGAATATCCCACAAAGACACATTTAAGAGCTCTTGCATCAAGTTTATCAAGACCAGGACTTAGATCTTGAACAAAAGCTGTACACTTGAACACCCTAGGAGTGAGAGAGAAAAATTCACCCTCAGGATAAAGGCGGTGTAGCGGAATCTCTCACCCAGGGGGGGAAGATGGCATCCTGTTCACTAAGTAAGCAGTAGTGAGGACAACATCCGTCCAAAAGGATTTCGAAACACTCATGTGAAGAAGAGTTCTAGTGATATCCAACAAATGACGATGTTTTCTCTTTGCCACTCCATTCTGCCGAGAGGTGTGAGAACACGTCGTTTGATGAATAATTTCACGAGAAGTACAAAGGTGTTGAAATTGAGTACTCACAAATTCAAGAGCGTTATCAGTTCTAAGATACTTTAAAATAATAGATAACTGGGTATTAATTTCATTCACAAAATTTTCAACAGAAATCACAATATTTTTTCTATCTTTTAGCAGATACACCCAACAAACTCTGGAAAAATCATCAACTAACATAAAGTAATACTGGTACCCATTAGAAGAGGTAACATAGTTAGGACCCCACACATCACAGTGAACCAAATCAAACATAGCCTGACTCTTAGTGAGTGATACATGAGGAGAGAGGGACCAACTATGTTTGCCTAGTTCACATGACTCACAGACAAACTCAGAAACGTCTATCTATGGTAGTGCCTGATGAAGCTTGTGAATAGACGATGACCAAGATGCCTATGCCATAAGAGAGAGGAGACGGTGGTAGAAGACAACGAGATTGTAAGGCTGCTAGAAAGTGTATCACAGTCGAGAACATACTCCTTAGTGCCCTGCCTATAGGCTAAACCAATTCTCCTCTTCGTCCGCAGATCCTGAAAGGTACAATGAAAAGGAAAGGTCACAAAACAAGATAGATTAACAGTTATGACACTAATAGATAATAGGTTAATAGAGAGATCGAGAACAAGTAAAGTATTCTCAAGCTGTATATCTAGAGTGACATCAATTGTGTCATTTTCAGATATAAGGCATGAGTGGCCATTAGCCACGGTAACACTCTATAAGGTGGGCATTTTCCTAAGACGAGAGAAGAGGATAGGACAACTTGTCATATGCTGAGATGCACTTGAATCGACAATCCAGGGTTGTATCTCGCTAGTACGCATAGCCATGCTAGAAGTGGAAGTTAGGGATGCAACCGCCGAAGAACTAGAGTCCTGGGTCTGCTTCAACCTCTCATACTCTTGTTGAGAAATAACCATTGTCGCTTCCTTAGAGTTGCCTCCTCCTCTAACAGTAGTATCATGCACCTCAATCACATTCCTCGCCCAAGTAGGCTTACCAAACTTTTTCCAACATTTTTCAAATCTGTGATTTGTCTTCCCACAATGAGTACAAGGAACCTTACGTCTTCCTGTGGTCATAGGTAATTGTTGAGTACTCTGTCTCCCTTGAGTTCCTCTAACAGCCAAGGTTGAACTGTTCTGACCAGTAGTAGTTGTTATGTTTCCAACCTTGGAGATACGCAGCACCTGTGCAAACGTAGTCCCCAAATCAGGTGTAGTGTCTCCTCCAAACTAATGTCCATGCACTTGGGACACTAGCTCCTGAGACAGGCCAGATAGGAAAGCAGCCACTTGTAAGTCATTCCTGTATCTCTGTAACGTAACCAAGTCAGTGGTAGGAGACTGTAGCACATTCAGCTCCTCAAATAGAGACCGAATAGTCATATAGTACTCTTGAACCGACTGATTGTCCATTTTCAGGTTGAAAATCTGTTCATACACATCATAAACTTTTAGGATATTTCTCTCTTTTGCATACATCTGCTTCAGTGTGTCCTAAATTAATTTGGTTGGTCGGAACATCATTACCCCCTTGGCCACAGCAAGTTCCATATTATTTTCTAGCCAAGTAATCACCGTGTCATCATCAGCAAACCAATCATCGTACCTTGGATCCTTGATATCAATGAGGGGTTGAGTCAAGTGATTGCTTTTCCTTTGTGCAGTCATAAAGGTGAGAAAACTTAAAGACCAGCTGTAATAGTTCAAATCATTGAGCTTCACAGAAGGTCCAGCAATGGGTCGGATCAAAGAGTCCCGAAATACCATCACAACCAGAAACTCCAGGAATCAAGCGAGATTCAACTAGCTGGAACAGTCACCTCCAGCAACCTCAGTGGATTCAGCAGTCACCTTCTGCACAACCAACAATCTACCGACAACCTATCACATCACCACCTTAAGTGACAGTTGATTGAATCAGGCCAGGTTCAGGCATCCTGGTTGAGACTCGTCTAGACCTCCAGATGGTAGCATGCAGGCGGCTCTTCGGGCGTCTAGGCATGCATGTATCCACGCAGGCGTCTGTCTGCACCTAGGTGCAGCACTCCTAGACGCGAGCATGGTTGCGGGTCTGCGGCTGAGGAAGCCGTGCCCAAGGGGGGGGCGATCGGCTTCTTCTCCTACGGGATCAAGCCCTAAGCTTTGATATTATGTTAGAAAAGGGAAAAATCTAATATTTTGAAGGTAGTACATCAGGTATTTATATATACATCGAGATAGATCCATATAAGGATCCATATAACACAAGCTAATAATAATAGAACACTAACAGATGACAACCTAAGGCATGATTGTGGTTGTCGACAACACCAACCACACAAAGGTTAGTGATGGACAACATGGGGTAACTAGGGGCGACGATTTAGTGACTTGCTAGAAAAAAAAAGGAAGGAAGGGGGGTGGGAAGCAACGATGGTGGAGGAATGATGGGAATGGTGGGTAACTTGGTTACTCTGGCACCAAGTTACTTAAGAAAGAGAATGATTTTCCACTTTCACTAATTTGGGTTACATGAGAAACACATATAGGGTAGAGACACCATTACAAGAAAATGACCAATATACCCATATTATAAGACAACATACCATATATAAATTAAAATGTAATAAATTGCTTTCTCCTACATATGATCATATCATATGTAATTATTAAGAAAAATATTCATTTTAGACTTATTTAATAATAGAAAGTTGTAATATACAAAAATAAATCAAAATTAAAAAAACGAAAATTTTAAATTTGTAAAAGATAAAAATTCAAAAGTTAATATGTGACTAGGTGTTAAATTCTTAAAATGGAACCTGTGCTGACACCTTGTACATGCTCTAATCAAATATTGCTATATGTTTCTACAATGTCTTTAATTTCGTTAATGATTCAATTCATCTCTCAATATCTTAAACATATATATTCTTTAATCTCTTTTCCAAGCATAATAAAAGGACCTTGAAGTTACAGGTTTAAACCCTGAGAAAAAAATAATTTATAGAAGTAAGACTATTTATAATTAGACTCTTAAATCCCATATCGGTAGGAGTCTTAGGCACTCCCGTATTTATTTTCTCTACATCATAACTCAGCTATTTAATTTCTTATGAAAGCGATCATCCTGGGTGTTCTTTTTGTTGTTGCTGCTTTGTAGAATATAGTACTATTGATTATTTTCTTATAAATAACTGGGGATATATTTAGCAGACTATTTTCAAGCTTCAGCAGCAATGATACTATGTTTGGCACAGTTATTGTACTAATTGATATTGCTTTGTTTGACATCAACAATTATCTTAGTGGCTGATATCATCAGTATTTATTCATCGGATGTTATATATGCTTTCTTTTGGAATTTAGTAATTTTATTATTTTGTATATTTCATCATGCAATTTCAGAATCAATCTCATTGCTCTTATTAATTGTATGAATCTGCAAGTTGTAATTAAGGTCAATACAAAGAATATTGAAGTATCCTCCAACACGTACCTTGAGTGGTGATGAGCGGCAACTGCTATGGAAGTTTCGGTTTTCTTTAATGTCGGAGAAAAAGGCCCTTACCAAGTTTCTTAGATGTGTTGAATGGAGTGATGTTCAGGTCAGCAAGATTCTTTGTCCTTTTTTTTCTGCATTTGCGTGTTGTTGCCAAATGCTTGGGAAATCAAAGTATGGATAAAGGGAAATACAATTGTTTAAATAAAACAAAGCATTTGTGATAAGTTAACCATTGGAGTAACTTTGAATATCTTAAGGTAGCCAAATACCTATCATATAATTAGCGAACCACTAGAAAAACTTATAGAAGTGGTCACAAATATGGAAGATTCCATGAGATGCACCCTTATGAAAAGACTGGTATAGATGATGTATTTGCAAGTGTATTATCTAGAAAACAATTGGCTATTTTATAGAGGCAAAAGGGTGAATCATATAACAATTTTCCCTTAAAGACCATAGTTCCTGAAACTTGCCTAATTAATAAAATCTCAAGCTTGTACTTTAACAGTAGCTTGCCTAACTCTTTTAGGGCTTGGTATTTATCATCTTTCATTCAAAAATCTATTATTACAGGTCAACAGTACAATGACAACAACAACAATAATTCAAGTTATAATCCAATTATGTAGGGTTGGCTACTTGAATATTTTTCTTTCATGTATTCTATTTATGACCAAATCTTTGGTTAAATTATATAAATTTAAGTCTTTTCTTACAATTCCCAGCCAAGTAGTTTTAAACTTTCCTCTATTTTTTTTTGTACTAATTAATTCTCGTCTCCCAATTGGTCCATTCTTTAGTCTCTTAAGGATATGACTAAATCACGTAAGTTGATTTTCTCTTATCTTTAATTGGTACAACTCTTGTTTTATTCCTAATAAAATTGTTTTTTAGCTTTTCTATTGTGGTATTACCACTCTTCTATCCTAACAATCTGAATTGATTGTCTCCTTATTAGTTCCAAGACCTATGGCATACACTCAGTGACTACTAAATACATTATTTAACCTAAAAGCTAACTGGTCTGCACCTGCAAGACACAAACAAGTGTGAGTGGCTACCACAAAAAGTTAGTGCACACACCATCTCTTCCTCCTGGAAACCAACCAAAACATGAAAAAGACAGTTATCAAAACTGGAATCACATTCCAAGAGTTTAAACTACAAATTTTGATAGATAAGAGCACTGTAGAAAACACAAAAATCTTCTTTGCCTGACCATTAGAAAACAACACACATGCTACAACCGAAAATTGAGGCAAGAATTCAACAATGGTTTAATCACCTACAAAACAGAACAAATCACAATACCAAAGTGTCAATATCAAACTCTCATAAATCATCAATGTTGAGTTGTTGGTGTCTTGGGATTGATCTTAGCCACAAGTAGCTATCTAGGCAAATTGCATTGCCATGGATGCTTGTAAAGATTTCAGCTGTCCCATGTCTACTAAGACACAAATTGCCCATCACTGTGTGCTGTTAGTCATATCTATATAATAGGCAACCATCACTATGTGGATTAATGTATGATAAATCTCTCCATTTATTGTTAATTGATTTTGAATTGGAATTTCATATGGTATTACAGTAGGTTTAGCACATCTATTCTATCTAAAATAAAAAGGACATTTGTAGGCATAAGACTAGATGCAGCTAAGGGGGAGTGTTAAAATAGTTCCACATTAGCATTGTAGAGATGAACTTGTGACTAAAATATGAAGAATTTCTTCACTTATTGTCAATTGGTTTTGTCTTGGAATTTTATAAATATAAATAAAGATAAATTTACATGGTACGAACATCATAATTATTAAAATATTTGGATTAAATAAATTTTAATGCAATTATATGTAATATAGTATAAGGGAATATGTCTTGAATATGTGTAATCATCCAATCATAATTCATTAAATTGAAAAAAACTAAAAATTTAAGAAAAATAACTAAAATGTTAATCAACAAAATAAGTATTTTAATAATGAAATAAGGCCAATAACAAGAAGTCACTAGGCCAACAGGCAATCTCCTAGTATCATTCTTATTAGGTATTGGATAAACACGTGCCCCATTTATGCTTTTCTCTTCCCCCTTTTTACTAGAAAAATACTGTGTAAACAGGAAGACCTGGAAAAAATGGCCATTTCTTTCAAGCCATTTTCTTCCTTTGATGGCTAAAAATGTTTTAAGTATGTTTGAATGGCTGGTTTTTGTGTTTTATGAAACAGTGATGTGACATCATACTGACTATTGATTAAACTCAAACTAATATTGAAGCCTTAGACCAAAGCATTAAGTATTGTGTGTACCTTAGTTGGGGTTTAACATAAGTACTAACCAAAGAACCTTGTCATATATGATCTCACTCGAGCTTGTAGGAAGCTACTTACACCTTTTTGAAAAATGGGGATGATTAAGAAAAAGTATCTCTTATTCACAAGCCAAATAATAGCACTGATCCAAAGCTTTTGACTATAGATACATCTGTTTTCTGTATCCAAATACATTATACTCAACCCCAAGACCATTATGCAATAGATTTTGATCATTCCATGCTTTTATGTCAAATTCAATTGGTTTGTAGTAATGAAATAACCTCTTTATTTATCCTCACAAATATCCAATCACTATTAGTTTTAAGTTATAACATACATTGTTACTTATACTAACTTTTATAAATACCTCATAACTAGCCTCAAAATAACTTAATTTCATATCTAACATAATTAAGTTGTGCTGCCCTATAAGATTCCTTACTATTATTAACTAACAATAAATGAATGGTGAGGGATATTGAGATATTTATCTCAGTAACTGGATGCGTAATATATTCAAGTCTTTTTCGTTAAATATGTTTCTTTTTATTTGATGAAGTGCTTTTGTCACATTGGTTTGACATATGCAATTAATGAGTGCACAATTTTAAGATGTCTAGCGATTTATCTCTGCATTTCTTAATATGAAGACTTTGTCATTATTATTTGTAGAATGAAGATTGTCATCAATTTTTTCTTACAGGAAGCAAAGCAGGCTATTGATCTAATGGGAAGATGGGAAACAATTGACGTGACTGATGCATTGGAGCTCCTCTCTCCCGTTTTTGAGAGTGAAGAAGTGAGTTGAACTTTTGCTGTCTTAGTTTTTTTACTACAGAAAAATGATGGGAACTCTCCAGCATCAATCACAGAATCCCAACTTTTGGCCTTTTACACACACACATCTCAATATGATAATGCCATATATATTTCAATAAATCTGGTAGGCATAATGTTCATGGCATCAAAGCTCCCAATCTCCTGCAAGCACCACAAGAAGGCTTGTTATTTTAATATAAGGGGGTCAATCTCACTTGTGTCTCAAATTAAGGTCATCTTATCAATTCTGCTTTTGTTCAAACTCTTCAATAAAATTGCAAGTGTTAACTGTTAAACAACGGATACAAGTATCATTAATCCTACTATTTGAAGCAATACAGGTATCTGCTAAAAAAAAAATGTTGAACAACAGATACAAGAAGTAATGCATTAGTCCTGCCATGTGAAGTCAGCAGGAATTGAAAACTTATGAGAGGCTGAAGTCTTGCCTTATGTGATTTTGTGCAGCCATTTACGTAAAAAGTATTATTTCTATACCTATAGAGACGAATTCCAAATGCAAGTTTTATTCATACGTGAAATATAGGTTTCCAGGATAAACTTAAAATTTGTTGTGGTATGCCATTGTTGATACAGTTTTACTGAAACAGTTAAAATATCTACAAGAATGGAAACAGAGTCAACTGATTTATTCAAAGATATTCATGTGAATTATTAGTAAAATGATCTTTGTTAATTTTTTATCCGAAGTTTCAGCTATTTTGAGATGATTCCAGATTTGTTTGAGTTACATAAATTATAGCATACAATTATTACATGCACCAAGAGAATGTGGTTGTGAATTCAGTGCCAGGTATTCTGAACTTTTTCCCCCTGTATTCTTCCTACATACAAAATATTATAATCAAATGTTATTGATTAGCCTTTTGTTTCTAGCTATACCCTTAAATAGTTAAATGTGTAATCATATTATTTCTTTGTGGTCCATTGACTGTTTTCTTTCATTCATAAGGTTCGGGCTTATGCTGTAAGTGTTCTTGAAAGAGCTGTTGATGAAGAACTCCAGTGTTACTTACTTCAATTAGTGCAAGCTCTTCGGTTTGAGAGATCGGACAAGTCCTGCCTAGCATTTTTCCTTGTGGAACGTTGTATGTTTATCTTCCCAGAATTTTAGTTATTGATATTGTTGAAATACAAGAAATAGGTAAAATTTATATGTCATTCACAAGCAAACAATACCTCTATATATAGAGGCTTCATGGAAGAGACATAATACTAACAATGTGAGATTAAACCCACTCATGCATCTAAAACTCTAATACATTATTTTCTGTAATACTCTCCCTTAAGTTGGAATATCCAGCTTACAACAGACTTATACATAAGCAAATTAGAATAAAATAAATAAGGAGATTCATAGTAGACAATGATAACTAGAAGTAGTAACAATGTTGTACAAATAAGAAAAATAGTCAAACCCTAGTTGACCATACTAAAATAGGCATAAACACTAATACATTTTTGACATTATTAGACTCAGTACGTACACTTTCACACACTAATAGGTTAATTTGTTGTTAATATTATTAGACTCAATCAACATATGAATGTTACATATACTAAAAGACATGCATACATGCTTATACAATACAATCATTATCAACCATCTAATAAAGATGACACAAATTAGTGTGGATTGTTATTTAAGGTATTACATAAACCCTAAATCTCTTGGAGTACATACAAACTTTGATGGAGTAGCACTACTATAACATTGACACACATGGGAAAAATATAACTAATTTAATTGTAGATTAGTAATGAAGCATTAAAAGCCTTTTTTCTATCTTTTTTTGTTCTCATTTTTTTTTCATTTTTTTCTCCCTCTCTCTTCTTCATTCTCTTATTTTTTTCTTCTTCTCCTCTTTTTTTTTTTTTCCCTTCTTCTTCCCCTTTGTCAGTAACTCATTTGTCTATAACCTAGTGGATGTAGAGGAGCGATAGGACCTTATAGCTTTCTTTAGTGGTAGTGGAGGGTTTGAGCTTGGGAGGGTTTTAGAGGAGATTTGGCATACTCATGATGCTCTCAGATGAGGAGAGTATGAGTGGGTTGAGGAACATTAGTGGCTTTCGATGGAGTTCATCATTGGGATGGGCAAACATCTTGTTCGATAGCATTGGTAGACTAGTGCATAGACAATGTGTTTGCTTGGGAGTAGAGATGCTGTAACAGTGGTGCTAGCATGCGTAGTTGAAGATAGTAGTGATTCCTTAGAAGGAAGCAATGTGGGAGGAGAGAGGAGTTACAATAGTGAGAGATGAGATTGGAGGATAGAGGTAGTTGACACAAGAGGAGGGGCATTATGGTTGGTGTAGGAGCAAGTTTTAGACGCTTGACAAGGAAAACTTGGTTGCCTCAACAGGGGTTGATGAGGCTAATGATAGTGGTGGTTGGGAGGAGAGTGTGATTTGGTTGGCCCTTCTGCTTATCTAGATTTCTTATACTTAATGGACCTTCAAAATTTAAGCTCTGATACTATATTGAAACATAAGAAATAGATAAAAATTGTATGTTAAGTAAAAAAGGTCTCTATATATAGAAGCTAAATAGAAAAGACAAACATAACACTAGCATTGTTGGATTAAACCCACTCACGTAAAACTTTCATACATTATTTTCTCTTACAGATATTATATTTTGTAGTTATTTATGTTTATTGGTACAGGACATCTTGATAGTGCAAATATCCTCTAAGTCTTCTTGATAAATCCACAAGAATATCCTATATGTGAAACAAAGGTGAATACAAATATTTTAGGAACCTAAAAATTTATTAATTTTGTTAATTGTCTTTGATGAGTATGAGGTAGATTACAAAATCTTGTCCCAAGGAGGCAAGCACTTAATTTGTCTTAGTTTCTGCAGAACAGATGTTGTTGCACTGTTCAAATTTGTTACTATTATAGTAGTTTTGTTTGTATTGCTGGAAACTTAAACTAAATAGGAATTTGATAATAACCTTTTGAGGAGATATCCACATAGGTGTTCTAAATTTTTGCTGTTGCCAATTGAGCATTAACGATTTATGGCATGTGGCTTGCATTGTAATACCAGCGATAGTGCCATTTATTGCACAGATTGACATATTTAATAGCTTAAAGTACATTACATCATAGACATATTATTGTTTATTAATGAAGATGACAGCGTACACCGTTTGTTATTATTGTTTTATTAGGATTATTCACCTAAATGTTCTTCCTTTGTCTATAATTGCTTGTTTATGGTAAATCTAGTTGTAAAACTTAGATGAAAAATTATAAAAGAATGTATTCATTAATGTAAACCTTTCTCTATTAAAATAATTAATAAAAAACTATCTAGAATTTTACTTTTAATCAACTACAAACTAAATTCAAGAATGATATGAAAATCACTTTTAGTGAGTAAAGGTTATTTCTATTTGAGAGCATGTTATTTTTTATATGAGATGAAAATGATATAATAATAAGATTTATGATTACCCAACAATCTAAAATGTGAATGATAAATTTCATGTAAAAAATGTTTCATGCTATACATTACTTGAAAATTCAAAGTTAACATGCATATCAAAATATATGTTAAACATATGCATTGTACATCATTACATCTTATTTGAAGCTTTTACATGTTTTTGAATTGACGTTGCTGGACATCTTGTAAAACTTAACTTCTAAGTTCTGGTCTTGGAGGGGTGGCTTTGGACTAGAGGCTTAGCATCATTGTTTATCATATAAAATGTTCCCTCTCAAGTTCATTTTGGACGTTTAGTATAGTATACTTTTCCCTGATTCGTTCATTATGGTTGCTGATTATGAGATTCTTGAATTCAAATGCTATAAATATAATTTTTCCAAAAGTAAGCAGTAGTTTTCTTTTAGATTTGGTATGTGGATTGCACAATGTGCAGCCACCTCTTTGTCCAATTCAATTAGAAAAATCCAACATTTTCTTCACATCATACTATTGGAGAATGCATGGCCTAATGAACTTTGTAGTAGTAGTGGCCTTGTGGGTGGGTCCTCACATTGGAATTAGAGTATAGAATGGGCCCTTGTGGAGATGAATGACAAAACTCTTGTTTGATCGCTCCTGTGGAGTACCTTTTCTAGGAGAAAGGTGGTTGTTGATCACAGAACTTTACTAGTCCTTGTACATTTTATCATAGTTAATATTAATCATATTTTTAATTTGATGGGATAAGTTTTACGAATATAATATGCATACACAACCTTTCTCGTTTTCATGGATTGTTCCTATCAATAAGTTTTAAGAATCTCTTATTTCAGATTCATATATCAATTCTTTGTTCCAACTCACTGGCATTGGAATATAAATTGCAGCATTACACAACATTGAGATTGCGAGCTTCTTGCGCTGGTACGTAGCTGTGGAACTTCATGATCCTGCTTATGCAAAACGCTATTATTATACTTACGAGATTCTGGAGGACAAGATGATGAACGTAAGAGTCATTTCATTGTTTCATCTGTCATAAGTTTTACATGCATCTGTTACATTGACTATCTGTATTTGCTGGTCTTGAATAGTATTAATTTTACAGCTGAAACTGTCACTGATTGTTGCTACTATCCTGTTTTACTGTCAAGTCCTTGATAAATTTTTGGAGATTTCCCATTAGTGCAAGTTTTACTATATTCTTAATAAAATCAGTTTTAGTTTGTCTCCGTACTAATCCAAGTATATGTATCTTAGCAACACAAATTTTTTATATATGGTCATGCTTTATGGTCCAACACTTTGAGCTATAAAATATAGTTTGGTAAATGGTAGTTTTATAAAATTTTTCTTTTAATTTTAAGAGTATCCTCCTATCACATAATACTTCAAAAACAATTTTCCACTTCTTCCATCCTACTTTATTTTTATGCATAATATCTTTTATAATTTCACAATTGCAACTTGTTATTCCTTAGTTATTGGAAATTTCCTATTTTCTCCTCTTGTAGTTTTAACACTAATAACTACTCTTTCATATGTGTCCTTTATAATATTACTATATCCTATAAGTATTCCTTTTCTTTCTAACCCATCACATTAGGTTTCTAGGTACTTATCATAAGTTTTTTTTAAAAAAAAAATCAACCAAAACCATACAGAGGTCCTTTTTCTTGACTCAGTTTTTTTATTAATTATCTAAGTAATGAATAGCTTCCATTATTGACTTACTTGACATAAATCCAAATTGATTTTCTGTAATTTTAGTTTTATACCTTAGTCTTTGCTTAATTATCGTTACCCATAAATTCATAAAACTCATTAATTTAATGTCATGATAATTATTGCAATTTTGTATGTCTCCTTTATTTTTAAATATAGGAATTAAAGAACTCTTTCTCTATTCATTTGATATATTCTTTCTTTAAAATAATATTTAAAAACTTAGTTAACTACTTAATGTCTACTTCACCCATGCACTTCCACATTTCAATATAGGTATACCATGATGATTATTATAATTCTATATGTTTCCTTTGTTTTTAAATATTGTATTAAATAATTCTTTTACTATTCATCTAATATCTTCTGTCTTTAAAATTATATTAAAAATCTTAGTTAACAACTTAATCCCTAGTTCACCTCTACACTTCCACATTGCAATCGGAATACCATCCAATTCAATAGGTTTTCTACATTGCATTTTACCTCTAAACTACTAATTCTTCTCTTTTTGCTAAAACAAATAGGAACATTGCATTAGGATTTTTCTGATATATGTGACAGTGACTTGTTTCTCTCCTTTTAGCAGTTATCCGTCAATAGAGATGAAAATGGTATCCAGCTTTGGCGAAGTTTGTTGCACCAAATACAACTGATAGCACAATTATGCTCAGTGTCACGAGATGTAAGAAATGTTCGTGGTGGAACTCAGAAGAAAACTGAGAAGCTTAGGCAGCTTATTTCTACTGGTCTTCTTAGTGAGCTTGCTAACTTTGATGAGGTTAGATTCTTTTTTTTTGAGTGACAACGCGGATGATTCTTTTGTTTTTATATTTTCAAATTATATTATTTGACTAATTTTATTGCTTCTAGATTTTTTTTATTTTCTTTTTGACTGTACTAATCGGTTGCTCTTTTGTGCTTGTTCTTGATGTATTTTAGCCAATCCGTTCACCTCTTTCTCCTAATGTTCTCCTAACTGGAATTTTAGCTGAAGAATCATTAGTTTTCAAAAGTGCTCTACATCCTCTTCTTTTATCTTTCAAAGGACCTCCTTCTGGAAGTTGCAAAGTAATATTCAAAAAGGGAGATGACATCCGGCAGGATCAGTTGGTATTCTCTAACCTATATTGTCTTTGATTTTTTTATTGGATCCTTCCACTATTTTCGCTTTCTTTCCATAACTGAATAATTTATAATAATGACACATGGTTGCCACTTGGAAGTGAACCTGGAAGTCATCTACGGAATCCATAAGGTTATGAGCAAGTACATGTAACATTGTCTCATCTCTTAAAGGAGTGGTAGTCAATATTTCTGGATAGGGTTGATTGCCAATGTATATTCTCAAATCTCAATACGATAGGTGTTGCAGTGTTGGTAAAACCTACATGAAGACATTGGATATAAAGACAAACATCTGACATCCTGTGGCTTAAACAAGAGTTAATGTAGTATGTGATTTTGTGTGCCTGAAACAAATATGCTAGATGTAATGCATTGAATATCTGATTTCCTGTGGTTTTATCTGACATGCTGCACATCTGGTTTATCAATGGTGATATGAGGTTTATTGGGGTTGACAAATAGTTATGCAACTTAGGTGATTACCACATCATTTATGCTTATGGAGAAGGTTTTAAGCCAAGGATCTCTATCATCACATTATAAGAAACACATTCAATCCTAAAACCTACCAGAAGGAACCATTTCATTTCTTAATTCTGTACTACTGCTGAAGCTTTTTTCAGATAATATAAAACCTGTAAATTGTGCATTTTTTGTCTTTTTCCTAGGTTGTTCAAATGGTTTCCTTAATGGATCGGTTGCTGAAGTTGGAAAATCTTGACTTGCATTTGACTCCATATAGGGTGCTAGCAACTGGTCAAGATGAAGGAATGCTAGAATTTATACCATCCAGCTCCTTAGCACAGGTAGGTGAAAGAATGTATATGCTCTTCATATTTGTTACTTGTTTTTCTGCATGTACAAAGTATCACTGTTAGCATGGCAGCTTCTTAGTCATTGTGCCTTTTACATGGTGGAGACCTCATGACACCTCTTGTTTGAGTGCCCAGTGATGGGAGGGTGGTGGGAGGTTTTGTTGGGTCTGCTTGGAACTAGTTTAGGGATGTTGGATGGGCCTAGGGCTTCAGGGCAGAAGGAAAATGTGGTCAGTTATTCCTCAGATTAGTTGGTGGTTTATATGATTGGAGTGGAACAGGAGAATTTTCTTGATCGAGGAGCATTATTTGCTGGACCGGTGGTTCTGTCAAATAGTGTGAGAGTGATGTCATCATGATGGGTTGGCTGTGTCTGTTTACGACCTCCTAGCTCCTTGTCATGTGGCTGGAGGCTTTCTTGTTTCATTTTGTATTAGTCTAGTTTTGTTCTGTGTTTGCTACATTGTTTCCCCTTTTATTGTTTTGGCTTTCCTCTAGTTTTGCCTCTGCTTATCTTTTGGATAAGCCTGTATCACCTAATATATTTTTTCATTAATGGAATTGCTTACTGCTCACAAAAAAGTGTTACCATTACTGTAAAGCTAAACTCCTTTGCACTCTACTATTTGTGTCCATTGATTGTTTATTGTTTTTGTGACCATTGCTGCCTGTGCTGCTATGGAATAAGACTTCTAATGCAAGCACCAAAAAAGTTAATAAGGGTTTCCATTTGTAAAATTTGTGAAAAATGGCTACGGATTTGTGGGTACAGATGAATTATAGTGATTTGTTCTGATACAAAGCATAAACAAGGACAAAGATAATCTTTCTTAAACAAAGGGACAATATAAAATAAATAAAAGGTCAAAACATGAAATGGATATTCATTTATTTTTGATTCATATTTACAAGATAATAAAATATACAATAACAGTCTTAACGGCAACATAAATTTGACTCATGAATGATTTTATTAGTTTAGGGAATCAAAATGAAAAACACAGTCAAAGATAACATTGATGAAATTATTTCTTATATAAAGCAAAAATAGGGTGTAAATTCTTGATTAAAGATCCATACATGTCTTGATATTTTAAAGAGAGATTTTCAGAGTGCAATAATATATTTACCAACCTAAAAGATGTCTATTTGTCAAAGATAAAAGATCAGCATATTTGAATGTTCATTATTTTCTTCCATTTTCTGAAATTTTAAGGATAATTTTTGAACCATGATGGTGGCATACATATTGTTGAATATTAGCCCCAAACCTCCCCATGAACTTTTTGAAAGGGCAGATGGATTGGCAATCATTATTACTTTTAAACATCTAACTCATCTCATAGTTATGTTTCACTTGTGTTCCTTTGAAGATTGATTCTGTTAAAGAATTATGCAATCTGCTCTTTACACTGTAGTAGAATAGAAATTCTTGGTGTTTGTTTGAAATTACGTTTTCCATCTTCTGAGTGCTGACTTATTTTCTTCTCAGATTCTATCTGAGCATCGTACTATTGTCAACTATCTTCAAAAGTTCCATCCTGATGAAGATGGCCCATTTGGAATAACAGCTACTTGTTTAGAAACATTCATAAAGAGTTGTGCTGGATACTCTGTTATCACATACATACTGGGGATAGGTGACAGGTAATATTTTCCTGTTCATCACCTTTTTATCCCTCCTTGTTATAACTAATGAGGTTTTGAAAATACAGTCTATTTATTTTATGACTTTTTGAAATACACCTATTTATTAGATGACAACATTGAACTTTTGCCGGGGTTTAGCTTTTGTTTCCAAAGTTCAAGGACATGGCATTTTGTTTCTGTCAAACAAAATACACTTGTACTGACATAGATATATTTCAGACAAAAAAGGTCCTCTCTACGAGTTGAGTTAAAATGGACAGCTTGCAGGATATATTACTGTCTATCTATGTTGTGATAAGACTTATTCCAATATCAGCTCTCTTTTTGGGAGCTGAAAACATTTTATGGGATGAATTATTTGATATCATCAAAATTAAGATGTCAAGAACTGTCTAACTCTATCTTTCCAGGAAAAAGGTTTTTCTCTATTTTGTTTGCTGATGATTGACAGATGCATGTAGAATAAAATTGCTCAACTCTGATTTTGATCTTTTAACCCTAATTGCATGTTCTGGTTACACTGGTTTTGCAGGCATCTAGATAACCTACTCCTTAGAGATGATGGACGGCTGTTTCATGTTGATTTTGGTTTCATTTTGGGCCGAGATCCAAAACCGTTTCCCCCACCAATGAAGTTGTGCAAGGAAATGGTTGAAGCAATGGGTGGAGCAGAAAGGTACAGATTTTTGTTCTTTCCACTTGGCACCTTTGAGTCCCTAACTACAATTCTTAGAAGCAGCATTAATGAAGTTCTCAGTACCGTCCACATAGAAGAATTTAATACGCGAGTGTAAAAAGGCAACTCGGATGTTTTGAAATTAATGACTGGAGTGCCTTGACGCATTTATGAACCATGCACACCCAAAATAAATAAATTTCACTAGTTAATATACAAGTGTCCTTGTTTGTATTTAATATTTATGAGGTCCTGAATCAACAAACAATAACGCTTGTGTGGAGAAGATGGAAGCAAGATCTCCCGTCAACAGGGTCTCTCATGATAATGAGGGCTTAGTCTGAAGGGGATGGAGGGAGAAGGAGAGAAGTGGGAACAAGAGTGGGAAGTTGGGAGGGGCAAAGCTGGAGTGAGAGCTGGTGAGGGGAATCAGCTGAAAGTCCAGAGTGCTGATAATGAAAGGTCTGGTAACCAGACTCAGTGGTGGAGATTGGATCGGTGCCTAAGATTCTTGGACTTCAGGCAAAGGGTCAGGGATTGCTCTAACTCTGTTGCCCGTAGAAAGTGCAACAATGTGGGTTACCTAGCCCCAAGATGCCAAAGCAATGCTACAGAAGTCTAACAGAGAAGGAACCTTGAAGGCAATAGAACAAAGTCCATGCTCATGGTTGGCACAAAGTCCATAGAAATTGATTGTCCAGATGCCTAGTATGTGAGATAACTTTGATTTCAGAGACCGTGATGCAGCACTGGCTCAACTGGAGATGGGGAATGGTAACAAAGTGGTGGATCAGGAAACTGTTTGGAGGGGCCCTTTTGATCTGGTTCCCAAACCCAATATGGAGGGGCACTCTTTTAGATGAGGGTAGTTTTCAGGTGTCCGACCAAGATGTACGGTGGTTCATGTGGGAGGAGAGACATTGGAAAATGGCTGGCAAACCAACAATATAAGTGGATAATGTGAATCTTACATTAGGTTATAATATAAATGGATATCTAGTTGTTTAGGGTTCCATTAGCCATCATCAATATATATTGTACTCTCTTTAAGTGGATGGCATCATTCTTTCTGTGGTCTTTCTTCTGTACATGATATTAGAGTCTAGGTCGCCACTATTAGCCATCCACCTCTCCTACACCACCATCACCCATGCTTCTTTCGATCTCCACCACTGCAGGTCTCCATTGCCATCAACCACTACAAAAGAGACCTTGTCTGCCACTGCCAACACTGGAAAAGGGGGCATCCGCTGCCACTAGGGTCATCAGGCCCAATTTGCAGTCCCTCCAGAACCTTTTCTCTCTTCTACTACCAATGGCTGCATCCGATAGTCGATTTCTACCTATTGGCAACCTATCCAGCCTTTTTTCTCTTTGAGAAGCCCATGCACCTGGTTGTGGTTTATCAAATCTGCTGCAACTGAGGGTGGGTCTCCTTAATCCACCTGCTTTCTTACTTGTGGATGCACTTTTCCTACCTCCATGGCTTGCTGAACTGTTTTTTTTTTTTCACTCTGAATAGATCTGATTAGGAGGTAGTTTTCATTTTTTTGAATAATTAATGTTAGGTAAACCCCTAATTGGATTTTTTTTAGATAGTTTTTCTAATAACTTTATATTTGATTGACCTAACTTTCTATGTTATAAAATGATTTCATTTGATTTTGCAATTAAACAAACATTGTTACTTACAATATCAGAAGGCAAATTTAAAATGCAAATTAATCCTTTTTAATACATAATAAATAAAATTTCATTTGTATTTTTGTCTACAATTTTACATGAATTATTTTCAAAGATTATAGAACGTTTATGCCTGACGGAAAGTGAGGAATTCCTTTTCTCACTTTCTCAAGTATAAAAGGAAGCATATCCTCAAGAATTTGCTCCTCACCTTTGAGAATCTACAGAATCTTTATTCGATAGAAGGAGAAAGGTTAGGAAACAAGAGAAAAGAAAAAAAAATGAAAACAGAAAGTAAAAAAGAAAAAGAAGAAAAAGAGAAGAAAAATAAGAAAGGAGAAAAAAGGGAAGAAAAATGAAAGAATAAGTGGATAAATAATAATAAAATAAAATAAAATGAGAGTTATAAATAAAATAATAATAATAATAATAAGTAATCCTATAGTCTTTTAATATAAATAAAATAATATAAAAATAATTCCATCAATCATAAATTCTTCATACCAACTTTGACTTTTTTGACTTTATATAACGTGTGCAAACTTCATTTTTTTCTACTTTCCAAGCTTTCTATTTTCAATCATTTTGAACTTTCTGTTTCCTATCTTTTAGAATTTTCTATTGTGCACAAACAGGTCTTTATTGTTGTTCATTGCAAAGTGAAATACCTCACGCAACTAACTTTAGATGTAAAAGATAGTGCATCAGATTGATATGTTGATGTCTTAAGGGTAGTATCATGGACGGAGAACAACATGGAGTTGAGTGCCGCCAAAGGGATTATGATGCTATGATTGGCCAAAAAGGTTTAGGACACATTGAGGCAAATATCTAGACTTTAAAATAATCTCTTAGGTGTATAAAATATATGGGAAAATCTTTATGCTACGCATGGGAGACAAATCAGTTCAAAAAAACTCAATTTGTGAATCCTATTGGAGTTGGAGGTTTACTGGTCATTAACTTCATGTATGGCTACAATGAGACGCAATGAGATGAGTTTGCTGTTGTCTACGTTACTAGTCTGACGTCAGAGCTATCATCTCAGGTTTGCAGGCAGATACATGGAGCTGATACTCTTACCTACAATGTAGGTGCCTAGGCATCAAAATGATGAACGACGTGATGTTAGGGTGCCTGTAGGCATAAACAAGTTCATGACTCTCATTTTTTATTATTGTTGTATGATTCCCAATGCCTTGTCAGTTGTCTAGACTAAGTGTTAATAATTTTGATTTTACTTTAAATTTACCTGCAAATTTCCATTGACTGCATCCCTCGACACAAGGATATGTGTGATACCCACCTCCATGTTTTCTTAAAAAACTGGAAAATGGGAAATATCCTATAAAAACCGAAAATGAAATACAGTAAACAGGGAATAGAAATATCCACCAATGGTTGACTATTATGGATGATTCTCCTAATTTGGCTACCCAAGTTTTCCATGTGATGTGAGGTGGTTCAGAAAATACTTCAACCAGGAAATTGAGTTTTGGTATGATTTCTTATGCAAATTCATATTTAAAAATTTTGAACTACTTAGCTGACGCTATATTGTTTCTGTTGTTTGCAGCCAATATTACACTAGATTCAAATCTTACTGTTGTGAAGCGTACAACATCCTTCGCAAATCCAGCAATCTGATCCTTAATCTATTTCATCTGATGGCCGGTTCAAACATTCCTGACATAGCTTCTGATCCTGAGAAAGGCATTCTCAAGGTCCCTTTTTAGACATTGATGATTAGATAATGTAGCAATGATGCATTTTGCCAACGTGGTACCACTCTTTACGCACTAAAACCAAAACAACATAAAAATGGCTTCGATATATCTAGAAAACTCTAAAATAATGTCAGTAACAAAAAGTGTTAGTGTATCCACAAAAAATAAAAAATTGGTTAAGCAATCACCCAAAAATTCCTGGGAAATGAATTTTCAGTGTTATTTCATATTTTTGGGATGACATTAACATTATTTTCTGTTACCAATACAAAATTAGATACTAGTACCATTTTAGGTATTTTTAGTGTGTAAAATCTTGAAAAGTGGGGATCAAATATCTGGTATTGGAAAATCAAAATCTCTAACTTCCAAATGATTGGCTTGAATAATGTAAATAAGCAGATAGGGTAAAACATGTGATAGTTATCAATATTACTGTCCTAGTTGTAATTATGCAAAAACTAAAGGTCTGGTATCCAATTCATAGAATACACCAGAAACTATGGTTATTATTCAGAAAATTAGTATAATTACTTATGAACTAATACACTATACTACAGCTATTGCGTGTGCAAGAAAACCAGTGGTATGACACATTAGGGCAGCATATGTTAATGATCATTGGGATCAACTTATTTTTGAAAATTTTTCTTCCTCATGGTTAGACCAAACACTAATTTTCACATTAACTTGTCTTAATGTATTTTTTGTGCATAAAAACTGCCAAAAACATTTATTTTAAAAGTTTGGAAGAGTGACTTTTCAAATATGCCAGATTATTTCAATAGTTGTGTCATAACTAAACCTTACACAGATGAAATTAACTTGGGTGAATTCTCTATCGAAACTAAAAAAGGGTAAAGCAATAGGTCTTTTATGCAATATTTCTACCCAAAGAATGATGCATATGCTCACCTTTCGTATTTTGTAGATATCTCAAACTGTCTGAACTCTTTTTCTCAAACCATTCAATCCCTCTTTTACAGCTTCAAGAAAAATTCAGGTTGGATTTGGACGACGAGGGTGCCATCCATTTTTTCCAGGATCTCATCAACGATAGTGTTAGTGCATTGTTCCCACAAATGGTCGAGACCATTCATAGATGGGCTCAATATTGGCGCTGACTGTAATGCGCTTGCAGAAGTTATTTGTTCAAGGCAGAGCAAGCTCTCTTGCAACACTATTTATCTTTGACTCCATCTCGTTGCTCCGCATCATTATATTATAGAACGATGCTGGAGCTTCCCTCTACAGCTTAACAAGAGAAGCACGCAAATGCGCAGAAGGGTATACTATGAAGTATAAATTGACGCACTGACACAAACCCCATGGCAGCCTTCAGGTTCTTCTACCGTGAAGGGTTGTAGATTACATGCACATATAAATTAACGTAAATATTTAGGAGAACCTCTGAGGATTTGTTCTGAAGTTTAATAGTCTGTATAGATGCAATAAACCCTAGCCTATGGGGCCTTGTATAAGAAATTTGCTTATTTCATACGCCTGCTTGTAATCTTGCATCACCGTTATTATACTTTAGTCGTACCGATAAATTTTTTGTTATTACCATTATTTAAATAAATCCAGCTGAAAACCTTCCGAGTCATTCCAGTGAGTTAACTGATGAAACATGATTGTTTGATGGATTTTTATTGCTTAGATATCCTTTTAAAAGTTCTAAATAACTTGTATATTCTTTAAATCTTTAAAAGATTTACATGAAAACATCAGTTAAAGATATACAAGTTATTTTTAAATTTTCTGTCAAACAAAAAATATATATTTTGCATCAGGCGTCGAATCATTCCTCAAAAGCTTCTCAGAACCCCTGGCGCTTCGTCTACCCTTTCCATAAAACCACAAGGCTGTCATTGTTGTCCAGTATTTATGATGATATGTTTGCTTGTTTTACACTGCGAAAAGAAATAGAAAAAGCTCAAAACATATTGAATGGGTGAGTACATCATACTACAAATACAACCATCTTTGTTCATTAATCCGAAGATTTGGATGCAACATAGGTTCGAATTTGAGGATTTTGATAATTTTCTAAAATTTAAGGTACGACTTTACTTACAATCATATTAGACAAATAATGTATGCAACATAAAAATTGAAAATTTTAAAATACCACAATTAAATGACAAAATAGGCACACAAGTTAAACATGATAATGTAATATCAAAACATGCATAAAAATATAAAAAATGTTACATTTTCTGTGACGTGCAACGAAAACAATATATCTTAACAAATACATGCTGTGTTCCCAACAAGTTTATGTCGTACCTGAAGAAATTTAAAATATTTTTTCTAATACTTGTGAAGTGCATGTATGATGTATTTTCGAATTCTTACTTCCTAAATGGAAGCATAATTCCAAACTACCATATTAAGCACCATCAAACTACTAATAAGGTTTGTCGATAATGGATGGTATAGTTAATATTCTCTCACCTTATAAGATCCTTTAAAAAAAAAGAAACACTTTGTGTTCAATTCCAAAAAAAAGAGAGGCTCAGCACTGGAACAATGATCACTCCATGGCAATAACGGTAAAGTCCAGCAGCTTCTCACATTCTTCTGCCGACATTCTGTCTCTCACATCATTCTTGCAAGAGAATGCTGAAATCACTCAAGATGATTATGTAACAAATTCTTGGTTTGAGTGTGAAAAATATCGTTTCACTTTTAAAGTGTAATAATTTTAGAAAAGAGTATTATTATAGTAGTGATTTTAAAGAGACAAAAGTAAAAATTGAAAAGTGGTGTTTATTTGTTAGAATAGTACTATTTGTAGATTTATAAATTTACTTTTTATTTAATTTTTTTGAAAATAAGTATTGTAATTAATATTTAATGTATTTTTTATTATTTTGATTGATACTGTAATATTACAAATTATCTGACATAATACAATAGATAATTGAAAGATAATATTTTGAATTGATATCTGAAGGATAGATCAGAGATACTGTGTGAGGTATTTTACCAGGGGTATTCTGGTGAAATCAATGTTAGGAGCAGATGCTCCAACCCAAAGTGCAGATTTCGAACCAGACTGGAAAAATATACTGCACAAAGGAGCTTGAGTGTACCGCTCCAACCCACGTCTAAATACGAACACGTTTGTTTAAACACGACTGTACCTAACCCCTACCATAGGTTAGAGTTAAGTACACCCTTAAACAACCACACCATAAACATGTCACACACTTAATTTTCACTAGTATGTATCAATCTAGGGGCCATATCAGCGGTTAGTGATTGGAACCTTCATCTCTACACAAACTACCTAAGCTCGTAAATAAAAAGAGAATACAAGGCTAAATCCTACACTACACATACCTTGTTTGAAAAGGTTAAATTCCATTAAACTAATTTATCCCAAGCTGTGAAACCACCGGTGGGAATGTCACATATTGTCGTCTAGCGACACACCATACACTACATATACTGATACAAAGCCCCAATTACCACAGACTGCTTGTTGTCGTCAGGTACGGCCTCCTACACCACCATCACTGCCACCGCCATTTGGATTTGTTGTAGTTGCGAGTAACCTGTTCACCTTCTTCAGAAGTTCGTTCATCTCATCGACCAATTTTCCCATTGTCTCTGGCTTCAACTCCCTAGTGGACTCTGCTGCACCCTCCCCATTTGCAGCAGATTCATTCAGTGTGGTTATCATTTCCTCAAGACTGGTCTTCACAAAGTCGAGAGGAGGCTTGGGAACGGATGGTGACGTTGTCAACGCTGAACCGTGGTAGGGTTGTACAAGGTGAGGGGGAGGCATGATCTTTTT
The DNA here is from genome assembly GCA_036874045.1 of Cymodocea nodosa. Classification (NCBI taxonomy): domain Eukaryota; kingdom Viridiplantae; phylum Streptophyta; class Magnoliopsida; order Alismatales; family Cymodoceaceae; genus Cymodocea; species Cymodocea nodosa. The sequence continues at coordinate 23,962,194 of CM072336.1, forward strand.
GCTCCTCATCCCTCTCTTCTTCTCGGCCTTCCCATTTTCCAAGTCACCAGATACTTGTCCAACCGATACCGGATGTACAACAATACTGGGTCTCCCTTCATAGCTACCCACATTGTCACTGCCGATGGACTTCTTTTTGGGGCGACCAATAGACCTGGGCTCTCCAAAACCAGCCGCATCATCAACACTTGCTGACTTCCTTTTCCTGGTCTTCTTGGGTTTATTAACTTCGCTGGCTTCATTGTCGTCGTCCAAACCATTGGCTTCAATACCTGGGCACATCACATTCACATCTATCAGACCATCATCACCTTCTGCAACTCCATGAGACTTTCCTTCCACAGAAACGTTGATGTCAAAACCCAAAGTTTTCACCTTGATCTCCTCCTGAGCTTTTCCTGGCGACGTTCTTTTCTTACCACTCTTCGAACCAGAACCACCTTTCTCAGAATCACCGACAATTTGAAAACCACCTGGCTTGCCTTCTTGAGAAAACAGACCCGTCTCCATACCTGGGCTTCTCGCATTCGCAGCATCAACAGAACAAATGAAACTTCTGCTGTAATCATCATAATCAGAACCAGTGATATAAAACGAGCTGCGACATCTATCAAAGAAGCCCCGGATAACAGAATCAAACTCGCTTTCCTCTAGATACATCGAATCAAGCGCCGTCAATCGCAACTCCAATAGTAATTCATTCACCGAACTGTTCTCTTCCAACACAAATCTTCTCTTACTGCATCTCACCATCGCCCTATTCTTGAGAAGCTGTCCTGTCTCAGAGTCCTCATATTTCATGGATGCCGGACCTCTCACTGAATTCCCGCTTCCGTGGTCCACCATTGTATATGGGGGGCACAAATACTTGCTCTTCTTCCGTTCCCGCCTGCCTGTAGTTTGGTCACCTTCCTCAGCTTCGTCACCGGCATCAGCATCAATCAACTCCTCACCCACCACTTCCTTCCTCTTCTTCCTGCTCTTCCCCACCGAAGGCTCCGATTTCTCCTCCTCTTCTTCACCGTCAGCACTAGCATTAACATCCAACCCGGTCTCGGCGATCAACTCCGCCATGCTCCTCTCCTTCTTTGTCTTGTGGTGCGACCGACTTCCCACACTTGTCTCCATCCTCGCCGCATTCCCCGCCTTCGCCCCATCCTCCGCAATCCCCTTCCACTCGTTCCACTCCGGCAATGTCGCGTACCTCCCAAGATAACTCCAGTACACTGCCACGCAACTGCGGAACACCGCCGACTCCAACAAACCCACCGACGACGACACATCGCAAGCGACATCCCTGAACCTCCTGAAGAACTCACGGGGTCTCCGTAGATCCCCAATCGGTAATCCGTGAACCCGTCCCTTCGGCGCGGCCACACCATCCTTAATCCCGGCGTTCACTACCAGCGAACGGTCCAGCTTCCTCCTCGACTCCTCCCGTACACATTCGCATGTCATCTCCATCTCCAAACACCTTCCCAGCTCATCAAGCGCAGCCTCCACAGCCGCAACAAACCCCTTCCCTCTACTCTGTCGCACCAACCCGTCGAACTCTGCCACGAACGGCTTCAACTGCGCGGCATCGCACCACGCGAACATCCCGTTCCCGAAGAACGCGACTAGCACGGCGGACTCTGCATCCTTCGGCTTCGCCTGTGACGCCGCGTCCGATGCGGAGGAAGGATGGTGGACCTGTCCCGGCCACCAATGCTGGTTCTTGAGCTTGCCCCAGACGAAATCTCCAGGGGAGAGGTGCGAATGATCCTCTTCACCGTCCATCTCGCGGATCACGGCAAGGCCGACTTCCTCTAGGGTTTGGGGGGGATGCAAGCTAGGGTTTGAGGCGGACGACGGGCGTGCTAGTGCTGGAAGGGGGGGGGGGGGGGGGGGGGGGGGGGGGGGTGGTGAGAAGTCAGAAAGCAGGAAGGCGTGGGTGAAGGGGTGGACTTGTGATTTTCGGAGTTCTCTTAATTTTGTCAGGTAAAATTTGTGTTGTTTTTCGATAATCATGGTCTTTTTTACGATAAGTCCAAGTTTTGCTTTGCCAGACTTACGTAAAAGTTTAAGGTTACAAGAGTTTTTTATTTTTCAATTCTTACAATTGTAAAATAAAAACTTGAAGTATAGTATTTCTAACATATCTTATTTGACTTTTTATTTTATTTCTCACTTCTTATATTTCTAAGATTTTCTTTACGATCCAAAATCTTCGTAAAAAATGCGATTTAGTTTCCACTTAAACGATGTAGAAAATATTTTTAATAATTTCTTTCTCTTATAGTGTATTTATTATATATGTACAAGTACATACAAAATAATGTAGAATTATTATTTAAAGTTGATTTGATAAATATTTATTCAAATTTGATTTAATCCTAATCATATTTCATGCTTTTTTTTGCGAGGTGACGGCGAAGGTCCTCGTGTGAGAGTAAAGGAGAAAATGGTTTTAAACTATCGAATTATTTGTTTTGCAGGTTAATCACGTTTGATGTTATTAAATCATATATTTTAATTTAAACACGAATTCTTATAATTGTTCTATTAACTGAATCGCACGTTATTTAATAATAGATGAGTCTCCAAAGGTAGTTGTAAGATTTCAGGGAGGAGGGGAGAGGTCGTCGCCGGCGACGACGCTGCGGAGCGCAGGGAAGAGGACGCTGGCGGGGGTGGGACTGGGGCTGGCGTCGGTCCCAAGGCAAGCGGGGGCGGGGGTGAGGAAGTACCATGAGAGAGTCGTAGATCACTACAACAACCCCAGGAACGTGGGGATGTTCGACAAGGAGGATCCCACCGTCGGGACGGGGCTTGTCGGAGCCCCCGCCTGTGGGGATGTCATGAAGCTGCAGATCAAGGTCGACCAGGAGACCGGGAAGATGGTCGACCCTTGCTTCAAAACCTTCGGCTGTGGATCCGCCATTGCCTCCTCCTCCGTCGGTACATTGTCTATGTTTTTTTTTAGGTAAAATTTTTCTCTTTCATACTTTTTTTTTTGTACGATTGAGTCTCCCCTGATTCTGAATGTTAAAGTTTATATTGAAGTGATTTGTTTGCTTGATCTCGGCTTATCCAAAACCTTGACAAATGGAAAGGTTTGTTTAGTTGTTTTTAGCTCAATAGGCAGGAGTCAGGAGGCTTCGTGGGATTGATGGGTTTTTTATTGCTTCTTTTTTATGCCCATTTTGTGCTTTCTTGTCAAACTATGTATCAGTAATTGATTGTCAATTGTTGTTTTTTTGTGGATTTGATTTGTCCTCTTTGTCAGAAAGCTGTTTCTCATCTTTAGATTATCCTGATTGGGATCGAATTTGTGTTCCCGCTGATTCCAAATGATGAATTCGTTGAGATAATGTCAGTTATCTTCTCAGTTCGAGGTAGTTTTTATTTTGACAAAACAGTTCCAGATGGTTTTGACATTGGATTAGGTATTTGGTTGATCTAAGTAAGATTAATTAAATGTTTGGCGGTCGGGAGGGTTGGTACAGTTTCAAATTTCCTCCCTTTTTTAGTGGAACATCTTGCTTTCCAAACTTCCTGATTAATGATGATGATCATACAACTGATTTACATTTTATCTTCTGTTTTGATTTTTAGTCCATTTTTTAGTTTTCTGGCCCTGGTAAAATAGACTCACTTTTATTGAGGTGCCAAGACACATGGATGCCAAGCCAATGAGCTTAGGTGCCCATATAATATATTTATTTTTTATTTTTCTGTATATATTATATACATTTTATAAATATTTAATAGTAACTATGTAAACAATACTGAAATACATAAATATTCTTAATATAGCATCAACATACGAAGTGTAATAATACTAATGTGTATATTTTGGAAATGCATATGATCATATATTTCAATAATTATGTATATTTCAGTAATATTCCATTGTATGTGTTTGTGGGCACATGCATGACTGTGTGTTGTAACGAAAAATCTTAGAATATATATATATATTTAATTAAAAAAGCCAACAAAAGATACCCTAACTACGACAAGGTGAGGCGGACAATCCAGGTGTGACCAAATCATGTCTGCCTTGATAACTATGGTAGTATGACGTGACTTGTGCCAAGTATGAAACCATGCACACCATTTCTTTTGTGTTTCTTGATTGAATGCTCGTGCATGATCTAATATTATCTGTCTGCATGTGTTTAGGAGCTCCTGTTACATAGTGATTTGGAACTTTTTTGTATGTCAAATTTACTCGTAACCAAGATGATATTTTATATTTATGGAATTCCATCTTCGTGGTTCTGGTGATGAATTATTAAGATGGCTATATGGAGGATTTTTTTTTTGAGTCTTATTCGTGTTTTTGTGACACCAGATGTGATTTTGTGTTTTTTATGAGATGAGTGCCTTACGGTGAAACTTCCATCTCTTGTTGAACTATATTTGAGAGTTCGGCCATGAAAGGTGGTGTGGTTAGGACAACTATTTTCATCGCTTTGTTCATCCCCTACCTCCCGTCAGTTACCCACATCCTTTTTTCCCTTCAGATCCTTTGTTCCCTCTAGTGATCTTCCCTCTGCCTTCCCTGATGACCCATTCCTTCTTCCTTCTAGCTGATCCATTTTTAATCTCATCTTTCTCCCAAGATAGCTGTCTGTTCCCCCAGCGTGCTGTTCTTCCCCCAACCCCACCATGCTGTTCTTCCCCCAACCCCACCATGCTGTTCTCCCCCAGCCTAAAGATGTTGGGCTCTTTCTCTTCCTTCATCATTGCTCATTGCCACTTGAAACTCGGTGGTCTAGAGCTTTAGGGATCTATGTTGCGTATGTTTTCTTCCAGCAACAAATCATGGTGAGATTCAAAGAAACGAGTTACATCTCATCCTTCAATTTGAAGGTGATACGATATTTTAGACAACTGTACATTAAAACAGCCGAGTTTAATCTTCAACTAGAATTTTAGTGTTGATCATGTACTCTTGATAGCTTAGTTTCAATCCTTACTTTGATCTTACTCTCAGATCATTGTTGATCATTTTGATTCTATGCTATGCTTTGTTGGCAGTTGTCATCCAGTCTTTTTTTCTATTTTCCATGCAATTATATAGGCCTTTTCAAGTTTTGCCCATCCTAATGTTTACTTTCGGCTGTACAGGGAAATTGGAAAACATCTTTCACTTCCCTCTGTAAAGCAACATTGCAGCATGCTTGCGGAGGATGCAATTAAGGCAGCAGTGAAGGACTATGAATTGAAGAAGGCCGGGGTTGGAAAGCAGCCAGCGCTTAGTTAAAGATCTCGGGCTCTTCATGTTGGATCGTTTACCAAGGTCTATGCTTTACTCTAATATGATGTACTGGTGGTGCTTTGAACTCTTCATAGACTCTGCATTCAGGGTCCTTCATAATATTTGTTTAGACTTTAAGGAATATGTAAAGCTAGGGATTTGGACTAATTGGGCTAACCTGTCTAGCAAGGAAGATGAACTCTGGTGCATTCCAACCTTTCAATTTTGCTGAATTGTCCGTTCATTTCATGTATGACTTGCTGTCAATATTATCTGAAATCTTGCTGCTAGGAATAAATCTATGTTGTTAATACAAGTGAAAAGAGGTGGCTTTCCATCAAATAAAAAGGATGACAATGATTCAGAAGCGGATGCATGCACATATTTAAACTCAACGTTATTTTAGTTTTGCAGGAACACAAGGTGATAATGGAAACAAAGGGGTAGGGGGATGTATTCGAAATCATCCACTCAAATGACCGTTTCCAGTTTCTAAAACAGGCCTTCATGAGCCCAAGCATAATCTTCTTCTCCTTCTTCACTATTTTGTTGGTAAGAACCGTCCTCATCTCCTTGGGTCCCTTCACATTCAAAGAGGGAGGAACTCTCTTGTCTTCCTCTTTTTTTGTTCCTGTCGTTCATTACTATAGCATTGATGATTTTCTCCCTAATGCAAGATTCCACTCTCCCATCCACTTGAACGTCCACTGGCTGTAGACCAAGAAGTGACACACATTCTGCTTGGAAGCTTGAGTCATTTGACGACAATATCAAACCAGCGAGCGTTCTTGAAAGTTCTGGGGCATAACTTAGTACCTGAAGATACACTTTCTCAAGTGGTAAGCAGCAGCATATTTATAAGAACAATATACGTTTCTATGAAAACAAACTTGTTAGAAATAAAAGGTGATTAGGTTTTGGTTCATGTATAACATGTTCTACTGTAGAGGCAAGCTGGTCTGGATGTCAATTAGCAAACAAAAAGAAAAAGAGTGCTGCCCCCTTGAGCAACAAATGTGGCCTGAGCTTGACGGATACTACCATATATAAAAATCCATTTATTCTATCATACCATGTACTTTAACAATAATCATTAGTATTAAGAGCAAAGTGGGATCCGAGAAGTTGCCCAAAACAGAAAAGGAAAACAGATAATTTTGAAGACAGATCATTAGTATTAGGAGTGTATATTGTTTAACCCATTAAGTCTGAAAACATAAAAGATGTAGGATTGCAATAGAAAAGAGAACTGCCGTGTGAAATTATTTTTTCCTATATCTTACCACTAGAAAATAAAAAACCTAAATGTATTCTATCATACAGATTTCCACGGATAGTATTCACCAAACTAAGAAGATGCAAAATGGCATTGAGAACAAAAAAGGGCTGCAGCAAGATTCTAAGATATTATGGATTACCTTGGAGGACTGCCGACTTAAAAGGATTCCTTCATACTTTGACTTAAGATCATCCAAAGCAAATTGAACTGCTCTTTTTATAATGCTCTTTTCGGTTGGAGACCTTTGTTGTGCCTGTGTTGTATTTATTGTATTTGGTGTAAAGGATATGCATGATATAAGAAACAGAAATGTATCTGAGGACCAGTATATTACGCATAAAAGTTATATTATCTAAAAGCATACAAATATTTAAGTAGTGGTTACTTGATACTTGTATGTACTACTAATATGCAGGAGTTAACACTAAAGAAATTACCAATGACAATTACTAGACTTAAAAATGCTTCAGAGAGCTAAGGGCATATAAGTGCCTTCAGCAAGCATCTTTGTTTGAGCGGTCTGCTCACAGACATATTAGAGGACCAATCACAAACTTTGACAGAAATATTAAATCCTAAAATATAAATGGCTTGAAAATTAGTAAAATTAGACAAACACAACCCAAGAGAAGTATTAGTTCTATCTACAATTTTCGTCACTTTTTTATCATTCCTTGGTGGTATAGCATATACCTGTAGTTTTGGATATTGTCTGCCATAGGAGTGGAGAGCTATCACAATATGAGAAAATGAAGATAAATTCTCCCATTCGAGAACATGGAAAGAACATTCATCTGTAAACTCTGTTTTCAGTTTTAGGCCATAACTCTGCCAGTTTACGCTTTTCAATGCATTGAAAGTGGACTGTGAGATCGTGCGGGGTGAGAATTCTTGGAAATACAAAACCTGGAAAATGCATCCACCTTTTGGTGTGTCAAATTAGCAAATATGAAACAAATCTTATTATCAGTATCCGTATTCCTATCATAGTAAAACAATTTTTTGAAGAATAAAGAATATTGAATGTAGGATTGAAAATGAATGCTGTCGGCATTCAACACAAACCTCTGACTTCAAGCAACATCCCTGAGAACAGGACTTGCAAGATGCAAGAGCCATGCCAACCATTGCTATTGCAACTTCTACTGTCTGTCCTGCAGCATTACGAGCAACTCCATTTCCCAACTTTAAGTGCTCCCTGCAGGGCATCCAGCACGACAGAATAAGTGAGCATACCCAAGCAAAAAAGAATACACATACATACATGAAAATACATGTGCAAATGTATTGGAAAAGAAAAATCAGAGAAATCTTGACAATAAAACCTATGCTAATTTTAAAGTTGTGCATGTTACAGTTACAAAAGATTTTTCTCAGAAGAATATGATCCAAAATGAAGGCAACAAATGGACCTAATTGCCTATGTAACTATAACCACGGTATTTGCTTGTATCGGTATTCAGTAGTCAAGAGAAAGCAGGCTCTTAGCTGTGCTGTGTGAAGATACTAAGGCACCAATGATTTGAGAAGATTTGTAATTCATCTAGCTAATTTGTTGTAAACCCCAGTTTTATAATACCATCTAAGTCAATTATTGTGCTTCAAAACCACAATTTTTAGCATTTTAATTTTTAATTGAGCCTGTTCGTGCTTCCCTTAATCAATTTTTTTCTATAGAATTTTTGGTTTTGTATGTACATGGTTGTATCCTTGTATCTTGCTTCTTCAAGTTCCTGCATGTCATGCATCCTGTTCCCATGCTGATGACATTTATGTCTCTGTCCACAAATTATATGCCTGGTTAACTTAAATGAGGGATTGGAACAAAAGTTTGTAGAATGTGAACAACTGAACAAATTATATTTAAAATATTTTTCCCAAAACATGTAACGAACTTTTAAGTTTTATCCCGACTCACTATTATGTTGTACTTTGCTTTTAGCATAGCTTCTTTCTCATGATGCTGCCGGGTCACATGTGGTAACCTTTTAGGTGAAAACCCTTGTCTAGTACTATCACAAAATACTACGTTAGATTGTGCTAAAAATAAAATACGGATACTAACATATCACCCCGAATCCAATCCATTGGTTACCATTGGTGTCCTCATCAAAATCAAATATTATGGCCTGATGAGTATTGCAATATTTGAATTCATTTACAATCTTCTAGTGAAATACTATTTCAAAAGGACTTATTTGACCATTCCCTATGCAGGAATTTCATGAACTACGTTGTAAAAATACTGCCTGAATGAGAATAAGATTACTTTTTTTTGGTAAAATTTAGTGATGTTTTTGAAGGCATAACCTCGGACAAGTGCATAAAACAGGGAAACCGAGGTGGGAGCAGTGTATATAGCCAACGATCCGTATCACCGAAATTTCAGTGGTATGGATCAATTTTTGAAGTTACTGATCCGATAACAACATGGGTATTGGGATCGTAACTGTTTCAGGTGATATTTTGATCCATATTGGTCCGATCAATTGATATGGGCCATTTTTATTCTTCCATGTGGCTGTATCATCTGATACAAATGAGACTTCAACCAAAATCATGGGGATGCTGGTGATACATGTGCAGAACATGGAAAACTTGTGAGCTAATGCTACAGCAAGGTGTTTTTCTTCTAGATAAAAGTTGCCACAAAGACTTAGAACTTTAAAATCACTCTAATCTTCTCAATATCTTGCATAAAGTATGCTTTTGGTTTATTTCCCTTTTATTCAAGGTCAGATCTTCACTTTTTATGTTAGATCTAAGATTACTTTTAATAGTTAGACGTATTCTTTGCAATTCACGAATTTTGCATGGTTTATTTTCTTTTTTTACACAATTTTCGTTTTTTCATATGCTTATAGCAAAAAGTAAATAGATTTATCTTAGATTAGGTTGGATCTAAGGTTATCTAAGGTAGATACATGTTTTTTAACAATTTTTCCGATAATTTTTTCTGTTTTCCCGGATGATGTTACATATAACAAACAATAATAATAATCTAAGTCATACATAAGATTAAAGTAGGATAAATGAAGTAGAGAAATGCTTTTGGAGCATAAGATAATAGGAGAATATCCTTAAAATTAAAAGAAAAATTCTATAAAACATAGCCATATGCATGACCATATTTTATGATTCAAAATATTGGGTTATAAGGTATGACTATATACAAAATGTTAATATCGTAGAGGTGAAAATATTTAGATGAATGAGTAGTAATATTATAATGAATAAACTAAAAAATGATCTTATTAGGACTAAAATAAGAGTCCCATTGATGGAAAATAAGGGAAAATCAACCTAGATAATTTGATAATAAGAAAAGAAAGTCAAATGGTGTATTTGCTAGAAGAGGAAAATTAATTAGTGGAAAAGAAATTAAAAGAAGTAGATGAAAACCTAAAATTACTTGGTTAAGAATTGTAAGAAAATATTTAAATTTCTATAATTTAACCAAAGATTTGACTAAAGATAAAAAGACAAGAAAAAGATTCATGTGGCCAATCCTGTATAGTGAGATAAACCCTATCTTACTCCAGCCATATTTTTAGACGTTAACAAGACTTGGAAAATCCATTCTTGAACAGAACCTCCCGGAAAAATGTAAGATGCAAAGAGCCAGCAAATAGCATGTGAATATTAATATTTTTTGGAATTTTTCAACACCAGGAGAATTACCTATTTTCAAAACAAGAAATGCACTCTCTGTCTACAGTGTTGCCATGCTTGAGAACATAATCTTGCAAGCCAGAAGCTAACCGTTCCACAGCTGACATGGAATGGGGCAGAAGAAGGCCATCAACTGCCCGGAGAAGGTATTCATGCCTCGAGCCAGTACATTTTACATGTTCAATAAGTAGCTCAAATGCAATCATCTAGAGAAAATATACAACCAATTTTATGGAGTAAAAGAAACATAAAAAGTCGTGATATAAGTAATATCTGTCAACAAAAATCCTCATCTAAAAAGTCACTTACAGGAACCTTCAAGATGAGTATCTGCAAAAAGGAGACAAATAATGAGGGAAGAGAAAACTTAACTTTGTCACAAGATAAGCAAAATAAGTTTATCAAATTCCTTAAGGATAAGTAAACTACTGAGATTTTCTATTTTCATTTTAAAGGCAAATTCCAGTTTTATCCACAAATAAGGAACATAACATTACCAAGTATGTTAAAGACTGCAACCAGTGATCTTTTCCCTTTTTTAGGATTCTTGGAAAACCAGCAGGATTAAGTTGAAAAAAAATAATACAAGAGGATTGCCAAGACAATAAGCACAAACCCAAAAAGGAAAAGAAAAGCATGATATACAAATATTTATGAGAAACAAAGTAGAAAGATAGTCAAATAATTAACAATCACTCAACCCAATCTTTAATGTTGTGGTTCAACTCCTTGATATCATATCTTGCAAGTCCACAATCAAAAACATACAAACATGAAGTGATGAAAGTGAGCTTTACTTTTTTTGAAAATGCAGATCCACTATAGTGAGTCTGATCAGCAACTAAATTGGTAATTCCCCAATCTTCAAAACAAAATGGGTAAATCCTCCATGCTCGCTTGTGATAGTTACAAGTTTTACATGGGTAAATCCTCCATGCCTTCATTGTGGTGAAATTCTGGTCCACATTTTCAGGTCAGTCAACTCATGGTTTTTTATGTGAACCGATCATGTTTACTAACATGGACACATGCTAGTCCAACATGGGAAAAAAGAGAAGATGCTGTGTTTCTTTCTTTTTCTCATCTTTCCTCCTGTTTCCACTGACATTTCTAACTATAAGAATCCAACAATCATCTGGTCATCATCAATGAGAATTCTGGTCACCATTGACCATTTTGACCATCATCATGGATCACCAACAAAAAGCTAGCAAGGATCCACATCCTTTTCCTTTCCTCCTCTATTCAAGATTAATGTATTGTATGGGTCATTTTTATATGATATTTATTTATTCTGAACATTGATTGCCACTTTTTATCAATTTCTTATATTCCAGCACATCCACTTTGAAGTCCATTTTGAACGTAAATGTCTAAAAGTTTAATACGATCATTCCTAGATGTATGTTACTTCTTGCTTTCGCTTATCCTAGAGATCCAAATCAACACTCAGTTTTTAGTGCATTTCCATGAACTTCCATGTTTTTATTCCATGCATATCAAAGCAAACATTTTACAACAAAGCAAGGATGGTTACAGGGCACATCTTATTGTGCTTATATTTTTTCGAAAGGCAAATAGGGTGAATCTCATTAAAAGAACGCTCATCCAAAAGAGTGAAAAACATAAAAGGTGATTGATAAAGCAGATCAATCCAGAAAAAAGTCTACGGATTAATCATTAATCACACTATCTCAGACTTCTGATGCTATTTGTTTTTTGTTTTCTCTTATTTTTCTAGGATTTATTTTGAGTTCCTCGTGGAAGTTCTATAGGAATTTTGTCAGGTTATATTTTCTTGCCAATATTTATTTAATCGTCAATAGATGATTTCATGGTTTACATTTTTTATTCTATTGTCTGTTGAATTTCTAATTCAGCATTACACCATCTTGGATGATGCTTACTTTTCTCAATGAAGAGTTTATCCATACTTTCAAAAGAAAGAAGATTATTCCAGATTATTATCAAAACTAGCAAAAGGCAGTTCCCTATAAATATGGAAACCAAAAGGCTTCAACTTGAATGAATCTACTCTTGTTTAAAGCTTAAAAGTATGTTCCCATAAAACATGTAATGGAAATGATAAAAATCTAATTTGTAAAATAGTTAATGTGTACAGACAAAAAATTGAATGAATAATGCTAGTCCTAATATATTGTAGGGTCTGTGATACACATGATTATTAATGACAAGGTTAACATTGAATAGTAAAAAATTAGTTGCTGGTTCACCATCCATGAGTTATCTTAGGAGTTCCAATAATTACTTTACCTTTTGGATGATCCTTGTCTTTTATTCTATTGATAACAATCATTTTCTTTGTTTAAAAAATTAATTTGCTTATTTTTGGGTAATGAAAATTAACAAATTGAGAAGCATATGATAAAGAAACACCTTTCCTACAAAGTTTGCTGCCCATGCAATAAGGTCATTAATGCTCTTTTCATTCATCTCAAAGTTAAAGGACATCTCACTTCCACTATAAGACAACATAGAGACAAGTTTTCAGTGAAATCAGATAAAGAAAATAAAATGTAAGCTACTCATATGAATAATAAGGTGGTATGTTGTTGATAGTAACAAGAAGGGCAGTCGCAACAATAATGATGATGCTAAGACAAGTGAGAGGAACATATTTATATGGTATAAATTTTGAAGTTTGGCGATCCAAACGCAAATGGAATTATAAGGAGTATGCAAACTAAAGTTTACCTCTCTTCATCTTAGGGTGTTCAACATCCTAGTGATTCCATGCAAATCATACATTTTTCAAGCATCTATTTTATCATTTGAAAAATAAAAGAAGCTTTTTTTGCTTGCTTTTGTTGTTGCATGCAACAATATAATACTGCTGTGTAGATTGGAGATCAAACACACGGTCACATGCCTGAATTTCATGCCATTTTTGGGCGTGGAGGACAGCTTCACTATCCTTCTAGACATGGTAGTTTCTTTCACGCATAACTGATAGTTGTGTATGTCTTTGTCGCCAATGCCTACAGTCAATTTGAGAAGGAAAACATTTTGTTCCAAGCATACAACATCATTTTTAGCTTGATATTGACAAGAAAAAAGGAGGATGATAACATTGCATTATGATAAGGAATACAATTTCCTATAAATGGGATAATAAATACTTTGCCTATAAATAACCTAATAAGCAACCATATAATAATCAATTTATTTTAAAAGACATCCATCCATCAATTTCTTTTTTGGAACTGATGTAATACCACCATGAAATTTGGTAATCATTTTTCCAAAGACAGTTGGTCTGTCACATGGAATTGGGCTTTTCCGATAGTACATGTTGGTTTTCTGCTAGCTTGTTGCCTTCTTCAATCTTTTCCGATTCTGGGTATCACTTGTGAACATTATCAAGTATTTGTGGTATTTTGTATTCTTGAGGTGTTAACAGATTGTTCAATGTATTAATATAGTAGACAAACAGGGCTACAAATAAAATACAGAAGCATGAAAAGGGAAAATGTGTTGAAGATTCTACGTACAAGTTGTGGTCACATGGAGTTCACCATCTGTACAGCAAGCAAAGAAGAGCTAATACCATCAAAACACGTAATATAGAAAAACAATATGCTCAACTAAGATATTGAAGGAATCAGCACACCCCAGTCATTAACAGCTACTAGACTGCAATTGATGCAGTCTCCCACATCCTGCAACTCTTTCTGGCTGCAGCCAACGCCCGTGTCGGAGACTGTCATGACAATAAGCACATACTACTATTCTTATCACTTCTGAAAGCCTCTCAAAAACAAAATACTAACGTCCGGAAGACTTGGAAAAAGCTATAAAATAAGGACTTCGACATTCTAATATTCTTGTAACTAAATGATATTTAGACAATTACTACAATCTAACTATTTAAGTAGCGAGAGGTGAAATCCATGTAAATTCAGCAGCAGCAACGACAACCAATGCCTCAAAACACAATGCAGATTCAACAATAAAGGGATGAGTACGGTGTTCATTAATTCCTCAATCAGAGCTCTTCAAACCAACTCCTCAGGCAACTACATTCTTCTTCTTCTTGTTCTGCGAGACTACAACTACCATCAGCAGTACATACCGGAGACTCTGACCGAATGAACCGAGTCTGCACCGTAGGTCAGGCGGAAGCAAACGGAGACGCTGCACGTGTTCCCGGAGGCGCGGCACCTCGCGACGGACAACCTCGTCAGCTGCACCAAATAGCAATACGACAACAGAAAAGGATTGAGAAATCCTTGAAAACAGCTTAGGTTTCGTTGGGAGACTAGGGTTTGGACGCTCACGATTTGGAAGGCTTCTCGGACGGAAGGAGAGGAAGAGACCTCCATCGGTGAGGAGGAAGAAATGGTAGTACAAGAACTGGGGGGGTAAATTAACAATAAAATGTTGGTATTTTTTGAATTATTTCTTCGCATACAGAAAAATTGTTCAGACATTTGTTTTTTTTTTCTTTCAATTAATTAAAATTATTATAGTTCCTATTTGCAAAAAAATATTATAGTTTCTCAATTAATTCAATTGTTATAGCTGCTTCATATTTTTTTCAATAAATAAAATGCTGTTGTCACAGGAAAAATTTTGTTGGTGGTGCTTAGTTATTTTATTATTAAATTTAAATATATTCTTATATAATTATTTAAATTTTTTTTTTTATATATCAAATTTTTAGCTTAATCTAAGTAATGTTAATTGTATTTTTTATTTAAAAATCAATAGTTGAAATTTAGCAAAAATTGGTGAATTTAAAGACTTTTAGATCAACGACTAATACTTGTTTAATGTAAGCAAAAATTTCTTCGTGCAGTTATATTCATCAAATAATAAAATGTTTTATAAGGTAATAAACAATCAATTACAAATATTCATTGTTAGCGTAAATATAACAAAGTGAGTGGTGGATACTGAAAAAGTTGCGTTCATTCATCCAGAAATTTCTCAAGATAACTAACATATGTTGGATAGGCTTATAAATGAGGCGAATTTATACTCACTGCCCTTCTTGTTCTGCTCCATTTAACATTAGGATATAGAAATTTTTTTATCTTATTGCAAACTAATCTATGAGTAACATCTACCTTTTACTTGCCAAATTTGAATGGGAATAGTAAACTTATACATGTTCCATACTTATCCCACTTGTATGCTGCTTTTAATCTCAAGTTTCACACAGTTCAGTCTATCTATGATGATTTGTGTCTGTCATGTCAAGCCAAATAATTTTCAGCTATCACTGAACCCTGAAGCTAGAAGTTCCTCGATCCAAAAGATTATCTATCATACCATCTCTGTTCCATCTTTATATTTTCTTGTTTTTACAGTGAGTTTTCAGCATGTGTAAATATATTTTCTTGAAAGGGAAGGTTGTGAAATAAAATACATGAAGGAACAGACTACATTATCATGGATCATAAGTGAAGCCTTTGTGGTTCCATCATCATCACCACCTACGTCTCCGTCTCCCATACCAATAAGCAAACACAGCAATAGACGTAGCGGCGACGATGCCAGCCATTGCATGCCACACATAAATTGGTTTCTCGGTGGCAAGACCGCATGCTTGACCGGTCTGCTGCCGGCTAACTTGCAGAGCAAATTGAAGGCCCAAACTCTCCAACTGTGCCATGTCTTTAACAACTGAACAATTCCTGATAACCATGGCGATGGCCTCGTACTCCTCGGTGGTTCCACCTTCAAGGAATGCCCCCACGATTCGGCCATTTTCAACCCAGTAGGCGCCAAACCTCCCAATAGAAAAGTCCCCAAAATGTACAACCTCCCCTCTGTTGTCTCCAAAGAACTGCCATGATAAGGTGAAGACCCTGGAGTAGAAAAAGGGCAGGTAGTCTATATCATGTGCTTTACTGGGTGCCATTATGGAAGCAACGGCATGTCTTGCTGTCTTTCTTGCAGAATCAACATGTTCGAGCCGACGGATGTCACCACCAAAGAGTTTGATGGGGAATGTGGCGACGTCTCCAACCGCGTAGACAGAGTTGTGGCTTGTCTGCATGCGCCCATTCACTTTGATCCCATCTTTCTCCAAGATTAGCTGACCTTCAAACAGACTTGCGTTTGGATGGATGCCAATACCAACAATCACCATGTCTGTGGTTAGACGTGTCCCATCTCTCAGAATCACTGCTTTCACCTGAAAAAAGAAGAAGAAGAAGTGTTGATAAACAACATTATCACATCTCGATTCAGATGGACGGGTGAGGCATTTCATGATTGTATTTAGTGCAAATACTAATGAAATATTTCAGGAGTAGAGATTTTATTTGATCAATATTCAAAATAAACTTTCCCGATGAAGACCAAATAAAAGAGAACCCAAACTGAAGTTCACTGATCGGGTTTCCCAGCATTCCATTCTCTTGAAATATAATGTTATTAAGCCATGGTATCAGTGGAAGCTTTATTCCAGAAATAACAGTAACAAGAAAACCTGTATCCTATTTAAGTTTTCTATTAAAATTAGCCAAATTATATAATTTATTAAAATCGAATATATAAATTAGTTAAGGTTATAGAAAGAAAATCTAGAGATTTGAGTCAGGTATATTAAGGATGCAGATGGTGGAATTTTAGTAAAAGAAAGTAAAAAAAAAGATAGATGATGTAAATATTTTAGTACATTTTTTGATAAATTTATCATAGAAAATTCATGCTTGCAAAATTTGGGTAGTATTACAAAGAAAATAGTTATTTTACAAGAATTAGCAATTTGGAAGTAAAAGAAGCTATTAAGAAAATGAAATGTGGGAAAGCTATTGGATTAGATGATATCTTTAGTGAGGTGTAGAAATGTATGGATGAAGTAGATATTAAGTGGTTAACTAAGATCTTAATATAATTTTAAAGATGAAAAGGATATCAAATGAATGGAAAAAGAGCACTTTAATATCTCTACTTAAGAATACAGGAGACATACAAAATTGTAATAATTATTATGGTATTAAGTAAATAAAGTCTCATGATGAAACAATGGAAAAGGGTAAGTGATCAATGACTAAAGTATGCAACTAAAATCATAGAAAATTAATTTAAATTTATGCTAAGATAAGTTAAAAATGGAAGCTATTTATCTATTTAAATAACTAATGGAAAATTTTAGAGTTAAGAAAAAGGATAGCCATATGTTTTTTATTGATTTAGAAAAAAATATGATAGATTATCTAAAAATCAATTGTGGGGGCATTGAAAAGAAAAATACTTGTAGGATATATTGATATTATAAAGACATATAATAAAAAGTAGTTACTGATGTTAAAATTATAGGAGAATTTGAGAAATTTCCAAAAGAACACTAATGATCTTTTCCAAGTCTATACCTATTGTCTTAATTATGGATGGAATAACCAAAAAATTCAAGGAAGATACCCTATGTATGCTATTTGCTAATGATAATTTTAGTTGATGAAAGTAAGGTAGGAATTAGTTTTAAATAAAAATTATAAAGAGATACTTAATCGAAAGGATTTAGATTAAATGGGTCAAAAAATGAATATATGAAGTATAGGTTCAATGAAAATATGAATAATAATAAAGGTATATAATTAAATAGTCATGAGATTCATAAAAGTAAGATTTTTAAATAATTAGAATCTATAATAAGTAACAATGGAGAAATTGTAGATGTTATTCATAGGATTAAAATAAGGTGGATGAAGTGGAGAAATGCTTGTAGTATTATGTGATAAAATATATCCTTAAAATTAAAAAGAAAATTCTATAAAACTGCTATTCATTAAAAGTATATTTTATGGTTCAAAATGCTAGATAGTAAAGAACAATCATGTACAAAAAGTTAGTGCTGTAGAAATGTGGATGTTTAGATGAATATCTAGTAATATTATAAGGGATAAGTTAAAAAATAATTTTATTAAGAATATAGTACGAATTCTGCTAATTGAATATAAGATAAGAGAAAATTGACTTAAGTGATTTGGTTATATCCTTAAGTAGTCTAAGAATGCATTAGTAAGGAAAAGAAAATTAATTAGTGTAGAAGAAACTAAAAGAAATAGAAAAAACCTAAAACTATTTGGTTAAAAATTGTGAAAAAAGATTTAAATTTATGTAATTCAATTGAAGATTTGATAATAAATAAAAATATATGAAAGAAAAAAAATTTGTTTATTGAACCTCACACAGAGAAATTATGATATAAGTTGTTGTATATAATTGATCAAAGTAACATTGACATTTTAAGGCAATGACTTCAAGAAATGTGAAAAAAAAAAGTATTTTAAAAACATGATAACATAATTATTGCAATACAACAAAATAACCAATGGCTTCAAATCCATACCTTTCCCTCTGGAGTGTTTTCAAAAGAAGAAAGCACCGTCCCTTTAATAAAAGTGACTCCCTTTAAGGAATAATAATCCTCATAGAAATCAGCAATTTTAGGTGTAAATAGACGGGCCACTGCACAAATAAACCCATTTTTGAGTTTTCATGGATGACACGGAGAATCAAAAATCTATTATACAATGCAAGAGTCCATTCCCTTGACTCGTTATTTTGTAGAGTGCCAAATTACACTTCAAACTAGATTTGAAAAAAAAAACTTTATGTATGGTAGGAATTGAACTTGCTCCACTAGGCAGTGCCCCAAAACCTCAACCAAGCTAAATATTTTTGTTGTTTAATAAGATACATATATAATTTATAACATCTTCATTTAATATAATAAAAATTTCAAATTATAGCTATCTATTGTCTTACTCTTTACTTTCAAAACTGTATACCATGCAATTTGCAAGTATATTATTTAATAAAAATTAATAATCCAAAATCTTCCTCATATGAAATTTACATGTGATTTTCACTAGTACATAAAAAATATAATAATATTCATTGCAATTGTACTTACTGCAATGTGCCTCAGGGAAGACAATGGTGACTTTGATTCGATTGTTGACGAGTGCTGCAGCACACTCCATGCCTATATAGCCTCCCCCAATTACAACTGCATTCCCACCCATGCAAGATTTCGTTGAATCAACAATCCTTGTTGCATCAGCCAAATTGCGCAAATAACAGATATTTTCAGCATCTGAATCCCTAACTCCAAACTCTTCAAGTTTCAAAGCCTACAAAAATGCAAGCAACTTAGTGTCAATTTAACACTGTATCTAAAAATGACTAATATCAAAGACAATGTTATTTCAAAGGAGAATATATTATATCTATCCAATTAGGCCTGGGGAAATTTGGTGAAGTTGGATTTGTTACCCGAGCTCCTGTTGCTATGATAAGAAACTTATAGCTGATAGTTTCACCAAATATTGTCATTAACGTGTTTCGCTTCACATCAGCAGTTTTCACTCTTGTTCCAAGAACCAGCTCAATGCCTAGAAAGTATAGGTTATGATGAATTAAATAGAAAATTTTGAGCTAGAAAATATTACATGTGATTAAGTCTTAAAGGAAAGATATCATCAATCTTTGTATTTAGGAAGTATCACATCATAGATGTAGGTTAAGTAATAGTTCTCATATATGCAAGAGATTATACCCTTTTCATCATTTCCATTCTCTACTTCATAACAAAATGGAGATTATGAAAATAATGATAAACTAGGAGACAACACTAATTTACATCTGTGACCTTTCGGTTCATGTGACAACCTTGTGCTGCCAATAGCCACTGTTTATTTTTCAGAAATTTTTTTGCTAATTTTATGAAATAAAGTTTTGTGCACAATGTGCCTATTAAGCTATCTAAGAACACAAATGCAGGAAAGTATTAGTGTCTTTCCATCCAAATATTAATGATGAATACATAAAGAAGTAAAGAACAACTCATAACATAGAACAAATTTACCATGCTTTCTATACCATTTTGGTGTCAGTTTCTCTTCCTTGGCACCTACACAAGTGTGAAATGCAGGAAGACGTGATGGAGCTGCACTATGATAGAAAGAGAGAAATCAGACTTCATATATAAAAAAATATTGGAGCAGCACAAAGGGAAAACAGTCAAAATTACAAACACAACATCTAAAATCTGTAGATATAGCAAAATCTTGCATGTGACCTCATTTAGAAACAATGAAGACGAGGCTTAGAGAAAGCAATGAAAGTAAACTTATGGATAGTCTAACTACAGAATGCTCCAAACCAAGAAACAGAACCTTCTGGCAATAGAAATCCTTTGCTTAATGCAGGACGTTCATAAGGAGCAACCTGTGTCCATAAGAATGAGATTGTTAGTGATCAAAGAAATATGAAACAATAGGAATTAAGATAAAAAGTTCAAAAGGCTAAAATGGACTAGTGAGAAACATGATAAAAACTACAAGAAGATGAGGAAAAAAATGCCAAAAAAAAATGAAGTGAAAGAACGTAGCTACCATGACAGAAAAGGGCAAGAATGAGAGGAGAGAACAGAATGGTGTTCAGAGAAGATAAACCACAGAATCCAACAACCGCCAACTGAACCATTTTCCCAATGAAAAAGATACCGTCTTGTGATTAAAACCAGGAAGCAGCATACATATTTGATATTTCCTTACTTCTCTAATATTCACGAGATAAGAAAACCATAATTCAACTATTAAACAACTAAATTCAGCAAATCAACAAAAAAACAGTTGGATGTCTCATGTCTAACCAAACACAGGAAGCAACAACATGCAGGCATTCAAAAGCAATCCTAGTGGAAAAAATAAATGCCCCACATGCCATGGTACATGAGATGGGAAAATAGCTGAGATTACCAAGGTAAGAAAAGAAAACATATGATCATAACAATCATCGTAATAGCCAAATGATATAACTAGAAATAACCCAAAGTAAGGCAAGGATTTTCATAACAAGCAAAGAACGCAATAGTTGAAATTTCAAGAGCAGAGAGCGTGCATCTCAAGAGGTATTCAAATCACTCGAGAAAATGCATCCTGAGAGTTGTTAAGAGATTGAACACAAGGACAAAGGACCAATACAAGTTATTCAGAGAAGCTAAACCAGAAAATCCACCGACCATCAATTTTAGCAATCCTTTTAGCAAAAGAATTCCCGTCAAAATAATCTGAAAAGTGGAGAACGCGGCATATGAATACTTCGATTGAGTGTAACATCCCCAAAGCCACAAAACCAACCATATCATCTCAAGCACCCATCAAACAGACCCAATTCAGCAAAACAGCAAAAGCAGCCGCGGGAAATTGGGAGTGTCGAACGGACCCAACGCGAAAACCACATGACACCGCATTCAGAAGCAAGAGCCCAGCTCAAAAAACCAATCTTTCTGCAATCTACAGCCCACCACCAAAATCAACAATTCCGAACAACCATAAGAAACAATTAGGGAAACAAAAAGGCAAGACAGAAACCTTCCCGGTAAAACGGGAGCAAAGAGAGCACTTTGGGAACTGCGTGTCAAAACACCTCCACCACCATAGATTATAGATATAATATCCGGGCAAATAACAATCCGACACTCACGGGTTCCTCAGAGATGATGCACAGCTCGCCGGGAGACACACCCCGCCTGGCGAACTCGAGTGCTGCGTATCCGGCGGCAACGCCCCCGCCAAGTATAACGTACACGAAGGCCCTCCCCATCCCTCCTCCTCCTCCGCCACCACCACCACAGTTGCTACAGAGCTCGTAACGTGTGGTGCGGAGATGCGTGGGGTCTTCGTCTCCCCAGCACACACCTCAATGCTACCACGACCGTTGCAGGCCCGATCTCTCCACCCATCTTCTCTGACCCGGTTCTATATTTTGTTTGGTAAGAATCTTCCAACCTACTTTTTTTTTCTCTTTTAAATTTTTTAAATCTTAATGAAAAAATTAAAATTCAAAAATTAAGCAAAAATATTATCAATACCATAAAAAACGCTAGTTTAAATTTTTTTGGGTGCCATTTTTCGTTTTTATAAATATTTTAGTGTCATTTTTTTGAATTAAAAATCAAAACACAATTCAAAGTTACTAAATAAATATTTATTTAAAATTAATACAAAAGTCAACAATTTGATTAAAAATTCAATTGCACTTGTGCTCACTCTCCTAAGTGGAGTGAAGAAATCAAAGAGAAAGTTTCTAATTGATCTTTCTTGTTATATTGATTTTATTCTTGATCTATCTTAAATTAAGGTTATATTTCTAAATTATCTTTTGTATTTCAAATATTTGATCAATAATGTCGAGTCATGGTTGTTGGAATATTTCTTCGTAGGGGCACATAGATAATTTGTGAATAATTTGGATACCATACTTTCAATGGTAGACATGTTAGGATCTTATGGTTCATTAGAGGGAGGGTGAATGGTGATTTATGTATATTTTTATATTTTTTCTAATTTAACTAACTGATATTGAATAATCAATATGAACAAATATTAAACAAGTAAATTATGCACAATGAAAATATAAATAAAAACATAAGGGAGTTTTAAGTGGTTTACCAACTTGACTAATCCACCCCTAAAGATCATTTGGACTTCACTAAGTGTCTCAACATTTACATATACTTTACTTTTAAGTTGAAGCAAGAACCAACCATTTACTTGAGTTTTTTAGTCGTAGTTTTAACCAACTACTTAGAAGTTTTCAGGTTAAAACTTCAGTAAACCAACTTCTTGAGTTTTCAAGTTAAAACTCAAATCAACAACTTGAGTGTAACTTTCAAGTTGAAGTCATGAACCAAATGATCATTCTTAGATCAAACTTTCAACACTTGGAGAGCTTTGATTATCTTCTAGTATTTTTAGCTTTCAGTCTATTCTCTATTGCATTGAATCTGAATTAAATTTTTTTCTGTAACAGTAGTTGATCTACAATCTATACTTTATCTTTGTATGTGATTGTATATGTAATCTCTCTCTTATTAGCTCTATTTGATGTTGAATGATTTGTCTCTATTTATACTTATAAGTCCAATGATCATATTTTCTCTTTAATAGATTGATTCCGTTGTACTTACTAAATTGCTAGGTCTAAATATGGTAAGTTACCATTCTGTATACTGTTCTTTATGTAACCTTCTGATTCCCTTTGATTTTCGGATAGTTAGCTTCGTAACTTTCAAAAAATATTCTTATAACTCTCTGAAAAACTCGAACAGTTATACTTGTCACGTGATCCTTTAAGTTCTATACGTGAGTCTTCTTAGTTTCAGACAGTTAGCTTGTAACCCTCCGAAAACTCGAACAGTTATCCTATAACTATCCGAAAAACTTGAACAGTTATCTTTCAAGACTTTTGACTGCTCGTCACATGTTTCTTTAAGTTCCTCATGTATTTCTGAAAAAGTCAAATAGTTACGAGATAACTATTCGAAAAACTAGAACAGTTATCTTGTAACTATCCGAAAAACTTAAACAATTATCCTTCAAGGCTTTCTAACTTTCACCATGTGTGTATTTAAATAACTTAACTATTTGAATAGTTAGCTTCCTAACTTTTCAATTCCAACATATTTTTGGATAGTTACCTGTTGTAACTTACCAAAGGTCTTGAACAATTATCTTCTAACATTTCTAACTATCACCATGTGCGTATTTAAGTGACTTAACTGTACGGATAGTTAGCTTTTCTAATTCCTCGATTTTCTTGAATTTTCAAATAGTTAGCTCCCTTAACTTTTCGAAGAGCTCAACTCTTTACCTAACTTTCCGAAAGACTTCTTATTTTTGGATAGTTAGCCTCCTAACTTTTCAAAGAATTTCATACTACTTTAAGTTGGCTTTCTGCTACAACTGCCCTGTGAAATACAACTTGATTTTTTCTAGATTTCTTGTGTAGCAATCATCTAGTCTATTTGGCTGTAATTTTCTTTAATTCTTTTATCCATATCTATTCATTCTCCAACCTGTGAAATACATAAACTACTCACATGGATGTTTACATTATCAAAACACAAGGGTTATATCAAGACAATGTTACATAATATTCTTAGACAATGTTACAATGTCCATTGGGGTTACTGTTAAAACATTTATTAGTTTCTCTTTGTCACACAATTGGGAACATGTTACATGATTTGTTTCTAGTTTAAGTTTTGTTGATTATCAAAATACTTGAATCTTAACCATCTATTCAAGTACTTAAATAAGTACTTAACTATGGAAGAAGTAGTTATTTATTTGTGATAGAGATGATATATATCATAGACTTTTCCATTCTTTAACTTACTACAACACTGACATAGGCTCATAGTTGATAGTTTATTGTGAGCTTTTAATTTGGTTGTGTACTTCAAGTCTCAAATATATGTTTATGCATATGGAATGCACATATGGTGTGAATTCTAACGTTCTTTTTAATGGATTAGCATTTTTTTTAGTTTGATGGTAATTGCAATTTAGTTATGCAATTCAATAAATCATTTTTAACAATATCAAAAAAATTAAATTTTAACTTATCATATCATGTTGAAATGGGCACATCTAAATCAAAACAGCTTGCCTTTAATTTACTAATATTATCAAAATTACTAATATCGTTGATCATTTTTTGGATACACTTTCTCTTTAAATTGAATTTTCCTGCACTCTCGTTCATGCCTCGTTTTTGTACAAGCATATATCACTTCATTTAGTAAACACATCATTTCAGCATGCCATCTTTGCCCTACTACATCATGCCATTAATGTTGTTTACGTGTCGCCCATATTCACTTCTAACATGTTCTTTGTGTATATGATTCATATATGCAATATTGCATAAACATGCATCATTTTATTTTGTCACGTCATGCATCAATTTATTCAATAACCACGCATCGTTTCGTCATCTTAATCCACATGCACGTTTCTTTACATGTCATGAGAGCAACATTCATCATTTTATTCATTTCATCTTGCCAACATGCGTCATTTCATTTTCACAAGTTATTGCATATCATTCCATACTAAACTTGTTCCCTTACGTACTATTTCATTATCATGCTTACTATTTTATCTTGGTAGATATGACAACTCTTGAGAAGACAAATAATGGAGGAGGGTGAAGTTACATGAGTTAGAACGCTTAAAGAAATGTGAGGTTTTTAAACATATTAAATGAAGCATAGGAAAATACAATGTAAGATGTAAAGTAAATATCATAAAAAAATACAGACAACGTATTAAAAAACTTGATGATAAATTTATCAAAATTATACAAAAATTTCAAAACAAATTAGATGAGGTTAGAACTTTATACAAAGGCCATATGAACATACTTGATGAGATATGAAATAAATTTGCTAAGATTAGAATTGTTATGTCTTATTTTTAGTTTTTGAGTACTTATAGATTGTTATTTCTAATCATATTTTTTTTAGTCACATTTAGAATACAAGAGATGTAAAGGAAAATCGTATCTCAATTATGATTAATTGATGTGAATTTTTGAAGGTAACATGACTATTGGTAATGTGATAAGACAAAATGTTGATAGTGTTAAATAAAGATTAGAGAGAATGTAGTTGAGATAAATGTAGATAATGATTTTCACACTTTACTAAACACTCAAGCAAGACATATATCCTAGTTTAGAGAATAATGCAAGAACCATCATAGAGAGAAGGAGAAAGGAAAAGTGGCTGCAACCTCATGTTGAAGAGTGTTTTAAAGATGTAACATGGGCTATGATGATGATGATATGTTAAAAGGAGGATGTCAATGCAAGTGAATGTTTATAACAGATGGTTTATGTGTAAGAGCAAATGTTACAATTGTTATTGAAGTAAGGAAATCATTCAGATAAAGTTGTTGCATCATTATGTAAGCTTAAAGGCCTTTCCAATAATCACAAATTTAAAACCATGCACCTATTTCGTTAGAAGACATTAATTCCTATGTCTACTAAAAGAAATGAGAAAAGAATGGTTACAATTTAATTGAGGATAGATTGTTTGGTGCGTAAAGAAGTATATATATATATATATGTTTTGTGTTAAGTTCTTGTTATTTACATTGTGTTTGTTATGTTAAGATGCATAAACAATGTGATGGAATTCATGATGCTCTATCTTTGTTATGAAAAATCTTTTATCAACAATGTGATGTTATGAGCAATGCTTTGAGGTTTTATATATGTTTGTGTCTCATGTTTTTGTGGTAAATGTTATTGACATCATTTTATATATGTTATGTATGTTGGTAAGATATAATGTCTTTCTTCTATTAATGTAGGTGATGATGTTTCTAGAAAATATATGGTGTTGACATTTCTTTATGATAGTTGGACAAAATCAACAGTATGAAGTAATTATAAAGTAGTTTAGTTATTCTACTTGAATAATTAGTATATACTTCAATGAAATGTTTAATGTTATATTATGTTTAAATCATGTATCTATAGTGACATTTTCATCGCCAATATTGAGTTGAATTAAGAATGATCTTAATGTCTTCTTATATCTGAAGGTATTGTCACATTTTCTAATTGAGTTATTTTGAATGCCATCATTCAATATCTAATTCAAGTATGACATTTACAAGATTATATTAGTGATATTGATAACACACATATTAAAATAATAATTTATAAATAAGAAATAACAATATTTAAAAATAGGAAAGTAGAATTATCTTAGATCATGAAACATGTAATTTTAACATGGAATATATTTATATTTTAAGTAGTTGGAAAGGACACATAGTTGATGTTCATACCCTTCAAGAAGTAATAACTTAGATCTAATGGCTTATAAGTTCCATTTAGTAAACAACTCATTATTATTTGGAAGTTATAATTGCATTATTATAGTAATATAAATTTATACGTAATTAAGTTTTACTTGATAGATGTTGAATATTTCATTTGTCAAGAATTTATTTTTCTATTTTGAGATATATGTTATCATTTATCTAATTATAATAATGATTGACTTCCAACTAATATTATAGAAAATTTTAATTAAAAACATTCACAGTTAAGAATAATTATTAATATACGTTTGAAGTTGTGAAATATCATTTTACAATTTTATAAGATTACATGTTATATTTATATGAAACTTAAGTGAAAATTATTATTACATTTTTTTTAGTTTATAATTTTATTTGTAAGTTTGATAAAATAGATTTACTTGAAGATCTTTAAAATGAGTTAGAAAAAATAAATATTACTTATAATATGCAATCAATAGGAGAAGTATATTTAGAAGAAAATACTACAATTAAAATAAGTGAAGAAGAAAAAAAGAATTAATAAATAAGATGTATAAAGATATGATAATAATAATGTAGGATGAAATTTTTTTTTGATATTATTACGAAAATTTTTAGCATAATTTCATTAAAAATATTATTGTAATTTTGAAGAACTTTTAGTCATGTTTGTTCTTTTTATGTGAAAAAGTTTCTAAAACAATTTCCTTGTATTTTTATTTTGAACAAATTTGTTAATTTTGAATTGATACAATTGTTGAATATTTAATTTATTATGATATCTTAAATATTTCTGACATTTTGTTATGGACAAATGGTTTTTAGAAATTCTAACTTTCCTTACTTTTTGACATGTGCACAAATATGTCTTTTTTTTTACTTTTCAATTATTCTAAACTTTTTATTTTTTAAATTTACTATCATGTACAAAGGAAATATTTCTTTTAACTTTAAGGTGTAACAATTTTAGTCAAAAGTAACACTATAACTATGCCTAGTTTCTAACAACTCAAGCAGAGAAGAGCAAAAGTTCAACAGTAATGTTTATTTGTTAGAATAGTAGAGTATGTATAATAATAATAATAATTATTATTATTATTATAAATAAGTCATATAATAATAAATAATATAAATACATAATAATAATAAATAAGTTTGGTCGAACTAAACTTATTTATAATTATTTATTATAATTATATATATTAGTACTATTATAATAATTAATTATTATTATATATTAATATATATGCGAGGATAGAGCAAGTTTTGGGTTTAAGTACAGGAAAAAATCGTGTCTAAATGAAGGGAGAAAATAGCTTACGTTAAAAAAAAACCTACTATCAAATTTTTCGGCAACAATTTACGTTTTTCAAAAACGATCTCCCTCCGGTTCAGCTTCCTCTCGTTCTCTTTCTCTCTCCCTCTCATGTCGGAACTCTCCCACATCCTCCGGCTATGCTCCATCGGCCAACTCCGCGAAGCGATCACGGCCTTCCACTCCCTTCCACCCGCCACGCTCCTCAACCCCCACACCTACGCCACCCTTCTCCACTTCTCCGCCCGTCACCGCATCCTCGACTTTGGTCGGTTCCTGCACCACCATCTCCTCCGTTTCTCCAACCCAGCAGACCCACTGCCTGTCTTCCTCTCCAACCACCTCATCAACTTGTACTCCAAGTGTTCGCGCCCTGACGTTGCACGCCATCTGTTCGATGAAATGCCCAGCAGAAATATCGTGTCTTGGACTGCTCTCATCACTGGGTATAGCCAGAATGGGCTACACGAAGATTGCTTCCTGGGTTTCGCTCAGATGGTGAGGGAGGATTGTCTCCCGAATGATTTTGGGTTTGTCGGGGTTTTGAGTTCGTGCTCAGAAACGGGTTGTGGCGCGAGGGGGCGTCAGGTACATGGTCTTGCGTTAAAGGTTTCTTTTGATAGTAGTGTTTATGTTGGAAATGCCCTCATTAACATGTATTCTAGATGCTGTGGTTGCGATGATGGGTGGGCTTTGTTTCGGGATATGAGGTGGAGGAATTCGATCACATGGAATTCAATGATCAATGGGTTTGCGATAAATGGATGCCCCTTTTCTTCGGTGGAGTTGTTTGTGGACATGCTTTATGAAGGATTTAAGGCCGATCGTGCCACGATGGTTACCGTGTTGTCTGCATGTTGTTGTTTTGAGATTTGCCGGCAGGTTCATGCTCTTGCTACAAAGATTAGTTTAGCGTTGGAGGTTGAGGTTGCAACTGCACTTATTAAAGCCTACTCTGCAGTAGGAATGGAGCTCAGTGACTGTTATAGAGTATTCTCGGAGGCCAGACGGAAAGATACAATGTCGTGGACTGGCATAATAACTTCCTTTGCTGACAGTGATCCTGAAAGGGCAATTCTTTTGTTTTCCCAGCTGCGTTCTCAAGGCATCGTTCCTGATAGGCACACATTCTCCATAGTTGTCAAGGCATGTGCTGGCTTGGCAACTGAACGTCATGGTTCAGCTGTGCATTCACTCATTTTGAAGTCTGGATTTGAGAACGACGTGGTGGTTGCTAATTCCTTAATTCATGCCTATGCTAGATGTGGTAATGTTCATCTTGCAGAATGTGTATTTAAAGGGATGGTGTATCATGACTTGGTAACTTGGAATTCGTTGATTAAAGCATATGCTATGCATGGGAGAGCAGAGGATGCTTTGAGAGTGTTTTCAGGCATGAGCTCTCCTCCTGATTCTACTACATTTATTGGTCTTCTGTCAGCATGCAGCCACAAGGGGCTGGTAGACGAGGGCAGAAAACTATTCAAAACAATGATTGAAGACTATGGGATTCCCCCTGCAGTTGGTCACTATGCTTGCATGATTGACATACTTGGTCGGGTTGGTCTCCTTTTAGAGGCCGAAGCACTCATACATGAAATGCCAGTGGAACCAGATTCTGTTGTCTGGAATACATTGCTGGCAGCATGTAGGAAGCATAAGGAAACAAATATTGCAGAAAAGGCAGCCCAAAAACTAATGGAACTGCAACCAAGAAGCTCAGCTGGGTATATTTTGATGTCCAATATCTATAGTGCAGAAGGCAGTTTTCATGATGCAGCATACATGAGAAAGGACATGAAAGAATGTGGGGTAAAGAAGCAACCAGGTTTGAGTTGGATTGAGGTCCACAATCGTGTGCATGAATTTGCTGTGGGAGGTCGACGTCACCCTCAGATCAAGGAAATATATTTTGAGCTAAAAAGGGTTGTGGGTAAGCTAAAAGAAGTAGGTTACATTGCAGAGACAAGTTTGGTGCTACATGAGATTGAAGAGGAGCATAAAGAAGAGCGCATTCTACTCCACAGTGAGAAATTGGCTTTTGTATTTGGGCTTATGAATGCTTCTCCTGCACAAATTTGCATCAGGATTATGAAGAATATCAGGACTTGTGTTGACTGCCATAATTTCATGAAAATAGCATCCAACTGGTCTGGGAAGGAGATAGTTTTAAGAGATACTAATCGCTTCCACTATTTCAAGAAGGGGATGTGCTCATGTGGTGATTACTGGTATGACATTTTCTAGAACAATATTTTTTTCGCATCAAATTTCGTAGTAAATAAATTTGTAGTTATTGATGGACTTTTCTTTTTTAAAAAAATCTTTAGGAACAAATCATTGTTTTTGATTTCTAGTGCCTACTTCTCTACCCAAATAAGTTTAATATTGGATCAGTTTATTTACCTATAAACACCCATTTCTTACTGTCACTTTTCAACTACTTCCTCTGAGCTTGAGTTCTGTCATTTCACTTTTGTTATCATCCTTTCAAACTTGCAGCAGATCCATGTACATCTTGATAAAACCATGAGCCTCAAATGCCCTCAAATTGTTGCTTACAAGAGCCCTATCCAATCTTGAAGGTGTTATAATTGGAACCCAAATTACTAGGGTGATTACTTCAATTTTTTATAGGGAAAGAAACAAAAATGTCTTGAAAATCTAACCACTGCCAATAACTTTAATTTATCATATTTTACGCTCATATTATACTTTTTAAGAAACTAAGGTGCCTTGGCAGTAAGTGAGGGTGCCTACTCAAATACCCTTTTTTCAAACTTTTTATGCATATGTTATATATTTATAAATATTTAATAGTGATTATGTATACTTTTAGCTTTATTCTTTCTTAAATAATATTGAGATACATAAATAATCCTAAGGTAGCATCAAAGTACAAAGTGTAATATTACTAATATAAATATTTTAGTAAGATGTATAATTTTATATTTCTAATTTTTTTCTATCTCAGTATATTCCATAAAAAATATATATTTAAGTTTTTTGCAAGGAAAAACATTTAAAAACATATATTTAATGGGAAGGATTTGACAAAAAATTTGTTTAGCTAAGAAAAGACAAGACAAATAGCCAAAGCATGGCTGATTCATGCCTTGGTGCTCAAGTGCCCACCTAAATTGTATGGTTCATATTCCATGTCTTTTATCAATGTGTTGTGACTAGTGGAAAGAAAGTTGAGATTTTTTGTGTTTAATATGAGTGAGAAAGGTGCAGACTTGTTAAGATCATCTCACTGCTTAATGAGATGTTTTCCTTTTGATCTCTTTTTTACTTTCCACCTGGGGCCTTGGACAATTAGGTAGTGCTACAAGAGACTTACCATGCTAAAGCTCTTCTTTAAATTTTAAGAGAATACTTGTGAAGAAGCAACAAAATTCAATGGAAATATTTCATTTTTAACATGTTTATAGTTTGCTCCACTGACTTAGTAAATAACAACAATTTGAGCCATTATCTCACTATATGAGGTTGGTTACATGAATTTTTTTTTTCTTCAAATGTTTCTATTTATTGTCAAATCTTCAATTAAATTACATAAATTTAAATTTTTCTTACAAATGTTAAGTAGTTTTAAGTTTACTTCTATTTTTAATTTCTTCTGTGTCAATTAATTTTTCTCTCCTAACTAGTACATTCCTTGGTATTCTAAGCATATGATCAAACCACTGAATTTTTTCTTATCTTATCTACAATTAATACAACTCCTATTTTATTCTTAATAAAATCATTTTTACCTTTTAATTTCTTCTATGTCAATTAATTTTTCTCTCCTAACTAGTACATTCCTTGGTATCCTAAGCATATGATCAAACCAACAAATTTTTTCTTATCTTATCTACAATTAACTACAGTCATTTTTGCCTTATCCTTTATATTATTACCATTCATCTATCTAAATATACATATCTAAGTAATACTAATTTTTTGCATAGTTATGCTTTACATTCTTGCATTTTGAGTCATAAAGTATAGCTGAGCAAATAATAATTTTATGGAAATTTCCTTTTAGTTTTAATAGTATCCACTATCACATAACACTCTAGAAGCATCTCTTTACTTCATTTATCTTATCTTAGTCTTATGAAAAAAATCTTTTATAATTTCACCATTGCTACTTATTATAGATTTTAAGTATTTAAAAGTCATACTTTTAAGAATTTCATGCCCATCTAAATATATATCTTCATTATTAATTTTATCTCTATCAAACTTAAATTTATATATAATCTTTTAGATACTAAAATATCTCTTTATGATTCTAATTTAGAATCAACTTCTAATTTACTTTCATTAACTAAAACTATGCTATTAGTAAATAGCATGCGTCAAGGCATTTTTCTTTGAATTTTTATAGTTATTTCATTCATAACTAAGATAAATAAATATGGACTTAAAAAAGGATCCTTAGCATAAATTTATATCAATTGGAAATTCCATTGACCTAGTAACTTGCCTAAAATACTGATAAATTTGGACATTCCAATAGGATATGTATTATTTCCACTTTTTTTATTGTCATTAACATGCATGTGCATCATGTACAATCCATCTTTAGTGGTTTATTACCTACTGTACTCTACTTTTTGTGTTCTATTTTTTTTTGAAAACTCATGCAGCATTTCTCTGTTGTTTGACTTCTCATTGGCATTTGACAAGTTTCCGATAATCCATGGGACATTTTTTCCTGAATTCGTGGATAATTTTATCAATCAAAATTTTTATTCAGATTTGTTCTGCTTTTATGTGGATTCACCAAGCTTTTATATGTTGCTTCTGTTCTTTGACATAGGTCTGGGTTATTTGGTGAATATGAAGGTGGTGTCTGATGACCGTTTGAGCATGACCTAAAATCTGCTGAAGTTCTGTCTTTTCCCTTTAGATCTATTTCGTTTACTAGAGTTTTGAACCCAAAAGGAATTTTTATAATAATAATAATAATCAATTATTTGTGTGAACATTTCTTCTTTGGTTTTTTGCTCTAGAATTGCTTTATTTTTTAAGAATTTAAGAATAAAGTAGAGAGATGATACAATAGATGGAAAGAAAGGGAAAGAATCTCCAAGTTCCAGGAGTTTGAAACCCCTCCATTTTGGATGATGTTGGAATTCCTCCAAATGCTCACTGTCCACCACCTCAAACTAAACAAAACAAATAAATTAGTGGGAATCCCACCAACTTGCGCTAAATCCTCCCAATTCCTACAAATAGACACTCAATAGACTCTTAAGGATCTTAGAACTGACTTTATATTCCTCAAATCATTATTTTCAGGTAGCATGGGCTTTGAATATTTTGGAGACCAATGTATGGGCTTTTGTGAAGAAGTCTTCTAAGGTGGACTCCTCTTCTATTTTTAGTTGTTTTAGCTTGTGGCTATCGACTGTCAATAAGGTTATGATTTTTGTTCTTATCCTCTTTTTTACTTATGCACATAGTGTATTATAACAAATACTTCTGTGGATTTGCCAAGAGAAAAGCACTAAATTGATAAATATGGTAATCAACACAGGTGAAGAATCACATATCCATCTCAGACAAGCAAATGACCTTGGCTTTGTCTTTTGTTGCCTATGCAGGCATACTTGTGGCTTAGCATGTAACATATCTGTCAGTTGCATGGAATGTATAAGTAAGCAAATGCTCCTCAATTATTTGACTTTAAAGGTATGTTTTTTGATAACATAAATATATATAAGAAGCACTTCTTAATGTTCTGCTTGCATGGAATGTATAAGTAAGCAAATGCTCCTCAATTATTTGACTTTAAAGGTATGTTTTTTGATAACATAAATATATATAAGAAACACTTCTTAATGTTCTGCCAGGTGGACATAGGGTAGCGATGGCTTGACTAAAGTTCTACATTTCAAAGCAAAAAGGAATTTTTTCTTATCAAAATTTCAAAAATTGGTTGAAAAAATTCTTTTGTATCATTTAATGAACATATATAATGAGGTTGACAAAGTAAGACAACTTAGATTGGAGAATTAAGAAAATCATAAAATTAGAATAGTGTTGCACTTGCAAAATACTTGAGCGGTTAATGACAAATATTTTATTAAAAGGGAGAGATCGAGAAAGAAACAATATAAAGGGTTGCCACAGCCAGGCTATTGCATCATTCGTTCCAGAGTTCTCCAGGTATGCAGACCATTTATGTTGAATAACTGATGCAGACTGTTATTTCTAAGTTCGTCATGACTAAAGATAAATTTTGATGTCTCATGTTATTAGTCTTTCCTTTTTGGTAGAATAACTGATTCAGATTTGGATGACGTGAAGTTCATCATCTCACGGTGACATGAGTTAAGAAATCATTTCCAAAATGCTTGCACTTATTTCTGTATTCCGCAGAAGATGATCATCATCGCATTTGCTTCCCAGAAATATATGTGACCTGAAGCTGGACTAAATTTTCCACCAGATTATACCATAAAGTACGTTCCCTGCCTCATTTGGCCTTCTCTTCCAATTCTATTCATATATAACTTTCACCATTTGACTGCATAGCTGACTGTATCATTCATTTGGCACACAGTGGACATGGTCCATCTTCTACAACGTGGTGATAGCTGGGCTTTGAATTTAGTAAATATCTTGCATATGAAAAAGAAGAGAAAAAGATTGACATATAAAAAAAAAAAAGAGGGAGGGAGGTACTAGTGGCGTAGGCCTCAGTCACAAATGCAAGGTAGCTAAAATATTCCCTTTTGTTGGCCCATTGATATGGATGTTGACCTCTAATAGTGAAATTAAGGCATTTAGTAAATATCTTGCATATGAAAAAGAAGAGAAAAAGATTGACATATAAAAAAAAAAAAGAGGGAGGGAGGTACTAGTGGCGTAGGCCTCAGTCACAAATGCAAGGTAGCTAAAATATTCCCTTTTGTTGGCCCATTGATATGGATGTTGACCTCTAATAGTGAAATTAAGGCATTTGGTGGTGACAGCTGTATTCCGTCAAGATTTTGTTCAACATTATTCAATAGATCTCATTTAGAACTTTATGTTTTTAATCAATGACAAATAACATTGTTGATCTGAACAATGTTTGAAGCCTTACTATTATCAAAATAACTTACAGTTTGTTGGAGTATGAGTTATTATTATGTTGTAATAGGTTTAGCCTCACATTGTTAGAGTATGATATAGTTATCTTTCTTACAGGTTGAAGTTGCCTCCTGACTCAAAGATTCATTTAAAATTTTCACATATCTCAATTGAAAGTTAGAGTATGATATAGTTATCTTTCTTACAGGTTGAAGTTGCCTCCTGACTCAAAGATTCATTTAAAATTTTCACATATCTCAATTGAAAGTTAGAGTATGATATAGTTATCTTTCTTACAGGTTGAAGTTGCCTCCTGACTCAAAGATTCATTTAAAATTTTCACATATCTCAATTGAAAAGAAGAATCGACCCACTTGAGGACATCACAACTCTAACTTTACTGGTGAAACTATCCAACCAATAATAACAAGGAATGCAAGGAACCACTCAAGTTGTTGGCAAGGTGCATGAAGAAATTCGGCAACAAAGCATCCATGAAGGTTGTCGCACAATGGGAAGGTGAAGGGGAAGAGACAACCACTTTGGGAGGATTATTATAAACTTTTAGCTATTTTTCTCGACGATGGTGAAGTAATGTTGGTAATCAAATGTGGTAGTCAAGTATTCAAGTACAGATACCTGAATGAATATCTGTGTTATTTATATACTTGTCTTATTAGGGTTAACTTTTGGTGTATAACCTATTGTCTTATTAGGCAACGTCGACCGCCGTTGTATCCCCTCCGCCGTCCAATCCACTCCGATCTCCTCCTCCTCGAATCTCAACATCTGACACGGCCGTAATGGGGCTCCCGTGCTTGAACGCCACAGAGAACACGATCATGAAGGTCCTCCACGTGGACAAGGACGACGACAACTGGAACGACGAGGAGTTCTGGTCCATCGAACATTTTGGACAATTATAATGCTTTTTTTGTAATTTTACCACCTCCAAGGCACCAGCATACCAACTCCTCTCTCTTTCTGCTTCACATTGTTTTGATCTTAAACAAAGTTATATTATCCATTAATCCAAACATTCTGAACTCAACTTGGACACCGTGCCCAGAGGAAGTTGAGAGAGATCGGAGAGGAAGGCCGGAGGGCGGTGGAAGAAGATGGGTCGTCGTCGGGAAGCTTGGAGAGCTTCATGGATGAGTTCAGGGTAAATTTTTTACAATGATAATAATTTTTCTGTGTTATCACTGCTTCGAACCAATTAAATTATTATAATTGATTTATTTATTAACGAATTCTTTATTCTTGAATAAATACAACAACTCAATTAATTTAATTAAAAAATGCAAAAATACCACAACTATCAAAGAAAATGTATTTACGGTGCAATTCACTCTTGGTTGACGATGGATTAGGCGAGTTTGAAATGAAGGACTCGAGGTTCATTTAACATTTTTTGCTAGCTGTAATCTGTACGTGTACTAGAGAGGATATTATTTGAATATTTCAGATGTGACATGAAAAGTCTTGCGGCACATTTTCTAAACAACGAAAACATCAGATTTTAATTAAAATAAGAAAAAATAAAAGATTTCATCGACTTTTCTCTGTCACCAATGAAAAAACTACTCAAAAAACGATAAGTAAGAGAAGGAAACACAAAAGAAGCAAGGAAGGGGGATTGACAATGGCGACGACGTCCCCAATCTCCCGTTTGGCGCAATGGTTGAGGGACAACGATCTAGATGAGGAGGGTGTGAAGGAGGACGCTCTGTTCCTGGCAGACACCTGTCCGATGATCGAGGCCACGCTTGCCGATGCAGAGGAGAGGGAGATACGCGATGAGTCCGTAAAGCTCTGGCTCCATGATCTCAAGTACCTCGCCGCCGATGCAGAAGACCTCTTGGAGGAGTACGAGTACCACCTCCATCAGGTGACGACCAAGGGAGAAGCATCTTCTTCTACTGCACGTAGTCGTGACGAGGCATATGATCTCAACCTTTGATGCAAAATTAATTTATCAACATCCTTCTGATCTCATAAGATTTATATTTAGACTACCTCGAGAGATTTTTGAGTAATATTATTTTCTGAGATTTAATTTCAGGCTGTTTAGCAAAAATATCCCTTAGTAATATTGAAATCGCTGATAATTACGTACATGTAAATTTAAATGGTTAATTTCCTAATGGTGGTGTAGCTGCTATATTTAAGTTTCTTATGCACAGTCCTAAGATCTACCTTACAACAACGAACACAAACACCTCATTTGTTCTTGATAGATACTTAATTCTTTTCTTCTTAAACAAAATTGTAATTATTTAATTTAAAAAGACATCAATCTTGTATTGTAGATCGAATTGTCGGAAAGGATTCGAAAGATTCGCAGGATATTCGAGGACATTGATGTGAGGAGGGGAAAACTCCAATTCAAGGATGACGACGGGAACAGGCGTCTGGAGACTCCATCAGAGCGTCAAGTTGGTCATCTTCCAAATGAACCCATCATATATGGGAGAGACAAAGACAAGAAGCATCTGATAGACCTCCTAAATGAGTACATCAGCGGTGTGATCGGCTTGGTCGGGGTTGGTGGCATTGGAAAAACAACCCTCGCTCAAGCCGTTTACAAAGACGAAGAAATTGATAGCTACTTTGACTGCAAAGCCTGGGTTACTGTTTCAGAGGCATTCGATGTAGTGAAGATCGCGCCAAAGATTTCTTGGAGTCCTTGACAAGGAAAGCTAGTAACTTAACCCAGTTGAGTGCTATCCAAGAAGAGTTAGTAAGTCAACTGCAAGGGAAGAAGTTCTTTCTCGTGCTCGACGATATTTGGAAAGAAAAATTGGATAACTTGGGGTTCCTTCTGCAAATGGGTTCGTTAGGAAGCAAAATCTTAATCACGACAAGGATATAAGCCGAGCGGCCAATGCCATGCTGCCATCAATAGTTATTAATCTAACGCCACTCTCAGAGCAAGATGGCTGAGAGCTATTGCGCAATCATGCTTTGGGTGGCAAGAGTGAAGATGGTGTAGCACCAAATTTGGTGAGGATTGGCAAGAAAATTGTGGAAAAGTGCAAGGGCATTCCGTTGTTGTTGAAGGTTCTCGGTGGTGACCTTCGTGAAGCTGGCACTAACACGAATAGATGGGAAGAGATCTTAAACCATGAAACGTGGGACATCAAAGATGAGCATGGGAACAATAATGTCATGGAAATTCTAAAGTTGAGTTACCGTCATCTACCAAGGAGATTGAGGCAATGTTTTCTCTATTGTTCTGTATTTCCAAAGGATCATAAGTTCTACATGGAAGATCTCGCAAGTTCTACTGTGGGCTGCACATGGTTTGATCGAGACAGAAGGACCACGACATGTCCTTGATATAGGGGAGGAATGTGTCAAGGGCTTGCTTCAAAGGTCATTCATTCAAGAATCTTGGAATGAGTTCCGCTTACACGATATCATGCATGATTTGGCACAATACATTATATCCAGTGAGCAATCTCTTACCAATAATCGTGCCAACACATTTGGACCTCCATCGTTCGTTAATGACAACAACACCTAAAATATTAAAGTGTTGTTACGAACCTACTATTGCCGGAAGAACGTTATTTATTCACTCTAGCTATCCTTTCAAAGATGTACAAATGATTGATATGCTTGCCCAGCACTTGAAGCACCTACGAGTGTTGATTATCGAGAATCATGACTTGAAAGTCATACCAAATTCAATCGGGGATTTAAAGCACCTGCGTTATCTATTTGTTCGCTCTGATAAGTTGAGAAGTTTGCCTGGCTCGGTGCACTCACTCCACAATCTACAAACATTGAAATTGCTTTGTAAAAATCTTCAAGTGCTACCGCAGGACATGAAAGGGTTGAAGAGGTTGCAACATCTCCTTGTAGAAAATGGAAAATTGCCTCTTGGGATTGGCAAACTGGTTGAACTTCAAACATTGGATGCATTTCGCGTGCATGTAGGAGGAAACCACAACTGTGCTCGTTTATCAGAGTTGAAGGACCTAAAGCGACTCGGTGGAAGCCTTGCAATCTTTGGTCTCAACAATGTTGACGGAGCTGAGGAAAGCCAAAATGTCAAGCTTGTCGTGCAAGCCCAACCTTAAATGCCTAGAGTTACAATGGGATTCCCACGAGGAAGATGATTGTCGTCAACGAAGTGAGCTGGTGTTGGACAACCTCAAGCCACACAACAACCTCCAAGAGCTCTCGATAGGGCACTACCCCAGTGATTGGTTCTCGAAATGGTTGGGAAGCCCATCGTTTGCCATGTTGACTAAAGTGTCGTTGCACGACTGTTCCAATTGCATGACACTCCCAACGTTCTTGGTCAGCTACCATCCCTGGAGTATTTGGATCTTTACGGAATGAATTCTCTAAAATGCATTGGTCCTGAGTTCTACGGGACGAGTCCAATGAACGCGTTTCCATCTCTTCGAGGTCTGTATTTGTACGGTATGTGTAACTTGAGAGAGTATGTGGGGGATGGACAAATGCCCCTTCCCCCCCGACTTTCTTATCTCTACCTCCGCAGATGTCCTTCCTTACGCTTCACGGTTGAACACCAAGCTGGCCTTATTCGTATGTTCGACACGGTTGACTTTCGTATGATCGTCTTTAACTGCCCACATGTGAAGGAATGGTGTAAAGCTCATGCCTCCACCACCTTGGCCAATGTCGAGTGGATCGCACCATAAGGTTGATGATATATTTTTGGGAAAGGCGCGACCTCTTTCACAGACTATCATTGTGAATTTCTATGTTCTTGAATTCAGGTTTCCTTTGAATTCTTTCTTTGGTTTGCAATTTCTATAATTTAATTTAATTTAATTATCTGGTTTTGCAATTGCTTTAGACTTTCATGACCGAGTTATTTAATTACCATCCTTGTTGTTGCACACGAATAGCTGCACTCCATCAGATAATGATGATCGCGCCCTTTTCTGTCATAATGTTATCATTATATATTTTGCTGTTACATATATGTATCCATGTGGAACATTAAATGCATGTTTCGATGAATGTTCAAACCTTTGAAGATTGAATGTTGATCATTAAGTTAAAGATCTGTGTAGACGATGAGATTTGCGACCAAGTGCTTGTAATATTACTTTGGGTTCATTTAGCAATCAATGATGGCTTTATTAATAAATTATTTTAAAATAAATCCACATTTTCAAGGAAAAAAACTTTGAAACTCGACCTAGCTTTTTGGTTCAGTACTTTTAATTTAAATTACAATTTTTTTAAACTAACGTAAACATGATACATTTGGCAATGACCATTAAAAAATGTTAGTATATTTTCAAAGTATATTTTTATTATATTATTTTTTTAAATATAATGCAAGTAAAAAATATCAATTCACGAAGAAAATTAAGGACTTGCTTTTTTAAAAGAGTCTTGTTAAAACTATTAATTCATGCTATGTATAAGATGTTTGGATTTTGATGAACATTCGGAATATACATGGTACGTGTCTACCAAGTTTTTTTGATTAACTTTCAATATACATTGATTAATTTTAATTTTTGTACAACTCTTCGTGAATTAATCTTTCTAGATAGATCTTTGTTTTCACTAATAAGTAGGAAAATATTTGCTTGGACAAACCTAAGACTATTTTTGACCAAATTCTGATTATCCTTAAGACTAGATTGCCCAAATGGGGGCCAACTCCCTCCCTTGTATTTTCCAAATGCCAGTGGCTTAGGGATATTTTTAACGATCCAGTCAAGTATTTGTGAAACTTAGATTCCATCAAAAGTTGGATCCAAACCAATCGTAATCAATTCACTGCAAATCTTGAAAGTTTAGTGAAATCTATCTCTTACCTTGATCTTAAGGTGAAATCCACTCATTTAAGCCAGGGAGATATATTTACATTTCTGGAAAATTCTGAAAGAAGATTTATTATATTCTCTCTCGGAAGCTATAACTTTGCATTCCTCCCTAAAATCCTCCTTTTGCACCTTTTTTGCTGCCCTTATTCGGGCCTTGTAAACTCCTTGCATGGAGGCCTTTGCATTCTTCCTCTTGTTGAAAAAATAAATAAGAGATACATGCGGGCATGATCCAGACCACCAACCCTAAAGGAAGAAGAGATGTGACAACCATGAAGCCTCCTTAGAGATGTGTTTATCCATAGAGATGTATTTGGTTATAAAAATTAATTATCCCATATTGAATATATAAGTTTGTTTCTGGTTGAATTCAATCGCAAATACATGCAACCATTATTTGATCTCGAATCTTTAGAAGCAAACAAATGATATAGAATGCATGCATTAGTTGATATATATTAATGGGAAAATTCTCGATATGGATTCGCAAGTGTCTTTCAACCAGGATTGTGATGTGTAGATGAGAAACGTTATGGAAATAATACTAAACATGCTAGTGTTGTCTAAGTTTTTAATAATCGATTCAACGAATGTTGGCCACAACACTGACCCTAATCTCGACGAACTTAGGAGCTTGACGGATGTAGTAGAGAGGGAAAGGCCATTAAACTTTGTCCTTCTCTTTTTGTGATGTTGGAGGTTATGTTCTATCTTGGAGTACTTGTTGCTTGTTTGAATTCTTACCCATCTCCTTTTTGATCCAGTTGAACTTCTAAAACCTTTTGTTTTGCCTCTTGGAGCTATCTATATTTTGTCTATCTCTTTATCTCTGGTGGTTGTAGGCTACATGTATGGCCGGGGAGTATTTTCTAATTAATGATATATACTTCCTTTTAATCTTGCAAAGAGAAGCAAACAAGAGGCACCAAGCATGAGCTGGTTTGATGTATGAATTGTTGGGGTTGGGTTGGGTGCCCTGGAGGGCTGTGGTTGGAGACTGACACAGGGGAAAATCAAAAGGGAAGGGATTTATTTTGCCACTGGGAAAAACTACAAAGAAGGGTAGATCTAGAGGTCAAAAGCAAAT
The DNA here is from genome assembly GCA_036874045.1 of Cymodocea nodosa. NCBI lineage: Eukaryota > Viridiplantae > Streptophyta > Magnoliopsida > Alismatales > Cymodoceaceae > Cymodocea > Cymodocea nodosa. The sequence goes on from CM072336.1 coordinate 24,004,325, forward strand.
AAGGAGAATCCTGGAGGGAGGGCAGATGGAAGAAGGGTAGATAGATCGGCCAAGACAGATGTGTTGGAGGGTGGGTGAAGATTTATTTTTAATTTATCAATTTAGTTTCAAACCTTAGCTTGATTAATTTTCATGAATCTGGAATTCACAATCAAACGAATAGTAAAATACTCCCAGTCTTGTATATTAAGGTGAATATGGTCGAAAGGAAAACATTACACATGCATTTGAAGAGAAACCACAGCATAACCTGTACCTTTGAAGAAACACCACAACAACAACAACCAAATGCTACTACTAATATACATATATATGGCCAACTCCTCCTAATTAATGCATCATAATTCTGTTTTACAGATTTCCTTGTGAAGAGGAGAAGCATGTAAGTAATTTCTTTTCCCACCACCCTTTTTTGCAATACAAAATCGTACGCCAAAGTAGTTTAGATAATCTTTTATCGTCTCTTTGACTATAAGTTCATGCCGCACGTGGCATGTTCCTCCCAAGAGTTCCAGGTATGTATGCATGCATGCATAGGGGTCGTAAACGAAGAAGGGTAGGTACGAGTGAATGACAGGAAGGTGGCGCCCTTCGTCATTTCTTCTTCACCAACTCGGTGGTCTCTTTCCCTAGAAAGATTAATTAAAGATGATTTAGAACTACGGGTGAAGCAACGAGCAATTCCAACGTTACAACGCAACAACAAGATTACGAAGACCGAAGAAGGTAGAAAACGACAGTTAAAAGAAGTAAAAGATGATTAATTATTTTCTTCTTCTTTCAAATTCGGTCCTTCGCCTACGAACGGCGAAACTTTCAAAAATAATTGCAGTCACCATTGCAAGATCGGAAGAGTTACTGACATCACCACCGACAGCGTAAATGATGTCGACAGTCAACTTCAAGTCTTCAGCCCTTCTCGATGGTAAAGTTTTTTTTTTTTGAAAAAGAAATATCAGTTATATTCGTAGATATCGAGATAATATTCTTAATCACGTGACACAGAATTTTATTATTTCACGTGTCACGTTTTTTTTTTTTTTACGGTAATAAAATAAAAGAGTTAACGTTGAAAACAAGCATTCGAAATGAGACTGGAAGAAGGAAGAAAATTACCGACGGCAAATGGTCATTGGTGGCAGTTGGTCTTTCTTCACTGTATAAAGTGGCTTCTCTGGCTTTGTATACGGGAGACAGACCCATGTGGGCTGGGCATTTGATTGTGGTAGCTAGAGAGAGAAGGAGAGAGGCGAGTAGAGTGAGGGAAGGACAGTGCATTGAAGTAGGCAGACGAGGAGAGGAAGGGGAAGGAAGACTTACTTGTTCATACTATACATGCATGTTTAGACGTGGATTATAAAAATAAATTAACGTATAAATAGCATGTTTAGTAACCATTATTAAAAAAAAAACAAACACTAGCATGCTCTTATGTGCTGGTTAAAATATTTTTTGCTAGCTGTAATCTGTACGTGTACCAGAGAAGATATTATTTGAATATTTCAGATGTGACATTAAAATTACTCAAGATGTCATTAAGTGTGAAAAAGTCTTGTGGCACATTTTTCTAAACAATAAAAACAGAGAGAGGTGTTTCTGCACGTAATAAAATTAAATAGAATTAATTTTTAATAAATTTTTTAAATAATAAATTAAAATAATCATATAGAATTTCTTTTTTCTCTCTCTCTCTCCTTCTTTCCCTCTCCCTCTCTCTCCCTCCCTCCCCCTCTCTCTCATACAATAAAATTTTCACACAATATGGAACAGCAAAAAATTAATGCCAGATTCATGTGGTCAAGGTGGAGACGAATTTTATTTGCAGTAGAGAAAAGAAGGAGAAATTCAAATCTCTCGGTTGAAAGAAAAAGCGTGAAAGTTAGATAATATACCTATACAAAGAATTTTTCCCAGAAGTACTCCATACATTTCCTAGACCTTACAAAACCAAGTGCAAACTGCATCTACTTCCCAAGCAGTTATTTTCAGCGCTTAAGTAGTTCTGCACAATTTGCTTTAGATGATTCCAATCCTAATTATGTAAAATAATTTATTTCACCAACTTGCATAATTTAATGGTAAGTGTCACCCTTGATGCAATGATAATGTCACTCTATTAAGACCCAGAGGTCACGAGTACAAATTCTAATAAATGAACTCTCCATTTATGTACAATTTGACGGTATTGGTAGGAGTCTCCCTCTTTGATGCAATGAGCTTGGAAGATACCTGATGCAGAACTCATTAGTCACATTACCACCGAGTATATTAATTATCTTGTTCGTTGGTGGTATGGAAATGTAGTTATCATCTCAAGATTATTAAATAGTATTCAAATAAGTAGTATTAAATAATACTACTACTTACTTATTTATTGGTGCCGTTAAGGGTTCCTCAAACTCGGAAGATGTTAGAATAAAGCGATGGAAGAAGAAGGTAACAACTGGTCTTCCTCTTATTTGTTAGTGACTTTTAGGTTGTGGTGGTATAATCAGTATTTTATTTCTGTTTTTAACAAAGCTATCTTATTGCTAAAAAAGATATACCATGAAAAATAATGGAAATTAAAAAATGATTTTAAAAACTCTACAACTTTGTGGAATATGACCGTATTTTCCATACAAGTTGAATTCGGTGCATATAAAATGTCTTGCATGCCTGTAAATGCACATCATAGCCGGGTGTTTTCCTTATTTTCATCATCTTCCATCTTTCGTCCCTCAGCCACTGCAGCCATGGAAGCAGCGACGGCTCCGGCCCAACCTCTACGCATCTTCTTCTTCCCTTTCACCACGACCGGCCACATGATCCCCATGATCCATATGGCCAGCTTCTTCTCCTCCCTGGGAGTGCAGTCCACCATCATCGCCACCGCCACCAACTACTCCTTCCTCCGCCACCGCCTCTCACCACCATCATCGTCCCAAGTCCAGCTCCTCCTCCTCGAACCACCACCATCCCCGCAAGACACAGAGGACAGAGACAAAATGCCCGCCTCCCGCAACATGACCCACTTCGCCTTCACCTGTCTCCGCTCCCTCCGCAGCCCCTTCCGGCAACTCCTCCTCGCCCACCGACCCGACTGTGTTGTGTCCGACATGTTCCTCCCATGGACCTACGCCATCACCGACGAGCTCCACATCCCGAGGGTCGTCTTTCATGGGTTCGGCGTCTTCTCTCTCTCCCTCATGCACGAGATTGACCGAAGGTTTCAAAATGTAGGAGTAGAGTCGACGGGGGCGTCGGAGCACGAGAGCATCGTCCTGCCCGGACTCCCGGATCGGATCGAGATGATGATATCCGAGCTCCCGGACTTCGTGAGGTCACCATCGGAAATCAGCGAAGTGATGGAGGAGGTCTGGAATGCCGACGACGGGAGCTACGGAGCATTTATCAACAGCTTCTGGGAGTTGGAAAGTGGCTATTTCGAACACTACAGGAAGGGAATTGGGAAGAAGGCGTGGGGCGTGGGTCCTCTGTTTCTGGCTTCTCGTCTCGAGCCATGCGCAATGGGAATCGGCCTACAGGCCCTCTCTGAGCTAGCCAGTTGGCTTGATTCTAACCGTCCTGACTCCGTCCTCTTCCTTTGCTTCGGCAGCTCGAGCGAGTTCACGAAGGCCCAGTTAGATGAGATGGCGGCGTGCTTGGTCGTGTCCGACCACCCCTTCGTCCTGGCCGTTGGAAAAGCCAGCCACCGTGAGGAGTCTGAGTCGACGGTATTCACCACCATACTCAAAGATCATGTCATAAAAACAACTCTCGTTCCCGCCGATCACAGGAGCGACGTTGGCACGACTACTATTTCGAGCGTATTGTCAGGAGACGGAGCATTAAAAGGGATGGTGGTCGAGGGCTGGGCTCCGCAGGTAGACATACTAAGGCACCCGGCGGTGGGTGGGTTCGTGACCCACTGCGGGTGGAACTCGGTGCTGGAAGCGGTGTGCGGTGGAGTGCCGATGGTGGCCTGGCCGCTTGCGGCAGACCAGTTCTACAACGAGAAACTAGTGGTGGACGTGCTGGGGATCGGCATCAGCGTGGGGACCAGGACCTGGACGCCGTGGCCGGAGGAGAGGCCGTTGATCCCGGCTGACGTGGTGGGCAAGGCGGTGGACCAAGTGATGAAGAGAGAGGACAACGACATGAGGAGGAAGGTGAGGGCGCTTGGAGAGGAAGGCCGGAGGGCGGTGGAAGAAAGTGGGTCGTCCTGGAGAAGCTTGGAGAGCTTCATGGAAGAGCTCGTGGGAAGAAGGAAATCCAATTGCAGTTCCCAGAACCGTTGCTGATAATGCAAATTGAACCGAAAAAATGATTTTATCGGTAAACTTTTTATGATTAAAATAAATTTTCTGCGTCATCACTGTTCTGGTCATCAGTTTTGGTTGACGATGGATTATGCCCAAAGCTACATTTGGAAATGAAGCTCTAGGCCTGCACTTCCAGAAACGAAATTTCAGAGATACCCTTTTGAACATTAGTTATTCTCGTCCAGGTGTGTAATTCTAGGCATTCAGAACGTTTGCCTTCGCTTCCCCTCTAGGGAACAGGTGAGTTGTAACTCTAAAGACGCCCCCCTGCAAAAATGGTATTGAACTCTTGGTACCGTGGGGCTTGCGCTTGCCATTGTCATTTTAATTTGGTGTACCTACTCCAACGTCACATGGTAATGGCATGCTATCTTATTTAGTTGGCGGCATGTAAATACTATTATTAACTCCAATGAGCATGATCGATTGATCAATATAATTTGATTTTTTAAAAGTCATACCAAGCACTTTGTCTGTTGAAACTACTTGATTCAAGCTTCGGGTTAACACAACTTATAATTTTTCTTTTTAACATCGGCCCATGGCTGAGAAATTTGTAAGGACTTGGACTAGCATGACTCTTTTTTTTTTTTTTTTTTTTTTAAGATGTAGTCGCGGAATCGAAGACTTGAACTTATGATAACGAGAGTAGCAAGAAATCATCTTACCTCCCCTGTTGCATTTGGCTGGGCCTGTAAGACTATATAACCAATTTTTTTGGAAAATTTCTAAGAAAGTTTCTTTCCTTTCCTTTTCTTTGTTTTAAAAGATTCTTTTTTTTTTTTAATGAAAGTAAATCATAGGTTATGCTTAAGTTGATTTTGTTTTACCTATGACGTAATCATCCACTCGTAAACAACCTCTGATCTTTGGAAGCACGGGCACGTGGTCTTGTCGGATCCCTTCGAAGATGCTACAGCTTGTACTGCGAATTTCATACAAGACACCTGTGTTTTGACGGAGGTGTACCGCTCCAACCGTGTAATCTACGGTGAATGTCGTAATTGGAGTGGCAATCAAATGATGCCTAAGTTTGACGTTGAACAAACCAAAAGAAACAACACGATTGACATGTGTATTCAGCTACGTTCCTGGTGAATACTATTACATCACCTTATCTCGGGCGATTCATTTCGGCCCATTCCCCAAACTTCAATCATCCCACAACTAAATCTAAATCTAGGATCTGAATTTTAATTTTTTAAAATACAAAAAATACTCTCGTTATCAAATAATAATAATAATTGTACGTGACATCACCACATGCGTGTGCATGCATGTGTGGTGTATCTTCAACCCAACCATGCAATGATCATTATTGAGTAGAAGTAACGCACGGCCGCCTGCCAACAAACTCTAATTAAATCACCGCCACAGATACCTCACTCGGCCCCCACAAGTGGGCCCACGCTCTTGTGAGTCCATAGCCACATCCTCTGTTATCTCGAGAACTTTCATGAGCGTTGGAGGAAGGAAAAACCTGAGCCAATTAATGTCAACTATCATCAGTATATATTTACAATTAAAAATGTTATATATATTTATTTTATAGTTTAAATACATTAATTTAAAATTTATCAACAAAAAAGATCATATTTGAAACAATTAATGTTTGCAATGAAGAGACATCTATTTATTTTTATACAATCTTCACCAGTAATTGACAGATTTTAGGTTAATATATTTCAATTGTAAGATAAATACATACATTTTTAACTATAAGTGCCTTCGTTTTCGTTTTCCTAATTTTCACTATTCATCAAAGAAAAACCTTTTCTATCTCCATCAATCACTCGTTAACATGTTTTGACAGCAACTAATTATGTACACACAATTCTACCGTCATTGTGTGATTATATAAGTCCAGGTTCAGCTTCACTTTGATTTATTTACATGCTTATATATAATTGTGTGTCCAATATATATATATATAAATTGACAAAGGAATTGTATTCTAAGTCCAGATTAATGCTTCACATCTTTGTGTGAAAGAGGAAGAAGAGAGAATGAGAAGAACACAGGAGGAGGAGGAGGAGGAGGAGGAGGAAGAAGAAGAAGGTGGGGTGGAGGAGATCATGGCGTGTCCAAGCTTCCGGAGCTTCTCGGCCACGGCGCATAATCCATCGTCCTTCCCTTATTCATCGAAGTCTTCCGTGGTTGGTATCGACGACGGACTGGCAAACTCCGACGACTTCGAGTTCTCTTCTCACATCATTGGTAATTCTCCCGCCGACCGCCGGTCGTACCCAGTATTTGGGCGGGAGAATATGTCGAAGGTGGAGGACGAGTCGTCGGAGTCCGACGCCGACGTCCTCGACGGGGTCCCGCCGGGGACGTATTGCATGTGGAAGCCGGGACCGAAGGCGGTCAAGAAGTGCAGGTCGATGGGGAGTGAAGGCTCTAGGAGGTGGAGCTTCCGGGACCTGGTGGTCGGAAGGAGCCGAAGCGACGGGAAGGAGAAGTTCATGCACCTGCCCTGTCCGATTCCCCTTGCACCGGCGAAGGCGAACGCGGTGGCGGAAGAGAAGGACAAGAAGAACAAGGGGAAAGACGTCGGTGCCCGTGGTGGTGGTGGTACGAGGGGCATGGAGTTTTACGGCAGGGATCAAGACCGTCGGAAGAAGACGACGTTTCTGCCGTACCGGAGAGGACTGCTGGCGCTCTTACCGGCGGGAAGCAGCCCACGTCCCTTCTTCTAGATCGATGTATATTTCTTTCAAGAAAATGAGAAAAAAATGGCTGTAATTTAATTATATCAACTTAAAATTTATTATAATAAATATTATATTTATAATAAAATATTTGTTTTAAATGAAATCTATACTTATTTCTTTTGTAGTGTATTTATTTTTTATATAAAATATTAAATGTGTTGTGTTGTGTTTTTACTTTTTATGAGAAATCAGGGTATTATCATTGCCAACAAAATTATACTTCTTATTTTGAGATTTTCCTATGAATTAATCAACCATAAAATTATACCTTCTGAAAAAAAAATCATGAAAATAGTATCTATAGGAAAATGGATAAAGTTTCCCCGAAAATCAAATGTTGATCTCTTGTATTAAACAAACACTTTTCCTTCCTCATGACCAGTATTTTGTTGACGTTTCAAATCATCCTTTGAGGTAATTTCAATTTCATAATTTAAATCCTTAAATTTTGGGTACCTTCCAAGCAAATAATATGAACGCGCATTATGAATGTATGTAGGAGTTGAGGTGTGAAATTGTGCAAATGAAAGGTATAAGGACAAGTTTGCCTGTTTGTGTATGATCAATCAATGTTAACTAATAAGTTTAAGACCAAGGGTAAAATTCTTAAAATTTAAGGGCCAGTGTCTTGAAATCAACTCTGCATCCAACAACATGAAACAAGAAAGTATGGAGTAACAAGAAATACCCACTGGTGTAATATGGTCAGGCAAGAAACGGATTGCATTTGGATTTCTCCACATATACATCATCAACACCAGTACAATTTCTTCTTATGTATAGCTGCCATTTATTTGTCAATCAATCAGTACCATGACCAAAGCTTAATAGCACGTTCCATCAGATACAGATTCCTATGCTCAAGAACCCTCTTCAGTTGAGACTAATTAACTTCCAATGGAAGGAAGTCAAGAGCAAACAGATGATGCCTTCATTCTTTCCTACCATGGTTAGGAATCACCCATGAATCACGGTAAGTGGCAACATGCTATAGATCATATCACCAGGCGCACAGTTTACACAGGCACAGGACTCAGACCAGGGGCTAAATCTGCTGCAAACTTGCGTGCCCATAGATCGTAGTGCACAATCTCTTCAAGCGACGGGTGGAGGATCATCTCGTTTTGGTGTGCATCGCATGTCAGCTCGACGACTTTGAAAATGTCGAGATAGCTAATCCTGTGATTTTGAAGATAAGTACAGAACATGTCAAGCAAGCATTCAATCACTGGAGAAAACAAGTTAATTTCATCCATAAGGAAGGTGAGGCAGCAAATGCAAACTTGGACATCTCCTTAATGCTATTTTCAGGATTAAAGACATCGTTAATTTGTAAAAATAACTAAGCCAAGGAAGTATGGTGTATAAGTCTATTTGGTGGATATCAGATATCGATGTAAACATGGATTGTTGGCCCTAAAATTTGGAAACACCATATCTGATTTGACTAAATAGATTAGTAATGAATTGGTCTAGTCCAAACGGATTCAGATAAATGAGAGAGATCTACAATTTGGCTTGTCCTACCAATTGGTCTGATGAATCTCTGTATGATAAACCAACCACAATAACTCAATTAGCTAGGGATAACAATACTTGGTGGTGAATGCAAAACCACTACGACTGTCAAAAAAGCCTCTATCTGATTTCTCTTAAAAAATTCCAACCAATAAACTGACACAGTTTATGTCATCTCCACATAATTCATACATTTCACAGAACATCATATATATTGTAAAAGGATTCATATGGTCAACCATGCATAATAGGGAGTAAGACATTGACAGTTGTATCATATATATTATGACCAGCTTCGCATCAGACAACCAACGATTAATGTCCATGTTAAAGTAATGAATGCAAACTGTCTAAGATGAAACACAATACATTAGGAAGTAGGAACGCTTACTTTTCATCAATGAACAATTCCACAGCTTTTTCATTGGCAGCACTAAGAACTCCAGTCATGGTGCCTCCAGCACGACCAGCTGCATAGGCAAGGTTCATTGATGGGTATTTCACGTTATCAGGAGCTTTGAACGTTAAAGAACCCAACCTGCATTATTCATTTTGAATGATTAATAATCAGTTTTCTCCAGGCTCATGATAAAGGTACTTTAAAAAAAAAACCGTAGTTCAAGATTCCCTAAATCTAAAATAAACTTTTATCTTATAACTCAATCAACAGGACTATTTGGTAGATGCCACTCTTTTAGTGGTGCCTGCCTATGAAACAGGCAATGAAAGAAAAGACTTGATTAAAGACTCCTACTTAAATTAAAGCTACAACTGGTCCCAGTACTAGATTGACTTGAGCACTGCCTCTGGGATCTAAATGAGATGTAAGATTTGGAAACTATGTTAATTGTGCCTGAAAATGGTTTTCAGATCCACAACTAATAAAACTGGTATTTATTTATTGACAGAAAATTATACAAAGAAAACACCAATCTTTTTAAGAATCAAAGTAGCATTTAACACAATTTATTCTCTATTAGTTAAAACATAAGAATCTGACATGATAGGAAATTTATACTCCTAACAAGCTAATATGGTATATGAAATCTCCATGGTTTATCCATTATGACTGAGAATCCTTTGTTATAAAATTAGCAATATTGTTTGTAAAAGAAATTCTCACTTGCAAAAATCAAGACGAGGCCAAGTGATTTCTGAGCAATAAATTCTCTCAGGCCAGGATAGAGTGTACAAGATGGGAAGACGCATATCAGGCCACCCCAACTGGGCAAGAACTGATGAATCCTGAAAGAGGAAAAATACTTGTAAAATTAAGCAAACTTGTTACAGCATTGGGAGCATCATGTAAAAGAAACTCCATCAAAGAGGAGTCATAGTGAATGACAAACTCACTTGGGTCTCAATCATTGAATGTATAATAGATTGTGGATGAATCACAATTTCAATATTATCATATTCAGCTCCAAATAAATAGTGAGCTTCAATAACTTCAAGACCCTGCCAAGATAATACCACTTTCTCTCAATATTATCCACTAGTTAAAATGGATTCTTAAACCACCCATCACTTTCAACATATGTATAATAAGCACAAAGGATTTCTCTCCATATAATTTACAGATCTTATGGACCATGTATATGGAATTACTCTGAAAAGACAGCTCACCAAAGAATGGACTATTTTTCCAACTCCCAATTCTCTCGTTTATGTTGTATCTTACCTTATTGAACAGAGTTGCAGAATCTACAGTAATCTTCTTTCCCATACTCCAATTTGGATGCTTTAAAGCGTCAGCAACCTTCACTTCCTTGAGCTTTTCAACTGGCCAATCCCTACAAGGAATGAGTGTGAACCCAGATAAACTTCCAAGACAAAATTATTGAATATGCTGGAAGATAAATTTTCTGTTATGGTTAATGTATTTTTATGCCTAAAAAGTACATGGAAACTTAAGTGACAACAGCAGAGAATTGACAATTTTCCAAGAGAAAGTTCAAGATCACCTGAAAGACCCTCCAGATGCAGTCAAAATGATACGGCGAAGTGCACCTTCCGGTAAGCCTTGTATACACTGAACACAAAAAAGCAAATCTATAAAAACTGGTTATGCCATTAGTCCACTGATAATTCTAACATTTGATTGAAGCCAGTGAGAATTAATAGTTACTGTGATGGTCAAATAAGAACAAAGAAGTGCATACCTGGAATATGGCAGAATGTTCTGAATCAGCAGGAAGAATTTTCACATTATGCTTTTGTGCAAGTGGAAGAACAAAAGGACCTCCAGCAATAAGAGTCTCCTTATTTGCCAGTGCAATATTTTTTCCTGCTTCTATTGCAGCAACAGTAGGCTAAGGCAAAAGAAAGTGACTTCAATGAGTTAAAAATCCCAGAATATACAAAACTATCATATGCCTGTAATTAACGAAAAATCCAATGGTAACTTATTATGTTTGATCGGGTATGACTAAGTAATAGAAGAGTATTGGACACCAATTTATTAATTCTTCAAAAAGATATAATAGAAGAGTATCACCAAAATGGAGCAGTCACTTGAAAAATTAATGGGTAAAAAATGTAAAACAAAGACCACAAACACATGCCTAAAGAAGCCCAAACAGACATTTAAATGAAGATATTCTGCAACTTTTATGGAAAAGAAAGATTTACAGTTCACCTTTAGACCTGCACAGCCTACTATTCCAGTAACCACAGTAACAGCATCTGGATGGCAAGCAACCTGATAATTTGATAAACATAACAGGGTCAGTCTAACAAAAAAGAATTCCAACATCCAGCAAATAAGAGTGAGGATACAGACCTCAACAACACCATCCTCCCCTGCTACAATTTCTGGTTTATACTCAGCATCAGCCAGAGCAGCTTTAAGTTCTCCTAGTAGTGACTCATTTCTAACTGAAACTAACTGAGGCTTGAATCTCTTCACCTGTTGAAAGGAAAAACACAAGCAATTAGAAACTGTGTAAGAAAAAGGACATTTTCTGAAAATTGGTTGATATATTATTTAACCAAATGAAATTAAGAAATGATAACCTGGTCAGCTAGAAGAGTGACATTTGAGCCTGCTGCAAGTGCAACCACTCTGAATTTATCAGAATGTTCTGCGACTATGTCCAGAGTCTGTGCATAAAGAAGCAAAATGGTGTTACAATGTAAACATAAGGAAAAAAGTTGGCCCTATGATGGCAGTACAATCGTAATATTGCCTAGGGTTGGATTACTGATGTCTCTTAATAGATTAAAATTCTTCAACAAAGTCATCTTTTCCCACATAACTGATCATATTCTTAAAAACACTGGATTTCATATGTTGAAATGTGGACATCTAACTCAAAATTAATTGATGTGTTGACAGATCCTTTTATTTTAAGTTCAAGTCTTGTCCTTGCTTTTCCAATGTTGGATTATTCCAACATTTTCTCTCATTTGTTGTTTTCTAGGTCCTATATGCGCTCGTTTAGATTGAGTGGAAGTGCGATGGACTATTTGGACATTGACTCTGATATCATGCCAACATGTGAACATTCAACTCAGAAATCTATTGTCGATGAATAAAGTGATACTTTTATGTGTAAGCTCCAAGTCAGAGCCTTTTTACTTTTTTTTGAAAACAAGCTTACATTTTCTAATGGGAGACTACTCCAACACCATCTAACACTTGAAGAAACTTTAAAGATGGAGATTTTCGCTCATCCTTCTTTGTTCCTAAATAAATTAAAATAGTAAAAAGGAACAGATGCGTGACAAAAAACTTCACCTGAGTCCCAATAGAACCTGTTGATCCAACAATTGAGATGGGCTTAGGACTATCCCATGACATGCGTCCTTGCTCAATAGCAACCCGACCAGGCCAAGCTGGTGGCGGAGCCTGCTGCAACGAGCAGTAAGTTGGCCTCGTTCTCTTCTCCCTATTTCTCACATCAAGTCCCACTGGGAGAAGAAGTAAGATTGACGAATGCACTTGAATGGATTACAAACGCACCCAAAATGGACCAAGACACAAAATTGAACCAATCAACACATAGTACTGTAGCAAAACAGTCTCCCTGCGTATAAACAGCCCAAGCAAGCCAAACAATCTTGATCAAAGAAAGGAAGCAAGACACACACAAACAGGCATGCATCGAGACCACGAGTGAAGCCAAAACTTCATGGTTCGGCATTGATTCCGAAAGCAAATCACCGACACCCAATTGGGCAGAAAAAAGGGAGGAAGGAAGCCATAAACGGCAGTAACCATAAGAACATGAACTGCTCAAAATAAACAGAACCCAGGAATAAAATCCCATCTTTTTCCCAACAACCGCGGAAAATAACGAGTAAGACATGCAGGAAATGAGACCTTTAAGCATGTGGCAGGCTCCTCTTTTGGAATCCATGAAGGAAATGGAACCAGCATCTCCACCGAGGGGAAGCTTCAGCTTCAGAGCCATGCTCCTCGAATGTATTTCTTCCTTCACCGGTTCGCAGACGGAGAAGGACGAAAAAGGCAAGGGAGGTCTGACGTGCCGGTGGTGTTTAATATAACATGAAAATATGATGGGATAAGACACCACTCAGCTCTCTGCATCTCGGATTTCAGATTATCTTCCCGGTAAAATATAAATTTAGCTTTTGAAAATGGTAACTTTGATTTTTGTTTTTTTGTAAGAATGGTAACTAACTTTGATCGATATCATAATTTTAAAATTAATCGATACTAAAACTTATAATATCTTAAATAAATAAATATCTAAAGCTTACAACGAACGTCTAACATTTTTAAAATTCTTTTAAATTTAATAATACAAATAGTTTAATTTAAAATTGAAATTACAGAATCTATTTCTTTTCCAGACAAACTTCAGTAGTATAAAACTTTTCATGAACTTAATCGATGCGAAAAATGAAATTGATGTTATAATTATCAATCACCATTTCCGGGAAAAATTAAAATAATAATAGCAAAAAATAAATAAGAATAATTGATAATTTTCCACGTTCAGCGTTTAACATTCAAAAAAAAAGATTACTTTCCTTATTCTAGCGAATTCATTAACAAGCGGAATTATTACATTTACGTCGAAACCAACGAGTCAACAACTTTCCAGTCTTCAACGCACTCCAATAATTTAATTAAAATAATGACGATAAGTATATTTTTTATCAAAATTAAAATTCTGGTGAATACAAAAATCTTTAAAATCCAAGACAATTAAAATTTTTTACATAAATACTTGTAACTTTCATACTTGTAAATATTAAAAAAAAAAAAAAAAAAACTATCATTAATAAAAATTTGCTTTGCTTTGCCCTTTCTTGGACACGTAACGAATTGCAAATTACAGGCAACACCCATGATTGACCGGCACCGCAGCGTAGCTTTATTCAAACCAAGTAAGTCAATTTTTCCCCCAATTTTAATAGTCGAATTAGCAAAGATTATGCGATTTGTCGTTGTCACTGACGCCGTCTTCTTCCCAATTATTTTAAAAAAGAAAGGTTTGTTTATGATTATCAAGAAGATGCCATCAATTAATTTTGATGTCATCTTCTTACCGATTATGAAAAAAAAGGCTTGTTTATCATCTCTTTGACTTCCATCTCCTGGTCTTCTCCTCCTTCCTGCTGTTCAAATGCTGAGTGCGCCGTCTTGGACCTTGCATCTCACAGACCGCAACCACCGCCACCGCCACCGCCGCCGTAACATTTCAACCATGTAGTTTTGCTGAGGACTAGGAGTGCACGTGCTTGCGTTCGATTTAATTCACAGGTTACTATTATAAGGCCTGCAAGTTGATGTCAAGATTGACGAAGATAATGACCATTTTAGACTTAAACTTGAGAAGATACGATGAGCCAAAGATGGAGCAATTCTGTGGTGATTCACTCCCCTTGCATAGCTGTTTATGTAGCAATATATGATTAGCTTGCTTGGGTGCTTTTATTTTTTCCCTGTAAGAACATACATACGGTTAGCTTCTTGTTTAGATGTTTGTTGTAGGGTGGTTTTTTTTTTTTTATAGGGTTATAATTTTTGAATGGGAAAATGCGAAGACCTAAGTTTATTGAACAGGAGGAGGGAGGAGAGATCCTGGTGAAAAGCAATCTGAAGCATGAAAGCTGAGAGAGAACCGATCAAATTATCGAAGGATGGATGATAGACCAGTCATTCAAAGAAGATCTCGATTAGGATGCCATTTTTTCTCCTAACAGACTTAACAACAGAAATAGAAGGAAGCCTATATTACTTGCTTGGTTATAAAAATAGAAAATGTGCCTTGCTTTTAAGGATAAAGAAATATGACTATTCAGTCTAGCATGAGTGTTTAAGGTATGCACATTTGCAAAATAATATAGACATTTTACATAAAGGGAATGTAGTAAATGTTAATAACTAGGAGGAGGATGAGAAACTGTGTTACTAAAATGCATAAACTTTCATTTAGTTTCAGTAAAAATAGGGACCTTGTTCGTTCAGGACCTTACTTGTCACACATCATCAAGTGGAAGCATGCACTGTATTATTTTTGTTGATGACCATAGTGGATGTACTTAGTTATATCCATTGAAACACAAGCATGAGCTTGTCCACTTTGAAAATTATGTGAAAAGACAGTTTTTAGTAAAAATATGAAAGTCATACAATGTGATGGTGGATCAAGAAAATTTATTTCTCATGTTGAAAAAACTGGTGTGATTATACAAAAATCTTGTCTATGTCCATCGCAGTAGAATGGTAGAGCTTAGAGGAAGTACAATAATATGTCTTTTCAATAGAACACCAGGCAAGAGTGTTGATTCTCTCTCTTCTTTTAATATTTTGTTTAGAAAACAACCAAGCTTAGTACTCATGTTTAAAATCTTTTAGATGCAGATGCTTTCCTTACCTACGTGATTATGGAAAAAAATTAAGTACAGCAACAAATCTTCACTTTATATTTGTTGGGTACAATAGTAAGCATAAGGGTTATAAATGTCTGTATCTTGAAACCAAGAAAATCTACATTAGCCATCATGTTGTGTTAGCTGTGATGAAACTGCCTTTTCTTGTAAAAATTGCTTGGAGTTAAATAATAATACAGTCATCATGTTATAATCGTTCTAATGTTTATAATGAATGGATAAATTTTGCTGTTGGAGAGAAAATCATTTCTACTGGAAATAAAGAACTGAAATTGAGCAGGGAAACATCATCACCGGTGGATATGACCGACAGCTGAAAACGTTGAGGTCATCACTCCTGACTCAGAAAATATTATTGATTCTAACTTTTAAATGTAACTAACTGCAGGTGGTTCAATTCAACAAAATCAAAATCCTAGATTTAAAAGAGTACGTACACGATCACAATCAGGTATACTCAAGTCAAATCTCAGGTGTACCATTAATTCCTAGAAATTTCAAGGATGCTTTAATTACCTCATCTAGGTTGGAAACATGCCAATGGTAGAAGAGATGAATGTTCTTTTTACAAATAATACTTGAGACTTAGTTCTGAAAATGAAAGATATGCAAGTTATCAAATCACTATGGATTTTCAGAATTAAGCTAAATAAAGACGGGACCATAGATAAATTAAAGGTTAGATTAGTAATCAAAAAGAGGGAATAGATTTTTTTTTAGAAACTCGTTCTCTTGTTGTTAAACAAAATACCATTAGAACTGTTTTAAATATTGTTATTTCAAAACATTAGGAATGGTTTTTTCTTCTTTCATAGAAACTTTAAGCGTGAGTGTTCACATGATTCAATCACCAGGTTTTAAGAATATCAATTTTCCTGATTATGTTTGTCTTCTTAAAAGGGCTTTATTTGGTCTTCAACAGGCTTCTAGGACTTGATTTGATAAATTTAGTGTTTTTTTAATTGAATTTGGTTTTGCTTGTAGCAAGGCAGTTTCATTACTTTTCATAGTTTCAAATGAAAGAGGTATTTTATGATTACTTTTGTATGTAGATGATATAATTCTGATCAGAAATAATCAAATTGTTATGAATGAATTTATTCATGATGTTGGCAATCAATTTGCTACGAAAGATCTTAACCCTTTGCATCGTTTTTTAGGCATTCAAATTTATCCTACTAAAAAAATATATGTTCTTAACTTCAAAACACTATGTTGCTTCCATTCTTTGTAAGCATGCACATGCACCTTTGTCTGCAAAATTGTCTCAGATCATTCTATTTGAAAGCATAGCCTTTTTTGATCCAAAATTGTATAGTAGCTTAATTGGTTTTTTGCATTATTTAACTTAAAACCTGATTTCAATTTTAGTGTTACTTTTCTTAGTCAATTTATGAATAGTCTTTTTAGATACGTATTACACTCTTTTGAGTTGTGTTCTTAGGTATCTTCATGGTACCATTGATAAAGGTCTTTTATTTACGGCTCAATCAAACCTTCATCTTTATGATTATAGTGATTCTGATTGGGTTTCATGTCCTCTTTCAAGGCATTCAATTTCAAGCCACTGTATTTTTCCAAGAGGCAATTGCATCGCATGGAAAAGTAAAAAGACAGCTCACTAATACTTTAGAAGTTCTACAAAATCTGAATATAAAGCTTTGGCAAGTCCTTCTGTCTGACATAATAGAATTACATTAAAATAATCGAAGTGCCATTCAATTAAGTATTAATTCAGTCTCAGTCAGAGCACATTAGCATAGATTATCATTTTGATCAAGAGAAAGTAGTCTCGAGAATTACTGGCCAGCTATGTTCCTTCCACTTCTTAGCTGATAGACTTGTTACTCAGAATGTAATCAAACTGGGTTTGCTTTCTCACTCCCAGTTTGAGAGGAAATGTAAGAATATATGATTAGCTTGTTCAGGTGTTTGTTTGTTATAGGGTACTTTTTTTTAGGGTAAAGTTGCTAAAACTGTGATAGAGTTTATTTTGTCTGTTTTGAAGCTTGTTATTGCATATTAGTAAATACCACTGTCAGGGCCTTTCGAAGGACCATCGGCAGTCATTTCTCTTCACACCTTCCCACCATTGCCTTCACTCTATTCTCTTATTCTTCTTTTCCGTCCGACAAACCCAAGATAAAAGGTAAAACGCACACATTTTACACTGTTCTATAGAATCTCTTCAATGATATCTAATGAATGAAATTACTCAAAAAAATGTTCTTTACTGTATCATGTAAGTCATGGGGCTTGCATAGAATGGTTGCCATCCAAACTCATGCCAACCGATCTTTAATTACATGAGGAATGAGATAAATATGTCCTCAATGAAGATCTTCTCATCCTATAGTGCACAATTATGTATACTCAAATGTGGTCGCTAAGGTTCATCAGCCTTTGGTTCCAGAACCACAGGGATTTTTTCTTTTTGATCGCCTCGTAGAACCTCTATGGTTACCTGAATGAAGAAGACAGCAACTGATTATTTGGGTGAGTATTTTGTTTCTGGCATAAAAGAACGTTTTTAAATTTTCCCATCAGCAATAAAAGCATTTTATTTTAAGAAAAAAGATGTAAGAATATCTGATGAAAACTAAAAAATGGTAGGGCATAAATAGTTATCAAAGAGGAGCCTATGAGCACAGTGGTAAGCATTGGTGAGTGCTTAGGAAGAATTTGGGCATTGCCTTTTCCTTGTCCAATGAACATTTATGTATGATCAAACTAAATAATCAGTTCAAAACTTTACATAAAGGCCAAACCAATTTCAACCATGAAAATGTTGTAAATTTTTTTCATTGGGAGAAATACCAGAGAGTTGATTATTAGAATGTTTGGTGAAACTATAAGCATAAAATAATCATTTGTAAACTACTTTTGTTTTTATGTCCTGAAAACAACAATTCAATATAAAGGTCAGCATAAAATGGGTGTGACCATATGTATCACCAACTTCATTTGGCCTTGTGATTCCCATCAATCATATGCAATTACCATACATCATACGATCTGAAATTCCACTATATTCCTGTGATATAATAATTACAAACATGCAATTTTTCTTTTCTTATTTTAGAAAAGAAATAATCAAATGGTTAATTATTTAACATAGTTTGGGAAACAATAAAATAAATAGATGTCTGATCAAATTTGTGTAAAGCCACCAAAACAAGAGTGATTAGCATACCGTGTCACCAACTTTACATTGGTCCAAGATTTTGTAAAGATCACTCCCATTTGAAACAGTTTTGCCATTTATGGATGTTATGATGTCACCAAGGATAAGCCGACCATATGGATCTCGTTTGGTCGGCAGCAACCCCTGAGAAATGTACAATTCAAGTTCCAAGTCACTATAAGCTGCAAGATGAGTCCAACAGAATGGCACGACAAAGATAGAGAGTGCCAAATTAAATGCAATACTAAATCGCAACTATAGATCAACAGAGCATGAGTTAATGAAGCAAAACTTAAATATTTCAACAAAATAGACATGCACAAACTTGCTCTTCATATCTAACACTAGGTATTTAGGTCAATCTTACAGGTGACAATTTGGTAAAGGCTTTGAATTCACATGCCTCTTGGCTTTTCAATTAATGTAAACTTTTAAACCACTTATCGTCCAATTTCTCTCTTCAGTGTTCAGATCTTTTTTGGGTGAGCTGAGAATGAGCACTACCTTGCCTATCCTGTCTTAGGTCTACTGCTTTTGAGCACTCCTTGTAAGGATAATCATCAATAAATTTCATATTTCCATCCTAGTTTTTGCTTAAAAAATAACTGCATTCTACAAGAATATGAAAACATTACATTGTTTTACTGTAGATATGAGGGGATGTCAAAGTTTGATAATGCTCATATAGAAAACATTATCAGAAATGGCTTGATTCTGAGCAGCATGAAAGGAAAGAGGTGCAGAATAAACAGATGATCAAAAGTTTTTCTCCAGAAAAATAAGGAAAGATGAGATATTGAAAACATACTGCTTTGCCAGCAGGACCAGTTGGAGGAGCATCTAGGACAAGAACTCCACTAACTCCAAGTTGCTCCACAGACTGGTCTGGAGCAAATTTGATTCCAAGAACTGGTCTCGTAACCCTACCAAACTTAACCAGCTGATCAACAATACCACTGACCTTAAGAGGTAAAAACATTTTTAAGTTGCTTTCCATATGGTATTTTAAATATACGATGCATTAGAGATAGAGACTGTAGCAGTAAGAATTTTCATGCATGAATAGAAGTAAAATTACTCACTGTGTCAACTGGAATTGAAAATCCAACACCAGAAGATGCTCCTGATGGTGAGTAAATTGCAGTGTTTATGCCAATTAAATTTCCAGAACTATCTAGCAGTGGACCTCCACTATTACCAGGGTTTATGGCAGCATCAATTTGGATTACATCCTGTATTGGGCGCCCAGTGGCAGCAGAACTGATTTCCCTTCGAAGTCCACTGCAAAATGAACAAAAAGAGTATCGTGGTGACTAATGCAACTCTTTATATTTATAGAAAGATAATTGCGTCCATCAAACACCACGACAAATTCAAATATAAAAATTGAAAACATTGTGCTCTTTAATATTAGTAAAACAATCTGTAATAAAATTTTATATTAGTAATAAATGAAAGCAATCTTCTCTTTAATATTAAAGAAATGAAAAGAAGAGGTTAACAGACTAAAAGTGATGGTAAAAGCTCATTAAATAAACATTTACCTTATAACACCAGTGGTGAGGGTGTGATCAAGGCCAAACTGCAAAATGAATGATTCATCAAAGTGTAAATACAGATATTAAGGCACATGCTGAAACAAATAGTGAGCAATAGAAAATACAAATTCAGCTACTTAGATTAGCATGAATCCTAGGTCTAGGATTTTTTTTTTCTTCTGAAAACCTCAAGGACTTGTATTTTTAACTGAATATGTTTTCTGTTAGATAATATAGTTTAGATGTTTGATTAAAAATTACTGAATTACTTAAAACATGAGCGCCAAATACATCTCAGGGTATATGTGTTTCAGATGACAGATGGGTTAGCTGCTAGCATGAAACCAGAATGGCAATGCATTAAAAGTAAGTTTCTTTTTTTATTTGATATAGGCATGGCCTTTCATGATATATCTATATTTTAATATTGATAGTGTAAAATTTCAATTCAAAATCAATTGGCATTAAGTGGAAAGATTCATCATATATTAGTTCAAATTTTAGTTTCCATGGTACCAACGTAAGACTATGTCAACATTATTTATTACTTGTAGCTTTTTCCATACTTATGAGTATCTTTTTTATTTTAGATTAAGTGAATGTGTGTAAACCTATTTTAATACCATGTGAAATTTTAATTCAAAATTAATTGATATTGAGTGAATGGATTCATCATATATTAGACTAAATTTTAGTTTTGACACTATCAATGTGGGATTTTAACAAAATCCCTCACTTATAGCTTATTTTATATTTATGAGTGTTTTTTTTTAAATTTTAGGTTGAGTGGATGCATGTAAACTTACTCTAGTAATATGTAAAATTCAACTCAAAACTAATTAACATTAAATGAAGTAATTCATCATATATTAACTTAAGTTTTAGTCTCCATACCACTAATGTGAGATCATTCCAATAGATTATGTTGTAGTTCTAGGTCAGCAAACTGATGTTGATTCTACAAAAGGCACGAGTATAAAACATATGACTTTCAGCAGAGCATATTTGCATGTGTAATTATGTGTCTGGAATGACACCAAATTATCAATGCATCATGTACCTTTTTTAAATCCCAAATAACAAGGATATAAAATATGGGTATGATAAATTAATTTCATTATTGAAAAATATCATCCATTTTCTCATTTAGTGAGGGTTGTGCTGGCAAGTGGATTGGATCAACATAGGGATAGAATTTCTACAATAATTTAACGGAATGGGAAAGTAATTGTATTTGCTTTTGCTTCAGTTTATATCATTCTATCAGAAGGATCATTTCATTTGCTTCTGTTCTGTAATAGTATAATTATAGTAATTCAGGATAGGATTTTTTTCATTCATCTTCTTCAATAGAAAAAGAAAATAAGTTTTGCATTAATCTCCATCATTAGTGTAATTATAAGCTGTGGTCAGTTGGCTTTGGGTCCTGTTCCTATGTGGTTGTTATTCCTAACTTAAGACTAAAACACATTAAAAGAAATAATAAAAGAAATCCCATTACCTTCCTATGATAGTACCACATAAAAAAACAGCTAAGCTACATATCCAGTTGCTTGGGATAATTCATTAATATATAGTTATAAATGTTAAGGGCAAGGCTATGATGAAAAAATCAGTGCTGAAAAGAAAGAAAGGAAAAAGGAAAGAAAGAACGAAGGAATAAAATCAAAGAAAGAACAAAGAAATGAGATTTCTTAAACCAATATTTGTTGGGTTCCTATATTCTCACATTCTATTGTTTTTAATTGATATTACAACATATCCATAATGATTTTACACCTCACATTGAGACTTGAGATCCAAAGCAGTCTGCTATGCCAAAAGGCAAACCAAGCCATATGTTGGGTACTGAAAGACAAGTGCTGTTATTTGAGTGTTTAATTCTACATTAAAGTTTCCTATTACATACTAAACAAAGATATTTGTCGTGATATACAAAAGATCCTGTAAGACATTAACATAATTATAATCATCTACCTGTTTCTGTAGAAAATGTAAAGGCAGTTGTGAATTGTATTGTTCAACATGTGCTGAAATTTCCAAATCGAGTTATAGTGAAACTGTGAAAGCACTGCAGACAGTAATTATTTTCAATTACTAGACTAGCTCCTGGTTCTAGCAAAAATCCAGAAGTTGATATAATTTCTGCTTAACAGAAAAAATGCTACTGTAAATTATAAAAACTGGCTAAAATAAAGAATCATACTCACAGGATTTCCAATCGCAAATACTTTCTGACCAACAAGAAGGTCTGCAGAGACACCAACCGGTATGGGTCTCAATTTATCTTTTGGTGCATCGATACGCAACACAGCAACATCCTTATCTTGGTCATATCCAACAATACTTCCTTCATATATCGATTGGTCAGCAAGGGTGACCCTGGAATCAACTAGCAAGACTAGCATCAAAGTGAATGCAAACAAATGTGGAGATGACCATATGTAAGATACATTTTGCTGGAATAATTCTACGTTGGAAAAAATGAGGATCATAAATCCACATAAAGAAAGATTTCCCCACTTACAGTTATTTGATTTACTAGGCCAAATTTTCAGCACCGTATCAAAGTCAAAAAATGGTCTACTAGACTCAATTTTCCACATATGCATTCAATCTAAAAATAATGATACTTATAGGACTTAAAAAAGCCTACAAATGAAGAAAAGTGTTGAAATAATCTTACTTTAGAACAAATTAGGACAACTTTTCTATAAAGGGAAACTTATCCACTCATAACTACTTGAGTTTAATTAGATATCTGCACTTAAAACAAATTTGAATCATAGGAATTACTGATTTGAATAAATATACTAGAAGATTGAACCCTGTTTTTAGAAATTGATTGACAAAACCAATTAAATAGATCAGTAGACCACAATCGATGCATCTTATCTTGAGGGACCTCAATCAAATAAACAAACAGTATAAGTGCAGATAAAGTCCAATTGGGATAATCATCAAAAATATCAATTCTCTACATTAAGAACTCAAATTTTTGGAATGACTAGAATGTGAGAGAAGATGCAGAGATATTCTTCATTTATTTAAAATATAGCTACTCCACTGCCCTTGTTTAGTTATATCCTATGATGCCTAGATACAGATAGAAGTATGAGTATTAATACAGGTATGGATATGGATACCTTAATTTTTCATATTAGATAACATGGATACAATACTGCTAATGAGATGAATATGTGGCACAAATAAGGATAGTCGGAAACGACTAATTTTTTAATGCATATATATTAGCCATGAAATTTATAACATAAGTAACAAGCAAACACAAGCAGCAATAGCTATTAAACAACAAATGTTAATTAATAGGTTAATATAACATAAATAAATCAAATGTTAATAACAAAATACATACAATTCATCACAAAATACTAAATAGATAATTGAAAATCATAAGTGCTATACATCACAAAAATATGTAATGATAGCTCATGCAATATCTAATATGGAAAGGTACGATGTCAAAACATCTTATACCTATGGCGTCAATATGATATGAATACAACAGGTAACCTCATGCATTGGGATATCATAGGTTATATCCTGGTCAACAAAAATGCCATTCTCATTGTTTTGTCCAAATGAACAAACAGTATAAGACTCAATAAATTTCATAGAGAATAAACATCTGGGAAATAAATTCTAAACATTAAAAATGCAGATTGTTGGAGATTGAGAACCTATAAATCCATTCATTTACAGTTATGCTACTCCAAAATGTCCTGCAATTAAATCCTAGTCAACTAAAACATTATTTCACCAACAATTATGGTCTTAAATCTTGATATATGCCAATAAAATTTCTTCAACACATGTTGAAATATGGACAACTTAAAATCAATTGACAATAAATAAAGAAATCTTATATTTAACTAAAGTTTTATCATGACTCTTTTCTATATTTTTTTTTTCCAAAATTCTAACCCTTTCAGATTTTTTGGGTCCTACAAGTTTTATGTCAAGCGAATTTGAACAGATTTCAACCCATTTGGATTTCTTTGGTTTTGATAATTGATACCATGTAAAAATATGGATATTTAACACAATATCAGTTGGTGAGTGAAAAGCTTCATGTATATAAAATTACAAGTTATGCTCACTTTTTTCAATCGCCAACTATTCAATAGTACAAAGTAGATTCAATGGAATTCAAATTTAACTATAATTAAATAATGAAAAAATAGACACAAATAAGAATTGAACATTATTTCCTACAGAAGGATTAACTAAAAGTTGAATTGAATTGTGCCTATGGAAATGAAGGGTGTATTGAATTTCCATCATATGTATTGAACACTATTTGTTTCATTAAAGTAAATAGGAAAATACACTTCAATTTTTTCTTTTTATTGGCATAACTTGATGTCATGAAACTGATATTTTCTGGTAGTTGTAGTGTTGGAATAGTCTCTTATCAAACAAGTGGAGATTGAATTTGGACTCATATATAACCAATCTCTTTATTCAATGCCAATTAGTTTTGAGTTGAAATTTCACATGGTATCAAAGTAAATCCATGCACATTCACTCATAAACACTTGTAAATATAAAATAATAAGTCACAAAGGAAAGAGAGTGTTAAAATAGTCTCACATCAAACATGTGGAGATTGAACTTGAGTTTATATATAATGAATTTCTTTACTCAATTTAAATTGAAATTTCACAGATAGAAACCATTTAACTAATATTCTAAACAATACTAATTTGAATTCTTTCATTCACATATATCTTAGTATAGGATTGGTTGAGTTTTATATTATGTTGAAATAATGAAATAAATTGCCTTGAAAAATGGTTCATTTGCATTTTCTTCCATTGACAAACATCTCATGCAAAAATCGTATGGTATTTTTTAACTATCTCTACTTGGATACGAAAATCTTTAACAAGTCTGAATTTTGAAACCAACTCTTTGTATGTGAAAATGCTTCTTATTTATTGCAGAAAAACATAAAACGAAAAAAATTAATCATCATGGCATTCATCAATATGAAGCAGTAGATGAAAGCTAGTCCAAGGAGAAGAAAATCACACTCAAACCTACCTTAGATCAGATGCACCACGTATAACATGATAGTTGGTGACTATATGTCCATCATCATCCCATACAAATCCTGACCCTGACCCTTGTGGTACTTCGAGAACGTCAAGCGTGAATACATCCTGCCTGCAGTGGAAAATACAAGCAAATGACAAACATTACACAAAATTTAGAAAATTTCCCATTCATCTAGTGGCCATTTCACTGGCCATCAACTCCTAGATTTTATGATCCAAGCAAACCATGTTGAGCATGGTGACTTCATGTAAAGGTCCAATACCACTCTTACAGAATTAGTATTCCTTCTGACGAAAAGGAGATAAATTGATCAAAATTCTACCAGGTGAATGCCCAATACCATCAATTTCACAAGCGGTGTTCTTTACTCATTCTCCTAAATTGATCAAATCCGTACGACCAAAAAGTTCCGTCCCACTCCATCAGAGGAAAACCAAACAATTTACCACAGCTACGAAGATCAAACTCAATTCCAAAGAATGGTTTGCAACATCCACATACCTGGAGGCAAGATTGGTGATGTAGACAACAGAAGGAGTATTCTCCTGGAACAGACGGACGGTGGCCTGCTCATCGGTCTGCAGCTTCCTCGGAGCGGTAAGGACGAAGGCGTCGGCAGCTCCGACGTCCACCGCAAGCACCGATACCGAAACCGCGACGGATGCCAAGAACACGACCAATGATTCGACGGCGGACGAAACCAGGTCCTTGGCGTCTCCCGAGGGAACACACGGAGCAGAGAGAATTGGGTTCTTCCCCCTCTTGCAGCCGGTGGTCGTTTGCTGTAGGAAAAGGATGGCCTTCGACGGTTTTCGATGGAGGGTTGGAGATTTGAAGATGGTGGTCGCGACAGATGGGTGGTTCTTAATCGAGCTCAAGGCTGGAGACCAGAACTTGGGTTTAGATTTGGAGGAGTGAAAGTGAGAAAGTGCAGAAGTGGGAGAAGCAGCAGCCATTGGAGAAGGGCCAGCTGCTGGCAAGTGATCCAGAGGGAGGATAGAGAATACAGAAAGACATTTATCTTCTACAGTTCGCTCTGCAAAAACTGCAATAGCTTCTATGATAAGAGCAGCCATGAGAATCCAAATAATCTTAGTATAATCTAATTAAATTCAATTCAATTATACAATATATAAATAGTTAATTTTAACATTTAGGTTCATATTTAGTTAATTAAGTGATCTCTCCAAAAACATACCTTTAATCAAATTCTAAAACTTCCAATCATAAAGACTCAAATTTGGTAATATACATTATATTACATCATGTAGGTTACAGATAATCAAACAATTCCATCTATTTGACTTTCAAATATAGGAGGTAAAAATATGGATAATAACTTGAAGGTAAACCCATGGTGAGATTAAAAAATCATATCTTAATTTACATTGAAGGAACAACTGCCACATACAATCAAAAAGACTGCTAAACCAAGAAGGAATGCTCATGGGTCAGATCAATCTTAGGTGTAATCCAAGACTTGAGGCTTCTAGTGTGCCGTGGGGTAGGTTTTGTGGCCCAAGACCTGCCACGTGTACCATAAAAGATTTGGTCTTTTGATTTTTTTTGAAAACTATCTTTTGCGTGAGATTTTTTTAATAAAATATAAGGTAGAATTATTAATAAATAAGAAGAGAACAAAAGTTAAAATTTTGAATCTAAAAAGAAGAAAATAGTTCAAAAATTGAAAGAAATACAAGGATTTATTTTTTTTCTTTTTCTATAATTTCTTTTCAACTTCTAAAAAAGGTTAAGTATTATTTTTGTCATTTCTGACGTTATCACCTTCAACATTTTCTATGAAGTTTGTATCTTATTGTTTCCATTTAAATTAAACTCTTTTAACAAAATCACTTTTAGCAATGGTGGTAAGATTTTCTGTTAAACAAAATGAAATGAAAAATATAAAAGAACATCAAGGTGATATTCGCCTTAGCACAATTAAATATAATATTATTTCTATTAATGTATAAAATCAAAAATAGACAATAATAAAAGAATACCAAATGGTTTTAGAGGGAGATCCAATTCTTTTAAAAAAACATGTTTGACACATGAAATTTACTTGAAGAAGTAAGTTGAAAAAAACTTAGTCTCTAGAGTTTTTTTTTTCTACCATAAAGAATAACTTATTGATTTTTATTTCAAGGGACACAATGAAAACAAGATTATTAATAAAAATTAATAATGGCATAAAAAATTAATAAAAATAATAATGGTATAGAAACCACCAAACAGCCCCATAGACAATCCATAGAAAAGAGACCTTTCCTGTTGCCTGATGATATGAAATCACATGGGAGACATCTGATTTTGCAAGGTAAAATTGATAGTTTGGGCAATTGTATTAATAATTTGTGGTTGGGCATATTTATTGTTAAAAAACAAGCAAAGAGATTGATTTGGATTTGGTTGGATTTGCATTGATAAAATCATAAAAATGGTCAACAACAATACTAGTTTTCCCAGTATGTGAGATTGGCCATACAATCACTTTCTTCCACACCCATCTTTACTGACTATAACAGGTACATTTTATTTTACCCCGACTTTCTGATGTTGGAAAATATCCTTATTGCTTGTTGAAAGGACCTCATCAACACGCACACATCATTGCAAAAGTATCTAAAAGTTGGGTGTTGGCATGGGAGGAGACATCAAAGATAGATGATGAATGTTCATATGAGTTTATATGCAAAAGGCTTCTGTGTTCAGAAACAAGATCTCTCTGCAAAGGAACTTGCCCTCTGTTAGCCAATGATATGGATCACTTCTTTGCCTTTCTTTTGTAGGCATAGATATTATTCATTTCATACAATATATATAACATGCTTTAGTATTTAAACTGCAAACATAGACTGCAAAGAATTTTTAAAAAAGTTTTATGGAATTGGTGAGACAACCACCTTTCCTGTGGCCCTCCCTGTTTCAAGATAGGAGAAGGCCTCCACCACCTTAGAAAATGGGAAGTTACCCTTTGTGTCCACCAGGGGCTTCACATTTCCGGACTTCAGATAAGGGTTTAGCTTGGACAGGGTTTCTCCATTGGATGTGACCACAAACCTGAAACCTGGGGGAGTGACCGCTCCGGTCAGCACCACCACACTGCCACCTTCCCTCACCACCTTTACAGCCCTTTCACCTTGGCCTGCACATTTAAGACATTCAGTTATTGCTTATGACACGATCTTCAAGCAAGCACAGTGGGGTTAACCTAAAAGATTAGAGTCAAAGTTACAGAAAAAAACTACTTGGAACCAGTAAGAATCAACAAGATATTTGGTTCAATGAGGTTCAGAAACGACATCATAAGGGTCTTGTGTAAAAGCTTGGCACATCTAAAACCTTGGGCTGTGGATTTTGTGTTTAAAAATGAGACAACAGCAATCAACAATGTCTTAGTCCCACTGTGCATCGACAACATGAATAATTTCAAGTTATTTTGAATTTGACATGTCAAAAATACCTAGAAAATTAGAAAAAAAATTGGCTAAATGATGGATAGCTTGAATTTCACCATGAAGTTTGACTGGGAAATGTCACTGTACATGATTTTTCACTGTTGAGGAGGTCAATCGCGAAAACATGGTTTCCACTTAAAGAAGCTTTAAGATTAACTAGTAAAAAGATTTCCATTTGAACAAATTTGATTAACTGGTATTTGACATTTCACACAATCCACAGTGATAAAATTCATGCATTCATGACATCTTTTTAAAACACAAATTAGGGAAAAGTCCATCAAACAAAATTAGTGAGCACCAATCAAATACAAAAATTGGAGTATGCTTAAACCTATAAACCTTCACAGGTGAACCTTGATGTATGCTGATTCTGTAATATTATAAGGGAATGCCCTCTAAGTGAGGATGAAAAAGAAAAGGTAGTCATAGAATCCATACCAACAGTATCATAAACAACATCATATTTATCTGGTAGATCTTCAAAGTTCTCTTTAGTGTAGTCGATAGCCAAGTCAGCTCCCAAGCTTTTCAGCAGCTCTACTTTTCCTGTACTTGACGTTGCTGCAATCCTTGAGGCTCCAAAGACATGCTTTGCCAGCTGAATAAGGAAACAAAAAAATGAACTATGAAAGAATGCTTGATACTATTGTTATACATCTAAAAATAATTTTAAAAAGGGTAAATTCGGTACACAAGATTTCTATGAATGTAAGGGCTGAAAAAGTCCAATTTTACACAACCATACTTCCAAAAATGAATAGAGTCTATATCCTAGGATTAGAGCCAATAATCTCTAGATTACAATGGAACAACTTTACATTTGTGTTGATGCTTGTCTACATCTAAAAATAGTTTTTCATCTACAAAATATATGGTAGGTAGCAATTGTTACAGTTAGCATTTCAACGCCATTGTTTGAGGTTGTCAACATGAGTTTTTATTTTTATTTATATTTATCTCTCAAAAAAATTAAACTCTTCAACAAATTTCAACGATAGTTAATCTACAAGTGCGGTAGATATAATCAGCAACACAAAATTGGTGTGAGGTTCTAGCAATGTACTACAATTTATATGGTAAAGATATCTGATGTGGGGTGGCAGCTCAGACCATCATAGCATGGGTAGCTGACTAGACAAGCTCCCCACATATACGTGTGGAGCAACCCAGCTTGTCAAGTGGTCTCCACACCAACTGACCACTTGAGTTGCATAGGTTGTGCACTCAAACCCTATCTCCCTCAACTTAGTGACATAGGCGGCTTCGCTGGAATGATTGTCTTGCTCATCCAGATCGCACTGTTCGCATAAGGAGTTGCCAGTCATCCTTAAGCCAAACAAGTCTAGCAAGCAAATTGACCCTATTAGGCTAAGTGATCTGGAGCTAGTTCACATGGTATGACCAAAACATGGAATCAACATGGCTACCAGTTGATTGTACAAATGCTGAACTGTCTCCAAAGTACCCATTGTCGCAGTGCCACATGATTGAGCAGAATTCACCAATCCTCAACTACTTTTGCTTATTATTCCTAACCAATAAATATCACAATAAATGTGACATTACAGTAAACTTATCCAAACATGAAATCAGCTCTCGCTTTACTCATCACACTTTTTTGACTTAAGCACCAAAGGGGACCCAATTGACCACAATCCAATCAATTGGTCCACTCCATTATTTTGTAGGTCAAACTTCCCAACCATCTTGAGTGTGTCCAACCAGCTGATCTAACTCAGTGGAAGGCAGAACATGGAAAGTGAAATGCATAGGGACCGTGAGTTTATCTTTTGTTTTGATTTAGTATTGTATCCTAATTTATCACTAAACAACATGTCAAGCACCAATTTGATCTGTAGCATCACCTAAGGTTTAAAACTGAAAATTTGAATAAGCATAATATAGGAGGAAACCATCCATAAACAACATTCCTATAAAGTAGATAACCTGAATCACAAGTGATCCAACTCCACCTGCACCACCCAGCACAAGCAGTGATTTGCCAGCAGAGAACCCAGACTTCTCAAGTCCTTCATTAGCTGTAAGAATGGAAAGAGGAAGTGATGCGGCTTGTGCAAAATCCAGGTTGGCAGGTTTCAGTGCCAGAAGCTTCTCCTCAACAGCAGTATACTCTGCAAGTGAGCCAAACTTCTTAGGTTGCTCCAGTGCCTTTTCATTGATATTTCCATAAACTTCATCTCCTTCATTGAAATTCTTTACTTTGCTTCCCACCTTCACAACCACGCCAGCCACATCATAGCCAGGAACAGTCTACAAGATATATCAAATCCAAAGGTTGGCATCCGATTGAGATGTGAAGTTATTACTTTTTCTATGAATAGCATCAATCTCATCAAACTAGAATAAATGCTTTTTGCATATAGATAAAAATGCTATAGTCTAAAACAGAAAATACATAGCAAGAATTGCTATAAAATATTATCTTTCATTTTCTGCTATCTCATCAACATAAAAACCAATTACACTTCATACCATTCATTAAAACAAAGTACAGAGATCCCAAAGAAAATGAACCACACAATGCAACAAGTTCTTACGTGGAGAGACAGCTACAAACTCTGATCCATAAACATAAAAACAACAATGGTGACAAGCATTGCCTTGATTCAATTGTGTTGGGCCAACAAAAAAAATGAATTCTCTATTTAATTCCAGCCATTAATAATTTCAAATTTTCATCATGATCTCTAGCTACCTCTTTTAGTTTCATATTTATTTGACATAACAAATGATGAGTTAAAACATATTCAAGAAAAATGAGTTGCTAATACATTTAGCACAGTCAAATTATGATTAACTACGTTCAAATTTCAAACAATTCAACGGACAAATCTAAACAACATCTATTATTATATCAAAGGAACCCCCCCCCCCCCCTCCCACTGATGGTGGAATAACATAACAATAAAATTTTAAATTTTTACCTATTATTCAATCTCAACAGAAAGAACTCTTGTTCAATTTAATCTCATTACAAAAAAAACTCTTGAATTGGCTGCGAAAAAACTGTATTCTCTTCTCAAATAACTAATCCATCGTATTCTCAATTGCTTCTCTTTCTCTCTTCCATTTCTCTTCTTCTTTTCATTAATGGGAATGCTTAAATTTTAACTTTCTAATTACACAAAGTACATTATGTGCATTTTCTAATATGCTATGAAGAAGACAGAGCACAAAATCCTGGTGACATAATCCACAGACAAAGGAAAAGGGAAGAGAAGACTCACGGGTAGAGGAGTGTCACTGTCCTTGAACTTCCCAACCCTCCTCTTGGAGTCTACCGGGTTCAACGCGGAGGCCGCGACCTTCACCAGCACCTGGTCCTCCCCCACCTCCGGGACCATCACCTTGTCGTCGAACCTCAGCACGCTCACGTCCCCGTACTCGTCGTACACCCACCCTCTCATCTGGGTAGGAACCGAAACCTGGGTTTCAGCCATGGCTGAAGAAGAAGAAGAAGAAGCGGCAGCTCTGATAGCAGCTGCTGCAACACGATCATTTCTCCCGACAACTCTAGTGGTGGTGGTAGTTTGGATGGATCTTCTTGGTGTTGTGAAGGAAAAGAGAGAAGGGAAGACGGGCTTAATGGAAGAGAAGGTGGTGGTAGGAATGGAGATGGAGGCGACGGCCATGAAGCCCAAAGCTTCCATTTGAGCTCTGTGAACGACCACCACTTGTTAGCTCACTCTATCCTTTTTATTTCCTCGGAAAAATAATGAGATATTAAATTACATACTGTACATACATAATTAATAAATAATATTACTAATCATTTACATGTCTCCTTCCCACCAACTTGCGCTAAAGCTTTGGAGTAGGTTTTTATGGATGAAGAGTAATTTGAAATTTAACAAAGACATGTATTTTTTTTATTATTTTAGACTACTTTAATCGTACTTAAAAACGTTGGAATTCAAAGAAGAGTAATTCTTTAAGAGTGAAAAGACAAAATTATGCTTGAAGTTATAGTTTTTTTTCTAAAATGATCATTCAAAAATCAATACTAAAGTTATGATTTAATGTATGTTTCTAAAATATGTGTATGAATAAGATTATATAGTTAGTTTATTATGTTTTAACGTAAATTTATATTTTACAATATATGTTACGTAATTAAATCAAAAAAAGACGTAGTTATTTAAATCAATTAATTTTATATGTTTTAATTAATGATAGCAATGTAAAACATTACTTATTTAATCTAGAGATTATCTAAACAAATTATTAGAAAATAAATTATTGAAAATATTATTTTCAAGAAGTCGTTTAATCATATAAAGTTATTAACTATTTCAAAATATTCCCACAAGCATTAAAAAACTCAGAAAATAGTAATTATATTACATTTTAAAAAGTTAAAATGTAAGAATGGTAATTTTATAAATATTAACATAATACTATTTTACAAAATAAATATAATCCTTCTCTGCTGATATGCTTCTATTTAGACACAAGTATAATATCACTCCTTATTGTCAATGTAGCACCGATAAGCGAAAATAAATGTAAGCTAAGGTTTTGCTCAAACTTTCTTATCTAAAATAAAATAAGTTAGAAGTCTTAGTAAATAGTTTCTAATCAATCAATAATAATCTTAACAAGATAACATCACTAAAATAATCACTAAGATCTCTACATATAGATCGAAATAAAAGTCATCATTCTCAAAAATCATGCTTGATAATTTTAATAGTTGTTTATTTCCCGCACATTATCTCACTATCTTGTAATTTTACTTGACATTTTCTCATCTCTTATGGCCTTACATGTTAAGATTACACACTTACTTATATGCCTATGGCTTAAAGGTTAGAGATACACGACTCGTTTGGCATTATGTTTATGCATTGGGTTGTGTTGCACTAAGAAGAAAACGAGACTACTTAAGTACAACTTATGACTTACGGCTAATTTGTATTGCGTCAATTAATGATATAATGTGATCATGTTAAAGTCGTTTTTTGGAATATTGAATTAAAAATTGGTACGTCGAAAGTGTAAATCAGTATATTATTTCTGTAAATAGTATACTGAATTCATTGCAAATTGCTAAGTTTTATAAATTTGATATACTAATATTGTAATTTAATATATTGAAATTAATATAAATTAACTTTGTAAGGATTTTTAGCATATTATTTTTGTAAAGCATATGCCAATTTTTTTTTTAAAAAAAAGACCCTACTTATACCTTGTGGCCTTGTGTGTTTATATTGAATTATGTCAAATGCAATTCAATTCAATTCCGTAATAGTTTAACAAAAATTGAAAAACTATGTTGGGCTAAATCAAAATATGGTTAGAACTCATGTCTATTAAAGATCATGTACTAGTCTTTTGATAGGGTCTAAGTATTTATCATTTTGACTAATCTTATTTAATTATGTACATGATACTACAACAGGTCAAGCATAAAACATAATACTATTGTTCTCTTCATTTAAACATTTATCACAATCTTCTTTCCTCTTTTTCCCAACAAAACTATCGTTTATCAAATAACTCTTTTGTAATAAAAGGATCTACTTAATAGAAGTATCACAACCACCGAGACAAATAATAGTTTAATCTTATGGATACAAAATCATTGTAAGAACGACGCAACAATAATATATCTGTCATGTGGAAAATCTTTTAAATATTAATTACTTGTATGAAATAAATAAATAAATAAAATTTGACCATGTAAGATAATGAATGAGATAAATTTCTATAATTAAATTCAACATCTATCATAAGATTATTCTTTTAAAATACACATGATATTGACATAAAAAATAGAAAATATAAGGACCTACAATTAAATGAACGTAGACACTAAGATTAATCATTCTTTTATTTTCACCTCTCTTTTTTATAATCTTTATTAAATCATCAAGTATGCACCTATACACATGAATCTTTATTAATATATATAGCCATCGTTTGGATATTCATTATTCCAATGGATTTCACCATGGACCACTGGAGTATCGAAAATCAAAACACAAACCACAGCAAGGTTTAGATGGGGTTTGTGCATCTAAAATATGATAGAATTGAATTTTTTTTTTTTTAGCAGATTTCAAGACATAGGGTATTTGTGCACTTTGAAATTCATTTTCTTTTAAAAAAATGAATTCCAAACATGTATAAAGATTAGAGAAAATAAATTCTCAATCTAAAAAGTTAGAATTCAGTTTTTCAATACTTCTCCCCCGATGCTCAACGCTCGTAAAACTTGCGCTCGCTCAATAGTAGTCTATTATCCTCGTCTGTTGCCACTTGTTCGTTGCTCTTGCTTGATAGTTTGCATCACTCGTTGCTCGTTTGTCTACGCTCATCTATCACCCTTTTGCCTATTGCTTGTCTCCCCATGCTCACCCAACAGTCCTCTTTACTTGTCTGCCATGCTCATTCACCTACACTCGTCTGCTGCTCGACAATCCTCTTCGCTCATTCGTCATTGCTTGTCCATCATGCTCATCTGCTGTGCTCGTCTGCCTATTGTCATCTACTGTGCTCATTCGCCTTACCATCATCCACCATGCTTATCTCTCCGCACTCTCACGTCTGACATTCGTCAACCTGCCTCCACTCGAAACTCTTGCCCAAGTTGCCCAACACTCCTCCACAAGGTAAAATATCCTTTTACAGAACAATATCTGAATTTCTGTTCGCTCAACGCTCCTCCTGATTTTGTCTGCCTGATGCTCCTTGTCATTTTGTTCGCCCGACGGTCCTCCTGATCATCTTTACTACTTCCCATAGGATTTTTCATAGTCTTGTTACTTCCTGGTGATTTCATAGTATTTTAGTTTATTTGATTTCAAACACTTACAATGTATGACTTGTATATGAATTATGTGTCTAGACTGAGTGAAAAAAATTATTTTTTAACATCTTCATATGGTGCAATTTCTTACCAACTATCATTCTCTTAGTAGATGATGTACCTAAAATAAGCACAAAGCTGATAATAAAAAGAAGGTCAATCTACATGATCTAGTTTATGTATGGCCCTTGCCAGAAGCAAAGACATCACTAGTTAATATTCATACTAATTCCTAAAAGAAAATTACCACTACTGAACATTAAAGATATCAATGTAGATTTGTTGAACCTGTATTATATATTATTTTTGAATTCGTAATGAAAAGAAAGGCATACCACCTAAGCAAGCATCTTATTTACTTTAATACCATGAATTCAGGAATCATTAAATATCACACAATATGTAAAATTGAATGATACACTAAATATTACAAAGAAGATATTTTCAACTTGCAAGGTACAATTACTTCAATACTAAGCATCCATGTCATAATCGTTGTTTTTATAAATTTCATGTTTATAATACATTCTCTTCGTCTTTTTCATTTTCCACTTGTAGATAATACATTCTCTTTTATTACATCAAATATTTTACAATCTTCTTGTTTTAGCACTAGTTTCTTAAATTATGTCAAATATGTGTCGACATAGGAAATGAAAAATAAGAAATATAGTGGAAGATCTTATTTTAGTTGGAGTGTTTAAATAGATGAGATGATATTAAACAAGTTGTGTGACACTATTAAAGAGAGAAATAGTAAAACTCCTGATGAAAAGATATGAGTTGATAATTGGCTAAAAGTAATTGACAATTACAATAAAGAAATAAGAGGTAACATCCAAAAGAAAAATATCAATAATTGATTGAAAACATAGTGACAAATGTACAAGATTTATATCAAGATTAGTGCACAAAGTGGTTGAGGATAAAACTACATTCATAGACATACTAATATCTCAAAAGAAGTTTGAAATGATTTTGTTACGGTTAGTTGAATTTTTTCAAAATTAAATTTAACATTTAATCAGCGTATAATTTGTACTAATAAATATTTTTCTAATAGATTCCTCTAGAGCATGCACAATACAAGAGCAAGGCATATCCCATATATGACTAGCTTCAAATAATATTGGAAAGAAACCTTGCAACATGCAAGACTAAAATGAGTACAACAAATCTAATAGTAGTTGTGAACTTGAGTGAAGATACAAACGACCTTGATAATATACCTTTTATATAAAATGCTATGGAATTTGAGGTTGAATCTTAAGATTCTTGTCCTATTCAAGGTCCTCCTACTCAAGCTCCTTCTCCTAGTTTGAATGATGTAGACTCATGTAGGAAAAGAAAACATCCATGTCCACATGCTGAATCATAATAACTTATGACAACTACAATGAAGGATGTTGATATATTACTTATGAATTATTTTAATAAGGATATAAAATAAAATACGAGGAAAATGACATATACAAAGCATGTCACACAACTACAAGAAAACATGATATCAATCTAAAAGGAAAAGATGACTTTCATAGAACATATGGAACAACAGAAGATGACTTTCACAAAATGTATAGAACAAGAGAATATAACATTTACACAATGTATTGAAGAAAGAAAATTAGCATACATGGAGAGGAAGATAAAATTGTTAGAGAAAAAATACCGTGAAGAAGATGATGTTCTCACTATTTTACTTTTACTTATAGATTCTACAAAAGAAGAGAAATACAAGGTAATGCAATTATTGGAAATAGAATTAAAGAAGAATCAATTTAGTCATTTACCACCAAACATGAAAACTTTATCCTTGAAGTTTAACTTGAAATGATGTGCTTTTTCATATGAATTTTGTCACTTATGTTGGACATGTTTGAATTTTATTTCACTTGTGTTATCCTTTAAATGTTATGGAACATGTTGTAAACATTTTGTTGACATATGTGTTGGTTGTTTTTTTGATTTAATTGTATGCTATTGTTATGTTTTCTTTATTAAGTCATAATTGTTATGATGGATACAAATGCAAGGACTGAAATTTATGAAGACCTCTATGTTCATTATTAATGAATACGAAAGACGAAAGAAGAAAAAAAGGAAAGTTATATTGGCAACATGCCAATTTCTATGTGGAATTACTGTAAATGAGATTCAAACATCCACCACTCACATATATAGCATAGAAGGAGTAGAATATATATAAAGATTGTTAGATTCATCATCACCATATCAAGTATACAAGTGTAGGAAAATTTATCAAATGAGCCAAAATGTTTTTTCACAATTTTGTAAATTATTAAGAAATATAAAAGTAATATCAGATAGTAGAAATATGATTGTAGAGGAAAAACTTGCTATTTTTTTAGTGACAATTAGACCAAATCAGAGGTATAGAGTAACTAGAGAGCGTTTTCATCAATCAGCATGGACTATTAGTACATGTTTCAATGAAATGGTAAATGCTATATTAAAAATAAGTGATATGCTTTTGGCTAATCATGAAGTTGTTACACACAGTTCCAAAATGGTGTAAATGTTTATTCATACTTCAAGGTACATACTTCAATCTTTACAATAATTTTTAACCTTATTTTGATATTGAATTTGTTTTTGGTATGAGTAGGATTGTATAGTTGCTATTAATTCTATACGCATTAAAGCCACAATTTATGAAAAGGAGAATGCCTAATTTAAGAATAGAAAATGTGAATTATCACAAAACATATTGGTTGCACGCAATTTTGATATGGAATTTACTTATATTCTTAATAGGTGGGAAGGTTCAGTTATTGATGCTTGACTCCTTCAAGATGTGATAAATCAATGCAATGGTTTGTAAGCATCATGAGGTATAATATTTATGATCCACCTTTATTTCACTTGTCAATCAAAATTGAACTTATTTCAAAGGATGTTTAAATACATGTAGGTAAATTTTACTTAGTTGATTTTGAATTTCCAAATAGGCTTAAGTTTATATGTCCATTTTGAAGTGTTCGATATCACTTATCAGAATATGAAGAAAATTGATAACCAACTAATGTAGTGAAAAACTTCAATTATAGACATTTGTAATTAATGACATTAATTGAATGTACGTTTAGAGTAGTCAAATATCGTTTTACAATATTACGACGATATATGTCATTCCCTTTCACAACTCAAGTAAAAATAGTGCTAACATTTTTTTAATTCACAATTTCATTCATAAAGTAGATAGAACATACTTATATTAAGAGCTTGAAGATGAACAACAATAAGATGAATGTAATGTATAAGTTCAAGAATCCACAAATATAGAAGGACAATATAAAATAGTTAACATTATTAGGAACAACACACAAAAGTAAAGGAAAAAAATTGTAAATAAATTTTGTGAAAATATCATAAATGCAATGTGGGATGGTCATGAATGAGAATATTACAAACATCACAATGAATATCTTTATTGTAATATATCTTTTTTTATACCTTCAAATAGAATATAGAATTTAATAATATAATTTAACTTTTATTATTTTAAACATGTAATATAACTAAGATGTGTGAATTTCTATAATTTTTGATTTAAGTGGAATACATAGATGGTCTAATTTTATATAGAATAAATGAAATACAAGGATGATCTAAATGGAATAATGATATACTTAATTAATTGATAAATGATATATAAAAATTTAATTTAATAATATGTTAATTAATTAATGTAAATAATTAATTTTATTTTCATTGATAAGTACTTAATTTATTACTTAACTTCATTAAAAATCAAATCTATTTAATTTTGTTATGTGTATGAACACTTGAATTTTAATCTTCATCAAATTTTTGAATATATACCTGAATTTAAAATTTTTTCCATCAAATTTTATAAAATTTAAAATTTAAATATACAAACAAACCCTAAAGTAATTTCCACTAATTATATGTGGAAGTTATTATAGCTGGAAGCATGATCTTCGACAATTTTCTCTTGAGAAACGATGAAAATGCCCCGACACCTTGCACTTTCATTTAGGTGTTATGAAAAAGCCCTCCTCAGATTTGAGCGAGCATCAAACTCATCTCAACGTTCTTTCCATCAAGTAATAATACTTCTTCCTTGTGTTTCCTCAACCATCGAGAGGTTTTCAGTCAGAGTAGCCTTCCATCGAGTCGTCACCGTATCATTAGACATTGAACAGATTTCAATCACCAACCATCTTCCGAAGCCACCACTGCATTCTCCTTTTTGTTTCGTCAAACCGTCGAGTTGGATTTCAACCGTAGCAGCTTCCATCGACTGGTCGCCATCTTTCATTCCATCATTGGTCGGTCATGGCAACTACCGTCGACTAGTCAAATCTGATCGACGGGCCTCTGATGGAGTAAGTTCATCCTCCCCTTAATAGTGATTTCTTTTACCGTTACCCTTCAATACATACAATCAGGAGTTCTGGGTTTGAAGCCTTTCGATTACAATGTTATGCATGTCAATAGGTTGTGTCGGGTCGGTTTGAGTTGAAATTGTTTCGGTTTGACTATGTCGACACGACCCGCTCGAATTGACAGGCATGGGTCGAGTACGAGTTAATGAGTTATTGCCGCAACCAAGCGACAACATGGGGCCGCAGGTGAGGCTGCAGGGTGGGCACGACTGCACTGCTCGCACATCATCATTTGCATCTGAATGGATGGATAGCTGAGACTAGTCAACTTGTGGAGTCGCAGGTGAGGGTGATAGGAACCAATAGATATTCGCAAAGATTCATTGACTGTTATTCATCCACAATACACAAAATCTGTATACGCGGTCCGCCAAAAGGAAAAACACCGTTTACGTCGTAACTAAAACACGATCTGTCCAGGTGAAAAATGCGATATGTCGTTTCCGTGGAACGGTTTGCTCGTCGCCGATGACGGGCAGGCTGATGGACGACAGGCTTCCGCCGAACAAGTGTCCGATGGATCGACGTGAGGGTGGTGAGGCATTGCTAACTCGCTGCGATGATGCGACCTTAGACTTGCGAGTGGATATTTTGGACCATCGGAAGTGACACAGGCACAGATAATTGCCCAATTGGGATAAATGAATGAAATAAATATAACAGATAAATAATTAAGATGTGTACATAATAAAAATAATTGATAAGATTAATAAAATTACATATTTACATAATTACATGTTCATAAAATTTACATTACATGTTTACATTTAAATTTAAATTTAAATTTTCATGGTTCTAAAATCATTCATCCAATTGTTTAACAACTATTATTGTACATAATATTAAGTAAGTTCTCAATTTTTTTACATACATTAAAGCTTCAAAAACATCATTCTTTAATATAAATTTTCTTTCATCTAAAGTGCCAAGAATGCCTTTTGCACATCATTCCCATCTTTAATATTTCTTCAAAAAGATCTCAAGAGGAACAACAACCTTCTTCGAGTATTCCTTGATAAACTTTTGATGATTGATAGTTGACCAACATCTAAACTCATTGACAAGAAATAGTCCTTACAGAGTTGGTGATTGATAGGTTGTCAACTCCTAATTCTACACAAGTTTACGAAGAGTGCACAAAATCGATGCCTAATAGCCTTATTTTTAATGATCTTAGATATTTATTTACAAACTACTGAGACATTAAAATTATTAGTAAATCTCTGGTGATTACAGATAAAATGAGAATTACTAAACTTTACTTTTTTTGCCAATCAATTACAGTAAAACTATTCATATCAAGATATTCATTCTACATATGGTGACGATTTGTTAAATTAAAAGTATTTAATTCTTGTCTAGATATTAAACCATTACCCTTTAATACACATTATTAGGACGAGTTTGCTCGTTTAAAGCCTCGAATTACAATTTTATACACGTCAATAGGCTGCGTCGGGTCGGTATGACTCAAAATTCTTTCGATTTAGACACTATTCATGTTAGGTTAAGTTGTGAAAAATTTCTGACTCAAGTGCAACCTAATGGTCTAACCTACGCAAGCCTGCATCAGTCAACAACGTAATTTGATCATGTTAGCACAATCTGTTATGGGGCTTATATAAGTAATGGTATTTTGTAGATGTTTGTTTGAATGGTACTTTAACATGTGTTTTTGATTAAGGCATTTTGATGGAGGAGATTAACATGTGTTTTGTATTGTATTTTGGTTAACATTTGGTGGATGTGGTACTTTATTTTAGTGATCAAAGTCTAAAATGTTTTGATTGACATTTTGGTGGTGATGCAGAAACGTGGAGTGCAAGAAAACGGCTTCAACTAATTAACTCTAATTTCGTTGTTGATAGTTTACAATAGCTTTTTATCTAAAAAGGGTGTTCATGCGTGACATCAATATATTAAATAAAGAAACATGAAAAGCTAAAAAATTTCTTGGCAAATCCACCTTCTCGTATTTTAACACACAGAAATATTATTATAATCTCAATAGATGGCGCATGTGTTACTTAAGAAAATGTAATCATATGCAGATATTCATTCTAAATTTCAATCGAAGATGGAAATTTTCTATATTATTTATAATGTCATTAACTGTATTAATTTTAAATAGTAATCATTGTATGAGTAATTGATTAATGTTCGGAACATTATAAATATTCAAAATCATTGTATTAATTTTAAATAGTGATCATAATTTTTTTTAATAGTAATCATGTATGGAAAAATCAAATTAATTATTTTAAGTGATAGATATAAATAAATTTAGTAATAATCATGAATATATTAAATACAAATTATCTATAAAATTATTATTCTATAATCAAGAGCATTTTTAAAAGAATACATAAATTTTAAGAATTATCTTTGTTAATTTCTTAATAAATTTTTAATTCTTTCAAAAATACTTATCTAAAATTACATCATTTTATATACAGAATTTTAAAACTTTTATCTCTAAACTGCAGCTGCTACCAGACGCACCTGTACATGAACACACAAACTTCTTTTTCACCGTCTTATCAGCTTCGCTCCCTCGCCCCTCCTTGTTTCCAAGCTCTCCTCCTCCTTTTTCCAGTGGCCAAATCACGCTCCTCTCTAAACTCTCCACTTCCTCCTTCCTTCTCTCCACAAAATCCTTTTCCCTTCTCTCTCCTTCACCTTGCCCTTCGTCTCTCTCGTACGTAGAAGAAGAGGACGGAGGAGGAGGATGAGGAAAGCATGCGAAGGCACGTCAAGGCCGGAGAGGAAGACGGTGGAGAAGAACAGGAGGCTTCATATGAAGAAGCTGTGCTCCAAGCTTGCATCCTTAGTCCCAACAGATGCCTCCCCAGATTCCAAGGTTTGGTCCTGCGCTTCTTTCCCTACCATATAACGCTCGTCTTTTGATCCTCAAAGGTAAAGTAGAAGAAGAAGCATCATTCTTTTTTCTGTTGGGTCTTGATTTGTTGCACGCCACCTAAACAGTACATATGACAAGCACAAGCAGGTACCCATTTCTTTCCATTAATCTGCAGCTTCAAATCTCTCACCCACTCTTGTAGATCTCTAGTTTTGAACCATAGAAGTGAAACACAGAGGAATTTCACAAACGAAAAGGAAGAATCTTTTAATCTCACTCTTTAATCTAATTACCTTCAGATTCCATTACATAAGAAGCACAAACAGGTACCCATTTCTTTCCATTAATCCTTCAGATTCCATTACATAGGAAGCACAAACGGGTACCCATTTCTTTCCATTGATCCTTCATATTCCATTACAGACTAGTACTAACATAATAAGCACAAGCAGGTACCCATTTCTTTAAACTAATCTGCAGCTTCAAATCTCTCACCCACTCTTTTAGATCTCTAGTGTTGAACCATAGAAGTGAAACACAAGAAGGAATTACACGAACGAAAAGGATGCATCTTTTAATCTCACTCTTGATTACCTTCTGATTCCACAAACAAAAAAAAGGGGTAGGGTACTAGGGTAGGGAAATGGATTGAAACATAAAAATGATACACGTAAAAAACGACAGTATTAAAAAACTTTTTTAATCATTTACACTCACACTACGTTTGATTTTTCTGTCAATATTTATTTTAAATGTAAATTTTATTATTAATATATTTAATTTATAAAATAAATACTTCAATATTTTAAATTAAAAGTTATATCAGTGCCAATACCAGAAAACGTGACTATTTAAT
This sequence comes from Cymodocea nodosa, assembly GCA_036874045.1. NCBI lineage: Eukaryota > Viridiplantae > Streptophyta > Magnoliopsida > Alismatales > Cymodoceaceae > Cymodocea > Cymodocea nodosa. Next base: position 24,047,977 of record CM072336.1, read on the forward strand.
TTCTCTTTTAAAAGTTGTGGTGGGGGGTCGACGAAGACAAGATTCCAATCAGACACGTGCTCATATCATTATTGGTCTAGGAATTTAACGTGGAAAAGGACGGCACGAGGACCGAAGCCGAGGACAGTCCTTTTGCTCTTCCTCTGGTCCTCGTCGTGCGGGCCACAAATGGACCGGCTTTGTATTTTGCACGTGTTGAAAATATATTAAAGGGTTTATTTATTTACGGGTGTTTATAAGATAACGTCAGACAGCTATAATTTACAATTAATCGAGTGAATGAATATCTGTTTAAAATAAATTAAATTATAATCGTCATGTTATCAAGTCATACATCAGGTGTGCACATTTTTCTCATATATAAAATCATAGAATTCTATTCTATCGAAAGGTCGTGATCCAGCGTCCGCTGGTCCCCACCAAAACAAGAATAAAAATATTAGAAAATAATTCTTTAGAAATATAAATTAAAATCTTCTTGTTTGGTGTGTGAAGGGGGGGAATGGTGGTACAAGTTGATTCTTAGAAAATAGCTGTGCATGCATTTGATTTTAAATATTCGTGAAAATAGAATTTTAAAACAAGAGAAATGACTGAGATCAAGGACCGTAAGTATTATTTAATATTAGTATTAACATTGTGAGCACATATACTTTTAATAAGTTTTAACCCTATTTACACTAATATATATTAAAAATGTAATATTTCAGTAGGAGACCCAAGTAAGTAATAGGTGGTAGGTTTCTGACAACCACAAAGCTGATAGTGATGGGTGATTAAATCTGTCTTAAAGATTAAAACCTATAATGGAAGTTAATTTTTAATTCTGATGATACATAACTTGAAAGAAACAAATGATAAGGTTGATGATGTTACTATTAGAGGCATGGATAAAATGGATTGTCATTTACATAACATAAATTAGAAATATGAGAACTAATGTTAAGCATTTAAATGTCTTGAATAATGTTGTTCTCAAGTCCAAGATTGAACATTATGTTTAGAAACTGAGAAATCACAAGAAAGAAGAGAGAGAAGGGAGGATCTTCATGCCCAAGTTCATTTGAGGATGTGGAAAAACCTTTAAGAGAATCTCATTCCAAAGAATAAAATATTTAGCAGAAGTGATACATAAATACGAATTCAATTAAGTCATTTCTAACCAAGCCTAGGCCTTTTAAACAATAAAATAGAAATTTTCAAGTCCATTTTACTTTGGCAATACTGAAAGTCTTCTTTCATTTAGCTATTGAACAGGAGAATGCTGTTTTCAATCTATCTCCCATTCCAGAAGGAGCTTGTAGTGATTCCTTTTAAGATTTTAAAGAAGAATTTTATCAGATGGGTCACAAGGGGAGAAGTTTCATCAGTTTTCTGGTCTAAATTAACAAAAGTATACGTATTTAAAATAGTATTATTTCAAAAGTAACGGTACGTATTTCTGCTGTCTTGTGGTAATATTTCAAGAGTGACATCAAAATAAAGGTGTTTTTTTCATAACAGGTGAGATGTGTAAAAACTAATGTAATAATTATTATCATCCACGTAAAATATTAAAATTAAATTATAATATTTGGTGTTTATATATATATATATAGTAAAATTTGGTCTTCTTCTTCCTCGTCGCATGGACGTGTCTGCACTGAAACAGCGCGACCACCTGGGGCTGGACCAAGCGACCTCATACATAAAGAACCTCCAGGAGAGGGTGGAGGAGCTGAGGCAGAGGAAGGAGGGCGTGGCCAGGACGGCGGTGGCCGGAGGAAGCGGCAGCGAGAAGAACGGTAGCACGAGCAAGCTTCCCATAATCGATGTAAGGGAGGTTGGGCAGTCGACGCTGGAGACTCTTGTGATATGTGGGTCGGACAAGAGGTTCGTGTTCTACGACATCATCGCCGTCGTCGAGGAGGAAGGCGCCGAGGTGGCCAACGCCAGCAGCTCCGTCGTGGATGACAAGATCTTCTACACCATCCATTCCCACGTAGGTACCCATGGAAACAATTAACCAGCTGCCATGCATTTTTCTGTGATTTTTGTTGGAGGAACCCAACAACAACACCACTCATCCATGGGTGCATCGTCGATCTGTTGCAGATACGGTTGCCCAGAATCGGCCTGGAGGCTTCGAGAGTGTCGGAAAGGCTGAAGAGGTTGATCACCTGACGTCGTGCGTACGTGCGTCGATCCATCGGTTCCATCTTCCATTAACGGTTGGTCTGCTGCCTGTAGAATTACCACCACATCCATGGCCCTGCAAGAAATTTCATGTTTTCCTTATGGATTACCTCAGCAATTTATCTAATTAAAATGCGTGTAGAATATGAGGCCAACATATTAAAATAAATATATACTACTTGTTGTCCATGATCTCACTACCTGAATATAATCTTCCTCTTCTCTGTATTTCTTTCCATGTATTTAATTTTTTTTTGTTGTTGTTGCAATTGTTAACTAAGCAATTTCGTTTAATCCTTTTTCTACTTCTTTTAATTTATTTTACGCTAATTAATTCTACTCTTATAGTCTTATGGTCTGCTAAGTATATAACCAAATTGATTTTCTCTTTCCTTATCTTCGATCGATGTAATTCTTTTTTTATTCTTAATAAAATTATTTTTAAATTTATCTCTCATGGTATTACCATTTACCAATCTAAGCATGTGTATCTTAAGAATGTTCGGCTTTTTGCATATAGCCGTATTTTGAGTTATAAAATATAATTGGGTAAATAGAAGTTTTACAAAAAGTTCCTTTAAATTTTAAAAATATCCTCCTATTATAACTGTAACATAACGTTCGAAAAGCATTTCTGTATTTTATTTATCCTACTTATTATTTATTATGGATCTAATACGAGTAGACTTGTCAAACGGAGTGTAAAAAAGTTTCCTCAAATATTATTTTAATTTTTCCTCTCTCCCTCTTCTTTTGTCTTCTCCAACGATGACGACTCCAATTCATAGCGTCCATCCGAGCGAATCGACGGTAATCATCCGAGTGAATGCGAAGTGAGCAATCCCTTCCCTGTTCAAGCAAGCGCATGTCACGGAGCCCCCCATTTCTCTTCTCTTCTGCGGGTCGTCGATTAGCAACAGCCAACAGAGCTCCTCTTCTTCGTCCTCCTCGCACAAAGCAAGGTACGCGGTGAGGTTCAGTATTGACCTTCACTCGCATGTGATTGAATGGACACATCAGGCAGAAGGGTTTTCGATAGGAAGAGGCTCTACGAGGACATTCGTGCAAGGGTATTATTATTCATGGAAATGTCCACAAGGAGTGGAAGCATCGACGTTGGGTTCTTGTGAGTAAAAGAAGGAGTAAAAGAAGAAGAAGAAGAAGAAGAAGAAGAAGAAGAAGAAGAAGGGCGTCGACGCCAGGCTTTTGCAGGATGGAGCCGAGAGAGTAGGCTAAAAACAAACACAGCCTTATTTTTATTAACTCCTTAATCATTATTTATATTTTTGCCAGATCTGCATTCCTCATGTTCAATTTTGACTTAGCTAATCTAAATTCTTTGAATTTAAAGTGTATTTCTATAATTCTAAGTTAGAACTAATTTATTTCTTGACTTTTTAATCAATTAAAACTATGTTATCAATAAATAATAAAACATACGTTAATGTATTTTTCCTTGAATTCTTTGATTATTTCATGCGTAATCAAGAGGAATAGATACGAACTTAAGAGAGATTCTACGTCATAAAATAATTTTTTATTTTAATATTTATAAAAAATTTCATCATGTATATATAATAAAACCTACGTGATCGATTCTACCACTGTGTATTTAAAAAAGAAAATCGAAACAGCTCCTGAGAATTTCTTAAAGATAACTCGTAAGCAAGAAAAAAAGGCTCGTTTATATTTTTGCTCTCGGGATTCGAACATGCATGCGTCATTCATCATCCCTCCGTCAACCCCCACGACGACACCGCCACCGCCTCGTCCGACCACCGTCCCAACACCCACGAGTCCCAACCGGGGCGGACGACGACATGGCGGGGAGGGCGGACGAAGAAGGGCCGGCGATCGGGATCGACCTGGGGACGACGTACTCCCGCGTCGCCGTCTGGCAGCGCGGCGCCGTCGAGGTCTTGGTCAACGGCCAGGGCAACCGGACCACACCCTCCGTCGTCGCGTTCGCCGCCAACGGCGAACGGCTGGTCGGCGACGCCGCCCTAAACCAGGTCGCCCTCAACCCCCTGAACACCGTCATCGGTAACATCTCCCATCCCTCTACCTTCCTGCATATATACCTGAATGTCTTCATCTATTTTTATTTATTTTTTCTCTTCCTGTTTTTCCAGATTGTCCCTTTGGTGTGATATTTTTTATGATTTTTGGTTTTTGCAATCTCTATTTTTAGTTTCATACTTTGATTTTCCCAATCAACCTTAACGCTACTAGCTGTTGTTACATTTGATTAGAAAATTTTAATTATTTTGCCTAATTAATTCCTTGTTCAATCACAAGAAAACCACTTTAACGTGAACTAACATCAATGGTTTGATTAATGGATAAAGAATAATGGTACTCGTAATTTCTAATAGGATTTTAACATCCATTTGATACAGTCTTGAATTTATATATATATATGAGAAGATGAATGGATATATGTTAAATTTGAAGAATATTGATGAACACATGTTAATTATTCGGATTTATAACCACTCCTCTCTCTGCGTAAGTACATATGTATTATTCTTATAAATCAGGATAGGGAGGGTATGCTAATTATGGAAGAAGTAGATGGAGATGAAAAATAATTGCCCTCTTTGCATGAATGAAAAGGGTTCTGAGATAAAAGTTAACGGCAGTAGTATTTTTATGTCTTGCTAAATGAATATGTCATGTTTCAGATCATATTACAGTAATTATTTTCCTCTGCAATATCACCATTAGTTGAATACATACTGAGTTCATTAAAAACTTGAAATTTTCTCTCATCATTAATGCACCCATTAATTCTTATTTTCAAAAAGAGTTTAGTTCAAATTTAGTCTTAAACCTTAAAAATATATACAAGAAAAAACTCAGAGGTTATACGTTGAGGTTTTAATTTGGTTGCAGGCGCGAAGCGATTGATCGGCAGGAAATTTAGCGACGAGAGGGTGCGAGGTGGCATGGAGCACTGGCCGTTCAAGGTCGTTGCCGGGAAGGACGACAAGCCGTTGGTGGTCGTGACCTACAAGGGCCAAGAGAAACAACTTGCGCCAGAGGAGATCTCCGCCATGGTGCTCGACCACATGCGGACGATGGCCGAGATCAGCCTCGGCCGCACTGTCAAGAACGCCGTCATCACCGTCCCTGCCTACTTCAATGACTCACAGCGTCGGGCCACGAGGGACGCCGGCCTCATCGCCGGGCTTAACGTCATGCGCATCGTCAACGAGCCCACGGCCGCCGCCATAGCTTATGGGGTAGACGGCAGGACCACCAATTGTCGTCAGGGGAAGAGGAATGTGCTCATCTTCGATCTCGGCGGGGGAACGTTCGATGTTTCGCTCGTCGTGGTGGAGGACGGGATCCTCGAGGTGAAGGCCACCGCCGGGGACAACCACCTGGGAGGAGAAGACTTCGACAATAACATGGTGAAGTATTACGTGGAGGAGTTCAGGAAGAAGCACAGGAAGGACGTCGGCGACAACCCCAAGGCCCTGAGAAGGCTAAGGACGGCATGCGAGAGAGCGAAGAGGAAGCTGTCGTTCGCCACCAACGTCGCCGTGGAAATCGACTCTTTGCACGACGGCGTCGATTTCAGGGCGAGGCTTACCCGAGCCAAGTTCGAGGACCTCAACGGCGAGCTGTTCGCCAAATGCATGGGACCCCTGGAGCAGTGCCTGAGGGACTCGAAGGTGGACAGGACCCAAGTCGATGATGTGGTTCTCGTCGGCGGGTCGACTCGTATTCCAAGGGTTCAGCGGATGCTGCGGGAGTTCTTTGGAGGCAACGCTGCCGTGACGAACTCCATCAACCCCGACGAGGCGGTGGCGCACGGCGCCGCGATTCAGGCGGCGATGTTGACGGGGGACGTGCGGGAGCTCGTCCTGTTGGACGTCACGCCGCTGTCGCTGGGGGTGGAGGTCAAGGGAGGGGTGATGAACGTGTTCGTGCCGAGGAACACTCCCATCCCCACCCGGAAGGAGAAGCTGTTCACCATCGCCAAGGACAACCAGACCACCACCGTGTACGATGTGTTCGAGGGGGAGAGGAGCATCACCAGCGGCAACAACCTGCTCGGGGGCTTCAAACTGGAGGGCATAAGTCCGGCTCCCGCCTACGTGCCGGAGATAGTGGTGACCTTGGACGTCGACGAGGACGGCATCCTGAATGTGTCCGCCAGGGACGTGACCTCGGGGTCGAAGGCAGAGCTGACGGTCACGAACGAGAAGGGAAGGCTGAGCCAGGAGGAGATCGACAGGATGGTGAGGGAGGCGAAGGCGTACAGGGAGGAGGACGAGGAGAGGAAGAGGAAGGTCCTGGCGAGGAACGAACTGGAGAAGTTCGCTTATGGTGTACGGAACAGGCTGAGCGATGGGTCCGTGGCCGGTAAGATGGGGAAGGGGGAGAGGAGATGGGTGGAGGCTGCGGTGGAGGAGGCCATCCGGTGGTCGGAGGACAAGGGGTCCGAGACAGACGCCGGCGAGTTCGAGGAGAAGAGGGTGGAGTTGGAGAATCTCTGGTGTCTTCTCAAACAGAAATTGCTTCTTTTTGACTAGCGCGACCAATCATAGCATGCAAATATTTCACTGTGAATTTCTGTTTTCTTTTTGTGCGGTAATGGTTTTTTTTTTTAAAAATCAAGCTGGATTTAAATATTGCTTCTAATATTTTTGTTTTAATTTTTAATAAAAAATTGTTCTTTATGTTAAACCTACTTCCCATATGAGTTTGATAAAAGTTTTTCCACTTTGTTTCTGGGTAATGTTTTTTATAGTGAAATTGTTTTTATTGTTTCTCGTGGTAGATAAGAATATCAGTTGCGTTATCATTTATAATACTCATAAGATGAAATTAAACCACTGCCAAATATAAATAGGTTGACATTTTAGGTTATCTTTCATAGTACTTAATTTTTACAATTTGCTTTTCAGTAGTTTCAAGTACTTATTTTTAAAACATAAATCTTAGAATGTTCAAAATTCTAAGGATCTTAGACAAGCTTATTAGAAATATCAATGTCACGTGACACCACATGATTTTCGTAACTCATACATGTATTTGTTTCAAATAAAGTTGAGAAGGCCTGCGTAATAATTGAGAAGAGAATGTCGTTCATAACTCTCATCACAGGTCAAAATCCTAATAAACCCAAAACCACCACAATTATCACAAAAAAAAGGCATGTGGAGTGAAGACGATAGCCTTGAAATAATTTTCCTAGGAAAGTGATTTCCATTACCACATACATCATAAGAATACCGCAAGGAAAAATAGTCTATCCTTTCAATGGAACAAATCTGTTCAATGATCTCCCACGTGAGGATAGCTGGATAGATGTCTAAAAATTCTCAAGCAAAGTATATTAATCAAAACATAAAAAAGAATGTTTGTTTAGTGCATTAAAGTATTGAAGAGGAAATATTCTATTTTTCCCTGACGAACCCTTTGCCATGGCTCTGCAGTTTTGAGGGCCGGGGAACGCCGAAAGTGCCATGCTTTATCACCATATCCTGAGAATGATAATATTTATTATATTTTTAGAGATTGTTATGTTCAGATTTGATTTTTCTTATTACATAATAAATTAGATTTGTTGGGAGAAGATTTCTTATTTCTCATCTTCTCTCCCTCTATCAAATTAAATTTTTCCACCACCAAATCTGTTTGATATTCCTCTATCATTGCTTTTTTATAGATCTTTTGGATCAATAGAGATAATGTTTCTTTTAGTAGTAATGTGGTGAATATCACCTTGATATTTTTTCATACCCATCATTTGACCCTTTCCAGATAGATAACTTAACTGGCGGTGTAACAAATGATTTTATTAAAGAGGCACAATCTAAATGAAATAAGCAAGCTATAAATATAGAGGAAAATGATGCTGATAATGGCGAGAGTAGTACTAGTCCTTTTCAAAAAAGCTAGGCTGATATCGTAAAGAATGGAAGAAATACTTAATCTCCGTATTTCGTTTCTGATGTTTTCGACTATAATCGCTTGTTTCAACTTTTAAACCTTTGTTTTGTACTTGTCTCTTCTGCGGTTTTCATAGTAAAGGTTTTTAGTAATCTATCTTACGTTTTATCCAAAAAAAATAACAGTACCCTTTACATTTGTGTGCTTCATAACTTCTAAGGCCTTCCTTACTTTCAAATTATGAAGTGTTAGAATTATAAGATTATAGTGATATGACCGTAATTTGCAATAAATAATATTAACACAATAGATTATAATAAAAATCAAGTGATCTGTATATGGTAACTTTGATACTTTGATATATGCATTTTTGCTTCTATACTCAAATATCCATAATTTCAACCAATATGGTGATCTACAGTAAGTACTTTAAAATCGAATCGATTACTGTCATCTCATAAAAATGTATAACTTGATTGTACATAATCTAGACGTTCTATAGTTCAAACCAAATGAAGCCAGAAAAAAGGTGTAAAGGGTATATAATTTTGCAGATGCGGTTACCAGTGTCATGCAGCTCCAACAGGAAATTTCCCTTCCATTTGGGTGCTGGGTCGTATCATAAGTGCCTTTACATGTCTGGCCATGCGGTTACAATGCGAGCTTTCCCTGAAGAAACGCAGGTTAACACATTAAAAATAACCATGAAGCTAAAGCAATACGTGGCTTAGATAACATAGACCATATATATCATTCTCATTTGTGGTTGAAATTTTTTCATAAAAAAAACTTACCTGAAGCTGGCAAGATGATTTCCATTGGTTTCTTCCAATCTCCTGATTGTGTGTAAATCAATTTTTCCCTATGAAGCCATTCTTCTCTCTAACGGCAAATAGCCAATTCTCAGCATTATCACACTCATTGGGAATCTGTAAAGCCCCATCCATTAAATCACAACCTGGAGATTTATAGGAGTCCTCAACTAGTTATCTCAATTATTGAATATAGGATAGAGCAGTAACTCTGATACTGCGTTTCTATAGTCATTATATTAGTTGGGTCAGTTGGTGGGTTCGATCATTAGGAGTGCACGGCCCCGTCCACAAATAAGTAGAGATAGCATATTGACTTGGCAATTTGTAAGGATAGCTCACTAAGTTGGCATGCTGTGAATGATTTGTTGTAGCTGTATTATTGTTAGGATACTTCAGTTGTTAGTGTTGAGCGCTCATCTTGTATAAAAGCAAGTTTCAAATTGTGAAAAGGGACAAGAAAATAAGATGATCATCAACCAAACACTTGGTTCTCCAATCATTTTATATGCCTAGGCACCCTAGTCCATCCGTTTGGGCACCATCAACGCCTAGGTGCCTAGGCACTCACTTAAACATTTATTTTTTAGACATGTATCATATACATTTATACATATTTAATAATAATTTAAGTTTTTTTTTTGTTCTATTATTTCTTAAATATCATTCTAATACACTAATTATCTTAAGATAACATCAAAATATGAAGTGTTCTAATATTAACATGTATATTTCAGAAATATATAATTATATATTTCAAGAATTGTGTATACTTTATTTCATTAAAAAAATATATACTTAAGTTGCTTCTACCTGATGGTGTTTGCTGCCTAGGCAAATGCTATTATTGCCTGCCAGATACCCACCTGAGTTGCCCTTTTCTACTGATCCGCTATTCATTTCCAACTTCTAAAGCAGATCTAAGCTTTTTACATTTTTCTACTGATTTTCATTACTAGTTTTTTTATTTATTGAATTTATTTGATTGGTTTAAATAACCTTGTACATTATCGATCCAACATAAAATTTGCAAAATCATCAGTCTGCATATTTTTCCTTTTTACAAAACATTTTCAGAATTTTAGTGAAATCCATTTAAAATGACATACCTCTTGTGTGAATATTCTTGCATTTTGCATGGATCCAAAATAAAATTTGTAGATGTAAATTTTACATGACAGATTGTGTAAATGACCTTGTTTCCATGGACTTTAAATAAAATTGGAAGATATAGGAATTTTCTATTTTTGACATATTTCTATAATTTCTTGCAAACTCAATTTAAATGAGAAATATATCATGTAAAAATATGATGTAGCCCAACTTGATCTTGTTTGGGATTGCAGTTTTTCAGTTTTTGCCTCCAAGTCTATCCTTGTGACTCTAATTGGGTCATTTGGCGAAGATTGGAAAACTTCCATCATTTCTAGATTCATCTTATCCTCGCTAAAAGCTTTCAAGGAAAAAATAGATGGGATTGCCTACTTATCAAAAACAGTTGGTCGGATGCTTTCATGATGTCTGTCCACAAATGAAAAAGCATTGGAGCTCAGTATTTAAAAAATTTGATACATAAGTGTACAATTAGAAATTACCATTTATGTTCATGCCTCTTAATTTCCATGGCCAAGAGTTCTAGGTTTAATAGCAATAGATATCCAGAATCTGAAAAAAATTCATATAGAAAGGTAAAATTAGATATTACCAATTAAGTTCATGCCTCTCGCCTTTGATTTCCCTGGGCAGTAGCTTTAGGCTGACAACATTTTTGAACTGCTCTTGTTCCACCGTTTCCATTGTCAGCAATTACTCAATTTGCCACATGCCTGCACTCTCGATTAACCTGTGTTAGTTATTTTAGCTTGTTAATGGATATTAAACAAAATAAACAAGATATGTCAAGACTATTATCACCTTCAAAAAAAATCAATGCTTATCATCCCCCTGCTGGGAAAATGCATCCATCGAATTTGACTGTATATTTCTCAAGCTTTCATGAAGAAAACATTCCCACTCTACATTCAATACTTTGCATAATTCCGGACTTCCAACTTCATTGTTACATTGGTGTTAGACCTGAGAAATAATCTAATAAACCAGCAATGATAATTATTACAAGCTAATTTAAACAAAGAAAAATAGAGTTGAAATAGATTATAATACACGTGGTAAAATAGATGAAAAATAGAGATGAAACAAGCAAATTTGAACGGACAATGATGGACACTTGCATTTATACAGAAATGATCCAGAATGGTCTGCTCCAAACACAGAAAACCGTACATGGAAAATTATGAAAAAGAAACTCAAAAGCACATTTTTTCTCAAATTAAATGTAAAAACAAAAGCAATAAAATAAAAATAGAAATTTGAAAAAAAAAACTTTGACCTTCTTGTTTTAGTTTTCCTTTGTTCTTTGTCTAGTGGGTTTCTCCTTGGAAACCTTTGGGGGTGTTGTCTTGATTTGTTTTCAACTAGCCTAAGACTTGTGTAGGTTCCTTGACCTTACTTATTGTAATATATTTATCTTTTATTACCTTTCAAAAAAAATCCTCTGTTACTTGGTCATGCGTTTGAATCCTTGATTATATGTACTTAGTACAAGGCCTTTATGCAAGTCTAACAGAAATATTAATAATAGAAATAGATGGAGGAAAGGCATTCATGTTGACCGCATATAGTGAGATTGAGGTATTAATTATTGTTGTTCTTATACTGATTAATCCCAACTCATATCTGTCTTGCGAATATCCTAAAAATTAATTTTTGTATTTGATCAAACACATAATAAACATCTAAATTCAGAAAAAATACAATAGTGAAGTGAGATTGGATCCAACATAAGGATCTAAAGTGCATTCTAAACTGACACATCACATGAATGCAATTTTGAAGGCCTGGTTACGTGTACAGAGAAGGAAAGATGAGAGCTTTCAACAGAAGAAACTCGTGTGCCAGATTTTCAACATCTATTTCATTTTATATGAAAAAGTTGTAAAAATTTCAGCATAAACCCATGCAAAAATTGTCATGCATCAAAATTGGAAAGGAATTTTCCTTTGACATGCTATTTTGTATGTTTGCCATGTACCGTTCATTGCAAAGAATGAATCAAAAGCCGAAAACACTTCCTGAACCCTTATACAAGCCACATTTCTTAGCTAGCCATATCTTGTATTTTAGAAGGAAACATCAGATGTAGCCCACATCACCTACCTTGTAAGAACTACATATGCTTTGAATGAATTGCCTTCATCAACTTCTCAGACAAGGCATTGCCAAGTGTGAAACCATTCTCAATCATATGGTCCCAAATGCTACATGCTGTCACAACATCTCCTACCTGCAAGAACCCTGCTATTATCAACTTATAGGTGCACTCATTAGGAGATGGACCACTTGTGCACATAACCTTATAAAGATGCATGGCATCGCCAATTTTACAAGCTTTACAGAATCCATTGATAAGAGAATTATATGAAACTGCATCAGGGGACACTCCCTTGTCAATCATGTCAATAAAAAACTTATGAGCTCGTTCAACTTGTCCAGACTTACACAGACCATCTACCATAATTGTATACACGTCCACATTAGGGATCAATCCACTTCCAATCATTTGGTTAAAAAGTTCCTCGGCAAAACCAGGGTAGCCACCTTTAAAAAAGCCATTAATCAAGGTACCAAAAATACGTGGATCATTCCTTTTCATGGCCATCTCCTTGAACAACTTAAAAGCAGCTCCTAATTTCTGAGACCTGCAAAATGCCTGTATAAGAGTATTGTACGACACATCATCACATAATCCTTTGACCTCCATCTTATACATAAGTAGAAAATATGCCTTTTTTAGTTTTTTAGCCTTGCAATAACCCTTTAGAAGCTGATTATAGGTATACATATCTGGAATTATGCCTCTTTCTTCCGTCATTTTAACTAAGTTTTCTGCTTCATCCAACATGAGTTTGTCACAGTAATAATTCAAAATTGTGTTATAAGTAACAATATCTGGTGTGCAGCCATTTCTATGCATAAAAGACACAATAGTTTGGGCTTTGTCAATCCTGCCACCTTTGGAGAACCCACTTACTATAGCATTGTATATTTCAAGTGTTGGTTTTGTTCCTCTTTTAGTCATCCCCATCATGAGCTCATATGCTGTATCAACCTTACCATTATCACATAAATGAAAAATCACAGTCCCACAAGCAACAATATCTGGAATAATTCCTCTCCTCTCCATTTCATGCCAAAGCTCTACAATGGCCTGTGGTTGTTGAAGCCTACACAAACCATTCATAACTGTCGTGTATGTAACAACATCTGGATTGCACCCTTTACTAATCATGGTTTCCAAGACATCCATAGCACTTTCTACATTGTTTTCCCTGCATAAAGTGTCTACATATATGTTATATGACCAAATATCAGGCACAAGACCAATCACATCCATGTCATCCATGAGTTTCTTAGCTAACTCACGTCTATGGGCTTTGCAGAGCCCAGAGATGAACCTTGAGTATGTAAAAGCACTCAAAGAGAATCCCAAATGAATCATTCTGTCATAGTAATGAGTTGCCAAATCAAGATAACCCTCTCGAATGAGAACACCAATAAATCTATTATAATCTAAACCAAAAACTCGACATCCAGAAGCATTCATCTCCTCAAATGTTTTGATGGCAAAAACAAGCAACCCAGCATTAACATATCCAGAAATGAGCATTCGATAGATCGACCGGTGTTGCGGGAATCCCTTGCTCCTGATCCTCCTCAAAAACTGAGAAAGAAGTCCAAAGTTCTCTTCTTTGATCAGCAGATAAATCATGGACTTGTTGGTGAAATGATCATGCTTGAAGCCTGGTTGGGACTCTGTCCAGTAATAAAAGCATAAAGCCATATCAAGGTCAGTCATGGTCATCAGAACCTGGTTAACAATATAAGTATTTAGATGTACATCCAACTTTTGGAGCTCCATCTCGACAGAGTAGGACCACTTGTTGCAAGAATGTAAGATTCTTGTAATTTTATGGATTGGGTCTGATTCATCTGGAATTGGCAGCCTCCTGAATTCTTGCAAGAGGCACTTGTTTACAACATCTGGAGTGGATGATTGCTTCCATCTTTTGGGTATGGCAGTAGTGGCTGTGGACTTATAGATGGGAATTGGAACTTTGAAAGAAATCCATCTCATCTGCAACTAAAAACAATATGTTGATACCCTGCCCAAAGAAAAGGTACTATTAAAGCAGGGCACCAAAAAATTGTGTTACAGGGTTGGATTGTTCACCATCCCCATAAATTTAATAGTTGAAGATATTTTCTTGAGAATGCAAGGTTTTAGTAAGTAACTTAAAGGTACAGATTTCAGTTGTGCAATAAAAAAACCAAAAGGGCTTACATATACAACTGTTTTCTTCAAACTGTATAAATGCGCAATAAATGAAGCTCAAATTACCATGATCCAAAGAATGAAATTCAAGCATGGTGAATGATGAAATAATAAAACCCTAACACTTGATGTCATTGATCCTTCTCAGACATTATCATCACTATGTAGATAAACTTCTTGTGTGCATCTTGTGGAAACCCTAACAAAACACACATCTATTTTGACTTAATCTCTCTACCTATCTTGGTTTAGGTTGTTGTGTATGTTTATACTATTAAAGAGCAGAATCTTTTCATATCTTGGTGGGTTCCTAGTGTCAATGAGCACCATTATCCAACTTTGTTGGTTTAACAGCTTTTGTGATGTTTGCCATTTTGCAGTCCTACATGCGATTCTTTGGGAATAATCTAAAATATGTATATGATGATATCATGGATTTACTTAACTCTGAGCATTTTCAAATTAAAAACATCACATTTCAGTCATGTATAATCATAAGATATCATATATAATTAGGAGAAATGATGTATGGCAACAAATGTATAATCAGTAGTCACTTCTAATCACATTTGAACATGCTCCATCTTAACGAGAAATAAGTGTACAATGAGCACTAATGTTTAATTATGCATCACAAAAATACTTGCATATATATAACTATGTCTAAGCATCTCCTACCAAAAAGTATGTAACGTATGACTATCTCCCTTTGTTATTAGAAAAACTCTATAATATCCAAGCCTATTTAATAATCTCCATCTACTTGTCAACATTTGGAAATTATTGTGGTATTAAGCTAATGAGCTATACTAATGAAATCATAGAAATGGCTGATTGAGCAAAGAGTAAGGGAGTGTTTATACACCTGAAGTTCAACAAAAAGGAAAGTGATGAAATTCTACAGATGAAATTTAAGTGTTATTGCATGACAGAAGTGACAGAAAGGAATTCCAAGACTTTCCATTGCATGTCTTCTTTTGCTTCTGAGATTTTCCAACCCTGCCCACACAGAAACACTTAGAAAGTTTCACATGTAACAAGCAACCTACTTCATCTGCCAGCCATTAATGTTGTTAACCCCATCTTTCAACTAGCTAACCTCCCTCCTTCATTTACCAAACGTTCATACTAACAAGGGTGGTGAGATTAGGTCACTGTATAGATTTTGGTATATCATTTCTATTAAACAATATGCTGATTCTGAATATACAACCAAATTTCATATATTGATTTTGTAAATAATTATAGGTTTACAATCAAGCTTGATATATTATTTATAGAAATTGCATACTGATTCTATAAACAATTGAGCTTAAAAATGAATTTAATATATCATTTTTATCTAGAAATAATTCAGTATACTAGTTCATCAAATGGCATGCCAAAAATTTTAAAATCTTTTACCTTCCAATAAGGTACAAACAACAAAAAAGTGAAGGAAAGTACTTTCCTTCACTTTTCTGACTTTGTTTTTCCATTACTTTCCAAGTGCACAAATACCTCTTAAGGCATGTAACTAAAATCATAGAAAATAATTTGGGTTTATGCCAAGGAGGTCAACAATAGAAGTTATTTATTTGCTTAGATAATTAATAAAAAATTTTAAAGTCAAGAAAAAAAAATCTCCATATGGTTTTCATTGATCTAGAAGAAGTTTATGATAGAATACTTAAAAACTTATTATGGTGGGTTTTAAAAAGAAAAAGAGTACCCATAAGATATATTGATGTTACAAAGGATATGCATGAAAGATCAAGTATTAGTGTTAAATTTATAGAAAGAGAAACTAGAAACTTCCAATAAATATATGTTTACACCAAGAGTCTTCTCTAAGTTAATATCTATTTGTCTTAGTTATTGATGAGATAACTAAGAAAATTTAAAGAGATCTTAGTGTATGCTATTTGCTAATGACATAATTTTAGTTGATGAAAGTAGGTTATGAATTAGTTTTAAATTGGAATTATGAAGAGATACTTTAAAATTCAAAAAATTTAGATTGAGTAGGTCAAAAACTAAATATATAAAATGTAAGTTCAAGTAAAATAAGACTAATGATGAAGATATATACTTTAAATGGCTATGAGATTTATAAAAGTAAGATTTTTAAATACTTACATTGTAATAAATAAAAATAGCGAAATTATAGAGTATGTTATTCATATGACTAAAGTAAGATAGTTGAAGTGCAGAAATGCTTTTGTAGTGTTATATAGGAGGATATTCTTAAAATTAAAAGAAAATTTTCATAAAACTACTATTCATCCAGCTATACTTTATGACTCAAAATGTTGGGGTGTAAAGTATGGCCATATGTAAAAAGTTAATGTTGCTAAGATACATCATACATATACTTAGATGGATGAATAATAATAGTATAAGGGATAAACTAAAAATGATTTTATTATGAATAGAGTAAGATTTGTACCAATTGATGATAAGACAAGAGAAAATCAGCTTAGATGACTTAACCATATCCTTAGAAGACTAAATAATGCATCAGCTAAAAGAGAAATTAATTAGTATAGAAGAAACTAAAAGAAGTAAAGAAAATAACCTGACTAAGAATTGTGAGAAAAAATTTAAATTTATGTAATTTAACTGAAGGTTTAACTATAAAGAGAAATACATAGAAGAAAAGGATTCACATGACTAACCCCACATAGTGAGATTATGACTTGGATTGTTATTGTTATTTTTTCTTGCCAATATTTAACAATGCATATGCATTTATATAATCATGTATAACAATAATTACCTATAATTGATTGTGCACCACCACACTACTAAAACTTCCCTAATATTTTTACATTTTAAAAATAGTAATACAGCAAAGTATCAATAACCATGTAGTTATGCATTAAGATAACCACAACTAATGGATTTTTATTGCTGAGAAATTCCATTACCTTACCCATGACCACAGTTTGTGGCCATTGATTCTATGCACAACTCAAGGAAGTGCCCAATAAGGTAGATACTTGAAAATAACATAAAATAGAAAGGATGAATGACTCTATTAAGGTCACCCAGCATGAGATATTACTCTCTAGACCTAGTGTCTAATTAAGAGTAATAATTAAATTATTTCATTTTCTGCATTCATGGTTCTTTGTACAAATACTTATATCTTTATTAACATTAGGTATAACATAATGGAAAACAATTGCAATATCACAGATAGCCAATCTGCATCATTACATCACATGGTCTTTAACCACATCATTGGCACCACAATAAGTCACTGTGTCACTAGACCAAGGTGACCTAATTAATGCACAAGTGGGCTTCTACATTGCCAAAAATGAGTCACCTTGCAGGCATACCTAGCTAACTTGTCCATCTTGGATACCTACCTTCAAGAGTGCCTTCCACAGGCTGCAACATTTTTAACTCTAAGTGCCCCCCTACTAAGGATGCCGCAGCTCAATAGTTGTCAAGGAGACTAGCCCAAGTGTCCCTTACCCCCACTAATGACCATGAAAAGTGACTCTAGACTCTAGTGCCACACTACGGACCCCCCACTAAGGATGTGCCTTGAGTCAGTGACACCTGCTCAATGTGCGACCTACTAAGGACACAACACATCCCACATGACTCACTCAGTGACCACCCACCAAGGACGTAGCGCACTAAGGTGACACCTCTTATACAGTCCCATGCTGGGTCCCCCCCACTAAGAATGCAGCACCCCAATATTGCAGTACTATACAAAGGCCAAATTTTTCCCCCCACAACCACATATTTATGTCACACATGAAGCAAAAAAAACTATTTAAGCATAATGCATTTTACAACACAACCAAGCAAACATCACAATAGCAATTCCTTATCAGGCATTACTCGCTTTATTAAAGGATTAATTATTTATTTACACGCACAACAACATTTCATATTACTGATTTGCCTTAAGTTCAGATTTTTCGGTAGACAAAAAAGTACCCATACTAGACACCAAAAGAAAAACTTCCTAGCACTCTACGAACGGACAGGTCCTTCACTTTTTTCTTGCCTAAACCAACAAATTCCAGACCATATGAATTCTACGATGTAAGCAACGTACCACTAATAATACTAATAAGACTAAAAAATTTATTTATCATCACAACCCCTACTTCTCTTCCCCTTCCTCCTCTCCTCCCTACTCTTACTGTAAAGCTCCTCTTCACAACATTCATCTCTTCCCCCTCTTGTTCTGTCTTTTTTTTTTTAAACAACCCCGTAAGCTGGTGGGAAAGCCCCCTCCAATCTTCTACTCTTTCTTCCCACCATCTCTCTCTCTCTCTCCCTTTCTCTTGTTGCTCTCGTTTCCATTTTCTTCTCTCCTTTTTTTGAGCAGATCAACATGGGAAGACGACTCACCGCAACTTTCACACGCCGCTCGTCTGCAGCGTGCGGACGGACAACGCACCGAAGACGCGACCGGGAGCTCCACTTCTCCTCCTCCTCCTGCTCCTGCCAAGCGTGAGATCTGCCACTCAACTCCCCCGCGACGGCGGAAGGAGAGACCGGAGGAATTTGCTTTATTACTCTCCCGCCCCACACTTCAAGCTCGGCACCGGACTTTACAAAAGCCAATATTATTAGGTTCAGTCGTTCTTTTATTTTTATTTTTAAATCTATTTTTTATTTGTAAATGATAAATTACAGTTACATATATTTTTATATTTTAGTTGTAATTTAAATAATTGCGCGAAAAATTGTACTTACAATTTATAATTTATTTCATGACAAATATTTTTAGTTGTACGTATGATTTATATGCTTCAGCTTAAATATAATACACGATTAAGATTACATTATTCTAGTAATATAAGCTATGTATGAAACTTCGGTTCGATGGTTGTAATTTAAGGACAATTCAATCTAACGTGGCAACTTAGGAGGATTTGTTCTAATGTTTGGAAAAGAAAAGAAAAAAAAAGTTAAAAATTTTTTCCTAGACTTTTCATTTCTTAATTTACCTTTCTTTTCTTGATCTGCACGATCAGAAGCGTCCACTCGTAACTTACTGTGCGCATCGACGATGACATCATTTCGTTTATTTTAACTAAAAATAAAGAATGTGTTGGAAAACGTGAGTTTATATGGTGAAAAAGAAAATACTAACTTTTAGGAGGTGAGATAAAATATTCACGTAAGATGAAAGAGATGAAAAAGAAATTAGTTTAGGTAAAATAACCGGGCTGATATTTGACACGTCCAATCCCATATATTTATTAGAAATTAATAATATACAACATTGACGATAATTTAAAAAACTATCGGTCCGAGGGTAAGAAAAGAGAGAATAAGAGAACCAAGGGAAAAGAAAATTACATCTTTGTACCATTATTAAAAGTTTCCTTTCTAAGTTTTTAATACGAATAATTTTAAAATATTAAACCCATGTGACAGTTTCGTCCATCTCTTTCCTTTATAATAGACATGTAAATTGATCGATATATTTTTTTAATAATGATGATTTTTGCCTTGAATAAATGAAGTATGCTAAACATAAATTTGTTTTAAACACAATAAAAGCATACAGATTTGAAGTGTGTTAAATATATAAATAAATCATGATGTCTATTCCAAGTTGCTACATAACATAATTTTCAATTGAAACTTTTAGGGCCTGGGAATTTCACCACTAGACATTGCAGCTTTGAAAAAAGATGCTGGATTTCGTTTCTGAGCCATCACCTTGCAGGCTTGATTTATGCAGCAATCGACAGAACACAGTGGTGAAAGGTGGTGTGTCAATGTGGGTAAGCAAGAGAAGCAGGAATGCTTTGCCACTAGTTTTCAGAGAATGTTCCACTTTTGCTCAAGGGCTTCGCAGACACGGCTTATGCAACAAGCAGCACTAAGTGGGTAATCAGAAACTGCAAGAATATTATGCACAAATTGAAGTTATTCGTGATCTTCATGTGGATTATGCTGATGGAACATCAAATGGAAGCCTATGTAACACCAGAACTTAAAACTGTCAGTGTGAAATGGTACAGTTAATCTTCCACCGCAACGTGAAAAAAGAGATCATAGTTTCCAAACAAAAAACACCAGGATTTAAACTAAATCAAGCCACAAATTTAACAAAATCTCTGTTGATGCTTAATACCGACTGGAAAATATTCAATAGGCAATATTAATAATTCTCCCTTTATATCTTCCCCCAAGCTCTATAAAAACCTTTTCACAGATTACATAATGCATGTTTATGGGCAATTTAAATTTTCTATTCAATTAGGCAAGAATTTAAGTGCACAGAAAAGATGAGAAATGATTAATATATGGTGACAGTGAGGTGCCAAATTCTAAAAGGACAACAGATGATATACACCAATATTTTTATTTACTGCTTATGTTATAATGTTAGTAAGTAAATTGGTGCCTAACCACGAGTGCACATTGCACGGTCTGGTATGAGACGTTTTTACACACAAGTACCTCAAACCCTAGCAAATTTGACATAAAGCTAGTTATTTAAGCAATCAGACCCAAAATCAAACTCGTTTGGCAGACTAGCCGTGTTTGTTTCTTCTATTAATGATACACATGGAGCTTCATATTTGCCTAACTAGGCAGTTCTGTACATTCTCCTTTTATAGAAAGGATGAGAGAAAATTTTATTGGAGAATAAGTTCCAGCAAAAATCAAGGAGAGACTGATCATGCATACAAATGAATTAAGTTGAAGCGTTGGTTCCTTTTAAATTATACAAACAAAACAACTGATACAATTTCTAGGCATTTTCATTTTGTTCGTGATTATGAAAACCTACTTTCTAGAAGTATTCTTTTTTTTCCATTCTATAATGCCGAATGCACTTGTGGTTATCTAGTTTGCCTACACATTTCTTGAACATGGTTCTTAGCTTCCCAACAGTTTGTTTCACAAAACTATCATAATAATATTTTTCTGAGCAGCGAAACTGTTAGAATAATATGTACTACATATTTAATAAATGACCCTCCTTTTAACTTGATTGGGCACTTGCTCCTTTCCAAGCAATAATATTAAGTAATTATAACGCTTTCCTCATGCTTATAATGGCACCAAGACATGGTGGTGATGGGTAGCTCTTTTCAGCACCTACAAAGTTAAACCTCAGACAAATTTTCAGTTTTTTTGGTGTGTGTGTGTATTGATTCAAATACATTGATTAATTCTCACATGAGAACAAATCATCACCAAATAAGTCAAGAACAAAGTTCTCATGTAATCAGTATTGATGACCAAAAGTTCTTAAAAAATCAGTACTGTATATAAAATTTAACAAAAAATATGAAGATTAACGTGACCAAATTTGAAAACAATCCAAAAATATATCAATACTATAACATACAAAAACAAAAACAACAAAACCAAAAAAAATGCATTATTATTTTACAAATGCCAAGAATTTCTTTTCATAATTACAAGGATACAAGAAAACTTTAGTAAAAATGAAAGATTTACCAGATATAAAATCGTCAGCGTAATCTGCTTCAATTTTTCCATGTGCCATAGCACCAACCTAATAGAAATTTAAAATGTGCATATGTGTCATTCTGTAAATTATCATCAATATCCTAAAATATAAAATAGACAAAACAACTAAACTTACAACAAAAACAAGTGGAACGTCATCAGTAGCAGAAGCCACATAATCACGCATTTTAACTAACTTTTCTGAGCTATACGAGAAGCCTACAGCAAAAAAGATTATTCAAATCATATGACATTTAAAAAGGTGTTCTTTTAAAGCAAACATCAGTTAACTGTTCACCTATTTTGCGAGAATTGATGGGCAAATGGCGTGTGACGGGATTCTTGATCATACGGAAGAGGTTTTCATGCTTTCCAGCAGCATGTATGCGCTTTTCACTCTTTAATTGATCTAAAGTAATGATAAGTGTGAACAACAGATGCAAATTAAATTGCAGTTTCTGTTTCCTATTCAAAAACTCAGAGATTAAAAGAAGCTTCAACTTACACATAAGGCCAATGAAACGCTTGAATGTTCTTGGAAGCCGAACATATGGTTTAACTTCAAAAAGCTCCCCATCATCTGTTTTCACATATAAAGCTACCAACCTTCCAGCTTTAGTAAGTGGACGATCCAGTATAGATAGCAAAGCCTGATAAATCAGTCCATCACATGTTATTAAACTTATTACCAAAGGAAAAAAAATTCAAAATATTGTTAAAATATTTTTTGAGAAGGGTTAGGATAGATTTTATCAGATAAGAATAATAATTTGTTAGCACAAGCATGCTCAATGACAACAAACAACAGAAACTACTCAGTTTTATGTTAAAGAAAAATTTCAAAGAAAATTGAGTCAATCTATTGAAATATGACACACTGAACATAGTATCAAGGATTAATCTTGTTATTCTACTCAAAGCAGGAATAATGCTTTCCATTTATAATCCGAATAACTAAACTAACAAGACAAATCGTGATCATGTCCAACACATTCACCAAATTCATAAAAAGCCAGAAACCGAATGTCCAACGAACTGAACTCCCGGAATACTTCATCTACGATCGGTCCCCGACAATGAAAAATATATGTAACTAACAGAAACATATGAGACAACATAAGCTAGAACTGGATATTTCACATTATCGAACATATTAGATTATAAAAGGATAAACATTCCTATTAGATTTAAGCCAGTCAAAAAAACGCAATAAGAAATAAAGCATCGCAAGAACCTGATGAAGAATGTCAGGCCGGAAGTCCGCCGGGTTGAGATTCTGCCTCCTGAGGAAATTCGCGTGCTCGTCCCCGCACAGAATTTGCTCTTTCTACAAACCACCGCCAGACACGCCGAATGGAAACAACAAATCAACACCCAAAAACAAAAAAACGTCAGAGTAAAAATAAAAGTGGAAATTTTGGACAAAACCGAGAGGAAAGAATTCAGGGCAAAAAGGAGCCACCTTTCCGACTTTCCCAACTCTTAGAGAAGCCTTCTCGAGTACAAATATAATCCCTGGCTTCGGACCCTCGTCAGATGGTGCCAAGGGCAGCCCTGGCAAGATCTGCAAAGGACCCTCCTCCACCTTACTCAATTCCTTCCCCTTCTCCTCGTCAACAGTGGATGATGTTGTTATTGTTGTTGCGGATGAGGATGTTGGTTTCTTCCTCCTCTTCTCTTCTTCCATCGCCTCTTCTTCCTGTTCACGGTCCCGTCGTTGTTGTTGTTCTTCTTCTTTTTCGTCTTCCTCTAGCGGTGATGGGACTCGTCCGGAGGACTCTCCTTTCCGCCGCTTCTTCAGCCATTTCACAGCGTACGGACGGACCATCTCGGGAGCGACGGCGATGAGCTGTCCAAGGGTTCGGCGTTTCTAGGGTTTAGGGTTTCTAGCGTTTCTACCGACGTAGGCCGAGGGGGGAAGGGTAGCAGACGCTGGCTCCGTTCGAGACATGGAAGGGCGAGAAATTTGTAATTTCTCATGATCAAATATAACTTAAAAAATTCATTAAAAAAATGTAAAACTTAAAATTTAGAAGTTAAAAGCAAACGATATTTTCAAAATATACAAGATTTTTAAGCTCATTTAATTGATTTGAATTTTGGTGTTTACTTGCTTTGGGTGTTGCATTATTTTATTTTTTAACTCTATATAGATTCTAATAAAATTATAATTTCTTTAAAAATTGAATCACAAAAGTTAGAAATCAAATAACAATACAACAATAATTTTAAGGTCTGTTTCTACACTTAAAAGGTGACAAAAAATAAAGTATTGGAAAGTAACGAAAAAAAGTTGTAAAAAATTATAATATTTGTACATGGACTAAAAAGTGATAGAAATGTTTGAAAATAATAATAATAATAATTGAATGTAATAAAATATAAATGAATAACATAAAATATTTATAGACATTTTAAGTTTACAGAAAAATTAAAAATATTTACGTAAGAATATATTATATATTACAAGGTTAATATAAATTTAATATATTGTAAATATTTATTATTATTAAAAGTATTTTATTAATTATTATTATTATTTTTATCTTTTTTTAATATATAAATTTAATAAATTGTATTTCCTTTTCTTTTTTTTCTTCTTCTTTTTTTTTATCATTTTCAAATTTTTCAACGTGAGAAAAAAAAAACTTTACTTTCTCTTGTAATTTTTTTTTAAAAAAATAATAATGAAAAATAATAAATATTTTTTATTATTTTTCAAAAGACACAAACCTATCATAATTTTTCGTTACTTTTCTGGTACACAAATAAAGAAGATAACCAATTAGAGAGTGAAGAATATGACTTGAGAAATGAAGAAAGTGCGGCGAAACATGAGCCAAAGGAAGAAGAGCATACGTCAGAAAAATATGTGAAAAGTTTTGGAAGATAAATGAGATATGTCGAAAAAATATGTTAAAGTCATCCTCAAGTGAATGCTGAGTTATCCTCAAGTTGAAGTAGTTGGTGAATCGTTTGTGCGGTTATATTGATTGGGTTGTAATAAATAGTTACAGGATAGTTTTAAAAAACTACTAATGTTCAAGTAGCTTTTTTGGTTCCTAAATCGTTTATTCATTTGCAAAAAATCTTATCTCTACTTCTCTCTCTTTTCGTTTACGATCAACTTTCGTCCCTGGGTGAGGTTGGAATCAACTATCACGATGTTACCTAAAGGTCATGATCGAGAGATAACAATGAACGTCATAAAGAAACTCGTTAATATAACATCGGAGCTAAATGATTTGGAGGAGAAAATGCAGCCCAACAAGATGGAGGTGAGGTGTTCAAGACTGTTCTTGAGGAAGCCATCAGCAATTTGAAGCATAAGGTGGACACAAATCACAAAACCTGACAACCTAAGTCTATCAGGCAAAGCAATACTTCCAAGTACCATCAGGTGCAGGAGGATCAAAAACTGGTGATGGCGACGTACCATATTGAAGGATTAGCTTTGGATTAGTCTTGGTTTGTTGGCAAGAGGGAAAATCTGAATTGGGAGGAGATGTCGAGGGCAATGGTAGCAAGTTTCTGGGAAGATTGGAGAAGATGTCATGATAGATCTAGCAAATTTGCAGTAGGGTGGTGATCTGGAGGAATATCATCGATCCTTTGAATGCTTGAATGTCATGATAGATTGAAGGCTTGTCTGATGGAGAGCTTCAGTATCAGGTGACGTTCGTATGACCCAATTCACTTCAGGAAGCCATGGAGTTAGCCATCTAATCAAATGACGAGGGAAAAAGGAAGTCAAGAACAAGGAAAGGCATGTAGTTAACCAAGAGGAGTAGTAGAGTGGTTGGAGAATTTAGGGATGCTATGTTGTACATGCGGAGAATGACTGTGGTTGGGAGATATAGAGGACCAGGGACATATTTATGGTGGAAGTTTATCTACCGTTAATGGGAGAGAAATGAGGAAAACCAGTTGCAATTACCTAGATGAAAATCTTATTGGAATTTAAAGAGGTGTTTGAGAAGCTTCGTTCTCTGCCTCCTAAAAGATTTTTGGATCATAAAATTCTACTCAAGGAAGTACACAAACCTTAGTCCTGCTGGTTGTATCGATTCTCCCCCTCAATGGAAGCAAATTATCGAAGATGATTTAATAGAGTCGATGTACAAGTGATTGGTGAGATGCACTAATTAGCCTGTATGCGGCTCTAATTCTCTTGGTCTATAACTGGTACCGTATCGAAGGATTAGCTTAGTTTTGGTTTGTCGGTTAGAGGGAAAATCTGAATTGGGAGGAGTTACAGTCCCCCCTTGGGTTCTTGTATTGTCTTCTAGGTTCTTTGAATTCCATGAGTGTTCTATTTCTCAAGTCTATCCTCGTCTGTGTCAATGCAATGATGTGTCTATCAACTTGATAATCTTGTGATCTAGAATTCAAGCATGGTACTCACTTGATCACGGGATTAATAATCTTGTCTGTCAATCTACAATAAATTTAACCGTAAACGTACATCATTAATGGTGTTACTTTTATCTGTGTATCAAACTCTATTATTAAATGTTATTGTATGATTTTTTATTGATTATTAATTTCGTAATGCATGTTGGATTTCTCTGCGTGGTTAAAATTTGTTTATCAATTACTGATCTAACAAAATGTTATTTAATTATAAATGTTCTCATACGTTCTTTACAGGAGACAACAGGAGACACAGACTTGAGGAAAACATTCATGGATATATTGATGGGAGTGCAACGCTGGAGATATCATCTCCACCGTTAAATATGAGTTCCGTCAATCAGAATGCAGGATTCATCTTCATTATAAGTAAACTAGTAATAAGATGCAAAAGGTAAATGCCGCAATAAGGAAAACTTATGCAACACAACGAGCGAAATAGGATGATTTGAAATCATATCACAATTTTTAGACATTTGTAATCACTTAATTAACGTGAGCCATAAGTCTAGAGCTCGTTTGGACCATAATGTATACAAGTTGTTGGAAAAGCATCTTGGTCAATAATGAATGGGTTTTTGAAAGCAACAAGAATAACTTTGGAAAACTTCACAAAAATTGACAACTACAGAGAACTATAAAATGCTGAACAATTATTAGTAGTAGATAATGTATGGTGGTAGAATTTTCAGTTGGTACATAAATTAATATAAACTATTTTAAGTAACTTGGTTGTTATTTATAAACATTCTACGTAATCTCTAAACACCACGCCAAATCTCTTATTTGGTTGTGGTGGTGGTGGTGGTGGTGGTTTTCTCTTTTTTGTCTAAAAATAATATATAAGTTATTGTAACAGATATTTGAATATTGTTATAATAAATATTAATATTTGTGACAGATAAAAAAAAGTCTACGGCGATTATAATAAAATAAATTATAAAAGATTAAGATAAAAGGTGACCATCTTGTTTAACCGTCACAAATATAATTTTATATACTACAAAAGACGTACGGTAAGATGACAATTTATACCAAACTGCCACATAATAGTTCTAATATTATAACATGCCGATCAATCCACCCACGCATCCACCACACACGTACCAAAAAACCTCACGAAAACCCTTCTGTCTGCCATGCGACAGTGAAACCAACCCTTCGTCCACCGCGCAAGCGTGAGACCGGGGAAACCCACCGTCTTCGTCGACGAAGACCATCTTCGTGTGCTCTGGCGACGTTGAATCGACTGACGAAGGGAAGGCAGGGGGCGTCATAGCATCAGAGCTGTGCATATCGTTTGGCTCTTTCGACGACGGTGAGTCTGGCTCTGTCGTCTTCGTCAGTGCTTCCTGTTTTCGATTTGTGTTCGTTTATAGAGAAGGGTCGAGCTGTGCGTGTCATGTGGGTTGATTTAGGGTTTTTCACAAAGGGCTAAACAAACACAATGGGCTTTAAGGACTCTGCATCAGATGAAAATCCTAGCCTTCTATACAATCAAAAACCATGTATTGATGTGAAAATTTTAGCTGAGTCCATTATGAATAAAACTTAGGTGTTAGAGAAAAAAATTTCTATGGATCCTTCAATAAAATTCCTTTATTGTTTTCTCAAGAATGCAATATGCCATGGCATTTTTATCCTCGTTTTTGAGACTGGTTAAAGGTCTTAGATCCTCCTCACACAAGATTCTTTTAAAAATTTTGGTATCTACACATAGAAAAGTGAAAAAATTGTCTAAGGTGGTGACATGAGGCTGATGAATTATGGAAGTCCTTGACGTTTTGTTAGTGGTTTTCTACTTGCCATAAATCCAGATAGGAATTTTGAATGCCAATGAGGAGCGATAATCACAAGGCATGTGAAATTCCAATAATGAATTGGCAATGAATAGCATAACCAGATGAAGTCATGTTTTTATCGTTCATAGTGCCTTTCTGTCCACATTTTAATATCTTTTAGATTATTTACACCTTATTCTTCGTCACTTTTCTTGCAAACGTGGGATCTTCTTCAGTGTCTTCTTTGATTAAGCTCTGGAATTGTATTTCCATCTTCCTTCACAATATTATATATGATTCATTCTCATGCTCAAGAGGGTTGGTTCTTTGTATTTAATTTTCTTAAGCACGGTTAAATCACACGACCTTGCAATTTCATACTAGTATATGACATGTGATTGAGTTGTTGAATTTAATATTCTGCCATTCCCGCTGTCTATAAGATCCTAACCATCTTAATAAATGATCATTTTTCTCTCCATTGAACTAATAGTCATAGACATCAGTATGCTATTTAATATATTCTTAAAATGAATACTATTAAAATCAACTAAAACTGAAAAGACATGGCTGCTAAATTTTTGCTATTTTCATCCGAATTTTGGTGCTAGAGTTGTTCTCTTTGGAATTTGGCAAGTTTTTTCATGAGTGTTATCTCACCCGCACTTGTGATTATCCATTTATTACTGTAGCATTTTGTTAATGTGGGCTTTTCTCATATTACAAATATTGATTGATTATTGAAGAAATATGGATTTATTCATTTGTAATATGTGAGACCTCTTAAGAATCAATTAGTAATTCTGTGTCTTACACTTTCAAAAGAAGGTTACTTCATTTGCATCATGTCAATCACATCAAATACACATATCAGAGAAAAAATAAAATTTAATTCATTATGAGAAAATATACAAAATAATATTACACAATGACAAATGACAAATGACAAGCGGATAATGGAATATTTATACTTGTTTCTAAGAGTATTTGATATTTTAAATAGTTTAAGCTTATATCTAGGAGCATTTTTGATTTTAAGAAGTTTAAGCTCTTCCTTAGGAGCATATTTGATTTAGGCAGTTTAAGCTCTTCTCTAGGAGCATATTTGATTTAGGCAGTTTAAGCTCTTCTCTAGGAGCATATTTGATTTAGGCAGTTTAAGCTCTTCTCTAGGAGCATATTGTTTATATTTTGATATTTTGGGCATGTGAGAAGGTATTTAGCAATTTGTGTGTACATAAGGGTATTTTAGTAATTTTGTAGCACATAAGGGCACTTTAGTAATTTTGGTGATTTTCCACATGTAGAAAGGTTATTTTGGAGATTTTCCCACGTGAAAGGGCATTTTGGTAATTTTTTATTAGTAGGAGGGTAATTTAGTAATTTTGGTGTAGAAGGGTATCTTAGCAATTTCCACATGCACATATATGTATTTCATGTCAAAATATATTTCTAGATAGTTTAAGTTCATATATAGGAGCACTGAATATTTTCTATCATTTAAATATTTATTTTTTATATCCAAGTAGAGATTAGATAGTTTAAGCTTGTAAAAATTTTAGATAGTTTAGATTTATATCTATGAGCATTTATGATAATTTTAAATCTTTAAATATTTGTATATTCAAATTTGTGTTTAAGATAGTTTAAACTCATATCTAGGATCATTTGAATATTTTAAGATATTTGGATATATATCCATGTTATTTCATATTCAAATATATACTTGAATATTTAAATACTTATATATTTTATATCCAAACATCCATGGATATTTGCATCTTCATATCCAAACTATGCACACATATATGTGGCAATCTAACTTTACATATATGTTCTTGAAATTTTTACACATGTATCTGTATAGCTAGTTTAAGATATATGCACTTAATTTTCTCATGCATATAAGTATGATTGCTAAATCTTTATGCACATACATTTTATCAATTCCATTTCTAATGTACGTGCACATGTGTGCTTGGGCAACGTCTATGCAGTTGATTTTATGCATACTTGATTTAATGCCCTGTATCTTAATTCATGTAGATATGTTGATCAACCTTTTTTTTTCATTTTTACCCTTAGACACATATATATTATGTTTCACCGGATTTCTTGTATATATGCAATTTGGTTTCTACACGTGCACATATTATATCAAAGATACATGCATTTGATTTTCTAATGCATATATATACTTTATCGAATATTTGCGTTTAGGCCCCTTGCGCATATATGTCTATCCACTTATGACACATATCCACACACTCTCATATGTTATGCCTTTATTTTCTACATAGAAGCATAACTTGATTTCATGGTGGAGGATATAGATATTTGATTATCATGTACATGCTCGATGCCTTCTATTTATATATTATGCGTTTTCCACATTTTCATTATTTTTCTTCCTTGCGATCCAATGTATTCTCTTTCTTCTTCACTTTAACGCATAGCAACATGATTGTACTTTTCCTTTAGGCATTTAGGTTGAATCAAGATAAAATCACTGCCGACACTACATGCATGAATCCCTATCATGCTGTCGTGAACATGCGAGTTCACAATATTTATTAATTGTCAGGGTTAGGTTTAGTTAGACTAAAGCAATAGTAGAATGAAAATAAAATATGACATTCATTACCAAATAAAATACAACATTGACGCTTACACATTGTACTAAAAAATTTATTGTTAATGGCAGGTGAAGATGCTCTTACCCGTAATTTATCAATCAACGATTAATGTTGTTTCTCATCTCATCCCTTACATATTATGATCCATCGTGTGCACAAACGGCCGTGGTTAAGGAGAATGGCAAGTCATAGCGAGCTCATCGGTCGGCCCATGGCCGAATCCGACGAGCAGCGGCAAGAAGAGATCAAGGCGAGCTACCGGAGGATCTGCGACCTTCGCACCATGCAATCGGATCAGAGAACGCCGCTTAAACATCGCTGACAACTACCAGCACAAGGACCACGGGTGGTGTGCGAGTCAGCAACACATGGCTGCAGTCGGGCAACCCGATTATAACAAGCACCTTGCAAGTATATATAAAGATCTAACAAACCAATTTAACAAATGCTAAAACCGACACAACAATTTAACAACTCAGTAATAACAATAAAAAACTATTCAATACATTGAAACCTACACATTTCAACAACAAAAATTTCTTGTCAAGCGCAGGTGAGGATGCTCTGCTGTTTAATTTATATATCCATCGATAATTAATTAATTCATGTTGTTTTGCGTCGCGTCCCCTACATGTCATCATCCATCGTGTGCTCGATCGATCGAGGAAAACGGAAAACTCAAAACATGGCGGAAACTGACAACAAGGAGCTGCAGGAAGAGATCAAGGCGAGCTATAGGAGATTCTGCGACCTTATTGCCTCGACCTTCCCACCATGCAAATCGACCGAAGAACGTGGCCCGCCCAACCTTAATTTCTACCGTCACAAGGACCACGGGTGGTGCGCGAGTCTGCGGTACATGGCCGGAGCCATGCTCGCTCAGGAGTACTTGGTGGCCCGACCGACCGACGTGTTCATCGCCACCACCCCCAAGTCGGGGACGACGTGGACCAAGGCCCTCGTCCACACCCTCGTAAATCGCCACCAAACCATCCCTAACCCGCTGCCACCACACCAGCAAATCCGATCCCTTGAGATGCAGGTGTACACCGAAGAAGGCGCTGTCCTTCAAGATGTGCCGCCGGGTTTGGGCTCGGTTGATCAGGAGTCGCCGAGGATGTTCTCCACCCACATCCCCTACCCGTCGCTTCCAAAGTCCATCGTCGACAATGGGTGTCGCATCGTGTACATGTGGAGAGACCCGAAGGACAGCATCGTCTCCTTATGGCATATGGTTAACGGTTTCAATGCCAAGAATTCTATTGAGCTGGTGACACTTGACAAGGCGTTCGAGTGGTTCTGCGACGGCGTGTCCTGGTTTGGTCCGTTCTGGGACCATGTACTTGGGTATTGGAACGCCTCGACAAAGAAGAACGCCAACATCTTGTTCCTCAAGTACGAGGACGTGATGGCCGACCCCGTCCATCATCTGAAAAAGCTGGGGGAGTTTCTCGGGAAGCCATTCACCGACAGGGAAGAGAAGGAAGGCGTGATCGAGGACATCGTCCATCGATGCAGCTTCGAGACCATGAAGAACTCTAAGGTGAGCGGCACCGGTGTGACCAACTTTGCCGGCGTCACCGTGGAAAACGGCTTGTTCTTTAGGAAGGGGAGGGTTGGCGACCATCAAAATTACTTCACTCCTACCATGGTGGAGAAGATGGACAGAATCACCCAAGACAAGTTCTCTGGTTCTGGTATTGCCTTCTAGGTTCCATGAATACCATGAATCTTCTATTTCTCTCAAGTCTATCCTTGATAATCTTGGGATAACGTGGACTATTTCAAGTAATTTGTATCTGTTGAATAACTTAGTTGTTATTTATATACACTCTATGCATGTAATCTCTAAAACAATACACTTATTTCTAAATTTTCATTTTGTTTTCTTTTTTGCAACGTAAATCAAATTGTAAAAAATTTTGTTAAAAAAAATTATATTTACGGATAAATTTACTACATTATTCGATAATAGCTTAACCTGTACTGCAACAATCATTCAATCTCTCAACGAGAAAATACCGCGTCCATCGATGACTCCTGTGGAGGTGTGAGGTGTCATGACCATGTGCGTCCATGTTCACCATATTTATTTCAGGGAAATGAAATATGAGTTGTCACAATCCTTTCTCTCTTTCTCTCTCTCTCTCTCTCTCTCTTGTAAATCTGGTTCGATCACTTCGATGTCACGCTTGGACCAACCGATATCCCAATCGATCAAACTTACCATTCATACGTCAAAAGTAGTTAATTTATTGTTGAGGTGTATCAATCAGTTCCTTGCTACTTGAATAAATCACATAGAAAATACCACTACAATGAAGAATATTAAAATAAAAAGAAGAAGAAAAATATGAAGTTTCGTAAAGCACAAGATTTCTTTTTTTAAAAAAATTGGCATGGTGTACTATTTTGTTCTAGAACATCCTATTTTTGTATGATCAATTGATTCAAGAAATTCAGGTTACTTGATTGGCTCATCACCTAGCTAAATCCAAAAAATGGATGACTTTTTGAGTTCTTCATGATGTTTCTTATCATGGTTTAAATCTTAATGTCGGTAATTTATTGGCAAATATTTTTCCAACTTAGCTCAACTTTTTGCCTGTACAGATTAACTATCATACCATCGCAATGAATCTTATTCTATCCCATGAAATCTAAAATGACAGAAATATTAGGTTGAATCAAGATAAAATCACTGCCGACACTACATCCATGAATCCCTATCATGCTGTCGTGGACATCCGAGTTCACAATATTTATTAATTGACAAGGTTAGGTTTAGTTAGACTAAAGTAATGGTACAATTTAATTTTCCATAAGACTAAACTTATGTTCACTATTTAAGTTGTGATTACTAAAATAAAAAGTTTAATGTTTTTTCTATTGAATGTTTTCTAGTTGGACATATGCAATTAACATTTTTGTGGTTATCAATTTAGTATGTTTAGGGTTGGACATGTTTGGAATGTTTATGTTAAGTATTTATGGTACTATTTATATTATTATTTATACATATTTATGTTAGTTGTTTAAATGTTTATGTTATTATTCATACATGTTTATGTTAGTTGTTGAAATGTTTATGTTATTAGCTATACATGTTTATGTTAATTTAAATATTTATGTTATAATGATGTGCTTATGTAGGTAGTTATTTAAATGGAGAATGATGAAGAACATTTGCAACAACTATTACAAAAGCGACTACAAAGACAACATAGACTATTAACGTTAGTTGCACAATTGTGTGCAACAATTGTACATTCTATTGTAAATTTCATTCCTTAAGCATCAGAATGAATATATAACAATGAAGGACAAATTTATATTAAAAGATTGCTAGATCCTATGATGTCTCACTAAGCATACAACTTTATCATCATTGATAGCTGAAATATATTATCATCATTGATAGCTGAAAGTAAATGATAGCTGAAATATATTATCATCATTGCTGTATATAGGGAGTATTAGTGAAGAACACTAGACCTTCCAATGGAAAAAACCAAAAACTCACCCCTCAAACAGGACACACGATTCTAAGTATACAACAAGAAAATGCTCCAAATTAGAAGGTAAAATGCAGCGGCAGAAACTGATCGATCCAACCATTTAACAAGACAATAGGTACCTGCACTACCCTCTGTGAGGAGGGTTCATGGGCCTCAACAATGCTATCAACCGTGCTTCTCTAACACATAAGCAGACTCATTCCATTCTCTTGGGCCGTAGCTGCTGGAGGAACAACTGGGTCTTGTTTTGATGTTCGTTCCTGTTCATCTACAATATCATAAGATTGTTCATTTGCCAATGACCTGGAAGGCTTTCTTGTCTTCCCTCCTTTACTCTTACCCAATGCAACCTGAGCTATACCTGTGCCCTCTCTGATAAAATACAAGAGCAGAGAAAATTAGCCAGTCGTAAGCATGCAATAACTGCTTTCAAACGGAGAAATACAGAAACAAAAACAATAATAACAATGAGACATGGGTTCTTACATGGTAGACCTCCTAAAGTTATAACGTTTTTCACCAGCAGCTCGTGTCTCAGGAAACATGTGTCGTCTTTTTCGATGCCCCCCAACGGAAACACTTTCAGAGTGAGATTCATAGTTGGAAGAAAAACCACAATTGCATGTATTGCGCAGGGAGAAGAAATTGCCGTTGATGTGAATGAAGGAAATCCAACCGATCATTCAAGCAGAAGCAGTTACTACTGAAGAAATATAAAAGAAAAGAAGAAAAAGAAGTGCGTGTATGGGACAAGTATGTACAGAGGAGGAGCACCAAGCTTTCTGCAGGCAGTATCGGTAATTCTCCAAACTACCACACCAACCATCGTTACCACCACCATATCCACCATAATCATCAACCATCGAAGGTCTGTGAGAATACTTTCTTAATGTTGGGTCGATTCCGAGCCAAACATAGTGTCTGACAACCTCTGTGAGGAGTGATCGCGTTGTGGGAAGGGAAACCATTTTCACCAAGCGCCAACTCATATTTCAAGAGATCGTAAAACTGTTTGCCTTGGCTTCGGGTTGATGCCTGTATGCTAAAGAGAAGATTATATTGCAATTCTAGACTCGTGATTCTATAGGGAGAGGAGACAGATTGTAAGTGGTTTAATTTTCAGTGGTATAATCACGTTGCAAGTAGTGTCGTAAGTATTTACTATCGAGTGAGATTAATTTACATTTCACCTTTCACCCATTTCCATGTTCAAATTAAAACAAAAATACCAAAAACAATTTATCTATGTTTATATGTTGTATTTGAGTGTTGTATTGTTTGTGTTGTATCGTGATTAATATTATCTTTGTCAATGTTGTGATTGTTTTATATATGTTTTAGTTTTACAGTTTACTGAAATTGGTTCGTTCAAAAGACTTAAAGATTTTAATGGTTACTATTTGATTTATCTGAATGTTAGTATTGATTAATGATAAATCCAATTTTTACTAACATTAAAGAGCTTAATTTATGTTATTTACAATCTGTGGAATCGCCCAATGGTTGGCCGAATTCCTCTGTAAATAGCAGTATAAAAAAGAAAAGACAGGCTCATGGAGTTAACTTAAGTCCACGAGGTTAGTCCATTGAGTTAGCCATAACTCAACGAACTTTATCCGTTGAGTTAAATGTAATTCAATGGAGAGCTTATTGAATATATAAATTTGATTGTTAACAAACAGACAGTTCTAAACTTTTCAGCAATTCCCTGTGGGATCTACCTGTACTTGCACACTGATACAATAGACACTATGCACTTGCAGTTAAAGTACAAATTGGAATTAATATCTAAATTGTATTAAAGGTTGTTTGTTTACTTCTAAAAGAAAGAATAGGCATAAAGATAAATTAACTAAAAACAGAAGTAACAAATCCAAGTTTTTCTAGTGTAGTGCTGGGAAAACACAAACAAATACCTAAAGCTATTATCAGTGATAGAGGAACTCATTTCTGTAATAGAAGTTTTGAAGCCTTAATGAAGAAATATAGAGTAAACCACAAAATTGCAACATCATATCATCCGCAAACAAGTGGA
This sequence comes from Cymodocea nodosa, assembly GCA_036874045.1. NCBI lineage: Eukaryota > Viridiplantae > Streptophyta > Magnoliopsida > Alismatales > Cymodoceaceae > Cymodocea > Cymodocea nodosa. The sequence goes on from CM072336.1 coordinate 24,084,101, forward strand.
CAAGTAGAAAGTGCAAACAAACAAATTAAGTTAATCTTAAAAAAAGTAGTAAATCCCTGTAGAACAGATTAGGCTAATAGATTGATAGATGCACTTTGGGCTTATAGAACTACTTATAAAACGAGCTTAGGTATGTCACCTTTTAGGCTAGTATATAGAAAAACTTGTCATTTACCTCCTGAAATTGAGCATAAAGCTTATTGGGCATTAAAAACTCTGAATACTAATTTAAATCAAGTTGCTGAAAATAGAAAAATGCAACTAATTGAATTAGAAGAATTTAGAAATGAAGTTTATTCGAAGATTGTAAGAGAAAAAGAGAAAATTAAATTCTGGCATGATAGAAAAATTATTCCAAAAAGCTTTGAAATAGGACAAGAAGTATATCTTTATATGGCTAGTCTCCATAACCATCTAGGAAAATTAAGATCTAGATGGGGAGGACCTTACATAGTTCGAAATATTTATCCTTATGGAGCTATTGAAATTGAAAATCCTAAAAATCAGAATATATTTAAAGTAAATGGACAAAGACTTAGACCTATTCTGAAAACACCAAAAAGCTCCTTTGAAATTATAGAAGAAGTTAGAGTAGAGGATTACTCGAGCTTTACTTAGTAAGAAATCAGTTTTTATGTTTATATAAAAAAAAATTTACAAAAAAAATATATTAAAAAAAAATAATATATATATATATATATATATAATATAAAAATCGTTACAATTCAACCGATCCGATCCATCGGTATGACCGGAACATAAAAAAATATGTATATTAATTTTAAGAAAAAAATGTTGGTTTTACCGAAACATAGTATCGGTTCAACCGGAAAAAATAATTAGGTCTAACCGAAACATAGTATCGATTAAACCGAGAAAAAAAGAAAAGAAAGTTAAATAGAAAAACTATTATCTTTAGTATTTTTATTATTATATCTGTTTGTACGGGGAGTTCATTGAGTACGCTTAACTCAACGAGCTTACTCTGTTGAGTCTTGAGTTAGTCAACGAGCTTATTCTGTTGAGTTAGCTATAACTCAACGAAGTACTATAGCTAAGACCGCAGATAAAATAGTAATAGTTAGTTCGGGAAATGATCCGATTACCCGCCTAAACTTAGGGCTTATTTATCTAAAACCCAGAGTTTTTTGGGCATTATCCGACAAATTATTTAGAATCTAGAATAGTAGAAATCAGAGCGATTTCGTGTTGTTGGGTAACTCCACGATGAGGAAAATGACACCTGAATTCTAGGAAGATGCAGTAGGCACCACACAGTTTCTAAAGGAATCTGAAGAATGGCACACGTGGCAAAAGATCCAGAATACAACAAGAGAGAAAGAACTACAAAAGGTAGAATCAGAACTCTTTAACTTGAGGAAAGTTTTAGTTGAGTTAGAAATACAAATACCACAGATAATGGAGACACGAATTAGAGTGGCAACTAAAATTACAGTTAGCAAAGAAAGAAAAATCCGGCCAAATAATGAAGTAGCCCTAGAGCTAATTCAACGTAAAGCCAGATTGTGGTTTAAGAAACGCATTGCTGGTCGAGGAAGCTGGGCAATATGGGAGCAGCAACGAGCAAGAGAACAGGAAGAATCGATTATTAAAAGACCTGTTCCTGAGAAACAGCAGTCAGGACCTCCAGTTCAGCCAATAAAACCTTTGCCACGATTAGCATTTGTTTGGCCGAGAACTGAAGAAGAAGAGAAAGAATTTACTAGCTTGGTGAAAACAACAAGAGACCAAGGTGATACTCAAGAAATAGCTACGACTAAGACACATATTTTATATGATGCCATTAAGAGAAAAATGGTCGAAGAAAGGATAAAGACCCAATACAAAATAAAAGTTGAACAATATCAGGCAGCAGCTACTACCAAATCTGTTGCAAAAGGAGATGAAGCTGGTCCTTTGAGACTAGTAATTATAGAAAAAGTTAAACAGGAAGAGCCAGTACTTGTGGCTCGAAGGCTTGCAGAGCCTGCTTTTGTAGATTTAATTTCAGAAGATAAAGAAGAAGAACAAGCACAACTAATCAGAAAAAAGAAAGAAAAAAAAAAGTGCCTGAAAATGAGGAAATTAAATCTGAAGTACCAATTTTTACCAGGCTTGTGGAGCAAATTTTTATTAACCTGCTATCCGATTCTGAGGAGGAGCAGGAGTTGCAGTAGCAGGAGCAAAGAAAAGAAGAAAATCAGGCTAAAATTAGTCTGCAGCCTATATAAGAAGAAACAGAAATTAGGGCAGAAACTGAATTGCCCGTAACTCCATCCCAATTTGTTACAGAATCAAAAAGAACAGTAACAGAACAGATTGGTAGTCAGGAGGAAGAAGAAAGAGTAGAAAATGAAGAGAATGAAAGAAGTCATTTGAACAAAAATAATTTCACAGATTCCACTGAAGAGCAAGAAACGCTTCAGCAATTTATGGAAAGAATTCAAGACAGAGTGGAGAGTTCTGCCGGCTTACCACCACAAACAAAAACAGAAACAGAAATTCAGAAATCTGTAGAAAATGTTCAAATGCAGCCTATGTTAGAGGAAGAGCAAGTACAAACCCCTCTGGAACAACAAAGTCAACTTCCTGACCCGACTGAAACAACAATTTTGAATGAAGTACATTTTTTTAGTTAGGAAGCTTATACCAAATACTAAGAAATAAAGGGTTATGACATTATTTACAGTATACCAATAAATTGGGATGGAATGCAAGAAATCAAGGATCTATATGAATTCCAAGGTCTACTGCAATTCATTTCTCAAGAGAGAGGGCATGCAATATATGAGAATTTAGTGTCCTATTTTTATGCAAATTTAAGAGAAAGAGGAGGATTAATTTCAAACGTGGAGGAAACTGATGTACAGATAACACCAAAGCTTCTCCACAACATTCTTGGATTGAAGAATGAGGGAATAAAAATTTTGGAAGATACAACTGCCATCGAGTGGACTGAACAGGAAATCAAAGATTGTTTAGCTATCAATCTTGGTGTACCTTTATTAAACAGATTGAAGCATTTAAGTGGTAAGACACATATGGTAGCTAACATTTTGATTAAAAATGTCTATCAACAACAAGACCATGACATAGAATTAAGTCAATTTGTCAAATGGGCCACATATGTAGTTGTAAACAGGATTCAAATAAATTGATCTATAGTTTTTATCTCCAAGCTAAAAGCAGTAAAGAAAAAATTGTTTTATGGAGATTTGATTCCATTACTGATGGTGGACTGCATCGATTTCACTAAATGGACATCAAAAAGGATCAGATTAAGAATTATTTCAGTGAAAAAATATAGAAATTTTGTAGCTACAGAGATAGTTGTACATTCTAGAGGCATTATAGGAGTTGTAGAAAGAATTAATCAATTAGAACTTCAATTAGAAAAACTCCAGAATTAAGTAGATGAACTTAGGAATAGAGATTAAATTATATTGTTCGTCTACTTATGTAAAATTATATGAAATTTTATAATGCACTTGTAATGTAATTGATTCATATTAATGAATATAATTTTACAAATGTAATTTTGATACGTATTTTGAATATGAAATGAATAAAATTTATTGAATATTATGTAAATTGTGAAAATTTATGAATTAATATGTAACAGATTTAAAATTTGCTAAATTAGAAAATAATTATTTAAAATTTTTTACACATGACAATGTAGAATGTAAATTTTGCTTAACGGTTTCAATGCCAAGAATTCTATTGAAACCGTTATTGTAATTATTGAGCTGGTGACACTTGACAAGGCGTTCGAGTGGTTCTGCGACGGCGTGTCCTGGTTTGGTCCGTTCTGGGACCATGCACTTGGGTATTGGAACGCCTCGACAAGGGAGAACGCCAACATCTTGTTCCTCAAGTACGAGGACGTGATGGCCGACCCCGTCCATCATCTGAAAAAGCTGGGGGAGTTTCTCGGGAAGCCATTCACCGACAGGGAAGAGAAGGAAGGCGTGATCGAGGACATCGTCCATCGATGCAGCTTCGAGACCATGAAGAACTCTAAGGTGAGCAGCACCGGTGTCACCAAGTTTGGCAACATCACCATGGAAAACAGCTCGTTCTTTAGGAAAGGGAAGGTTGGCGACCATGTAAATTACCTGACGCCTGCTATGGTGGAGAAGATGGACAGGATCACCCAAGACATGTTCTCTGGTTCTGGTCTGGCTTTCTAGTTATTTGTTGATTACTATCACGTTCGTTGTGGAAACCCTTACTTGTGTGTTCGAATGGTCTCTGTCAATAATTAAATAAGTTAAATTGTGATCTCCAAATGAATGCATCGATGAGCATGTACTTCATGTAGTATGCGTAAAGTTGACGACGACAATGATGATATTCTGAACTATCAATTAGTTTTTATTTTAATATCTCATCATTTTCGTATTATCATATGACGTGACTAATTCTCTAGCAGTAAAATTCTGCCGGTTAAAGGTGAGAAGATCGAGATTACTTGTTTGGTCATCAAGAATTTTTTTAATAATGTTAGTGCCTTCGTATTGATAAAGATTTGAAATTTAGTGAGAACCATGAATAGTGCATGCTATATATAGTTAATTAAATTATTGCGTTTAGTTGTTTCAATATGAAGGTTAATTGCGAGTTAAAAAATGCTTTTTCCTTTAGCTCATGATTCAAACCCATGGCTTGAATTAATCAAATTAGTTAGCTGGTGCATCTAGCTAATATATATGTAAACCTTGATCCATGACAATGCTTCGTTAATTTTCTTAAGATAGTTTCATTTGCACCAGAAATTATTCAACCTCTAAGAAAGATTTAAGTAAAACATCCGTGCCATGTGCGTGAATCATGTTGCCATTCATAAATTATACAACAATGATGGTGGATATGCTTGGGACAGATCGAAAAAATCAAAATGATAAGTCCATTGAGACGGCAGCGTAGATGACGGTAGCTAGCTAGATATATAAGGTCAAGTAGGTGAATTGATCTCAATCTCAAGACTGGACTACAATCATTATTGAAAGCAATCGAGAGTACAAACCCCAACCCTAATTCGGAATATAAAATTTAAAGTCAGTCTGAAATTACTCTTAATTAACAGAAACAAATTTAGATTAGAATAGTTCAAAATGCCGTCTATACTTTAATTAGATCATAAATCTATACCCTTAACAGGGTAGTTTGAAATCTACTCTTAACTGAAACAAATTTATCAGCACTTTCTCTTGAAATCTACTCTTATACGTTGAAGTAAAAAAAATTTAATGTAAAATGACACGTGGAAATAAGAAGAACAGTAGTGTGAAAGAGACCAAAAGAATGTATGAGTAAATGATAAATAATACGGATACGGATTGATCCGGAACTTGTAAATAATAATATTAATTATATGGATACATATCCTCTGTTTACTTGGATGATAAATAATTAAGTGAACTTTTAATACGGACGTCACATCTTGGAAAATCGAAAACTTACAATTACTGTAATATTAAAAAAAAAAATCACAACGTAGAAAGACATATGCAAAAAAAGTTTTTCCCTAATATTGCAATGTTTAAGCACTTGTATTAAGTTTAACAACAACCAAACACTTCAGAGAAACAACACTGATCACAACTTCAACATAAATTCATAAGATAAACAGGTTAACATCCACCCAACATTCACCCCAAAGAATCTCATATTTACGTCACGCATGTAAATATATAATTTCCAACTCATTACAACAAAACAAAAGGGGTTTAGCTACAAATAACCCGAAGACAACTATTAACGTCCTTGTGCTCGCCTAGGACTAGAAATCACTTCCCATAACCTTAAAAAAGAAGAAATCACTGATGTGGTGAGCAAAAGTCCCATTAACAATATTCACTGATGTGGTGACAACTATCCGTCAACAATATTGTTTTCCATCCCGTCCCCTATATGTTAAGACCCTTCGTGTGATCAGTCGATCGAGGAAGATGGGAACTCAAAACATGGCGGAAACTAATAACAAGGAGCTGCAGGAAGAAATGAAGGCGAGCTATAGGAGAGTCTGCGGCCTTATTGCCTCAACCTTCCCGCCATGCAATCCGACCGGAGAATGTGGCTTACCAACTGCTTATTACTACCGGCATAAGGACGACGGGTGGTGTACGAATCTGCAGTTCATGGCCGGAGCCATGCTTGCTCAGAAGTACTTGATGTGTTCATCGCCACCACCCCCAAGTCGGGGACGACGTGGACCAAGGCCCTCGTCCACGCCCTCGACAATCGCCACACCAGCAAATCCGATTCCTTGAGTCGCAGGTGTACAAGGAAGAAGGCGCTGTCCTTCAAGATGTGCCGCTGGGTTTGGGCTCGGTTGATCAGGAGTCGCCGAGGATGTTCGCCACCCACGTTTCCTACCCGTCGCTTCCAAAGTCCATCACCGACAACGGATGTCGTGTATTGTACATGTGGAGAGACCCAAAGGACAACTTCATCTCCTCGTGGCAAGTGGTCAACAACTTCATGGCCAAGAATTCTATTGAGTCGTTGCCACTTGAGAAGGCGTTCGATTGGTACCGTGATGGGATCACCATGTTCGGTCCGTTCTGGGACCACGAGCTGGGGTGTTGGAACGCGTCGACAAAGGAGAACGCCAACATCTTGTTCCTCAAGTATGAGGATGTGATGGCAGACCCCGTCCATCATCTGAAAAAGCTGGGGGAGTTTCTCGGGAAGCCATTCACCGACAGGGAAGAGAAGGAAGGTGTGATGGAGAACATCATCCACCAGTGTAGCTTCGAGAACATGAGGAATTCTGAGGTGAACAGCACCGGTGTGACAAGGTTTTGCGACATCGCCGTGGAAAACAGCTTGTTCTTTAGGAAGGGGAGGGTTAGCGACCATGCAAATTACTTGACGCCTGCTATGGTGGAGAAGATGGACAGGATCACCCAAGACAAGTTCTCTGGTCCTGGTTCGGCTTTCTAGCAAGTTTGTTAGTTTCTGTCATCCATGGAATGCAAACCTTAATGCATTATTTGAATAAGTAATAGTGTGGTCAAGATGAACATGGGTACATATATGATGTTATTCTGAACTGTCATTTAATTTTTATTTTAATACGTCATCATCTTCGTGTTATCATATACATGGCATTACTGTTAAGAACGTATTGGTCCAAGTTTTGTCTGTGCCAAAGAAAATTATATAAGTATCAATATTGTTTTTCAATTATTGTAATTAGTTGAACACTTTGCAAGTTTACCAGTGCCAAAAAAAATCTGAAACAGAGATAAAAACCCAACATCATAGAAATAGAAACGAAAGGCCCTTTTGTTTGTTTGTATTTTTATATGGGTTTTTTCAAACATGATACTTATGGTCGTTTTGTGATTTAAGGGATTAGAAAGAAAAACTCAAACCATGATGGACTTGAGGGTTTTATTATTTTATTTTTTCTCATTTGAACCTATTTTTTCGATAATTTTGTTGGTGAGAGCCATAAACTCAAGCAAACTTGTCCATTGTTATAGGTGAGAAGAGACAGGTGGTTTGGTTGTCCAAGGTTTCTTTAAGATTAATGTTAGTTTTTCTGTATTAATAAAGATTTGAAATTTAATAAGAACTACGAATACCATTGTTTGTAGTCAATTAAATTATTGTAATTAGTTGGTTCTATAAATATCAAGGTTGCAATGTCTTTTCTTTGGCTTTTGATTGAAATTGGAGATGTGTTGCCAATTAATGGTGAATTAGTCAAAGTTAGGTGGTGCAAGGGTCTAACTGATATTTAATCTTGCTTACATTAATATTTCATTTAATTTTCTTAAGGTAGGTCTATTTGCACCGAGAAGTATTTAACCGCTCAAAGAGATTTAGGTAATAAATCCATGCCTTATGCATGATGTAGGTGAGTGGTCGATGAAGACCACTGGTTGAAAATGGAAAGGGTAACGATTGTCTGTCATACCTTTCCGTCAAAAAGCTCAAAGACATTACCAAACGTGGTGGACGGAGTCGTTAGGGTGACGAGTGTGCTCGTTTTCGCTACAAATGAAGGAGGAACGAGGAGGGTCACTCCATCACAAAAACCACTAAAAATCCACTCTTCTCTCGCCATTGTTGGAACCCCTAATTACTTAACGCACAACTTACACTCTCGTCCACAATTCTAACAAATGATTGTTTGCAAGTTGCCCTTTCCTTGGATCATACTAAAAGACTTCGACCCCTCTTCACTCTCAACTCTATTCTATCGAGGATTCAAAGCCCCTAATAGAACCAGACCCATAATCATCGACCGTCGGTTTAAACTCCTGCACCAATTGCTGACACTCCCCTGCCTCTTTCTACACCTGAACAACCCAATGACCAAATGTCTCTTGTAGCTCCATTGGACTTCCAGTGCAACTGACTGAATATATGGTGCAAGACGACCAATCGACCTCTATTGTCCCCACTAGACTTTTGATGCATTTGATTAGATATTCGATACCATTTCAACCAAATAACCCCTACAACCCCACTAGACTTGTAATACGTTCGATCGAAAATCTAATGTCATTCTATGTAGCTAACCCCTATTGTCAACATCCAACTTTCGATGCATCCAATTGGATATCTAGTGTCATTCTGTCTAAACAACTACATGACACTTAATCAAGCTTGTTCATCTTAAAGTGAATGATTGTCGAAGAGTCCCAACCCCTGATCGCCTCTCTTTGATGGAGGTTCGGTGAATATTTCTTTTATTTAAAAAGAAACAAAATTAAATTTGCAACTTTGGAATTAGATATTTGATCAAAAGTTTAGTAGAATATTATTGTAAGTTGTATATAGGTGTATTGTAAAATTTTAATATTTTGTTATAGTTTTGAGTTATGACTGCTAGTAAATTAATTCTAACCCATGTTGGTAAAGGTAGAGAAATTAAATGAAGTAAACTATGAGATATGGCATAGGAAAATTAGATATATACTTGTTTATGACAATCTAGAACATGTAATAGAGGTTGATCCTCTAGAAATTAGTTCTTACACTTTTAAAGGGGAAATTTAAAAGTTAGAGAAACAAAAGATAGAAGATAAGAAAGTAAAAAGTCTTATGTTTATGAAGTATAGTCTCATAAAATATTTTGAAACATACAACACTTCACATAAATTGTAGAATACTTTAAAGAAAAAATATGATAAAATCATTGAATTAATATATAACTTCTTATTTAAAAGTACAACTCTAGCAAAATATTTATGAAACAAAGTATCTTAGAACATGTTAACAATATGATTATCATAATAAAAGACTTACCTAATTGTATGATCTCTCGTACCTAGAAAACTACAAATAGTAATCATTCTAAATAATTTGTCATATAAATTTGATAAGATCACCACATCTATTAAATCTACTCCACTTCAACTCACCAAATTGTCAACTAAGTTAAGAACTGAATAAGAGATTATGGTAAGCCATAAGAGACATGAATTCAATCTGGAAGAAGCTAATGTTGTTTGTTAAAAGCTAAGATTTGATAAAAAGAAAAAAGAAAAATAGATCAAATAGGAACTAATACAAGCCAAATCAAGCGTAATGAAAGAAAGCTTGAAGATCTTGTCATGTATGTAGCCTATGTTGTCACTTCAAGGAAAATTATCTAAATAAGGACAAAAATAAGGCAAGACCTCAAAACAAAACTCAAAAAATAAGAGGTTTTGTTAGCATGGTTGAGTGCAACAATATTGTATTTTCTCGTTCTAACAATTTGTGGATAGATTCAAATGCTACTAAGCACATTTCAAGAATTAAAAAGGCTTGGAATTGCTCAAAAAAAATAGTCTTGAGGAACAACATATTTATATGAGAAATAACACCCATTTAGATATAAAAAGAATTTACATCTATCGATTGGATCAAAGAGATAGTATTATAGTTCTAAAAGATGTCTTCTATATACCTAGCATGAGATGGAATTTAATCTTTGTGGGCGCTCTCATCAAGAATGGCTTGGAAGTACGATTGTACAATAAGAGTGTCTATTGGAAAGGACAAAAAAAAATTGTTATAAACATTAATTATATATTAGAGCATGACTTATTTTATTTTTTTGTAATTAATGATGAAATAAATGATATTGATGTGGCTTCTAGTTATTCTTTGTATTATTTATCTAATGTGACTTGTGGCATTTTAGATTGGTGTATCTTAATAAATCTAAAATTAAAAAATGATTAAATTAAAAATTTAGCTTAATATTAAAAATGTGGAATTAGAAAAATGTTAACATTGCTTAGTTGAAAAAATGACTAGAAAATATTTTGGAAAGGGACATAGATCAAATGAATTATTGGACTTAATTCATTCTGATGTGTAGTTTACTTAATGTTAAAACATATAATTATAAGAAATATTTTGTAACTTTTATAGATGATTTTTCTAGATATACTTATGTATATTTAATATCTTATAAAAGTGAGGTACTGTTTAGAATGAAAATGTGCATATTATTAACGGTTAAATGATGGTTAATAGCATAATATTTAGTTAGACATGTAACTCTCCAAAATGTGTATTTTATTATTAAACTGCTACTAACACGTGTCGAGATTTAGTAGATTTACTTAAGTTATATATCGGTGAGTTAGGTGTAACTATCTGAAATGCATCTGAGCATCGGATAGTTAAGTTTATAAGTATCCAAAATGCACCTGAACATCTGATAGTTAAATTTATGCACGTGTTGAATTTAAGTGCTTTAATATATCACGTGAGATGCACATGTTTAACTCGTTAAGTTAGCATAACTATACGCATTGAGTTACATGAATATACACTAAGGTAACGTGTTATGTTAGCGGCTTATTTCTTTAATGCACGTGTTTTAGAGTTAGATCAACGAAGAAAGTCCGTTGAGTTATCTGTAACTCCACGGACTATTTATTTTCTAATATGCCACTGTAGCGGTTGCAGAAATAGAATAGTTGGAAGAAAAACCACAATTGCATGTATTGCGCAGGGAGAAGAAATCATCGCCGTTGATGTGAATGAAGGAAATCCAACCGATCATTCAAGCAGAAGCAGTTACTACTGAAGAAATATAAAAGAAAAGAAGAAAAAGAAGTGCGTGTATTGGGCAAGTGTGTACAGAGGAGAAGCACCGAGCTTTCTGCAGGCAGTATCGGTAATTCTCCAAAGTACCACACCAACCATCGTTACCACCACCATATCCACCATAATCATCAACCATCGGAGGTATGTGAGAATATTTTCTTAATGTTGGGTCGATTCTGAGCCAAACATAGTGCCTGACAACCACTGTGAGGAGTGATCGCGTCGTGGGAAGGGAAACCATTTTCACCAAGCGTCGACTCATATTTCAGGAGATCGTAAAACTGTTAGCCTTGGCTACGGGTTGATGCCTGTATGCTGAAGAGAAGATTATCTTGCAATTCTAGACTCGTGATTCTATAGGGAGAGGAGACAAAATTGTAAGTGGTTTAATTTTCAGTGGTATAATCACGTTGCAAGTAGTGTCGTAAGTATTTACTATCGAGTGAGATTAATTTACATTTCACCTTTCGCCCATTTCCATGTTCAAATTAAAACAAAAATACCAAAAACAATTTATCTATGTTTATATGTTGTATTTGAGTGTTGTATTGTTTGTGTTGTATCGTGATTAATATTATCTTTGTCAATGTTGTGATTGTTTTATGTATGTTTTAGTTTTACAGTTTACTGAAATTGGTTCGTTCAAAAGACTTAAAGATTTTAATGGTTACTATTTGAATTATCTGAATGTTAGTATTGATTAATGATAAATCCAATTTTTACTAACATTAAAGAGCTTAATTGATGTTATTTACAATCTGTGGAATCGCCCAATGGTTGGCCGAATTCCTTTGTAAATAGCAGTATAAAAAAGAAAAGACAGGCTCATGGAGTTAACTTAAGTCCACGAGGTTAGTCCGTTGAGTTAGCCATAACTCAACGAACTTTATCCGTTGAGTTAACTGTAATTCAATGGAGAGCTTATTGAATATATAAATTTGATTGTTAACAAAAAGACAGTTCTAAACTTTTCAGCAATTCCCTATGGGATCTACCTATACTTGCACACTGATACAATAGACACTATGCACTTGCAGTTAAAGTACAAATTGGAATTAATATCTAAATTGTATTAAAGGTTGTTTGTTTACTTCTAAAAGAAAGAATAGGCATAAAGATAAATTAACTAAAAACAGAAGTAACAAATCCAAGTTTTTCTAGTGTAGTGCTGGGAAAACACAAACAAATACCTAAAACTATTATCAGTGATAGAGGAACTCATTTCTGTAATAGAAGTTTTGAAGCCTTAATGAAGAAATATAGAGTAAACCACAAAATTGCAACATCATATCATCCGCAAACAAGTGGACAAGTAGAAAGTGCAAACAAACAAATTAAGTTAATCTTAAAAAAAGTAGTAAATCCTAGTAGAACAGATTAGGCTAATAGATTGATAGATGCACTTTGGGCTTATAGAATTGCTTATAAAACGAGCTTAGGTATGTCACCTTTTAGGCTAGTATATAGAAAAACTTGTCATTTACCTCCTGAAATTGAGCATAAAGCTTATTGGGCATTAAAAACTCTGAATACTAATTTAAATCAAGTTGCTGAAAATAGAAAAATGCAACTAATTGAATTAGAAGAATTTAGAAATGAAGCTTATTCGAAGATTGTAAGAGAAAAAGAGAAAATTAAATTCTGGCATGATAAAAAAATTATTCCAAAAAGCTTTGAAATAGGACAAGAAGAATATCTTTATATGGCTAGTCTCCATAACCATCCAGGAAAATTAAGATCTAGATGGGGAGGACCTTACATAGTTCGAAATATTTATCCTTATGGAGCTATTGGAATTGAAAATCCTAAAAATCAGAATATATTTAAAGTAAATGGACAAAGACTTAAACCTATTCTGAAAACACCAAAAAACTCCTTTGGAATTATAGAAGAAGTCAGAGTAGAGGATTACTCGAGCTTTACTTAGTAAGAAATCAATTTTTATGTTTATATAAAAAAAAAACACATTAAAAAAATAATATATATATATATAATATAAAAATCGTTACAATTCAACCGATCGGATCCATCGGTATGACCGGAACATAAAGAAATATGTATATTAATTTTAAGAAAAAAATGTTGGTTTTACGGAAACATAGTATCGGTTCAATCAGAAAAAATAATTAGGTCTAACCGAAACATAGTATCGGTTAAACCGAGAAAAAAAGAAAAGAAAGTTAAATAGAAAAACTATTATCTTTAGTATTTTTATTATTATATCTGTTTGTATGGGGAGTTCGTTGAGTACGCTTAACTCAACGAGCTTACTCCGTTGAGTCTTGAGTTAGTCAATGAGCATATTCTGTTGAGTTAGTTATAACTCAACGAAGTACTGTAGCTAAGACCGCAGATAAAAGAGTAATAGTTGGTTTGGGAAATGACCCGATTACCTGCCTAAACTTAGGACTTATTTATCTAAAACCTAGGGTTTTAAGGGTATTATCCGACAAATTATTTAGAATCTAGAACAGTAGAAATCAGAGCGATTTCGTGTTGTTGGGTAACTCCATGATGAGGAAAATGACACCTGAATTCTAGGAAGATGCAGTGGGCACCGCACAGTTTCTGAGGGAATCTGAAGAATGGCACACGTGGCAAAAGATCCAGAATACAACAAGAGAGAAAGAGCTACAAAAGGTAGAATCAGAACTCTTTAACTTGAGGAAAGTTTTAGTTGAGTTAGAAATACAAATACCACAGATAATGGAGACACGGATTAGAGTGGCAACTAAAATTACAGTTAGCAAAGAAAGAAAAATCCGGCCAAATAATGAAGTAGCCCTAGAGCTAATTCAACGTAAAGCCAGATTGTGGTTTAAGAAACGCATTGCTGGTCGAGGAAGCTGGGCAATATGGGAGCAGCAACGAGCAAGAGAACAGGAAGAATCGATTATTAAAAGACCTGTTCCTGAGAAACAGCAGTCAGGACCTCCAGTTCAGCCAACAAAACCTTTGCCACAATTAGCATTTGTTTGGCTGAGAACTGAAGAAGAAGAGAAAGAATTTACTAGCTTGGTAAAAACAACAAGAGACCAAGGTGATACTCAAGAAATAGCTACGACTAAGACACATATTTTATATGATACCATTAAGATAAAAAGGGTCGAAGAAAGGATAAAGACCCAATACAAAATAAAAGTTGAACAATATCAGGCAGCAGCTACTGCCAAATCTGTTGCAAAAGGAGATGAAGTTGGTCCTTCGAGACCAATAATTATAGAAAAAGTTAAACAGGAAGAGCTAGTACTTGTGGCTCGAAGGCTTACAGAGCCTACTTTTGTAGATTTAATTTCAGAAGATAAAGAGGAAGAACATGCACAACTAATCAGAAAAAAGAAAGAAAAAGTGCCTGAAAATGAGGAAATTAAATCTGAAGTACCAATTTTTACCAGGCCTGTGGAGCAAATTTTTATTAACTTGCTATCTGATTTTGAGGAGGAGCAGGAGCTGCAGCAGCAAGAGCAAAGAAAAGAAGAAAATCAAGCTGAAATTAGTCTGCAGCCTGTATAAGAAGAAACAGAAATTAAGGCAGAAACTGAATTGCCCGTGACTCTATCCCAATCTGTTACAGAATCAGAAAGAACAGTAACAGAACAGATTGGTAGTCAGGAGGAAGAAGAAAGAGTAGAAAATGAAGAGAATGAAAGAAGTCATTTGGACAAAAATAATTTCACAGATTCCACTGAAGAGCAAGAAACGCTTCAGCAATTTATAGAAAGAATTCAAGACAGAGTGGAGAGTTCTGTCGACTCACCACCACAAACAAAAACAAAAATAGAAATTCAGGAATCTGTAGAAAATATTCAAATGCAGCCTATGTTAGAGGAAGAGCAAGTACAAACCCCTTTGGAACAACAAAGTCAACTTCCTAACCTAACTGAAACAATAATTTTGAATGAAGTACAATTTTTTAGTCAAGAAGCTTATACCAAATACTAAGAAATAAGGGGTTATGACATTATTTACAGTAAACCAGTAAATTGGGATGGAATGCAAGAAATCAAAGATCTATTTGAATTCCAAGGTCTACTGCAATTCATTTCTGCAAGAAATCAAAGATTTATTTTACAGATAAATTTACTACATTATTCGATATAACCTGTACTGCAACAATCACTCAATCTCTCAACGAGAAAATACCGCGTCCATCAATGACTCCTGTGGAGGTGTGAGGTGTCATGACCATGTGCGTCCATGTTCACCATATTTATTTCAGGGAAATGAAATATGAGTTGTCACAATCCTTTCTCTCTTTCTCTCTCTCTCTCTCTCTCTCTTGTAAATCTGGTTCGATCACTTCGATGTCACGCTTGGACCAACCGATATCCCGATCGATCACAATTCCATTCATACGTCAAAAGAAGTTAATTTATTGTTGAGGTGTATCAATCAGTTCCTTGCTACTTGAATAAATCACATAGAAAATACCAGTACAATGAAGAATATTAAAATAAAAAGAAGAAGAAAAATATGAAGTTTCGTAAAGCACAAGATTTCTTTTTTTTAAAAAATTGGCATGGTGTACTATTTTGTTCTAGCACATCCTATTTTTGTATGATCAATTGATTCAAGAAATTCAGGTTACTTGATTGGCTCATCACCTAGCTAAATCCAAAAAATGGATGACTTTTTGAGTTCTTCATGATGTTTCTTATCATGGTTTAAATCTTAATGTCGGTAATTTATTGGCAAATATTTTTCCAACTTAGCTCAACTTTTTGCCTGTACAGATTAACTATCATACCATCGCAATGAATCTTATTCTATCCCATGAAATCTAAAATGACAGAAATATTAGGTTGAATCAAGATAAAATCACTGCCGACACTACATCCATGAATCCCTATCATGCTGTCGTGGACATCCGAGTTCACAATATTTATTAATTGACAAGGTTAGGTTTAGTTAGACTAAAGTAATGGTACAATTTAATTTTCCATAAGACTAAACTTATGTTCACTATTTAAGTTGTGATTACTAAAATAAAAAGTTTAATGTTTTTTCTATTGAATGTTTTCTAGTTGGACATATGCAATTAACATTTTTGTGGTTATCAATTTAGTATGTTTAGGGTTGGACATGTTTGGAATGTTTATGTTAAGTATTTATGGTACTATTTATATTATTATTTATACATATTTATGTTAGTTGTTTAAATGTTTATGTTATTATTCATACATGTTTATGTTAGTTGTTGAAATGTTTATGTTATTAGCTATACATGTTTATGTTAATTTAAATATTTATGTTATAATGATGTGCTTATGTAGGTAGTTATTTAAATGGAGAATGATGAAGAACATTTGCAACAACTATTACAAAAGTGACTACAAAGACAGCATAGACTATTAATGTTAGTTGCACAATTGTGTGCAACAATTGTACATTCTATTGTAAATTTCATTCCTTAAGCATCATAATGAATATATAACAATGAAGGACAAATTTATATTAAAAGATTGCTAGATCCTATGATGTCTCACTAAGCATACAACTTTCAAAAAATATATCATATGAATCAACATGTATTCATGTAATTTTATGGATTGCTTCGAAGGGAAATAGTAATAGAAGATAATTGAAGTATAAGTGTTGAAAAGAAATTGGTACTTTTTTTGGTTATAATTGGTGAGAACCAATGGTACAAGGTGACAATTAAGTGATTTAATCGATCTTCTTAAATAGTTAGCACATACTTCAATAAGATTATCAATGGTATGATCAAATTACATTATATACTTATAGTTAAGCATTTTGAATCAATAATAAACAAAATTCAAAATGATCTAAACATCTTCTATATTTTAAGGTAAATTGGTCATTATATTATGTTGTGACTTCTAATTTATTACTAATATTTTTAATACAATTGACATTGTATTTTTTAGGATTGCATTGGTGCTATTGATGACACAAATATCAACACTACCATTTATGTAGAAGAAAATGCTAAATTCAAAAATCGAGAAGGAGGTTTACCTTAAAATTCATTAACAGCTTTTAATTTTGATATAAAGATTATATACATTCTTATAGAATGGGAAACATCAATTGTAGTTGCACGAATATTATAAGATGTTACTTCTCAACTATATGAGTTAGAAAGTCCCACATGGTACATTATTAATTATGTTTGTATTATTTTTAGTTTTTAATATTGAATTGTAAAAATTTAAATGTAGTATATTTTATAAAGTCAAGTATTATTTAGTCGATGGAGGATTTTCAAATCACCTAGAATTTATTTCTTTATATTGAAGTGTATAATATCATTTATTAGAATATGATCAAAATTAACTTCCAAATAATGTAGTCAAGAATTTCAACTATAGACATTCACAACTAAGAAATGTAATTAAATGTACATTTGAAGTGATTAAATATCATTTTATCATTTTACGAGGATACATATCATATCCATTTAAAATACAAGTGAAGATAGTTTTAGCATATTTTCTCTTGTATAATTTTATTAGAAGAGTAGATCATGAAGATTTACTTGAAGATCTTGTGGATAAATTAGTTGAAGAAAATACTAATAATCTATAAGAGAAATCATCTATTCATGTTGAAGAAAAAAGTATACTTTGTAGTACTAATTTGAATGTAGATCAATGAAAAAGAATAGTTGATGTATTGTGTGAATAAGTTATATATTCTATGTGGGAAAGAAATAATATGTAATTTTTTATATTTGTAAACTACTTGTAATTAATTATATTTTTGGTGAAAAAGTTATTTCATAACTTGCATCTTCTATATAAACAACTAAATTATTCTTTTTAATTATAAATTGTTAATATATAATACATTATTTAAAATTTTGATTTTCAAATTATAATATTTAATATTTAAAATGTAAAATTGAATATTTTAAAAATTTTAATTAATATATTTTCTATCATTTCCTACAAGTGCACAAACATCTTAAAATTTTTGTCATTTTTTGGTGTGCACAAATAACATTTCATTTCCTATTATATCCTACACTTTTTATTTCCTACAATTTCTTGTACCTTTCATTGTTTCATTTACTAACAAGAAACATGCACAAATAGACTCGTTCAAGTACTTGGAAAAGATAAACATGATCTTATACCATGCCTGAGTATGGGTCCCAACGTCAAGTGCAATTTGGAGACTACCATAGAAAATATCATATTCTTCATGTTATATTTGAAAGTTGTAAATGTTAGTCCTAGGACATCATATAATGTCTTCTTATCGCATAAGTCACATTCCATCACCAATATACATCACATATATATATACATCTAACAATTTCATCTAATCTAATAATAGAGACTTAACATTACATCTACAAATTAGGTAGTTATTCCACCCATAGAAGCTCCTAACAATGAAGTAATTGTCATTTCTTCTATTTTCAATACAAGTATAGATTTAATTAAAAATTTACTTCATGTTGTACGATCTGTCTTTCATGTAAAATTATAATTTATTTGGATAGTATTGGTCATTTCAAATTTATTGGATTTTTTTTTAACTACACAAATTTTTGTATTTTTTCAAATATATATATAGGTCTTAAATTAATATTTCTCAATTTATAAAATTTATAAATATTTTATTAATATATAGTTTTACATTTTGTGACAAACAAAATTATCATTACAGACATGTCTTTTATGACGGTTTCAACTGTTAGAACATCTTCGGTTATTATAATAGTGTAAAATTATAATAATAGTTTTATTGTGACACTTTTTCTTATATGTTATAATAGATTTATCTGTGACTAGGATATGGAATGGAGCGTAGTGAATATAATTGACTTATATCTAAATTTTTAACAGCGCGATTGATAGCTTAATTTGAATTGTAACAATCATTCAAAGAAAAAATACGGCATTCATCCATGATGATTCTTGTTGAGGTATCATCATGTGCATTTATGTTCACCATGTTTGTTTATTTCAGCGGAATGAAAGATGAGTTTATACAATCCTTTCTCTCTCTCTCTCTCTCTCTCTCTCTTATGAATCTATTGAATAATTTAGATGTAATGCTTGAACCAACCGACGTCCCAATCAATCACAATTTACGATTCATGCGTCAACGGTAGTCAATTAATAGATGAGGTGTATTAATCAATTCTTTGATACTTGAATAAATCTCATAGAAAATACCACTACAACGAAGAAAAACATCAATCAATATATGTTTCTAGAAGAATAATAAAAATAAAATAACTAGAAAAATATTAAGTTTCGTAAAGCACAAGATTTCCTTCTTAAAAAAAATTGGTATGGTGTACTATTTTAATTCGTTCAAGCTCATCCTAATTTTGTATAATCAATAGATTCAAGAAAGGTTACCTGGCTCACGACTTCAATCCTGAAAAGGGATGACTTTGAGTTCCTCATGACGTTTAATTTCTTAACAATATTTAAATCTTAGTGCCAGTAATTTATTGACAATTTTGCCAACTAAGCTTAAGTTTTAATTTAGACTAAGGATCTAGATATTAAATTTTATACCATCACAATTTATCTTTTTTTATCCTATAGAACCTAAAATGATGGAAATCTTGACACTACATCCATGAATCCCTGTCATGTTGTCACGCACATCCCACATCACAAATGTTAGATTAAAGTAAATATATGATAGTATGAAAAATAAAATAAAATGCAACATTGAACCCTACACTTTTCATTAAAAATTTTATTCTTAGTGGCAAGTGAAAATGCTCTTATTTCTAATTGATCCATCAACAAAAAACTTGGTATGCTGTACTAATTTGTTCAAGCGAGCTCATCCTATTTTTGTAAAATTGATTTAAATAGCTGATGACTTAAATAATGAAAATGGATGACTCCTTGTTTTCTTCACAGTGTTTCTTATCAATATTTAAATCTTAACGTCAGTGATTTATTGACAAATATTTTTCCAAATTAGCTCAAGTTTTAGCCTCTAGAGATCAAATATTATACCATCACAAGCAATTAACCTTTTCCTATCTTATAAAATCTAAAATGATAGAAATCAGGTTGAAACAAGATAAAATCCCTAATTCCCTAACATGGTGTCACGTACGCACAGGTTAGATAAGCAGACAAAATCCATTATTTACTGTCTCGAGAGGAATCTTATAAAATAAAATAGACCCAAAAAAATTTCTTGTCAAGCGCAGGTGAGGATGCTCTGCTGTTTAATTTATATATCCATCGATAATTAATTAATTCATATTGTTTTGCGTCGCGTCCCCTACATATCATCATCCATCGTGTGCTCGATCGATCGAGGAAAACGGAAAACTCAAAACATGGCGGAAACTGACAACAAGGAGCTGCAGGAAGAGATCAAGGCGAGCTATAGGAGATTCTGCGACCTTATTGCCTCGACCTTCCCCCCATGCAAGGCGACAGGAGAACGTGGCCTACACAACCATAATTTCTACCGTCACAAGGACCACGGGTGGTGCGCGAGTCTGCAAAACATGGCCGGAGCCATGCTCGCTCAGGAGTACTTGGTGGCCCGACCGACCGACGTGTTCATCGCCACCACCCCCAAGTCGGGGACGACGTGGACCAAGGCCGTCGTCCACACCCTCGTAAATCGCCACCAAACCATCCCTAAGCCGCTGCCGCCACACCAGCAAATCCACTCCCTTGAGTCGCAGGTGTACACGGAAGAAGGCGCTGTCCTTCAAGATGTGCCGCCGGGTTTGGGCTCGGTTGATCAGGAGTCGCCGAGGATGTTCGCCACCCACATCCCCTACCCGTCGCTTCCAAAGTCCATCGTCGACAATGGGTGTCGCATCGTGTACATGTGGAGAGACCCGAAGGACAGCATCGTCTCCTTATGGCATATGGTTAACGGTTTCAATGCCAAGAATTCTATTGAGCTGGTGACACTTGACAAGGCGTTCGAGTGGTTCTGCGACGGCGTGTCCTGGTTTGGTCCGTTCTGGGACCATGTACTTGGGTATTGGAACGCCTCGACAAAGAAGAACGCCAACATCTTGTTCCTCAAGTACGAGGACGTGATGGCCGACCCCGTCCATCATCTGAAAAAGCTGGGGGAGTTTCTCGGGAAGCCATTCACCGACAGGGAAGAGAAGGAAGGCGTGATCGAGGACATCGTCCATCGATGCAGCTTCGAGACCATGAAGAACTCTAACGTGAGCAGCACCGGTGTGACCAACTTTGCCGGCGTCACCGTGGAAAACAGCTTGTTCTTTAGGAAGGGGAGGGTTGGCGACCATCAAAATTACTTCACTCCTACCATGGTGGAGAAGATGGACAGAATCACCCAAGACAAGTTCTCTGGTTCTGGTATTGCCTTCTAGGTTCCATGAATACCATGAATCTTCTATTTCTCTCAAGTCTATCCTTGATAATCTTGGGATAACGTGGACTATTTCAAGTAATTTGTATCTGTTGAATAACTTAGTTGTTATTTATATACACTCTATGCATGTAATCTCTAAAACAATACACTTATTTCTAAATTTTCATTTTGTTTTCTTTTTTGCAACGTAAATCAAATTGTAAAAAATTTTGTTAAAAAAAATTATATTTACGGATAAATTTACTACATTATTCGATAATAGCTTAACCTGTACTGCAACAATCATTCAATCTCTCAACGAGAAAATACCGCGTCCATCAATGACTCCTGTGGAGGTGTGAGGTGTCATGACCATGTGCGTCCATGTTCACCATATTTATTTCAGGGAAATGAAATATGAGTTGTCACAATCCTTTCTCTCTTTCTCTCTCTCTCTCTCTCTTGTAAATCTGGTTCGATCACTTCGATGTCACGCTTGGACCAACCGATATCCCAATCGATCACAATTTACCATTCATACGTCAAAAGTAGTTAATTTATTGTTGAGGTGTATCAATCAGTTCCTTGCTACTTGAATAAATCACATAGAAAATACCAGTACAATGAAGAATATTAAAATAAAAAGAAGAAGAAAAATATGAAGTTTCGTAAAGCACAAGATTTCTTTTTTTAAAAAAATTGGCATGGTGTACTATTTTGTTCTAGCACATCCTATTTTTGTATGATCAATTGATTCAAGAAATTCAGGTTACTTGATTGGCTCATCACCTAGCTAAATCCAAAAAATGGATGACTTTTTGAGTTCTTCATGATGTTTCTTATCATGGTTTAAATCTTAATGTCGGTAATTTATTGGCAAATATTTTTCCAACTTAGCTCAACTTTTTGCCTGTACAGATTAACTATCATACCATCACAATGAATCATATTCTATCCTATGAAATCTAAACATCCATGAATCCCTGTCATGCTGTCGTGAACATCCGAGTTCACAATATTTATTAATTGACAGGATTAGGTTTAGTTAGACTAAAGTAATGGTACAATTTAATTTTCCAAAAGACTAAACTTATGTTCACTATTTAAGTTGTGATTACTAAAATAAAAAGTTTAATGTTTTTTCTATTGAATGTTTTCTAGTTGGACATATGTAATTAACATTTTTGTGGTTATCAATTTAGTATGTTTAGGGTTGGACATGTTTGGAATGTTTATGTTAAGTATTTATGGTACTATTTATATTATTATTTATACATATTTATGTTAGTTGTTTAAATGTTTATGTTATTATTCATACATGTTTATGTTAGTTGTTGAAATGTTTATGTTAGCTATACATGTTTATGTTAATTTAAATATTTATGTTATAATGATGTGCTTATGTAGGTAGTTATTTAAATGGAGAATGATGAAGAACATTTGCAACAACTATTACAAAAGCGACTACAAAGACAACATAGACTATTAATGTTAGTTGCACAATTGTGTGCAACAATTGTACATTCTATTGTAAATTTCATTCCTTAAGCATCATAATGAATATATAACAATGAAGGACAAATTTATATTAAAAGATTGCTAGATCCTATGATGTCTCACTAAGCATACAACTTTCAAAAAATATATCATATGAATCAACATGTATTCATGTAATTTTATGGATTGCTTCGAAGGGAAAGAGTAATAGAAGATAATTGAAGTATAAGTGTTGAAAAGAAATTGGTACTTTTTTTGGTTATAATTGGTGAGAACCAATGGTACAAGGTGACAATTAAGTGATTTAATCGATCTTCTTAAATAGTTAGCACATACTTCAATAAGATTATCAATGGTATGATCAAATTACATTATATACTTATAGTTAAGCATTTTGAATCAATACTAAACAAAATTCAAAATGATCTAAACATCTTCCTATATTTTAAGGTAAATTGGTCATTATATTATGTTGTGACTTCTAATTTATTACTAATATTTTTAATACAATTGACATTATATTATTTTTTAGGATTGCATTGGTGCTATTGATGACACAAATATCAACACTACCATTTATGTAGAAGAAAATGCTAAATTCAAAAATCTAGAAGGAGGTTTTCCTTAAAATGCATTAACAACTTTTAATTTTGATATAAAGATCATATACATTCTTATAGAATGGGAAACATCAATTGTAGTTGCATGAATATTATAAGATGTTACTTCTCAACTATATGAGTTGAAAGTCCCACATGGTACATAATTAATTATGTTTGTATTATTTTTAGTTTTTAATATTGAATTGTAAAAAGTTAAATGTAGTATATTTTATAAAGTCAAGTATTATTTAGTCGATGGAGGATTTTCAAATCGCCTAGAATTTATTTCTTTATATTGAAGTGTATAATATCATTTATTAGAATATGATCAAAATTAACTTCCAAACAATGTATTTAAGAATTTCAATTATAGACATTCACAACTAAGAAATATAATTAAACGTACATTTGAAGTGATTAAATATCATTTTATCATTTTACAAGGATACATATCATATCAATTTAAAATACAAGTGAAGATAGTTTTAACATATTTTCTTTTGTATAATTTTATTAAAAGAGTGGATCATGAAGATTTACTTGAAGATCTTGTGGATAAATTAGTTGAAGAAAATACTAATAATCTATAAGAGAAATCATCTATTTATGTTGAAGAAAAAAGTATACTTTGTAGTACTAATTTAAATGTAGATCAATGAAAAAGAATAGTTGATGTATTGTGTGAATAAGTTATATATTCTATGTGGGAAAGAAATAATATGTAAGTTTTTATATTTGTAAACTACTTGTAATTAATTATATTTTTGATGAAAAAAGTTATTTCATAACTTGCATCTTCTATATAAACAACTAAATTATTCTTTTTAATTATAAATTGTTAATATATAATACATTATTTAAAATTTTGATTTTCAAATTATAATATTTAAAATGTAAAATTGAATATTTTAAAAAATTTAATTAATATATTTTCTATCATTTCCTACAAGTACACAAACATCTTAAAATTTTTGTCATTTTTTGATGTGCACAAATAACATTTCATTTCATATTATATCCTACACTTTTTATTTCCTACAATTTCTTGTACCTTTCATTGTTTCATTTACTAACAAGAAACATGCACAAATAGACTCGTTCAAGTACTTGAAAAAGATAAACATGATCTTATACCATGCCTGAGTATGGGTCCCAACGTCAAGTGCAATTTGGAGACTACCATAGAAAATATCATATTCTTCATGTTATATTTGAAAGTTGTAAATGTTAGTCCTAGGACATCATATAATGTCTTCTTATCTCATAAGTCACATTCCATCACCAATATACATCACATATATATATACATCTAACAATTTCATCTAATCTAATAATAGAGACTTAACATTACATCTACAAATTAGGTAGTTATTCCACCCATAGAAGCTCCTAACAATGAAGTAATTGCCATTTCTTCTATTTTCAATACAAGTATAGATTTACTTAAAAATTTACTTCATGTTGTACGATCTGTCTTTCATGTAAAATTATAATTTATTTGGATAGTATTGGTCATTTCAAATTTATTGGATTTTTTTTAAATACACAAATTTTTGTATTTTTTCAAATATATATATAGGTCTTAAAATAATATTTCTCAATTTATAAAATTTATAAACATTTTATTAATATATAGTTTTACATTTTGTGACAAACAAAATTATCATTACAGACATGTCTTTTATGACGATTTCAACTGTTAGAACATCTTCGGTTATTATAATAGTGTAAAATTATAATAATAGTTTTATTGTGACACTTTTTCTTATATGTTATTATTAAATCAAAAGCTAACAGAAAAGAATGCAAACATAAATGATTTAGATATTATTTATGCTAGAAATCAGAGAGATAACTTGGGAAATTCCTCTAATCCTAATTAGAGAAATCACCCAAATTTATCTTGGAGAAACAATAATTTCCAGGGAGGAGAAAATATGAATGAGAAGAATATAAGTTATGAAGCATTACTGGAACAAAGATCTAGAATAGAGAAATTAGAAAAGATAATCCAACAATTAAACAATCGTCTAGATTTTGTATTTGGAAATGCTGCAGTTCAAAATCAGAATAGAAATATACCACTTAGATAGAAGGAACCAATGGAAGGTAGACCTACTGGAGGATTGCCAATACAAGCTATACATAATCTTGTCAATAGAACGGTCAATGAAATTGATACCTCTTTTGGGAGGATAGCTGAATGAAGTAGCATATCTAAAGCAACTATCTGTATATATATATGTTTTTATTTTTTTTAGTTAATAGTATCGTAGAGTTAGTCCTTAACTCAACGAACTTAGTCCGTTGAGTTATTCCTTAACTCCACGAGGGTGTGCTGTAGTTATGTTAATTTTTGTCTCTGCTAAATTTTTGTTTGTGTTATACAGAATCAACAAATGGAATTGATGCAATTACCGTTGAATGCACTAAGGTAAGTACTGAGTAACTTGTCAGCCAAATATCTGTGTTGTATATCAAAGGAAATTAAAAACTGTATTGAAGAAAAATATTTTCAAGGACTACAAGCTGCAAAAATGACTAAGATTAGAGATGAATTCATATAGAGGTCATTTAATCGTAGTTCAATTAATCATGAATATCTGGCTATGGAATAAACTACTAGAATTCCACCCAATGCATTAGAAGGAATAAATCATATTATGGGGATAGATGAAGGATTAATCATATACAAGACGAGACCAAGGTATGCAAGTTTATTATTACCTAATATTTTGATAAGAAATCCTATAATAGGAGAAGAATGGAATATAGGAAGACCTAATGGATTTGAAGTACCAACTTTAAATTGTGGGTCAGCTTTAATATTTTTTGATAAAAGTTCTGCAATTCCTGAAAAATTATATTATTGGAGACCTACAGGAAATTGGGGTGAAGATTTACGCTTAAGTGTGTATAATTTTCTGAATAGATCTTGGAATGAAAATATTATGATATATCTAGGACAAAAATCATTAATTAACCAAACACATGTCATACTTGATGGATATATATATCTTGTCACAGATATTTCAATTGCATTTGAATCTGATTTATACATAGTGAGCATAGACAGTTATGATGAATATATAGAAATTTTACCTGTACCGAGTGATATAGCTAAACCATCATCTGCAGAATTTAATAAAATTCAAATAGGAATGTGGTATAATGAAGAAGATGATCCTACTTTATGTTTGATAAGATGGTGGGATAAACTGATGAAATTTCAAATATGGAATATGGAAGACATTAATGAATGGAAGTGGGAAGAGGAGTATATTGAAATAGATGTAGAAATAGAAACTGCTACATTACCTTGGAACC
Organism: Cymodocea nodosa; assembly: GCA_036874045.1. Classification (NCBI taxonomy): domain Eukaryota; kingdom Viridiplantae; phylum Streptophyta; class Magnoliopsida; order Alismatales; family Cymodoceaceae; genus Cymodocea; species Cymodocea nodosa. The sequence continues at coordinate 24,110,896 of CM072336.1, forward strand.
AAAAAGGATCCCTTTCTGCATTTCATATCATTAATGGTAATACACTTGTATTTGGAATTTATAATATATTACACGTTTACAAATTAAGAAGTAACAAGAACTACATGAAAACAGAATTAATAGCAAGAAGAACTATGCCTAAAAAGTTTGCTTGGACTGATATATTTATTCCATTTGTTCCTACTTTTCAATCATGTTCTTAAGCTGTAATTTTGTGTGTTTAATGTTGTGTGTATTCTATGTTTATGTTTAAATTTTTTTTGAAGTTTTCATGTTTATTTTATAAAAGAAAAAAAAACAAAATATCAATCCAGTTTGTTGGTATCTGTTCTGGGAAACCAACTCGCTTGCTTGTGAGCCACCATAGGCATAGGAGCCTAAGTTCCATACAAGACACTGATTTATTAATATCTATTAAGTGTTATTTTGTTTTATATTTTGCTTTTATCTGTGAATGAAAAGTTTTTCAGAATCAAAAATTAGAATATGTAGAAGGAGATACAAATGGAACAAGGTATGTAACCAATTACTTACCCTGAATTTTAAATCAAACACAACTGTATTCATGCCTACTACAATTAATGTACTTATTGTCAAATCTTTTACATTGAGGAAAATGCAAAATGTAGGTATGGGGGGAGGTAATTAAAGTAACATCCATGTAAGTTTGTTAATTAATGAAATTAAAATGGTACTGCAAAGTTGTGGAAATTGAAAATTTTTATAAACATGCTATAACTATTCGATAATTGAGACTGTAAAATTTATAATTTGTAACTGCTTGAATGTTATATTTAGAAGGCTATATATGATGCTTTAAAATTTATTATTTATGCAAATCTAGATATAGTATCTTATGATTTTTCTGAATTTCATGAGTTTAATAGTTTCACGATTTTAAAATGAAATCAGAATGCTTAATGAAAAATCAGTAAATTATCTAGAGTCCTAAAGGAGCTAAGATGTGAATTTTAGATTAAATGAAACACATATGATTAAAGATACATTTAATTTGACTGATTGAACTTGTAGAATGATTTATGTGTAGATCTTATTAAACTACAGAAAAAGTATGAACTTATTGTTATGGATTCATATTTTCAGTAAATGATAGAAACAAGACTATATGAGATTGGTGTTTTACTTCATTTGTATTAATGAAATACGTACATATACAGTATGTGATTAATGCTTTGTTTTGTGTGTATTTTGATTGAAAAAAAAAAAAAAAAATTTGAGAGTTTATTGACTTGTTTGATCATGAGCCTTTTGTACTTGAGCAAATAGGTATGTAAGGATTGTTGACCTGAAAAATGACTCTTGAAATCTGGCAACCTAAGATCCTGATCAGATCTGGGATTGTTGACTAAAAGCTCGTTACATGGGTACATTAGAAAGCTCATGTATGATTCAAGCTGTCAAATTAACTTTTAAAGTAAAAAAAAAAAAAAGAGAGAAGAAAAGAAAAAGAAAAAGAAAAAAAAACATATACTTTTCTGAAAAGATTCAAGTGTTTTGTGAAATACAGATATCTTATGAATCAAGTATATTTTCTGTTATCTAGAATTGCTGTAATATGAATCTAGAATGGACTTTTGAAGTTGTTTAATGGAGATACAATTCTTTATTCTACTTGTCTTAATCATATTGAATTGGATTGTAGTTTGATTCGTATGTTATTGAAATTTCTTCTAGAAATCTTATTGGAAAATTCAGGATGGCAGATGATGAAAAGAAGAACAAACGATAATATAATTAACACCTATGTGATGATAATATACTTTGTATGTAATTGACATATATTCTAAGTATATTTGCAGGTTGATTACTGAAACATACAGAATATATATTTTTATGTTGAATAGAAGAAAAAAAAGAAGAAAAGGAATTAATTATAGCACTTTTTGAAAGACCAATTAATTAGATCTTAGTTTACTAAGGGACTAGCAAAATTTAGGTATGGGGGAAGTGTTTAGAATGAAAAAGTGCATATTATTAAGGTTAAATGATGGTTAATTACATAATATTTAGCTTATCATATGAGAATTAAGTTATTATGTTATAACTGCACTGCTATATGCTTTAATTGAAGAATCTGCTTAATTTTGGGGAATTAATGTCAATTTAGTACATTTCTGAACTGTTGGTAAGTTGCAAGCTGTGAAATTCTTAAGTATCCGAATTTTCTGATATTTCGGACAGTTATGTTTAACATACCGAACATATTTCAAACAGTTATGTTTAATAGACCGAACATGTCGGATAGTTATGTTTATATTACCGAGCAGTTATGTTTTGAAAGAATATTTTATTATTTCCAGAAGTACACGTGTCGAAACCATAATGCATGACTTAAGTGAATTTTTGGTGAGTTATCTATAACTATTCGAAATTACAGCTGGGCATCGGACAGTTATATGTGTAACCCTTCAAAATCTCTTTTTATTTATAAAATAGCTGTGGACACGTGTCATATTCTGGTAAAATGACTTTAGTAGATTTTCAGTGAGTTAGCTGTAACTATCCGAAATGCATCTGAGCATCGGATAGTTAGACCTGTAACTCTCCGAAATGTGTATTTTATTATTAAACTGCTACTGACACGTGTCGAGATTTGGTAGATTTACTTAAGTTATATATTGGTGAGTTAGCTGTAACTATCCGAAATGCATCTAAGCATCGGATAGTTAAGTTTATAAGTATCCAAAATGCACCTGAGCATTGGATAGTTAAATTTATGCACGTGTTGAATTTAAGTGCTTTAGTATATCACGTGAGATGCACATGTTTAACTCGTTAAGTTAGCATAACTGTACGCGTTGAGTTACATGAATACACACTAAGGTAACGTATTATGTTAGCGGCTTATTTCTTTAATGCACGTGTTTTAGAGTTAGATCAACGAAGAAAGTCCGTTGAGTTATCTGTAACTCCACGGACTATTTATTTTCTAATATGCCACTGTAGCAGTTGCAGAAACAGGACAGTTGGAAGAAAAACCACGATTGCATGTATTGCGCAGGGAGAAGAAATCATCGTCGTTGATATGAATGAAGGAAATCCAACCGATCATTCAAGTAGAAGCAGTTACTACTGAAGAAATATAAAAGAAAAGAAAAAAAAGAAGTGAGTGTGTGATCGATGGACGGCAAGTGTGTACAAAGGAGGAGCACCAAGCTTTCTGCAGACAGTATCGACAATTCTCCAAAGTACCACACCAACCATCGTTACCACTACCATTTCCACCATAATCACCAACCATCGGAGGTCTGTGAGAATACTTTCTTGATGTCGGGTCGATTACGAGCCAAACATAGTGTCTGACAACCACTGTGAGGAGTGATCACGTCGCGGGAAGGGAAGCCATTTTCACCAAGCGCCGACTCATATTTCAAGAGATCGTAAAGCTTTTAGTCTTGACTTCGGGTTGATGTCTGTATGCTGAAGAGAAGATTATCTTGCAATTCTAGACTCATAATTCTATAGGGAGAGTAGACAAAATTGTAAGTGGTTTAATTTTCAGTGGTGTAATCATGTTGCAAGTAGTGTCAGAAGTATTTACTGTCGAGTGAGATTACTTTATATTTCACCTTTCACCCATTTCCATGTTCATATTAAAACAAAAATACCAAAAATAATTTATCTATGTTTGTATGTTGTATTTGAGTGTTGTATTGTTTGTGTTGTATCGTGATTAATGTTATCTTTGTCAGTGTTGTGATTGTTTTATGTTTGTTTTAGTTTTACAGTTTACTGAAATTGGTTCGTTCAAAAGACTTAAAGATTTTAATGGTTACTATTTGAATTATCTGAATGTTAGTATTGATTAATGATAAATCCAGTGTTTACTAACATTAAAGAACTTAATTGATGTTATTTACAATCTGTGGAATCGCCCAATGGTTGGTCAAATTCCTCTGTAAATAGCAGTATTAAAAAGAAAAGACAGGCTCGTGGAGTTAACTTAAGTCCACGAGGTTTGTCCGTTGAGTTAGCTATAACTTAACGAACTTTATCCGTTGAGTTAACTGTAATTCAACGGAGAGCTTATTGAATATATAAATTTGATTATTAACAAACGAATAGTTCTCAAATTCTTCAGCAATTCCCTATGAGATCGACCTGTACTTGCAACTGATACAATAGACACTGTGCACTTGCAGTTAAAGTACAAATTGGAATTAATATCTAAATTGTATTAAAGGTTGTTTGTTTACTTCTAAAAGAAAGAATAGGTATAAAGATAAATTAACTAAAAAAAGAAGTAACAAATCTAAGTTTTTCTGATACGTTATTGGAAATCTAATCAGATATTCTAGTGTAGTACTAGGAAAACACAAACAGGTACCAACATATTTTAAGAAGTATAAGCTAGAAGTAGAAAAAAAAATTGGAAAATAATTCAAAGGAATTTGAGTTGTGTTATGAAATGAATAAAATTAAAAGGTATATTATAATGTCTTGTACATCACAACAAAATGATGTGATAGAAAGAAAAAATAGAACTTTAATGAATTTTGTTAGAGATATACTTTTACATTAGGTCTCTCTAAAAAATTTTGTGAAGAATCCTTACTTATAGCAAATCATGTGTTGAACATAATACTCACTAAATTTATACCTAACACACCTTATAAATTGTGGACTAAAACAAAGTCAACTTTACATCATTAAAGAAAATGAGGTTCTATAGCTAATGTACTTATTCTTCAACAATTAAGGGATTAGTTGAATTTTGGAACACTAAAATGTAGATTTATAAGTCATTGTGAAAGTTCTTTTGGTTATAAGTTTTACCATAAAGAAATTAGAATTATTAAATATAAAAATGCTACATTCCTAGAAAATCTAGAAAGAGAATGAGAGGAAAATAAAAATGGGAAATCATTAATTAATGATAGTAGATAATTATTATTTTAATGATCTTTTGAAATGAGACCCTATAAATGAAGGGAAACAAGATATGTAAAATATGAATAAACTCATGGAAATTATGGGTAAAAATCAAAATAAGCTTATAAATGATGATGATGAAATTATAAATAGGAATGAAGAACCAAAAGTGCCTATTAGCAACAAAAAAATTAGATATTAGCCTACATAGATGGATGATTATCATTTATATTCTTATAAGTTTTCGTGCTTATTAGTAAATATAGAGGAAAATCATATAAAACCCATGTCATATAATGATGTTATTAAATCTCATGAAAGGAATCTATAGCTTGAAGTCATGATTGATGAGATTGATTCTATAAAAGAAATCAAGTTAGGAAATTATGTGATTTAACTAAGGGAAGGAAAGTCAAAGGATATAAATAGATATTTTGAAAAATGTTAAAGGTTAATGGATCTATTAATAAATAAAAGATCTAGTTAGTTGTTAAAAGTTATACACAAAATGTAGGAATTAATTTTCAAGAAACTTATTCTTTAGTAGTTAAGTTTACATTAGTAAGAATAATATTAGCTATTATTGTATATTTGAATTTAGAATTACATCAGATAAATGTAAAAATTGCATTTCTAAAGGAAAATTTGTAAGAAGAAATTATGTCACAATCTAAAGGATTTTAAATAAAAGGACATGAAGATAAAGTGTGTAAATTGAACAAATTGATATATGACATGAAACAAGCCTTAAGAAAATAGTACTATAAATTTCATGACGTAATTATCAAAGTGAGATTTGTTTCAAATCAACTAGATAATTGTGTATATGTCAGGAAAAATAAGACCATATTTTTAATATTATATTTGTATATGGATGATATTTTAATTGTTAAAAATGATATCAACAGGTTGAACAAAATAAAGAAAAAACTTAGTTTAAAATTTGAGATGAAAGACATAGGAGAAGAAGTATCTTATGTTCTTAGAATTTAGTTCCTTAAAGATCAAAAATCTAAGATATTGAGTATAAATCAAGAAAAATACCTATATTTTATTTTAAAAAGGTTCAAAATGTAAAATAGCACTTTAGTCCCTACATCATATATTTTTGAGAAAAGATTAAGTAATGATTAATGTCCTAGAAAGAGGAAGGAACATTTAAGAGCATCATATGTCTAAGTAGTTGAAAGTTTATTATATGTTATATCATGTATAAGGCTGGATTTGGTATATGCAATAAGTCTAGTCAACAAATATCAAAGTAATCTTAGAATAAAATATTGGGAAGCTAAAAAAAGAATAATAAAATATAAAAGAGAAATTTTGCATCATAAGTTGATATATCAAGCGAAAGAATTTGAAATATTAAATTATATAAATACAAATTTAGGTGATGACAAAGATGATAAAAGGTCTACTTTGAAGTATTTATTCATCTTAAAAGTAAGGGTGTGTGATGAAATGTACATAGAAAGTTAAATATATTCTTGTAGTATAACTACTTCACATACTATTTGATTTAAGATATTTTTAAATGATTAAAATCTCAATTTAATAAATGATTCAATAGAATTTATCGTAATAACAAGTAACAATTAGTCTTATTCATAATAGTGTTAGTAATTTATAATGACAACATATTAACATACATTATCACTATATTGATAATATCATGGGAAAATGAGAAATAAAATTAAGTTATATACCTACATCTAACATGATTATTGATTCCTTGACAAAAGAAATTCCAATGAAAAAATTCATCAAGATAGTAAACTATAGATAAAGAACATTTCCATAGATAATAAAGATGAAGTGTGATCCCATGGATAATATAATGGAAATTGAAAGTCAAGCTACTTACAAATAATGAGAGAAAAAAATGAAAGATAATATTTATACTTCTTGTCTTAACGGGAACATATAATAGATTATGCATAGAATTATATATGTAATTTTTATGACCAAGTAAGAGACGTAGGTGAGTAGTCAATGAAGACTACTGACTAAAAATGGAAGGGGCAATGGTCAGCTATTACACCTTCCCATCGAAAGTTCAGAAATGTTATTGAATGTGGTGGAAGGAACCGTTAGGGTAGAGGGGTGACGAGTGTGCTCACTTACACTATAAATAGAGGATGAATGGGGAGGGTTGATGAATCCTAAAAACCACTGAAAATCCACTCTTCTCTCGCCATTACCGAAACCCCAAATTACTTAACCCGTAGCTCACACTCTTACTGTCAATTCCAACAAATGAATCAGGTAGGTTGTCATTTGTAAATTATACAATAATGGTAGTGGATAAATATGGGACCAGAAAAAAGGAACTGAAATGAAAGGTCGTGCTATGATGAATATGGTTTTCTTTCTAATATTACATGTGTGCCATCCATGCGTGTCACATAAGCTAAAAAGTTCACAAGATGTTGGGAACACAAAGGGTTGGATGACAGCAATATTGATTGGTATCGTTTGTGGAAACTCCTCAACCATCTTGTCGTTGCTCACCACACTACGCCCTTGGTTTCCAAGCAACTTAGATCTTTTTTTTCAGGTGCACTCCATTGGCTTGAGTTTACAAGCACTTAGGATAGTTTATGTATATCCACTAGCACTCTACTGGAATCTTAATTTTTATATACGTAGGTTCAATCAACATAGTTTCCATTAATGAGGTCCTAGAGCTGGATCAGTTGATTGCGTTATCACCCTCTAATTAAGTAGGGCTTTCATAGCTCGAAGCTAGAGGAAGCAGTTGACCACCTTCTCGAAGGCATTGGATGGTTGAATGCCCACACAAAATTAGGGATGCATGGGAGAAAAAAATCAACTAAGTAGGTAGAAGAATGCAAGAAGAAGCAGCACCTGCATGACCATCATAAAATAATTAAGGAACACCCAAGTAGGTAGAAGAATACCAAGTTTATAATTATAAAAACTCAAATATAGTATTTTAATTAAGGAATGTAATTCAATTACATTACAATCTTATTTAATCTAAAATATTAGCATTATAAAAAATGCATGTATAAGGCAAAAGTAGAAACTTAGTTCATAGGTCAAAAGAGAAATAAATTAAAGAGAGGTAAAACTTACATGTCCACTCGACAATCAAAAGAGAAGGTAGCATCAGGGGGAGAAGATATGACACATTGTTATCCGACTCTCAAATGATTTGGTTGTGAATACCATGCCAATCTTGTAGAGTCGATTGATGATTCTAAAAATGGCACAATATTTAATACATCAATGGTGTGAGATTTTAAATAAAGCTTGTAATATATTGTCAACTGATAGAGGACGGATACCAACGAATTAATTTTCCTTCAAAAATATTAGTTGGCTCATGATGATAGAAATACGCAGAATAATTGTGAGGCTAAAAGAATGCACGAGTAAATATTAAACTTAGAAGAATATTAGACTCATGAAGAATATATTTAATTACTAAAAAACCTGTTGTTTCGGCCCCATGTCACGGTTAGCACAGTTCACCAATTAATGGCCGTCCATTCTGATTGTTTTCTTCAAGATAATTATAATTTTTTGTATTCACTAAAATTTAAATTTTAATAAAATTATAAATATCGTTATATGTTTAAATTATTTGCTGTCATTGTCCACCACTACCGTTGGCATTACATTTTCTGATTTTTATTAATAGTGATGATTTTTATGATCGTCAAAATTTTAATCTTAATTGATAATTAATTTTTATGATAACACAAAAGATAATCAAAGAACCCAAACCGTCATCCATCAACTAATGCGCCACCAGTTTTTTCATACTATTAATTTTGATGCCTTAAAGTGCTGTGGTTCAGCTGTCAATTATTTGCATTATTGGATGGTAAAGTCTATTGACTTGATTTATTTTTTGGTAATGAATGGTATTACATTTTTTAATGTAAATTCTTAAAAGGATTACGATTATTTCATTTTAATTGATTAAAATGTTGCACTATATAAATCATTTTAGCACGATGCAAAGCAACCTACGCTTCTTAATTCCCAGCGCGCGCGGACTCTTCGTCTCCCACGCCATGGACAAATATCATCATCACTCAGACTCCCGCGATGAGATCAAGGCAAGCTACCGGAGGCTTTCCGACGACATCGTCTCGACCTTTCCGCCGAGCACTTTGACGTGGGAACGTGGCATGCCCAACGCCTGGCCGTACTACCGACACAAGGACCACGGGTGGTGCACGGATGTAGTTGAAATGGCCGGAACTTTGCTTGCTCAGAAGTACTTTGTGGCTCGGCCGACCGATGTGATCATCGCCACCGTCCCCAAGTCGGGCACGACGTGGATCAAGGCCCTCGTCCACGCCCTCTTAAACCGCACCTCGACAAACCCAAACCGCCTGCCACCGCACCAGCAAATCCTCTTCCTCGAGTCCCAGGTGTACTCGGAAAATGGCGCCTTGGATGTGGGTTCCTTCCGGTCGCCGAGGATGTTCTCCACCCACATCCCCTACCCGTCGCTTCCAAAGTCCATCGTCAACAATGGATGTCGCATCGTGTACATGTGGAGAGACCCAAAGGACAACTTCATCTCCCTGTGGCAAATGGTCAACAGCTTCAGGACCAAGCATTCTGTTGAGCCGTTGCCACTGGACGAAGCCTTCGAGTGGTTCTGCGACGGCAAGTCGTGGTTTGGTCCGTTCTGGGAGCACGTGCTTGGGTATCGGAACGCCTCCACAAGGGAGAACGCCAACATCTTGTTCCTCAAGTACGAGGACGTGATGGCGGAACCCGTCCATTATCTGAAAAAGCTGGGGGAGTTTCTCGGGAAGCCATTCACCGACAGGGAAGAGAAGGAAGGTGTGATCGAGAACGTCGTCCACCAGTGTAGCTTAGAGAACATGAGGAATTCCAAGGTAAACAGCACCGGTGTGACCGTCTTTACCAACATCACCTTGGAAAACAGTTCCTTCTTTAGGAAGGGGAAGGTTGGCGACCATGAAAATTACCTGACGCCTGCTATGGTGGAGAAGATGGACAGGATCACCCAAGACAAGTTCTCCGGTTCTGGTATCGCCTTCTAGGTTCTTTGGATTTCATGAATGTTCTATTTCTCTCAAGTCTATCCTTGTTCTGTGTCAATGTTCTTTGGACGTCTCAGTCAGTCAATCTTGTGATCAAGAAATCAAGTATGATTGTCACCTTGTCTGTGTCAATTAATGATGCGTCTATCAATCTTGTGATCTACAAATCAAGCATGGTTGTCACCTAATCACGAGATTAACAATATTCTCTCTCAGTCTACAGTAAATTTTAACTGTAAACGTATATCATACATAACTTTATAATATCAAATAAGTACTATCAAGCGCCGAATTACAAGAAAATGTTCTCTTAATATTGTAATATTAGAAAAGAGAATCACACCTAAAAAAAAGTATATGAAAATTCTTCTCTTCCTAAGATACTTCAACAAATTTGACAGATATAACTAAACAGCTAAAACTCTGAATCGAAGTCATAAAGTCACCATTTTGCGTACCATTCCAGAATTTAGGACACAATTCCAAATATTTACATTATATGTCCGAAGTTCCACAAATATAACCGGCTAATAAAAAGAACTCATCTTTGATCACCAGTTGGGAGCAAGCTATCCACAAGTTCTTCACATGCCAACGCCAACAAGATCACTATCTCAGGATCAAAAACAATCACAAGAAGAGATTTGAGCCATAGTTCAACAAATATTTCTTAATTAGCCATCTGATAAGGCCAACAAAAATACGTAGAAAGGTGCCATATATGAAACAAAAGTTTAACGTCTCACAACGCATAACTGTAAATGCACAACAACAAGTTCAACATTCACATGCATGCAACACAACTCATTAACCCATATATATTCACAATAAACATAAATACTCATGCCAAAAATGTACAAAAATAAGCATTCAGACAGAAACCAAAACATCAGTACTCACCTGCAAATCTAAATTCGAACTCCTCAAGGTGAAACCCAACACCTCTAGCGATAAAACCCCAATTTCTTCCTTCAAGGCTTTTACCTTCCCACCAGCTCTCTTCTCTTCCCAAATCTTTGGAGTGGCTTCCTTCTCACATTTTTCCCTCTTTTTCCACAAGCCAGCAACTCTTGGAGGGCCCAAATGTACGTAATGTCACATGTAGTCATGTCATGTCATTGATCGCTCCTCTTTCCTCCTGATAAAGAGTAGGATTTAAGTGTGAGAAAAACTTTTTTTTCTTACCATTCAGTATAAGATATGATGTCCCTTTTCAACACGTACTGTCAAATCTATATGTACATTTTTTTAAGATTCTTGATTTTTCGAAACGTGTATAAAACTAACTTATATTTTCTTGAGATTTGAACTTTTGAATTCACAGAAACCTAAATTTTTCATTTTTTTCATGTTAAATCGATGTACAATTTATACATAAACATAATATATCAGTTAACCTTTATTAAAGTCTATTTTTAGTATACCAAACTTCAAAATGGTACGTTGAACTAGACCTAAATTTCGATATATTATTGCTCTCGATGGCATAATAATGTCTCAGATAAGTCCATTTGGTTAAAATTCGACGTACCGATAAAAATTTTGATTTGCCAATCACTCCAAGCCCTACCTTTGCAAAGCACCAATGGACAAATTCGATATGCCAAATTTCCCTACTTCTTAATACAAAAAATAACACCAATTAAATAATTCTGCATAAATCCATATCATTACAAGTATAATTTAAAATTGGATAGATAAACACCTATTAATTAAATCGTAATCACTTGATATTAATAAGATATAAATCTGGTACGGTAACATATACAACTCCGATCAAATTTCCTGTACCTTAACAACTAGTTTTTTTTTGAAAAACAAAATGAAGGAATCAGTTTTAACTTTTTAAGTACCACCAACGAGAGAATCTCACATGTACAGATACATACATCAATCAAAGGAACGAGAGAGGGAGAGAGGAAAATAAAAATAAAAATCTTCATGCCGACCGGCGAAATCTACCGGTGGTGGTCTTGCACCGGCTGCTGCCAACTCCAGTCCAACTCCATCTCCACCCTGTTCTTCCTCCTGACGGCGTAGTGGTAAACCTTCGTGATCTTCCTGAAGAACCTGTTCAGGTCCAGCCTCACGGACTGCCCGTCGAGATACACCTCCTTGGTCACCATCCACCCCTTCGCCGCTACGCTCGCCGGGTCCCTCAGAACCGGGTCCTCCGCATCGTACCGTCCAGACAGGGAGCTTTCCCTGGGAAGTATTCTGTATTCCATGTACTTCAGGCCCAGCTTCCTCGCCGGCTCGCCGTAGTATGCTTCCGCCGCCCACTCTGTCCCCAGTGGCACGATCTGGACGAAAGCCGTCTTGGGTCTCATGAATAGCAGGTGGGTCATCGCCGCCCCGTGGACACCAATCATCACGTCGCTGTTGTTCAGGTCGCGGTAGATTTTAGCCAATTCGGTGGTCTTGTCAGGTCGGAGCACGAGGACGTCGAATCCGATCTCCTCGCAGAGGCCGACCAGCTCCTTGTCGTTGTCGATTGCCCTCGACCCGTTCCTCGAAACGATCACTAGCTTCGGTTTCTTAATCTCGCTCGGCTCCGGTCGCTCCGCTGCGTCCTGTTGCTGGCTATGTTGCTGCTGCTGCTTCATCTTCTTCTCCTGCTCCCGTTCCTCCTCCTCCATGAACTCGATGCGGGGGCGGTAGGAGTCGTCCAGAAGGCGGCGGAAGTCGACGATGGAGACGTTGGTACCGGGTGCCTGGGAAGGATCGACGGTGAGCTCGTCGTGGATTCTGAGACCGACAATCGCTTCTTGGAAGCAATGCGTCCTCTTGTCACCCGAGAAGTCGATCGGCGGATGGTCGGAGAGTTGCGAGAGGACGTCGCCGTACTTCATGATCCACCAATCGTGGTACTCCAGAATAAGAAACACCACCTTCTTCTCGAACCTTTTGGCCGTGATGTACAACGGAAGGAGGCCATCGTTGAACTCGTGGTAGACGTTGCCGGTGTACCCTCCGGTGGAGAAGACCACCGCCGGCACATCATGCACGACATCACACTTCCTGCTGTCGTTTCCGTTCCCGGAAACGAGGCGTAGCTCGTCGACGGTGTCCATCACCGACTTCTCCCATTTGCGCGTGTAGGGCCTGATCCTTTCCACCACCGACGAGTTCCGGTCAGGGGAAATTAACTCGATGGAGGCAGAGGCGGCGCGCGTCCTCACGTCGCCCTTCATGACGCACACGTCGGTTCGGGAGCTGGTGGTCCGGTCGCAGCAGATGGTACCGTCGGCAACGTTAGTGCACGGAAGTGGGAAGCGACTACTGCCTGTTCCCGTTTCCTGCAGGGTGGCATCCTCCTCTGCTGCTTCAAACGCAACAATGGCGAAGGAGGAAGAGAAGAGGAGGAGAAGGGAGAAGACGAGGAAGGTGACGGAGACGAGGGAGAAGAAGAGGAAGACCAGGAGCTGGAGTTGCGCTCTATGGTATAGCTGTGGCTGAGGCTGCACTTGGACGAGCAGCAGCTCCTGACCATCATCATCGCCCCTGTTCCTCTGCATCTTCTGGTGCTGCACCATCGTCTTCCCTCCGATTCCGGCACCGATTTGATGGGTTTGGGATGACGACATGTTCTTCACGCGATATATAGCCGTGGGTATGAAGAATTGGGGGCTGGGGGTAGGTGGAAGTTTCCATGGAAGCTTGTTGGTTGGCTGGATTCGGTCAGTGGGAGAAGCCCATGGGAAAGGACTGGGCGGCAGCGGAGGACAGCCGTCGATGGCGGAACCAAAGCGTCCACCGTGTAAAGCTGACGCGGCGTCTTGGAAGACACAGCTCGCGGCCGCCATTGGTGCAGAGGCAACAGCTGTATAGCGACCATCACACGCTTCTTCGAAGGAAGATGACGTCGGAGATGGAAATAGAGAGATTTTTTTTTTTATATTTATGTCAGATACGTTTTTGGTCATTGATAAATTTTAAATTAAATTAAATTAATGAGTTTGCGTTACGTATAAAAAATAATTATTATATTATTAACGTAAATTTAAATCATTTCTTACTTAAATGTTAAAAAGCCCAGTTCTACCGGTGAAGGATGTTGCGTTATGGCTTCGTCTTTGACAACGAGTGCTCAACGGCAGATATTGAATTCAACTTTTATTTGATTAGAAATATCGAAAAAAAAGAATATTTTGTCCAAAGAAATAGAGATTAGTTATCCTGAAAAAAATAAAGATTAATTATTTTATTGTATAGGATATGATTATCATTCAAAGTTGGTTGAATAAATGTTTATTTAAAATTAACTAAATTGTAATTATTCGATGTTATTAGAACATATATATTATACCAAAATATAGACACCTACTGTAAACATTAATAGAAACATTTTTCTGTAAAAAATATCAAGTTATTTGTACGTTACTTTTATTACGTTAACATAAGAAAAATATATACGGAAGTTATTCGATACTTTTAAGTAGAAAGATCTTTCAAAGTCATCAATATACAATCAATCAAAACTCAAATCATAAGTTAAAAAAAAAGTGATTGATTCTAAACCTCCAAGACATTCCCCTCAGAGTAAGTACTTAAAAACGATCACATGTCTGATGATGACTTTCCCTTGACCATTGCCGTCGGCGCTGTTGTCATCCGTTGTATAATTATTAGTAGTTTTAATATAATTATTATTCCCCACCTGCCTTATGACACACGAAGTGCAGATTGACATGACTGGTTAAATGTGACTGCAATCTTTTCACTTTTTTTTTTTTCAAGGCCACGTTCTTTAGCTTTTCACTTCAGCTTAAACAAAAACACTCTTCGGCTCTTCAAGCTTGATATATCCTTTACAGTCTCAGTCATATTTCATGACTGAAATCTAAAGACCACGTCAAGCTTATTGCAGTAAGGCTGTGCTTGGTTGACTGAAATTCATTCATTGCAATCGAATTCGATGGAAGGAAATTAATTAAATACATCAAAACACACCATCATAGTAAAAAATTAAAGGGACGCAATTATACAATTGTATGATGCAGAACTTAGTTTGATAAAACATACATACAAACCTAATTCTCAAGTTTTCATAGACATCATGGAAGGCAAAGAAAGAATCGTTAGAGCCGCCAAACATAAGAATAAGCACTTCAACGTCTTTGGAAGTTACAAATGACAGAAAATAACCATAAGACAATGACGTGATGGTTAAACGAGTTCGAATCTCAGAGAACCTCATTTATAGGATAAGGCTAACATCTACAGAAGATACAGACGGTAATAATACTAACACCTACAATAAGAAGATACAGAAGCCAAGTTGCAAGACTTTTAAATTGAGCAATTGCAACCTGACCGAAGGATCTGAAATTGGTGACTACACATGTTAACAGACCTCAAGAACATTAAAACCTTATAAAACCTACAATACAAAAAGAATGAGCCAAAGGTTAAGTTTTTCCCATAGTTCATTATGAGGTGAAGAATTTCCACAGCTTCTTTCCTATCGAAGCATTATGTTTCTCAGAATCTGATTCATCGTCGTCGTCGTCGCCATCTGGGTCACCACCATCTTCGGTATTGTACGACTCTTCTCCTTGGCCTGCCAAAATTGATGCCGATTCGTCCCCATTTATCTCCACTATTTGTCCACATTCCGTGTCACCCATTGGCATTGCTTCCTCCTGAACCTGCTACAAGCAACATAAAGCATCATAAGGTCAAGGATAAAGCAATCATGACACCGTAACTTGTTAATAGTAATAAATAAATCATTACGATGGATCGATTAAGTAGCATGAAGAAACACTAAAAGTAAATGATAGCTGAAATATATTATCATCATTGCTGTATATAGGGAGTATTAGTGAAGAACACTAGACCTTCCAATGGAAAAAACCAAAAACTCACCCCTCAAACAGGACACACGATTCTAAGTATACAACAAGAAAATGCTCCAAATTAGAAGGTAAAATGCAGTGGCAGAAACTGATTCGATCCAACCATTTAACAAGACAATAGGTACCTGCACTACCCTCTGTGAGGAGGGTTCATGGGCCTCAACAATGCTATCAACCGTGCTTCTCTGACACATAAGCAGACTCATTCCATTCTCTTGGGCCGTAGCTGCTGGAGGAACAACTGGGTCTTGTTTTGATGTTCGTTCCTGTTCATCTACAATATCATAAGATTGTTCATTTGCCAATGACCTGGAAGGCTTTCTTGTCTTCCCTCCTTTACTCTTACCCAATGCAACCTGAGCTAAACCTGTGCCCTCTCTGATAAAATACAAGAGCAGAGAAAATTAGCCAGTCGTAAGCATGCAATAACTGCTTTCAAACGGAGAAATACAGAAACAAAAACAATAATAACAATGAGACATGGGTTCTTACATGGTAGACCTCCTAAAGTTATAACGTTTTTCACCAGCAGCTCGTGTCTCAGGAACAATGTGTCGTCTTTTTCGATGCCCCCCAACGGAAACACTTTCAGAGTGAGATTCACTATCTGCATCAATCTCACGTTCAGAGTATCTTTTCTGGCTCAAACTTGTGGTATTCTCGGTACCCACCGAATCTCCTTGGCTCACGTCATTATTCAAAGAATAATCTGCTCCAGTATTGTCACACGTTTCATTCAGCAATGCCTTCGATTCTTTGACAACCGCCTGAACAGAGTGAGTTCTTTTCAAAATTCTAGGCTTACGACGCCTACCACCACGCTTTACATTCTTCAATACTTGAGGCTCCACGCTTTCTTCAGCCAAAGGTGACAAACTACCCAATTCATGATGCCCATCAAGTGCGGATATATTACGTTTACTAACCATCTCTGAGACATTATCCTCAGCTTCATTCTGGTTTATGGACTTTCCTAAAACATTGTGTGATGTACCAGGAGTCTTTGCAGCTTTATCAGTTTCTTCGGGAGTTTTTTTTGCCGATTCAATCAGATCAGCAGGTTTAGCAACTTCATTGGCTTTATAAGGAGATAATTCATTATCTAATCTCAGACCAAGTATATTTGACTTTTCAACATCTCTTTCATCACAGTTTTCAGTTCCTTTTTGCGGGGACAAGTTAAATAATTTTTGTGTGCAAGCCCTTAGCCAGGACATCTGACTTCCAGAAGCACCAGATTGTGATCCATTGGCTACAGGCGATATGTCAGTTTGATAGGCTTTGAGACGATTGTCTAGATAGCCATCACCATATGGTAAAGGAGCATCTCCAGGTGCATCATTCTCATCTGAAGGCAGAATGGCAGGAAAAACAAGCTCAGCTTGGACACCACAATTACTGCAACTCTGTCTAAGAAAATTATTTCTCGCTCTTATAAATTCACCTCTTTGGTCTTTTAGGTTCCTGCTGAGACTACACAACATCTTGATATCATTTTGTATTTCAAATTGATCTTCTTTCAGTTTTTTCCTTTGCATTAGATACTCATCTTTCTCTCTTTCAAACCCAGCCTGTTCTATCTTTAACTTCTGCATCTCTGAAGCAGCAAGCTCTCTTAATGACTTAATACGATCCATTTCAATCATTCTCTGCTCGTTTAATTCAGTCTCCTTCTCCTGATAATGATTTTCCAAGTCCTGGACCTTTCTCTGCATATCAATCTCAAGCTCATGCTTCCGAAGATCAAGTTCCTGGACCATGTTGCCACTATCTTGCCGAAGTTTCTCAAGAAGTTCAGACCTATCATGTGCCATATTAGCCTCAAAAGCTTCCTTTTTCAATCTGAGGTCATCTAGCTCCCTTTGCATTTCATCTCTAGCTACTTGTTGCTCAGTTTTCAATCTTAGTTCTTCAGTACGTTTCCATTTTTCCAGGCCAGCTTTTTCATCAGCAACACCTCTTTCATCTGCAGACAATGCTGATCTTTTTTCATCAAGGGCTTCCCATTCACTCTCAAATTTCTTCCTTTCCTCTCTCAACTCTTCAAGTTCCTTAGCAAGTGATTCCTTCAAAATCATACACTCTTCATTCTCCGTCTTGAGTTTTGACTGTAATTTCACAAGGTCTTCACGCTCCTGCTCCATTATTTTGAGTTTTTCTTGTTCTGAGATTAGTTTCAACCTTTCAGCTTCTATTGCTTTTCTTTCAGCATCAATTCCTGCTCTTGTGTCCAATAAATGTTCATTATCCTCTGACAGCCGTTTATTCTTCTTCTCTAGATCTATTTCCCGCTTTTTCATGGTCTCTTCCCAATTCTTTAATGCTTTTGCTTTCACATCATGGTCATACATATCATTGCTCACCTTTTCAGTCTTCTTCTCTAATGTTTGCTCTCTTTTTAAGAGCTTTTCCTCAATAAGCTTGATTGCTTTCTCCCTTTTCTCCACATCTATCAATTTAGTTGTTAGCTCTTCATCAAATGACTTTCTCTTCTCCATCAACTCCATTTCAAACTCACGTTTTTTGGAAGCCAAAACAGTTTTATGATTATCAATAATCTTTTCGATCTCCACCTTCAAAAAAAAAGGGTGAAATGAAAGCTCCACAAACGAAAATATACAACATTAAGGAAAGATAAATATCAGAATTTTTTGAAGGGTATAGATGGAGATAACTATGAAAATTATTTGCAGAATAGAATACACAAATTATATTATTTCAACAACATTATATTTTTGGTAATCGACAATAGATGTGGACCTTCACTGCAGTCTGCAGGCCCACAATACTTGCCTATCAAATGAAAATAGATGCTAATAAGTCATAACAACAACATTCAAATAGATACCAACCTTTTCTCTAGCATTGGCATGTTCTTCTTTGGAAAGTAGTTCCCGCTCTCTCTTTTCTATGTTCTCCATTTGATACTCGACTTCCTGCACAAGACAACAAATGACAGTCATGGGAAATCATAATCAACATAACTGCAAGTTTGCAACAGAATAGTTGTAAAGGTAACAACCTGAAATGGTTTGACTTAAATCTACTTTATCACCAAATGGCAATGGCACTATGCATCAATTCCCTTCTTTTTTGAATTTTCACAATCTTTAAAACTACACATTTATACGTGCTCGGGTCCTCCAATATTTCTAATTTTCTATATGCATGATGTTAGTTCTTTAGCTTCATCTACCTATTCCAACACCAAGTTACTTCTCAATTTGTTACATTATCTAAACCACACAGTTGGTATGCTCAAAACATCTAATATGGTTCACCCATATACTATCAAAAAGCATTAGTAACATGTTCCTATAGAAAATAATATTTATATCATACTTTTTCTTTAGCTGCCAAAGCTGTCAGTCTTGTGTTGATGTAGTCCTCTCTCTCTTTCAATGAATTGTTTGCCTTCTCTATTGATTCTCTCAACAATTCTATATCTTTTTCCTTTTTTGTAAGAACCTTGTCACTCTCTATCGCCCTCTTCTCCCGTTGACTGATAAGACTCTGGCTCTCAACAAGCCTCTCCTGACCCTCACACAAGGATTTTTCCCAAGCTTGCAAGTCTTCCCTTTGATGAGCAAGATCTTCTGCATGCAATTCTTTTCTGGAAAAATGATTAGCAACACACTAGGAAATGTAAGCAAATCAGTTCCACCCAGAGGGCAAGCAAATCAGCTTAACGTAGATATCAAGTCACATTAATAAAACCTACTCCTTATTCAATGATAGTCGTTCCCTTTGGAGTATGCTCTCTCGAGTAGCTAGCTCCTGTAATTTCCTTTCAACATCTGAATTCTTTCGACTTATTTCTGCTAGTCGGGCATCAGCAGTGCGAATTTGTCCACATACTTCTAAAGATTTATCCTGCAGCTCCTCTTTTAAAGCTTGTGCATCAGCTAATTTTCTATCAGCTGTGACTTTCACATCTGCATGCTCTGAACGCAACTCCCGTAGTGCTTTCTCAAGCTGCAAGGCAAAGTTACATAAACAATATAAGCCAGAAATGGAAAATAAAAAATAGGAAGTTTCAACAAAATAATATTGGTTCAACATGTTAACATGCCCAAGAATGAATAGAAGATAAGCATGTACCATAATGTGACAGCTTAAATGGAAACAAGAACAAAGACCAGGTAATCTGTAATCATTTCTTTAGGTACAAAACCTTAGCCTTTCCTTGAAAATATTCCAAAATTAGAAAAGAGTTCGCTTGGCATCAACTGTAAAAGTGGTCCACACTGGGTTACAACAAAAAACCCAAAGATCACGATAATGCTAACATATGTATAGCTCCCACATTTTGACCCTTAGGATCTTCCATATTTCCTTTTTTGTGAGTGTTATCCTACGATGCAATCTGATTTCTATGAGATAACTGGATTGCATCTCATATTTAAAAAATAAAACGATTCTAGAAATTTGGTTGTACTTGGTTGACTTTTTGTAGTACAACCCAAAGGCAAAAACCTAAACATTTACCATGTTACATCAAACAAATTTCCCTTTTTTAAATAATTATTTTTTGACATTTTTATAATGGATTAGCATTTAACAGTGCAGTGATGTTGTGTGTTTTATTTGGTAAACTACTCTTTAGTAAAGAATTCAGCAGCAGCAAACAATGTCCTCAAATATGGTCATCACTTTTTTAGGGACAATTATGGCCAAGACTTGATCAATTTATTTAATACATTGTGAAATCGCATTGGTTTGGGTTTTGGTCATTAGAAAGATCGCTAGCTTACTAACAATTCCCACTACTAACTCTAAATGATATAGATATGCATCAAAGTATCAAAGTGAATAATAACAACAAAGTTCAAGGAACTATATTAGCAAACTACATTTTTTTTTTAATAGACTATGCTGCTAGATAGGGATAGGATAAAGGTGTCAATGCAGATACTGATACTGGCATATTATCGATACATCTATAGTATTCAGAAATTAATGTATGGACAGAAAACTTAGAGCATGAAATGGACAACAAAAAGAAAAAGATATTCAAAATGAAAGATTAAATTGCAAAGTACATCAGTCACAAATTGCTTCTCAACACTTAAAGCCTTCTTCAAATTGTCCTCTCGTTTATCCATCTCAGAGATGGCAATCAAGTGTGCAGCTTTTTCTCGTTTGAGGATTTCCTCCATTTCAGTCATCGCACGTTGAAGTTCATTGCACTTTGAAGACCACTCTTTCTTCTCAATCAATAGAAGGCCCATGTTGTATTGATACTCATATAGCTGTTAATGAAAAAAATGCTACAGCATTAGACTGAATTGCAAAACTGACATGTTTAATCACAAGAATGAATAATATGTCATAAATAATATCAGCATAAGGATATTCACTATAGGAGAGAAACGATGCAGCAAGTTAGAATGGTACATAAACTTGATATACTATGGACCATAAGATTGATCCATATGTTCTCAATAATTTCACTTTTTTCGATGATAGTCAATAATTTCAATTTCACATGCTATGGAAAGTTAGAAGCCATCCAAATTCCAAAGATAATAAAATATCCTGTCACAACTACATATAATCAACCATTTTTCCATAAATCAAATTGAAAATGAGGCCATTATCAATCTCAAATAAATGAGAAATATGTTCTAGTTTGACAAGAGACAACCAACCATGAAAATGGTCAAATCCCACAAACATTAATCCAAGAGAATACAAATAAATGGAGAGATAGGCTTCACGCCATGAACTCCACACAGTGACATTAAGACATCATTGATCTCTTTTCTGAAAAAGTAGATTAAGACAGAATGCATAATAAATAATTATTTTGATATGAAGTTCTATAAAATGTCAATTCCTGATAATCAAATTCAAATTCAATTAACTTATAATGGATCTAAAATGTCTTCTTTATTCAGAATGGTCTTACATAGTGAATATGGTGATGGGCAAATGACTTAAAGGAGATGCTTTTTTTTAATGCCATTTTCTCTTAATCAAAATCAACCATCCAGCTCTTTTTTGAAGGAAAAAAATACAGAATAAACACCTGCCAATGAAAGATGTCACAGAATTTCTGGAGAGTACCACAACCAACTTAAAAGAACAAGTTGGGATCACATAGCATGGTTAATAGTTTGTGACAAAACACTTGGAAACCATTGGAAAGGAAAATACTTTCCCTTTGACCAAAATGCATCTCCAAAATCTATACTTACTGAGGCAGGCATCTATATGTCATTTAGTCATGCCTGGACTGCTTACCTTGCCTTGTTAGGGCTTAGAAAGATCTTCTATCAGTTATTTTTAATTAAATATATATAATTTTTAATGTTTTATTACCAAAAATTTAGATATGCATTTCATTATTATTCTTTTGCAATAAATACCTTAAAAATGCACTACTATGTTGCAATACCTTAAAAAACTTAGATATGTTTTTTTATTTTCTAAATAACAAAGAAATACATAAATATTTTTAAGATAACATTGAAATACGAAGTGCAATGCACATGTTGCACTTATCTAAGTTCTAGGTTCATCTAGTTCATTTAAATATAATCAATAAAGACTAATATTTGTGCTTTTGCTTCACCCAGTTCCCAAATCATCTAATTTCATTACCACTGACATATTTCATGCAAGATTGAAAAACTCAACCCTCCTAACGGTGCTTCTTAAGGTTTCTCGGTTTTTTCCAAATGTTTATTGTTGGAATAAAAACAACAATCTGAGCCATAATCCCACTATGTAGGGTCAGCCACAAGAATCCTTCATTCAAATATTTCTATCTATTATCATATCTTTGATTAAATTACATAACTTTCAATTTTTTAGGCCTACCTCCTTTTATCTCCTTCTGCACTAAATAATATGCCAAAAAAAATATTGTTGGAATTAACCAAATAATAATAACGTGCCAATTAAAAACGAATTCATAACTAATGGAAAACAATGACACGTTTTCCAATCAATGAAAGCCTCTTGTGTCATACTAAAAAATCAGGTAATATTTGGTTATAATAACAATTAATGCATGAATACACGCATGTGTTGCATACAATGATTTAGAGATTTAGGTAGCATTTAGAAGAATGAAAGATGGACAATTGAAAGTTATATCTAGGAACAACAGTAAATCATTAATATCAAAAGTGAAAAGAATGGGCAATGAACACAGTTTACACAAAAAGTCCACATTTCCATTATGTTGAGTGTTTGTGGTTCCAATTAGGCTGACCCTGCTTAGTGGAATTAAGGCATTGATTGTTGTTAACTTGTTGCTTATGGTTTGAATAAGTAGAGTGATCAAAGATGCAACAAAATAGTAAATTCTCAATTAAGAAATTCATTGTTTGTGACATATGCTCGTATAGGATACAGTCTTCACATAAACTTGTAAAAACTAGCTTTCTTGTTTGCTGTAGCAGGAACATTAACATGAATGCGTGATACTTGATATAGTACCACATCAAAGTGAGAGTCATTTTGCCATCTTAATGATACTGAAAGAATGTATCGAACAAGTTTATGTAACCTAAAGGACAGAAATTACAATAAAGAAAAAAAGACGAGCCTACTTTTTCCCACTAACCTCATTTTCCAGCTTGTCTATCCTTTCAAGTAAAGCTTCCTTGTCTTTAGCCCGTAAAGCTGCCTCATCAAGCATCCCTGCCTCCCTGAATTGCTTCCATGCCCCAACTTCTGCACCATTCTCCTCGGCAACAACACCATTCTCCCTGTCCAAACCTTGTGGTGTCGCCAACCCTATATCAGCGCCTGCAATACCCTTGCCCTTGTCTAAGCCGGTAACCCCAGTATTCCTTGGGTTCGACTGCAGCGACCCATTCTTCTCAGAACTCCTGGGAGTAA
This sequence comes from Cymodocea nodosa, assembly GCA_036874045.1. Classification (NCBI taxonomy): domain Eukaryota; kingdom Viridiplantae; phylum Streptophyta; class Magnoliopsida; order Alismatales; family Cymodoceaceae; genus Cymodocea; species Cymodocea nodosa. The sequence continues at coordinate 24,134,558 of CM072336.1, forward strand.
AGGACCACCCTTTCCTCAGAGGAGTGAACATGACGAGCCCTTCCCTCACATAAAAATGCAAACCAATGGCCTCCAAGATTCGTGCCTTAGGTAGCCACGACCACCAAGAACCGTGCTTTTGGATGAAACGCTTCCCAAAACCGCTCCTCTCCAAACCACAGATCACTGGAAACCCAAGAAAAACACCATTTCAACAAGAACGCGAACGGCGGAAGCCAAAAATACACTTAAACTCCAATACACCAGCAACCGGTAAGCACGAATACCCCAAAAGAGAACCCCAATTCGTTGTTGCCCAAATCGCGGACAAGCGAAATCAGACGGAAACAACAAATTCCTTAGTTGAAGCACGAAATACTGCGAGGTTTGGGAAGAATCATGCCTTACCCAACGCAAACGGAATCCGAAAGTTGCCGACGACGAAACCCTAGGCAACCGTAAGTTGCCACGAGGGAAAGGAGGGAGGAGGAGCGAGAAAGCAGAAATTTCTCTGCTTTTTGGGGAACACCCGGCTTTCTCTCATCACTCATACCCTTTTCCGACTTTTATATGACATATTTGCCCCTTCTTTTAAATCTCATCCCCCTTCCACCGCCTCGGGTGGACGTGGATAATTTCGACATTTAAGATGGATACGAAGGTAAGATAAGCCGACACGCCAATGTGGGCGCAACACTAGTTAGACTACAGATCACACGAAGTGACGATTTTGCCCACGTAGCTTTTTTTTTTATCGAACGGACGAGATTGCCTTCGTCGTGGGGCCCACGCACCACCGAAGGTGGCAGGAGCTTTTTAAGTTGGGGCGTGGGTGGGAATATGCCCTCCCAAAGCTGTCTGACCATGGTTGGAGGGGGAGGGCATTTTGGGAATCCCCGTTGAAGAGCGAGAACTAAAGAGTTCGTTTCAATTTCATGGACTACTGCTATCGTAAAATAAATATTTTATATATGTTCAAAAAAATAATCTATTCTGGTTTGTAAACGTAATCAGAATTTTTTTTCCGGGCTTTTGGGATTGAGTCTATTTTATCTGCCATGTTGAAGATTAGTTTAGGTTTATTGGATTTTACGTAGTTGTTATAATTTTATGTAAAATCCTTTCCGAGTATTTTTGACATGAGATTTTATAGAGAATTCTAAATATTTTTAATAGTAACTTATAATTCGTTTTTCAAAAGTCACGAAAAAAGTTCAATTTTATCGATTTTACATTATTCTCTCTCTTTGCACGTAATCTGATGGTAAATTTGAAACGTAGTCGAGAAAGATTTTAAATATATTTTGTATGAGTAGATAAAATCTTACACTATTTATTACCATGAAATCAACGTAAGGAAGCAAAACTTGGAGAAGCTCATGGATCTCCTAACAAAGTACCAAACCACAACGAGACAAAAGGTTGACGAGGAGAGAAGTTATTTTCTAGCTTCTAAGATTAGTTCTAAGAATCGCTTAAAGATAATTGGTGAAACAACTGGCTATCAAGGAAAATTCTCATTCAAATATTTAAGGTGTTTCATCTACAAAGGGAGAGTTAAAGCTATTTATTTTGATGAGTTAATTCACGATAAATTAACAAAATAGAAGTCTGCATTGTTATCTCCTGGAGGGAGAATTACACGCACACAACATATCCTCACTGGTATCTTTATACTTCTTCTCAGTGTGTATGACTTGCCAATCAATAGGGGTTTTAGATAAATTACAAAAGATTTGTGTCAATCTCATGTAGGGGAAATCTGAAAATAAACAGAAAAGACATCAGATAAGTAGGGATAAAATTTTGAAAGCACTTGAGGAGGGTTACCTGAAATTTTAGGGAGATCATGACTTCCCTCCATATGAAGATGGTATGGAGGATCTTGCATGATCATGATATATGACCAACAACATGGAGTGCAATGTCTGGCAATGCACTGGATGAATTCTCAATGGAGATTAGGAAGGGTTGGCATAAATTTTGCCTTACTTGGGACAAGGTGATTAGGGTTTGCTAGATGGGAAAGTGGACAGGGTCGTATAAACTTCTTAACTAGTTGGTGGGTGGATGATTGACCTTTAAACAGGAATGTATCAACCCCTAAGGAGCACGATAGGCTTATGATGGTAGAAGTTGGTAGTAATGAGGGTATTTTAGATCAGCTTGCTCTCCCATGTCAACTCAAGATGGAGGCAAAACAAAGAATACCAAACGTATCATGTAATAAAGACACTTTAAATATATTCCCACCAGAATATCATTCTTTTCATGGAGGCTGTATCATAATGTTTTACCTACTGGGGTTAATATACAATATAGAGGCATATCCTTGGCCTCTAAGTGCTGATATAAATTCGGCAAAACACTTCTTTTTTTTTATGGGGGAATGGACGACCCTTTGTCAATTCTGGTGTAATAGACTTCTTCTTCTCCAGTCACAAAATCTAGATGAATGGAAAGCTTTTGGTCATTAGCACATTCAACTAAACTCCAAAAAGGATGAGATGAAGTGGAGGAAGTTTTTTGTGGCCAATCTTCCTTGGGAATGTTAGAAAGGCAGATGTGAAATCATTCGAGGTAACAAAAAGACACCCCTTTGCTAGAATTGAAGAAAATGTTCAAAACAACACAATTATGATAATTACCAGATTGCCTGTGGTGGGAATTATCCTCGTAAAGCTAGATGGGTGATGTGGAACAAACTAGATCAAGGTAGGTGGAAGCTTAATGTGGATGGTGCACGAGATATCTCTAGTACGACAGGAGGAGGAATCATTAAAGATCATAATGGATGTTTCTGGATCATTAAAAGGGAAGGTGGATGCTGGATGGGTTTTGGAATAGTCTAATGGAGTTTGCCTCTATGATGAAGCTTAGAATTGAAGTCTATAGAGAGGCAAATTTGCTAACCCAGGAAGGAAGATTCTCTAGGAAAAGGAAAACCGTTGAAGTCTTTACTGATCTCCCAGCGGAAGCAAGAAGCCACATATTCCTACATCGTTGGCGTATCCCGAGGGATATAATGTGGGATGGACTAGACTAAATGTAAATCTTGAGTGATAATCAAGTGTTTGTTCCTTGGTGGTGTTGCTTTCCCTTTTCAATCGATTTATCTTAATGTTAAAAAAAATGTGAAGTCACCATTTTATAAAAATTTTCCTTCCAAAATCGCATCCAAACCATATCTTAAGCGCGTGTTAGTTTTCGATTTTTGTGTTAGTGGATTTATTGATAAGTGAGTTTTCACGATCTCTTCTTAAATCTAATAATTCGGAAAAAATATCACTTCAAAGTTTGTAAAGAAACAAACCCTAAGAATGATCGATTCTCAATTTATCTGGATTAATATCTTTCTTCAAAATATTGATTGATTGTGTCATCTCTCTGTTACCATTCAGCAGGTCGGCTGTACTCTTAAAAACCTAAGGGCCAGTTTGACTAATAATAATCTTAATAATCAAATTACAATATTTTCTAGTCTAATATAAACTTATTATTAGTTTAAGTTTATATTAAGAATCAATTTTATCCTTTAAGCCCAAATTAAGCTAGATAAATAATATTCCAAAAGAACCGAATTTCTTATATTCAAAATTTAGAATTATTAAAATTCAAATATTATTATCTAATTAATAATTATGATTATATTACACGTTCATTTCTTCTTGGTTCAAGAGAGTTCAAAAGGATTGGCTGCACCCTTAAAATCCAAGGTTGATTATAACCTTATCAAATTACAGCATTTGGTATTCAAATATAAACCACCCATAGGATTATATGAGGAATTATTTTTACCAATTAAGCTCACATTTAGTTAGACAAGCAATATTCCAAAGAACCTAATTTCTTACAATTGAATTCTATACTTCATAATTATAAAATTTCAAATATTATAATCTAATCAAGAAATACAATTCATTTACATTACATTATACATAAATTAAGATGTGAATCAAACATACCCTAAAATGAAAATGGTTCGGTTCCAATCAGCAGACTTCCATCTCCACCAGACCACCACTGATTTGTTTATTATGACTTCAAAATTGCGTTCAGCTCAAGACAAAAGACTACTGTGATTCAAATGCTCAACGATCACATACATCACAACATCTACAAATCATGTTTGCAAGAAACATCATGCCAAATGCTGCTACATATGTTAACTAACAGCTACGGAAAAAGTGCCTGAAAAGTGAAATGTGAGAGAAACGGAAGAACTAAGTTGCCTTAACCAAGACAGGTATCATGTACACTGATACAGGACCTGTCCAAGAATTATGACGTTGGTCACTCATGTCAGCAGCTAGAACCTTGTGTAGCCTACAATACTAAAGAGTGAGCAAAAGAAGAGATGTCACACGGTCCACCGTTAGGATGTGAAGAATTTCCAAAGCTTCTTTCCTATGGAAGCATTATGTCTCTCAGAATCTCATTCATCGTTGTCATCACCATCCCAGTCTTCACCCTCTTCAGACGGTCCACCGTTAGGATGTGAAGAATTTCCAAAGCTTCTTTCCTATGGAAGCATTATGTCTCTCGGAATCTGATTCATCGTTGTCATCATCACCATCCCAGTCTTCACCCTCTTCGGTTGCGTACACTTCATCCTCCTGTCCTGCCAAAATTGATGCCGATTCATCCCCATTTATCTCCATTATCTGTCCGCTGTATGCTGCAATGTCTGCCTGTGTTGTTTCTTCCTGTACCTGCAATAAGAGGTACCCTATGGTCAGCGGATATCAAAGAGGGGCATGGAAAAGATATCCAAGACTTGTTGATGGTAAATCATTTCAACATGCTACAATGAAAGAACGAGGGGGTCAATATGACATTGGAAAATTAAAGTGTACGAGTTTTTTGATCATCAATTCAAGATGAAAAGCAAAACATTAGTAATTGTACCATACAAAAATTAAATCAAAAGGTTGATTAGCTGAAGTATATGACTATCTATATGTCACAAAAATGCCAAAAGGTTGAGTAATGGAGATAGCTCGCTAGCTCTTCGTCTAAGCAAGCATGTCAAGAACAACGTTCCATTGGCGGTTCCAATTTTCAATACAAGATGCAAAAGCCAGAAAAACGCAAATGGAACACAGAAGATCAAATCCAATAGCAGTATAGAACACCAAGCATAAAAGGAAATGGAACCAAGCGATATAAAATAAACTGTTGAATATCTGAGGTATAGCATTATACATCACAGGAGAATTAACAAACCTGTTCGACAAGATGTTCCAACAGAACATGCAGAAGACAGCAAAATGTCCATCTCATAGACCATGTGTGTTTCCTAACATATTTTGCTACAATAACCAATTTCAACTTAAAAAACTGGGACAAAGCAAGACATTGACATTGATTAAACCACGTGAGAGAGAACAACAGGCATGAAATACAGTACCTCTACCATCTTCCAAGAAGGTGCACGGACTACATTTCCATCAGCCACACTTCTCTGAGACATATGCATTTTCATGTCATTCTCTTGGACCACCACTGGAAAAGTTTGCTCATGCTTTGATATCCCTTCCTGCTCATCTGAATTATTTTGAGACCCTTCATTTGCCAGTGGATGTCGTGGTTTTCTTGCTTTGGCACCTTTAGTCTTCCCCATCGCAGCCTGAGCTGCACCTCCTTTTCCCTCACTAGAGAAACAGGGTTGGAGGAAAAGAAATTAGCCAAGAGCAATAAACTCTTGCTATCGCACAAGGAGTTTACGCTACTGTTGCTGAAAAATTTACAGAAATAACAATAATAATCAACAGCTATGAAATCTTACACGGTAGACCTTCTAAAGTTGTACCGTCTTTCACCGACAGTTTGTGTGTCAGACACAACTTGTCTTTTTCGATGACCCCCAATTGAAACACTTTCAGAATGGGCTTCACTATCTGCATCCATGTCACTGGCTGCTGCTCCAGAAGCACAAGAAAAGTGCCTTTTCCGGTTCATACTTGTGGTCCTCCCGGTATGAATTGAATCTCCTTGGCTCACATCATTGTTTAAAGAAGAATTTGGTCCAGTCTTTCCATGGGTTTCATTCAGCAAAACCTTCGATTCTTCAACAACTGCCTGAACAGAGTGTGTCCTTTTCAAATGTTTACGCCTGCCACGCTTACCACCATGCTGCACGTTCTTTTTCAACCCTTGCGACTCAACTTGAGTTTCCATATCTTCTTCAACCAAAGGCAACAAACTACTGGCTTCATTTTGACCATCAAGTACGGGTATATCATGCTCACTAACCATCTCTGAGACATGATTATCAGCTTCATTTCTGTTGACCTCACTGGAGTTTTCTAATACGTTAGGTGCTGTGTCTGAACTTCTAACAGCTTCACCAACTGCCCTCGTAGTTCCTGTTAAACCGGTAAAACCAGAAGGTTTAGCCAGTTCATCAGCTTTACCACAAGATGCTAACTTTTCTTGTCCTAAGACAAATAAATTTGACACTTCAGCCTGTTCAACTGAATTTTCAGTCCTTTTATGAGGGGATAAGTTAAAAATCTTATTTGTGCAGGCTTTTAACCAAGATATCCGACTTCCAGAAGCACCAGACTGTGATTCATTGGCAACAGGGGATGTATCAGTTTGATAGGATTTTAGGCGATCTTCTAGATAGCCATCATCTAGTTTTTGTAACGAAACATTTCCTGTTACACAAATATCATCATCAGATTGCAAAAGATGGGAAACAAACCCAGCTTGAGTTCCACAGTTCTTGCAACTCTGACTGAGAAGATTCTCTTTCTCTTTAGTAAATTCCACCCTTTGAACTTTTAGGCTCCTGCTAAGAGAGCGCAACATCTCAATATCATTTTGCATTTCAAGTTGGTCTTCTTTTAGCTTTTTTCTTTGGATAAGATACTCCTCTTTCTCTCTTTCAAGCCCAGCTTGTTCTATCTTCAACTTCTGCATCTCCGAAGCAGCAAGCTCTCTTAATGACTTGATATGATCCATTTCAATCATTCTCTGCTCGTTTAATTCAGTCTCCTTCTCCTGATAATGATTTTCCAAGTCCTGGACCTTTCTCTGCATATAAATCTCAAGCTCATGCTTCCGAAGATCAAGTTCCTGGACCATGTTGCCACGATCTTGCCGAAGTTTCTCAAGAAGTTCAGACCTATCATGGGCCATATTTGCCTCAAAAGCTTCCTTTCTCAATCGGAGGTCATCTAGCTCCCTTTGCATTTCATCTCTAGCTACTTGTTTTTCAGTTTTCAATCTTAGTTCTTCAGCACATTTCCATTTTTCCAGGCCTGCTTTTTCATCGACAACCTTTCTTTCATCTGCAAACAATACCGATCTTTTTTCATCAAGGGTTTCCCATTCACTCTCAAAATTCTTCCTTTCATCTCTCAACTCTTTAAGTTCCTTCGCAAGTGATTCCTTCAAAATCATACATTCATCATTCTCCTGCCTGAGTTTTGACTGTAGCTTCATATAGTCTTCACGCTCCTGCTGTGTTACTTTAGTTATTTCTTGTTCTGATATAAGTTTGAACCTTTCATCTTCTATAACTTTTCTTTCAGCATCAATTTCTGCTCTTGAAATTAATAAATGTTTATCATCCTCTGATAGCTGTTTACGCATCTTTTCTATCTCCATTTCCTTATGTTTCAAGGTCTCCTCCCACTTCTTTAATGCTTTTGCTTTCACATCAAGGTCATTTTTATCACTGTTCAGCTTTTTCATTTTTTTCTCTAGTGCTTGCTCTCTTTTAAAGAGTTTTTCCTCTATAGCCTTGATTTCTCTTTCCTTTTTGTCTACATCTATCAATTTAGATTGCAGCTCTTTGTCCACTAACTTTCTCTTCTCTGCCAATTCCATTTCAAATGCACTTGTTTTCAAGGCCAAAGTAGATTTATGGCTAGCAACAATCTTTTCAAGCTCCACCTTTACACAAAAGCAAAATACAATCAAGGTTACACCCTATAAAAATTTAAAATAATACAGAAAGTAAACATGAGAATGGAGTCTTAAAAGTAATGCAAGTAAAAAAATTATCTATGGAAACAAATAATCATACGAAATTATATATCAGCAGTCAACAATAGAATATGACTGATGATCCACAATCCATGCAAGCCAAATGAAAACATACACCAATGCACCATATCAAGAAGGTTAAAAGACACCAACCATCTCCTTCGCATTCAGATGTTCTTCTTTTGCATGTAAGTCCTGCTCCTTCTTTTGTAAAGTATCCATTTGAAACTCAAGCTCCTGAACAAAACAAATAACAAATGGACAAAGCTGTGAAAAATGCATAAGTAGAATAATAGCAACCTAGAATATCTTTGTTTACCAATGTGTGTTGGCTGAATAAATGTAATTTTAGAGTCCATAAGCATTAATTATTGCTGAGTCCTTTGCATTATTCCTAAAAGATATTCACTTAATTATATGGCCAAAACATCAACACTATTCCTAAAAGTTATGTATTCCTAAAAACAAGGTTGTTAAGGCAGACACGTACATATGTACATATATGTACAGAAATTAACATTTTAAAAAATGCCTTGCTGCCTGGGGCACCTTGTGCCTTAATGCCTTGGTGCTTTAACAACCTTGCATAAAAGTCATTTATATAGCTAAGACAGTTGTCACTTATCAATCAAGTCCTACATAAAAGCATTAGAAACATATTACCATAACATACCTTCTCTTTAGTAGCCAAAGCTGTCAACCTTACATTTACATAGTCTTCTTTCTCTTTCAAAGAACTGTTTGCCTTTTCTACTGACTCCCTTAACCTTTCAAACTCTTTTTCCTTCTTTGTAAGAGCCATGTCATTCTCTGTGATCTTCTTCTCTCTCTGAAGGAGAAGTTTCTGGCTCTCAACAAGCCTCTCCTGGCCCTCACACAAGTTTTTTTCCCAAGATTGCAAATCTTCCCTTTGTCGAGCTAGATCTTCTGCATGCAGTCCTTTTCTGGAAGTATATTAGAAATGCAATGAAAAATGTGAGCATTCAGGCAACCCAGCAAGAAAGTAATGCAAGTTACTGCTAGAAATTGCTAAAAAGATGGGAAAATCATACTCATTATTCAATAATAGTTGTTCTCCTTGTAGTATGCCCTCACGAGAAGCTAGATCCTGTAATTTCCTTTCAATATCTGAATTCTTTCGATTTATTTCTAATAGCTGGGCATCAGCAGTACGCACTTTTGCATCCACCTCCAAAATCTTCTCCCGAAGTTCTTCCTTTAAAGCATGTGATTCGGCTTGTTTACTGTCAGCTGTAATGTTCATCTCTGCTTGCTTGGAATGCATCTCACGTAGTGCATTCTCTAGCTACAAAGAAAGACAACTATACATCAGTGCAATTAACCAGGTTTTATATCACACAATAATAGTGTAAGGAAAAATATCGTAGTGAAGGGATATCCCTAGAAATGAAACAAAATGATATTCCAAGAAAAGAAAAGTACTTGAGGCAAAATCAAAAAACCCAAGATAAGTGGTATTTCATCTCAATTCTATGTGATACATGTTCATAAATCAAGTGACACAATTAAATAAATTAAGTTGTTACTCGGAACCATGGTGGTGGTTCTGTAAGGATACGACAAAGAACAAAAACCCCATAATTTCATGTTACATTGATGCATCTTTTGTTTCTCGAACAGTTTATTTATGAGTAACAGAATTATCAATAATCTGTTAAATAAAAGTTGTAGACATATTGCATTTACATTATATTAGTGAGTGTGTTGGTTGATGAGTTATTGGATATCTATTTATCTAATGACCTTAAAAGTATATAATCACTCTCTCATTGATAATTGAATCTCTGTTTTTCCTCCCAAAAAACACATGGTACCGAAGTGGGTTTAGGAATCCACCAAGAGAAAACTTCAAACAGGAAATAACTACAGTTGTCACTAGCAATAGCAACTCTGACTCTAGTCGAAAACAATAGAAGGGGATGTTGTTGATGCCAGCAACCACTACAAGAGGAACTGTTGACATTAGAAATAGTCACCATTTGCAAGCAGCTAGAAGCAATCACTGTGCCACCTCTTCATTGTCAACCATACTTGCTCCCAAATATGCAATTGACGACCAATACCACTAGTCTCATCGACACTTCTAGCCATCACCACCCACAACTTAAGCTCTTCTTTCTCTCTCCTTGTAGTAGGCCCTTCATATTCATCTTCTTCTATTGACTAAAGAGAGATAGTTACTAGGGTTTTCTATGGTACTATTAGCCTCATAGTGGTACCCCTTGAATGAGCTCTCAATCTGTCAACTAATGATCACTACTATAAACAAACTACAATAGCATTGGGACGATAAAATGTGACAGTTGTCAGGACCTTGTAAGGAGTGGTTTGACTTCATAGAATTTATTTTCAATATTTATACTATATGTTATTAAATGCAATCTACAGGTAGATATGTTTATTCTTTACTCAGTTTGTTAGCATCAACTGATTTTACTAGACAAAGGTGAATAATAAATTTTAATAGATTAACTATTTATATGCAAACTTTGCCAAAAAAAACAATGTGGAAGCAAAACTAATATAAATGAAAGTACAAACCATAGGAACACACAAAATTTATAGCGATACATCCCACAACTTAGGGTTACGTCCACTCCTCAAGCTTTCTATTTGAGCATTCTACTAAAACACTGTTGTTTTGAGCCAAAAATCTGCCACTTACACTTTCTCTAGCAGAACCACCGAACCTTTCCCCCTCACAACTCAAGGAGCCTTCACTATAATCTAGTGAGATAAGTTTTTACCTCAAAAACAACCTACAAATGTGATTCACTAGACACCAATGCTTCTCTCCTTGGGATGCTTGAGAATCTTTAAAAATGTTCTAATGAAAATGCTTTCTAAGTGTGTTAAAGAGAGAGGGAATGCACCAGAATTGAAATTTGAGCACAAGATATGCTGGAGGCAATAGAGGTATAATCTCACATCCTATTAGTGCCTATTTATAGAGTTTTGGAAGGCTATTACTAAGATCTAAATGACTAAATACACTTTATATTTTTGGTAGATTTGGTATGCCATTGATTTATTTGGTATATTGTTTCTCCAATGACTAGCTAGATTGGTATACTGAGAAAGAAATTGATATACTTTGCTTGTTTTTCTTTGATCTTGCTTTGCATCATTTCCATATAACTTATAACAAGCTTGATATATGCTACAATATATCTATCATTAAGTTTTGTATTATTAAAACCAATTTGAGAAAGATTTTTCTAACCCTTAAAACATTGAAATATATAAAACATAACAATAATACAATAACACATAGTAAAATTAATACCATAACCTTAACTATAGATACTAAAACCTAAATATATTGAAAATTTGTCTTTATGTTTTAATAAATTTTCACGCTTAAAAATACAAGGAAACTTGCCAGATTGACATTGGATCCGGCAAGGATCCCATTATAATAGAACAAGGTAAAGCATGTGACAGCAACTACATGTCAGGCCTAGGTGCAGATGACTGCTTGAGGAAGTATGATGAATATCATTATCAATTAAGAGTGGCATGTAATAAAACTCTCTTAAAAGAGATTCCTAGAAGTGAAACAAAATGCAAACTATTTGCGACAAAATCCAGAAAAATAAAGATTAATGGCAATTAGTCTCAGTTCTATGAGATGGATGGTCCACATCATGTTCAAAATTTTTAACACGATAAATTTGATTTGGTTGTTACACGGAAATGTGGTGTTAGTTCCACTAGGATATGACCAAAGAACAAAAGCTCTAACATTGCTAATTACATCAAATGCAAATTTTTCATTTTTTTTGGAGTAAAAATATCAGCAAACTTTTGAATTCTTAAAAATTGATATGAGTAATGACATTGTCAATGATATGTTAAATAAATATTATATACATTTCTACTTAAAAATTTGCCTAATTGAACAAAGACTAAGCTGCATCAAAAATGAAAATAAGGGCATCCTTTCATCAGTACATTTGTTTCAGTTCTAGGTTTAGTTAATTAGAGTTTGGGTTTTGAAATTTGAAGTTCATCAAATTAATTAATTGTTTGGTAAACAAACTTACACTACCATAAAGAGTAATTATTATGTTAGTATGTTGGACTTTACTAAATTATCACTTAACTATCCTAATTTCTGAACTACAAAATAAATCACTTTAGTATTTGAACTATTTTTTTCAAGTATCACTTCACTAAATTATCACTTTAATTTCTGAACTATTTTTTTTCAAGTACTTCTATCTATTGTCAAATCTTCAGTTAAATTATATAAATTTAAATTTCTTACAATTCTTAACCAAGTAATTTTAAACTTATCTCTACTTCTTTTAATTTCCTTTGCACTAATTAATTCTCCTCTCCTAACCGATGCATTCCTTAATCTCTTAAGAATGTGAATAAACCACCTAAACTGATTTTCTTTTATCATATCTTGAATTGATGCAACTCCTACTCTATTCTTAATAAAATCTCTTTTTTGTCTATCTTTTATAGCATTATTAGTCATCTACTTATACATATGCATCTCAGCAACACTAATTTTGTTGTATGGTCATGCTTTACAGTCTAGCATTTTGAGTCATAAAATATAACTAGGCCAATAACAGTTTCATAGAATTTTCTTTTTAATTTGAAGGGCAACCTCCTATCATATGACACTGCAAAAGGTTAGTTAAATGATAATGTGATAAAATTTAAGAAACTAATATGATAATTACTCTGCTACAAAACAATTGTGGTTAGGACATAAACTTATCCATTCAAGAGTCCTCTTCTTTTTTTGAGTCTCACCCCATATGCTAAAATGCAACGATTGTGGAGGAATTTGAGAATGGCATGACATCATAGAAAATTGACAACAAAAATATTAAAGAAACAACTATTAACATTTTTTAAATGACTATTGGTAACTTTTTGGAAGAAAAAATCATTAAACCTGGAACAAATGAACAAGAAAAAAGCAAATGAAGATATTATAAACCAAAACTTAAATTGGAGCATACATCATTTACACATTGCTTCTCAACACCTAATGCCTTTCTTAAATTCTCCTCTCGCTTCTCCATCTCTGAGATGGCAATCAAGTGTGCAGCTTTTTCTCGCTTGAGGATCTCCTCCACTTCAGCCAGTTCTTCCCGGAAATCATTGTCCTTTGAAGTCCATTCTTTCTTCTCAATCAATAAAAGGCCCATGTTGTGTTGATAATCATACAACTGTTAATGAAATGTATGCTATAACATTAGACTGAATGAAACAGGCATATGCCATAAAAAAACTTTATTTAAAACTCATAGCAAACAAATTAGTTGATAAATGTCAATACATGTTAAATTAAATTAACTAGAAAAAATTAGTATTAACTATTAAGAAATTTCATGATTTTCATTTATGAGAAAATAAAATCAGCATAAATTTGTATTAGTTATTAAAGAGAAACTAGGAAACTCATCATGGCATTCATCAACATTTTTGAATGTGGTCTTACTTGATTTTCAATAACTCTGTAGGCACCAACTTGCCCTCAAAATGACAAGAAAATGATTCCAATGAACCACCACGTATAATCAATTAGAAAATATTTATATACTTTTGCTTGTTGTTTCCTCTTATTAAATTACAAACAAACCACACTTTCTTTCAAGGAAAAGGAAAATAGAAATGTGTGTATCAACACTACAAATTAAAGCTACGGAAAATTCTTTGTAGAATACTAGAGCAAAGAAAATCAAGAGAAAAGCTAATTGGGATATCAATAGAATGTGTTTAGTTATAAATTTTTGCATAGTTATGAGCATCAAGGTACACAAGCCTGGGCGTCAAAAAACACACTCAGGAGCACATGTAATTACGTATATGTCATAATAATTAATTTTTAATAATAAATGACATTTTTGCTTTTGCATGAGTACCTAGGTTCTTTTCAAATGTTCATTTTGGGTCCACTATCTTGTTCTTTGTCACACTTCTTGCTTCATTTGGAATTCCAAGATGCTGGAATAACTTCTGAAAAAATTAGACTGAACAAATCTTGAACAAACTAATGACCAAACAGAATATAAAAGGACAAAGTTAACGGTAAATGCAGTATGACATGATATTATTCAAAACTGATACGCTATCTTTATTCACTGATTAGTGGGTATAAACATTTTAATCCAATTAGGTCTTGGATTCAAACCCAGGAAAAAACAGTAATAATATCAAAAAAAAAAATTGAATCCAACCTGAAAAATACTAAGTTAATATAAAAAGATGGTTCCATTTTTTCTCACCAACCTCTTTCTCGAGCTTGGCTATCATTTCAAGTAGTGCTTCCCTATCCTTCTTCTCTAATGCCGCTTCATCAAGCATTCCTGCATCCCTGAACTGCTTCCACACCTCAGCTTCTGCGTTGCTTCCCCTGGCATCAGCTCCATTCTCTCCAAGCAAACCTTGTGGTGGTGCCTGCGGCACGTCCACACCCACAACGCTCTTCCCTTTGCCAAACCCGGTACGCCCAACACTCCTCGGGTTCGAGAGCAGTGACCGAGTTCTTTCAGCACTCCTTGGAGTAAAGGACCACCCCCCTTTCCCCTGGGGAGTGAACATCACGAACACTTCCCACTCCTAAACAATGGATCCCAGAAGCTACCAATAACCTCCAAGGCCCCGCGCTTCCTGTTGCCGCAACCACCAAGAATCCCTCCTTTCGTCGAAACAACTTCCAATAACCGTTCTTTCCAAGCCACGGGTCACTGTAAACCAAAACCACACGATTTGAACAAGAACCCGACGGCAGAGCACAAAAATATGTCACCTAAAACAGAAACCAAAAATACCCAATCACCATCCTCCAAAAACCCAATTTTAGCGAGAACACAAATCACAGGCAACCAAAGCCACGGCGAAGAACTGAACAGACTCAACAAATCGATGGGACGCAACAGCGTATACGAACCTCGAAGGCAGCACAAAACCAGAGAAGATCTATCCCCGGCCAGTTCCGAACGGGATCCGGAGATCACCACCGGAGTGAGGGATGGCGTGCGAAGAGGATCGAGTAGAAATTTCTCTGTTCTTTTGGAACTTTTCCCAATTCCTCTCGCCTTTTTTCTCGTTCCCGTGTTTGGATGGTATCCAACTATTTTTTTAATAGTGGTTTTTTAATTCGAATTTAAATATCATCTTTAACGTTAGAAGAATTTCGTCAAAAGAAAAAAAGGTTGGAAGAGATGAACAATTATATTATGTTATTACAATATAAATTTTTAAATAACTTTTACTTATTTTACTCTTATTTAAGATAGTGAGAGAGGAGGGGGGGGGGGGGGAGTTGTGCACTTAGAATCTAATAGAATTGAAAAATTCTTTTGTTAAATTCTAAGTCATAATGAGGTGTTTTTGACATTTGAGAATTTGAATTTCAATCATGTGTAAAGTTTTAGAAAATAAATTTCCAACTTAAAATGTCAGAATTCATTTTCTGACAGACTGCTTGATCGCCCCCTCGTGCTTGCCTGCACCATCGTGTTTGTCGACACCCTCACGGTTGACGCTCGCCCTCGCACTCACTGATGGAAGGTACGAACCTTTCGCTCAGCCTCAATCTTGTGCTCGCCTGCACCCTCGCGCGAGATGCTCGTCCTCACCCTCATTGATGGAAGGTACATTTTAATGCTAATGTTCACATGATTGAAAGCCATTAATATCTAGCATAAGCAAAATGACACAATACAAAGATGAGCTAGATGTTTGCATATATCTTTCTAGCATCAATCTTGGTATTTCTTCACAGATTTGTTGACATTCTTCGTGGAGACTCAATTCTAGACTTATAAAGACTACATTTTTAGGAAGCTAGTGATTTATCTTGTTAAAGTATACTCATCTGTAGATAGGTATATATTGTGAATCTAATGTTTATGGTAATGTATGTTTCTATGTTATGGTGTATTTTATATTATGTTCATATATGTATTCTTAGGAAATGGAAAACAAGAAAGGATGTGGAAGATCTTATTTTAGTTGGAGTGTTCAAGCGAATGAGATGATATTAAGAAGGGTGTGTGATGTTATTAAGGAGGGTAATGGTAAAACTACTAATGAAAATATACGAGTTAATATTTAGCTAAAAGTAATTGACAATTACAATAAAGAAATAGGAGGTAACATCCAAAAGAAAAATATTAATAGTCGAATGAAAACATTGCGACAAATGTATAAGATTTATACCAATATTGATACACAAAGTGGTTGGGGATGGAACTACATTCATGGATATACTAATATCATAAAAGAAGTTTGGGATGAATTTGTTATGGTTAGTTGAATTTTTTCAAATTTAAATTTAACATTTGATTAGCTTATAATTTGTACTAATTTTTTTTCCCTAATAGATTCATCTAGAGTATGCACAGTATAAGGGTAAAGCATGTCCTATATATGACTAGCTTCAAATAATATTTGATGGAAATCTTGCAATAGACTCAACTAAAATGAGTACAACAAATCTGACAGTAGCTGTGAACTTGAATGAAGATACAAACGACCTTAATAATGCACCTCTTACACAAAATACTATAGAATTTGAGGCTGAAACTCAAGATCCTTTTCCTACTCAAGCTCCTTCTCCTAGTTTGAATGATGTAGACTCATGTAGGAAAGGAAAACGTCCACAACCACATGTTGAATCACAACAACTTATGGCAACTACAATGAACAATGTTGGTGTATCACTTATGAATTATTTTAACGAGGATATAGAAGAAAATACGAGGAAAATGACATACACAGAATGTGTCATACAACTACAAGAGAACATGATATCGATCCAAAAGGAAAAGATGGCATTTACACAACGTATTAAAGAAAGAAAATTAACATACATGGAGAGGAAGATGGAATTGTTAGAGAAAAAAGATTGTGAAGAAGATGATGTTCTCATTATTTTACTTTCACTTACAGATCTTACAGAAGAAAAAAAATACAAGGCAATGCAATTATTGGAGATAGAATCAAAGAAAAATCAATTTAGGCATCTACCATCGAACATTAGAACTTCATGGTTGAAGTTTAATTTGAAATGATGTGCTTTTTTCATTTAAAAATTTAACTTTTATTGAACATGTTTGAATTTATTGAACTTGTGTTATCCTTTAAATGTTATGTAACATGGTGTAAACATTTTGTTGATGTATGCATTGTTTTGCATTGTATGCTATTATTATGTTTTCTTTATTAAATCATAATTGATATGATAGGTACAGATGCAGGGACTGGAATTTATGAAGATGTCTATGTCTATTATTAATGAAGACGAAGAACAAAGGAAGAAAAAAAGAAAAGTTATATTGGGAACATAATTTCTATGCGGAATTACTATAAATGGGATTCAAACATCCACCACTCGTATATACAACACGGAAGGAGCAGAATATGTACAAATATTGTTAGATCCATCATCACCATATCAAGCATACAACTGTAAGAAAATTTATCGAATGAGTCAAAATATTTTTTCACGATTTTGTGGATTATTAAGAAATATGAAAGTAATATCAAATAGTAAAAATATGAGTGTAGAGGAGAAACTTGTTATTTTTTTAGTAACAGTTAGACAAAATCAGAGGTATGGAGTAACTATAGAGCGTTTTCATCGCTAAGCATGGATTATCAGTACATATTTCAATGAAATGATAAATGTTATATTAAAAATAAGTGATATACTTCTAGCTAAACATGAAGTTGCTACACACAATAAAATTCATAATGATGTTAATGTTTATCCATATTTCAAGGTACACACTTCAATCTTTATTTCTATTTTGATATTTCATGTTATTCATTTATATATTAATTAAATTTATTTTTGGTATGAGTAAGATTGTATAAGTGTTATTGATGGTACATACATTAAAGTTACAATTTATGAAAAAGAGAATGCCTGATTTAGGAATAGAAAAGGTGAATTGTCACAAAACGTATTGACTACATGCAATTTTCATAAAAAGTAATCACATAGATTATACTATTAAATAATTGCAAATAAATAATAAACATTATTTTTATTTTAACTTTTTTCTTTAATTCCATAAAAAATATAACTTGAATTGATATAAAAATTTAATACATGATACACTACATCATAAATTAACAATTATGGATTGAAACATTCAATTTATTATCATGGAAAATATAGATATTTGCACCTATTTGGACATAGGTACTAACAATGGATAGTTAAGTTTAATCATTTTTTTATCATCACTTAACTTTTAATACCTATGTATGTATGGTCACTTATGACTCATTTATTAAATCGATCAAAGATTCCTCATTTTGAACCTAAACATATATTAATTTATCTAAGGAAAAGCATACCAGGTAAACTTTAAAATATATTTTGACATATAAATATATTCACATATCATCTTCAATAAATACTTATATTTCAAAATAAAAAATTTACCATGCGCTCAAATTATCATTGGTTACATTGGATGAATTTATATCATTAATTGCAATTTGAAATTTATTTGATACTATAATACTATATAACATCATAAATATTTACTTTATAATTTAAATACATTAACTTAACGTTAACTACATTTGAAATAAATGCTTAAAAGAGATATTTATTTATTTTAAATAAAAATATTCTAATTTTTAATTGAATGTTAATGTATTTAGTATAATGATCATATAAATTATTTTTGAGAGAAAGCAATATTTCTTTATATTTATATATATATAAGTCATTTTGCAGGGGTAAATGGCACACGTTGTTGGCATTGTAGAGTTTATTTAAATATAACAAGCTTACTCTATTTTATTTAGATTTGTTGTTTTTTTAAATCAATAGCATTTATGTATATAAATGGTAAATATAATGAATTAATTCTGTTGAGTTTATAAATTTTTTTGTAAAATTTACATAAATATTACAGACTTATTTCATTAAGTTTGTAATTATGAATTTTTGAAGTTTATAATTATGAATTTCAAATATACAGATGTATAAATTAGACAGAAGTAGATAATTGATATATAAATCAAATACTGATGAACAATGCCAACAATTTTGTAACTG
Organism: Cymodocea nodosa; assembly: GCA_036874045.1. Classification (NCBI taxonomy): domain Eukaryota; kingdom Viridiplantae; phylum Streptophyta; class Magnoliopsida; order Alismatales; family Cymodoceaceae; genus Cymodocea; species Cymodocea nodosa. Next base: position 24,153,609 of record CM072336.1, read on the forward strand.
TGAGCACCAACAAGAGGTCTAGACCTATATTATATGATACAATGATAAAATAATAACATCAATTATATATAATCGTAACATATTTTAAAACAAATAAGGTCCAAGACTGTGTATTAAAGTAGATGAGTGATATCTTATGTTAAAGTAAAAATCGTAATATACTGTACTTTTTCACTGTACACTTGTGAATGGTTAAAAAGGCATAGTTGTGCTTCCAAGGATCAACTACTTTTAACAGTAAAACGACAAAGTTATCTTTTAATTTTTCATCTTCATTCATTCGATTAATTACTAACACATCACAGAAGTAAGCTTTATTTGATCACCCCTTGTCTCAATACCCCCCATCATCCATCGTTGAACCCGTGACACGACTCATTCACTCATCGTCTTTACATTGTAGTTACCCATCATCGATCTCGCTGGTGATTTGTTCTCCATTTATCTTCATGTCGTTATCGCCCATATCAACTTATTCATCTCTCGTTTCTACGTTCTTGTCGTCGATCGTTGATTTTTTGTTTGATCTGATTGCCAGCATCTCCATTTCATTTAGTAATTATCTGCCTAATATTTGTTTTTCATTTGATACGATGATTTGGTAATAATACACAATCAGATCTTATTTTTTTAAATTTACGTAAACATTAAAAAAAACCATGAAGCATAGAATATGTCAATTAAGTGAATAATCAAAATCGTAATAATTTTGTAGATATACTGTATGTATGATATACGTGCATAATACCACAAAAGTCAGACGTTAATTTCTATATACAATGCAGCGTTATTACGATATCAAGAGCAAATCACGGCGTATGGATTTAATCCATAAAGTGCAGAAAATAATAATAATAATATTGTGGAGCATGATAAACATATACCTAATGCCACGCAATTAGATGCTAATTTTTATATTGTTGCTGTTTATAATATTATCAAAAATACGAAGAATAAGTTATGTTGCACAAAGTTTGTCAATAAAATACGTAATCAATTGGAAAAAAAAGTTACATGTGTTTGAAAGTTACCTTCGTACTATTGTCATCGTCAAAGTTAAATTGACGTTGAAAATCAAAGCGTTGATTGTGTGAATAATGGATAATATGTATTATTATAGATAACAAGTTTAATTTAATTATGATTTTTGTTCCATTCAGGAAAGTTGTTTTCTTCTCTAGATATAGATATATTACACCTATTAAAAGTGATTATTTTTAAAAAAATAAATAAATCTATCATTATACAAGATCAAATGAAAAATTATATAAATATTAAAACTATTGTCCTCGTCATGTTCTTCTCACATAAGACATATAAAATACCCTAATATATATTAATACAACTATTAATAATTATATCTTATTTAATTATATATATAATAATATAATTATTTTTTTATTAATCTATTTATATACTAATATTAATTATAATATTACTAATAAATAAAAAATTAATTAATTACTATTTACATCTACTAATAAATAAAACTAGATTAATTACTACAACTAATTACTAGTCATATTCACTTGTAACATATTAATTTATACTTAAAAAACCTATACACAATTTTTTTTTCTTTAAAATCATTATTAAAATAATAATTATTATTATTGTTATTACTACTTTCCTAAATCATAAGTATCATCCCAGAAAACGCTGCTTTCTCAAAAAAAGCACCGATAGAGGGGTGGAGCTCCACCGTTCTTCCGAGAAAATCAGCTTTATCTCCGACGCACGGATCGCGCCAGGTCACCGTCATCGACCATCTCTCTCTCTCTCCGTCGCACGTTTCCTTCCTTCACCCGCGCGCAAGGGTGGAGGAGGAGAAGGAGGTAGAAAGGGATAGAGAAAGGGGGCGGGGGAGGCAGAAGCGGACAGGAGGGCCAGAGGAGGAGTGGAACTCTCGAAGAAGTAGAAGAACCGCCGAGCTTTTGTTCCACGATGTCCGCCGAAATCGTAGACTCCAATGAGGTCTTTAAGGTGCGCACACACACGCACCCAAACTAGTGCAAAACTAGGGCTTCATGAGTAAATTTATTTCCAAAACTGGTCTCCATCTATCCCAATGTTTTTTCTTAAACTACTTCTCTGTTGTGGATTAAACTTGGTGCATATGGATGATCCTGCGTATTTGATGCGAACCTGATTGGCTGGAGAACCATAGCCCGAAGGTTCGCTTGCTGAGCCGGTGGTGAACTAACCGTGAAACAGCTACTGTTGTTGGAGATCTTTGGCGGTGGACTCACCGTCGACCTTCTAACGACATTTCCTTTTGCATGGTGAACTAACTCTTGGACGAAATGGCACAAGATTTTTGCGAAACAAGCATTCACCGGAGCTCAGTCGAGCCCACACCTTCTGTTTATGTAACGATCGTTTATTAGACAATGATTGACTAATCCAACAGTAAACTCAACAAAAGATAACTAATCTAACTCTCCTCTAAAAGGAAGCACATCAACTCCTACCTCTGGGAATCATCCGCTAGGCTATCTTAATTCATTACATTCTTCATTTCATATTCAAAAGGTTTCAACCCGAGCTGGACCATCTTCTTGTACATATGCTGCAATTCTTGGACCCACAAATCTAAACGAAGAAATACCATTCATTGGTTCATTTGTCCCCACTAGTGACAACCAACGTTGCTCCAAGAACAACTACCAAGTTAATCTATGCACTGACTAGTGTAGATGGTTTGAACTTTGCTACTTCATTATTGTTACAAAATTGGTGCAAATCAAGTAGTGGAGAATCTTTCATAAGTACAAGGGAATCATAAATCGAGAAGGCAACAAGATTTTTGAAAATTCAACTCCCCAACCTTGACCAAGTTTTCTCCCATCTCCTATTAACGTTGGTCATCCCATTACTTAACATTCTAATTGGGTTGGAGGCAAGCCCTTGAACTTCCCAGCGAGAGTCTCCACAGCTTCTAACAGTTCTCCCAAGATCCAAGAATTGTCTACCATCTCCCTTCTCTGTTCTTGAATCAACTTGAGCAACAATTTCTGCAACTCATCTTTCTCCATTGTTGCTAGTGGGAGGTTGCCACTTGCCAGCCTGATACCAAATGGTGTGAACCATAGACTGAAGGTTTGCTTGCTGCACTGGTGGTGAAGCTGGAGAGCTTCAATGATGAACTGACCATTGACCTTCCAACAATAATTCCTTTTTGTGGTGAACCAACTTGAGAAGGAAATGGCAAAAGATTTTTGAGAACCAAACGTTCACTAGAGCTCAATCGAGCCCAAACCCTATATTTATATGATGATCGTTTATCACACAATGATTTACTAAGTTAACAACAAACTCAACAAAGGACAACTAATCTCATTGTTCTCTATAAGAGAATGCATCAGTATTGATGGATAACAGGTTACTTGGTGATATGTAACTTACCTGGTATGTAGGGGTAGGTGAAAATACACATGAGCATGGCCATTATAGAGTAGTGCTGTCTCAAAACCGCAATTGAAGGCTTGACATGTGCATGCTTGTATTATCCTAGTTTAAAGTGCACATGATTTAACAACTGATTTTCAGTAGTAACTACTTTTGGATTGAATATAAATTGGGCAAATTTCCCTGCCTTAGTCATGTATGCTATGTTTTGCACCTTTGTGTGCTTCTATTTGATGGATTATTGGATTCATAAGTCAAATGTATGCAGTTATTGTGAATTCTGTTGATCAGAAATGTTGAAGTAAATCTGCTGACCTTGTAGGATGCACCACTAAATATATATGTCCTATATAACCGTCTGTCATTTAGACTTATGTCATTTAGAATACAATGAATATTGCTAAGCAGTTGATCAGCCCCGTATGAGTACATTCCCTATGATTTAAATGTTTGGAAGCTTTGTATGATAAAGGTCTTAGCTGGATTGAATGAGGATTTTTTGCTACTTGATTGCTTATTTTAGTATTTGTACCTTTTCTTGGAAATAATGTCTCATCATATTGTAAGGCATTTGTTAGGTTTTTAATCATAGATTATAACTTTGTAACTGTCATCTCTCATATATAAAAGTATACTTCTGCTTTCTCGTTACAATTTCTTTATCCGACAGATGGACCTTTCTACTACCTCAACTGGCACGGTGGTCCAAGAAATGTCCAAGGAAAACAATGACCTCCCCAATAACTCATCTGAGAAAAGGACAGAAACTCGAGAGGAGATGCTCTCAAGACACAGGTCATCACCTAGAACACCTCCTTTCTCATTCTTCAAAATCCCCCTTTTACCTTGTGCTTTATCTGAATTCTGCAACAAATTTTTTTATTAATATTTTATTGGACATGTTGGAACTTTATTTGCAAGTCCATTTGCGTTTCTTGGTTGAGTTACATATGACTTGGAGAAATTTTCTTATGGGTAATTGAATTATCCCAATCTTTGGCACTGTCCGTGGTCTTAGCATAATTAAGAGTCTGAAGATGCGTGCTAGATGCTTAATCATCATTTTTCAAAAAACCTTTTGGTTACTTGAGTTATGGCCATTCACTGATGATTTCTTGCTTTGGCTTTGTTCCTTAAAGAATTGATTTTGCGTTATAGACAAATGAGCGATCTCTATTTAGTCATTGGTGATCAAACTATTTAGCAGTAATCATGGTTTTTGCATAGGGCTGAGTATGACGATGTACTTTAATTGTCAGAAGTTGTTGGATGCTCACAGTTTACTCTTCTCTGTGCTGTTCAGAGTTTCTCCACTGTCTTAGGTTTTGGTTGAAAGCTGAAAACTTTTGCAACTGAGCTTAACATTTGCCAAGTTGAAAGAGTGTGGTCGTTCTCTATGTTACAGGTTAAAAAATGGAAGGAAAGGGGTATTGATTTTTAGCTACAGCAAGTCAGCTTCCCCTGTCCACTTACTTCAATACACCTTTGTCATCAATCTCCTTTGCATAAGAAGCCACATGAAACCCTTAATCTTGAGGGGAGATTTTCCCTTCCACATGAGAGTGAAAGCCACCCAACCATGGTCACCAGACAAATGAAATAATTTGTAACATTTTCTTGCAGTGAATCTAGGATTTCCCACTTTCCCCCAACTAGAGATATCGTGGCTACTCTCTTGCAAGTAAGGTTGAGCTGCCAGCATTTGCAACAAAGTTAGGAGTTCTTGAAACTCATACTCCTTGAGGGCATGCCCGTGATTCAAGTTTCAGGAAGAGTCCTCCCCATTCACTGAATCGTAAACAGTTGCTACTGGTTGCAAAGAAAATGCTGCAACTTTCGGACAAACCTCAACAAATAGACTTCCCATGAAGCTATTCATCCTGCCAGAGTAAGGCCTGTCTACACTAGAAATCTTCGTGTAGGTGTGATCCTCGACAAAATTTTTCAACTTCACCGTTTCTCTCTGAAAGTGAGAGTTCTGTTCTGCCTTCATTTTGCTTTGCTCAATCACCTGGGGTGTAAATGAAGTAGATTCAAACCGAGTAAACCTTTATCTGAATTTGTACTTGTTTAATATCTAAATTCATTTGATTGATATCTACGCAACTATTTAAATATATGACTTCATATCCAATTGATTATCAAAATTTAGATAATATTCAAATCTAGGAAAACTCAATCCAGATGTCCAAATTTAAAAGTTTGAATTCAGATAAATCCAAATTTCAGAAAAATTCAATTCGAATATCTAAATTTAAAAATCCAAATCTAAAATATGAATTTCAATATCACTATTTTTTCATGTCTATACTATATTTTAAGTGTAAAAGCTTAATCTTAAGTCCGAATCAATGCAGTCTAATTTGAAAATGATTATTTTATTTTTTTAAAAATATAAATATAATGATAAAATAATAAGTTTATAAATGAAATAATAAATATAAGTTGTGTTGGATATCCAGACATCTGATTAGATAAATAAATGAACTTGAATTGGATTTTATCAATGGAGATCTCATGTATTTGAATTCATTCCGAATATTTTTTACATATAAATTTCAAAATCTAAGATTAATCAAATTTCAGATTTGAATAATTTTATAGTAAATGGATGCACATTTGGATCAAATTTTGGATTTCAAATATCTATTTGCAGGCCTATCAATTACAGAATTCTTTCCAAGTATGAGGTATTGTCCCAGCTGCTTATATTTTTTTTAATTTAATACTGTGACTAGGGAATGATCAAAAGTGTTTCTTGCTGATGAAGGTTACACATAAACTCAAAAGTGTTGAACGTTGCCATCAAGTTCATCTGTACTTTTCAATCAATTTTATAGAGAATAATCGGATATTCCAGTGTCCCTTCTCGCAGTCCACATGGCAAGCAATATACATCAGCTGGAGGGATGAAATTCCCTTGTATATATTTTGGTTAACAACCTTTCCATGCAAATAATCACATTAACGAGCTTGACTTCGTTGATTGCTTGCAAATGAATTCCATCTCTATAATACCTTAACATTGGGGCTTCTCTACCATCCTCCAACTTGTTAAGACTCTTATGGTATTCACATGATTTCCTTAACTTAGGATGGTTGCCTTGATCAGCACATGGTTTCCTTCCAGTGCAGCAAAGCCATTGCTCCCATTTTGCCTGTTCCTTCAAAAAAATTGAGCTTTAATCTCAGGATACCAATTTAAATTCTTGACTAGAAAAATAGACGAGGAGTCTACGCCTTAGAAAACCCTTTTAAAATGTTGTTAAAGCAGCTAGTTTTTTATGATACCTGACGTGGTCGTTCCTTTCTATCATATTATCATGATAGTTACGATCTTTCGCAGGCATGAGATATCTGAACTTCAGAAGAAAGAAATATCCTTAAAGAAAGCTGCTGCAAAGGGCAGCAAGGCAGAGCAGAAAGCCAAAAAAAGGCAAGTTGAGGATGAGATATCTCGGCTTTCATCTAAACTCAAAGACAGACACAGCAGAGAACTTGCCTCCATGGGATACACAAATAATAAGGAAAAGGGTGGCCTTGATAGCTTGGTGATGGCCATTGCTGGTGTTTCTGTTACCTCTGATGTTTCAAAACCAAGCAAAAGTGCAAAAAGACGAGAGAAAAAAGCTCAACAAGAAGCACAACGTGAGAAAAGAATCCAAGAAGAGCAGAGTAGCATCATTAGTGACCGCACCATTGAAGATGAGAAGCTAGAGAAGAAGCTCAAGCCCCTTGGCCTGATGATCCGTGAAATAAAACCAGATGGCCACTGCCTCTACCGGGCTGTTGTGGATCAACTCTCCCTTCACTCAAGAAACTCTTGTCCATATAGTTACCTGGAGCTCAGGAGGATGACGGCAAGATACATGAGAGAGCATGCATCTGACTTCCTTCCATTCTTTTTGTCAGATACTAAAGTTGACACTGACGATTACATGGAAAGATTTGGCAAGTACTGTGACGAGGTCGAATCAACAGCCGCTTGGGGTGGTCAACTTGAGCTTGGCGCTCTCACCCGTTGTCTGCGGAAGCATATAATGGTATTCTCAGGATCATGCCCTGATGTTGAAATGGGGAAAGAGTACAAATTGGAAAACGAAGGCATCATGTCAAATGAAACCATTATGCTTTCTTATCACAGACATGCCTACGGACTCGGGGAGCACTACAATTCAGTGATTCCTAGTGGAGTACAGTAAGTTCTTATATTCCGGCTTAGAACGAAAACTTAGAACAAAAAGATAAGAGAAACTTTACTAATATCGAAAAAAACAGTTGAAAAAAGGTGGGTTTGCATGCAAGTTTGAGAGAAAATTCCTTGTCAAAATACGTACTTTTGTTTATTTTCCACTATTAACTTTATAACTGGCGACAATCTTTCAGCAGTTGTTTTCCCTTTTCGATTCAATGTGCTTTGAGCTTCATGGGCAGACCCCAGAAATTGTTGGATCTATGAGATTGAAATCATTGAATGCCTATTTTACCTTTTATTGGTATTGCAGGGAAATCTGTACAGAAGAGAATTCGATTCTGCCGATGGTGAATCCACATGCGGGCTAAAGTACTTTTTGGTGACGTCTTTTCCATTTGCACAAGAGTTTATTTTGCTCAATCAATAAAGTACTCTTAAAAGTAATAAATTAACCAATGGTATGAGCCTACTCGTCTACTAGGGGTTCTGTACCATGGAAAAGATTGAAATGGATCAAACCAGAAGACAGCCCATCATTGGATCACTGCTCATCTGCAATTTTCAAATGACTTGACTGGGAGGGGGGATGCAATTAATTCTTCCTGGAAATGGTTTTTATTTATTTTTATTTTTTTCCTGGAGATGGTTAATTTACCATCCAATGTTGAATGTTTATAAATTGTAAAAAATATTTAATGAATATTTTATAGAAAAATACCACTTAACCTATTCGTCATCTTTTACTTAGGGCAATATATTAATATGGATAACATTTTTCTCAATAAGTAATAGCAAGATGTGTAAAAGATGTCGGTTAAGGATATGGATAAAATGTAGGGCATTATCCTACTCATGATCTATCAGGTGAAAACCCTAGCCATGTTGTGTACTTCATATCAAGTAATGCCTATGAGACAACCTATCCGAGAGAATCCCATCTATCTCATACACTTGATTAAAATTCAATTACATACTACCCACACATGGTAAAGAAAACCCACTACTGATACTTGATTTCAAACTTGCTCACACCTGATTTTCTCACACGCAATGATTTATATGCTTTGTGAAACTTGATTTTCGTATGCCAATTTATTTATATAGCTTATATAAACAAGGAAAGAAATTTGATTTCAAACGTAGAACAAGAGCTTTACTAATATCAAAAAAACTTATTTCCATTTATAAGCAAAGGTTTCTGGAAAGAAGTTAAGTCATTGAAGATGGTAAAAATGTCAACTCATTTGTATATTTTGAATTAAGGTAATCATTGATCACTAAACACTCTGTTGTTCAAATCAACCATGATTGCCACAATAGAACATATAAAGAAAGAAGCTAATGAACCAACTCTCAAGTAGTTGAGTTGGTTAATTAGAGTGTGTGATTTCATATTCCTTATGAGCTACCATTTAAATATTTTTTATTATTATATATGCATCTACAAAAAGTAGACTTTATTTGCAAAAAACAAAAAATAGTTTGTAATTTGTGATGACAATGTGAATTCATTGACTTAATCCTTTTGAGATTTGTTACACTTCACTTGATCTGCAGAACAACACACATCTAAAGATCACGCCTATGAATGTATGCATGACCGTTAGTTCCAAGGAATCGATAAGACACGTTTCTTGCAAAAAAAACAAACATAAATGTTAAGAAGATCGCAGAGAATTGAGTTTTATATGGAAGGAGACTTTTTATTATCGGCCAAGTCTGACATGTTGAGATATATATATATAATAGCCTGCTTTGCTGTTACACTTACGCGGTCATTTGCTTGGTGGCCACTGGATTGTCAGCCTCGCATCCGGGGAAATATGCATGTGGTAGGGTTATTGAATGATTAACAGATGTGGCGTTAATTAAATGCTTAACAGACCCGAGTTTATTTTAATGACGTTACTTCGGATTCCAACGTGAAAGTTATTGTCATAAAAAAAATATAATTAGCTATAGTTGACTTAATTTTGCCAGGATTTTTATCTTAATCTGTCATTATTAAAAAAAAGCTATATATTGCCGTTGGAAATGACGTATAGTTAATACTATAAAAAAAAAGCGCCGGCACAAAAACGCACAACCACCACTGCGGCAGCATCCTCGGTCGACCGATGGCCAACTCCTCCTCCCCCGCCACCTCCCTCCCCCTGCCTGCCTACTGCTACCCACCCAAGTCCCCGGAGGAGGAGCAGAAGGACCGCGACACCTACCGCAGGTGGAGGGACCTCTACTGCACCTCCCTGGCCGTCGGCAGGTCCTGGAAACGGCCCCTCTACCGCAACAACGAGCAGCCATGGTACGGCAGCTTGGCGGCCATGGTGGGCACGTCTGTAGCCCAGCAGCACTACATCGCCAGATCCTCCGACATCCTCGTTGTGAGCTTCCCCAAATCGGGGTCCACCTGGATCAAGGCCCTCGTCTTCGCCATCATGAACCGTGCCGGCGGCCTGCCGGAACGATCGGCCTTCAGCCCCCACCAGTGCGTCCCATTCCTCGAACTCCAGGTGTACTCGGACGACAGAATCCCCGACCTGGGATCCATGCCGTCCCCTAGGCTGTTCGCCACCCACATCCCCTTCACGTCGCTGCCGAGGTCCGTGCTGGACTCCGGCTGCCGGATCGTTTACTTGTGCAGGGATCCCAAGGCCGCGTTCGTCTCGTTGTGGCATTTCGCCAAGAGCAACCCGCTCGAATCGTCGGCCGGCGAGTCACTGTCCTTGGAGGAGGCGTTCGAGATGTTCTGCGACGGGTTTTCCTACTACGGCCCGTACTGGGATCATGTTCTCGGGTACTGGAAGGCAGCGACGGCCATCGACAACGAGTGCGACGGCAGGACGAAGGTGTTGTTCTTGAAGTACGAGGATTTGGTGGAGGACACAGGGACCCAGTTGAGGAGGATAGCAGAGTTCGTCGGGATGGGGTTCACCGACGAGGAGGAAGAGAGGGGAGAGGTGCACGACATCGTCGAGGTGTGTAGCTTCAAGAGTCTGAGCGAATCGAAGGCCGGAAAGATCAAGGTGGGAGACAACGTCTATCAGAACGATGCCTTCTTAAGGAAGGGTGAAGTCGGAGACTGGGTGAATTATCTGACGCCGGAGATGCGCCGGCGGCTTGACCAGATCACCACCGACAGGTTCTCTAGCTTCGGTCTCACGATCTAGTAGCTTTGGAGCGGCAGTTCACGATCACCGTTCTTGGCCTTGAGGCGCATCGATTACCGATAGCGTATTATCATATGTATGTATATAAAGTACAACAACAAGATCATGCCCCCTTCATATGTATGTATATATATATTGCAAATTCGAGAATGGCAAATCAATAAGTTGATCATTTTCCATTTGTCTTGTCAAGGGAAACGAGAAGTTACTAAAACCTTAAAAAGAGCCTTTTGATTCTCTCCTCCTTTCATCACCGTACCATGAAATGACGAGTACGGTAAGCTATCGAAAAGACATATATATGCTTTCTGTTCAAGCAAAACATACATATATAAGGAGAAGAGGGAGAGAGAGAGAGATCAAAAAACAATTGTATGCCTATCTCACTTCAAATTGTTTAGCACACTGTTTAATTTAGAAGGCTTTTCCTTTTTTTAAAAATTATTTTTGTCCTTCTCCATTTTTCTACATGTATATGTAACAACCATGGATAGACTTGATCAGTCCAACGCAAGAAAACATTTTGTTGAATGATTAACAGATTTGGCTTTAATTAAATATGTTTAACAGGAGTTTATTTTAATGACATTAGTTCGGATTCCAACGTCGAAGTTATTATTATAAAAAATATAATTAAATTTTCATTAAAAACAAAATATTAAATGATAAACTTTGTTTCATTTCAGCCACTAGTTATTTTAAATTTATTCATTTTATAAATATTAATGATTAGTGAAATTTAAAAGTGATTAATTTTTGTCCTTGCCGTGTGTCGTGATGGATAATCTTATTCAACTTTTAATAATCTTCGGCATAGCATCTTTCATGATGATGACAACGATGACATAAAAGATGAAAGTTGTGTTTCATATTTATAAGCATATAAGTCAAACATTTTATTCAAATTGTTTTCTATCATTTGATGAAGTAAATCAATTCATACACCTACGTATTTTTGTATCTTATCTATTAACTTACAAATTAGTTTTAATTTACTCTTAGAATCTAAACAAGCATTCAAAACATATGATATAAAGGAATTTCATGCTAATATTCTAAAAATTTCTTTTCATTCTATCAATTATAAGTGCAAAAAATCTAACACTACCATATTTATTAAAAATTAATTTAATATCATATAAATGATGTAATGTATAGACAAAAGTAGAGTAATACACTTCAAATAATTGTATAGTTGTATCATAAAATGATTTTAAAAGTTCAACAAGATAATTAATTATTTGAACAAACTAAAAGAATCACATATAAAATTAAATTCTTATGCACAAGAAACATTAAGACTAAATTTCTTATGTTGGGGAGTCTTTCCATATTTAAACTATTTTCAATTCAAGTTTCGGAGCCTTTCCATATTTTGGACAAATGCAAGGGCCTTTTAGTAATTCCCTCATGCACAAATCGGAAGTTGAGTGCATGTATACTTCTTTCTAATATTTTGGCACTTGTATTTTTTTATGTCAAAATATATTTTCAGACAGTTTAATATCGTATCTAGTATTGTCTTTTTTCTTAGACGTGTATAGGGGTATCTTAGTAATTTTAGCATACATCGAGAGTATTTTAAAAATTTATGCATATTCACACTTCTTTTTAATATTTTAACACTTATATGTTTTCCTGTGTTAAAATATGTTGTAAATAATTTAAACTTATAACTAGAAGTTAGCATCTCGTATTATTGTTATTTGAATATTCATATATCTAAAATATTCAATTATTTTGATTTCAATTTTAGATGTTTATATATCTTATTTTGAATATTCACCTATTTTCTATCTAAAATATTTTGATTTCAAGCTTACATCCAAAATGTATACATGTCATCTTGGGTATTCGCATCAGCTTCCATGTGTAAACAAATCACGTGGCCTGCGTGCTGCTTGTCCAGGCGGCAGCACCTCCGTCGGCCATTTGATCGCCGATCCATCACCAATCCGACGTTGCTGGCCTCCTTCAGCCGGAACTACGGCCTTGGGCGGGGTTTCGGCCAAGATCGACGGAGTATCTCTTGTTTGCTCTCTCCCTGTGATGTTTGAATATTTTCAAATATTTCCTTAGAAAGAATGCTTTCAAGGGAGTAGGCAGGGAACAAAATGAAGCTTTGAAAATGAGAATTAAGCTTAAGAGACGCTTGGGAATGTTGTGTATCTGTTATACAACCTATTGGTATTTATTTATGAAGTTTGAAAGCTTATTAACGAGATCTGAACTGCTAGATCTTATTGTCTGTTTTTTAGTACATTGGTATGATTATATTGTTGTCATTTTTTTAACAGTGAATGGATCAGTATACCACTGATCAATTTAGTATACCAGTTATAAAAGTCCTAATTTTTTGTAATAAAATTAGTATGCCAATTTATAGAATCAATATGTAATTTACAACACTATCCTAAAAAGCGGTATGCCAAAAGTAATAATTTTTCCGGTTCACTACCAACAAAAAATTACATGTCTGTTCGTCAAAAACGATATGCTTATTTTATGGTAGATATAGTGCTAAGTTCTACATTGGTTTAGCCTTTGTTTTAATATATGTTCCAAGGAATTTTTTTTTTTTGATACTCTAGGAATATCCATGGAGTTGATAACATGTGAGTCTCCAAGAGTATCCAAAAAGGCGAAAGCTTGTAAGAAGTTTTATTAGGTCTCAGCATGTTAGATTTCTCTAAGTATTATGTATTTTGTCTCGCAGAAATTTTCAACTAGTTGGAGGTACTTTAAGTGGCATCATCCATCAACTCAATTGAGATTACTGATTAAGACAAAGCTTGTAATGTTAGCACGTGAATTAGGTAAGTGATGTACATAACTAATGCTTGAGCAAAGTTAACACTACTGTCTATAGGCACTGCACAAAAACATCTCAGATGATCACCAATCCTGGTTCTGTTTCTATCCAAACACAGTTAACTTCAAAGTTCTTATAGAAGTAAGTACTTGATGGTAAGTGTAAATACACATATGTTTCAAAGATCTTATAATGAATATGCTAGTGCAAAAGAACATTAAAAGGATTTCCAATTTTTCCCAAGTACACAAATCAATTTAAATCAAAATTACATACATAAGAATCCCCTGAGAATACATAAGGGCCTCGTTCAAGAGAAAAAAGAAGAAGATGTCCTCTACGAAGGTTATATGTAAAAATACAAACTTAAATGGTGCATGTCTTGTTCAAGTTGTACTAGAATCCAAGGTAGCACCCAATCATTTTCTCTCTAAACAGCAAAACAGTGTGGTTGGTCTTCTACTCTATTTAGTTATAAAAATGAGGAGGATAAACCAATTTCTGAATTTAACGTAGTTTGCAATTTTTTGGCAGCTAGCACTGAAAGAGAGGACTATTTTAATGAAGTAGTTCAAATGTTTGTTAAAAAGAAAGATGTTACCGTTGCTTTATTGGGTTGTGGGCTGGCATGATACGGTATGAGTAGTACGTGGCCCTTGGACTGTAATTGGGCTGTATCATTGGAAGCTGATTAAAAACAAGCCGACATGATTGACATGGGTATAAAACTTCCCGGCAAAGTTCTGGGGAGATTGAATAAACCGAAGTAGTTGAGAATTCCACTGTAAAAGCTATTATTATTATAAAAAAAGATATAATTAAATTAAAGATTCATTCTGACATTTGTCTTCATCATCACTTGTCATGACGCATGGTTGTTAGATTCGTAGTTAATGTTAAACAAATTGTAAAATTCTTACTTTAATCTAACTTTTCATTTGTGAAATTCCCTTTTTATGTCTTTTAAAATTTAATGTTTAATTTTATTTGAAATATTTATATGTTATATCTAAAATAATGATTAATTTTTTTAACTTTATTTTAGACATTTATATTTTCTATTTTATATCTAAAATTTTAAAATTTTTTTATTATCTTAGATGACAAAGATGTTAAAGATAATTGTCAGATATAAAAGAAATATTAGAAGAATTACGAGAAAAATAATTTATTAAATATAAAAAATAATAAACCCTTAAATTAAACATAACCATCACCATCATGTAAAACTTTATTCCAAATTTCAATATTGATAAATACAAAATCAATATCATTATTAAAAGAAACTATTACTGTTACAATCGACGTATAATAAATCAGAAGAAAAACCGGCACCGACAGAAAGGCACGCCCGCACCCACCGCTGCAGGAGCCTCCTCCTCGTCGACGGACCGATGGCCAACTCCTCCTCCTCCGCCACCTCCCTCCCCCTTCCTGCCTACTGCTACCCACCCAAGTCCCCGGAGGAGGAGCAGAAGGACCGCGACACCTACCGCAGGTGGAGGGACCTCTACTCCAACTCCCTGGCCGTCGGCAGGTCCTGGAAACGGCCCCTCTACCGCAACAACGAGCAGCCATGGTACGGCAGCTTGGCGGCCATGGTGGGCACGTCCGTAGCCCAGCAGCACTTCATCGCCAGATCCTGTGACGTCCTCGTCGTGAGCTTCCCCAAATCCGGTTCCACATGGATCAAAGCCCTCCTCTTCGCCATTATGAACCGTGCCGGCGGCCTGCCGGAACGATCGGTCTTCAGCCCCCACCAGTGTGTCCCATTCCTCGAACTCCAGGTGTACTCGGACGACAGGATCCCCGACCTGGGATCCATGCCGTCCCCTAGGCTGTTCGCCACCCACATCCCCTTCACGTCGCTGCCGAGGTCCGTGCTGGACTCCGGCTGCCGGATCGTTTACTTGTGCAGGGATCCCAAGGCTGCATTCGTCTCGCTGTGGCATTTCGCCAGGGGCAACCCGCTCGAATCGTCGGACGACGAGCTGCCCTTGGAGGAGGCGTTCGAGATGTTCTGCGATGGGTTTTCCTACCACGGCCCGTACTGGGATCATGCTCTCGGGTACTGGAAGGCAGCGACGGCCAACGACGACGAGTGCGACGGCAGGACGAAGGTGTTGTTCTTGAAGTACGAGGATTTGATGGAGGACACAGGGACCCAGTTGAGGAGGATAGCAGAGTTCGTCGGGATGGGGTTCACGGACGAGGAGGAAGGCGGGGGAGTGGTGCAGGACATCGTCGAGCTGTGTAGCTTCAAGAATCTCAGCGAATCGAAGGCCGGCAAGGTTAAGGTGGGCGACACCGTCTATGAGAGCGATGCCTTCTTAAGGAAAGGTAAGGCCGGAGATTGGGTGAACTATCTAACGCCGGAGATGTGCCGCCGGCTTGACCAGATCACTGCCGACAGGTTCTCTAGCTTCGGCCTCACGATCTAGTAGCTTTGGGGCAGCAGATCACGATCACCGTTCTTGGTCTTGAGGCGCATCGATAACCGAAAGCGTATTATCATATCTCCCTCAATCTGGAATAATCAGTGCTTGTCTTTTCTGTAATTTTTACTTTTTGCATGAATGATCACGTTATTAGCGGGTTGTAATAATCATTGTTAAATGTTCTTTTTATCATATGAAGTTTATAAGTAAAAACTCTTTTTATATTTGATTCTAAACAAAAACACTACAAATACGATAACAACAGTGAGAACTACAATTTGAAATCATCAAATGGGTAATTGATTATGTACATGCAACTTGCGTATATATATGAAATGCATCTTAGGGGGGGGGGGGGGGGGGGGGGTTTGTGCACCTCAAATTTGAATTTCGCAGAATTTGACGGAAAAAATTCAAAATCTAGGTGTTTGTGTACGTTCAGGAATTTGACGGAAATTGAATTCCAGGTGTTTGTGCACATGACATAATTGGAGGGAATTAAATAAAATTGATTTTTAATAAAATTAAGTATTGACTTAAAATAATTAGTGAAAATGTAATTAATTTATTAATGAATTGTTGACATTAATAAATGAATATATTATTAAAATAAATGTTTATATATCATTTATCATTATATAAAATAAATCAAAAATTACAAAAATTGATAACTTTTTAGTTATAATACATGTTTAAAACAACAAAAGGTTAATTATAAATTTTATATTCCTTGTAATGTAATAATAAATAACTTTTATAAAAATATAATTATTATGAAGTGAATAAATGAAAGTAAATAATAAATAATTATTGAAATACTTTGATTATAAAAAAATATAATTCTAAACATTTTATTAGCCATAAATGACTTTTAAGACTTCGTTTGTGTTAGCCACAAAAAGTTAGGAAAATTATATGGTTTTTGAAAATTTGATATTATATATTAAATAATATAATATAATAAATAAAATAATAATAATAATTGAATTAAATAATATTTATGATTTTAATATTATAAAATTAAATAATATTAATAATAATAAAATAATTAATATTTTTATTTTTAATAAACAAATATTAAAATAATTAATTAAATAAAAAATATTAATAATATATACTTCAACAGGGGAGGGTAAGCGTCGAGCGATCTTTTGGAAAATGAATTCCGACCTTTTAGGTTGGGAATTCATTTTCCCAAACTTTACACATGATTGGAATTCAAATTCCTTGGGAATTTGAATTCCAAAATACATAAACAACTCATGACTCAGAATTTGACGAAATTGAAAATTTTTTTCGTACGAGTGCACGAACCCCCCCCCCCCCCCCTTAATGTTTATGAATGGTGGATTAGCAGATCAAACGGAATTGGAATTGAATATGCATGGAAATGGTGTGCATGTGACATTCCTGACTGATCGACGCCAATCAGCACATCACCTTCCCTGGTGCTGTTTAGGGTTAGTATTAAAAGGAAGACGAGGACAAATGGAAGAGAGAAGTGTGGGCACTAGAAAGAGAAAGAGGATGCGATTGTAGTGATCGATCTGCTTGTACCGACAAGATCATGAGTGCCCCCGTCACCCTTTATCATTCAAATTTAATTCACAACTGCCCCCACCACTAAAAAGAAACTTTGCTTTTCTTTTCCTAGAACATGTGATGAAATTACTAGTACCAAAAATTATTTTTATCGCAAGCAAAAAAAAGGCCGATGGATTTGTTGGATTGTTAGGAGGCTTCGATGGTATTGATTTCAGTGATTAACTATTTTTTAATTTGATGATTTAATTTCTTCTAATAACTTCTTTTTATAAGCTGGGAAGATCAATTTTCTCTATCATCTACACCCGTAACCTTTTCCTTTGATTTTCGTTAACTAACAAAAATTGAATTTTAAATTTAATTTTGAATTTGAATTGAAACCTATTCTTTTTATTAATTCCAACATCTCCTACTTGATCATCAAGATCAACTATATTCATTCATAGGTTAAATCTAATAAGATGTATTTTATTTTTATTTCACTCTTACTATTTATAGGTAACACAATTTCAATCTTCCACTCCCACTATTCATAAGAATGTTCTTAAGTTCCATTATCCATAAAAATGTTCCTTAATCCCATTAAGTTCACAAACTTAATATATTTTTTCTTTGAAATTTCTTTTGTGAAAGGATCAGCAATCATATCTTTTGTAGAGATATAACTCAATTTTATTTTCCATTTTTCTATAATATCATGAATATAATGATAATGTATATTTATATGTTATCTCTTTGTTGTATTTGCACTACTATATACAAGACTTATTATTACTTAGTTATAATGTTACATTTCTATTGGACTATTTAACAAGTTGAGATTCAAATCATTTATGAATCTTTTGATCCAAATTACATGTGACGTAGCTACACTACAGGCAACATATTCAGCTTCTTGTATGTATTTTACTACACACCATTACTTCTTACTCCTTCAAGATATAGTTATACCTTCAAAGATAAATGCATATCCTAAAGTGTACTTCCCATCATCTTTGTTACTATCTAGATCTATATCTGCATAACCAAGCACTTCAAGTTCATCTGCTTGATAAATCAATTTGTGGTGTAAAGTTCCTTTTATATATTTTAATATTCTCTTAACAGCTTCTCAATGCTTTGTTTTGAGATTACTTTGATACCTACTAACAATACTTACAACATATGCCAAGTTCGGTCTTGTATACAACATAGCGTACATCAAATTTCCAACCACTTGGGTACACAATGCTCTTAAAGGTTTCTTCCTCTTTCCAAGACATTGGTCCTTACTTAATCTTTTCCCTAAAACATAAGGTGTAAGAGTTGAGGAATAATTGTCCATTCCAAACCTTTTTAGCACCATGCACAAGTATTCCTCTGATTTATACTTAGTACTCTAGATTTCTGATCTCTTAAGATCTGCATTCCAAAAACATAAGATGCTTCCTCCATGTCCTTCATCTCAAATCTTCTTCTAAGTTCTTCTTTTGTTTCATTCAACATGTCAATGTCATTTCTAGTAAGTAAAATATCATCCATATACAAGGATAATATAATAAACTTACTCCCACTATTCTTAACATATACACAAGAATCTAACATGTTTGAAACAAATCCTATTTTGACAATTATATCATGAAACTTATGATACTATTTCCTAGATGCTTGTTTTAAATCATATATTAACCTTTTTAATTTGCACACTTTTTCCTTGTATCCTTCTACCTAAAATCCCTCAAGTTGTGACATGTAGATTTCTTCTTGCAAGTCTCCATTTAGAAATGCAGTTTTTACATTCATTTAATGTAATTCCAAATCTAAATGTGCAACTATAATCAATATAATTCTTATAAATGCAAACTTAGCTACTAGAGAATATGTCTTATGAAAGTTAATTCCTGGTTTTTGTGTATAACCTTTAGTAACTAAATGGACCTTATATTTATCAATAGACCCATCAACCTTTAACTTTTTTCAGAATATCCATTTGTACCCTATAACTTTCCTTCATTTAGGTAAATTACATAATTCCTATACTTGATTCCTTTTCATGGAATCAATCTTATCATTCATGGCATCCAACCATAAATCTTTCTCATAAGATTCAATGACATCCTTGTATGTCATGAGTACCATGTGATTTTCCTCCATATCTATCAATAAATAAGAAAGCTCATAGGAATACAAATGGTAGTTATCCATCCATGTTGGTTGATGTCTCATCGTTTTGTTGCTAATAGGTACATCTGGTTCTTTATTTTCTTCATTCCTATTAATTTCATCAATTCCATTTATAGACTCATTTTGGATTCCTCCCATGATTTCCATAGGTTCATCTATATTTTCAATATTTTGTTCCCCTTCAACTTTAGGGTTATTTATCGAGACATTATTGAAATAGTCATCATTCAGATTTTCTAGGAAATTGGCATCTCTATATTTAATAATTTCCTTTTCTTTACTATAGAACTTATAGTTGAAAGAATTTTTACAATAGTCTATAAACCTGCACTTTAAAGTCTTTAAGTTTAACTTATCCCTTAACTATCTAGGAATAAGTACATAGGCTACAGATCTCCATTTCCTTAAATGATGTAAGTTGGGTTTAGTTATGATCCATAATCCATAAGTTTTGCTAGGTATAAATTTGAAGGTTATTCTATTTAATATATAATTTGTTGTAATTAAGCCTTCTCCTCAAAAACCTTTGGAGAGACTTGAATGTGAAAGTATGCATTTAATAGAATTCATAAGAATTCTATTCTTTTTTTTTTCTGCCACACCATTTTGTTGTAGTGTATAAGACATTGTAATTTACCTTTTAATTTCATACATTTCACAAAAAAACTTAAATTCCTTAGAATTGTATTCCTTTTCTCTATCTGACCTTAACACCTTAATATTTCTTCCAAGTTGATTTTCTACTTCTGACTTGTATTTCTTAAAATAAGTCAATACTTGACTTTTGTAACTTAATAGATAAATATAAGCATATCTAGAAAAAAAGTCACAAAATATTTCTTGTTATCATAAGTTTTAACACTTAAAAGACCACATATATCAGAATGAATTAAGCCCAATAATTCATTTGATCTATATATCTTACTAAAGAATTTCTTAGTTATTTTTTCAATTAAGCAATATGGACACTTATTTAATTTTATGTCTTTAATTTTAAACAATATGCTCAATTTTATCAATTGTTGTATTCTAGATTTATTAACATGCATCAATCTTAAATATCACAAATCAATCTTAGATAAATAATACACAATATAATCAGAAACTACTTCATTTATTTTATTAGCAACAACAAAAAGTTTAAATAAATCATGTTATGTTACAAAAATTCTCATAATAAATACCTTTGTCTTTTCACGTAGATACATGTTTATTATAAAATCTAACTTTAAAATCATTCTTCGAGAGAGCGCAACAAATATCAAATTTTGGCTCATGATAAACTTTCAACTCCTTATTGGGATCACCCGTAGAAAGAATACCGGAGGGTGCATGCGATGGTGGTTAGCACGCATGGGGGGATGGCGACGTCGGTGAGTGGGTGCGGAGGACTGAACGACGAAGGGGGAGCATGCAGTGAGGAGCAAAGTTGGCGAGTGTCGCAAGGAGTTGCCCAAGAATTGTGGAAGAGGTAGCAGAGGTGAGCATAGGGGACGACGGAGGTGCGCGTGAGGGACGGTGAAGGTGTGCATGGAGACTGTCGGTGTCACACACGGAGACTGTGATGTCGGGCGGAGTGCGCACGCGAGGTTAGGCATTGTGCACGTGAAGAGGCACGAGGTGAGCAAAGCTTGCAAGTGTTGTGTGCGGATTGTGGAAGAGGCAATGAAGATGCACGCACGACGACGTGCGGAAGCAAAGCAGACGCCAATGTTGACAAGCATTGATCTGAGTGGACAAGTGCTGACGTAAGCAGATTGACAGTAGTGTGTGTGTGGAAGGGCAGAGGTGCAAGCGGTGCATGTGGTACGACAAGCGATAATGGAGGTGTGCGACGTAGAAACAAGTGGGCAACAAGGGCACAACCAGCTCTAATACCGCGGTTGGATTGTTTGAGGGTTTCGATGGTAGATTGATTTTAGTGGTTAATTATTTTTCGATTCGATGATTTAATCTCCTTTGATTATCTCTTTTTATAGACTAGGAAGATCAACTTCTTCCATCGTCTCTGTCTTTAATATTTTCTTTTAATTTCTGGTAATTATCGAAAATTTAATTTTAAATTTGAATTGTAACTTAATTTTTTTAACCAATTCCAGCAGGATTAAAGCCTCGAATGTAAAAACACATGCTATAAGGAAATTCCAAAGGAACGATCAAGCACATGCTGACGCCAATATAACGAAGAAAATAGTTTAAACAAGGAGGGTCCAAATGAAATAGGCCAATAACCATGGCGGCAGCAGCCGTCTAAGGTTGATTTTCATCCCCTTGCTCCACAATGTCCACCCAGAGCCTAAGTAAGGTTGCTTACCAACAACAGTAGCTAAAGTTCGTACATTTTTATTACAGGCATGGTTGGAGGGCGGATTGGTATGTGCATCCAACACAGATTGCACTTTAGCGAGCTTATCTATATCAATTCAATCTTGCAAAGATGTTATCTATCCAAAAAGAAGTTAATGATGAGATATTACAGAACCTTAAGTTGATATCTGAATAAGAAATTCTAGAAATAAGATTGTTCCTAGTGCTCCATAGAACTCAAAAGAAAGTCCAAGTAAATGAATGCCAAGAAGATTTACCAAGGAGGAAGGGAGGAGGTAAGAAAAGAAGGAAAAAGAATGTCAGGCAAAAAATCATCTGATAAAAGTAATATGTAATTATTAAAATGGAAGAGCCATTTTTTGTTTGGAAAGGTATAGTCTATGAGTAGATATTTAGTGTTTTCTATAGTAATTATATTGCATCAAGAATGACAGAAATCTCCGGTTCAGTCATTTTTCATGAGATTTTCTTTGATAAGTATTTTATCGTGAATAACAAGTCTAAGTTAAGATTTTAACTTTGAGAGGGACTTTGGTTTTCCGGATTTACTTCCATAAACTAAATCTCACCTCCATCACTCAAAGTAATGTAGTAGGTATTCAACTTACCAAAATTTAGATTCCAGTGAATGATATCAGAGTTGTCGACAAGTGGAATTTCATTAGAACCATTGACGATGTTTGGGAGGGAATTAATGAAATTTGGCTGTTGTTGATCAAAAACAAAAAGACAATTCTTTACGATGACTTTTTTTATCTCTATTGCCTCGTTACATAATTCATTAAAATTTTCGATTCCTTGAAATATTTGGTATTCCTTGATTTTCGTATTGTGGTGGATTTTTAGGCTTAATAGAAATAAAACTTCGTTACTTTTAAAATATCTCCTCAATATTCTATAATATCTTACGTCTAACTTCATTACGTACAGAGAACTCGATGTGCCAAAGTTAGTTATTAACGAGGTACAATCAAAAATGGAATCATAACCTTTTTGGTACATGCAATAAGTTAAATAAACTAATCATCACGTCACGTCTGAACTGTGGTGCGAACGACGGCAGACAAGGGATGGCCAACAACGGATGGGTGAGCGAGAGTTCGATCGATTCAGGCGCGCATGGACGATCGACGGGGGGCGAGCTGCATGCCAACAATCACCTGAAGGAGGAGGACGGAGCCTTCAATGGCGCCTAAAGCTAAAGAAGAAGAAGAAGAAGAAGAAAAAGAAGACGCACTTCGCCCACCCCCACATCAACGGCGTGGAAAAATTCAAACGAGGTCGGTTGTCATTTATTTTATCAGGAGACGGGCAGCTTCGGATGAAGACGGTGGCCAGTGATTTCCCCTCAAAGAAGAAGAAGAAGATGATGATGATGGAAACAGGAAGAGGATGTGGCTGCAGCTGCACTGACAGATCTGCTTATCCCATCATCAAGATCACAAAGTGCCCCACCACCACTTGAATAATTTTTCTGTAGAACACATGATGATTTTTTTTTTATAATACGGCAGAATAGATTAAATTAAATTAAATCTTTTAACAACTATCAAATCACCACAAAAGAAAAGATGCAGAACACAAAAGGGAGAAACAAGTTTAATTATTATCTTCACTTCCCATTTCGTCAGGGCTAATGACATAAAATGGAACCATTTGGTATTTGCAACATCTAAATGAGTTATTCCTATTCAGATGTTGGTGTTTTTTTTGCCACTTGACATCTCTATTTAGGTTGAAGTTCTTTCACGAAATTTACATAAGAGTCAGCTGTCAAATTTTTTAACTAAAAATAAGAAAGATTAACCGTGTTTTCAAATATCGAGATGATATTCAAAATAAGTTTTGACCAAAAATTTTATTACTCCTCTTTGACCAATAGTTCTAATAAAAGGAGAGAAAAAAACGGAAAAGCAAACAAAGATAAAAGAAAAATATTTGCAATTGAATGAAAGTAAAAAGGTTGAAACAATGAAGTTTTCATCTAAAATTGAATGAGTATTATTGTAACATTATTGTTACAAAACATGAGGTCTCTATTATTATTATTATTATTTTCTTTTCAATAAAAAAGGTGAGAAAAGAGAAAAAGAATAAAAATTGTCACCTAATCTAATTCATAGGTAAACTAGAAAAAACCTATAGACTTGTACTAATGACTCTTAAATGATGGATAAAGTCAAAGTTTGCGATTTAAAAGCCTACATAAGTATTTGAGTAGGTATAAAAAAGTGTCAGACATCTCATATATTCAAATTACCTAGTCTATCAATTATTTCTATCCACTATTTGAGTATGTATCAATTACTTTTTAACAGTTGATTATTTTTTTGATGACCATTCGAAGATCGATCTCGCAGACTTGTCGAGAGATTGAGAGCGACAGCATCCATTAAATGATCAATAAAGGTTTATTTTAATGATAATACGTTGTAGAAATTTCAACACAAAAACTTTTGTTATAAAAAATATAATTAAATGTTGATAAATACGAAATCACCGTCATTGTTGAAAAAACAACCTCTTGCGCGTAGCCATCCAACGTAGCTGGAGCTTCCTCGTCGTCGACGGACCTATGGCCACCTCCCTCCCCCTGCCTGCCTACTGCTACCCACCCAAGTCCCCGGAGGAGGAGCAGAAGGACCGCGACACCTACCGCAGGTGGAGGGACCTCTACTGCACCTCCCTGGCCGTCGGCAGGTCCTGGAAACGGCCCCTCTACCGCAACAACGAGCAGCCATGGTACGGCAGCTTGGCGGCCATGGTGGGCACGTCTGTAGCCCAGCAGCACTTCATCGCCAGATCCTCCGACGTCCTCGTCGTGAGCTTCCCCAAATCGGGGTCCACCTGGATCAAGGCCCTCGTCTTCGCCATCATGAACCGTGCCGGCGGCCAGCCGGAACGATCGGCCTTCAGCCCCCACCAGTGCGTCCCATTCCTCGAACTCCAGGTGTACTCGGACGACAGAATCCCCGACCTGGGATCCATGCCGTCCCCTAGGCTGTTCGCCACCCACATCCCCTTCACGTCGCTGCCGAGGTCCGTGCTGGACTCCGGCTGCCGGATCGTTTATTTGTGCAGGGATCCCAAGGCCGCGTTCGTCTCGTTGTGGCATTTCGCCAAGAGCAACCCGCTCGAATCGTCGGCCGGCGAGTCACTGTCCTTGGAGGAGGCGTTCGAGATGTTCTGCGACGGGTTTTCCTACTACGGCCCGTACTGGGATCATGTTCTCGGGTACTGGAAGGCAGCGACGGCCATCGACAACGAGTGCGACGGCAGGACGAAGGTGTTGTTCTTGAAGTACGAGGATTTGGTGGAGGACACAGGGACCCAGTTGAGGAGGATAGCAGAGTTCGTCGGGATGGGGTTCACCGACGAGGAGGAAGAGAGGGGAGAGGTGCACGACATCGTCGAGGTGTGTAGCTTCAAGAGTCTGAGCGAATCGAAGGCCGGAAAGATCAAGGTGGGAGACACCGTCTATGAGAACGATGCCTTCTTAAGGAAGGGTGAAGTCGGAGATTGGGTGAATTACCTGACGCCGGATATGCGCCGGCAGATGGACCAGATCACGGCCGACCGGTTCTCCAGCTTCGGTCTCACGATCTAGTAGCTTTGGAGCAGCAGTTCACGATCACCGTTATTGGCCTTGAGATATATCGTTGACCGATAGTGTAATTTATGGGTAATTTTTGCATTTATCTGGAATGATGAGAATTAAGTTACTGGTGGTTATATAATAATCATTATTAAGCGTTCCTTTTCTTTTATAGAAATTCCTAGAAAAAGATTTTTATTCTAATTCTAACGAAAATACTATAAATGCGTCAACAACAATCAAAATTTCAGTTTAATTACATAATTTGTAGAGGAGAAATTAAGGTATTCCAATAAAAAGGCAACATAGAGTTCGTCTTTCACTTCGTCAAGAGGAAGAAATGTTCGGTTTAATTTTAAGCAAAAAGGATATCAATATCTGAAAAATGTTCATTAGGTACTGGAGAAATATATAATAGTGAACACCAATTAAAAATGCAGGCATGCATCCATCTTTTCAACTAATTAACAGTCTGCATATGGATATATCATCCACGTAATTAATTAATTATCTACGTTTGTTCTTTGTTGATACAGTTAAATGTATACATTATGTTTAACATGATCTTCTCTTCCGATTTCCAATTTCCTACTTTACTCCCTCAATCATGCACGTACATGTATCTTTCGGCAAAGATCAGTAGTCCAGCCGAAATGTTTACTTTTCACTCGTAGCGAACAAACAAAGACGACTTCGGCTGATAACGTCCAAAAATATACGACAAGAAGGATGTTGACACTCCAGCTGGCCTTCTTGTGCCTGAGGCTGAGAAGAAACCTTAAGATTTAACCATAATCAAGCAAAAACATAAGAAGGATCTTGACCTTCCTGCTATTTTGGACCCATGCTTTCTTTAAATGTATGTTCTCCTGGTGGTACCACCGAAGAAATTTTCATACTCGTATCTATCTTTTCAATTATTTTACTGTTAAAATCAAATCTCTTTATATAATTATATATTTAACTTATACTACTATAACCTATTCCGTATTGAATTTTCAACTTAGCCTAAATTAATAAGACTTATTGTTATGCTTTCGTTTCAATATTAGAGGGTATCCATTATTTTAATTTGTACATTTACTGAAAATAGTAATTGAGACAACATTTTATGATAAATACTTAGCGATAAAGAACTTTTAGTCATTTATGAATTCAAACATACTACACCTAACTTATCTTAGATAACATTTGATATTTATAAAATTGAAGATCATAATTTTTTAATTTATAATTTGATATATATATATATATATATATATATATATATATATATATAGAGAGAGAGAGAGAGAGAGAGAGAGAGAGAGAGAGAGAGATAATGTTACCGTGGGAGGGTTGAGATTTTATACTTTTACAATGACTTGCTTTACTCTTGATTGCTAGAGCATATTAATCATGCCTATAATGGACCTTCTAAATATAGAGATTTCATTTATAGTGCATAATCATTCTTGATCATACATTATGCTTTTATATATAGTAGTAGTCTTGTATAGAATGTTCTTTGAATTCAAAAGGATTCTATAAATATGTATATGTAAACATTTGTTATTATTGAAGAAGAAATCTCTTCTCCAAGCACTCTCTTCAATGTTTCTTTCATCCTATCACATTTTATCTTAGTATTAGAATGTCTCTATGCATAATGTTGACGTCGTCGCCAAGCAGTGCTTCCAACTCCATACTCATCATCTCCTCCTGTTCAACATCTTCTTCTATCAATATATACGTTGCTATTCCAATCAAGCTCGATAAAAATAATTATGTTTTTTAGAGAGCATTGTTTATAGCATTGTTGTATGGCCATGATCTTCTAAGTTTCATCGATGACACATTTATGTCTCTTGTTGATCTAAAATCATCTACATCTACGACACTTATCTTCTTCTTTTTTTAAATATTTATCCTTTAAATTCATCAAGAGATAGTCCTATCAAATTTGAAGAAATACATCAGGAAAATTGAAATATTTAGTTAATATAAAATTTTTGCATTCTGTTCTTGTAATGTCAGTTTATGACTTTTGGTTGCTCGAGGAGAGAGTGGTGAAGCCAATGAGTGGTTTAACCATTGAAACCATAGTAAGGTCATACTTTTTGACATGGAATATGAGAGTCTTGAGTTTTTTGAAAAAACCACCTAGGTGAAGGACGTCGCATGACCAACTTGGAATTGTTCTGCAACTTTAGTGGACGACTTAAATATTTGGTAAAATTTCTAACCCAATATATGATGTCCTGGATATTCAGGTTTTTATTAAAGAAGATAATGTCACATCTATGCTTCCATATGCACCAGAGAGAAATAACTGTCAAGAATTTTTGAAATAATGATTTAGACGTCTTTTTAGAAGAGAATATGTTCTTGTTATTCTAACCTTCCTAATCTTTGCTAATATCAGTTCCCAATAAATGATTTAGCTAGATGGTTAAACCTTTAATAAAGGGGCAATAACAGAAGATGTGCCTTATTGTTTCACTCGAGTTATTGCAAAAAATGCATATAGAAGGGAGATGCATACTTTTCTTCATACGAATATCATCTACAGGAAGGAATTGATGTATAAGTTTCCAAATGAATATAGAGATTTTGATAGGAATTTGGTTAGTCCAGAATCTCTTAAGATGCTTGTTTCGTGGACTTCAGTTTCTGATAAATTTCCAAGCAAATTTGATGGATAAACCGTTTGGATTGAAAAGATTAGAATTTTCTGAAAGATGTTTATGCAAACACCAAATTCTACCTAGATCTTTACCCATTCTATAATTTGCAAAGTTGGTTTCTATTTCATCAATAGTGTCATAAATAGCCTGAATAGCTTCTACCCAAATTCCTTTCTTTTGTTTGATCTTGTAGATTTGTTTCAATTTGAAGGTAAGCATTTGATCTTGAAGAGATCTAAGATTTAGCCATCCTTCAAATATAGGTAGAGATACTTTTTTCCAAGAGAGCCAATGAATGTTTTTCTTGTTGTGAGTACCTGACTAGAAAAATTAAGCACAAATAGAGTTTATTTGATTGATTATCCTGTTTGGAAGAGTGATGACTGAAAGAGTGTGTATAGGTATGGAGTTGAGCACGTGTTTAATTAGCATGAGTCTACCTCCCTGACTAAAAAATTTTGTTTTCCATCCTGCCATCTTATTTTGAATCTTATCTATAAGATATTGGAAATACTTGTGACGTGGTTGGCCCTTGAAAATATTGCAACCAAGATGAATAAACGGCCAATGACTTTGTGTGTAGCCCAAGATAAACTAAGATATTGGAAATATTCTAACTTCAGTGAGGCAGGCTTTTCTTTGAGATTAAGAAATTGCTTTTGTTGAGATTTATTTTCTGCCTTGTAGACTTCTTATATTGATTTAATATTATTTTGCCTCTTTCTAACATCGATTTTCGTCCATTGAGGAATAAGAGGGCATCATCTTCATATAATAGATGGGAAACCCTCTAATGTCGGATGTTGCATTTAAATGGGACAAAAGTGGAATCTTCTTGCATACGAGTGAGAGCTTTGCACAAAAGCTCTTCAATGAGAATGAATAAAAAGGGTGAGAGAGGATCACCTTGCCGAAGTTCACATGATGGATAAAATAATTGAGAGACATTTCCTTACAAAATGACTGTAGTGGGGATATTACATATACATCTAGAAAATAGATTATTGATATTTGAATCAAAGCTGAATGCCTTTAGAGTTTGGAATATCATCGTCCCTTCCATTCTGTCAAAGGCTTTCTCCATGTCAAGTTTAACAATAATATTTCCTCCTCTATGCCCTTGGTCTAAATATTGAATTAATTCTTGAGTGAGAGCAATGTTGTCAAAAATGCTATTTTCTTTTGTAAAAGCACTTTGAGTCTTAGAAATCAATTTTAGGATCATATCTAACAGCCGATTAACCAAGATTTTTGCAATACACTTATAAGATATATTATATAAGTTGATAGGTCTGAAGTCTGCAAAACTGGAGGGTTGCTTGATTTTGGGAATCAAGGTGATGTATGTGGCTTTCCATTTGTTGTTGAGATGAGCTCCTACAAAAAAATGTTGAATGGCAGTGTAGAAGTCATTATCTATAATCTCCCAAAAATGCTTATAGAATTCAACTATAAATCTGTCAGGACTTGGAATTTGTTGCTAGAGAGAGAGAAAAGATTGATTTTGATTTCAGAGATTGAAGGAATTTCTAGCAATATCTTGTTCTGCTCTGTAGTTAGAATACAAAGGATATTGTTGAGCAAGCTGTTGTCCATTTCAGCTGGTTGAGATGTGAGGATATTTTGAAAGTGTAGTCTTCCTTCTATTTTGAGTTGCTCCATATCTTTTTTGATAGAATTTTGATTCATCAACTGATTGAAAGGATTTTTGGAACTTCTACGTTTGATAATTTGATGAAAAAATTTAGTGTTACGATCCATGTCCATCAACCAATTGATTTGGGAAGATTGCTGTAGAAGTAAGAGTTGGCGGTGATTATTTTTTATCAAAGCTTCCTATTGTTGAATTAAACTGGCTGCCTTGGTGGTGGTTGAATTGATCTGCATGTCTTGTTCTAGCAAATGAATCTTGTTTAAAATCTCTTTTTCTTCTGTAAAGATGTTCCCCACAATCCTTTTATTCCAATCTTTTAAATTACCTTTAAGAAGTTTGAGCTTAGAGCTGAAGTTCGTGATGGGATTTTGATAATAACAGCTGTGTCACGTATCAGTTACCAATTTGGAGAGATCCATATAATTCAGCCACATATTTTTGAATCTGAAGAGACGTGGACCTCTGATAATCTGGTTCGGTTGATATACAAGAATATAAGCATGATCTAAATATACACGTTCTCCATAGATGATGTCTTCCTTGAATTGCATGTATAGAGCCCCATTTAGTAGTATGCGGTCCAGTCTGGCATATCTCCTATCTTTGGCTTCTCGATTATTACATCAAGATAGATGGTTTCCAAAATGAATTGGTTCCACCAATTGAGTGTGATTGATGAAATCGTTAAAATCATGAATAGCAGAGGAATGTATGTTCCGGATGTTTTTGGTTTCATCCGATTTCTATACAACATTGAAATCCCCTCTCAAAATCCAAGGATTATTTTCGATGATATAATTTAAGTCTTGTAAGTGCTTCCACAAAATACGATGCTAAGCAGGGTTGCATGAAGCGTACACAGAAGAGATGTAAAGATTGTTATAACTGGAATTTGAAACTTGGTAGGTAATGGCTTGAGTGTGACAATTCCATATATCTATATTGAGATTGTCTGACCAAAAGGCACAAATTTTGGAATTACCATAATGAAAATTCCAATCACAAACCTTCGATGGCTAGTGATGGTGATTGGTTAGTGGTGGTGGAGCTCAAGGAACATCCGACGCTTTTCTATAGTTTAATGCGGTTCTCTACACCCTTGCTTTGTTCTTCTTATTTCCTTTTATATTTCTTTCTTGTAATAACTGTTTTTGCCTAAATGACTAATTGGATTTCCTTCATTCGTATCAACAATATTGATTACTTCTTCTTTCCATGATTGAGATCATTATATGGTTTGTGCAACGTGGTTTCCTTTGCATTTCCTATAACTACTTACAATTGAACATTAGAAAATAACTGATTTGTGGAGTTAGTGTAACTTAACAGACTTTCTTTATTGACTTAACTATTAACTCAATGGACCGACCTTGTTGAGTTACAACTTAACTTAACAAATTTGTTAAGTTTTAGAGTTTAATAAAACAAATACTTATATAATATTTAACACTAAATATGCAAAAGAAGTAATTTCTAATCATTCATAAATGATACTTAATTAGCAATTAATTCCTTTAAATTATAGATGTTCTTTAATTAAGTCTTATAATTGAAGAAATATAACATAATAGCTTAATTCTCATATGATAAGTTAAATAATATATAATTAATTATTTATTAACCACTAATATTATATATAATTTTATTTTAAATACCACCAAATCTTGATGTTATTGCATGACGTAGACAAGATCGACAACTCTTAAGTTGGTTATTTTCTTCATTGACGCCTTTTATTCTAACTCAAGTTGCAAGTCAAGTCACTTCCTTTGGTGTCAGGAGCACGTTAGAGTGCCTATATGTATCGCATTCCCAAGCTCGTATTCTCCAATTGAAGTTGGAACTCCAAACTGTAAAAAAGGGTAATTTATCCCTGAATGATTACATCACTCATGTTACTTCTCTCTCAAATAATCTTGCTATGGTAGGAACCTCTTTATCTAATGAAGAAATTATTCTTTATCTTCTTGGCAAACTTGGCCAAGAATATGAGGCCATCATCACCAGCCTCACTACTCAAGCTTCTTCCCTCACTTTAGTTGACATTCAAGGAATGCTTTTAAATTATAAGGTATGTCTTCATAAATTTTCTCAGCCAATAGCCAATTTCCCTTTTGGCAATACTTCTTGTGAAGGTCATGGTTGCCATGGATGTGGCCAATTGCTAAGAGGTTGAGGTAATCGACCAAAAATCTAGTGCCAAATATGCAATGGAAGTGGCCATTCAGCACTCAACTGTTTTAAAATATTGGATATTCAAACTTTTGCACCAACCAAGTCTCCTCCTAACGCAAATTTCATCTAGAAAAGGGAGATGATTCCTAAGCATGCACTTTGGTATCTTGATTTTGGTGCAACACACTATGTTACTAATAATTTGAATAATTTCTTCATAAGAACTCCATATGCAGGAGCTGATACTCTTACTGTTGGCAACGGAAATCAGTTGTCGATTACTCATATAAAAACTACAGTGGTATCTATTAATAATGGTAAAGCATTATCGAATAACACTTTGGTTATGCCTAGAATTACCAAAAATCCATTGTTTGTTTATCGATTTTGCAATGATAATCCTCTCAATATTGAATTTGACAATCTTGGTTTTCTAATCAAGGATTAGAGAACTCAACATCCGGTTCGAAGGGGCCTTGATAGATGGTCCCTTTATCAGTTACCTTTGCAGATTTTTAACTTGCAGGCTCTATTGGTAGTGAAAGCATCTATGGATACATGGCACATGTATTTGGGTCATCCACATACCCAACGTACTCTTTTCATTGTTGCTGCAAATTAGTTACCAATAAATGGTAGTCAATTAAATTTTTGCAATGCTTGTTGTTATAGGAAGCTCTATAAACTTCCTTTTTAACTTAGTACCTCTGTTGAACATGAACACTTATCTTTAATTTTCACTGATATTTCGGGCCCAAGCCCTATTGCATCTAAATTTTGTTTTCACTATTACATACATTTTATTGATGCTAGCACACATTATACATGGTTATATCCACTGACTAGCAAATCTGAAGCTCTTGCCACCTTCATTAAATTCAAAGCACAGATTGAGAAATGCCTAGGGAAGAATATTAAAATGCTGCAAAGTGATAATGGTGGAGAATATGTTGCATTTTGAAATTTTCTTCAATCAAATGGTATTGAACATCAACTTTCTTGTCCTCATACTCATGAGCAAAATGTGATGGCAGAGTGGAAACATAGACACATTGTTGATACAAGTCTT
Source organism: Cymodocea nodosa (assembly GCA_036874045.1). NCBI lineage: Eukaryota > Viridiplantae > Streptophyta > Magnoliopsida > Alismatales > Cymodoceaceae > Cymodocea > Cymodocea nodosa. The sequence continues at coordinate 24,186,824 of CM072336.1, forward strand.
TCGCTTTTAGCTCATGCAAACTTATCAAAGGAATTTTGGCCTGAAGCATTCCAAACAATAGTATATCTGATCAATCAACAACCTATATCACAGAATATCAATCCTCTTGAAGCTCTCTTTAAATCAAAACTTGATTATAATTTTCTCAAACTATTTGGGTGTAGATGTTATCCAAATCTGCGACCATATCTTTCCAATAAATTCAATTATCGTACCACCCCATGTATTTTTCTTGGATATTCGTTGGATCATAAAGGCTATCTTTGCTTTTCCCAAGATCATTGTAGAATTTATATCTCTCATGATGTTGTATTCAATGAAGTAGATTTTTCATTGAACGATAAGCTTGAGCATTTAACCTCTACATTGATGCAAGAAGAAGTTCCTAGTGTAGTTCCGCTAACCCAAATTATTTTACCTTGTCGCTTTCCTTCAGAAGCTTATTTAGATAGATCACCAAATAATGATCTAAATAATCATGATAGTACACCATCTACACCTACTGAGCCCAACTCATCTACAGAAAATACAATTATCAATGATTCACTATCATCTACTGAACATGCTTCTATAGAAAATCATTCTTCATCTACTGAAAATCATTCTCCATTGTTAGATCATTGACCAGTTACAAGAGCATCAAGAGGAATATACAAGTCGAATCCCAAGTATGCACTCAATGTCCAAGGTTGTCATGATACACCTAACAACATCAATCAAGCTCTTAAAGATCTCAAGTGGACGCAAGCAATGCAAGAAGAATATGAAGCATTACTCAAAAATTCTACATGGTGTCTGGTACCTCCTCCATCGCATGCCAACATTACTTGTAGCAAATGAGTGTACAAGGTTAAAGAAAAATCAAATGGATCAGTTAAATGATTCAAGGCGAGAATTGTTGCTCAAGGCTTTGCTTAAAAATTTGGAATCGACTGTAGAAAAACTTTTAGTCTGGTTGTTAAACCGGTTACCATTAGAGTGCTTCTTAGTCATGCTTTCAATAGTGGTTGGAATATGCAACAATTGGATGTATCAAATGCATTTCTTCATGGAGAATTAAACGAAGACATCTATATGCATCAACCACCAGGATTTCTTAATCAGAAATTTCCAAAATATGTTTGTAAACTTTAGAAATCATTATATGGGCTCAGAAAGGCCCCTAGAGCATGGTTCAATCATCTCAAGAATTTGCTACACACTATTGGTTTTCAAGAATCTAAATGTGATGCCTCCTTCTTTATCAAACATCACAAAAATACCATTACTTATGTTCTAGTGTATGTCGATGACATCATTGTTACTGGTTCATCTTCTCATGTTATTCAATACACAATTGCTACTTTAGCAAAAACATTTGCTTTGAAGGACTTAGAAGATCTTCATTACTTTCTTGGTGTTGAAGTCAAGCACACTAAAGATGTCTTGCATCTGTCTTAATCAAAATACCTTGTTGATCTCTTGAAGAAAATTAAACTTGATGGGGTCAAACCATGCAAAACTCCTATAAGGAGTACTATCAAACTTACACAAGTTGATGGAGAGGTGTTGAAAAATCCTACAGAATATCGCAATTTAGTTGGCACATTACAGTATCTATGCATTACAAGGCCGGACATCTCATATTCTATCAATAAGGTATGCTAATTTTTGGCTTCTCTTACTGTTGAACATTTTAAAGCAGCTAAGAGAATTGTTCAATATCTCAAGAACACTATAAATCATGGGCTATATTATCAGCGGACAAGCTCACCATTGTTACAAGCCTTTAGTGATGCAGATTGGGGAGGAGACCTTGATGATTGACGATCAGAAACTGGATATTATGTGTTCTTTGGGAAAAATCTCATCTCATGGAGTTCTCGCAAACAACATGTTGTTTCTTGATCAAGTACTGAAGTAGAATCTCATGCTCTTGTGCTTGCTGCTTGTGAAATATCATGGTTGCAATCCTTATTTTGTGAGATTTATATACCTTACATTACATCTATTCTATGGTGTGATAATATTAGCTCCATACATCTTGCCATCAATCCTATATTACACTCACGTTCAAAACACTTTGAGATAGATTTGCATTTTCTTATAGATCATATGCGGCGATATAATTTTTAAATACAATATATCTGGTCAAACAAACGAATAGCTGATCCTTTTACAAAGCCGGTTCAATCACAGTCATTCTTCAACTTCTTAAGTACCCCACCTCTAGTTTGAGGGGGGATATTAATCATGCCTATAATGGACCTTCTAAATATAGAGATTCCATTTATAATGCAATCATTCTTGATCATACGTTATGATTCTATATATGGTAGGAGTCTTGTATATAATTTTTTTGAATCTAAAAAGGATTTTATAAACATGTACATGTACACATTTGTTATTATCGAAGAAAAAATCTCTTCTCCGTCCACTCTCTTCAATGCTTCCTTCGTCCTATCACATTTTATCTGAGCAAACTTAGCAATCTACACCATTTTCCTTGTATCAATACTTCAATGTTACATCTGCCATTTGTTGCTTTGAACTCTAGAGTAGTATTACAGAAGTCTTGGGTTCGAACCAACCTTAGGTTCAGACGTTGAGGAACCCATGATAGACAATCAATCAATGTTTGCATTGTATATCTACCTTGGTTGATCTCAGCGTCCGATTGTTGCAAGCTGGTTACCAGGTGATGTTTGGTTCATAAAAAAGCCAATGAATGTGATTTCACGGTGAAGGAGTTCACCTTGAAGGGGGGGGGGGGGGGGAGATGAAGGGTGGTGTTCACAGAGATTAGGCCATTGTGAGCGAGCGCCGGCGTTCCGTGCGTGAAGAGTAATTTTCTTCCTCTTTTTATAGTTTCTAAGATATCGAGGATGAAATAACATAGCAGATGAAACTTGTGTTATTTGTACTTCGTATTTTATAACATATAGATTATCTTCTTCCATTTAACGAGTAAAACCAAATTCAACATCTAAACGTTTTTCTATCTTTTCTGTTAATTTACTCCTAAAATCTAAACTAATACTCAAAGCACATAATAAGGATATATCATGTTAATACTTCAAATTTTTTCTTCCATTTGATAAATAATAGAAGTAAAAAATCCAACCCTACCATATTTATTAAAAACTAATGCGTTGTCATACAAGAGCATTGAAATACCAAGCTTCTTTATCCTTGAAGTTTTGGGGAGAATGCAATTTAGCTACTACACATATCATTAATAGACTACCTAGTAAAGTTTTATAGGGAAAAGCTGGAAGACCAAAAATTACTTATTGTCTGATGATTTACCCTTTAACAGAACTTACAATAATACGGGTTTAAGGGAAAACGATTATTAAAGAAGGATGTACTCTTGGAGGTGAAGAAGAAAATTCCAAGACAAAGCTAAAATTAAAGAAGCATAACATTGAGTATTATGTGTGTTTATGTGTAAATTATTTATTGTAATGTTTTTTTTTCCTTTTTATTTTAATATATGTAAATAATGTTAGTAAAAATCATAGTATATATATTTTTTTCATGTCAACACCCGACTCTCTTTCAAGATTTCTTTACTTTAACGCTATGATTTCCATGTGCCTTGACACTTCAGGAATTTCTGGCAGTTGTGAAGAATCTTGGTCGAAGTTATTGTTGTTGGTTATTATTGGCAAAACTTCAAAAATTGGATAAAAGAGAAGAAATGAGAAAGGGAGACTTGAGAGAAATCACTTAAATTAGAGATTTAGAGGACTTAAAGTAAGCTATTAATTCATTAAGATATTATTTAAGAGATTTAGAGGACTTAAAGAACAGCAGATAAAATACATTAAGATATTATTATGTTTATGTGAGATGAAAGAAAATTTTAACTCATTTTAAATCACTTGTATGATAACTTCTTAAACTTGTCAATATATTTATAAAATTTTTTACATTGACAAATTTCAAATGTGTTAACTACAAATATATTTAGTTATTGAACTTTCATGACTTACTATAACGTCCTAAATATTCCCATTCTTGATATTTGCAAATTATTTTCTTTCTATTCTGAACTTTTTTGACTTTGCACAAATATCTTGTTTTTTCTTTACTTTAATTTCCAACCAATTTTAACTTTCTATTTCATATTTCTTTTGATTTTCATTCATGCAACGATTTTAAGTTTAAAATAGGAGACATGAGATGAAGTTGGGATGACAGGTGTTGGTGTGAGCGCAACCTACACACCCAAGGGTTTGCAGGAGCGTACAGAGTTTAAATGGCGGGCTTCATGTCTAGCTTCCACTGAGTTGATTCAACATCAACCTCCCTAATGCTGATTTTGATTATGATTATGATTGTGATTATTATTCTAGATCCAGTGCATGTATCAATTATGATTCACGCAACTTTGCATGCAAGTCATTAGCTTATGATACACAGTGGGTCGATGCTGAAAGTGAAGGCGCAGCGAAGACCTAATCGATCAATCATACCCTGCCATGGTTGCTAAGGTTTTTCATTTCATTACACGCTAATTAATTAAAACATATATAATTATTGTCATGACATGTCAAAGTAGAAAAAAAAAAATAATCGGCATTGCCCGTTGTTTTCTCATCTGATTATTTTACTCTCAGAACTTTGTAGAATACGGAAAGGTAGAGGTGGATAGATGTCCATCTTTATCCCTTTCTATTTTTCACAGCGAATGAGATCGATGCGTTTAAAAGCGTACTCGTCCCTCCACCGTTTGATCGTGTGAATGCAGCCGATCCTTTTCAATCCTCGCCGTCAACTTCGCGAGTGACGTGCCTTTCAATTGACAGCGTTCGTGTTAATTAAATGCTCAACAGGAGTTTATTTTAATGACGGTAGTTCAGATAATCAGCTTCCAACGTAAAAGTTATTATTATAAAACAATATAATTACTTAAACATAACCGTCTATTGCTTTCGTGAGAAATTAAACGTTGATAAATATGAGATCACTATCTTTGTTAAAAAAAACCTATTACTGTTTTTTTTTTTTTAGAAGTCACATGTTTCAATTACAGGTACCATAATAACTTATAAAAGAAAGTCATCCAACTCAACCACGTGTACCTTCGGATTTCATAAAGAAAACTATTACCGATGCAAATAAACGATAAGGTCGTCGAAGGAAAAACCGGCACCGACACAAAACCCACACCCACACCCATCACCGCCGGAGCCTCCTCGTCGTCGGCGGACACATCGCCAACTCCTCCTCCACCACCTCCCTTCCCCTTCCTGCGTACTGCTACCCACACAAGTCCCCAGAGGAGGAGCAGAAGGACCGCGATACCTACCGCAGGTGGAGGGACCTCTACTCCACCTCCCTGGCCGTCGGCAGGTCCTGGAAACGGCCCCTCTACCGAACAGCTAGCAGCCGTGGTACGGCAGCATAGCGACCATGGTGGGCACAGCGGTAGCCCAGCAGCACTTCATCGCCAGATCCACCGACGTCCTTGTCGCAAGCTTCCCCAAGTCGGGGACCATTTGGATCAAGGCCCTCCTGTTCGCCACCGTCAACCGTGCCGGCGACGTGCGGGCACGACCTGCCGTTAGCCCGCACCAGTGCATCCCATTCCTCGAACTCCAGGTGTACTCGGACGACAGGATCCCCGAACTGAGATCGATGCCGCCCCCAAGGCTGTTCGCCAGCCACATCCCCTTCACGTCGCTGCCGAGGTCGGTGCTGGAATCCGGCTGCCGGGTCATTTACTTGTGCAGGGATCCCAAGGCCGCGCTCGTTTCGCTGTAGCATTTCGACAACCACAACCCGCTCGGCGAGACACTGTTGTTCGAGGAGGCGTTCGAGATGTTCTGCGACGGGTTGTCCTACTACGGTCCGTACTGGGATCATGTTCTCGGGTACTGGAAGGCATCGACGGACACAGACGACTGCGACGGCAGGACGAAGGTGTCGTTCTTGAAGTACGAGGATTTGATGGAGGACACAATGACCCAGTTGAGGAGGATAGCAGAGTTCGTCGGGATGGGGTTCACCGACGAGGAGGAAGACAGGGGAGTGGTGCGGGACATCGTCGAGATGTGTAGCTTCAAGAATCTAAGGGAATCGAAGGTCGATAAGATCAAGGTGGGAGACACCGTCTATGAGAACGGTACCTACTTCAGGAAAGGTGAGGTCGGAGACTGGGTGAATTATCTGACGCCGGAGATGCGCCGGCGGCTGGACCAGATCACCGCCGACAGGTTCTCTAGCTTCGGCCTCACAATCTAGTAGCTTTGGATCAGATCACCGTCACGGCTCTTGGTTTTGAGGCGTAATATATCTTTCTCTGAATAATCATTGATTGTTTTTAGGTAGTTTTTACGTCAAGCGGGATTGATGAGAATTAAGTTGTTAGTGGTTACAATAATCGATATTAAATATTCTTTCTCAAAGAATTTATTAGAAAAAAGTCTTTCATTTGAATCTAAAAAAAAAATACTATAAATAAAATAACAATAACAACAGCCACATATATGATCTCATCATGTGAAGGATACATTTGGGACCAGTTCTAGAGCTTAGCTGTGAAGGTAGAAGTTGTGGAATTTTATCCAGTTCTTGATAAATTGTTTAAGTAATAAAGACAACTTTTAAAATTTATGGTTTCTTCCAAAAATACTCTTTATTATAGAATGCTAAATTTGTTGATAGCTCTTTACTAATACCTTTAAGATTATTGATAAAATAAATTTATTACTATTAAAAAAATGAATTTATTACTATAATAAATTTATTTATGACTATAATTTAAAATAATTGATTTAATTTTCACAAATATAATTACTATTAAAAAAATTCAATGAATTCCGCTTCATGAACTATGGATATCCAAACGCAGCCATAAAATCTTTTCTTCCAGGCGTTACCATCCATGCTCCAAATTTTTGTTAAATTGCAAAAATTTAAATTATATACAGGAATGCATATGCTGTCATACACGTCTGACCGAATCAGCCATGTTTCTTCTTTGTCGACATAAATATATTATGTTTAACATCCTCACTTAAAATCCAATTTCCTACATCCTTCTAACTCTTTACCTTCCAAATCACGTTTCTTTTAATAAAAATCAATATTCTGAGATTTTTCCTTTTCACTCGTACCAAATTAATAAATGGAGAGGTCTTCAGCTGATAAAGTTCAAATATGCATTATTGATTGTCAGGTCTAGTCCAAGGTATTTTCGACCTAACCAAGAAAAATGAACAAATTTAAGAAGACAATAAGGAAAGAAGGAAAGGAAGACGAACTTAAGAGAGGCCACCACATTAAATGGAGTCTATCGAAGAACAGGAAGATTGGATCCAACACATCAAGTGAAGATCAAATTAGCTATTTATTCACAAATTGTGGATATCTGTAGTTTTCCTCTTAGCTCTTAGTTCACAATGCCATTAGAATAGGAACATGAGTTGTTATAGAATCTATGGATACTTAATTAGTTGAGGATTATGCTTTAGGGTTATCATTTGTTAATGTTTCAAAACTTAGAATAGAAATTAAATCTTCTAGAATCGATCAACCAAGTTGAATCGGTATGTATACTCACTCACCTTTCATGTTCTTACATAGAATAGAAACTAGTACATGGCTTTTCCCTTACAGTGTAAGTAGGTTGTGGTATGAAACTAAGAAAACAACAAATATTAGTACATATATAGCTCGGTTGGATGAACTATTATGAATTTTTGTGTGCACCACTTCATTGTTTCTCTACCTGCTCTTTAATGTAGAAAATTTAACTCATATTTTTCATTATTGAAGTTAACTAGGATGGGGATACAAAGTGATACAGTGGGTCGCTGTGGGATGACAAGAGATCATGATATTTTCCAAGGAAAACTTTTTTCCTTGCGTGGATTAGCAAATCATAAGACAAGAAGCCACCAAAAATCAAATATGTGGTCACCTCAAGGTACCATGAGAAAAAGAGAACTCAGCTGGGTAACACTTGAGTTAAATATATATCTCTGATGGAGTTGTTGTGTACAAATATTGAAGGGCAATTTGACTGACGAGTAAACGTAGAAGAAATATCAAACCTTCAAGTAAATCTCTAGATTTTGAATCAAATAAAATATCAAAGATTTATTTCTGTACTTGAAAAGTTATAATAAAAAGAAAAGTTATTAATTTTTTTATAAATTTTGATTGAAATTTCTATAAAAATACCGTGTTGATTAATGGCTCCCGTGCATTAGTTTTGCTTAATTAGCCATTAATTTTATTTTTCTGTGCTTAGATTCAAATCCCAATATTAGCGATCAGAATGTACGTACAAGCGATGGAGCGAGATTTTCAAAAACATACGTACGTATGAACTTGCAGTTTTCTTTGTATACGTTGATTTCCAATTAACAATATCTTATAGTCCATTTATACACAATGAAAAGTTAAAATAAAAAATAAAAAACGTAAAGTCTAAAAATGATCAAAAGTCAAAAACTACTAAAGTCAAAAAAAATGAAAAAAAAGATTGTTTTTACCACTTAATTAGATATACTCGTTCGTATTACGGTCTTACCGAGTTATGGGTTGACTTTTAACGTGTAAATACGTAATCCAAAAATTAGCCGCCAATAATGCCATTTTTACACATCACCGTTTCAAGCCGGCCCCTTCGATTATTTCAACATCGATCTTTTATGATCTCCTTAAACGAGACGCCAGAAATGATCCCACAATTTCAACGAATCACGTAATTAATCTTATCTCGATCGTCTTATAGATTGAAGTCTTCAAGAGAAGAAGATTTCAAATCCAAATCTAATCGAAACTATTAATATATAGATAGATAGATAGATAGATAGATAAATAGATCCGAACTTGGAAATTTACCATCAAGTTGATATAAAAATAAGTCTTTAAAGTAATAAAAAAGATGGAGTATATATACCATGACGTACAGGTAGCATAAAGAAGATTAATTTACACTACAACCATGCATACACCCATTAATAAAAATGACGAGGAAGTCGAGGTCTAATTAATACACCCCTTCTCTCCACATGATTAGATTAGTCGACTGATTCAAAAATTCATGGCCAACATCATATCAGTCAATGTTACTTAAAGTTGAGGTGATCTCAATGTCCTTCAAACCTCTTTCTTCTTTTTTCTAACTGCCATCAATTAAAGAATGGAATTATTAATACTCCCAGGGAAGTTTCCTCCAACGACCATTTATGCTTATTTTTTAAAGATTAAAATACAAAACGACCATGTATATATTTAGCCTATGGAAAAAAGAAAAGAAAGCTTTCATTAGGATTGATGTAGACGGAGATGATAATTTTGATGATTAATTACATGGCATGACATAATTAAGAAGACGTTCTCTTACATACGTACATGATTTTATTTCAACACAAATGCAACAGATTTTGAGTTAAGTAGAATTTAGAGTGGATTGTCGAGTATATAAATATCAAACTGCCGGATGCAAATAAGCTGATGGTTAATCATGGTTCCATTAAAGTATACAATAATACGACAGAAAATCATAATATGGTCGTTTTACGTGATAATTAAATGCGCGATCCAACTCAAAAATTTTGGATGGTGAGAAATGAGAATAGACACCTTGAGGAAATGATGCGTGGTGGAAATCCATTTTATTGGTATTAAATTCTAGGGTTAACGTTTTTAATATCTTTGACTTTTATGAACATCACCGTCGCTTTTTTTTCAAGTAACTCTCCTAAATTAATAAACAAAGAGGGCGTCGAAGTTCTTGGAAATATTTTTATCAGAAAAGTTGGATTTAAAATGATATCTACCATAGCTATTGGTATTTTTTATAATGATAATTCTTATATTTGTCAAATTTCGAATCTTAACAGAAGCTATGAGTGTCGACGTTTTAAATCATCTAATTTATCTTAACCAGAAAATGTGACAATACGCCTTAATAATTGAAAATATTGTAAGTATTCATTTTATGGTTTAAATATTTTAACTTAAACTCTATTAATAATAAAGATTGTATCCAAAAACAAAAAGAGAGACTTTATAAATACTTGTTTCACACGTAATTTTCACTATTAAAAATGTTTACATTAATATATCTAAATAGTCAGATGAATACTTCTTATAGAATCTTTATTTGTAAGTTACTCTAGCAATATTAAACCTTTATTTCAATCAGTTTTTTTTTTTTTATCCACGTAGTTGATAACATGTAAGTCTCAATAGACACTCAAATGACCTGGTACATCAAGAATATCTAAGAAGGCGAAAACTTATAAAAAACCTTATTAGACCCCAACATGATAAATTTCTCCAATTATTATATACTTTATCCTGTAGAGATTCTAAACTAGTTGGAGATACCCTAAGTCACCCCACCTAACAACTTAATTGAAATTACTAACTAAGACAATACCTATAATGTTAACATGTGAATTAAGTAAGCAGTGCATATGACTACAACTTATCAATACTTAAGTAAAGCCAACACTAATGTCCATAAACACTACACAAAAACTTTTCAGATAGTCATCCATCTTGACTATGTTACTGCTCAAATACAATTAATTTCAAAGTTTTTACATAAATAATTGTTTAGTAGTAGATGTAAATACATCTTATTTCAATCAGTTTACCAAAATAATATTGCTTAGTGCATTTTCATATAAGTTTCTGTCTTCCTTTTGGGGTCCATGATTTTTTTGAAACATATTTTGTGACGGAGATGTTGCAGTTTATTGTTTCTTAAAATTTGATAATAGTGTTGTACTTCGCTGGGTACGTGAATTATTATTGAGCCACGAATATATGAAATGATGTGTATAATATTTAATAAATGATTGAACAGCGAGGGTGTGTTATATATATATATATATTATAGATTAAAATCTTGTGCTTTCATTTTCCTTTTATTATTATTTTTTCGTGACAAAAGTCCCTCCCTTAGTTTTTTTTTTTTTTTAATTTTAAATTTTGATTTAAATATACAACAAGGTAATTGATGGCTTTTACTTCAATTGAATTGAATTAAATTAAATATCTCAAATCTAACTGGAATAAAATTCTACATTTGTAATTTCAAATGTAAAAAAGTCAAAGAATTCCTAAATGCGCGTTTTTGGTTGCAACTGTTAGCTTATTTTGAAAATTCAACTTTTCCTTTTCATTTCAAAATAGAAAGTCAAAATTTCTTGATTTCTTTCTCACATGAAAATATACGAGTATACCACACATGAAAGATTATTATATTTAAATAATTCTTTTCTTTTTTCACATTTAATTTTCTTCCTTATTTTTGTCATGATCTTTCATATCTCCTCCATGTTCTTTTCCCTTCCCATTCTAGCTTCTCAAAGAAAGTATAACGTGAATACCTTAGAAAGTATAATTGGATGCTTCTCAAAACGTAGCTGGTCCGCAGGCACACATATATATGTTTAGATCGATAATAATTGAAGAAATCTTGAATTTGCATGGTTTATGAAATATTAAAAAGAGAAGAAGACAAAATTTTGATTTACAATATAGATGGGTCTTACTTATTTCAGTAGTCAATTAAAAATCAAACAGTACTTTTGACACATTACTATTTATCTCTTATATATATGCACACACCGTTGTCCATCTTGTCAAGAACATTGTTTATTTATTTATTTTTCTTTCTTTCTTAACAAAGGAGAACATATTTTCGATTTGCTTAATAATTATTCTTGTGTTTGCATACTAACTTTTCAAGTATATGTTTAATGAGATTATTATTTAGTATTTAATCTATATATTTTGACATTTTTTCTCTTAACAAGTAAAATTGGAAAAATAGATTATGATCAACATATAAATGCTAGACTTTCTCTTATTGGATTCTAAGAAAGTAAATCTTAACCATATAAATACTAGAGAGGTATTTGGATTATTGCCCTCTTTGATCCACAAAATGTTGTCTCAACCATAAATAACTATGGCTATTAGCTTAGAAAGTCTTCTTAATTTCCTTAACAACTAACCCAAGTATCACGTTGTTATTTCCATTCCCCCAAACACACATATATAACAATACTTCTTTTTTTTGATAATTACAGTGACTCTTATATTTAATTATTAAGATTTTGATATTGATAAAAGCTCTAATTTATATATAAGAGTACAATACTTGCATCAAAGCTTGGTGATTTCTCCCACCAGCGAAATGGGAAGGCAACCTCCTGCTGCTGTTTGCAAGCAGAAGCTGAGGAAGGGCCTCTGGTCACCAGAAGAAGATGAGAAGCTCGTCAACCACATCAGCGCCCATGGTGTTGGGTGTTGGAGCTCAGTTCCCAAGCAAGCTGGTAAGAAGATTGAGATCTGAGGTCGTCTGATTCCGTTTCAATTCCTTTACCGTCATCGTCAACTGTTACAGGGCTCCAGAGGTGTGGGAAGAGTTGCAGGTTGAGGTGGATAAACTACTTGAGACCGGACATCAAGAGGGGTAGATTCTCGACGGAGGAGGAGGGCACTATCATACGTCTCCACCGGGTCCTTGGCAACAGGTGCGTGTCGATCTACCAACCAATGCCCCGTCTCCGTCGAATTGTGTTGTGCGATTCCGATCGATCGACGTCGTCAGATTTGGTTGGTTGGTTTCCGTAGGTGGTCTCGGATTGCGGCGAGATTACCGGGGAGAACGGACAACGAGATCAAGAACTTCTGGAACACCAACCTCAAGAAGAAGCTTGGGAAACAAGGAGGAGTCGACCTGCGGGACACATACGGGCCGTACAAAGAAGACAATATTCCGGCCAACAACGACGACCGGAGACGTCGACCGGTTTTCTATCCTTTCCCGGCCGCCGCCGCCGACGACCTCGACTACCCGTTTCTCACCTATTACCACCACATGGTCCTGCAGCAACATGGACCGCCTCACCAGGAACTGATTTCAAAGGCAGTCGACGGTCACCACCACTACCACTCCACGGCGATGGCGAGCTCGGGCCCGTCTTCTTACGGCAGCGTGGCGGAGGTCACCGCCGACAGCTCCAACCACAGCTGCAGCAACAGCAACAGCAACGCCATGGGGTTCGGAGGTCTCGACTGGTACGTGGAGAGGAGCATCGACGACTTCTTCCACCTGACCCCCACTGACTGCCTGGGGCTCCAGGACGATCAGCAAGGGCTGGAGATCTCAACGTTGATGGACATGTCCGGCGCCGGCGGAGAGTTGGACTGTGAATCCCAAGTTGGGTTCCTCTAGATCCATGTCAAGATTCATTTTTCCACCTTCTTCTCACCTTCCTACTGATTAGTTCTTATGAATGAAGGAAAAAATAAGTGCATTATCAAATCCTTTGAATTCCTTCCATCTGCTTGTTCGACACATGGACTAGAAAATAATACTACTGTATACCACATGTAAATCGGAGAGCAGTGCTTTGTGCCTGTGTGTAATAAAGTACCAATTTGTATGCCTTCTTCTTTTAGATCCATGTGAATCCCAAGTTGGGTTCCTCTAGATCCATGTCAAGATTCATTTTTCCACCTTCTTCTCACCTTCCTACTGATTAGTTCTTATGAATGAAGGAAAAAATAAGTGCATTATCAAATCCTTTGAATTCCTTCCATCTGCTTGTTCGACACATGGACTAGAAAATAATACTACTGTATACCACATGTAAATCGGAGAGCAGTGCTTTGTGCCTGTGTGTAATAAAGTACCAATTTGTATGCCTTCTTCTTTTACATGGATGGGTAGTACTTCTATCTAAATTCAAATTCAACATTCTTTTTTCGAGATTTTGCCAAAAAAAACAAAAAAGACCTATTATATTATTCAATGTTAGTGTTGATCATCTGCATTTAAGATTCTTCCAATTCATGATGCATGATGTTAATCATTTTTACCAAAGGAGATTAGTGATGCTGATACCAGTGATGTATACTAACTATACATATTAATGATACAGTTACATACATTATGTTTGATTCTTATTTTAGTATCCTGAATTATAAAATGCATCTTTGTGATCATGTTCTGAATTTACATTGTTAACTAAATTGATCGATAACAATCAACATATATAATTGTTCTTCCCTTCTTTGATAAAGCATAAAAGAGAAGGAAGGCTTGGGACAAAAATGCAAGCAATATTAAAAAAATCGCTAAACATGTTGATACTTATCAAGAACCCATTAACAGTGTGGTATAATTGTTGGGTAAGAAAGAGATAGAACTTAAATTTATACAATGATGGATTCCTTCAGTTACAGTCAATTAAATTTAAATTCAATTCACGTACATTTACTCGATCTAAGAAAAAAAAAAGTAATATTGAAATACAGTAAAAGCGAGAAAGAGCATTAGAATGTTAACAGGAAAATGATAAAATTTCAACTTATATAACAATAAGTTCTTTGATTCACAGATCATTTGTTTTAAATTGAAATCTTACGGTAACTCAGATTTTTTTAGCCAATGGAAGAGAACGTTGATGGATAAGGAGGAGGGAAAAACAACGTTGGAAACACCAACATGATTGAGAATTAAAAATTCAAAGTGGGTACCACATTAATACATTTTAAATTTCAATTTACTAATGCAAATATTGGTTAACAACACATATCCATCTCTTTTGATGTTGATGAGCGTTAAAATTACTGAGACTTGGAAAAGAAGAAAGCGATGTGAATCCTAAGGGCACAAACATGTCGGCCAAAAATGAAACCACCATGGTTTCTTGCAAACACAACAAGAGCGGTATTTTTGCTTGAATTCGAATGTATAAACATCTTCCTTGAAGGATTTATAAAATAAGAAAAGATTAACTACGCTAATCATAATTTGTTACATCAAGAGGAGGCTGATGTCATGTGACTGTTAATCTTGTTATTAGCACCCTGATTTGAAGAGCGCAATTCTAGTGGATTCTTCGGATCTTGAGAGAAATATATATGGAATTGGATATCATATATAATTTAAAAGAAAGCTCCTCTTTCTGACTTGAGGAGGCAATAGGCATGGTCCATTGTAGAAAATAGTGTGCCCACATCATCAATTTGGACTTCTTGTGCCTTGGCATCAAGAAAAAGGATTCTGAAAAAGACTTCCTTTTTCCCTGCAACAAAACAAACTCTAGATGATAATAGATCACGGGTAATGTCACTGCTCTTGCGCCATATTGTCAAGGGAAGAATACTTGTTGTTGTATATATCTTTTTGAATTGATCTAAGCAGAAACATTACTATTATGGTATCTTTTTTACATGATGCTCCGTGGAATTCTGATTGGAAGCCACCATCTTCCCCCCTTCCTTCCTTCCTTCCTTCACAAGCCTGATCTCAGGAAAAATGGGTGTGGGGCATTCAGTTTGAAAGAAATTTAGCAAGCTAGGATGCTTTATGACTTTGCCATGGGCTTTCTTCTTCACTAGTTGTTTGTTTTTAAAGTGACCGTATTAGATTTTTTATTAACAGATGACAACAAAAACGTGGTGTATATTTTTCTTTAATTAAAAGAGTATTGTGGACTTTGATCTAAACGTCAACAAACCATCACTCTGAAGGTGAATTTCAAATTCACCTTAGTTTCCAAGTTGGCTTGCTGATTCTGCCAAACAACTTTGAATCCCTCAATTCCCCAGTGTTCTTGATGTTTATGCCATTTTTTCCGGCATACCGCCAATGCTTGTGAAGTTGTGTATATGCCGACTATGGTTAATAAAGATGTTGATAGAAAGAATGCCGTGAACCATAGAAAGCTTGTTTCTCTCGTGTTGACCGTGGACTTGGTCCTAGATATTAAAGATTAAAGTTATGCTCCCCCATTCATTTTCATTCTAATTTTGTCTATTTGCTTGGCTTGGAGACTAACTCAATTCTTCTAGATCATAATTATCAGAATGATAATCATTGAGTATTTAAGAAGAATTGTTGCACTTTGAAGAAATAAATGATAATCATCGTAATATTAAAGAAAAAATCACACAAAATTTTTTAAAGATGCGTGAAAGACTTCTCTCTCAAATATTATAAAGTTGAACATCTACCTAAGAAGTATAAACTATTCATAATTATGTCACAAACTACTTTAGCCTCCCTCAAAAATACATACAATTAAAGGATATCTACGGTATAATACGAGACATGGTCTCATCATATATTCCAGTAATCCTCCTCCTAGCAGCCTAGAAAAGGTAAACCATAAAGATGAGTTAACGTCTAATAAAAAAGTTTGCTATTAATCTAAAAAAATAGTATTCATGACACTCTGCATGAAATAGAAAGGCTAATGAGTCGATGATAAATGCAAATACACAATACAAGATGTGAATTATGTAATTGCATACATATGTTAACGTAATTCTATATATGTTCATATTTAACGTATCTAGTTACGATCATATTTTACCCCTACGACAGATCTATACATCGCATGTCTCTTGTGATTGGATCATATGATTGTTCTCAATCCTAAAACAACGTTAAGAATATCTTATCTTAATTGTACATACAACAATATTATGATTTGAATAAAAATACCGTAATAATCATAATTAATAAGAATATCATTTTTTTTAAAGACTAAATGGCAAAAATCACCATTCACCGCCAAAACTTCCTCCCTACTCCACCTCCTTCCCACGTGAGCGGTTTCGCCACCGATATCATTCACCACCGTCCTCGATCTTTTCTTTTTTTGCAATTTACCTAAAAATCCTTAAATTTTAATTTCTTTACATTTAAGTCCACAAACTAACAATTAAAGATTTTTTTAAAAAAAAGTTATAAGTCATCACAAGTACGGCCACTTTTTATGAATAAGTAACACTTTGATTGGTTGATGAGTTTCATGATCATCGTCCTGTGTCATGTGTATCTAATATCATCAAGATGGGTTGCAAGAAAAAGTTTGAATTTTTATTAATTATTCAGAAGAATAGTTTTTTGTGCACGTGAAAAGGAAAGGTAAATTCTCTTGCTTTCCTAACTATACATAGAAATTCAAAAGAATCCATTCTCTCAAAATTACCATCTTCTCGAATTTTTCTACCTCCTCTCTTGGAGAAATAGGAGGATTTTATTAGGATATTTCCTTCATATATGGTTGTTGTTTGCAACAACCCAAGGAGGATTTTACCATGTACAATCTGACATTTTCAAAAAAATTCTAAAATTCAACATTTTTAATATGAACAATATGTTTCATAAAAAATTTAAAAAAATCTTAACATATTTTCGTGTGCTGGTTACAATAAATAATCTTTACCGGCTGCCGAGAGGGATGTTAATTAGATTTAATTATAATATATTGCAGTGTTTAAAAATTTAAGGAAAGTCGTAAATACCAATAGCAAAATTAAGTTAATAGATATCAAATACATGATTTAATAACATCGGATAACTATAATATAAAGTTGGTCAAATTAATATTTATTCAAAGTTAATTAAATTTTAGTTTCCTAATGTTATTAAATCTCATGTTCTATATCACATGATGAAAATCTATGATTACGTAGTCATCAACAATAATAATATATTTCTAAATTTTCAAATGACTTTCTTTTTTTTTGGTCTAAACTTGTTCGGATCTCCGTTCCGCGTCCGGATAAAACTAATCGGATCCATCTACAACCTTAAACCCTACCACTTCTCTTTGCACTATTCTTCCACTTCAAGCACATTCTAGTCCCTCTCCATGACGCTGCTCCGGGCGGCCTCCCGTCGACTGGTGGCCGGGGCCGCCGTCGCCGTCGGCCTCTCCTCCGCCTCTGCCCTCACAACCCGCGTCTACGCCGATAGCCATGCGCCGTACACTGGAGGGTTCGACCCGGTGGCGCTCGAGAGGAGCGCCGCGGCCTTGAGGAAGATCAATGCGTCCCCTCTCTTCAAACAGGTACTTTTCATACGATCATGAAGAGTTGGCTTATTTCTTGCAATGTTAGGAGAAAGCTGGAGTTTGTTATGTGGCTCTGTCGCTTTGCTGCAGGTGTTTGAAGTGATGCGGATGCAGGAGGACACGCGCCTTTTAGAGCTGGAAGTGGACAGGTCGCATTATCTCGCAGGGAGTGCGAAAGAAGACATTGTGAGTGCGAAAAGTTTGCTTTTTTTTTCTGCTTTGTTTCGTAAATGTTTACATTGCTCCAAAGAAAGACTTCTATTTCTGACCGAAATTGCAATAAGGCATCGCACTAAAGATTGGAACGAGTTCTTCTAGAGGACATGGAAAAATCAAGAATTAGATTATACTGAAATTTGCTTTAAGATATGGAGGGATGGTTTTTAAACCAAAAGACTGGGACAGGCCGACTAAAACCTATTCAGGTCTTCGAAATTCTCAAGGGCGTCTAGAGTTTATGGATGATCTACACTCCAATTTGTATGAATTTTGATTGGGAAGAGAAGTCACACTAAGCTTATATGAGCAAGACTTTTCGTAAATGGATTTCAGTTTGTATTCTTGCTGATATGCACTCTTAATTTCTCTCAACAGCATTCCCGTCTATGAGGAATTACATATAGGACCTTTTACGTAGTAAATTATCTGATCTATTGATCGTAAAATTATTTAAAATATAGCATCATGATCTGGTATGATAACCTACACCATGCGGTCCTCTCTCATAAAGGTGAAGTCCATGCTTTACTTTAAATTCTTCCTGCCTTCATCTACTGATGGGCAGACTGTATGTGGACTGTTGCAAGTTAATGCAATTTATATGTTTTTTTCCTAAGGGCTTATCCTTTGAAATTATTTGGTAGGTACCCTATTTATCTTTTATTTTTCTTTCTTTTACAAAAACTCTACCGTCTTTATTCTTAACACACTTGACTTAAATTTGTACATTTCCTTTCTTTAGCCTTAGCCAATTTATATATCCTATTTTCTCCTTGATTTGTGTTCAAACTATCATATAATTCCTTATAGGCCTGATTTTTCCTTGAATCGGAATCTTAGAACAAGCTAGTATCATGAATCAGGCCTGTTTATTGAATCGGAGCAGGTTTTCTCCGATTGTTTTCTTCAATTTCTTACCGAAACTAATTGACAGTATAAAAACTCTAAATATGGGTGATTCGTAAGTTTTACTTTGCTGGTCCCACCTTTGAATCTCATAGTATGGTTTTATTTCACATGCTTTGTACCTGATTTGTTTCAACTTTGGGTTCTTTGTGCCTTTATGCCTTGTAATTATTTTAAAAAATAATTGTTTTGATAGGAAAAGCAAAGAAAAATGGCTGAAGAGGAAAGGGATTTGGTACAAAAAGAAACACAAGCAAAGGCACAAGTTCTTCGTTTTGAGGATGAAATGGCTAGAAAAAGAATGCAGGTTGCCACATGTTTTCAATATATTATCTATAAATTTAAAGTTAAAGTCTTCATGTTTGTTATTTCCCAAAAATTACAGACAGAGCATGAGTCTCAAAGGCACCAAAATGTTGAACTTGTGAAAATGCAAGAGCAATCCTACATTAGAAAAGAAAAGGCCAAACGTGCAACTGAAGAGCGGATTGAAGATCAGAAACGTCAAACGGAGAAAGAAAGGGCTGAGATAGAACGAGAAACTATTAGGGTAAAGGCTATGGCTGAGGCTGAGGGTCGAGCTCATGAGGCAAAATTGACAGAAGATCATAATAGGCGAATGCTTATAGAGAAAATGAATGGTGAAAGGGAGAAGTGGCTTGCTGCTATCAATACCACTTTTAGTCACATTGAAGGTATCTAGATTCACTCACTTTTTCCTGATAAGCTCTTTAAGTTCCCCACTCAAAGGCATAAGGCTTTCATTCCATTTATCCAGACAAAAGGATGTGGTTGTGCTCGAGTTAACATGTTATGATCTCCCCTTTTCATAAAAATCCCTCATTCTGTTCACCCCTTTCCAGAAATCTGACCACTCCATACCCTCTGGAAATTCCCCACTGAGCTCAGCTGGATTTGTATATGTGCCCACAAAGCTGTTGTGTTGCAAACTTACGATCCAACTTTCACAGCCACTTAGTCATCATGGATTTGTTAAAAATCCTCGGAATTCTAATGCCCCTTTTATCCATTCTAAGCAACATTCCTACCAGTTAATCTAGTGCACACTCTCTGTTGTCATTTCCTCCTCCCTGCCAGAGCCACTGTTGCATACACCTCTACAAAGTATCTAGGACCACCTTGGGTATTGAAAAAAGCAGACCAACAATAAAGAAGGCTTTCCAGCATGGATGACTAACTTCCCACCAAAGCTGAGAAAGATTGTTTTCCAGCCGTTTGCTGCCTTCTTATAACTGTCACATAGAATCCTCCATTCAGTGCTCTATGAGAAAGGGGTACGCCTAAGTATTTGAATGGTACACTTTCAGTTTTGCATCCCTTAATCCTTTCTCAGCCAAGTTTATTCTAATCATTGAAGTCTTGTTTGTTTGCTCAGCCAAGAGGTCACAATAACAAATAAGTTATCATCAGTTACACATTAGCATTAAATTTGGACCATCCTCGTATATACATCATATTTGTAGAACATGGGAATGTATATTTGTTTAAAATCAAGTATTATTACATCCTTTGGTATGCACTTCACTTAGTTGCCTACCCTAAACTAGAAGGTATTGTTTTGGCTCATTAAATCATACCACAGGGACTTCCATGGGTACTTCAATAACTAACTAAATATTTCCATGTAGTTGTCTTTTTAATTTGTTTTCTCTTTAATCCTTGAGCTTCTTGGTTCAGATTGTACATTGGATGAATCTTATTTTTTGAATGAGAATCAACATATCTTTTCTCAAACAAATATTGACTGTGTTATCCCTTCTCTTTTTCTTCCTTCCAAAATTTATGAATCACAATAAGACCACTTTTCTTTATTGAAAATGCCCATCTATTCCATTGATTTGTTTTTTTAATTTCGGTTGTCAAGCCCTAGGTCATTCTGTTGAGCTGACTTAATGTGAGATTATTATGTCCATCTTTTGTCAACTCTCCTACATTCTGCAGATTGCGAATCTCACTTTATTTTTTTCTTTTTATGACATTTTGCAGGTGGTTTTAGAATGTTGTTGACAGATCAAAGTAAATTGATTATGGGTGTTGGTGGAGCTACTGCATTAGCTGCTGGTATCTATACAACCAGGTTTCACTTAAATGTCTCCACTAATCTTTTTTTTATTATCTGTCATAGTTCTTTGCATGAACAAATTGCTATGTTAATACATGACTAGCATTTTTGTGCATGTTGAATGAATTAATTTGTGGTATTTTTTGTGTTTACATTTCAATTGCTATTGCAGAGAGGGTGCTAGAGTGACATGGGGATACATTAATAGAATTCTAGGCCAGCCTTCATTGATACGGGAGTCCTCAATTGCCAGGTTTCCTTGGTCAGGGATAACTTCACGTGTAATGAATAAAGCATCAATTTCTAGTCCTGGATCTTTTCGAGCATCATCTTGCAGCAGCACCAGCTTTAGTAATGTTGTACTTCATCCCTCACTACTGAAGAGGATTGAACGATTGGCTCGAGCTACCGAAAATACTAAATCTCATCAAGCACCATTTAGAAACATGCTTTTCTATGGACCTCCTGGAACTGGCAAAACTATGGTTGCAAGGGAGATGGCACGAAAATCAGTAAGGGAGTACCCAGTATATCTTTAATAATTCCTCTGTTTCTATTTTTTATATTTTTGATTTGTGGGATCTTAATTTTCAGCAATTCAAGTTAATGCTGATGGATATAACTGAATTTGTAATGGAATTTTACTAAAATGCAGTGGCAGATAGTATTCCTGTTTGTTAACTTGGTTCCATCCGTGACAATTTTTTGCTTTGCTTTTTATGTGTATTTAAGAAGAAAAGACATCTATCCTCCTTGTATATATTAGATGCTATTTTAAAATCTCCACAGAACAATATTTTATAGAGCATAAAGTTTGCTAATCTGAATTCTTGTTCTAAATTGTATATTTTAAAAATTTTACATGCATATTTACCATACTGATATTTTGTTGATACCAAGGGTTGGTGTTTAGCCAGTTTATGGTGGCCTGGTTATTACCGCTATTTTGTTTATGGTACATTATACCTTTTGAGAATATGATGGTAGTGTTAGATCTTAGGTCAGTTTCTGGGCTGTGAATGGAGCGTCACGTATCTTATTATTCGTGTAACTGCTAAGAGAAGCATTTATAAGTCAGTTTGAATTATTGTTACCTATACAGCATTTCAAAAAAATTTCCCTGCATCTCATGTATTTTACTTTCGTGCGTATCCATTCTCTAATGATAAATCTTTCCTACACTTTGCAGGGCCTAGACTACGCAATGATGACAGGGGGTGACGTAGCACCTCTAGGATCACAAGCTGTCACAAAAATACATCAAATATTTGACTGGGCCAAGAAGTCCAGAAAAGGTTTATTGCTCTTTATTGACGAGGCAGATGCATTTCTGTGCGAGTAAGTTTTTATCCATCTTATTCTTTAATACACCTGCTGCATTATATTGATGATGTAGATGCACCTCCATGTGAATGAGAATGAGTTTTTATCCATTTTCTTGTATATAAAATGGGCAAAATGCAGCTATGTCATAATGCTATCGAATGCAAGTATATTATGACACTAACAAAAGTACCCGATATCTTGGCTTATAGGAAGTTTTTAATATAATTATTTTATTAAAGATAGTATCTTTTATCAGAGATTGTCAATGGGCATGTTAGAACAATATTGGTAGGTCGACCCAACTATCATACATGTGTAATGGACATCTGGCTTTTGTTTAAATCAAATCATTGTTCATATAAACTGTCGAATGAACCATGTAAAAATTACAAGGTACTGCAAAGGGCACCTTGGGAACAAGGATCTAATTTGCTCGCATAAGATCAAAGTTGGACTGGTTTTGATTATGTTGATCCTCCATCTTGTGAATTGTCTTTATATATCTGGCAGCACTGATTTCTGGAGCAGTGTTTAAAAGCACATTACTCCTGTTATTGATTACTTTTGAAGCTAGGAGTGTTTGATAATGAAGTTATGTTTTTGAAGATCTTTCCAAAAAATAGGTTGAATGACCCAAGTGGGAGATGTTTCAGATCCACACGTAATTCTTTCGTAAGAACAATAAGTGTTACATCTCAATAAAGATGTGCTCGGAACATTCATGCAGTTGATTTTTTAAGATACAAACAATTTGGTGTTATGTTCTGTTAAAGGGTCTTGCCACTTGGTCACAGGGAAAGTTTTTTTTTTTTTGATAATTTGCTCGCAAGTGTCCCTCAATTTTTTTTGGGTACTATTGCAGGAGGAACAGCATCCATATGAGTGAGGCACAGCGAAGTGCCTTGAATGCACTTCTGTTTCGAACCGGAGATCAATCAAGAGAAGTTGTGCTTGTGCTAGCAACAAACAGGCCTGGTGATCTTGATGCCGCAGTCACAGATCGCATAGACGAAGTGATCGAGTTCCCTCTTCCTGGGTTGGAGGAACGCTCCAAGCTGTTGAAACTTTACCTGAGCAAATACATCTCCGGAAAAGATGAACCAAAATCATCCTCATGGAATTCGTTCTTCAAGAAAAGTCGACAGTCAATAACCGTCAAGGATGTGTCTGATGATATAATCCTTGAAGCCGCTCAGAAGACGGATGGTTTCTCCGGTAGGGAAATAGCAAAACTCATGGCCGGCATCCAAGCATCCGTATACGGGCAACCCAACTGCGTCTTGGACTCACAGTTGTTCATGGAGATCGTAAATTACAAAGTTGGGGAACACCATCAGCGGATCAGACTAGCCGATGAAGGTGGATTGTGAATGTGACATACCATTTGGAGCTTTTACCTGGCCCTAGCTGTCACGAGAATGTGCCACTGGATGGGTACTACAGATGTAACCGGTGACCGATGATCTGTGGGTCTTGGACTCCGACATTTTTACGCCGAAGTGAAGAGGTGTATTGATTCATTGGAGAAGACGACGGTAGAATTATTGAACTGGATGTTCATTCTTTCTTCCTGCCGACGTGAGTTTTGCGTGTCCCACGTTGGGAGGAACCCAAGTGAAAAATTTGTAATTGTATTGATCAATATGAATTGCATAATTGTAGGACACGTATCTATGTGCCCTTTTGTTGGCGCTGCCATTCAATGTTGGTTTCCTTGAATTTTTTCTAAGAGAACGTAGTCATCAATCTCGGTGAAAGTTATGAAATCATATATAATGCTAGTTAATTCATCTACTTAAGGTACGTCCGGAAAGGATGTTGATAAGTTGCTATTTTGAATTCAACCCTTTTCAAATAATCTTTTAGGTCCAAACATTCAAAAGGAACCTTCACCTAAATATCTTAAAATTCACTCATTTTTGTTAAATTTTAATAACTCGTTTATAAATAAAAAATGACATTGAATATTACTTAGAGTAAATTGAAAATTTAGTATATTAAATACTTTACCAGAGATTAATAATATACCGTAGTTGAAAATTTTAGTATATTAAATATTTATATAAATAAATTTTTAATTTAATAATAGAATGATTTTATAAATTAGGTGCCACCAGAAAGTTTACCTGGTGGCGCCAGCAAGAATACTTTACCATAGATTAAATATTAAAATAATAATAAACAAACAAAATTTCAGGGGCACTTATTTACATGTTATTGCAAGATTACAATTTTGCTTGCAAAACACGTTAATTGTCATAAAAAATTTCAATGACACAAGTAATTTGATCGTTTTTATTAGCATGCAAATAAAAATTTCAAAAATGTAATGTAAAAAACAAAGATCTCCATCCCACCAATTTCAATTCGTACACGTTGCCTAACCCACTTCAATATAGGTATGAAAATCATTCCACACGGCAACCGCAACTAATCAAGAGGAAAAATCACGAATACTTATTTCTTTTAAAATGATAAAAATATGTTAAATAAACCATAATGAAAAATATAAAACCATGCATTTCTCGTCATCTCACTCTGTTGAAGTCATGGCAAACGCGTGACGAGACGCCATCAGGACTTCTACCTCTCTGCTATCAATGCGTACCAAGGTCAGACAAAGTTCAGCTTATTCATGTGTAATTTATTTCAAATGCTGCATTTTTTAAAGTAAGGATAATCGGCTTACTTTTGGATGTACTTTTTCAATGCTTTTGTATAAAAATAAGACTCAAAAATGCACCATTTGTAAAACGCAACTTTCTTTCGAATATGAGGCCGAGCTGCCACAATTCATGCGTCTACACAAAACTGATTTCCCTTGTGCATTTCTCTCTTAAATATATATTAACTCATGAAAAGATGAAAGACCATTTGAGAAACCATGTAAACCGAACAAAAAGAAACAAGAGATCATTGGGATCATTCACCTACTTGCAGGCTGCGTGTAAACTTCACAAGCAATGAAACCACAGGAGAAACTCTGGTGAAGTTCCCCACCTCAAGGAGTGCACCTGAACCAAGAGGCCAAAGTTGGATGCCAACCAAGAGCATGACCTTGCTGCCGTCTCATGATATCTTCCGAGAAAGATTCTTCATTCCACACCCCACACACTTCAATATGACGGTATTTGTCGTGGGGTCGGGCTTGATAACAAATTTAACACCAAGGAAATCTCTGAGATTTCTTAGTGTATCGATAGCATATGGAGTGAGCTTCCCCACGCGAACCTTGGATACATCCTCAGGGCATAAAGCACAAAGAATGAATAGCAAGCCCTGATTAGAAACAAAAGTTTACATCACCATAGCATATCGTTATATTCATTATAAGACAAAGGTAAAGAAAAATCTGCTTTAGAATACAAAATCACAAACTAAAAATGTCATGAGTCTTACGATAATTAGTGGGCAAAATTTGCTGAACTTATTTTAAAGAGATACCAACAAAAAGCATTGAGAAACAAACACACTACACGGAAAACTTCATAATAGGGGTCTGCCAGTGGATAAGGAAAATCCCAAATCCGACTAACATCCAGATAAACAAATTAAAGTCATCAAAATGGCATTTTAGAATTGAATATATTCAAGCAGATGAGAATGCTCGTAGATTCACTATGATAGGCATCATTCTCCATGATGAAAAATACTTGGTTCTATGCAATTTATGCACCAACGTTGAAAATATTTATTGCACCTAATGACTAAGAACAAAAAGATGGACCCAATCACAAGAGATTTCATTTTGGTTATTTCTCAAAAATAGGAATCAGCCTCTTTTAACTTTGAAATAACCAAAACACTAAAGAGAAATATACTGCATGTCTCGTTGAACACTTTAATTTAAGATATAAAGTATAACATTAAATACTTTAATTTATGATATTTTTAAACAATTTATCATTGAACACTTTAATTTTGAATTAAAATCTTTTATATAAGTTGAGAACCAAGGACCAAACCAATAAAAATCGAAATTTCAACGGTTCAGTTCAGTTCTGAACTTATAATTAGTTTGGTTCAATTCTTACTTGTTAGGGACTGATAAATATGGTTCTGTTCATGGTTCAAGCTAAGACCATACCAAACTGTATTATTTGTACCCCTAAAACAGACATTTGGGTCTGCTCTATGAAATTGTCTGTATGAAAACTCAAGAAAATTTTAATAATAGTGCAAACATGTAATTTCCCTTATCAATAACCATCTACCACCCATGATCTTTTTATTTTCTTACTCCTTTCCTTTTTCATTGACCAACAAAATTTTTATTTTATTGTTTGAAAGGTGCCAAGGTGCACGCATTTGACTTGTCTATTTTATAGAAATCCCAAATTAACAAAATACAAGTGACTTCCTAAAATTGAATTTCAAAATGACTGGAAAAATCATCACACCTGATGTGTAGAATCAACAACTCCACCTTGTTCAATTTCACCTAGTAAATTAGAAGCAGCACGGACACCAAAAGTCTCAGGAGGTATGTGATCCTGTTCTTCTTCATCGCCACCACCCATGTCTTCACTTCGTGCATGAGAGACAGCAGCATCAACAGAGATCTGACAACCAGATGTAGTCTCCGCAACTAACGAAATTCCATATCCTGGTGACCTGAGAAGTAACAAGACAGAAAGTTCTTTGAAATGATCCCATGGAAATTTATGTAGCATGGATAAAAGGAGGATGCATTTTATGAATACTAATGGATCATATATCTATATATAACATAACAATTAAAAACAAATAAGAATAAAAATATTTAATTTGAAGCAAAAGAAAGGTTTCGACAAGAAAACTGCAGATGTTGAAAATGGATGGTAGGACTGAAAAATACAAAATTTTTAATTGATCATAATTTAAAAATATTCCTGTAATTGATCATGTGTATAGCTTGGAGCAGATGTTTTTCTACGTCTTAACCCATTTACCGCTCTCTTAGAAAGGATACCACAATTACAAAATGGAATAGAACAAACCAATGCAAAGTAAATCCAAGAAGGTCACACATGTTGTCCAGGAAGCCAATAGAACTTAACTCAAAAAACCACAGTTTATTGACTTACTTTTCAAGTTAATCTGTTATCCTTTCCATAAGCTTTCGTGTGTAATAATTCTCCAAATATAACAGTTTATTTTAACAAAATCAAAAATAAGAAATATCTTTTTTGAGCTGATACCTTCCAGCAGATGGTCCAGATCTATGGTCAGTAAAAATGTAAACATCAGGGATGAAACTATTAAAGATTCCTCTAGCAGCGTATATCATTTGCTGTTCAACCTCAGAAGACACAATAGTGGAGAATGATACACCACGTATCCGCTTAACCATTCCTTCATCAACCCAATTAACTGCCTGTCGCAAAGGATGAGAAAATGAAAAGGCAGTAATGACACTTGTAGAAACCCATTCTACGTGGCTAACGACTAACCGACAAACTGCTGTGAACAATCGGAACTCCCAAGTAAACTTCCCCACCACCAAGAGGAGCAGTTCCCCTACTCTCGATTTTGAGATCCAGTCCTTCTTGTGGAACTCCAAAACGCTTGAGGATCTGCAATGCGGTAGTCCGAAAAGTATCCACGGATGGATCTCTAGAATCATTGGTGATTCCTGTAAACAATACAAGTCAAGTTACATAATGATTGAGATATAAGACCTACATATTAGTTTTACAGGATAATATTTAAGCATTTTAGTCAAGAAAGTGAGCTGTACGATCAAGTCATATCTACTCTTCACTGACATGGAATCAAAAAGAAAAATCATCCGTCGATAGAAGTATGATATGAAAAAAACAACTACAGCGATAATGTAATTAAAATAGCCAGCACTCCCAAGTGTTCATTTTGGTCTCAAAACAACTTCAGCGATAATGTAATTAAAGCTTACCACACTGAAAGAAAAAATAGCCATCACTCCCAAGTGTTCATTTTGGTCTCATTAATTTAAAATGTACCATGATTTCGAAAAGTGTAATTAACAGTATAAAGAAGATTGGTCTTATCAAATAAAAGAATTGTTTCTTTCAAATTATATCCAACTTAACATTCACGAAATCAGGATATTGTCGGCAAACCTTTAAGCTTTATAGAGAGAGGCCTCTTTCCGAATAGTGCAAGCACGATCAACGGCTCCAGAAACCACCCAATCGCGCGGCTGAGGCCACAATCATGCACCAGGTGCTTCCCACCCATCACCACTCCGGGCTTGTATCTCAACTTCGTCCCTGCAAAACCAAAAAATGGTGCCACATTTGGAAATCAGCGCTGCAAAAAGAACACAATCAAGAGGGCCTTATTCATTACCAGTCTCGTTGATCTCAACAGTGCAGTCGTCGGACAACTTCTCAAATAGGCGTACGAGGGATATCTCGTGCGACAGGAGCCCCGGGATGGTGTCGTCGGCCCGGATCTCCTCGATGAGTATTGGTGTAGACGAGAGGGTGGCGAGAAGGAGCCGCTGTCGGAAGTGCTCCGCGCCACGGTGGCGCGTGTAGGACACTTTCCCCATTTCCGTCGGCCGTCGCCTCCGCCAGGCAATTCCGGCAAGAGAGGAGCGAGAGATGTAAAAACCCTAAGCCCTAAAGTGCGGTGTTGTGAGGTTTAGGGTTTCACAATTGTGCAGATCTTATACATCGTAACTGACGTTCTCCCTCCTTCCTCGTGCGTGTTCGAATACCCTTACCTGCACGTACCACCATTGATCGATGACGACGATGACAGCAATCCTCGGCCCAGGACTTGAGAGGGAGATTTGGGGAAAAAACAATACTAACCTAATTAACTAATTAAGGGGAAAAATAAAAGGTTAAACTCATAACCGTTTTCCCCAGTAATCTCCCCCACGTTTTTTTTTACCAAAAATACCCATTCATCGTAACTTTTCTTCGAAGAAAACATGCCATCTGTTTAATAAATAAGCAAGATAAATTACACCTTCTGTCCAAAAATTTTTTGGTAAGTACCTTCCTTTCAATATATTAATATATAAATGACGATATCAAAAAAATAAAAAATTTAATTAAAATTGTGTAGTCTAGAAATTACGCAAGTCCATCCGGAATTTAGTCCGAACAACCGTGACGTAAATCTGGATATTCCGGATGTCAAAAAAGAAGTAAACCTATGTATCGTATTATATCAAATATATATACATATTAAACGACCGTGTAGAAAAATCAAGTTCATAACTTATTATATACATATCTATATATATATCAAACATAAAATTTAATAATTACGTATTTTAAAATAATTATTTTTATTACATATCATGTTAATAGTAGTTATAAAATTACCAATATATAAGTATGTTCTATCGTCGAAAATATAATTATATTTCACACATTAAATTTAATACTATGTTCTAGCGTTAAAAATAAAATTATTATTCACTATATTAGTAAAATTAAAACAATAAATAACCATTAATATAACTACGTTGCTTAATTATATAATGTAGTATATATTACATATTATAAACTTCATCATTACATCTTAGTATTAATTATAAAATTACTAATAAATACATATAAATTAATTACTTATTATATATACTAATAACTAATTAAAAGGGATTGAAACTAATCGCTCAACAATGCACACATGCGATGAAAAATTTCATGAAACGAGCAAACAACGCATAAACCCTAGTACACAAAAAGCATAAGAATTTATGTGAATCAACAATAGACTGTCTCCAACTGTGGTAATTCTTACTATTTGAACAAATGATTTGAGTTACAAATATGTCCATGTTTATAAGAAACATTAAGATAATTCACAATTACAATAAATGCCCTTATGATATCAAAATACTGCACATGTTATCAAAGTTTATCTATAGTTAGAAATTCTAAATTCCATCGTCATAATTTTAGTAGAGGTGTTAATTAGATCGACCCATCGTGAGCCAGCCTAACTAGGTTTGTAATGGGTTACAATAAATTAAAAAATAGGCCTACAAGGCGAACTGGCCTGAGTTGTCACATGAGTTAATTCGGATCAGGTTGAAATCAATGAAAAATAAAAAAAAGAATGATACCTCTATTATATACATTAATAAATGTAATACAATTAATAAATGTAAACATAAGAGTTGATGTATACAAAATTAATAAATGTTAAAGTAAAAGTTGTAAAAAAATTAATAAATGTAATACAAACTTATTTAAATGTATAACTTGATGTATCAATTGAAAATGTAGAATAAAGTTTAAATAACGTTTGATATGTATGTTACAAAATATATAAAGAATTAAATAAGAGATTTATCGTAACAAATAGAAAATAATTAAATAATTTTAATCATAGCTATTTAATAAGAGATAATCTTGATTTTCTAGATTTTGATATAATAAATTGAAGGAAAACACAAAAATGCACATTTCTTATTTTATCATTAATATAATTTTAATGTAATAAATGTTTAAATATAACTATGTACATTTTACATTAAATGTAAAAATATTTGATGTAATTACAAAAATAATGTAATTTTAATTTAAATTCAGAAATAAAATAATTATGTTAACTTTATGACTTGTGTTTGAATGTATCGATGGATGATGAATTATGAATGGTACGTTCATGTATTTATAAATAAAATAATGTATTTGAAAGATAAATTGATTATTGGAAACATTGTAAAACTTTTTATCTATATTTTAATTTAAAATCAAAAAAATAAATATAAAAAATCAAAAACTTCAATTAGACCAAAATTAAGATACAAATGAAAAAATAAAAGAAAAAAAACATGTCTTCTATCAGTTAGACCAAAGAATGAGCTTCGGTCTTACTGAATGAAAAAAATAAAAAATAAAAATTTTAGTTAGTCGAATGTAAGAAATAAATAAAAGAAAAAAAAAAGATCAAATCTAAGTTCAAACTTTAGTTTGATCGAAAAAAATAAAAAAATAAAAAACTTCAATCTCATCAAAGGAAAAAATTAAAAATTAAAAAACTTTAGTAAGTTAGATTGAAAAAATAAATAAAAGAAAAAAAATTAGGTTAAATCGAAGCTTGGTCTGATAAAAAAAATAAAAAATTTTGATTGAACCAAAGTATAAGTTTCGATTTCACAAAAAAAACATAAAAAACTAAAAAATTTGGTCAAATCAAAGTCTAAACTGACTTTGGTATGATCGAAGAAAAATAAAAAAAATAAAAAACTTTAATTAGTTAAATTAAAGAAAAAAAAAAAAAAAAAATTCTATTCATCAGATCGAAATTGGTACGACGGTCTGATCGAAGAAAAAATAAAAATAAAAAAGAAAATTCTACTTCGATCGCGCCAAACTGGGTTATCTGAAAACATTTTGGACTGAGTTGGATTGACTTGAAATAATTTCAGTTTAAATTGGGTTGTTAAAAAAATTAAAAAAACTTCAGCCCGACCTGACCCGACCCATAACCCACCCGCATGGACTGCCACTTTTTGGGCCGGCCCGGCCCGGTACATTGACACCGTTAAATTTCGATGAGAACCATTAAAAGCTTCCAAGTGGACTACGAACCTCACGTGCTTGTCGAAAGTTCCAATCTGCAATGCCGTTGAAATTTTCATTCATTCGTTTTCTAAACTTTGACACACCAGACCCCACACACTATGAGAAGACTTACCAATCTTCTGGCCGTTGGAAATATTGTACCTTTTGATTTGCATTTTTAGACTTTTTATCCACTTTGGATCCAACTCTGATTATTGAAACACTCAACACCCAACGTCCTAAACTTGTTTTATGGTATTATAACTTACGATAATCAACCTCCATGCCTAATAATAACATATTAATTTATAGTTACTAAAAAATAACTTCACTCAAAAGTAATTTTAGAAAAGAAAAATAATACTACTTCTCTTATTAAATCTACTCCTGATTTTTTACTTTCTTCAAAAAAAATTGTTCTTTTAATTTACGGCTACAATTCTATTTCTAAAAATATCTGCTCTTCGAAATAACTCTATCAATTGTCTATCTTAATAAATAGATAAATACTGTGACAACTGTTGGCTACGAAACAGAGGACAGATTGAACAATAATGGATTAAAGATATTGCTAACATGCGACGTGAAGTGGACTGACTACTCGTACAAATGGAGAGATTATTCATCTTCCAAATGCAAATTTTTGATCGGTATTTGTTTGCATGCTCTGGTGGATGGAGTCCAATCAAGAAGACGGTGATGCAGATGATATCAACGCCTGTAGTAACTTCTGCATGGACAGAAAGGACGACCCACCTTCTACCAGCGCTCTTTTCCCTTTCTCCCTCACCTCCGACACCTTGCGCCTCACCTCGGCTCCTTCCACCGAATCGACGTCCATCAGACACCTCACTCCCCTCTCTATCTCCTCCGCGGTTGCCCAATTCCCTGCCTTCCTATCGATCTTCAGCTGCAGTGCAACCCCCATCTCGGTGGTCATCTCGAATGCATTCAGGTGTTGCTCGGCAGCCAACGGCCAGGCAAGCATCGGCACTCCGAACCACAAACTCTCCGTCATCGAGTTCCACCCGCAATGCGTCACGAATCCGCCCAGCGCCTTGTGTCCGAGTATGGCGACTTGTGGTGCCAGCCGAGGCCAAACCATTCCTCTGTCCTTGATCCGCTCCAGAAATCTGATCAAGCAATCCATCAATCAGAACGTTAATACGATATTAATATCTCTCTCTCTCTCTATATATATATACTGAAAATAAAACCAAGATGGAGGACATCATCTACCATATTACTCACCCCTTGGGAAGGACTTCGTCTAGATCGGCATCAGTCGTCAGCCTGGATAAACCCCTGAGGTTCTCCGACGGAGGGCCACGTAACACCCAGAGGAACCGATGCCTGCTCCGTTCCAAGCCCAATGCTAGCTCGGCCACCTGCGCCGTCGAGAAGTAGCCCTTGCTTCCAAAGCAAAGAAACACCACTGACCTTTCTGGTTGCCCGTCCAGCCATTGAAGGCATTCGTGTCGCTGCCCGCCAACTCCTCCTTGTTCCTTGGAGTTGAGCGAAAGCAAGGGGCCGACCGAGTACGTCGATGGCATGGACTTGTTTGGGAGGTATTCGCCGGCTTCCAAGGCTTTGAATCCGTAGGGTTGCAACTCCAGGAAGGAATTGATGATAAAACCTGTTGCGTAACCGGATTGAATATATTTCAACAAATCAATCGTCAAATTATTGTACTGCGTACCTTTCACTTCGGCGTATCGTTTGGCGAAATGCAAGAACCACATGTGCTTCTGCCCCTTCCTATGCAAGAACGGATATGGCATGGCCATCGGCGGAAAAGGGGAGGAGAAGCCGGGGATGCGGAGGGTGGTCCCTTCGTCCTGCAACTCATCCATGTCCTTGTCGGCGGGAAGGATAGCGTCGATGGCGGGCAGGTTGAGCATGACCCCGAGCATGGTGGCACTAGACGTGTAGAAGACGTAGCAGGGCACGCCAAACTCGTCGGCCACATCGATCATGTCCACGTAGAACATGTCGACGACGACGGCGGCTACAGGGGAGGAGTCGAGGACGTCCCGGATGGAAGATCTGAGGTTGGGTTTGTGGAAGTTCACGACGGCCGATAGGAATGAAGGTTGACTTTCCACGCTTTCGATGAGCGAGGGGTCCATCGTGGGAAGATGCCGGAAGCTGATGTCGTAGTCACCGGATTCGGCGGCGACGGACGAGATGTAGGAAGATATCTTCGGGGAAGGTGGGAAGGGTGGGATGTTGAGTATGGTGACGGAGAAACGGTGGTGGGGGTGACGGTTGTGGTGGTGGAGAAGGTACCTTGCTAGCTCTACCATGGAAATGAGATGACCCAATTCCGGCACTGGGACGAATACCAAGCTCACCTTCTTCCTTTGGTCCTCCTCCATGTTGGCCGCCTCGAGGTCCGACCGCTCGTTGGATAACGGAAGGACCTCCGACGACGATAGATGGTTGAGGGCTAGTAATGGATGAACTGTTAATGTAACATGTGGTGGCTGTTGTCGTTTATATTCGTGGCTTTCCATTTAACTTTTGATAAAATAAAAATTGACTTGACATCTTAAGTTAAAAAGATTATAGATATTAATCTTAATGGTTGATATGTTTAATCGAAGGTTAAAATAGTGATACCTACTTGACCGTTGGTTAAGACATCAATATTAACTCGTCTATTCTATTAATATCTAAGTCAAATAAAGTTTAACTATTCAAAATCAATTCAATTTATTCGATTAATGTTTAAGTTAGATTAAGGGTCAAAAGATGTAATCCAATTGAAGATGATGATTTTAATAAAACATTTTCTCATTTAACCAATTTGACACATTTTAGAATAATTCTTGCCTTGGTTGCGGCAAAAAATGAGTCATTTACGTCAGCGAGGACGTCCCGGATGGAGGATCTGACGTGTGAAATTATTATATTCAGATATGTTAGTGTTTGTCAATAAACAATTATGTACACTGAAGGTCGACGATGAAATTGTCCTCCTCCTATTACGATGATGCAAAGTTGTAGTTGTTCTCCTCCTGCCCAAGAATCATACTGTTTTTGTTTTTTTTCTTCTTGTAGTTGTTGCCTACAGAGATGGCAGTGTTTGTGTTGGTCAATGAATCAATTCTATACGCAAGTCCAGGATGGAACTTTTTCTTTGATTATACATCATTTCGCAATTGTTAGTCTTCCCATGGATGGCCCCTGCACCTTCTCTTTTCCATCCTCCCAAGGGAGCAATAATGTGGCGCTCTCTCTCTCTCTCTCTCGCTCTCTCTCTTTGGGCGGTGGAAGAAGTTCATCTAGAAGAAGAGAAAGAGAGATTGACGTGTTAACTTCTCATGCACAGAAAAAATCATCATTAGATCATACCTTCAAACAAGTGACATTTGCAAAGGACTTGAAAATTAATTATAATTTACACAGGTACCCAACGTACATTTATCAAACCAAGGCCCTTTCCTCTTTAAACTCTAAGCCCTAAGTAGATATCATATATTGAACAATAGATTTTGAAGTCGTCTTTGCTTAAAGATTTGGGTAAAAAATCAGTTGGCTGTTCTTTGTACTTAATGGAACACGTTTTAATAAATCCAATTTCAATATTCTTAAGTACCACGTAGCAATCATGTGAGAATAAAAATAATAATGGAAAAATAAGTAAATAAATATGATAAAAATGAAAGTTAGAGGGTGGAGAATGGACAACGGTTATGTAATATTTCTCTTAGAGAGTGTTTGTACATTTGCAAAATGGTAAAAAGAAAATGATGAAATATTATATAAAATGATGAAAATGAAAATGATAGAAAGTCAATAGAAAATTAAAGTATTTGTGTATAGAAAAAAAATGATAAATTTTGAAATACATATGTTTGTATATAAAATAGAAAAATGATAGAAAATTATAGAATATAAAATATATATATTTACTTACAAAATATAAAATGTTGAAATTGATAAATTAAATATTTTTTATATTTATTTATAAAATAAAGAATAATAAAATTTATCATAAATAATATAAGATAAAGTTATTTATAATAATAATTATAACATAAAATATATTTCAAACATCTTTATTGTTCTATATATCTCTTATAATATCAATATTTATATACTAAATTATAAATAATTTTTATATCAAAATTACATATTTCAATATATTACATGATAATTTAAATTTTTTTATTCTTTTATTTTTTATTAGTTTTATATGTTTAAAAAATTATAATATTTTTTTTCTTATATATAAAAAGAAGAAGAATAAGAAGAAATCCTTCAAAAATTTGTATGATACGCAGACACCCATAAAATAATAAGAAAAATTCTAACATTTTACTTTCCTATATTTTCCATCGTTTTCTGTGTACACACACGACGGCTAGGGCATCCAGCGCAAGGGCTTTGGGCATTTTTGGCTGCGCGATCGGTCGTCGACGAGTGCACAAGGAGGTGAGTCCGTCGATCAGTGAAGTGGCAGCGTGGAGGGACGACGTCGTTAACTTCCGACCTTCTTGTCCTGGTGGTCTGTGAGTGGAAGGGTGGTTTCGACGGGTATCGCTGCGTGCGGCGGGAGTTGTCATCGTGCTGGAACGTCCGTGGAGCTCGTGCGCAAAAGTTGAAGTGGTGTGCGTGGCCTGCTACGTCAGTGAAGGAAGAGAGTTTTTGGGTTTTGTTGGGAGGGAGGGAGGGAGGGAGGGAGGAGGAAGAAGGGGGGTTTGGAAAAATTACGATTTTGACCTTAGTTTGTAAGTCTTCAATTATTTACCTCAAAAGTTGTTCATATTATTTATCATTGCACCTACATTATTATTTACTGCATGAATTTACTCTTGATTGTTGTGAATATTACATATATATTATTTATTAGGTCAGACGAAATTTGCTATTGCATGTACAGGCTTGATCATGTTCATATTTTTGGTCATTTTGATTATGTACATTATTTCTAAAAAAATTGTGGCGTATTATGCATATAGACTATTTAAATGGGAAGGTTATAATGTGGTTCTTGCATGTGCATTCCACAATTTATGTAGAGAAAAAAAGAAGTATAGGCATGTTTGTGCAAAAATCATAAAGTTAGGTGCTATGGTGTAGGGATGAACTTATTGTGACGCATTTTGGTGTATATGACATATGAATGTGATTTTTTGCATGTTTTACCTATTTATTAAGACAATTGTGGCATATGTGCATATTGTGATAATTACAGAACGGTTATAATTTGGATTTAACTACAGGGTGTCAAATAATGATATCACGTGCATGATTGATATAACTAGTTGTTTTAAATCTAGTCATGAGGTTAATTATAATGTTTTGGACTCTGTTGTCAGGATTGTATGTGGCTATATAGACTTTGTCACAAAGTTAAATGTAATATTTTTGGTTATTGTCACAGGAATTATATTCAACCGTAGCTACTTCTATAATTATTGGAAAATATAAAAATTTATGACTTATTGATTCAAGTAGCATCTATAGTGTATTTGTTTCGTCATGCATTTTTTGTGTTGATCTTATATGACATTTTCATCATTTTCATATTATTTATTATCTTCTTTTGAACTATTAATTGGATACTCATTGAACTTTTAGCTCATTCTATTTGTAGTTGTTTTTTTTGGTTCTAAGGAGTAATCTAATCAAGTTGGGAGAGTGTAGAAGGTCATATTAGATAATTATGCAAATTGTTTTATTTGTGTTCTTTGTTAATTGTTTTTCTTTTAGGTGTTTTGTGTGGACTTGTGAGATAAAATTGTGAACCTTATTTCTATTACAAATGTACCATACTTTTCACTATATGATATATATGCATGTGATAATTGTATCTAACTGTGATATACAATGAATGTCAGAACTAAAATACTTTTTAAATGCATCCTATGTTAAGATAAAGGCCTTAGCTACAAATCTAAACAACAAGAGATAAAAGAGGTTTTTCCATTTATAACCACAATTGTTCTGACGTATAACAACTTTAATTTTAATTGTTTATGGTAAATTTTTTATTTGAATTAAATAAGTATCTGTCCATGTTAAATTTCAATCATTGAAATTTTAAATGAATAAGAATAACAAATATAATTCAAATTAATTTTAAAGTTTGAGACATAATATATTATACTAAAGCTCAATTAATGATAAAATTATATGATATTTTTAAATAAAATGTCTACAACTAAGCAGAGTCCTGAAAAAGTTCTGTGATACCATCAAGAATTTTTTTTCTAATATTATGCTATTAATGTATTAAGTGCTTTGGATGTACTGGTCCCAACCCAGTTTTTAGATATAAATCTTCAGTTGAAATGACAGACGAAAAAAAATAAAATTTGATAAATACTTGTATGTCTTTTAAAATTTCGTGTTTACTTTTTTTTGTAATAAAATTCATGTTTATTTATATGTAATTTTACTACCATATATTTACCATCCTTTGCACATTTTTTATGCTATAGATATGAGGTTTGGTCAAATACAAGTAAAAAAATTAGAAATATACAGCAGTGATACAGAAGGTTTTCTAAACACCCAAGTTAGTAACATGAGATGACTCCAAATACGAAGCTCTCAGGATTGCAAAAACAGGTTTTGGGACTTTACAGGGAATTTCTTCGAGCAGCTCGGTCTAAAGGTCCCGAAGAGCAGCATAGGATTGAATCAGTTGTGGCTGCTGAGTTTCGAAATAATGCAACAACTGTTGATCGTAAAAGTTTTCTTCACATTGAGTATCTACTGCGCCGTGGAAAGAAGCAGCTTGAACAACTTAAAAGCCCTGGCACTGTTGGATTATCTACACTTAAGGTCCCACAATTATTTATTGGCATTTATCATTACATTTCTCTATTATCAATAAGCAAGCTGATAATTATCACATCCTCATTCTAGTAGAATTTAGTAGAGAAGAGGCATCCTTTTTAGTTACTCTCAATTTCAGGTAGCTTCAACAATGTCAACAAATGCCCCATCGCAAGCAAAGAATGACATCCCTGGCCCAACATCTTCCAGTTCTCATGCTTAGCTGAGTTAGAGAAGAGAAGCTGTGGTGCCATGTGAGGTAACTTGTATGAATTTTTGATTGCTTACCATGCACGGGCACTGTTGACAGTTCTGCTAACCAAATTTTACACATCACAATCTTCATGTTGGCCATCCACCACTGTCCCCAACCCAAAGTTCCATATCTCTTATTTTCTAAAATAAAATGTTTCTTTCAACCTTTGTGGATAATTGGGTATAACTTTCATTCTGTGAACTTCATGAGAAAAAAGGTTTCCTCGTCTTACTGTAACTGATGATGACTCATTATTATTGATTGGTGTGTGATGTTGGAGAAGACTTCACCTTTCTTGCATATGCCGTGGATTTCTAGTCTAGTAAATTAGATGTGGAAAGGTTAGGCGTCTGGTAAGAATTAGGAAGTGGACGTATGGTTCTTTTTATTAATTACCTTTACTACTTAGGCCGCAAGTGGTTGCATATCATAACTCTTGATTTGCCAAGTTATTTGACTTGTATCGTCATTCCCAAACTTTTGTTTATAGTTTAATTGCTGGATATGGAGTTCCTACCAATTAACCTACTATTGAGTTCTCGACAGAACCTTTCTATGGATGCATTGCTTAGACTTCAAGACAATGCAGCATGTCAACCTCCACCAGCCGTGGATCATGTCTCTAAACCACTCCTTCTTGGTCCATTCCGGAGAATGTGAGTGGTGGAACCAGAATTAGTGTCCAACAAATGAGTGGTTCTCAAGCAATTGGTTGGCACGTGCTTCATCTTTCATGGATCAAGATGTAGACGTGGTAGCCGTTCTAGAGGGACTACTTACATTACATTCTCCACATTCCATGGTTCTCATTTTTGATGATCTGTTCCAACTAATGGTGTGGAATGCAATGACGTACGTCTTTACATCCATATGACGTTGCATGGAAACCACCACACGAGGAAAACATTGTTATTGGATTGTTTGTATTAGAGTGCAAGACATGAGTTGCAAGATCGATTGCATGGAAAATGTTGGATTACACTTTTCTTTTTGCTGTGATAACAACAAACTGGGTTTGGTCTTTTTAGGTTCACAATAGTTGCTTTCAATTGCTACGGGACTTCCCTCTCAACGAACATACTAGACAACAAAATGAAAATTGCATTTTCAAAGATAGAACTCACATTTTCTCTCTTATTCAATTAATAAAATCGGTATGATTTCGTAGTTTTTCTAGTGAGTAGTTAATAGATAAATATATAAAAACTTGATTACGAAGTTACCATCAAGCCGAAGTAAAAAAGTTTTCCACAGTCCAAGTAGAACATTACGATAAGAGTAACAAGGATGGTGAAATTGCGAATGTGTCGAAGGCCGAAGAGCTTAGGGAGATCGGGAAGATTTTCGAACCAATCTGAGATATTCACTTAAAAAGAAACAAGAGCTAAAAGGCCAAGTTAATTCCTTAACTAAAAACTCAAAGAACGGGGTTGGAAGTCATGACCAGGATTATTCTGAAGCGGTATGCCCTTCGTCGCCCAATCTTCATTCATGCCGATTACCTGCGGGGACAAACCATTGGTGGTAAGAAGCTAGCGTTGTTAAAAGCTAATTATTTTTTGTTTTTCATGATAGGCATAAATCAAGGAAGAAACGTTTGAGTTCTCAACCTTCTGCTAACCTAGAAAATGGTGTTTTCCTCATTTCCTCCTATAAAGTAGGAGAATTCATTTATAACGGGCAATTACTCTACGTACATTTCAACAAGGTGAACCATCCAAGCTGCAACTAAGAAATTCCACAAACATTATTTACTCCTCTACCTATATTATATTTCTAAGTTGATTTTGCTTTAAATGCCGTGTCGGAAGGAATCGGAGTTGTTGCTTCATAGGGTGATGTTTTCAGAGTGAATCTCTTGCCACCAATCTTTGAGAGGCATTTTACTACTCAGACCTCTCCACTGAAATGGCGTAGAGGTGTAAGGAAGACAGCAGGGCCACATTGAAGTCTGCATTGTGAAAAGCTCTCGCACAGATGATTCTCTCAATTCTCACCTCATTTCTGGAACCACAGGAGGCTGCTGGAACTGGTGAATGCCACCCAATAGGTGATCTTCTCTGTTCCTTTCTTGAACGGAGGCTTTTATGTGTAAGAGTAATGCTAGCGATGTGCTGGATTTGGGGACGAGAACTTGGCACTAAAGAAGAGCAACTGTTGCTGTGGCGTGGAAATACCTCTCAATGCATTGATCTACTTTCTAATCAAATCCCATTTTCATTTTGCAGTGCATTTGTTGTACCCACAACAGCCATTTTTTTTGTTACGTTCTAAGGGCTTGATCATCACCTTCGAACTAGTGTTTCAAAACAATGTCGCATTCAAGCCGTTATTTTGGTTTATGCATTGCTCATACAAGAGACAAGGTTTTCATGTTTTTGCTTATTTGAAACCTGCATTACATTTCATGTCTTATTTACTACATTAACATAGACAGATGTTCATCCATTTAATAGGCTACTACTTGACGATTGTTAAGTAGTGGTGCAAAGGTCAGATGCCATTTTCTGAAATGGTGTAACTTTTGGAGACCCTGAATTAACAGGCATGTTTTATTATGGTATATGTTATTTGTTATTTTTTAAAAAAACCGTGAACTTGCATGATGTGTTGGAATGTAATTTATCACCGTGTCATTTTATTATTCGACCGATTTGGATATTTAGACGATATTTATATTACTTGAATTGATTTTGAATAGTTACACTTTACTTGA
This sequence comes from Cymodocea nodosa, assembly GCA_036874045.1. Lineage (NCBI taxonomy): Eukaryota > Viridiplantae > Streptophyta > Magnoliopsida > Alismatales > Cymodoceaceae > Cymodocea > Cymodocea nodosa. The sequence continues at coordinate 24,228,456 of CM072336.1, forward strand.
CTTATATATTAATAGAATAGACGAGTTAATATCAATGTCTTAAACGACAGTCAAGTAGGTATGGTTACTTTGACCACCTGTCGACCTTACGTCACTCACTTATCAACAATCTTTTTAACTTCGAGCCTGCACTAATTTCACACGTCAGACAACACGTCAGATCCTCCATCCGGGACGTCCTCGCTGACGTAAATGACTCATTTTTTGCTGCAACCAAGGCAAGAATTATTCTAAAATGTGTCAAATTGGTTAAATGAGAAAATGTTTTATTAAAATCATCATTATCAATTGGATTAACTGTTAATCTAACTTAAACATTAATCGAATAAATTGAATTGATTTTGAATGGTTAAACTTTATTTGACTTATATATTAATAGAATAGACGAGTTAATATTAATGTCTTAACCAACAGTCAAGTAGGTATCACTATTTTAACCTTCGATTAAACATATCGACCTTACGTCATACACCTATCAACCATTAAGATTAATATCTATAATCTTTTTAACTTAAGACGTCAAGTCAATTTTTATTTTATCAGAAGTTAAACAGAAAGCCACGAGTATAATTAACAACAGCCACCACCACATGTTGCACCATCGATTCATCCATTACTAGCCCTCAGCCACCAATCGTCGTCGGAGGTCCTTCCGTTATCCGACGAGAAGTCGGACCTCGAGGCGGCCAACATGGAGGAGGACCAAAGGAAGAAGGTGAGCTTGGTAGTCATCCCACTGCCGGACTTGGGTCATCTCATTTCCATGGTAGAGCTAGCAAGGTACCTTCTCCACCACCACAACCGTCACCCCCCCCACCGTTTCTCCGTCACCATACTCAACATCCCACCCTTCCCACCTTCCCCGAAGATATCTTCCTACATCTCGTCCGTCGCCGCCGAATCCGGTGACTACGACATCAGCTTCCGGGACCTTCCCACGATGGACCCCTCGCTCATCGAAAGCGTGGAAAACCGTCCTTCCTTCCTATCGACCGTCGTGAATTTCCACAAACCCAACGTCAGATCCTCGATCCGGGACGTCCTCGCCTCCTCCCCTGTAGCCGCCGTCGTCGTCGATATGTTCTACGTGGACATGATCGACGTGGCCGACGAGATTGGCGTGCCCTGCTACGTTTTCTACACGTCTAGTGCCACCTCGCTCGGCGTCATGCTCAACCTGCCCGCCATCGACGCTGTCCTCCCCGCCGACAAGGACATGGATGAGTTGCAGGACGAAGGGACCACCCTCCGCATTCCCGGCCTCTCCTCCCCTTTTCCGCCGATGGCCATGCCATATCCCTTCTTGCATAGGAAGGGGCAGAATCACATGTGGTTCAAGCATTTCGCCAAACGATACGCCGAAGTGAAAGGTACGCAGTACAATATTTTGACGATTGATTTGTTGAAATATATTCAATCCGGTTACGCAACAGGTTTTATCATCAATTCCTTCCTGGAGTTGCAACCCTACGGATTCAAAGCCTTGGAAACCGGCGAATACCTCCAAAACAAGTCCATGCCATCGACGTACTCGGTCGGCCCCTTGCTTTCGCTCAACTCCAAGGAACAAGGAGGAGTTGGCGGGCAGCGACACGAATGTCTTGAATGGCTGGACGGGCGACCAGAAAGGTCGGTGGTGTTTCTTTGCTTTGGAAGCAAGGGCTACTTCTCGACGGCGCAGGTGGCCGAGCTAGCAGTGGGATTGGAACGGAGTGGGCATCGGTTCCTCTGGGTGTTACGTGGCCCTCCGTCGGAGCACCTCAGGGGTTTATCCAGACTGACGACTGATGCCGATCTAGACGAAGTCCTTCCCAAGGGGTGAGTAATATGGTAGATGAAGTCCTCCATCTTAGTTTTATTTTCAGTATATATATATATATATGAGATATTAATTTCGTATTAACTGTACGTGATTGATGGATTGCTTGATCAGATTTCTGGAGAGGATCAAGGACAGAGGAATGGTTTGGCCTCGGCTGGCACCACAAGTCGCCATACTCGGACACAAGGCGCTGGGCGGATTCGTGACGCATTGCGGGTGGAACTCGATGACGGAGAGTTTGTGGTTCGGAGTGCCGATGCTTGCCTGGCCGTTGGCTGCCGAGCAACACCTGAATGCATTCGAGATGACCACCGAGATGGGGGTTGCACTGCAGCTGAAGATCGATAGGAAGGCAGGGAATTGGGCAACTGCGGAGGAGATAGAGAGGGGAGTGAGGTGTCTGATGGACGTCGATTCGGTGGAAGGAGCCGAGGTGAGGCGCAAGGTGTCGGAGGTGAGGGAGAAAGGGAAAAGAGCGCTGGTGGAAGGTGGGTCGTCCTTTCTGTCCATGCAGAAGTTACTACAGGCGTTGATATCATCTGCATCACCGTCTTCTTGATTGGACTCCATCCACCAGAGCATGCAAACAAATACCGATCATAAATTTGCATTTGGAAGATGAATAATCTCTCCATTTGTACGAGTAGTCAGTCCACTTCACGTCGCATGTTAGCAATATCTTTAATCCATTATTGTTCAATCTGTCCTCTGTTTCGTAGCCAACAGTTGTCACAGTATTTATCTATTTATTAAGATAGACAATTGATAGAGTTATTTCGAAGTGCAGATATTTTTAGAAATAGAATTGTAGCCGTAAATTAAAAGAACAATTTTTTTTGAAGAAAGTAAAAAATCAGGAGTAGATTTAATAAGAGAAGTAGTATTTTTTTTTTCTTTCTAAAATTACTTTTGAGTGAAGTTATTTTTTAGTAACTATAAATTAATATGTTATTATTAGGCATGGAGGTTGATTATCGTATGTTATAATACCATAAAACAAGTTTAGGACGTTGGGTGTTGAGTGTTCAATAATCATAGTTGGATCCAAAGTGGATAAAAGTCTAAAAGTATAAAAAGTGGAAAATTTTTCACGTATCCTTTAGTTATCAATAAATGACATAATTATATGATCTGTTAATTGATTAATGTAATATATTTAATAATTAATTATATTTTTACTAACTACTTAAATTATTTCATTAAATAATTACTTAATCAATTAATTAATTAAAGATAGCTATATTAGATTCCATCATATACATAAATACCTGAATCTTAATTTTTATTTAATTCTTAAATATGTATAAATATCTGAATTTTAATTTCTAATTTTATTCAATTTTATCAAAATTCTAATTCTATGAAATTTTAATTCTATACAAACAAACTCAAAGTTGTATTTCACATGCTGCTTAGAAATCAATAATGTATTTGTTTTTTCTTGAAGTTATTAATATACAAACATGTTTGCGTTTGTTGGTGAATCAATTATTTTTTAATCTTTTGAATTTAACAAAATCAAAATACAATATAAACTAAAAACCTAATAAATTTGAAGACAACTTATATTCACAAATTTTAAAAATACTAAATAAAACTACTAGATATAAGAAACAATAGTATGACGTAGAATTAAAAAAAAACGAAAATAAACTGACAAGATATAAAAGAAAAGGGTAGACTATAGTAAAACAAAATATCAAATATCAAATTAAACTAAGATATAAAAGGAAAAAAAAAAACCAAAAAGGTAGAGATGTCAATTAGGGCATGTCATTGCGGGCTAGCTTGGCTTGACCTATAATGGGCTACAATAAATTAGAAAATCAACCCATAGGTTGAGTTAGTCGCAAGCCTATTTGGGTCAGACCTAAGTTGGCTTGTGAGCAAGTTCAGGTTAGGTTGTAATCAATGGAAAATAAAAAATAGAATATGATACATCTCTTATATACATTAATAAATGTAAACATAAAAGTTGATGTATACAAAATTAATAAATGTTAAAGTAAAAGTTGTTAAAAAATTAATAAATGTAATACAAACTTATTTAAACGTATAACTTGATTTAATAATTGAAAATGTAGAACAAAGTTTTAAATAACATTTGATATGTATGTTACAAAATAGAAAAGAATTAAATAATTTTAATCATAGCTATTTAATAAGAGATAATCCTGATTTTCTAGATTTTGATGTAATAAATTGAAGGAAAACACAAAAATGCACATTTCTTATTTTATCATTAATATAATTTTGATGTAATAAATGTTTAAATATAATTACGTACATTGTACATTAAATGTAAAAATATTTGATGTAATTACAAAAATAATGTAATTTTAATTTAAATTCAGAAATAAAATAATTATTTTAACTTTATGACTTGTGTTTAAATGTGTTGATAGATGATTATTTATGAATGGTTTGTTGATGATGTATTGATATTAATGTTGATGTGATGAATAATGATTTATGAATGATGACTTATATTTGATGTTCAAGTAATTATAAATAAAATAATGTATTTGAATGATAAATTTATTATTGGAAACGTTGTAAATTTTGTTATTTTTATTTTAATTTAAAATTAAAAAATTAAATATAAAAAATCAAAAACTTCGATTGGACCAAAGTTAAGATATGATCAAATCAAATGAAAAAAAAAAAAAAAAAAACTTGTCTTCTATTAGTTGGATAGAAGAATGATCTTCGGTGTAACCAAAGGAAAAATAAAAAAAATAAAAAACTTCAATTAGTCAAACCAAAGAAATAAATAAAAGAATTTTTTTTTTGATTAGATAGAAGTTCGAGCTTTAGTTTGATCGAAGTAAAAAATAAAAAAATAAAAAACTTCAATTAGTCAAACCAAAGAAATAAATAAAAGAAAAATAAATTCAATTTGACTAAAATTTGAACTTCAGTCTGATTAAAGGAAAAAATAAAAAAATAAAAAACTTTAATTAGTTAGATTGAATAAAAAAAAAAAATTTCTATCAGTTTAAGCTGGTATGAGGGTTTGACTGAAGAAAATAATAAAAGAAAAAAAAACTTCTACCTTGGTAAGGCCGGGCCGGGCCGAGCTTGAAATAATTTCAATCTAGAATGGGCTGTTAAAAAAAATGAAAATTAAAAAAAATGAAAAAAATTCGACTCGGCCCGGCCCGACCCATAGCTTGCACGGGCTGCTGCCATTGTTTGGGCCGGGCCGGCACATTAACACCTCTACGAAAAGGTAAAAATGGGCGAGGCCGGAAACCCGACGACGGGTTCGAGCATCAGCAACTCCGTCGCCGCCGTTGATCCCATCCTCCCATACTTGCTGTATGCGTCTTCCTCTGTCGCCTATCTTCTTCTTCCTGCTCTCTTTCTCTCCTGATCACCATCGTCGTCTCCGCAGGTCAATCGGGACGGCGTACGACGAGTACGCTAAAAACCCGGATCGCGATGTCGTTCTCACCGATTACGTCCGTCTGCTGAAGAGCTGCGTGGACAAGTTCTCGGCTGACCGTCGCTACAAGGACGACCTTAGATTCTTGAAGATATTGGTTCTCTATGTGAGTATATCCTGGCGCCTGCTTGAATACTCCATCTCATTGAGAGTTACGAAATATTTTTTTTTTTCCATAACGAACGATTCGAATTTGTCTTTGCTGTTTGGTTCTGGTGAAGGGAGACGCAGTGCAAGATTTTCGGGAGGTGTTTCAGATCATGGAGGAGAAAGGGGTTGGGATCGGACACTCTCTATTGTACGATGCGGCTGCGATGTTTCACGTCGCCAAGGGAAAGGTTTTGGAGGCACAAAGGATTTATCTACTTGGTATCTCAAGGTGATTCTCCGTTGGATGCTGTCGAGTGTCGACTCGCTGATGCGTGTGGAACTTATGGTGTTTCTGGTTGTCTTTTTGATGGATCATGGATGTATTTTTCCCGTTGGTAGGAATGCGACTCCGTTGTTTCTGGACCATCTAGGAAAAATAGCTGCCAGAGGTGATTCAAAGGAGAAGGTATGGCTGAAGAAATCATTTCGAGTGTGTGAAAATTCAATGAACTTTGATATGCTTGATCCTTTTCTTCTTCTCTTCTTGCTAATCTGACAAGGATTCAAATTTTCTTATTTTTCGTTTTTGCTTATCAGCTGCCTTAATTGTTAATATGTTTGGAATTAACGCAGAATGTTTTGAAATTCTTTCTTTGCAACTACGAGTGAGCATGCAAGCGGAGACTGTTTGCATTGCATTACAACGTGATAGCACATGCTATTTATACGCTCATCAGCCTCAACTGTCTATTTGACCAATACGAATAATCCACAAGTAAATAGCATCTAACAGCTCTTCAGAAACTGTCTTTGACAGTTGCTTCATAAAGCTATCAGTAAGCTGATGAGTGGCTGAAATTTGATTAACCAGTAGTGCGCCATGAGTTGCTTGATCTTTAACAAAGTGAAAATCAACTACAATGCATTTAGCCCTTGCATGAAATATAGGTTTTTCTGTAAGATGAACGGCACTTTTGTTCTCACACCAAATTAAAGGAGCCAGTAGAAAAATGGCAAATTCTCCCATCAAGGACTTTAGCCAAATTATTTAAAAGGCAGCATTTACAATGGTTCAATACTCAGCAATGGTGGTTTGTTTCTTAGATTTCCATGACATGAGAGTAGATCTTTTTGAGAAAAACACTTAAAATGTTAGATCTTAAAACATTTCAATGGTGAAATAGAGGCAAATGCTAGAAAATAATCTCATTGATTGACACAAATTATCAAACTTGGAAGGGGAAGACGGAAGAACTTTTCTATGTGAAAAAAATATTATAAGTCTATTTTCAATAAAGAGAAACTTTAAGACAAATTTAAGTGGAAGATACTTCATCGCATGAGTATATAGTTTCATTAAACATTGAGTGGATGACAATGTATTGAATCACATTAATGATGAGTTAGATGTAGATATTTTATGGTGGAAGTTAGAGGAGCTACATGTTTAGAAAGAAAGTATCAATAAGTTATTTTTTAGCAAATAGTTGATGCATTTGAGATATCTAGACAATACCTTTCTAGCAGATCATGTGAATATATTCTAAGAGATCATAGACCAGTTCTCTTCAATAAATATAATGTTTGATGACAAAGTAAGAGCTTTATTACTTTTAGGGTCATTACTAGACTCATGGGATACTTTGAAAGTCACTCTACAATTTCATTCCTAATGACATTGTCACTTGGAATTATGTGAAGACCAATGTGATGTATGAAGAGTTTAGAAGGATAGTAGAAGGTTCTTCCTCACACTTAGATGTGTTAATAATAAAGTCATAGGGAAGAAGTCAGAGTAGGGGTCTCAAAAAGTTTTGGGAAGGGTAGAATCAAGTTCAAAGGTAAGTATGTAAATATTGAGTGTTATTATTGTCATGAAAAATGTCATGCTAAGAAATTTTGTCAAAAACTAAAAAAGGAAAATAAGAAAAAGAAAAAGGCATAACAATAAGTTAATAATAGTCACAGTGAAAGGAGAATCACCTCTATCGTTGAAGAATTGTTTATTATTTATATTGATGATTCTGTTAATCTTGTAGGTGACAATGAGATAGTGTAAATGTTAGATAATAGTGCTACTATTCATGTTACATCTTAAAGAGATTTTTTCACTTTTTACACTCTAAGTGACTTTGAAGTTGTGAAAATAGACAACAACAATAGAGCAAAGATCTTTGGTAAAAGAGATGTACACCAAGAGACCTTAAATGACACCAAGTTAATTCTTAGATTAGTAAGACATATTAAGAGTTTGAGACTTACCATTATTTTAGTTGAAAAACTTGATGATGAGGGTCACTCTATTTACTTTAAAGATGGACAATTCTAGCTCACTAAGGAAAACATAATTGTAGTTAGAGGTAAAATGTTGTTTTATCTTTATTATATTTTAGTGAATAGTAAAGTTTAAATTGAGCTTGAGAGTAGAGTAATCATTAGTGGTGAACTACTTAAAATTTTCATACATGTTTTTGTTTTATTTTATTTCTATGTATGTCATCATTGATTTTATTGTAAAATTAATTTTATTCATTCTATTAATCAAACTGAATAAGTGTTAAAAATAACTTATTTCACTATTTACCCTTTCTTTAGTGAGTCATTTGATTCTAACATCTTCTTCCAAGAAGTCAAAGATGTTAAAATTGATCTACTCTAATGTGTGTGGACTAATGAAGGTAATAACATATGATAGAGTTGGATATTTTGTTGCATTTGTTGATGATTTCTCTAAAAAAACTTAGGTTTATATCTTGAAGTATACGAATTAAGTACTTGAGAAGTTTAAAGAATTTTAAGAAAGTAAAAGACATCCAAATAAATAAGGAGGGAGAGTATTGTAAATCATTTGATATTTATTACAAATAATAATATATAAAATATTAAAAAATTTCTTTAAAGAAACCATAAAGTTGTTGAGAAAATGAATAAAACATTAATGGAGAGGATCAGATATTTCATTTCACAGGTAAAGTAGGTATGATTACTTTAACCATCCATCGACAAAAACAACTTATTTCACTATTTATCCTTCTTTTAGTGAGTCATTTGATTCTAACATCTTCTAAGAAGTCAAAGATGTTAAAATTGATCTACTCTAATGTATGTGGACTAATGAAGGTAATAACATATGATGGAGTTAGATATTTTGTTACATTTGTTGATGATTTCTCTAAAAAAACTTAGGTTTATGTCTTAGAAGTATAAGGATTAAGTACTTGAGAAGTTTAAAGAATTTTAAAAAGTAAAAGACATCCAAATAGATAACGATCAAGAATATCGTAAACCAATATTTATTACAAAGAATAATATACAAAATATCAAAAAATTTCTTTCAAGACATCACAATTAAATGAAGTTATATATTTTTTTGATTCTCTTTAGACACTCAAACAATTTGGTGAATATAATTAAGAGTATCTTAAGTAGTCTCATCTACCAACTTAATTGAGAGTACTGATTGAGGTAAGACCTGATTATAGGTACACCACTAGAACTTTCTAGATGGTCAAATATCTTAGTTTTGATTTCGGTCAAACACAATTAAATTCAAAGTTTTTATATAAATAGTTGTTTGATAATAGTTATAAATATAACTAATTAAATGAAGTTGTTGAGATAATGAATAAAACATTAATGGAGTGATCAAATATTTAATTTCACAAGCAAAGTAGGTATGACTACTTTAACCACCTATCGACCTTACGTCACTCACTTATCAACAATCTTTTTTACTTAAGATGTGAAGTCAATTTTCATTTTATCAAAAGTTAAACGGAAAGCCACTAGTATAAATAACAACAGCGACCACGTGTTGCCATCAAGACATCCATTACTAGCCCTCAACCACCCATCGTCGTCGGAGGTCCTTCCGTTATCCGACGAGCAGTCGGACCTCGAGGCGGCCAACATGGAGGAGGACCAAAGGAAGAAGGTGAGCTTGGTATTCATCCCACTGCCGGAATTGGGTCATCTCATTTCCATGGTAGAGCTAGCAAGGTACCTTCTCCACCACCACAACCGTCACCCCCACCACCGTTTCTCCGTCACCATACTCAACATCCCACCCTTCCCACCTTCCCCGAAGATATCTTCCTACATCTCGTCCGTCGCCGCCGAATCCGGTGACTACGACATCAGCTTCCGGGATCTTCCCACGATGGACCCCTCGCTCATCGAAAGCGTGGAAAGTCAACCTTCATTCCTATCGGCCGTCGTGAACTTCCACAAACCCAACCTCAGATCTTCCATCCGGGACGTCCTCGACTCCTCCCCTGTAGCCGCCGTCGTCGTCGACATGTTCTACGTGGACATGATCGATGTGGCCGACGAGTTTGGCGTGCCCTGCTACGTCTTCTACACGTCTAGTGCCACCATGCTCGGGGTCATGCTCAACCTGCCCGCCATCGACGCTATCCTTCCCGCCGACAAGGACATGGATGAGTTGCAGGACGAAGGGACCACCCTCCGCATCCCCGGCTTCTCCTCCCCTTTTCCGCCGATGGCCATGCCATATCCGTTCTTGCATAGGAAGGGGCAGAAGCACATGTGGTTCTTGCATTTCGCCAAACGATACGCCGAAGTGAAAGGTACGCAGTACAATAATTTGACGATTGATTTGTTGAAATATATTCAATCCGGTTACGCAACAGGTTTTATCATCAATTCCTTCCTGGAGTTGCAACCCTACGGATTCAAAGCCTTGGAAGCCGGCGAATACCTCCCAAACAAGTCCATGCCATCGACGTACTCGGTCGGCCCCTTGCTTTCGCTCAACTCCAAGGAACAAGGAGGAGTTGGCGGGCAGCGACACGAATGCCTTCAATGGCTGGACGGGCAACCAGAAAGGTCAGTGGTGTTTCTTTGCTTTGGAAGCAAGGGCTACTTCTCGACGGCGCAGGTGGCCGAGCTAGCATTGGGCTTGGAACGGAGCAGGCATCGGTTCCTCTGGGTGTTACGTGGCCCTCCGTCGGAGAACCTCAGGGGTTTATCCAGGCTGACGACTGATGCCGATCTAGACGAAGTCCTTCCCAAGGGGTGAGTAATATGGTAGATGATGTCCTCCATCTTGGTTTTATTTTCGGTATATATATATATATATATATATATATATATGAGATATTAATTTCGTATTAACAGTACGTGATTGATGGATTGCTTGATCAGATTTCTGGAGAGGACCAAGGACAGAGGGATGGTGTGGCCTCGGCTGGCACCACAAGTTGCCATACTCGGACACAAGGCGCTGGGCGGATTCGTGACGCATTGCGGGTGGAACTCGGTGACGGAGAGTTTGTGGTTCGGAGTGCCGATGCTTGCCTGGCCGTTGGTTGCCGAGCAACACCTGAATGCATTCGAGATGACAAGCGATATGGGGGTTGCATTGAAGCTAAAGATCGATATGAAGGCAGGGAATTGGGCAACTGCGGAGGAGATAGAGAGGGGAGTGAGGTGTCTGATGGACGTTGATTCCGTGGGAGGAGCCGAGGTGAGGTGCAAGGTGTTGGAGATGAGGGAGAAAGGGAAAAGAGCGCTGCTGGAAGGTGGGTCGTCTTTTCTGTCCATCCAGAAGTTGCTGCAGGCGTTGATATCATCTGCATCTTCTTCGTCGTCGTCTTCTTCTTGATTGGACTCCACCCGTTACAGCATGCAAATAAATGCCGACCATGAATTTGCATTTGGAAGATGAACAGTCTCTGCATTTGTATCAGTCCACTTCAGAGTGCATGCTAGCAATGCCTTTGATTCATTATTGTTCATTAGTGCACTTGTCTTTTTATTATAAAAAAAAAACAAAGGTGAGATTTGTGCTTTTAGAATTGGATAGAAATAAATTTAAATTTCGTTTAATTTCGAAATAAAAGATGTTTGATAAGAAATGAAATTTTAAGTTATAATGTAAATACGAGAATATAAATTTTTATCTCGAGATGTGTGAAATTCATTTTTATTTTGAAAAATTCTCACATATTCTTTGATTATTAATAAGTGATATATAAATATTTAATGATATAATTATATGACATGCCAATTGATTAATGTAATAAATTTGATAATTAATAATATTTTTAATAATTACTTAAAATATTTAAATAAATAATTAAAGATAACTATATTACATTATTATCATATACAAATATAAAATTTTAATTTTGTTTAATTTCACCATATGAGTAAATACCTAAATTTTTATTTTTATTTAATTTCTAGACCTGCATAAACATTTAAATTTTAAATTCTGTTTTCATCCAATTCTATAAAATTTTAATTGTATCAAAATTTTTATTCTAAATGCACAAACAAATTCAAAGTTGTAGTTTTTTTATTACCTAGATATCAATACCATATTTATTTTTTTATTAAAATTATTAATATATGAACATGTTTGTGGGTCAATCAATTATTGTTTAATTTTTTGAACTTAACAATATCAAAATACTAAATAAACTAAAAGCCTAACAAATTTGAAGACTACTTAGATTCAGCAAAATTTAAAAATACCAAATAAAACTACTAGATAAAAGAAACAATGGTATGATGCAGAATTAAAAAAACCAAAGGAAACTAACAAAATATAAAAGAAAAGGATAGATTATAGTAAAACAAAATATCAAATAATAAATTAAACTAAGATATAAAAGAAAAAAAACCCAAAAGGGTAACGTTAAAGTCAAAAAAAAAAAAAAAAACTATCTTGAAATCGATGGTTTTCGCTCGATGAATTGAATTCATTGAAAAAAATTAACTGCTTGATAGTAACGGGGTTTGCTTTTGAAAATATTTTTTAATCAAAATTAAGTTAATTTTTTTTAAAATATTATTTTAAAGAAATTGTCCCGCCTTCATGCTTAGATTTCAAAATCTCTAACAAGCCGCTCCCTCCCATTTTCTTCCGCTGCATCGCCGGAAAAATGGGGGAGGTCGGAAACCCGACGACGGCTTCCAGCATCAACAACTCCGCCGCCGCCGTTGATCCCATCCTCCCATACTTGCTGTATGCGTCTTCCTCTGTCGCCTATCTTCTTCTTCCTACTCTCTCTCTCTTCTGATCACCATCGTCATCTCCGCAGGTCAATCGGGAAGGCGTACGACGAGTACGCTAAAAACCCGGATCGCGATGTCGTTCTCACCGATTACGTCCGTCTGCTGAAGAGCTGCGTGGACAAGTTCTCGGCTGACCGTCGCTACAAGGACGACCTTAGATTCTTGAAGATATTGGTTCTCTATGTGAGTATATCCTGGCGCCTGCTTGAATGCTCCATCTCATTGAGAGTTACGAAATATTTTTTTTTTTCCATAACGAACGATTCGAATTTGTCTTTGCTGTTTGGTTCTGGTGAAGGGAGACGCAGTGCAAGATTTTCGGGAGGTGTTTCAGATCATGGAGGAGAAAGGGGTTGGGATCGGACACTCTCTATTGTACGATGCGGCTGCGATGTTTCACGTCGCCAAGGGAAAGGTTTTGGAGGCACAAAGGATTTATCTACTTGGTATCTCAAGGTGATTCTCCGTTGGATGTTGTTGACTCGCTGATGGGCGTGGAACTTATGGTGTTTCTGTTTGTTTTTTTATGGATCATGGATGTATTTTTCCGTTGGTAGGAATGCAACTCCTGTTGGTAAGTTGAAGAAGGCATACTCTTTGTTTCTGGACCATCTAGGAAAAATTGCTGCCAGAGGTGATTCAAAGGAGAAGGTATGGCTGCAGAAATCATTTCGAGTGTGTGAAAATTCAATGAACTTTGATATCCTGATGCTTTTCTTCTTCTGTTCTTGCTAATCTGACAAGGGTTCAAGTTTTCTTATTTTTCGTTTTTTCTTATCAGCTGCCTTAATTGTTAATATGTTTGGAATTAATGCGGAATGTTTTGAAATTCTTGCTTTGCAACTATGTGTTAGCATACAAGCGGAGAATGTTTGCATTGCATTACAAAATGATAGCACATGCCATTTATACACTGATCAGCCTCAACAAACTGTCTATTTGACCAATTCAAATAAGCCACAAGTAAATAACATCCAACAGCTCTTCTGAAACTGTCTTTGACAGTGGCTTCGTAAGGCTATCAGTAAGCTGATGAGTGGCTGAAATTTGCTTAATCAGGAGTGCGTCATGAGCTGCTTGATCTCTAACAATGTGAAAATCAACTTCAATGCATTTAGTCCTTGCATGAAATATAGGTTTTTCTGTAAGATGAACAGCACTTTTGTTCTCACACCAAATTAAAGGAGCCAGTAGAAAAATGCCAAATTCTCCCATCAAGGTCTTTTAGCCAAATTATTTCAGAGGCAGCATTTATAATGGCTCAATACTCAGCCTCAGTAGAAGATTGAGCAATGGTGGTCTGTTTCTTGGATTTCCATGATATAGGAGTAGATCAAAGGAGTACAACATATCCTATGGTTGATCAACGATCTTCTGGAAAGCTAGCCCAGTATGAGTCAGTGGAAACTCGAAGATTTGGTAATGCTTGGTTAGACATAAACAGACCATGATTCATGGTTCCCTTTAGATAATGAAGAACTCCTTGTCAATATAAAGTGGAATCATTGAAAGGACTGCCCTGATGCTTAGATAATGATTTCAGCCATGGGTGCAGGCATTGGCTTGGTTTCGGTAAGATTTGTGCACTCTAAAATATCTGAAATATATTTCTTTTGAGAGAGGTAAAGGTTTAACACGATGCAGTTCAACTCGAAGGAAGTTAGTTAGCAGCCCAAGATTAAGAGAAATAGAAGATGGCATCTCACTTGACTGTGGGGGAAGATTCTCAAATTGAAAAAATTGATTTAACTGATTCCAGAAACCATTAACGAGCCCCATCAGATCATAGGCCCTTAGTAGTGGAACAAATTGTGATTGCGACAACGAATAGTTGGAGGGGATGTCAAATTGTGTAAAACAGAATTTTGAGTCATCATTGGTGGAATGTTGTTAAGATAATTTCCATCAACAAAATCCTCAAACAGCAAAGTGGAAGTTGGTGAACTCATGACAGAGAAGAAGAAAGAGTCACGAAACTGAACATGGTAGCAAGATGATAAAAACATTCGGTGCAGGAGGAAGAATAAGACAATGAAAATTGGAATCAGAGAAGTTTGCATGAGAAAAGATGGATTGTGCTTTGATACCATGTCAGCATACGAGTCGCGAATGTTTGCCTTGCATTACAAAGTGATATTTAAAGCTATTTATACACATCTCAGCTTTAACTAACTGGGTGCAAAATGGTAGCTATTTCTACTCCATTTATTGATTGTGTATCATGATGGAGTTGGGGTATAATCATATCATGTTATAAATAAATTGACACATTTATTTGCTTGGAAAAATTAACTATCCAAAAGGCATCAAGTATGTCAAAATTACTTTTTAGAAAAAATGATAAACATCACCCTACATATTTTTTGTATGCTATAACTAATATACTTGCCTTCTTTCCATGTGAGGTATATTTGCTTGTAAAGATTAACAATAAAAAAGGCATCAAGTATGACAAATTGACGTTTTAGAAAAATGACGAACTTCATTCTATAATCTCTCTACATTTTTTTTGTAATTATCCATGCTATACCCTAAATTTTTTGTTTCATTCTCATGTGGTTCAAAAATTATTTCTTCCATCTGTTCTTGCAGTATTAATAATTAGGATCACTGTCTTAGATAAATAATAAAATACACCATAATCTTAAATGACAACATTGTTGGTATCATTTCTATAGATGTTATTAACATGTACAAATATAATCTAACATTTTTTAAAATTTTAAATAATTTTTATCAACAAATTTGAAAAATATGAAAATAGACATTAGACAGACTGAAGATTATAATAATTTCTGATTTTAATCCATAGATTTCTAGTTTAATCAGAGAATCATATCTTGACTTTTGTTACCGTAGCTATAGCATATTATTGACAATTGGATCGTCCCCAAACTTTGATGGGAGCTCACGCTTTAGATTTTCCTTTCTTGGAGATTCACGTGTTTTCATGTTTTCTTGGATGAACATAAAGTGCAATTTTTTTTGCAGAGACATAATTATGCAAGTCCATGGGCAAGTTCAACAATCAATGTTTTTTTGAAAAAATTGGATTCCGAAATTGTTAAATATAATGTAAGATGATTCTAATTGTGCTTGTATCTCTTTTCTATCTATTTTAAGTTTGTGATAAATCAAATCCCTTATTCGTTTTTCAGGGATATCATAAGAGTTCTAAGAAGTATCCTGGAAAGGTTGCACTTGATTCTTTGCGTAAAAATTCAAAGAATAAGATAGTTGATCTAGGTATAGTTGCATTTAACTTCAAGTTTGTTAAACTATAACACTTTTTATGATGTTGGTCCAAATTTTTTTCTTTTGTCTTTTAACTTTAGGAACTTTCTAACAAGTATTTGCTATTCAGTCATAAATATACGATATTCATAATTGATGGTTAGATTTCAGTTTAGACATTAAATGGATTGATGTCGTAGTGGAATTCTTCTATGTTTTCCCAAACATGGTAATAGTATAATCTTCCTGGTACACATATAGGAAAGAGATTGTAAATGGATGGGATTTATCTAGATACTTGCGGTATTCAGATGATATGATTATATTTTCAGATACTTCTCTTGATCTGGTGTGGAGTTTGATATGCCTATTGTGCTTCTTTGGGGTGGTAACTAGGCTTAATGTCAACTTGCACTAGTCTATGTTAGTGGGGATTTGAGTCAAGCTGTAGATATTTTCAGTTATTGAGCAATAGATTTCCTCTGTTAGTACCTTGGTTTGCCTTTGGGCGTGAAAGACCAAAATATCCTAGATTGGAACCTGATGATTGATAGATGTGAATGGAAATTTTAGGTTGGAATACAAAGTTTGTCATGGGGAGGCAAGTTGACATTTCTGTAGCTTGTCTAATGACTCTAATCTGCCTATTTATTATCCATCTTTAAGATTCCGATTGGGATGTATAACATGATTGATAGGGTAGGCATCTCAATTTCATAACTTACCATGAAAGCTCACGTGCATGACTATGAAAGCTACAAGATCCTAACAACTTAAAATGCCCAAAATATTTGACAGCTAAGACTGAATTAAATTTTTTGTGCATTTTTTATAATGAAACAATAATTGGAAATGTTATTTCTATGCAATTTACATGATATGATTGAGGTATTTTTATTATTAAGAAGTTGTAACACATGGAATTACTTGTTAATTCTGAGAGGTTCCTAAGATATTTGCCTAGCTATTCTTTATGGTATAGAATGCTGACCCATTGAACATAAATATGTGTAAAAAGTTAACATAATAAAGATGCAAATATTAGGATGGATGCATGATAATAAAATAAGAGATGTTAAAAGATGATTTCATTTGAAATAGAGTAAGAATTACAGCACTTGTGGATAGAATAAATGAAGCATCTTTAATGATTTGGTAAACAACAACATTTCAAGCTATAATCCCACCATATGGGATTGACCATATAAATGTTTTTCTTCTACATATATCTATTTATGGTTAAATCTTCTGTTAAATTACATAAATTTAAATATTTCTCACGATTAATCAATTAATTTTAGGTCTTTCTCTGATTTTATAGTTTTTTCTACATTAATTAATTCTTCTCTTTTTATTGGTTCATCTTTTGGTCTTCTAAGAATATGACCAAACCATCCTTTGTTGTTTATTCTTTCAATGTTTCGATCATATATTTATAAAAAGGTCTATGGATGCATTTGTAAGGAAAGGAGAATTAATTAGTGCAAGTGAAACTAAAAGAAGCAAAGGAAAATCAAAAGTTGCATGGAGTAAAAGATTCAAACGAAATTTAACAAGAGGCATTGTAATGGATAAAAATGAATGGAAAGAAATGATTCATGTGACCAACCATGAGATTTTTACCAAAATATATATTAGAGTTATTATATTTCATATTTGATTTTGTCTTAGGGTTATTTATGTATTTGAATGTTATTTGGGAAATAATATAGTTAAAAGTATGCATAATTATTGTTAAATATGTATGTGTATATACACTTGAAAAATTGAAAAAATAAATGGGTTCCTAAGCATCACCTACGGGCCCTAGCTTACTATCTAGGAATTGTGGTGCTTTAAAAGTATGATCTAAATTAAGATCTAAACCTATATGCAATATTGTAAAAACAGAAAGCATGCATTAGATGGATTGAAAATTGAAACATTTTTTAAAAAATGAGGGTTTAATTTTTTTTTAAAAATTTTATAAATGAAAAAATATAAGAAAAGTGTTTACAAATATATATGTACTACAATCATCAAAATAATTTAATAAAATAAATTATAATTCAATTACATCTAACACAATTTGAAAACATTTTTTTATCACATGTAATTGCCTCTCAAGAATAAATACTTATATGCAAATATAAATAAATATATAAAAAGGACAACTAAAGCTATAAACAAAAAAAAAAGTAACAAAGTAGAGAAATTATATCCATGAAAACAACTCAGAAGAAGAAACCTAAAAATAAAAAGGACCACTTAAATGATCAAAATTGCAAAAAATGGGCCCTTTTTTGGAAAAATGGCCTTTAAACAGCAACAATCAATTTTTCAAATCATTTTTCCCCTTTTTAAAAAACAAAAATATTATGCAAAAATGTTATACACGTAAAATTTATTTGATCAGCTGATTTCTTGATTCTTTCCATTGTTTTCTCAATGTTCAATATTTTCTTTATATTAATTTCATGATTGAAAATTTCTATGATTTATTGTTAGCGCTATTTGTAGGTGGCAGGAAGTACCTTATTAAAGGATGTGCAGGACAAGGTGGCTTTGCTTTAGTCTTCAAGGCTAACGATGCCAAAAATGCTGATGAAATTGTTGCACTAAAGGTACTTTCAACAAGCATTATACACTTTCTGCACAATAACAATGATATTGTAATTATGCACTCCCCTTCTTCTTCTTTTTCTGCAGATTCAGAGTCCTGCATTCCCTTGGGAATTCTATATGTACCGCCAACTGGATAAGAGAGTCTCTAATCCAGAAGTGTGTGAGAAACTTTTTTAATCTTCTATCACTTGGATTTTTTTTTAACTTTTTGCAATTTTGACAGAGATCATCCTTTGGGTTTGCGCATGGTGTGCATATATATTCTGACTGGAGCATATTAGTTTGTGACTACTTGTCTCATGGGACACTTCACGTAAGAGGGACCATGTTTATCGGTATCATGGTTTCTTAATCTAAAATATACACATTTTATCTCATTCTTCTTTTTTTATCATGTTGATATGGATTCAATTTTACTTAATTTAGGAGTATAGTTTTGTCATTGTTGCAAAAAATCTGACTTAGTGCCATACTTTAAAAAAAATTATCACGATAAGCTGAAATTTGTATAAATCTCTTTGGTTCTTTGTGCCATAGATCATAGCTTCATATGGAGAACTGCATTTCTTCTTATAGAATTACCTAATACCATTACACTTTTCTATTTAATTTTCTTTGACTAAGTTTCACTGAGCATTAAGATATCTACTGTCCACTTGTCCTAAGGTTGTTGGATGCCAAAAGTTATCACGTTGGAATCATCTTTTTTATTGTTGATGGATTATTACAGACTGCCAAAGCTTCATGAAGCAATTATTAGGATGTATGTTATCTCATCTTTATGGTTAATTTAAAATGACAAAATGTCGACGGTATTTTAAAAATAATCATGAGGCAGAAATAAATTAAAATTAACCATCTCATCAAATCAATTTACTTGTTTATGAGGATGTGCAGAATTTTATGGAATGGATTTTGCACAAATAGATGCTTTAAAGATAGCTTAAAGTATTTAATGTTCCAGGGTGTACAGATTCATAAATTACACAAGTACTCACCAGCATGAAATAAACAAAAATTTAATGTGCTTGGAAGCATCATAGATTCATCACTTATTTTGTGGGTGTGCCTTTTTCCATCTGGTGCTTTTTTGCGTTCTTACCTTCTTGGTGTTCAAGTCATCTTTAATTCTTTGCCATACAAATTGCAGGATGCTATAAATTCTTATGTTGTCACAAACAACAGCATGAATGAAATACTATGCATTTATTACACCATAGAGATGCTGCGAATGCTTGAGACACTGCATGCAGTTGGCATCATACATGGTGATTTCAAACCAGATAATCTACTCATTCGTTACTCTAGGTACCTTATTCTTTTTGTATGGAGATATCAAATCCAAATTTCTTTCCTTTTTTCATTTATTTTTGTATTGAATCATGGGAATAATTTAAAGACTACCAATGTCATCCATTTTTCCCTCATGTTTTGGATCGACATTTCATTATATATAGTTGGATATTACACTCATCTCTAATTTCTGCTCCAGAGCTTCTAACCAGTATAGTAGCTGATGCTTTTTGCCATCATTTATCACATAACATGTTAGGATAATTGATGATGGTGGTGGCTGATTAAGCTTTATTTTCTCTCTTTCCTTTAAATGGGCACCACTGATACCATCTTATGGAGAAAGTGTCGTTATTTATTGATTACATTAATACTCATTTACCTGATTAACAAAGTCAAACAAAAATTAAAATAAGCATGTTAAATGGGTTTATGGATATATGAATATCCATATATCGTAGGTCATTATAGAGACATAAATATGTAAGCTTGGTGATTAATCAGAACATTTTTCATCTGCCATCTTACAAGGTGTACTTTCTTTTTATAGAAAAAGAGGAAACCCAATGTATATGTTCCTACTAATATGGGAATTGGAAGAGTCCAATCGTTCAAAACATTTTGCAATTAGAGAGACTGGTTTATAAGATTTGAATTCATGACCTCCAAGTCACAAAAAAAGATCAACTTTACTATTGTATAAAGGCTCGCCTTTCAGAATGATTCCTTTTGATGCAATTTAAAAATATCATCCTTTAATTTCCCTGTGAAATTACCTGGATTTTTCAATGTAATTTATTGGCAAGTAGAAATTTATTTATTCTTTCCACTCGGTTCTAACTATATCGTGTCATGCTTTTTCCTATCGAACAATTTCTTGGGCAACTTTATGATATAATATAATTTATGCCATCACAATGTTCTCTTATTATGCATCGAGAAACAACTTCACCTTTTCAGTACTTATCTTGTCCTTTCTCACAGGTCACCTCTTTTGCTGAAAATTATGAATTTTTTTGTTTCCAATATATTTTCCTGATAGGAATGAGCTCACTGAGGATGGCTTTACCACCCGAAGTGGTCCATGGTCGGAGCAGGTTCTGTTCTCAACATAATAAACCTTTCGAATCTTCGACAAATGCTCCAATATCTGAAAAAACACAAAACCATACAGGGACTTTGTCTTGTTGACTGGGGAAGGGGAATAGACATCAATCTTTTTCCTGCAGGGACTGAATTTGAGGGTGATTCTAGAACATCGGGTTTTCGCTGCATTCAAATGCACGAAAAGAAAGGATGGACTTGTCAGGTCATTTTTTTCATTATGCAAGTTCAGCGCATCAGAATAATTGAACTCATCAAGTACTGAGATATTTTTATGATGAACAGGTTGACACATATGGCCTTTGCGTTGCCGTGCATTTGATGCTTCATGGGGAATATATGAGCATCGAAAAGAAGACTACGTCTAATGGATGCTCTTATTATCAGCCGAAATCATCTTTGAAACGGTAGCCACCTCTTATTTTGCTTATTGGATTATCCTTCCACCAAAAGATTACACGTAATGTTTCCTTCCTGATAATCTAAATAAATCCATTTATCCATGTCTTTTAACTTCTAGGTACTGGAATACAGAATTATGGAAAAACCTCTTTTCGACATTGCTAAACAAGCAATCCAAAGACAATGATTGTCAGGTTCTCGGAAGTTTACGGAAATCATTTGAAGATTACTTGTCCACAAATCCGAAACTAATTCGTAAATTGAAGGAGCTGCTTGTGAAGCAAAAGGCATCCTTATGTTCTGCATAGGGACAACCTTGTAAACTACATCCAATAAGTTTTTTCTTATAGTGATGTGTTTATAGTTTTTGGGAAGCCTCTGTAGATTATGGTCCTGTTTATTAATGACTATTTGGTTCCAATATGTGAAAAAAAATTGATGACTGCAAAATATTGCCTTCCTTTTAACATTTTAATTAACTAAAGCATTTCAAAGTTAGTACATGGAAATAAGCTAACATGTTAAAATACATTTAATTCAACTCTTTAAAGAATACTTATGCATTCTCAGATTTATCACTCCCACTGCACAAAAAGAGTTTCAAATATCAAAGAAATTCTTAACATTCCATGAAGTTCTCTTCAAATATTTAAGAGAAGTTCAACAAGTTTACTGATTTGGGGAGACATGGAACCGATTCTAGAATACACAACGTGCTCAAATATTACCAATATAAAGAAAAAACCCTTAACAAAGCATCTCCTCACGCAAATCAGAAGAGATGTCACTCTCTAAAAGAAAAATAAGTGTAACCATCAAGCGCATTAATTTCCAATTAAAGATTAACAAAATGATATTGTGCAGAAGATTAAGGTAAGAAACACTCGCTCAAATCTAAAGGACAGTTCCAAGATACCACGTACATCCTCAAAAGCTGCCGGAGAGTTCTCGACACAAAAGCCAAAGTCACACCATGCAAAAAAAAGAAGGCAAGTCACCAGTAGCAAATATGATGGTCTTCACGAACAGCGAGACAACACAGTTGATAATCCATGAGAGAGAAGATCTTTGGATTCAAACAAGTAAAAACATATGCAATGCAAAAACAGAATTCCAAAAAGCAGTAGATCAGGGAAGAGAGGATACACAGGAAGATAATCTCTCTGAGGTTGATGATGATGGCCACAAAAATGATCACAAACATATCAAACGCTCATAGATGAAAAGGGTAGAAAAACAAAAAGAGACACTACCCTCAATTTACTTGTCGGCTCACTGTTTGGTCTGGATTCGGGAGATTGCAAGCTTACCATGATTACAGACAACGAATTGTCAACAACAGTCCAAAATGATCACTGGGCAGAACAGGGAGCACCAGTTTCTGCATCTGGGCCTTAACTTTCTTCTCCTTCACATATGAAAGGTCAGGTATGGCCTCCTGCCCAATCATATCGATACTGGCAATTCTGAAGTCCTGTAATTTGCAGGCAAATCGATCCAACCTTTTCTGCAGTTTACGGTTCCCATGCAACATCTGGTTGGCCTTGGTATCATACGTCCATCCATTTTCCCCAGGGTGGAGCTCCACCCAAGGATCAATCCAACCCTCCTGAAGAGGAAAAGGGCCATCCAACTTGTCATCCCAATTCATGTCGCCACCAAATATGGCATTGGTGTGTTCTTTCAGGAGACAGAGAGATTCTTTAGCCTGAGCTATTCGTTCCTGGGAATACATCTGGTCCCACCTAGGAGGGGCAGGGCAAGGGCTCTCAAGGTGGCTGGTAGCCAAAACCAACCTTTTGCCCATTCCAACATCAACCCTAGCAATGGAAAGCTCTCTTCCCATTATAGAATTGCCAAATGGTTTAACAGAGAACTCTTGGACGGGGAGCTTACTCATCTGAAAATTTTACCGATTTGGAAACATTCAGATAATTCTCATCAGACATCAAAAAAATGAAAAGAAACACACTCTACTAATGTGCTTCATAACATTGCTAGGAAAAAAATGAACCAAACAGACATTAAGCTGCAGCAGTCATACTGAAACCAGATTCACCTGCTTTAGCATTTTTATAAGACATTATTTATTGCAGAGTGACTCCGAACAGGATATGCAGAGGGCTTCTTTTGGAGATGCACAAAATGGTTCTGAAGTGAGCATATACAAAGGAAAATGCAATTGAAGCTATAAACAATTAAACTAAATGTGATGGACTCCATTTAATTCTCTCTTTCGGTGTATTACAGTTGACAACTCTCGGTGGGAGAGATCTCAATAGTGAATATGACAAAAAGAACAACTAACATGATTCATTGCCCTAGAGATTTCAAAAAGAAAGGTATAGCTCTGAAAAATATGTCATTCGCAATTCCTGACAAGCAGCTCTTAAGTTAAATCAATGTTAAACAGCAACTAAAAGCATATCATCTTGCACTATATGAAGATGGCGTGGGCAAGGTATAATACCAAGAAGTCATACACTGTAATATGAATACTGCAGGAAACAATATGCCCAGATACACCTCAAATAAATTTTAGGTAGCTGACATATAATAAACATGTTCTTTCTATATGTATGAGTGTTGGATGTTTGAACACAACACATAACAGAAAATGGGTTTATTTCAGGAATAGTGGGTTTAAATGAAAACATTCTGAAACTGAGTCTTACATGTAGTGGTGGTGTTGGCTGCAAGGGGCAGCTACTACCAATCCTTTCAAAGAAAAAGGTGAGCTCAAAAGATAAGACCTGACTACAAGCTAAGTTCCAGTATATTTGCACCTTATAATTTTGACCACATCACATTCTTCATAGTTTGTAGACCCTTGAAATAAAGCAGGGCCCAAGAGAAGATATATCAATAACACTAGGATTAGTTATGCAACCACCAATTGTTGGTGGGCTTTTTGTGGGAAGGTTATCGATCAGCTAAAATTATTTAAAATTGAAAAGTTGCCTTAGCAAGGAACAATTGACGGCATGGTCGATGTTTATACAAGGTACTAAAAGATCTGATGAATTCACCTGAACATGATAAAGCTTTTGGAAGCTACTTTTCTAGTCATACAAGAGGCTATTTTACCAGGTAGAAGCAGACCACAATATCATAACCTTCCAAACATCAAATGGGGAAATTCCACATGGGATTTTAGTGATTAGCTACTCACGTCTCTTAATACAGGATGTAAATTTGGCGCTAGGGCATGATGTAGTAGCAACATCTTCATCTAGCAATATTGGAAATAAAACAATCACCATGATCAGAACCACTAGTAATGATGACCATACCTGCATGCAAAAGTATGGCCTTTCAGCAGCTACCATTGCTGAAACCGGGCACTTGTAATCACACCACCATGTTGCTTTTCGAAATATCTCATATATGTTGGGGGTAACCTCCTGCAAAATCCAACTCCCAGTTATGGCGCAACAAAGCTTCATCGAAAGGAACAGACAGGAAATGCCAACCCACATTTTAGTCTGACTCACCTGGAAGAATATTACATCGGGAGAATTCCGTCGAATGAGGTCTCCGAGAGATTTCATCCTCTCATAAACCTCCATATCCTCACGGAACCACACGTTGTAGCTCAGAATCTTTATCACATCCTTCTCTACAACTAAAAAATCGAAAAACAAAAACTCACGTCAACAAGCAAAACATCAAAATTTTCGACCAACGAACAAAAAGAACAGTTCTTCACCATCTTCTTGACGACCGTCAACCTTCACCTTCTTCTTCGTGTGAGAACTCCCAAACTCACCACCATCACCACCATTTCTCTCATCGAAATCTACCGCCGCACTCTTGGCACTGCACCTCCGGAGCGGCCAGAACACCGACCCAGTTGAGGACTCCGCGATCTCATCAGCACCCAGCTCGCCAAACGAGGAGGAACGCCTCGTCATGGCGATGAGGGAGGCGGGTTTGGTTCCGCAGACCTCGCAGGCAATGTTGGTGGTTGGGTTTGAGAATGTGCACGCTTTGCAGGACCACCGGAGGGAAGAGGAAGAGGAGGAGGAGGAGGAGGATGAGGTGGTAGAGGGGGAGAGGCAGATCTGGCAGGTGGATTTCTGGGTGGGAGGGTTGAGGAAGGTGCAGGCCGGGCACTCCCAAGAAGCCATTCCTCCAAGGGTCGGCTTCGCTCCTGCCAGGGTTCTGAACGCGGGAGAAGCGATGGAACTGAAACGGCGGCAGGAACCTCCCAACGTCACAAGTGAAGCCATGGAATATTTTATTTTCGGTTTTTAACTTAAATATATTTTCTTTACATGATATATAATTTTTTTTTAACCATAACGTGGATGCATCAATTCGAACTTGTGAATGAATGAAAGGCGACACGAGCGTGTTATATATATAGTTTTTGTCAAAGTGTCTTCTATGCGTAAAATTAAATAAAATACTTTACCATAAAATTAATTAACAATAAAAAAAGAATTCACTGGTATCAAACTTTTACGGATAGTTTCAAATTCAGTTGCCAACATATTATTGATTCAAATTCAAGTAAATAATCTTTTCCTATATTACAAGACGTCTAAAGAAAGAAAATATTGATTTGAAATCTAATCATAAATAAACATTCACTGCCAAAAAACTCCTCAACCATCAAGAATTACATCAATCTTTTTAGGGTCATTTTCTGACATGACAATGAAAAATTTCAAATCGTTGAAAGCAACTTTTTTTTTTTGTTCAGGGGCATCTTAGCAAAACAAAAGTGACACACCAGCAATTTGATACTTTTCCATGTCAAACATGCAAATATCTCTTCTTCTTCTTCTTCTCATCCTACCTTGGATTTGGGTCATCCTTCCTTCGGATCCTGCTCTTCGGCGGAAGAACCCAAACCCCTGGAAATCACCTCCGGCACGACGAAGTTCGCAACCCAGTAAACGGAGAAGAGCAGAGCCCTGCAGAAACGCAAACGCCAACAAAAACTGAATCGTGGGTACCATCTTCTTCTTTTCAGATAATATTCATCACCGCATACCCCATGAGGAAGAACACGGAGTAGTCGCCGGAATCCGACGGGCTGACGTTAGCGACGTCGACGATGGCAGAAGGGGCAATGCCGTCGGCGGCTGCTGGTGGTGGTGGTGGGGAAAGGGCGGGCAGAATCCGGTGGTAGGCGCAAGCAAGCAATTGGGTCTTTCTTAGCAGTAGTGGTGGAGCAAGACCATGTTGCTTGTATGGAGTTGAAGATGTCTTCGGATGTGAGCAGATCCAGGGATTGGCCATGGCCGCCATGGTGGTTGTGTTCGTGAACTGTGAAGCTTCTGCTTTGGTTTCAGATATCACCATCACATTTGCAAGTAGATAAGGATTTTTTGGCCACCAGTTCCTGAAGCGCTTTCCAAACCAGAATCTAAGAATCTACAAAGCAGATTTTCTTTACCTAAGTAACGTACGAATCGAAGAAAATCCAAAATTGTGGGAGATACATGGAACGAAGATATTTTGTTATTTTTTTATAATGACAGTGATTTTTATGTTTATTAAAATTTAAATTTTAGTATCATTATTTTAGTTAATGAAATTATTGTAATTGGTTAAAACATTTTGTTCGCTCTAATTATAAAAAATGAGTAATCATTATGTTGGTACCAGAACTTTATCACTTAATTGTCTATGAACTTTGAAATAAATCACTTTACTATCTGAATTTTATTTTTAAATTTTATCTGACTAAATTATGTTGATATACATCATCTACGACCGGAATGAAAGATACATATGATCTAAATTTACGTTATTTCCATATAAAGAACATATGTGACATGAATGTGTCGAAAAACATAAATATTACAAAACTAAAGTTAGAATATTAAAGTAATTTATTTTAAAGTTTAAAATTAATAAATGATTATTTAAGTGCAATTCAAACTAATCAGTATAATAATTTACCAAAAAAGAAAACCGTAGAAACTCGTAATGTAAGTTATGATTTAGATAATTAACTTAAAATCTATCAATGATAAAAATTACATTAAAAATAAATAAATATCTTTTTTATGTATTTTAAATATAATATTTATTATATTTAAAATTTAAATTAACATAAATCCCAAGATCAACGAGTACAAGATACATTGAACTCAATTACTTATCGAAAGAAATTTCTCGGATCTTCTTTGCTGTGAAAAGCCGTGGAGAAGAAAGTCACCACTGTTCTGTGGTTCAAGTACAGCCACAAAACTCCCGTTGCCTTCTCAATTTCACTCTCCTCCCCCTCCGCCACCTCCTCCTCCTCCTCTTCCTCCCGCTCCCATTTCATATATTCTTCTGTTTCACTCCTCTCTTCTCCAAGTGGTCCCAGACACCAGTATTGGTAGTCTTCTTCTTCAATAAATTTCAGTCGTCCAAGGTGAGGCATGATCCTGAAGCGTGGCTTCCGAGATGGGTTCTGTTCTGTTCATCTTATAAACGAAGTTTTACTTCACGATTATGCCATTGATTACTGCGTGCAAATGTGCGAGAATCTTGTTTTTGTCCCACCCAAAAAAGGGAAGACCTTTCCCTTTTATGGTTTCGTTCATTTTGTATTGTTGATGATTCTTGTTATGCCAATGAGAATCTCAGAGTGCATGCAACTTAGGATTCATAATTAATTCGTGCTTCATGATTTTCTTACCGTCATCAGCAAAACAAATCTACCCTTTTTATGATCACTGATGACTGTGATTTTACCAGTCAGGAGGTGTCAAATGTCCCGGCAATTTGTGATTGCTTTTAGAAGTGCTCCTGCGTATTACCTTGCTCTTCGTCTTCTAGAATCATTTTAGGATTGAAATGGGAAGCATGAAAGTCGATGAACAAACACAAAATTTCTCTTTTGGCACCCATTGCAGACATCACCTCAGGTGTTTTCTACTTCTCCGGAACATCCCAAAAGCTTTTAGAATGACCCTCTTGTCTATGAAGACAAATTGGCGGGGAAAATTGAGCACAAGCATTAAAACCTTTTATACTAACTGTTTATGTTGTTTCAAACCCGTCAACTTCTATGCATTGTGTGAGACTAGAATTGTCTTTTTTTCGATGATGGTAATGTTTTTTGTGTTCTCTGGGGTTCGAACCCCAGAGGAGTACCAGAATTGTTTTTACCACAATCCACTCTTATCCGATCATTTTGGATGCCAGGAAGGCAGTAATGGCAGTCTTAGGCAATGCCATATTTATCTTCCAACGTATCCTTCTGTTGGGTGTGTATTTTGTCATCTACAAATTTATTTCTTTCTGGAGTGATTTTGTAGAACCTATAATTAGTTATATTATTATCTCATGCATTGCATTCATTTTTTTTGTTATTAACCTAAAAAAATTGTTTAGATTTTCCTGCTGATCCTTATAACTTATTTTCTCACTTTCAAAGCTGAGAACTTGCACTTTGATGTTTTCTGTAGGAAATAACTTCCTGTTTTTTCTTTAAAGGTAACCATGCGAGTGTTACATGATCCGAAGATCTTCAGCATGTGCTGGCAGGCTTCAGATATGTTTCCAAACTCCAGTCCATGCAGCATTTCACATGGTACCCTTATTTCGCATCCCGTACCTTCTTTGAGACAGAATAAATGCCTCCTGCAACATTTATCATGTTCTTGGAGATCACCCATAGGATTTGGTTGTGATCGTTTATGGATCAGCATGAGACAAAGAGAGTCAAGGAAGTCACTTGTAAGAACCAAGATCAGTTACCACTATGGACTTTTAGTTTTCTTAAATTATTCTTGGGTTACTGTACTTTTGATGCAACAATTTGCTCATTTATTCCTTCTTTTTATGTAATCTCAATTTTGTGGTCGTAGCATATTCATGCATCATCTGATGAGGACTATCGCTCATCCCAAAACATAGCTACCAGCTTGTATAGGCGATATAGGAACTTTCTAGATCGAGGAGGCAATGACAATTTGAAAGTAATCTCTATCAACCAATGCTCTGATATTTATGTATGAACAGAATCAATTCCTATAGTTACCTTTTTTCTTTTTTGTTGTCATAGGAGTTTATTAGTGCTGGAGTCAATGCATATGCATTGGGTTGCACAGATGAAGGAGTTAGAAAAGAGCTGCTGAACATGAAAGACTCTGGAGTGGAGATAGATTGTTTACAAACATATGGTAGAAGGACTGGAGTGAAATACAAAATTTATTCCGAAGAGGTCAGTCTTTTTGGGTATATGCTACTTGTATTAGCTCTTACAATATCTTTTTGCATTATGAGCTCATTTATGTCTCAGAAGTCCTGCATGTGTTGTGGTTGGTCTAGTATTTATTAACTGTTGGTTTGATGCTTAATACTTTTTGTCAATAATTTCATATAAAAACAACACAATGACAAATAGCCGTACATTGCAGGAATTAAATTAGTTGCCACAAGACAACTGGGCATGATGTCTTACCCTGGAAAATTTACAACTAGAAATGTGGGCTTTATATGAATATGTAAATTTGTTCTTAAAGAAGTTCTTCAAAAGTATTATGGATGAGTTCTATCAATGAAGAACATCTTTCATGTAGTTTGTACTTTAATTTCAAAAATTATAAGTTTTCGGGTAATCAAGAAGAAATAAATAAAATTAGGATTGTTTCTACATGATTATCTTCTCTGGGTCATGCTTCTTGACTCTTGTTTTGAGGGCTTGTTTGACTGGAAGAAATGACCAATAATAGAATTCGATTTTCTTGATGGAATTAAAGATTTGATGAACTTTTTCTTTATAGACCATTCTTTTGTAATATAACAGCATATGGTATTCACGTTCTCCATATTTTCCTTTATTCATTAAATTTAACTTGTCATATTACTACACTCTTTTTTGAAGTAACAACTTATTACAGTCACTCTTTTTTTCCATTATAAATTGCAATTTCTTTGTCTTTAAGACCTTTAAGCTACTCCCATTTCGTCAATGCTATGGAATTCACCTATACTACACTTTCTTATTGCAGATCCATGAGTGCATTTTGTGGCTTGGCATTATATTCATAACCATACTATGTACACCACAACCAACTATTATTAGGTGGTCATCTACCCCTCCAGTCTCTGAAAAAATGATGCTTCAGTGGAAGGGATTTTGTGCTCTCATTGCAAATGCTTACTACATAAAAGGAATGGCCTGGTAAGTTTATTCAGCATACAGGAAGTTATTTTCCTCTTAATAATTCAAAGCATCTACTCAATTTGAATGACCACTTGAGCTATAAGGTTGTGCAAACTTTTGTTTGTGGAATGTTTTTTTTATCCCCTTTATGTTGGGATCTAGACCTTGTTTGTTGTTAGCTGGATTTGGCTTGCCAAGGATTGCATTCCATGTTCTTAGCACCGGATGGATATATGTTACTGATCATAGCTGACATATTCATATTCAGAAATATATAATGCACCAACTATGTAATGTATAATAAAGGAATCGAAGTTAGTTAACATTGGTAACATGCAATTGCACAAAAATGTTAAAAATTATGCTTTCAACCTACAGAATTTTCCATGGTATCAAGTTTCATGCGGTGGAGATAATTTCATCAATGCAATAGATGTTGTGTCCTCAACACTGAGAAGATATGCTCTATTATCATCAAAAGTGTGCAAAAGTATTCATTTTTGAAGAATTTATGATAATCTATTAACTTAAGTTTCTTCTTTCTTCTATGGCCCATCATGTAGGTATGCCTTTTTGTTTGTTTGTCTCATTGTATAATGATTTTAAATAAAATTTATACTCAGACTTGAGAGCCCCTGAAATCCAGAAATTCAAATATAGATGTTCAATAGTGCTGCAACATTATATAAGTCTGAATGCTCATATTCAGTCAGTAATTTGTCTTTCAAGATGTACAATGAGCATGATAATATTGTCTACTCCCATATCCCTTGAATTTCTTGGTAGTTAACCTTTGCAAATTTTAACTCTCTTAGATATCAAGAATGTTGGATATCAACTACATGTTTAGTATTGTTAAGATATGACAAGCACAATCATCTCTCTTGGGTTTAAATAACTTTTGTTGAAATCTGGAAATCCAACTAAAAAACAATTAACGATGAGTAGAAAGATTCTTCTATATATAATCACAAGTTTTATTCTCATTTTTATAAATATGGGACCATTTTAAAACAATTCCTTGGGAACTTTTTTCTCCTGTACGTTCCCTTTTCTTGATTCAATGGATGTGTGTGGACTTGTGTTGAATTTAGATCTTTTTGACTTTAGTATCATATTGAAATATAGATATCTAGGTCAAATTCAATTGATTATACACAAAAACGTTCATCTATATGTAAGTGCAAGTGTCGTCTCATTTTTTTTCCGATGTTGGTCTACACCAACATTTCCCCACCTGTGTGCTTTTTTAAGGTCGACAGTATTACTTCTTTTGATCAAATTGATGTATGAGGACTTAGATTCATTTGGGTCACCTTTGGTATCGATATCATGTTGAGGTGTGAATAGCCAACTTAAAATCATATTACATTGAATGAAATGATATTTTATGATAAGGTCATTTTCAGTTATTAGAGAAATTACTTGTTTATTACACATTAGCCAACTACAAGATCAGCAGAAAAACTAATTTAATGATAAAGGAAAAATGTAGCGCATGAGAATCCTACCAATACCTGGCTTGAATAAAGTCAGATTGTACATACATAAATGGAGAGGTCATTTATTAGAATTTGTACTCACGAGTCATGACCTCTAGGTCTCAATGGAGTAACATTATCATCGCATCAAGGGTGACCCCTACCATTAAATTATCCAATTTAGTGAAATAAATTATCTTACATCATTAGGATTGGAATCATCTAACTAGAATTGCGCAGAACCATTTAAATGCTTTTATGCTAAAATAACTGCGTAGGAACTGTATACAGTTTGCACTTGGTTTGTTAGGTCTAGGAAATGCAGGGAGTACTTCTGGATTTTTTTTTTTTGTATGGTCATGTTATTTACTTCCACACCTTTTTTGTACAACCGAGAGATTTGAGTTTCTTCTTCTTTTATCTATTTGAAATAAAAATCATCTCCACCTTGGCTACATGAATCCAGCATCAATTTTTTGCTATTACATATTGTGTGAAAATTTTATTGTATGATTTCTCAAATTGTATTGACATGTTTCTTATCCATATTTCTAGTACATTGTTTTTTCACAATAGGAATATCTTTGCCTAGATTTGAATACAAGACTTCATCCCTCACAATAGATTAGATGACCGACTTTGCTGTCCCATTAGCATGTTTCTCATTCGTATTATAGTTCACAAAATTATCTATATTTGCCTGTTTTAATTTTCTATAAACTATTTGCAAGTTTTTAGTTTACAGTGATCTCTACTGTCTGACTTGCTCAGGCTTCCAGTAAAGACTCTTCAGCTAGAACAGATGGTCGTGCTGGGGCATGCAGAGGATCCATCACTTGTCTCCAGTAGAATGCGGCTGGTTTTTAGCACACTTGAGGTTAGCTTATTTTATCTTTGATATTATTTTGAGATAAAAAACAGTAGTGTCTTTTCTAGCATTCATCAGTTGTGATTTTCTAGTGGTGTTATATGGTTCGCTAGTATTGCTATGAATACTTATCTGGCAAATGAATGTGCCAAGTACTTTTGATGCCAATTTGTAATAATGATCTATACAGATATAATCTTTATTTTGTTTTGCTCTCTTTTAACTCTTAAAATTTATAAAGCATCTTTATGGGCCATATTTGTGATGTAAACGGACCGATTTTACTCTTTAATCCCATTATATGGAGTTTGGTCACACGAATCATTCCTTTTCATTTATTTCAATCTATCTAATGTCTAAATTGAGATGGTTTTCAATGAATTCCCTTAGATCTACAGTTTTCACAGATATGAATGACTTTACCAAGGTCACTAGCTTGTGTACCTGGAGGAAATTTTGATGGCGCAGAAACCAACAGTGTTGGAGAGGGCATTTAGACTTTTTTAGTGAACTATTTTAACTTAGCACAAGTATCGGTTCATGTCAAACTATTTTCGAGTTTCATGTCAAAACCCTCTGGTGCTTATTGAATGTGCGACGAAAATGAATCTTCAACGGTTATACCCTTCTTCCTAAGAATGTTGCACTTTTAGGAAGAACTTGAAAAATTGTCATGGTCAAATCCACATTATGTGGTGTTTGTTGATGTAAGTTCAACTGGTTAGACCTATATTTTCATGTTAACTGCCGTCTTTTTATACACTATTTTTATACAATTGTCTTCAATGGTCAGATCTATACTTTACCCTTTTAAAAAAGTTGTGTCTCTTTCTTGCAGGTAGTGAGCCCTCAATGGCCCAAAGTCTAGCTCCCCTCCTCCTCATCAAAAGCTCTACATGAATTTCAATTTTGTAAGTATGGTCATCATGTAGATGTTGGAAGCATCCACAAGTTACACATGTTTTTCCTTTGTCCAATGGCTAGAAACATAATGTGTTATTTCTGTACAGGATTTTCATAAATGCATGGTAATTGATCCTCATAATCAAATGAAAAGGTTCGTAGCAACCGGAAAATTGTGGGTTGCATCCTTGACTTGGATCGATCCAATAGAAGATCTCAAATGTTTGTATGACCTCTATTTTCAAGTGAATCATATACACGAACCCTACATGATCACCACTATCATATACCCCTGATCACCACTGTCATTCTTCAAGTTAACCCATTTTCAAAATGTCATTCTCCAATACTCTTTTATTTAGTTTCCTTTTTCTGGATGATATAGTTGATTTTCTCTTGTCTTCTAAGTTTCTTGAAAGAAAAAAAAAATGTTGTGTTTTAATTTAAACAACAATAAAAAGAAAACATTCTTTTCTAACACCACAAGAGCATGTTAGTGATTGTAAATGGTTATTTTAACCAGCACATAAGAGTGTGATAGTGTTTTTTTTTAATAATAGTTACTAAACATACTATTTATACGTTAATTAATTTCTATTTGTTAGTTTGAAAAGGATATAATTTAGATTACGATACTAACAGATTGACAGTATTGCTGAAACGAGATATCATATTCAAATTCAAACAGAAACAGAAACAGGATATAATTTAGTGATTTTTGTCAATTTATTATTTTAAAAATTATTAAATAATACATTTTCTGTCGTTAACTACAATTGCACAAACATTTCATTTTTTACTTTTCGATCATTTCCTTTGGTGCATAAACAACTTTATATTTTCTCTCATGTTCTATTACGTCATATTATTTTCATTTCATCATTTTTCGTCATTTTATTTTTTCGACAAGAAATATGCACAAACTGATCTTGAGGACAAGACTCTCAAATTTAGAATCCTTGAGACACCAAATCTTTTAGGTCTACAAACATGATTTCAATCAACAACACGAAATTTAGATTTTCCACTATTTGAGACATCTCATAAGAATTTTTTCTGGAGTTTATCAATTTCGTTTTCTACCGTTTAGACAATTGATGCAGGGAAGAGAGGTAAAAAGTCTTAGAATGTAAGCGTCAAGTTGAGTAAAGTAAATTTTCTTCTTCAAGAAAGAAATTTACTTTACCGACCAGTTAATTTAAACACGATTTTATCGATAAAACTCGGGTCCATTCACTCCAAAAAAAAAAACTCTTTTGAAATAAAGAGGTGGAATTAAATAACCAATGGGAGAAGCTTTTGCTCTTGACAACCAAGGAGGTTGCAAAATACTTGTGTAGGTTTGCCACTCATGTTGATCCCTGTAATTAAGGATTTGTTAAATTAGATTTTTAGCCCAGATAAAGCTTGGAAAGGACATAAGATATGTTTAAAGTCTATAATATTTCTAGGGCTGGGAGGATCAAGAAGAGATAAAAGTATCATCTATATGACAAACTGAATGTTTAAGATATATATATATATATGGTCCTCCACTGGAAATTATAACAAATTGCCTAAATCTATTCCAACAATTTCTAAAGCACAATATTGTCCAGAAAACTTAGAAGACACGTACCATGCATGTTCCAAATGTTCATAAAAATCCAAACATCTTATACATAGCATGAATTAATAGTTTTAGTAAGACTCTTTTAAAATCTTTTGCAATTAAAGCGATATGAAGTCCTTAATTTTCTTCGTGAATAGATATTTTTTTACTTGCATTATATTTTAAAAAATAATAAAATAAAAATATACATGTATATATATAACTAACTTTGAAAATATACCGACCTTTTTAAATAATCGTTGCCAAATGTATTATGTATACGTTAGTTTAAAAAAAATTAAAAGTACTGAACCAAAAAGGTAGGTTGAGTTTCAAAATTTTTTTCCTTGAAAATGTAAATTTATTTTAAAATAATTTATTAATAAAGCCATCATTGATTGCTAAATGAACCCAAAATAATATTAGAAGAACTTGTCACAAATCTCATCGTCTACATGGATCTTTAACATTCAAAGTGACAAAGGCCGAGGTGGTGGAGGCATGAGCTTTACACCATTCCTCCACGTATGGGGAGTTTTCGACGATCATGGTTTCAACCGTGTCGAACATACGAGTTAGGCCGTCATCCATGTCGGGAACAGAGTAGAATAAGAACTGGCAGCAGCTCCCTCCATATGCCTCTGTAGAACATATGACAAAGGCCAGCTTGGTGTTCAACAGTGAAGCGCAAGGAAGGACAGTTGCTGAAGTGGATTTGCGAAAGTCGGGGGAAGGGGCATTTGCCCATCCCCCATCACTCTCTCAAGTTATACATATCGTTCAA
Organism: Cymodocea nodosa; assembly: GCA_036874045.1. Taxonomy (NCBI): domain Eukaryota; kingdom Viridiplantae; phylum Streptophyta; class Magnoliopsida; order Alismatales; family Cymodoceaceae; genus Cymodocea; species Cymodocea nodosa. The sequence continues at coordinate 24,264,242 of CM072336.1, forward strand.
GGAGAGAACTCGAAGAGATGGAAACGCGTTCGTTGGACTCATCCCGTAGAACTCAGGACCAATGCATTTTAGAGAATTCATTCCGTAAAGATCCAAATACTCCAGGGATGGTAGCTGACCAAGAACGTTGGGAGTGTCATGCAATTGGAACAGCCAGACAACATCATAATGGTCAACATGGCAAACGATGGGCTTTCCAACCATTACCATTTCGGGAACCAATCACCGGGGTAGTCGTTTATTGAGAGCGTTTGGAGGTTGTCGTGTGGCCTGAGGTTGTCCAACACCAGCTCACTCCCTCCCTTGACGGCAATCATCTTCCTTGTCGGAATCCCATACCAACCGTAGACATTTAAGGTTGGGCTTACTGGACAAGCTTGACATTTTAGCTTCCTCAGCCCCGTCAACGTTTTGGAGACCATAGATTGTAAGGCTTCCACTGAGTCGGCTCAGATCCTTCAACTCTGATAAACGAGCACAATTGTGGTTTCCTCCTTCATACACATGAAAATTATCCAAACTTTGAAGTTCAAAGAGTTTGCCAATCCCAAGAGGCAATTTTCCATTTTGTACAAAGAGATGTTGCAGCCTCTTCAACCTTTTCATGTCCCGTGGTAGCTCTCGAAGATTTTTACAATCCAATTCCAATGTTTGTAGATTGTGGAGTGAGCATATCGAGTCAGGCAAACTTCTCAACTTATCAGAGCGAACACATAGGTAACGTAGGTGCTTTAAATCACCGATTGAATTTGGTATGACTTCCAAGTCAACATTGTTGATTATCAACACTCGTAGGCGCTTCAAGTGCTGGGCAAGCATATCAATCATTCGTACATCTTCCAAAGGATGGCTAGAGTGGATAACGAATGTTCTTCCGGCAATAGGTTCGTAACAACACTTCAATATTTGAGACGTTGCTGTCATTAACGACGGACGACGAAGGTCCAATGTGTTGGCATGATTTTTGGTTAGAGATTCTTCACTAGATATAATGTATTGTGCCAAATCGTGCATGATATCGTGTAAGGAGAAAATCTCATACCAAGATTCTTGAATGAATGACCTTTCAAGTAGGCCGTTGACACACTCCTCTCCTATATCATTGACTTGTCGTGGTCCTTCTGTCTCGATCAAACCATGTGCAGCCCACAGTAGAACTTGCGAGATCTTCCATGTAGAACTTATGATCCTTTGGAAATACAGAACAATAGAGAAAACATTGCTTCAATCTCCTCGGTAGGTGATGGTAACTCAACTTTAGAATGTCCATGACATTATTGTTCCCAAGCTCATCCTTGATGGCCCATGTTTCATGGTTTAAGATCTCTATCCATCTATTCGTGCTAGTGCCAGCTTGTCGAAGGTCATCACCGAGAACCTTCAACAACAACGGAATGCCCCTGCACTTTTCCACGATCTTCTTCCCAATCCTCACCAAATTTGGTGCTACACGATCTTCACTCCTGCTACCCAAAGCATGACTGCAAAATAGCTCCCAGGCATCTTGCTCCGAGAGTGACTCTAGATTAACAACTATTGATGGCAACATGGCATTGGCCACTCGACTTATCCTTGTCGTGATCAAGATTTTGCTTCCTATAGTACCAATTTGTAGAAGGAACCCCAAGTTATCCAACTTTTCTTCCCAAATATCGTCGAGAACGAGTAAGAACTTCTTCCCTTGCAATTGGCTTACTAACTCTTCTTGGATAACACTCAACTGGGTTAAGTTACAAGCTTTCCTTGTCAAGGACTCCAAGAAATCTTTGGCGATCTGCACTACGTCGAATGCCTCTGAAACAGTAACCCAAGCTTTGCAGTCGAAGTACCTATCAATTTCTTCATCTTTGTAAACGGCTTGAGCAAGGGTCGTTTTTCCAATCCCACCAACGCCGACCAAGCCGATCACAACGCTTATGTACTCATTTTTTTTATTGGACATCACAATATCCAATAACTCATTCTTCTTTATGAGATCTATCAGATACTTCTTGTCATCATCTCTCCCATATATGACGGGTTCATTTGCAAGATGACCAACTTGATGCTTTGCTGGAGTCTCCAGACGCTTGTTCCCCTCATCCTCCTTGAATTGGAGTTTTTCCCTCCTCTCGTAAATGTCATCGAATGTCCTGCGAATCCTTCGAATCCTTTCCGACAATTCGTTTAGAAATTTCGCTTGTATATACTTCTTCTCCTTTTCATCTTCATTTTCTATCTGCAATGTAAGATTGATGTCGTTTTAAATTAAATCATTACAATTTTGTTTAAGAAGAAAAGAATTAACTGAAAATTAAGTATCTATCAAGAACAAATGAGGTGTTTGTGTTCGTTGTTGTAAGGTAGATCTTAGGACTGTGCATAAGAAACTTAAATATAGCAGCTACACCACCATTGGGAAATTAACCATTTAAATTTACATGTACGTAATTAGCAGCGATTATTACTAAAGGATATTTTTGCTAAACACCCTGAAATTAAATCTCAGAAAATAATATTACTCAAAAATCTCTTGTGGTAGTCTAAATATAAATCTTATGAGATCGGAAGGATGTTGATAAATTAATTTTGCATCAAAGGTTGAGATCATATGCCTTGTGACGACTATGTGCAGTAGAAGAAGATGCTTCTCCCTCGGTCGTCACCCGATGGACGTGGTACTCGTACTCCTCCAAGAGGTCTTCTGCATCGGCGGCGAGGTACTTGAGATCATGGAGCCAGAGCTTTACGGACTCATCGTGTATCTCCCTCTCCTCTGCATCAGCAAGCGTAGCCTCGATCATCGGACAGGTGTCTGCCAGGAACAGAGCGTCCTCCTTCACACCCTCCTCATCTAGAGCGTTGTCCCACAACCATTGCGCCAAACGGGAGATTGGGGACGTCGTCGCCATTGTCAATCCCCCTTCCTTCCTTCTCGTGTTTCCTTCTATTGTGTTTCTTTCCCTTCTTCCCTGTTCCCTGTTCCCTGTTGATAAATTGATCAACCAGAGAAGACCGTCCACGTGAGCCACCTAAATCCGATTGTCGTTTTTCGAGTTGTTTTTTCATCGGTGATAGAGAAAAGATTTCTGTTGTCAGATTAAAATTTTATTTTTTCTTATTTTAACTAAAATATGATGTTTTCGTTGTTTAAAAAATGTGCCGCAATACTTTTCATGTGATTCACACTTACCGGCGTACATTTAAGAGAAGAAATAACTTTGAGAAGACATCTTGAGTAATTTTCATGTCACTTCTGAAATATTTAAATAATATCTTCTCTGGTACACGTACAGATTACCGCTAGCAAAAAATGATAAATGAACCTCGAGTTCTTGATTTCAAACTCGCCTAATCCATCGTCAACCAAAAGTGAATTGCACTGTAAAAACATTTTCTTTGATAGTTGTTGTATTTTTGCATTTTCCAATTAAATTAATTGAATTGTTGTATTCATTTAAGAATAAAGAATTTGTTAATAAATAAATCAATTATGATAATTTAATTGGTTAGAAGCAGTGATTATACAGAAAAATTATTATCATTGTTGAAATTTTACCCTGGTATTGGATATTTCCTTCTTCCCCATGAAGCTCTCCACGCTCCTCCACGACGACCCACCTTCTTCCACCTCCCTCAGGTCTTACTCTCTGAGCTCCCTCAACTTCCTCTGGGCACGGCGTCTAATTTTAGTTCAGAATGTTTCAATTAATGGATAATATAACTTTGATTAAGACGAAATTTTAATAGGCAGTAAAAATTTTAGTAACAAGACAATGTGAAGCAGAGAGAGAGAGAGCAGTTGGCATGCTGGTGCCTTGGCGATGGTAAAATTACAAAAAAAAGTTATAATTGTCCAAAATGTTTGTGTTGTGTTTGCATCACATATTTTCATTATCTGTGTACCACCTTTGCAAAATTTCAAAGGTACGTCAAATGCACGAGCAGTACTGTTAGCTCGAGGAGAGCATTTCCTTCCTTTCGTCCTAGTCACGATCGCCGCTGCACTCCGCCGTCGGCTCCGTCCCCCCATTGCGTACGAACTTGATCCCGTGCAACCTGTTGAACACGGACGGCGCATCCGATTTCATGTATGGTTCCACCATCCTGGAGGTGTAGTAGTCGTCCACCGGATCCTTCAGCCTCCCCAGGAAGACGACGATCACGGTCATGTCGTCATGGTAGGTACGGCGTTCGCCGCCCTTGAGGTGCTTCAGGTCCCTGTACCTCATGCGCCTCGCCCCCGCCACTGCTCTCTTCATCGCCTCCCTCGCCAGCTTCCTCGCTATCCCCTGCATGCATTGATTGATGGTTTTAGTCGATTGGTTTGATTAATCGAGAAATATGGCGTGTTCAGATCATTCACTTACATTCTTATTCTCTGTGCTTTGGACGATCTCCACCGCCTTCTCCACCGGAAGGTGCTCCCACAGGCCGTGCGTCGCACATATCAAGAACCTGTCCAGGTCGCCGTCGAGAGTGTAGGTGGCGACGTGAACCCGCTCCTTCGGGTCGTCCAGCTTCACGTATCCATCTCCGATGCACTTCCACACCTTCACGATCGACCCACGAAATTAACCAACATCGATATCATTCGATCGACGGGTTTAATGATTTCAGCGGTACCGACCGGCATTGCTCCGGCAAAACGCCACGCCTTTCCGTCGTCGTGGAACACGTGGTCGTCGTCGGGTTGGATTTCCGACAGTGGATCGAAGGGCTCCTCCCTGATACTTATCACTCCTCCGGGGATCCATTGTTGCCTGTCCTCCGTCAGAACCTTCCCGCCGTGTCGTCCGCTCACGATCAGGGAGTCCCCCATGTCGGCGACGCACAGCGTGCGGCCCCAGATCAGCCCGACGGCGCAGCAAGCCCCGATGTCACTGGAAATGCCTTTCTCTGTCGCCATGTCGACGTACCAGTTGTCCACGTCCGTGATCGTGTCCCTGAAGACGTCTTCTGACAACTCCTTCCTTTTCAGTGCAAGCTCTGCATGCAAAATTCTTGCTTACGTTGAATTGAAATATCGCAAGAACCAGACCAAGAAATCCAAAGACGAAGAAGAGAGAGCGCAAGAACGTACGGACGATGCGGTCGAACACATTCTGGGAGGCGAACTCGGCGGCTTCGTGACCGTGGTGCCCGTCGTAGACGGCAAAGAAAGTGCCGGGCCCGACCTGGACGTGGGAGAAGTCCTGAGACCGGGAGTGGGCCGTGACGGTGGCGTAAGACAGGGAGCCGGAGCCGTGCGACCCCTCGACTGACCAGAACTCCTCGTCGTTCCAGTCGTCGTCGTCTTTGTCCACGCGGAGGACCTTCATGATCGCGTTCTCGATGGCGTTCAAGCACGGGAGCTCCATTCCGGCCGTGTCGGATGTCGAGATTCGAGGGGCAGGAGATCGGAGTGGATCGGACGGTGGAGGGGATACAACGGCGGTCGACGTCGCCGGACGATTTTCGGAGAGTGAAGATCGACACAGCTCGGCGATTGACGCTACCGTACGAGGCATGCGCTTCTTCCGTAAATTGTATATAATTATGGGATTTTGCCTAGACACCCTTAGAAAATTTATAACTAATTTTCATATCTTATCAATGTAATATTATCATTCATATTTTTTATGCAGCATTGCCATCCAAGTTATTATTTTACTCGTGCTTATTTTTAGGTTTAAGTCTCTTTTTAATATGTAGTGGGATCATGCAGTAAATTGATCGATTGTAGGTATTTATCTCATAGTATGGAATACAAAATCTAACAATAGTAAACTAATTATACTTCAACCAACTTTAAAAGGTGGTCATCTAATATTATCGAGTCATTTATCTTATACATCATATGAATATGTATAACTAAATTTGCTACAGGTGACTAAGGGCGTGTTTGATAATTTTTTTCAAGTAGCAGATCTTCTTAGAAACAGTACTGTTACCGTGAATTAAAAGAATTATTTTTTTTAAAAGAGTAAAAACAATGAAGTGGTAGTTGATAAGAGTTCCAGTTCTTTTTTTAACGTTATTCTTAAATAACGTTTTTTGAGGTGTATAAATTATTTTGTTTTTAATATATATATAATAAGTAATTAGCAGTATTAATTAATATATATATATATATATATTGGTAATTTTATAATTATCATTAATTACGATATTGATTATAGGCAACATATATATATTAAAGACATATAATAATACAAATATTACTAATAATATGGTAATTAACACATTACGTATATTAATCTTAATTAATAATATATATAGAAAGTAATACATTACATATATTATTAATAATAGGATACTTGTTTTTTTCTTTATAATTTAATGCATGAAAATCACCAATTCTAAAGAATATTTCCATCCTAAAACAAATTATTTGAAGCTAATTAGACACATATTGAAAAGGAATATTAACAAACAGACATATATCAATAATTGAAAAATAATCATTCAATGATCATGCAAACAAATAATCATTCAACCAAACTCTTACAACAGCATAATCATGCAACCTCTCAGTGCTCTTTAACGGTAAATTCAAAATAATCATTCAACCAATCAGTCTTAAATATCTGTAGTGAAAACATTATTTGGGAGCTAGATTTGTTATTAATTGGGGCCTTTACATGAATTTTCTCCATCAACTCGTCACTGTATAACAACTAATAGAGTGGACAATAGGGATCTACGACGAAGGCGTTGAAATGATGGAAGCAATTGAAATAAAGCGATGGAGGCAATCTACAATTTCGATCAACAGTCAAAGGAGGGCGTCTGTGGCTCAGATCAATGAGACGAAGCGACGCATTTGGGATTTTGATCGAAGGTGACGACACGAGCGAATGAGCTTCGCAGACAAGATCGCGAAGGATTTCCAAAGTTTGCGAGGGCAAGATGGTAAACTGCGCAGAAGGAATCGAAGGATCGAGCAATCTTCCTCGTCACAGCTCGGGAGGTGTGTTTTGTTGACTTCCTGTCGCTACAGTGAATGTCACCAGCGTATCACACTTTTCAGTGTGCAACACCGCTACATTAGATAAACGCAGCCTAAAACCTTCATGAACTCTTTTTGATAATTAAGATTAAGATCGAAGGACTTTAATTCCTAAATAAAATTCATACTTAAAAAATATCATAAAAATAATAGATTTATAGATCATATCTAACTACCTAAAAACATGAGATTTATTTGTGATTTAATTGATTAATCATGCTAGACATGCTTCCTCCTCCCCTCACAACCATCAGTTCCTCGATCAACCGCCCAACCTCCGCCGCCGACGACCCACCGTTCACCATCGCGCTCTTGGCCATCACACTCAGCTCCCCCACCCTCCTCCTCCTTCCTTCTCCCTCATCCCCACCGTCCATCACACATCGTACAGCTCTCACCACCTCTTCCCTCCCTACCACCCTCTTCTCATCCTCCCTCATCCCCCACTCGTCCGCCCCCACCGTCACGCCCACCCCCAGCACTTCCACCACTAGCCTCTCGTTGTAGAACTGCTCCGAGCAGAGCGGCCACGTCACCATCGGCACGCCGGCCACCACCCCCTCCATCAGGGAGTTCCACCCGCAGTGCGTCAGGAAGCCCCCCACCGCCGGGTGGCTTAGGAGCCCCACCTGCGGCGCCCACTGGCGCAGCACCACCCCGTTCCTTCCTTCCTTCCTGCCCACGTCTCGGACCACCCAGAGGTAGGGGTGGCCGGAGGACTCGAGGCCGAGCTTAAGTTCGTCGAGTTGCGGTTGGGTGAGGCGGCAGAGGCTGCCGAAGCACACGTAGACCACGGACCTCATCTTTTGGGAGTTTAACCAGGAGAACCAATCACGGTCGTCGTCACCGACAGCCGTCAATGGCTTCGGCACCGGCGTGATAGGTCCGATGTGCCACGCCCTCTTGCCGAGGATGTTCCTGAAGTGGTCGACGTAGTCCGCCTCCAGCTCGTAGAAGCTGTTCACCACCGCACCGTAGCTCTTCTCCTCCGATTCCATCATCCTGGTTCCAGTTCACGATCGTCACAATTGTTAAAAGCATGTTTGCTATTTTCGAGCTTGTGTTATACCTTTCCATGAACTTAGAGAAATCATTGGATTTGAAGACAAAATCATTGAGCTGCGACCGCTTCATCTCGATCCGGTGTGGGAGGTCCGGGATGGCGACAACCGCGTTGCCGTCAGCGATGCCACCACGGCGCAAGCGGTTGAGCACACACAGTGGAAAAAAGCCCATACTGTGGAACACGATCCTTGGTATGCCAAGCGTGCCAGCCACATCGGCCGTCCATGGGAGGAACATGTCGGACACGATGCAATCAGGGCGGTGGTGGAAGAGGAGGCTCTCGAACGGCCCCCGAAGAGCATCCAGTGACTTGAAGAATCTCGACGACGTCTCCGGCGACGTGACAAACGTAAGGCTCTCTTGGCCTTGAGGCAGGCCGGCTTCTGCGGAAGGGAATTGAAGGAGGAGCATGTCAACCGGGTGGCTGGTGATCTGCGCGTTGACGAGGGAGGCGTTGCCGGGGGTAGTGACGATGGTCGACCGGACACCATAGCGGGAGAGGAGGACCGCCATATTGGCCATGGGGATGATGTGTCCGGGAGCCAAGAGGGGGAAGAAGAAGAGGTGCAGGGGAGGTGGAGGTGGCTGTCTTGAAGATGACATCTTTACTTTCTCTTCTCTTAGCTCTCTCCTCACCTTAATCTGACGGAGGGAGACTACGAGTTCTATATTTGTGTATACGAGAATTAATTTTTAACAAAAATTTTAATTAGAGAATTAAAATAATTAATTTAAAAATAAATAAATAAATAGTTTACGTTAATAAATTAATATATTATAAAATTAAATTTTTATATATCATTTATTAATTAATTAAATATATATCATTTATCAAAATCAAGTATACATAAAAATATGAGTATATATCTACAACTATGTATTTCATGATTATTCTTGAAATCTTTTATTTTTACATTAAAATTAACATATCAAATTCTTCTTCTTTTTTACGTTAAAATTAAATTTGACGTAACATTTTAGACATAACATTGGTAATTAACTCGGAACAACTTAAAAATGTGAAGATTAAACCCAGACATTGGTAATTGACATTGAATATCTCTATTCAAGGTCAAATATTTTTGAATTAAATTTGAATAATGACATTGAATGTCACGATTGGGAATGGAAGAGCGAAGTTTTTACAGACGAGAGCAACAGTGAAGAAGAAGAAGAAGAAGACAGCGGCGGCGGCTTCCACTTTCTGGAGCAATAGGATTTGGGTATCGATTTTTACGATAAAGTGAACAGACAAAAAGGGTAAGAAAGTAAATCTCCGTTAAAGGAACATGCCTTTTCCGCTTTTATGCTAGCCGCCAACAGAAGCTGAAGAACAGAGGATGGAGGAGAACCCAATTCGATGCAGGGCACCGACCCAAGAGGGACAGGACCCAAGTAAAGCGGAGTTGGAGAGGGAGACATGGGGTTGCGACCTCAAACGTAGAAATTTCTACAAACTCTAGTAGAATGTTCCTAGAGGTATTCCATGAACTTCAAAAACCTTGTAGAGCTACTAACATGCTACAACATCAAGGTACATAAGAATATAAATAATTACTTAGAAATTTATAATGAAGTTTTTATCCCGAATGATCACTAATCCATCTATCATTTTTTTTGCCTTTTTTTTTTTTTTTTTCTGTCTCCTCGTTCTTTTCCTTCCCTTCTTTTATTTATATCATCGTCCTTTTTCTTTCTTCTCTCTCCCCCTGTTTCTTTTTTTTTTCCTTTTCTTCCTCCTTCACCTTCTCCCCTATTTCATCCATCCATCTCCTCTTCCACCACACCTTCGTCTACAACCCTAATGAGTTGCATGAGGTGACAGATGGTGATGGAGGAGAGTCTGCATATGAAGCTGTTAGATCTTAGGCTGTGAGAGTAAAGTTCGGAAGAGGAAGCTACGGTGAAAAATAGTGAAAGTACTAGATAATTTGTCCTTCACCTTCCCATTGTGCAAGAATCTTCGTGGATGCTTTGTTGCTGGATTGCTAGTCAGCCCAATCTAGTTACAAGTTGGATTAGGTTGTCTCAAAAAAAATATTAAAAAATTTCAATCAGATTAAAAAATAAAATAAAAAATATCAATCAATTAAATTAAAGAAAAAAATAAAAAAACTATTATCGATTAGATTAAAGTCAAGCTTCGGTGAGACCGATGCAAAAATAAATAAAAATAAAAATGAGCTTAGCCAGCCAACCCAGTCGAGATATAAGCTGCACCAAGCTAGATTGTCTTGAAAACATTTTAGATCGAATTAGATTACCTTGAAAATATTTTAAGCGAAGCTACACTATCATAAAAAGAAATAAAAATTTTTGACCCAATCCATAGCCCAAATAGGCTGATAATTTTTAAGTTGGACTGGGCATTGACACCCCTACACTATGCCAACTGATGTTATACCAGTATTCTAGCCATGAAAGCCAATACAACCACAAACTTTTAGGATGTCGGAATAAAAAACATCGCAAATAAACCTCCAATGTCCTGTTCAACACTTCAATTTGCCTATCTGTTTGAAAAGTGATGCTGACAACGTAGATCACTTGGACCCTTGCAATTTCAACAACTCCTTCCAAAAGGTACTCGTAAAAATAGCATCTCAATCACAAAAGATAGACTTGAGAACGCCATGCCATGTAATCTTACTACGGCCTCAACAAAATGATGTGCCACATCTCTAGTAATATATGGGTGTTTGAGCGCAACAAAATGTACATATTTGGTAAAACAATCAATGTCAATCATCAGATTTATCTTGCCTTGAGACGAAGGAAATCCTTCAATAAAATCTATGCTGATATTAGTTCACCCTTATTATGGTATCGGCAATGGCTGTAATAAACTTGCTGGTTTCAGCGTATCATATTTATTTTTACGAGATACGTCACACTCCCGAATATAATGCTTGAGATAATTTCTCTACCCTTTCCGATTTTTTCGTACGGTAACGTCACTTTTCTTTGTCGAAGGAAGTTGAAAAAATTTATTCACCGAGTCAATCCTTTTATAATAATATTCCAATGGAGTGAAGAGGAGCGGCGATGTCTCATTGGCGATGCCTACGCGCGAAGCTCCTAATTAGGTTGCTCGGACCTTCAGAGAAAATGTGGGCTGTGCTATCGTGGAGAATGTAGTCGACGGCCAGAACTCTTCGTAATTTTCATTTTTTTTGTTATTATTATTATTATATTATATTTGTTTCATTCCTTTTTTTTCGTTCATTTTCATTTTTTCCTCATTCAACGCATCATATTTTTTTTGTCTTACTTTATTTTATTTTATTTTTTATTTATATTTTTTTCCTTCCTCATTATTATTATTATTATTATTGTACCGTCAACAACTCTTTACTTGAATAATGACGTTAGTTGACATTAATTACCTCAAATTTTTTCTCATTCCAACACTTACAGAGGATGTGGACTTCCTACAGTGGGAATGGAATTACCCATGATCGTGGGCCCATTTGTGGGCCCAACTGAGGTTTCTATGGTGTGTGGCGGGTGTGAGCTTCGACTCAATGATGATAATTGCATGGTTGAGTGGAAGATATACCATACGTGCATGCACACGCATGTGATGATGTCACGTGCAATTATTATTATTGTTAACGATAGTATTTTTGTATTTTTAAAAATTCAAATTCAAATCTTGGATTTAGTTGTGAGATGATTGAAGTTTAGGAAATGGTTAAAAGTGAATTGCTAGAGATAAGTTAACTTAATATTATTCACTAACATAGTTGAGAAGGTGTTTGTGTATCAAAAAAAAATAGTAGAAAACGTTAAAAAAGAAAATGATTGAATTTTTTTTTTATTTTCTAGGTATCTGTGGATCAAATGATTTTATATCATTTTTTTACCATTTTACTTCGATATATAAGAAAAAATTTCTTTCATTTTCTTACATTCTAATATCTGAAACTGATGAAAAATGAAGAAAAAAAAATATAAATTATAACAGAATATATTAATAATATCTAATTTTGATATAAAAATTATTTATATCTTTAATAGATGAGAATTGGTATCATGAGAGATATGTGGAATAATAAATATGTGTGAAATGTATTTTATATTGTAACAATTATCACAAATGACTCTTATCTTATATTATTTATAACAAATTTTGTTATTCTCTATTTTGTAGATAAATATAAAAAATATTTAATTTATTAATTTTAACATTTTTATTTTATGAATAAATATATATATTTTATATTTTATAATTTTTTATTCTATACACAAATACACATATTTCAAATTTCATCATTTTCTATTTTATACACAAACACCTTAATTTTCTATTAAATTTTCATTATTTTTTGTCATTTTCTTTTCTATCATTTTCTATGATATTTCATCATTTTATTCTTACCATTTTTTAATACACAAACACCCTTTAAATATACATATTACCCCCATTCAACTTCAAGTGCAACTACTGTTCAGGTCAAATGAAAAGAGAACTTAAACATTACTTATGACCTAATTTGGTCTCGAAAAAGAATCTTTTAAAATGAAAAAAAAGAACTTTCTTGTAAATTTCTGAAAAAACAACGGACATAAGTCTTGTAAGCCCAACCAAATACAATAATAAGGTGGTCAGATGATTTTTTACTACATCCTAACATTTATATGAGTCGTGTTAGTCCAACACAGCCTATTGTACCACACACAAGTTCTTAATATGGCTTTAAAAAAATTAAGTTATAACAATGAGTAGTACAGTTTAATCATTGGAATCAAAATTAACATTTATATGATAACAAGATAAAATATGAGTGTGTTTATCTGCACCTACTCCAATGTCAATTACTGTGTGACGTTAGGGAAGGTGTGTTAAATGACAAACGCAAGCGTAGTCTATGATACCAACCATGCTTAGTACTGTTCCTTTAGGGTATTTTGTGAAGTATGTTTGGAGTTGCAGCTCACTCGCTCTCCGCGAGAGTTACAGCTTGAAGTGGAGAAAGATGTAAATGTCCTAAACACCTAAACAAAAATAACTAACATTTGATATGTGCCTTATTTAGAAGGGTATTTTTAAAATTACGTTTCCAAAATTCCATGCTTGGAATTTCATTTCAAAACAAAGCTTTAGGCTTCCATGGATGTCTCCAAAGCTATGTCATCATATATTCCGTAGCAGAACATATAAAAAAGAGATTTTTTTTTGGACCGTGTTCAAACCAAGATTCGAACTCTCCAAGTAAGACGAAAATAGCGAGTTTTGTCGTCGTCGAGACGAACCTTCGAGTTTCTGACCTCGAGTGAAATAATAAATGACATCATCTATTATTATTCTTTTATTAAAGGTTTAATCATCTGGTTAAATTATTTATTAAAAATTAATATTAATAAAGAATAATAAGGTTGAAATAATAAGAACATATTTTTATTATTTTAAAATTTTTTAACAGTTATTTCTCTCTAATATTATTTTTCTTAATAAAAACTCAAATATCCAAAACATAATATATCATGTTAAAAATTTTATCTAAATATTTAATGTCGTCTACTAAAATTATAGAACAATTCTTAGTTAAAACTGTGACGTCCTTCGCCTCTCATATTCTATATCATAAAGTATAGTTTTACCGTAGTTTCAACGGTTAAACCACTCATCCACTACATCATCTCGGAAAACTAAAATCTCGACAACCAAAAAGTCAAAAGCTGACGTTACAATAATAGAATACAAAAATTTTATATTAACTAAATATTTTAATTTTACTGACTTATGTAAGAATAAAGAATTTGTTAATAAATAAATCAATTATGATAATTTAATTAGTTAGAAGCGGGGATAACACGGAAAAATTATTATCATCATAAAAAATTTACCAATGAAATGATTTTTTCGGTTCAATTTGCATTATTGTGGGAACTGCAGCTAATGGATTTCCGTCGTCCCCTGAGCTCATCCATGAAGCTCTCCATGCTCCTCCACGACGACCCACCTTCTTCCACCGCCCTCCGACCTTCCTCTCCGAGTTCTCTCACCTTCCTCCTCATCTCGTTGTCCTCCCTCTTCATCACTTGGTCCACCGCCTTGCCCACCTCATCGGCCGGGATCAACGGCCTCTTCTCTGGGCACGGCGTCCAGGTCCTCGCCCCCACGCTGACGCCGATCCCCAGCACGTCCACCACCAGTTTCTCGTTGTAGAACTGCTCTGCGGCAAGCGGCCAGGTAACCATCGGCACTCCGCCGCACAACCCTTCCAGCATCGAGTTCCACCCGCAGTGAGTGACGAACCCACCCACCGCTGGGTGCCTAAGTATGTCTACCTGCGGAGCCCAGCCCTCGACGACCACCCCTTTTAATGCTCTGTCTACCGACGATACGCTCGAAATAGTAGTCGTGCTGACGTCGCTCGTGTGATCGGCGGGAACGAGAGTTGCTGTTATGACATGATCGTTGAATATGGTGGTGGATACCGTCGACTCAGACTCCTCACGGTGGCTGGCTTTCCCGACGACCAGGACGAAGGGGTGGTCCGACGCGACCAAGCACGCCGCTATCTCACCTAATTGGGCCTCCGTGAACTCGTTCAAGGTGCCGAAGCAAAGGAAGACGACGGAGTCAGGACGGTTGGAATCAAGCCAACTGGCTAGCAAGGAGAAGGCTTGTAGGCTGATTCCGATTGCGCTTGGCTGGAGAGAAGAAGCCAGAAAGAGAGGACCCACCTCCCACACCTTCTTCCCAATTCCCTTCCTGTAGTGTTCGAAATAGCCACTCTCCATCGCCCCGAAGCTGTTGACAAATGCTCCGTAGCTCCGGTCGTCGGCGTTCCATACCTCCTCTGTCACTTCGCTGAATTCCGATCGTGACCTCACGAAGTCCGGGAGCTCGGTTATCATCAGCTCAATCCGGTCCGGGAGTCCAGGCACGACGATGCTCTCTTGCTCCAACGACCCCATCGACTCTACTCGTACATTTTGAAATCTTCGGTCAAGCTCGTGCATGATGGAGAGAGAGAAGACGCCGAACCCATGAAAGGCGATTCTCGGGATGTCGAGCTCGCTGGTGATGGCGTAGGTCCATGGGAGGAACATGTCGGCCACGACGCAGTCGGGGCGGTGGACGAGGAGGAGTTGCCGGAAGGGGCTGCGGAGGGAGCGGAGAGAGGTGATGGCGAAGAGGACCATGTTGTGGGAGGCGGGGATTTTGTCTCTGTCCTCTGTGTGTTGCGGGGATGGTGGTGGTCCGAGGAGGAGGAGTTGGACTTGGGACGATGATGGTGGTGAGAGGCGGCGGCGGAGGAAGGAGTAGTTGGTGGCGGTGGCGATGATGGTGGACTGCACTCCCCGGGAGGAGAAGAAGCTGGCCATATGGATCATGGGGATCATGTGGCCGGTGGCGGTGAAGGGGAAGAAGAAGATGCGAAGAGCTTTGGTCGGAGACGTCGGCGCTTCCATGGCTGCGGTAGTTAGGGGAGGAGAGGAAAGATGAAGATGATAATGCCCCAATATATTCTTGTTATGATAAGGTTTCTCGAAATACAAGTAATTAAGATAAAAGTGATATTATCATTTGATGGTTATAAATAAATATTAATATATTATTCTTGTACGTTTTTTTAATAATTATATATATATATACACGTTTGAGCAAAACTAAGGTTATTATGTATAGGTTGCATAAGAATTTTTCAAATAATCACTTATCTTAGTTCTACTATTGTTTAAATATAGTTAACTTTAAAGTTTTTAAAAAATAAATATTTAGTAATATTAGTAGGTGATTGGTATTTTTGAATGAACTTTTAATCGAACGTTGGTTTAATTTGAGTAAACATTTTCTTAACTAAATCGAATCGAATTCAGTTAAATTAAAGTCAGTTGACGTCAATAAGAAAACGGGACCTACAGAGAGAAAAAAGAAAAGAGAGAAGATATGGATTAGTGTAGGTGCTGAGATAGGAGGCTGAGAATAATCTCAGCCCACGTCAGCTATTTGTTTTTTAAAAAAATCGAGCGGGCGAGGGCAGAGGCAGGGGGCTGGGGTGAGTTCACCTAAATCAGTTTACCTATATATCGTCATTTGATCGATCGATCGGCGACGAATTCATGGCCAGTGGCGTGTCCAATGTCTCCGCCGTCCACTTCCACATCCACGTCATCGAAGACGTCGTGATCGGGGTGGTCCGAGACGAGTTCCCCAGCTGTGGAGCCCGTGAAAGCGTTCTCTCCGAGTTGCAGGCGGCGGGTGGTTGCAAGGTTTGGGAGATGAAATTGATACAGAGAAGACACGTGTGGGTGTGGCGTTGACTTCATAGTAAAGATGTCAGATGTGTGCGCGGGAAGCCATGCCGTCCATCGACAAGCGGGGGGGGGGGAGTGGGTTCCATGCTTGATGGACAAAAATGATCAGACGATGCACGGAAATGCTCGGATTTGCAATAAAATGTATGATAGAAAACACAGGCGACAAAGAAGCTTAATTATTATTAACTTCTTCGTCCGCCTACTTATACATTTGATGTACATTTTTCAACTCTTTAATTCTTCCACGAAAAAGTATTAAAGATGCCTTTGATACAGTACTTTTGAAGAATAGATCCATCTTTTTAATGGTGAAATTATAACTATGACTTAAAAGAGCAATTCTTTTTAAAATAAGTAGAAAATCAAGATGTTGACCGTAATATCTGTATGATTCAAATATAAAAGGTAATTATTCTCAAATTAATCGTATTAAAATATTAGTGCTACGTATAGATATGTGTAGGTATTCTAGTCGTTTAAAATATAAGCCACGTTCGTAAGCATTTTATAATAAAAAATATAAGTTAAAAACATATGTAATGATCAGAGATATAATATAATATGTTTACAAGCATGTCTTTCCACGAGTCGATGCGTTTCATTCTTGCACAGGGCTGCGTTAGCAGAGGAAGGTATCAGTTTACGTCTATAAACTAGAGTAATATCTCTTAATTTTTTATATATTTTTATAATACTTATTTTATAAAATATATGAAAGATGGATATCGTTCAAGTGTTATCTTTTAATATTTTATATATTTTCATAACATTTTTCCTGTAACATATAAAAGGGATGAGTACCATATGAGTGATATCTTTCAATATTTTACGCATTTTCATAATTCTTCTTTTGTAAAATATAAAGAAGATGGGTGTCATTCAAGTGCTATCTTTCGATATTTTATGTATTTTCTGTAAGTCATCTTTTATAAAATATAGAAAAAATGAGTATCATTTGAGTATTATCTTTCAATATTTTAAGTGTTTTCTATGTAATTCATTCTTTGTAAAATATAGAAAAGATAGATATCAAGTGTTATCTTCCAATATGTTATATATATTTTATAATTCTTCCTTTGTGAAATATAAAATATAAGGTTACCTAAACCAAACGAATTTAATGCATAAAGTTTTACAAGCATGTTTTTGATAAAATACAAGTACTTAAAAATATAATAAAATATAAAAGTATTTAAGAAATTAAACATCAAAATATTTTGGATGCGAAACATGAATGTTTAAAATAAAAAATATATATATTAAATGTCTTAAATATAAAATAGAAATATCTAAAAAATTAAAGCCAAAACATTTTAGATACAAAATATAAGTATCTAAAGTAAAAAATAAGATCAAAATTGTTTTAGGGACAAAATATCAATATCTAAAAATAAAATCAAATATCTTGGATATAGAGATATAAATATCTAAGAAATAAAAAAATTTAAAATATTTTGGAAACAAAAGAAAATATATTAATAATAAGATCAAGCTTCTTAGATATAGGAATAAAAAATATCTAAGGAATTAAAATTAAAATATTTTAAATATAAGATAAATGTATTTAAAATGAAATCCAACATCTTAAAAATGAAGATATAAATATTTAAGAAATTATCAAGATGTTTTGGATGCAAACCATGGGCATTAAAAAATATATTCAATATGAAGCATTAAGGCAAATCAAATTAAAAAAAAATATCGTTTGATTGCGTATGTGCTAACAAACTTTCTTATGCAAGAAGCTCATTAGCTCATATTATTATTCTGAGGTTGTAGGTCATATTATTGTTTCTAACAACATATTTTCTTATGTTATTAACTATGATTTGTGATATGGTATGTTCAACTAGGTAATGGACAAGACAATTTTTTTTCAATTTCCTTATGGCATTATCAATAAATAAATAAGTTCACATAATAATAAAAATAAATAAAATTGATAACTTTTCTTAAAATATAAGTATTATAAAGTAAAAAAAAAGAGTAAATAAAAAGTAAAAAAAAAAATTATTGAAGTACATTGATTAAAAATATATATTTTATTTCTAAACATTCATTCTAGCATAAATGGCTTAAGAAATCTTGATTTTTTTTACTTTTTGAGACATGTAATCTAGCTTGACATTCATTCTAGCATAATTATTGAACTTTTCATTTCATAAGAATTTAAATTTTTTATTTCTAAACTTTTTGACGTACTCAAACACCTCCTTAAAATCATTGATTTCTTACCACAAATCCCTTTTGCTTTCCTTAGTAATTGCAGCACGAATAATTGGAGGTATAAACACTTTCTCCTGGCTGAATTCCGTAGAGAATGACATAATCTGGGTTGACATTCACCAACTTTGCTGCTCTTCTGAGGAGAAAAGCAAAAGACCATATGTTATGATTAAAAGACCACATGAAAAAGGCATTAAGCATGTTACAATGGAAAATTTTAATAGAAAAAATGTCCACAAATATATATAGAAATGACAACACAAAGAAAGAATCACCTTTATAATTTCCCAAAATAAAAACACAAAGAAAGAATCTAAGAAGCTTTTAGAGCCTAGAAACTCACTAAGATCACAAGAGAAAGCCATGTCTTTCTAGATTAAAAAAATGGTCATGCACACATGTTACCTGAAAAAGGTCTTGTCTCCTCTCCAACGAACGTAACATTTGTTACTGTCCACCGTCAGGTCCTTGACCTTGGCCAAGGTTGTGCTGGCATGAGCTTTGCACCACTCCTCCACATGCGGGCACTTGGAGACAAACATATGGTGAACTGTGTCAAACATACGACGGAGGCCGGCCTGTCCGACGACGTCCGTGTCAAAAATAGAGAAGCATAGAGAAGGGCATCTGAACAAGTGAAGAGCATGAAGTCGAGGGAAGGGGCATTTGTCCATCCCCCACCACTCTGTCAAGCTGTCCATACAACTCAATTCTAGATATTCAAGAGACGGAAATGCATCTAATGGACTTTTGCCATAGAACTCGGGACCAATACGTTTCAGATAAGCCATTTGCACCACGTGCAACTTCATCAAGTGTGGTAGCCGACCAAGCGTTGGAAGTGTGGTGCACTTGGAACAGTAAGACAACTCCACACCAGTCAACTTGCAGAATGATGGGCTCCCCAACCATTGTGGGAATTGAGCACCAGCACAGAAGAATATGTCAAGCTCTTCGAGGTCGTTGTGTGGCTTGAGGTTGTTCAACGTCAACGTGCTTCGTTGACAACAATCATCTTCCTCGACAGGATCCCACTCTAAGATTAGATGATGGAGGTTGAGCTTGTTGGACAAGTTTAACAGTTCAACTTCCTCGACCTCGTCGATGTTGTTGAGACCTGAGATTTTGAATTCTCCAGCGAGATGCCTCAGGTCCTTCAACTCCGATAGACGAGCGCACTCATGATTGTCTCCTCCTTTCGACACATGAAATTCAAAAAGTGTTTGAAGCTCACTAAGTTCACCGATACCAGGAGGGAACTTCTCCATATCGACAAGGAGGTGTTGCAACCTCTTAAGCCTTTTCATGTCTCGTGGTAGCTCCTTAAGATACTCACACTCTAATGTTTGTAGATTGTAAAGCAAGCATACCGAGTCAGGCAACCTTCTCAGCCGAGGAGTGTGTAGACATAGGTAACGTAGATGCTTCAGAACGCCGATTGAATTTGGTATGGCATCCAAGAAATCATCTTTGAGTATCAAAACTCGTAGACACTTCAAATGCTGGACAAGGATATCCAATCTCACTACTTGTTCAGACAGGTACCAAGACTGAAGAAAGGTTCGTCCAGCAATGGGTTCATAATTGCACCTTAATGTTTGAGATGTTCCTATCATTAATGGACGATGGAGGTCCAATGTGCTTGCACGATCTTTGCTTACAGATTGTTCACCGTAAAGAATATATTGTGCTAGATCATGCATGAGATCGTGCAAGGAGAATGTGCGACGTGTTCTACCCGATGACTTTGTGTATTGAATGAATGACCTCTCAAATAGATCGTTGACGTATCGCTCCCATTTATGCAATTCTTCTGTATTAATCAAACCATAAGCAATCCAAAGTCGAACCAATTCTTCCATGTCGAACTCGTAACCCTTTGGAAATATTGAACAATGGAGAAAACATTGCTTCAATTCCCATTGTAGGTGAATGTAACTTAACTTTAGAATTTCCATGACATTGTTATTTCCACTATCATCCGTGATCTCCCATGTTTCATGATTTAGGACCTCTTCCCATCTTTTCTTGTCTGTAAGATGTTCTCGAAGGTTGTCACCAAGAAACTTCAACAACAAGGGAGAGCCTCTACACCTTTTTGCAATCTCCTTACCAATCCCCACTAGATTTGGCACCACACGGTCTTCACTTTTCCTCCAAAAGCATGTCTACAGAATAGCTCCCAGCCATCTTCCTCCAAGAGTGGCTTCAATTCATGAACTACTACTGATGGAGAAAGGGCCTTGGCTACTGGCATTATCCTTGTCGTGATTAAGATTTTGCTTCCTACCGAACCCATATACAGAAGGAATTCCAAATGATACAAAGCTTTTTCATCCCACACATCGTTAAGCACAAAAAAGAACTTCTTCCCTTGCAATTGGCTTTGTAACTCTTCTTGGATAATACACAGATTGATTAAGTCAGAAGCTTTCCTTGTCAAGGATTCCAATAAATTTTTGGTGATCTGCAGTATATCAAACTCCTCTGAAATGGCAACCCAAGCTTTGCAATCAAAGTATTTGTCGATTTCCACATCATTGTAAAGAGCTTGAGCAAGGGTTGTTTTCCCAATACCGCCGATACCAACCAAGCTGATCACAACGCTGACATACTCATTCTTTAGGAGATCCACCAGATGCTTTTGGTCATCGTCTCTCCCATACATGATGGATTCATTTGCAAAATGACCAACTTGGCGCTCTATTGGAGTCTTCAAATGTCTATCCCCGTCATTCTCCCTTGATTGGAGTTCTTCTGCCCTCAACTTATTAATCTCATCATATGTCTGACGAATCATTCGAACCTTTTCTGTCCATTCATCTAAGAATGCTGCTTGCATATGCTTTTCTTTTTCATTTACGCTCTCCATCTGCAATATATTTATTAATTAATAATAAATTTGTTTAAGAGGAAAAGAATTATCTGCAAATTTGTTTTATTACAAATTATTTTCCATGTGTTGCTGAAGATGCTTCTCCCTTTACCGTGCCCATATGGAGGTTGTGGTACTCGTACTCTTCCATGAGGTCTTCCATGTCGGCAGCGAGGTACTTGAGAGAACGTAGCCAGAGCTTCGTAGACGTGTCGTGTATCTGCCTCTCTTCTGCGTCGCCAAGAACAGCTTCGATCATCGGACAGGTGTCTGCGAGGAACCGAGCATCCTCCACCACGCCCGCTTGATCTACACACAGGACGGCGTCGTCATTCAACCGCTGCACCAAACGGAAGATTGGGGACGTGGTCTCCCCGCACCCTGCCATTGTCAATACCCCTTCCTTCCTTCTCGTCTTTCCTTCCTCTCTTCCTTCTCTTCCCTTTCCTTCCTTTCTTCCCTAACCCCACTAATAAATTGATCTATCATCGGATAAGACTGTCCACAACGCCACCCAAACCTTATCGTCGTATTTTAAGTTATTTTTTCATTGGTAACGGATTAGTTTATGTTAAAGAGTGTCAGCAGAGTACAGATTACAGCTGTAATCTGTCATTAGCTTAAGAAATGCTAATACCACTGTCATTAGCTTGCTGTAGAGCAAGAATTAATATATATTACATGATTTATATATCAGCCAAGAAATTAAGAAGGTGTAGGCAAGCACGCGCAACTCGTTAATTTACAAAGAAGGTAGCCACGAGGGGGTTTACGTTTAATTTGGAAAGAGAATCGTAAAACTTTTGGTTAATGAAATGACGACTCCTAGCTCGCAATCAAGAACCAATTGATTAATTAAGGAGGTGAAGGCATAGGCAAGAAAAAATGTACATGCATAATTTTATTTCGCTTTTCAGAAGAAAATGTCCTATCAATATTGCATTTGATAAATGATTTTGTAAATGAAATAAATAATCACAAATTAAGTTGCTTCTTTGTGTGTAGTGGATTTGATCCCTTCGACAATGGAAAATTTATAACATCCATCCTGACGATTTCGAAAGCACAATTTCAAAAAACTAATTAATTAGTAGACACTATGGCTATGCTTATATATATGTAAATATATAACTAACTTTCAAAATATGCTATCGTTTTTTAGCAATCATTGTCAAATGTAATATTTATATGCTAATATATATATGTGTGTGTGTGTGTGTGTGTGTATGTGTTTATTTTAAAAATTGCAATAACATAAATTGAAAATACTGAAAGAAAAAAATTGGGTGTTAAAGGTTTTTCTTGACAATATGAATTTATTTTAAAATAATTTATTAATTTAACCATCGTCGATCGCCAAATGAACCCAAGTAATATTACATGCACTTACTTTTAACTTGTCGCCTAGTTCTTCAACTTAATGATCGACGATCAAAGGATTGAACGCTCGTCAAAATATATAACAATAACATTACGACGCAATTGGTTAGAGCCAACGCTTCACCATGATCATCGTTATCCGAAGCGGAGTTATTAATTCCTGTGTAACACGGATGGTAATTAGCAAATAGATTGTGTGATTAATAGATGACTGATATCGTGATTAAATGCCGTTTTTCGTAGAAATCATGCCAATATTTTCTGTGACTAGGAATAGATGGAATCTTAGTTAGAAGTTAAATAGATTGTTTGACATTAGTCATGTAGTATTCACAAATAAGTCACTCATGGACATTGATTATAAACAGATTTTCAGATTCTGGTTGTATTAAAAAGAAATGACTTAATTTACTTTTTCAGTTTAATTAAAAATATATATTACTACTGATCATATATTTCATTTCAAAAAATACAATAATGACCGTATGTGATAATGCAATCAAATCTAAAGATTGTTGATAAAAAAAATCACCAATTAATCACGTGATTTCCATACACATGCAAGGAAAAATATTTGAAAAGGTCCCCTACATAAGCTCCTAGAAATTATTTGAAATGTAAAATGCTCTACTACATGAGCATAAAATTTTCGTTATATCAATTTTCATTAATGAAAATATGATTTTTCTTACATTAAATTCTTTTATTTTATCATGTATGGTAATTATTTTTGAGATCCTTTGTAGTAATTAACAAGCAATAGTCAAAAGTGACTCGAAATAGGTCTAAAAAGAATAAACACCAATAAAAATAAATGACTTTTTAAAGTATGAAAAATCCCATGTAAGCAAAAGATGATAACATGAAAAGCACATTAGTTATGTTACAGCGGAATTAAGATTTTAATAGAAAAAGTGACCATGCAGCATGGAATAAAAAAAACAGACAAATTATATATAGAAATTGCAACCTAAAGTAGGTGTCTGAGGGAAGCTTTGTAAAAGCTCGCGAAGATCATAAAAAAAGACCATGTCTTTCAAGATTTAAAAAAAAGGGTCATGCATGCACGTTACTTGCTAGAGAATGGTCTTGTCTCACAATATTTCATAGGTCATGGTCCACAATTATTTTCTCTAACCTGGTTAAAGTAGCGAAGGCATGAGCTTTGCACCAGTTCTTCACGTGTGGGCATTCTCTGACATCTGTTGACTCAACTATGTCGAGCGTACGGGCAAGGTTGGCTTGGTGTTCGATGTCCGCGCCAGAAATAAAGAAACGTAGGGAAGGGCAGTTGGCTGGGTGGGAGTTTGTGTACTTGAAAATAATAAAAAAGTATAAAAAATATTAGAAAAGAAAATAATAGAAATTAATAAAAAATTATATTATTTATATATAAAACAGAAAATAATGAAATTTGAAATACGTGTGTTTATGTATAAAATATAAAATGATGAAAAATTACAGAATGTAAGTTATGTATGTTTGTTCGTAGGTTAAAAAATATCGAAGACTAATTAAATTCAATATTTTTTGTTCATGTTTTGAAGATAGAGAATAACAAAATTTGTCATAAATAATATAAAATAGTTACAACATAAAATACATATCACATCTCTCTATTGTTCCACGTATCTCTCGTAATATTAGCACGTATTGTATCAGTAATTTATTTTTTATAATCCTAACTTGATTCAACAGTAGCAGATGAATCTTCTTCTGTAAAAGTTTGTTGAACATTATCATCTAGCATTCCTTTTAATTCTTTTTCAAGGTCTTTAAGTAAATCTTTTTTTCAAATAAAAGTGTGAACTAAAAAACATGCTAATATAATCTTTCCTTGTATTTCAAAAGGAAATGACATATAACCTCGTAAAATTGAGAATCAATATTTGATTATTCCAAATATATATTCAATTACTGTCCTTAATTGTGAACATCTATAATTAAAATTTTCAATTGCATTCATTAGAAGTTTATTAGCATTATAATCATTCAAGTGATATCTTACACCTCGAAATGGTACAATACATTCTAGCCTATTAGGAAAACAAACATTTTCCAAGTAATATTTACCTACAATTTATATAGAAGTTTTGAATATAATGTTAGAAACATTAATAACACAATTTCTATTATACATAAGTATTCCCATTACTTTTATTAGTATTATACCTGATGGAACCTTATAAGCATTACGTTGAGAAAATGCATCTTGAAGAATATGAACATCAACTGCTGATCCTTCCCATCCACTAAGAACATAAACAATTTTCATATCAAAATTACATGTTGCTAATACATTTTGTGATAATTCATTTTTTCTATTCCTCCGATGTGTAGTTTCTTCACCATAAATTATAGCTTTGACATGGGTACCATCAATTACTCCAATGAAATCTTAAAAGAAAAAAGAATATACATAATAAAGACCACTAAATATTAAAGAAGACATTAAAATATAACATTAACTCACCTTGAAATAAAGATAAGCATGTCAACCATTCTGAATCTATGTTGGAGTTGATGATTCTTGCTTAGCCAATAGTTTATATCCTACTTTCAATATTGCATTCAACATTTCATTGAAGTATATATTAATTGTCCAATCAAATCGACAAAAACACTCAATAGTTACACCATATCTTTGATTTTGTCTAATTGTAACTAAAAATATTGCTACCTTTACTTCTACATTCATACATCTACTATTTTGCACTACTCCTTTACGTCTCAAAAAACTAGAAAAGTGGAAAAATACATGTTGATTCATTCTATAAATTTTCCTACAATTATATACTTGATTAGGTAAAGATGGATCTAATAACATAGTAATATATTTTTGTCTTTCTTTGTTGTATATTCTAGAAGTACTCCTTGCAACATAATTTGCACTACTTGCAAAACTAGTTATGAATTTCTATGGTTTCATTAGGTATAAGAGTATTTGTTCTTGTTCTACCTCTTCCTCTTCCATGAGTGATTTCAAAAGTTTCATGTTTGCACTTGTGTTTATTTGTAGTAAGTAAAAAAATCTACAAAAAAAAAGATATACAATAACATTTACATCAAATGATGACAATAACAATCCACATTAGAACATAATAGAAATATCTAGTACATCATCAACATACATAATATTAAATAACATGAAACATTATCTCATGCATCATCAATATCAACAACATACATAACATTCAACAACATAATACCACCAACAACATTCATAATAATATCTTTAGTAATAATAACAATGTTTACTACCTAACAACAACATCATTTTTCATTTCATATTATGTCTTAGCAAAGTTAGTCTTATGTCCTGAGGTAAACTTAAAAATATTCTTCATTTTTGATGATTTTCTAATAACATCATTGCATTATATACTTCATCTTGATCTAGCTCTCTTAGTTCAAACAATGAAGGAATAATGTCTAATTCATTTCTTTTTTCATTGTGTTGTAGTCTTAAGAATCCATTTCTTTCTTCCTCAGCTTTGGCAATATGTTCCATTATCTGCATTCTAGTTTTGTTACAATTTTTATATTCCTGTAAAATTCTTTCATGTCTATTTCCATATCTCTAATTGATGTTACCATCTTCTAAGATGATTCTACATGAGGACAAGCTTGCTTTTGCTTCTTTTTAGAATCTGGTTTTTGTGAGGGTGGTGTTGACATATCATCACTAGATTGTATTAGACATGTGATGTTATTGAAGTTATTGAATAGAGATATGTCATCATTTAAATTAATATCTTCAGACTTATAGAAGTACGTAGGTACTATGCTTGTTCCTCCTTCAACAACACTTATCTGAAAAATTAACTTCAATTGCTCATATATTGTACATGAGTTTCCTTTCAAGGTGGCACATTCAAGATAACTCTACAAATTAAAAAAAAATATAATGAGTACAAAATAAAGTACATATAAAACAATAGAGAAACATATGCATCATAATAATTAAAGAAATAAATTCTTCCTAGATTTCATTAAGTATAGATGTATGACCATTTACATAGTCTCATTCCCATCTACTTTGATTGACGATTTTGCTATAATTTTTATACATTTGCCGCCAGGTATTTAAACAACTATCAATATTTTTTTTCTCTAACCTAGCATTTGTTTTCAAATTGTAAGCTTTGATTACTTCAATCCATGTGTCTGCTCTAATCTTGCCATCAAGTGTTTTGACGTTTCCTTGATTAAAAGTATCACAAAGAAGATTTAAGATCATTTCATCATCTTTTTGACTCTGTGTGAAATTTTTCTTTGATGTAGTCTTCTTTACATGAGCATTGCTTTCTACCATTGTTTACAAATATATTCTTTGCATAATTAAAATACCTCACAAGTAATTAAGTGATAGAAAAACGTAATGTCAAGCATTCAAGTGAAACAGATCAACAACGACATAGTTTTGATCAACAAACTAACATTTAAGTACTAACAGTAGGCAAATCACAATTCAAATTCAATTGATGACAAGTCAAAGGATTTATCGTTATATAAGTTCAAGTTAAAAGGTTTTTGCTTAAACAATGTGAAATTCTTTCCAATACTTATCATCGATAAGTCCAAGTTATGCCTCCACTTAAATGATTTAAGGCTATTTTTAACAACAACAAATCAAGGCATAATTCTACAATGTGATGTTAGGATTCATATTTACAAGGAGTTATGTATAAATTTTTATAATTAGTTGTCTACTTAACATTAATTTTCATAGGTGGAGTTAAAAGTACATATCATCAATACATTTTCATATGTAATTATAAAATCATCAATTAAAATTATAAATTATAATCTTAACAATTACATATCATCTATACATTTACATGTATAGGTAATTTGATAATTTTTACATAGCATATAAGTGAAAATTCCTTCCACAATTTGGGATGTTTGACTTAGATTCTCTATTATAAAAAAAACTTGATTAAAAACAAACAATACAGTCACAACCATAAGAAATTCCTTTCAATTTCTACCAAGTTCCTACAAATGAAAGACACCCTCGATCAACTCGAATGCATGAGGAAAAAAAAAGGCAGTGACTTCGAGGTCAACATACTAGAACGGTCAAATTCTTGCGAAGTTACATAGAGGTTTCTAGTATCAATGATATGGTAAATAATTATAGGAAGCAAACTGGAAAATTTACATGCACTGTCGAATTGGAAAATTTATATGCACTATCGAATTGGAAAATTTATATGCCACTGGAAGCACAATATCATCAAATACAAAACGAACAATCAATTATTTAGATACAAAACTATTTGTTTCCAGTTCAAATCGACCACTTGCAAAATATCATCAGATACAAAATGAACAATCAATTATTCAACACAAAGACTTCAATCAGACTTCAATCCAACATGAAAGAAATTGTCTCATCGATTACCTGTGCGAGGAGACGAGGGCAAGGAGGATGTGCGAGGAGACTCTGACGGCAAGAATGCGCGAGGAAACGATAAAGGTGAGGATGCACGAGGAGACTCTGACGGTAAGGATGCACAAGGAGATGATGGGGGCGAGGATGTGCGAGGAGACTCTGACGGCAAGAATGCGCGAGGAAACGATAAAGGTGAGGATGCACGAGGAGACTCTGACGGTAAGGATGCACAAGGAGATGATGGGGGCGAGGATGTGTGAGGAGACTCTAACGGCAAGGATGCACGAGGAGATGATGGGGGCGAGGATGTGCAAGGAGACTCCGACGACGAGGATATGCGAGGAGACTTCGATGGTGAGGATGCACAAGGAGATGGACAGAGGCAACAATGTGCGAGAAGACGATGCAGACAAGGATGCACGAGGAGACAATGCAGGTGAGTATGTGCGAGGAGACTCTGACGATGAGGATGCGCGAGGAAATGGATGGGGGTGACGATGCAGAAGGAGACGACGCGAGTGAGGATGCGAGACGCGACGAGAAAATTTTTTCCATTGTATTCCGAGAGGGGTGAGGTTGGAAAATGGAAAATGACGGAACTGTAGCTACCTTTTATATCCTAGAAAATGACGAAAAAAGTTTTGAATACACAGATACTTAAAAAAGATGGAAAATTTTCCATCAATTTACTTTTCAACATTTTCCGTCATTTTCCACAAACACCTAATAAGTCGAGGGAAGGGGCATTTATTTATACCCCACCACTATCTCAAGCTTTGCATATCCCTTAAATCCAGATATTCAAGAGATGAAAACGCGTCCAATGGACTCCTTCCATAGAACTCAGGACCAATGTTTTCTAGACAATACATATGTATGAGATGCAGGTCCTCCCAGCATGATAGCTGCCGACCAAGAGTTGGGAGTGCCACACACTTCGAACAAAAAAATAACTCCACACTAGTCAACGCGGCGAATGAAGGGTCCCCAACCATTTCCGGAACCAAACACCATGTGATTTCTACACCAAGTCACCTCAAGTCCTTCAACTCATGAGCACACTCGTCATTTCCCACATTAATCACATGAAATCTCTTCAAACCTAGGGGGGAGCCTTGCCTTATCAACAAGGAGATGCTACAAACCCTTGAGCCTTCTCATGTCTCGTGGTACGTAGCTGATGGAGAGTTGGGCAATCGAACGTCTGTTGATTCCGGAATGAGCACAAAGAGTCAGGCAACCTTCTCAACTTAAGAGAGAACACAAATAGGGGTAACGTAAGTGCTTCAGATATCGTCGGTTGAATCTGATATAGACTTTAAGGAAGGATTTACGAGTATTAGCACTCATAGGCGCTTCAAGTGTTGGGAAAGCATATCGATTGTCGGTACTTGTTCAAAAGGGTGACTAGAATGAATAAATAATGTTCGCCCAACAACAAGTTTTTAACGACACTTTAATATTTGAGATGTTCCCATTATTAATGGATGATGGAGGTCTAATGTGTTGACACAATTTTTCGTTAAAGATTGCTCACTACAAAGAATGTATTGTACTAGATCATACATGATATCGTGCATGGATCGGAGAATATTTAATTTCCTGCTACATGCATGTGCCAAGAGGATTTGTGCTCGATTTTCTGAATGAACGACCTTTGAAGTAGACCATTGACACACTCCTCCCCTATGTCCTCAACTTGTTGCGATCCTTCTATCTCGATCAATCCATGTGCAGCTAGAGTCGAGCCAAATCTTCCATGCGGAACACATAATCCCTTGGAAATAGTGAACAATGGAGAAAACATTACTTTAATCTCCCATGCTTCGTAGTTTAAGATCTCTCTCCATCTCTTCTTGTCAGCATCAACTTCTCGAAGGTCATCACCAAGAACCTTCAACAACAAGGGTGATCCTTTGCACTTTTTCATTATCTCCTTGCTAATCCCCACTAGATCATGTGCCACATTATTTTCACTCTTACCTCCAAAAGTATGTCTTCAGAGTAGCTCCCAACCATCTTGCTCCAAGTTAAAACTTTTGATGGCAACATGGTCTTAGAAACTCGCGTTATCCTCCTTGTGATTAAGATTTTGCTTCCTATCGAACCAATCCGCAAAAGGAACCCCAAACTATCTAATTTCTCTTCCCACACATCATCAAGTATGAGAAAAAACTTCTTCCCTTGCAATCGACTTACCAACTCTTCTTAAATACCACTCAATTGGGTAGAGACAGAAGCTTTCCTTGTCAAGGACTTTAAGAAATTTTTGATGATCTGCACTACATCAAATGCCTCTGGAACAGTAAATCAAGCCTTGCAGACGAAGTATTTGTCAATTTCGATATCATTGTAAAGGACTTGAGCAAGGGTCGTTTCTCCAGTACCGTCGACGCCAACCAAGCCAATCACATTGC
Source organism: Cymodocea nodosa (assembly GCA_036874045.1). Taxonomy (NCBI): domain Eukaryota; kingdom Viridiplantae; phylum Streptophyta; class Magnoliopsida; order Alismatales; family Cymodoceaceae; genus Cymodocea; species Cymodocea nodosa. The sequence continues at coordinate 24,294,850 of CM072336.1, forward strand.
TGATATACTCATCATTTTGGTTGGGCATCACGATATTCAATAGATTGTTGTTTTTTGGGAGATCCACTAGATATTTTTTGTCATTGTCGCTCTCATACATAATGAGTTCATTTGCAAGATGACCAACTTTATTTGATTTCGCCTTAAGATCAAGGTAAGAGATTGATTTCTGAGTCAGTGTAAACAAAGATCTATCTAGAAAGATTAATTTGCGAAGAGTTGTACAAAATTGGAAGTTAATCAAAGTATATTTAAAATCATTAAGAGACAAATCTTGAAGATGACGTTTACATATATAAAATCGTTACAATCTTCCATAAGGTTGAAATGAAGATTATTATTTGACTTTTCATGAGAGAAGTAGATTAAATTAAAACCCTCTTCAATAACCCACGAATCGTCAACTTTATGATGCAAGTCTTCTAATTCAGAAAGGAAAAGTCTCTTGAGTTTGTTACTGGCCAGCGGCTTTATAATTGCATTTGATAAATGATTTTCTAAATAAAATAAATAACTACAAATTCATTTGCCTCTTTGTGTTCCACACCTTGATCAAAGTAAGGGATTTGATTCCTTCGACAATGGAAAAATTATCCCAACCATTTCTAAAGCACAATGCGGACAAACTTACTAGACACGTACTATGTATATTCCAAATGTTCATAAAAATCCAAACATTAATTTTATATCATCAATATTTTTAAAAAATTTCTTGCAATTAAAGCAATATAAAGTCCTTTTCTTGGCAAATAGACATTTGAATTGATATTTTTTACTTGCATTATATTTTAAAAATTAATAAAATAAAAATATACATGTATATATATATAACTAACTTTGAAAATATACTAACATTTTTTAATAATCAATGCCAAATGTATTATGAATACGTTATTTTAAAAAAAAATTAATTTAAATTAAAAGTACCGAACGAAAAATATTGGGTTTTAAATTTTTTTCCTTGAAAACGTCAATTTATTTTAAAATAATTTATTAATAAAGCCATCATTGATAAATGAACTCAAAGTGATATTACAAACAGTTGTTGCAAATCTCATCGTCTACATCCTTAACTTAGTGATCAACATTCAATCTTCAAAGGTTTGAAAATTTATCAAAACATATAACATTTCAAAGAAAAAGTCATCGGCTCCTCTCATTCCAACGCAAATTTTCCTTGTCCACTCTTATTGTCTCGACCTTGGCCAAGGTAGTGAAGGCATGAGCTTTACACCATTTCTTCAGGTGTGGGCAGCTTTCGACAATCATAATGTCAACTGTGTTGAACATATGACAAAGGCCGGCTTGGTGTTCAACCATGAAGCATAAGGAAGGACAATTGTGCAAGCTGAGTCTATGAAGTTGGGGGAAGGGGCATTTGTCCATCCCCCACCACTCTGTCAAGCTATCCATATCGTACAAATCCAAATCTTGAAGAGAAGGAAACGCGTTCAATGGACTCGTCCCGTAGAACTCAGGACCAATGGATTTTAGAGAATTCATTCTTTCAAGACACAAAATCTCTAGGGATGGTAGTTGACCCAGCGTTGGGAGTGTCATGCAATTGGAACAACCATACAAAATCACATTAGTCAACATGGCAAATGATGGGCCTTCCAACCATTTCGGGAACCAAACACCAGTGTAACAGAATATCCCGAGGACTTCGAGGTTGTCGTGTGGCTTGAGGTTGTCCAACACCAGCTTACTTCGGTGACGACAATCATCTTGCATGTTGTAATCCCATTCTAACTCTAGATGTTTAAGGTTGGGCTTGCCAGACAAGCTAGATAATTTAGCTTCCTCAGCCCTGTTGACGTTGTTGAGACCAGAGATTCTGATTTTTCCACCGAGTCGCCTCAGGTCCTTCAACTCCGATAAACGAGCACAATTGTGCTTTCCTTCTTCATACACATGAAATTTCTCCAATGTTTGAAGTTCAACGAGATTGCCAATCCCAGGAGGTAAATTTCCAGGGTTTACAAGGAGATGTTGCAACCTCTTCAACCTTTTCATGTCTCGCGGTAGCTCTTGAAGATTTGGACAATCCAATGTTTGTAGATTGTAGAGTGAGCATACTGAGTCAGGCAAACTTCTCAACCCAATTACAGAGCGCACACATAGGTAACGTAGGTGCTTTAAATTGCCGATTGAATCTGGTATGACTTCCAAGTAAAGACAGTCGATTATCAGCACTCGTAGGCGCTTCAAGTACTGGTCAAGCATATCGATCTTTGGTACATCTTCGAAAGGATGCTTAGAGTGAATAAATAATGTTCGTCCGACAATAGGTTCGTAACAACAATTTAATATTCGAGATGTTGCCATCATTAACGGATGATGGAGGTCCAATGTGTTGACAGGATTTTTGGTTAGAGATTGCTCACTGCAAAGCATGTATTGTGCTAGATCATGCATGATATCGTGCATGGAGAACTTTGATCTCCACGTCATTTGCATAAATGACCTTCCAAGCAGGCCCTTGACACACTCCTCCCCTATATCATTGACTTGTCGTGATCCTTCTATCTCGATCAGACCATATGCAGCCCAAAGTCGATGCAATTCTCCCACATTGAACTCGTAATCCTTTGGAAATACTGAACAATAAAGAAAACATTGTCTTAATCTCCTGGGTAGGTGATAGTAACTCAGCTTTAGAATTTCCATGATATTATTGTTCCCATACTCATCCTTGATGTCCCATGTTTCATGGTTTAAGACCTCTATCCATTTATTCTTGTTAGTGCCAGCTTCTTGAAGGTCGTCACCAAGAACCTTCAACAATAACGGAATGCCTTTGCACTTTTCCACGATCTTCTTACCAATCCCCACCAAATCTGGTGCTACACAATCTTCACTCTTTCCACCCAAAGCATGACTGCGGAATAGCTCCCATCCATCTTCCTCCAAGAGTGACTCTAGATTAACAACTTTTGATGGTAGCATGCCATTAGCCACTCGGCTTATCCTTGTTGTGATCACGATTTTGCTTCCTAAAGAACCCATTTGTAGAAGGAACCCCAAGTTATCCAACTTTTCTTCCCAAATATCGTCGAGCACGAGTAAGAACTTCTTCCCTTGCAATTGGCTTACTAACTCTTCTTGGATAACACTCAACTGGGTTAAGTTACAAGCTTTCCTTGTCAAGGACTCCAAGAAATCTTTGGCGATCTGCACTACATCGAATGCCTCTGAAACAGTAACCCAAGCTTTGCAGTCGAAGTACCTGTTAATTTCTTCGTCTTTGTAAATGGCTTGAACAAGGGTCGTTTTCCCAATACCACCAATACCAACCAAGCTAACCACAACGCTGACATACTCATTTTTTTTGTTGGGCATCACAAGATCCAATAAGTCATTCTTCTTTAGGAGATCTACTAGATACTTCTTGTCTTTGTCTCTTCCATAAATGATAGGTTCATTTGCAAGATGACCAACTTGACGCTCCAGTACTGGAGTCTCCAGACGCCTTTTCCCGTCATTCTTCTTTAATTGAAGCTTTTCCTTCCTCACATAAATGTCATCGAATGTACTGCGAATCGTTCGGATCCTTTCTGACAATTCATTTGGGAATGTTACTTGTATATGCTTCTCTTTTCCATCTTCGTTTTCGATCTACAATACAAGATTGATGTCTTTTAAAATTAAATAATTACAATTTTGTTTAAGAAGAAAAGAATTAACTAAAAATTAAGAAACTATCTAAAACATACGAAATGTAATTCATTGTTATAATGTAGATCTTAGAACCGGCATACGAAACTTAAACATGGTACCTACACCACCAGTACGAAATTAACCATTTAAATTTACATTTACTTAATTAGCAGCGATTTCAGTATTACTAAAGGATACTTTTTCCAAACACCTTGAAATTAAATCTCAGAAAAAAATATTACTCCAAAAGCTCTCAAGGTACTTTGAAGATAAATCTTATGAGATCCGAAGAATGCTAAGAAATTAAATTTGCATCTAAGGTTGGTATCACATGCCTCGTCCCGACCACATGCTGCAGCAGATGACGCTTCTCCTTCGATTGTCACTAGATGGAGGTGGTAGTCGTACTCCTCCAAGAGGTCCTCTACATCGGCGGCGAGGTTCTTAAGATCATGCAACCAGAGCTTCACGGACGTGTCCCGTATCTCTCTCTCCTCCGCATCACCAAGCATAGCTTCGATCATCCGACAGGTGTCCGCCAAGAATAGAGCGTCCTTCGCCACACCCTCTTCGTCTGCACGCAGGAGGGCGTCGTCATTCAGTCGTTGCACCAAACGAGAGATTGGGGACGTCGTCGCCCCCCACCCCGCCATGGCCAATCCCCCTTCTTTCCTTCCTTCCCTCCCTTCTCGATAAACAGATACATGCGAGAAGACCAGGAGTGACAACAGCAGCTACCTAACCTGACCTAAATTACTTAAATTTTTAAACTTTTGATACCTTCGTCGTCGACGGTGTCATGCATGAACACATCCATTAATATTAAATTAATCCATACGTTTGGTTTTTCTTTTTTATAACAATCTATTCCAAAGTTAATCCAGTCGTCGCTGAAGTCATGCCTTGCGTTGTTCCACCTAGAAAAGCTAAGATTCCCGATCTTTGTTGAACCCTTTTTTCTTATTTCAAATAAAATCACGCGGGAATTAACGATCTTCTTCTTATTAATTATAACAAAAATGTGCAGTTTGATCGAGGATTCCTCGAGATACGTCACACTTGCAATTGCTTAGGCATTAAATCAATACAATGGGCTACCGTGATCTAAAAGCCATGAGGTCATTTTTCTCTTAATAAAAAAGAAGCCGCTAACGCATTCATTATCAGTGAACCCGTAACACATTCTTTACTCCAATTTGTTCAAGACGGTCGTCCACCACTTGAAATATAATTACGGTCTCATCAATAACCTACCATCCAGCTGAAATATATATTCAATACGATCATCCATTATTAAATTCTTCACTTAATTTAGCCATCCAATTGTTTTTCTTAAGATCATGGAGACAGAGCTTCAGAGACGTGTCCCGTATTCCTCTCCTCTTCATCACTAAGCATGGCCTCGATCATTCAACAGGTGTCCACCAAGAATGGAGCATCCTTCGTCTCACCTCTTGGTCTATACATAGGAGGGCTCGTCATTCGGCCGTTGGCACCAAGACGGGAGATTGGGGACGTCGTCGCCCCCACCTCCCCATTGTGAATCCCCTTTCCTTTCTTCCTTCTTTTGTCTTTCCTTCCTCTCTTCCCTGGTGATAAATAAATTGATCTACTAGATTGTTGCTTCTCCATTTGTAACGGAGAAGAGTCGGTCAAAGATTCTTGTTGTTGGATTAAAATCTTTTAATTTTTCTGATTTTAACTAAAATCTAATGTTTTTCTTGTTATAATACAAATTACACACCTACATGCATGTTTTTCTAGAGATGAAACATCGTTGAAAAGGCACCGTGAGGTATACTTACTAAGATTCGCATAATTTTCACTCCTCCCTTATATCAATGACTTGTCGTGGTCCTTCTATAATCTGTCTCGCTCAAACCATGTGCAGCCGACAGTCTTGCGAGCTCTTCCATGTCGAACTTATAATCCTTTGAAAATACTGAACAATAGAGAAAACATTGCTTCAATCTTCTTGGTAAGTGATAGTAACTCAACTTCAGAATTTCCGTGACATTATTATTCCCATGCTCATCCTTGATGTCCCTCAATGTTTCATGATTTAGGATTCCTATCCATCTATTCTTATTAGTGCCAACTTCTCGAAGGTCATCACCAAGAACCTTCAATAACAAAGGAATGCCTTCGCACTTTTCCACGATCTTCTTCCCAATCCTCACCAAATCTGGTGTTATACAATCTTTGCTCTTACCACCCAAAGCATGACTGTGGAATAGCTCCCAACCATCTTGGCCCAAGAGTGACTCTCGATTAACAACTTTTGATGGTAACATGGCATTGGTCACTCTACTTATCCTCGTTGTGTTTAAGATTTCGCTTGGTAAAGAACCCATTTGCAGAAGGAACCCCAAGTTATCGAGTTTTTCTTGCCAAATATCATCGAGCTCGAGAAAGAACTTCTTCCCTTGCAATTGACTTACTAACTCTTCTTGGATAACACTCAGCTGAGTTATGTTACAAGTTTCCCTTGTCAAGGACTCTTAAGAAATCTTTGGCGATTTATACTACATTGAATGCCTCTAAAACAGTAACCCAAGCTTTGCAGACGAAGTACTTATTAATTTCTTCATCTTTATAAATGACTTGAGCAAGGGTCGTTTTTCCAATACCACCAACGCCAACTAAACTAACCACAACACTGACATACTCAATTTTTTGGGTTGGGCATCACAAGATCTAATTAGTCATTCTTCTTTAGGAGATCTACTAGATGCTTCCTGTCTTTGTCTCTTCCGCACATGATGAGTTCATTTGCAATATGACCAACTTGACGCTTTAATGGAGTCTCCAGATGCCTATTCCCGTCATCCTTCCTTAATTGAAGCTCTTCCCTCACGAATCGTTTGAATTCTTTTTGACAATTCGTCTAGAAATGTCGCTTGTATATGCTTCTCTTTTCCATAGATTGATGTCTTTTTAAATTAAATCATTACAATTTTATTTAAGAAGAAAAGAATTATCTACAAATTAAGTAACTATCTAAAACAAACGAAATGTAATTCATTGTTATAAAGTAGATCTTAGCAGTTGGAGTACACCACTAAATATGAAACTTAAATATGGTTGGTACACCACCCTTAGGAAATTTACATGCATGTAATTGGCAGCGATTTCAATATTACTAAAGCATATTTTTGCTACACACCCTAAAAATGTTAGAAAATAATGTTACTCAAAAATCTAAAAGCAATTGCATGCGTACCTTAAATTGTTCCAGTAGATAATGAGAAGTATCGCATATTTAACAAGATACAAGACAGTATATACTTCTCTATTATATATACGTTTTCCATCTACAGTACAAGATGGATGTCTTTTTTAATTAATTACAAATTTGTTTAAAAAGAAAAGAATTATCTGCAAAGTAACTATCAAGAAATGAGATTTGTGAAGGAACCTTCTTATTTCTTAAACGAAGTTTTTAGGAATTTTAACCTTTTACTATTGTCATTCTTTATTGAATACGACATATTTATCCAACGTCCCTATGGCATCAAAAAAGTATCTTCTTTCAACTTTGCATGTACTTGTAAAAAAAAAAGGTCAGAAATCTCTCTTCTTTGTACAAACATCTGCCCAAAAAAACTACAATATTAATTAATCATGCCTGAAAATCGTAGTTCTCCAGTGTAAAAGAAAAATAAATGGCTTCGAATGCCTGAAACTTAGGATAAATGATTGAGATGTGAAAGACGCTGGTAGTACTCGTATTGGGTTGAAATCACTTGCCTCGTCACGAGTACGTGCGTGCCGCAGAAGACAATTCTCTCTTGAGGTGGTACTCGCATTCCTCTAGGAGGTCTTCGGCGTCGACGATACCAAATACCCGCCGTCGCACTCCGCCCTTGGAATGAGGCCGAACTGTGACGACGGTGAACCTCCAATGAGTCGAGTAGATGTCGGATGAAGGTCGTGCTTGGGCCGAAGTTCTATCACCGTCCACCATTGTTTTGACGTTGGAATCCTGAAAGCGCTGCCGTCGTTCCCTTGTCGGAATTCGACGTCGTCGACAGAGTCAGGGAAGACAAGAAAAAAAAAAGGAAAAGAAGAAAGAAAAGAGAAGAAGAAGAAGAAGAAGAAAACAAACGCAAATAAAAAAAAATGAAATAGAAAAAAAGCATAAGACGTAAAATAGATAACAAAAAAAATACAAAAGCCATGGTGATAATATCAAAGTGATAATAAAATGAAGAATATAAGAAAAGGGATGAAAATGAGAAATGGAAATATAAAAATGAAACAAACATTTTAAACATGTATAAAAGAAATCTAAAGTAAGTAGAATGAAATATAAACACCCAAAAGAAGAAAATTATCATATTGTAGAGCTTCATTTTATGGTAAATTATGTCCTATCCTCTTTGGTACAAGTACAGATTACAACGAGTAGCACCAACGTTAGCTTCCTGTAGGCTACAAGGAATGATTTTTTTCCTTTTTGAACACCCAAGAATTTATATATCTTGCAAGATTTATTTATCGGCCAAGAAGTTAAAGAGGTGAAGGCAAGTAGGCGACTAATTAATTTATAAAGAAGGTAATCTGATATATACACACACACGCACATATATAGCCAGGTGACAAGACTAATTTGCCACGACGGAGTTTACATTTAATTTGGAAAGAGAACCGTAAAACTTTTAATTAATGAAATGATCACTCCTACCTCGCTATCAAGAACCAATTAATCAAGGAGGTGAAGGCATAGGCAAGAAAAAAAGAACGAGCATTACTTTTTTTTATTTTTCAGCAGAAGATGATTTATCGATATTGCATTTGATAAATGATTTCCTAAATGAAATAAATAATCACAAATAAATTTACTTCCTTGCGTTTTCCAAAAATAAACAAAAAGGTAGATAGCTGACAATGGTAGGTCATGGATCCAATGACAATGAGTTAGCTACATAATGCATAGTAGCTAAATTGTAAATCGCCTCGCTAAATTGTCTCACAAATGTTGATTGTAAATCAAACCAACCATTCGGTTAAGCAAAAAGTCTTGATGAAGGAGATGGGGAACCATAATTTGTGAGAAAACCACAGCGATCCCGTACTAGCATTCGTAAATTGAAATGGCATCTACCACTTGTACTTTACGAACCCCACCCCAAATTTCTCCAAAGATTTTTAGGACATGACATGTGATGAAGTCAGGCTTTAATGGGTTTTCTTTTCACAGCTAGGACCAAGTAATGTGCATCATGCATACTCATATTAATTTTCATTTCATTTGAACCCCAGTAGTATCATTTCAAGTCAGAGCTATTACACTCATAAGTTCGTCTCATAATCTTGCTGCACATGCACTATCAAGTTTTTTCATTTCATTTGAACCCCAGTAGTAGAACAAACCAACTCAACTCAGAGCATAGGTTTGCATTATTCAACTTTTCTAAAGAAATGTTTGGCTTATCATCTTTGATGACGTCACCTTTTACTGACTCGTCAATGTCGGCCACTACCACTCATGAAAGTAATCATTAATTTCAAGCAATTCATGTTGGCAGTCTAATACCCAGAATTTCCAATGCCTGAGAAAACTCCTTGTAAAAATAACATGAGAAAGCTACAAATAACAATACCTATAGATATTTTTTAAACAAAAAATCAATAATTGCACCACATGTAGCGAGCTACTACCATCTGCGTCTCTCGTTCTACCTGTGTCTGTGATAAGCAGAAAACGGGCACATCACAGGATTGGTCTGCCTATGCATACACATACCGACCGCATCTATCACAGGTCTCTGGAGTGCTGCTGCTGCCGGTTGAGGTTTCCTTCTCGGGCGTCTGTTGCAGCAACTTTGGAAGATCGATTTCCAAAACATCATTCAACGCCTTCGCTGCCTCACAAAGTTCCTCAAAACTGGAAGCAGACCAGCAGAAACCAATAAGCGTTGGTTTGGGAACAAAATAATAATCAATCGGGATTGAAAGGGACTAACAACTTGGCGGTAAACTTTTCATGATTCACGTGTACCACATGAAAAATAAGTACAGTACATGTTTGAAGATATCAATTTAGCTACAGCTAATGAACCAGTGAATTTACCCGGTGTAGAAGTAACAATTGAAGAAAACGATCGGTATCATTTTACATTTCCATACAAGAGTAAACCTCAACATATGTTCATGGCTAGCTTGACTGTTAAACATAGTTGCTTGACAACATAGTTCTCAGATTGGTGACAAGGATGACAATTGCAAAAAAATGTGATTCCATGGTCCTATATACTGGACTGGACATGGAAGATAATCCGAATTCCGGATGTGATCAGATAAAGAAGTATTAGCAGAAGCATACCTTACTGAAAGTGGAGGAGCTAATCTGATGATGGTGCCGTGTGTAGGTTTAGCAAGAACCCCTCTCTCCTTCAGCTTTAAACATAAATCATAACCAGAGACAGTAGACAATGCATCGCTGTGAAGTTCTATTGCATTAAGCAATCCTCTACCCCGTACATCTTTTATAATTTCAGGGAATTGCTTCTGGATTTTCATCAACTGGTCTCTGAATTCTTCTCCCATTTTGGCAGACCTTTATAAAAAGAATGGACATTTAAACCATAAATTACAGAGCAACCACATGTGCATTGTAGTTGACACATGCTGTACAGTTGCAAAAGGGAACGTAATCACATTTCATGCCTGATACCACCAAGAACAGTGGACAAATAATCTTGATAATGCATTCCTGTGCATATTGTGTTTGGAAACTGCTTAACCACAAGTCATCGTGTATGGCTTTCAAGGAATGATTGTAGGGATGCTAGTGATGGTAGTCGAAGTTTTGGGGGTGCCAGGGTTGTTGGGCTTTCAGAGTCATGACATTCACCATATATAGGCGAGTGTGACAAGGTTAAGGGAAGAAAATAACCAGATAGGCCAGTATGGTTGGCTATTCAGGTGACCATCAGAGGACAGACAAATCCAACCACCAATTTGACTTTCCAGTTCAAACATTCCATCGAGCTGAACCAAGAAAATGGTCTAAAGCTTGGCAACCAGCCCAAACCAGTTTTTAAAACATTGTTAGAAAATCTACTTCACAAGTGGAAAGAGAAAACCTGAAATGGGTTACCAGATGAAATCGAATCACAGCAGAAGATTAAGCACTTGTTCAAATCCAATCAACAGTGAGAGATGAAAAAAGAAGAATAATGAAACATGAAAAATGAACGAATAAGTACTAAGATGTGCAGTTAGTGGAGAAATTAGATTAACAACTTATTATACTTCTGTAAATACCTAAAACTTTCTCCCATAATAAAGTAGCGTACAATTTGAATCTTATCTATATATTATTAACTTGAATAAGAAAAGTTACCTTGCAACTAATCCTTCGTCAGAAATAACTTCTAGTGATGCAATTGCAACAGCACTTGCCAAAGGATTTCCTCCAAAAGTACTGTACATGAAATAACAAATATCAGCACAGAACAATTCCAAACTCCCTTTAGATTTTAGTCGTATGTGCCAGGACAGAACTATGAAAAAAATACCGCTCTTTCATCTCCCTGGTACATATGATGACTAACCAAGGACACAAACAAGGAAAAACAGTTTATAGACCATTTTACATCTACACCTGACAAGCACAAGAAGTCAACGAGAGTTGCATAGAAAACTCTTAAACCTCAGACAAAATGGCAAGGCAGGCCCTTCCATTTGTTTCCAGAGATTGATTCCATCTAGAGGTTTCTGGCTTACCCAGTTTTATGGTTATTTTATTGTATAATCTTCTGAAGGCAAGTTCGTAGGATAAATTACTGCAAAAGAATTGACATTTGTAGAGAAGGAGAAAATACCAGAAACAAAGAAAAAACAAGTACCTCCCATGTTCTCCAGGTTTGAAGCATAACATTACGTCCTTATCAGCAAGCACAACACTGACAGGCACTACTCCAGCACCTAATGCTTTTCCCAGTATCTGAGGGAAGGCAAACTCTCATCAACAACTTTGATTAATTACATGAGTTTGTGTGAATTTGAGTGCATAAACCAATGTCACACACCACAGTCAACAAAATTTTGATGATGAATAAAGTAACTAAGAACTGCCTTTGTGAAATAGCATATCATACTGCAAACTAATCGATAGCCAAATAATGGTATCAAGTTGAAGAAAAAGGCCTAACAATATAAACATGTACAAACTAATAAGCTGATTAAGAACTTCAATGTGGAATGGCATAACACACTCCAATATCATTCACAGCCAAGTTGCAAATCTTGGGACAAGTGTTAAAAGCAAAGCTCACCACAATGTCAGGTCGAACATCTTCCCAATCACAAGCCAGCATCTTTCCAGTGCGAGCAATTCCAGTTTGTATTTCATCCGCAATCATTAGCACATTGTATCTTGAACAGAGTTCCCTGACAGCTTTCAGATAACCCTCAGGTGGAAGTTTAACCTGTCAAAATTATTATGAGATCTTAACAAAATGTAAGAATTTCTGTGGTTTTATAGGAATTTTTTCAGTTGCAATGTTATTTCATCTATTATGCATCTTTTTCTATGTTAATAGCTTAAGATCCAGCAATAAAAATACTAATAGTGTGGAAAATAAATTAAATGAAAACAACTACTGACTTTCCTAAGATTTTCTATGGTTTTCAAGTAATTTCTCAGTTGCAATACTCTTTTGTCTGTTAAATATTGGTGTAGTAAATAGTGTTATGACCATTTATCTTCTAACGAGAAGATTATCAGCTTTAGTAATTGTGCTGTTTTCTTCAACTACGATTTCTTTTCATATTTTGCTCACTGCAGTTTATCTATGTATCTACATTGCAGTTAGTATTTTTATCTTTTTACTGCAATTTTCCATGTTTATTAACTACAAATGCAGGGGTTCTCTGTAAAAACCCCTGCTATAGTGATCCGTGTCTGCTGCTATGTATCACCAGACCAAATTTGATAAAGATTGACTTTTAACACAAAAAAAATACTGTTAGCAGCATGAAACAAGTTAATAATTGGTCAAAATTTCATGTAAAAGCACATTATTAATGGAAGAAAATTTGAAAAATAAAGCAGAAGATAGAATGCACATACTCCTGCTTCTCCTTGAATAGGTTCAAATAGAAAACCTGATATTCGATCTCCATGCTCTGCGATTCAATTGGGAGAAGCAAAATAAATGGCATAATAATCATAGATCTTGAAGTCCAAGATTCTACAGTTAACTGCACATTTAAGGGACAAACAATAAGAATGCACACCTTCAAACTTTTTCTCTAATGCACCAACATCCCCAAAATCAACTTTGATGTTTCCAGGCAATAATGGACCGAAACCTCGAGTTGCATCATTATCACAGCTCATTGAGATAACACCCAAGGTACGCCCATGAAAACATCCACAACAAGATACAATAAAAGCCTGCAGAAGACTCCAATGGGTTCAATCAGTCACTTGCACACAGCATATGTTCCAAGAGGTGCATGAAATTTAATTGAAAAGAAGCAAATTGAGGCACATTACCAATCCACTCATCTTAGTTTTTGTGAAAATACCAATCTAGTTTTAACAGTATATGTTACTAAGGCTAACTTACAATCAGCCTAGATTCTGTGATGCAGATCTTTAAAAGTTTGGAATAAGCAAGACGAATTTGCAGGTACTTCATAAGTAATGAAAAGTGAATGAATTCAAAAGGGTTTTTGGCAAGTGCAAGCATTAAAGGTAAATGATAATTTTATAATCTCACAGATAAAACATCCCATATAAAAAAGAAACACAACAAGAAAATAAATCAATTTCCATATTGCTACCCACCTCATCCTTACGTATCTGTTTCTTATTGTAACCCCATTTTCTGGCCAACTTTAGAGCCGTTTCCACACCCTCAGCACCAGTATTCATTGGAAGCATCATCTCATATCCAAATAATTTTGTCACGTAGCTTGCAAATATTGGAAATTTATCATTGTAGAATGCTCGGGAGCTAAGAGTGAGTCTTTCAGCCTGTTCCTTTAAAGCATTCACAACTTTGGGATGGCAATGTCCCTGCACAATTAGGACCATACAGCATTACGATAAAAGTGTAAAAAAAAGAGTGTTATTGTCTACTATGCAAGATTCAAGAGTAAGACATCTAGCAAGGAACGAAACCAAGAACTTTTGTTTGGAAGAGTGATGTCAAAAGCACCTTTATTTAAACTATAAAGAAAAAGGCAGAATTTATTGAAACCAAGCTATTAACAACTTTGGTGATTGGAGTACATGTGTTTGGCTTCTGACATCATGTGAGAGAAACTAAATCAATGGTAACCGAGGAGGTCCAGCGGCATATTTAATTTGATGAGTCAGATTAAATAGATACCTGATTGACGGCAGAATATGCTGATAGGAAGTCCAAGTACTTGTTGCCTTCGGGATCCCATACGCATGTTCCCTTGGCTTGTGCAAAGACCATGGGAATAGGATGGTAGCTGCAAGTAAACATTAACATGTTCCCTTGGCTCGTACATTATAAAACATCGTGGAGATCAAGCACAAATGAAGAAATGAGATGGTCTAAGAATATCATAAAACTATATTTTCACCTTCCATCATTTGAAGACCTACGTAAATCAAGGGAACAATAAAAACTTGTACAAAATAGAACTACCATGCTCATTGGTATCGTATCATTTCAATGTACACATTTTTTTCACCGCTGAATGACGCCGGAAGAATTGAAGAGACATCCCAACAAATAAGGATCACAATCACGAGAACGGCTAGAGACAATGGAAACCCACTGCAACACAATCGCAACCGTTCGAATTGCGTTTTCACCAATCAAAAAATATCAAATACGAAAAAGACGTCGTCTTCAACCCGTCGAATTCCACGGAATTTAGAAAGCCGAAGCGACAACTTCAGAAAAACAACAAGGAAAAAGAGGCGGAGGAGGTTCGAGTAACCATCCATACTTGTGTGCACTGTGCAGGTACTCGGATCTGATGAGCTCCTCGGAGGTGGCGACGGCGGTCTTTTGCGGCACGGCGGACAGGGTCCTCGCGACAGGCACGAGCTGCGGCGGCGTCGAGGTAGTCCTCCTCTTCCCCAGCAACGACCGCAGCAGAATTCTTCCCGGCGTGGCCATTGTGGTCCGGTGCTTACCTTCGCTGCAGAACTCCCAGTCTTCCTCTTATGCTGATTCCGAGGAACATGATATCTTTGTTTACGAGAGCGTCGGGGAACGCGAACGGCGGGGATTGGTGCGGCGAGCGACCACCGGTGGGTTTTGTCGTTTCTTCGGCTGTTGGCAGTTGCGTGCGGCATCTCTCTGTTAATTCAATTTAACTTTTTTTTTATAAAAAAATTCCATCTACAACAAATTTTAAATGTTTGATATACTGACAATTGTACATCTAATTAACTTTAAATTATACTCAATTAATGTTATTAAGTTATATCTTACACCATAAGATGAATACCTACGAGCTCACATTGCTATTGACACTTGAGCAACTTTCTTGATCTATTTTTTATAATAGAAGTTTATAAATTTGTTAATTTAATTTAATGTTACTTTTCAAAAAATTAATTTCATGTTTTTTATAATGGTATCATTTTTACTTGAATTAAAATTTACACTTTATTCCTCGAAGATCAACTACATTACCTCAACGATTAACTTAACATTTCACTATGGATTAAAAATAAACTTGTAAATAGGAGAAGTAAAGGGTGACATACACTTGCCTTTGTTCTTGTTAACTGTGAAAGTATAATAAAAGAAAAGAGGTTTCTTAATAACTTTTTATGTAATTTTAAGAAATATTATACATTTATTATAATTTTATCAAAATAAAAAAAAGTTTAACTTTTTATAAAATAAAAAACCGACCAATGTAACCAACACGCCACGTCTCTCTCTATTTATATATCCAATTTTTCCTCTCATAATCTTCATCTAAAACATTATTATCACTACAGTTACAAGACGATCAGTAACTCAACCGTGCTACCGCTATTTTACCATAACCATAATTTCAATACAAATTTTTATAATTTTTAATATCAATTTTAAATCTAATACAATAAAACGCAACCCATGTAAAACACAAGAACTAGTTCAGGTAGAGGAAACTCGTAAGCAACAGACCAAGAGACGAGTAAATAATTAATTAATAAGATGAAAAATCAAAATTTTACATGTGCATACTTTCGTAAAGGACAGAGGTGTGAAGAAGAGATGAGACAGTCAAATATTTGGTAAGAAAATTTCAAATGTACGTATGCAAATTTAACGTGTAATTATTTAAAATAAAGAACAGAAAAACCAAGAAAAATACAAGAGGTACAAAAGACAAACTAACTAATTCTAAGTTCGAAAAACAACCAAATTTTTGCATTATTAATTTTTAAGTTGGAAAAGAACTTCAGACTAAGAACTCAAGGTCAGAAAAGCTACCAAACATGGCACGATTCAGATCACCGTCTAAAATATAATCTCAACTTTAGGACTTTTATAAACTAGGACATGTGTGACAGACTTATATTAATCATGTTCAGAGGAAATGGAAGCATGATTTTGTCGCAACATATTTACTTAAAGATAATTTTTTACTTGAAATTGACCTCCACTCTCCCCTCAAAATAGAATAGATCAAGAGCATATTATAATGAATCATGAAGCACTACAAAACAACCAATTAAGTTATTCATTATAGTAGCAACTTCTTCAAGAGAGCTTCTCCCAAAAGCTAAGCTGTCACCATATTCACTATTGGTTATTTTATTTTATGTAAAAGCTATTAATGATTTGAAAGATTACAAAACAAAACTTTTGAAACTTGTTCAAAAGCTTGTTTCCTGATACGCCTAACAAACTAACTTATGCCATTAAAACCTGGAATACATCTTCGAGAGAAGTATATCTCCCTTAAAACCTAGAAATGTCAATTACTAGTTGAATTAGAACATTAAGAACATTTATATGAGAACAAGCCATCAAGCTGCAACCAATGCAACTTATGCTCGTCACAATCTGCTTAGAAAAGCCACTAGCATCTGACGTATGCTACAAGAATTTAGTTCAGAAGAAAAGTCCAAGGCATCAACATTATAAATGCTCCAACAAGAAGAAAATAAAACATGCTAAACAAAATATACAAACGCTATGCCAAAAGCATCGAGAAAAAAAGTTAAAACTAACTTTACTGAACAGAAATGCGTGAAGGAGAAATAAGAAATTTATTTTACGCAAGCAAGAATTCAATAAACACATCATCCAAAAATTTGTATGCCTGCATTTGACATCTAAAAACTTGCAAGCATGATTGTTACAATACGTGAAGGTTGTATGAAAGACTAGACAAAAAAATCTACTAAAAAACACAAGGCAAACAACATTCTACTCAAAAAATGAGAATTACCAAGTAATGGTAACTTATAATTTTTATAGGATATCAGAGTATATCTACACGGACAAAATTCCATCAAAGGCATACAGCTAAAAAAATATTATGCGTTCTCGAATATCATCTCGAAGTTGCAATTCTAAGTTTACAATGGTAGAGGATAAGGGTCACATGTTAAGATTAGAAAGGAGATGATGTAGAGAACCTTCAAGGGTAATTATATTTTAGAAGATAACAAGGCTTGTATACATTCAGAATTTCACGAAAGACATACAGCCAAAAAATAGTATGCCTTCTCAAATATCTCAAAACTGAAGATAATTGAACAGAAATAGCTAAAAGGGTAAAGGTCACATCTCAGATTTAAATAAAGAGATGAACTAGACAAACTTCAAAAGATAATGATTCACTTGTAGATTAAATACAAAAACATATTGAACAGAATTAGCATACTGAAATGAAAAAGGAACACGTGATAGAAGAGATGAGAAAATAACAGGGGGTAGATTCATCAGCAGGATGTTGAAGAAAAATTGAAAAAGCTGTACAAGGACAGAAGACAAGAAAAATCTTCTGAAGAGAGATTATAAACATAAGGAATTCTGTATCCTAGAGGCACTAATTCAAAAAATGACCACGCCTCCGGAAGTAAAATTATTTATCTCCAGATCATGAAAGAATGCAGATGAAGAAACCTCTTAAAATGGAAATAACATTTTGACTTAGAGACGGTTACTTGGTTTCAAGTAGGACAACTAAGAAATTGAGGTACACTTCATGAGATCAATTAAAGTAGCAAAAATGGAAGAATAAAAACTTGGAGTTACGATAAAAAAACAAAATTCCGGGAAGGAAACATTTCTTTCTAGTCGAACCAAAATAAGTGTTGTATTGATGAAACTAAAAGTAACTGCAAGGCTATGAATATCAATGAAATGTTCCTGTATTAGAACACCTTAATTTCACCAGGATTCCCCCACTCATTAATACAATGAACAAGAAAATCAGAATTTGCAAACCAGCATACACATGAACACTAATTGTATTAAAAGGGGGCACACCAGTCGATGGAGAAATACTTCATCGTCCAAGCATGACATGGTGAATTCAATCATCTAGCATGGAAAGACAATCATAAAGTGTAACAGAGACGAAAAGTTGCCAGTGTTGAACAAGATTATGGCTTCTGTGTCCAAGCTAGAAAGAGCAAAGTGAAGAATATCAACTATGGTGGAAAGAACCTAATCAATAGGATGCAGGCGAACAGATAGACCAAAACAGAAAGAGAGCAACATCATCAAATATATGAAGTGAATACTCTATAAGCTGAATAGTCTTTGTGAGGAAACATGGATTTCTGAAAGGATGTCTGGAATCAAATATCTGAACTTCAAACTAACTTAAGAGCTAGAAGTAGGACAGATGCCAAGTGAAAACCAATCAACCATGAAGAGCATTCAGAGGATATCTCCGATCTTAAGACATAACAAATGCCTGAATCATGTTCTCTGCCATACGCTTCTGTTCTGTTGTGCCAGAAATTTGAGCAACAAGCTCAGAAGTGGATAATTTGGATTCCACTATTTCTATTGTTGCTCCAGATAACTGCATAGACAAGTTAGACAGGCCGAATGATCAGGGGGAAAAAATTGCAGATCAAAATAGAAGCATGATTTTGTGTTATTATTCGAGTGCATAGCCATATGAAAAAGTACTTAAATCTAATTAAATTTATTTGGCTGTAAATAATTAAAAAACTTCACCTTCTGGATGTTAGTTAAATTAGCACCACCTTTTCCCAATATTTTACCAACAGAATTTGCGGGTATCACCATCTCATATGGAGGTGCACTGCACGAATAATGAAAAATAATATCAAATCAAATAGTGAATGGCAAAGGAAAAATTAATTAAACAATGGAAAAACGTGCACGCCATTGATAAACCTAGAACTAAATAAATGGTATACATGATATTTCCAAGGTTTAACTACTTAAGAATATGCATGGTACAGGTAACATACTGTCCATATGGTGTTGATGAATACGAAGGTAGGGACTTGTAGCTACTATCCATACTCTGTAGACAAAGCAAGAACTCAAAAAATATCAGATATGACCAACAATGTGGCGTAAGCCCAAAACCAAATATGTTGAAACTACCTGCAACGAACTGTATCCATAAAGACTGCCACCTGAGAATGGTCCCAGCCCACTTCCAGCTTCGACCCGTTGTTCATAGCCTAAAGAAGAAACTGGTGCAGTACCAGACAAAACTGGGGGCAGAGAAAGACTACTTGAATATAGAGGATCAGTAGAGGAAGCATTCAAACTAGCATCCTTAGAGTCTCTATTGCGTAAAACATCATCCCTAAGCCTTATAACAATTTGAAGAAGGGCATCCCTTAAATTAGGAACATCACCAGACACCTAAAAGTACATCAAACCAAGCCCATTTATGTATGAAACCATTAAAAGAAAATATGTGTAATTTCAAGCTTAAACCAGAAGCATACCTCCACAAGCTCTTCATTGTCAGCTGCATATTTAGGTTTCTCACCTCTAGAGATCCAAATATCAGCCTTGGTCGTCTTCCTTATTTCATTTATTATCACACCACCTTTGCCAATTAGACAGCCGATAGCTTTTGATGGTACAAGTAGACGAATTTTTACTTTTTCATCATCCTCATCATTAATTTTTTCTTGTAATAGTAAAACAGCTTCAATGGCAGCTGATTTTGCATCATCAACAGACTGCAAGCATATTAACATATAAAGTAGGTAAAAAAAATTACGGGATTCTAATCAAACGTTTAAGCTTTTTAAAACTGTAAGAATATTAAGTATAACAAGAATGCTGTAACTTTCCACTGTTAAATAATAGCCATGCTACCTCAGTAGAAGTGACGGTTACAACACATTCCTCATTTTTGGCCTTTCTGTCATCAACATCAATACGAGCTCCACTAGCCTGCCTTACATTTTTTATTGAACTACCTCCCTTACCAATGACACGCCCAATCTTGTCAGATGGACACAAGACACGGACAACCAACTCCTCAGATTGAGATGAACCACCATATACAGAAGCTGCCGCCATAGCAGATGAATATGCTGGCCAAGCACTAGCATGGTCGGTATATCCAGGAAAGTCTGATATGTGAGGACTTGTACCAACAAGAGGTGGAATGGTTTTTGAAGTGGGACCAACAGCTTCCATGCCTGGGTAAAAACTACTCGCAGGAAAAATTGGGACATCAGGTGGAATGATGATGCTTCCTTGATTATCTGGGACAGTAGTATCAAGTGAAATCTCCTCCTTTGGAGAAAATCTGTACATGATTGAAGAAATTCCATACAGGGCCCTCTTCACTGCTTCCGCATCACCAACTATCTGTGAATGAAAGAAAATCAAGAACCATAAAAAGTGCCAAACTACCACAAAAATATTTATATGAGAATGGAGAACAATCAATATTACATCCTGTTAAAAATATACTACATCATGCACAAAGCTTATTTGTAGAATACACAGAATAAGTTGGAGACTAATAACTACAAGAAAGATTGTAAAAACATTTCCAACTAGAGCAGTTGCTTACAACAGAAGAGGCAACAGGGCAAAGCAACACCAAAACATCATTTTTTAATGTTTTTATAAGGTAGGGTACATATCATTCCCATAGGAGATCTAAGAGAGTTTGCAATATGCCAAACTATAAACCCATACAGAAGAATATACCACTTAAGGTAAAAACTGCTCCCGAAGATAGTAATCTGCATATATTAGTAAATGTATAATGCCTGAGACAAGGGTTAGCCATGATAGAACATCGTAAAATCAGTTTGCAAAGGAGGGCACAACTATAATAACTACCATAATATTATAATGTATTATTCTACATAATTAGACTCACTAGATCTTTGAATAAAGTCAAGCTGCACGGTTTGGTGCAGGACAGAAAGTCTGCAAATGTGTTTACATAAAGAGTGAAACTTAATCAATAGGAAGTACATATTAAGATTATACCAAGATCCATCATGCAACAGAATATTCAGAATATGTAGAACCAAAATAAAATTTTTAGCAATCCAATATCATTTGGGAACCTAGAGTATTTAAAGATAAGAAAATTGTATATCCATTGCCACTGTTGTGCATCAGAAGCCAAGGAAAATATTTAAAAATTAAAATATATTTCACGGTATATTGAATAGTCAAATAAATAACATCAATATAACATTAGGATAACAGAGTTCATTGGGACGACATGTTGGATCATGCAAATTTCACAAGTTTAGATATAAAAAACCTTCACAAGAGAAAGAAATTAAAGGATAAACATGATAAAACCAGAAAAAAATTGACCACTAGTTCAATAGAAAGAGATTATTTATTTATTACTTGACTACTTGCTAACATGTCAAATAAGAAACAAAAAGTAGAATCATATTGTGCACGTAATGGTGAAGATGGAGATTAGAGAATGCATGAAATAATTTTAGTATAAAAAAACTCCATGTTAACACCAAATTTTACTCAGTTGCAGATTACAAAAGTCAACAACGTTTTTTCATGTGAAAAATAACAACATTAAAATATTAAGTAAAAATTAGAATACAATAATAAGCTACTCATACACTAACATAAGGACCAATCTAAAGTTCAATAACTAGCTAATAATCTAAAATACCTACTAATTATAGTTGAATAACTAACCATATTACAACATTAAGTCTTAGGGGACATTTGGTTATGATTATTTCATCTAACATATGAAAATATACTGGCATTTTTCAATAATACTTACCAGATGTATTATTCATATGTTATTTTATTTCTCTATCCCAACTTAGAAAACACTCCAATTTTAACTAAGAGTTCAAAATGAAAAGAAAGTTGAGTTCCGCAACCTTTTTAAAAATGCCAGCTTATTTTCAAATGCTAGATCTAATCATTACCAAACAAACACTTAAATGTTTTAATATCACAAGCTTAGAATTTTAACATAGAAATGGTGCAATGCATAATATTATTAACTTTGCATATTGTTAGGTTTAAGACAATACTATTGTACAATCTTTAATGAAGGCTAGTTGGTGTTTACCATAACAAAGTTGTCAAAGCTCATTGCACAAGACTGTTTAGGATCACTGGGATCCTTAGGGTTAACCTTGATATTTGCACCCGTGTCAGCCCTCAATTTCTTGATTGTAGCCCCATTTTTACCAATAACAATAGCAGCTTGACTTCCAGGAACAAGAATTTGAGCTTCTACTTTATTTTTCTTGTCAGAATCCCCAAAACTGGCTGCAGCATTTGCAATGGCAGAATGCACCCTGAGAAGACCATCCTGGGCTGGGCAAAGTGGCCTCATATTACCATCATCATTATCCACGAAATCCTTCTTCCTAACGTAGCAATATATGGTTATAACCCTAAGGTCAGCATTGGGAAAGGGATCAACAACCTTGATCCTGGAGTTTGTCTCCTGCCTCATGGAATTAATCAGTTTCCCAGCCTTACCAATCACACTACCTATATGACCATCTGGGCAGAGAATTCGATAGACAACCAATTCTGAAGTACCAGAACCATCCACATTGTTGAATTTTCTTTCTGTGATGTTGCTCTGCTTCTTTTGTGATCTCTGATCACCATCCCTATCATTCCTGTTTCTCTTCCCAGTCTCTACCATGACTTTAACGGAACAAAAATCCGAAAACCAGGGAAGACTGCAAAGGACATAACAATCAACGACACTCCGGAGAAGCAACGGAACAAATAAACATCAATTGTTCATGCACACATTGCTAAATGGAAGCTACAAGCACAAACTATGGCCATAAAAAAGAGAAAGACTGAGAAGCGGGTACAAAACATATATCGCCAAAACCATGTAAAAGAACACAATTAAATGTTAACAATTGCACATGACCACATTCTTAAACGAAAGCTACAAGGATAGACTATGGCGACAAACGGAAAACAAAATCCAGACACGGATAATGACTGGAAAACACTACCATAAGCAACGTGTGAGCATTTCAACGCAGAAGTAAGCACCATGACGCAACGGTAAAAGAAACAAACCAATATCAACTCCACATGCACAAATTGCAAAATGGAAGCCAAAACCACATAAAAAGAAACCTACACACTTTCTGTCCACAAAAGAAAAAAAAAAACTCGACTAAAATAAAACTCGACTTTTTCCTACACCATCTCGAAGCAAAGACAAGAGAAGAAAAACG
Organism: Cymodocea nodosa; assembly: GCA_036874045.1. Classification (NCBI taxonomy): domain Eukaryota; kingdom Viridiplantae; phylum Streptophyta; class Magnoliopsida; order Alismatales; family Cymodoceaceae; genus Cymodocea; species Cymodocea nodosa. Next base: position 24,318,149 of record CM072336.1, read on the forward strand.
GAAAACTCGAAAACATTAGAAATCATAGCGGAAACAAAAGGATACTATTTTTACCCTACAAGAGATGCCGGAAGGGTTGCAACGAACGATCTTTGTCGGCGGACGCTCGTTGTCCGAAGGGAAGTGTAGGAATTAGGGTTTACCGCGCTCTCGAGCGTACAACGCGCGCAAAATAGGGGGGAAGAGAGAGAGTCAGAGAGGGAGGGAGGGAGGGAGTACCTTGTATTCGTCGTTTCACCGAATAAGACCGATTATATCAGTCACGAAATGGGCCGAACCGGAATGAGCCCAAGAATGGCCCATTCATTTTAATTCCAATAACCGATCGTTGATTTTTATCTAGAAGAGGGAGATTTTCATATTAAGTACTACTTCAAATAAAAATTTAATTTTTTTTCATACGAGTACATATAAAGATAAAATCAATCACATATATTTTATTATTAAATTATGATAAATGCATGGTAAAATTATTGCTTAAGTTTAAAAAAAAATTATAAAATATTTTAGCTTCATTTGTTTGCAATTCGCAATACCATGATAGGGTTGTGGATTTGCAATGGGGTAACATCATTCGAGAGTGCCAATGAACCTATAGAAGCAGATGTTTCAGTTTGTGTTGTTTGAATGATCAAAGTTCTCACTGTTCATTTCCCCAAATACCCTCCTATGCGGGCAGTTTGACAATTTTCCATAGAAAGAAATATCCACTACGCATTTATAGGACATGGTTATTTTTTTATTAATTTTTATTATATTTAATAAATAATACTACCAAGGGCTTTTATCATAAATATCCTAACAACACTCCCAAAATGGTAAAAACTTCATAAGCAAAAAGTTTACAACAAACAGATCGCAAAGCGGAACTGGGAATGTCAAAACTCAATAAAGAGCTCACAGGTGGAATGCCATGGAAAAGAAGCATAATTGGAAATGTCCCTGAGAATGAGTGCCTTTTTCCCTAAAATACGTGTTATAAATTAGTTAAGTACGTGTTTAAAATAAGACAACAAAAAGAAGATTAAATGTGAAGTGATACGCAATTACTGTAAAATCCACCGAAAATAAAATTCATTTTCCTCGTCAATTAGGAATAATGGAACTGAATGAATACAAAATCTTATTTTTGAAGTCAAAGTATGAGTTGTAACGATTATTATTAATTTGTATATAAACGTTGTTTCATGGTTATGAAATAAAATGATACATTATATTTATAATGTATCAAAAATAACAAGGACATTAAGACAAATAACCCGTAATAAAAAATAGTAAACGAATTGGACCAGTCAACAATTATATGCTCGGTCGATGGATCAACATTCCCTTTACCTTCCCGGTCGTTTCCGGTCACCGAAGACCCGCACGTTTTTGCACTACCATCCTCGGTAAATTACATAATCACTAAAGATTCTTTTGGGAAAAATTTTAAATTCTTTGTTTTTTACACAATCATGATTTTAAACGAAATTATTTTAAAATACCATTGATATTATTTGATAAAAAATTCTGTAAAATTTGAGCAAATTTCTGCAATTCATTTTTTCAAAATTCTGGAATGGTGAAAAAGTTCGATTTTAATTAATTTTGTACCATTCTCCCTCCATACACAAAATCCAATTGTAAAATAAATATTAATCAAAAAAATTCCTAATAGATTTTATAAAATAACCTAAAATTTCACAATTTTCGTTGCTTTTAAAATCAATCATTTTACAAATTTTTTTTCGCTCTAAAATTACATCCAAATCATACCTGAGTCTTATTACATTTTAGTACCGTTGGTGATGGAAGAAGGTAGTTCTCACGGAGAACGAGGAAGCAAAAGATCAAAAAGAATTCAGGATTAAAATAGAAAAAGAACATCTAGATTTTTGGAATTGGTAAAAATGTAAGCACTAGAATTTAAATCCTGGAAACGTATAACTACGTAATTTTAATTAATTCAACCAGAACATGTCTATTTTAATTAAAAAAAACAGAACTAGTCTATGTGCTAATGTGCTCTAAGATTATACCTTAAATACATATATGATAATAAAAACATGTCAATAAGATAATTTTTTCTGCAATTCAACCCCTCTCTTTCTCTTGATTTATTAGGGAAAAAACAATTGTCTAGATATCGCAAATAACCCAACACCCGATAAAAACAACTCCTCGCCGACTCTAGGAGTTGGTGGGCTGGACGGCACATTTCTCTCTCTTCCTCCTCTTCCCCGGCGTTCTCCCCCATGGCGGCCGCCAACGCCGACGGCGGGAATCCAGGTGAAATCTCCCTCCCCCTCTTGTCATCCTCTCCTCTGGTTCCTCGTCCTTGTTCTATGATTGGATCATATCCTATTGAGACGAAGAATACTGACCCTGAAAATGATCCTCTGGTTCATGGATTTTGGTTTCTGAAAAGTGGGAAGGGTTTCTATCTTTTAGGGAAGTTGCGGTTGGGATCGTGGATCATGGTCCTGTTTGGGTGGGGATTGGATTGGATATCGATAAAAGTTGGAGGATGTTTTATCCGTTCTGTATAATCCGTTTGAAAATTTCACTTGGGGCTTTATCAGATTGGGCATATGCATAATTCTGATGAAACAACAGCCAAAATCCTAAATGAAAAGCCATAGGTTTTGTCGTTAAACTCAGGAACTTCTTCAGATCTAGGAATTCAACAACAGAAGCTAACTACTATCTTAAGCTGAAAGTATAAGGGAGAGAGTTTAGGTTTTTTGCTGCAGCGAAAAAACAAAAAAAGAGCCGATCCCCGAGTCGCGTCGGGTATTCCGGTGCGGTTTTGGTAGCAATATATGCATGTAATAAATAGTATTGTAAAAGATCACCTCTCCAATGTGACAATAGCTATATCTCATTTCCGTATTCCACCACCATCCGAAACCCCTAACTTCACCATAGATCGACCACCAATCTTCCGATATTACCGATGAACAGCGCACCAACGGCGGGAGCAGCAACAGGAACCGTTACATTTTCGTGTGGGTTCTTTGTCACTTTTCCAAAACTCTTGTTAAGAATGTTTTATTGCTATACCGATACATCCATAACTGATGCCTTGCTCCTTTTATACACTTTGGCCTTTTTAATTTCAATTAATATTAAGTCCACTCTCCTGAGTGCATGGTAGAGAATCGTTTTATGGTGGGATATATTGGTTGCTATTGCTATCGATAAATCTGCCAGAGCTTCCAATTGGAATCAGACTTAAGACAGGATAGCATGGTTGGTCTGGTCATTCCCCGAACGGTTTGACGACATTACAGAACATGGAAACATTATTCTTTACTGTTTGTGATTTTATGTCAAGGTGATAACAGTGTCCTATAATCATGATAATGATAATGATGACCACTTCGTAAGATGTATCTAATCTCAATTGTGCGTACCAAACATAACCATCATGTTCACTTTGCTTATACTTAACAACTGTGAAGTGCCATCTTAACATATATTTAGATGTTTTTCTCCTTTTTCATTTTGGGTTAATACATATAAATCTTGCAGCTACTGCACCACATCAAACTCCAAAGGCATTTGAAGGGGCTGGGATTTCACATTCTGATTCACCTTTCAAGCCCCCATCTGTTGGTAGAACAACTGATGTAGTTGAAGCATCTGGCACAGCTGGGGAAGTTGTTCCTGCAAATACTAATGGTGCTGTTTCTCGACAGCCACCAAGGTCTTGGGAAACCAGCAACATAAATGGTTATGGAGGTAATTAGCATTAGGCTTTCTCAGCTGTTTATATTTGTATTTAGTTCCAACCCTTCAAAGAGGATTGCATGTCTTGTTCTTAATGTGAAATATAACTCTGACTATGAGGTTGGCTGCCTAGCATGCATTCTACAACCACTTAATATTATTTTCCTTGTCTTCCTACAGGTATGAACTACAATTCTGGTTATGGATCCGGTATGTATAGCCGTCCTTATAGTGGATTCTCAAACTATGGGTATAGAGGAGGCATGTATGGTGGAGGAATGTATGGTGGCGGCATGTATGGTGGGAGTGGCCCGTATGGTGGGACTGGTATGTATGGTGGGGGCATGTACGGTGGATATGGGATGGGCGGCATGGGTGGTCCTTTTAATCAAGATCCAAATAATCCATCCGGTGGTCCAGCTCAACCACCAGGCTTCTGGGTTTCCCTTCTTCGAGTGGTATGTACACAATTACTTTCTGAACCGATGCCATACCTGCGAAACATAAATATATACTATTACAACATGACACCATAGAACATGTGCTTCTAGTTAGAATAGAAATGACATGGACTTTAGCATTGGGGAGAAGCAATAATACAATGAAAAGAGCGTGGGCAATTATGTTCACCATTTATTTGCTATTCTAGTGTAGGCAAAACATGAAATCCATACACTACAATTGAAAACTCAATTTGTTGTTCATATGCATTTTTTATTTATAATGCTGTTCATATGTATTGTTCTTTTCTATTTTATATTCTTCACTTTAGTGTAGTCCCAACTCATCTAATTAGCGGCAAATGTCTCAAGTGATTTTTCATGCAGCAATATAATTATATATTTTTGGTAATAGTAGATTTATTGAATTCAATGAGATTTACCATTGCTTTTAACTAAGTGATTTATAGCAGTTAGCATATAATTAATTCGATATCACCATTTCTTGTTCTAGAATATCAGTGAGTTTTCTTTCGATATTGATTTCTAAAATACCTTGGACATGTTTGGTGCAGATGGAGGGTGTGGTAAACTTCTTTTCGAAGATATCAATGCTTGTGGACATGAATACTCAGGCTCTCAATGGCTTTATGTACGCGATGCTTCAGGTACTATACCCTCAACCCACAAATACTACAATCATCCCTCTCCATGCAAATTTTACAGCTCCCACGTTTTCTGTTGTCTACAGCTGTTGAATTCTTCGGGTCACCTATATGGAGAGCTAGCACTGTTCGTGTTTAGATTGCTTGGGATCAAAAGGAGACCAAGGAAGCAGCCTCAGGTTGCTGGACCACCTGGGAAGCCGATGCTGGGTCCTGGTACGCAGGACCAGCGGCAGAAACTCATTGAAGGTCCGAAGGCAGCCTCCGGTTTGTTTGACAACATCTGGGGAGACGACACGGGCAAGGCGACATGATGCGACTATACCTTTTGGCACGTGAGGGCGAGACTCTTGGCACGCCGTATAACCGGCGAATGCTTGACTGGGTCTATGATGGATGTGTATTGGACGTATTGGTGGTGTGTGTACAGCGTGTTGATGCTGGTCTAAATAACATCCTGTCATCTTTCATTGGAAATTGCAACAGTGACGATGACTTGGCTGTGAATGATCTTAATGTGCCTGTCCTATTACGTTGATGGTTACGAGAGTAAGCAAGTAATGCCCAAGAAAAGCAAAAGTTGTTCTGTCACCCTGTGGTACCTGTTATTCAAGCTGTCCACAATTTACGTATGGTTATTTAATTGTAATTTACATGTAATTAAATTGTAATTCATAATTAGATTATCACATTTAATTTTTTATAATTATAAGCTTTCAATTTGGATTATATGATCACAAATTCTTTAAGATTAAATTGTAAAATTCATTATTTACATGTTCTCAATTAATTTATATTTTATTATCAAACATTAGATTTTGATTATGTAATTTAATTTATTTTAAGGCTTTTTTGATTGTCTATAATTTATGTAATGCAACCGTCCTCATTTAGATTATAACATTTGAGTTTTTATGATTATAAACGTTAAAATTTAGTTCTTTAAAACTTACTCAACGGACCAAATATGAACCCAAATGGTAAAATTAATTTTTTATAAAATTTTATAGTTAATTTATATTCGACAAACATGCATTTTAATTTGATCTTGAAATATAATTTAATTATATTACATTAAGATTATGTTCAATCAAAACAAAACATAAGATTACATTCAATTAAACAAGACTTAAGAATACAATTTGTATCTTGTTCTCGTCCTACATTCAGAATCCAGGCGAATCACAATTTTCCTATGGTAACTAGAACAGTTCACTAAATATCGCATTGATGAGAACCCTGTCTGTTATGTCCTTCAATCGGAAAGACCATTTTGAAGTGCCCCAACTATAAATTGTGAAAAAATTTAAATCAAATCTAGCTTACGAACTACAGTGATTTGGTTATTCAAGTGTTAACAACGAAATTCAATCTTATCAAATTCACCTGGCATAATATATAAATAAAAAGAAATCTCTAACTCCAAGCTACAGCCTACGAAGCAGGTGTCATACAGTAAAAATGTGAAGAGTAGAACCATTAAATCATCTTTGTACGTTTTAATATTCTAACATCATGCTGCAAGGTGAACCCTAAACCCTAATAGCAACGAAAACATAATTATCCTAATAAAAAGAAATAAGGGCTAAAGATGTCACTGATAATAATCCAAGTGAAAATCACAAAGAGACTGCATGTGGTGATATAACTTTCGACAAGTAGAATGAATTCTAATGCAAAACGGCTTCTAATGAGATTCGTAGAATTACCACCATGTGAACGAACAAAAGCAGAATGACGATTCCTTCATGAAGAGTATACTTAAATTTGAGGGGAAACTTGAAGGATGGAAATCTACTATATATCTAAGCTTTGGCGAAAAACATCTTATTTTAATTTGAAGAGTATACTAATCTATCGGTCTTTCATGTATCAGCTCCCTCCACCCCTCGTGGGTTGCTTGTATCAACAACGTCCTCCCCTTGTTCTGCAAGGAGATTTATACACTTGGGTGGGGTTGAGGTAGGGAGGCCCTTTGCTTGTTCAGCTTGGGATCAACATCTTGGCCTTCATGTATGAGATGATGCCATCGCTGGTGGCTGGTTGGCAGGCTGGGATATTGGTAGGGATGGACTGCAGTTTGTTCTTTTGCAATATGCTGAAGGCACCATGTTGTTCTTGGGTGTCTCAAGCAAAAATCTACAGAACCTGAGGTTTTGAAATGCTAGCTGTGCTCAAGAACAATTTTGCTAAGAGTTTGATTATGGAAATCAACATAGAGCATGGTGGGCTGAAGGAATTAGTTCAGGTTCAAAACTGCATGGCAGATGGCATACCTGGACTTCCTCTGCCTTCCAAATGAATCCCTATGGCTGACTGGCATTCTTTTGTGGACAAAGTAGACAGAATAGCTGTTTGGAAGTAGTGTTTTCAAAATCGGATCAGAAACCGTACCATTTTCCTGTACGAACCGGTTTTAATAACCGGTCCAAGAGGTTCAACCGGTACAACCAGATAACATCACTATGACATCATTTTTAATTAAAAATAAACATTACAGAAAATTGGGGAAATCCAAAAAAAATTGAAAAATCAGAAAAAATCCCAGAAATGGTGATATTTTTTAGATGCATTCACCATTGTGATGTCGAAAGATAATGAGATATCTCTCACACATCGTCAATTTACCTTATCGAAGTGTCTTGGGACCACAATGTCTCACTGCTAGTCCAGCATCCTCCCCTTGGAACCCCCCCCTCCTTACAAACAACATGAGATTTGATCTGGGTGACAGATCTTCTACTGAGTTGCGAAGGGACCAAGTGGTGTGTGGACTCTGCCTTTAGATTCTGCTATCCTGCTATATTTGACTTGATCATGAACCTGACAGCAAAGTTAAGTGACCTTGACACCTTGACTCATGGCTCTTGGTCCTGGAACCTCCAGCTCAGGAGAAGTATAATGGACAAAGGGATGTCTGAGCTGACTGAGCTTCTTTGGCTGATGCCCCAGTGTATGCCAGATTAGTCTAAAGACTGATCACCTCATTTTGACCCCTAGCAAGTTTGGCAACTTCAATCTTGGGAGCTATTGCAAGGCACCATCTGGTACCTCCCACTCCCACAGTAACTAGAGGCTGTATGTTCTAGCGTGGTCGGCTAGGTCCCCTCTTGACAGTGAAACTTTTTGTGCCTGCCGTCGCTGGGGCAACTTATTACTTAAGTTTATAGGCACAAATGGCTAAGAGATAACAATGCCCAATGTGTTCTTTGCCATCATTCTGATGAGGAATGCAGCCACCTATTCTTTGCTTGCAAGGCCACGGTAACATCTGGAATCAGATGCCTCCACTGGTCCTCGGTGATAACTTACACTTCCACTTGGTAACACAAACTTTTGTTGAGGATACATACAAACCCGAGACTATTTTGCTGAGAAATGATATCGTTTTCAGCCACAACAGCTGGAGGGAGGAGGAGGTTGTGTTTCAGATCAGAGGTCAATATCAGAGTTGGGTGACTGCCTTCAGCCGAGAGGGATATGCTGTAATTTTGTTGTCTTTTTTTGTTTCTCATTGATTTCTATTTTGTGATTTTATGATTTTCTTGGTCAGTTTCTTGTATCTAGAGGAACCTTATTTTCAATGCGATTCAGTCAATTCACCGATCAGAAAAAACGTAACCATCTCAATGTTGCGAAATCGGAAAAGTTAATCAAGTTGCATTATAGCACTAGCATGTCAAAGTTCAACATTTTGATCTCTGACCTAAGTTGGAACATCTTCCCAATATTGGGTGCTAGTTGACCTAGCTAAACTTGCGTCCAGCTCCATCCCTAGCTAGGATTTATCAAATTTCTAATGGTTTGGGTGGCATACGACCTGACAACCAGTTTTTTACTTGAGTAGACCTACTTCAAACCACCATCCCTTTTTCCATCCTCGTTTGAAATGATTGATTAGGATCCCTAGCAATTAATCTGAGAAGTTTATAGGTTTGAGATTCCAAATTTAGAAGGCCTCTTGTTTGGATGGTGCACCTAGGCTTCCAAGTGGAGCAAAACGTTCCTTTATTGCCAACTTAGCATTCATGAAGAGGTCAGGTGCCAGTATTTGCAATATCAAAGCCACTCCCATTAACATGGAAAACCATGATGATAATAAATATTGTATATAGCAACATTATTTAGTTGTTCTACAATGTTACTTCTCTCACTCTCTCTCTCTCTCTCTCTCTCTCTCTCTCTCTCTATCTATCTATCTATCTATCTATCTATCTATCTATCTATCTACCTATATATATTAGTTTATTATACTTAATATGAATTATCCATATTTGCCAAGTCTCCTTGTGCTAGTGTTTGATTGCTCTGTTGTGACATAAAGGCTACAGTTTTGAATATTAAGAACAATGTCTTTATTTATAATGCAAAACTACATACAATTAGACTATCCCAGATTCCCAAGACCCAACATTAGTGGGAGCCTTACGCACCTGGTTTACCTTTTTAATCATTTAGGGGAGTCAACAGCTTCAATTCCATTAAATACAACAAAAACAACCCATGCCAAAATCTCATAATGTGGGGTCAACTACATGAATCATTTTCCTTCACATTACCATATATGATCAAATCTTCAATTAAATTACATAAATTTAATTTTTTTTCTCACAATTCTTAACAAAGTAATTTTAAGTTTTTCACTATTATTTCTGTTCACACTAACTAATTTCTTTCTCCTGACTAGTACATCTTTTAACCTCTTAACAATATAAACAAGTTACACTGATTTTCTCTGATCTACAATTAGTGTAACTCCTCTATTTCTAATAAAATTGTTTCTTAACTTCATCTTTTATAGTATTACCACTCATTAATTTAAGAGTTCATATTTTTGCAACACTTTCATAAGATTATGCTTTAAACATAGTATTTTGAGTAATATAGGGTATAGTCAAACAAACTGCAACTTTATAGAATTCTCCTTCTAAATTTAATGATATCCTCCTATCACCTAACACCCAAACGAGTGCAAGGTAGCCCAACCAAACGTATTTGCCCATAGCTTCCTTCTCAACAACGCCCCATTGGAACGGCAGTGTGCAACCTCTACTTCATCTTCCTACTCGTGTCGTGTTTACTCTGCTCGCACTCCCTTCTCCACCTCCAAACTCACACAAAGCACCCTAGGCCCTCTCCCAGTTCATCGCTCAATGCTTCTCACATTTGATTTTCAGTACTTTGTCACAGTTTCCTCAACACTAGAAGCCAAGGTCAAAGATTCGTGTCTTCGCCTAACAAATATCACATGCCGCTCTAGAAGGGGGGCACACAAAGTGGGAATTGCCTAGCAAATATCACATGCCCCTCTAAAGGGGGAGCACACAAAGTGGGAAGAGGGGGTGCATGGAGCCCAAAAAGGGCTTGACATGTGTAGAGAAATTTTTAAAAAAATGGGTGCCCACAACTTGTGGCTGCAAGAATATAAACCAACCTCTCTCTCTCTCTCTCTCTCTCTCTCTCTCTCTCTCTCTATATATATATATATATATATATATTGGAAATTCCTTAGTTTCACCTTCTATACTTTTAATAGTAATAACTTCATTATCATATATATCTTTTATAATATTAATATATCCTACAAACATGCATTTTCTTTTTAAAACCCAAAAGTTTCTAGATACTCTATCATGAGCTTTTTCTAAATTAATAAAAACCATATAGAAGTCATTTTTCTTAACTCTAAAATTTTCTATTAGTTATCTAAGTAAATGAATAGCTTTCATTATTGACCTACCTATAGCATAAACCATATAGTTACATGCGCTAGTTTTTGCTTAATTATCATTTCTAGCAAATTATCATTTCCTATACTTTCACGGTATAACTCATTAACTTAAAACCACAATAATAATTACAATTCTATGTCTCTTATTATTAAATATAGGTGTTAAGGAACTTTTTCTCCATTCATCTAGCATCTTCTTTGTCTTGAAAATTATATTAAAAAGCTTAGTTAACTACTTAATCCTTCACCCATAGACTTCCACACCTTAATAAGAATACCATCTAGTCCATTAGCTTTCCCACATTTCATTTTCTTAATAGCTCCTTTTACCTTTAAACAATTATTTCTTCTAAAATAACTACAATTTATATCCTTTGTACTACTACCCAAATTTTACATGTAAGAGTTTCTTATGATAGATTTATCAAAAAGTTTACTAAAATATCTACATCAACTTTTACCATCTTCATCCTTAATACAATTTACTTGACTAAAACCATTAAATTTCTTTTCTCTAGTCATAGCCAAATTATATATTTTATTTTTCTCTTGTCATGTGTTCAAAGTATCATATAATTCCTTATAGACCTAATTTTCAACTTCACTAGCAATTTTCTTAGCATTACTTTTTGCTACCTTATACTTCTCTAAATTTTCTTTATTTCTACATTTATGATAGGTTTTATAACATTCTTTTTTTTCTTTTATTATCTTTTATACATCTTCATTCCACCACCAACTTTCTTTATCTAATGGAGCTACCCAACAAGTCTCTCTTAAAATTTATCTAGCAATCTTTTTAATACAAGCAATCATTTCATTCCAAATTTTATTTGCATCTCCATCTAGTTTCCATATTCCATTTGACAAGTTATTTTTTAATGTCATTTTCTTTTCCCCTTATAGATTTCATCACCTAATTCTTGGATTCTTATGTACTTCAATCATTCTCTTCCTAATCTTAATACTAACATTCAAAACAAAAAACTTGTGTTGTATAATTAAGTTTTCTCCTAGAATAATCTTTGCACATTCTTTGATCTTATTTTTTTAGTAAGAAAAAAATCTATTCAACTAAGATTTAAACTGCTTCTAAATGTAATTAAATGCTCCTCTCTTATCATAAAATAAATATTAACTATTAAAGGTTACAAGATACGTTAAAGTCTAAAATATCCCTTTTCATTTCTGTTACTAAAACCAAATCCTCGATGGTTTCTTTCATATCTTCTATTTTGCTCTCTTGTATGACCATTTAAATCCCTTCTAATAAATAGTTTTTCACTAATAAAATAAAATATGAACTAAAATATTCAAATCTTCTCAAAATTTCTATTGAATAAATTCTCCTAAACTTACTTTTGGAGCACATACACTAATTATATCAACCATCTCATTTCCTATTACAAGCTTAACATTATAACTTTATCTTCTATCCTTATCACGTCAACAATTTCATTTCCTAAACTTTTATCAAGTATTATTCTAACTCCATTCCTACACTTATCTTTTTATGTATACCACAATTTCAAATTACTATCCTCAATTAACCCAAATTTTTCTCCCACCCATTTAATTTCTTACAAGTAAAATATGTTAATTTTCCTTCTCATCACTATAACCACTATTTCCATACTCTTACCTATTAAGATTCCAATATTCAAGGTTGCTAGCCTAAGTTAGTATTTTGGGCTAACTTCTTTATTCACACTCGTCCAATAAAGTGTGATAATCTTAGCTTACTTTATCGATATCTAAGCACCGACCGAGAACTTCTAAGTTAAAAACGTTTCACTCAAGGTGTACACAATGCTTCCCTCCTATTTTTTACAATTTTTACAGGTGGCTGTCCACTTAACATTAACCTCTTTCTTTACTTGGGCATCAGACCAACTGTGTAAGAATTAACTTTGACAGGCAAAGTTTTCACTTTCATTAAATGATACAAAATAGTGTATTACCTTGAAAATTTCAACTTTCGGTTGGCAATTATTTAATTCTTCTCTTGGCAATCACTCTTAATGCTCCCAATACAAATTCATGATGATATGCCACAAACGATATATATTGCGTCAATTGGAAATTAAACCCTTATTAGCTTCTTTCTTAACATTCAAAAAGAGTAGAAAGTGCAAGTTCATCACAAATATAAAAAGGAAATAATGTCATGGGACAGTCAAAAACTTGACTTTCATTATTCTGATCGCCTACGGTACATTAAATAAGTTGCGGCAATTACATACAATTGATTTCATTATTTTCAAATAAATTCAAAAAAAAAAAAAAATTACCAAATGATTAGTATCTAATGCAGCAGATCCAAAGGCTTGTACTATTATTTCACATTATGACAGGAGTATGGACTCAACTCAGATCACAGTTGATAGTTTGTTAGATAAAATAAAAGGTGATTTATCTGTGAAAATCATCAAATCAGTAGTTGAACGCTTGAGATGTCCAAAAATTTCATGGGAACTAAGATATATCCCATTAATTGAGGATAAGTTTCAAAGTTGGAAAATGATATCTTACATGGAATTTAGGTAGATCTAATATTTGAGGATTAGTTTCGTACTTGAAAAATGTTATCATACATAAGTTTGTATTCATCAATGAATCCTTCAACATAGGGGGAAGAATGACCGAGAAATTCACCACCAGGGCATTCTCCGTGCTGTCTGTATTCTAGAATTATAAAATAATGTAAAAAAATACTGTGGAATTCTTATAAAATAACCATACATTGGGAATTAAATAATAAATCTCCATACCTCAAGATTTTGCTCCCTTTCAGAATAAAGATTGTTGAAGATTTCCATCATCATTAATAGTTGGTATGGTCACATACCAAGTCCACAATCATCAAAAGTCCATTTGCATTGGTGAGCCGGAACGAGAAGAAAAACCAGAACTAATTTTAGACCATGATATCTTCTAAGGTGACTTCTCTAGAAGAACATAGAATGTTAACATAAAAAAATCAGCTATTCCTTGATCCCAAATTTCCAAAAAGGGAGTTAGAAAGAACAAAGAGTATACCGCATAGATAAAATTGAATCACCAACTACATGCAACTTAAGTTTCTAGTGCCTTTTCACAATGGCTAAAAGATCTAAGTTGCCGAATGAGGTTTTGTTTCATAGCTTCCGGAAGTAGAGGTATGAAAGTCCTTTTTGCGTCAGCAATCAAAACTTTTCTGCAATAAAATAATTAGTATAAGCATAGATGTCGTGCTAATATCTTCTAACGGTAGACCTTCCAAAAACCTACCCACTTTTACAAAACTAATTACAAGGAACACTACCTTAACAAAACAAATTACGTAGAATGTAGTAAATGACATAAGTTCACTCTGTATACAGTTATGTACAAAATTATTATGTAAATTAGCAATGAATAATATTTCTTTGAGGTTCAAAGTAAGACACTTTTGTTTCCATGAGTTAATGGAACTGGAGTTTCAAGAAATTCCTTAGAATATTGGCATCTTGTTTTCTCACTGTGAATACTAAGATTTAGACTAAAAATTGCAACATTTAAAATGATTGACTTCATTCCACACATTAATTAAAGAAAATGTTCTGAAATGAGATTGAGTTTATGAATTTATGTAGTCAATCCAGGAAATTTTTGAACATTGATGAATCCTGGAACTTGACTAGAGTACCGAAGGATGCAAGAGCTTGTGTGTTGTGTCAATACCAATCAATTTAATGGCTCATTTTTATTTTGTTTAAAAACACTAGAGAAAAAGTAGACGTGTAAATCACATCAATTGTATCAATACCCTATTGTAATACTCCAATATCATACACAAAGACATAAACAGGGATCATTGGAGAGAATTTCATGCTGTGAATCAAGAAATAAGTGGAAAATGGAATTTCCATACTTATCAAGTTACCCATCCTATTACAAAGTGAAATTTAATAATTTAATACAAATGAGAAGGCACATATCAAGATTCAAGAGATAAATCTCATTTGGTCCTGTGCAAACATAACTCTATAACAAATTAAAAATTGGTCAAGGTTGGGAAAAAAAAAATGTCTATTAATTTTAGTATAATAGCTTATAAAGCCCTACTAGCCCATATGGTGGAATTATGACTTGAATTGTTTTTTTTGCTGTTGTTCTTGTTTAGAAAGCCCTTTCACTAGATCAATATATGTGTTGATTCTGAACAGGTACTACTACTTTCTAGGTTGAAGGTTGAATTATCCAAATGTTCCCCAAAGTGAAATTTGTGCAATTAAAAGAACCTGAGCTATTAATTTAGTACAAGTCCGTATCAAATTCCAACTAGTTTAGGACATAAGTAAAGACCCACAAAAATCTATTCTAAATAAAATATAATCCAAGAGTAATCCACTCACCTGGCCAATCAAACATCATCACTGTTGTAAAAACCAGAAAAAACGGGAATTAAAAAATATTTAAATGTTTTTACCACAATCTGTTTTGTTTTTATGAAATCAGAAAAAAGAGTTCGGAAAAAATAGCCATTTTACAATTTCAACGACCATTTTTCCCATTTTGGCTGCTTAAACGACCATAATTTAATTTTTTAGGTTTCCTGTTTTGAGTTGTTTTCTTTGAATAATTTGACTTTTTGTTACTTATTTTGTAATTTTTAATTGCACTTTTTATACATTTTTTTTATTTTGAATTTAAGAATTGATTCTTGAGTGACAATTACAGATAAAAAATTATGTTTTTGAAATTGTATTAGATGTAATAGAATTATAATTGACTTCATTCAATTATTTTGAAGAATGTGATACTTGTATATTTGTAAATATATTTATATGTATTCATTTTCTATTTATACCATTATTTCAAAAGACTCCCGTTTAAAATCTCCAATTTTAAATAATAATAATTTTTATTTTTTTTAAACCGTATAATATCCATTTCCCTTTTTACAACATTGGCCATCATTGGTAATAAAGGGCACTATTGATTAAATCAAAGATAATAAATTAAATATAATAAAATGTTTCCATCATAGTCCTGAAAATAAGTTAAAGAAAAGGCAAACCTCAGATCCGATTGGTCAAAACGAACACCTTCTTTCATGCATAGCTTTTTCTGAGCAGACATGAACTTGTGCACATTATCAGCCCAGCCACATGTTCGTAGCTCTGAAGAGGCTTCCTCGGCAAGTCTGAAGGTCATTAATGTTGTAGACATTTAATAGTACTGTCTAGGCAAGTTAAATTCAAATCAAACATAAATACAATTCCAATTTCTTCTGCTTCTACTTTCCTCATGCAAATCAAAATAAAAAGCATAGATTGTCCCACGGAGATTGCTTTCAAAAACACTGATAAATTTCTACTCCCTTAATCATTAAAGAAAGGCAAACTTCACTAACGAAAAAAAAAAGTTAATCAAAAAAGCCAGACATTTACTGTAAGAAATTGACGTAAAAGACAACAATCAATCAAATGCCCTAATCCCCATTATGTGAGATTGGCTACATAAAACTTTTTCCTCTATTTTTTTCTAATCATAACCAAGTCTTCTATTAAAATAGATAATTTTAAACCTTTTTAACTATTTATATTCAGGTAATTTTGGTCTTTTTATACCTCTTTTAACTTCACATACATTTATTAATTTTCTTTTCATTGCAGACATATCTATATGCCTTCCATGCTATATAGCCAAACCATCTGAGTGATTTTCTCCTATTTTACTCTCAATATGTGCAACTATTAGTTTGACTTATTTATTATACTCCATACCAAATGAAATTAGTTTGGCTTATTACTACTAATCTATCTTAAAGTTTGCATCTTTGTTACACCATTTTGCATATGCTTATGGTTAATGGTCCAACATTCCATCAGGTGATGAAACCGGCTGAATTGACGTTTTGCAAAATTTCCTTTTAATTTTCAAGGCATTCTTCTATCACATAACAATGCAGAATCCTAGAGATAATTGCTGCAAACAAAAAAAAATATCTGAAGAGAGAAAAAATCCAAATCATTTAAAAAAACTATAAAAAAAGATTCATGTAATTAATCCCACGTAATGGGATTATGGCAAAGATCGTTGTATTCAAAAATATATATTTCTTGAAATTTAAAAAAAAATAATGGATCTAAAGTAAAATTTTGCAAATCTCTATCTGTCAAGATTTCCTTTTCAGAGAATGATAAAACCAATCTTCAAAGCCAATAACTCTATATTACAAGACGACAACAATACAAAATTAAAATAGTTGAACATTCAGGGAACTAGAATCTGAACTCTGAAGGAAGCTTTTTTGTTTCAATAAAGGTAGACATAAATGTAAATACGGCACCACCTCTGAAAGGTATCAACGAAGTACCTAGATATATCTCATATGAGAGGAGAATGAACTTACAGGTTTTTGAGTTTATCAAGTTTTTCAACGGCTGACTTTTTGTATCTACTGCAGGAAGCATTATTCAACATGCTGACGTGTGGTACACCAAAATCATCACAAGATTTTCGTTTGTGTCTTACTATATCAGAGTTATGCGTAAAGCTTTCATTTGAGGTGGAATGGTAAAGATCAAAGCCATGTCTTGTGGCTAACATATTTTGCTTATCACTGCTGGCATGCATTTCTACCTTCTTATGGCTGTTGTATCCACTTCCATTCACTATTCTTTCTTCCTTATCTTCTTTTGAAATAATAGATGAATTATTCACTGGGGCAATACTTCCAACAAGTGCATTATCATTTGCAGAGGAAGAAATCATCCTTTTCTCAGTGTTTTTCATTTTGCCAAATTTTATATGAGGACCAGAGGATTCTTTACTCATTTTCAAAGCAGTTGACACATTTCTTTCAGAATGAAGTTCTCCTTTTGGTCTGATCTTTGGCAATCGTGAAACAATGCATGAAGATGATTTTACTTGTTTTGGTGTCTGATTGATTCGCAAATAGAACAAGATATAAACCTTCTCAGACAAAACCTCTTGAGATGTTGAAAGTGAAACATAAGAATCATTACAGCAATACCATTGTCCTGCTGGATCCTGTGGATACATTACTATTATTATTATTATTACTAAATCACAGAATATATATGATTGACACAATATAACATACAAAATTAACAGAGAAACAGCATGACCTTAATATAAGCATAATAGTGACCAGATTCAGGTGAGTAGCCTGAGTGAACAATACTGCCAAAGAGGTTATACTCAGGGTTGGGATCCTGCCGAGCAGAACAAAAGTTGCATTCAATTGAAATTAAAATATACGGTTAAGATAACGAGTGTCCTGTTAAAGATAAAAAAATATGTAGGTCTATAAGAAAATCATAAGGCTAAACTTGACCATGGGTTATACCGTATAATGACTTGGTACTCATAAATTTATAGTCTTCTACAAGTTGGCTCCCCTATGTCATATGCATATTTGGATTTTGTGAAACACAACAATTGAAATGGTAATAGGATCCTAGTATTGTGAATCGCAAACCACTATTCACATGTATGAATGAACTCACAGAAAACACATAACTCTGGTTACATTGTTTGTCAACTTTCAAATGGAATGAGTGACTTAAGATGCATACTAAAGTCCAAGCTAAATCAATAATAGACCAGTAAAAAATATTAAAATTTGCAGTCTCCCCTTTCGAAAGAATGGCAATCCCACTCAATATTCCAACACAAAGGTGTTCGCTAAAGTCTGAACTCAAGGTAAGCATTTGAATCTAGCTAATAATGAAGGTCAATCAATTAACAAGCAAGTAAACCAATAAAAGGGGTATAGATGGAAACAAAACCTGACTTGCTTTGGACATGAAGCCAGAAAGAAATAAAGCTTCCTGAAAGGCAACATCTTTATTAATCTTGCCACCATTTATACACTCAAATCTCTGCAAAAAAACACTGCTAAGATATTTTATCTAAGGAATGAAGAACATGAGGAGAAAGAAAAATAGTTTCCGAACCTTGAGTTGTATGACAAGTACATTGGGTGCATTAAGAAAAAACATTTGCTTTCTAGCTGCAGACAACTTCTTACAACTGAAAAATGAAATTATCAAGTATTCAGCCAAAAAAAGAGAAACAAGAGGAATTAGGTTGCAAAAAAAGTATAATGCATGCAAAGAGAAGAGAGAAACAAATAGAATTAGTTCTGTATGATTTCCATAGGATGCCATCGAACCATACATGCCACAGCTGTATTTGTTCTCCCCATCAAGGATCTCAGCTTGGAAAAAGTGTCTAAGGGCATCCTTCAGTGTGTTGATCTGAAACAGATCAAGGCTGATATCCATTATCTCATCAATCTTCTTTGACTCATTGCCACATGATAAGCATTTGACCTGGCTGATCAGGGAGCCTCCAAAGATATCTTTTACAATAGTGTTAGCATTACCATTTTCATTACCTCCCTTGATGAGCTTGTTCGAGGTGGATGATCTAGCAGCTTTGAGGAGCTTAAGACAGGTGTTGTGGCATGCATCAATGACATAGCGAAGGAATTCATGGGCATCCTCCTGCCTACCCCACTGGAAATGCTCAGCAAACAAACGCACACAGCTTCCAATTTTGGAGGGGACATCATTCTGTGCTTCCAGATTCAGAGAACGAGTGATTCGCTTCTCAAGTATGCAAAAAGGGCATTCCTTCTTGCCACTGGCATCCAATTTCTGACCTGAAAGAACAGACAAAAACAAACCCAGATTTCAGAGAAAAACAGAATTATGGAAGCATGGTAACTTAAACCATACATAACAGGGGAAATAATACACTTTGAGAGAGCAGAATGCCAAAACATATTCAAAAGTTGCACTAAAGTGGTCTTCTAAGCTAATATGGAATAAATTGGTCGGCAGATGAAAAATAAAAACAATGATAGAGAATATAACAGAAGAAGGAAAAATTCCACTTTTGTCCCTGGAAAGCAAGATTAATAATTTAATAACCTACATTGTAGGAGGCAAACAATTACAGGCTTGTACAATAGATTTATGGAGACCCAATCAAACCCTAAGATAAAACTCAATCAATCTTATATTTAGCATACAATCAAACCCTTGTGGAGACCCAAGCCATCGGGAAGCCATAGAAAGGACCTTTATTACAGCCAGAAATTAAAATATAAATTCAAGTGTGAATTTCCTTCAGATCCATTGCATCTGTAGAAATAAAAAAGGAACTTTGAATGCTGTGAAACCCTTGTCTATACAGAATTGATCAAAATTATCAGTACAATATAAATAGTTGCAAATAATGTTTTTTAAGAAGAACAAGGATTTTGATTTTATACATGAAAATGCTAATGTAAACAGTAAACTTTATCACATAAACATCAAAAATCAATGCTTTGATCTCACTACATGGGGTCAAGCCAGCAAACTTCATTAAATGTTTGTCCTACTTCTTAAAATATTTGTTTTGATATTTCAGCATTGTGTCAACAACTCATTGTTATGGTTTCTATATTCTAATTGATTAAGTTATCATTCCAAGAAAGTGTCCTATTTACCAACAGATTTTTTTCCAGTAGACATGAGTTTTTTTCAATTTTTTTTCCAAAAAATCTAATTATAGGAATAGTCAACCTATCAGAAAATCAACTATTTGTTAAAGCTTCATCCTAATCCAAATTATATTCACAATTAATTTTAGTTTAACTTTTAATAGTTGAAATTTAGCAAATTTTGTTGAATTTGAAGGTGTTTACCTCAAGGAATACTAGTTTAGTGCATGCAAAAACTTCACCACATACTTCTAAATATAAAACGAATAAAATTTATACAATTATTTACAAAAAAGGTGTCTACTGACTCTTCATGACTAGAACAATATTTTTCATAACCAACATTTACGTATGTAATTGACCCAACTCATGGATAACTCATGGCTCAATTAATTGCTGTGAGGTGTATTGTTTGGATTTCAAGATATTTTATTTTTAATGTCTTTCTCTGATTTTTTATCTAGATAGACAGACATTATATGGATTGAAGACTAAAAAAATTTTAATGTTCAAAACAAGCCTTTTTAAACAATGTGAATAAAAAAAAAATAGATAATACACTTGTATACAACCACCATAGTTACAAAACTAATTGGGTAAAACAAAACTTAACTCAATGACATGCAATATATATATTGAAGGAACATGCATTGAATATGTGTATTTATCAATCAATTACAACAAACAAAATTTGTAAATACAATTAACTATTTCAGAAAAAATTAAAGTATTTAACAAAAAATATCGGAAAAATAAAATCATTTCAATAAAAACTCACCAAATAATTTCCAAACATCATTTTTCTTATTGAGCATTGAGCAGACCTATTATCTTTCTATGTTTCCAATAGAAATTTTTGCTTAATTGACCAACAATGAAAAATGGCTTTTTCTAAACTAATTTCTGATTTTTTTAATTCAACAAAAACTAATCCATCTGGTTTTCATTAATCTAGAAAAGTCTTATAAAAGAGTACCTAAAAACCTATTGTAGTGAGTTTAGTAAAGAAAAGGAATACCCATAAAATATTAATAATATAAAATATATGCGTAAAAGAAAAGTTACTGATGTTAAAACTATAGGAAAAAAATAGGAAATTTACAATAAACATAGGTTTACACCAAGCTTCTCTAAGTTCATATATGTTTGTCTTGGTTATAAATGAAATAATTGAGCAAATTCAAAAACAAATACTCTGGTGTATGCTATTTACTGATAACATAGTTTTAGTTAATGAAAGTGAAGCAATAATTAATTTTAAATTAGAATTATAAAGAGACACTTTAAAGTCCAAAGGATTTAGATTGAGTAGGTCATATATGGAGTGTAGATTTGACAAACATAGTAATAATAATGAAACTATAAAATGAGATAGCTATGAGATTTATAAAAGTAAGATTTTAACTACTTGAGGTTTATAATAAGTAGTAATGGAAAAATTTTAGAGAATGTTATTCATAGGATTAAAGTAAGGTGGATGAAGTAAAAAAAATGCTTTTAGAGTGTTATATACTAAGAGAATATCCTTAAAATAAAAAGGAAAATTCCATAAAACTATTATTCGCCTAACTATACTTTATGATTCAGAATGTTAGGCTGTAAAACAAGATCATATACAAAAAGTTAGTATTGCTGAGATATATGTGCTTAGATATATGAGTGATAATATTATAAGAGATAAGACAAAAAAGTATTTTATTAGGAATAAAGTGCAACAATTGAAGATAAAATAAGAGAAAATTGATAAGTGATTTAGTCATATCTTTAAAAGACCAAAGGATGTACCAATTAGAAAAGAATAATTAATTAGTGCAAAAGAAACTAAAGAAAGTACAAGAAAGCCTAAAAGTACTTGATTAAGAATTGTAAGAAAAAATTCAAATTTATGTAATTTAATCAAAGATTTGATTATAGATATAAATACATGGAAGAAAAGAATTCATGTAACTGACAAATAGTGGGATTATGGTTCAAATAATTTTTGTTGCGACAAAACTTTGAGCAAATACCAAAATAATTAAACTAAGTTTGAAGTACATGGAAAATCAAAATTCAGAAATGACATCCCAGAGCTCCCTAACTTTGAGAAATGGAGAATGCAGAGATTGGTGTGGAAGGTCAGATCATCCCTTGAAATCAATTCCATGGTTTGATTAGCACGTCATGGTAAGGTGCTAACCAAAGTCCAAACTAATTTCTGATTTTTTTTAAATTCAACAAGAGTAAACTTTTGGGTTAATGACAAAACAATAAAACTAAATTTGAAATACATGAAAAATCAAAATTCTGAAGTTGCACCCCAGAGCTCCCTAAGTTTGAGAAATGGAGAATGCAGAAATTGGTGTGGAAGACAAGATCATCCCTTAAAGTCAAATTCCTGGTTTGATCAGCTTGTCATGGCAGAGTGCTCACCAAAGTTTATAGAAGCCATTAGGCTGAAAGCAACAATCTGGTTTGTGGCATATGAGGAGCAGATGAAACTACGGATCATCAATTTTCCCTCTGCCCCATTATATGGCGGTTTGGAAAACCATTTTCCAAAAAAATAAGATAGCACTCAAGAAGGTGGGAGTGGCGAGCCATGGAAACTTTGGATGGAAAAGTGAATGGCTGAAACTCACAAGGACCTTCTTAAAACACATGCAGTTCTATGATCAATCTGGGTTCGCAGGAATAAAGTCATTTTCTATAACTCAAAACCAGATTTGAGAAATGAAGCATGCAGAGATTGGTATGGAGAA
The DNA here is from genome assembly GCA_036874045.1 of Cymodocea nodosa. Lineage (NCBI taxonomy): Eukaryota > Viridiplantae > Streptophyta > Magnoliopsida > Alismatales > Cymodoceaceae > Cymodocea > Cymodocea nodosa. Next base: position 24,340,927 of record CM072336.1, read on the forward strand.
TAATAAAAAGTTGCATATGGGCCATACCGCAGTTACATCTGTGCCACATAAGCTAATTACGCTACCCCTGTGACAGAAAAATTAACAAAATTGCATGATGATGGGAACTACATACCCCATCTTCACAAGTGCAGGGATGGAGTTGTGAATGGAAAACATGCAGTCATCATGGAATATATTTTCAGAGCATCATCAATTTCACTTCTACATATGATACTCTACATGGTGTTTAGCACCTCTTCATTTCTAACCACGTAAGACTGGACTTCATCTGGATGTACCAGCACCTTCAACAATCTCTTCTTATTCTTCTTGTCTGCGATTGCTTTCTTTCCCGTTTTGTTTCTCAATTCTTTTATGGATTATCTCAGTGATACGATCTGTGATCATCTAATTGATTAAATAAAATTGCTTTACCACCTGAAAAACTAAAACAGTGCACTTTCGTTTCCTCTGCTCAATAAGCCAAAAATCTCGTAGAATCAGATCGTATCAACCCTCAGCAAGTCATACACTGAACCTCAAGAATAGACAAAACCAACTGCAATTTCTACTCCTATAGAAAATGCTGGAAAAAAAAATAAAAAACGCAAGTCAAGACCACGAATCCAGAAGAACTCGATTCCCAACGCCCATCGCCCTCGGAGTGAAACCCTAGGGTTTAGCAACTTACAAAGAGAAGAGTGGTGGCTTTTGAGGCATAGGTTGGCCAGAGGCGGAGTGTAGGTGAGGCACTGAAGGACGCTGTTGAGGTAGCAGGAATTTCCAAGGTTCCGGAGACCTAACGGGGGGCGGCTCTTCCTCCTCTGGAGGAGACTCGGCTGCCAAAACATCTCCAATGCCGCGCCCATTCAATGTCGCCGCCGCCGCGACCGCAGCAACAACCCTCCCGATCCCGATCCTCTTCCCTCATCCGCTCGCCAAGCCGCCGCCCGTCTCCGCCAGCGCTGCTGCCACGAACGCCACACCAGAAACGAGACAGACGAGACAGAGCGGGCGATTTCCGAATGTGAATGGGCAGCCGTTATGTCTTAACCAATCGGAAATTTTTTTTATTTTCTCTTTCGATTTTCCCTTGTATTTTTAGGAAATATGGATAAATGATTGAAATGTTTATTTCTATATTATAAAAAAGTATTAAATTATTTGTACATGTCAAAGAATTTTTTTTTTGGTGATATATAAGTAACGTTGAATGGTATGTGATGTAGGGTGATTTATCAACGGTCGATGGAATCGACTCTCAAAAAGTTCGTGATAATTCAACCGATCAAGCGACTTAAACTATAACCAACTGCTTAAATTACAAATATTATAAATATTTTCATCATTTATGTCATCTTAAAGTCTATTTAATACAGAATGAAAAGCTAAAAAACGAAAATTCAGAGAAACAATATTATTTATATATGTCAAGAAAAGTCAAAAAAATTAATAAATAAAAAATTTTATGTTAATATTTTGTCTATTCTTTATATTTAATATCTATCAAATTAAATTACAAATATAGAGAAATTTTTAATTTTCTTTTCCTGACATTCGCATGAACAAACAATCTAATTTTGAAAATTTTCTTTTCTAAGTTTTTGTCAAACACAAACTCTTACAAGTAACATTTGATTTGTATTGTGAATCTGTATTATAAAACATTTTATAGTGATAATACTTTTATTTAAATTTAAATCTAAGATCGTCCCCCCTCCCCTCGTAAAAGAAGTCAACAATAAATACAAGTTCGTCAAGGTTTGAAAATTAAACAAACCAAAACAGAAGTAAGATGAAAAGTGCACATAGGCAAACGGAGAATGTTGGGCTATTAATTGAGGTATGCTGATTCTTTCCATAGCTATCGTTCTGGCTATGTTATGGACACGTCTACTTTGGAATTATATCTACTGGTGTATTAACATATCTCTCTGTATTAAATGTATTAAACTAATTGAGTAATTATACTAGATTTTGTAATGAAAGGAGAGACACGTCATCAAGTGTTCGTATTATGAATTTAAGAGTAGTTAAACCATACGCAATACGTGGAATCAAATGCAACATGTGCCATAAAAATCTTAGAATTTTTATTTAGGGGAGTTTGTGTCATTCAGATTGAGAATTTTAAGAAAAAGAAAGTAAACAAAGTTAACATGGTATTTTGTGCTTGTTTGAAATCCTAGGCTAATATAAAGAATTTGTTTATACATGTTGAAAATTTTAAAAATAGAATAAACAAAAAGTCTAAATTCTTGGAAAATGAAAAATTTAAAATCTCAAGAAACATTAAGATGTTTGTGCACGTAATCAGGATTTCTAGAGTAATTTATACATTTGTTAGTCGTTAACACATATTCATGTTATGTATAGTAATTATGAATTTCTTATAAATATTGTAATATCAATAAATATGCATCATCCTTTAAATTATAGAATATCACAAATATTTGTTTAAGTACATAATTATAATTATAATAAATATTAATTTGCATGTACTTATAAATATAAAAAACATATAATACTATAATGTTGCATATTTATTTTCATAAAATACATATAATACTAAATTCATGCATATAATACTATAATTTTGAACTAAATAAATATAATATGGTAAATACAAAAGTTAAATATTTATTTCCCTATTTCTCTTTTTCTTTTTCTTTTTCTTTTTCTTTTTCTTTTTCCCCTCTTCTTCTTCTTCTACTTCCCGTCATCGACAATCGAACCCAACGCTCTCGCAAGGAAGAAAATAATCGTAAGGGCCAACACTCATGAGAAAGCTAGAGGGGTTGCAACGATGTGACTGTGGACGGAAGGCTTGAGGGTGGAAAGAAGAAAATGATAGCAGGGCCAATGCTTGCAAGGAAACCGGAGGGGTTGCGACGGTGCATCTGTGTCAAATACGGAGGGCAAAAAGATCGATCGGCAAGGGTCACGATGGCTAGGAGTAAGACAAGAGGGGTCACAACAACGTGAGGAAGACGAAGAGGTCATGATAGCACAAGCAGCATCAGATAGTCGAAGCTTGCATGGGTAGCTCGACTTTCCTAAAAATCAGAAAGGGTGACGTTGGGAAGTCACGAAAGTTTTTCGAGCTACAGAAGCGAGCTTCAACCACTACAAGTTGCCTGCACGAGCTACGAGCACCGCCTACTTAGATGCCCTCTACGAGCTGCGAGCACAGACCCCCGCCTCTAATCCCGCACGAGCTACGAGCACCACCCGTTTTGACACCCTCTACAACCTTAACGCTCCCTCCTTTGTAACAGACCTCTCCGAGCACAGTCCCTTGCCTCTGATCTCGCACGAGCTACGAGCACTACCTGCTTTGACATTCTCTTCGACCTTGACGCTCCCTCCTTTGTGACAGACCTCTCCGAGCACAAACCCTCGCCTCTAATCCTGTCTCGCCTTCCCCTCGTTTCGTCAACCATCGTGTTTCATCGACCTCCGCAACTGTTGCATGTTGTCTCCAATGGTTCGTTGACTTAAGGAGGTCCAACAAGTTCATCGAAAGTTTGGGTTTGATTGTCAATGACAAGAAGAAGAAGAAGAAGAAGAAGAAGAAGAAGAGGGGAAGAAGAAAAGAAGAAAAAGGAAAAAATAAAAGAAAGAGAAATAGGAAAACAAATATTTAACTTTTTGTATTTACCATACTATTTTTATTTAATTCAAAAATATTTTTATTTGATATTAATGCATGACTATGATATTATATGTATTTTACATTTATAAGTACATGTAAATTAGTATTTATTGTATACTTATATTGATTATTGCATAATCATGTACTTATACAAATATTTGTGACATTCCACATAGGATGGTGCCTATTTATTGATTTTACAATATTTATAAGAAATTCATAATTATCATACATAACATGAATGTGTTAATGACTAACAAAGATTTATTTATTTTTACATGTGGTTATATGAAAATGAGGACAATCATTGTAGGTTATGCATGTTATTGTTATGACTTTAGGCTAAATGTGAAAATTGACACTTATTAATAATGAATGAATGTTTTGATTATAAAATCTAATCGTAAGGGCATAGTGCTATAGTATTATGTGTACAATAAAGATAAGAGGATACACTTATCTTGAAAATAATTTAATTTTAAATATTCTGTTCGATACAAATGGCCATAGAAAACTTAATTTTAATGACTTTCTATTAGACACACAGGTACCCCAGTGCTTTCTAAGATACTGAATTTTTCATTTTCCAAAATTCCAGACTTTTCGTTTTTGACGTACACAGACAGACAGGGCCTACGTTTCGATACTTTTCAAGCTGCACTGATCCCCCTAAATCCCACCGTCGAAATTGCAGTTAAGCGATTAGATGTAAATCAGGTTGTAGGGTTACGCATTCAGAATTTGGATGTTCCGAGGGAAAATATTAATATATACAAAATTTGACTATTTACTCTATTTACAATAGATGAATAAGATTTTCTCAATTCAAATCGGAAAAAAAAAAAAAAAATGAAAAAGAACACGGACGATTTGCTTGCTTGCTTTCACAAGTGAGCAGCCAGCCATCGTGAAGAACACGCAGTTCAGATCAGAGCTGATCAGGTCCATTGCTCAGGAGAAGAGCGGCAGCAGCTGCGGTCGTGGGTTCTGCTTGGTGTAGGGCGAGGATCCAAGGCAGAATCTCCTGGCCTTCCTCTTCTGCAGGAAGCATTGCAGGGACATCTTGGTTGCCTGTGATATCGGACCTCTTGCAGGGACCTCTCCCGCCGTTGCCATCTGGAGTATGGTCCTTCCCTGCTGCTGCTCCGTCGAGGTCTGCTGGTCGCGTGGATTCTCGGCTCCTCCTGTCGACAGGGACGATGGGCATTCGCCGGCCGGGTGGAGGCACAGGATGGAGCAGGATGAGGCACTGGTTCTTGCCATTTCCTTTCTTGGTTTGGTGAGAAGATGAGAGGGCAGGACCAGGCATAGAATATTTATACGGTGGAGGAAGACCAGTCGTGGAAGGAAGCGTAGTTGTTGACAAAAGGCAGAGGGAGCGGAGAAGTCCAACCCAAGGTTCCACTTCCATACCCACCAAATTGGTCACGTTTGGCACGTGTCTCACGCGTCCCACACTGTGACAGTGGATAAATTTATGATAATGATTTTTAATCAAGTAGATTATAATAACGAATTATATTTTAGACATGTTTTGTCTGAAAGAGAATAGGGGTTTTCAATTTTAACGTCAAAATGAACGGTTAAATGGTGTTTATACATATACATATTTAATGTTTTATATATATATAATTTAATATAACTATTAATGTATGATAACTAATATAACAACATGATGTTATAATTTTAATCGTACTATTAATATCAATTTAGTAGCATTATAATATTATAATTGCACTAAATAAAAGTATTATATGTTATAATTAATATTAATGAATAAATTTTATTTTCTTATATATATATATATATATAACATTATTTAATATTAATATGCTATTAACATTAATACCTATAATTGTTAAATGTATCATATAGAGTAACTGGATGTCACCCAATGCAACAAAGCTATGATATGCTCCCTAAGTTTGCTCAACTCATTTGACCAATCAGTTTACCGACGTTCGATGGCATCAAATAATTATTTTATACATACGTGAAGTGAAGACGTGCGCAGGGAGGCGCCTAAAAGTTAGTGGGTTGCCCGCATGATCGTCGTCGTCGACAAGGACGGACGGACCCACTCACCGAATCCGAAACCGAGAGGTCCGATGGAAATCAGAACGTGGGGTAAATGGCGACGTCACCTTGCGGGAGGATCGACCTCGGCCGTCAATCGGGCCACCGATGAAATTAAAGATTTGAACTCGGTTAAAGAAGAAAGCGACGGTTCCCTTATCATTAGTTACACGTTCTTGTTTTTTTTTTACACGTACCCGTTGATTTTGAACTAGCGATGGTTGTGCCTGTTTTAGTACACGTCGTTATCATTGTATACAAGTATTTTATTTTATCTAAATTCAGACTACTTTTTAATAATTATTTTGTTTTATAATTAATTATTTTTATTCTAATTAATCAACACTACCTTTTTATAATCAATTCAAAAAATTAATTTTTCAAAAAATATCATGAATTACCCTAAATATTTTTAGGTTACTAAAAAAATAAAATACGATGAGTCCACTCCGACTCGCGCACGTTTTAAATTATTATTCTTAGTTGTCAATATTCGTTTCCGAAGTCGGCACGTATTAAATTATTATTTAAGTGTTGTACACCTGTCCAACTCCAAGACGGGCACGTGGAACTTACGCGAGAACACGCCGGCTCTTAAATGTCTTTCGACGAGGTCGGTCGTCGTCGACCGGACTACCACCGCGTGTGACGAAACCATTCGAGGTCGCCTCCACGTGGCCGAACTGGTTGGTTTTATTTTATTTTATTTTTGCGTGTGAAGGCAAAAGCAGCGGACGATGCAGTTCCTTTTTTTTTCCCCTACTTTGTGAAATATATTAGGAAAAAATTCTCAAGTTAAGAAAGAGGTAAAAATATTACAATATTATAAAAAATAGTTAATTCTGAGATAATACGTACGGATATCATTTAATCCGTTGTGATCAGACAAAAATGTTACGATTGATGGAACTGTGATTTAAAAAGAATCAAACCATAGGAGTACACATATAATTAGTTGAAATTTTCTTACAGATATAAGATAGTACATTTTAGATAAACTTATTATATAACCAGATAAATTACATCAAAGTTTGCATGTTTGAAAATTAATAAAGCGAAAACCTCTAAGATGGTTTGGTGGACTTCCAGAACTCGTGATGATGCTTGATGACCTTCTGGACTTGGAGAATTCATAATAGTTGATTTTTCTATAATTACGGACTAGAACACTACCAACTTTGGAAGCCTGCCAACCTGTTGGACGGTTCCGAACTTGGAACACAATGTGTCTGGCGTACTGTTGCATACCAGGAAACGGTGTAAGATATGGGAACTGACGATACAATTCATAAAATTTGATTTTTCTATAATTACGAAAGTAGGGCACTTGTGAATTTGGAGGCTTGCCAGCCTGGCGGACATTTGCCAACTAGGAACACAATGCGCCCGGTTTACTGTTGCATCTTACTAAGAAACAGTGTAAGATTTTGAACCGACAATACGATTTATATCAAGCTAAGGACTTGATCACATCAAAGTACTGCTTTCCTTTTCCAAATATTAGTGCCGAGGCCATTTTGGTTGTGTTTGCTGAAGTTTTTGTTCGGTTTTCATTATGTTTTTCTTGTCTTTTTCCTGTCCGTGATTTGTGTAGAGCTGACTGTTTTTATGATTTTAATATATTTCCTATTATATGATTTTAGTTTTTCTTTGTATCATTTTGAGATCCACATTTTCTGCTATATTTCAAAGGTTGCTGTTATTACCATGTTTAATTTTCAGAGTCATGCACGTCTTGCTCCACGATTGATTATATTCTATGCTGTTGTTGTTGTTCGTTGTTTTTTAACAATGGAATTTTTATTTCTGAGTGATTATTTGTCTCATAGTTGTACGTTTAAAATATGCTATAGATTTGTACAAGCTATTGAAATATGTTATACTATTGTCTGATTAATTTTATCTTTTACTGTAAGCAATTAATATTGTAACAACCTAGAATGAAGGATAAAATGCACATCTTTAACAAGACAACGTAACCTAGAGGTAATTACTTGCGATTTGTTTTATTTTTATTACAAGCAATTATCCTAGAATTCTAAGATGTCAATTTGACCCGTTTCCTGTGTCTCCTCCTTTTATTATGTTAATTAGCTAAGAATGTAATCGATGAATTCAAATATCAGTTCATCACAGAATGATACAAAAATACACGATATTGTCTTCTTAATTTTAAGATGTAAATGACATATTCATTATTTTTAAAACATTATCATATTTTTTTGAAATGATGGATTAAAATAAGGGTGTAAATTTTATCATTAAAAAAAATGAAATTAGAAAAGTTCAAAAAGTAGAAAATAGAAAGTTTAGAAAAGTCAGAAAATTTAAGAAAATTTTAAAGGTATTTATGCACTTCAAAAATTAGAAAAAATAAAATAAAATAATTTGTAAATAAATAAAATTATTATTTTAACTTTGTTCACAAAATAATAGATAACAATAATATCATTATTAAAAATATTTAAAAGATAATTAAATTATAAAAATTTATTATTATTTGAAAGTTGAATACTTTTATTAAATGAGATAAACATAACAACATAACAAACATTATAATTTTTTTTCATAATATTCAGATATAAGTTTATTTAAAAAATTTTAACTCCTTGATTCTTATATATAGTGTACATAATATTTTATCCTACTTTTAGATATATCCGGATTGAAAATCTCAAAGTCACTTTCTTTGTAGTCAAAAAAGTTACGAAAATTATTTCATCTACTTTCCGATTGCCAACTATTATATGAAAATTTCACATTTTTCCTTATATTTTCTTTTTCTTCAATTTTCTTTTCTTTCCCGTCAGCGCAAAGCCGCAAACACCACCTTTGTCTGAAATAACTTAAATAGTCAAAATTAATGATACTCGTCATTATAAAATATATTTATATAATTATTTAATCTATATCATACTTATTAGAATTTTAACATAATCCAAATAATATTCATTGTTATTTTCTATTTGAAAGAAATTAGTAAAATTTAAGATTATTAGATCAAAATCCATACGTATTCGATTTAAATATATATTTTTTACTATTATTTATATTTATCTAGCATTAAAACTTATACATTTTTTTACAGAAAGAAATAAAAGACTACCTACCCTTACATTTTTGCAGCTCCCTCTTCCTCCTCCTCCCCCTCATCCCCTGTCATATTCCGGGAGATGGAGAGAAGAAACACTGCCGGTGGTGGTTGCCAAAACCTTTGTCTACACCCAGCCGGACAATGCCCGGCATCACTGACGTGTTTATCCAGTACCGGCGGTGGTACTCTCGACGGCGAAGAAGCCGCCCGGCATCCGATGACCATCTTCTACCGCGGCAGGACCTGCGTCTTCGACCTCTCGGAGCCTCAAGCTGCAGACCTTCTGCGTATGGCGCTGCGGTGGGAAGAAGAGAAGACGACGACAACGACGACGGCGGAGGGGAGCAGTTGTGATCAACTGCGGCTACATCCGGCCACCTTCGGATGTCTGGCCAACCAGTCCACCAAGAGGTCGCTGCAGCGGTTCATGCAGAAGAGGAGGGATAGGACTTCGTCCACCGATCAAGCAAGTCCACCTCCATTATCAAACACGGAGCGAGAGCTTGCGGATTCTGAGAAGCCCGCCTGATCTTCTTCTTCCCGCGGCGATTTGAAGAAGACGATGCCGCTGTGCTAGACCTTTTTACGGTAACCGTCATTTTTATTCCAGAGAATTCAAACATTGATGAAAAAAATGAAAATTATAAAAATGGTTCATGAATTTGCTGATTCCTGCCGGTGGCTTGTGTGAATACAAAATAAAAATGTTCATAAAAAATTGTAATACTTAAATTAGTTGATTCTCCAAAATTACTTTTATTGTGAAAAAATAAGTCCACACATCCCTTCGTACGAATGTTGGAAGTTCTGAATGCCTGAGTTATCAAAGACTCTATATGTTGTCAAATCACAGATCCATCGATCGTAACATTTTTGTCTGATCACAACGGATTAAATGATATCCATACGTATTATCTCAGAATTAACTATTTTTTATAATATTGTAATATTTTTACCTCTTTCTTAACTTGAGAATTTTTTCCTAATATATTTCACAAAGTAGGGGAAAAAAAGAGGAACTGCATCGTCCGCTGCTTTTGCCTTCACACGCAAAAATAAAATAAAATAAAACCAACCAGTTCGGCCACGTGGAGGCGACCTCGAATGGTTTCGTCACACGCGGTGGTAGTCCGGTCGACGACGACCGACCTCGTCGAAAGACATTTAAGAGCCGGCGTGTTCTCGCGTAAGTTCCACGTGCCCGTCTTGGAGTTGGACAGGTGTACAACACTTAAATAATAATTTAATACGTGCCGACTTCGGAAACGAATATTGACAACTAAGAATAATAATTTAAAACGTGCGCGAGTCGGAGTGGACTCATCGTATTTTATTTTTTTAGTAACCTAAAAATATTTAGGGTAATTCATGATATTTTTTGAAAAATTAATTTTTTGAATTGATTATAAAAAGGTAGTGTTGATTAATTAGAATAAAAATAATTAATTATAAAACAAAATAATTATTAAAAAATAGTCTGAATTTAGATAAAATAAAATACTTGTATACAATGATAACGACGTGTACTAAAACAGGCACAACCATCGCTAGTTCAAAATCAACGGGTACGTGTAAAAAAAAACAAGAACGTGTAACTAATGATAAGGGAAACGTCGCTTTCTTCTTTAACCGAGTTCAAATCTTTAATTTCATCGGTGGCCCGATTGACGGCCGAGGTCGATCCTCCCGCAAGGTGACGTCGCCATTTACCCCACGTTCTGATTTCCATCGGACCTCTCGGTTTCGGATTCGGTGAGTGGGTCCGTCCGTCCTTGTCGACGACGACGATCATGCGGGCAACCCACTAACTTTTAGGCGCCTCCCTGCGCACGTCTTCACTTCACGTATGTATAAAATAATTATTTGATGCCATCGAACGTCGGTAAACTGATTGGTCAAATGAGTTGAGCAAACTTAGGGAGCATATCATAGCTTTGTTGCATTGGGTGACATCCAGTTACTCTATATGATACATTTAACAAGTAAAGCTAACATGATCACCAATTATAGGTATTAATGTTAATAGCATATTAATATTAAATAATGTTATATATATATATATATAAGAAAATAAAATTTATTCATTAATATTAATTATAAAATATAATACTTTTATTTAGTGCAATTATAATATTATAATGCTACTAAATTGATATTAATAGTACGATTAAAATTATAACATCATGTTGTTATATTAGTTATCATACATTAATAGTTATATTAAATTATATATATATAAAACATTAAATATGTATATGTATAAACACCATTTAACCGTTCATTTTGACGTTAAAATTGAAAACCCCTATTCTCTTTCAGACAAAACATGTCTAAAATATAATTCGTTATTATAATCTACTTGATTAAAAATCATTATCATAAATTTATCCACTGTCACAGTGTGGGACGCGTGAGACACGTGCCAAACGTGACCAATTTGGTGGGTATGGAAGTGGAACCTTGGGTTGGACTTCTCCGCTCCCTCTGCCTTTTGTCAACAACTACGCTTCCTTCCACGACTGGTCTTCCTCCACCGTATAAATATTCTATGCCTGGTCCTGCCCTCTCATCTTCTCACCAAACCAAGAAAGGAAATGGCAAGAACCAGTGCCTCATCCTGCTCCATCCTGTGCCTCCACCCGGCCGGCGAATGCCCATCGTCCCTGTCGACAGGAGGAGCCGAGAATCCACGCGACCAGCAGACCTCGACGGAGCAGCAGCAGGGAAGGACCATACTCCAGATGGCAACGGCGGGAGAGGTCCCTGCAAGAGGTCCGATATCACAGGCAACCAAGATGTCCCTGCAATGCTTCCTGCAGAAGAGGAAGGCCAGGAGATTCTGCCTTGGATCCTCGCCCTACACCAAGCAGAACCCACGACCGCAGCTGCTGCCGCTCTTCTCCTGAGCAATGGACCTGATCAGCTCTGATCTGAACTGCGTGTTCTTCACGATGGCTGGCTGCTCACTTGTGAAAGCAAGCAAGCAAATCGTCCGTGTTCTTTTTCATTTTTTTTTTTTTTTTCCGATTTGAATTGAGAAAATCTTATTCATCTATTGTGAATAGAGTAAATGGTCAAATTTTGTATATATTAATATTTTCCCTCGGTACATCCAAATTCTGAATGCGTAACCCTACAACCTGATTTACATCTAATCGCTTAACTGCAATTTCGACGGTGGGATTTAGGGGGATCGGTGCAGCTTGAAAAGTATGGAAACGTAGGCCTTGGAGACAACATGCAACACTTGTGGAGGTTGACGAAACGAGGGGAAGGCGAGACAGGATTAGAGGCAAGGGTTTGTGCTCGGAGAGATCTATCATAGAGGAGGTAGCATCAAGGTGGAAGAGGATGTCAAAGTAAGCAGTGCTCATAGTTCGTGCGAGATCAAAGGCAAGGGACCATGCTCGAAGAGGTTTATCACAAAGAAGTGAGTGTTGAGGTTGTAGAGGGTGTCAAAATGGGTGGTGCTCGTAGCTTGTGTGAGATTAGAGGTAGGGGTCTATGCTCTCAACTTGTAGAGGGTGTCAAAATAGGTGGTGCTCGTAGCTCATGCAGGCAACTTGTAAGGGTCGAAGCTTGCTTTAGTAGCTCAACTTTTGTGGAAATCAAAGGAGACGATGCTCAAATCTTGAGAAAGTTTTTTCTTTTATATCGTAGAAAGTTTAAAAATTTTCTTAAGATTCTAGATAGTCACAAACACAATGTGTGAACTTTCTCTACTTTCTTTTCTTAAAATTCTTTAAAATTTAGATGGCACGAACCCCCCTCAAAAGGAAAAACTTTCCTAACTTCTCAACGTCCTCCCTTCTAAATTTTTAGGAAAGTCAAGCTACTCGTGTAAGTTGTAAGCTTTGATTATCTAACGTTGCTTGTGCTGTCATAACTCTTCAATCTTCGTCACGTTGTTGCAGTAGCCCTTCTATCTTCTTCATAGTCATTGTGACCCTTAAGGAAGGGTTTGTACAGGAGAAAACTATGAAAAAAAAAAAGGAAAAAAAATAAAGGAAAATCATTTGTTTGTGCATAAAGATAACAAGGAGACATTTCTCCTTATTATCTTATATAAAAACATTTTCTCCTTCCGTTTCTCCCCTTGCCCTGTGGGAAACCTTTGGAAAAAAGTTAACCCTAACGCGTATCGTCGCTTGCACTTCGCTGTCATCATTGAAATCCACCGTCACGCCTTCGAAACTATCACCTTTGACACCGTCCGAAACTATCATGGAATGTTGGTCATCGTCATTGTGTCCAAATAGCTCGTCGACCGCCACTTCCTCCTTCCGTCGCGTCGCCCAAATCTGCCATCGCACCATTGGGAAAGGAACTGTCACCTCGGACATTGTCCGAAACTATTGTCACCCCCCCACTTCCTCCTTCCGTCAGTATGTGTGGTCACACGAAGTTTGCCATCTCTGTCACTGGTAATCTCCTTTCGTTAGTGTGTGTGCATTTATTTGAAATATTATTTATAGCAGATCTGTGTGTAGAGCTCTCGGTTGAAAATATGTTCGTGATTGATGTTTTATCATAATAGTTAATGTTGCATTACATTTCGATGTTTTATCATAATAGCTCTCGATTTGGTGTTTTCTTAGCTGCGTGCTTTACATGACGTTGCAGTCGTTTTCCTTTCTTCTTCTTGTTTATAACAACCTACTATGTGTTATTATCTAAATTGAGATGAATGCTATATTCTTTGTCATTGTTTACATTTATGTTAGCTATATTCTTTGTCTCTTATTTTACATTGTCAACATTTTTCCTGGTTAAATTTCCATAGACAGTTATATCTTCTAGAATCCTTATGCTTTATGTGGAGATGTGTTTTTCATTATGTTCTTGTGAAATGTAAATTAAAATAGAAATCCTCATGATTTAAATATATTTGTTTGTATGTATAAAAATGTAAACTGTGGATTATCTACTTATGTACAATTTAAACAAAAAAGGCCTGTTTGTGCACATTTTGGTTTAACCAAAATTTAAATTAGATAAAGATTATTTTACAAGAGAAGCACTATCTACTTTAATCTTAAAATTAAAAGGTTTAGCTATAGGGATATGGATTCAGTTATATGTCTTTCTGATTCAAACATGTTCCGTTTACACCCCTAACAAATTGGCTGAAAAAATCAACAATTAATTAGCATGACAGATTGACAACTTGTCAAATGAAACAATATGTAAAGATAACATGAGTAACAATATGTGCAAAGTGGAGGATCCTCTAAAGATTGCACATAACTTCATAAATGTATCTAAGTGCAGAAAGATTATTTTATTTATATCAAAATGTACTTGTAATAATCATTCAACATGTCCTTATATATTGTCAACATTCTCTTCAAATGTTTACATACTAATCCTTACATACTTTTAATGTTCTTCCTGTTCTTATCCTTTTGTCGACATTCTCTTTAAATGATATATATTGGATTGTGGATTAGTGTTTAGTTGTTGTAAATACTTTCTCTTATAGTTGTTTAGTGTTTAGTAGAAATCTGTCAAGTCTAGAGTGATGCAACTTTGCATTTATATATGTTGAGAAAAGTACAAAAAAAATCACACTTTAGGGTTTGAAAATTTGTCTCATAATGTTTTGTATAAATTTTTTCTATTGAATTGTAGTGACCTAATTTTTTTTATTGAATTTTGCTTTAAATAGAAATTTTATTTCGTAATTTCTAACTTTGTTAATGAACATAATATAGGAATATGATTTCTAAAATAAAGAAATATGTGAATTGGAGTATTAGACAAGATGAAATTTTTTTAGATATCTTAGCATCAGAAATAAGAAAAGGAAATGCTAAAATACATGATGGAAAGCAAAAAGTAATTATTGAATACAATGATAAAACTAATACTAATGTTGAAAAAAAAAATGTAGAAAGCAAAGGGAAAACATAAAGGACAATATATAAAAATTTTCAAACAAATTGGATGGGGTGAGACTACATTCGTAGACATACTAACATTTCTAAAGAAATTTGAGATGAATTTGTATAGATATGTTATTTTATTTGACAGTATTCATTTATTTCTTTGAAATTTCACATATTATACAAATTCCTTCATTTATTTCTTATAGTAACATCCAGAATGTAAAGCATGTTGGAGAAAATCATGTATTATATATGATGATTTGTATACAGTGTTAGATGAAAATATGGCAATTGGAGTGAATAGTCAAGTTCTTCAAGATTTCACAGAGTCACAACATGTACAGCGCAAAAAACCTGTAGACACCTTCCTTGTATTCAGTACTCAAGTTCCTTCAATACTTATTGATAATCATGAAGATGAACATATGTCAAGCCTTTATACAGGTGAAAATGTATAAGTTGTTATAATATTAATTGCTTATAGTAAAAGATAAAATTAATTAGACAAGATTATAACATATTTCAATAGCTTGTACAAATCTATAACATAAATTCAAAAAGAAAAAAAATTACATTATAACACAATAATAATGTTAAGGTATATTCTAGAGGAGTGAGCAACTCAAGTCGATTAAATCAACTAGATGAATCATTTTGAAGGTTTAATTTATTTTACACAAATATGAAATACATGTACAAACAATAGTGAAATTTTACACAAATGGAAAATAAATTATTAGTTTAATTTAATGAAATTGTAAAAGATGTTGAACTATAATTAACATTAAGGGAGTATTTGTGCACTAGAAAATAGTGAAAAGAAAATGATAAAATATCATAGAAAATGATAAAAAGGAAAATAACAGAAAATAACAAAAAGTCAATAGAAAATTAAAATATTTGTGCACAAAACAAAAAATGATGGAATTTGAAATACGTGTGTTTGTACACAAAACAAAAAATGACAAAAAATCATAGAATGTAAAATATATATATTTATTTACAAAATAAAATGTTGAAATTAATAAATTAAATATTTTCTGTATTTATCTATAAGATAGAAAATAACGAAATTTATTATAAATAATATAAGATAAAGTCATTTGTGATAATTGTTACAACATAAAATACATTTCACATATATTTATTATTTTACGTATCTCTTATAATATCAATTCTCATATATTAAAGACAAATAATTTCTGTATGAAAATTACATATTAATCTAGAAAAAGCAAATGTCATATATTAGAAGTCCAAATTCAATAAAAGCAACAAAAAGAAAAATAGATCAAATAAGAACAAATACAAGTCATATCAAATATGAGAAAAGAAAGTACAAGGGTATTGTCATACTTGTAGCTAATTTGGTAATTTCAAGGTGAATTGTCTCAACAAGAACAAAAATAAAGACGAGACCTCAAAACCAAATGCAAAAAAAAAATAAAATTGTGGGAGTTGTTGGATGCAATAATGTTATAATCCCAAATTCAAATAGTTGATGAGTTGATTTTGGTGTCATTAGATACATTACCAAAATCACAAAGAGACTAAACTCCTTTAAAGAATTCAATCCTAAGGAACAACACATATACATGAGTAACAATATTTATTTGGATGTGGAAGGCATTGACACCTACTATATAGATTTGGAAGATAACAATATAGTGTTAAAAGATGTCCTTTATCCACTTGACATAAGGTGAAATCTAATATTTGAGAGCACTTTCCTAAAGAATGGCTTGAAAGTTTTATTTTATAACAAACATGTATCTATAGGAATGAAAAAGGTCTTTTGCTATGGAAACTTTTTTACCTGAACATGATTTGTTCAAAATATTTATTATTGATAATGAAATAAATGATGTAACTTTTGGTTATATTCTATTATCTAAAATCAAATTGTGTCATTTGAGATTAATGTATATCAATAATCTAAAATAAATCAAATGATAAAAATGAACATGTTGTCTAATATTAAGAACATGGAATTAGAAAAATATCAACATTACTTAGTTGGAAAGATAACTAAGAAATCCTTTGGAAAGAGACATAGATTAGATAAATTATTGAGTTTAATTCATTCTAATGTATGTAGTTTACTTAGTATTAAAACATATAATCATAAAGAATATTTTGTAACTTTCATTGATGATTTTTCCAGATACACCTATATTTATCAGATAAGTCATAAAAGTGAGATATCAACTTACTTTAAAAAATACAAGTCAAAAGTTGAAAAATAACTTGAAAGAAGCATTAAGGTGTTAAAGTCAAATAAGAGAGGGGAATACAATTATAACAAATTTGAGCTATTTTGTAAAATGCATGGAATTAAAAGACTAATTATATTGCTTTATACACCACAACAAAATGATATAGTAAAAAGAAAAAATAGAATTCTTATGAATTTTGTAAGATGCATGCTTTCACACTCAGATTTCTTTAAAAGTTTTTGGGAGAGAAGTTTTAGTCACAATAAATTATATAATAAATAAAATACCCTCTAAGTTTGTACCTAGCACACTTTATGAATTATAGACTACAACAAAGTCTAACCTACATTATTTAAGAAATAGGGTTCTATAACTCATGTACTCATTCCTAGACACTTAAGGAATAAGTTAGACTCAAGAACTTTAAAATGTATATTTATAAGTTATTGTAAAAATTCTTTTGGTTATAGGTTTTACAGTAAAGAAAAGAGAATTATTGAAAATTTGAATAAAAAGGAAGAAATAGGAAAGGAAAAAGAATCACTATTTGTAGTAGGTGATGACTATTTCAATAATATATTAGAAAATAACTCTATAGTTGAAGGGGAACAAAATATTGAGAATATAAATGAACCTTAAGAAATTATTAATGGAAATGAAAATGAACTTATGAAAATTATGGGAGAAATCCAAAACGAGCCTATAAATAGAAATGATGAAACTAATAGGAATGAGAAACAAGGAGAATTGGATGTACTTGTTAGCAACAAAAGGATGAGATATCATCATACATGGTTGGATGATTACTATTTGTATTCTTGTAAGCTTTCATGTTTGTTAATAGATATAGAGGAAAATCACATGGAACTTATAATATATGGGGGTGTCATTGAATCTCATGAAAAAGATTTGTGGTTGGAAGTCATGAATGATGAGATTGATTTCATGAATAAGAATTAAGTATAAGAATTATATGATTTACCTAAAGGAAAGAAAGTTATAAAGTTCAAATGGATATTCTAGAAAAAGTTAAAAGTTAACAAGTTCATTGATAAATATAAGGTCTGATTAGTTACTAAAAGTTATATGCAAAAATCGAGAATTGATTTTTAGGAAACTTATTCTCTAGTAGCTAAGTTCATATTTATAAGAATTATATTGACTATTATTATACATTTAAATTTAGAATGACATCAAATGGATGTAAAAATTACATTTCCAAATGAAGACTTATAGGAAGAAATATACATGTCACAACCTATAAGGTTTCAAGAAGGAGGATATGAGGATAAAGTGTTCAAATTAAAAAGACCAATATATAGTTTGAAATAAGCATTTAGATAATGATATCACAAGTTTTACAATATGATTGTCGAAATGAGATTTGTTTAAATAAATTAGATTATTGTATTTATGTTAAGAAATGTAGAAGTAAGTTTTTTATATTTTCTTTATATATGGATGATATTTTACTTGTTGAAAATGTCACTGACATGTTAAATGAAACAAAGGAAGAGCTTAGCAAAAGATTTGAAATGAAGGACATGAGAGAAGTATCCTATATTCTTGTAATTCATATCTTTAGAGATTGAAAATCTAGAACATTGAGTATAAATTAGAAAAAATACTTATAATGCTAAAAAAGTTTGATATGAAAAATTATTCCTCAACCCCTACAATTTATATTTTTAGAAAAAAATTGAGTGAGGACCAATGTCTTGGAAAGGGGAATGAACTTTTAAGAGTATTTTATGCTTATTTGGTTGGAAGTTTAACATATGTTATGTATTAGATCAAACTTTGACATATGTTGAAAGTATTGTTAGTAGGTATCAAAGTAATCTCAAAACAAAATATTGAAAAACTGTTAAGAAAATAATAAAATATGTAAAAGAAACTTTACACTATAAATTGATATATCAAGTAGATGAACTTAAAGTACTTTAGACGAGAAGTCTACTTTAGAACATTTATTCATATTTAGAGGTGCAATTGTATTATAAGGTAGTAAAAAATAATGATATGTAGCAAAATATACATAAAAAATTGAATATGTTGTCTATGGTATAACTACATCACATGTTGTTTAGATTAAGAGATTTATAAATAATTTAAATCTCAACTTAATAAATGGTCTAATAAAAATGACTATAATAATCAAGCAATAATAAGTCTTATTACAGTAGTACAAATATAACAAAAATACAACATATTAATATACATTATCACTATATTCATTATATTATAGGAAAAAAAGAGATAAAATTAGGTTTATCACTACTTTAAATATGATTATTGATCTTTTAACAAAAAGAATCTCATCAAAAAAAATACATTAAATTTATAAACTTAATAGGATTAAGAAATATTTTCATAGATGATGAAAATGAAAAATATACTCATAAATAATGAGAGTGAAAGATTAATATTTTCTCATAAATAGTAAAAATATGAAAAATATATGTTAGGTACAAATAATGAGAGCAGAATGCAAATATCATAAGCCTTGTAATATTTTAGTACATGAAATGATGAATTTGAACTTCGCATAGGAGATGTTGGGAAATGGTCAAAAAAAAAAAAAAAAAAATTGAATTCAAACCATAACGATGATTCTGAAAATCAAGAGGCTGCCGGTGGTGAAGGTTGCGAAATTTTTTTTTCTCTAACCATATAAATTAGAATCGAACCTAGAATAAAAATATACAAAAAAAAATCCACCGCTGAAGGCCCCCCAAACAAGTCACCCTGTGCATCGTCCACCTACGCTGTCGTCCGTTGCACACTCCCGACACATTCCACACACAACATGACACGAATGCAACACACAAATACACAACAAGAACAAAGCAACATATGACAGACGACAACACAACACGAACGGAAGATATATGTTACAAAATACGCATAACAAATAATAGACAAATGATCCCCATTTCTCCCATCATAATACAAAACATGCATACCTTAAGCTCAACCGTTCTTCTCTAGATGAACCCCCGACTACAGATCCAGAGAGAGTAGATGCAACATGAAAGCAGAAAAAGGCATGATTTTTCTCATCAACATACCTCTAGCAGGTACACCAAAATAGAAAAGAAAATGCCGTTGGTTTTGGTAAGGTGATGGATTGTACCTGAAACTCTACAAACTGGTCTTTGAGCAACAAACACACTAGTGTATTATTAGACTTTCTAGCACCAAGGTCTTCGGGAAGAACGTAAAACGTGTAACGAGAACGTAGCATATCTAAATCCCCAGCAGGATAATAATTACCTATCATCTACTTCAGAAAACTTGGGAGCATTGATTACCGTTATTGAAAGTAACAAATAATGTGTTATACCAAAACAAAGTGACAAATAATGAAGCCACTCTCTATAGAATTTGTCTTGTTCTTTATTAAATACCGAGGCCAATATAATAGTTTTGATTTAGATCTCAAATCATCAAACCTCCCACGCAAGCACCGCCCAAACTGTCGTCAAGGGATGCGGCAACCGGAGAGAGGAGGAGACACTTCAACACAGACTCTTCAACCTAGTGTCCTTGAAACTTCTTCCATACACAGACACCTTGTTCCCCTCTGTGTCACTCACCAAGGAAACACCTCTAACGAAAGAAGGATGACCTACAACTGCGACCGTCACCACGTTCAAACCGCTGGCTCAAGGCTCCCCCTCCACGTGACATTGTCACCGAAGGGGGGGGGGAGAGCGCAGCAGATGTAGCTTTGGGAGGACATGCATGGGCGAGACGTAGTAGCTTCGGGGAGGTCGTCGTGCGCATTTAATCAGCTCAGCCGAAAGAGCGATCACCGGATCAGTGCACGATTGAACGAGAGGTACGCAGACGGAAGGTTTCGGTGAGAAAGTGTTATTATTCCAATAATGCCCTTGTCACATAAGTACATAAAGTAGATAAAAATAATTAGACGAATAATTACTTTATACTTGAAAATATACGTATAAGGTAGGTACATTGTGATATTATTATGATGATTCTAATGGGATTTGAACTTATGATCTTTTAAAAGCTACAAAATCCTAATATTACTAATTTACATTCAAATTATTATTAAAAATATAAAAAAGTATTAATTATAAGTGTAAATTACTTAATATAATTTTCATTCATCTTATTTAATTTTTTTATAAATGATTTAATTTAATGAATGATATTACTTTTTATGATTCATAAAATCAATAAATGTAATTATTATTTTTTTTTTAATTTAATGAATGATGATTAACATTTTAGATATTATTTAATAATGATATGAATATAGATCAATGGTATTATAATTTACGATTTGTAAAGGTTTGATCTTATCAAAATCATATTATTTTTGAATTGTAAAAGTCTTATTACTTGTTGTATAATTGCATGATTTATTGATTTTACATTATTTTTAACACTCAAATTGTTAATCAATATTAAAATATAAAACTTTTTTTACTAATAATCATTAATTTGTTAAATTAAACGAAAATTGATCATATATAATTAGTACATGCATTTATTGGTTTTATAAGTCATACATCATTTAATTTATGAATTATAAATTAATCATGCATCATATAAGTGAATACATTGTTTTTTAGTTGTAAGGGACAGCAGAGTTTTTACATATATGTATACATCCATTAGCCGTTTATGTCTTGTATCTAAAACAATTTTTATCATATTTTATCCTTATTTTTATTTATTTATTTATTTATAATAATTTTTTTAAAATAATTTTTTCTCTTGGATATCTATATTCCATACCCACGTTATTTTAAGTCTCACCTTGAATATGTACATATTATATCCAAAGTATATTGGTTTTGTTTAATGTCATTATTATTTTTAATCTTAACTATTTATATTTTGAGTTTCATTTACCTTAGCTATCTATATTTCATTTTTATTTTCATTTTTTTAGTTCAATCTCATCAGATTTTAAATTCAGTTGGATCGAATTTAATTCAGTCAAACCGAATTGAAGTCGGATCTAACCAATTTGTTTTGTTATTTTATATATATATACTTTAGATATTCATATCTTATATCTAAAATATTTAATTTTATTTTAAATATTATGAACTACTATATTTTTTATTACTTTTACTCTAGATATTTGGATATTTCACGTTTAAAGTTATTTATCCCAAAATATCTTAAGTTCGACATTCACATGAATAATATATGATGAATTAGATGGACGACGTTTTGCCTAATATCATTGAAACGTAGATTTTAAATTGTAAATGTAAATTATGTAATACAATTTTTATTAAAATCTAATTTTCATTTAATTTTTTTTTATAAATCATGATGTACTTTTTTATGATTTATAAATTATATATAATAATTTTTATTTAATAAATATAATTATTATTACGACAGACCTAAGGTACCAATTGTGACGGTTATCATGTTTGTCACCTGTTATGATGAACATGTGACATATATAGTGATGACTCTTGAATCCGTCGTAAGATGAATTATGGACACCCACAGTGGTAGATTAACAACCATTACAATAGATACTTGATCGTGACGGATCATAAGTATCTTTAGTGACGATTTTAACATCTATCACAATAGATACCTTCTTGTGATTAATTATCGACACCTATGGTAACTGATAGCTATTGTCATTATAAATATCTTAAGTAAGTAACATATTGTCGTGACAAACGCGATCGTTCCTTTTATATGTATGTAAATGTTAATAATTTTGTTTTTAATTTTCAAACCAACATAAATATTAAATTTTCTGTTTTTGACCTTACTTATTCTAATTTCCAGGTGATCACATTTTAAATATGTCTCTTTCACATAGATACAAGCGATTTGCTCTACCATCTAAATAGATATATACTTTATAATAGCATTCAAGTAAAAGAATCATGATATTTAATTCCTAAACTTCTTCTATATTATGAGTGAGTGTGCATATATGCATGGGTTCTACTCATGAACCGTCCAAGTCCATGAGATAAATTAACCTATTAAAATTTTTAAGGTAAGTTCTCACGTTCGATAAGATTGATACGTATTGTTAACAGAACAACTGATTGTATATATAATATGTATTAATGATCTGATTGATATATATATATATATATATAAGCTTCGACGGCCACTTGCGATTGTTAATGACATGGAATGCAAGTCAGAATATCCAAGCGAAATCTCCGTCCACGAGGACGAGATCTGGCCTTCGGGGAGGGGGGCGGCGGCACATGCGCCCGGCAGCTGGCATTCCACCGCCCGGCGAGGGGGCGGTGCCGCCTCCCCCGGCCCCCGAAATCTACCGTCCGGCGACAGGTAGGCGTGATCCCCTGCGTCAACCATGGAGTTCACGCGCTTTGCCGCTCGTACCCAGAGCGAAATACCCAGGAAACGTGGAATTTCTCTCTACAGCGAAGGAGCTAGCTGTGGTCTTCCTCTTACGTACGTACACCCTTCCAATAAAAATACATGCATGTTGGGTGTCTGCCTATTTTAGGGTTTACGCTGACTGCTGACGCTTCATGAAATTAAACTTCCGTGTTGTGTAAAATTTTAATTCAATAGCAATTAACATTAAATAAGAGATTCATCTATATATATATATATATATATATCAGTTATGTGGGACTATATATTTTAATACTTTTTTTCTTCACTTGTGATTTATTTTATATCAATAAATGTTTTATTTTCGAGGACGAGATTGTGTAAATGTAAATGAATCGATTCTGAAGTCATATGGAATTCTAAATCTTAAACTCAAAAACCTAAAACTAATCGACATCGAGTAGAAAAAATTATTATATATTAATCTAAGTTCAATCTTAGTGCAATCAATGTGGAATCATATATCCTAATAAACATCACTTGAATTGACTTGAGTCCACCTTCCTCTCTTGATATATATACTTAAAAAGTCCACGGTTGTTCATCTTCAACCATATATCTTCTTCTTTGCTTCATTTAAAACATAGATCAGATTTGCATGGCAGTGTTTTAACGGAAGCAGAGTGAAGTTAATGCCAACACTCATGCAGTGGTACCAAAACCTTTCGTAATGATATCAGTAAAAAGTGTTTTTACCGTTCATTAGTAATTAATGCATGAATTAAAAAACCTACGTCAATATTTTCTATTTAATTTAAACAGAAAAAATAAATAAATAAATGATTCAAAAAGCAGTTAAAATTATTTCAAAAAATCCACCTCTTTGATCTACTAACCCTACCCTAATCAAAAGCGGGTAAATGATTAAGCTCTCTGAAAGTGTTGAAAAGAAAGAAAGATCATAATCTCTCTAAAAGTGATGAAAAGGAAGATCATAATCTAACTCATTACTATTATTTAAACAACACCACTTTTATCACGGGCCTTTTATTTATGAAAGAGTCATCCTCTACCGGGTTTAGAAAAGACATCTGTGATTCACTCACCAACCCACAAAGATCAGGCGTGAAAGAAAAAGAAAAATTTGAGTTCGCCATCCATATGTTTTCAAGCATACATGTTTATTTCAGGTCTTCTAAATTTAGGGCACACCCTTGTTTTTTTGTGGTCACTTTCTCGATCGGCTTGCGTGGTCTAAACGGAAAGATAAAAATTTCCATAACCAGTCAAACCTTGATAATGCAAGCTTTTCAATTCAAGCCATGTTTTTCTAACCCTTGGGAGAAACAAAATGGACTTGCATTGAAACCATTAATATTAATTAACCAATATCTCTCTCATCCCCTCGATCTAAGTCATCACGCAAGCTCACAGCATGTGTCCCGTACGCATCCTCCACTTCTATATATATGTTTTACCCGTAGATTAATGATTAATGACCACAGGAGGGTAGTAAAATTCATCTACCACTTCAATACTTGAGAAGACATCTTGGATTCAAATCTAGGAAGAAAAAAATGCTACCATTATCAAAAAAAAAGGAAATGATAGTAACACAAGCAAATGTTTATGGTATTTACATGTGGTACCATAAGTTTAAAAATTCAACCATTAATTTAAATATAGTATCATGAGATTCCCAATTATCAAGGTAAATATAAAAGAAAATCAGTTTAAGTGGTTAGAGACTAAAGAATGTACTAGCCAAAAAGGTAGAATTAATTAGTACAAAAAAAAAATTAAAAGAAGTAGAAATAGGTTAAAAATCACTTGATCAAGAATCACAAAAAAGGTATAATAAATTTATATAATTTAACCAAAGATTTAATTATAAATAGTATAACTGATATTAGGTACGTACCATAGTAAGAAGGAAGCTTCTCCATCACTTTGTTTGTAAATTTCTATAAATATTGGATGTTCTAATTATAACTTTCCTGTTATGGGTTTACTATTCTTAATTTTTCTCTTAGCTTACCCCCCTTTGATTATTTTTACCATTTCTTTTATGGATCGAATTCCCTTACTCACAATTAATTTTAACGTAATGTCAAAAGATGTTTGTTTACGCGAGATATATATGGGCATAAAATAATGTTCACAATTCTCACATAAAAATACTTCTCATTAAAAGTAATTTTATTTACAGCCTGTATGCTGTAAGTAAAATTCTAACTAGATTTAATAAAAATGGCCTAAACTAATGATTATATTCCTTTAAATGGCAAATAACTACTTATTAACAAATAGATGTTGTCCTAAGTTAATAATAATAACGACAGCATCATCATCATTAATAACAATAACAATAATAATAACGATAAGTCGAAGATATGTACTGTAGGTTAGATCTGACGCAAAATCTATAAACAAGCGAAGACGATATACGCGTGAAATAGATATTTTAAATATTTAGCTTAAAGCGTCAATGGCAATGGAATCATTTGCTGGGCAACATGACACGTGTGCTTCTGCATATCCATAGAAGAAGAAGGACGGTTGCGTCGTCAACTCCCGAGTAACGTCCACTGCCGTTGTCGGCCTTATAATATGAAAGCCAGCTCCATGTAGGCACGTACCCTTCCGCCGCCCACGGATTCCAACGTGGCGCCGTCGACACCTGTCCATCGACCACCCCTATTTATACCCCCGCCCTCTCATGCAGAGCTCCCCAGCAAGTGACTGCACCGTCCACCCGCCGATCGTGTCGACCTTCTCTGACGTCTCTGCCTCTGCCATGGCTTCTTATCTGGCCTTCCCTAACATGGCCGTCTTCCAAGAATTTTCGATGCCCAAGCGTCGACAGCGACCCAGCCCGCTCCGGTGCTCCGGTTGGAGGATGAGTAGTGCTGGTGGTTGTACTTCTCAACAATCCATCGTTCGCATCGACGTCCCGCCGCCTGCCTTTTTCAGGGAAGTGGAGCAACAGTACGGGGTCACGACCAGGAAGAGTTCTGTTGGAAGAAGGCAGGAGGAGGGAGGAAGAAGTACTAGTAGTAGTGAGGGGTACGGGAAGAAAAGTCCACTGCAGTGGTTGGCGGCGGCGGCACTGGACAAGATCGAGGATTCGCTGATCCGAAACGTGTTGGAGCGGTCCCGTCCCTTGCCGAGGACCGCCGACCCCACAGTGCAGATCGCGGGGAACTTTGCGCCGGTGGTGGAGCAGACCGTCGTCCACCACGACCTCCCCGTGACAGCGGGAGTTATCCCTGGGGAGTTGGATGGGGCGTACGTACGGAACGGAGCGAACCCATTGTTCGAACCCGTAGCAGGGCACCATCTTTTCGACGGCGATGGGATGATTCATGTCGTCCGTTTCCAGGGCGGCTCCGCCAGCTACACCTGCCGGTTGACGGAGACGGAGCGGCTGAAGCAGGAGAGGGCGGTCGGGCGTGCGGTGTTCCCCAAGGCAATCGGGGAGCTGCACGGCTACTCGGGCATCGCGCGCCTCCTTCTCTTCTACGCCCGCTGCCTCTTCGGGATAGTCGACGGTAGCAGAGGCGTGGGCGTCGCCAACGCCGGCCTCGTCTACTTCAACCACCGCCTCCTGGCCATGTCGGAGGACGACGTCCCTTATCACGTCAGGATCGCGGCGGACGGCGACCTGTCGACGATCGGCCGTTACGATTTCGATGGACAGCTCCAGTCCACCATGATCGCGCACCCCAAGCTCGACCCCATCTCCCACGAGCTCTTCGCCCTCAGCTACGACGTCATCAACAAACCCTACCTCAAATATTTCCATGTCTCCAAAAATGGTACGCATGTGATATATTTACCATAATCGTAAATTACTGGGATTTAATTTTTATCTTAATTATTTGTTACGATGTTCGTACACAGGGAAGAAGTCGCCAGACGTTGAGATTCCGGTGGACCAGCCGACGATGACGCACGACTTCGCGATCACGGAGAATTACGTGGTAGTCCCCGACCAGCAGATGGTGTTCAAGCTCCAAGAGATGCTCCAAGGAGGATCACCGGTGGTCCTCGACAGGGAGAAAACCTCCCGGTTGGGGATCCTTCCCAAGTACGCGACGGATGCGTCGGATATTGTTTGGTTCGACGTCGGCGACTGCTTCTGCTTCCACTTTTGGAACGCGTGGGAAGAGACCGAAACCGGTGAGGTGGTGGTCGTCGGGTCCTGCATGACGCCGCCGGACTCGGTGTTCATCGACTCGGACGAGAGGCTCAGTAGCTTATTGTCAGAGATCAGGCTAGACCCAAGAACCGGCGAGTCGACGAGGAGGCCAATCCTCGACGCCTCCGTCCAGCTCAACCTGGAGGTGGGAATGGTAAACCGGAACCGGCTGGGTCGGAAAACCCGGTTCGCCTACCTCGCGATAGCGGAGCCGTGGCCGAAGGTCTCGGGGTTCGCGAAGGTGGACCTGTTGACCGGGGAGACGAAGAAGTTCCTATACGGCGGCGACCGGTACGGGGGTGAGCCCTTCTTTCTACCGTCGGAATCGACCACCGGGGAAGAAGAAGAAGACGATGGTCACGTGATCACGTTGGTGCACGACGAGGCGATGTCGCGGTCGCAGGTGTTGATCGTCGACGCCCGGAGCTTGGAGTTGGAGGCGTCGGTGGAGCTGCCATCGAGGGTGCCGTTTGGATTCCATGGGACCTTCGTCAGCTCCGAAGATCTAAAATCACAATGCTAGAATATATAAAGAATTTTAGATTTAATGTCTTCCAAAAAAAGATTGTCGAAATAAATTAGTCAATTTTTTTATAAAGATAATTTTTTCGTTCACTAAAATCCCAAATCATGGCCGAAGTTACACGGATTACCATTGCAAAGTGTCAAATTAATAATCCAACATCTTTTTTTAGTAATCATGCTTTCTCTTTGCAAAATGTTTGGTCTTTGGCATATTTTTGTTAGCGCGTTTAATTTTTGCGTTTCTCTTTGTTTCAAAAATAAAAGAATAACTCAGAAATCCATGCGTTGAAGGTCCCTTAATTTACCCATGATTATTTTTAATCTAGTATGTGAAAATATATTAATATTTTCAAAAAATTGTAGAATTAATTTTTTTTCATTAGCATTTTACTTAAAACAGTTTGTTTAAGAATTAAAATAAGTAAAGATAAATTTAAAATTACTTGCTAAGTATTATAAGGAAAAAATTTAAATTTATATAATTTGGCGAAAGAATAGATATAGATACTTGAAAGAAATGAATTCATGTAACCAATCCTAAGATTATGGCTGGAATTATTGCTGTTGTATTTTAGTTCAAACGACATTATTTTGAGCAAACATATGGAAATAAACTGATATATAAGTAATACATTTTTAAAAATACTAATGTCTCCTCGTACCTGAGTTTGAAGTGATTGTTACCAAACAATCCCTTAATCATGGGATATGATGTTTTACGTGTATAAATAGGAGTATGTGTTTTTTTTTTAAATTGATAAGATGACAATAAGATTTAAATACACAACATTACTTACCTTAGCTGCTTTGAATTGGTTGTAGCAAATAAAAGTAGACAAAATTGATATAACAAAGACAACAAAGGTGGTGGTACCTATAATCTCCTTTGAAATTCAAATTATGTACAACATAAATTCACTGCTATCATCATCGTCAAAAACAAGAATAATGATGATGATGATATATTACACCATATCTATTTTACAACTATGATATAAAAATTTTCGTTGTAAAAAGATCCCCAATGTTTTTTCTCACACTTACGGTTGAGATAATTTTCCTCATAAATAATGTGCTGTATTTTGTAAACATACATCATCACAGAAGTATATCAAAAGCAAGTCATGTGAAGTGGTCCGTCCTCGTTACTAAAATCTGGTTCAACGGCAATGGCCTAACCTGTGCCAGCTTGTTGGGCAGCCTGAGGAGATTCACTATATTATCGCACCCATTAAAGATAAGTTTCCCTGTTCCAAAGTTAATAATCCTGGTGTTTTGTTTCTCTTGACTTCAAGCATTGAAGAGTATTAACTCAAGTGTCTAGAACATAATTTGATTATCACAAGAATGCCAAAGACAATGACTGGCAATCACTGCTAAAATTGACAGAATTAACTCAAAGTATCTAGAGCGTTATTTGATTATACAAGCACAGAAAACTGTGTAAGCGAGATATAATCACTGCTGTATACAAGCACATAAATCTCATCATCATGCATTGATACTTGACACAGTAAACACTCAAAGCATAATCGAACAAAACAAGTTTTCAAAAGAAATTTGGATGTGAGCTCAGATTGTAACCAGACCCTTCGAAACCCTGCTTTATTCTTCAGTATTGGTTCTCTAATGTTGTTTCACAGGTACTATTCATTATGGAACACGAGATTTTAATAAGATCATGATGATGTGACTAGAATCTATAACAATAAACAATGACGTGACAGACTGTATTCAAAATCAGAGAGCTTTTCCACATTAACTCTGTTTGAGAGAGAGGTAAACCATAATAGACATAATCTACATTTCTTTTATAATGGAATTATGTTACCATGAGTAGCTAGCACCAGATGTGCATAATACAATAAGTCACAGACAAGATAAATACTGGTAGCTATCGATGTAATTATTGTCACATTATATGATATGGATAATCTCGAATATGCATAATTCAAAGCAACGCCACCTTAAACATTTTCATTAGAAGAAACAATCTAAAGACAATTATATTTCACCATTTATTCAGGAACTAGTGCAATCTAAGTGATCCCAGTGAGTAACAAAATATGTGGTAGTTTTCTTTTAAAATTGGTAAGAATATGTAGACATCAAAAATTTGTGTGAGAAATATGAGTTAAAATGGTTTAATAGAATAGAATTTGCACATAGAATAGGATATTGGTGTTAAAGAACATGGTAGTTTTCTTTTCACTCATTACTAAGTTAATTTTAAGTTAACGTCTATGGCAGGCAGTAGAAACGCTACAACGTATGACCATGCCATGAAACATGACTAAGATTAGATATCCTTGAAAACAACTGGATTTCTGCAGATACTTATCGATTAAATCGAAATGTCGACAAAAAATCACATATATTGTTCTTCGAGACACGATGCAAATAGAATTACAGACACGCATCACAGATCTTCCATCCCATGACCCTCGTGGAAGAACATGAGTTTTTTATTAACAAGATCAGCTGAGCAACTAAAGGAATTGACCAACCATATTCCAGATGAGCAATCACCGTCGACAGGGAAAACAAAACAAGGATCTGTATACAACGCTGATAAAAATCATAAAATATTCGTCATTTTTTCATGACATCTTTGATTTCAAGCTGTCAATCGCATGAATCTTTAAAAAAAAAAAAACAAAGGGCTTCACCTTTTACGCGCGGAAGGCCACAATGCCCTAGGAGGGGGAGGAGGTGGTCTGGAGGAGGGGGTTGCGGGGGGACGAGTCTGGGTCGTAATCGGGGTTCAGGGAGTGGTCGATGGCCTCGCGGCCCCTTTCGAGGCAGGGCTTGCAGGCCAGCTCGATCGTCAACCACCCCAGCGCCACCGCCGCAATGGCAATCAGGGCGCTCGTGACCGCCGCCATCGGCCTTTCTTTCACGGCGATCGCTGGTTTTCTCGGAGGGAACGAAGAAGACGGAAAATTAGATCCAAATGGAAAACGACAAAAATATCTATTTTATAGGGCCCAAGAGCTTTATTTGTTCTCCCGTGGATTTACATTTACATCCCTCAGAAATTTTCTAGTGTCGAATATATATTTGAAAAATACATATTTATCTACATATCCCTGTAAAAATATAAATATTATCATAGATACCACTGTAATTAAATTTGATCATTTACAGACAATTTACTTTAAAAAAGCATCTGAGATTAGTTCATCTGAGCAAGTTAGTTTACTACAGGGAGGGTTAAAAGTAAACTGAGATTAAGTTTAATTAGGTAACTTTAATGGCATTTAAGTACAATATAAAATTTTACAGAGATATGCAGGTAAATATGCAATTTTCAAGAACATACGTATATTTTATGATATTTTTTAATAACATAGAAGTTAAAATGCTTACACATTTTTAACAATATCATTTTATGATATTCTTCAATTTATTATTAAATGCAGAATTCAATAATGCATCCTATGCACAAATATATCTGAATTTATAATTTCTTTCTAATACAGATAAAAACATGCAACTTCTGATGCATTCCTCCTCATTTTGTTTTTATTCAGATCAATTTGGTAATTTCTGGTTTATTTTTTGCTTTTAGTTAACTGAACGTATGTGTTTAAGAAAAAAAAACAAATCAAATAAACACTAACCGTCAACAACAAAAGTCTCTTCAGCCTTGATTTATAGAACCGGTGATAATCCTCCTCCACCAGCGCGCTCCTTAGTGTTCCCATTTTTGCTTAGGTGTGCTTTTTCTTGAGCCTCGGTGTGCAAGGCTCTTTTTTAATTGTCTCTCTGCCGAAAAAGAAAACCAACTCTCTTTTACAAGTACTTGGGTTGTGAGTGACAATTCACGTTAGAAAAAGGTTTTAATCATGTTAACGGTGGGTGATTACCACACGAAGCGCCAAAAGGTTGCACCGAAATTTCAATGAAATATTGGCCGCTGCTTTAAAAGTTCCAAATTCTGCTACTAAAAGAATAATCTCTCTGATACAACAACGCAAGATGGGCTGCCTATGGAATCTGAATTACTTGAGGGCAAGGGAAGATTATACAGTTGCTAAGCTACAGAAGTACCTCTTGAGAAATATCAGGTCCATCCACGTTTGGTAGTAGACCCTTTTCGTCCCACACTTGTAATCTTGCAGCCTTATAGATTTGCTTGTCTTATATTGGCATGGGACTCAAAGAAACCACAATAAGGACTTATTTTTGTACATTTCCTGTCAAGTGACAGAAAACGATGAAAAATAGGAATAACAAATAAAATAAAATTATCTATACAATAAAGGAAATGATAAGAAATCTTTTTTAAGGTGTTTATGTAATCTTAGAAAACTGACAGAAAATACATTATTTAATAATTTTAAAAATTATTAAATAATAAATCAACAAAAATTACTATCAATTTGAAAATAATATTTTATATATTAATAATTTATTAAATATAAATGTAACATATAAAATAACTATATATAATTATCATCACAAGTAATTTTTAACGAAAATATTACATATTATTTCTTTTCTACGTAAAATACATAATTTGTTCGTGCAATTTATTAATTATTCTCTTTTTTTGTCTTACACTCAAATTACTAGTATAACCTATACTTTCTTTTTCAACGATATTAGAAACAAGTTCAAGCAAATCATGAATATTTACTTCAATTAATTCATCTATGAGATCTTTAAGTAAATCTTTTTGATCTTCTTTTTTAATAAAATTATGAAAAAAAAAGTGCTTGTAAAATAACAAATCAATGTTTAATTACTCTAAATATATATTTTATTACATTTCTCAATTGTGAATCTCTATAATTAAAATTCTCCACTACATTATTTGAAACTTGATTATGATCATATCCTTATAAATGATAATGAATACCTTAAAATAAAAAAATAAATTCTAAACAATTTGAAAAACTTACATCTACCAAATAATACTTACATAATGTATACAACATTTAACACTTTATAAAATTCACTATTAAATTACAAATACTATGTAATCAAAAGTAATGTCATATTAAGTAAGATTTTAAGCAAATATAGTCAAGAAGTAACATCCCAAACATTTACAGTTGATTTTTCTCATCCCCTTATAATAATATAAGTAATTTCCATATTAAAATTACACAAACCTCCCCTAGGTGTCTTAAAGTTCTTAGACCACCATCTTTCCAACAAACCTGAGGAACACGACAAGCATACCCTGCATGTTCATAAGAGCCTCGATATAGCAAAATTTCAAGAAATATTTCTATGGACTGTTTGTTGCACTTCTTCTGCAACAAACACTCATCTTGCGTTAACTCCTCATCAAGAATTCCAACAAGAAGCTTTTCATGCACAAGGGAAAAAGGGCGTACCAGGATGTTATGCATGTTGTCCATGTTTATTAATGGATTGCAATGCTGTGAAGATGGAACTTGCTCCCAGTGCTATAAAAGGACAAGAATTTCTCCATAAGGAAGCTGAAAGTTCCACCATATATCGTAATTTTAAAACATCAAATATTCTTTGAAATGCAGTGCAATTAAATATTCTTTTAAATGCAGATATGACTAGACACTCTTAACCAGTTAGCAGTTTTTTTTTAATCATCAACAGCTTTGCTTCACTTCCTTTCCATTTTTTATGGACTTTCCTTGAAATAGGATTAGTGCTGAACTCTCAGATTTGGTCTTGCCAACAAAGCAAATATCAAATCAATGAAATTAAAAGGATGTGAGTAGATTGGAAGTTATATTTTTTGAATCTATACATAGAAATACTTGGAATAACATCTAGAAATTGAACAAGAAAAGTTGGCATAAATGTATATCATAGATCATTGATAAAACTAAAGGAAACATCAACACTAGCATAGACAATTTTCTTAAAGTTTCAGACCACTATGGAAAAGTCTAGAAATAGAAAGTAGAAACATAATAAACAACTGTGATTCTTCTAGTAGCAAAACAAGAGAGTATCTAATCTATAGGAATTGAGATGCTAGGTTTTCCAATGCTTCCACTCATAGTTTAGGAAATTGTTAAATGGATTTATCAGTTGCCTTAACAATCAAAATAATCAAACCAGTTAGATGGAAATCAAATTATATCTAAATAATCATATAAATAACTCATACTGATTGTTCTACCAATAACAAGTAATTGAAGTTGTGAGCTAAATAGCAAGCATGAAATAGTTACATTACTACAAGAAAGTAAGGTGACTTAATACACGGATACTCAATAATATATATAACACAAATATAACATATGTTACATGTTATATTTAATAAGATCACTAACACCTCCCTCAAGATGGGACATATATTTTAGCCATGGCTAATTCATGAAAAAGAGACTCAAACACTTCAACATATAATCCTTTCAATGAAGATGTTTTATATACAAAGCATATGAAAATCATCTCTCTTGTGACCAATATCCAACATATAGTGAGAACCTACCATGATGTGTTTTTACCATTCATGAAAAGTTGGATTATTAACAATGAAGATTAATGTGTCATAATTCACAAGTATAGGACCTCGCACTACAGAATCAAATTCCATGAATAAAGATTTAATCTACATCATTTCACAAGCTATCTACACTATAGAGCTGTTAGTACTTTAGTATTTTGATAATGCAAAAACCTATGTGAGGAAACTAAATTGTATTTCATAGATATGATAGCTCAGTAAAAGATCAAAAAGCAGACGAACAGATGGAGAAAGTTCCAGAAGATATTGCTATAGAGCTACAGGAAAATTAGACACTTACAGATCTAAGTATCCGAAGAGCAAGTTTAAAGCAACAGCAATACTATCAGATAATTAGAAGAATAACTATCCGAAATTATAAAGTTTTCGAAAAGTTATGAAAGGCAGTTGGTTGAATGATCGGAGAATTAAAGAGTTAACTATCTGAAAGCAAAAGGAAAATCGAAAAGTTAGAAAGTCTAACTATCCGAAACTTAAGTCATTCAATTAACCACATGCAGAAATTCAGAACAGAAGCTTAAAGGATTTTTCGAAGAGTTAGGAAGATAACTATCCAACTTTTTTGGTGAGTTACAGGTATAACTTTCCGGAACTTAAGTTATCCTATTACGCACGTGCAGAATGGAGAAGACGGCAATTAAAAGCTTAAAAAGAAAAATCGAAGAGTTAGATAACTATCCGAAATTTCAAGAGAGTTTCGGTGAGTTACAGTTTAACTATCCGAAACTTAAGTCATTGAATTTTCCATGTACAGAAATCCAAACAAAAACTTAAAAGGAAAATCGAAAAGTTATTGAAGATAACTATCCAAAATCTTGAAGCATTTCAGTGAGTTACAAGTATAACCATCCGAAACTTAAGTCAGTCTTTTATACACGTGCTGAATTGAAGCAATCGAAAACTTAACGGAATGTTACTGTAGCTAACTATCCGACAGTTAAGTAACAGTTCGGTAGGTTACAGCTACAAGTATTCGATTGAATGACAGCTCGCATTGTATGATCTGAAATCCTACATGGTAGAAAGACTTAAGTGATCTTTCGATGAGTTACAAACATTTTTCGAAGAGTTACACAGCTAACTATTCAAAAGGTTAAGAAAATCGGAAGGATATCTTGAAATATCTTTCTGAACGGTAACTTACTGTATTTGGGACTGAAGTCAAATCAAGTACAGCAGAATAAATCCATTGAAGAGAAAATATGATCATTGGATATTCAAGCATATATACAGTCAAATCATTGAGTATTCAAAAGGAGCTTACAATTGAGATTACAGATACAATTACATACAGAGATACAGTATACATTGTAGATCAATTACTGATATAGAAGAAAGCTCAAATTCAGTTCAACAAAGAATCGATTGAAAGCTGGATTTACAAAAAGATTCTTAAAGCTCACCATGTACTGAAAGTCTGATCCAATAAGGATCATTTGGTTCGTGGCTTCAACCTAAAAGCTTCATTCAGTTGTTAGTTTGAGTTTCGACCTGAAAACTCAAGAGGTTGATTTTCTGAAGTTTATACCCGAAAACTTTTGAGTGTTTGTTTTCTGGAGTTTATACCTGAAAACTTCTGAGTGTTGGTTTCTAGAGTTTATACCTGAAAACTTCTGAGTGTTGGTTTTCTAGAGTTTATATCTAAAAACTTCTGTATGGTTGGTTCTTGCTTCGACCTGAAAGCAAATATGTAAGTGTTGAGACACTTAGTGAAACCCAAGTAACCCTTGGAAGTGGACTAGCCGAGTTAGTGAACCACCTAAAATTCTCTTGTGTTTCTTACCTTTATTTTCGCTGTGCATGATATTTTTATCTGATTATTACTTATGCAAACTGATTAATCAAATTAATTAGTAAAGTAAAAAATAATCTTAAATTCACACTGTTCTCTATTCACCCCTCCTCTGGTAAAACCATTCGTTCCTAACAAGAGCAGCATTTTGACTTTACAATAAAGTTAAGGACAACATTTTGCTTTCTATGGTCAAAGGCATTGGCAGGGTTCAGGCCCCATTAAGGTTAAAGGTGGTTTTGGTGTTTTTTTTTTTTTTTTCTTTGTTGGATAAACCCTAGACTTTGGTATCATGTAAGTTTATAGAGGAATTTTGAGAGTTGCATTACTACCAACCCCATTTGGTAACTATAACTATTTAAATCTAGCAAATGAAAATAAATCTGATTCCAAAAAAACTGCAGAATATAGAAATTTTCATGAAGACCTTTTTTTGAAGGATATTTTAGCACGTCAAAATATAGATTTTTTGAGTTCACTTACGAAAATAATCTGGTGTCTGAAAAATACATTTTATATGTTGGAAGAAATTATATTGAAGGAGAGAAAATAAGTTTGAAGCTATGGAGTCTATTGAGAAAATTCTTACAATGATTTGGGTTACATGGAAATTTGGAAATAAAGGGATGACTTTCTTTTGAGAAACAGAAAACCAGAACTACACACAGCTCTTCCTTTCTTTAATGTACGGTTGGAGCACTTAGAGAACCAGCTACCTGAAGATCCAAACCTACATAAACTTTTGATCCTGAATCAGCTACCTGAAGATCTTTGCTAACATACAGGTCCTCATCTTCGAGCCCCCTCAAGGAGGTTGTCTTAATAAAGTTAATGTGAATGTAGATCTGAAGTTTAACAAGAACAAGTCCTGCATAGCTTGTGTTGCAAAAGATCACTCGAGAAGGCATCTTGCAATCTCAATTATTGCGTCTACTTGAAGATATAAATATCCTCAAATCTTTCTCTAAGTTAAATGACAACAACACGACAAGGGAGATGAATATTGAAGATCATGAATGGTACAACAAGGAGCTCAAATTGAAGATGAAAAGAATATGGTTTCCCAATTCTATCAAAAATATATGTAAAGTTTTGTACACTAATTTATTTTTTGCAAGAACAGATCAGGCCAAGAGCCCCTAAATCGGAAGTGAAAAGGCACATCATCCCAGGGAATTCATTTTTCATGTTAAAAGTAGGATGATCTCCCATACCGGCTTGTTAGAGCTTCCTTATTTCCAGCTGTGAAAAGAGTGTTATAGTCATCCAGACAAAAAACATCAATCTCGTGAAATGCATCTGTTTGCCGGTGGCACACCAATCAATGCTACCAATGGAAATCTAGTGTAAATAGTTTTGTACTTAATTGTTCGGCAAGAAATCCTGGTTCAAGAAGGCAAACACACTACCATTATCAGAAAAAAGGCATACCAATAAGAGGTTGGTGTGTATAGTTCGATGGTCAGCAATCTTCTTACCTTTTTGAATGTTTCGCAAGGTTGAAGTCAGCAACGGGTTCTTCTTACCCCACAGCAGATCCTTTCTCATTCTCATCAATGAGCTCATCATCACCCCCTTCCACATATTCAGAGTCAGAAGAGATTCCCCTTGACTCCTCTGCCTCATCACCCTCCTCATCTTCCTCAACATCTTCCTTGCCTTCCATGTCCCCACGAGCAGCGCCCTTGCTCATCAGAAAGATATACCGGTACCTCATGCCCATTAACGGATGTTTGTCAACAAGCCGATCCCTCTTGTACGACTCCCTCAACACAACAGTCTGCGTCCTGAGCTTGTTCGACAGATAGAATACTCCCGGGTACCAGGTGATCACCTTCTTGAACCCCTCCGGCAGACCGATGTGCTTCCCCAGCTCGACTAAGTTCTCCTTCTCCGTCTTCTTGGACACAAACAGGCTCAGTAACTCGTGCAAAACCCCAACCGTCCACTTCTCCGCCACCGCACTCAGTGGATCGAGCACCATTCCGTTCTCGTACGGCGACATATATGGCAAGTTTTGGAAATCCTCCGTCCACTTCTTCACCCTCTTATCGAGATCAAACCCTCGAGGAAGCTGGAGAGGAAACCCCAGCGGTGCCGACGACGATTTTGGACACTTACACGGTTCCATAAATGCCGCCTTCTGCAAGGCCGAAACCGCCAGGTCCTTGTTCCAACACACAAGCTCCAAATCGAGACCACCACCACCACCATCCGAAACAATCTCGAAGTAGTCAAGGTAATCCGGAAGAAGCGTCGTCGCGTAGTTACAAGGAAGGCCGAGATCGAAGGCGAGACGGTCGACGAGGGGAAGCGGGAGCCTTCTCCCGCGTGTGAGCATGAGAAGACGCGCGAGCCGGTGAGCGCAGTCCTCCCTGCACGATGCGTACGTCTCCATCTCTTCCTGATGGAGGAAGACGAGTTCCTGGGTGGGACGAACGACAGTGTGGGAGGGAAACGTGGTGGTGGTGGTTTGGACGAAGGCGGATGGGAACATGCGGATGAAGCGGAGGGCACGGAAGGGGAGGCGGAGGCGGTGGCGCATGTCGGCGATGGAAGAGAGGCGGAGGGAGCAGTGGCGGTGGGAGAGAAGGAGATTTTTGAGGGCGAGGAAAGGGTGGAGATGCTTCTCCTTGGAGACGGCGAGGTCGAGGCCGCGGTCCCGGACCCATTTCACGCGGGCGTTGATGAAGGCGGCGCGGTGGCGGAGGAGGCAGGGAAGGGTGTGGGAAGGGCCGCCGTGAGGACGGAAGGCGACCAAAAGAGACATGACGGTAAAAAAACCCGACGGAGTTTTCTTTGTAAGTGGCTTTTTTATCATTTTTTAAAAAAATATCACAATTAAATTTGTGAGGATAAAAAATCATTGAATGGTTTATAGAGACGAAAGCAAAGCAACGATGACACCGCTCACCTCGGCTCCCTCTGCAACTGCAACATCGTCGCTTTCCTACGTCTCCAAACTCCCCTCCCTCTCCCCTCCTTTCCTCCACACCAACCCAAACCCTAGACTACTCCTCTCTCCCACCGCCATGTCCACCGGAACCTCAATGACCCCCGAGCCAAAACGCGTGGTGGTCTGCGGTGGCGGGGTCATCGGCGCCTGCACAGCCTACTTCCTGTCGGCTGCCTCCTCCCTGTCTGCGCAAGTCACTCTCGTCGAGAAGTCATCCGTTGCGTGCGCAGCCTCGGGAAAGGCCGGCGGATTCCTCGCCCTTGATTGGTGCGACGGTGGCCCGCTCTCCTCCCTCGCCCGCGCCAGCTTCGACCTCCATCGCTCTCTTGCGCGACATCTCGACGGGGCAGAGTCCTACGGATACCGACCCCTCGACACCCTGAGTCTCTCTGTTTCCGCCGTGGACAAGGGAAAGAGTGGTGGTGGTGGGAGTTCTGGGTCGCGGGTTCTCCCGGGGTGGGTCGATGGTCCGGCGCGGCAGGTCCAAACGATTGGCACGGTGGAAACCACGGCTCAGGTTCATCCCCAGCTATTCACGAGGAGGTTGGTGTCGGCGGCAGTGGAGAGTGGTGCTGTGGAAGTGGTCACTGGGGAGGTTGTGCATGTCGAGGTCGATAATGGTCGGGCTACGGGAGTTCTCATCAGAAACGGGGAGGTGGGTTTTGCTTTTGAACCCACATATTCACGAGGTGAGTTGTTGTCAATTTGGTTATTGATTTTTGTTATTTTCCAGGACGATGGTTCCAAGGATTTTCTCGCCGCCGACGCGGTGGTGTTGGCGTTGGGACCGTGGTCCAGCCGCTCGCCTACGATTTCGTCGCTTTTCCATGTGTCCGGATTGAAGGCTCACAGCATCGTTGTCCGACCTCGTCATCCCGAAGCCATTACTCCTCATGCCCTCTTTCTACGTTATCTGCCTTCCACGGGTGGGAGGAGGCCAATGGATCCCGAGGTTTATCCAAGACCGACTGGTATGCAGTAGCATTTTTTTTGTTAATGATAGTCGTTTTTTCCTTTCGGTATTTGAGAACTTCAATTGATGGAAGCTAGGAGTGTAGCTACTTTTGGTCAATTGAGTTATTATAGTTAATTGTTATATTTCCAGTTGATAGGTGAAAAGAACAAAGATGTAAGTCGAATTGATTAAACGATTTATGTAATTTCTAATTATTTGATTTCACTATTAGCAGTTAAATTTTAATCGAACAGTTTATTTGTCAGGACAGTTGATGAAAAAAATTTAGTCATCCTGTTTGTATATTTTTGCTCTTCTTTCTATAATATTATATTCATGACATGATAAATTTAAAATACATTTCAGAATAGTTTTATGAATTAATAAAGATAACATATTTCTCATTCCTTATTCTTTATTGATTATGATCATAAGCCTAAGCAATAATCCTATTGTACAAATTCATCTATAATGACTTCTTATGTGCATGTAAGATGCAAAAATTAGATAAAATGTAAAATTAACTTAATTATTACCGAAGCCCTTTTTGCATATAACAATCAATAAAAATTCATTTTAAATTTTACTTGTAAAAAGTTACAAGCAAATTTTAAGAAGAGAAATTCACCTTTGGCAAGAGGAATAAAAATATGCATGATCTGAAACCATTGTTGTAAAAAATGGGAAAAAATCGTTTCAATGCCATTTAAATGTTTTTTGCCTCAATCTATTTTGTTTTTTGGAAAAAGGGGAAAAACAGTTTGAAATGAAACAACCAATTTTCCCATTAAACAGTTGTT
The DNA here is from genome assembly GCA_036874045.1 of Cymodocea nodosa. Taxonomy (NCBI): domain Eukaryota; kingdom Viridiplantae; phylum Streptophyta; class Magnoliopsida; order Alismatales; family Cymodoceaceae; genus Cymodocea; species Cymodocea nodosa. The sequence goes on from CM072336.1 coordinate 24,381,869, forward strand.
TTATTACCATTTTTCTAAGAAAAAATGACCATTTTAGGGTCATTTAATTTTTTTTGTTTTTGAGTCGTTTTCATTGATGTAATTTGACTATTTTGTTACTTATTTTGTTTTTTATGACTTTAATTGTACTTTTTATATACTTGTGTCTTAAGTTAAATATTTATTCATGAGTGGTAATTACACATAATAAAAATATATTGTGAAATCATATTAGATGTAATTGAATTATAATTGATTTTATTAAATGATTTTGGTGATTATGATGCTTGTATATTTGTAAATATAGCTATATTTATTCATTTTTTATTGGCAAGTCTTCCGGTGGTTTGATTCAATCATACAATCATCTTAGGTCTCCTTGATTGCCTATTGCCTTAATCATTTTAATCACCTTATTTAATAGTTTTAATGGTGTTTCTTTTTTATGCTTTTGTGTTTTATTTTTCTCCTGTTTTATGCTTCTATTTTCTATATTGGTTCCTTCACGTCTCCTTCTTCCTCATGTTCTTTTTCTCTGTCTGTACCTTTTTCTTCGTCTCTTCTTAATGTTTAGTTCTTAATTCTCTTCTCTTTTTATTTAACTTTTTATCTTAATTTTTTTCCCGATTTTCCATATAAGTACTTGATTTTTTGTTTTCTTATTCTTGGATACATTGAAATTTATCATTTTTTATCTCTCTACATTTTCTATTTATATACATGCAAAAAGAAACTATAAATACTACTTAAATCCTCTTTGTTCATTAGAAATGATTGAATATTTTAATGCATATAATATGATTAAAAGATATATATAAAGTATGCCAACATCAATAATGTGCTTTTCGTGCATTATGATTTATATAGCATTTGATTACATTACCATTTAGTTGAATGAATAATAGAACATTATAGTCATATTACACATGTACCTTTTTTAATAATTTATTGTCTTGAATCAGGTTATTACCTTGCCTTTTGCTTATTGCCTTAGGCATTTTTAAATGGTTTTGCCTTGAGATTACCTTTCACCTTGATTATTTTGGTGGAAGATGAGTGATAGGTATAAAATTTGCAATTTATCAAAATTTTGTACACATTAATCATAAATCATGAGTAGGATGCTTCCTTTATATTATGTATAGGGTTTTTTATAGCATATTCACTCTTAGTTTATAACTTTATATAATAATTTTTGGGTTATAATTGAGATTTCAATGTTAGTTTTCAATGGCCGAGGATTATGTTAGTGATATACTGGTATGCAGTAGAATTTTGGGTTTCCTTAGAGGTTGTGTTGCTTATAATTTTTATAATTGAGATTATCAAAATGTATTCTTATAATTCTTAAGTTATATAATCACTTTGGGAATTTAGTTAGTCTGAGACTATGTCTGTGATGATCTTCTATATTAAAAGGTATGTTATACTCTTAGTTTATGTGATAACGTTTGGGTTGTAATTGAGGCCTTAATGTTAGTTTCCAATAGCCAATGTGTTTGTTTGTGATATACTGTTATGCAGTAGAAATTTGGGCTTGTCTAGTGCCCTTATCACTTATAATTGTTATAATTGAAATTATCAATATGTGCTTGTATCATTATTAGGTTATATAACCACTATGAGGTTACAGTTGAGAATTTAATGTTAGTTTTCACTAATCACTAGTCCAAGCAATCTTCTACATCTTCATTTTGTTTTACTTAAAAAAAAATTCCTGTTTATTGCGAAGTTAAAGGTTAAACAAGCAAACAATGATGTTTGGTTGTTGAGGACCACATTATATGTTTGTACATCTTAATCTAGTGTCGTTCTTTTCATGCTATTTTTTTACATGTTCCATCAAACAATCTCTGGGTTGATGTTATTTTTGTTACAGGAGAAGTGTATGTATGTGGGATGTCTAAGCAAACTGATGTGCCAAATGACCCAGAGCAGATAATCGGTGACCCAGAATCCATTGCCATGCTCCACGAAATTGCAGGGACAGTGTCAAGCCACCTTGTGACTGGGGAGGGGGAGAAGGATGCACAGGTTGTTGCCGAGCAAGCTTGCTTTCTTCCATGCACTGATGACGGTCTCCCTGTCATTGGAGAACTCCCTGGAGTCTTGGGTTGCTATGTTGGCACTGGGCACAGTTGCTGGGGCATTCTTAATGGCCCTGCAACTGGCAAGGCTTTGTCCGAGCTCATACTGGCTGGCGATGCCACTACTGTTGATCTTACGCCATTTAGTCCTGCCAGATTTTTAGGGAAGAAAAAATAATGTATTCCAGCCCCATTTTGAGCTTCTCAACCAGGATTCAGGAATGGAATCTATGATTGGTAAGAAACTAAGCATGATGTTGTCAACTTATTTTGTTATTTATATTTAATAATCTATGCATGTAATGGTTCATTTTCCTTTTACATAAATGTTGCTTCAGTAATTAGTAGATTGATTTATGCATCTGTTACTGCTGGCCTGCTTTTGCATTCTTAAATAAAATCTAAGTAACCATGCCCTTCGGCCTTATAACAGATTAACAAATAACAGTTGCTCAGTTATCAATGAGAGTGTAGTTACATCCTTGAGCAGGAGCAGTGATTTTCAATGAGATTTTCTTACGATGGGATTTGGATTGACCTTAGGAGTATGCTGCTTTTTAATCTTTCTTATTTTATTTTTTTTCAAACTATGATTAGGTGAGCAAAGAGTTAGAACTTTATTATCCCAAAAGAATATATAATAGTAAAGATTGACCTCTTCTAAGACAGACAGAGAGACTCTAGTCATGCTTTGTTTCATTCATTTATCCCTATTTCAAATCTAAAATTTCATCCAATCACCAAGAGACATATATGTCATTAAATTTTATATTTTGCAATGTTACACCTAAACCAAAGAAATTAGTTTATTTTTCCAATATAATGGTTTACATAAAATCACACTCGGGAGTAATAGTTATCTTCACAATCTATGACATTGAAAAGAAGGGAGATAATTATTTGCATTTGTCTATCGTAATTGCAAAATAACTTAGGATAAGCACTTGAAAGTAAAGAGACCAAACATTTTTAGTTCAAATTGAAACATTTTTTGAGTCAGTGTATCAAAAATAATTTTGGTTTAGCTTAGACAATCATATTTCTATACGTTGGATCAAATAATTGTCTCAAAGACCTTCTTAGACTTGAGTAGTATTTGTCATGGCCATTGTAGCCATCACTACTCTAAATATGACTACCCACACCAAATACCTAGGGGTGAGGTGAGTTGGGTTCCGGATCCTTTCCAATTCCTCACAAGTGGAGAGGTTCAATGATTATATCTTTACCCTTAAATTCACATTTAATAATTGGTTTTTCTTGACAAGATGGAAAAATTGTTGAGGTCAAATCCAATCATACATTTCATCACAAATGGTTTAGTTCAAAAATCTATTTGGTAACTATTATTTTAATCTAACATATGAAAATAAGCTTGCATTTTGAAAAAAAGGTTGAAATTAATTTTTTCCATCCAATGTTTTTATTTTAAATCATAACGTTTTTAAGCTAGTGTATAGAAATAAGTTGGCATATAAATAATCTGTTTGATAATGATTATTAAAAAATTTTAGTGTATTCTCAATGCAAACTAAAATAATTGTTATTAAATGCCTCTTATGCAAATTGGAACTTCCTTAATTCCTCACAATTAGAAAGGATCTCAAATAGGGTGCAGTTGCCTTTTATAAGCATGACCGAGACCTCACAATCAGAAATCTCAAGATTTCGCCATTCATTTCCCCCCATCATAACATTAATGGATGGTAAAGTCCAACACTTGATTAATACGTGCTCCTCATGATGTTAGTATAGAAATAATCAGCTGCTTGATATTTTTCAAGGTATGCTTGTTTTTCTCAAAGTACAACTTCTACTCCTTTAAGGGCGAAGAGACGGAGGAAACAAGGAAGATGGAAAAGAGAGGTGAAGAAAGCAAAGAAGGAGATGGTACGGGAAGATCATAGATATGTATTGTTTATTGCTTGATATTTTTATGAAGGAAGATTCTATGGTACCTTATTGATCTTGCAGCATTGTAACATCACCAGGTCATGGTTCGATGGGTTGATGATGATGAGAGTGTTAAGAGTTGAAGGACCACTGATGCTTGAGTTGATGAAGGTGGTGTTATGGCGTGCTCTACTAACATCTAGACGATATTTTATTTATTCTCAGCTCTAAATGATGTTGTGACGTGTAGGAGGTGAAGATTTGGAGAGATCATGGTGATGATTGAGCACCAGGGCATTTTCCTTTAGAAAATAATATATTATATGGTATTCTAAAATCTAGGTTGTTCAATTTGATATTCAGGTTGAGCTAAGTTAGACATATAATCCATCGTTAAAATCCATACTCGACCCAAGAAATTTGAATTTAAGATGGTCCATACCCAAGTTGGTAAATAATCCAACCCGTATGGTTCGTTCATGGAACGTCGTTGGTAGGCATGGGAATATTTTGAAATTCCAATATAAACCCATGATTAAAAAAAGGACGCTGAATCCATATGATCTGATTGAGTATATTCTACAAAAAAAGTAAAACTACAGATTGTTCCATATAATCTGATTGAGTATTGCAAAAGAAAGCCTATTGGAGATTGAACTCACCATAAGTCTGAGGCAAGAAACAACAGGATGTAAACCACAAAATTACGAAGTCCAAATAGGGAAAATTAAAGATAAAGAACATAAACGACAGGATCTAACAAATGATCAATGTATCTTTCCTCATCTCGTAGGCCATATAAGGGAAAAATATTCTGAAGTCAGATTTAAGTAAAAGCATTACCGACAAAAAAAAAACCAAAAACAAAATCACAACAATTCAAATCATAGTCTCACGACATGAAATCAATCGCAAAAATCCTTTTCTTCCATGTAGTTTTACTATAAAAAAAAAAAAAAAAATCAAGGTAAATTTTCTAAAAATTTGAATTGAGACTGTGAAAGACCATAAATAGAGCTAAGGTCTGATTTATGCCAGCAGCAAGCAGGACCGCCTCGATTAATTTAAAAAAAAATATTATATATACATTAAGAAAATTTATAACACGTATATTCTATTGTAAATAGGCTTTTCTCTTTCTCTCTGGCATACGAAAACATACGGCTTGTAAGTTCATGGTACATGGCATCTCTTCTCATGCAATTAAAGTTGACTCCTAAGGCTTCGACTTTCACAAAAGAACACCTAATGCTTACTTCGACCTTGCTTAATGATTTAACAGTTGTATGCTTCAAAAAAAATGAAACCATATCACCAATCACCAGCATACTTTAAGACAATACAATAATCTGAACAAAGCTTTCTTTTGAAACTCAAACAAACAATTCTACCTTTTAGGAAGCCTTATACTTGATCCAAACATAAATACTGTTCAATTCTCCTGGACTTAATTCACATCCATAACAGATTCGAGAAATACAATCTAAATAAAGTCTCCTACTTTAAGGCAAGGGGTTATTTGAGAAGTAAAAAAAGCACAAAGTCGGGTCTTAGATCAAGGGGAGAACAACTACCATACTTAACTAGAACAGCAGCCACCTAACTTCTGTGCAGATGCATCATCCTTAACGTTTATCTTCTCTCCTTTGCTAGGTGCTGCAGATGCCGTATCATCACCAACCTCTACAGCCTTTTTGCTGACAATGTGATAAATTTCAGACAGGACTTCAGAAAATGCATTCTCAACATTAGTAGACTCCAAGGCAGATGTTTCCATGAAATACAGTGATTCCCTCTCAGCAAAGGACTTCCCATCATCGGAAGAAACAGCAACAAGGTGTCGAAGATCGGATTTGTTGCCTATTAGCATAACGACAATATTTGGATCAGTGTGGTCCCTTAACTCCTTCAGCCAACGCTCTACATTCTCAAAGGTCACATGGCGAGTAACATCATACACAAGCAAAGCACCAACTGCGCCACGGTAATAAGCACTGGTGATTGCTCGATATCTGTAATCACAAGATTAACAGCAAAGACACCAAAGGGGAATAGTTATTATAAAGTCAACTGAGTAGAAATATGAATAAATTACAGATGTCAATGCCAAAGAAACAAAAAAATCTGTGATAGATTCCAGAAATACCTTTCACATAAATTTGATTTAAGGGGTTAAATGTTCTTCAGCAATCTAAAAGAAACAGGAGGGAGCTCGCTAAGTTGTAATAACCTATAGTTGAACAGTCTACTAAATCAGCTGATGTTTAAAAAAACTCAAAAACAACAATGCCAGTGGTGGGATTTTACTTTAAAGAATCGTACAAAACAATCTTATTGTAAATAAAGATTTAACTAGCTATTCTTGGAGGGAAAGAGAAAACAAGTCTAATTTGTTTCAACAAATCATCAAATTTGGAAGCCCAACTGCTAAGGTTGGATAATTTACCAAGAGAGAAAGGAAACTAACCAAAATGTAGAGAATGCAACTAAACAAGAAGTTTAAATAATCGTAAGCAAGAACAAAAACCATGTATTAGACCTGAATAATAGCCTCAATTTATAAATAATGTAAATGAAAACAGAAAAATATCTTTAATAATTTTATTTTACAATCTTACTATGTAAAACTGATATGTGCATAGCTTGTGTTCAGTTTACTGGTTTAATGCTAATATCCTTGTGAATGCGAGAGTACTTCTCTTAAGTCAATTATTTAATATATTTTTTCACTTTTTCAGTTTTCTGCTGTTTATGTATTTCCATTGTAGTTGTGATTTTTTTAGGTTTTTCTAGTTACATTTCCTTTTTCTTGTTTACTACATCAGACGGGCAACGTGATCTTTTTCCCAAATCAACGTTCTGCAAACAACATTCTGGATAACAACCGCTACTAGTCATCATTCTGAGCAAAAACTCTTTACATAAATCTATCACATATCTTGCCAGAAAACCTTCATATGCAGTGAATCTTAATGTAAAGAACGGGGAAATACAGAAGGCTTTCTAGTTAAGTTGGGAGAATATTTCTGAAAAGACAACAAAATAGAATCTAACGCGTTACTAAATAAGATATTCCTTCTGTTTTTCCATCTCTTTGAATAGGTTCTAGCTCAAAAGCAAGTTATAAATAAACAAAGCACTGTACAAAGGATAGTTCCGTACAAACTAAAGTGCAGAAATCCCACTGAGTGGAGCTGGCTCCATGATTTCAATCACTCCATTTATTTCTATGCTATGCTACTTTCATAGTCATTTTGTGCACATCAAAGTCATTTGCGAAGTGTCTTTTATAACGGAATGTATCCATTGACTTATAAAAAATTCAAAAGTGATAATATATAAACATTTTAGACCAGGAATCAAAAGGGAAAGGGGAAGACAAACAATAACTAGTCTCTCCGTTCTTATAGGAGAGCATCGATGTTTTTAGAACCAAAACAAAAATTGACCCAGAAGAGTAGAGGAGCGGTTGATTCATGGGTTCAATTGGTCACCTCGACATGTTGATCTAGTGACATTATCATAACATAATAAATAATAATGAAATAATTTCATAGTAAATAGATATAATGGAAAAAGAAAAATTCAGGAAAAAAATAACAAAAACAGAATGACAAACTCATGAAGATCAAAACACACCGAATTATTTAAATTATACCAAATAAACAAATTCAGATTTCTTACCCAATAAATGATGCAAGAAAACCATTAATCATTTGCTCAAGATTTTTTATTTGTTATAAAGGATTGAAAACTTGAAATGACTGAAATAGAACCATTTGATGTAAAATAACATATTTTTTCCTGTTTATAATTTTTTAATATTTTGAAATGAATTTTAAAATAACATATTTTTCATGTGTTGTAGTGCCACTTTTCCAAGAAAAATCTAAAAAGCCGTACAATACTAGAAACTTTCTAAAAAATTTAATGATACTAATCACGGACATGTTTCACAAGGGTATGCAAAGTGATAGATAATGTATGCCATCAGAGTCCTTTAACCCAGTCAATAGTGTACGCCATCAGATTCCTTTAACCCAGTCAAATACTTTTCAAATATGTGTTATCAACACAGATCTTGAGGAAAATTTCGCCCTTTATCAGGTTATATGGATTGTAAAAAATGAAAAATCGACATTATATGGATTGGAAATTAAAACATTTTCTTAAACGTGGATTTAATCAGGAGTTTTTTTGAAAAAAGGTACCAATTAACAAGAAATATACATATACTAGCATGCCTACAATCATCACTATTATAAAATTAATTAGACAACAAATTTTAATTCACTTACATATAATCAAGGAATACAACTTTGACACATGTTGATGAAATTTTGCCAACAAGTAATGGTGAAGTTTAAAAACTTCACTCCAACATTGCATGTGAGAGTAGATAGGTTTCTTTTTTTATTTCTTAGTTTCATGGGTCTGACATTGCATTTCCTTGCCTTTACAACATTGTTTTCTTTCCTTTGGCCAACATGTGCTACCATAGCCATGTGATGGCCCTACAATAAAGTATCTCCTTCTCTCTTTAAATGCCCGACCTGTCCCCCCATTCCTGTCCCAACAAAAGTGAGGAACCCAGTTTACACAGAGCATATTTATGGCAGAGTAGAGTCTATACAGAGCTGCATTTTCTTCTTCGGATCTACCTCCATCTCTGGCCTAAGAACTCTGATCAACCATAGGATTAAAAACAACCTCTCTTCAACTTTGAATATTTTATTTCCTAGTTCAACAGATTATTTATACAAAACTGTGACTTCTTCATCGGATCTACCTCCATCTCTAGCCAAAGAGCTCCAATTAACAATCAGAAAAAACCTCACTTCAACTTTGATTGTTTTATTTCCTATTCCAACAAATTATTTAATGTAATTGATGTGATGACAAATAAAATAGATTTGTCCACGATTTTAGGTTTTCCTACAGCCTTGTTTACCTCAATATTTCAAAATTCATGTAATAAATGCTTAGATTTGGATTTCATTTAGGTAATTATTAAATGGACTGGTTTCCAACATTATCGTTACAGCTGATTTGTGGATGGTGCATGACAAAGGCACTCCACAGTTGAGGAAAATTACTATCAGAATTTTATTACAAATAACATCAACATCTAGAAAGTGAAAGAAACTGGAATACGTTCAATTTAACAAACAAAAATAAGGAACAGATTAGGGGTGCAAAGACTAAATGATTTGATTTTTGTTCATTATAACTTGAGACTCCAAATGAAATACATACAAGGAGAGGACAAAGACAATCTAATCCCACCAATCTTACATTCAATTATTAAGATCCTGACGATAAGGATCTAACTGTTGAATGGATGAAAAAACATGGATAGCTAATATTAGATGAAGCATGAAGCAGGCCCAATTTGACAATAACAACCCAAATGAGTATATGAGTTCTTTAGAACATACAACTACAAGAAGTTCAGACTTGGGAGTTTGGAGATAGTGATCATGATACCGATGCTAACACTACAAGAGATGATGATTCTGATTCAACACAACCTTCAAATAACAATGAAAAAGGAGGTTAAGGTAGAAATGTATGAAATGATGATGAAGACAACCCACCAATGATAACTTAGTTTGTTCACTACAAATCAAATACACATCATGGAATATTGGACAATGAACATGAAGCTCGTCATTCCCTCAACACTATAGAAGAAGAAATCAAGATAGGCAGAGGAATGATAAAATTCTCTCAAATGAGTTCCAACAGTCCAATCCATGGCATATCACATGGTTTTGATGCTCTTCGTGTTGATTCATATGAAACTAGTTATGGAAGCAATTATTTGATGATTAGCACTCTATTAGGACATGGTTTAGAGGAGCTAGATTATCCTACACCTATGATCTACCTCCAAGCCAAGCTAGTAAGTGAACAGGATCAGAATCAGAATGAATCAAACATAACTTCAATCTTTAATTGTCCACGACCAAGTCCACAACCATTACCAGCAACATAACAGCAGCAACCTTCTTATGGCTTGTACCACTCTTTCCATTAGCCTCCTTATGAACCTCAGTCTACATATCCATCTCAGCCTGCAAATCCAACTCTACAAGCATATCTACCTTGACCATCATATCTACCTCAAAATGTCTATCTCCTTAGCATTAATTCAACAACATTCGGTTATAAAATTTGTCATTAACTTGCCTCCATATTGATACCATGAGAATATCATTAAATACTGAACATATTATACTCATGTGTAATGGAAAACTTGTGTCATTTGGAGAAGTCCCAAATACAAGAACAAACCTACAGATAGTACCATTCATAAGAGCAGGAGCAAGGTCAAGGTGATTTTAAACCAACCAAACATTCCACTTGGTATTAAGGTGTACCAAAGCTTGTATTATTTTTTAATATTAAAAACAATTTCTCTAATAGTAAATTGTCTTTTTATTGTATTCAAAACATTTAAATAGGTAGTACAATGTATTTTTAATTACATACATTTTTTTATTCCTAAATGTGCATTTTTTGTTACTTTAGCTTGTCTTAAAATTTCATATTGAAATTCGTATTTTTTGGACCTTTTTTAGGTACTTTCATGATTTTATCAAACTTCCATGGAAAGTTCCATTGAAGTCCAATACGTTTCCTTTTTTCCTTTGGATAGAAGTCTGAGATGAAATCGAAGTTGTATTCCTTGCATATAATATACTTTAAAAACAAGTTAATATAAGAAGTGCATTTAAGGTTTTAAACAAGTAGACTATCAAAACAGTAAACTCATGTCAGTATCAACAACTAACAATAACTCAAATGTCAAATTTCAAAAAAAAAACCATTTAAACATCCAAAAACAGGTAAACGGCTTTTTTCCGTTAAAAGGAGAAAACAACCATTTTTCAGACCCTTTTACCCCATTTTCTTTGAAAACTTGGTTTAAAAAAAGTAAGTGACATTTAAACGGCTATCCTTCACAACAATGGTCAAAACTTTAGAATTGGAAGCAACATAACCACAGCGAGATGAAAAGGTTACCATGTGTCTCTTTACAATTTAATTGTGTTGGTAGCATAATATAGTGACTCTATTTGTAAAAATAATCTTCCAATGGTGGTACCCATGGTTTTAACATATGCTCTTTGGATGGCATTTTCACTAGCCAAAGCACTACAATTCTCAAATGAAAAAGGCCAACTTTAACAATTAATTCTATCTCTGGAAAGTTAAACACAGGAATTAAAGGAGCATAGCAGGCAAGCTATGCACTTTGGCCTCCAGAATACGAAGAGATTCATTTTCAAGGAAAAAAAGTGCGGAAGTTCAAAGCAACTTTGGTAAACCAAGCATCTGCAGAGTGCATTAAAAAGCGGAAAAACTTGAAAATGAACCAGAAAAAATTATCGAATGGCGGACAGAAGAAAGATGAGAAAAAATTACAATTCTAGAAAATATGTGAATATGATTACAGGTTCTATAGTTTATAAAGTTCAAATTGGAATACTAGGCACAAACGACAGAGACAAATGTGCGAATTTCTTTGAGCATTGTTCTTGCACATACTCCAAAGGCAGGATATTTACTAGCCCCATTTGCTCAATGGTCAAAATACATTCATAAATTCAGGAGTATAGAAATGCCAAACAAGCTTTCGTTTGGCATCCAAGGAATTGGAGTTCATTATTCATGTCACACCTAATGGTAGCTTATTCAACCTAGATTGACGAGTGTGACAGACAAAGGGTAAATCCTAGGCACACGTAGGCAAAACCAGATCGATTGATCCAAACATTTGTTTGGATCCAACATCCACGTTACCGAAAAAAGTGTCTTTTTCTAACAAAATGAGTTTTCCAAAAATAGCTGAAACTCAAATTCACCTGTTACCAATGCCACACTTCAAAAACCACAAGAACCCCGTTGACGGATACATGCACACACACTCAGAGAGAGAGAGAGAGAGAGAGAGACCTACCTCTCCTGCCCGGCGGTATCCCAAATCTGGGCCTTGATGACCTTGCCGTCGACGTTGAGGCTTCTGGTGGCGAACTCAACGCCAATGGTGGACTTGGACTCGAGGCTGAACTCGTTCCTGGTGAAGCGAGAGAGCAGGTTGGACTTCCCCACGCCGGAGTCGCCGATGAGCACCACCTTGAAGAGGTAGTCGTAATCGTCCTCCGCCCTGTACGCCGCCATGCCAGGAAAGGAAATCAAATCCCACGCAGAAGTAGCAGAGCAGAGGAGGACCAGAGGAGATCGCTCTTTTCTATTTCCGTTGAAGGCTGGGAGTGAGAGGTTCGCATGTCCGACCGATCTGTCCTCGGAGTTGGAAGGCAGTACAAATGCGTAAACAACAAAGCTTGCAAACGATCAAATATTTCTTTTGTAATTAAAATTATATTTAATATTTACTTTATATCATTAAAAAATATTATTTTACTTTGGTATTTACAAGGTTGCCGAGATAAATATCTTCAATTTTTAATGACATGTATGGATATGAATTTTTTGATTATACAATTATCAAATTTTTTAATGGTACGTGACGCGGGAAAAAAGTTAACATTGTTGAGATGCAATGTAATGTGATTTATTGAGAATATTGTAAGAGATGAGTTAAAAGCTGATTTTATTAATGATATGCTAAGATTTGCATTAATTCAAAATATAATAGGGGAAAAAATAAAAAGATGTAGAGAAATACTTAAATTATTTAATTAGATATTGTGAACGAATATTTAAATTTTTGTAAATAGAAATATACGAAGAAAAAAAAATTCAGGCGTGATTATAATTTAAATTGTTATTGTACATAAGTAAAACATTCTTTTAAAAAAATATGATTACTTTCAAAATTAGTATTTTCCATATATGTCACTAAACGTTATTTGGTTGTCACAAAAATGAATTTCAGTGTTACGCATCTAATGTTTATTGTTATGCAAGCAATATGATAATTTTTGATGACACGAAAGTAAACACCCTCTTACGTTTAAAATAAAATTCTTATTAAGAAAACAAATCTATCGTACCAATATTCTGTCACGCGGAGGAGTAATTTACGTAATCATCTGTGGTTAAGATTTTGGTATCCAACATTATTAATGGTGCCTGTAAAGGTACTTGGAAGTTTTTGCTTGTAATATTGGTATCCATCATAACTCACATGGATATTGTGAGGAATATTTCATTGTTATTGATGTCATTTCAACTTCACATGGTACGAAATTATTCGAATCAAAACAAGGAAATACTGCATGGATGGTAGGAGTTGTCCTCAATCTAACGATTTAATATCCTATCTACCAACATTAGCATAAATGGTACTTCCTCACTCTATAAATACTTAAATAAGAAATAACCTGAGTTTAAAACCGTTCAGCATCATTATGCAGCCATTTATCAAAATAATTAGACCAATGCCCTCAATTAACAGCAAGGAGGTCAAGGTATTGGTTTTCGTCGATTTTCAAGAATTTTAATTATATAATAGAAATCTTATGTTGCAGAATTTGTTTGTGTTTATTAAATTTATCATGGTTATTTCATTTGATCGTTATGCTGTTAGAACATAAACTATTTATAAGTTGGTACATTTGAAAAAGATCGTATTGTTACAAGCATTTACAACATTTTTTAGTGAAAAAGTTTAAAACAAAATTTTATTCTGATATATTATTTTCATGATCAGCAAGGTAAGGTGTGGACTGATGGTGCAATTCTAAAAACAAAAATGTGGTTATGCAATTTGTGGTATTTACGAACAGAAAAGTAAGATAATCATGTAATTTACCTTAGTAATGAGATCTAACGATAAAAGTAAAAGTGAATTTTATGAACGATGAAGATCAAAATGCGCAAAATCAAATAATCATTTTTGATCAAATAAATTTTGCTCCAGCGTCTACAAAACACACATTGTTCTCTTGAAACTATAAAAAAGTAGGAAGAGATTAACCATGGGTGCATATCGCCATGAGCAACTACCAACGGCTGGTTCACTACACAAAGCAACTGGCGTCCCACGTTAACAACCGCCGCCACCACGAAGCCGTCTCCCTCTTCGCCTCGCTTCGCTCCTCCTCCATCTCCCTCGACCCCTTCGTCTTCCCTCTCGCCCTCAAGTCCTGCTCCGCCCTCTGCCTCCCTCGCCTCGTCGCCGCCATCCACGCCCACACCACCGCGGTCGGCTTCTCCTCCAACCCTTTCGTGGCCTCCGCCCTCATCGACGCTTACGGCAAGGTCTGCTTGTCCCTTCCATCCGCTCGCAAGGTGTTCGACGAAAGCCCCGAGAGAAACGTGGTCGTCTGGAACGCTATGATCTCGTTGTACGCGCACGCCGGTGATGTCAGACGCGCACTTGAGCTGTTCGAGTCGATGGACGTCGTGCCAAATGCTTCTACGTATAACTCGATCATTGCAGCTTTGTTGGAGTCTGCGGACTTGGGTTCCAACAAGGCGTTGGGCTTCTACCGTCGAATGATCTGTTCGGGTATCAAACCGAATCTGATCACGGTTCTTGCTTTATTGCCAGCTTGCATTTCTCTGAATCTGGTGAAGGAGATTCAAGGGTTTGGATTACGTCATGGGTTCATGGATTGTCAACTGGGCAGTGCATTGGTGGAGGCATACGGGAAGAGAGGTGCTTTAGCATATGCTCGTAAGCTGTTTGATAGCTTGCGGTACAGAGATGTTGTCGCGTGGAGCTCGATGGTTTCGGCGTACGCATTACATGGTGAAGCACAATGTGCCATGGACATGTTCCGGAGAATGGACGCTTCAAATGTGCGTCCGGACGGTATCATGTTTCTTGCGGTCTTGAAGGCCTGCAGTCATGCTGGATTGCCGGAGGAAGCCTTGAGATACTTCGGAATGATGAATGAACATTATGGTCTGGTGCCCGGTAGCGACCACTACGGGTGCTTGGTGGATGTTTTGAGCCGATCAGGGAGGTTACATGATGCATACAAGGTCATAACTGAAATGCCAGTGAAACCCACTGCCACAGCATGGGGGGCTCTTCTGGGTGCATGTCGGAGCTATGCTAATGTGAAGCTGGCGGAGATTGCAGGAAAGATGTTGTTCGAGATCGAACCGGAGAACGCCGGGAACTTCGTCATACTTGCAAATATCTATGCCAATGCAGGGATGTTTGAGAAGGCTGAAGGGGTTAGGAAAGAGATGAAGGAAAGGTTGGTCAAGAGAGCACCTGGCAGTAGCTGGGTCTCATAACCATTTAACTTTTCACACACTATCTGCAAAGTGCAAGTGACCAGACATACCACTGATTCTGAAATTCCTAAGTCTATTCAACAGATAAAGAACTCCATATTCTTGGTTCAAGGGCTTTTATCTTGACCTTTTCTCCTCGATGAACTAAAAAAATTCAAGGATCAACAATTGCCGATCACTTATATCTATGGCAGGACAAAGCTAATGGTATTACTCAAATGGCTGATGAGACAACTGCCAAAGTAACAACAATCATATATCTATATTTGCAAGAAGGCTTACGTTATCTTTGCTGCAAGAAGGCTCACATTTCAAAGATAGCATACTTGAACAATACCCTCAGAACCTCCTTCTATAGAAACTATGTTGATAGGTACAAGCTTTTCTTTGGAGATACATAGTGAATGCGTTCCCTTTACTCAACCGAGGAGACCCATTCCAAGAGAGTACCCCTTCACCCTAGATGATGTTCCAACTACTATAGGTAGGGGGAGAGATGGACGTGGGATAATCTACGGTAGCATGCAACAATTATTTCAGCAACAACAACTTCGGCATCATTAACGTTAAAAATAGTATTGGTCATGATTGGTGTGACCAAGAAAAAAAGAGAGCATTGCTGTCATTGTGAATGTTGAAATGAAACACTGAATGTATTTCACTTTAGGTTCATATTTTTTTTGTTTTGAATGTTTGAAAGGACGGTTTATTTCAAATGTTGAAAAACAGAGTGTTGGAATCCTTTTGAATGTCTAAACACCTGGACAAATTAATCTATTTCAGCTTTCTATTGATATTTGCTTATTTACAAAATGTTGTTTTTGCTTTCACTGTTGGATCATGACGTTTCTTTAGAAGTTAATATAAAGTTTGAACGAGAAATAGATTTACTGAAGATGTGCAAAGAAAATGAATGTTGATTAAATTATTTTGTAAGTACGCTTAACAGGTTCTTTTGTAAGTCTAAAAAAGATAAATGTTACAGATACAAGTTCACATATATATCAAAAACCTGGACAAAAAATGCTTGATTGTGCTTGTCCTTCTCTTCCCAAAACTTTATGCATGTCTACTTCACCGTAAGAAATTACGCATGCAATTCACAGGGGATCTAATAAGCCATCAATCAGGGAATCTGAGGCTGAGCTTGACATGGTACATCGCCATGGTGCCGGACTGTTGCCGGTCCATCCGCACGAACTCGGCCGACCCACGCGCAAACGCGAAGGAGCCGGTCCCTCCGACGATCTTCAGCTCTTCCACGCCACCGTGCCGCACCTGTCTGGCCTCCACGCCGAGGCTACCGGAGTACCCAGGCGTGTCAAAGGTGAGGTAGATGATGTTGAACGCCGAGTACGCAAAGTGTTCGACGGGGATGATGAAGCCCTGGGCATCGCCGATCGCCCTGGACCTGCGGTCCGGGCCGTCGGTCAGAGTGTGACGGAAGACGAGCGCGCTCCTTGCGTTGGTGTTGGTGGCAGACTGGTGGCGCTGGGTTGGGAAGGCGGAGGGGTGCGGTTGGATGTAGAGGGAGAGGGTCAATGGCCGAGTGGAGCTGTTGGTCGGGTTAGCGGCGGGGGACGATAGAGCGAGGAGGACGACGGCGACCGTGGCTGCTGTGACGGCGGTGAAGAATATGATCTTCGGCAGCATGCTTGCGTGGTTCTTGCTCTCTTCCGATTGGTTAATTTTATTTATACCAAGCACTTCGTTCCATTCCACGACAACTACGATTGCTGGATATGAACGTTGCATGGCCGATCGAATCGGTACCTAATGTTCTATCGTTAAAGTTAAAAAGTTTCAAACTAAACCACCAACGTCCATGAAACCGAGCTAAACCACAAGGGAAGAAAGTCTAGTGTACAGGGAGGAATATAAATATAAGATGGATATTAAGGCAATGAAAAGCAAACCACTAGGGAAGAAAGTCTAGTATACAGGGAAGAATATAATATATATAAGATAGATATTAAGGCAACGAAAAATGGAAAGTCTAGGAATATATAGAAATTTATAAAAATGGAAAGTACTTTTCTCTAGGTTATTTTTCTGATATTTATGCCTGTTTCAATTCAGTCTGGTAGAATGAACATACCGTTTTTATAAACTAAATAATGATAAAATTGTATGCATTGTTTATGTGAAAGAGCATTTTCAGCAGATCATTGTTGTGTAGATTAGGAGTTTTTATTCTTATAATATTGTTGACTACAGCTTCGTCCAAATATAATTCTTTGTAGATGTAAAAAAAATTACCTCAAAGCCATGGAACTGATGATTATATTGAAAAATACTTGAAATCGGAATTATGCATGATCGAAACGTCCTGTCATCCGAACAAAACACATTTTGATTAAGATCAAAAGAATTTGGCACCTAGAAAAATCTATGATCGTTGACAGTAATATTGTCATGGATTAAATATAAATGATAATCATTGTGAAAATAATTATATTAAAAATTAACGTTACGGAAAGATATATACATGTCTCTTAATCAATTAATATAAATCACGTGTATTCTTGTGAATTGGTACGTTTTTAGCGTGGAGGGGTGCGTCGAAAAGAAGGACAGTTACAATCTGCATTTATAAATAAAAGGATAATGTCGGTGATTTTCTCCCTCAATTTTACCAACAATGATTTGTTTCTAAAGTTTTATTTTTTGAAAAAGTTTTAAAAATATATACCAAGAAAGAAGGAGGGATTATTCTCTTTTCTTCTTTTTTATACTTTTTCTTTTTCTTCTGTAAAGTTTTAAGAATATAGACATTGTAAGAATGTTATCTTTGAATATTTTCCTATTCTTTTATGAAATATGAAAAAGATGGACATTATCAAAGTGCTATTTTCAATATTTTACTATTCTTATATGAAATATATAGACAATAGGTATTATCAGAGTGTTATCTTTAATATTTTACTACTCTTATATGAATTATACAGATGATAGATATCGCCAAAGTATTATCTTTGATATTTTACTATTCATATGTAAAATAATAATATTATTAATATATCTATAATAACTTTGGTTGAATCGATATCAATTTTCGATTCAACTGAAATGAAGAAATTTATGTATAATAAAATATACATATATTTCGGTGGAACCGAAGTTATAAATCAGTTCAACCGAAGTTTTAAGATATATTTATTTAAAAAATAAAAGAAATTAGTTCAACCTAAATTTTTATAATATATTTATAAAATATTTTTGGTCTATTAACTTTATTTAAACACAATAGACTTAATCCGATGTGTTTAGGTACAATCCATAAGGTTACTTAAACCTGGCAGATTTGACGCGTACAATTTTAAAAGCATATTTTTGCTTAAACACAAGTACTTAAAAATATAATTAAATATATTGAATATAAAATATAAAAATATCTAAGAAATTAAAATCAAGATATCTTGCATGTAGAATATAAGTATTTTAAATAAAAAACTATTAAATATCTTAAATATAGAATACAAGGTTTGAGAAATTAAACCAAAATATTTTAGATATGAAATATAAGTCTCTAAAATAAAAATAAAAGAAATCAAAAAATGTTTTATGTATGAGATATTAGTATCTAAAAATAAAATCAAATATCTTGGACATAGAGTTATAAATATCTAAGAAATAAAAATTTAGAATCCTTTGGATACTAAAGAAATATCTTAATAATAAAATCAGAAGTCTTAGATATAAAAATATAAACAACTAATGAATTGAAGTTAAAATATTTTAAATGCAATAATTTTTTAAAATGAAATACAATATCCTAAAAATGAAGATATAAATATTTAAGGATTTAACAAAGTGATGTGGATGTGATCATTAAAAATATATATATAATATGAAACATTGAAGCAAATCAGATATTAGAAAATTTTGTTTGATTACATATGTGCTAATAAACTTTTTTGTCGATAGAAGTTCATCAACAAGCATGCTTTGTTTAGATGATATATTGATAGAAATACTTCGATGAAGAAATGATAGAGCTGATTAAGAATAAAAGAGTCATATCCCATATTTTTTCGTTATAACAACATGTACTTGTTGATCGCTTGAAAAAGTTGTCACAACTTATCCCTTAAATTGATCTATACATATGGAAATTATTATTACAATATATATATATAATATAATGATAAAAAAAAATGAATATATTAATAGTTATAATATAATACTAGATAATGAAAATTCATATATGATTATAATTATTTTATCAACATAAATAAGAGTTTGTGTGAAACCAACAGATTAAATTCTAAAATATTGTTAATGGTATCTTACATGCAAAAATATGAAAATATCTAAAAACAAAAATTAAAGAAATCTACAACGTGCAAAACATAAATATAGCTAAGGAATTTTAAAATACAAAAGTATTAAATACTAAATAACGATATCTAGAATCAAATCAAATTTTTTTATATAAAATATAAATATCAAATATTGAAATATTTTAGATATTGAATATAAACATCCAAAATACATACAAATGAAAGTTTTGAAATAAAAATAAAATTTTTTAAAACATTTAAAAAATATATATATATATTTTCGATACATGCATAATAAAAAATATAAAAATTGGTTAAACCAAAGTCATATTTTGGTATGTTTAAAAGGATATGAATAATAATAAAACAATATAAGGTTCGATTTAACCAATGATATATTTCGATCTGATTGAAAGATAATAATAATAATAATAATAATAATAATAATAATAATAATATAAGGTTTGATTGAATCAATGATATATTTCAATGCGACTGAAAGATAAAAAAATAATATAATAAAAACAATATAAGGTTAGGTTAAATCGATGATATATTTTGATCCAATTGAGAATATAAAAAAAAAGAAAAAGAAATATAATGACCAATTGAACCGAAGTCATCCTTTGGTCCAACCGTAAAAATGTAAAAATAATAATAATAGAAATGTAAAGAATTTAAACTATCCATAAAAAAATTATTTTGATATAAAAAAAAAATAAAATATAAACCAATTACAAAATTTATATTTTGGCTTAAATAAAGCATGATAATGTCAATTTATCTAAAATATATAAAATACTCCTATATAAGAGTATAAATTGTTTATAAAAATTATATTTTGGCTTAAATACAATGATAATGCCAATATATGAAATATATTAAATATTCTTAAATAGTAGTATAAATTGTTTGCATATAAATATACTTAAGCGTGCACTTGTCTTCATTAATTGATTTGTGGTTAAAAATGATTGCTCAAGGAAAATCACCATAACCAATCGAATGAACCTATAGGTGTCAATGGACTGAGCCGGGTTGACTAGAAAAAATTAAAAGTTTTTTCAAACGGACTCGGTCAGCCCACGTGGGGTCAGGCTTGGGCCAGCTTGCAAGTCACCTGTGGAATTTATTATTTATACCTGTGGATTTTATAATTTTATTGATTGATTATTTTTAGCTCATTATTGTTATATATAAATTATATAATATATATACTGTCAAAAGTTAAAATAGAGAATTAAAATATTTTAGATACTTAAAATTATATATATCTAATAAGTTGAAAAATAAATATATCTAAGATTTGTAATTTTTTTTATATAAAATTAAAAAAACTTCGATCGCATCGAATATCATCTTCAGTTTGATCTCATGCATCTTTGGTCCTCCATCCGCCGTTGGCTTTCTCTCCGGTCGTTGCCTCTCTCCTCCACATCGATCTTCTGTCATAGCCATTCAAGATTGGCGTTGATATTATTTAAAAAATTTTCTTCAAACCACCATCAAATTCATTTCTAGTGTCATATTTTAATTTGAATGCAATCATAATTAAAATAAAATTTAATTTCTCACAAAATCAATATATAAATAATAAATTGAAATTACGTTTATCACACTGAACCCTTTGTACATTCCGTTGGGTACTCGCCACCGTACGCCCTAAACCCTCCTCGTCCCGACTCTCTCTCTCTCCTATCCGCGCGGCACACTCCCGCCACGACCTTGCCTGAGCTCTCTCCCTCTCCCCGAAACGCGACGCAACCCGAGCTCCGATGCTTCTTTCTGAAACGCGACATCGCCCGAGGTCTCTTCCTTCTCTCCGAAACGCAACGCTGCTTAAGCTTCCAAAGATCCAGTCCTGTTAACTACGCGAGAGAGAGGTCGATTGGGTTTCTGTCGATTTTATTTACTATAGTTAAAAATATTGTGAGTTTCTACAAGTCTATTTTACCATTTGATATTTGATTGTTGTAGAGGTAGATATTATTTTTCACAGTGTGTTTACTGTAGATATTCATTTTACATGTTTACAATTTGTCAAAAAATCAGTTTAAATCATTTATGAAATTTCAAAAAAAAAACCCAGTTTGTTTTTTACCTGTTCAAGGCATGTTGATGTCATGAAGATGCCGTCATTGGTTGTACCGATTTAATCTTGTGGCATTTTGACAATGAATATAGCTTGTATGTTAAAAGAATAATTCGTTGAGTTGGAATGTCATAATAAATGTTTATTCTGCATGCTTTCCCTATACTCATCTGCTAAAGTTACTTGGACATTTTGTACTAGAATGCATCTGTGATTCATTGAGAAATTGCTGCAAGATTAATTGTGCAAGTAGATTAAAAAAATTCATTTTATTCTAATGTTCTTTTTTTGAATATTATTCTTTCTTCTGTATTTTAGATAAGATATTTAAATCGTGCAGGATTTTGATACTTGCTTATAAAATATCCACTTTTTATAAGACTTTGTAGAGCGAAAAATGACAGCAAATCATCGAGCTGTCAAGAAGCAGCGCATTGCTTCCAGGCCTTGTGCCAATCGGTTTCCATCTCTTTCAGGTTTGCACATTCTCATTGAGTTTTTATTTTCTTGTAGTTTCCAATCATAGTGTGAGCATGAACTTATTGAACAAATTTTTCTGAGTTTATAGGATTAAAATCATTTGCATTTCTTATAAAGAAGTTGATTTACAGTCTGCTTCACCTTATTATCTCTTTAAAAATTGTGGTTAAAATATTGCTAACGTAAAAGGTTCAAAACCTCCTACTTTTATTCATGTGTACATTTATCGAACAGAGGATTTGATAAGGACTTCATCATTTTGGGTTGTGTTTCACTATTTCTTTACAAAAATCAAAATCTTTTAGTGATACATGTGAAAAATGAAATACAGTGGTATTGTTTATTTATTTTTATGGGTATGAGAACATCTTAAGTTGTAGTGTGCTGTTGTGTGTTGATCATTGTATCTGGATTGTTTGGGCTCAGAGAAACGAGAAGATTTTCTGGGGCAAGGAGGCATAACCTAAAACTAATCAGCCATAGAGAATGTCTTAGTTGAGCAGTATGGAATGCAATCTATTGATTCCATTTCAATTTCTTGCATCATCAACCAACAATGGTTTCATGAATTTTCCAATGACGGTAGAGGTGGTGAGTAAGATGTAGGCTGCTAAAAATGGATACTTTTATGGTGCATGGCTGCATGCATTATGCTGTAAAATATGGTTGACAAGAAACATCTTCAAATACGAAAGGTTCTTTGTAAAGGAATCATTAATACAAGTTTGAGAACTAGACTTGGGAGAAGACCTTTGTAGCTTTGGGGCCCTTGGTGGCTAGGCTTGTTACTTTGGTGACTGACATGCGTTCTGGTAGCAATGGAGCATTGTAAGGTTGAAGATGACCCATGGAATTTTGAACTATCGTCCATTTTGGTAGATGGACTGATTTTTTTCCAATGTTAAGGTGGCGGCCAATGTTGGGTATATGTAAAAGTGGTGAGTTGAAGCATAACATGGTTTATGTGCAGGTGGAAGATGAGTTGGAATTCTCTACTGAGTAGGACAGGGTGATTGGTGACTTGTGGAGGCTGAATTATCCTTGTCAATAAGATCTTTCTGAATCCCAAAATGATATTGGAGAGGATTCATTTAGGCTGTCTTCTCCTCTTGATTCCCACCATGTGTTGTAGGGCTCTACAACTTGTCACTACTTGATTCTTTGTGAAATTTCATTTGTCATAGCCATGTGTCCCAACCATGCATTATTATGGTTTTGTTACATGATGAATTCAACACTAGTAGAAGATGATCTTGTAGACATCACTCCCCCTCCCCAAACTCTTTAATTGGACAATTCTTGTTCCATGAGAATGGAGTCTACAATTATTGTTGATGCTATAATGTGATCTAATTATGTTTTAATTTGATCTTATCATTTTCTGTGCATTTCAATGTAATTTAGATGCTAGTTGAGTTAAAATACATATACCATGTCTTTAATTTTCTTAATTTTTTTTATTTGGCATCTAGGCACACCTACGTACATAGGCAATCAAGGTATCAAGCTTGACTCTTTGGTGGCTTGACACCATAACAAGTATACTTTCATAAATTGAACAATAGCTTAAAAGATGTCGGACCATTTTTTGTGATTGTCAACTCATCTTGGTTTCTATTGTCTTGCTAAGATATCTTTCTTTCTGCCTATTTTTAATATTAACTGTTTTCTTTGCTGTTATACACGTGATTGAATGTAGATGGTGATTCCAGAAATAGCTCAATTGTTGCACATGCTGAAGAGATTGAGTCAAGCAAGCAAGCATATGCTGACACCGTGAGGCGGAAAAATTTCATTGAAGTTGAAGATGTTGATGACATTTCGGATAGTGATGTTGAAAGATATTCAGAAAATGGTGAAAAAATGGCAGCTGGTGATTTACAGAGAAAGAGGTTGGTTGTCTTTTTGAATTCTAATATGCAGATCTTCTATTGTTAATGCCACTTCAAAGACTATGCGTTTTCACAATTTGTAGCTTGGCATGTGAAATTGTTACTAGAAATCTTTCCCATGGTTGTAATTATTGCTTGATTTCAATATAACACTTGAAATGCCACTAAAAATATAAAACTTGAAATATGGTTCCCTCCTCTGGATACTTGTAGTGCCAGTCCAAGTAGTTCTAGGAAGCTGTATTTTTGTGGGTGTAGAAGAAGGGAATTGAACAATTGTTAAAGTTTGGATCCCATAGGAGCCTATGTTTGGTCCAATGATTATATTGTGGTCTATTGGCAGATGTTTGGCTTCCATGTGAGTGGGGATGACCATTTGGTAAGGGAATATTTAGTGCCTAGGCCAGGGTCCATGGTATTTCCAATGAAGATTATTTTTTGGAACGTGAAGGGGCTTAATAACAACGATAAGAGAACATTGCTGAAGTCAGTGACATTTGGGAGCAAAACTTGAAGTTAATTGTCTGCAGGAAACCAAGTTGTCTATTTTAGATGCTTGCTTGAATCAATCTTTAGTAGGCAGTCATCTCCACAATCAGGTGGTCAAGGCAGTGTTGGGTTTGCTGGAGGCCTTGCAATTTTTTGGGATGTCCAAAAATTGCATTTAATTCAAAGTTCAAAGCTTGCGTGTGGTGTGAATTCTTCATCATTACCATCTTTCGTTGTGTTTAACATTTATGGGCTGTGGGAATAGACTAGATGACCAATCTTTTAGGACCTGTTGAGACAATTGGATAGTGGGCTGTCTCCTTTACTGCTGGGGGGTGGGGGTGTGAAATCAATATTTTAATGTTACCAAATTTGTGGAAGAGTGCAATACCTTCTCAATACATCTTATTCAGAGCTTGTCTCAGTTCAATGAGGTCATTCATGAGCTTAGTTGGGTTAAAATTGATGTGGCTGGGGGTGCTTCACGTGGTTCAATATACTTGGCCATTCCCACCTAGCAAAATTGGACAGAATTTTTGGGTCTTTGGCTTGAATGGATGTTTGGCCTCTAACAAATGTGAGGGTTATTCCTTAGATTGCCTCTGTTCATACACCTTGCTGTTGGATATTTTCAATCAGATGGACTGGGGTCCCAAACCATTGAGCTCCAATCAGGCAGGCAAGTGGGCAAGGAAAGCTTTACTCATGATTAGGGCAGTACTAGGTGTTTCGGAGCATAACTCAGATTGTTGAATGCTAGAACGAACAAATGGAAATTAGGCAAGGT
The DNA here is from genome assembly GCA_036874045.1 of Cymodocea nodosa. Taxonomy (NCBI): domain Eukaryota; kingdom Viridiplantae; phylum Streptophyta; class Magnoliopsida; order Alismatales; family Cymodoceaceae; genus Cymodocea; species Cymodocea nodosa. The sequence goes on from CM072336.1 coordinate 24,407,074, forward strand.
GAGGAACAATGATAGAGTAGTTTCTTTGCTGGAGTAACAGATTGCCAGAGTTGATGAAGTAGTAGCTGCATCAAAATGGATGCTGAAAGATATTGGCTAGAGACTAGCTTAAACTTGAGTTATCTTGTCTCACTTTCCATGAAATTGAATGACAGCAGAAATCTCGTGCTCTATGGCTGAAGATTTGGGACTGGATCACCTTTTTCTTTCATTAGGTGGTTAATGTGAGGAGGAATGCCAACCTTATTATGATCAATGGCTCCATTTTGACCTCAAAGGATGAAATGCAGGAGTGTATTGAGTATTATAGGACAAAACCTTGACCCTTTTTCCCCTAAGTGGATTGGGTCTGCATGAAATTACTGTGGTTTAGAGTAACATTGGAGGAAGAATTTTTTTGGAGAATTTATCATGCAGAACCTTATTAATTAATAGGTTACTTTCAAAAGTACATGAGTAACTCAAAGGTTAGACCTCCAATACCCTAAACCCAAAAGTACATCGAGAACCTAAGGGCTAGCCCCCAAAACATGAAACAATGACCCTTATAAAAGAAACTTGTCCCATGTGCAAAAAGTGCTAGAAGAATAATGTTGGAATAATCCCTCATCAGTTAGTGTAAGGGGACTGAACTTTGGTTAATATATGATGAATCTCTTTACTTAGTACTAATTGATTTTGTGTTGGAATTTAACATGGTATAAAGGACACTTGTAGCATAAGATAAGCCACAAGTAAGGAGAAGTATTGGAATAATTCTACGTTGGTTAATGTAAGGACTGAACTTGAGTTAATATATGATAAATCTCTTTACTCAATACCAATTGATTTTGAGTTGGAATTTAACAAATAATGGAGTAAATCATACATGGAGGGAGACTGCCCATCAAAAATGACCCTGTTGTGGAGCAGCCATGCACACCAGCAGGCAGCGTAGATTGCCAAAAGCAGCCTCTGTTTTCTGTTGTCTTCCTCTCTTCAACAAATTTTGGCACCTCATCTAGAAGATCTTCCATAGAGTTAATGGTCAAACTGCCCAGAACAACCTTTGGAAGGATGACATTCCATGTGTGCTCAAAAAAATTGCAAGAAAAAATAGATGTTTATAATCTCCCTTGATCTACTTGCGGAAATCACACTGCAAATCCAGCAGTCCAGCCCATATGTTGTGTCTCACTTTATTGATCAATCGTTTGATGCGCCAGTAACTACATGAAGATGCTCTCCTTGAGAGACGTAGCCCTCCAAACAAGCTTGGTAGCCCTCCACTTTGACCTTGTTGCACTTAGCTGCCTGTAACAGTCGGAAACAGTGAAACTCCCTTGATTCCAGCAAAGCACATGAGCTCCTCCCATGGGCTTACCTACACTGACTAGTTGACGTAGGAGTGTGCCGAGCTTTACTATTTCCTGACCCTTCACGTTTCACTTAGGCCTAAGATGCTGTTTGTGCTGGGAGGAGGAGTGGTCTGTCTCCCATGCATGTGTCATTGCCGAAAAAAGATGCATTCTCCATCTCCATCCACCAATCTGAAACTGCAATTCTTATTAACAAAACCCTGAAGAGCAGAAACACTTGATATCCAGAAGGAAACAACTGTTTTCTTCTTGACATTGTCAGAATCTTTGCCATGTAGGATCCTGCACCATAGAGTTCTTTGTCCCCCTTAAGCCTCCACATCCATTTACACATGAGAGCTCTGTTGACCTCTTTGAGAGGACACAATCCCAGGCTACCAAACTCCTTTGGCTTGCAAACTTCCTGCACTTGTTGTTCGCTCACCACAACCACTTGCTCAATATGGATTTCGGAGCGTTAATCACACCCAACAGTAGGAGAAAAATTGACATGTGAAATACCGGTATGCAATTCTGCACACTCAAGCAGATTGAATCTCCCCTTGAAGCTAAGATATTTATCCTTCCAGCACTCTAATCTCTTCCCCACCTTGTAAACACGATGCCTCTAGCTGGTTCTTCTTGTTTTCTTGTGGGATAGGGGAGTCCAAGTTACCTCATGTGGAGCTTTTGCAAGCTGCAATGAAAAGTGTTTGTTGATTTGGCAGTGTCCTGTGCTGCTGTGTTATTCTCTGAGAAATTAATTTTTAGTCCTGATTACATTTCAAATAACTGCAACACAAATTTCAAAATTTTAAATTTATCTTCACAAGCACAACAAAAGAAAATAATGTCATCCATATATTGTTAGAATTGATAAGGAAACTTGCCCTCGCTGATCCACTATCAATAGAGCCAACCATTATCCATATCTTTGTCAAACATGAATGGCAAAGCATTCACCCCCAAGGTGAAAAGCAAATGAGATAGAGGATCTCTGTTTGTGAAAGTTTTACTGCAAGTGCATGGTGTAGTATATAGTATTTGACAAACACAGGTTGAATCCATAGGAACTTGGGTAAACCTTGCTTAGGATATCTAAATATCTACAGTGTCACGTAAATGATGCCAAGAGTCACTCTGCTAACTACTAAAGACAAGCAATGAAATGCAATAAGCACAACAGAAATTTTATGAAAAACTACAACTAACACACAAGTAAACACCTGAGGACACTAAAGCAATTAAGAAATAATACTCCGGCAAGATTAACACAAAGTACTTAACTAATCATGCTGGTTTGGAATATTGCTTTTCTTTCGGATGTTGTGGATACTGAGTTCATGTTTTTTGGCACTATCTTATTTTGTGCTTGTTGTATTGGTTCTGTTCTGCTTGTGTCTTAGGTTCTTTGCTTGTCTTCTTGGGTTATTTGTTCTCTGTTTTCTTTTGCTTACTGCTAAAAAAAATTGATTACTTGCTTCAAAGAATTTAAAGAATCTTCTAATGATGGGATTAGGATATTGATAAGTAGGTGCTTTTATAATTTGTAAATATGTGGTGTTTGTAAATCGAAACATTTGAGTCTCCAATCCTTTTCTTTGTTTCTTGATTATTTGAAAACCAAGAATTTTTTTTTTGCGTGATAGTGTAGAGGGCACATAGAGAACAGTTGCCAATGCATTGCTTATCTAAGGGTTTCCACCTTGGTTTAATAGAAGTGGAAATTGACTCTCAAGTCCTGCATAGAGCCCTTATGGATGGTGCCTGCCCGGCCACCATTGATAGGGTTGTATGGCTCAATATCATATCTCTAATCAATCAAGTACAGAGCTTCTGACACACCTTACGGGAGGGCAACAATCTCACAGACCTCCTAGCAAAGCAAGGCCTTCATCAAGAAGCAATGCAGAATATGGGAATGAGTTTCATCTCCCTATCACTTTCAGATCTCAGCTACGAATGGACTCTCAAGGATTTTTTTTCCTTCAGGAGGTCTTCTGCAGATCTCCTCTAGTTTGTCCCTGTGTACTTGTAGAATGAAACTTGTAGTGTCTTCCTCATTTTGTATTCTCATCCTTTGGGTCGGGTCCCCACCTCATTTAATATAATAGGGACTTTATATAAAAAAAAAAGTTGCCAATGCATTAAACCTCCTTACTTGCATCCCCAATTGAAAAGGGTACGACCCTTTAGTCTGTCATAGGTTCACTTCTTGTCTTTCTATTTCACTAATGTTCCTAGATGGTTATTTTAATGGAGGTTTGGATATATTTAATTTTGTGTATTATGTACATGGATTATTTTTGTTTTTACTTGGTTTTGAAAGGTTTTTTTTGTTCCTTCTCTCCTATTATCTTACTTATGAGTTGTTTTCTTCATTTTTCTTTTACCGTATCTTTCTTTGTCTAGTAAATGTGTTTCTTGTGACCCAAAAAAAAGAATATAGATTAAACATGATTAAAGTACTGTTTATGATTTTTGCATCTTCTTTGTTTTTCACTTATCTTTCTTTTACAGCCAATTTCATGCTCATTTAATGCATATATTATCTCAAACGGAGGTTGATGTTCTGATGAAAATGGATTGGAAATACAAGTGGAAGATTCCTGCTTTTGACTCATCAACGTCCTTGTGGAGGGGAACTGGAGACAATTATTTGGAGGTGAGTTAGTGATAATTTCTTTGTCTATATTTGTCAATTCGAATTATCTATTATGCATTCTTCTGTACAACGTCCTTGTGGAAGGGAACTGGAGACTATTATCTGGAGCTGAATTAGTGGAAATTTTTTCTCTATTTCTGTCAATTCAAATGATCGATTATGCATTATTCTGTAAAGGTTCCTATGTTTCTAATCAAAATACAGAATCAGGAAATTTTTGCATTTTTTGGACTAATCTATTGGTGCACAATATTTGAAATTTATCGTCTTTGTAGTCTGCTCTTTGAAAGATAAAATTGTCATCAATCATCAATTTTAGCTTATGTTATTTCTTTCCAAGTTCTGAAGTTGATGGATAGAGTAGTTCTCTGGAATACATGAATAGAAATGGATATTTCTAAAGAATCCTAAGATTCTTAGTAATTAACCCGAAATAATTACACCGATGTATTCTTTTATATTTTGTCCTGTCTGCAGTATTGCAGCATCGCTACAAACCCTTGTGGTACTTTGACTGCACCAATGTTTTTTGTGGTTTTCATGTGTTTAAAGTGTTGCAGTGTTCTTTCTGTTCAATTGGATTTCCTACCTGGAAATCACTGTGTCTGCCGTCTTTACTGTGTTCTGGTTTTATTTTTATTTGTTTCAAGTTTGCCTATAGCTTGTGTAGACCTTTGCTTTTCATGATTTTTTATAATTCACTTGCTGCTGCTAAAAAATATATGTCTCACAGAATATCATGTGTCACTTGTAGGAGGATAATAATAATCAATATGGTCTCAAGATGAAATTATATAAGCATTGGTTGGACTGCTATACCAAGTTGGGTGGCACTGATTTTTATTCTTCTAGGGAAAGACAGTTCTTCTCCCTTTGTAAGTTCAAATGTTCTCTGATTTCTAAAATTGATTTTTTAAATTGATAGTTCATTATCATTTTAATTTCGGGTTCTTCTTTCCCTCTTTGAATTAAATTTGATATAAAGTAGATCATTCAATTTCATTGGCACTTGTTTCTTTTTTGTATGGTCTATATTAAGGATAAATAAAAAGTCTTATATAATCTAATGTATAATATTCAAATTTCAATTAAATTTCGTATGATATGTAAATTCTATGCTAATCTCAAAAATTCATTTGCATTTTGTTATTTGAAATCCTAAGTTTCACTTTTTGTGGGTAGGACATTTGATTCTCTCAATTCTCCTACCATGCAACTATAATTTAAGAAAAAACATCAAATAAACGCATATTGAAGTCACATAAAGTAAAGTGTATGACATATCTTCAAATAGTCAACGGTCATGGTTCCTGATCTGATTGCATGTACATGTTAAGATCTTTGCAGTACTATTATACTGGTATAATACAACCATTTGAGCCATAATCGCACTGTATGTGGTTGGCCATATAAATTTCTTTTTCTATGTATTTCTATCTATGAACAAATCTTTGGTTTAATTATATAAATTTAAATTTTTTTCACAATTTTAATTAAGTAGTTTTAGGCCTTTTTGTGTTTTTTTAGTTTCTTCTATATTAATTGAGTCTCCTTGCCTAACTGGTGAATCTTTTGGCCTCTTAAAGATATGATTAAACCACCTAAGTTGATTTTCTCTTATTCTACTCCTACTCTATTTCTGATAAAATTGTTTTTTATCTTATCCTTTATGGTATTACTACTCATACATTTAAGCATTTGTATCTTTGCAACTTTAATTTTTTATATAGTCATGCTTACAACCTAGTATTTTGAACTATGAAGTATAGTCTTGCAAATAGTGGTTTTATGAAATTTTTGTTCTAAATTTAAAAGTATCCTCTTAACACATAATACTCTAAACCTTTTTTTCATTTCATCCCCCCTACTTTAATCTTATGAATTACATTTTTATATTTTCTTTATTGCTACTTATTATAGATTATAAGTATTTAAAAGTCTTACTTTTATAAATCTTATAATGATCTAATTGTATACTTTCATCATTATTCCTATTTTTGTTAAATCTGCACTTTATATATTTTGTTTTTAACCTATCCAATAAAATGCACCACACATGAGCCCAAAAATATGACTCTTCCTACAGAAGAGAAAGCTACAAGATTTGTCGAAGATTGTTGGAAATTATAGTCTCATTTGGACTAATTAAAAGATAAGATTTAGTTAATATACAAAAGGACCTCTCCACTCATAGTCAATTAATTTGAAGTGGTATGTTCGTATTTCAACATGATATCAGAGTAGAAATATCCTAATGGGCCTACACTTCTACCGGAAAACAAAACACTTGTAGGATCTAAAGAAAGTTGCAAATGGGAGAGAATGTTGGAAAATATAATCCTATATAGATTTTATTAAAAGATAAAAGTGAGTTAACATAAAAAAGATCTCTCCACTCATAGACAATTGGTCTTGAGTTGAATGTCCATATTTCAACTAAAATATTTGTGAAATCTTTTTTCATAAAAGCCTCCATTATTTAAATTATGCACGGAATCACAAAGTTTCTTTTCTTGCAATGAATGGTTTTTTCGTTTTTGGAATATGGAAATAGAATGTGAGGTGTGGATGTGGGAGTCAAACCAGTGTGTTTTGTTGTCCTTCCCATGTGTTGATTTTTTTTTTTTCAGTCAGTGTAGTGTATGTTTCTTGAAGGTGTGTGGTCTATCTTGATATGCTTTAAGTTGTCTTGCTTTTTTTGATCTGGCTTGTATCCTTCCATACCTTAACATTGTTTGCTTGCTGCTGTTGTGCCATCTCGACCTTCTTGTTACTTTTTCTTGAAGCATGGATGGGTTGAGTTCTGTTAATAGAAAAAAGTTCCATCTTACATGTGGTCACTATGTTTCTCACTCTCTCTTGAATGATTTGACCTTTAATTTGCTGGATATTTTTATTTTGATTGCTATATGAATAGTTCATGAGCCTGAGTTCATTTGCTCCTTTTATTGATCTTATGCATTTATCGTTTTTTATGTTGTTATGTGTATACTGGTTTAGGCAATAGCTACCGGGATATTATGTATTGTTCCAAGAAAGGCTTTTACATGAAAGGCCTGGATGAGGACTCGAGCATCATGGATGCATACATCATGCATAGTGTATGCCCATTTCAACTTTTACTGCTGACTTTACTATTTTTTATTTCTCTTTGACACCTGCTATGATAGAATATTTTGACTTGTGTTATTATTTATATATTGATTACCATATTTACTATTGCGTGTGCTAAATAATTAAATCACTTTTGTTATGTTTTATGCAGCTTAATCATGTTTATAAAACAAGAACTCTTATTACCAAGAATGACTCTAAGTTGGCAAGAAATCAAGATCACATTGAAACCGAGTTTCTTCATGGAGATGGTTTTCTTGATAGAGGTTTTACTCGTCCAAAGGTGATGGTGCTCTTTTCTCCATATGCATTGGAAAAATTCTGAAAAATCTGTTAAATTGATAAATCTGACCTCTTTTCACATCAGGGTCGTAAATAACTCTCCTCATTATTTAGGGGCACTCTTTGCCCTTTTTGTCTCAATCCAAGCAGACCATGAATTGTGTTATATTTTTTGAAACTCTAATAGGTAAAAGTAACAAATAAAATGGAAGACTACTCTAATCTCTACTCACATCAATTTAATTAACTCCTCATAAGTAGGTGGAGCAATAGGTTCTACCTACTCCTCTTTTCAAAAATCTTAGCATTATGTCCTTTTCCCACTCCTCCTTGAGCCTTGCTTAGGTTCACCTTTCCTAAAATTTTATTTGGGTCATTCCCTAAAAACTCCCAAGCGTAAATAGATTAAATGGAAATGCATTTCTCAGGAGTACTTCTTATTAATCCATTCATGTGCCACTTCCTCAATTTTCTGAATTAAGGAATTATAATTTTTCTGATCCTCCTCTATGGTTAATAACAACTGTAATTACTGACTTCTCTTGTGCATTAGTTGTCACATATTACATCCTCCCATTGGAGAAAGTTGTGCTAATAATTTTCCATCATGCTCAACTTTGCCATCTTTTCTGGTTAAGAACATTCACTTGAACCACCGTTTCTCCCTACTGGATTCAACACTTAAGCATGTTTGACTTTACAAATTCTAGGAAATGGATATATAATCCTTTCAAGGTTTAGCACTTCCAAGTTCCAATATATTCCATGGAATATCAATCAGTTGCATACTTGTAATATCCATCAAAATATTGACTATTGATTATCTTTTTGTTAAGCATTTTATTTTCAAAAGTTTGAAGTAATTAGAATTTACGTTGTTTTGTAAATTATAAGCTCCAATTTCAAAGTTCAAAAGTGTTAACTTTCATGTAATGATCTTGATATTTTCTTTTAGCAATAATTGATACTAATATTAATCTTGTTGTCATTATTATTTCACATAGGTCCTATTTTTGTTACCATTCCGATGTATTGCATTTCGTGTTGTGAAGAGATTGATACAATTAGCTCAAGTTTCAAATAAGGTATGATTCTATTGTCATCTATCAAGATGTTTAATTTTGTGATTTTTTCAAGATATTTTTTTTGATTCTTCGGGCTTGTTTGTGTTCCTAGAATTTGAATTCCGTAGAATTTGAATTCTAACGGAATTTGAATTCTATAGAATTTGATGGAAAGAATTCAAAATCTAGGTGTTTGTGCACATTCAGGAATTTGATAGAAATTGAAATTTAAGTGTTTTTACACGTGACAGAATTGAAGGGAATTGAACAGAATTAATTTTTAATAAAGTTAAGTAATGAATTAAAGTAATTAATGAAAATATAATTAATCAAGAAATAAATTACTTGCATTAATAAATGAACATATTATTAAATTAAATATTTATATATCATTTATCAATTAATTAAGTATATCATTATATAAATTAAATCAAAAATTACAAAAATTGATAACTTTTTAGTTATAATATATGTTTAAAACAACAAAAGGTTAATTATAAATTCTATATTCCTCGTAATATAATAATAAATAACTTTTTTAAAAATATAATTATTATGAAGTGAATAATAAATAAATATTGAAATATTTTGATTATAAAAAAATATAATTCTGAACATTCTATTAGCCATAAATGACTTTTAAGACTTCGTATGTGTTAGCCACAGAAAGTTAGGAAAATTATATAGTTTTTGAAATTTTGATATTATATATTAAATAATATAATAAATAAATAAAATAATAATAATAATTAAATAATATTTATGATTTTAATATTATAAAATTAAATAATAATAATATAATTAATATTTTATTTTTAATAAAAATAATATTAAAATAATTAATTAAATAAAAAATATTAACAATATATACTTCAATAGGCGAGGGCGAGCGTCAAGCGATCTTTTGGAAAATGAATTCTGAACTTTTAAGTTGGGAATTCATTTTCTCAACCTTTACACATGAGAATTTGAATTCCAAAATACATAAACATCTCATGACTCGGAATCTCACGGAAAAATTTTCAATTCCATCAGATTTCGAGTGCACAAACCCCCCCTTCATTGTCTTTATATTCTATTTGATGGATCTTTTGTGGTTTAGGCTTTTGTATGTTCTTATCGTTAAAAAGTGAAATTATTGTAGCAATTTGCTTTTGTGTGGGGAAAAATGTGTTCTATATTCAATAAGAGAGTACAAGAGAATATATAGGTTGACCTATATAGATCCATAAACCGATATCCATTTATCACTAAATGAATATAACATGACACAACTATACTCTTACTCTTAACTCTAATAACTTTCTAGTTATGGAATTGGCAAGAAAGTTATTTGTACCAATCTACTGGGATTGAAGATGAAAATCCCAAACAAATTCATAAGGTTGTGTGGACTATAGGTAGATCTGTATTGACGTCAAGCAGCATTTTTCTCTAAGAGTTCGAATGTTCCTGCAAAGTAACGATTTCACAGGTAACACCTTCTTATTAAGTCATTACTTAAACATGAGATGGTTGATATTGTAATCACGTTGCTGCTAAAAAAAATTTAAGCACATTCACTAGAGAAGTTAGTCGTAGAATATGGGTGCATTAGCAAGGGCATTTAAAATGAGCTTGATAAATAATTTTGAGATGTGAGTGAAAGGAATATGATATCTATTTCTCAATCTTCTATACATCCCAAATAATCATATTTGTGAACCCCGAGCTTCATTTTGTTGAGATCTATATTAGAAACAAAATTGTTTAAAATTTTATTGCCTTTCAAATGCATCCTTGATCATAAATTTTGAATTATACAATGAAAATCATTATCAAACGTTAACGACAATGCAATCTGGATATTATTTCCTAAAGTATAATCCTTTTTGTTTATTAACATTAAATCTTTTATTCTTTCTCTTCCCTCTTCAAAAGTTAGGAATTGTACTTGAGAACTAATGACACCCAAGTCCTAACTCATATATAGTAGAGAGAAACATATTATCTTTATTGATAATCCTCTAAATCAATGATACAAGCACTGTTCTATTTTACCTATTAATAATTCCGATTTTTTAACCGTAAAGAAAATTAATGAAGTTGAAAATTTATTTTTAATTGTACTGTGTCAAATCCTTCTATTCAGGATAAGCATCTGCAAATTCAATTTATAATTTATGTTCCAATTTTTTGTTTTTGACATATGAATTTCAAGTTTAAATTCTTTGTTTTCTAAATTTGTGATTTATAAACTATCATATTTTCTTATTGATATTCAAATCAAAATTTCCTTCTGTAATTCCAAATGTATCAACTGTTAATTCAAATTCATAATCATTTCAAATCTTAATCAATGATTTAAAATCATCCAAAAATTAAGAATAATGCAAATTTGGATTTGCTTGGTGGACTCAATCATTTGATGTATTTGGACTTTTGGTTATTTAGGATGATTGGGTTGTCTCTTGTACACTTGTACATGGATGGTAGTTATTGTGGCTTCCTTTTTTGCCTCTTGCATCTCCCTGTTGGGATGTGATTTCTGTTTTTATTTGTAATTTTTCTTTTGTTATTATTAAAAGTATATGAATAAATAGATCCTTATATGAATTGTAATAGGGTTTAGTATTTTGTTGTGAGTTTAATCCTACATTGGTTGTTGCGTAGTGTCTACCCTTTATATCATCTATCTATTAGAGGCTTTGTGTTGTGTTAATGCATGAGTTAGTAATAAAATTTGGTGTAGCTTCAATTTTTTTCATTAACTTGCAGACCAATGTGGAGCATTTGGATAGATTCCTCAGAGAATTTGGGAATCAAATTGTGGACAAAAGTGACATGGATGAGTTGGGCAATAATTGCCAGCATGATGAAAAATTGAAACACAATGGACATGCCAAACCTCCAGATTTTCAAGTTCTTTTTGGAGGAAACATATCCGAGGAATTCATGATTGGTATTAAGTTTACAAGGTATGTGATCTTAATCCCTTGCGTATTATCTGCTGTTTGAAGTTTCTGTTATCTAATAAGGAAGGACTTGAGCCTGTGTGGTTACTATGGTGTACTACATGCTATGCTCTAAAGCTAGAAATTTGTTTGCCTTTTTGTTTGTTTTTCAGTTCCTTTTTTTGTTACGGATGTCTTTCCTGAGTTGGGAAGCTCATCAAGCCAGGATGCCTAAGAGTATAGAATGTCTGGTAGCGCTTTTGCAAGAAATTCTCTATGATGACCGAACAATTAGAGTAGAAGGAGATATGACCTTAAGGCTTAGTCTATTAGAATTGTAGTTCATCATGAGAGCATCTTAATGCTCATTCTGAACATCATCCCCCATTCTTTTTTTGTCATTATTTGAATTGCATAACTAATATAAAGTAATATTCACGTCATTGCAAGTAAATTCACTGTTTGTTTATTGTGAAGTTGATCACAGTGGAAGCAAATGCACAAACACTTTGTACTGAACGTGTTAGAGAAAATAATGTGATAAGGTTTTAGGTGTGTATGTGAGTTTACTCCCACATTTTAAAGTGACATTTGTCTAAGGTTTTAGGTGTGTATGTGAGTTTAGTCCCACATTTTAAAGTAATATTTGTGCTTTTGTAAATAGAGGCATTGTGCTTGCTTATGAATAACATTCTACTCTGTCCATTTCTTATATTTCAACATGGTATCAGAGTTTAGATTTTGAAAGTTTATTAACTATGAGAAATTTAGATAATGAAGAGGGAAATCCTAATTACACCTTCTTTCCAAGGACCGCTGTTGGTAGCCCCTGTCCAGGCCACCACCACCAACATTGCTGGTTTGCCCTACTCAGTTTTCTGCTGCCACCAGCCGATGTGCTACCTTTGTTGGTTGTCACTTTTTGCCTCTCTCACCTAAACCCTGATCACCACTTGCTACTGTTGAACCCTCAATTGCTTTGTCATTGTCATTGTTAGTCATCCACCTCCACTTGCCACTTTTGATCTAGTCTGACTTTTGCTCCAATGATGCCCTCTGCTAGTCTGACACCCTTTGCCAGTTTGATGCCCTCTAGCAGTGTGCTGTTGATTGTGATGTATTTGTTGTCGCCAAATCTGCCCGTGAGGAGATCATCATGCCTTCTACCTTACCATCATGTCGGGAAGGAAGTGTGGTTGATCCAATGCAACCAAAGTCTTGTTTCTTAGCCTCAACCTCCTCCTTACTCTCCTTTAAGAATTGCCTCGAGCTTGACTTCACCATCCTTTCTTGTTTTCAATAGTTGCCACTTTCTTCCATGCTGCCTGCACCCATTAGGGTTGCAGAAAGTGGCAGCCAAAGAAACAGAAGAAGTGGAAGTACCACATGGTAAGAAGAAAAGAAAAGAAAAAGGAAAGAAAAAATGGGAGAGAAGAAAGAAAGAAGGAAAGAGAAAAAGGAAAAAAATCAACGAAGAAGGAGATAATATAGCATGTATGGTAGGAAAAAAAGAAGGGAAGAAGTAGAATTGAGAATAAAGGGAGTGAGAGGGAAAAAAATGAAAAAAATGGTGAAGGATAAAAAAACTAAGAAAAGGGAGAGAACAACAAGACAAAAAATGTTTCATACTTCATTATCAATCTCCAATTAACTTATTTGTATTTTTCTCATGTGAGTCTTAACATTGTAGCAATGTTGCCTTATTAAAAGTTGTTTGTGCTGTATGAGATCAATCTTGATGTTGGACAATCAAGTCATTTTAGTATGCTGATTGAGCCTAATTATATCAATAACCAATTAATCTCTTAGTTTGTGTAGGTGTTCATATGTTGATGGAGTCCATTGATGTTGACAATGAAATAGTGTGTACACCTGTAAAAGTGTGGTCAACTAGAGTTTGATCATTTTTCTTTTTTGCATAATATTGCTACTATTACTAGTGAGTGCGTATCTATCATGTATCTTCTTGTTTAATTTGTTTGAGTTGTTGTTGAGTCTATTATGTTATTCAATCTTTTGTAAGCTGAATGCTCTAGCTTGAGGGGGAGTCTTAGTGAAAATAATGTATCAGGGTTTTAGGTGTGTGTGGCTTTAGTCTCAGATTGTTTAAGTGACATTTGTGTTTTTTGTGTAGCTTCTATAAATGGAGGTCATATGCGTGTTTGTAAATAACATTCTACTTCCACCTATTTCTCCTGTTCCAATAGAATCTATGAATTTTTGCTTAATGTGGATGTAAAAGGATTGAGAGTGTGGTTTTTGATGGAGAGCATAAAGCAGTGTGAATGGAGTGGAAGGACATCTAATCGATGGAAGTGGGGAATTGATCCTTGGTGGGGTATGTCCAATTTGAGCAGACCCTACAATGAGACAAAAGAGGCCTTCAATGAGCACTCTTGAAGGATTCCTTTGAGTTGCGGATGCTGGATTTGTATGATAAACAATAAGTTGTTGGTTCTACTTTAAGCCAAGGGATGCAAAGCTTGTGCTTATTTTCTTATTGTGAAGGACTTGAGGGTAGAGAGGGCCATACTTCTTACCATGCTTTGGACGTGTGGCTGGGTGCCTTTGCTTAGGTAGTGCTTAGGTAGTTCCTAATTAAAATTTTTTGAATAAAGAATTAGATGAAACAGGAGAAGAAGAAGAGAAAACTAAAACCTATCTATTTCATTATAGGAATACATTAGTACATATATGAAGAGTGAGATAAATGGATCCTTAGATGGATCCTACAATAATACAAACAAAACCTAACAGAATTTATGATTATCACACTCTTCAGCATTGATGTTTATTTTACTATATTTGACAATGTCCATTTTTTCCTTTATTATTATTGTCTAATTTGCTGATATCCATTGCCATATTGGATTTGCTGAGATTTATGCACTATATATGGCGAATCTCATTGTTCAACAAGAAATGTTGTTGATGTTGAAAGTTTTGTATGTATCTCATTGATGTTCTATGTTCCACATATGGCTACAAATGTGGGAGCTTTGGTTATTGCATGTTCCCAATGGTTGTAAGTGCTTCCTAGGCACTGTTTGGATGAGTGATCTTGGACTTTTTTGCAAAATGCCAAGCACTTGCCCACATTACCAAACGATCATGGGAAAATACATCGTTTGTAAATGCATTCTATTCTCTTGTGCATTATACGTGCATTGAATGACTGGTGCATTTTAGCATACGTGGGTTGCAGGAGCATTTCCAACCTAATTAATTTTGATAAATTGAACTGACTGTTTTTAGCAGTTTAAAGACCTAGTTCAATCGGTCACCTTGGTTGGACTGTGAAAATGGTTCCATAAGGGGTGGTTGGACTAGTAGCTTTGCTAATTCACTGTTAGATTGGTCTGATTGAACAATCCGGGCTGAAGTTTAAAAATGCAAATTTTGGATGGTTTTGTATGCAGAATCATTAAAACAGAAGCAAAGTGGGTGGTGCGTTGGAGTCCCTGACATTGTTGGTTCTTGTAATATGTCAACACCTTTAAAATATTCTTGTGATATGAAATAGGAAGGGAAATAAATATGAGATTCTTCAAAATGGATCAAAAGTTAAATGTAAATGACTAAGTGGTAAATTGTCATAAAAAATATGTTTCAACTATTCCTATTTTAAAGTCAATTTGGGAGAAAGATGCTTTCTTTGAATTCCCAATTATGGTCCATCTCATCGAAGCTTATGGACAAAAGTTTGGCCGAAGATGATCTTATAATGTTGGGAGGTGGAATGTCACAATATTGACCTAGATAGTCACAACCAATTGTCTCGCTCACCCAGTGTGACTACTAGTGTGACGTTCTCCAACATTGAAATGACGTTATTAAAGTTGACTAAAGTAGAGATGGTCGGCTGAAGGTCATACTCAATGAGCTCTTATTTGCTCTTTTTTTCCCCACGTATACCCTTGTTTTACCTGCAAAATATAAAAAAAACCTTTACCTTATTTTAGATATGTATCTGACTAGTATATGACTATTTGATTTATTGTTAGCCACTGTTTTGGGGATATAGTGTACTTCATACTTCTAATGTACCTATATGGTATTCTTTGTATTTCATGTACACCAAGTTATCACTATATAATGTCAAACATATATTATATTTTTGTATATTATTACATATATTATATTGTAAAATATTTATATATTGTAGTAAATATAAAGGAAATATCACATACATCATATAATAGCAAGGAAGAGTGTTAGAGCCAGTTTTTAAAAGAGTTGCTTAAAAATACTAAACTAATTCAACACCAGCATCCCTTATTCATAAACGTTTGCCGGAGAACACTACACCAAAAATGCTCACAAATGTAGCTTATTCAATAACATTGAAGAAAAAATGTTGAACCAAATGCTACCTTTGCATGGGCGTGTCCCATTGTTTTTTCATTCATTTCTAAATTGAAAGTAATTTTTTGAAAAGTTTCATTAAAATATTAAATTTTAGATATTAAACCATTTTAGTATTATTTTGCAGGGGAAGCATAAAACTTTATAATGATTTCTACACTTCAGACATGATTGTGGCATCTCCTGTACAAGTGGTTCATGTAAGCTATGTGATTTTAGTTTTTTGTTGTTATCGCTCTTATTCTAATAGTTAGATTGTTGGCCTATGTACATCTTTTATCTCTATGCATATCTACATCCATAAAGATACATATTCTGTTTGACTTTGACAACAAAACGACAATCCCAGTTATAGTCTTACTACATGTGGTTGGTCGCATGAATACTTTTTTTTAGTATTTCTATTTATTGTTAAATCTTCAATTAAATCACACAAATTTAAATTTTTTTATAATTCCTAACCAAGTAGTTTTAGATTTATCTCTACTTCTTTTAATTTTTTTTCTAATTAATTCTTCTCTATTAATTGGTGTATTCCTTGGTTTTCTAAAGATTATGATCAAACTACCTAAAGCTGATTTTCTTTTATCTTCAATGGGTGTAACTCCTACTCCATTCTTGATAAAATCATTTTTTTAGTTTATCTCTTATAGGATTATTACTCATTTATTTAAGTAAATGCATCTTAGTGATAGTAGTTTTGTGCATATTCTCATGCTTTACAACCTGGCATTCTAAATCATAAAGTATATTAGAAATTTTGTTTTAATTTGAAGGGTATCCTATCAATACTCCAAAGGCATTTCAAATGTCTAGACAAATCTCTTTTTTTGGTAGGACTAATACTTGATACGATACTGATATCATTCCTTTATCACACTTTGTAACTTCTTCCTAATTCTTAGATCAGGGATATATCTCCACTGGGAAGTACCTTTATGGGGCTTCTAAGATCACGGGGAAGTGTTCACAACATGGAAAGCCTAGATGCAACCAAATACCTATATTACAAATTTCCAACGGTGATTCCATCTCTCTATTCTTCGACACCAAGTCATGATCTTGTTATTTCCAATGGCTTCTGATTGATTGATTGAGATGGCTACTAGCTTTGATCGTCCTCCACGAGAATCCACTATTCAATAGTTGGCTGTTAGGCTTATGGGTAACAATTACTTTATGTGGTCCAAAAGCTTTTTTTACCTTTGTTGCTGCACAAAGGAAAAGTTGACACCTAACTTAGCCTCCTTTAGATGTCAAAGATACAAATTATGACGATTGATTTGCTGATGACTTAGTAGTAGTTACGTAGTTAGAAAATAATATGAAATCCAATGTTGAAAAGGAGTTATGATGTTTCGTCCTACTAAGATGAATTGGGACACCTTGAAGTTGATGTATGTTGAGGAAAGGAATATACTGCAAGTATATGAAATTTATGAATGGATCTTCACTTCTCGAATGATAGATCAGTTTGTTCTAGAATATTATAGTTAGATGCGCTCCTTATTTGAAGAACTTAAGGTTTATCAACCTGTCACTACAAGTATTACCACCTTATGTCAGCATCAATATGATCTCCAAGTGGTAGCCTTTCTATATGGACTTTCGACTGACTTAACTTCTCAAGTTCGTAGACAGTTACTTGGCAGGGATGCCACTTCAGATCTTGGCACCACATTTGCCCATGTGCTCTATATCTCCAAGATGAGCACCCTTGCTACTACCACTCAAGATGCTTCTACTCTTGCTGTAAGAATTGACAAGAGAGGCGGCTGCATTGATTTTGGCTTAGTGAAATGTGTCCTTATGGTAAAACAAATCATTGGTTAGAAAAAATGTGGAAAGCTAGTTTGGGCCCGTTTTACAATTGAGAGTCCTATGATGTCTACATTATCTAGATCCTTGATGGTGACTATCTCACAAGAAGACTACGTGAGGTTCAAATAACTAGAAACTTTTGACCCTATTGCCACAACTGCTTTAGTATCTACTTTAGGTATGAGAATGACTATGGTAGTTTAGGAGGATAACCTATCGATAGTAGACTTAGGCATTTTCTAGCATATGATAGGTTGTTCCACTCTCTTCTCTCGCCTTCACCAATTCCCTAATCTTCGTAGCATTACTGTGGTTGATGGCTGCTCTTGTTGGATCTCTAGTAGAGGAACTATTGATGTGACCTATAAAATTTGACTTGAGCATATCCTCTATGTTCTTGACCTATCTATCAATTTACTTTTTGTCAGTGCTATGACTGCTCAATTATCTTGTTATGTGATCTTTCATTTTCATTGTATTTTTCAATATTTGCAGATAGGGGTGAGAATTGGTTTAGGTTATAAAAGAAGTACCAGGAAGTATGTTCTAGCTTGTAATACACCTTCTTGTGGACTTGTGGCCTTGTTTTCTACCACTAAGTCTTCTTTTTTGTGGCACTACTAGTTAGGTCATCTATCTATCCAAAAATTTTGCCAAGCCTTGTCATGGTATACTCTTTCAGACTTTCGATGTGAGTCATGTTAGGTAAACATAGTTAGTCCACTTTTTCTGGGGTTCAACTTGCCTTTAGTTAGGTAATATTTGATTTTGTTCATTGTGATGTTTGAAGATCGAGTTGTGTTGTGTTTGTTAGTGGTTATTGATACTATTTAATTTTTGTTGTTGATGAATTTGTTAGGTGTACCTCTTGAAGGATAGTCAGAATATTATTACTATTGTTAAAATTTTTTGTTGAAATTAAAAATCAGTTTACTATTACTCCCAAGTGTCTTCATATTGATAATTCCTTGGAATTTGTTAGTGTTTTTTATTTAAAATTTTTGTGTCTTTCAGGGAACTATTCACCAAACAACTTACCCTCACACTTTCTAACAAAATAGGGTGGTCGAGAGGAAGCACCACCACCTTCTAGACATAACTAGAACTCTTTTAATCCAAATGAAGGTTCCTAAATACTTGTGGTCTAATATTGTCCTAACTACTGCATACTTGGTTAATCAGATGTTTTCCACTCCTTTTAGGGGCAATGTTTATATTCATCACCTTTATCTTAATCTTGAGTTGTTTGAGTTAACTCCCTAGGTGTTTAGATGCATAGCTTTGTCTAAGATCTCTGACCCAACATTGATAAACACTATAATCGGGCATTCAAATGTGTGTTTGTTAGTTACTCCAAGTCCCAATGATATTATACTTTTGTTGATGTCACCTTTGCAAAAGGACAAACTTATTTTATAGAAAATCTTGATTTCTTTAGTATCTCCAATCCTAGTCTCAATCCTGTTTTTGCCATTGATGATCAAATAGAAGATGTCCAAGGTGAAACTTCTTGCAACCCTACAGAAGAAGATGGTAGTAAGACTAGGACAACCAATTGTCCATTGCAAGTGTATCATCGTAGAAGACAACCCTTGAGGATTACTCAAACTCCACTAGTTGAATCCCTTGACTTAGATCCTCCTACCAATATCACCTTTAAGAATGATCTTTCCATTGCCTTTCAGAAAGGTACTAGAACTTGTACTCAATATGCCATTACCAATTTTATTTCACTTGATCACTTAAGCTCTTCTTGTCGAGCTTTTGCTTTAGTCATGTCATCTGAGTCTATTCCAAGGACATAACAAGAGGCTTTAAAGCTATCATACTGGAAGAAAGATATGGATGATGAGATGGATACCTTATGACCTCGTGATATGTAGGAGTTGATCCCTTATTCTGTCAAAGTCAATCTGGTGTTTTGCAAGTGGGTCTTCATTGTCAAATGTAAATTAGATAGCATAATTGAGAGGTACAAAGCTCGCCTGGTTGCTAGATGATTTACCCAAAATATGAGATTAACCATGAAGAAACATTCTTTCTTGTTGTTCGTCTTAACTCTATTCAGGTGTTACTTTCTCTAATAGTAAATAAATAATGGTGATTACATCAACTTGATGTGAAGAATACTTTTTTTTATGGAATATATGGCATCTTTTCAAAATGTTCGTGGATGGCTTCTTATGTGATCAGGGATCATATGAAGTTAGGAAAAGTAACCCTTGTTATTGAAATTTTCAATACTTTGAATGTTTAGATAAAGACAAGTTTCTTTTGTTTGTGGAAAGAAAATGATTATCCTACAAAATTTTTTTTTGGAATGATGGCAACATATGTTGAAATTCCTGATAGGAAGGCATGCAATTCATATATTTCAGAGAGCGATAATGATGGGTAATTAAAAGTAGCAACTGAGTGTATACTGAGTTTGTATTAGTCAAGTTAGTGATTTGATAGGAAGACTGGCAAGAGTTTGTTGTATCTATCCTGAATCTTATTGAAGAACAATGAAATTAGATCTATCTGCCTTGATCTGTGGTCATCCAAGTTCTGTCTGGTTCCCCAAACATTTGCTATTCAGTTGTGATCATCCTAATTGCCTCCTGTCCAAGGTATCAAATATTGGTATTATTTTTTTAAGTGGCAACAGAAAACTTATTAAAACCAACAAAGTGGGTGGCCTGCAGAAGCTGTAGGCATGCTAAAACAATAACAAGAAAATGTTAGAAGAGCAAGGTGTCAGAAGAGAAGCTAGAGGGAAGTTCTATCTGAAGCCCTAAACCAAGGGGCGAACCACATCTCATAATGCTGCAAGGTATTGCAGTGACCCTTTCACCTTTGCATCCTCAATAACAGCTTTCCTCTACGACCTGGAATACTCTATGATCCAACTCACCACCTATGCTTTGATTATGTGCCATCATGAGGAGGTTTTGGAAAATATTTGAGTTCCATTCAAGCCAATGATGCCTCCAAACTGCAAGAGGGATGGTATTCCATATTTTCATCTTAATATCGTCTCTGCCTGCTTTATGCGTTGAAAGCACCCCAAAGGATTCAATATCGAGATGACGAATAAATATTCATATATAACAATTCTCATCTATTAAGTATTAGTCTTGTATGTGGCATTCTCAATACCATGTTAAGTATCTTTATTGTTCAAAATCATTACATATTTGGTAAGGTGGTGTTGGAAGATTCTACACCTTGATGAATAATGTTTAGCCAACAATATGGAGATGATATTCAGCAGCCAAAGTGGTCAACATTGCATTGAGCGTGTCATATAGAACGTTTGTAGTTGGTATTAAAATTTAGATAATGTTGGATAGTCCCATATTATAGAGAATGTGGAGGTCTTAGGCCTTATAACTTGGTAGACTCTTCACTCATTGTCATATGGTTTTGAGTTTAATTTTAACATGATATTAGAGCATCAAAACCTCACATGTGCTTGTAAGTCACTTGTTGGTTTAAAGTACCGTAAAAATGACTCGAGTATATCATATATATAATTTCTGGAAGGAATAAATGGACCAGCAAAGTCACTGGTCAGCATTTATTGGCTGGCGTTTCAGGTTTCAGCACTTTAATTCCTGAAGTTTCAGGAATTTAAGTGGCTGGAAATAAAAGGACTGTTACAACCCCAATTGGAAATAAATTTTCAATTAGTGTAGCCTTCCTCCATTGCCTATATAAGAGAAGGCAATCTGGGAGCTATATATAGCAGATTCACGCCCTCCTTACAACCCTGTCCTGAGCTTCCACCCTGTTCCAGTTAGTGCACCAACTTCTATAGGAAGTTGCTTTATCTCTGAAGAATCCTGCTGTTGTTCTGCTGCTGTCCTGCTGCAAAAATCTGCTGCTGTTGTAGAAATCTGTTGCTATCCTGTTACCAGTATCTAATCTCCATTTCTGTACAAGAATTTAACTCTTGATTTGAGCTGTACTCTCTCCCAGAAATTAGTAAAATTGCCTGCCCTGCTCGTGGATGTAGCTCCTTTTGGATAAACCACGTAAGATTGTTTGTGTTGTGGCTTGATCTGATATCATTCTACTTTATTTTCTTGCTAATCTAATCCCCAAATTTTAACAAGTACCTTGCCTTGACGGTGAAAGGAGGATATTTATTGGTTGAGGGCTTGCCACAAGTGTGTGAGAGTATTGAATAGTTTCACATTGAAAAGTATGTGGAAGTTTTAGACTTTATAACTTGGTGAACTCTTTACTTATTGCCATATAGTTTGGAGTTGAATCTTAAAAGATAATAACTAAAAATTTTGAAGAAATTAGGTACTTCAAAGAAAATCAGTGAAAAATCTTTAAAAATATAGAAATTACCTGGAAATCAGGAAAAGTAATAAAGGTCTCTGCCTACAACTTTTGTGTTGGGCTGGACCGTTAATTTTTCATTTTTTGGGTCTGTGGGTTGGCCTAGCCTAGCTTGTAGGACTAATTAGGCAGCCCACGGGCTGTTGCAACGTTCAATGGAACGTTGCAATAAATGCTATATAATATAATTAAATATAATAAAAAATATATAAATAATATAATAAAAAATATAACTAAATAATGTAATAAAAAATATATATAAGTAAAATATATATTACTGCAACTTTAATATATATATTTTTGAATAAATGTTATATAAAAAAATATATAACTAAAAAAAAACTAAAACCAAAGACTTCCAACATAAAAAATGTAATTAGATACTTGGATTAAAAAATAAATGTGAAAAAAAATAAAAAATGTTTGAATGGATGCTTGAGAAAATATTAATTAATGTATGTGTATTTTAGTATATTTAAAATTATAATCGAAATTATATATACAATTTTAGTATGTTTATTTTTTTATAAAATAAAAAATGAAGAAATTAAAAATTAAAATTTGCAACATTCGAAAATTGAATGCAACATTTGATTTTCGAATATTGCTGCACTGACCAGGCCAGGCCTAAAAATAAAAAAAATAAAAATTACAGGATGGCCCATTGTGGCGCACAGCCTGTATGGGCCTACACTTTGTAGGTTGGGTCGGTCCAGTTCACCCCATTGACATGTTTAGAAATCTGGAATAAAGACATAAAAATTGTTCAAATATTAGTATCATTACATAGGGTCTATTCAATTTTTACATAGAAAACTTGAAATTACGAAAATGCACTCTAAGTTGGAAAAGATAAGAAAAAATCCATTTCTCCAAATATTATATTAGATCCATGTTTTACAACTAAAAATCTATT
The DNA here is from genome assembly GCA_036874045.1 of Cymodocea nodosa. Taxonomy (NCBI): domain Eukaryota; kingdom Viridiplantae; phylum Streptophyta; class Magnoliopsida; order Alismatales; family Cymodoceaceae; genus Cymodocea; species Cymodocea nodosa. The sequence goes on from CM072336.1 coordinate 24,429,906, forward strand.
TGATTTCATTTAGGCATCCTTGAAAATAGAAAAGTTTCAAGAAAGAAAGATGTCATGTTGATGAAATATTTAAATAGTGGAAATAGAGAAATACAAAAGAAAGCCTTAGGTCAAACGTACGAAAACAAGATTTTTTCAGTGTGAAGCCTAATCTTGAGAATATGAAGATTATATAACTTGGATATTGGAAAAAGTTTTTAGAGGTCCTTCAACCATCCAAAATATGAATTCAGTCTTGAGTAAGATTTCAGTGTTTTCAAAGAGTAGATGGAAGTAGATTGGAGAGAGGAAAAAAGAGTAAAATAATGGAGAGAACACAAGAAAAGAGAAGATGCACTGCATTCCTTCCGTCTTAGGTTCTATATTTTTGCATATCATTCAGAATGTCAGATACACATTTTCAATGGATTGTATTAACCAATACAACAGTAATCAATTTTCTGTATTTTACTCTTTTTTTTGTACATTCATCGCATACACACAATGCCATGCAGAAAATGCGTGCACAATACACCAAGAGATAGCAAATGTCAAAGGGCAGGGGCTTCTTCCAATCTCTCTCTCTCTTCTCAATGAAATTGAGGATTTTATTTTGAACAAGATATGCCATTTGTGTCACTTGGAAGAGAAGGAGGTAACATAGGTTGAAGAAAGTGAAGGGACATGTGGGCAACATCAGAAAAAGGGAAAGAAAAATGTGAGAGATGGAGTAGGTGGAATGAAAAAACGATGGTAGAGATGGCATATTTTTATGTTTAGCATCCTGTCAAGTATTGTGTCCTGTTAGGTATTGTTTGTTAAGTAAAAAATGAAAAGTTGGTGGAAGAAGTCAAGTAAACAGAAAATGCTAGATTTTTTATTTTAAAAGGAAAATTATGAAAAGAAAAGTGGAAGATGATGGAAAATGGGGAACAATACTACAATTGGGTTTCCATTCTCACCATCTTGCTGTTATGTTGATGGAGGTTATGTTTGCTCTCTTCTTTTCACTCACAAAAATTTTAGCTCTGATATGAATTGGAAAAAACGTATGCTGGAAGGTTGTCATTCATTTTCTAGCACTAGTCATCTACAAGGAAGTTATATGGCATGACTATTTCATATCTTTGTATACTAATTTTTCAGATTCTTTTTGCTTTTTGTTGTGGTCATCCAAAATGGAAATCTATTTGGGTGTTCTGATCACTTATTGTTGCATATATTGCACTATGTTGTATGCCTTTAACTATGTGTGTAGTTCTTGTTGATTCCCATTTAACCGAAAATGACAATTCTATTTATTTCGTTTTCTCAGGCTATTGGTAAAGCTGAGGCTGAGAAGAGCAAAGATGTTGATTACCTGTCTTCAATAGAGGTTCAATCATGGTGTTTCCTTTTCCCTTTTTCTCTTTGGAAACTAGAAATAAGAAGCGTTTTTGTTATTATATTTATAAATAACCTTGTGCTACACTACAAAAAATTTTCTCCTCAACTTTTTTTGTTTGCATCAACCAGGTCCTGATCATTGATCATGCAGATATTATAGCAATGCAGGTACACTACAGTCTTTTCCTTGCTCATTTTGTCACACTCAGGTGAATTCGTCTTTGTTTCTTTTATGATTGGAAGCATCGCCAATAATGTGTATTCTTTGTGCAGAATTGGTCTCATGTAAATTCCATTCTTGAAAATCTGAACAAGATACCATCTGAACAACATGGATCTGATGTTATGAGAGTTAGGCCTTGGTACTCCAACCTATTTTATTTTATGTTTGGCAACTGAAAGAAAGAGTTTATTTATTTGCATGCAGTGTTTTTTCTTCTTGTATATCATTAATATGCAATTTTTTTTAAGATTAGAAAATCATCATTCTCACTCATTTCATTTATTTCTTAAATAGGTATCTTGATGGCTATGCACGCTTTTACCGTCAAACAATATTCTTAGGTTCTTTTCTCAATGCAGGTACTTTGTCACTGTTACAATATTATGTTATGTATAGTGTTTATTGGTTTCTAAAGCATGGATATGCTTGATCCATATACATCTATTTCTGTTTCAGATATGAATGTCTCATTCAGCAAATTGTGTCTTAATTATGAGGGGAAGGTAGGTGAATGAATTTCTCTTCTTGCTTGTTTTTGCATGTTTTAAATTCTTTCTTTCAGGTGAAGTTTGTCTCAGACTGCAAGGGGGTTCTTGCCAAAGTACTGCTTCCTGTAAGACAGGTGTGCTTTTCTACTTGTTATCTACAACAACATAGGGAAATCATCAGAACGTGGTTGTTTTGTACTTGTTATCTGTGATCAGAATTTCTTCTTTTCTATTTTTTGATTGTTTCTTTCTCAAAAGTAACCTGTCATAGTTGTATATTTTGTATATTGTCACTTTTTGTTGTTTGCATTTGATTGGAGATGCATTGTGCTTAAAATTGTTTACAGTAAGGCGTTGCCATTGCTCATTTGTTCCTTGTTTGCTGATTTTCTGCTGTTGTTTGTGTCTGCATTTCATTGAAGATACATGATGTTGAACCTGGTTGATAATAATGCCATGCTAATGTTCATTTTTTCCTTGCTTTCTGATTCTATCATGTAATTGTGCAATGTAATTCTCTGTAGGACTAAATGCGAAGCTAAATATTTTCACAGGTATTTGAACGTTTTGATGCTTCTTTTGCTGACGCAGACGATGCCCGGTTCAACTTCTTTGTTAAGAAGGTTTGCTTTTAACATTTATTGTTTCTTCTCAAGCCTTTATATAGCCTTTATGAGTGCACATATATAGTACTTGGATAGTAGCTACTGATTGAAGTTATATAAACACATAGATCAGCAAATATATTATAAATTCTGATGCTACCATTGCTGAAGCAGATGATGCCTGGTTCAACTGCTTTGTTAAGGTTTAATTTTAACATTTATTGTTTCTTCTCTCTCTCTCTCTATATATATATATCTATCTGTATATATATATATATATTGGGGGAACTATTGCTGTGGCACTCATAGCAACTTCGTTGTGGGTGTCTACATCAACAGCCTAGATTTCATGTCTAAGCCAAAAAGTTTTTACTTTAATTGAGAATTATATCATTCTAAACTGAAAATTTTTTAGTCTAATCGATCAACATGTTGAGAATTTTTAGTTTAATTCGTTGTGGGAGAAGGTCTTGAGGTGGGCTTGCCTCACGAAGGCTTGATCTCAATCTTGTGTTTGCATTGGATGGTTGACGACGGCATTTGATGCTCTCTGATGGGGAGGAGGAGGTTCCATGGTCATGTGAGATTTAGTTGACAATGTATGGAATCATTGAAGAGGGAGGCTATTGGGGAATGGAGGATGGAGCCATTGAGGGGGACGTCATTGCCAAGCGGAGGGAAGCTGGAAAGGGTGGAATTGATGTTGGAAGTTGGCACTCACAACAATTTTACCGTGGGTGCCTACATACTCCTTTTTCCCTATATATATATATATATATATATATATATATATAGTACTAAGATAGTAGTAACTCAGTGAAGTTATTCTAGCGCATAGACCTTCAAATATATTATAAATTTTGCACTATTTTCTAATGCTGTTATGGTGGTTCGTTATGGTGACTAGACAACTGAGTGAGGCATTTTTTGGCTCTCTTGTCTTAGGAGCTGGTTTTGTGATTTTCTTCAACTAGGCAATGCTAGATACTTGCCTTTTTGTTGCATTTGTGCCTTGACCTTTAGTTCTTGTGGTTCCTTGGTTGAAGGTGGATAAATAGGTCATTTGACCCAAGTAAAAGGGAAAAATAACGAGTTGCAAGTCTGGCTCTTGTCTCATCACCAAGACACCAATAACCAGCCCCAACTTGTTAGCCACTCAACAACCTTCTCCTCTAGTTTCCCTTCTTCTTAACTTATCGTCTAATTCCTGCCTTCTGTTCTCCTAGTGTCATCCATCCTCCCCATTGACAACTCAGTGACTTCTCTAGTGGGAACTGTTCCCAACCACTGTATCAAGGATTCAAGGTTTTGGTAGGTTTTCAGTGACAATATTAACTTGATTCGTATTAGATCTTGCCTCCTTTCTCTTTTCTTGTCATTTTGGTGGTAAATTTGATAGATTGTTTCCTTTTATTTTTTAGCAATTAGCTTGTTATATTATGATTATCTATCATTAATGGAGTTATTACTTTGGTGGAGTTGAGAATATTTTTTGCTATTTTATTGATTTATAAAATTACATTAATAGTTAAATTATAATATTATATTATATGATCTGGTATCTGATGAAATGGCTAAAAGTTGAAATTTAACGACAAAGGTTAAAAATAGTTGGATAAATTTTCTATGATCATTAAAATTCAACTCCTGTATGTATATAATGTGGTTTGAACATTCCTTTTTAGAAGGTTCTTGTCTGAATGATTTTAACAGGTACTCCTGTTTGAATTTAGTCTTCAATGTTGAATTTTGAATACATTCTTGTTCTGTTCTTAGAATCATTTGATTATGTCATTTTCCGAGCACTGCATATAAATTTTTTTTTTGTTTTTTCTTCTGTTATAGGTATTCCCCAAGATAAAAGATTCTATTCAGGTATATTTATGTCAGAATATTATTCTTTTTGTTCTAGTATCTTTTCACATTCTATTTTAGCTTCAATTATATTTTTCCCAAGGGTGAAGTAACTTTTTGGAATAAAACAAAGCACACACTGATCAGTTTTTACATGATCGCCATTCAGGGAGGAATTATGATATTTATAAGAAGTTATTTTGATTTTGTGAGGATTCGAAATTTTTTGAAGTCTCAAAATGCTTCTTTTTGTTTGCTTGGAGAGTAAGAATCTTTTCTCCTTCCCATCTATGAATATTGCATATGCTTATTTTTATTTCATATTTAGATGATTGTTTTTTTACAGATATACAAAGCAAAGTGATATTTCTCGTGCACGTGGTTGGTTTTTTAAAGGAGATCGGAAGATTATGCTTTATACTGAGAGAGCTCATTTTTATCACAGATATAAGGTGGGAAAGTCCTGTAATTTATATCTTTTTTCTGGTTGCACAATGCTTGCTTTTTGACATGCCATTTATTCTTGAGAAGTTATGGGACGCCAATTTGACAGGGAAATCTGTTACTTCAATTTTTCTAAACACTGATGATGGCAACCTTTTTTTTTGACAAGTGTAAAGTTATATCTTATTGGATAAGAATGTTCAAGTTCTAAGTAGAATGGTTGATTATTCATTAATCAAAGAGAATCACCCAAACCATGGCCAAGCACCCTCCCTACTGTGTCAAAAGCCAAAGACCTGGTGAAGAATGTTCCTTTGACATGTTACTTCACCGGAAAAGACAATTCCATTCCTTACAAACCAAGGTCTCAAGGGTAGTGTGAATAGCTTGGAGATGATGTGCTGCTTATATATGATAGTTTCCCCATTATCAGACCGGAGGTTTTCTGAAATAGCTGCAAGAGCACAAGGCTGTTGATTAGGAAGCTGCCATTCTAGAGGTTGGTGAGGGAGATCTCGTAGGACTTAAAGATTGATTTGAGGTTCCAAAGCTACACTATGCTTGTTCTCTAGGAGGTTGCCGAAGCCCACCTGGTTGATCTGCTTGAGGATATCAACCTTTGCACCATCCTTCATAACATGTTCGGGTTCTTGGGGCCTACTCTAGGAAATCAATGGCTAGTCCATCATCTATGATGATGACACACTTAAACTTCATCGACTAGAGATGCTCCTTCTCTTCCTTCAATGCCATCTGTCACTCTTTTATGGAAGGCTTATTGGAGGCAGAAGGGTCTTGGTCCTTTCACCATCATTTTTTGCACCCATTAGGGTTGTAGAGGGGGTGATGGATGAAAGGGAATAGATAGGGAAGCATGTGCAGAATAAAAAAGGGTAAAAGAGAAAGAAAAAAGATAGAGAGAGAAAGATAGATTTAAAAGATAAGGGAAAAAGAGAGAGAGTGAAATAAAAAAAAGGAAAAAATGAAAATGAAAAAAATTCTAAAAAAGTAAAAAAATGCTGGAAGTATTTATAAAAATATGAAAAACAATTAAATTTTTTTTGGGTAAATCACCTTTATCTACTTACTTTTTGAGGATAGACATTTGTCTTTCTGTTTTATTGCCTCGGATTGTATCATCCAATGGTTGCATTGCTTTACCACTATCTGAGATGTAGTTCTTCTTAGACTTAGATTATTTTTAGTGCTGTTTTTTCTGCTACAACTATTATTGTCTTTTTTGTTGCTATTTGTGCTATAGCAACTATTATTACTTTTTGTTGCTATGTCTACTACAACAATTATTATTACTGTTTCTACTTCAGCTACAGCTATTACTGCCGTTTGCTATTACTTTTTGCTACAAATAGTCTTTTCTATGTATTTGTTATTTTCTACTATGTAAAAATTTCTTGAGTTATTGAATTTGTTGCAAATTGTATGCTCTAGTTTGAGGGGAAGTGGTGTAGTATATTTATGTATTTAAGTGCTATGTGTGTGTTTAGTCCTGCATTGTGTTAGTTGTCTTTGTCTCCTCTTTATAGTTTCTAGATATAGAAGTTTTATATTTGCTAATAAAATCAATCTATTCCCACCCGTTTCTTGTGTTCTCACATTCTCCTTGTTGGTCTATAACATTTTCTAGCGGCAATAATTCTAGTGACCAGCTGCTGCTGGGTTTGCTGTCTTTCAAAAGCTGTCTTAGGTTCATGTTCCAGCCCCTGCCCTCATTATCAATGTTGCATGCTTCAGCCAAAGGAGCCCATGTGTCTCTGTAAGAATGAAAATAGTTGGGAAACGTTCAGCCAACACCCTTGTCTAATCACCAGTCTTGCCAAAACAAAGCACAGTTCCCTGAACCAACTTCAAAGAAACAATGCTTCCTCATAAATTGATAGTTGTGAAAGAATGATCCCCACAAAGGAGTCTTCTGGCTACCCTTGTAGTGGCTCCTCAACAATCACTGGTTGCTCATACTTGCTATTCGAGATGTTCACACAAAATCCCTTGTCATTCTTGACCATCTCCACCACCATTTTTGTGGTAGCTTTTGGTTCAACCCCGCCAATTTGCAGGTGCCTAAACCCCATTTTGGTCGCAGTCAGCAGACTCGGCACATGACTATCCAGTTGACTAGGTTGATGCCCATGTCCCTATTTTCTTTCCAAGACCATCTTTAACATGGCCTCAACCGTGTTAATGATCCCCGTAGGAAGAATGACATGAAATTGTGTGATACTCGTAAGCATGGATTTTAACATGGTGATTCTATTTCCCAGACTTAGGCATTTGCTCTTCCAGCTTGCCAATCATGTATCGCTGTAAGTGTTGGTCCCGATCACCAAACTTTTGCTGAAATTTACCTTCAAACTAGATATCATCTTAGAACTTAGAAGGAGAAATTTCACCTTGTATACGTGTACTTATGAAACTTTCACAAACATCAATGTGTCGTCAGCATATTGGAGGATGGAAACAGGGAACTTTAGATCTCCCTATGTGCCTATAGTCTAATCAAATACAATTTGCATGGTTGTGATGGACAACTCACTCACAGAGTGGTTGAAGAGCAATGGGGATAAGGACTTGCCTTGTTGAACTGCTCTATGATATGAAAATCTAGCATAGGACTTACCATTGACAAGGATTGATCCACTAGTGGAAGAGTGGATTTTTTTTTTCTTTTGATGCACCCTATCATTAGTCAAGTGATACAAAATGAAATGTAGAGTACTTTATCATAAAAAGCCAACAATTCTAAAAATCCTTCTGTTGACAATATCTACAGATGTACATGCTATGAAGTGTAGAATAGTATGAACACATGCTTCTGCAGTAGTGACCTGTGTAGGTTGAGCTGCTGGTGGCAATGAAGCTGCAACATATTTGGAAGAGGTTCACTGCATTAAATTATGTATCACATGTGAATCACGCTTCATGGTTGAAAAAAGGATGAAACTGTCGAATGGATCAGGAAAAGAGAGTCGTTATCAGTCTAGATGAGACCACAGGCAAGCAAAAGCACTGTCAGGGAAATGGAAAAGAGTCCTTCAAAACAGTAGACTGATAGCTAAGAGTAACCTAGAATCCCAAATTCCGTATGAAGAGGGTCAATATATCAACATCTTTTGATTGCATTTTCCCCTGTGGCTATTATGATGGCAGTGGTGGAAGCTTCTCTAAAAGGGCAGCTCAATATATCATGTTTGTTCAGAGAAAGAGGTAATGGGATTGATTCCCCTATAGTTGTCAAGGTGAAAGGCAATGCCGAGGTGAGACCTCACCCTAAGACCCTTAAGTTGAGAGGTGTGGTGCCTGCCTGATCGAAGCAAGGTGATGATTTATGAAATTTAAAAAAATATAATATTCCCTTAATGAGGCAGTAACAGTGGATTCGTGCCTATATATTGGCCTTATTGATAATTGAATGTTTGTATACATGGGACAGTCCCAACTTAGACCAATTCTACCAATCCTTTGGTTACCCATCGAGCAACCAATCATTTTCTGCAAGCCATTCAGATAGACTTCATTTTCTATTTGCAAAATCTTTTAGATTACATATTGTATTATTGTAGTTTGGCCAGCTGTGTTTCACTTATTCTATGTTCATTGCGTTTATATTGCAGATTCGTGGCATCCAGAATTTGATCTTTTATTCACTTCCCGAGAGAAAAGAGTTCTATCCTGAAGTAATATTCTGCCATCAAAAATATAAATATTAGCTATTTGTTGCAATTAGGATTTTTATATGTAAATTAAACGTTTGTATTCATGAAACTTACTGATGGTTTACTTTTTTTCAGATCATAAATATGCTTGATGGAGCCAAAAACATGTCCTGCTCTGTGCTTTTTTCACTTTTTGATAATCTTCAAGTAAGAGAAGTTGAAATTATCATCCTTAGATTTACTAGAATTTCTTGATGTATAAGATTATGAAATTATTTTTCCCTTGTACTGTCATAGCAACAAAATTAATCTCATTGGATTGGATTATTGGACATGACCTGTTGTTTGTTCAATTAGATATGAATGCAATTGGACAAACTGCCTGTATTTATATTTTTCTTTTCGTTAAGGTGTTGGAACAAGAGATATTATCGTTATTTTTCCTTAATTTACATGACATCACAACTTTCATTGTTCAAGAATAACTTTTGTCTTGTTCTGCAAGTCCTGTATTTTGTATTAATGGCCTTTCTCATTTTTTATTACTAGATGTTCATTGCTTCAAAGACAAAGTAAAAATGATGTTTTACAAGTTTTTATATACGTTGTTTTACAATTACGATAACAAGTATGATGTGCTCCTGTATGTCGTGAAAATTTTTTAAAAATTATTAGCTTGAAGGAAGAAAAATGGAGAGAGAACCGAGAAGATGATGAACAGTGGATAATTATTGATAAGTAAAATTTGATGTTTATAGTATTATTTACAAATTATTTTAAGTTTTAGCATGGATAATTTTGGAATATTGGACCCAGATATTGCTCTGATCCATGGCTGTTTCTTCCCTTCATATAGAGTATAGATGACTTCTATTAATTGATGCTATTGGAAATCACATCCAATATTGTATGTGGACAACAGGCAACGGTAAATTTAAGATTTTGGAAAATTGATTTTGAATTTCAAAATTTTTGTGAGAAGAAAGGAAAAGAAAAATTTTGGTAATAGGATACCCTTTAAGATGAAATTGGAAAAAAGATGGGTTATTATTCCAGTTTTCTAGGAATTGGTATATGTAAAATGTTATGGCATCATTATTTAACTAAATCATTATTTTGTTCAGTCCATGGTCTCCCTCTGTTGGTTAGGACAGTATATATTCTATTTATCTAGGTGCTTATTATTATTATTGCTCATGCTTGATTAATGATAATGTTTATTTGGGTTTTGACTTCTGAATTTAATAGTGTCACTAAGTAATAATTCCACTTCGCCTGGTAATATTGTTAAATCTATCTTTGAATTTTATTCTTAAATTTTTAATTAAATGCCCATTTAGACCCTTGTATTTTCAAAGTCACATGTAGCATTCTTTTTTTTTGATATTGGATTTTATACGTATTTTTTCAAGGTAATTTGATGAACACCCATTATCTTTCGAATTTATATAGCATTTTACAATTTTTGTATTTTGAGATAATTTGTATATCCCTTGAACATTCTCACTGTCGTCTTCTGTTTTTTAAATTAAATTATTCCATGATATCCATAAAATAGTTGGTGAAATAATTGAATGGGGGTAATTCAGCTGAAATTTTGTGGTCCGTTTGTACTTGCATGGAAACTATATTGATGGAAATGTGACGAAAAAATGGAAGGTGATTTATTAAAGTAATTGGAGGAGTAATGGTTGCTTACAACGTAGTATACGGAAATGTTTTCTTTTCAATTCACACGCCTTATGAATTACCACGTTGACATTATAACTTGCTTTGAATGAAATGCACATTAAATTGTTGCTTATCCTATTTTTCTATTTTATGCAGCTTGAGAGAATTGTGGGTTCTACCTCTTCTAATAGAATGGTGAGATCAGACAAGTCTATGTTTGTTTTCTGTTGAAAGAAGGCCAATTTGAGGAGTCATACATTAGTTAGGACCCTTCCACTTCCATGCTCCACCTCAAAAGCATGCTGGCACATTTTTCCCACCCCAGAGGTTTGAGGAGTTGCACTCTTTGGTTTTCGAGAACATATTTATTTTGGAATCAAAAGAAGCTACTAGTCTCCGCATCACCTTTGCTGATAAATTAATTAGTGCAGATTTATCTTATCCAATTTTGACGCTCACCTGGTTCTAGTGGACTTAAAAAGTATGTTTATAAGAAGATTATTTGGATTCGAGGACAACTGCTGTTGCTTCCCTGTTTGTAATGTAACCAGCGATTGCCAGATACAATTTTATGATTAAGATTATGATTAATGGAAATTTTCGCTACTGATCATTCTGTGTTCCTGTTATGGTTGGAGCCAGTACTTGCACTTGTTCGACTGTCAAAAAGTCTGGCACAAGGTTAGGGTTGACAGAGGTCCATTAATCTTTATAATTTTTCTGTCGTCGAAAAAATTCTTTGTAGTTTTTTTGAATGAAGATATATTGCATTGTTTACGTTCCCTTAGAATTGTATCATCTATCTTACCATCTCTTACTTTAAATGTCTGATGTGTCATCAAGATTGTGCACGTAGGAAATTCTGAGATTAATATTATTTTTGTTACGCTAAATGAGTTTATTATGGACTGATATTTTTACACGGGAAGAATTTTTGACTTTTTATGTTCATTTTGATGGAAAATGGTCAACGTATCATAAATCTGATTCCAACACACCATCACAAGTGACATAAACAATTGCGACGATGTCAATGTGCATAATCGCACGTTTCTTGCAATTTTTACGTTCATTCAAAATGGATTAGAAATTTTATTATAATTAATGAGCAATGCATATATTTTTGCGTGTGTGCTCGTGCGTCTGCTTGCGTGTGTAGTGATCTTTTTTATGATTTAGTCATGTTGGTTATCATCATTCCTAAAGGTTTGTTAGAAAAATGAACGTGTGTGGTTTGCGTGTGATATTCTTATAGTAATTCTTGTGTTTGTGCCTATTTTATTTCGCAAGGGTCTAATCAATTTCTTTCCTGAATTATGTAGAAAAGTCTTGATCTAGACTCAAGCTACCGTTCATAGAATGGCAGACCATATCTAAAAAGACCTCTTAAATAAAAATAGAAAATGGAAACTAAAAATGTTGTAATTGATCAAGAAGTCTTGAATAAAATAATTCACACCATCGGTCAATTCTTGACTAATTCATCAAATGGAGGAAATACTTACGAAATGAGTGGCTAAATGAATTTTGAGGACCATGTGTCGCTAGGGAGAACAAATTACTTAAATAGATTATACCTGTTTGTGTACTTGGAATTGGATGAAAATGAAAATGAAAATTTTTTTGTCTAATTTTAATAGACGGGTATTTGTGCATTTTGAAATTCTTTGTAAAATGTTAGAATTCATTTTTCTCCTTGAAGATGTTGGAGTCTCTCAAAATTCATGTTGAAAAATCAATATTTAATATGTAATATCCAACATAAGTTTGAAAACTTGCATAATTTATTGAAAGAAATAATATTTGTTGCTTTTTAATATAAAACTAACAAGTATTATAAAAAATTATTTACTAGTAATTTTAAAAATATATAAAGATCTAATTATATTATTATATGGCATATTAATTGATTAATGTGAGTAATTAATTACTTCAATTCATTATTAAGAACTTCATCAATAAATTACTTACAAATAATTATATTTCATTAGTATTATAAATAAATATATAAAAATCAATTCTATTCAATTTTATCATATACATAAATATTTGAATTCTAATTTTCGTTAACCTTTTAAATATGTACAAATAATTAAATTTTATTTTCATCAAATTCTATAAAATTTAAATTCTATCATATTCATTTCAACTGCACAAACATATTCTTAAATAGAATATCCTTTTGTTAAATAACTTTACCAGGTTGGCCTGGAGAAAAACATCACTCTTCTTTTTTCGGTGGTAAGCATAAATGAAATAATAAATACAATGTCATTTAGTCATGAGATCACGGTAAAATGGCATATTATAAAACTATGGTCAAACAAGATGAAACAAGGATGAAAACAGAAAGAAAGTATTTTCTTTTCTTTCAAACTCATATTCTCAATTTTCAAAGGTAAAGCCGATAAGATTCGTATTGTCAACGACTAGCTTTAAATGAGAGGTGGAATTAATTTTTTTTTTGAACAAGAACATCTTATTTAATTGAATGACTTTAACTAAGTACTTTTGGCAACGTTTTTTAATCATCGTAATGTTAGCCATGCATTCAAATATGGAGATAATATTTTTTACATGAACGATAAAATTTGTTGTTATTTCTTTCAATTAAATAAATTAATATAAAAGACATAAAACTTTATTATTATAAAAAAAAGACTGTGAAAATTTGAGAGAGAGAAAAGTAGAATTCAAAAAATTTTGCCTGCAAATCTTTTTTTTTATCCTTACAGTCGTTGTCTGCGCTTCTTCCTCCCTTTCCTTTCCCTCTCTTCTCCGGTCACATGATGGTTACGTCGTTTCCTCTCCTGCCGCGGCCGAAGTCATGGGCCGCTCTCTCCACTCTCTCGCTGTCATCACCACCTCGACATTCTCTCTTCTCGCTTTTCTTGCTCTTCTTCTTCTTCTTCGTACGTCGGTAGTATTTCCCCAAAACCAGGACTTGCTGGTTCATTCTCAGTGGGCGGAAGGAGTAGCGAGCTGCCCCATGCCGGACTCTACCCTCTACTACCAGCCGGTCATCGGTATCCTCTCGCACCCAGGCGATGGCGCCTCTGGGAGGCTTAACAATGGCTCCCACGTCTCCAACATCCCTGCTTCGTATGTGAAATTTGTCGAGTCTGGTGGTGCGAGAGTGGTGCCAATCATCTTCAACGAATCCCTGGATGTGATTTATGAGGTGGGTTTTCGTCTCACTGATTTTGATATCGTGTATGATGTGGTTGGTAAAAAATATTTGCGTCCTTTCAAGAGCATTACGAAGAACATTTCGTATTTTTTGAAATCTCTTTTCCTCTTGTTCTTCGTGTGCATATATATTATCACCATGTTTGAATCCCTGAACGCCATCGCTAAACTATACTTCATGACCACATTTTCCATTTTAATGGGTTGTCCCCAACATAGGTGCTGTGGACATCCGGTTGTTCTCTAGCATATTCTAACTCAGAAAACGCCTCAACCTCTAATTGGCCATTTTTTGTATGGATCAGGTCTTTTCCAAGGGTATTTTTCTTATAGCTAATACCTGAATGACTCCTTCCTAGTAAACAACTTTTAAGTTCACACATGAATTGTGAGACAAGACCAGTTGTATAGGCAATATTTGGTCGAGTGACTATCTGATTTATTCAGTGTATACTCATCGGTAGGTGACTATGTTGGTAGTTGCAGGCTAAGGAATCAAATTCCACATTCCACGTAAGGTAAATGTTTACATTTCTTCATCTATGGTTTTCCAATGTAGAATTTGTAGTTCTTCTTGATAGTTCTTGAGAATAGACTCAAATAAAATGGAAAGAGCCAACCCTTGAAAGGATGAGTTCAAATGATTATAGGAAACAAACTTTGAAATAAGGTGTGCAGTGTAGGTTCATTTACCTTTCTCAAGGCTACGTGAAGCTTATAAGGTTCTAGCGACTCAGTTAGACTAGTATTTGTGGAGAAGGATGTTTGGGGCATATGTAGAGTTGGTTGACTCTCCTGATGCGGTGATATACTTGCAATGGATGCTGACCTTTCAGTCATTGAGAGACTTTCAACTCTGAAGTGTCCATGTGCCTTGTACACTAACTCTTTTCAAGTGTTTCTTTAACATAAGCAACTACCTATTATGCACCTAACCAATGAACCTATCCAACTTAACAGGCCAATGATGCATGCTCTATCTAGTTTGATAATAGTGAGATATATTAATTTCCTAATCAATCTTCTATATTGATTTGGATTATCTAGTTTTTCAAGGTTCTATTTATGCACGTTTCTTGTTAGGAAGTGAAACGGCTGGAAATAGTAGAAATGATGGAAGATGAAAATGATAGGATATGATAGGACATGGTAAAAAATATAGTAATGTTTGTACATCAGCGGAAATGATGAGAATTTTTTTGAGGTGTTTATGCATTTATAGGAAATAATAGAAAATTCAAAAGTTAATATTTTTCTTAAAAATTAAATAATAAATTAAGAAAATAAATTGAAAAATGTTATTTTAAAATCAAATTTTTTTAATACAAACTATAGTATACACTAAAATTTCAAGGAAAACAAATGTAGCATATGAAATAACTTGCTTCTAGCTAATATAAACAATATTGTTCATTACAATTCAATTTTTTTTTTGAAATATTACATGCTATGTATTATTTTTCTCTCGCATAGAGTATATAATTTGTTTACACAATTGATCAACTACTTTTTTTTTGTTCTATACTTAAATTATAAGTACAATATATTACTTTTTTTTCAATAATGATAGGAGCTTTGTCAGGATTATTAGTATTTATTTCAAGTAATTCATTTGTGAGATCTTCAAGTAAATCTTTTCAGTCTACTCTTTTAATGAAATTGTAAAGAAGAAAATATGTTAAAATAATATTTGCTTATGTTTCAAATGGAAATGACATATATCTCTGCAAAATGACAAATTGATGTTTAATTATTTCAAATGTACATTTTATTACATTTCTTAACTATGAATGCCTGTAATTAAAATTCTCTACCACATTATTAGAAAGTCAGTTTTAATCATACTTTGATAAATGATAACGAACACCTTAAAATAGAAAAATAAATTCTTAGTGATTTGAAAAACTTGTATTTACCAATTAAAACTTACTTGCACATCATCTACTATGGTTTAAGGCTTTTAGCCATTACACAGTGCTATTTTATTATGATTGGCAACTAAGAAATACTATAGCATTTGAGTGAAAAGGATCAATAGAAATTTCTACAAGAAAATGGCCACAACCTATGTTGTTGTCTTATTAAAATGGGAACTTTCGAGGACTAATAGTTCTTCAAGTTTTATTCAAACAAGAACCCAACAGTGAAAACAAAAGAATGGAAGCTTAAAGGAATAAAAAATCTGTAACTATTATATGAAAGCCAAAAGTAGAAACAAAGCACTATATCCATGTATCATTTAAACATTCATACCTAGGATGGATGAACGATGATTTGTTGACTAGATGATCATCCACATGCAACCACAACCTTTGATGATTATGGAAGGCCGATCACAAGTGAAAGAAGTGGAAGATAACCTCAACTTCAACAATTGTAGAAGGCTGATCACAAGTAGAAGAGTGGAAGACGACCTTGACCTTTGATGATCGCAAAAAGAAGAGGTTGACATTGCAAACTTCCACGAGGTGATGACAACAATGGAGAAGCTTCTAGTCCAATGATGATGACAACAATTGTTAGGGAGAAGAGTGTTGGGAAGGTCAAGGGTTTTGGGGTCAAGTGATTTTTGGTTGTTATAGATGGGGGAAGAAGGGAAAATGTTTTTGTGGTTGATATTTATACAAGAGAGATGGAATGTAATGTAATCATTTTTGTAGATACTTTACTTTTGAGCCTTAACTAAGATTAGGTGTTTATATTAGGTAAGGTGACTAACTCTCCTATCGAACTCATGGCTTGTGATAGGCTTTACGGGCCATCTTTCCTTTTGCATGGGTCTTCGAGGTCCATTGCCCTCCATCATGAACTTAAGGACTCTTCACCGTTATCTGTGTTGGCTCTTGAGGCTTATTATCTTTTACTTGGATCTTAGGGCCCCTTAAGATTAAGGAGAAAATGATGATTGTGGCTTACTAGTCCATTGGTAAATTCTTTATTTTAGTGCCTTAAGGTCAATGGATCAATCTCTATCTAATGCACTTACAAAGTCCCTTTTTTTGATTTATTGATGTCAATGTTATGTTAGTAAGTTGGATGCTACATCAATGTCACATTAACGGGTTGCATCTTGATTAGATTAGATCATGCTCCTTGATTTGACTTGACAACCTAGAATAAATCATTTTTGTTATGATTCGATAGTTGATGATGCATTAACCTTTTAATTTGATAGACAAGGGCAATTCTAAGATCCAACAATTTGAATCAGATCATCCAAAGTCAAATCTAATGACCCTTGCTTGATCTAGCCTCACAACCATTTTTAGCCATCGAATCTTCCCCTAACCACTTTTAGCCATTGGATCAACTAATTGGCTTTTACAGGTTGTTGTTAGCCTTCTTTGAGGGGGAAGCATAAAAATGGCAACTTGGCAATTGCTATTGATTGGTTAGCCTTATTGGACCTAACCAGCCTTCTCATTTTGGTATTGCTATTGTAAATGGTAGGTTAGGGTGGGGGAGAAAGGGGACACTTGGAGTACAACTAAAAGGGGGGAAGGGTGAGGATCCATGTCTACAGTAAGCCTCCTTTGGTTGGTTGTTGTTGTCAAGCAGGATCAACTCTATGCACCTGTGTTAGTTCCCTTGTGCTCAACCATCATGGCCTTTGAGAACCTCAACCATGTGGATTACCATTTCCTAGGTCATCGACTCCTACACAACCTTTTGCTCCATGACAACCTTAGGTTTTGTTGTAATCGTGTCCTTCATGTTGTTCTGATGTTTGAGCATCCTCTATCATCATTCGTACTACTCTATTGCTCGACTCTACGTTAGTTACAACTTGCCTCTTTTATGTAGCTTTGAATCACGAGTTTTGCCATGCATGATTGCCTTCATCTTGGCAACTCTTCCTTTACTGTAGGTTGTTGACATTTAGTTTTTACTCTAGCACTACATGACCAATTGCACTTCTCCTGCCATCTCTACTCCTATCGGATGTTGAGTAGTTGATCGACATGCTCCTCCCCATAGGGTGGTCGTACTGCAAGGTGGTCAAAGTAGTCCTCCACCTAATCACGGTTCTAACCTCCTTGGATGTGCACCTACCACATTGGTATCTTGGCAAATGGGCTTACAGATTTAGTTATGCTTGAAGCTCCTTTGTTCCAAATTGATAAATCTCCTCCTTGCTTTGGAACACATACAATTGCTACTTGAATGTTCCTATGCCCTCTAAGGAGCTTGAGCAGACAATTCTAGGTGTTTGTTCGAGCTATAGATGACTACAGGAGTTGCTATAGATTGCATCCCTTGTTTTGCTTTATTGCTTATTGTTATGTTGATTGACCAACAACACAAGTGGGGGTGACCATTTGAGCCATCCCAACCTTCTGTGTGGTTTGACGCCATCGACCTAAGTTGCTTGCAAGCAGCTCCTTTGTTGTCTATTGTCGAAATAAGGGTTAAACTTCGTTAACTTGACCATTGTAACGATAGTTTTCTTTAGGTGAGTTTTAAAGCCACAAGGATATCAAATGTAAATTTGATGACTTTGGGTATTTTGCAAAGGTTACTACCATTTTTTTAAAATTACAGATGAGTCCTAAGTTGTAGTTCTGAAGTTTATCATTTTATAAAAAGCTTTCTATAAATTGCAGATAGGTCATTGTTGTTTGATTTTTTAAGGATTAATCATTACAATTTTAATTCAAACCTACATGAGATGAAATTTTAATCTTGTCAAAATATGATTGATTAACCACCTAACTGTATTTATTTCAAGTCATTTCGCTTTGTAAATTTAGTTATGATTTTCTAAATTTCATGCATTAGTCACATGTTTATGCATTACATCTCACATGCATGATACCTTTTGATTTAAATCAAGGGAAAAAAAGGTAAGTCAGGTAATGTCATGCATCATGATTGTCATTGCTTTTTTATTATTTGCATATTACATGCATTTTCACGTTCTATGCATCATGTACTTATATGCATGTTATGCTTGCTTGCTTGTTGATCAACGATAGTGTAGTTAGTTGTGCCACCTAATTGAGATCAAGCCTCAACTTGTTAGAACTAGGTTAATTCAATTTAGGTTCACTTAGGGCTTATCTTTATTTCGCACATAAATGAAAAATGTTGTGTATGACTATCTTCTAGGCTTTTAACACTTTTTGTCTTGAGTTTATTGGCTCACTCTTCTTTGAGTCCTTTAGCTTAACCTCTCCTTTCTATCCTTCAGCCTAATGTCTCCTTTTATGTTGTATACTTAGATACACTTATATCTGACAGACGTGTTAACACCTATTAAATATTTAAGAGATTAATTCTTGGTCAGGTGTGTGGAGTGTTTAATACATTCCTCACATGTAACCAAAAAACTTATTTAAAATTCTTTGGTTAAGCTAGCTAACCTTATCCACTTTCTTTAGGGCATGAATGTTACTTGTATGCATCACCTTACATCACACTTAGAGTTTTCCTAGTTTACTTATTTAATAGACTAAATAGTGACTCTTTTCTTTGAGACGTGAGAATTCTCAAGCCTAGAGTTTGGATGTCGGTCGGTTCTTGTTTTGTTGGCGGCAACATCATAATTTCCTCTCATTTCTCCCTTACACCATCATAAGAAATGAGAGGAATTTTCCCCCATGTCTTCTCCCTCCATCTCCTCCCATTTCCCACCATGGAATGAGTGTGTAAATTCCCTCCTAATGACTTGTCCTAAAAGGAGGGATTTGGCTCTATAAGAGTGATTTCTAGCTTGCAATCATGATAATTAGTTTCTTTGAGTAGGTCCATTGCATACTTATGTTGTGACAAAATTATTTTTTATTTAGAGTATGTAAATTCAATTCTCAAGAAATAGTCTAATATACCCATATCTTTTGTAGTGAAGAACTTATAAAAATAGACTTTGGTCTTTGCAATTTTAGTTGCATCATTGCCTATTATAAGAATATCATTAACATAACTGTCTTTTGTAACATAGTAGATCCTAACTATCTGTTTTATAAAGACAAAATGATCAACTACACAATACTGAAAACCTCCATTTAACATAACATGGCTGAATTTGTCAAACCATGCTTGAAAACTTTGTTTAAGGTCATAAAAAGTCATTTTCAATTTGCACACTATATTCTCTCCTTGAGTAACATATCTAAGATGTTATTCCATATAAACCTCTTCCTTTAGAACACCATAAATAAAACATTTTTTACGTCAAGTTGACATAGTTACCACTCATAATTATCTACAATAGACAGCAAGTTATGAAAGTTAAGTCTAGCTACAAGTGAAAAAGTTTGTATATAATGGACATTTGTGTCACTAATATGCCTGTAATGGATGGGTTGAATCATTTTCTCTATTACTAGTCTCTTAGGTTGAATCATTCTCTCTATAAGTAGACTTGCTACTAAGAAGAACAAGAATAGCATGAGGAACAATATTAGGATCTTTAGACATTTCAAAGAAGTAGGATTGAAATTCAAAGAAGGTGACATTAACAGATATATAATATTTTTTTGTAGGAGGATTGGAAATACCAATATCTTTTTTGAGTCCTAGAATACCTAATAAAGACATACATGAGAGATTGAGTAGAAAACTTATTTAAACTTAGAAGGATGAATACATTGATATCTTTTTTAAGTCCTAAAATATCTAATAAAGACATACTTGAGAGATCAAGTAGAAATCTTATTTAAACTAAAGAAAAAGTCTTGAACAAATACAATACACCCAAAGGTAGAGTAAAAAGTTCTATATCAAGGAAAGATGGCGAAGTGAAGTCTTACTTTCGAAGGATGTAAAAGGCATATAGTTTACAAGATACAAAGTAGTTAGAATAATGTCATACCATAGATATTTTGGAATCTTTATTTGAAGAAGGGTTTGGGTAATATTTAAATTGTGACGATATTTATGTTCTGAAACTTCATTTTATTTGAAAATATAGAGGCATGTGGTTTGATAAACAACACCAAGAGAAACACAAAATGACTAAAAAACATTACTAACAAATTCTAAAACATTATTAGTATACAATGCTTTTGGAGTAATAGAATATTGAGGTTTTATTTTAACAAAAAAAATTTTGAATAATAGTTAAGATATACTTCGATGATCTTTTGGTAAATAAACTTGAGATACTATAAAGTAATCATCTACAACCACAATGTAATATTGATACTTAGAGATAGATGATGTTTAACTAAGATTTCAAACATCGTAATAAACTAACTCAAAAACACTACTACTTAATGTTAACTGAAGATGATGAAAGCTGATATGACTATGCTTACTTAATTGACACAACTCATACTTAAATGGAGAAATAGAAATTCATGATAATCCTAATTTGAGTTTTTTCAAGGAGATGATCAAGCTAAAGATGCTACAAGATAAATGGCTTTGTAGTAGATATTAATGCAACTAATCTATGCGAAGGAGTATTATGAACCAAGATGTACACATTATCACCTTGTATATGGCTCAAACTAACTCTCTTTCTCATTTGTGGATTTTGAAAAGTACAATGTATGAGAAAAATATCACTCGTCATAAAAATTTTATAATAATGGTACTAATAAGTAGAATGTTCATAGAAAATTTAGGAATATAAAAGGTTTGGTCTAGTTAAATTTTGGACGTGACATTATTAGTGCTATGACTAGAAATTGACATGATCACCCATTAGTTACAATGACACTCTTAAAGTTTGGTAATTTGTGTAAGCATGTAAAAAGATTAACACTACTTGTTATATAGTGTAAGACTCTTAAATTAATAATCCAAAGACTTCCATCCATATCTATTATGACCATATCTATACTTGAAGTGGATGCTAATGTGGTAGTATTAGAGGAGTTAGTAGTCTATAACTACATGAAATGTTTGTAGTTTGCTTATGAAATTATTACATTGATAAAATTGGTAGATTTTATTGGCCTTGATGATACAGTTGTTGAGGTATTCATTGATTTTGTGGCAACATGAGCCTTTGTTGGGTGCCTATACTTTTCACATCATCGCTTTAGACGATAATTAGTTTGACTATAGTGAGGATAGGATATGTGTCACTTTTCATCAAGTTTTCCTCCCTTGCTATTTCCGCTAGTTTTGGGGCCACCACTTCTTGGTGGAGGTTTAATAGTTATAGTTGCAACTTCCTCATTTTGAGAATGGTTTGTTGAGGTCTTATGAACATAAGTAAAAGCAGTGGAAAGATCAGTTAAGTGATCTCTCCACCAAGGATTTATCCATGAGCTTGAGACATTAAATTAGATGGTAAATCAGCTAAAAATGTTGTAACACATGGATCATTCTTGTACTATTTAAGTATGGTAGTATTAATTGTAAAAATTAATAGTTATCTAATTCGTCAAACAGTGATCTCATTGTACCATGATATGCATGTAGTGATTGTCTAGTCATATGTAGAGAAATGTTCGTAGATTTTATAAACATGAACAATTTTTTCTTATGCCCATACATTTCTCTCAAAGTATTTCAGATAACCTTAGCTAGACGAAGCATTATGACTCTACCTAACATTTTGAAGTTCAATATTATTCTCTAACTACGTGACAACTGCACAATCATCTGCAAATCAATTGTTATATATGTCATTTTTGAGATTATGAGGGGCTTTGTCAGATGATGTCTCTTTGGTTGGGTAGCTACAAAGGTTTGAAAACTTTTCATCTATATAGGGTTGTTTGTGCATCGGAAGTGGTGAGAAATTAAATGATGAAAAAGTTTGAAGATGATGAAAAATGAAAATGACTGGAAATGACATTTGTGAAAATGATTAGAAAGAAATGTTGAGAAATTGAATTTCGGGTGTTTGTGTAGTTGTGAGAATTGATAGGAAATGAAAATGTAGTACTTTTATCTAAATCTTAATTAATATGATTAATATTAAATTACATAGAAAATTTTAAAAATAATTGGCATTCTTAGTAGATTATTTTCAGTTAAATTTTCCTAAATATATTGTAGAAAAAATAAAATGTCATGTTTTAAAGACAATAATCAGTAAAATGTTATTTTTAAAGCTTAAAACAAAAAATTCAAATAAAATGATAGAACCCTTAAAATCTCCTCCTTCCTTCTTCCTGATTACTCCTCATTGCAAATGGTTGGGTACCACTTCTAAGATTGCATAGGTAAAGCTCCTTGTGTAAGATCGATCACTCATTGGAAAGTTGTTGTCACTCCTCCTCGATTGCACCCCTGGATAGAGGAAAAAACAGAGGTGGGTGTTAGTTTTGCCCAATTGAATAGTCTTTGTACCCACTAGGTGGATCCACCTAAAGACCAACCCTTGCTACCACAGAGCTTGATGTGTGGTTCAACCCTCTTCTTGTTGTGCACATTACATAAAGGAGCATAATGTCAATGGCTAAAGCCTCCCTACGTGGATGACCTTTTCAACCAAATGGAAGTTCATTGTACGACATACCTTCACCTACTTAGAGAGGGAGAATGAAGGTTAGTGCCAACCCTTATGTGGTTGCTTCACCAATCAATAAACTCACCTCCTTGCACACATACACATGCAAGTTGTAATGAGGAGGTTACAATCATAAGTGAGGATGGTTGGGATGGACTGTTGTGTGATTAGATGAGTGGGACAATCGACTTGATTTTTGCTCATTTTGGAGAGATAAGGTCGAGAAAAGATGAGTTATGATAGTTTATATATATTAGAGATGATGAGAAACGATTTCCCATCATCTTTGATGGAACAAACACAAGAAATGGTGAGAAATAATTTTCTTTCCATCTATTTCTGTCCATTTCTGTAGGCACAAATATCTACTATGAGGTGTTCTTTTCATTCAATTTTTTTAATATACCAGTAAGTTGATGAATAGTAGTCTTTCTAAGTCATGTGGAGACCTCAGTATCCTTATTACAAATAGTTCTCAACTCAAAGAATGAGATAGGAGCTTTGTGAGGTACTGTCCTCACACATTACAACATACTGTCTAATAGCCCTAATGTGAACTATGATAGGGGGGAATCTTGTCATGAGTTACAGGAAGGATTGAAGGCATGTGCATGTGTGTTACACTAGAGACACATGTAGAAGAGGAGAGAAACCATGTGCATAGGGAGGGTTGTGCGACTTACGGAAGAGGAGAGAATGTAGATGCCTTGCGACTGTGACTTGTAGTACTGGTGAGAATAGACCTAAGTGAGTGTCAAGCACTGATTGCGATGGATGTGGTGGTTGGTGGATGTAAGGATGCATGTGGTGGGAGACTAGGATTGTTGAGATTAGGGTAGAAAACTTGATTAATTACATTAATAGAAGGGGTTACATATATAAAAGGTTTAGGTTAAATGGATCTTTAAGTGGATATCCGATTAATGCTTTCTCCATACAATATAATGGTGCAAGTGATGCCTAGAATGTATTTGCATTTATATTCATCTGTACCATTTTGTTGAGATGTGTAATGTAAGTGATTTGATGAATAATCCTTAATGAAGCATAATAGGATTAACTCCCAGTTTGATCAAATTTGAGAGCATTATCAACATGTGAAGCTTTAGAAATAATAGAAAATTAATTCATTTTTTCAGTAAATAAATTTTTGATTAGATCTAGAACATGAACATAATTTGATTTGCTTAGTAGATCTGAAGGAAAACACCATCAACTTTGCATAGGCAACCAGCTGGATGACAAAAATGATGACAAGAAATTGGCAGCCTAGATCATGGACAAAAATAGTAAGCATAGCTGGCAACATTGCTTGCATGGCCTGGGTTGGCCGATAACCTTGGAGGGGAGAGATGAGGATGGTGCGAGGTTGAGATGATTACTTAAAGGAGGCTGACGACTGTCTGGCTTGACTACTAGTGTGGGAGGCTGGTGGCTAACCAGTGCTAGATGCTGGCAGCAGTAGGTCCTCTTCATTCGTTTTTTGTTTTGTTGGGGTTAAACTTGGTGTTTTGGTTACTGTTACCATGTGAGGTGGAGGAAAAATGAAGATTGTTTATATATGTAAGCTTACAAGATACCCTAATGTAATCCAATAATTCACTTATTTTTTATAAATGGCTCTAACAGATTTCGCTGTGTTTTCAAAGTTATGGTCAGAAACTCAAAATAAGGATGCCCTTTTGGTGGTTTTTGTAGTTGGATTGTTTGATTTGTTGTCTTTCATTTCACAGTAAGTGTGAAAATCGTTCAAGATGATATATATTTAATCTTGGTACATATTTGAAGAACCACCAATAAGGATGATTCTGAGAACCTAAAGGTTTGCTATTGAGTCAGAAGAGTCTAGACTATACCAATCCAGTTCAATCCTTAATTTAACTGATGTGAGAATATTGCCCCCTCCTCCAATAGGGCATCTAGTCTTGTAACAAACCACCATGCTTCCTACTTAAAACTCTCATCATTGGGTGGCTATGGCATTTCCCTCTAGAGTTTATATGAGTAAGACATTGGTAACCTAATCTGAGTGCTTATGCATCACATTATGTATCACAAGTTGCCTTTTTTTGAGACATGTTTTGGACTTGACTATCTTTGATACCATTCATGCTAATCATATAAGAACCTGTCCCAGTAGTTAGCTATTGAGGGAGAAGGCCTTACATTGTATCAGACCCTCGGAGCACTTGATTTAATAAATTGGGACTATGCACCCCCATATGATCTCTTGCCTGGTAGCTGGTGAGAAATCCTATTTGTCATAATCTTGGATGACAAAATCTCATTGATTTACTCAAATATTTATTAGCCTTGATCTTTGGGAAGTATTCAATTTTACAAATTTTATTTATGGATTTTAGTTTCCATTGAACATTTTATATGGTGGTTAAAAGCTAGATATGTTGATGCTAATACAAAAGTTGGTCACTCAGGTTGTCTTTTGAAATTTAGTTCTCTGACGTCCCTTTTCTATCTAAATAATGGAAGTTCCTACTGAACACTGTAGCAAGGAATATGGGGCTGATATGTTTGTATATTATCCTGTAATGTTTATTATCTGCATGTGATCATAATTTGGGATAACCGGATGTGGAATTATTTCCTTTGCTCTGAGGCCTGATGTATATGATGGTGTTGGAGGAAGTTATTATATTTGGTATCTTCACTTTAGAGTATTATTTTTTTGAATGCTACTCCTAAAAGACATACCTGACATACATGGTTATGCATAGCATTTCTTTTAGGAAAGTCATATAGTGTAATACAACAACAAAATAACAGCAGCTTGTGTCATAATTTCCCCATGTGGGGTCGGCCACCCATATGATGTAAAATGAAAATTTGTTTGCTTCCCAAAGTAGGACTATATATTTTAATATCATTCTCTACTTATTAAACATCTACCTCCTAATTCATGATGCACTAATTAGTTTTTTTGTGCTGTATAAATGACTACAGAAGCTCAGCTTGGTCAATGGTGTCCTGTTTACAGGTGGATGGGCAAAAAAGGGACTATATTATGAAACAGCAAGGAAAATATTCCTGGTATTTTTTAATATAATTGTTTGTTTCATCAATTTATGTAATGCCCATTGGTTAGTTATGTTGACCCTTTTCTATGAATATCTTATTATATTTCACCATATTTTGGGAATATTTTTTCACATAGATCATTCCTTATAGGGCACACTTCCTGTGATTATAGGAAACATAAGTACTACACTCAAATTACAAGGGCATTCAGCTTCTTTGTTCTTCCCCATGATTTTTACATCATCTGAATTCATTGGCATATCTTTGCAGAAAGTATTGGATATGAATAATGCTGGAGATCATTTTCCACTATTTGCGATTTGTTTGGGTTTTGAGCTTCTAAGCATGTTTGTAAGCAAGGTAAATCTCTTTCTTGTATTTTATGCCTTCTTTACTCGTAATGCATTTCAACTTTGTTTTGCTTATTTTTTATCAATTGAGGTGCTTTTAGTAGTAGTAATACTTCTATTTCTTGCGTAATTACTTGGTATGCTTTTTGTAACTCACAAAAGCATAGTTCACTTTTCTACAAATTAGATGCATATTCTCTGAAAGGGTGTATTACTTTAAAAACTATGGATGGATCTTATTATAATAAATAGGATACATCCAGGAAAAATGTTTTATCAAAGGGGTAAATCAAAAGAGAAAAGATACAGTAGTGGGGGATTATGCTTGCTTCAGAATTACAATTTGAGAATATGTATACTATACTCCTATAGAAATGTTATTATTAGCTAAGATTTCAGAAGAGTGGGAGTGACTCCTTGTCCGTGTTACAGCCCCCTTTGCCACAAGAATGGAACTAATTTTTAGTCTTCTATGGAAAACGTCTTTTGTGCTTTTTGATTCCTAGCACTTATTATTGGTGATTTTAATTTAATGCTTTGCTAAAGCCAAAAGATTACTCAAGGCCTAGACCAAATAATCGGCATTGCAATTGTTTTGAAATTCTATTTCTAACCAAGGACTTCTTGGCATTCCTTATAGCAGACCTGCACTTATACATAGGTGAACAACAAAAGTGATGCCTCCACTACTGAGAGGTGATAGGGGCCTTTGTAGCATAAGTTGGAGGACTCACTATCTGAAAATAGGGTTTTCTCACCTTCCTACGATATAAAGTAATCATTAGTCCCATCTTGTTATTATTTGAGCCCTTGAGGAAACAGAGGATATCCTTTGGGCATGAACAATGCTCAGCTCTGCCAATTTTGCGAAAAGGAGACACTGCTCGAGCTTCCCCTCTCCACTACACAACAAAGGCAATCTCATGACGAGCTTCAGCCACTGCTGGAGAAGAAACAGGGGACTAACTTCAATAGTCTATCCCCATTCATTTACTTTTATAGCATAAAGTTTTATTTCTTAACTGGGGTGAATATTACATTATTCACCTTGGCATTTTTTGAAATAAATTTTTAATCCACCACTGTAGTTCAAATATTTATTGATTCTCAGTAAGTTTTTTCAAAATCACAATTTGGTCTTTGGTTTCCAGCTTAACATAAGCTTTAGTAGTTCACTCTTCCATGTTATATTGGATGTTTGAAGGTCTTGATAATTTTATTTCTTATTTTTTCCTAATAATGTGAACAAGTAGCAAACTAGTTTCATGCAATTGCGTTAAGTAGAAATTTCTGTATGAATTTTCAAAGTTGCTGATAACATTATTAAATTTGAGTTTGTTATCTGTTTGCATCACCTGATAGATTAGTTTTGTTATTTGGATCCAACCATTGGATCTGAATGAGTTTTTAGTATGCTGGAACTTACTTTATGAACTTTTCAATATATATTTGAGATCTAAAATCCATCTAGTGGATGAAAATATTTAAACCCATTATTGTTACTTTACATTGCTGTCTGTTTGAAATGCACATACTCTGAAAATCAAATTTCATTTGTAATGCATTTACTTTGATTTTTGTCTTGCATTTTTCCATCATAGAGCATTCACTAAGCTTTCTAATGTATGTTAAATCACACTTTTTCGATCCATATGTTGGGAGTTGTGATTTTCCAAAGTGAACCATGGTTTTCTATTTTTCATCTATTATGGCTAATGCTGCTTTGTTTTCAATTGTCTTTTTAACATTTGTGGGCTTTCGAACATGTAGTCTACAAATTTTTTGCATGCAACTAGTTTGTTAAGCTTTCACTCAGTCAATTAAGTCATGTCATTCCGTTAGGTAATTAGAGAGATTTGAATTTTCAAACTTAACCTTAATTACAAATAAGTTTTCTGTCCTAAAGAGCACATATTGAATTTGTAGTGGCTGTTGCAACATAGTTTGACCTAAACAAATTTGTTTCATATTTTTCCCTGAGACTAAATTTATGCATGTTTCATATGCCTTTTAAATCATGCTATTTTTGATCGGTATATATTTCTCTATAATTTTTCAAAGTCTACATTGGTTAGCAGACATTGTTGTAGATCTGTTTTGTATCTTTGGCTTCTTCACATTATTAGCATCCGTCAATTGCTCAGATGTTTTTGTTGTACATTTTTCTTGCATTGTAGAGTCGTAGTGCTTTAATTTAGATGTGATTTCATAATTTTCTGGTTAGTACATATTTTACTTTGATTTTTCAAAGTTAATTTATTTTTGCAGGGCATTTTAGAACTCAAGAGTAATATCTCGTGATTATAAAAATTGCTTGCAATACATGATTGCTTGCTTAGTCAATTGCTATGTTATGTTTGTTTCATGCTTTCTTTGTAAACTATGATCTAGTGGCTGCAAAATTACTCTTATTTCATGTTATTCTATTATGCATGAATTAGTTATGATTTTTCTAAGTTTCATACATAATCCATGTCCATGCATAACCTTAGGATTGCATCCATCCACCTTAATCTAACTTAAGGTGCAAATTAGATACGGTGAGTTCATGCATCATTCTTAACTTATATATTGTCATCTTGATTTAAATCAAAGGCAAGTTTAGGAATGGTAAAACATGCATCATATGGTTTGCATCCTTGGCTTAAGCCAACAGAATATTGTAACTAATTAATCTATACATCAATTAACCATCATGCTCCTTATTGGTGTCTTATACTTTAAATTACACTAAATTCACGTATTTACATGTCAGGTATCATATTATGCATTTTTGCCATAATTGGGTTACATGAGTTTTACCTTTAACTATGTTAGTAAGTCTAGACCCATTTAAGGCTCATTCCTGTTTTGTTACATAAAGTGAAGGATGTTACACAACTTTTCCATAGACTCTTAGGTCTTATTTCTTCTTGAGCCTAAAAGCCTATTTCATGTTGAGCCCAAAGGCTCAACCACTCATTTATTTTTATTTTGACACTTAGATGCGCACATGCATCACTTAGCACTTATTAGTTTATGTAAGAGGCTAACTTTGATTAGACATGTGGGGTGTCTATCATCTTCCCCATATGTATCCAGAAAACTTATTTGGACTCTTGGTTAGGTCAATCAACTTTGCCCTTAGGATACTGAAGTTATTTTTATATGCATTTCTTAAGTTTTCTTGGTTTTTTCTTGATAAACTAGGTGATGACTCCAAGATTTTCTTTGTTCACCTTTTCTAACATATTAGATATAGAAAAGCGTGCGATGTTGTGCGTCAAGTTTGCCTACTTTATTGGCCAAAGCATTACAACATATGTCCTCTACAATCATCGAGCTCTTTCATTGAACTAAAGAAAGTCAAAATTCCATTGACATTACAATAGAAATTGTTGACATTGATTGCCTTATATTTGAACAATAAGGTATGTAAAGAATAGTAGACATGGTATTGTGTTAATGAGTAGTGATGATAAATGGTGCACTAAGTCATTGTAAATCTCCTATTCTATTTTCTTAGTCCTATGGTATTCTCTAATTAGAATTGCCAAAAAATGGAAACACCATGAGATGAAGAAGAAAGTTTCCAAAAAATGATGCAGCTAGCTTGGGTCTTGGTACTCTCTGATTTATAATTAGGATGTTTCCATTCCAATGCACCAACAAAGAAAAAGAATAATTGAAGAGGATACAATATATTGCACTAATAGTTGATGAGAAAGATTTGGAAAATCAGAAAATAGAAGCCAATGCTAAAAAAGACCAATCGAAAAATTATTCATTATATAATAGTAATAGAATTAGGATTACATAACTTATAACAGTGAAGTTGACACCATCAGCTCACCTTTAGTATGCTTGCCATCTGTATATTGTTTGATGGTCCTTTTTATAATATAATATAGCTTTTTGTTTTGTTCTATTTTGGTTGATACACTCATTATATCTACTTTTTCACAACCATAGGACCGACACATTCTTGAGAAATTTAGTGCTTCTGCTCAAGCGTCCACTCTTAACTTCACAAACACTGAGATGCAGGGAACATTTTTTCAGAGGTATATGCTTGTTAGCTTAAGTATCCTGTCAAGATAATGATTCTTCAGATTCTAATAGAAAAACAGATATTTGGCTTTTATTTATTGTACTGTAATGATATCATCAAACTGTTCTTGGCATAACTAGAGACCTTATCCAACATGAGCAAATGCTGAATTCCAATTCCACCAAGAACACTATGTTAGCTTTGGTACCATAATGATTTTTTACCAGTCTGAATGGCCAAAATGTGCACAAAATATAAAAAAAATTGGAGCGAAAATCCCCATTTTGTTTTTGTTAATGAAAATTGTTGATGCTACTGGATTTTGAACCAGGCTGCTTTCTTCTTTTGAGTGCTTATGTATCTAGGAAAGACAACTTGTGCAGTCTGGTGGTAACAATCACCATTTGTGCAAGTTATGAAAACTATAATGACAATTGACATTTATGTAAATATGAAAAATTGAAGCAAAGAGTGAATGCTATTGGACTAATGATGACACTTTCCTTAGGGCCCTATAAATATAAACCATGAATTTATATAATGAATCATGTTTTATTTCCTACTTATATTCCAAAATGACACCCACCATGCTGTAAAATTCTATTACATATTTTTAATAACCAGAAAAAGAAAAAAACAATAAAACATTGTAAATATGTGTTACCTTGTGATGCACACTACGGAAAACTCTGGAAATTCATTTAAAGTCACCTCTGATGCTGATAAGCTCACTAGAAGTGGCTAAACCTTAGATGTAAAATGATTGGGGGGGCTTATGGCATCTTAGTGCCTAGGCGACAACTAGGTGACTGGCTCAACAATTGTTTTGGGCCTTTTGGCGAGATACATTGAATAATGGTCTTGGATAAGCTACCATAGTGAGCAATTTTGGTTACAAATTTGTGATTGATTAGACTTGGTTGTATCTTTCAGCAATGTACATGATCTACATAGAAAAAATCAATTCCCATCAATCATTGACATTTAAATGTGGAATTCATGTTGATAATTCATGAAATTTAAATTCATTTTTGTGTCAAACTTCTATGGAAATGTTGGTAGAAGTTTGGTCAAATTATGGAAGTCTGCAAAAGACCTAAAATTATGAATTTCAGTATGAAATTTTAGGACAAGTTAAAATAATTAATGGTTCACATAGAAATAATCGAATTTAACTTTTTTGTCATGTATGACATAAAAATATTCTAAAATTGTAGAAAATTCCTCAAAATACAATATTTATATGAAAAAGAGAATTGTATGTTTTTGTGGTAGATGAGATCTAAAGAGGCATAGACAAGGTAAATCTATGAGGAATAAATGTTTTCAAGGTAGAAATAATGAAATCATGGATAGATGTAATACATATTTTCAAGGTAGGAATAATCATGGATAGATATAATCTATAAGGAATAAATGTTTTCAAGGTGGAAATAATTTCCCATGCTTACCAATGGGAGGTCTATGGAGAAAAATTTTAGATAAGAGTTGGTACTCTCAGGTGAAGCTATTGCAAACCCTATGGCATCCTTCAGGTGGCTTCTGACTGGAGGACCCCTGGGGCCACTATGGGAGTGTCTTCAGGGTCTGTCCCCCTCCCTCCCCCCCTTTTGCTTTCCCCTTCAGAGGAAGAGAACTGTCGAGTGGAGTTTCCCCCTCTTGGTGAAGACCAAGACCTGTCTCTCTTACAATCTATCATACGAGGTAGGTGTGCACTCCTCCAGCTTAAAGCAACAGCCAGTGCATTGGTGGAGCTGCTCACCCCTCCTTTGCCATGGCCACCAAGGAAGACCATGCTCCACTTGAGTTTCCTGAGGTTTCTGTCCAACTGAGTCTAGTGGAGAATGATGATAGGGTGGTGTGCTTGAACAAGACTGAGGTTCAGCAGACAATTGAGCTTTTCAAGTAGACCTTAGTTGGGAATTTTGTGAGTGGACGTCCACCCATGATAGCCATCCTCAATCAAATGAAAGCCTTGTGAGTGGATGTCCACCCATGATAGCCATCCTCAATCAAATGAATGCCTTGCTGCAGACTCAAGATCATTTCTTTCTTGCAGTGATTGATGATAGGTATGTTTGTTCTGTTTCCTAAATAGAAATGACTTTATCGAAGCTTATTTGAGGGAGGTCTATGTCATCAACGAGAGAAATATGCTAGTTTCTTGCTGGTCATCAGACTTCACTCTTGGTTTGGAGTCAGAATTGGTCCCAATTTAGATGGGGTTTTGAAAGTTGCGTGCCCACCTTCATGCTTTTGGTACCATCCAGTTGATTGTAGGGTGTTTAGGGTGATTCCTTTGTGCTCACCTTGACATCAACAAATTCACTTGACCCAACCTTGCATGTGTCTATGTGGAAATGGATATTTCTAAGGGACTTCCTAAGAGGGTTAAGATTGTGCGTGATGATCAAGAATACTTTCAATCGGTGACCTACCTACTTGGAGAGTGGATGTTTTGCAAACACTGCTGGCTGAAGTGACACCTAACAGAGGTGTAGGCATATGATTGCTTCAAGGCTTGGAAACTCACAGAATCAGGAGACTACTCCTGATCCCAATTCCAACCACTCGATTCAGAATCCTTCTAGAGAGAAGGATCAAGGAATTGACTCTGAGCATAACTGAAAATTGGTGAAAAAAAGAAAGATGAGGAAGGTTGTTAAGGCCCATTGTCAGAATGAACAACTCCCTCAAGGAGTGTTGTCCACAAATCTTGCTTGTGCCCCTAAGGTTCAAAGGGTGTCTAGAAGGGGTGGCACTTATTCAACCTTGAAGGAACTTCTGAATCAGGTTGGTGATGATGAAGTGGAAGACCAAAATGTAGAATCCCTGATGAATGTCCAATCAAATGTGATTGGTCCTCTAGTCGAAAAAATAAGACTACAACCTTTTACTACTTTGGAAAAGATTGAGAACTTTGGGCAGGCTAAATTGAGTGAGACTAAGATGGCTCCTCGTTCTGACTTAGAAACTACAGCCAACTCAAGGAAAGGGGTCTTGACCAAGCATATGTAGGAAGGAATGTCTGAATTTATACAACTCAAAGGTATGTGTAAATCAGATGGTGAAAAATACATGAGGTTGAATCGAAAGGCTTGAAAAGTCATTAAAATTTACAAGCACAAAGGATGTGTATGATTTGGGGATAGCTCTGACAAGCCTCCTCCCTATTCCTCAAGGGAGGGAGGGTCTGTTTCACAAGATCAACAGTGAGAGGTCTCTCCTCTCCTCTCTCTCTTTTTATGAATCAACTTATCTGGAATTGTAGAGGTTTGGGCAATAAGGCCACGTGTAGCTTTATTCATCATTTAATTTACAAGGAAAAACTACATCTTGTAGTCTTATTGGAACCCTTCCAGCAGGCACACTCCACTCAACATTATGTTTAGTTTTTTGGTATGAATAGTGGGTGGGCTAATCAAAAGGCAGGTAAAATCTGGGTCTTTTGGTAGAATTCCATCTCCTGTCATTGTATTTAGGAAAGTAACCAAGCCCCCACTTTTTGTGTTGAACTCGGAGACTTTAAATTTCTCTTTATGGCTGTGTATGTGGTGACTACCAAGGAAGGGAGATGTGTTTTATGGTAGGATTTGTCAGATATGTATTTGAATTTTTGAAGTTGGCCTTGGCTGTTGGGGGGTGACTTCAACTCCATTAGAAATATTGAGGAAAATTTGAATGAGATTGGTTTTCATCAATTAGGTGTGGATGACTTCAATGATTTCATCCATACTAGTGCTTTTCTTGAACCAACTCTTCAAAGATATCTTTTCTCATAGTATTACAACAAGGTTGGGAGACAACACACCTATAGGAGGTTGGACCATGTTTTAGTCAATTGTGAACTACTTGGCCAAAAATCCATGTGGGTGGAGTATCTACCTAGAATCCATTCAAATCATGCGCTGATGCTTGTTAAGGAACATTTCACTAGACCTCGGGGCTCCTTGCCTTTCAAATTTGAGAATATGTGGATGTTGAATGAGGACTTTGGCCAAATTGCTGCCCAAGCTTGGGGATCTATTAAGTGTGCATGCCTGGTGGACAAAGTCGACAGTTGTGCCATTTAAAGAAGATCCTTAAAAAATGGAACAAGGCTTTGTTTGGAGACAACAATGCTATTCATGTGGAGCTAGTGATTAAAATTTCTAATTTGGAAGCAAAAGTGCAACATCAGGGTTCTGATGAAGATGGCATTTGGTTATCCCATCTTCAGAGTGAGCTAATTGATGCAGAAACTTGAAGGAAAATCTTTCTTACTCAAAAAGCTAGGGTAAAATGGCTTCAAGTTGGGGACAAGAATTCTAAATACTTCCACACTGTTATTAACCGCAAGAACTATGAGAATGCTTTCATTGGTTTGAGGGAAAATTCCCTATATAATAATTGCATGGATGATATCTGTTGGGGGGGATTAGAATTCTTTCAGAAGCTGTTGCCATTCGACATTGTTGCTGATCCTTCTCTTCTGCAGGAAATTCCCAATCTTATTTTTGTTCAGGATAATGCTATGCTTTGTAGGTCTCCTGATATGGAAGAAATTAGGAACATCCTGAATTCCATTAATGGGACACATGCACCTGGCCTTGATGGCTTCTTGACCTCTTTTTTCAATGAAGATTGGAATATTGTAGGATTAGACATCATTGAGGCCATCCAATTTGTGTTTGAAGCCAGCCCTCTCAACCTGGTCTGAAAAGCTACTTTTCTGGCCCTTATTGTAAAGATGGACAGACCTTGGGATTTTCAGGATTTTTGACCCATCAGCTTATGTAACATTATTTACAGGATTTTTAGAAAGGTCTTGACTTTTAGGCTTGCATCTCTCCTCAACAAACTTATCTCTATCCAACAGGATGCTTTTGTGAAAGGGAGGACCGTTTTTGGAGTTGATCCAGAAAATTGATAAAGGTAGAAGAGGTGGTAATCTAATACTTAATATTGATATGAAGAAGCTTATGACAGGATGAAATGGTCCTTTCTTCTCAGCATCTAGCGTAGATTTGGCTTCAATGATTGTTGGGTGAATCTCATTAGGGGCTGGATTAAATATAATAACTTTTCTATGCTAATTGATGGATCTCCCACCCCTTTCTTTACAGCCATTAGGGGACTTAGACAATTGGTCTGATTTCACCTAGCCTTTTTATCCTAACTGAAGAAGTTCTGAGTAGAGGACTTATTAAATTAGTGTTGGATGGTGCGACTCTTCCTTACTATCATGGGAGGGAGGATTTTGTCATCTCACATCTTTTATTCACGGATGGTCTATTGATTTTCCTCAATGGTAGGAAGAGATCTATACAGAATACCTTGGGTTTTCTTGAGCGTTACCAAACAAGTTTTGGCTATAAGATCAATAAAGCCAAGAACTGCTTCTATGTGGCTCCTAATGCTCCCTTCCATAGACGGCAGTTGATCTTTTCTATTATAAGATTCTAAGAAGGGAATCTACCCTTTAAGCACCTTAGATGAACTATCTATAAAGGGAGAACCAAGTATATTTATTTTGAGAGGCTTATCCATAAGATTCACAACAAATTGAAAGAGTTCTTCTCTTAAGCCTGAGTGGCTGCTTGATGCTCATTTGTCATGTTCTGATGAGTATCCCAGTGCATGTGCTTAGCAGTTTTGATATTCCCTTGGGTACCCTTTAGTGTATTGAGAGGGTTATGGCTGATTTTCTTTGGAAAGGCTACTCTGAAGACTGTCAGATGCATTGGGTTGGTTGGGATGTTATTTGTAAGTCCCTCGAAGAGAGTGGTTTGGGTATTGGAAGGTTGGATGAATTGATGATTGCTCTTCAAATGAAGCAAGTGTGGTTGTGGTTCAATGGGCACTCCTTATGGGCCTGATTCATGAGAACTACTTATGGACTGCTTGATCTCCCTAGTCATGGTCATTGTCTCCCATTCTAGATTAAGGTGTTGCTAAAGACCTGGGAGACCATGCGATCTTCTCTCTTTCGGAAGGAAATATTAATTTTTGGACGTCTTTTTGGCTTCGTGGGAGTATCCTAGACGAGCATTGTACTCCTATTTTGGATACAAAAACCTTAATAGTTAAGAAAGTGGCAGATGTCTCTTTTCACTTGGAGAGATTGGGTTTTTCTTTTTCTTGGAAATGAGCAATGATGGTGACTTTATAGTAAAATCTGCATGGGAGCTTGCCCATAATAAAGTCCTGATTAAAACATAGAGGAAACACATTTGGCAAAAAGCTATTCCAACCAAGGTGTCTTTTTTCCTTTGGAGATTTTTCTGGAATGCCCTGCCCTTAGAACTTAATGTGAAGACGTGTGGTATCACTCTAGCTTCGATATGCCTTTGTTGTGTAAATTTTAAAGAGGAGAAATCTGCTGAACACTTATTTTTCTATGGAGAGTGGGCTTCCCTTGGCCGACTTTGGCTGAAATCTGTCTTGAAGAGGACTTCTCTAATACTACTTACTGGTGCGATTGGCTCATTAGCAGCCTTCAGGTCCACACACGCACACTGTTCCAGTTACTTAGAAAAATTTGTGGTGCGATCCTTCTTTGGGAAATTTGGAAAGATAGGTGTTCCATCAAGGTTGGTGCTGGTAGTGGGAGCTTCAAAGGTATCCTCTATCGATGTGCTAGTATGATAAGAGAGATACTTCAAAGTTTTAAAATCTCTCATGCCTCTTCCCTATTGGAATGGCAGATCCTTACCCGATTATCTGCCAAGCATTCTTTTTTGTGTTGTGGCCTCTTTGCTATGCAGTCTTGGTCTCCTCCTGGCAATGGGCTATTTAAACTCAATGTTGATGTGGCTTCTTTGTACTCCTCTGCTGGTTGTGAAGGCATTATTCGCAATGACCAGACTTGTTTTGTTGCTGCTTCAACCATTGCCCTAATCTTCTTCCCATTGTGGTGGAAATGCGGTCTATTGTGGATGAGCTTACAATCTACAATGATGTGGGGCTTGATCTCTCAAAGGTTATTATTGAATCTGACTTTAAACAAGTCATTGCTATGCTTTTAGGAGGGGATTGTTATTGTTGGTAGGCCCATGACTTTTGGAATTAGCTCCTGAATATGAGCTCACAGTGTGCATTTTGTCCTACATGTTTCTAGGGAAGCCAATGACAGTGCGGATGCCTTGGCTAAACCTTCACTTTTTCACAAGTCTACTATGGTGTTTAGTTTTAATAGTGCCCTTCCTATGGCTGTTAGGAAGACCGTTGAAATGGATGCTAACTCCCACCTTGTATTTGGGGTAAGGTCTAGTCCCCCCCTTGTAAGCTTCTAGTTTTTCTTTGGGACCTCGTCCCTTGTGTAGAAATAATGAAATCATGGATAGAGATCTAAGGTGCATAGGCATCTAATGTTCCCAAGCTAAATGCCTGGGCACCGTAACAGTTAACACCTTAATGTTCCCAAGCTAAATGTGCTAACGAGTTGGTCAGTGGAATGGACGGTGACTATATTGCTAGGGTAAATGAACCTTGGCATGAGATTGCTGGTGTGCAGCCTGTTTATAGTTTATATTTTACATGATTCGTCTTTCATATTGCATGAATTTCTCACTGTTATGCATCTGTGCAGTTTTCCACCGGAACTTGTTGAGAAACTTAGTAAGGACTGCCTTGTGATGCAAAACCATAATGTAAGTTTCGATGATTTTATTAATAGAACTTTTAGTTATGAGTTAGATATGCATATAGTGGGTACTTTTTATTCAATTAGACCTTTAAGTAAGATGCAATTTTGTTTTCAGATTCAAAAAAGAATCTTATGTTTGGGTATTCTCAGAATACATGCCAATTATGATTTAATTAATTAACTCAATTGGTCCCACCTCAAGCCTAATCACAAGTGAAAATCTTAGAGGTTACACTCCAGCTTAAAGAGTGTTATTTCTGTTTCCTCTAATGGAATTTGGTACACTATTGTTGGCTTTTCTGAGCTCATATCATTTTTGCTGTTCTCTTTTTCCTTTTTTTTTTGTTTACTCTTAAAAAAGGATCAAAACTTCATTAGAGAGGAGTGAATAGTAAGCTTTAATTTATTAAAGATATCTTAAAAAAAATTAATTTGATTAAATTTGTTATACGTGATTCGGGAGCTTTAAACACAATTGATAAAAAAATGATTTTCAAACAGATGATAAAGAAATAAAGAGTACACATGGAACCTATAAAATTGGTATTTTACAAGTTCACACTACAACTCTTAAACTGGTGTTTTATAGGAAACAGATTGCAACCTTTATAGCTAATGCTTTACAAGCTCACACTACAACTTACAATTCGGTGTTTTACAAGACACACACTGCAACCTTCAACCTAGTGTTTTATAGGATACACATCACAAGCTTCAACTCGATGTTTTACAAGACATACACTGCAACTTGCAATTCTCCTTGCGTCTAAAGAGTCCTTTACAAACCTGTGGAGCCCTCACCACTATTTAGTGAGCAGAGTTTTCAAATCAAAGAGTTTAAAATCCAAAAAACATTGAATGATTCAAAATAGATAAATCGTGAAAGTTCAAAAAAACAAAAATGAATATAACATAAACACTCAATGTATTCTCTTGAAAACAAAAGACGAGAAAGCTTAAATGCTTGAAAGAACTCCCGAAATTTCAGCACTGGAGGATTCTGTTTTTCCTTCATTCTCCACTCTTCTTATTATATGTATAGAGAGTAATGAACTTTCTGTTTATGAAAAACTTCAACTTCCATTCTGCATCTTCCATTTATTGAATCAATACAATGTTTGTCTTACTAGAATTCCTACAAATGATTATAAATAGAAATAAAAATCTTTAGGACATTTGCGACTGATTTTTAAAATGTTGAATTTTCTGTTTTGCAATTTTCTTTTATGTATCGCTTGCCCGTTCCATTCACTAGTATATTGTTTTTTGAATTCCTACAAAGTTGTCATAGAATTAGCACATATAAGGAGAATTTGGATCTTCCATTCTGCACATTCTATATATGAAACAATATATTGTTTTATCCATTGGTGTGTCATTTTTCAAGTTCTTGCAAAGCTGTCATAGATTTGACACAAATAGAGAAAATTCACAAAGATAATAGGAAATATCAAAAATAAACACACAAATTTTAGAAATAAAAAAACAATAGATTGGGATATGGTAAAAATTTCAACTTATTGAGGTTTATTAAGATTTTATATGAAAATCTAGAAAATTTTCATGATAGATTGGATTTTGAATATGGAAATTCCAGAAATAAAATTGGTAGATCCATATTTTCAACTTACTAAAATTTGTTGAGAAGTTATATAGAAATTTAGAAAATTTTCATGGTAGAATAGAGATTAAAATGGAAATTTTGGATTTCAAACATGGTGTGGCAGATATATAATCTGCATTCTAAGTACATTTTTCCAGTCTAGAAACTTGAGTACTATTCATCAGAAAACGGTATTCTAATTTTCCAATGGATAGATGATTTTCAATAACAATAGAACATATTTTCTAAGTCTCTATTTGATTCATGACTTATATCTAAATATATTCCTATGATTTTTTTCTACGTATATCATGAGCATTAGACAATAAGAAAAGAAATATGATATATATTTCCTAAGTTTTTTTGTTGCTTGCTAGGTATTCAATAATTAAGTATTTGGGTTAGTCTTGTGTTGGGGCTTCTTATGCTTGTTGTTTTGGGGAAATTAGAGTTTTTTTCCATGCTTTTAGTAGTTGAGTGTTGTAGATTGTGGAGATTGCTGTGTCTCAAATGGTAGCTACCAACTTTTCCTTAATTATTGTTAACACCCTTCATTCACTTCGTCATCAAATTACCAACACCCAAACTAGGTTATCTTTTTTGGATTTTAGGGACTCAACATTCTCTCTTCTGTTGGGTCTTAGGGATCCGACATCCTCTTTTTTGTCGAGTTCAACAATTTGACATTTGACTACTTTACCGGGTAGGAGGAATTCGACATTCGTTATTACCAATTACACCCCTATTGATCTAATCGAGATTCAAGCTTCTGACAAATCGAGAATTTATCAGATTTAGGCACTTGATATTCCTTATTTCACTTTATGCCTTTTTTTTGATTGAATTGATGGACACACCGGTCTAACCAAACCCCATCGAAAGGAATTATTCGATAAACTTGAGATTTGTTAGGTCTAGACACCTGACATTCCTCATTTCACTTTATTTCTCTTTTTCAACTAAATTGAAGGACACATTGTTCCAACCAAACCTTACTACAGACATCACTCGACATTCCCCCATTTTGTCAAGTCAACATGGCCTGACATTTTCTTTTTCATTCCATCCACTAGGATGACTGTTATACTTGCAGCCAAACCAAACCCCATTGGAAGGCATCATTCGACATTCCTCCATTTTGTCAAGTCAAGCTACCATACAATTCTCTTTTCTCATCTCTTGATTCGATCGAAGTCCCTCGGTCAAATCGACTAGCATCACCCATGCTATTTTGTCAGGTTGGTTCCATCCGACGTTTCTCCCCACCACTTGGATTAGTGTAAGTGTCGTGTTTATTATTTTGGATTCAATGGTTGCCTCGTGCTAAGTTGAAATTAATTAACATGATTAATCATCATACATATAATCAGCTAGCCTAATTGAAGCTCTTGTCAACTTAAACTGTTCAACCCACCTGACAATTACTACATTGTCGGGTGCCTGACTGTTGACATCCTTTAACACCTCCATCTCAATCGTACCCCTCTTTGTTCCAACCTCCTACTCAATCAACATTTTCTCCTTTTGTCAGGTCTCAAATATTTGACATTCTATCCTTCATTAAGTCTAAGGATAACTAAATCGAACAAAAGATTGATTGCCTCCTCGATTTGCCTTTTACAGAGGAAGAACCATTTAAAGGTAACTCTTGCCAAAGTAATTTCATTCAGGCTAGCCTAATGACAACTTATTAAAACCAAATTAATATAACGACTTACAAATGAATCTTTTGTAGCTACCAGACATACCCTATGTATAGAAGCTTTCAAGTTTCTAATATAACTTAGGTACATGCCTAGATTGGAGAAGACCGCATAACTGTATGACCCATCTTTCCCTTTTCAACCAAACATTGTTAAATCTTGAGAAATTATTGAATTGCTTATGAAATACATTGTAATAAAGGGAATGTGTCAAATGGCTAGTTGTTGGTAGGAATGTATGAGTGAAAACCATATAAAAGAAAAACACTTGTGCATCGTTAGACAAAGACAAGCATA
The DNA here is from genome assembly GCA_036874045.1 of Cymodocea nodosa. Classification (NCBI taxonomy): domain Eukaryota; kingdom Viridiplantae; phylum Streptophyta; class Magnoliopsida; order Alismatales; family Cymodoceaceae; genus Cymodocea; species Cymodocea nodosa. Next base: position 24,471,474 of record CM072336.1, read on the forward strand.
CAACAAGTACAATGATGACCATGATGGGACAATAAAAACATTAGAAAAGAATGAGAGAATATATGCAAAGAAAGGACTATAGAGACAGAAGACATTTGGGGGAATTGACACTAAGGTACCTTGATCGGCATTCGAGTATTCAATTGATATTCTCGAGCAGCCAAGCACTTCGATACCCATCCTTCAGTGAGCTTAGCACTTCCCCTAGTTCTAGCCACACAAGTGAGTGAACAATTTGTTGTTCTTTAGACTTGCAACCATGTAGGACTACGTTAGGTTCCTCCTAGCATGACCTTGGTCAAAGGAATCTAGGTTGGTCACGTGCATCCTTGTAACCTTGCTCACTTTTACTTTGCTTGACTTTACCTCTTTTTGGTGGTTGCATGAATTCTTACAATCTACATAGTCTCTTCTTGTACACTTTGCATGCTTCATAGTTAACAACTAGACTGAGTATTTACTTTAGCACCTATCTTACATCAACATCAATTCTTATTGTTTGCATTTATTGCACTTCTCTAAGTCTATATGGATCATTGTAGGTTTGTTCTCCTTTACACTGCATGAATTCTTATAGCTGATGCCTTTCTTTCCTATCTTTTTAGGGTCTGCATAAATCCTTACAACCCCATCCCTACTTGGAACCCCCTTTTTGCAGTTTTCCCTTTACATGAATCTTTATGGTCTTTCACTTATCCCTTTTCTTTAACTTTCCCACCTACGTGAATCCTTATAAGTTATTCGCCTCTTCTTTTTCCTGCTTTACCCCCTTTGTATATTGTCATTATTGGTTAAACTTGAGACTTGTTGTATTGGAGAAGTCGACCTTTGGCTAGGTGGGGTAGGTGCCTAATACCTTTTCACTTTGTACCTCAAACATTTACATTGAATCTCTACTGCAGGCCATTCTCTTATTTACAACCTTTCACAAGGGGAACCCTTTTCTTTCGGGTTTTTTTAGTTTTACCTCTACAAACTAAATGATGACTCCATTTTCCTTTCACTCCTCCTAAGTGGAATCATCTCTACTTTGTGGGATTTCTCTAGACGCATTACAATTATCATTCCTTCCATTATAGGTCCATCAACTTTCTCTCATCTTTATAGTTTTGGTTCTACTCATTGAAGGCCCAATTCCAACAATTTGGTATTAGAGCCTATCAGTTCAATGGCTAACACATAAAGAAGTAGGGGAAGTGGTTGAGTGGAGGTTGATCCACAACTCGTAGAGGTCATTCAATGCATAAACAACAAATTCAACAACTTAGAGGGGAGGATGGATTGGTTGCATCTTAAAGATGCATTGGTTGCATTGGTAGGGAATGATATTATAAGGGGTGCATTGATTGCATCTTAGAGGAGACATTGTGCTAAATTTTGAAGAGATAACTTGTAGATTCATGGTAGATGAGAAGACAGTGAAGTGGGTAAGATGCCCTTTTAATGAACTACAGGTAATTAAGGTGGATGAGTGGCAAAAGTCTACCAAGAGGATTTGATGGGTTTATTTATTGAAAGATTGGTAAGGTATTTTGTATGTTATAAAAATCTTCTTTAATGAGATACAAAATCATTATTCTACTATTCTTAAATTTTTTTGCATAGATAATATTTTAGAGTTCTAATAAAGTACCATTCAACTTTGTTGTGAGTCTTTATGTGTTATCCATTAAACTATCTATGCATACACCTCGCAATAGAATGAAGTTTTTGAACATAAACATCAACATATTCTTGATGTTATTTGTACCTTCTTGATGTGTATGTAGGTGTCTCTATACTTATGGTCTAATACTATCCTTATTGTCACTTATCTCATCAATCAAATGCCTTCTGACACACTATGGGAGGGAGGGAATTCATTTCCTCCATCTACATCCTAGTGATAACTTATTTTTTCTTACTCTTCAAGTGTTTGAGTGTATTGCGTTTGTTTAAAACTTTACACCTAGTTGGGACTAACTTGCTTCTTTGTATCTAAAGTATGTCTTTGTTGGATATTTTCACACTCAAAAGGAATATCATTATTACCATTCTCTTTCTCATTGATTTCTTGTCTCCTTGATTGTTACTTGTTTTTAGTCACATTCTTATTTTGAGTTGAACAAGGATTCTATTGAAAGTGTTCCTCTTTTAGTTCCTATGATGATACTAGTTGCTACTGCCTTGGTAGATTCATCACTTACAGCAGTACCTTTGTCAAATTTACAACGTGAGGATTTGCCTTCATCAATTTCATAACGTGAGCAAGCTCCACCATTACTTCAAGTTTATCATCGATGACCATGTATATCACTTGTCGACTCAATGCCCCCTAGTCTCCTCACGAATGTCGGTCATTCATCTTCACTTGAATTTCCTATTACTCTTTACAATGATACCAAATTTTGTACTCTTCATTGTGTTTCTTATTTTATTACCTATGATCACTTATCACCTAACTTTTGAAATTTTGTCTTTAATATTTCCTCCAAAGTCTATTCTTAGACATCATTTGAAGTTTTTTAGGTACCTTACTGGAAGATTGCCATAGATGAAGAGATGTTCGCTTTAACTTCTCGACAAATGTGGAGACTTGTTCCACATCTTTCGATGCTAACATGGTTACTTGTTGAGTATATACAATTAAGCATAAGGTTGATGGTACAGTTGACAAATATAAAACTCGCTTAGTTGTTTGAGGCCTTACTCAGATACAAGGCATTGATTATGTTAAGATCTTTTCTTTGTTGACTCATCTTGACTTTATTTAAATCTTTATCTCTATTGATATCAATTGTTCTTGGAAGATGCATTAACTTGATGTGAAGAATATTTTCCTTTATAGTTATTTGCTAGAGATAGTCTTGATTAACCTTCTTGATATGTTGCTCAAGGAGAGAATATTGTGTCTTCTTAACAAAACTATCTATGGTTTTCAAAAGAGCTTGCAAGTATGGTTTTGCAAGTTTAGTTCCATCGTCACTAAAAAAGATTTCATTTCATGTCAAAAGGCTTATTAAATTTTTGTAAGGTGTACTTTAGATAGGCATATTATTATTACTATTTATGTTGATGAAATTTTTGTAATTGTGGATGATTCTTTTAGTATAACCAAAACCAGTGAATATCTTGCAACTCATTTTGCTATTAAGGATTTGGGACGACTTGACTATTTCTGAGGTAGAGAGTTTGCTTATGCTAAAGAAAAAGTGTCACTTTCACAAAAAAAAAATGTTTTAGATCTTTTGCAGGAAGTTGGACTTTTAGGATGCAAACTATAGAAGACTCTAATAGGACAAAACCCTCCTTTTTGGGATGATACAACAAAACTTCTTTAGGATCTAAAGAGTTATAGGAGATTAATTGAAAATTTGATCTTACTATTACATGTCTAGATATTACCTTTGTTGTGTGTTTTCTCAATTTATATAGCACCCAAGACATGTATATTGGAGTTTGATGGTGCTCAACGACTAAGGTGTAGAGAGAGAGAGACGAAAAAAGATGTTTCTATTCATAGGTTTACAAGGTTTATATGTGTCCTACAATAAATGGATCCTTAAGTGGATTCGGCAATACTCCCCCTTAAGTTGAACTATAGATATCTAGCATGTTCAGTTTGTTACAGAGTTTTTCAAAGAGACCTACATTAAAGCCTTTGGTAAGAACATCAACAAGTTGATTTTTAAAGCGACTGAAAGGAGTAGATATCACCCTCCTTAGAACATTGTTCCGGATGAAGTGACAATCAACATCCATATATTTGGTTCTTTCATAAAAAGTTGGATTGTTGGCAATATAAATAACAGCTTGATTATCACAATATAGAGGCATAGGATTGCACCCATCAATCCCTAGTTCTTATATCAAGGCCTTCAACTAAATGAGCTTGGATGTGGCATTGGACATAGTCTGATACTCCACTTCAAAATTAGATTTGGAGACAACATTTTGTTTCTTGCTGTGTTAGGTAACAAGATTGTCACTTAGGAAGGTTAAATACCTAGATGTTGATTTTCTATCACTTTGGTCTCTAGCATATCTTGCATCAGCTAACCCTTCAATTTTTAGATGTCTATGGTCCTCATATAAAAGGCCTCTTCCAGGAGCCTTTTTAATGTAGGATAAGACCTAAATTGTCTCTTGCCAATGAACCTCATGTGGAGTATACATAAATTGACTAAGAAGACTAACTGCATAAGAAATGTCGAGTCTAATGATAGTCAAATATATAAGCTTTTCAATGAACCTTCTATATCACTTAGGATGACTATATATTGGAATGTGCTCCTCCCAGAAGGAATGATTAGGCTCAATAAGAGTGCTTTTAGGTTTGCATCTTTCAAGTTCTGTTTCTTTCAATAGATCAAATGTATATTTTCTTTGAGATAAGGAGAGACGTCCTTTGGAGAATGCGAATTCGATACCTTGGAAATATTGAGGTGTGTCCATATCCTTTGTAGAAAAGTGTTGACAAAGGAAATGTTTTGTCTCTTCAATCCTAACAGTATTATTGTTAGTTAATAGTATATCATCAACATATATAACAATGATAACAATGCCATGTAAGGTATGTTTGATAAAAAGTGAGTGATCAACCTTACAATTATCAAAACCCCCACTCCACACAACGTTGCTGAATTTTTCAAACCAACCCTTGGAGCTCTATTTGAGTCCATAGATAGCCTTATTTAGAGAGCATACCTGAGACTCCTCTTGAACAACGTACATTGGAGGTTGTTCCATAAAAATCTGCTCATCTAAATCTCCATAAAGAAATGCATTTTTAACATCAAGTTAAGTCAATGACCAGGATTGATGTATTACCATAAAGAGGAGCACCTTATAGAATCAAGTTGTGTAATGAGAGAAAATGTTTCAGAATAGTTAACTCCATATTCCTAGGAGAAGCCTCGAGCAACCAATGGGGCTTTGTATTTGTCCACGATTCCATCAATTTTTCTTTTGATAGTGAAGACCCATTTGCAGGAGACTACATTAGCTCCTTTAAAACATAGAACCAAGTCCTAGATACTACGAGAGAGCAAGACATCCATCTCTTCATCCATAGTCACCTTCCAAATGAGTCTTAGTAGCATTCCTGGTTAAAACCTCGGTGGAAATGGCAATGACAAAATCACGAAAGAAAGGGTTAAGGTTATCATAGGAGACAAAATGTGATAACGGGTGAAGAGTGCAAGTGTAGGTCCCCTTTTGGAGAGTAATCGATAAGTCATTAGTGGCCAAAGGTGGAGGATGCTCACATTTAGGTGTAGAGACTGGTTTGGGGGTAGTTGAAAACTCTTGTCGAGGCAGATGCGGTCTACAATTATACACTTGAAGTAGTTGATGTTGATGTTGATGTTCATGTCCAAATGTGACATTAGTAGTAGGCATAGGAGGATCATGACTAATCTCCACTGACCTAGGTGTGAGAGTGGAACAAGACTCAGCTAAAGGTAAAACAGACTCGTCTTTCCCATTAAAGTAGCCTTTGAACTCAAAAAATGTAACATCCATGGAAATATAATACCTTTTGGTAAGAGGATGATAGAGACAGTATTCTTTTTAGGTTTGAGAGTAGCCAACAAAAATACATTTAATTGCCCAATGGGATAATTTGTCAAGATCAGGGGATAAGTTTTGAACGAAAGTAATACACCTAATACACCTAAAGGCCTTAGGAGGAATAAGAAATAATTCTTTATTAGGATAAAGACGATGAACAAGGATAACCCTCTTAAGAGGGGTAGAGAGCATTCTGTTTATGAGAAAGGTGGCTGTGAGAATAACATCACCTCACAAGTATTTAGGAACCTTATTCTTACACATGAGTGTCGAAGCCACATCTAAAATGTGTTGATGTTTACATTCAGCCACTCTATTTTGTTGAGATGTGTGAGGACATGTGATTTGATATACAATCCTAGACAAAGAACAAATAGATTGAAAAGAAATTTGCATGAACTCAAGAGCATTATCATAACGTATAACTTTAGGATAGATGGAGATCTGAATTTGAATTTCAACAAGAAATTCTTTAAAAATATCGACCACACTATGACTGTCTTTCAACAAGTACATTCAAGAAAAATGAAAATAGTCATCAACAAATACAATATAATACCTTTGACCTTCATCAAATAGAACCCTACTAGGGTCTTATGTATTACAATGAACTACATCAAACATATTATAAGATACGACAAATGTACGTGCTTAAATGTAGCACGAGTATGTTTGCCCAACTGACATGACTCACAATTAAAAGGAGAATTGACCCCCAAGGAAGAGTTTAGTGAAACTTTTCCAATTGAAGATGACCCAACCTATAATGCCCCAAAAAAGATGAATCTTCATTGGACATGCACGCAACCAAACCACAAGGAATATAATCACGGATCAACAAGTATGCTCTATTGGGATGTTGTTTATACCTCAGACTAATCCTTTGATCTGTTTGCAAGTCCTGAAAGGTATAATGAAAAGGAAAAAAGGTAATTAAGTATGATAGTTGAACAGTAACGACACTAATGGATAACAGGTTGAAGGAAAAATTAGAAACATAAAGGACATTGTTTAGTTGTAACTAAGAGAAAACTTGAATTTCCCTTTGACCAGATACTAGACAAGAACAACCATCAGCAATGGTGATAATGGACTTGTTAGGTATGGAGACCAGATGATCACATAGGCTAGATGTACCTAAGACATGGGATGAGGCGCCTATGTCTATTATTCAGGAATCATTAGTGGAGCTAATTAGTGCATTTTAAGTACCTAAACTATGATGAGTTGATGTAGCTTGCACACTCATGGCCGTGGAGTGTGATCCATGTACTTGAAGTAAACAATCATAATTGTCTTGTAGAATTGTGATAGTGGGTCTAGGATCGTTAGAACTGTCAACCCCTTTTAGTCTATTAGAGGTGGAGGCAATATGAGCCTATGGTGGCTTAAGTTAGGGGAACTTATCCTAGCATTTTTAAATTTGCATCTTAATCTGCTACACCATTGGCATTTTGGGCGTTGACAGTCACCACGCCTCCAATGGCCTCGTCCACACCCCTTACTATCCATAGAAACTAGGGTTGCTTGATCTGTAAGAAGTTGAGATAATGACTCAGTTGAAATACGCATAACTTTAGCCAAAATTTCTTGTAGATTAGGCATAATATTTGCTCCCAACATAGAACCACGAATCTGGGAGGCAATCTTAGGTCTGATACTAGCTAGGTAAAAAACAACAGCATGCTCCTCCTTATAACGATGGAAGGTGAAAATATCAGTAGTAGGTGGTTGATAAATATTCAGCTCATTTATTAACCTACAGAGACATTGTAGTGATCTTGAGAACTCTTCTCCTCCTGTCTGATGTGAAAAAGATCTTCATAAATCTAAAACACTTTAGATATTTTCTTTTCATGACCATACATTTGTTATAGAGTGATCCACATCTCTACATTGTTAGTAACTGATGGTTCTATGTTGGACATCCATGAAATGATAACAACATCATCAACATACCAGTCTCTATATGTTGGATCCTTGACATCTAGTGGAGGTGAGCTTAAATGGTGCTCCTGTCGATGACTTATCATAATGATTTCAAAACTTTGGGCTCAAAGAAGATAGTTGTGGTCATTTATATGTTCTAAAACATTGAGAAAATGGCAGCTGAGGAGTGAAGTGCCTGAAAAAACTTGGCTGGAGTTGGAAGAGCCTGACCCTGCCATTTTCGTGGATGGTTGTTGACTACACTACAGTGCTTGAAATGATTGCAAACAATTGGATTGGACTATCCAGAAGAGATGACACTAGATTGGACTAGTTAGAGAAATGTGTCATTGATTTAGCACATTGAGCAGGTCCTGGCCACAGACATTGAGTTGGTTCAATCAGACTGGACTATTCAGTGGAGAAGTGTGTAGACTTGTCATGGTAGCCGAACCTACACGAACAAATGCAGACTTGAGTAGAGATGAACGAACTGCACGGACAAATGTAGACTCGAGTGAAGACAACCAAACTGTTGGACGATTGCTGCCATCGAAGTAATGGATGGTGGACGACGACCTTTAACAACAACGAACAGAGGTTGGGTGACAACGCAACATTTGGTGAGACTTACCATCATAGAAACCACGATCATTGTGGTCATCATTGGCGACAGACCAATGCAGAGAAGGGCGGGACGAGATAAGAGAAACAGAAAAGTTGGGAAGGATAGACTGGCACAGGCGACGTAGGGAGAGAGAGAGAGAGAGAGACGAAAAAAGATGTTTCTATTCACAGGTTTACAAGGTTTATATGTGTCCTACAATAAACGGATCCTTAAGTGGATCTGGCAACAATTGAGATGATGTAATTCAAGTTCTGTCTTATGTTAAAGAACTTCTGGAAATGACTTAATTTATAGGCAACACGAGAATCTTTAAGTTGAGGCTTTTTTAGAGTTAGGATATGCAGAAAATCATGTAGATTGGAAGTTTACCTCAAGTTACTGCAGATATATTGGAGGGAATCTAGGGATATGGTGGAGCAAGAAATAAAATATTGTCTTACTATCTAGCGAAGAAGTAGAATATTGATCTATGACCAAAACTAGTTGTGAGTTGATGTGGATAAGGTCCTTCCTGTTTGAATTTGGTTTTCTTGTTGTTACCCTTTTGGAGATGCATTGTGATAATCATATAATAATATATATTACAAATGATCCCACATTTCATAAGAAGACCAAACATATTGAAGTAGGCTATCACTATGTTTGAAGTCTTGTAATGGACTGTATAGACTAAACACCTTATACTCCATCATCAAAGCAAGTGGCTGATATCTTCACAAAAGAGTTAAGCAATTGCGATTTTCAAAGATTATGTGACAAATTAAGCATGTTTAATATATTTACTTCAACTTAAGGGGGAGTGTTAGAGTTGTCCTATATGTGTGTAAATATAGGAGTATAAGTATAAAATGCTCTATATGTATTTCTTGTAACCCTATGTGATTATTGAATATAGGATCTTCATTTTCTACTCAACCACTTGCAATCAGAGGTGCTGAATCAGACTCTAGAGACTTAAGATGTTTTTCATTTTAGTAACCTAGAAATTGATCTTATTGGCTTGCATGGGCTGAGTATTGGTACAATACTACTTGGCACTTGATCATGAGTATTACCCCATTTAAGGCTCTCTATGACAATCCTCCATCATCTCTACTTTCCTATGTTCTAGAGACAGCTACGGCAGAATTAGTTGATACTGTGTCGTGATTCAAAGATGACATTATTAAGCAATTGACAACCAACCTTCATCGAGCACAACACATGCAGGACATGGCGAACAAGCAACAACAGGATGACTCTTTTACAATGGGTGATTTAGTGTACTTGAAACTACAACCTTATTGCCAGCAATCAACAAGCGCTCATGTCAATCAAAAATTGGCACTGCGTTATCACAAACCTTTTGAAGTGATTGAACTAATTGGCAATGTGGCGTATAAGTTAAAGCTACCATTGAACTCCTGCATACACCGTCTTCCACATCTCCCACTTGTACAGGAAATTGGGATATCTTTACGAAGCTATTTCTCTAACGACTCTGGTTCATTTTCCACTTGAAGAGAGGCAATTGAACAAGATATTGGCCCAACAAATGAAGAAAAAGGGAACACTGCTATGATGGACGTTTTGGTCCAATGGCCTAATACTTGGGAGTAGTACCATCCCTTAATAGAAAAATTCCTTGACCTTCAGGACGAGGTCTTCAATTAGAGGGGGAGTGTTAGTTGCATGTGTTGGATATCCAATAATCAGGTATTTCGGTTAGTCTTGTGTTGGGGACTTCTTATGCTGCTTGTTTTGGGGACATCAAGGTTTTTTTCTATGCTTTTAGTTGTCAGTGTTGTGGATTGTGGAGATCGCTGCATCTCGAATAACAGTGATCAACTTTTCGTTAATTATCATTCTTTCCATCATAGATCCGTCGACTTCCTCTCATTCTTACAGCCTTGATTCTACTCAAAACTATTATTTTATGATTCCAATTTTTCTCATCATCAAAACTATTAATGAAGAATTTTCCTAACAGCTCTCATTTTATGATTTGTGTTATTTTGTAAATAAAATATTAAAATCGTTAATTTTACTGCTCAAAAAAGCTCTGTGGACATATGATAAGAACAAAACCAGATGTGATTGATAGTTTATGCCTGGCATGCCAATTTATCTAATTGAGACCTAAAGATTCTAAACTAGTCCAAACTGTCAACAACATTGATGAAAAGGCATCAAAATGATCAGATTTGTTGTATTTTAGTGCACAAACAATTTCTTTTTTATATATTCTGTTCTTAAAAGAAAGCCTTTTTCTATATTCTTACAGAGAAGTTTTCATGCAACTTAAATATTTAGAAGAATACCATTTTGTAGACAGTTTTCAGTTCTACCGATCTTTGACTGTTTTTCAATGTTTGTTTAAAGTATGGAGTATCACCAAAAAGATTACTGGACAATAAGGCCCTATCCAATTTCTTCAAGATTTTGACGACAAGTATAGATGAAAACAAGAAGGTATACACAATTTACCAAAATTAATTTTTTTAGTTTCTTCATTTTTCGTGTGTATTTTATTTGTTAATTTATGAAACTGATTCTCCTTTAAAAAGATATTAAAAGTCTACTCTTATTGCTTACCTAGGACATTTGGATTATAAATTATATAACCTAAAATCATAATGATGATTTTATATGCCTATGAGTGTTGTGCCCATCTAAAATAAAAAATCTTCCTTTCCAAATACTTAATGAATAGTGCTTATAAATTACAGATTTTGAAATTCTTTAATTGGGTGTCAAGTCTTGATTTTGTTGAAATCTATACCTTAAAAATTGTTCTAGACACTACTTTAGTGTTTAATTGACACAACCTTTCTTTATGACCATTGTTTCAAATATTGACCCGATGAAAAATTGTCAATACAATTTAGATGTTGAAAATGGTGTTCCTGAAACATGATGCGTTTTAGAGAATTCATTGGATTGTGTAATTTTTCGTGTAGGATTGATGCAAAATTAACAAATCAAACGACATTCTTTAGTTTTTCACTTGTTGGAGGACAGATCGATTGATCCATCATAAAGATTGGTTAATTTACAGAGCACGAAAGTTGCCGATCAATGGGTTCTGCACTTCTGTTGTGTTGCTGAGTTAACTACAAAACATCAAAGGGACCGTTTGCCATTCATTGACTCCATACAATCCTAATGCTCTTGATTCTTAAGGCATTCATGACTTTGGAGAAGAAACAATAATTGTTCTTTATGGAAACCTATTAGGATTTTCAGACTTATTCAAATGGTCGAGGTGAAGGAGGGAGTTAGTGAAGCACGTGAGAGATGAGAGTTAAAGAAAAGAATAGAGAAAAAGGAAAAGGAAGAAAAAGAGAAGGGGAAGAAAAAAAGGAAAAAGTTTAAAAAAGGGAAATAATATAAATAAATAAAAAAGTTTGATTTGACCATTGATGTGAAAAAAATAAAAAAAGTTAGATATGGCCATTGATGTTAAAAAAATGTAAATCAAGGAGAATAGTCTTTTACGTGAAGGGAAATGAGGTTAGGAATCAAACCTTTCGTTTGTGTGAAGGGGAAGGGTTCCTTCTTCCTAAAGAAGATTACCTCCCTCTTCTTCTTACTTTTATATAAAGTTCTTAAAGCGGAATTAGAGATTTTATTTAAACTTTTGGAGAGCTGAAAAAGGTAAAGAAAGAAAAAGAGAAGGAGAAGAAAAAGGGAAAAATGTTAAGAAAAAGGGAAAAAAATTTAAAATAAAAAAAGTTAGATTTGATCCTTGATGTGTAAAAAATAAAAAAAAGTTAGATTGGACCGTTGTCATGAAAAAAGAGAGTTAGATTTTATCATTGATGTGAAAAGAAATTAAAAAATAGAAAAATATAAATTGTATTTCACATCAAAGAAGTCATTTCCCTTTTGTAAAGGAGATTTTAAGGACTCCTTACAAATTTATGTAAATCCTTTAAAGGCCACGTAAATCAAAAAGAATGACCCTTCACGTGAAGGAAAAGGAGGTGAGGAGACAACCCTTCTTTATGTAAAGGGGAAATGTCCTTTCTTCTTAAAGGAGATTCTCTCCCCCTTCTTCTTACTTCTGTATAAAATTCTTGAAGAAGTCTTTTTCCTTACATTTTAAGATGAAAGTGAAAAAAAGAGTTAGAGAGTTTAATTAAACTTTTGGAGAGCTGAAGCATTTCTAATATTTTGTTATGATTTTCTCTCCAAGTTCATCACTTTATTTGTGTTTTACACTAAGAGAAAAACCCAATGTAAATATTGTGGGAAAAAAATAGGAAGTGGTAATGTATCTATATTGAAGTAATATTTAGTTGGTGGTTATAGTAATGTAACAAGATGTCTTATCATTGTCAGAGATTAGGTGAGACAGTTACTTAAATACAAAGGCAAAAAAGAGAGAAAAATAAGAAGGATGAATGTTTCAAGAGTATTTTACAGTAGGAAAATGAGGAAATTCTATATTCTTATAGTGAATCACAACATCAAAAAACCTTTGTTGAAGATAGTAACAAAGACGTTGACTACCCATCTGATATGATGAGTGAAGAAGAAAGATAAGTTTATATAGAAGCAATGATGAAATCAAGAAAGAAAAAAGGGAGAGAGAACAATTCAGATCCTCATATGATTCTTTGTGTTCTAGGCATTTTGAAAAGAGTAGTACTTTTGTGCATATGCATCTTTTACTTCAAAGGAAAAGGAAATTACAGGTATGTTTAGAACACATAGTTAAAGATATGAATGTCCAAAGTTGTAGTTGCTTGAGATAAGAAACAAAGCCAAAAACATTGAAGGATATGTGGACAAATGTTAGAGAAAAAGTTGGCGCTATTGTATTAAAATGTATGTTTCGCAATGTCATCCTTGCAAGTGCAGCGAAAGGGACCATATCTACAAAATATGGTAGATGTAATAGCCGAAAAAAGATCAGGTGTAAAAGTTCCAACTTATTATAAAATTATGAACAAATATTTGAATTCAACAAAGAGTGAGCTCAATAGTTATTTTGATAGTTTAAAAAAACAGTGGCCTATGTATGGTATAATTATCATGTGTGATGAATAAACTTTTGTTACTAGAAAGTAAATAATTAAGTTCATGATATATTGTGTTAGATGTGCTATTTTTTTGAAGTCTATTGATGCATTAGAACATGTAAGAGATTACAAGTATCTTTATTGATTAAAATTTGATGCTATTAAGGATGTTGGACTATCAAATGTTGTACAGATAGTTACAAATAATGATATCAACTTTAAATGGTTGGTATGAAAATAAAGAGGTGTTTGTGCACAATTTCCATCATGAAAGGAAACAACAAAAATTGTTGGAAATGTTAGAAAATGGAAAACTTGGGAAATGATAGGAGATGACAGGAAAGTTTAAGTGTTTGTGTATGTTGGAAAATTATGAGAAATGATAATAAATTTTAATGTGTTTGTGCAGAATAGGAAATGAAATAACGAGAAATGACATGAAATTTTGACGTATTTGTGCATAATAGGAAATGACAAGAAATACAATTTTTAATAATTTTTTGAAATAGTAAATAATAATACAACTTGAAAGTAATATTTTAAATAATAGAGTATATATTAATTATATTTTAAATAATATAGTATAATATAATATATAGTACATAATTATTTTGTTATGAATAAACTTTTTATCATAAACATATAATGCAAACATACAAAGATATATATAACTAATTTTCTATGCTTGCAATGGTGAAGAAAATAAAATATATCAAAAGGATAATAATATACTATAATTATTTGTAATTAATTTATTGATTAAGTTTTTAATTAATGAATTGAAATAATTAATCAAAATGTAATTAATTAATTACATTAATCAATTAACAAGGTATATAATTTTTATCTAAAATATTTAATTTTTATCTTGACTAATTAGATCATTTATATACTTCTATCTCACAAATGTTTATCTTCGTCCATTTTTCATTGTTCATTCTTTTCCAGTTTTTCTCATTTCTCTTAAAATTTTTATTTTGTTTCATTATTTCTCACAAATAACTTTTATTTCTTTTATCAAAAGTTTTTTCTTTTTTTGGTTAACCATCCATCTTCTTCGACAATGTTTGCTAGAATTCAACAATCAATGAGTAACAAGCAACAGGTTGATGAGTGGCGAGCAGCAAGTTGCAAAGTGCGAGTGGAAAGAGGCCAGTAGCCAATTAGTGAGCGCAAGCGCAAGCAATAGAGCCTGAGTAGAAAGTGGTGAGCAATGAACATCGAGCTGGCAAGGGCAAGTTGCAGAGCCTGAGTGGAAAGCAGCGAGCAATGTGTAGTAGAGTGCAAGCGTGAGGTGATGTGCAATAGAGTGCGAGTGCAAGCTGTGATCGACGTGCAATAGAGCACAAACGCGAGCGTAGGGCGATGTGCGGTAGAGTCGAGTGGGGGCAAGCGACATGCAGTAGAGCTTTGGCATTTTTCAGAGATGATTCCAAACCTTACCGAGTGGGGGTTTGGAATTCATCTCCCAACTATTTATTTATACTTGGGAAAGTGTTTCCCAAGGTTTCCAAAGTGCACAAACACCATAACTTTGGGAAACACTTTCCCAAGGTTACCTTTTTCGACCTTTCCCAACATTACTAGGAAGCACAAACCTCTCCTAATGGACAAGTATCTTATTTTCTAGACAACTTATGTAGCACATTGTATTGATTTTATATTGAAAGATTTTGTAAGGACAATGTTAATTGGAAAGATCGTAAAATTAGCATGAATTATCATTAACTATATATATAATCAATTTTTCTTACTTGCATATATGAGGTCATGTGGTGACTTAATTCCTCTTGAGGTTACACATTTTGCTATAAATTATATAATACTTGAATCTATGCTTGACAAAAAAATGGGATTAAAACACATGTTCAACTCCAAGATATGGTGGAAACATTTTGAAAATAACAATCCCATAAGTAGGAAAGTGATGTCAATTGTAAATGATCGCACCTTTTAAGAGAATGTCAAAAAATGCATTGTTATTATAAAATCTATTTTCAAAGTTTTAAGATTTATTAACAATGTTAAAAAACCCACGATGAGTTTCTTATATGAAGCTATGAATTTAATGAGAGAGGTGGTACATGACTTAGTACCACAAAACATAAAGACATTCATTGATATTATTGAGGATAGTGTTGAGTTCAGCACATGTGGAAGTACAACTTTACCAATTGCACATGAAAGAAGAACATGAGAAAACAAGAAACAAGGTGGAGCACAAGATTTTGTGATTTGACAAATAACCTATGTCCACAAGTGGTAATTTCTTTCTTGCTATTTCAACTCCTATTACAATTCAGTTCACCGATGTCTATCATTGTAATGTTACAACATGCCTTTTATACACATATATTAGGGCACAGAGACATTACTATAGTAACACTCTTGTAATGGACAACAACAACGTTCAACTACCCGAACACATTGGTCGGTTGAACTTCTAACCTTTTGGACTGCTAGAGTGTCGTCTTGCACATTCGATCACTTAAGACAATAATTCTGTCATTCTCAGATATTAATCCCTTGACCATTCAAACTTCATGGTCTTTAGTTTGTCATTTTTTCACGTAAGGAACTTAATTTCCATGTGACCAAAACTTGTAGAGTTAGTGATAATTCTATGAGTTTCTACATTAACCCAACGACTTTCCTCATTGGGTTAAGTGGCTTCGATTGATCTTTGACAATAGTTTTGCCAACACCTTTGGGCATTTAAACTCTTAACTGTTTGAACTTCGTGACCTTCCAACATTGGTTCATTAATCTTTATTACGAGCTTGCTTAGGTTATCATGTGTTCTTTCGTTAGACGCTAATCTTCATAACTCACTGTACTATTCAATTAACTCATCGACTGTTCTTGTAAGTATTCTGCATGATTGGTCTGTTGTCCTTTTCAATTAAGTCCTAACTTTCAGCAACCATTACAAACTTCAGTTTAGGCTCACTATCTAATTAACAAGGTAGTCTCCACACAACCCCAAGAGAGATGGTTCAAAATATTTCTTCATCCATTACATAAAATTGATATGCAATTACTTACAAATATAAGTTTAAATAATTAATTTATCTTAAATATTTCTGATACAAAATATACTAAGTATCTTTTACTTGATAATTTGATATGCAACATTTTATTTGAATCTATAGTTTCAATATGAAAAAATGCTTGATAGTTGTACTGATTTGATCAATTCATTAAAGTTTGTTATTAATAAGATTGGGCTAAATATCAAAATTCAAGTGTATGTCTTAAGTGAGATAAAAAAATTCAAGAATGATTTAGGAGGTTTTAGATACTTTGGAGTTATTTGTGCTATAAATACTAAGTGTTAGTGAATATTTTTTACCAATTATTATAAATTTATAATCTTTTTTTTCAATATTGATAGTAAATTACTATTTATTAATGTCTACTTATAATTTTCTTTTACAGCTGAATGATGAGTTATCCATAAGATTGATACTTCTAATTTGAAAAATATTATAATCAAAATACTTTCTCAGACTATCTTTACTTCTAGTTGTGAAAGAAATTAGAGTGTATTTAATTTAATTCATACAAGGAATGAACAAATTAAAAATAGAAAGATTGAATGGCTTGGTCTTTGTCCATTATAATGTTAGGCTTTATATAAAACATATAGTTGAAGAAGATGAACATGATAAATTAAATTGAATTGATATTAACTTTATCTATAAAAATTTTAGCGTTGAGGATCCTATTATTGGATGAAAAATAATAGTAGACATCTTCATAATAAGTAGGGTGGAAAATCAGATGAGCATTTTGTGAAATAGTTAAATATAGATATTGAAACATGCATTTCTTCTTCAGAATCTCATGATGTTGGCGAAAGTCCAAGTTTAGGTTGTAATATAGATATAGAAAATGATCATGGTACTACATTGATTGTCAATCATTTCATCAATCTTAAAGTAATGATTCTTACAATTATAGTTTATATAAAAAATCACAACTTTTTCGATTACTAATTTGAGAGTGCAAAGACAAATCTTTTATCATTATACAAGTCAAGTAATTATTCATCAAGTTAATATGATGAACAACATGAACATCATTAAAGAGAAATCACTAGTCCCTCTTTTCAAAATGAATCAAACTATGATGAGTTCCTACAAATAGGATATCTTACCTACATAATGTATATAATCTATAGGTTGTGGAGTATTGTAGAGAATATTCCACACAAATATCATGAAATAAATACGTTATATTGTGGAAACATCAAATGCATTCTTAAATGCTTTAAAATTATTAGACGCAATGAGGATACAAACTATATGGATATAATCCATATGACCCTCTTAGACATTCAATATGAAATTAATTTTTGTATAATGCTATTGTTATTGAGAATTTAGGATCATGTATGTCATAAGTTTTTTTTACTTATTTATATATGATAATTACCTAAAAAATTATTTAATTTTTTTAATGTTTATTATAACCTATTTTATCTTATTCCTAAGTTTTGTGTTAAAATTTTAGGTTTTTTAGTTGTTTCTATAAAAGTATTGGGTTTCAACTAATATAATCTTTGATTTTCAATATGTTTCCTTTTATCACTGGGCCAATCCTCAATACGATATCAACATTTGAAACCCCACTTATGACAATAGAGGAATATAAACACATGATATTAGTAAGATTTTGGTTGAGTGAAAAAAAATGCCTAAATTGAGATAAAAGGGTGGAAATTCAAAATAATTGTTCAAAACAAATATTTATAAAGGGGAACTAAATGAAATTTAAAGTTCAAATGTTTAAATCATTAAGAAGTATGGAGAAAATAAAATTATATGTTTTGTTATCTTCCGAAAAGGAGATATTGTTGATTATTTATAGTTTTATTAGGATTATTTTGATACAACAATAATCTAAATCGAAATCTTACCATGTAGAGTTGGCCACATGAATATTGTTCTTTCGAATATTTTTATTTATTCTCAAATCTTTAATTAAATTACATAAATTTAAATGTTTTCTTATTATTCTTAATCAAGTAGTTTTAGTTCTTTTTGCACTACAGAAGACTCTTTGTTGAGTAGTAAATATAAAAATTCTAGTGATGAATGTGATCGTAGTAGGCCTATAGGCTAGCAAGGTTTCCCCCAACCCTTGTCTAAGGCTGGGGTTCTGAATGATGGCTTTGTTAGTGCCCTTGGGCTTTGCATCTAGTATCTTGAAAGCTCTCATGGAAGACATTAAGACATTTGTTGAGGTTGCTGATTTGAAGCAAGATCTCCTAGGCTCTCATACAATCTTTGTGGATCCTTGTAGAAGGATTGCCCCTATACAAATGAGCAATTCCTCATTTATGTGTACGATTAGAGAAAACCTTATTCCACCTAATTTCCCTTCTGTTCTTGTTTCAACTTCAACCATAGAGAATGGACAGGGGGTTTTGAAGATTAGTTTTGAGGTCTCTTCATTATCAAGTGTGTTCTAGTGGACTTTAGTATGGAAGTTTAACATGAAGAGGTCATAAATGATGGATATCTATGAAGCTTTGAAGAAAACAATTCTATTCAAAGAGCAATTCTTCTTGGTCGTTGTAGACTAAAGGTATGTTTTGATTAGATTCCAATGCTGAGAAGACTTTATTAGGGCTTATACCAAGTGTGTAGTATGTGAAAGGTAAACATATGTCCATTTTCCGATGGTCACCATCTTTTACTATGGGTTTGGAATCATTTTACGTCTATCTCCCTAAGCTTTGCACCCACCTCCAAGCCTCACTAATTCTAGAATCTATTGCTAGAATGATAAGTCATTTTCTGTGTCTCCACCTTGATGTTACCAATTTCACTAGGCCTTGACTCATTGCCATTTGTGTGGAAATGAATTTGGCTAAACCTCTCCCTTGGTTGGTTAAGATCCTCAACAATACAGAACTAATTGAGCAACTCATTCTTTATAAGGAAGATAATCCAAAATTTTGTGACAAGTGTTTGAAAATGTCAGTCATGCATCCTGTAGGAGGAATCACAATGGTGACCAAATAATCCTTGAAAAGGGCAAGTCTGTGGATATAGGTCCTTCTAAGCCATCTGATAAGAAGGGAGAGGAGGATCCCAAAATCAATAAAGAGTGGACAATGGTCTATTAAAAGAGGAATGCAAAAAAGAACCATCAAGGTGACAATCCTTAACTTGTTCGTTAAGAAGAACTACCCAATGAAGCTCCTTTGTTGCTAAATCTGGTTGACTCTACATTGAAGGTGGAGAGAATAGTAGAGGCTGATATGACTATGAGTAAGGCTAAGTGTACATCGCAAATAAAGGATAATGCTATTGTTATCAAGAATTTTGGTTCATCTGAGAAAGAGATGTTGGATGGACAACAAATCGTTGGGGTTGAGACACCTTGTTTGGTCAATTACCAAGTTATGTTTAGGGAACATGTTGAAGAATTTGCTTAGGAAGAAAGGCAAGGAATTGGGGCTATACATATGGTTGTGAAAATGATGTTGAGCCAACAAAACCTCTAGATTCTCTCAAAAGTTCATAAAGTAAATCTTTTTAGTCGATTTATGCACTCTCCAAGAGAGGTCCACTAGCTAAGAGTCATTAGAGTCCTAGCATATGTCAAACGTGCTTTAGGCAAAAAGCTTCTATATAAAAATAATGGACATCTATAGGTGATAGGTTTCTTTGATGTCAGATATACAAATGATAAGATTGACAAAAAGTCTACCTCTAGATGCTTAACATATCTTAGAGGAAACTTGGTCACTTGACATAGCAAAAAGCAAAATGTTATCTTCAAATCAAGTATTGAAGTAGAATATTGTGTCATGTCGAATGCAACTTTTGAACTTATTTGGTTGAAGGCACTATTATTCTAGTTAGGAGTTGAAATTAATGCTCCAATGCAAATGTATTGTGACAATCAAGTTGTCATTCACATAGCTAACAATTCTATCATTCACGAAAGAATTAAACATGTTGAGGTGGATTGTCATTTTATTCGAGATAACATTGTCAAGGGAGTGGTCTCAACACCTTTTATTCTGAAGATCAAATTATTGATATACTCACTAAGGGACTAAGTACACTAGTATTTGAGTATCTTTGTAACAAGTTAAATATACTTGACATATATGTTCCAGCTTGAGAGGAAGTGTTAAGAATATTCTTCATTGTATCTGTTGGATATCTATTTAATGGTCTAAATGGATATCCAACTTGTATGAGAAAATATATTCTCGAAACCCTATCGTAGTATTCTTTTTCTTCTTTGAATAAAAATTTTCTCCTAAACCTAATTGCGAACTCCACCCCACCATGCTCGTCAACTATAATAAAACAGCAACAAAATTTTTTTAAAAAACCTTTACACATTGATTAGAATTTATTATAACTATTGAGTATAAGGGTAGAATAGTCTTTTCCATATAGATGTAACTCTTTATGTTGTATGCCTCTTTCATGATGGAATAGAGCCCTACTAACTTTTCTCTTCTTCATTGGCTTCCACTCTCTATGTTCATCACTGTCAATGTTGCTTCTCATTTGGAATTTTAGAGTGGACGTTGCCACCCTTCTAGTTGTGCATTCATTGATCCTCTAATGTCGTCCTCTTTTGTGCTATGGTGTTAGTGGCTCAACAAACTTCGTTCTTTGTCAAATTAATAGACAAATGTCCGTTGGTATGACGGTTTCTCCCATTCTAGGCCATTTGGAAATAACTACATTGGTGTTGTTCTCCACTCTAGCAAGTGTTCCAGTCACTTGATGAGTTTGTAGATGTCTCCTCTAGGGCAATGGTGATGAAATAGAGGAGACTTATAGTACTATCTTACGATATTCCTCTTCAGTTAGCACTTTTGGTTTCTATCTGCCCTTGTTAGGCAACTTTGGATTGAATAGTTGCTCAAACCATCTAAACTCTGTGGAATATTGTTGCTCCACCTCGTTCCTTACTTCAGGTGTGAAGAGGACATAGATAAGTGATCAGCTCTACCCCTTGTTAGATTGTTATGTGTTATTAGTGTTGCTAGTCTCTATGGAATCCCAAGATGGACTTACTAAGAATCTTTGTGGAACATTTCAAAAGTTGAATGAAAACAATTACATCCAATGGGCACAAAATTTTAAGAAGTTTCTTGTTGCTCATAAATGTATTTAGCATATCACACAACCCCCTCTTGATGTCAAGCATCCAAGTTATAAGTGGTACATTGTTGATGCCACTATGATTTCTTGGATGTTAAACAATATTAACTTAGAATTTGCAAGTAGTGTTACATTGCTTGAACCAACCAAGAAGATATGAGATACTTTGTAGTTAACCTATGAAAGTGAACAGAACATTAATACAATATTTGAATTTTATGAATAACCATTTACTAGATGTCAATGGGAGCAAACAACACAGGAACATTTTACTTGCTTTAGAGCTCTTGCTGATGAACTAGAACTACATCAGCCTATTACTACCAATATTCAATAAAATCAGAAGTATTGTAATGAGTTGCTAGTTGTGGCATATCTCAACAGTTTTCATCCTAAGGTTGTTGGGCAAGTGAGGGTAGAGAAAAATCATGTTCGAATAAAATATAAGTTTTACATTTATAATTAATTACAAACGTACAATAACTATTGTATTAAACAATACAAATGTAGGTCGATTCACAAAGAGTTTGTCTTAATTATTTTTATTGAGTTGATTACTTGATTAACACCTTAATATGATTCTAAAATTTTATTCACAACCTAAACCTATTGAAATTACAATTATATACCTACAAATAGAGTATAAAACTTACAAAACATGTACAAATCAAAAACCAACATGTTTATACAAAAGTCAATTTAAGACAATTTCATTGGTAACTATAATTCTAATCCCGGAATCATAGAAATAAAACCCAACTTATAACACCTATTCCTCCCAATTTGGGTATTGAAAAATTATGTAAAAATATGTGTTGAAAAAGATTTCAAATGATTTGAAAAATCACAGTGATTTCAAGAACTAAATCACTCCAAATAGTCCACAGGCTTGAATCTACTATGAGTGCACAAAATGCGTAAATCACAACACAGAATGCGCTCACTTACTAAGAAATTCCTAACTTTGTCAAATCATTGCAAAAAATCCCAAAATCACTGCTCAACGAAAGAAGACTTCCTCATCTGGAAAGCCCAATTCATCTGGACAATAAATTCGTAAAATCCCTTCAAATCACCTTTTAAAATTCTAAAGCCAGCACAACTCAAAAGTAGACTCAAAACCACATGAAATTGATCGAAAATCTTACAAGAACTACGAGACCTAATTAAAATGATTTATCCCTAATTTATGCACACAATTTTACTGTTATATAAACACACATATTCACAAACACCTTATGTACATGACAACATATCCACATATCAACATCTAGAAAACATTTTCATATCATTGCAGCTACTGAGATTAATATCTAACTGTGCAAGTTACACAACAAAGCATGAAATAAAATAAAAACATCACAAACACATATGAATAAATGTACCTATGCGTATATAACAACATGGACATAAAAGATACATGCATAGAGATCTTCCCTTCCCAAAGTATACCTGAAAGCTCTGCACTTTCTTTGAGTTCCTTTTGATTTCACCTCTCCAACACATCCACTTGAAGACTCTCACCCTTTGAAATTTGCTTTTCAAAGGACATCCAAGGTTACAAGAAAATATGTTGATCCATCATCTTTCGTCTCAACAGCAACCACCTGATTGAGGGGGATGTGAGGGCTCCAATGGGTGGTCTTTTCCTCGTCCAAAGGGGGAGAAGAGACTCCAATAACCTCAAAACACAAGATAGGACCTTGGTAAATCCTCGAACTCGTCCAATAACTCCAACCCATGCAGTTTTTTCTTGCTGTAGTTGAAGGTTCTGCGAGCTCCTTTCTCTAAACATGAGACACCCCCACTATTATCCTCCTCCATGCACCTCCACAATGTTGCTGTCACCAATGGCTGCTAGAAATGCCAGAGAAGAGGGTCAGATGTTGCTGGAACTTGTCTGGAATGGGATGAATGTGCAGCCCTACGAGAGAAGGATGCTTGCTGCAATGGAAGCGGGAAAGATGCTCAATAATCGTTGCCCTTGGGTATTTTATTTCTTGCATCCTTTGATCTCCACCTTTAGATCATCATAAGTCCATCCAATGGCTGAAGATTAATGTCCCTCATAACTTCATAATGTCTCCTATTTAAATCAAAACACTTGTACCAAATGCATCATATATGTGGTGATTGCTAACAAATATAACATGAGAAAGTGTATTTGTAATAGAATGGACTCTTAAACTATATGCAATTGAAATGAAATATAAAATTTTCTATTACATTCTCATTTTATGAAATTAAATTCATATTTTAATAATATTGCTTCACTAGTTCTGTATAGGAGATAAAAATGCAAAACTACTTTGTGTTCAATACATAGACTATTGACTTGGTACTCATTAAATAAAGGACAAATTTGTGCATTAAATTTTAATACATAAAAACATGCATAACTCTAAAATATGATTTTCATGTAATCCTTCATTAAAACATATATAATTACAATTTATAATCTATAATATAAATGAATTGACATATAAAATACACAAATTTAGACTTTACAGAGAGGAATTAGGTTCTTAGTGGTGATAGCTTGCAAGATTTTTGTGGTGTATTGCTAAAGGTGTTATGGTTGTCCTCAATTTCATCTTCAATAGTTGAGTAGTTGACCATGGTAGTTAGAGTTTGTGGACATTCTAGAGGCCATGAGGGAGGTAGAGGAGGTTGTGGGAAGGTTCTCGATGAGCATTGTGGTAGAACCTATCATCAATTAGGCAAGTGTTGGTAAAAGTTTGGCAAACTTGAGTATGCTAGGGTGGCTACTAAGACTAAGAGCACTACATAGGAAATTGAGAGTTACACACCTAGTCAAAGTGGATCCTTCATTATTACCTGACGTAGGTTGAATATGTTGAGTTCCTATAGTTAAAGGAATAAGAGGTTCTAGCCATGTGTCTCATGTCGTTCCATCCACTTTAGGTACCATTACCTTTTTGATTTATTAGAATGACTATTGAATTGTAGATTCTGAAGCTTCATCCCACATGATAGGTACCTGTGACATTTTTATCCGTTTTAATAATCTTTCTGTTGTTAACCATGTTATTGTAGCTAATGGATAGATCTGCTCTATTTTTGGAGTTGTCCAAGTTATACTAAACATGGCTCTTGATCATATTTTATTTGCTCCTAATTTTCCTATTAACATTTCTATTGGTGCTTTTACAAAACCACTTTCATGTTTTATAATCTTTTTCTCTTTTCATTGTGTTTTATAGGATTTGCAGATGAGGAGGAGAATTGGTTTAGCCCATAAGATTTAGCAAGGTGTCTATGTTCTTGTTCAAGACAATATTCTTTAGGGGCCTACACATCTAGTGTTGCAATATAAGTCTTTCATCTTGTAGCATTATCACTTAGGTCATCTTTCTTTTGAAAAGCTTCAATAGACTTTCCTTTGGATTTTTATTTCTTGTTTTAATTATGAGTCTTGTTAATTAGTTAAGCATCATTGTATTAACTTTTGTCAGTAACGTCTCATATCTAGTAAATGTCCTTTTGACATTGTTTATTGTGATATTTGGAGTTTATCATGAATTACATTTATTAGTCGTTATCAATGTTATATTTTATTTGTGGATGATTATTTCAAAGTATCTTAAGTTTATTATTTGCAAATCATCAAACTATGTTGGATATTGTGAAACAATATTTTGCTAAAATAAAAAATGTGTTCTCTGCCATATTCAAAATTTTTCATACTGATAATGCATTGGAGTTTGTTTAATTTGCTATACAATATTGTTGTGCATCCTTGGCTATTGTTTGTTAAACTAGCACTCACACATCTATGCAAAATTAAGTTGTCAAGTACAAACATCGTCATCTGCTTGATGTTGCTTGCACTCATGCTTCATATGCATGTTTCTTCTTATTTTTGGTCTGATGTTATTTTTATAGTTGTCTATTTCACTAATTGTATGTCATCCTCTTAGATTCCTCTCAAAATGCTCTCCGTTGATATAGAGTTGTTTACTTTTCCTTTGAAGGTATTTACATGTATGATATTTGTTCATGATTTGACCTTTGGTCTTGACATGCTTGCTCTTCAATCCATTAAATGCATCTTTGTCAATTACTTTCAGATTAAAAAAAGATATCAGTGTTATCGTCCTATAATGCATCATTACTTTATGTTGGCCAATGTTACTTTCTTTGAGTCCACCTCATTCTGTCTGTTCTTTGACCAAATTTAACTGGCTTTACCTTTGGTTGATTAGGGTTGACTCTAGTTGGCCTAGAGGTTTCTTAGGGTTTTTGGGTATGTTTTGTAGTTTCTGGAAGAATTAACGTATTGGATGGATTTGTCAATCTTTTGCAAATTCAAACTTCAGAGCTTTCAGAATGGACCTTGCATGGTGCCATAAAAATGGGTGTTTATAAGGAAGCTGATGATAATACTCATGACTCTACAGATTTGCAAATGCTTATAATTGGATCAATAACATTAGGAGAATTCAGCTTAGAAAGTTGTTTGCTGGATGAAATGGATGCAGCAATTGTAGCTTTTACAAAAACATTTCCTGCAATAATTTTCATGAACCTCTTAGTGCTATGGGTGCTATGAAGGGCAAGTTTGATTATATGGTTTTACTTGTGTATGTCAAATGGATTTTAAGATCCATATATGCAACCTATTCAATGCCCTGAATGCCTTTAATGAAGGAGATCACTTTTTTTCCTTTTTAAAAGATTTCTTTTATAACTTTGCTAATTTAACTAATATTTGTACTTTTCCTTTTTCCTGGGTCAGGTTTATGTTTCAACCGTACAGGCATACAAATATCCTGTTGTTGGACTTCAGTGGCATCCAGAGGTATGATTAGGGGCCATGTCTTGATCTTCAAATGCCGGAATTTCAGCTATTACTTCATTTTTGTGGAAATTACCTTTATAATTATATTATTTTTCATCAATAATATGGTTGGGAAAATATTGGTAGGTAGTTTAATGAAAATTTGGTGCTAATGTTTGATAAATTTTTCTTCTTGCATATTTTTGGAGTTAACATTGCAAGCATAGAAGGCGCCACAGATTCTGTTGTGGATTATCCATTTGAGATAAGTCTAGAGAACTGGTTTTGTCGCTTGTTTAGTTTAGAACACTCATAAAAAATTCAGGATATGAATCCTATAATCTTCATGGTTAGCAAGGATAAGTAACGTCTCCAGTGACCTGTTGTAATTACTCACTTTTTTCAAATCAATTGAAGGCTTGTTCTATAAAAAAATTGCAAACTTACAAGTTTATGCTTCAGAATACTTACCACTTGGAAATCTATGCTTTCAAAAACAGATTTTGGATTAAAAATGGTATAAAAAAAGATATATAAATATTAAGAATTATAAAATATTTGGTATAATTATTTGACAGATATGAAGAGGAATCATTTCGTATCATCGAATCCACATTTGAAATTACAAGTTTGCCAAAAGATGCTTGATATGGTGATTTATTAGGGTTTTTTATATTTTATAGTGATATTTTTTACATCTTGACAGAAAAATGCTTTTGAGTGGGGCATTACAACAATTCCACACAGTGAAGATGCAATTCGAGTAACACAACATTCTGCCAACTACTTAATAAGGTTAGTTTTTATTTTTCAAAGATTTTCTTGGGAAACTTGTCTTATTTCACACATGCTCGGTCTAGAATTTCAAGAGAATGACCAAGTTTATTAAATAATGTTTATTTGAATTTCAAACATCTGAAATATGTTAGAATCAATTTATTTCACTAAAAGAGGGTGAATAGTAAACTTAAATAATTTAAAAATATTTTAATAAAAAAATTGAATGAAATATTTTTCTAAAATTATTTGATGTAAAGATCGATATGTGGATAAATAATAAATAATCAAACGTGAATCATGAACAAAACATACGAAAATAGCAATCAAATCACAAAAGAAAAAGACAACATTCTCAAAATCGAATACATTCATTCAACAAACTTTTCTATTTATGCTTTTCACTAAATCCAATGTTTTTACAGGTTCAACACTTGACATTTACACTTAGTGCCTTTGCAGACTCAACCATCTACTTGATATTTTACGAGAAATACTATAATCTCCAACATTTTTCAGGTCAATACAGTAACCTCTTGTATTACATGTAGGTCTAACATTAACCTTCACTTGGTAAACATCTTACCAAGTACAAAATCACTCCTTATATCAGGAAGTTTTATCTCAAATCAAGATGCTCACACTAAAATTAGTATGTTTTTTATCACAATCTAGTGAAAACGTTTAAGCACAAAATAAATCAAATAAAAAATATTTAAGTCCAAATAGAATAAAAAAGAAAGCACAAAAAACGTTTTCTAACTTTTTTGCAATTTACTCTTGACTGAAACCATGTAGAATGAAATTTTCTCAGTATGCTTTAATGTCCTAAATGTAGCCTTGAGTGCAGCAACTAATTTTAACTTTAAATAATCTTCTTTTTCAACTTGGATGCCTTCAAAATGATGTTAATTCGGAGTCACAAATGTTGTTAATGTGAAAGCACACAAAGGTATCACCTCTTATGTTGAGAAGCTACTAATATATATAAGATAGAAGCTAAAGTTTGAAAATATGAAAAGCATATTTGTCAGAATCTGTCTGAATTTATAATAAATCGGTATGCCATTTGACAAATTGGTATGCCATTATTTGAATTTCGACATAGATATCTCGTAATTAGACCTTTTTTTCTACACATACTATTGACAAATTGATATACCATTTTTATAATGTACCCATTTTAAACTTCTGCAAGCTATATCATCTAATTAATATATAAAAGAAAATTCTAAATCATCTTAT
Source organism: Cymodocea nodosa (assembly GCA_036874045.1). Taxonomy (NCBI): domain Eukaryota; kingdom Viridiplantae; phylum Streptophyta; class Magnoliopsida; order Alismatales; family Cymodoceaceae; genus Cymodocea; species Cymodocea nodosa. Next base: position 24,499,554 of record CM072336.1, read on the forward strand.
CAAGTCTTCTTCTAGAAAATGTTATGCTAGTGACTCCATTGGTATTTCTTTTGATTATTCTTGATCGTCTCAATAACAAACATGCATCATCCTTCTAAGCTCATCTTTTGGTTACCAAGGATCTGTTACATCTATATCCAAGAAATAGTATGGTAATGGAAAAATCGGTATATCGTTTGCTAATTCTGATCTGTAGATGATTAAACAGTGTGTCACTGTTTGGTATCAATGTGTTGTTTTTCTGTCCAAAGACTTAATAGTATGTTGATTTACCAATCGGTAGATCATTTTCAATGACAGTGTACAATATATTTTAAGTCTCTATTTATATATAATTTTTATCTAAATATATATCATTAAGTTTTGCTTCATTAAAAGCCTATGAAAAAGAATTTTCTAACTAAATATCATTAATAATTGTTATAATAGATGTTAATCATTTGCATAAATATATTTCGCTAATAATTATCAAATCTTATGCATTTCTTTATTGGATGGTAAATAATAATTGAACTAAATAAATTAAATAACAGTTTTTCTATAGTGAAACTAGACTAAGATCTATCAAAATACTCTTTAGGGGGTGTTTGTACCCTCAGAAATTGTCAGGAAAATTGGAAAGAATTTTTCTGGATTTTCTAGGCATTTGTGGCATTATGGAAAGGAAAAGATTTAGCCTCCAGCAAACAATGGTAATGGAAAATCGAGAAAAATTTTATCATCATTTACCAGAGTATAAAAAAGATGGATTGCATGATTTTCTCTTCCATTCACATCCAAAAAAATTTACCGTCTCACTTGCAAAACCCTCGTCCATGAGGTTTGTTCTATCAGCCTCTGCCCTATTCCTCCCTCTCCACTACTACTACCATTGTCGTCAAGGTTTTATGGCCATGATCTTCCTCGCGTTTAGCTGTTATTGTTTGTCAAATAGTCGTTGTTGTCCTTGTGATCTTCTAGATATAACCCATATATCAACTCATAATCCATGTAACAACTCCTAACCCCTTCTCTCATTTAATATTGTTGCATGCATGTGATGTTGTCATGAGAATGCATATTTGTCATTTAGTATTGTTGAATGCATGTGATGTTGTCATGAGAATGCATGTTAGAGTTGCCTTATCAACTTGTTTATAATTATACTGCATTCAAATTACGGTATTCCAACTCATTTATTAATAGTGTCATCTTTGATTTAATCTGTTGGTAAGAGGTGAGTTGTAGGTGGTGGTTTATTCGTATTTGGAGAGTTCAATGAATAATATGGAAACCTAGAGCTGAATCGTGGATCAAATGGGATCTGCCTGGAGTATGTTTCATACAAAGATTAGGATAGAGGATGATGTATAAAATTAAGGCTTACACCTTAAAGTCCAGAGATCGAATCAGTTAATCTTAGTATTCAATAGATTTATGAAACGTTTTGTACCCGAAAAGAATATGGAATTAGTTTGTAATAGATTTGTGATGTCAATGTCTATATAATATTTTGATAGTAACTTACATGTATATTATTTTACTTGTATATTTTTTTCTTTGTTTCACAGTTGTTTGTTCCATCATGAGTTAAGATAATTTTACTTTCCATAATATAACAAGATATGACAACCTCATAGAAAAGAAAGCAAATATATCGTGTTTATACAACATGAAGTGCTGAAGCAGATGCAATCTTTTTAAACATTTTATGTGAAGTTTTAAACCAAGGTCATAACAAAACTCATAATGAAAAAATTAGAGTTGAAACATGGATACAATCAGCGATAAATATAATGATAAAACCAAAAACAATCTTGAGTAGAAAAATGTGAAAAGTACAATGAAAACTTGATGCACCATATACAGAAATTACCAAAACTTGCATATCAAAATAGGTGAGGTTGAGACTATGTACATGGTACATGAATGGGTGGGGTTGGGACTATGCCCAACTTGTGTGTTTGAATAATTTTTTTTTCAAAATATAAATTTACGTAAAGTTAGTTGAAATATAGAAAAAATAATTAAATATTTATTATCTAATTTTTTTCTATTTCTAGTTTCTAAAATTACGTACTTCATAAATTTAATTTTTACCAAATTAATTAGTTATCATTTTCTAGTATAAGTACAAATATACAAATATTAATTTTCATCATTTTTCATTTTCTATTAGTATACAAACATTAAGAAAATTTTCTCTCAGAAAAAAGTTACCATCATTTTCTTCAATCTCTTGATTTTCCTTTTGTCCATTTTCTGGAGATACAAGCGAGCAAACTTTTTTCCTAGAAAAAATTTACCATCATCTCCCTTTTCCATCATTTACTTCATTTTCCTTTTTTGCCATTTTCTAGAGACACAAACACCCTCAAAAATTTATTTCCTAGAGGTAGTCAAGAGCATACTTCTCTATAATAATATCTTTCTATCCTTGGGATGGTAAAGTAAATATTCAAGAAATATTTAGATTATTTCATATTTTTAATGGAAAAATCTTGGGCTAGGTATTGTTTAATTGTCTCAATATATGTGACATCACTCTATCAAAAGAATGTCATCTATATAGATCACTAAAGGTATGTAACAATTTATACCTCTTTTTACAAAAACTGAATGACCCACAGCACACCTTCTTAACTTGTTGCCCTTGTTTAATTTTGCTAAATCAAGTATGTAGTCTCTATTTCATATTATATATAGCCTTAAGGGAAAACATCTATTCAACTAAATCACCATATAATAAAACATTCTTCATGTCGACTTAATATAGATCCCAATACTGATTTGTGCCAAGGGGCAGGAAAATTTGAATGGAATTTAATTTGATCATGACTGAATATGTATGATAACCTTTTCTAACATGATTAGCAATACTATAGTATCGTTTTCCACAATCTACTTTATAATAATGCATGTGTCAAACATAATCAAACATCTTCTATAATCCCAACCAAACACAACCTTTGTGTGTGACACTTCTACACTTGTGAGATCTAAGAAATAAAATGGAGAGAGTGTTTCTTAGAATTTAAACTTGTGGCCTTTTAGCCATAAGGGAACAACATTATCATGGTGCCAAGGCGTCCTCAAACTCAACCTTGTATTGATATTGATAATACAGATTTGTTTGTTGACTATTTGTCTTCTCAATGTATTGGAATTAATGCATGTCTCAGTGAGGCTCGAAAGTCTCTAAACAGACCACCCGTGGAAGAGCTTCTGGACAATCTTATCTACAACTACGCACCAACTTACTGTGGAAAGGCTGGGTAAGATTAATTATCCTCAGGCATCAGAAGCTATCGTCTATCATACATTTGGGAAATGTAATCGATCTTTCTTCCTGTACTTTTTATAGGAAGGGTTACGACGAAGTCTACATCTTCACTTAAATCTTGTCTTCACTTTCCTTGCTGTTCAAAAAAGAAAAAGACCATTCTTTGTGGTCTACGGCAAGCGTTGGTGGTACTCAGGAATATATTGCTGTAATTTTTATTTGTACTAGAGAGGACACACCCTTTGCCGTAAAATGGAGCTCTACATTCCAAATGCAGCATGAAAATTACATTTCTCCAGGCAATCTAGCTTCCTCTAAGATTTCTACTACAAGAACATGTTCTGTTCAATTTTCTGGGTCTATGTTTTCATGTTCGTTAAAGGATGTCACAACTGGAATTGGAGGATAATTAACTACATGTTAGTATAATTGGTACTCTATGTACTTTATTGTGATACTTTTAGCTGGTATATGTGTTAGCGCATTTATTCATAATTCATTTTGCGATGATGGAATGGGGTGTTGGTATTAATAGAGACCGTTCTTTAAATATTATCTGCCCTAACTTTGAAAAAGGAAATTAATACATACCAGTCAGTCTAGGCAATAATTGCTCCTTTTCATCATTACCAATCATACATACCGGTCTAAAAACTGCAATAATTAGACCATCCTTTATTATGAAAATGCTGTCACATATGATCATAAAGGTAGTAGTTTCAATAAATATCAATAGGGTGGCCATCAATTTGTGTTGATATACACACTTAATAATTACGATGTTTGATTATGATTGTATTTAGTCACTGGAATTAGATCCTTGGTCACGTACAATCCCTATGCTGAAACCCAAAAGTCATATACCAACTCTGTGACGAAGTTTATAATTATATACTAATCTTGTGTGAAGGTCTATCATTACATAATCATATCAACATTATCATGAAGTCCATGATTACATACCAATAGTGATTACGGGACGAGTCCAGAAGGTGCATTTTAAGTCTCTTCAATCTTTGAACGTGAGCCATGCGGATAGCTTGAAAGGAGTGGTGGGGGATGGACCAATGCCCCTTCCCCCAACTTAGTAGTCTCTATCTGGCCTACTTACTGTCCTTCCCTACGCTTCAAACAAGTTGACCTCGCTCGTATGTTCGACACAGTTCGTCATATGTTTGTCGCTAGGTGCCCGTACGTGACTAAAATTCCATCGATTCCTAATCACAGTAAACATTGAGATGATTTCTACGAAAACGGCATTTGATCATGATACTAGACATCGATTAATCACACAATCTATTTGCTATTTCTACGTAATATTCACATAATCGTAATAAATATTTAGTAATCACATAAATCAAATAGTCTGTGATTACCTTTTTTTTAATCAACCACATGCTTTAAGAAACTTTGAAAGCTTTCGCACTTTTGCAATTATTCCTGACATTGACGATCGAGTTGTTTAATTACCATCCTTGGTCCACAGGAATAACTCTTAATAATAACACCGCTCCGGATAGTGGTGATCATGATGAAGCGCTATTTTGATGTTATCCGTCAAGATATTATATATTTTGATGAGTGTTCAAACCTTTGAATGTTTGATCATCAAGCTTGAGACGTATACGATGAGATTTGCAACGTGTAATATTACTTTGAGTTCATTTATCAAACATCAGAGTGTCAATATCTTAAGGAAAGCTTAAGAAGAGGTTGCATTAGTTCTTTGTCTAACTTAGGTAAAAATGTCTAACAAGGTTTTTTATAAGTTTTCAACTCTTTAGATATTCTTAGTGTACATTAAATTATTTGTATGTCTATTAAGATTCACATGTTATCACATATTCTTAAATGACGAAAAAAAAAACGAAAGATCAGATAATGAAAATCTTAAGTTTCTTCGTTATATGATTTTGATTTTGAACTTTTGGTGCAACTATAGCATCGATCCTTATAAGAACTATGATCCTTAATCTACATTCTTGAAGTTGTAGTCATGGGAATAATCATGGGATCTTGTTAATAGAATCAAGATATCTTTGAATATCTGTCCAAGGATAAGAGAACAGAGCCACGTTTCATCCATGGCTTGTTATGATAAGAAAATCTTGGCCGCCAATCACACGTTTCACGATCGTGTGGCCTAGATTTCATTTCTGGATAGGGCGTCCCCAAGGGAACTTCCTTTCCTGTATGCAAAAATATAAGTACAATAATTTAATCAATTAGAAATACAAGTATTTATAATTTTATTTTGTGTTCTTTAAAGAAAGAAGGTTCCAGAAGTTCATGAGTCTCGCATGACCGCTAGGGTTTTGCTTTTGCCTGCGCTTGCACTTTGTTTCTACACCTCTCCCTATATATCGTCCCTCTTGGCTCTCTCTGTCGGCACCGTTAGACCTAGCGTTTCTCGAGTATGTTTTCCCTTTTCCAACCGCAAATGTTTGTTTCTCTTTCTCTAATCCATGCTCCTTCCCCGTTTTCGATGCTCCAAGCCTCTCGCCTTTAGCTTTTTGGCGATTCATGCACCCTCCAAGGAGCACTGTCATGGAGGCTCACAGTGAAACGCGGTGAGGTTTACGTGGGGGTTCGCACTCTTCCCTTGTCTTGCCCCTAAAGTTTCTCTCTATATGTTGATTGGATTGTCCGGCATCCATGCGGTCTCCTTTCTTCAGGTTTTTTTGAGAGTATTTGTTTCTGGTTTTCTCGTGCTTGTTGTGTTGTTTCTTTTCATCGGTGTTGGTTTGTCTCGATTTCTTGTTGGAAATTTAGTTTTTGATATATTTCGATGTTTCCGAACTTGTATAAATTTAGGATTTTCCTCTTAGAATTTTAAGTTGGTTTCATTCTCTAAGCTGTTGTGGATGTATTGCTACGCTCCTCTGATGAAATGATCCGAAGTGTTTGAGATGTGGTCGAGCTCCAAGACCCTGTTTTGCAGGGAGAACCCCTTGGAGTTCCCTCATTCATATGACATTACTGGATTTTCTGAGGTTTATCGTTCTACAGAACTCACGATCAACCGACATCTGTAAGAGAAATCATGATTTTCGTTCCTCAGCTGTAGTATTTTTTATGATTTTGTTCTATTTTCTTCTGAATGATGATCTGGTGGATGAGAGATTTGCCAGTGATGTCTCGTTTGCAAAATGGAAGTGGTTGTGAAGCCAAGTCCCTGCTCGCAGGTAGAACCTACTTGGCCTAGCATCACTGAACATGACAATACCACAGATACTACTGAGGCGTATTATCATCACCATTGATTTATATGTAAATCTGTAGTTTTGTTTCTGTCATTGCCCTTGACGAGTCGTTTGCAAAGAAGATTGCGTTGGAAAGCCTGAACCTGTAACATACTTTTGGCCCAACAACGCATGATATGAATTTGACTCTGACTATCCGAGGCAATAGCGGCAGTTTCCTATAGAATTTGAAACTTATTCTCGCTGATGGCTGATGAGATCTCACCTATTTTTTGAGTTTATGTTTTAGCTTTTCTTGTTGCCACCATTAATTGTTGGACGTGAATGATATCTGTGTGCGCTGCTTTTCATTGATTGAACAGTTTTTACAATAAAATTCGTGTTTCCTGTGTGGTATTGATCACTTTTGGGTTTGATTACAGCACTGGATTTCTTTCGTCAATTATTGCCAATGATGATTGACCTATTGATTGGACAGTGATGGTATGCCAAATCCCGCGTAGGGAGAATCGTCTTGGCAGATCGGCACTTTGCATGAACTTATGATCGACTACCTGAGGCTCTCCTTGAATTCTTGTTTGACCGGCAAACCCATTCATTATCATAAAAAGCTTACAAACTTGCTTGAGTATCCCACAAACGTAATGTTTTTGGCGTTGATATTATGTACTTCAGAGAACAGCGAATCATTGTGGAATTTTTTATTTTTAAACGGTCTATTATTAATAATCACTAATTATATTAAAATTTCAATTTAAAATTTTACATCGTTTTGTCTGAGGTTGTGTTTCTGTTGTTTCATCTTCGTAAGTTATCGTGTTTGTGGTTTATAAGTCATCTGATTTCCGTTTTCTCCACTTTTATTGTGTTGTGTATGAGTGATGTTGATGCGAAGTCGATGAGGATAAATCCAAAGGCTTGTTTCTCAACATTCGCAGGGCCGCCTAAGGGCTTTCGCCTTGCCGGGCTTGAGAGCCGATGCTGCAAATTCCTTCCTTGGATGTCTGAGGCTTGCAAATTTCATCTTTTTTTTAGCATCTTGCTTTCCTTTCTGTGTTTGATCCATTAAACTCCTGTTTTTCTTTTATTTTTTGGAAAAGCTATCTATAAAATTTAAGTTTTAGTGTAATAATACCCGAGAGGGTTGTTGATGTGAAGTTGATGAAGCCAAATCCTAAGGCTTGTTTCTCAAACATTCTCAGGGCCGCCCAAGGTCTCACACTTAAAGGTATTCTTCGGCTGGGCTTCTTGTGAATCTCGCAGTCTGCTATCCAGATTATCGTTCGTAGAAAAAAATATTAATTTGTTAAAAACAAGTATTATTTATAGTTTTTTATTGGCTTTATGTAAACACAAAACATTATATGAATAGTTTCGAAAACTTAAGATTCTTCTTTTTCAGATTTTAGATAAATTAGATCGTTGTAACATTTGTCAGGAGAAATAAATTTCAACTGAAACTTAAATGTTGTATTTTCAAAATACTGCAAGCATTTGAAGATGTATTTTCGAAAAGGTAAATCTTTAATTTAAACGATTATAGCAATTAAAACTTGAGGTTCCATTAGAAACGTCAATCATTGTGTCCTTTTGATTGTCTTAAACTTTATTTTATGTCGGTATTTCGATGCAAAATTAGAGGCAAAGTGGGGAAAAATACATCGTTGCTTATTGTAATCTGGCTCATACAGCGTGCATTAGATAATCGACCACCCATTACAAAAGCTCATTGTACGGAAAATACTTTCAAGATTAAACCCGTCTTGTGCTTTCAAGATATTCTTCACTGTTTCGTATCGCTTGATATTTGATTACATGTTGTACATTTGCCTAATACCGAACAAATATTGTAATCTAAGTTTAATGTAATTCAGATTTTCATGGTAAATAATAAAAGTTGATGTAAATTATTTGTAAGACAAATTAGTTATTAGTAAAATTCGATCGAACCGTACGACAAGTGCATATTCATGAATAAACCCGTCAATAATAATACTTGGAGGGTGAATTTGTTAGTGTCTCCTTCATGTTTCGCGGTAAAGACGCTGAAGAGATGAAAACAATCGTATTTGTTTTATTATTAGATCAGTATAAATATATCACAAAATGTTTGCTTCAACTAAACAAGTGTTAATCACTAATAAGGTAGGGGTTTTAAAAGTTACCAATAGTATTTATTCATTGTTATATTTCAACCATTTATTCTCAAAATTTTAAAAAAACCAATAATATTTAAATGGAGTTTAAAGTTAGTACATGTTGGATACAACATAGATTAAATAATTATATAGGTAGATTTGAAATTACAAATTAAAATATAAATTATTAATCCTTAAATAAGATTTTTACTTAAACAAATGTTGATCCTTGATTTGAAGGCCATAAAATTCAAGGTTTTTTTTTGTTGAATTTTAACGATGGATTTTTAAGTGAAAATATAATAACAAATATGACAATTTAATACACAGTAGATTTACTAATTTGACAATTATTTTTATTTTTCAAATGAAAAAGCAATGTAATAGATAGCACCACAAGGATATCTTCTCAATGCCAAGAGGAAAATTTTAATGCAATTTTAATTATTTATTTATAATAATGAATCCTAAAATTTTATTTACCTCAAATAGCAAACTTTTTTAGAAAAAAGTTCCTTTTTTTCAAAAATACATTTTGAAATACACCTACCAGTGTTTGTAAGGTTGGAATTAGTTCTTTTGAAAAAAAAAATAAAATAAAATTATAGAGGCATAATCGTAAGTGTGATAGGATTATAACTTAGATTATTGTTAATATTGTGCATAAAGACAATAAAAAAGCTACATGACATCCTCCAATAACTACACATTCTGTGGAGATGGGAGGATGGAATGAAATGGTATGGTGTGATTTTTGCAAGAACATCCTTGTAGTTTTAAAAATTTTGTACTTAATGCCATACTTTGAAAAAAAAAATAAAAATTACTTAAAAATTTGGACAATAAAAGATAAAATAAAAATGAACTTATAGCTTATAGGTCAGGATAAGCTCCTATGCGACATCGTACTCCACTTGGAACCATTCAACTCCAACCTTATGGCCACCACCACCACCACCGGCGCCGGCGTGGATGCCGAGGGTTCTCAACGGTACCCCCACGACCTCCATTCTCACGACGACGACGACGACGACGACGACGACGACGACGACGATGTTGACGATGGAGTCGTCGTCGACTTAGAAGAAGGTCAAGGTGGTGGTCAAGCAGAACGGGACAAATTGGTCGGCGTCGGGCGTGGTTGCTGTCATGGCGCCGGAGAGGACCTGATGCGGCGCATGCTCCGGCCGAGCGGGCGGTCGAGATGGATGGTACGGGAGTGGAATGGGGCGTTCCTCGTCGCTAGCACGGCCGGGCTCTTCATCGATCCACTATTCTTCTACTCGCTGTCGATAAGCGAGTCGTCCATGTGCCTGTTCCTCGACGGTTGGTTCGCCGTCACCGTGACCAGCCTCCGGTGCATGGCCGACGCTTTCCACGTCTGGAACGTGTGGCTCCAGATCAAGACCGCCCGCCAGGCCAAACGTCGGCACGTCGACGACGGCGGCGACGGTGGTGACGGAGGTGGCCGTGGTGTTCCGTACCTGAGATCGAGAAAAGGGTTTCTGTTGGATCTCTTCGTCATTCTTCCCGTGCCTCAGGTAAATAACAAACAACTTAAGAATTTTTTTTTTTTTTTGAAATATGTTTTTATTTTTTTATAATGTTAATTACAGATATCGTTATTTTAATTAATTAAACTAATATAATGAGATGATCTCAATTATTCTTCTGAAGTGTTGGATGAAGCCATTTTTACGAGGAGTATCTTTCTATCTTTTCATGTAAATAAAATATGATGCGGATCTTAGGATTTGATGATTATAAATACATAATAGAAAAATTACTTAAATTGAATAAATATCTTTTTTAATCTTAATGTCTTAAAAGTGATCTAATTTTGTTGAATTTTAAGTATTGATTACTTTTTAGATAAAAATGTTAATGAATGTAACTTAAATTAAACTGTAATTTTAATGCATATGTAGTAAATTATACTAGAAATGAATTCACTATATCAGTATTTTTTTTGTTTCAAAAATAATTAAAAAAAGAGATATATATTTCTAAAAAACTTTTTACACTTTTCTGATGTTTAAAATTGTGGTTCCTTTTTTGTTCATCTTATTTAGAGCAGTCTATTAAATATGTAAGTTAAGAAACTTGCACCAAATGTTTAGTGATTAACTACAGCTGATTATTTCTTGTAAAAAAAATGAAAAAATCCCCAACCATTTAGAAAATCACTCTCTTCCTTTCAGTAACGATAGATTTCTTCTTCTTCTTCTTCTTTTTTTTACGATGACAATGACAAATATTGATCAAAACTTAAATTTCGATAAAAACTACATACAAAATTACTCGATAATTATTAGCGATTAAAAGGGGAGAAAGGAGAGAGAGGCCCCAGAGGAGTCACGTGACAGAAGAAAACAAATGAAGTGGCCTAGGGTTTCACGTGATGTGCTGCTTGTACTGTACCGGCTCATGATCCAACTGGCCTGTTTGTGCATTCTGGCTTTCGGAACCTTCTTCTTCTTCTGCCACACTTATATAATTAAATATATATACATGTATGCATGATTCTTGATCTAGACTAATGTTTATCTTTTAGATTTAATATAGCTAGAATGAAAATCGTTTGCGATATTATGAATTCTGGAAAATAAACTACGAATGATCAATTGTTCAAAACTCTTCTCCAAAATTTATGGCGTCAATGACCATTTGCACAAAACTAATCTATGACATGTAAAATCTTCTTAAACAAAACCTTAGTCACGTCAAATGGAAGAGTACCAAAGATACAGGTCCGATTCTACTTGGAAGACAAGTCCTGAAAGAAATATGTATGTGCTTGTGTATACGAGTTACAGTCAGGGAGAAAGCATGCATGTATATTGCAGGTGGTGCTGTGGGTCGTAGCGCCGGCGCTGATGAGGAGAGGTTGCACCACAACAGTGATGACGGTGTTCCTGATGGCGTTCCTCTTCCAGTACTTCCCCAAGGTCTACCACTACACGTGCCTCCTCCGCCGCATGCACAACATATCCGCCAAGATCTCCGGCACCACCTGGTGGGGGCTCGCCCTCAACCTCGTCGCCTACTTCGTCGCCTCCCATGTAAGCCGTTCTTCCACTCCTCACCAGGTGTTAGATGGTCTTAGTATATTTACTAATAAAAATCATTATGATTTCCTTGTTCCTGGACAGATTCTCTCTATTAGACATGGTAGAAAATCGAGAATTCTAAATTACTTAAAACTCTTGGAAGAAGAGTGTTGTGAATGGAATTTCACTATTTCTCGTATTATCGTACCATTTTCACGCTTGAGTAATTTACGTGTACGTGCCTAATTACTTCTGATCTTTCTAGAAGCGTATTTGGCACTGTTTCTTTGATTGCAGCAATAATAACATCACCAATATGAGCATATTGTCGATTACTAGCTCCTAAGATCCGAATACACATCAGTTCTCCAGCATCGCTCTTATCTGCTACATTCAAAAAGGGGGTTTGAGGTTGAATCATGTTATTCTTTGTTCTGTTCTTATTATTTTTTCTGCTCTTAAAGAGTGAAAGAGAAAAGAAATATGATGTGTCCGGTTGATGTAGAAAAAAAAATGTTTGACTTTGATGAATGATTAAGAAAGAAGACCTGTTGGGTTGCACTCGCTACAAGTGACAAACGAGAGAGCAAAAATAATTACTTGTTCTTTTGCTTAGTTATTGTGATCACATACGTATTTAATTAATTCCCATGAAGGCCGCCGGCGGATGCTGGTTTCTGCTGGGCATCCAGAGGGCGGCGGAATGCCTTCGACAGCAGTGCACGGCGACGAGAGGATGCGAATCGGGAGCGTTGTCGTGCAGTCACCCCGTATACTACGGGACCAGGTCGATCTTCACCGACGGCGCGAGATCCGCTTGGTCCAACAACGCGGTGGCGAAGAAGACGTGCCTGGACTCCGGCGGCAACTTCGGCTACGGCGCCTTCAAATGGACGGTGGTGCTGGTCACTAACACCAGCCGCGTGGAGAAGATGCTCCTCCCCATCTTCTGGGGCCTCATGACCTTGAGGTAGTTAACGAGTGGTACGGTTCATCAGAGCTGTGTGTGTGTGTGTCTCTCTATATATATATCGATTGGCGTGGGTTAATTAATTAATTCAGCACCTTCGGAAACATCGAGAGCACGACCGACTGGTTGGAGGTGATCTTCAACATCGTCGTACTCACAAGTGGACTCATACTTGTGACCATGTTGATCGGCAACATCAAGGTGTGTGTATGCCATGAACCTATTCTTGCTGTCTTCTGAGGATCGGAGGCGTTTGAATTTTGGAGACAAAACCCAAAACTAAGTTGTTGTTGGTCAGGTGTTCTTGTATGCGACGACGTCGAAGAAGCAGGCGTTGCACTTGAGAATGAGGGGGGTGGACTGGTGGACGAAGAGGAGGAACCTTCCACGGGCGGTAAGGCAGAGGGTCCGACAGTTCGAGCGCCAGCGTTGGGCCGCCATGCGAGGCGTCGACGAGTGCGACATGACCCGCAACCTCCCCGAAGGCCTCCGCCGCGACATCAAGTACCATCTCTGCCTCGACCTCGTTCGCCAGGTAGTTAGGTTCCTGGTAAATTCCTTCCATTAATTCATCCATCTCATCAAATCTTCTTTACACCAATTAATGAATCAGTAAGTACTCTTGCAAATTAAATGCCCTTTTATATTCAAATCTTATGCTCAGATATATACATATACGTATGGAATCATGCATATTAATTTGCAGGTCCCTTTGTTCCAACACATGGATGCACTAGTCCTGGAGAACATCTGCGACAGAGTGAAGTCCCTGATATTCCCCAAGGGAGAAATAGTAATTAATCTTCTTTCAGTCCATTGCAAAATTCAACATTTGCATAAATTTTAATTATCCCATGTTTTTAACAAAAATTCCGTCCGTGCCATTTCTGGTGTGCATGCAGATAACAGTAGAAGGCGATCCGGTGCAAAGAATGGTTTTTGTGGTGAGAGGACACCTGCAGAGCAGCCAAGTCCTCCGAGACGGCGTCAAAAGCTGTTGCATGTTGGGCCCCGGCAACTTCAGCGGGGACGAGCTCCTGTCCTGGTGTCTCCGTCGTCCCTTCGTGGAGAGGCTTCCGCCGTCAAGCTCCACCCTGGTGACCCTGGAGACGACGGAGGCCTTCGGTCTCTCGGCGGCCGACCTCAAGTACGTGACGCAACACTTCCGGTACACCTTCGTCAGCGAGAGGGTGAAGAGGAGCGCCAGGTACTACTCGCCCGGGTGGAGGACCTGGGCCGCCGTCGCCATCCAGCTGGCGTGGAGGAGGTACCGACACCGGCTGACGCTGTCGTCGTTGTCGTTCATCCGCCCTCGAAGGCCGCTGTCACGGTGCTCGTCGCTTGGGGAGGACAAGCTCCGGCTCTACACCGCTCTCCTCACCTCCCCCAAGCCCAATGCCCAAGATGATTTTCCCATGTGACTCATGAGATCCAGTGATTCTATTAAAAAAGATCAATATTCTATTTGCTCTTTTTCCTAATTTTCTAGACCTCATAACTTATATAAACATATAAAGATCGATATGTATGAGTCAAAAGGCAACTTTCCTATGTAGTTTGTAAAATCTTGCGACCCATAATCTCAACACAGTGGTAGCTTATAATTAACACAATATAACCACCTCCTACATCATGGTGTTGTTGCATATAAGTGATCATGTCTGTATATAATTTGTAATAAAGTCAATATTTGGTCTGTTTAGTCTGTTAGTCTATTTTTGTGTTTGTTCGGTTATTAGATCTTGTTTCGATTGGATTCGTCAAGTGTATTCTTATAAATATCATATATAATCTCTTCATTAATAATGTAATGAATAAGATTTTATCTGAGATTCTTCTTTGTCTCAGTCAAAACCCTAGAGATCTCATTTCCCATTCCAAGAAGATCGTTTAGTTCTTTTGCTAATCTTTAGTTTCTGATTTCTCGTCGGTGTTTTGCCGCTCATCATTTCCTATTTTGGTATCGAAGCAAGAAGATCTATGTCGTCGAACTCAAATATTTGGAGTTCTCCACACATGCAGGTAACTTCTGCACTGTCCACTAGTGCTTCACCCTCCTTTGTGATGTCAAACATCACAAATCTTGTTTTAGTTAAACTGGATCAAGAGAACTTCCTTATTAAGAAGCCTTTGTTTGAGACGGTGATGAGGAATCATAGACTCATGTTGCATATTGACGGCTCTGTCATCGTTCTTACTGCTGATTTGGGAGAATGTGTGCTAGTATCAATGAGATCAAGCGATCTTATCTTGGATTTATGCTATGCTCAATGTTTTTGTCCTATCTTATGTTCTTGGAGTTCGTACTACACGTGAGGCCTAGAAGAATTTAGTTAGAAGATTTGGAAGCTCCTCACCTATGCATGTAATGTTCTTGAGGAAAAGGCTAATACACATCAAGAAGGGGAATCACAACATGCAAGAGTACTGTCATGAAGTGAAGATTCTTGTAGGCCAACTGGCTGCTTGTGGATCAAGAGTGAGCAATGAAGACTTATAGATTCACATTCTTGATGGTTTACTAGAGGCTTTACGCCCTTTTTGCACTTCCATTAGGGCTCGAAGTTCACCTCTAACTCTTTCTGAATTCCAGTCCCTTTTGGTGTGTGAGAAGCTAAATATGTTTGAAGATTCAGAAGGAAATGAATCGTTCACTGCCTTTACTGTTAATCATGGAAGAAACTTTAACAACAATAATAATAACAAGAAAGGTCGCTTTAACAAAATGAATGATAATAACAGAGGGGAAAAACAAGTCTGTCAGATCAGTAATAAAACTGGTCACATTGCTTTCGAATGGTATTAGAGATTAAATCTTGCCTTTGTTGGAAAACCCTCTGAAAAAACTTCCAGCTATGGTTGTAGTCAACAGGAACACCAAGAGTATGTGTGATGATGCAACCTAGTATGCTGATATTAGGGCAACAAATCACGTTACTTCAGACTTAAGTATTTTACAAATTTCTACTCCATACTAAGGGAAGGAAGTTGTCTAGGTTCGGAATGGTCAAAGTTTGCATATTAACTCTATTGGCTCATCTGTCTTAACTATTAATGGCTCACATTTATTTAAGTTGAAAATTATCTTGTATTGCTCTAATGCTCTATTTAATTTGTTATCTTTTAATTCTTTGTCTAAGGATAATAATTGTTATTTCAATTTTGATGATGATATCTTTGTATTAAGGACAAGAAAATTCAGAGGGTAATTCATCGAGGCAAAACTGAAGGAATTTTCTATCTTATAAGACTTTTAGAATTGAGAATTAAAGCTTTAGGAGCAAGAACTGTTATCTAAGATAATATACATCATATTTTAGGGCGTCCACACATCAGCTAGAAAAACAGATTTTAACTATTATGAACAGAAATTGTAACAAAGAACTCTTGTGCACCACCACATGTCAGTTTTGCAAGAGTCATAAAATGCCATTTCAATTGTTCACTTCTAATATTAGCAATATTCTTAAAATTGTATATTGTGATTTGTGGAGTCTTGCCCTTGAACCTTTGATTTCAGAATTTAGATACTATGCTATTTTCATTAATGATTTTAGTAGATACTCTTGGATTTTTCCTCTGAAGTTCAAGTCTGATCTTTATGATTTTTTCATTCAATTTAAGTCATTAGTTGAAAATTTCTTGGATAAGAAAATCAAAATCTTTAGATTTGATTGTGGTGGTGAGTTCATCTCTAATAAATTCACCACATACTTAAAGAATCAAGGCATCATACATCAAATGTCCCATCCTTATACACCAGAATAGAATGATGTAGTTGAAAAGAAGTATAGATATGTTGTAGAAACTGAAGTATCTTTACTGAATTTCTCTAACTTACATTACATGTTTTGGCCAAAGGTCTTTCATATTGCAGTTTATCTTATAAATAGATTGCCTATTGTTTCTAAAAGTACTCCTTACGAGCTATTATCATCATCTAAACATGATTATACTCATTGACATGCTTTTGGAAGTTTGTGCTTCCCTTAAACTAGACCCTAAAGTAGAAACAAACTTGATAATCGTTCAGTTGAATATGTTTTTCTAGGTTACAGTACTCAAAACAATGGGTATAAATGCTATGACCCCATTTCAAAAAGGAATTTTATCTCTAGACATGCAGTCTTCTTTGATAATGTATTTCTTTATAATCAAATGCTTGACAGGAAAAACAAGATTAATGTACAATCTAATCACTTCAATAGCAATTACATCTCTGTTTTCAAAAATGTGAATGTTCCTAGTAAGTGCTAATGCTCATATTTTTATACCTTCTAATTCTAGCTATGAGAGTAATGAACATAGTGTAGGTCAAACTCCACTTATAGATGATTCAGATAAATATCAAGAGAAACATGGTCAATCAGCCGAGCAATACTCATCAAAAGAGCAGCAACCTAGACTTGAAGATATTGCTAAGGACTCTGATTCTAAGTCTAAAGAAGTTGAATTAGCTTAGCCTAAATCAGCTACATAGGGCACACCTATCAAACTTGTTATTTCTGTAAATGAGCAGCCCATGCAAACTTGTGCCAAATTAGGAATTTACAAGAAAAATGTATTGCTCTCTCTAATCTGTCTAAAAATAATATGGATGATTGTTGTGAACCAAGATCATATACTCAAGTTGCTAAGTCCCAAAAATGGAGAGAAGCTATGGATAATGAGTTTAACACATTAATGAAACAATGAACTTGGGATCTAGTTCCATATGAGTCGAGTACGAACATTATAGACTGTAAATGTGTGTACAAATTGAAAAGAAATATTGATGGATCAATTAATAGGTATAAAGCTTGACTTATTGCAAATGATTATTTGCAACAACCTAGAATAGACATGTTCAAAACTTTCAGTCCAATTTTGAAGTGCACTACTATTAGAACTATTCTTGCCATAACTATTAGTAAAGGACGGAGAATGAAACAGTCAGATGTAGAGTGTGCCTTCTTACATGGAGATTTAAAAGGAAAATTATTCATGAGACAACCCACTAGTTATAAAAATAAGAATCGTTGAACTCATGTTTGCCTCATGAAAAAGGTCATCTATGGCTTGAGACAAACCCCAAGGATGTTGTATGAAAAGTTTACCTCCGTCCTTCAAGATTTTGGTTTTTTTATTTGTACTTTTGATCTTTCTTTGTTTCTTTATAATGATAATGATATCACTGTTTACATTTTGATTTAAATGGATGATATAATTATCACCGAATCTAACCAAAACTTTATCCAACACATTATTGATAATTTAGGCTATGCATTTAATCTAAAGGATCTTGGTGAGTTCCATTATATTCAATAACTTTTATGTTAAGGCTAATCTTGAGGATTGTAAACCTATAGGTTTACTAGTCCATACTACCAAACTTACAGTTGAGAGAGAACTCTCGAAGGACCCAATTGAGTATAGACAACTAGTTAGTGCTCTTCAATATATCACTCTTTCATACCCCTGTGACATGGTCCTACAATGGGTCTAGTATTCGTGAGGCGGAAAAGAGTTGCCACTTAGTTTAAATGAATGTTAAATTAGGAAAACTATATGCATGAATGCCTATGGTGATAAGTAAGAGACAAGAGCTTGTCTAACCAAAGCGGTATTGGGTAAGTGATATATGTACATGTAAGGAAGGTATTAGTACTCTCAAATTCTTGATCTCTTAGTGGTCTAACTTAGATACAAAATAGGTGTGTGTAAGATGATGTATGTTGTAACTACATGAGGCAAATTGAAAAGAAGAGGAGGAAATAAGCCTTTAGGCCTTTGTAAGAAGAGATAGAGCTAGGAGCCTAGGAGAGTAGTCATGTAATATTTCACACTTATGTGTAAGTGGGAATGAGCCTTATATGGACTTAATTTAACTAGTCTAATATGAGGATGCTCTTTAGCAAACAAGTACAAACAAAACGATGCAATAAAGTAGACATGTTGGGTCTATGGACCTAAGAGAACCTAAGAAGATATGTCTTCCTATGACAAACTCATTAAAACAACTTGAGTGTAAATGTGATGACTAGTAGATAAGTGGTGAATTAAAGAAATGCCCCCTTATTAGATCTTGAAGGCAAGCCACAAGGTTTGACCATTCCATAGATGTTGATAAGAGGGTACCAAGCACTTCACTATACAACCAATAAGGTCGATGCACTTCTGTAACGTTAGTTGAAATGAGAGGCACCCAATGCACTTCTGTAAGATTGGGTGAGTTAAAAAAGATGGCTCAATGCACTTGCACAAGATGCAGCGGGTTGAGGATAACATGATGCACTTCTGCAAGATCAAATTGATAGTGGCAGAGTCTGGCGAGCTAACGATGCAATCTAGCAAGTGGCAGAATCTAGCAGTGGTGGTGATGGAGTTGTTTACATGGCAGTGGGGCTAATGTGGCAAGCTTTGCAAAGGAAGGTGAAATCGATGCATGAAAGTGTACCACATAGTGCATTAACCGATGGCGTCGCACATTGACCGTGTTGGTCGACGATGTGGCACATCTTGCAACTATTGAAGTGGTATATCCGAAGAGTGTGATGAATCTGAATGCTGGGAAAATGCTACTGTGAAGGGTGTGTCATGGGGCCCATGTAATGAGGCATGTAAAAGTAGAATGTTTACAACCTTGACATAACCTTTAGTATAAACCAAGTTTGTCAATTTATATGGTAGCCAACAAATTACCGTATGATTACCGTCAAGCACATTTTGCGCTACTTAAAAAGGGAATTATTGACGATTCTTTTATTTTTTAACTTGGGAAAATGATTCTTAATGCTTTTAGTAACGCAGATTATGTAGAAGGTCCTTTGGAGGCTTTTGCATCTATCTTGGACATAACCCAATTTCCTAGAGTGCTAAAAAGCAATCTATGGTATTCAAATCATCAACTAAATTCGAGTACCAGCGTCTTGCATCTACTATGGTTGAGATATGTTGGCTATTGAATTTACAAAAAGAACTAAATATTCCTAACTTGATTTTGATTTTGTCAATACTGAAGTTTAGGTTGCCAACATCTTCACAAAAGGATTATATTCCTAGTCACCTCAGATTTTTGAAATTCAAGCTTAATATTTAATCTTCAAGTCATGTTGAGCTTGTGGTGGGGGGGGGGGGATAATAAATTCAATATTTGGTCTGTTTAGTTTGTTAGTCTGTTTTGTGTCTGTTCGGTTATCGAATCTTGTCTCGATCAAATCCATCTAGTGTACTCCTATAAATATCGTATATAATCTCTTCATTAGTGGTGTGATGAATAAGATTTTATCTAAGGTCCTTTTTTGTCTCAGCCGAAACCCTAAAGATTGCATTTTCCTTTCTAAGAAGATCGTCCGATTTTCTTGCTGATCTTCAATCCAAATAAAGTTTTTCTCTTAAAAGAAATTTACTCACGAAAGTCAACACATTGGTAGAGATGAACATGTCATTATATACGTAACAGCTTGGAAAAGGAGCAAGTTCAAGCTAATAATAATATATATATGTGAATTCCTTAATTACCGGTAGGCAACGAGAGACGTCGACGAGGAGGAGGTTGATGGTTGGAAACACGAAGCCACCTCAACAATTGAGAATGGAGGGAAGAAAAAGGGATGTAAGTTCTAGATCATATGTAGAAGAATTAAGTGGATTTATTTTTTGTCTCATGTTTTTCTATTCTATTTTATTCACTTGTTACTTTTTATGAGTCCAAGATCTAGATTCGTATAAATATCATTTAAATTTATCTTTCAATACAGATAAACATGTACATTAGCTGCCATGCAGGCAAGTGGAATGACATGAGAATTTTTATTTAACTTTAATCTAAAATCTTATTCATTCTATAATCTGTTGAGATCGAATTAACAATTTATGCATTGACAGAAGATGGTTTTAATAATTGAAGCTTTGGAGTTGATGTACTTAATCGTCGACCTTTTGAAACGGCCTACCGTGCTTGCACGCCTTTCTAAAACATACATTTGTTAATTACTACTGGTTGCTATTCAATGAATATAAAAAAAAAAAAAAGGAAAAAAAAAACTCGAATCTTTTTATTTATTTTATTAGTGTGATCTATCGGTTCGATTCAAAGAAAAAAAATACTACAATGGACGAAAACCTACGTTACCTCAAACGTCCGGGTCACCTTGACATTTTCATTAGATGTGATTACATTATTAATGACTTTTTAACAAAAAAAAAAACAACTGAAAACTTCACATCAATGACAACTGCATTAACTTATAATAAACTATTTTTAAAAAAACAATTAGATTAATGTTGCTTGCATCATCAATCACGATCTATAATACTGTACATTCTTATAATAATGATAAAAGTACTATTTTTACGTAATTTTGATTAAAATAACAAAAGCCAAAATATTCGACGACTTTTCAACAACTAAAAACATAATTTCACCGACAATTCATTGACGCGGAGTCAAATAAAAAAATTGCACAAAGGACGTGTGTGTGTGTGCGGCGTCAATCGCTCACAGATCTTATCCGGTGGATTCATTGATTAGCAAGGAAGGAAGAAAGGGAAAACTGGGAAGGACCGAGGGTTCGCAATGGCGTGGTGGTGGGCGGCATCCCCAATCTCCCGTTTGGCGCAACGGCTGAACGGTGACAGCCGGCACCTGTACGCAAACGAAGAGGGTGTGGCGAGGGAGGCTCTGTTCTTGGCAGATACCCATCCGATGATCGAGGCTGTGCTTAGTGATGCGGAGGAGAGGGAGATACGCGACACGTCTGTGAAGAGCTGGCTCTGTGAACTCAAGTACATCGCCGCCGACATAGAAGACGTCCTGGAGGAGTACGAGTACTACATCTATAAGGACACGGTTGAGGGAGAAGCGTCGTCTGCTGGTCATCATAAGGTATGTGATCCCAACCCTAGCATCAAAAATTATAAATTTAGAGTTTTCTCTCTCTCTCTTACTTTACTTTGATAGTTTTCTTTTTTAAAAAAAATAAATAGGAAGATGAGTAGTTTTTTTTAAAAAAAAAATGTGTTCTTTGATTTTTCTTTCACACAGAGAATCGTGATTTCTGCGGATGGTTAGCTGAAGCCATAGACTTTTTTTATTATATGGATGCTTAATTAGAGAGAGGGGAGAGATTTCCAATTAATCTTTTTATAACCATATGAGAAAGTGAAATTAAGATTTTATTATTAGATGAATGCTAAAGTTTTTACGGATTAAATTTTGATGTAAATGAATATCTTAAAATTCAATTTTTAAAAAAATTTTAACCGTAAAAGCCTAATGATAAACATAATATAGATTATAATATGAAATTTGAATTATAATAGATTATGATATAGATTAATAACCATATAATTAATTTTAAAATAAAATATTAATTAAAAAAAGAGATGACACCACCTCGAATCTTTCCTGGTGGTGGTAGCACCAAGAACGCTTTAGAATGTTATGAATCTGCAAAAAAAGCAACAACAGCTTCGACTATAACCTAAAAAAAATTACAAATTTTTATTTACAGTTTTAAATTACGTCTGTTTACTTCGAGTGATTGACATTCAAATTTACTGGTATCCAAGAAGGAACGTATACACCTAACAAGAAATTTATCTTTTTGAACTGTATCTTTTGAGTTAAATTTTTATATTTCAAATGCACATTGCCCATGTACTAAGTTCTTCTTTACAATAACAAACATTTTTGTTTGCTCTTGGTAGCTACTTTTCAAATAATTCTTTTATTCTTAAATAAATTTGTAATTAACTAAAGAAGACATCAATCTTATTGCATTGCAGATCAAAGACAAGGATAGAAAAAAAAAGCATATACAAGAGACATTCCTAAATGAATTGTCGGAGAGGATTCAAAAGATTCGTAAGAGATTTGATGAGATCAACGTGAAAAGGAAAGCCCTTAAATCAAAGAAGGATGACGAGGATAGATATTTGAAGACCCCAGCAGAGAACCAAGTTCGTAATCGTAATGTTGCAAATGAAGTTATCATGTATGGGAGAGATGATGTCCAAAAGTATCTGGTGGACCACCTAAAGAATGAGTACAACCACGTTGTGATCCATTTGGTTGGTGTCGGCGGTGTTGGGAAAACAACCCTTGCTCAAGCCCTTTATAATGATGTGGAAATTGACAAGCACTTCGACTGCAAGGTTTGGGTTACCGTTTCAGAGGCATTTGATGTAACACGAATCACCAAAGAAGTTTTAGAGACCTTTACAAAAGTAGCTTCCAACTTAACACAGTTGAGTGTCATCCAAGAAAAGTTAGCAGACCAATTGCAAGGGAAGAAGTTCTTTCTTGTGTTGGATGACGTGTGGGAAGAAAAATGGTATAAGTTGGGGTTCCTTCTGCAAATGGCTTCAATAGGAAGCAAAATCTTAATCACAACAAGGATAAAACGAGTGACTAATGCCATGCTACCATCAAAAGTTTTTATTCTTGAGCCACTCTTAGAACAAGATGGTTGGGAGCTATTTTGTAAACATGCTTTTGGCAGTGAGGATGAAGGTCGTATGGTGCCAGATCTATTGATGATTGGCAAAGAGATTGCGAAAAGGTGCAAAGGCATTCCCTTGTTACTAAAGGTTCTTGGTGACAATCTTCGAGAAGCCGGCACCAATAAGAAGAGATGGGGAGAGATTTTAAACCACAAAACATGGGAGATCAACGATGATAGTGGGAACAGCAATGTCATGGAAATTCTGAAGCTGAGTTTTGATCGCTTACCAAAGAAATTGAAGCATTGTTTTCTCTTTTGTTCACTATTTCCAAAGGATTACAAGTTTGAAATGGACGAATTGGCTCGACTTTGGGCTGCACATGGTTTAATAGAGACAAAAGGATCACGACAAGTTGAAGATATAGGGAAGGAGTGTGTCAGGGGTTTGTTTCGGAGGTCGTTCATTGAGCCACATGAATCCAAATTAGCATGGTACATGAGAAGATCGAGTGTGGGATTCATTCGGCCAGATGTCACATTCTCCTTGCATGATCTCATGCATGATCTAGGACAACACATTATTTGTAGTGAGCAATCTTTGACCAAAGATCGTGCCAACACAATAGAACTCCATCATACATTAATGGCGAAAACATCTCAAACATTAAGGTGTTGTTATGAACCTATTATTGGACGAAACTTTCTTCAGTCTTGGTACCCATCCAAACAAGTACCGACAGTTGATATGCTTGCCCATCACTTGAAGCGCCTACGAGTGCTGATACTTGAAGATCAATTCTTGGAAGCCATATCAGATTCAATCGGTGATCTAAAGCACCTGCGTTACCTATGTTTGCACACTCCTTTGTTAGGAAGGTTGCCTAACTCAGTGTGCTTGCTCTACAATCTACAAACATTGGAGTGCCCAAATCTCCAAGAGCTACCACAGGATATGAGAAGGCTTAAGAGGTTGCAACACCTCCTTGTTGGTCGGGCAAAGTTGCCACCTAGGATCAGTGAACTTGTAGAGCTTCAAACGTTGAGGCAATTTCATGTGTTGAAAGGAGGAGACGACGAGTGTGCCCATCTATCAGAGTTGAGGCACCTAAGGCATCTTGGTGGAAAATTCAAAATCTCAGGTCTCAACAATGCTGATGCCGAGGAAGCTAAACTGTCAAACCTGTCCAACAAGCCTAACCTCCAAAGTCTGGTCTTAGAGTGGGATATTGTCAACAAAGATGATTATTGTAAACAAAGCATGTTGGTGTTGGGAAACCTCAAGCCACACAACTACCTCGAAGAGCTCATGATATTCCACTATCCTGGTACTCAATTACCGGAATGGATGGGGAGCTTATCATTCTTGACTAAGGTGAACTTGTACTATTGTTCCAAGTGTGTGACACTCCCGGCATTTGGTCAATTATCGTCCCTAACAGAGCTGTGCCTTGAAGAAATGCATTGTCTAGAACGCATCGGGCGCGAGCTCTACGGTACAAGTCCATTGGTTGCATTTCCGTCTCTAAAATATCTAGAATTGAGTTGTATGAATAGCTTGAGAGAGTGGTGGGGGATGGACGAATGCTCCTTCCAACGACTCAATACTCTTGTGTTGGTCAAATGTCCTTCCTTACGCTTCCCTGTTTCTGACATGAATGTCAAACGCCAAGCCAGCCTGACTTATATGTTCAGCACAGTGTTGTGGATGGAAGTTGATGAGTGTCCACATGTGGAGGAATGGTGCAAAGCTAATGCCTTCACCACCTTGGCGGGGGTCAGGAATATGTGGGTGAACGGTCAAGAATTTCGTTAGGAGTGGAGGCCAAGAATTTTCTTTGGTAAGCAAAATACATGCATGCATGACCTTTTTTTAAAAAAGTAACGTTTGGAAGGACTTTTATGCAGTGTAAGAGTTAGACCTCTCTTTTACGATCCTTTGTGAACTTCCCTTGGTGTTATTATTTGTCTATTTTAAAACTTCTAGCTATATATCATTTGTCTATTTTTATTATTCTATGCTGCATACATACGTGGTCGCTTTCTCTGTTAAAATTTTCTTACCGTGAAATCTTGACTTTTTTGATTTTTTGAGATGTACATAAATATCTTAGATTTTATCTGAAATTTTCAATTCATAAGAATCTAAACTTTTTATTTTTTCTATTTCTAAACTTTTTGATGTACACAAATACTTCCTTAATATCAAATTAACATCGGCTTCGATTTCCCTCGAGATTCACTTTTAACATTGAAATGCACATTCATAATTTCGAACTTTGTGAATGGCATATGTCACTACTTGATCGACGAAACAATCTATTTGTGACTTGTAGGTAAATTCAGTCCTGTTGTTCAAATTTAATATATGATCACTAATATATATGTTAAATTAAATTGAAAAGGCAAAATCACTTGAGTACGTTTACTTAAACTAATTGGTACATTCTATAAATTCTATTTTTTTAAATTAAATATATGATCAGTAATAATATATATTTTTAATTAAACTGACAGAGTAAATTCAGTCATTTCTTTAATTGGCACGTCCGTACATTGCTTGAAGCCTTGAAGACAATTTTCAATTTCACTTTATTGACAACTTTTGAACCTCGGACTTTAAATTAGGTCCATGGAATTAAATTTTAACTTGTTTCACCAAATTTTCGTTGACCTGTTTCCTATTTTCATTGTCATTTTCTCATGAGCAAGTGTGGATTATTTACTATGTTCCTATCATCTAATAATATTAACCAGTCTGGCATTTTAACGTCTATATATTTTCTACTCATCTATATATGTCTAACTTCAGATCAACATTTAGAATGTTGGTAATACTATGGCAAACCATTAGTTCTCTACTTAAGTGTCCATAAATAAATTACCATATAGAACATTGGACAAAACAGCTCATTCATAAGAAGAATATATATTAAACTTTTGGTCTATTAATTATATATCAGTGAATCATTTCAAGACCTACAATATATATATATATGCTGCGAAGCGTTTGCGAAATAACTTATTTTTGAGTGGCTACGCCGACAATATATATGTCAAAAAAAAAAAAATAAATAAAGAGGGCTACACAAACTGAGAAAAAAAATCCAACAGACAAAGATCCCGACCCCCCTCCCACCCGCACTCACCCGCTCGCCTCGCGTCGACCGCCCACTTGCCTCGCATTGCCTGCCAGTCAGCTTCCTCCTTCCGTCGGCGGAAGTCGCTCGATCTCAGAGCTTCCTCCCCGCGGCGTCACTATTGGATCTTTAATCTCAGAGCTTCCTCCCCATGCACAGTCGTCGTCGCAGCACTCGATCTTGGAATCTTCAGTCCCGTAAGTTCTCGAGGTCGCAAAATTTTTATTTCTTGACTGAATCTTCAGTATCGAAATCATCGCTGTCCTCTTTTCCACAACTTGTGAAATCGCAAAAGTAGTAAACCCTATGTTGTCCTTGGTCTTGAGCTCCCATCCTGTATAAACCGAATTGAAACTGTTGAAACTCTGTGAACTGGTTTGCTGGATATTGTTTTCTAGTGTTTCTAAATCAGATCTATGGTGTACACTACACCAGAATTTATTTCACAATCCTGAAAAAGGTAAATAAAAATTGGGGAAAATATGATATTTTACATCGAATGGTTTCATTCATTAACCTTGAGCAATTGATTAAGCGATTTTTTGCATTATTCATTGGGTAAAAATCTGAATTTATTTAGGTGGTATAATTTAAATAGTTCAGTATGTTTTGGTTTTTATGAATTTGGCATTTTGCTGTGCCCGTGATCTTCCTTGTTATTTCTGAATTTTCCAGTAGTATTCTGTTTATTATATTATACTTATATGCAATTTTCCAGAAGTATTATGTTCTGCCTGCATATGCCTCATAACGTTTGATCTTACATAAAAAGTATGGTTTCTTATATTTGATCTTGCCGCTTCCTAACGTTACCGTTTAAATCTATATTGTATACTGGCATTTTCCCATGTTGATATTTTACTGCCTGTGTAAATCTTACAATAGCTACAGCAGAAACCTCGTATGTATTTATCATTGTTCATGTTTTCTCAATAAACCCTGAAAATATATGTGCTCAGAGCAAGTAATTTTTTTCTTATTTATCATTGTTCATGTTTTCCTATTAGTTGTTTTTTGACGAATGCAAAATAGTTGAGGGCATTTGAAAGCATATGATGGTGTTTTCACAGTTTTTTTCATTAGTTGGCTCCCATTAGCTTTTTGAACAGCACTGGATTTGAATTAAATTGTAAAAGCTATGTTTCTAAAAAAGTGAAAATTATGAGGTGCATTCGGAAATGCATTTTGATAAAAAAGTGCCTTTCAATTAATGTAGTGGAACTGCAATTCCAATTACAGTTAAAGCCTGGAAATTTCCCTTTCTATATGACTTTGTAAATATTTGTTGTGATGTGGTGGGCTGAGGTTTCTGCTTCCTTCCCTGGTGAAGAGGAGGTGGTCATCCTCATCCATGGTTGGCATTGGATTCCTTGGCGTTGCAGTTCTGGTGGGAGATCACCATCGCCATTCAACACAGAACCAATCAATCAATTAATATTTGTTGTGTTTTTGGTTATAAAGTCACTCTGGTTAGACAACCATTGCTGTCATTTCATGGGTTTCTCCTCCCTCCTTCCTTCTCTTCCCCTTTTTTTCCCAAAGAGAAACTAAACTAGTTGGTGGTAGTAATGCCCGTAGTGCTACTGTTTTTTTCTTCTTCTTCTTCTTTCTTTCAACAGTACTATTGAGTGATTTTCTGCCTCATGAGATTCTAATTTTAATCACACAAGAACGTATACATTAATCGTGAAAGGAGCAGCACTAGTTCTTTTGAGACTACTCTGCTCGTTTCCAAGGTATCCACTGGATAGACGACTTTTGCTACCCCCAGTTTTCTTGAATTCTGATCAGAATTGTAGTCAAATGTCTCTGATACGATTGATTTTGAGGAAAATATGTTCAATTTCGCACGCTGATCTGTATTTTATTTCCTGTAAATTAATCCGAGAATCAACATTTATACTTGTCGCTAATCTTTCTATTGACATGGTTGATGTTGGTATCATACGTTGGATTTTGATTCCACCACAAATATGACTTTGCAGAGGCTTGGATAGTCATGCACAGCTTGTGATCTTTATTCCACTTTCCCTGTCAACCTCGATGAGATGAAGTGTCTAAAATTCTGCGCCACAGCAACGCCCTTGCACATAAATCTTCCATAAATCATAATGTTATTTGTGCATGGCAATAGCAAGATATAATAGTCTTCTATCATTTTTTTTTTTGATAACTACAAAATATAATTTCTTATTTGAAAATTTGTCTTATAAAATTTTTATTTTTTCATTTCTAACTTTGTTAATAAACATAATATAGGAATATGACTTTTGAGAGAAAGAAATACCTGAATTGGAGCATCAGACAATATGAAATTTTTTTAGATATCTTAGCATCAGAAATAATAGAATGAAACGCTAAAACACATGATGAGAAGATCAAAGTTGAGACATGGCAAAAAGTGATTGTTGAATATAATGATAAAACTAATGTTAATGTTAAAGAAAAACATGTAGAAATTAGAATGAAAATATGGAAGACAATGTATAAAAATTATACAAGGTTTCCAAGCAAAGTGGATGGGGTTAGGGCTACATTCGTGGATATATTGACATTTCCAAAGAAATTTGAGATGAATTTGTGCAGGTGAAATATTTTATTTGGTAGCATTCATTTATTTCTTTGAACTTTCATATAATAAGTTATTTCCTTCATTTATTTCTTATAGCAACATCTAGAATGTAAAACATGTTGGAGAAAGCCAAGTGTAATATATGATGATCTATGTACAGTGTTTGATGGAAATATGACAATTGAAGTGAATAGTCAAGTTCCTTAAGATTTTATAGAGACACAACATGTGGATCCAAAAGAACCTGTGGATACCTTCACTATATTCAATACTCAAGTTCCTCCAATACTCTAATAATGGAGAGGTTGAAAAAATGTCAAGCTCTTATACAAGTGAAAATGTTAGTAATAACTCAAGGAAAAGAGTTTGATCACATGCTGAATCATCTTAATCAAATGTTATATCAACAAATGAACTAAGTAAATGCATACAAAAGATTGTAGAAAATGATGAGAAAGAGAAGAAATCAGAACTCAGGAAAGAAATAAATGAAGTTATTCTCCAAATCCTTGATATTGAGGGTCTTACAAATGCAGAGCAAATGTTGGGCTTAGAATTGCTAGAACAACCTGTGAAAAGAGCTATTTTTTTAGGGTTACCCTCTAATGCTATACGACTTAAGTGGTTGCGACATCATATTACAAAAATGTGAACTACTATTTGTTATGAGCATGTATGTTTAAACATTTTATTGTGATGTTGTAATAATTTATAGTTGGACTTTGTTGTTAGTTGTTAATTACATTTAAACATTGTTGTTATTATTGAGTACTTATCTTCTTTGCTTCATTGACTTCATTGATTGATTGTGCACTCTACTATTATTGTTAGTTATTTACATTTAGTTGATTTTTGATATATTTCACATATTTGTTCTTTTTTGTCTAGTTATTCTCTACATTGACAATTACGATGAAAGTTTTCAATGACGATTAGAGAGGTGAAGATGAAGACAGATATGCAACATAATTACTCAATCGTGTGGAGTAGTTGCACGTAATATTACATAGATCAAAAATCATTCTATTGAACGAATATATAATAGAGAGGGAGAATGATATATTAGGACATTATTAAATTCATCAATATCTTACCAATAGAGGTGTCAATTGGGTTAGGCCATTGCAGGTTAGCCCTACCTAGCTCGACCTGATTTTTTAAGTTGGGTCAGGTTGGGATACAATAAATTAGAAAATTAGCCTGTGGGTTGGGTTGGCTCGTAGGCTGGATTGGCCCGTGAGTTGATTTGGGTCAAGCCTGGGTTAGCCCGTAGGCCAATTTGGGCCAAGTTGTAATCAACGAAAAATAAAAAATAGAATATGATACCTCTCTTATATACATTAATAAATGTAATACAATTAATAAATGTAAACATAAAAGTTGATGGATACAAAATTAATAAATGTTAAAGTAAAAGTAGTTAAAAAATTAATAAATGTAATACAAACTTGTTTAAACGTAGAACTTGATGTATCAATTAAAAATATAGAATAAAGTTTAAATAACATTTGATATGTATGTTATGGAAAGAATTAAATAAGAGATTTATCATAACAAATAGGAAATAATTAAATAATTTTAATAATAGCTATTTAATAAGAGATAATCTTGATTTTCTAGATTTTGATGTAATAAATTGAAGGAAAACACAAAAATGCACATTTTTTATTTTATCATTAATATAATTTTGATGTAATAAATGTTTGAATATAATTATGTACATTGTACATTAAATGTAAAAATATTTGATGTAATTATAAAAATAATGTAATTTAAATTTAAATTTAGAAATAAAATAATTATTTTAATTTTTTGACTTGTGTTTGAATGTGTTAATGGATAATGAATTATGAATGGTCCATTGATGATGTCTTGATATTGATGTTAATGTGATGAATAATGATTTATGAATGATGCCTTATGTTTGATGTTCATGTATTTATAAATAAAATAATATGTTTGAATGATGAATTGATTATCAAAAACATTGTAAATTTTTTTATTATTATTTTAATTTAAAATATAAAAAATCAAAAACTTTGGTTGGATCGAAGTTAAGATTCAATCAAATCGAATGAAAAAATAAAAGAAAAAAAAACTTGTCTTCAATCAATTTGATCGAAGTTGAGCTTTTCGAAGAAAAAATAAAAAAAATAAAAAACTTTAGTTAGATAAAACAATGAGTTTTAGTACAATCAAAGGAAAAAATAAAAAACTTCATTTAGTCAGATCGAAGAAATAAATAAAAGAAAAAAAATTTGGTTGGATCGAAGTTCGAGCTTTCGATTTGATCGAAAAAGAATAAAAAAATAAAAAACTTTAGTCATATCGAAGTTTGATTGAAAAAAATAAAAAACTAAAAAACTTTAGTTGAATCGAAGATTGAGCTTCGGTCTGACCAAAGGAAAAAAAAAAAAACTTCAGTTAGTGCTTTGGTTCGATTGAAAAAAAATAGAAGACTTCGATTGGATCGAAGTTTGAGCTTTGATCTAACCAAAGAAAAAAATAAAAAACTTTAGTTAGTCAGACCAAAGAAAAAAAAAAAAAAAAAAAAAAAATTCTATCCATCGAACTGAAGTTGGTCTAATGGTCTGATCGAAGAAAAAAATAAAAGAAAAAAAACTTCTACTTCAATCGGGTTGGGTCGGGTCGGGGTTGTCCTGAAAACATTTCAGATCAGGTTGGGTTGCCTTGAAATAATTTTGGGCCAGGTTGGGTTGTCAAAAAATAAATAAAAAAATTTCGACCTGACCTAGCTTGACCCATAGCCCGCATAGGTTGCCACTTTTTGGGTTGGGTCGTCCTAGTCTAGCCCATTGACACCTCTACTTACCAATTATATAATTGTCGAAAAATATGTTGCATGAGTCAAATTGTTTTTATGGAATTTTGTGAGTTGCTTAGAAAACAAAGAGTTATACAAGATAGCCAATGAATAAGTGTAGAAGAGAAATTAGCAATTTTTATTGTTACAGTTTGTCAAAACTAATGATATAGAGTAACTACTAAGCATTTTAGAGGATCTGCTTAAACAATTAGCATATATTTCAATGAGGTTGTCAATGTTATAATCAGATTACATGATATATTTATAGCAAAATTTTTATCATTAACATTAAGCAGAATTCTTAATGATCCAAATATCTACCCATATTTTAAGGTAAAATGTGAATTATATTATATTGTTCTTTTATTTTATTAAATGTATTTTGCATAGATGTTTAATAATACATTTTTTACATATTCTCGATATAAGATTGCATTAGTGATATTGATGATACACATGTTAAAGTCACAATTTATAGACAAGAAATTGCTAGATACAAGAATATGAAAGGAGAATTAACATAAAATGTATTAGCAGCTTGTAATTTTGACATATAAATCACATATGTAATTGTTGGTTAGGAAGGATTAGTTACAAATGCAAGGATATTATAAGATGCGACTTCTCGATCACATGAGCTTGAAGTATCACTTGGTATGACATTACTTTCATTCACATTATTTGTTTACATAAATGTAAATAATAGAAAGTACTAAATGTTATGTATATTATGTAGTTAATTATTATCTAGTAGATGTAGAATTTTCAAATTATCTAGAATTTATTTTTTCATTTTGAGGTGTGTAATATCATCTATCGAAATATGATCAGAATCGAGTTTCAATTAATGCGATAGAGAATTTCAATTACAATCATTTTTAATTAAGAAATGTTATAGAAATGTACATTTGGAGTGATCAAACATTGGTTTGCAATTTTACAAAGTTAAATATCATATTCATTTGAAACATAAGTTAAAATTCTTTTAGCATATTTTTTATCCATAATTTCATTAGAAGATCAGATTAAGAAGAATTACTTTAAGATCTATTAAATGAATTACATGAAAAAAATATTATATTAAATAAGGAATTTGTTAATAATGTTAAAGAAGATAACATATGTTGTTCTACTAATTTAAATATGGAATAAAGGAAAATAGTAATTGATATAATGTGTGAAAGAATTATGTATTTTATATAGAATAAAGATCATATGTAAAAAATATATTCAATGTAGTTAATGAATTTTACTTTTGATGAGAAAGTTATTTTATATGTGCATTTTGTATAGTTATTTTAAGTTAATATATTAAAAAAAATTTAATATTTTATAAAAGCAAATTTTAAAATTTTTTCTTATCATTTTTTGGTATAAACAAATATTTTAATTTTTTTTGTCATTTCCTATTATCTTTTGACGTGCACAAATAATATTTCTTTTCTGTTATTTTTATCTTCTACTATTTTCTATATCTTCTACTATTTCATTTTTCAAACAGGTTGAAATGGGATTTTAAGAAGAAATTGGAAGAAAAAAGAGAAAGGACGAATGAAAACCAGTATTCTCGGTTTTGTTGTTGATCTTCTTTCACGGCAGTACGTCTATATATATATATATATATATATATATGAAGTCAAAGCTTAATTCATATGAAAACAAGAAAGGCAAGTTTTGTGTGTTATATAATGGAAAAGAAGGTAACTCACCGTTATTACGTAAAAAATGTAAAAGGCAGTACGTCTTTACATTGTGTGTTATATAATGGAAAAGAAGGTAACTAGGAAGGTATTGTGCTTGTCTTTGCATATATAATTAAGATAGTTGCACGTACGTGGACTTGGGTGTTACAAGTTCTATTTTGAAAATTCAGGTAATTCACAGTTATTATATGTAAAAAATGAAACCAATATTTTCAATAACTAGTCTTTTTTTTTTTTTTACAAGTGATGACTAGCTAAGTTTAACAGCTTCTATTTAGTTCGTGACAAATTGCAAGATCTATGTATTTTAATTGAAAAAAATTATTTCTTAAAAATAAGTTTAAATTTTAAAAAAAAAATTACAATGAAGTTCACAAGTTTTTATAAAATACTAGTTGAAGCTCTATCAACTATTCTAGTTTCTTTTATAAAATTACAAGTTTTTAACGTTATTAGAAACATAACAGGAGGAAGGGAGGAGTAAAAAAGATTACAACATTTTTAGGTATTATTATGCATAAGTACGCTTAAATGGAAAATTAAATAAATAACATAAATACTTAGCAACAAATGAACCCAAGTAACATTAATTCTGATTGCATCTCTAAATTTTACACCCTACATATGTATAAAAAGATTTCACATCAATAACAATATGAAGCATAAATGTCAAAATAAATTTATAATATGCAAAAATGTATTATTAATTTCTGAAATAATCACAATCATAATCCCAAAAAACATAGTATGCACAAAACGTTTTTATTCTTGCTTAGTGAAACTTCTACCATATTAATCTTTCATTCTATAAGCAAGACACCATCATTAGTGTCTGGATATTAGCTCGTCATTTTCTTTGAGGAACTTGTCATCTAACGGTAACCTTTAAGAGAACAGCCTTTTACTCCCAGGAAGCCCACTCATAAATAAGAACAAAATCCACAAAAAGTATATATACAAGCCTTTTAATATTTTGCATTATATGATACTATTAACCATTGCCCTTCAATCAATCTAGTACCAATCCTTTCTGCTCACATTTTTTTGTGTACTTTGTTAGTCAAAAAATGAAATCTTGAAATGTTTCAGATAAGATACAACTTCCACTGAAAATTATGATTCTTAAAAGACCGCTACATTGACAGTTTCCTAGGAATCAAAACAAAGATACATCTGGGGGCTTCTTATTTGTCTACTAAGAGGAAAATGACGTCATGGCTTTTAGATCATATATAGCAAGCTAGTAGCCCATTGTATTGATTTAATGCCTAAGCAATTGTGAGTGTGACATATCTTGAGAAATACTCCATCAAACTGTATATTTTCATTATAACATGCAAGAAGAAGATCGTTTAAAATAAGAAAAATTAAAAGTTTCAGCAAAGATCGATCAGCACAAATTAAGCACGACTTACTTCATCGATGACTGGATTAAACGATAGTTATGAAAAAAAGACCACCGTCAACTCATCCGATTGGCACGCATGTTCACTCTATATCAAAATGGGGGATTGCTCGGCAATGGGCTTACGTCTCCATTCTCCCGTTTGGTGAAACGACTGAATTACGACGACTTCCGCATGTGTGAGGTTGATCGAGAGGAGGTGACGGTTGAAGACTTTTGTAAGAAAGCACGCCAAGCATACGGAACCGATGACAAGTGAAAAACTTGCACGGATACCATTCATGACTACGGTACGTATTCCTTTGTATCAAAAGTTATACGGCATATTTTTATTGTAGCAAGAAAAAGATCGGATTTCACCAATCCGAAATTTGCGGCCGAAGAAGATGGTATGCACTTTCTAATTACGCCAGATTTTAATTAAAATATGAAAAATTAAAAGATTCGCAAGCAGTAATCTTTGACTGACTTTTCTTATAAATTACCGATGGAAAAACAACGATCGGGTCGTGTTTGGGTGGCTGCAAGGAAGGGAGATCGATTCACACGTTGGTCAAAAAGATCAAATTTATTTTAAATTTAAAAATTAAATTTGTGTTGGTTATCGAAAATCTAAAGAGAAACTGAGGCGGAAATAGTAGAGGTGGTTGTAAGCCCTAATCGAGATTGCACATCTCTGCCTGCACACTCACACCACAGTCCGCCGCAATCTACCACTCCACATCTCTGTCCATGGCGCCTCCAATCTTCGATCATCCTCCACCACCTGCCTCCGCCAGGATCCGTCGCTCGCTCGCTCGCTGGTGATTTCTCACATCACAAAGGTGTGGTGGGAGGCGATGACGTCCCCAATCTCCCGTTTGGCACGATGGCTGAACAACTATGTCATCCAGTGTGCAGATGAAGATGGCGTGGCAAAGGATGCTCTGTTTCTGGCGGAGACCTATCCGAGGATCAAGGCCGTGCTTAGTGACGCGGAAGAGAGGGAGATACGCGACGAGTCTGTGAAGCTTTGGCTCTGTGAGCTCAAGTACCTTGCGGCCGATGCGGAAGACCTCCTGGAAGAGTACGAATACGACCTCAAGGTGTCTGATCCCAACCTTATTAGCCACTTAAATAGACTTAACCCAGATCAACCCTCTAAACAAATATATACAACAAACATTTTAAGGTCTACTTTATTATTCATATCATATCAACTACCCATGTACTAATTAAGCTCTACTTTGCAATGATAAATGTTTCATTTGTTTTGAGTAGCTATCTTACCGATAATTCTCTTCTTCTTAAATAAACTTATAACTGATTAAAGAACGCGTACATTTATCTTGCATTGCAGATCAAAGAAGAAGATGAAAAAGAGAAATATATACAATCTACAACATTGCAAGACGAATTGTCGAAAAGGATTCGAACAATTCGTGAGAGATTTGACGACATCAGTGAAAGGAGAGAAGCCTTCAAATTAAGGAAGGATGATGGGGATAGCCGTCCGAAGACTCCATTAATAGAGCCCCAACCTGGTCATCTTGCAAATGAACCCATCATGTATGGGAGAGTCGACGACAAGAAGAATCTGGTGGATCTCCTAAAGAATGAGCATGTCGAGGTTGTGATCGGCTTGGTTGGTGTCGGCGGTATTGGGAAAACAACTCTTGCTCAAGCTGTTTACAATGACGTACAAATCAACCATCACTTCGATTGCAAGGCATGGGTTACCGTGTCAGAGACATTTGATGTAATGCGGATCACCAAAGATATCTTGGAGTCCTTGACAATGGAAACTTCCAACTTTACCGAACTCAGTGTTATCCAAGAAGAGTTAATAAGGCAATTGCAAGGGAAGAAATTTTTTCTTGTGCTCAACGATTTGTGGGAAGGAAATTCGTATGACTTGAGGTTTCTTAAACAAATGGGTTTGGTAGGAAGTAAAATCTTGATCACAACGAGAATAAAACCAGTGGTCGGGACCATGTGGCCGTCAAAAATTATTGATCTGAATCCACTCTCGGAGCAAGATGGCTGGGACCTATTTCGTAGTCATGCTTTCAGAGGTACAAGTGAAGATAATGTGGCACCGAATCTGGTGGAGATTGGTAAGAAGATCGTGAAAAAGTGCAAAGGCTTACCTTTGTTGTTGAGGGTTCTTGGTGACGACCTTCGAGGAGAAAATGCTAGGAAGAGATGGATAGAGATCTTAAATCACCAAAGAAATGATGATGTCATGAAAATTCTAATGCTGAGTTACCATCACCTACCAAGGAAATTGAGGCAATGCTTTCTCTACTGTTCAGTATTCCCGAAGGGTTACAAGTTTGACATGGATGAATTGGCCCGATTGTGGGCTGCGCATGGTTTGATCAAGACAGAAGGATTAGGACATGTCGAGGAGATAGGGAAGGAGTATGTCAACGGTCTACTTCAGAGGTCGTTCATTCAGCAATACACAATACACTCGGATATAACACGTTGCATGTTCTCCTTGCATGATGCCATGCATGATCTAGCACAACACATTCTTCGAAATGATCAATCTCTAATCAAAGATCGTGCCAACACATTGGACCTCCATCGTGCATTACTGGTAGAAGCATCTCAAAAATTAAGGTGCTATTACGAACCTGTTGCTGGACGAACCTTCATTCACTCTTTGACCCTATCTGAACATCTAGTCACGATCGATATGCTTACTCAGCACTTGAAGCGCCTACGGGTGTTGATATTAGCAGATTTAAACTTGCATGACATACCAGATTCAATTGGCGATCTGAAGCACCTACGCTACCTTTGTGTGCACAGTCCTTCGTTGAGAAGGTTGCCTGACTCTGTGTCCTCGCTCCACAATTTACAGACATTAGAGTGTAGGTCTCTCGAAAAGCTACCGCAAGGCATGAGAAGGCTCAAGAAGTTGCAACATCTCCTTGTCGACATTGAGAAGTTCCCTCCTTGGATTGGCGAACTTGTCGAGCTTCAAACATTGTTGACATTTCGTGTGTTGGAAGGAGGAGACAGCGAATGTGCTCGCCTATCAACGTTGAAGGACTTGAGTCGGCTCGGTGGAAAATTCCAAATCACAGGTCTCAACAACGTTGATAAGGCGGAGGAAGCTAAATTGTTGAGTTTGTCCAACAAGCGCAACCTCAAACACCTGTTCTTAAATTGGGACGGTACCCTTCATTATGATATGCAATCAAGGTATATGAGCTTCCTAGTGTTGCGCAACCTCAAGCCGCACGATAACCTTGAAGAGCTCAACATATACAACTATGTGTATGCTTCGTTCCCGGACTGGTTGGAGAGCCCATCGTTTGCTAGGTTGACTACTGTGTCCTTGTACTACTGTTCCAATTGTGTGGTAGTCCCAGCTTTTGGTCAACTACCGTTCTTGACGAAGCTGTACCTCAAAAACATGGATTGTCTGGAATGCATCGGCCCTGAGTTCTACGGGACGAGTCCATCGGATGCCTTTCCGTCTCTTCGATTGCTGAACTTGAATAGCATGGATAGGTTGAGAGAGTGGTGGGGGATGGACAAATGTCCCTTCCCCCAACTTTCTCATCTCTACTTGAACCACTGTCATTCCCTGCGCTTCCCTGTTGATTCCGTAGACATTTTGCCCCCCCCACCTGCCACCGCCACCCTCTATTGTTTGGTCCCTGTTGATTCCGTAGACATTTTGCCCCCCCCATCCCTCAAGCGTATGTTCAACACAGTTCGAGTAATGGATGTCGAAGCATGCCCGCACGTGGAGGATTGGTGCCTCGACCATACATCCATCACCTTGGCCAATGTCAAGGACCTGACGGTGAAGGGTAAATCTTACTTTGGGAGGAGAGGAGGCGAGCCTTTTTCGGAGTAAGTAACACATGCATGCATGCATGACCTTTTTTTTAAATCTAAAATTAAGACTTTTCTGCAATGTTTATCTGGAAAGACATGATCACTTTTTATGATTATTTTGAATTTCTATTTCCTTGCACTATTAATTCTTTCGGTTGCAATCTTTATATACGATTTATCTTCTTCTTTTTATCGTATATATATATTTAGGCACTTTTTTATTAAAGTTTTTTGCTATAACAAACCTAATGTCTTTTTTATATAATCTTTCGATTTGATTGCATTATCACATCAAGTATTTGCTTCTTTGTTAGGAAAAGCTGCAAAGTTAAGGCATGTCAATCCAACTTCCATTCAATAATTAATTTTCTGCCTCGCAGTTAGATTTCCATTTCCATCAAGATTCATATTCAATCATGTCTTTTTAAAATGATCAGAATTGAAAAATCGTAGTTTCTTTGTGAATACTACATGACATATATATGTCACCACTAGACGAACACAAGCTATTCTAAGTAAACTCAATCATGTTGTTTAAATTCAATATATATGATCACTAACATATTAAATTAAATTGAAAAGGCAAATTCACTTTAGTACATTTGACTGAACTAATCGGTACATTCTATTGCATTTTTTAAAACTAAATATATATATGATCAGTAGTAACATATGTTTTTAATTAAACTGAAATGGTGAATTCAATCATGTCTTTTTTTTACCCCCAGGTACTGCGAACCTTTTCCCCGCAGACACAGAGCACCCTAAACTCAAATATCATTGGCTTATTTTTAGGTTTTAATAGAATAGCTATTCTAGTCTGGCCTCATTTCTCATTCAATTCAATCGTACAATTTTCTAGTTTTACTACGTCTCTCATTTGGTTAAACCATGCCTTATCTACCACATTGTATTTTTGGTGCATGATATCGATTCATCTTCAATATCTATTCTATAAGTTTTGTTGATTTTATTGCTTGATCTTTACTATTTCTGAAATTTTCACTAAATTAAATTTTAAAATTAGGTTTCATTTTATTTCATCAACTTTTCATGCACTTAGCTTCCATTTGAAAATTGTATTTGTTGTGCTTTTTGTAGTGTTATTTGCCATGATATTTGTTTAAGAATATTGAGGTATCATTCTTTGATGAGTTCCAAAAGATATAATAAGCCCGTTGAAAGCCTAAGAGAAATGTACGTTAAAGACGATGCGTTGGCAGAATAATATTTAAAAAAGTTTGTATTATTGAAAGCATTATCTACGAAGTTTTGTTTAAAAGATAACTTTACTTAATAATAAAAATAAATAGAATTGATAACTTTTTTTAAAATATAATTATTATGAAAAGAAAAATAAAGTAAATAAAAAATAATTATTAAATTATTTTAATTAAAAAAATATATATTTTAATTATTAAAACATAAATGATTCTAAGAATCCTAAATTTTTTAACTTTTTGAGACATGTCAGGTTTTCAAAGAAATATAGCTCGGAAACAGAGTCTTCGTTACCCACTCCAGGAACACGCAAGAAGAAAACGGGGCGGGGGCACAGATTTGAACTCCGTAGTAATTATTCTTCTTAGCTTATTTCAGATATTTATCTTTGGAAACGTTATCTAATTTTTAATTATGATAGTATTTTGCTTGCTTCCCATTTTGTGGTTGATTTAGGCAAAGATTATGTATGATAAGATACACGAGTTACTCACTCAAACTTTGTCGCAGGCTGGTTGTGGTGTATGCCCCAAGATAGATAATATGGTATAAGTCAACTCAAGTCCCGTCGCATGCAGAGATTATTGTCACTTGTGGCCGTAAACATCCGGAAGAAACGAGTCTACTGCATTACTAGTTGCTAGTTGCTGCATTACGTTTGCTTGTGTTGTGGGGTAATTAAAGACACAGGTTATTATGTATGTAGAGCTGAGCTCAAGTTCTTTTCCAGAGTGGCGTGTGACTATGAGATTTGAATGGAAATACTTTGACGACGAGTTTAATGTAACAAAACGAGTGGTGTGTGATTGTTTGAATGCATCTATCCCTTATTTATTTTGCTGAACATCTATATTGATGTCTTGCTACTTTTACGTAAATTATTTATTGAATTAGCTAAGATTTATACTTTAGTTAGGTTTTGGCTCACATCCTTTCATAAGCGAGCAATGCTTAGTCTGCCTGCTTAAGTTGTGGCGGTAGATTTTTTTTGTTGCCTAGAGAGGGTAGTTTTGCATTACAAAATATGTGTACGATAGTGTATATACATGTGAAGGTACACATGCATATATTCTGAAATTATGTTTAAATTCGTAAATTTATGTTTTGGTTTCTATTATTAATAGATTATGAAGTACATGTAATGACATTTCTAAGCATTAACGTTCATGAACTATAATTTAAATATTTTATTGTAAAATTTTAGAGAAAAATATACATGTTAAAATTTTTGGCTTAATTTCATTTCAAAGTAAAACTACATATATCTATTCTTGAAAGTATCATTTTTGTTGGCTAAGTTGGTCAGGTTGTGAGTATGATTTAATTGAACTTAGAAGCTATATTTGTCGATGTAGAAGTTAAATTTTTCATACAATTAGCTTGTGCCTCTACTCCCCCTTGCCCTTCTCTTGAAGTGCGCTCCATCATGTGGGTCAACAAACATGTTTCCAAAAAAAAGCTCTCCTAAATGAGTTAAGAATATCTTAAAATATAAGAGGCTCTTATATGAGTCAAAAGTATTTGATATTATAATTTTTTGTTTTTTTATGAATGATGCTCTCAAGGAAGAGTCTATGTTGCTTAATGTATCAAAATCTATGATATTTCTAAATAATGATATAAACTGTTTGTCATATCAAAAATATATGATTGTCCTAAGGAACAGTTTAGACTACTTGTTACATCAAAATTTATGATATTTTTAGAGAAGAGTTTAAACTACTTGTCATATCAAAATCTATGATGAAAAACTAAAACTGCCAGTGCGACTTCTCAAATTAAAACTTAAGCTTTTAAGCCCAACATTACATATCTTTTAAGTTGGTCCACTTTGTTTTCAATGTGGGATTAAAATGGAGCTCTCTACATTCCAGATGCGGCATGGAAATTACATATATCCCGACAATCTATCTTCCTCTTAAGATTTCTGCTACAAGTACATGTTCTCTTCAAGTTGCTGGATCTATACTTGTTTTTTTTGTATCGGATGATTAAGATCATTTAAATAATATCCAACAGTTCAAAAATATATAAGGTACATATGGTATAAACACACACAAGAACCTTCGTTTTCTTCTTAACCAAGCCGTACCTCAAAGAAAGACTAGTTTTGTTGTCGATCAATTCCAACGATACATTTTACATGCAAGATTTTATGACAACAAGAGAAGACAGACCATTTCTTCTCAATTTTGATTAAAATAAGAAGAAAACCAAAAGGATCTATCAACGAGAATCTTGACTTTTGTCGATGCAACGCGTTTTTATTATATCAAGAAAAGACCCTTTTTACATCATTTTCCTTATTTTAATCGAAAAATGTCTTCCTTCCGCAATTAGAAGATGATAAGAATCTGTGCCTAATTTCGTCGACTACTTATGTAACATCACATGTACTGTTCGCAAGAGATTTCTGAACCTTTCTTTCATTTTATAGTTCCGGAAAGAGACTTTAGAACCGAAAAGCATGGCGGCATACGGATCTGGGTACGGTCGAGGGAGAAGCGTCTTCTATTGCATGTGGTCGTGTCGAGGTACGAGTGTGATCCCAAACTTTACATGTGACAAAATTTTATAGCTTAACGTCCTTCACATGTGTTTTACATCTCTTGCAGCATAACGATTATTTAATTAAACTAGAGTTTTATAAACTCATAGCTATTCATTTCTCCTTGCACATGAATTCCACGGATGTTTAGGTGAAGTCGTACATTTTTTTTAAAAAAGTTTTGGACAAAGAGAAAAGATTTTTGAGTTAATTCTTTTTACAGATGCAAGCGTGGAAGGAAAAATTAATTCAATATGAAAATAAATACAACTCTTATTAATATGAAAATTGAAATATATGAAAGAGTATAACATATACAAGTTCGCAAACCATCGCATGAACAGATCAGGCAATGACATTAGAGGAAACTTGATTTTTGTGTGCATAACAGGATTGCTGGACAGGGCAAGCGCTCCTTGATTGTCCAAGAAAAGCTGAGGGACACTTCCCACCACAATCCCCAGCTCTCGTGGGGGGTGCATCAACTAAGTGATTTCGACAGTCGCCACGGCAACTAAGTGAATTTCCTACAAAGAAGAATAAACGGAGAAAAGTTAAGAAAATTCTACCAAAAACTACAAACACACCTAAATCTATACAAACCAGCCCACGAAATGTTCAGGAATTTCCTCAAACACCTGGTGGGCACATAAAACACCTAAAAGTGATCGATGAAATCAGAAAACACCCAAGATACGTCTACACTTCAACACGTAGGTAAAACACTAAAATACTAGAACGAGTAGCACAAATAAACAAACAGATTACTAA
Source organism: Cymodocea nodosa (assembly GCA_036874045.1). NCBI lineage: Eukaryota > Viridiplantae > Streptophyta > Magnoliopsida > Alismatales > Cymodoceaceae > Cymodocea > Cymodocea nodosa. Next base: position 24,542,628 of record CM072336.1, read on the forward strand.
TACTACACACTCACACGTGAAACACCACAACAAGCACTCACAACCTAAATTATTGAAATACACATAACACAAATCTAATACGTGAAAGTGAAACACCAAAACATAACTTATAATAAGGAAACACCACAAAGTAAAGAAAAACGTCACAGAGTTGGAATCAAAACACAAGGAGTAGTAAGGTGAGATTGTTGCACAAGGATGACTGTAAGGATACGTATATATATATATAAAGCTAAAACGACATACGTAAACGTATAATTTGGTCATTTAGAGTTTGGTGGTAAAACAGAAAATAACTAGATTCAAACCCTTCTTCAAGTAACGATTGCACCAAGCGAAATCGACAAGATCTGCACAATATAGAAGTAGCTGTGCCTACATGCAACGCTCCTGCATCGAAGTCCTTGAAGAGAACAAACTTTTTCCTGCAACTTCTAGCCTCTTCCACGTCCCTAGCAGCACCCCTGTGCCTGGTTTTATGATCACATGTCACTACGTAGAGGAAGACACCGGATGTAGAAGGGGATGGATTAGGATGCACGAGCTTCGCTGCAGAAGTGGCCACCTTCTTCACTTCCCCAATCTTGGAGACTTGCAACAATGGTAACACCTTGGAGAAGAGCAACTTAAGGCTTCTTTAATGTTAAAAGGAATATGGGGGCATAGTCGTTACCTCATTGTGCAGTGGGTACCTGGGATTTAGCTTGATTATTCCTGATTTCGACCTGGTTCACGTTCTTTGATTCCTGTGTTCTTCTCTGTAATGATCTTCTTCTCCTTCAGTACTTTCATTGGTAGATTCTGACTCAAGACACAAGTTTCAGTGCTCCTTTTCTATCATTCCTCTGTCTTTATTACGATCACCTAAATTTTTCTGCAAAGTTTCATCGCCTAAATTTTCTTATAAAGTTTCATTAGGGGCAGCCTCGCTATGATTGTTTATCTGTCTGTCCTCCTCCTCAACCATAGCATTCGTTCATTCTCATATGTTCTCTCACCTTGTAGCTCCTCTTGTGGTAGTACGTTGTTGTTGTACTGCTGTATCTGCTTTTGTTGGTTTTGCTCTTCTATTCTGCCGTAAGTCTCAAACTCTATAGGTGAGGGGATATTTATCATCTCCTCTTTGCAAGAAGATACACATTGATTTGGTGGGGCATGGGAGGATCCTGCAAAGGAAAAGTTAGTTTCATCAAAAACATCCCTAAAAACACATTGTCGTGTACCTGAAATGTGATGATGAGTGGCACCAAAGTCCGCGTACCATTCACCATCCTCACCTTCCAATTTTATCAGATGTTAGAGACTATCCATCCTCACCTTCAGCAAGTGTCATTCCAGCAAGGGTTTGTGGGATTTCCTCCCTCGGGTAGGAGTGGTCGTAGCGATGCCAACAATCGTAAGCTTCGTAACCTCCCTTTCTACAGATTTGGCAAAAAAACTTTTCTTCTAGGATGTGCTTGGATGGAAGACCACGACCCCTTGAGCTAAATCTTGTGTTTCTGCCTCCTCCACTGTTGTTACCATGACCTCCTCTATTTCCAGATTTGTTGTCACCACGTCCTCTTCCTCTACTATTGTTAGCATGGTAGGTCATCTCTCCAACTTTTCCCTGATCATTCATTTTGTTCCACAGTTTGATGATCTTAACCATGACACTAATCACCTTGACGTGATAACCAAGCTCTCGTAAAAACTCTGGTATACATGCATGAAGGCTCTAATATACTCGACAAAAAATTTATCTTCTTGAAGTGTATCTTGAATTCAATTTTTAAGTTTCGTATATGTATTGCCCATATACTAAGGTCTACTTTGCTGCAGCAAACATCTCATTTGTTCTTGGTAAATTACCTTGCAAATAATTCTTTTTTTCTGAAATAAATTTGTAATTAATTAAAGAACTAGATTTATGTTCTATTGCAGATCGAAGGTATAGATGGAAAAGAGAAGCATAAATTACCAAAAAGGATTCAGATGATTCGTAGGAGATTTGATGACATTAAGGAGAGGAGAAAAACCCTTCGATTGAGGGAGGATGATGGGGATAGGCGTCTAAAGACTCCAGTAAGGCCCCAAGTTGGTCATCTTGCAAATGAACTCATCATGTACGGAAGAGACAAAGACAAAAGGCATTTAGTGGATCTGCTAAAGAATGATCATGTTGGCGTAGTGATCGGTTTAGTCGGCATTGCTGGCATTGGGAAAACAACCCTTGCTCAAGCTGTCTACAAAGATAAAGAAATAAAAAACTACTTTGACTGCCATGCTTGGGTTACAGTGTCAGAGACATTCGATGTAGTGCGAATCACCAAAGATATCTTGGAGTCCTCGACAATGGAAGCTTCCAACTTAACCCAACTCAGTGTTATCCAAGAAAAGTTAGCAAGCCAAATTCAAGGAAAGAAGTTTCTTCTTGTGCTTGACGATATGTGGGAAGAAAATTGGTATAACTTGGGGTTTCTTCTACAAATGGGTTCGATGGGAAGTAAAATCTTGATTACAACAAGGATAAGATGAGTGGCCAATGTCATGCTACCATCGGAAGTGGTTGATATGGAACCATTGCTGGAGCAAGATGGCTGGGAGCTATTCCGTAGTCATGCTTTCAGAGGTCAATGTGAAAATGGTGTGGCACGAGATCTGGTGGGGATTGGCAAGGAGATCGTGAAAAGGTGCAAAGGCTTACCCTTGTTGCTGAAGGTTCTTGGTGACGACCTTCGAGAAGCTAGTGTTGACAGGAGGAGATGGAGAGAGATCTTAAACCACAAAACATGGAAGATCATGGATGTTAGTGGAAACAATAATGTTATGGAAATCTTGAAGCGGAGTTACGTTCACCTACCGAGGAGATTGAGGCAATGCTTTCTTCATTGTTTAGTTTTTCCGAAGGGTTACATGTTTGACATGGATGAATTGGCTCGACTATGGGCTGCACATGGTTTGACCGAAATAGAAGGATCACGACTAGTCAATGATATAGGGAAAGATTATGTCAATGGTCTTCAGAGATCATTCATTCAGCAATGCCAACATGAAAGAAGACCATATGTGTTCATCTTGCACGATATCATGCATGATCTTGCACAATACATTCTTTGCAGTGAGCAATCTCTAACCCAAAATCATGCGAACACATTGGAGCTCCATCGTCTGTTAATGGTGGGAACATCTCAAACATTAACTTCCTATTATGAACCTATTGCTGGACGAACCTTTTTCGGGTTTTGGTACCAGCCCAAAGTGATAATTGATATGCTTGCTTTGCACTTGAAGCGCTTACGAGTGTTGATACTTGAAGATGATTCCTTAAAAGCCATGCCAGATTCAGTTGGTGATTTGAAGCACTTGCGTTACCTATGTCTACACACTCCATATTTGAGAAGATTGCCTGACTCGGTGTGCTCGTTCCACAATCTACAGATTTTGGAGTGCTTCTTTCTCAAGGAGCTACCACAAGACATGAGAAGACTCAAGAGGTTGCAACATCTCCTTGTCAGTTGTGCATGTTTCCCACTTGGGATCGGTGAATTTGTTGAGCTTCAAACGTCAGAGAAATTTCATGTGTTTGGAGGAGACAAGTATGCTCATCTATCGGAGTTGAAGGACCTGAGGTTGCTCAGTCGAAGATTAAACATCTCAGGTCTCAACAATGTCAATGGTTCCGAGGAAGCTAAACTATTGAGTTTGTCTAGCAAGCCCAACCTCCAACGTTTGGTCTTAGAGTGGGATGTCATCAAGGAAGATGATTGTCATCAACAAAGCACATTGCTTGAAGAGCTTAAGATACAAAGGGTATTGGGGTTGAGCAACCTCGAGCCGTACGACCTCCTTAAAGAGCTTGAGAAACAAAGGACGTTGGTGTTGGGCAACCTCAAAGAGCTTGAGAAACAAAGCACATTGGTTTTGGGCAACCTCAAAGAGCATGAGATATGCTTCTACGTTGGTGCCCAGTTGCCGAAATGGTTGGGTAGCACATCGTTTGCCACATTGATTGATGTGGCCTTGGACAACTGTTCTAGGTGCGTAGCACTCCCAGCATTTGGCCAGCTACCGTCTCTAAAGCGACTATACCTCACACATATGACTTGTCTAAAACGCATTGGTCCTGAGTTCTATGGGAGAAGTTCAATGGATGCATTTCCATCTCTTTATTAAAACCTGGGAGAATGGTGGGGGATGGACAAATGCCCCTTCCCTCAACTTTCTTATCTCTACTTGGACCACTGCCCTTCCTTAAGCTTCTCTGTTTGCAGCCAAGCCAACCTTGCTTGTATGTTCGACACAGTTCGGTGGGTGGAAGTTGATGCGTGCCCGCACGTAAAGGAATGATGCGAAGCCCATGCCTTCACCACCTTGGCCAAGGTGAACAGAATGTGGCTCAACGGTGAAATTTCTCTAACAAAAGAGGTTAAATTTTTTCCTGCCAAATAAACACGACCTCTTTATATTTTAAAATTTGGAAAGACTTGGATTTGAAAGGGCATGGCCTCTTTTTTGATCATTAATTTATCGTGAACTTCAAAACATCCTTTGAATTTCTCTCTCTCTATATATATATATCATTTGTCTATCTGTAAAATGCCAATATTTACGTTTACAGCATTTTTTACTTGGATAAAAGTGTCTTTTTATTTTAAATATTTTTTCAAGCTCATATAAAAGAGCTTTTGCATTTTAATTTTTTTTTTTTTGGGTAAAGCATTTTTACTACAGTTCAAGAGTTTCCACATTTCAAATACTAATATACTTACGTAAGAGGGTTCTTTTCCTTCTTTCCCTGATACCTGATGGTCGGGATCATTTCCATATGGTAAAAAACAATTTAAATGTACGAATATAATTGAAATTATAATGTTACTTCAAAATTATATTCAAGGCCACCACACCTCCGAGCCTCCCGTAAAAAGGTAACGGTGGCAACAAAAAATTTAAGTAATAAGGGCGCCTCGACAAAGCAGAACGGCTGTGAAGCCCCACGCGCCTCCACCGCCACCACGACAACCGAGCTCTTCTTCTCTCCGACCACAGCGGAAACAACCCCGCCAGTGCTCCTCGACGTGACTTGGACGCTCGTCGGCGGCCCCGACAATTTTCTGTCGGCGCTCTTGGTTGGTACTAGACGATGGGGTGCGGCCAACATTCCAAGACCAAGGGTGGTGGTGAGCTCTTGCATCTCTTGCCGTTCCGATCCATCGCATTCCTTTTCTTTGCTTCCGCATGTCTTCAGGTTTGAATCTTGTTGTCGTCCCGCTGCATTCGCCAAGTTGTTGTTTCTTTACTTGTTTTTCTTTTTTTTTGGTGGAAGTTAATGGTTGGAAACCTGGAATGTGTAGAGAAAGACGGAGTTCAATTCTTCTTTTTTGTCTTAATTGGATGACTTCGATGTATGACTTACGATGGGGGAGAACTTGGTTATGTTTTGTGTTGCTGCATTGTGTTTTCATCACTTCGACTCTGTGTCTGCTCTGATTTTAGTGCCGGATCGCATGAAGAACGGGGACAATGTAGGCATGTTGCTGCTTTTTAATCCTCCAATTCTTTCCCGCAAGTGATCAGTAGCATGAATGATTTCTGCCGCTTCATGGTTTTTAATTTTCGAGTCGCTGTCTGTGTCCATCAGTTGCAAGAACGGTCGGAAGTGCATCTTCGGTACATGTGCTTTTTATCCCTTCAACCCTAGGAATCACAGCCTTTTTCGTAAAAGAATGACAAGAATGTGGGTTTTTCCTGTTGGACTTTTCATCATTTGATTTTAAGACCTGTTGTACTTTTCATCATTTGATTTTAAGAAAATTTTTCTTGTTAAGTTCTTTATGAATTAATATTATTTTCAACTTATCTAGGTCGAACTTGAAATCTACATTTAGAATGTTGGTAATACTATGGAAAACCATTTTTTCTCCACATAAGTATCCATAAATACATTACCATATAGAAACTTAGACAAACAAGCCTATTCATAAGAATATATTTCAACTTTTGATCTGTTGTGAATGAATCATTTCAAGACCTACTATATGCTGCAAAACTATTGCAAAATAATTTATTTTTGAGTGACAACGATGACAACATGTTAAAAACAAAAAAAGGGGCTACACAAACCTTAGGAAAGCTGGAAAAACAAAATAAAGAAACAAATGGGATTCTGGGATGAAACTGAACAAGGCAAAAAGAGAAAAAAGCAGTCTTCTTGGTTTTGATGTTGATCTTCTTTCACGGTCTATATGAAATCCAAGCTTAATTCATATGAAAACAAGAAAAGCTCCTTTCTAGTGTGTGTTATATAATGAAAATGAAGGTAACTAAGAATGTATTGTATTTGTCTTTACATAAGCTAGTTGTAGAATTACCTACTACACTTTTTATTTTGAAAATTCTGGTAATTTAGTGTTATTATGTCAAAACTGAACTAATATTAGAGTATTGAAACATGCCAATCAGCTGAATTGACATTCTAATATATTAGATATGTTGTTTGCAAGACATTTTTAAATTTTTCTTTCATTCTATTATTCAGGAAAGAGACTTAAAAAACCAAAGGCATGGCAGCATACTGAACCAATAACAAGTGAACAACTTGCACGGATGCGTGAGGAATTTTGGGATACCATTCATTACTATGGCGGCCACAAAGGTCTTTCTTCTTGAACTAATTAAACTCCCCGATGCTAACCTGCTTCCTAGATTTTATTTGCAGTTGTTTACCTTTAAATATGTTATTCCTATATTATTGAATATGCCTAATTGTAAGAAAGCGCAGAAAAATATTAGTAGTATTCTGTGTTTTGCAATATTTTATCTGCCATTTTCTGTCTTTGATGCAACATGTGCTATATATCAATAATAATAGTATAATACAGTAGTTTTTGTAATCTTATCTTTTAGATTTTTCATATTAAGAACACAGTTGTTTGTTGATGTGCTATCCTGCTCATGATGCCTTCTCAGAAGGTTCTATACCTCATGCAATAACTGGAATAGTTATTGATTTCTCTCTGGTGAAATTAATGTGTCTTCAAGTTTAGATCAGTTACCCTCCTAATTTGACAGTAAAATGGTTTGTTTATGGTGTTTTAAAAAGAATCAAAGAGTAATACATACTTCATATGGTGTGTGAGAATGTGGAACAATTACAATTATTGTTTTCTAGAAAAACTAAGTAAATCTCATTAGTCATAAAAGTTTAGCCAGTACAAGGCTTCCCCAAAGGGAGCAAAAACATAATAAAAAGTCCATATTAAGAAATGAGAACCTGATCCCATAATTTTGAAGAAAAATTTGGCAAGAATGAATATCTCATTAGGATTGGATTCCTTATTCAAGGTCACTGCATTCCTCCTAAGTCATATAGCCCCGCAGATGGTCCATAAGCAGAAAATGTTTTATCTGGCGACGCGTTTCAATAAGGCTTCCAATAAGGCAGGTGGCATCAGTTCCCATCTCTTCAACTGAATTGAATGAAGCCCTCCCACGACAACATTATCTGCCATAAATCACTACACCTGTCTGATAATTGCACAGCTGCAGAATAGCAGGCTGACATCTTCATCGTGATCAGCACAGAAAACAATTGATGTCCTCAGACCCTACCTACCTACCACAGTAAACTTTCGTGAACTTTTCATCTGAGTCTTATTCTTCCAAACATATATTGCACCCACACACGACATGTGTCACGCATGACATGACTAGAACTTTCCAAGATTCCTTTCAAACATGCCACATGGCATGTTTGGGGCATTCCAAGTAAAAAAAAATAACTTGAATTTGCTTTGGATACAATATGGACTTATTGGGGGAACACAAAGGATTTGACAAGATCTATTTTTTAATTGCACATTACTAAAATAATAAGAGATAATTCTTTTGATATTTTTTAATGCATGTTTTATTGCTATAGTATCTTGTGCATGAGTTATATGCCTATTTTTGTCATTTTTATGTAAAATTTTAACTCTTTAAACATTTATGGTTAAATATATTATTTATTTAATGTCCTATTCGAGTTGAGTCTTATCGTAAATTTCAGAAAATTATCAAATCCCTAAATCTGTATCATGTATGCTCTAGTTCACCAGTTTGATCTCGACGTAAACTGCACTAGAAGCTTCAATCTGTACCCTCTGAAACAAAAACAAAAAAAACTCATAATACATTGAAAAGGCAGAAGAGGATTCTTTTGGGCCTGGACAAGTTGTCACAAGTCACCACCACCGCCATAAGAAAACAACTCTATTTGGAACAAAATGTAAATATGTTGCTTTTAACAGCTAGTTCCATTATCGTGAATATTTGGTTTTCATCAGCTAGCTCGATTTTCGGTGTTTCATGTGGTTGTCATTATTTACATTGATGTGTATGTGTGCGCACAGGTGTGCGCGTACATGCATGTATGTGTGCATAATGGCATTTCTGTAAATTCTTTGAAATGTAAGCATGACATAATAACAAAGGAACAGAGGTCTCCTCCTATTGTTCTTTAACTTCTTTCACTCCCATGGTTCTGTGGTGAATAAGAAATCTCTGGTGTTATTTTTGATAAAATATCAATTTCCACATCTCAGGAGATAACTGGAATATAATGTGAATATCTTCATCGGTAGAGAAAGGTGTCGAAGTAAAATATGCATGTTCTTTGAATGTTTATGTAACTTGGAAGTATGACTTAGAAATGTCCATTTCTGAGAATGAATAAACTTTATGTAAAGTTCTGAAGCTTTTGTTTACGAGATACATACCAAAAAGGTAAAGTGTTAACATTAACTAAATTTTTCGTGACAGAGATCTGGGAAGCACTACGTGCTGCAGCAGAAGCCGATGATCTAGAGTTTTCTGAATCAATTGTTGAGGGTGCTGGTATTATTGTCATCGGCAATGACCTGTCAAAATGTTACGATGAAACGGGTATTTGCATAATTTTTTTATTAATCTTGGGCATATCCAGTGTTTTCAGTTGATATATATATATATATATATATATTACCAACTAACTTTTTGTGCAGGCGCCTTGTATGAATTGCCCAACTTCGTGTTGAGTGAGCCAACCAACTTAATTCAAAACAGCCAACCAAGCAGGCAGCCTGATAGTCAATCACAAGGGCAGTCAAGCAATCAACCAGTTTTGAGTGAGCCAACCAACATAATTCAAGACAGCGAATCAGACAAGCAGCCAGATAATCAACCAGAAGGGCAATCAAGCAATCAGCCAGTTACGAATGAACCAACGTACTTGATTCAAAACAACCAACCAAACAGGCAGCCAGATAGTCAACCAGAAGGGGAGTCCAGCAATCAACCAGTTTAGAGCGAGCCAACCAACTGAATACAAAACATTCAACCAAGCGGGAAAGATAGATACTGTATACAACAAAGTCAGTCCCAAATAATCCACCATCGGATTAAAACATGAAAAACAATGTCTGTAAAGTTTTTTTTGGCTAAAATTTCTTTCTCTCATTTGATTCCCATGCTTGTTTGTTGGTTACGAAGGTTCTGAAGCGACTGTAAACCATGTGCATATGATATACAAGTTCTTTTTTCTGTCGTTGGTCATAAAGTTTACAGATCACTGATTAATGCACTGGATTTCTATTGCTTTCAATTCAACGTTGCTTTTTCTTAGAGTTGAGCATGAAGAGCTGACAACTGAAAAGATGACTGTAGAGTCTGTGACATGATTTCTCTTCGTCATATCGATGCGTGCCACAACTGAAAAAGATCTGGACAAGAGTCCGTGGCATCCTACTTAGGGCCTCTTTAGACCTATACATGTACAAAAAGGTTTATTTGCAATTGATCGAGAAACTCTTTTACTTACTAGCTTCTGTTAGAAGATTTTTTCCAAACAATTTCTATTGGAAGTTGAGATTCTCACTATTCATAATTAAATTTGATCTTATTGCTCACTATGTAAAAATGTAAATAATGTTGTCAGAGTGGGTAAAAATCACTTTTATTCATTATAAAAAAATCAATAACTTAAAGTGTACCCATTATTTATCAAGTTTTTGGATATTGCTTAAATCATTGTAATGATTGAAGCTGAGGATGCCAAATTGTGGTTTTGACGTTGGGGCCACTGGAATGAAATTTTATGTAAGCTAAGAGTATCATCTTTAATTACTCTATTAAGTAGAAAAATAGATGAAGTAGTGCATGAGTGAAATAAGGATTATAATTTTAAAGATAAAGAAAGTACTACATGAATCCAAGGTCAATTATCATACAAAAGTAAATTATAACCCAAACGTCACAGTCTGATGAATGAGGTCAATTAGACAAAGAAGAAGAAGAAAACAATCCAACGTGGGTCGAAGAATTGAATTCTCTTCGTCTACCGTTGCTTTTCGTGCGCGCACGTGTGGCACATAAATTAATATATATTTTGCAATGAAATTTTATATTTGGTGAATCAGACGACCTCAGCCGTAGAAACTTGAAAGTGGTCATAACAAACCACTGCTTCCGCCGCCGCACAGGACGCCAGCTCCTCCAATATCTCCCGATCACAGGTCCCGTCGAGTCACATTCGGATTGGACGATGGCGGCGACATCCGGTGTCGAAGCGGGGGAGTATGAGGAGGTCCTGGAACGGCTGTCGACGGTCAAACTCCGGCGGACCCGAGCTGACCCGTCCAAGAAAGGCGAAAGGTTTGAGATAATTTTCGACTACCTCAAGGTAAATTCTCATCTCTTAGCTTCCTCATCTTATTTTTGTTTTTGCTTTTGTTTTGGTTGTTTTAAGAAGGTTTTCATCTTCGATACTACCGTAGATGCTGAACTTGACCGATGATGCGATTTCCCGGTTAAATGTGATCCATGTCGCTGGCACCAAAGGCAAGGTGACTGATTAGTGAGGATTAAAAGCAATAATAATACGGTTTTTTTTTTCTCAGTTGCTTCTGTTTACATTTACTTATTGGTCACTTGTGCATTTGGGCTGTTGTTTCCTCTTTTTTTGTTTTGCCTTTTCGTGGAGGGTTCAACTTGTTCGTTCGTGGAGTCGATTCTGCGGAATTGCGGGTTTCGCACGGGGTTATTCACATCTCCTCACCTATTTGATGTTCGAGAAAGGTTCAAGTTAGGCGGGTGAGTTCCTTTGCTTGATAACATCATTAATGGATGAAGCTGACGAGGAGACAACTCCTTATAAAGTGACCAAAGTTTTGAACGACACCAATATTTAGAGTTGGAAATTTTCGAAATTGCATCTTTTTTCTATGTTGAAGAAGAAGTGCAAAATATTAATAAATTGTACTTGTAAATGTATTCACTTTTGGAGGATATGGTATTTGTTTGACTGTCTATTATTAATGGCAATCATGTTTGTTTCGACGACGAAACCAAGTTGTGATATTTTATCAGAGGTATTAACTTTTGTACCATCAAAATTTATCAAAAGTATGTGTATAGCATCGTGATTCTAAAAAGTACACATTTAAGATTAAAAATTAAAAAGCAACACAAATGCTGCTGATATCATGTCATTTTTTTATACAAAGGTAGATATCTAGCTCATCTAAAGAAAATGATTAACCAATCCTTCATTTCAGTTTACCTCCTCCATATCATTGACATGTGTATCATTGAAATTTATATATATTTATAAAATTATGATTCTATTAAATATATGTATACCAGTAAAAATGCATGAATTATCATGTTAGTTTTGGAGTGAAAACAGATGAATTGCTCGTAGCTATAAAGGTTAGTTTAGTCATTATGCCATCCACTTGGCTTTTATGTTTGGTTGGCCGCACATCTCCTTTGACCGACTGACCAACCAACCATATCCTCCAGTTGGTTTTCCAAACTTCTCTGACTGATGTTGCCCATATTCTCTTACTAATGTGGAGTGTGCTTAAATCAACCCTGTGATACTTCTAGCTATAGATGGAAAACTTATTTTACTAATATGGAGTATGCTTAGATTTCACACATCATGTGACACCAAGCTTGTCGTTCCCCATCCCTAGCTACCTTCTAGTGGGGCATTTGAAGTGCCTTTTGTTAGGTCCTAGGAAGTTACTTAGGAGATATGCAAAGACATGAAAAGAGGGGTGAAGGTTATTATAGGAAACAAAGTGAAAAATAGGACGTATAATGATTGCATGTGTATCTTATCTTAATGTAAGATCATTAGGTGGCAGCTTTGTAGTTGTAGAAATAATTTCAGCAGGAAAAAGCAACAAGTAGAGGATCCTTTTGACTTCAATGGTATAGCTTCATTGAAGTATGAGAGTATTCAATATTTCTTAGTAGAAGGAATGAAGTAGCAATACCTTCATTGAGTAGGAGAGTATTCAACAAAGATACACTTGCTAAATTGTGAAGCTAACTTATTAAGACATGGACTTAAATCCTGAAAAAAGGTTACAAACCAAAAATTTTAGGAGGTGAGAAGAATTCCACATTTTGACATAAATGTTAGAGTGGAATCTCCCCCCAAAAGTTATGAACAGCATTCTATTGATAGGCTAAGGAGCTGTAAAAACAGCATTAGACTGTAAGTACATAGGTACATTCATCTCAAGCATAATAGTTTGAGTAACATTGAGGATTTACTGATCTTTACACTCTACAACACTATTTTGTTGAAATGTGTGAAGACAAGTGGTTTGATAAACAACACATAAAGACTTACTGTACTATTGAAGACTAATTTGAGTAATTATAATGTATGAAGAAATTCGGGAGTAATAAAAAATTAATTTATTTTTTCTGCAAAATTTTTAATGGCACCCAAATTACAAAACTTGATACTTAAGTAAATAAACTCATGAGATGCAAGAGAAATTATCAATAAACACAATATAATACCCATAATTTGATACCGATGAGGTCCTTGCAAAAGCCTAGATATCATAATGAACTGCATTAATTGGACTTTGACTCTTAATAAGATGAAGATTACGAAAGATAGTTTGCTTATATTTATCCAATTGATAAGACTGACACTCAAAATATGAGATTGAGGTCTACAAAAGGGTCTTCTGAAGTTTTTGATGAGAAAAATGACCTAATTAATGAAGTCACAAAGGACTACCATGTTCCCATCTGTTGAACAGTTTCTCTTTTTAATACTATTTTCTTTTGACTTCTGAAACAATTATGTTTTTTACCTGCTAAAACATGACGCAGAAAATCACAAACTCCCACCTTTCTCTACCAAAAAAATCTATAAGGGAGAATAGAAAAGCCAACAATTTGTTGCTTCACCGAATGTCAAATATATTGTAAATATGTTTACAAATGACAGGTTTTACTTTGTAAAAGTTGGTTATGGACAACTATTTTAACAAAGATATGGTTTCCATTTTAGAATAAAAACTGTTTGTGTGAGAAGTAAGCTGCCACGTCCCTATTCTTTTCACAGAAAGAGGAATATATTTGTTTGAATTGTTTATGATCAACGTTGCTTGATTCCCCCAGTGTGAAGATTTCTAAGGAGAAATTTGTGGCATATTTCTGGTCGTGTTGGAATACTCTGAAGGTACACAGAATTAATATTTATATTTGCATTCTTTTTTTGAGATTATGTAATTAAAGGTTTTACATGTTCAGTCCTGGAAGCTTACTATTTAAATAGAAGAGTCTCTTAATTATGAAGGGGATGTTTCAAAGGATTCAATAATATGACCATTCCTAAAGCAAAATAACAAGTTTTGTCCCCTTTTAAATTCTTGTCTTAGTAAATTTATTGGAACTTTCTTCTTTTTTGATGTTTACTGCTTCTAGAAGTCAATACTAAAACAATTTCATCATATTAATAAGTACTCTTTTGACATTTTCTTCTGACAACCTCCTTACTGCATTTTTACTGTATCCTTGCTGCATCTTTTTCTTCTGTGTGCCACAGGAAAAAACCAATGATGATATGCCTATGCCTCACTTATTTGGTTTCCTTACTTTGCTTGCCTTCAAGATCTTCTTTACAGAGCAAGTGAGTTAGTGAAATCTTTATGACTATTGTCTAATTTTCTAGAGTATATATCTACTTGCAAAGTGGTTATGTGCATACTTATCATGGTGGTTGTCTAGGCACTGCTCAAAAAAAACAATCTAGGCAGGTGCCTAGGCATGCTTGCTGAGATGCCTGCCTAGCTTCAACATGTGCTAAGGCTGATCACATTCTCTATACACACTAAAACAAGGCTAGACATGAAATGTCTAGCCTTTTTCTATTAGCAAACCAGCTCCTAATTGGATTCACAGCTCCTCTAACCTCTCCTAACACTGTAGTAATGTTTATATGATATTTTTGTTTATTTTAATAATTTAAAATCTGATTTTTTTTTTTTTTTGATACATCATACAACATTTTTATGATTTTTTTATTTTGCATTTTATGGAAAAAATTGTGTCACAACTTCATCATTATTTTCATAATATTACCTAGTACATAGATATTAACATCTAAATTATCTAATTTTGTGGAATTATCCATTTTCCATATATTTAGCATGTTCTAGAATGGTATTATAATTTTTAGAAAATCATGAATTTTTCTTCATATATATGTATGTATGTATGTATTTGTGTGTGTGTTTTCTCATTGCTCGTCCTGGTCTCCTCTGTTGGGCCTCTTCTATCTGTGAGGTGTCATTGTGTTCAAGGCACCTTTGGCCAATGCATCTCAATGATTTGACAAATATTATGCAGTTTTAAGGTCAAGACACCTAACCGCTTGGCCTAGAATGCATATAAAGCATTCATAATATTATTCAATTCTTTATATTATTGGCATGTTTATTTCAATTGTTTTGTCATCACAATCATCATATATTAAATGGGAGGTGCCAAGGCAAGGAGGATGGGGGCTAGTGTTTCCTTTTTAGCTAGTTCTCTCCTACTTTTGGACTTTCGAAATCTATACTTTGATAGCATGTTGCAACACAAGTAACAGGTGAAAATAAATTGATTTTATTACCAAATATAAGGTCTCTCTCTATATCTAGAGTTTACATAGAGAAGACAAATACACTTAAGAAATGTAGGATTAAATT
Organism: Cymodocea nodosa; assembly: GCA_036874045.1. Classification (NCBI taxonomy): domain Eukaryota; kingdom Viridiplantae; phylum Streptophyta; class Magnoliopsida; order Alismatales; family Cymodoceaceae; genus Cymodocea; species Cymodocea nodosa. Next base: position 24,557,633 of record CM072336.1, read on the forward strand.
CACAGTACTCTTACAAAGCCTCGATTTGACTTTGTGAAAATGTAAATGGGAAGGCTAAAGATTTCTAGGTCATACTTGCATGCATAAAAAAAAACTTAAATTGTACAATAATGATAGAAATATAATGCACAATGTCCAAAGACTCCAAGCATGATGTTTCCATATCAAATGCTCAATTCCATATTGAATGATTTGGAGGGTTATAGCGATGCTCTTGTTGTGATGTCAAGTATTGTTTGAACATTTGTTGATGCATCATCTATTCCTTCCATAATCCATACTATGAAATAACTCAATTGCATGCAAGTTGAATAACCTGTTAGGCAATATTAAAGCATGACAACATCGGCACTAAGGCAATATGAAGAAGATTGCAATTAAAGTGTTTCTCTTAAATTGCCTTAACTTTTGTATGTAAAGAAAATTGAAGACATACGATTTATTTCTTCATTTCTACCAAGTTCATGCTCACTCCTATGTTTAGATTTATTTGGCATCTTGATTATTACAACACCAATAAAATTTATAAGAATTTTATCATTTTCATAATTTATCAAATGAAATCAGAGTAATTCATGCAGTAAATAAATATTGAGTACAAATCAGTGAAAAAGTAAAATCTAAAAAAAAGACATTAAATCCATTCATAAAACACTTATATGATTACATATATAGTTAAAGCACATATACCTACAATATTTATATCACTTATATAGTTATCTAAGTATTTGCAAAAAATAATATTCAAAACAATCAGTGAACATAACAATATAGAAATAAGATTCAAACTTGAGATATAATTGAATGTTTGGAATGGTAATAAAATGATAAACTTAGGTAAAACACTAACTAAAATTACTTCAAAAGTAACTAAAATGAATGGATCTAGGCATATATTTGTAACTTGTTTCAATTGGTCCAGCTGCTAAAATGGTTGAATAAATTATAAAACATTGCAGCAGACTATTGCTGTTAGTGCTTTATTACTGTTTCATCTATGGCAGTAAATACATAATCTTCTTTCTTTTGGAAGAGACTACAAATCTCTCCTACATGCGGGATTCACAAATTTGTAATAAGTTTTTAAAATGTTTTCTGTATTCCCAGTTCATTATGTTGCCATTGATTATTATTTTAAATTTATCATTAGGGTGCATTTTTTTTGGTTTGCATGTGTGAACTGTTGTTCTATTGTGTTTTGGAAAGCAGGTAGATGTTGCAATACTGGAGGTTGGCCTGGGTGGTAGGTTGGATGAAACTAATGTGGTATGAGTAGGTGACAATGTTGCCTTTTACTTGTTATATAGGAATATGCATGAATGGACGTTAAATACAAATTCCATATGACATGTATCTTATTTTTGCCTTAATTTTCAGGTACGAGCACCAGTCGTTTGTGGAGTAACTTCTCTAGGGTATGACCACATGGAAATCCTTGGTTGGTACTGTTAATTTTATGCTTAAGTAATTTTTCTTTCAATGAATAGGGATGAAACTTATTGAAATAGGCTTCACCCAGGATACAAAGTGGAAGATTGATCAAAAAGATCAATCAAAAAAAGAAACCTAAAAATTATATTTGTTACAGAGATGATCCCAAAAAAGCAGTGGTCTAGTTTCATCTTGAATGATAGATAACATCTTTGCAGCCAGTTGCACCATGGAATATGATGCTGTTCCTGTGCAATCAAATACACTGGTTGATGGAACAAATTGCTAAAAGAAGTTTTTGTTTTATTTTTGTGATCTTGCCCTTTAACATGTATGATGCTTTCTCACCTAATTCCTTGATTCATTCCTAGGCTGTCTTGAAGAACTCTAATTGCGATTTGCTGCCAAATCCAGTTCACATCATATGTGAAAAGTGTAGATGGTCAGCTGTTTCACCATATTAATTAATTTTTCTTTCTTAACTTGTGCATTCTATCACCTTTTAAGGGTGACCAAACTACTTAAGCCGATTTTCTCTTTATTTTCAATTGGTGAAATTCCTTCCTATTCTTAATAAAATCATTTTTTAATTTATCTCTTATAGTATTACGACTCATGTATCTAAATATTTGCTTCTTTGTGATACTAACTCTTTGTACATATCATGTCTTGTAACTTGACATTCTAAACCATAATGTAGGATGAATAGCAATTTCATAAAATTTTTCTTTTAATTTTAAGGATATCATCCTATCACATAACACTTTAGAAGCATTTTTCTAAAAACTAAAATGTAGTGTCTAGATCAAGTGAAGTCAAGTATAGATCTATGGTATAGTTTGTGAGATGGCATGGCTGGAGTTGCTGTTGATAGATTTTGGGTTTATTGTGGAGATGCCCATGTCTGTGTACTATGACACGTAAGTTTCCATACACATTGTAAACAATCCAATTCCCAACTGTATAAGTGAGGTGGCTTGTCAACTGGTAGAATTCGTTGTGTTCTCAACTCCTTCTATACAGTCTTTGGGGCAGTTTTCTGATGTTTTCACAAAGGACTTAAAGGCAGGAGTCTTTTCAACTATTTGTGACAAGTTGGGCTTGTTTGATGTATGTGTTCTAATTTGAAGGGGAGTGTTAAGTGTGCTAAGTGTAATGTAATGAAAAGTGTGTTATATTGTTATATGGGTGGATATCCATGTAAGGCCCATATATATATATATGTATATATATGTAACCCCATGTGATCAGCGAGAACAATGCTCATTTTCCCTCACCACACAATCTATGATCCATTCCACCATGTAAGAAACCTCTCCCCTTTCTTCCATTCTCCTCAATCCTCTTCTCCATCCAGGAAAATACCTCTGCCTCTCTTTTTAACGTCCTCTTCTGATGCATAGGTAAATTTGTTGCATACTTGTGAAAAATGGTGTCTGATACTGATATGTAGATGTGTGCACATTCATTGTTCATGGAATTTAGTCATGCATCAGCGTAACTGTCATAGGCCAGTCATTCTTGTGTTTTCTTATCAGGAAACACACTGGCACAAATTGCTGGAGAAAAAGCTGGTATCTTCAAGGTGTCTTATACTTCCCATACACCTTTTCCTTGAATTGTTCTAATTACAGCTTGAAATCTATCTTGAGTCAAAGGAAGGAGATTTACTTTTTCTTCTGATGCAGGAAGGAGTCGTTGCCTATACTGTTCCTCAACCAGAGGAAGCAATGAATGTCCTTGAAGATAAAGCTTCTCAACTAGGTGTAAGTGCCGTACACAACATAACTTCATTAATGCAACTAAGATCAGAAACTTTGAGATATATTTTATTAAATGTGTTATATAAATGACTTAAATGCAATGGATCTCAAGTAAATGAGCCTTGAAATTTTCAAAAGTGATAACTGAACACGTAATTTATGTGAATTACAGGTTCCCCTCATATTAGCACCACCACTGGATACAAAAATGCTGAACGGCCAAAAGCTTGGTCTTGCTGGTGATCATCAACATCTGAATGCTGGACTTGCTGTATCTCTTTGCCGTGCTTGGCTTGAGAAGACTGGATTTGCTGGAGGCATGCATTTGGATGAAATCGTAAGTATACAACTAATCTGTTTTAATTGTTAATGTCTTTCGGTAGAAATGTTGAGTAGAATTTTTTCAACTAATCTGGTTTGTTTTACATGAATAGGTTCTTCTGGATCAATTTATTGGGGGGCTGACTACAACTACCTTGCCTGGGCGGGGACAAATTGTACCAGATTCATTGATTAATAATGGTAGATGTCTGGTTTTCTTCTTGGATGGGGCACATACTCCAGAAAGCATGGAAGCATGTGTCAGATGGTTTTCTCATGCTACGAAGGAGGATAATGCCAATAAACTATCAGAGGAGAAAACATCCAATACCAGACAGGTTGGGTAGTTCTACTCCTAAGAATCATCTTTCCAGTTGTATTGAATTGTTGTTCTGGTCCCTCTAGTTTGAATCAAGCATAGAGTATTGGGCATGTATAAATTCGTCTCACTTTCAAATTAAAATGCATGGCTTCACACTTTTTCCCATTATCACGTTTCTAATTTCAAAAAATGTGCAGATACTTATTTTTAACTGCATGCCTGTGAGAGATCCTAAGCTTCTCTTTTCATGCTTGATAAGAGCCTGTGCCAATCATGGTAATTACTTTGAAACCGTTTTTTTATTAGTCACGTCATATAAAAGTTTGCATTAATTTTATTTATTTATTACAGCTAGTAATATTTGAATACTTGCACTTGCATTTGCTTGTCAGATTTTTCTGATTCCTCATCAGATTCTTCTAGTTCTTCACCTGGAGGATTTTATTTGCTCCAACAATTTTGTGTAGTTATTTAGAAGTTGCAGAAGGTGAAACATGTTGCATCATGGTTTTTATTTCAGGTATTGATTTCCACAATGTCATCTTTGCACCAAATAAATCAAATTTCAGCATGGCCGTTTCGCATTCCATGACATTAAGTGGTTCTGAAGTTGATGTATCATGGCAACAGAAACTCCTCAGAATATGGGAAGATCTAAAACATGGTAACACAGGTAATAAAATACATGTTTCTGCCAGTTAACAGGACTCTGCAAAATCTTTTTTCTGTAGAGAGTATCTGTTTAATTGGAGCCATGGAGGGAATCCACTGAATTTCATTAGAAGTGGATTGACACAGTATTGGACTTGATGTTTGATGTTTCTTTCCTTGGCAGAAATTGATGATAACATCCATGTTTCTTTGCATAAAGAGAGTGAATTTTCAAGACCAAGTGGTACTTCAATCTTTCCTTCAGTTCCTTCAGCAATTCAATTTCTCAGAAACACCGCACAACAAAATTCATCAGCTAATTTTCAGGTAAATGTGGCTAATTTTCAACGTCATTCTAATGTGTTTTTGCTTGTTCCATTTTGTACGTGAAACCCACTATCTATTGTTTTCCTCCTCAGGTTCTTGTCACTGGTTCCTTGCATCTTGTTGGTGACGTTCTGAGGTCGCTTGAGACTTAATGAACCCTATACACGCACGTGCGCGCGCGCACATAGATTGTTGACAATCATCTACTCCAAACATTGTATTTGACCTTTGTTTTCTTAACCATTTTTCTTGTATGTATTTCTTTAATTATGGTCTGGCACCTGCCTCTGATCTATTTTCTAGGGAAATGTTCTTTGCTAGAAGCATTATGGTGCTAGAAATCAGCTACCATGCATATCGCTTGTCAAAAGTAATTGGACTTCCCCATCTTTACGTTGGTATACATGTGCATCGACGGTGCCATAATTGAAAGCCTTGGCCCGCTTGTACTTGAAGAGATGGGTAGAAAACATGAAAACTAAGCTATCGTGGGGAAAAAAATACAAGTCAATTTGTCGTATTTTTTTTTTAATATTGTTGTCTAGAAATTTGTTTGACATAGCCAATTATCTGTGTAGATTTGGATATTACTCTTTTGTCTAATTGCAATGAAACTTCTGTCAATTGTGGGAGGAGCAAATTTAGTGGATCCTTTGATAGTCATTAGACCTTAGGCGTATCACATGGCACCTATCTTGATAATGAGAGGGTTTGCTGAAGTCCTTTTTTCTTGGTATTGATAATGCTTTTTGCTTGGATTCAAACTTGGGAAATTCATCTATTGTTAGCTTTATAAGGGAAAGAGAGATTAATTTTGCCATCCATTGTCGGTAAGGGATTGGGAAATGTAAACACCTTATTTTGATCACTGGATGCATCAAGAGCACCGGGCCCATAGGACTGAAAACTAAACCCGGGCTACAGACGAAGTCGTACAGCACATTCCAATATCTTTCGGAGTCCATGGGCTCCATTAAAAGTCCAACACTTTTAATTAACATCACGATACCTTCAAGCATGACCAAGCCCCCTACTTTAACTTTGTCATCTTGTCAAACATGACTTAAATGATGTTTAACTGATCCTAAAAGACTTTTTTGTGAAAACATTCCTTTTTGAAATCGACAAAGACCCTGCTACAAAATGCTTGAGAAGATAGCTTGGGTTTTATTGTCAATTATCATTCATTTAAGTGACGATGAATGATTTCATTTCCCTTAATTGCTTCCATTAACATATGTTTGTGGATTCCTATGGTTAAGTTCTCCTTGAATCCCAATCCAACATTTAAATATAGTTCTCCTGAGGAGAATAATGTGCCTATTCATATTTTGCACAAAGTATTGGAACATGGATTATTTTAGTTGAGCAATTAGAAATCTTCCTTACAGTTGGAGCCATCTAAGATGTTAGTATGTGAAGACCTTGAGACATGAATGCCTGCCCTCTCTCTCATGTACCTTAATTTCTGATCAACTTAATCTGTGGATTTCTCTACTTTATATTTTTGAATGCTGAAAGCCCTAAGAAAAGAAAAGAAAGAAAAAAAGACAACAGTTTAGCTTCATCAACATTCTAATTAATAATTTTTTTTATGATGGGATCATTGTCCATTACAAGTACCAATACATGACATGATTTTTGTTCTCTTATGCTTGTTAGAGTAGTTGCTTAACTTTTTGGGCTTTTGCATATGTATTTGTGTCTGGATACATTTTTTTCTCCTCACCTTTATTTCTCTCTCTTTGTTCTTTTCTCCGTCTTCTTGTTCCTCACTTTCACTTTTTGTTTGTTGTAGGAGCTAATGGTATCTTTTCAAATCCTTGTTGGCATTTGAACCCTAAGCTGTAACTCCTACTTGGTAATTTTAGTCATTGATGTTGAAGGGTTCAGCTAATAGTTGATAACATGGTTAGCTTCTATTTTCTCACTTATCTTTAAGGAAAGAATGCTTTAGGCCCATGTCTAAGCAAAAATATTTTTTCCCATATTTGAATTATAGGACTTTCAGGTCTTATAAGATGAGGAAATATCTTCCATGCTAGCCTCTTACTTGTTGGTTAATCAAAAGGAAGTTGAAGGCTTTTACCTTTCACATTCAAGAAACCTCTTTTTCCATCCATGACAAAGTCGACAACCATACATCTAATTAAGAGCTTGGTCGGATGTAACGAAGTTTTAAAATCATAATTTTCAATCTAAGGTTTTGAGCATGAGTAAAAATACCTGCAAATGCAAAATCACTACCATTATTATTAAAACATTTTTACTTTTTATTTGAAAACCTACTTGCCTAAGAATTTAAACATCTGTCTTAACTTCATAAAAAATCCTACTCAATAGCTCAACGCTTCAACGTCAACACCTTGAGTGGCCAACTTGACAGACGCATCTGGGAATTAACGAGAAAACACACATGCATTTGATTAAATCTTTTTGTGGTAATTGTATATTTTTACTCATATTAAGATTTAACACCGTTATTCCAATCAACTAAATTATTTTAATCGATTAAAGTTGACGACCTCTTTTATCGTGAACGTGCACGAGATGACGTGACCTCTATTTTTGGGAAAACGTAAAAATTTAGATTTTTGTTGTTGTTAATTTCCTGCTTATTTTTCTCACTCTTACCACCAATCATTGCACCTCGTTTAGCGTTTATTATTGGTAAGTGAGATTCCTCACGTGCAGTGGTGAAAGCGGCATACAGAATGTGGATTTTTATAATGAAAAAAACAAGGTGGTGATCATTTGAGGCATGTATAGAATAGTTTGTAGTTTTTTATTATTATTATAGTAATGGTTGAGAAAAAGTTAGTTTATAAAACTGCAACAATTGAATTGCTCAAGAATAATGGTTTTTTAATTTTCTTGAATATTTAAATCAAAAAATACGAAAATGCTACCGATATTGATACATAATTTTAGAAGAAAAAAAAACATGCGTGATTGATATCTTGCCATAAATGTACAGATCAAGGTTCTGTAGGTAGGTGGATTTACAATCAAACAAGGCAAGAAATTAGAAATGATAATTAAGAAACAAACAATCCAATTAGGAACTAATTCGATGTTTTTTAATTATATATATATATATACATGGGGTCGACGGGGTGGAACGACGACGGCTGGGGAGGCGGCGAAGCTACGAGAGAGATGATCGACGGAAGTGCTTCGGTCGCACCGTCGTCGTGGAAGTGAGCGACGGAGATGCTTTTGGGAACGGGAGGAGTGAACCGGGTCCGCGTGAGGCGGCTCCGCCTACGAGGCACCGCCCCGGCCACCGCCACCGCCACCACCCCACCCCCGTTCTAAGTCAAGCCAAAACCACCGCCACCAGCAAAGCAGCAGAAAAAAATTTGTTTGATAACTACTTATATATCATTTAAAAATTCACATTTTCTTGCATGTCATTAGGCAATTATGATTTTACTAAAATGTCCTTGTGGTGGTTAATTAATGTAGGTGCCAGAGTTAACCATGAAAATATAATATCAAAGTAAGGCCAAGATTTTTTTTTAATCACATGTAAGCAAATATGAATTTTGAACGACACGCAGATAATTACGAATCAAGTAAACCTCTCGCTATCATTTTGCCCTGAATTCGAACAATTTTTTTTTTTTTGGGTAATTCGGTAATCGTGAATTCGAACATTCACAGGGTACCTTTTTTCTTTTCAAAAAAAAAAAAAAGGAAAAAAACGAAACTTGTTCTGGGTACGACCCACGTGACGCCGAGGTGTCGCTTTCCGTACAGGCACAGGCACAAGGCGTGCGTAATGGCGTGGGTTCCGTCACTATTTACTCCTCCTAATCAGAACCATTAATTACCCGTCCATTTCCCTTCCGTAGACGATGACTTATATTATCACCGTCATTAATCACACACATCGTCGTCGCCGAACTCCGAGCTCGCGGGTCAGCGACGACCGGTCCTCGGATTCCGGCCTTCCCTTCAGGCCTTCCGTCCCGTTTTGTTTTTGTTTCTTCTGCGCTGTCTCCGTCCGACAAGTACTGATTCCTCCAATAAATAACTCTTGGACTATGTGTTTAAATTTTTCTAAAAGATGGTTAAGAAAAAGCCACGGATCGAATCTGGGGGGAAGGAAAGGAAAAGGCCGCGGCAAAAGCTATTATGGTACATGCAATGTGTAGTATGTGTTGTTCAAATTTAGTTTAAGTAATTCGCTCATGTATGTGTAATTCTTCATATATCAAAATTTTAACTAACTTATTTTATTGTAACTAATACTGCTCAATTTTATGACATTTAGATAAAAATCAATGTTCATTCAAAATTTTATCCATGCAGTTGCTTCTCTAGATCTTCGCATATATTTATAAAGATTATATGGGTATAATAAAAAGGTTACAGCATACTGTACATATTACCAATATCTTACATCAAGTAAATGTATCTTTTCCATTAGGCATGCCCTCCCAAGTAATTAGCTGAATGGTGGGTATATATGGCCTAATTATGCAGAAGAATAAAATCGACAACAGTATTAGCTGTTTATTTATATATATAGGCAAATTATAACATAAACCATGCAAGGGTGGTGATTATCTATTAAAAACACAGCACTTCACTAAATGATACGTATATATAACATGATGTTTTGACACCTGTTCAATTCTGGATGGTTAGAAGGAGAAGTTGCTATATATAACTTTCTAACGAAAATAAATTGCAAAAACTTAATTGGCTAGACCAGAAGCGCAATGGTAACTCATGATTTTCACCAAGACTTGAATTTTGATGAAAGTAAAAAATTACTGTTATTGTAAAAGAAAAAGAAAAAGAAAAAGACCTAAACATTAAGATATGATCAATTCCAAAGAGAAATATACAGGTAATAACACAGTTTTAACCAATCTAGCACTTAAGCTGGTTAATTAGCCGTATAAGAAAAACAAAGCTAATTAATTCATCGTTTTTAAGATCCCCATGCAGTAATTTATATTTATGAAAATTTAAATTCTATTAAAAATTACAGTTAGAACTAAATTTATTACGTTAGTATATAAAAAACAAATAACTCGTCGCTACCTCTTATTTTATTCCAGTATCACGCTTCCGTCCAATCAATGTCACATCAAACAATCAAATCAAATCTGAAGCGTTACTGTTACCATGTTTTTCACCCTCTGGCCGAAATAACGGACACCTCCAAGTTTTTATTTTATTTTTTATTTTTAAAGAATCCCATGAATATTCGGATTACGGAAGTAATGATTATTTAATTAGTAGAAGAATAACAGGACTTTTGGGTTCGAGAAAACCCCTCCGCGCAGTTGTCGGCCGTTGCTCGCGGGTGACGACGCAGGGAACTATTAATGATAATACAAAAATATACGACCGAATCTCATAATGAAAAACTATTAATCGCCGGGGAGGACATAGACGTGGCAGGTGGGGGCATTGCCACCACCAAACCTTGCAAAAATACCCCACATTATGGAAGATTCCAAAAAATAAATTCCATGTATTCCAAAGAAGGAATAAAAAAAAAATTAAGGCCACGAGTAATGCTGTCTTCGTTTTCTTAATAGTTGTGTGTGTTTTTTTTTTCTTTTTATGCTTATTAAAATTTTAATTTTGATAAAAATTGCAAGTATCATTATTTGTAATAAATTAAATTAGTATAATCCTTGTTAACCAAGGTATTGCAGTGATGGATTACCCTTCGGCATATGGATTAATTTGTCCTGCGCAAACACTGAACCGCCCATCACCTCCAAGCAGCAGCAGCAGCAGCAGCAGCAGCAGGGCAACAGCTGCTCCAGTGCCAGATTACCAGTACCAGCGCCAGCAGCAGCAGAGGAAGAGCACAGCTCACCGCCACCACGCACCTGGTCACTCTTGGCGGTGGTGGCGGGGCTCGATCGAGCCCAGTTGACTAGATAGACCTCGGGGGAGCACAGAAGCTCCGTTCGTCGTATGTGCTGGTCCGTGCTGGGTTCTCTTCTCTTCCTCGTCTGGTTAGGTAAGTCCGAGTCTCTGGAGTGCGAAAGAGAGAGAGAGTGTTGGATCTGAGCTTTTTGCTTTTTTCTCGTCTTCGTTCTTTTGTGTGAATTGGATGTGGTAAAGGACGGGACTTCGAGATTTCTGTGTCTTCAATTGTCCTTGGACAGGAAGTTCTGTTTCCTTTTTCTGCTTGGGAGGAGGAGGAGTTGTTTGTTGTGGAATATGATGAACTTGTGGTTTTGTTGTCGATGTTGCTTCCTTTTTCAGAGAACGGACTCAAATAACTCAATGGAGCATTCTCTTAGGAATTTCTCAATTAAGTTCTTGTTCCTCTATTTTCCAGACGATCTTTGCCCTTTTTTCTTTGTGCTCATAGAACCTTGTATTTTATTTTCTGCATTCTCATGTGAAAGTGTCCTTTCCTTCTTTTCTGGCTACCGTTTCACTTCTTATTCATTGCTTACTTCGATGGGGAAAATACCATCATTTTTGTTTTCCAGTTCAACAGATTCAAATTTTCTGGTTACTTAAATCATTGACTATTTGCAAAGAATACAGCTTCCTCGTAATATGATTTTCCCCGTTTTGTTTTGACGGCAGGCTCTCACTGGCCTTGGAAGGCTATATTGTTTGAGATTTTGGCATGGCATGATATTTGATTTGCTCTTCTCAGAAATAATTGTTCAGAAGTGTATTCAATTTACTTCTGCTGTATAACTTTAAGATCATAGTCTTACATGGAAATTATTGGTTCCAAGAGTACAATAATGATCTTGATTTTGCCTATCTTGGTTTTGGTCTGAGAGAAAGCTAGTAATTAAAAACATGACCAGGGCAATCCATGGGCATTTTCTCAAGGATGACGGCAGTGTGATCAGTGATCATCTAAGGAACCATGTTCATTTGACTAACTGCATCCACCTGAAAAATCACATGCACCGCCACAGCCCCATTCTTGCAGAGAGTTCCCTCATGAAGGACCTGCTAGTCCTTCAACGCTCAAGGTCTCTTAGAGACCCATCAACTAGATCCCCTTCATGGCAAACTCACTCCATCATTGACTCTTTGGCTAGAACACATGAAAAGGATGATTCATCACATGGTCGGAGGAGATCATTGGGCCTTGAGCACCCAAGGGAACGAAGACAACTTTCTACAAGCTCACTGTGGCTCCCAAGCATGTCAAAGGCTGACATTACTGCTGCAGCTACAAGCAGTGAGCAAGTTGATAAGGGCCGCCATGTGGCACCTGAAGTAGCAAGGAAGGAAGGGGAATTCAGTACAAGAAGTGGCAAGAGTGATCTTCGAAGTGGCAGCAGAATGTTTCAGGAAAGCTTGAATTCTGGGAAGATACCAGCTAGACGTAAGCCCACCTCTCAGAAGAGGACATGTGGTCTAGATATTGACCTCAAAATGCTTCCAGAGAAATTGAAGGTGCAACCAAATATCACAGATACCGAAACTGCCAAGAATTCTCAGAACTTTCATCATGGTAAACACCCTAAACACAAGGTAATCCCTGAGGATCCACGATGTAGCAATCGTGGTTTGAGCAGGGTTAAGAGGCACAAGTTCAAAGCCATAAGAAGAGCTCATGGTTCAAAAGATTTAAGAGATCCTAGAGGCCACAAAGACTTCTCTGTTGCTCCAAATTCATTAGGTAGAGAAATGCATCACAATTACCATTTAGGTGGAGAAGACATTAATGAGATGGAAGAAACACAGACACCTAGAAATGGGTGTGGAATTCCCTGGAATTGGTCCAGGATTCACCATACAGGAAAAACTTTCCTGGACATTGCAGGAAGGAGTTTATCCTGCGGGCTGTCTGACTCAAGGACAAGGAAATCTGGTCACCCAATTACCCATGGCCAAAGTGGTAAGCCTGGCCTGCCAGTGCCAGGCACTGCCGATCAGTCATGCTCATCAACACAATCTGACTCTGATGCTCTTCCCTTGTTGAATGATGATGCTTGTGGTTCTCAAGGAAGTGCTGAAAATCCATTTTTGATTCATGATTATTCAGGAGAGCTTGGGATTTTTGCCGGTCACAATGGGCAGGATTCTGATCTGTCTTCTGAGAGAATAACAGATGATGGTAAATCAAGAAGGCACCACCATAGTAGACTCCAAAGTTTGACCCAGAAATACATGCCCAGAACCTTCGAAAACTTGGTGGGGCAAAATTTAGTTGTACAAGCTCTGTCAAATGCTGTATTGAGGGAAAGAATAGGGCTGATTTATGTATTCTATGGTCCTCAAGGCACAGGCAAAAGCTCCTGTGCTCGGGTATTTGCAAGAGCACTCAATTGCCAATCCCTGGAGCGTACCAAACCATGTGGAACTTGTAGTTCTTGTATCTCGTATGATCTGGGCAAGAGTAGAAATGTACTAGAAGTGGGGCCAGTTGTAAACTTTGACTTTGAAAGCATTGTAGAAGTTTTTGGAAATTCATTGCTTGGTCCCTTGTCTTCTCACTATAGGGTGTTCATCGTTGATGATTGTGATACACTACCAACAGATTCTTGGAGTTCTATTTCCAAAGTCATTGATCAAGCATCCCAGCATGTAGTATTTATCCTTGTCTGTACAAGTCTTGATCATTTGCCTCATATAATCACATCTAGATGCCAGAAGTTCTTTTTCCCCAAATTGAAAGATTCAGATATCATTTATAAGTTACAATGGATTGCTTCTAAAGAAGGGTTAGAAGTCCATAGAGATGCACTGAAACTTATAGCGTCAAGATCAGATGGTTCCATGAGAGATGCTGAAATGACACTGGATCAGTTAAGTTTGCTTGGGCAAACAATCTCTCTTAATCTGGTTCAAGAACTTGTAAGTTAATTTTCAATTGTTATTGGCTTTGTCAATGATGTTCTCATGAATTTCAAGCAATTATTAACTATTTTATATGTACTTAACATGAATGTCTCCTGTCAAGATTCAATAAATTACCAGTGCTACAAAAAAGATGATAATTTGTCAAATATATTGTTTTAACTATTTATGTTATTTTTTTGTCTTAATTTCTTGTTTTTTATCATGCACTAAAATTTCAATGTGCAATGTGACCTGGATAATTTATGTCGTGACCCAAATAGGTTTGGCATGTGACCTTATCTGAAAACATGAAGCTGAAAAATTTACTTGGCAAAATCTCATCAGAGTCAATTAGTGACTTGGTTCAATGTGTTTGTGATCTAAATTATTACTTGCCTAGGCAATCTTAGATTTTTTATGAACTGGGCAAGGCATGCTGTGACCATAATATGTAATGTGATATGGTATACTATGATTGTGACCTTAATTAGAACAAAATGACAACATCAAACCAGAAGTAATGATCTAACTGCAACTGAAAATACGGTTTCACACACAAACCTTAAAAACACAAATTAAAGTTATAATGTCATTCAAATTGATGTGGCAACTGAAATTAGATGTCCAATACACGACAACATTTTCATGACCCAAAAATTTCGAAAGATTGATATTTTATTCACTCCTTCCTACACCTAAAGTACATTGGCCGCAAGTTTCTCCCCGTGGTTATTGATGTTGTCAATATTGAAAGACATTTCTTTTTGACATGGAATTTGATGTTTTTGATCACATAAAACACAAATGCCATCCTAGATTTCACAAAAATCCGTCATTAATAAAAAATACAACTAGGATAACATTAACTAATGGAGAATATTAACCAATCATATACAACTTGAATGCTTAAAATTTTTTCTTTCTTGTAAGTTTGTCTTGTTTGAGACAGTCCTATGGGTTAATTTTGGGTTGCCTTTCTTGGGTAGTAGTATCAACAACAAATTTTTTGTCTCTCTTGGCAACTTGGATCATGTTTACGTAGATGAACATTACCTCCATAAGGAAAAATCAGTATTCTGAACCTTGCAAAACGTCTTCTCTTACAACATGTCATCTTTCATCTTGTTCATTTTGACAATGAATTACCACCACAATTGAGCCCTCTTCCTTTATTTTGTTGAAGATGTATCAGTGGATTCCATCATTTCAACTAGATTTCTTCTTGGTTCTCTTTAAGAATTTCTTCTTAGGCTTCATGATCATAGTTATCAAGGTCGTCAGTGATCCTTACTCCCCCTTTTGCCATTGAGACTTGAGTGTTGAGAAAACTTTGAGAGTTGAGAGTGAAGAATAGAGTTTTGAGAGAAGAAGAGTGTGTTGATAATTGGGATTTGGGAGAGATTGAGTGAGGATAGTTGAGAGGAATTGTGTAAAGATGGGAAGGAGTTAGGGGTATTTATAGGCTTATGGGGTAAAGGTTAGACTAAAGTGCAAATAAAAATTCAAGGGAACTTTTTTTTGAAAAAAAGTTGAAAAGTTGAAGGACTAAAAGCCATTTTTTCAAAAAGTTAAGGGCCTACATATAAAATAGTAAAAATTAAACCTGTATATACATGAAAATAAAGAATAGGCCTAAAGTGCAAAAAAAAAACATAAAAGTCATTGGAAGATAACCATCTTTTTAGTCAATTCCTTCTGACTTATATATAAAAGGTAAGCCATGTTAGCATGGATCATGCTATAGAGGTGGCCCAACTTGACCCAGTTGACATCTATAATCTAACTCCTTGCTTGCCTTCCTTATGTTTGCGTACTTCCTCCATTAACTTCCACATGGTATTCACTAGCATCCTAGTCATCTCTATGTTGTTTCCATTAGTGGCTTTGTGTGTTTGGATTGGCATGTAATTTGCTCAATGTTTGTTGAATGTTTTCTGCATTGGTACCAGCCAATTGTCCTTTGATTAGGCAGACTGACTTGATGTGCTCAAATCAATTTGGTTTGGTTGGGTTGTCTTTGATTGAATTGGGTGCATCACTCAAAACTATGAAAGACAAGGAAATGCTTGGGCTTATAGTATTTGAGGCTTAAGTTTTGGGCATTAGTGTTGTACGTGTAGGGAGAATTCATTCCTTATTTACAACTGCACCTGGTGTTAGGTAGTGGTTTGTGGAGATCACTCAAAGCATACCATGTGTCCTTTGTGACATTTGGCCAAGTACACTGTTGTAGTCTATACACATCCATAGCAGTGATTGGATGGATGGTCGAACCACCTGACTTTAATATAAAATACAAGTTTTTTGAAAGGGAGATGCATATGACATGAAAGGTTTATAATTTGCCAGAGTTTAGGATGTGTTGGTATACTTGGTGGAATACATTAGTATGAGTTTTTAACCATGATGGTCGAGTTATATGCCTCAAATGGATGCATATTATATAGTGGGTTTCTACATCTTAGGATGTGTTGCTAGATTAGTCCATACTTTGATAAATATGTTACAGCGAGTTTATGAAAATGATGGCCCTCTCAGTCATTACCAGTTGGACTTGATTTGGATGCCTAACCTTGATATGTTAGCAGCACAAGACCACATAAATGAAACTAAGATCTAGACTTCCCCAACTGGTCATTTGTGTCATTTTGTATTTCCTTTTTGTAGGGGTTGCAGACATATGCAATGCACATATTTTGAGGTTGAGGGGTTTCCAGAAGAAGAAAGGTTTGTGCTTTAAGTTTCGGAAGATTATGGTGCAGGTGAAAGTAATGACTTAATGTGAGTTTCAATAAAAGATAAGAAACAAACGAACTTGAACATGGCTTTTAAAACTTTAGAGGTGTTAAGCTCCTCTTAGAAAAGACATATCCTGGTCAAAAGTTTTGTTCCATTATTTAAGATATGTTCATGTTATTTAGTCTATCAATGAGCTGTCCATATGTTCCTAAATTGGGATACAATGCATTCTTTATTTGATATGCCCTCATGATACCTCAATTTATTTTATTTATTAATGCATGGAAGTACCCTTTTTTTGAACTGCAATGTAGTGGCAAGCCACCTTTGACCATGAAGGGATGCAAATGAATGCAAAGACTTATTTTTGCATGAGTGTTTCATCTTGTTTATGAGGCTGCTTGGCCTGGATTGGGGTTTTAGATAAGAGTATTCATCCTGAAATGTTTTTTGCACCAAAGTACTCTGCTCCTATTTTGTATGTGAAGTTGCATTGCTGGTTGATTCTGTTGCTAGTTAGATATGTTTTCATCAACAGTTACCTAATTTTCTAAAATAATTTTCCAGGTTGGTTTGGTTGCTGATGACAAATTGGTTGATCTGCTTGATCTGGCATTATCTGCTGATACTGTAAATACCGTGAAGAGCTTGCGAGAGATTATGGAAGCTGGAGTGGAACCCCTGGCACTAATGTCACAACTTGCAACTATAATTACTGATATTCTTGCTGGAAGTTATGTCTTCACCAAGGAAAGGCTTCGAAGAAGGTTTTTCCGCAGGCCAACATGTGAGTGAAAGTAATTTACAATAGAAGCTTATTTTAGTAAATATTTTCACGTATGTAACTATGTTTTAACTTCATGGTAAGGTTTGATACATGTATACGCACATGGATTTTCTGGCTATATTCAACACAACTGCTTAGCTGATTTCTTCATTATTTTCAGTATCCAAAGAAGAGATGGAAAAATTACGTCAGGCCTTGAAAACTCTATCAGAATCAGAAAAACAACTGAGGATGTCAAATGACAAATTAACATGGCTTACAGCAGCACTGCTCCAACTTGCTCCAGACCAGCAGTATATATTACCAAATTCTTCAGCAGACACTAGTTTTAGTCACAGCCCAATGCTCTTAACTCATACTACTGAAAGAGATTTGTTAACCAACACTAACATGTTGGATTCTATACCCAACAATGAAAAGGGCTTATCAGGTGTAACTCAAACAGAACAATATCGTACAAAAGGAGGTAATAAAGGTATATATGGAACCAAAGCAAGTGACCCTTGCACTAGTGGAATTTCAGATTTAAGGAATCCACTTTATCATGGTGAAATTAACCAGGCATTTGGACACAATCTAAGGAAAGATTATATTAACATTGAGAAAATTTGGAAAGCAGTTATTGAACGAATTCAGATAAATGCTCTGAAGCATTTTATGAATCAAGAAGGAAGGCTCCTATCAGTAAACTTTGGTGCAGGTGAACTTTTTAAATCATTCAGATGCATGTGTATGTTCTATTATAGGATAAAATCGATATTATTTTGGATGTCTTCAGGATACCTAAATCAAATCTATGTTTATTACAAAAAATGAAAATAATTTTCAGCACAATGTGAAGATATAGATACACTCTTAAAGGGGGTTTATTGTTCAATTTGAAATATAATGAATAATCTTTGATAACTGAATGCATAGGATTTGTCATACAAATGATATGAACCTAATCATTTTACCTGCTTTGGTGCTTGCTTTTCCAGTCATTCTGCTTTATTGCAATTCCATGTTGGCTCGGCCAGGGGGATTGAAACTCTTCTTGTTTTGAAGAGCAGTTTGAATATTATTAAATTTTGAATTGAAAATCATTCTACCTTCAAGATTTTTCCTAACATGGACTTATTTGCAAACAGCTCCTACTGTGCAGTTGATGTTCAGTTCAAATACAAACAAAACAAAGGCTGAAAATTTCAGGGGATACATCTTACAAGCATTTGAATCTGTTCTTTGTACTGGAGTGACCCTTGAAATTAGATGTGCAACTGGTAAAGGTTCAAGTTCAGAGATACAAATACCACACAATGTGGCTTGTTCTGGTAATGGCTCCTACCAAATGATAGGGAAACGAGAACTTGATTCAAATGAATCAGCACATAGAAATGCAGGTGAGGGAAATTTTAGGAGGCTTTCAAAAGACAAAATTGTAACATTTGGGCCAACTCCAGGTAGATGCGTTCATTCTGCTTCCCATGAAAAGACAAAGAGTGAAATTATTGAAATCCTGGCTTCTCCTACTAAAATTCAGCAAACAGTTGGCACCACACAGTGCGGAGACAGAGGTTGTGAGCATGGTTGGCAAAAAGGTTCTTCTTCGCATCATCAAGCTACCTTTGTTCCTACATGTAGAAGTAGGGATAATGTTGATCAGCCTCGAGGGAAAAGCTTAGTTAGAGGCAAAGTGTCGCTTGCTCATGTAATCCAGCAAGCAGAAGGATGCACACAGAGAAGTGGATTGTCTAGTCGGAAACCAATGTCAATTGCTGATAAACTTGAACAAGAGAACCTGTAAGTATTATAATGCCCTACTCAATGTATTATTTTCTGAAGCTTGAATGTCTATATACTTAGGTGAAGAGATGATTACCTGCCTGAACGGCTGAAGGGCAATATTGATTACTCAAATATGAAAAATATACATTCATAACTATGAAAATAAGAAATGATGAAAGTGGATTGTCATTCTTAGAAAAAGATGAGGACCTCTATATATAGAGGCTATACAAGAGAGACTAATACAATATAAGCATGTAAGATTAAACCTAAACACAACTTCTAACCCTACCTAGGATTCATATAAGGGTCTACTTATTACACATTTTAACACTTCCTTTCCAGCTAGAGCATATGAATTAATCATGCTCAACGGTACAAGAAATTCTTAAATGTCCTAACATTAGATTTTTCATAAAGATATATGCAAGTTGTTCTAATGACTGAGTGTATTGAGTAGATATAACTTCATGCATCACAATATCTTGCATATGATGACAACTAACGTCAATATACTTTGTCCTCTGATGGAAGATGTGAATAGGTGGATATGCTTAGTCTTCTTTGGCAATAACAGCTGTGTCCCAGCCTATTTTATAGGTTGAGCAGGGAAGAAATCATTTGAATTTGTGTACCCCTTAAGGGTCACACTCTAGGTTTGATGGCTTCGAAAGAGAGATCAGCAACTAGAGGCAAGGTGCAGCAACTCCAAATGGGGCTGCAAGAGAGAGACCCAACCCTAGAGAGGCTGATTAGGCAGGCCTAAAGTTTGGGAGGAGGACTATAGAAACAAAAACTTACCTAAAATCCGAAGATGAGAAACCATTTGGATTTTGGAGAGCATCGTTATTATGATTTTATTGTTGAATAGAACATGTTGGATATATATTGGTGTTATTTTTGAATATCCTATTGATATAGGAAGTGTTTACCTTTCTTAGCTATAGCTTTGTAATGCTGTATTTCAATAGTTGTTACATCTAAGTAATTATGTGAAAATTTTTGTTTCAACAGGAGATTGGAACCAAGGGCAAGGAACTTGTTCTACCGGAAGGCTTCCAGATATACCCGCAGAAAGGTATTACTTCCTTAAGTTGCAACTTTGGGCTAATGATGCTGATGTTTCAGATATTACAAGAAATTAATTGAATTATGTTCAAATGAAGAAGTAGCTACAATAAAGGTCGAAAGATCTTTGACACCAAAATTTTATTGATCACTTAATCAACCATTTTACACTACTAATTTGAGGACTAGAAGATGAAAGAAGCATGCTACTACTATTAACACATCAATTGAGATATAATGTTGAATTATATTGGAATTCTCAGGAGATTTTACACCAAAATTTTATTAAACAATTAATCAACCATTTTACAGTCCACAAATTCGAGGACTAGAAGATGAAAGAAGCATTCTACTACTGTTAGCGCATCAATTTTGATTTAAAGTTCAATTATATTGGAATTGTCAACATATCATTATCATTCCTAGATGCCATCTTCTATTAAACATGATAATTTACTGTTAGCTACATATCTCTTGCTGTTTATATTCTTAAGTTTAAAAATTCATCCATACTTTGCTTAACACTTGATTAATGGCATACTCAATCACAACACTTAACCAAATTTTGAAGAGACATAACCTAATCCAATTTGAATGGTTGGTTGAATCGTCAGATATGACTAGCTTCTGAATTTTCATAAATCACTAGAACATAGCAAGTAATAACTGTATTGTTGATTTGTGGGTTATAAACGTGTCACTTTCCATGCTATATTTGTTCAGTATTCAATTGTTTTTTTCCCTTCTATACAGTTGCTACACTTAAGGGCACGGACAAAGAGACCCCGCTCTTTATTGAAGCTCATGTGCTGTGGAAGATGTTCATGTGGCAGAATCCCAAGGTAGATCTCTGATGCTAATTGATTGGTATAGCATGTAAAATAATGATGGTGAACAGTGCTGTAGACCCATAGTATTGTATTAATTCATTTTTCTTGTTTCACCCTTGTCTTTGTAGAAATGTTTGCACGCAGGCAATATCATAAAGAAGGTAGGCAGGAATCATGCATTTTTTCAAAAATCACTAAAAGGCCACACTTTGTGCAATTTACACAAATTTCCCTCGTCATTTTTTGCTAGATGGGTAGAAACTTGCTTTTGACCTGTATGTGCTAGTTATACCTCTTATATTTTCAGCTGTGGTAATTGTTAGATATTTTATTTTGTTTTATTTATGAGTTTCGGTATACAGGCACTTTTTTTTTACAGAATTCGATATGAGCCATTTATTCACTTTTATCAGATAGTACTTGATAAAAAAGAGCTTGCCAAAAGTCAATTCCTTACATGTGTTTGTTTAGATTCTCTCCTTCATTCGTGAAGAACTCCTGTTTATTCTTCATTTCGCATTCACATTTTGATATCAAAGATGATAGAACTTTATATGATGGATGTTCATGTATTGGTTGTATTTGAATATTCTCACATAGACAAGTGGGAAGAGGACCTGGAAATATGTATAAAGAATAAATCTTTTGAATTGTATGGAATATATGAAAATTTTCTGCACACAATGGGCTCCCATGAGCTTCTACCTATAGTGACCTCAAATTACAAATATGCAAGGACGGCCTCCTGCAAATAGCCTTTGGAAATGAGTGAATCCACCCAACATGGAAGTCAGGTTGACCCATCAGAATTCTGGTGGGAGAGCGATGGAAAATGCAAAAAGATAAGTCAACTTCTCTCAACTCTTAGGACCGATTTCTACAGAAATGTAAGATATCTAACATAAAATCAATTGAATACAAAAAGATAAATGTATTCCATATATCTTTAACTTCTTCTTTTTTCAAGTCTGCTTTCCACATTCTATGTAGGATTATTTCAATACCCTCCCCCACTTACGTCTTTTTTTAGGCCTAAAAATGTCTTGTGTTTGATTGCATTGAGCTATGATATTATGCAAAAATATGATACATCTAAGTCAAAATCAACTGACTCAATTAATCATGGGTGGTACGCTTACTCAGACTAGAATTTAAGATCAAACCCACTAGTGATAAGCTCTTCATCCACAAAGGCTATGAGATAAGCTATACACAAGCTTGCATAGTGAAATGTTTCGATTAGTAACTAGAAAGTTAAGCTTAAAGTAGTCTCTCTCCCTCTATACCATATAGTTATTGTCTCCCTCTACGTAATATATAATGTAAATAATTATTCTCCTAACTAATTTTTGATAACATGCATAGCACATTGATAATTATTTTCACTATTAGTTCACTAAATATAAACATAGCACATTGATAACATGCATCATGCATTGGTATTTTTGAAGTTCGTTAGGCAACAGAATCACATGTCCTAAAGAAACAAGTCTCTCATCCTCATTGGTGACCATGGTAACCCTAGTCTCCCTTGCACATTCCATTCTTTCACATGGAGAATGGATAGTGTAGTGCTGGAACTCTGATTTTTTGGAAGAACAATAACAACAAACTCTTGGTAGTTTTCTCTATTTATAATAACATGAATTGTTACACAAAGTAATACAATGCTGAGTTTGACCAGTAAGATGAATACAACTATGCAACTAAAACTAAAAAGTAACAATACTGAGTAATAATGTTAGTCACTTATCTTTGCCAGGCACAAATAGGACTTGAGTTTTTGGTCAGAGACATTGTCATGTGTAAATTGGAAATCGACTTCCACATGCTTCATCAACAAATGAGAAGTTGAGTTTGTGTTCAGCCCCTACATTATTAAAAAATAGAGTTAGAACATCTTTAATGAAAATCCCCATTTTAGCTCACAAGGATTGAATTGATATTAAGGTTGCTTTGATATTATCATTAAGCCTTGGAATTTTCATTCTATAGGTCTATTGGGCATGTCACTAATAATTGCTTTAAGCTCAAATGGGGGACTCTTGACATGAGTATCTCAAACCAGGCTCAATTATGATATGGATTTCTTGCCCTTGGTTCATTCCAACCCTTAAAGTAGACCCCAAGTTTAGCCAGTCAATCCAATTCATTCCTATCATCCATGCTCCAATTTTACCAACATTATGGATTAATTATGCTAGCTTAGTCAGTCTTAGTTGGTAATGCCAGCATGCAACAGTTAATGGTCAATGTTCAGTAGTGGCAGGCAACCACGTTTTCCTCCCTACTTGGCTGCCTCCTACTTATTACCACTTCTTACACTCATCAATACATCCATTCTAAGTCTAGAACTTATCCACCAGGTAACATATATTGACCCATTGTAAAATCAGATTGTTACCTTTATTTCACTTGGTCAACTTAAGTGTCAGAAAGCCTTTAGTCACCCTAGACTGAAGGTTAATTAACTAATCATCTTTTGCAAGTCAAACACCAAGTCAAGTTGTCAATTACCTTCAAGGCATCTAGCATTTTGCATCTAGTTTGAATCTGACTCCTTGACTATGAGTTATCACCCATCATATATACCCAAGAGAGGACAGTTGAAATCAATTCCTAAAGAAGGCAACCTTTTTAAAAAAATACAAGAGAGAACTACTTGTAAGAGATTTTGTATTACTAAAATCCAACTTCTTAAAGGCATCTACCTTAATTGTTCAAAAAAAAAAAATCAACTTTTCCATTCATCAAAATAACTTTTATCTAACAACTAACTATATATTCTACCATATATAACAATTGGTATTAATCAGTTATGACTGATGATAATTAATGGTGGCTAGGAGGTGACAACGATCAATGAGAAGCCACTGAATGTGGTTGATGGGTGCAACAGCAGTTGCCGGCCAATAGTCGATCGACGATTGTCGATGGTGGTGGGCGGCGGTTGACGACAAAGAACAGTAGTTGCATGCTAACCGATGACCATGGTTGATTGTGATGATGGGTAGTGGCCGGCTTCATCTGAAATTGCCTCTTAATCAGAAAGCACATGTACTTACCTTCCTTGCAACTCTGTGATCGTCACATCGTTGATGGAGAAGGACGACTGGGGTATTTCAACTCCCAGTTTTCGGTCGATGTCGTCGTCAGTCGCCTCCTCCTCAGCTATGAAAGTTGGTTGCTTCGGCCGGCGATCCAACGGAACAAAATCGTTCTCCAACATATGAACCACCGACGACATCGTCGGCCTGTCGCTTGCACGGTCTTGGACGCAGAGCAGCGCCACGAGCATGCACCGCGACACATTGTCCATCTCACACATTCCGACCATCAAAGGGTCCACTACCTCCACCAGTTGGTTGGCCTCCCAAAGCTGCCATGCCTGTAAGATGATTGGGGAATGAAGTGAGAGAGAGAGAGAGAGAGAGAGAGATGTTGACAAGATTAATTGTGCTTACGTAAGAGATGAGGTTGAGGAATGAAGTGGAACAGAAGCTGGTGTTCCTTTCCCCGCTCAGTATTTCCAGGACCAAGACCCCATAGCTGTAGACATCGGACTTCACCGAGAAGTGTCCTTTCATGGCATACTCCGGCGACATGTATCCACTACATTCAGACGTTAATTGGTATTCATAAGATCAGCAGAGATTATCATTAATTACTTGATAACGGTAGTTTTGCATTCTTCAAAATTCAAATCATAAAAGAAACCATGAATGTCATCGTCCTTGAGTAACTGAGCTATTAAAAATTATTGTTTTGTAGCCAAGGTTGATTGATTTCTACATGTGGTGGATCTATCTATGTACTTGCTATACTCATCATCTTCTGTTCAATTTCACAACAAATTAAGATGTGAATCCCAGTCAATGCTAAAACCACTACCATGATTAGAAAGAAGAATGAAGATGGCGTACTTACTATGTTCCAACTACTCTAACCGTTTCTGCTTCGTTTTGGTTGCCTCCAAATATGCGTGCCATGCCAAAGTCCGAGATCTTTGGATTCATGTCCTTGTCTAGCAAGATGTTGCCAGCCTTCAAGTCTCGATGGATGATCCTCAACCTTGAGTCTTCATGAAGGTAGAGAAGACCTCTGGCAATCCCCTTGATGATGTTGAACCGCTTCTTCCAGTCCAGTAACATCCTCTTTTCGTTATCTTTCAACACAAATCTCTTGTTAGTTTAACAATGATGGCTAGTAATACATGGTAATGTAGAAGTAATCATATGAATTTTAAGATTAGATAATTATACGTACATGGTAAAAAATTTACTTACATTGAATAAGTAATGCATCTTATTCTACCTATACTAAAATTGATCAATTGCTGTTAAATTTCGACCAATCATTTTCAAATCAAAAAGTCTGTGTGAATATGACTTAAATTAAGTTGAAATTTCAATATGGAGTATGTTGTGCTATAGATTAACTAAGTATATAATTAGATCTTACCTTTTCATAAAAAAGTTAAAAAGTAAAAGGTACTTCTAGTTAAAGAGTTTTAAACACACTTCTAGAAATATATCTTAAAAGAAGAAAATACATACTGAACAAGAATGAATCTAAGCTTCCATTTGGTAAGAACTCGTAGATCAATATCTTTTCTTCTTCTTGTACACAACAACCCAAAAGTCTTACGAGATTTCTATGTTGAAGTTTTGCAATCACCATCACCTCATTCTTGAATTCTTCTAACCCTTGTCTTGAGACTTTGGAAAGTCTCTTGATGGCAATCTCTAACCCATTCGCAAGCTTTCCCTACGAATTTGTTGACGAACAATTAGCAAGAGTATTAACCAAGAGAATATGGTATAATTCGTCTTCTCATTCCATATAACTTTTACAAGAAGACAGTCTTAGCCAAATCCATATGAAGTTATTAATAATATCAAAAAGATAATCAACGGTGGTATTGTAGTTTAAGCTCACATTCCCTTATGTTTTTACCTGCTAATTGTATAATATGAACACTAATAATCAATGGAGTAATTCATCTTCCGCTGTATTACCAAGGAAAAGATTTTGACCAACAGCAGTATTTCTCTTGATTAAGGGTACGGTAGTCGTAGTTGCAATTTTCTTCTAAAATTTGAATCTTAAAGAATTAACAAGAACCAATTAATAACCAACTTTGATTAATTGAATTGATGAAAGCTCTGCAAAGTCAACCCAACTATAATAATAAAATAATTGTCGCATGCAATTTTTAGGTCATTTTTTTACAATAATGATTTTATAAGAACTAAATAAATAAATGAATACCTTGTAGACGATGCCAAAGCCGCCCCGTCCGATCCTATTGCCGTCGCTGAAATTGTCGGTGGCGGCCACCAGCAGTTCGAACTCAAGGAAGGGCAAGTCCGCGCCTTCTTGCATCATCTCTTCTCCCAATTCACCCGAGCTTGCCAGGTACTTCCTCGCTTCGCCGGAGGTTACTTCCTCCCCCTCCTTGGTGGGTCCTGATCGAGAAAACCAGATCATCAATTCACACACGGATGCAGCAAGTCATGGTCTGCAACTCATCTCTCCGGCAGGTTAATTACCTTTCCTCTTCTTGCGGCGGCTCTTCAAGAAGCAGCAGAGGACTGAAGCACAGACAAGAACGGTTGAAACAGAGATGATTACCACGAGGATGATGATCTTGTTCTTGGTCCGGCTGCCTGCATTTGTTTCAGATTCCAATGAGAATTCCAGGAAATCGAGAAAAAATCCAAGGATTCCTTCGAGAAACACAACGGACCCATCTCGGTACCAGCGGCGAGGCGGACCTGTAGGTGATATCCATTTGACGCACGGACCAGGTCCACCAGTTTGCCGGTCCACACGAAACAGGCGTTGAACCTGCTGCCGTTCTCCGAATCCACGTGGGTGTAGGCGATGCAGGAGCAATTTTCAGAGCACATCTTGTTGCAGTCGCTGCCGCTCACGTCGCCGAAGAAGATCGAATGGTCTGGGAGTTTGATATGGTCGATCGTCGGGAACCAGTCACTGGCACTGCCATTTCCGCATTGAAGGGCCTTCTTCCTAGAGCATCCTCCGTGAAAGTCGCCGCCATCCCATTCCGTCAGGTTCCTCGGCTCGAATCCTTCCAGGCACTTACAGGTGGGAGGCGAGGCGGTGCTGTCGCAGAACCCGAAATCGCCACAGAGTGCGTAGGAATCGCAGACACGCGACGGTAGAGAGTACAGCACCGACCATTTCTTGGTGCCGTCCTTCCACCGCAGCAGCTCGACGAAGCCGGTGTGGTTCAGGACGAACATCGACGGGGCCGATGCCTTGGAGGGGGTGAACGTGGCATTCACCCACTCGTCGTCCCTTGTGTACGTCAGGTAGGAGACGAAGTTGCTACTCGTCGGCGTCAATCCCACGAACGGGACCCCCGTCCAGACCTGGCTTCTCCAATACCGCTCCCCTTCATGGTCCAACAGGAACTGGAAGGACGTGGCGGGGTCGATCCTAAAGGAGAAGTTCCCCGGCGACGGGTCCCGGTCGCTCCTCCAGCAAGTGATGCTGTCGGCGACCTTGGTTCTGTAGTTCAACGTCAAACTCATGTCCGGGAGGATGGTGTCCGTCGGATGGTCGAAGCTCCGCCACAGATCGATGCCCTCGCCTTTTCTTACTACCAAATTGCCACTATCCAACAGCACGGCCGAAGTATCGTTCACAGAAGACGAGGACGAAGACGAGGAATTGGAGGACCAGACGAGGTTCCCATCACCGTCCGAAACGACAAGATTCCGGTCATCGGAAAAGCTCAGGACTCCCGGGGGCTTCGTCACCGGCTTCTCTCTGTTGGCGACCCAGACGACCCTCCTATCCGTGGCCGTGACCTGTTTGTGCCATATCCCGACGTACCAAGAACCAGTAGCGACCGCCGAGCCCGTGGGAGAGAAGAAGCCCAAGACGAAGACTCCGCCGCTGGAGACGAGGGTCTGGTTGCCGGAGATGGATTCTGCGAGTCTCAACCTGTCGGAAGAGTGGCATGGCAGTATGTTGGACATGGAAGCCACTAGGAGGAGAGCTGTCGTGAAGCGGAGGAAGCACTCCATTGGTGAGAGCAGCAGCAGCCTTCTCCCCCTGATAGCTCCTTTGATGCTTCCGTGTTTGCTCCCCTCACCGGCGTCTAGAAGACGAAGACGACGACGACGATGATGTTTTTGCGTGTTGAGCTCGGAATCAAATGCCCTCATTTTGTTTGATATGGTGGAATCAAATTCAGGATTTTCTTCTTATTTGAAAATAAAATTTTATTCCTATTAATATTTTTAAATGAAATTGCTTGTCTAGTTTACGAAAATCTATTTAGTAATTTGTCTTACAGTTTATTCAACAAATAATCTTAGAGATGTTTTCAATGGTTTGAATGAAGGCTTAGACATCAATTGTTTTCAGTTTCTGAATTAAAATCTGACTCCTGCGAATTTAACACATTCCAAGTCACAGCTTCCATGCTTGAGAACGTCTTTTTAGTTATTTTTACCTTCTTTTTTTTTCAAATTTAACTGCATTTTACAAAAGTAGTTAAGCCTCGTTTGTAATTACTTCAACGCTATTTCTTAATTAATTATAACCTTTAGAAGTAACTATTGCCAGAAACACTCTGCAAACGTATGGACCGAGGAATCTGTCGTGATATTTTCATAAAAAACCAAATTTCAGATCGGTGAGTCGAAATGTACGTGTGAACTGGACCTTGGAGGTATGTGCCCAAGAAGAATTATGTCCTATTAACTAATCGTCTTGTTTTGTTTTGAGGACATCCGTGTACTGCTGCTGCTGCTGCATGTCAATCAATATGGAATACACCACCCGATTAACGCGTCTGGTAAGGCTTATCTTTATTTATATCTATCTGTATGTTTCAAGTTTGGCAGATGAAAACATAATCTGGCACACTCATGGAGCCCAATGACTCCAATCGATGCTTATCTACTTGCTATGCATATATATATATATAGAACGTAGGTTTCTATCTTTTTCTATGCTAGCTAGCATCAATTGTCCCTTCAGAAATTCCCGTAGAAATAATTCAAGGAGGCAATTGTAGAGACTAGCAATTATGACATATATATATAAATGCATGGCTGAGGTCACTCTCAATTAAGATGCCAATGTGAGCAAAAAGGCTACAGTATTCCTTAATTTCAAAAGAGTACACCGATCATGCATCCACCTAAAAGAAACTATATGTTCTATTATATAACAAATTAGCAGTTGTTAATTACATCTAATGATAAAATTCCAACAGTGGTTGCTACTGACCATGGTGGACCATGGCGATGGATAGCCGCTGACTTCATCGACCGTTTGAAATTACCTCTTTAATTTAGAAAGCTCGTACATGCATGCATGCTACCTCCCATGCAACTCTGTGGTCGTCACATCGTTGATGGAGAACGCGGATTGCGGTATCTCAACTACACTCATGTCGCGATTGATGTCGTCCTGATGAATCACCTCCACCACGGCCGTGAAGGTTGGTCGCTTTGGACTTCCGCAATCTACCGGAATAAGCTCGTTCTCCAACATGTGGACCACGGACGACATCGTCGGCCCGTCGCTTGCACGGTCCTGGACGCAGAGCAATGCCACGAGCAAGCACCGCGACACTTTCCCCATGTCACGACACGCTCCGACCATCAAAGGGTCCACTAGCTCCGGTAGTTGGTTGTTCCTTCCAGAGTTGCCATGCCTGCAAGATATATATCATGGTGATAAACTAGTGGTGCCTTGCATGGAATACGTATATATATAGACAGAGTGTGTGTGTGTGTGTGAGAGAGAGAGAGAGAGAAAGAGAGAGAGAGAGAGAGAGAGAGAGTTGATAATGGGGTTAGTTGGCTCACGTAGGAGAGGAGGATTGGGAACGAAGAGTGATGCAGGAAGCTGGTGTTCCTTTTACCGCTGAGTATTTTCAATACCAACACTCCGTAGCTTTAGACATCGGACTTCATCGAGAAGTGTCCTTTCATGGCATACTCCGGTGACATGTATCTACTGCAATCAGACATTAATTGGTATTCACGGGATTAGCAAAGATTATTGTTACCGAGAAACACATTGCCATACTCATTGATCATTTTATGCTCAATTTAACTACAAAGATTGGAATCCTAGCTGGTAAATGTGAAAACCACTACCATCATTAAAAAAAATGAAGATGGCGTGAGTACCATGTTCCAACTACTCTAACCATCTTTGTTTCATTCTGGTTGCCCTCAAATATTAGTGCCATGCCGAAGTCTGAAATCTTTGAATTCATGTCTTTGTCTAGCGAGATGTTGCCTGCCTTCAACTCCCTATGGACGATCCTCAACTTTGAGTCTTCGTGAAGATAAAGAACACCTTTGGCAATTCCCTTGATGACGTTGAATCAGCTTCTCCCAATCCAATAACATCCTTTTTTCGTTACCTTTCAACACAAATCTAGTGATGTTTATAATAAAAAAAGAAAGAAAGAAAGAAAGAAAAGTTTTTACTTGTAATGTTAGACTTAAATGTAAATAAAGAAAATTTAATGATTTTTATTTAAAAAAAATGAAAAAGGGTTGGGGTGATGAATTAAATTCACCGCTCATAACTCATGAGAATAAAAAAAAGGAGAGAGAAGAAGGGGAGAGCGAGAAGAAATTTTAGTTGAGTAATTTTATTATTTAGTCTTATATATATTGATTTATGCGTAATTATTGTGACATTATTTACATGTATATTAGAGTTTGAGTATGTTATAGAGAGACGGGTGCATATATGTTGATTTTTGCATATTTATATTGATTATTACTTAAATTACGTGTTATATACAATTACATATAGAATTTGTATATTTATATGAACTGTGCATAATTATTGAGATTTTGACATTCACGAGAGATTAACATTTATATGCATTACATATGCAAATAATATTGAATAGGGAAGTCTTATTTATACATATGTTGCATTGGTGAGAAATGACATCATTGATTATGCATGATATTAATAACTTGGGACCTATGATGATATTTTATATATGATTGATGAATTAGTTTAGTTACATATAAATCTCGTCATGGGAGGTTAAATTGTGGTGTCATGCTTACAAGTGAAATATGATACTCGACCTCATCTCAAAGTTGATAGTAAACATATGACTTAATCATAAGGGAGATATGATATATAGATCTTGTCACAGAAGTTAAATAGGATTGTAGTTAAATGTATTGAATATAGACCTATATAAAATAATGAATGTTAGGTCTGTAGTTTTATTTTGCATAGCTCATGTTTATTATTATTGTTCTACATTTTATCATATTGCATTGATTATTGATTGGATAACCTTCTTATCGCATGTATGTTATATTTACTTATGCTATTTTTGGACTTATAAAAAAATTACTAATTGGACTTTAACTCATGCTTATGATTTATTGTTTTAGGTTGCCAAGAGAGTTGTTAGACTAGATAAAAGTAGGAGAGGATGTTATAGTGTAACTATCAAGTTGTGATAACCTTTTTTTATACTTTTGTAGACATTTTTGGAAGTTATGTGATATGAGATAAGATCATTTGTCTTGTAATATACCATTGATATTTTGGTTGTATATATTTAAAAAGGATTTAGACGTTTTAAGACATAATTATAAATGGTTGATTCCACTCTGATGTTGATATTGCTTTTACCTTTAGATATATGTGATGAATATTTTTGATTAGTAGGTTATACTTTTTAAGTAGGTATCTAATCTTGTAATATTAAAAGAAAAAACTTTTCACATATCTTTAACTTTTTTATGTATGATTTTTCTTTCTTTAATATTACAATGATTGTTATATCTTTTTGGGGCATGACAAATCTTTTGTTGGTTTAACAATTAATGATGACTATTCATGTGTGTGTTTAAAGAGTTTCACTTCAAGAAAAACAGACATAACTTTATCTATATATATATAAGATTAAACTCTTTCAATTAGTTTTAAGTTAAATGTCTATGTTTAAGTTTAGTATCAATGTTGGAAACCAAAGAGACCCCAAGTCAATCAAAAAGAAATACTTCTGAACTCAGCTTTGATTACAAGTTTGGTATTATAAGAAGATATGGAGGCACATCTAAAAAAGTTTCCTAGAGCTGTCATTACATTTTTTTAATAAATAGATGGTAATTTAGAATTAATTGTATAAACTTTAACATTAGATGATTACAAATGCAAAGTAAAAAATTTACTTAAATTAAATCAATATTGCCTTTTGTACTAACTATATATACTAAAATTGATGAATTTTTGGTAAATTACAACTAATCTTTTTCCAATCAAATAATCTTTGTAAATATAACTAAAATTAAGTTGAAATTTTAATACATAGCAAATTGTTCTTAGATTAAGTAATTGTATAATTAGATCTTACTTTTTCTTGAAAATTCAAAAACAAAAGTTTTTTAAAGGTCTCTTCTAGGAACACCCATCTATTAAATTAAAGATCTACATTTTAAGGATAAGGTACACATATCTTAAAAAAGGAAAATACATATTGAACAAGAATGAATCTAAGCTTCCATCTGACAAGAACTCATAGATCAATATCTTCTCTTCTCCTTATATACAACAACTCAAGAGTTTTAAGAGATTTTTATGTTGAAGTTTTGTGATCACCATCACCTCGCTCTTGAGCTCCTCCAATCCTTGTCTTGAAATCTTAAAGAGTCTTTTGATGACAATCCTTAACTCATTTGTGAGTTTTCCCAATGAACATATTGATGAATAATTAGTGGAGGTATTAACCAAAAGTAAGTAATATATGTGTCATCTTCACTTTCCTTGTAAGTTTTATAAGAGAAGAAAGTCTTAGTTTAAATCTATACCATACCAAATTATTATCAATATCAAAAGATCAATCACTAGTAATATTGTAGTTTAGGCTCACCATCCCACATGTTTCTACCAGCTGCTGGTATAATCTAAATACTAAAAACGAATAGTGTAAGTCATCTTCCACTATATACAAAGGCAAATAAAACATTATTAAAGAAATGGAAATTCCAGGGAATTCATGATAAGTTTCGGCATGGACTAAATACAATATTTCTCTTCATTAAGGGTAATCATATTTTCAATTCTTTCCTAAAATTTAAATCCTAAAGAATTAACATAGACTAACTAATATAATAACAAACTTTGATTAACTGAATTGATCAAGGTTGTGTGAACTCAACCCATTTGTAGTAACTTAATTGACCAAAACAACACGTACCCATAGCTCCTATTAAGCTGCGTTCCTGATGAACTCGAAATTATCATTATCAAAAACTGTTCTCACTAAAATTCAAATCTTAATGACAATACGTTCTTATTAATTTTAGAAAAAGCATTGACCATTTAATACCTTACTTGTTTGACAATGAAAAACAATCTTACCATTTTTAATCCCTTATCTCATAATAATATAAAATAATCACCATTGGCAAAAATAATAATAATATAAAATAATTGTCACATACAACTCGGATGTAATTTTTTAGTTCATTTATAAGAACTAAATAAATAAATACCTTGTAGACGATGCCGAAGCCGCCTTGTCCGATCCTACTGCCGTCGCTGAAGTTCCGGTGGCGGCCACCAACTGATCAAAGTCAAAGAAGGGCAAATCCACGCCCTCTGGCTTCAACTCCGCCTCCTCCTCCTCCTTGTTGGGTCCTGATCGAGAAAAGCAGATCATAAGATCACCAGCAAAAGATTCAAATCATGTGCCACAACAAACCTCGTCTCTCTTGCAGGTTACCTTTCCTCTTCTTGCTCTTGAAGAAACAGCAGAGGAGTAAAGCACAGATAAGAGCGATTGAAACAGAGACGATTACAACGGGGATAATGATCTTGGTCTTCGTCTTCGTTCTCTTGCCTGCATTGGTTTCAGATTCCAATTAGAATTCAAGGAAATCGAGAAAAAAAACAAAGGATTCCAAGGAAAGGAGAATAAGACTAGAGGAGATCGAACAGACCTGTCTAAGCACCGGCGGCAAGGCGGAGATGAAGACGATATCCGGTGGAAGGCACACTCACATGGTCCATCAGTTTACCAGTCCACAAGAAACACGCATTGAACCTGGTGTTGTTGACCGTATTCGAGTGGGAGTAAGCGATGCAGGAGCAATTGGGCGAGCACAATTTCTTGCAGTCGCTGCTGCTTACGTTGTTGAAGAAGATCAAATGGTCTGGGAGTTTGATCTTATCGATCCGCGAGAACCAGTCACTGGTAGTACCATTTTCGCTTTCCTCCTAGCAGCAGCCACGGTGGAAATCGCCACGGTCCCATTCCGTCCTGTTTTCGGCTCGAATCCTTCAAGGCACTTGCAGGGAGGCGACGCAGTGCTGTTGCAGACCCCTAATTTGCCACAGAATGCGTAGGAATCACAGATATCGGACGGTACCAACCATTTCTTGAGGCCGTCACTCCACTGCAGTAGTTCGACGATGCCGGTGTAGTTCACGACTGCCATCGTCAGGGAGAACTCCTCGGAGAGGGTGAAGGTCGCGTTGACCCACTCGTCGTCGATGTCGTACGTCAGGTAGTTGACGGAGTTGCTGCTCGTCGGTGATACGAATGGTATCCCCGTCCAGACCTGGGTCCCATAATATGGCTTCCCCCCCACGCTCCATCATGAACTGAAGGGACGTGGCGGGGCCGATCCAGAAGGAGAAGTTCCCCGGCGACGAGTCCTGGTCGGTCCTCCACCACGTGATGCTGTCAGCGATCTTGGTTCTGTAGTTCAACGTCAAACTCATGCCCGGGACGGCGGTGTCCGTCGGATGGTCGAAGCTCCGCCACAGAACCTCGCCCTTGCCTTCACTTACTACCAAATTGCCATTATCCAACAGCATAGCAGAAGTGTCGTTCAAGGAAGACGACGACGGAGACGAAGAATTGGAGGACCAGATGAGGTTCCCGTCACCGACCAAAACGACAAGATTTAAACTCTTATTTAAGAGTATTTGATCTTTTAAATAAGTTATATATATATTTAGAAGTACAAGAAATTTTAGATAATTTAAATTCTTGTCTAAAAGCGTTTTAAATATATTCATTCAATAGTAACTTGCAAGGAATCTACAGTCGTACCTTGAGTATTTTCTTTATTTATATATTTCCGAAAGTACTCGTACTACAAAATGGAGATTTAATATTTTTTAAAGAACTCAAATTTATATTTAAAAACTTTTAATATTTATATACGTAAACGACTCACCGTTGACCAAGGTGGATGGTCACCTTCATCTGAAACTGCTGCCTCTTTGGAAAGCAGTACATGTTACCTCCCTTGCACATTTGTAATCGTTTCATCGTTGATGGAGAATGAGAACTGGGGTGTCTCGACTCCCTGGCCTTGGTATTTACCATCCTCAACCACATCCACCATAACCGTGAAGGTCGGTCGCTTCGGTCGACAATCCAATGGAACGCATTGATTTTCCAACATATGAACCACCCATGACATCGTCGGCCTATCGACTACATGGTCCTGGACGCAGAGCAGCGCCACGTGCATGCACCGCAACACTTTGTCCATCTCACAAACACCAACCATCGAAGGGTCTACAAGCTCCACTTGTCGGTCGTCCTCCCAGAGCTGCCATGCCTGCAACATATATATCGAGGTGGTGGTGGTGCCATGCATGGGATGTATATGTGTGTATACACAAGTACATATGTATATATATATAGAGAGAGAGAGAGAGAGAGACAGACAGACAGACAGAGAGGGAGAGGGGGGGGGGGGGGGGGGCGGAGAGGAAGCTTACATAGGAGAGCAGGGTTAGGAAGGAAGAGGAATGGAAGCTGGTGATCTTTTTCCCGCTCAGTATTTCCAGCACCAGGACTCCGTAGCTGTAGACATCAGACTTCATCGAGAAGTGACCTTTCGAGACGTACTCTGGCGACATGTATCCGCTACAATCAAACATTTATATTCACAAGATTAGCAAAGATTATTGTTTACTTGATAATGGTAGCTTCTGCGTTCGACATTGTCTTTAAACAAATAAGCTATTGAACATTACTGTCTTGTAACGAAGGTTGATTTATTTCTACACAAGGTAGATCTGTACTTGCTATTCAAATCCTAATAAATGTGAAAACCACAACCAACATTAGCTAGAAAAAAGAACGAAGATGGTGTGCTTACTATGTTCCAACTACCCTAGCGGTGTTTGCTTCATTTTGATCTCCCCCAAATATCCGTGCCATGCCAAAGTCTGAGATCTTTGGGTTCATGTCTTCGTCTAACAAGATGTTGCCTGCCTTCAAGTCTCGGTGGATGATTCTCAACCTGGAGTCTTCGTGAAGATAAAGAAGACCTCTACCAATCCCCTTGATGATGTTGAACCGCTTCTTCCAATTGAGTGACATCCCTTTTTCATTACCTTCCAGCACAAAAGCCTTTCTAGTTTAATAATGACGACTAGTAATGTAAGTCTTTCAAGAGCAAAGACACAACTTGAATCATATATATATATATATATGAAAGCATGATTACAAAGATTCCTAAAGGTGCCTAAACCTTTTTATAAATACATGATAACCATACGAATTTTAACATTAGATGAGTATAAACACATAGTAAAAAAAATTAACTCAAATTAAATAAATATTGCATCTTGCCCAGCTATTCAACCAATGATTTTCATATCAACAATCTTTGTGACAATAACTTAATTTAAATTGAAATTTTAATACATAGTAAATTGTGCTATAGATTAACAAATTATATAATTAGATCTTAGTTATTTCCTTAAAAAATAAAAAATAAAAGGTACTTCTAGAAAAGAAATTTAAAGATACTTCTAACCACACCTTTCTATTAAATTAAAAATCCAAATTTTGAGCAAAAGATATAAATATCTTAGAAAAAGAAAATACATACTGGACATGAATGAATCTAAGCTTCCGTTTGGCAAGAACTCATAGATCAATATCTTCTCTTTTCCTTGTATACAACAACCCAAGAG
Organism: Cymodocea nodosa; assembly: GCA_036874045.1. NCBI lineage: Eukaryota > Viridiplantae > Streptophyta > Magnoliopsida > Alismatales > Cymodoceaceae > Cymodocea > Cymodocea nodosa. The sequence goes on from CM072336.1 coordinate 24,594,425, forward strand.
TCTTACTAGATTTCTATGTTGAAGCTTTGCAATCATCATCACCTCATTCTTGAACTCTTCCAATCCTTGTCTTGAAACCATAGAAAGTCTCTTTACAGCAATCTGTGACCCATTTTTGAGCTTTCCCTATAAACATGATGAATAATTACTAGCGGTATTGATCAAAAATAGATAATATAATTCTTCTCAATTAATATAACTTTTACAAGAAAAGAAAGTCCTAGTTAAAATCCATATGAAATTATTACCAATATCAAAAGAACAAGCTTACAGTAGTGGTATTGTAGTTTAGGCTCACCATCCCTCATGTTTCAACTAGCTAATGCTTTAATGTAAACATTAATAATGAAAGGTGTAGTTCAATTTCCACTGTATTACAAACATAAATACTACATTATTAAGGAAATGAAATTTCCAAGTAATTCAAGATTGGTTTAATTTGTAGGAAATAGCATGGACTAACTACAATATTTCTCTTGATTAATGGTAGTCATATTTACAATTTTTCTAATTTGTATCTGAAATACTTAATATGGACGAATTAATTAAAAACCAACTTTAATTAACTTAATGGACTCAGGTTGTGTAAACAAACCCAATTCTAATAACTTAGTTTACTAATAGCACGACACTCCTAACTTCCATTAATTAAGTTTCAATCAAGTTGAGCTCAAAATTATCATTATCAAAAAAATGATTCTTACCAAAATTCAAATCCTAATGACAATATGTTCTTATTAATTTCCAAAAAAAATACATGGACTAATTAATACCTTATTTCTTTGATAATGAAAAAAAATCTTACTATTCTTAATATTCCATTATCTGACAATAATATAAAATGATTGTCACATACAACTCACATGTATTTTTTAGATCATTTTTACAATAGTGATTTTTTATGAACAAAATGAATCAATACCTTGTAGACGACGCCAAAGCCGCCTCGTCCGATCCTGTTGCTGTCGCTGAAGTTGCCGGTGGCAGCCACCAGCAGTTCGAACTCAAAGAAGGGCAACTCCGCGCCTTCTTTCTTCAACTCTTCTTCTCCGAGTTCACCCGAGCTTGCCAGGTACTTCCTTGCTTCACCGGAAGTTACTTCCTCCTCCTCCTTGGTGGGTCCTGATCAAGAAAACCAGATCATCAATTCACACACGGAAGCAGCAAGTCATGGTCTGCAACTCATCTCTCCAGCAGGCTAATTACCTTTCCCCTTCTTGCGGTTGATCTTGAAGAAGCAGCAGAGGAGTGAAGCACAGAAAAGAGAGGTTGAAACAGAGATGATTACCACGAGGATGATGGTCTTGGTCTTGGTCCGGCTGCCTGCATTTGTTTCAGATTCCAATGAAAATTCCAGGGAATCGAGAGAAAAAGAAAACCAAGGATTCGATGGAGAGGAGAATAGGACTAGAGGAGATGGAACAGACCCATCTCGGCACCAGTTCACAAGAAACGCGCATTGTACAAGAAACACAAGGTCCACCGATTCACTAGTCACACACTAGGACACTTGACCCACTTTGTAATTTGAGATGGTTATCGCACAGATAACGTTTGAAAATGTTCACCCCCAAGGGAATGAATGAGACAGATTTAAGAAAGCTGAAATCTACCATAAGGAATAATCCAGCCATTCGGGAGAGATCGATTAGGACAAGGCACGTCACCGTTCGGGGGGGCTCACCATGATGACAAGGGCCTTCCTGGTGGACACCATCCGTGCAGTAGCAGACGTCCGCGCCGTTGCTGAACCCACATAAACCGCCGGATCCCTCGCACTCCTTGCAGAACTTGATATCTGGTTTCTTCCACTGCAACTGAAAACCCCGCTGCAGCGCAGTCCCAAACCCCTCGGCGAAGTTGTGCTGCAACCGAAACACCTGATCCACCCTCCGCTTGTCCACCGGAGCCATCACGATCATCTGACAAGAGCCCGACAGATTCTTCTTGTACGCCGAGTCGGCGACCGCCCAGTCCCGAATTACATACGATGCTAGGTTCCAGAATTCCTTGAGGCAGCGTATGGGAGGGAACGTGGGGAGGGAAAGGGTACAATTGAAGAAGAAGGTGATGTTTGAGGTGGAATGAGCGTACTGGAATACACCACGGTGGTCACCATCGAACGTCAGGTTTTGTCTGACCCATGGGCAATAGGTGTCTTCCACGTCCGCGTCGACGAGTGAGATCGTCCTGTTGGAGGTGTCGATCTTCGTCACCGTGTAGTTATTAAAATCGGTCAGCAACGTCGGGGATCCGCCGCTGCAGGTGAGACCCATGGACGGGTAACCGCAGTAGCTCTCCGAGCGATTCAGGCCGTCTTGGTGCCAGAACGGATAGGAGATGTTTCCGCCCCCTCCGCACCTGTAAGGCGTGCAACCGGAAAGCGCAGCTGAGGTGGCGGAGAAGACAGAAACGAAGAGGAGGAGAAGGAGGAGGACGCGAAGGAGAGGAGGCGGTGCCATTGGTGGAGGAAGCAGATACGGGGTGGAGAAATCGAGGAAGTCCAATGAATGTGATTTGGTTTGGTTGTTGGCCTTTTAACATCGGCCGTTGGATGGCAAGGGAATATTAGAAGTGGCTCGTCCCAAGTGGCGAATGGTTTCATTCCCATTTTAAAATTTTTTAATTTTCAACAAGTTCAAGAACTCACAGCTAATATATCATTCAGATGATTACCAATATATATATATATCATTCAGATGCACAGTCGTGTGTACTCCCATTTGAAGTCAACCTTGTTGACTGAGTGGCGGCTTGGAAAAACATGGAGCCGAGGACTTCAAATTCATTAGCAAAACAAAAAGCAACGGTCATGCAACGACAATTGACACAAAAGTAGCGTTCCAGAGTCTTAATATATTGATAAATATTTTATATACATACATAGATGCTTTAATATATACTGTTGGATGCCGAGTCGCTTGGTATATATCATTAGGTTGTTAATGTAAGATCGGGGCTAATTAAGCTTCTCCAACACATGTATATGCTTCTGATTGAAGCAATTGGCACATATATATATGCTTTAATACATGAACTTTCTTCGAAGAAAATTGGAAAGAAAAAACAACAAAAGTCACGGACAATGGTCGGCGGCAACGGGAATAGCCCACGCGTGTTTCTTTCACGATATAATCGAAGATAATATTAAAATCGCAGAAGAAGGAGAAAAAACAATACAAATTAAATTCCACCAAGATGGTATAACACATTCATAGGAACAAGATATGAAAAACATAAAAGATAAGGAATGCAATATCTATCTATAAATCAATATCACAAGCACAATATATCTATTTACTCCATACCCCATATTATATGCATATATAAATATAATTCAAGACACTACTTTCTGAAATATTTTATATAAAAAATCCACCAATGCTAGGGTAGAATTAAAGTAGGCTGGACTAACATAATCCTTAAAACATATTGTTTTATATAAGCCATTCAAATTAATTTCAAGAAGCTTTGTTTATGAAATAAATAATACTGTGACTTATAAGTTACGACAAATGGTAGACATAAATTAACTCGAATGGCCTAGATAATCTGTAAATCAAAACATATTACAACGTTAAATTTGTCCTCATAAACCTGGTAAAAGTTTATGATGTACAACTAAAATATAACCAACCAAGGTTGATCGTGTGAATGGGTAGTAGCTGCTGACTTCATCGATCATTTGAAATTGCCTCTTTAATTTACAAGCACATGCATGTTACCTTCCATGCAACTCTGTGATCGTCACATCGTTGATGGAGGATGTAGATTGCGGTATCTCAACTACTTTCAGGTCTCGATTGATGTCATCCTGAATCACCTCCACCCCCACTGTGAAGGTTGGTTGCTTTGGATTTTTACAATCTACTGGAAGAAAATCGTTCTCCAGCATATGAACCACTCTTGACATGGTCGGCCTGTTGCTTGCATGGTCCTGGACGCACAGCAAAGCCACCAACAAGCACCTTGACACTTTGTCCATGTCGCACGTTCCAACCATCAAAGGATCCACCAGCTGCACTTGTTGGTCGTTCTTCCAAAGCTGCCATGCCTGCAAGATATATATCAAGGTGGTGGTGGTGGTGTGGCATATTTGGAGGAGAGAGTTGTCTGATGAAGTTAATTAAGTGGACTTACGTAAGAGAGGAGGGTTGGGAAGGAAGAGCGATGTAGAAAGCTGATGTTCCTTTTCCCGCTTAGTATTTCCAATACCAACACTCCGTAGCTGTAGACATCGCACTTCACCGAGATGCGACCTTTCATGATATACTCCGGCGACATGTATCCACTATATGACCAAAAGGATATATAATCAAGCGTTGGTATTCGTAGGATTAGTAAGATCAATCTACCATTGTTTTCTTCGTAACCCCAGCTTTTACATTCTTCAGAATTCTAATTCTTCAAGAATTTCATTGTATGTCCTTATTTGGATAAGTGATCTATTAAAAATGAATATATGTTCTACAACAAAAGTCGTAGATCTATACTTGCAATTCATCAACCACTACTCAATTTAACAGCAAAGATTCAAATCCTAGTAAATGTGAAAGCCACTACCATATATCATAAAAAAATGAATCAATGAAGATGGTGTGCTTACTATGTTCCAACTACTCTAACCGTCTTCGCTTCATTCTGGTTGCCCTCAATTATACGTGCCATGCCGAAGTCCGAGATCTTTGGATTCATGTCTTTGTCTAGCAAGATGTTGCTCACCTTCAAGTCTCGATGGATGATTTTCAACCTCGAGTCTTCATGAAGGTAAAGAAAACCTTTGGCAATCCCCTTGATGACGTTGAAACGTTTCTCCCAATCCAATATCATCCTCTTTTCGTTACCTTTCACCACAAATCTATTGTTAGCGTAACAATTTATGATGACTATTCATGTAAGTGTTTTAAAGCTCTCACCTTGAGAAAAACAAACACAAAACTTTATATCTGTATATATATAATAGAATGAACGAGAATAAAATACATACCGAACAAGAATGAATCTAAGCTTCCATTTGGGAAGAACTCGTAGATCAATATTTTCTCTTCTCCATGTACACAATAACCCAACAACCTTGTAAGATTTCTATGTTGAAGTTTTGCAATCACCATAACTTCATTCTTAAACTCTTCAAACCCTTGTCTTGAAACTTTCGAAAGTCTCTTGATGGCAATCTCTAACCCATTTGCGAGCTTTCCCTGTGAACAATTAATTAATAATGATATTAACCAAAAGAAGATGATATAATTCATATTCTCTTTCCTTATTATAAGTTTTGCAAGAAAAAAAAGTCCTAGTTCAAATCCATATATATGAAATTATTTAACAATATCAAGAAAGCAATCAATGGTGGTATTGCTGTTTAGGATCGATCACCACCCCTAATGTATTTCCAAGCAAACTCTATAATGTAAACACTAATAATGAATGGTCTAATTCAACTTCCACTATATTACAAATGAAAGAATTTTGACTAAATATAATATTTCTCTTGATTAAGTGCAGTCAAATTTGCAATTTTTTTTCTAAAAGACCTAAAGAATTAGCATGGACTAATTAACAACCAACTTTGATAAACAGAAATGATTAAGGTTGTGTGAACTCAGGCTAACTGTAATCACTTAGTTAACTAAAATGACAATCATAGTTTGCATTAAGTTTCAATCATGATGCACTCATAATTATCATTATCAAAAAAATTAGTGATTCTCAATAAAATTCTGATCCTAATGTGAATATGTTCTTATATGTTAATTTCAAAAAAAAAAAAAAAGGACTAAGTAATACCTTCAATTTCTTCGATAATACCTTCGAATATGTTCTTGATATTCCATTTTCTGATAATAATATAAAATAATTGTCACATACAAGTGATACAGCTCAGATGCATTGTTTAGTTCATTTTTTTACAATAATGATTTTTTATGAACTAAATAAATAAATACCTTGTACACGATGCCAAAGCCACCTTGTCCAATCCTGTTGCTGTCGCTGAAGTCGCCGGTCGCGGCCACCAACAGTCCGAACTCAAAGAAGGGCAAGTCCACGCCCCCTTGCTTCAACTCCGCCGCCTCATCCTCCTCCTCGTCCTTCTCCTCCTCCTCCTCCTTGGTGGGTCCTGATCGAAAAAACCAGATCATAAGATCACCTGCAAAAGATTCAAATCATGGGCCGCAACTAATTTCTCTTGCAGGTCACCTTTCCTCTTCTTGCGCTTGCTCGTGAAGAAAAAGCAGAGGAGTGAAGCACAGATAAGAGCGATTGAAACAGAGACGATTACCACGAGGATAATGATCTTGGTCTTCGTCTTCGTTCTTTTGCCTGCGTTGGTTTCAGATTCCAATTAGAATTCCAGGAAATCGAGAAAAAAAACGAAGGATTCCACGGAAGGCAGAATAGGACGGGAGGAGATCGAACAGACCCATCTCGGGATTCTCGGAATCGGCGGCAAGGCGGAGATGAAGATGATATACGGTGATAATGAAATTTACAATGTCCACCAGTTCGCCAGTCCACAAGAAACACCCATTCAACCTGCTGTTGTTCTTCGTATCCGAGTGGGTATAGGCGGTGCAGGAGCAATTGGTCGAGCACAACTTCTTGCAGTCGCTGCTGCTGAGGTTGTTGTAGAAGATGAAATGGTCTGGGAGTTTGATCTTTTGGATCAACAAGAACTGGTCATTGTTAGTACCCTTTCCGCATTGAAGAGTCTTTTTCCTAGCGCAGCCTCTGTGGTAATGGCGACGGTCCCATTCCGTCTGGTTCTTCGGCTCGAATCCTTCCAGACACCTGCAGTGAGGCGAGGCGGTGCTGTCGCAGACCCCGAATTCGCCACAGAATGCGTAGTTATCACAGATATCCGACGGTACTCTATACAGCTCCAACCATTTCTTGAGACCATCACTCCAATGCAGCACTTGGATGACGCCGGTGTGGTTCAGTACTCCCATCGTCGGTGCGAACGCCTCGGAGAGGGTGAAGGTGGCGTTGACCCAGTCGTCGTCGACGTCTTGCGTCAGATTGACGACGGTTTTGCTGCCCGACAGTGTTTGGAACGGACTCCCCGTCCAGACCGGGGTCCTCCAATACGGCTTCCCCCCACGCTCCATCATGAACTGGAAGGACATGGCGGGGTCGATCCCGAAGGAGAAGTTCCCCGGCGACGGGTCCCAGTCGCTCCTCCAGCTCCTGATGCTATTGGCGACCTTGGTTCTTTTGTTAAACGTGAAACTCATGTCCGGGAGGATGGTGTCCGTCGGATGGTCGAAGCTCCGCCACAGATCGTCGCCCTCGCCTTTTCTTACTACCAAATTGCCATCATCCAACAGCACGGCCGAAGTATCGTTTGCAGAAGATGATGAGGAAGACGCCGAATTGGAAGACCAGACGAGGTTCCCGTCGCTGTCCGAAACGACAAGATTCCGGTCATCCGAGAAGCGCAGGACTCCCGGCGGGTTCGTTACCGGCTTCTCTCTGTTGGCCACCCAGACGATCCTCCTCTCCGTGACCTTGTTGTGCCATATCCCGACGTACCAAGAACCAGCAGCGACGGCCGAGCCCGTGGGGGAGAAGAAGCCCAAGGCGAAGACTCCGCGGCTGGAGACGAGGGTCTGGTTGCCGGAGATGGATTCTCCGAGTCTCAGCCTGTCGGAAGAGTGGCACGGCAGTATGTTGGACATGGAAGACGCTAGGAGGAGAGCTATGGTGAAGCGGAGGTAGCACTCCATTGGTCGGAGCAGCAGCTTCCTCCTCCTCCTGCTCCTGATGCTTCCGTGTTTGCTCCCGTGGCCGGCGTCTGGTAGACGACGACGAAGATAATGTTTTGCCGTGTTGTCCTCGGAATCAAATGCCGTCGCTTTGTTTTGAGTACGGGCAACGCAGTTTTTGTTTGATATGATGGTATCAAATTCTGGATTTTCTTCTTATTTTAAAATAAAATTGTATTTCTACTAATATTTTTAAATGCAATTGCTCATTTGAACATTCCAATTCAGCTTCCCCGAGAATGTCATTTTTAGTTATCTTTACCTTTTTATTCAAATTTAACTGCATTTTACAATAGTAGTTAAACATCCTTTGCAATTACTTGAACACTATTTTTTAACTATAAGCTTTAGAGAAACAAGATCGAAGCAGTAGCGCCTGCAATCGGAGCATAGTCGACGAGATCAATCACCTGTTACACACGAAGAAGGGGATAGTTGGAGAAGGGCAAAGACAAGTCGACTCAGGGACTTGTGCCTTAATCTACTTCCATTAAACAAAATCAGACGGTTAAAGACAAACCCTGAAAACCAAAGTATGCACAGAAGACATATATCAAGATTGACATAGCAAATTGGACCTAGAATGATTAGGCCTCGTGGTTTAGCCCAATAAGGAATGAAACCTGGACTGAAAGGCAGAATTGAAAAGGCACGAGAGATTTTATTGAAATGACTATTACCAGAAACATACTGCAAACGTTATAGAATAAGGTATCTGTCGTGGAGCGTGACTTTTAGCGAAAAAATCTAAATCTGACGGTTGAGTCAAATGTACGTGTGAACTTTGACCTTGGAGGTATGCGCCCAAGAAGAATAATCACTTTTAAAATCTAAATTTGACGGTTAATCTAATCGTTGAGTGTGCCTTGTTTTGACGACATCCGTGTATTGCCGCTGCTGATGTCAATCAATATGGAAGAGATCAGATATGCATGGTATGTAAACCCGGCGGTCTTCTAAGGCTTATCTTTATATCTATCTGTATGTTCGAAGTTTGGCAGATAAATACGTAAATCTGGTAGACTCATGGATAACAAGTTAAAAACAAAATTACATACTGACTGCATTCATCAAAAGGGATGAGGTAGATGGTGGATATAAAAGTAACTCATTTACAGCTTAAGTCAGCGAAGGATACTTTTACAACTATTAAATGGTCTTATATTGCCAATTTATTTTCATTGTCAGTGCTTTTCAACTAAAAATCCAAACCAATGAAATAGATCGATATTGTTTAACGTATCTATGAATTAAAATTCAGTCGGTTTGGATGATAGTACTTTGTTAATTAGATGAGTACAAAAAATAAAGAGTTGAAATTGTCTTAAAATACGTACCTTTGCATGAATAATGCGAATTCGCTTCAAATTTTATTTACAACAATCTGAAATTTGATTTACAACTTAGCTCTAATATCAAAAATAAATTAGAAGCGCCAATGGTAAAGGATCAGATGATATAACCAAGAGGTGTACCTCGAGCGGAATGATTTGAGTTGCGGCCTTTGTTAGGAAATTACTTTGTCAATTTAGGGGAATCCATTTTATTATTTCATCAACCACAAGTCGGGCCAGGCTAGGGTTAGCCCATAGGTCGGGCCAGACTAGGGTTAGCCCGTGAGTCGGCCTAACCTATAACCTGTAATCTTTTTAAATTTCAATATTTTTAACGAATATTATTTTTACAAATAAAAATAAACATTATTTATAGATATTTATTTTTTACAGACAATCATTTTTTAAGGAACTTCAAAAACGAACGTTAAGTCAGGCTAGGCTTGGGTTAACCCACAGGTTGGGCCAGACTAGGGTTAGCCCGTAGTTGGCCCAACTTGTAACTTGTAATCTTTTTAAATTTTAATATTTCTAACAAACATTATTTTTACAAATAAAAATGAACATTACTTACAGATATTCATTTTTTAAGGAACTTAAAAAACAAAAGTTGAAAATTGAAAACATTTTCAAAAATATATTTACCTATTAATTTTGGTGATAATCAATATTTTAAAAAAGTTTCTAGAAATACAATTAGACAATATATTATTGAATTTTATAATAAACTTAGAATGAAATTAGTTAATATAATAAGTTCTATTAACACATCTATAGCATGTACTTCTAATATTTGAAAGGATAGAGTAAAGTAGGATATATTGTTGTTATTACACGTTTTATTGATGATAATTGAGTTTTACAAAAAAGATTAATAGAATTTAGAAGAATAAATCATCTACATAATAGGATTTCTAATATTATAGAAATTTTTGAATTTTATGGAATTAAATAAAAAGTAGGTAGTATTACATTTGATAATGCATCTAATAATAATGCAATTATCCTTAAGTTTAAAACTAGATTAACTTCACCAAATGGTTTTGATTTATTTCACCAAAGATGTATATGTCATATAATAAATCTTATACCTCAAGTAGGTGTTGAAAAATTAAAACTTTTTATAAAAAATATTAGAACTTCGTTAGATTACATTTTATTTAGTAGTAGATGACAACAAAAATTTAATCATTTATGTGATTCATTTGAATTACCACATAAAACATTTTCAATAAATGTCTCTCTTAGGTGGAATTCATTATATTTAATGTTAAATAATTATTTACCTTATAAAAAAGTTTAAAAAATTTATTATAATGGTAGAATAGATGTTAGTACAACATCATTAGATGAAAATGATTTTACAATAGCTAATTGTTTTATTGAATTTTTAAAATTATTTTATAATACAACAAAACATTTATCAAGAATATATTACTGTATATCTGTTTATACAATCCACCATTATATAATATTGCAAGAGTTTTTAATAATTACAGTAATTATCCATTTTTTATACCTATAGTTTTCAAAATGAAGGAAAATTTTTTAAAATATTGGAATAAGATACGTATCTTATATACATTAAGTATTTGTTTAGATTTTAGGACTAAAGTAAAAGTTATTAAAAAATTAATAAATGTAATACAAACTTATTTAAGCATAGAACTTGATGTAACAATTGAAAATGTAGAATAAAGTTTCAATAATATGTTTGATATGTATGTTATAAAATATGGAATACAAGTTACACAATAAACACAAAATATGTCTTATTTTTCACAACCATTATCATCATCATCAAAAATTGATTATAGTATATTTGATTATGAATATAGTGATTTTAATGTAACAAATAGGAAAGAATTAAATAATTTTAATAATCTTAATCATAGCTATTTAATAAGAGATAATCTTGATTTTCTAGATTTTGATGTAATAAATTGGTAAAAAACACATATTTCCTATTTTATCATTAATGGTTAGAGATTTACTAACAATTCTAACTTCTTTTGTAGCATGTGAACAAATATTTAGTATTAATAATAATATATTAAATAACAGAAAAGAAAAATTAAAAGATGATATTTTAGAAACATTAATGTATGTTAAAGACTAAGAGCTTGCTCGTAGTCATAGACAGTAATAGAAAGATGACTTCATTGATAAATTTGTAAATTTAAATCTTTTAATATAATTATGTACATTAAATGTAAAAATAATTGATGTAACTATAAAAATAATGTATTTTTAATTTAAATTCAGAAATAAAATAATTAGTTTAGCTTTATGACTTGTTAAAATGTATTGATTGATGATGAATCATGAATGGTGAGTTGATGATGTATTGATATTGATGTTAATGTGATGAATTGTGATTTATGAATGATGACTTATGTTTGATGTTTGTATTGTTCTAAAAAGTTAAATCAGAAACTTATCTATTCAACGATGTTAGAAAACTTGTTTAATTTATTTTTATGATTATATTAATAAATTCTTTTAGAAGTAAACAAACAACTTTTCACATAAATTAGATATTAAGTCTAATTTGTATTTTTTTAATTGCAAATGCATAATGTATATTGTATTTGTGTGCAATTACAAGTCGATCCCATAAAAATTGAGTAAGAATTATGTACTATTCTGATTTTTATATTGAAGTTTATATATGTTCAATTAAACACTCTATTAAGTTATAGTTAACTCTATGGACTTAATTCGTGGAGTTATGGTTAACTCAATAGATTAACCTCGTGCACTGAAGTTAACTCCACAAACCTACTTTTCCAGTTAAATACTGCTATTTATAGAGAAATTCGACTAACCATTAGGCGGTTCCACAAAATGTAAGTAATATCAATTAAAATTTTTAATGTTAGTTAATCTGAGTTTTGTTATTAATCAACACTAATATTCAGATATTTCAAACATTAACCATTAAAATCTTTAAGTATCTTGGACGAATCAATTTCAGTAAACAATAAAACTATTTTCTAAATCAAACAAACATAAAACATTCACAATACTAATAATGATAACATTAATCACAATTCAAAACAAATAATAAAACACTTTAATACATTAGATAAGTATAAACATATAGTAAAAAAAATTAACTCATGAATAAATATTGCATCTTGCCCAACTATTCAACCAATGATTTTCATATCAAAAATATTAGTGAATATAACTTAATTTAAATTGAAATTTTAATACATAGTAAATTGTGCTATAGATTAACAAATTATATAATTATATAATTATATAATTATACACCTGCTTCACCCTCCGCTTGTCCACCGGAGCCATCACGATATTCTGACAAGAACCCGACAGATTCTTCTTGTACGCCGAGTCGGCGACCGCCCAGTCCCGAATTACATACGATGCTAGGTTCCAGAGTTCCTTGAGGCAGGGGATGGGTGGGATGGTAGAGAGGTGGCTTGTACAATTGAAGAAGAAGGTGATATTTGAGGTGAAAGGAGCGTACTGGAATACACCTCGGTGGGCACCATCGAACGTCAGGTTTTGTCTGACCCATGGGCAATAGGTGTCTTCCACGTCGGCGTCGACGAGTGAGATCGTCCTGTTGGAGGTGTCGATCTTCGTCACCGTGTAGTTATTAAAATCGGTCAGCAACGTCGGGGATCCACCGCTGCAGGTGAGACCCATCCACGGGTAACCGCAGTAGCTCTCCGAACGATTCAGGCCGTCTTGGTGCCAGAACGGATAGGAGATGTTTCCGCCCCTCCGCACCTGTAAGGCGTGCAACCGGAAACTGCATCAGAGGTGGCGGAGAAGACAGAAACGAAGAGGAGGAGGGGGAGGACGCGAAGGAGAGGAGGCGGCGCCATTGGTGGAGGAAGAAGATGCGGGGTAGAGAAATTGAGGAAGTCCAATGGATGTGATTTAGTTTGGTTGTTGGCCTTTTAACATCGGCCGTTGGATGGCAAGGGAATATTGGAAGTGGCTCGTCCCAAGTGGCGAATGGTTTCATTCCCATTTTTAAAATTTTTAATTTTCATCACAGCTAATATATCATTCAGATGATTACCAATATATATATATATCATTCAGATGCACAGTCGTGTGTACTCCCGTGGAGTATAATATTATGCGACGGCAACGTCGTTGACGGAGCGGCGACTTGGAAAACATGGAGCCGAGGACTTCAAATCCATTAGAAAAGCATAAAGCATCGGTCATACAACGACAATCGACACAAAAGTAGCGTTCCAGAGTAGACGGATGTGTCTAAACTTGTGAAAAACTTGTCATGGACGACAAAATGTACGAAGAAATTTGATTACTCTTCTTATATTTGAAATACCTTCTAAGCTGTCAGAGTTGCATAATTTTCCTATATGCTGACCAAATTGTACATATGCTATAAATATTGTACATGCATAGATGCTTTAATATATATTGTTGGATGCAGAGTCGCTTGATATATACCATTAGCTTTGTTAATGTAAGATTTTCGCTAATTAAGCTTCTCCAACACATGTATATGCTTCCGATTGAAGCAGTTAGCTCATATATCTGCTTTAATAGATGAAATTTCTTTGAAGAAAAGTGGAAAGAATAAACAACTAAAGTCACGGACAATGGTCGACAGCGAGAACAGACCACGCGTGTTTCTTTCACGATATAATAGAAGATAATATTAAAATCTCTTTCAATAAAATCATAGAAGAAGGAGAAAAAACAATACAAATTAAATTCCACCAAAATATAAAAGATGGTATAACACATTCATAGGAACAAGATATGAAAAACATAAAAGATAAGGAATACAATACCTATCTATATATCAATATCATAAGCACAATATATATATTTACTCCACACCCCATATTATATATATATAATACAAGACACAACTTTCTGAAATATTTTATATAAAAAATCCACCAATGCTAGAGTAGAATTAAAGTAGGCTGGACTAACATAATCCTTAAAACATATTCTTTTATATATGCCAATCAAATTAATTTCAAGAAGCTTTGTTTATGAAATAAACAATACTGTGATTTATAAGTTAAGACAAATGGTAGACATAAATTAACTTGAATGGCCTAGATAATCTGTAAATCAAAACATATTACAACGTTAAATTTGTCCTCATAAAGCTGGTAAAAGTTTATGATGTATAACTAAAATATAACCAACCAAGGCTCATCATGTGAATGGCTAGTAGCCACCGACTTCATCGATCGTTGGAAATTGCCGCTTTAATTTAGAAAGCACGTGCATGAATGAATGCATGCTACCTCCCATGCAACTCTGTGATCGTCACATCATTGATGGAGAATGGAGATTGCACCATCTCAACTACTCTCAGGTCTCGATTGATGTCGTCCTGAATCACCTCTACCCCCGCTGTGAAGGTTGGTCGCTTTGGACTTTTGCAATCTATTGGAACAAAATCGTTCTCCAGCATATGAACCACTCTTGACATGGTCGGCCTGTCGCTTGCATGGTCCTGGACGCACAGCAATGACACCAGCAAGCACCTTGACACTTTGTCCATGTCGCATGTTCCAACCATCAAAGGATCCACTAGCTGCACCTGTTGGTTGTTCTTCCAGAGCTGCCATGCCTGCAAGATATATGTCGAGGTGGTGGTCGTGTGGCATATATGGAGGAGAGAGATGTTTGACGGAGAAAATTAAGCGGACTTACATAAGAAAGGAGGGTTGGGAACGAAGAGCGATGCAGAAAGCTGGTGTTCCTTTTCCCGCTTAGTATTTCCAATACCAACACTCCGTAGCTGTAGACATCGGACTTCACCGAGATGCGACCTTTCATGATATACTCCGGCGACATGTATCCACTATATATAATCAAGCGTTGGTATTCGTAGGATTAGTAAGTTCAATCAATCATTGTTTTCTTCGTAACCCTAGCTTTTCCATTCTTCAAAATTCTAATTCTTAAAGAATCTCATTTTACGTCCTTATTTGGATAAGTGATCTATTAAAAATGAATATATGTTCTACAACGAAAGTCGAATTAGAGATCTATACTTGCAATTCATAAACCACTACTCAATTTAACAGCAAAGATTCAAATCCTAGTAAATGTGAAAGCCACTACCATATATCATAAAAAAATGAATCAACGAAGATGGTGTGCATACTATGTTCCAACTACTCTAACCGTCTTCGCTTCATTCTGGTTGCCCTCAATTATACGTGCCATGCCGAAGTCTGAGATCTTTGGATCCATGTCTTTGTCTAGCAAGATGTTGCTCACCTTCAAGTCTCGATGGATGATTTTCAACCTCGAGTCTTCATGAAGGTAAAGAAAACCTTTGGCAATCCCCTTGATGATGTTGAAACGTTTCTCCCAATCCAATATCATCCTCTTTTCGTTACCTTTCACCACAAATCTATTGTTAGTTTAGCAATTTATGATGACTATTCATGTAAGTGTTTTGAAGCTCTCACTTTGAGAAAAACAAACACAAAACTTTATACTTGTATATATATAGTAGAATGAACGAGAATAAAATACATACCAAACAAGAATGAATCTAAACTTCCATTTGACAAGAACTCGTAGATCAATATTTTCTCTTCTCCATGTACACAATAACCCAATAATCTTGTAAGATTTCTATGTTGAAGTTTTGCAATCACCATAACTTCATTCTTAAACTCTTCAAACCCTTGTCTTGAAACTTTCGAAAGTCTCTTGATGGCAATCTCTAACCCATTTGCGAGCTTTCCCTGTGAACAATTAATTAATAATGACATTAACCAAAAGAAGATGATATATTTCATATTCTCTTTCCTTATTATAAGTTTTGCAAGAAAAAAAAAGTCCTAGTTCAATTCCATATACAAGAAATTATTAACAATATGATGAAAGCAACCAATGGTGGTATTGTTGTTTAGGATCGATCACCACCCCTAATGTTTTTAAAAGTTAACTCTATAATGGAAACACTAATAATGAATGGTCTAATTCGACTTCCACTATATTACAAATGAAAGCATTTTGACTAAATATAATATTTCTCTTGATTAAGTGCAGTCAAATTTGCAATTTTTTTTCTAAAAGACTTAAAGAATAAGCATGGACTAATTAATAACAAACTTTGATAAACATAACTCATGCCAACTGTAACCACTTGGTTAACTAAAAAGACAATCATAGCTTTCATTAAGTTTCAATCGTGATGCACTCAAAATTAGAATTACCAAAAAAATTAATGATTCCAACAAAATTCAGATCCTAATGTGAATGTTCTTACATATTAATTTCAAAAAGAAATTGGACTAATTAATACCTTCAATTTCTTTGATAATGGAAAACAAACTTTCTATTCTTGATATTCCATTTTCTGTTAATAATATAAAATAATTGTCACATACAAGTGATACAACTCAGATGTATTATTTATTTCATTTTTTTACAATATTTATTTTTTATGAACTAAATAAATAAATACCTTGTACACGATGCCAAAGCCACCTTGTCCAATCCTGTTGTTGTCGCTGAAGTCGCCGGTCGCGGCCACCAACAGTTCGAACTCAAAGAAGGGCAAGTCCACGCCCCCTTGCTTCAATTCCGCCGCCTCCTCCTTCTCCTCGTCCTTCTCCTCGTCCTTCTCCTCCTCCTCCTCCTTGGTGGGTCCTGATCGAGAAAACCAAATCATAAGATCACCTGCAAAAGATTCAAATCATGGGCCGCAACTAATTTCTCTTGCAGGTTACCTTTCCTCTTCTTGCGCTTGCTCGTGTAGAAAAAGCAGAGGAGTGAAGCACAGATAAGAGCGACTGAAACAGAGAGGACTACCACGAGGATAATGATCTTGGTCTTCGTCTTCGTTCTTTTGCCTGCGTTGGTTTCAGATTCCAATTAGAATTCCAGGAAATGGAGAAAAAAAAACGAAGGATTCCACGGAAGGCAGAATAGGATGAGAGGAGATCGAACAGACCCATCTTGGGATTCTCGGCATCGGTGGCAAGGCGTAGATGAAGATGATATACGGTGATAATGAAATTTACAATGTCCACCAGTTCGCCAGTCCACAAGAAACACCCATTCAACCTGCTGTTGTTCTTCGTATCCGAGTGGGTATAGGCGGTGCAGGAGCAATTGGTCGAGCACAACTTCTTGCAGTCGCTGCTGCTAAGGTTGTTGTAGAAGATGAAATGGTCTGGGAGTTTGATCTTTTGGATCAACAAGAACCGGTCACTGGTAGTACCCTTTCCGCATTGAAGAGTCTTTTTCCTAGCGCAGCCTCTGTGGTAATGGCGACGGTCCCATTCCGTCTGGTTCTTCGGCTCGAATCCTTCCAGACACCTGCAGTGAGGCGAGGCGGTGCTGTCGCAGACCCCGAATTCGCCACAGAATGCGTAGTTATCACAGATATCCGACGGTATTCTGTAGAGAACCAACCATTTCTTGAGACCATCACTCCACTGTAGCACTTGGATGACGCCGGTGTGGTTCAGGACTCCCATCGTCGGGGCGAACGCCTCGGAGAGGGTGAAGGTGGCGTTGACCCAGTCGTCGTCGACGTCTTGCGTCAGATTGACGACGGTTTTGCTGCCCGGCAGTGTTTGGAACGGACTCCCCGTCCAGACCGGGGTCCTCCAAAACGGCTTCCCCCCATGCTCCATCATGAACTGGAAGGACATGGCGGGGTCGATCCCGAAGGAGAAGTTCCCTGGCGACGGGTCCCGGTCGCTCCTCCAGCTCCTGATGCTGTTGGCGACCTTGGTTCTTTTGTTCAACGTGAAACTCATGTCCGGGAGGATGGTGTCCGTGGGATGGTCGAAGCTCCGCCACAGATCGTCGCCCTCGCCTTTTCTTACTACCAAATTGCCATCATCCAACAGCACGGCCGAAGTATCGTTCGCAGAAGATGATGAGGAAGACGACGAATTGGAGGACCAGACGAGGTTGCCGTCGCTGTCCGAAACGACAAGATTCCGGTCATCCGAGAAGCGTAGTACTCCCGGGGGGTTCGTCACCGGCTTCTCTCTGTTGGCGACCCAGACGATCCTCCTCTCCGTGACGTTGCTGTGCCATATCCCGACGTACCAAGAACCAGTAGCGACCGCCGAGCGCGTGGGGGAGAAGAAGCCCAAGGCGAAGACTCCGCGGCTGGAGACGAGGGTCTGGTTGCCGGAGATGGATTCTCCGAGTCTCAGCCTGTCGGAAGAGTGGCATGGCAGTATGTTGGACATGGAAGACACTAGAAGGAGAGCTATGGTGAAGCGGAGGTAGCACTCCATTGGTCGGAGCAGCTTCCTCCTCCTCCTGCTCCTGATAGCTCCTTTGATGCTCCCGTGGCCGTCGCATCAAATGCCGTCGTGTTTTGTGTACAGAATCAAATGTCGTCGCTTTGTTTTGTGTACGGGCAACGCAGTTTTTGTTTGATATGATGGTATCAAATTCAGGATTTTCTTCTTATTTTCAAATAAAATTGTATTTCTACTAATATTTTTAAATGCAATTGCCCATTTAAACATTCCAAGTCAGCTTCCCTGAGAATGCCATTTTTAGTTATCTTTATCTTTTTTATTCAAAATTAGCTGCATTTTACAATTGTAGTTAAACATCGTTTGCAATTACTTCAACAGTATTTATTAATTGTAAGCTTTAGAGAAACAAGATCGAAGCAGTAGCGCCCGCAATCGGAGCATAGTCGATGAGATCAATCACCTGTTACACGAAGAAAAGGAAGAAGGCACACACGGAGAAGTGGATGGTTGGAAATGGGCAAAGACAAGTCGACTCAGGGACTTGTGCCTTAATATACTTTCATTAAACAAAATCAGACGGTTAAAGACAAACCCTGAAAACCAAAGAATGCAACATTGACATAACAAATTGGACCTAGAAGGATTAGGCCTGGTGGTTTAGCCCAATAAGGAATGAAACCTGGATTGAAAGGCAGAAATGAAAACGCACGAGAGATTTTATTGAAATGACCAATACCAGAAACAGTCTGCAAACCAGCAAATGTTACATAATAAGGCATCTGTCGTGATGTGTGACTTTTAACGTAAAAATCTAAATTTGACGGTTTAGTCAAACGTACGTGTGAACTTTGACCTTGGATGTATGCGCCCAAGAAGAATAATCACTTAAAATCGAAATTTGACGGTTAATCTAATCGTTGAGTGCCTTGTTTTGACGACATCCGTGTATTGCCGCTGCTGATGTCAATCAATATGGAAGAGATCCGATATGCATGGTGTGTAAACCCGGTGGTCTTGTAAGGCTTATCTCTATGTTTGAAGTTTGGCAGATAAATACGTAAATCTGGTAGACTCATGGATAACAAGTTAAAAACAAAATTACATACTGACTGCATTCATCAAAACGGATGAGGTAGATGGTGGATATAAAATTAACTCATTTACAGCTTAAGTCAGCGAAGGATACTTTTACAACTATTAAATGGTCTTATATTGCCAATTTATTTTCATTGTCAGTGCTTTTCAACTAAAAATCCAAACCAATGAAATAGATCGATATTGTTTAACGTATCTATGAATTAAAATTCAGTCGGTTTGGATGATAGTACTTTGTTAATTAGATGTGTACAAAAAATAAAGAGAGAGTGTGTGTGTGTGTGCGTGGAAAGAAAAAGGAGTTAAAAAGGAAATAAAAAAAAGTATTGGACTTTTTGTAATTTCTCTTTTTTATAAATCTTTCTTATATTTAGTCTAAAAACTTATTATTTTTTTAAATTTATACGTGATTTTCGTAATTATGGTAATTTATGTAATTATATTCTTAAATACTTACCATTAGTGTTTATTACACATTTATTTGATTATGATATTATCATGCATTTATGTAAATATTGAGATATTGCATAACGTTTAGAGATTTGTGCATATTATGGATATTAAAGTATATATTAGGAATTCATAATTATTATGTATGATATGGATATTTGTTATTGAGTATGGAAGATTTATTTATTTTGACATTAAAGATAATTATTGTAAAAAAAATGCATGTCATTATTTGGACTTCAGAAAATCATTGTAAGGCATGCAATCGGGAACTGCAGCTAAGGAGGTGAAGAACACTGAAGCGTGGAGGAAGAGGGGCAGGAGAGCGTGAAGGAGGGGAGGCGGTGACATGACATTAGTGTTGACTGGGATTCGACTTGGATAAACTTATAATATACTGTTGCGTGCAGAGTCGCTTAATATATATCATTAGATTTGTCGATATAAGATCTGCGTTAATTAAGCTTCTCTAACGCGTGTATACGTTTCAATATGTGAAATTTCTTTGAAGAAAATGGAAAGAAAAAACAATAAAAATTACAGACAATGGTCGGCAGCGGGAACAGACCATGCGTGCTTCTTTCACAATATAATGGAAGATAATATTAAGATCTCTTTTAATAAGATCGTAGAAGAAGGAGAAAAAACAATACAAATTAAATTCCATCAAAATATAAAAGATGGTATAACGCATTCATAAGAACAAGATATAAAAAACACCCCTTAATAAAGTATAATACAAGAAACTACCTTGTGAAACATTTTATATAAAAAATCCACCAATCCTAGAGTAGAAGTAAAGTAGGCTGGACTAACATAATCCTTGAAACTTATTCTTTTATATAAGCCATTCAAATTAATTTCAAGAAGATTGTTTCTGAAATAAACAATACTGTGACTTATAAGTTATGACAAATGGTAGACATAAATTAACTCGAATGGCCTAAATAATCCGTAAATCATACCATATTACAACCTTAAATTTGTCCTCATAAAGCTAGTAAAAGATTATGATGTATAACTAAAATATAACCAACCAAGGTTGATCGTATGAATGGGTGGTAACCGCCGACTTCATCGATCGTTTGAAATTGCCTCTTTAATTTAGAAAGCTCGTACATGCATGCATGCTACCTCCCATGCAACTCTGTGATCGTCACATCGTTGATGGAGAATGCGGATTGCGGTATCTCAACTACTCTTTGGTCTCGATTGATGTTGTCTTGGATCACCTCCACCCCAGCCGTAA
Source organism: Cymodocea nodosa (assembly GCA_036874045.1). Lineage (NCBI taxonomy): Eukaryota > Viridiplantae > Streptophyta > Magnoliopsida > Alismatales > Cymodoceaceae > Cymodocea > Cymodocea nodosa. Next base: position 24,615,546 of record CM072336.1, read on the forward strand.
AGATTGGTCGCTTTGGACTTCTGCAATCTATTGGAACAAAATCGTTCTCTAGCATATGAACCACTCTTGACATGGTCGGCCTGTCGCTTGCATTGTCCTGGACGCACAACAATGCCACCAGCAAGCACCTTGACACTTCGTCCATGTCGCAGTTTCCGACCATCAAAGGGTCCACCAGCTGCACTTGTTGGTTGTTCTTCCAGAGCTGCCATGCCTGCAAGATATATATCGAGGTGGTGGTGGTGTGGCATATTTGAAGGAGAGAGTTGTTTGATGAGGTTAATTAAGTGGACTTACGTAAGAGAGGAGGGTTGGGAACGAAGAGTGATTCAGGAAGCTGGTGTTCCTTTTCCCGCTTAGTATTTCCAGTACCAACACTCCGTAGCTGTAGACATCGGACTTCACCGAGATGTGACCTTTCATGATATACTCCGGCGACATGTATCCACTATATATAATCAAGTGTTGGTATTCATAGGATTAGTAAAGATCAATCAATCATTGTTTTCTTCATAACCATAGCTTTTGCATTCTTCAAAATTCTAATCTTAGAAGAAACCAAGAATCTCATTGTACGTCCTTAATTGGATAAGTGATATATTAAAAATCAATAAATGTTCTACAACAAAGGCCGAAAAAGGTAGATTTGTACCTGTAATTCGTCAACCACTACTCAATTTAACAGCAAAGATTCAAATCCTAGTAAACGTGAAAACCACTAACATATATCATAAAAAAAGAAATTAATGAAGATGGTGCGCTTACTATGTTCCAACTACTCTAATCGTCTTTGCTTCATTCTGGTTGCCCTCAATTATACGTGCCACGCCGAAGTCTGAGATCTTTGGGTTCATGTCTTTGTCTAGCAAGATGTTGCTCACCTTCAAGTCTCGATGGATGATCTTCAACCTTGAGTCTTCGTGAAGGTAAAGTAAACCTTTGGCAATCCCCTTGATGATGTTGAAACGCTTCTCCCAATTCAATATCATCCTCTTTTCGTTACCTTTCACCACAAATCTATTGTTAGCTTAACAATTTATGATGACCATTCATGTAAGTGTTTTGAAGCTCTCACTCTGAGAAAAACAAAGTTAAAACTTTGTATCTGTATATATATAATAGAATGAACAAGAATAAAATACATACCGAATAAGAATGAATCTAAGCTTCCATTTGATAAGAACTCGTAGATTAATATTTTCTCTTCTCCAAGTACACAATAACCCAATAATCTTGCAAGATTTCTATGTTGAAGTTTTGCAATCACCATAACTTCATTTTCGAACTCTTCAAATCCTTGTCTTGAAGCTTTAGAAAGTCTCTTGATGGCAATCTCTAGTCCATTTGTGAGCTTTCCCTGGGAACATGGTCATGAACAAATAATTGGTTATGGTATTAACCAAAAGAAGATGATATAATTCATATTCTCTTTCCTTGCTATAAGTTTTGTAAGAAAAAAGAGTCTTAGTTCAAATTCATATATTTAAATTTATTAACAACATCAAGAAAGCAATCAATGGTGGTATTTTAGTTTACGATCGACCACCACCCCTACCGTTCTTACAAGTTAACTCTATAATGTAAACGGTAAAAATGAATGGCGTAATTCAACTTCCACCATATTACAAATGAAAAGATTTTAACTAAATACTATATTTTTCTTGAGTAAGGGTAGTCAAATTCACAATTTTTTTGCTAAAATTTGAAACTTAAAGAATTAGCATGGACAACTAATAAACAAATTTGATAAACTGAATTGATTAAGTTTGTGTGAACTCTGGTCGATTGTAATCACTTAATTTAAGTTTCAATCATGATGCACTCAAAATTATCATTATCAATAAATTTAATGATTCTCAGTAAAATTCATATCCTAATGTGAATATGTTCTTATATATTAATTTGAAAAAAAAAGGACTAATTAATACCTTCAATTTCTTTGATAATGGAAAACAAACTTTCTATTCTTGAGATTCCATTTTCTGATAATAATATAAAATAATTATCGCGTACAAGCGATACAACTCAGATGTATTGTTTATTTCATTTTTTTACAATAATGATTTTTTATGAACTAAATAAATAAATACCTTGTAGACGATGCCAAAGCCGCCTTGTCCAATCCTGTTGCTGTCGCTGAAGTCGCCGGTCGCGGCCACCAACAGTCCGAACTCATAGAAGGGCAAGTCCGCGCCCTCTGGCTTCAACTCCGCCGCCGCCTCCTCCTCCTCCTTGGTGGGTCCTGATCGAGAAAACCAGATCATAACATCACCTGCGAAAGATTCAAATCATGGGCCGCAACTAATTTCTCTTGCAGGTTACCTTTCCTCTTCTTGCGCTTGCTCGTGAAGAAAAAACAGAGCGAAGCACTGATAAGAGCGATTAAAACAGAGACGATTACCACGAGGATAATGATCTTGGTCTTCGTCTTCGTTCTTTTGCCTGCGTTTGTTTCAGATTCCAATTAGAATTCCAGGATATGGAGAAAAAAAAACGAAGGATTCCACGGAAGGCAGAACAGAACTTGAGGAGATCGAACTGACCCATCTGGGGATTCTCGGCACCGGCTGCAAGGCGGAGATGAAGATGATTTGGGGCGAAACTGAAACTTACAAGGTCCACCAGTTCACCAGTCCACAAGAAACACCCATTCAACCTGCTGTTGTTCTTCGTATATGAGTTGGTATAGGCGGTGCAGGAGCAATTGGTCGAGCACAACTTCTTGCAGTGGCTGCTTCTAACGTTGTTGTAGAAGATGAAATGGTCTGGGAGTTTGATCTTCGGGATCAACAAGAACCGGTCACTGGTAGTACCCTTTCCGCATTGAAGAATCTTTTTCCTAGCGCAGCCTCTGTGGTAAAGGCGACGGTCCCATTCCGTCCGGTTCTTCGGCTCGAATCCTTCCAGACAGCTGCAGTGAGGCGAGGCGTCGCTGTCGCAGGCCCCAAATTCGCCACAGAATGCGTAGTTATCACAGATATCCGACGGTATTCTGTAGAGAACCAACCATTCCTTGAGAGAACTCATCCACTGCAGCACTTGGATGACGCCTGTGTTGTTGAGGACTCCCATCGTCGGGGCGAACGTCTCGGAGAGGGTGAAGGTGGCGTTGACCCAGTCGTCGTCGACGGCGTGCGTCAGGTTGACGTCGGTTTTGCTGCCCGACATTGTGTTAGACGGCCTCCCCGTCCACACCTGGGTCCTCCAATACGGCTTCCCCCCACGCTCCATCAAGAACTGGAAGGATATAGCGGGGTCGATGCCGAAGGAGAAGTTCCCCGGCGACGGGTCCCGGTCGCTCCTCCAGCTCCTGATGCTGCTGGCGAACTTGGTTCTTTTGTTCAACGTGAAACTCATGTCCGGGAGGATGGTGTCCGTGGGATGGTCGAAGCTCCGCCACTGATCGTCGTACTCGCCTTTTCTTACTACCAAATTGCCATTGTCCAACAGCACGGCCGATGTATCGTTCGCAGAAGATGATGAGGAAGACGACGAATTGGAGGACCAGACGAGGTTCCCGTCGCTGTCCGAAACGACAAGATTCCGGTCATCCGAGAAGCGCAGGACTCCCGGCGGGTTCGTTACCGGCTTCTCTCTGTTGGCCACCCAGACGATCCTCCTCTCCGTGACCTTGTTGTGCCATATCCCGACGTACCAAGAACCAGCAGCGACGGCCGAGCCCGTGGGGGAGAAGAAGCCCAAGGCGAAGACTCCGCGGCTGGAGACGAGGGTCTGGTTGCCGGAGATGGATTCTCCGAGTCTCAGCCTGTCGGAAGAGTGGCACGGCAGTATGTTGGACATGGAAGACATTAGGAGGAGAGCTATGGTGAAGCGGAGGTAGCACTCCATTGGTCGGAGCAGCAGCTTCCTCCTCCTCCTGCTCCTCCTGATATCTCCTTTGATGCCTCCGTGTTTGCTCCCGTGACCGGCGTCTAGTAGTTGACGACGACGATGGTGTTTTCGCGTGTTGTGCTCGGAATCAAATGCCCTCGTTTCGTTTGGTATCAAATTCAGGATTTTCTTCTTATAGAAAGTAACGGTCCGAATAAGGGGATAGTTGGAAAAAGGCAAAGGAAAATCTATCGTGGTAGAGCCCAACAAGGAAAATGAAATCCACACTGGAAAGCAGAATTGAAAAGACTCAGAAATTTTATTGAAGTGACTATTACCAGAAGCACTCCGCAAACGTAATGGAATAAGGTATCTATCTGTCCTGGAGTGTGACTTTTAACGTAAAAATCTAAATTTGACGGTTTAGTCAAGTGTACGTGTGAAATTAATTCACTTAATCTAATCGTCTCGATGGTCTAGTTGCCTTGTTTCGACGACATCCATGAATTGCCGTCGCTGATGTCAAGCAATACGGAATAAATCCGATATGCTTATTCAAAGAAATTGGTGATAAGTTTTGTGGGAATTAGCATGGACTAATTAACTAACTACATTATTTCTCTTGATTAAGGGTAGTCATATACGCCCTTTTTTTAAAACTTTGAATGTTAAAGAATACATAAACTAATTAATTAACAAACAACTAACTTCAATTTCTTGAATTGAGCGAGGTTCTGTAAACTCAGGGGATTTTTTTAGTTCATCCTTTCACAATATTATAGAAATTTTACCGAGAAGATAGGGGGGGAAATGGCCTGCATTTCGTTTACCGTAGGATGTCCACCTCACCGTCGACGTCAATCTATAAATGAGACCGTTCTACAACAATAAAAATTAAATAAGATATATTATCGTTATTGTATATTTTATTCATTATAATTAGATTTTAGAAAAAATATTAATTAGTTTTAGAAGAATAAATCATTTTCATAATATTCAAAATATTATTTCTAATGTTATGGATATTTTTATAACTTTTTAAAATTAAAGAAAAAAAGGTAATATTACTTTTGACAATGCTTCTAATAATAATATAATAATTCTCATATTTAAAAATAGATTAACTTCACTAAATAATTTTACTTTATTTTATCAAAGATGTATATGTCATTTAATTAATTTTATAGTTGAAGTTGATGTCAAAGAAATAAAACCTTTTGTTAAAAATATTATAATTACATTAGCTTATATTACATGTAACTTATATAGACGTCAATAAAAATTTAATCGATTCAATTCACTTGATTTGTTATATAAGACATTTAATACAGATGTTGCTTGTAAATGAAATTCTTTGTATTTAATATTAAAAAATTATTTGTTTTATAAAGAACTTATAAAAAGTTATTATAATAGTAAAAATTAATGATAATACAATACCTTTAAATGAAAATGATTTTGCAATTATTAATTATTTTGTTGAATTTTAAAAACCAATATATAATGTATTTGAACATTTATCTAAAGTATATTATTCCACTTCAATTTACGTAATATATCATTTATATAATATTACAAGGGTTTTTAGTAATTATTACAATTATCTATTTTTACACCAATAATTCTAAAAATAATTTTTTTAAGTATTAAAACGATATACCTCTTTTATATACATTAATTACTTATTTATATCTTAAGATTAAAATAAAAGTTGATAGAAAAATATTAATTGTCATACAAAATTATTTAAATAAAGAATTTAATGTAATTATTAAAAATATAGAAGAAAATTTAAATAACATGTTTAATTTATATATTGCAAAGTATAGATTACAACAAACACAATAACATTCATCTTACTTAACCAAACTATCATCATCATATGATTTGAGCTTATTTGCTGAAAATTATAGTGAAACTTATATATCAATAAGTTGATAAGAATTAATTAATTTTAATAATACTATTTGTACTTATTTTGTGAGAAAAAATCTAAATGTTATGAATTTTGACGTAATTGATTGATAGAAAACCCAAAAAAATATATTTCCTATTTGACAATCATTGAATTGAATTCCAATTGTATTACATGATTGTGTAACAACCATGATATATATATATATATCATCAATTAACATTTTTTCTAAAATCACATAGACGGTTACGACGATAAGTTGTGGTCGACATGGCTCTTAATTTAGAAAGCACATGTACTTACCTCCCTTCAACCTTTGTGATCGATAACTCGTTGATGGAGAACAACGATTGAGATATCTTAAGTCTAGGGTTTTGGGCAATGCCATCCACCACAACTGTGAAGGTTGGTTGCTTTGGTTGGCGATCCAACGAAATGAACAGATTCTCCAACATATGAACCACCGATGACATTGTCGGCCTATCACTTGCAGAATCTTGGACACAAAGCAATGCCACATGCAAGCATCGCAACACTTCATCCATCTCAAAAACACCAACCATCGAAGGGTCCACCAGCTCCACCAATCGGTTATCCTGCCAGAGCTGCCATGCCTGCAACATATATATTGAGGTGGCGGTGGTGCCATGCATGGGATACATATGTGTGTATACACAAGTACATATATATATATATATAAAGAGAGAGAAATGCAAATAGATAAACAGATGGAGAGAGAGAGAGAGTGGGGGGGGGGGCCCCGCCGGCTTACATAGGAGGGGAGGGTTAAGAAGGAAGAGCAATGGAAGCTGCTTATCTTTTTCCCACTCAGTATTTCTAGTACTAGGACCCCGTAGCTGTAGACATCTGACTTCATTGAGAAGTGACCTTTCAAGACGTACTCTGGTGACATGTATCCACTACAATCAAACATATATGTTCACAAGATTAGCAAAGATTATTGTTTACTTGATAATGGTAGTTTTTACGTTTGCCATTGTCCTTAAATAAATAAGTTATTAAACATTACTGTCTTGTAACAAAGGTTACAACATAATAATGGTAGTCGATTTATTTCTAGATAAGGTAGATTTGTACTTGCTATTCAACATGCATGTCTTATTTGGTATAATTTAATTACCAAGATTCAAATCTTAATAAATGTGAAAACCACAACCAACATTAGCTAGAAAAAAGAATGAAGATGGTGTGCTTACTATGTTCCAACTACCCTAGTGGTGTTTGCTTCATTTTGATCGCCCCCAAATATTCGTGCCATGCCAAAGTCTGAGATCTTTGGGTTCATGTCTTCGTCTAACAAGATGTTGCCTGACTTCAAGTCTCGATGGATGATTCTCAACCTCGAGTCTTCATGAAGATAAAGAAGACCTTTGGCAATCCCCTTGATGATGTTGAATCGCTTTTTCCAATTGAATAACATTCTTTTTTCATTACCTTCCAGCACAAATGTCTTTTTAGTTTAATAATAATAACTAGTCATGTAAGTCAGTTATATTTTAGATACTTATATTTTATATCTAAGATACTTTAATCTCATATCTAAGTTATTTTGATTTTTTTTAAATTTATTCTAAACATTTAAAATTTTCATTTAGAATACTTTTACCTTCTCGAAGTATTTGATTTTTTTAGTTTAATTTTAGATATCTATATATCATATCTAAAATATTTATATTGTAATTCCTTTCTTTAAACATTAGATTTTATATTTAAAATGCATGCTTTTATTTTAGACATTTATATTCAATATCCAATATATTAGATTTTCATTTTAGATGCTAATATTTAGTATCTAAAATGTTTGATTTTACTTTAAATATCTATAGTTAATATCTAAAACATTATAACTTTATTTTAGATATTTATATCTATATTACTTTATGTTATGAATTTTTAAAGTTTTAATTTATTTTTTTCTACTATGTGTTTATATTTTCTCTTTTGTTTTCATCTTTTCATATTTTTAATTATATATATATATATTACCATCAACATGCTTCTAATCATACTTTTCTGTTTGGCATAAGGTATATATATGTATTTTTATTAAATAAGACATTTACATTTATTTTAAATTTTAAATAAATTAAAGATCCACATTTTGAGCATAAGGTATAAATATCATAGAAAAGAAAATGCATACCGAACAAGAATGAATCTAAACTTCCGTTTGGCAAGAACTCGTAGATCAATATCTTCTCTATTCCCTGTATACAACAACCCAAAAGTCTTACTAGATTTCTATGTTGAAGCTTTGCAATCATCATCACCTCATTCTTGAACTCTTCCAATCCTTGTCTTGAAACCATAGAAAGTCTCTTTACAGCAATCTGTGACCTATTGTTGAACTTTCCCTATGAACATGATGAATAATCAATGATGGTGTTAATCAAAAGTAGATAATATAATTCTTCTCAATTTATATAACTTATGCAAGAAAAGAAACTCCTACTTAAAATCCATATGAAATTATTACCAATATCAAAAGAAAAAGCGTGCAGTGGTCGTATTGTAGTTTAGGCTCACCATCTCTCATGTTTCTACTAGCTAATGCTTTAATGTAAACATTAATAATGAATGGTGTAGTTAAAATCCCAATGTATTACAAACACAGATACTACATTATTAAAGAAATGAAAATTCCAAGTAATTCAAGAAAGGATTAATTTGTGGGAATTAGCATGGACTACCTACAATATTTCTCTTGATGAATGGTAGTCATATTTACAATTTTTTCTAAAATTTGTATCCAAAATAAATAACAAGGACGAATTAAGTAATAACCAACTTTAATTAACTTAATGGACTCAGGTTGTGTAAATTAATCCATCTGTAATAACTTAGTTTACTAATAGCACGTCCATTAGTTAAAGTTTCAATCAATTCAGCTCAAAATTACCATTATCAAAAACATGATTCTCACCAAAATTCAAATCCTGATGACAATATGTTCTTATTAATTTCCGAAAAAAATGCATGGACTAATTAATACCTTATTTCTTTGATAATGAAAAGCAATCTTACTATTCTGACAATAATATAAAATGATTGTCACATACAACTCATATGTATTTTTTGGATCATTTTTACAATAGTGATTTTTTATGAACAAAATAAATGAATACCTTGTAGACGATGCCAAAGCCGCCTTGTCCGATCCTATTGCTGTCGCTGAAGTTGCCGGTGGCAGCCACCAGCAGTTCGAACTCAAAGAAGGGCAACTCCGCGCCTTCTTTCTTCAACTCTTCTTCTCCGAGTTCACCCGAGCTTGCCCCGTACTTCCTTGCTTCACCGGAAGTTACTTCCTCCTCCACCTTGGTGGGTCCTGATCGAGAAAACCCGATCATCAATTCACACACGCAAGCATTAAGTCATGGTCTGCGACTCATCTCTCCAGCACGTTAATTACCTTTCCTCTTCTTGCGGTTGCTCTTGAAGAAGCAGCAGAGGAGTGAAGCAAAGAAAAGAGCGGTTGAAACAGAGATGCTTACAACGAGGATGATGGTCTTGGTCTTGGTCCGGCTGCCTGCATTTGTTTCAGATTCCAATGAGAATTCCAGGGAATCGAGGGAAAAAGAAATCCAAGGATTCGATGGAGAGGAGAATAGGACTAGAGGAGATGGAACGGACCCATCTCGGCACCAGTTCACAAGAAACGCGTACTGTACATGAAACGCAGTTCACCGATTCACCAGTCACACACTAGGACAGATCTTCTTCCTCCCATCTTCTCAACTGTTCCTGAGTTAATAAAGCAGCCCAATTCTTGGGTAAGAATGCACTTCAGATCACGATCACCCGGTTCCACCCTGACTCGACACACCTCTCACAAGGGTCGGATGTACGCGCTTGTTCCCCCTCTCCTTACTCCTCTCCCATGGGTCCGATGGACCCATTCTCTCACCTTTTCTCTCTCTTCTTCTCTTCGGCTTGATGGACTCGCCACCTCTTACCTCACATTTTGCCTCTAGCAAGGACCTCGGTCTTCCAAGCTCACTACTTAGGACACTTGACCCACTTTGCAATTCTAAATGGTTATTGCACAGATAACGTTTGAAAATGTTCACCCCCAAGGGATTGAATGAGACAGATTTAAGGAACCTGAAATCTACCATCAGGAGTAATCCTGCTAGACGAGAGAGATCGATTCGGAAAAGGCACGTCACGGTTTGGGGGGCCTCACCATGATGACAAGAGCCTTCTCGGTGGTGACCATCCGTGCAGTAGCAGACGTCCGCGCCGTTGCTGAAACCACAAAAACCGCCGGATCCCTCGCACTCCTTGCAGAAATTGATATCTGGTTTCTTCCACTGCAACTGAAAACCACGATGCAGGGCACTCCCAAGTCCCTCGGCGAAGTTGTGATGCAACCGAAACACCTGTTCCACCCTCCGCTTGTCCACCGGAGCCATCACGATCTTCTGACAAGAACCCGACAGATTCGTATTGTACGCCGAGTCGGCGACCACCCAGTCCCGAATTACATACGATGCTAGGTTCCAGACTTCCTTGATGCAGCGTATGGGAGGGATCTTGGGGAGGGAAAAGGTGCAATTGAAGAAGAAGGTGATGTTTGAGGTGAAAGGAGCGTACTGGAATACACCTCGGTGGGCACCATCGAACGTCAGGTTTTGTCTGACCCATGGGCAATAGGTGTCTTCCACGTCCACGTCGACGAGTGAGATCGTCCTGTTGGAGGTGTCGATCTTCGTCACCGTGTAGTTATTAAAATCGGTCAGCAACGTCGGGGATCCGCCGCTGCAGGTGAGACCCATGGACGGGTAACCGCAGTAGCTCTCCGAGCGATTCGGGCCGTCTTGGTGCCAGAACGGATAGGAGATGTTTCCGCCCCCTCCGCACCTGTAAGGCATGCAACCGGAAACTGCATCAGAGGTGGCGGAGAAGACAGAAACGAAGAGGAGGAGAAGGAGGAGGACGCGAAGGAGAGGAGGCGGCGCCATTGGTGGAGGAAGCAGATGCGGGGTGGAGAAATTGAGGGAGTCCAATGGATGTGATTTAGTTTGGTTGTTGACCTTTTAACATCGGCCGTTGGATGGCAAGGGAATATTGGAAGTGGCTCGTCCCAAGTGGCGAATGGTTTCATTCCCATTTTTAAAATTTTTAATTTTCATCACAGCTAATATATCATTCAGATGATTACCAATATATATATATATATATATATATATATATATCATTCAGATGCACGGTCGTGTGTACTCCCATGGAGTATAATAAAATGCGAAGTCGACGTCGTTGACTGAGTGGCGGCTTGGAAAAACAAGGTGCCGAGGACTTCAAATTCATTAGCAAAACAGAAAGCAACGGCCATGCAACGATAATTGACACAAAAGTAGCGTTCCAGAGCAGACGGACTTGTGAAAGACTTGTCATGGACGACAAAATATACGAAGAAATTGGATTACCCTTCCTATATTTCAAATACCTTCTAAGCTGTCAGAGTTGTATAACTTTCTCATATGCTGACCAAATTATAGATATGCTATAAATATTGTACATACATAGATGCTTTAATATATATTGTTGGATGCAGAGTCGCTTGATATATACCATTAGCTTTGTTAACGTAAGATTTTCGCTAATTAAGCTTCTCCAACACATGTATATGCTTCTGATTGAAGCAGTTGGCTCATATATATGCTTTAATAGATGAAATTTCTTTGAAGAAAAGTGGAAAGAATAAACAACAAAAGTCACGGACAATGGTCGACAACGGGAACAAACCACAATACAAATTAAATTCCACCAAAATATAAAAGATGGTATAACACATTCATAGGAACAAGATATAAAAAACATAAAAGATGAGGAATGCAATACCTATCTATATATCAATATCATAAGCACAATATATATATTTACTCCACACCCCATATTATATATATATAATACAAGACACTACTTTCTGAAATATTTTATATAAAAAATTCGCCAATGCTAGAGTAGAATTAAAGTAGGCTGGACTAACATAATCCTTAAAACAATTTCTTTTATATAAGCCAATCAAATTAATTTCAAGAAGCTTTGTTCATGAAATAAACAATACTGTGACTTATAAGTTAAGACAAATGGTAGACATAAATTAACTTGAATGGCCTAGATAATCTGTAAATCAAAACATATTACAACGTTAAATTTGTCCACATAAAGCTGGTAAAAGTTTATGATGTATAACTAAAATATAACCAACCAAGGCTGATCATATGAATGGGTAGAAGCCACCGACTTCATCGATCGTTTGAAATTGCCACTTTAATTTAGAAAGCACGTGCATGCATGCATGTATTCTACCTCCCATGCAACTCTGTGATCGTCACATCATTGATGGAGAATGGAGATTGCAGTATCTCAACTACTCTCGGGTCTCGATTGATGTCGTCCTGAATCACCTCCACCCCCGCTGTGAAGGTTGGCCGCTTTGGGCTTTTGCAATCTACTGGAACAAAATCGTTCTCCAGCATATGAACCACTCTTGACATGGTTGGCCTGTCGCTTGCATCTTCCATACTCAATAACAAATATCCATATCATACATAATAATTATGAATTCCTAATATATACCTTAATATCCATAATATGCACAAATCTCTAAACGTTATGCAATATCTCAATATTTACATAAATGCATGATAATATCATAATCAAATAAATGTGTAATAAACACTAATGGTAAGTATTTAAGAATATAATTACATAAATTACCATAATTACCAAAATCACGTATAAATTTAAAAAAATAATAATCTTTGACACTAAATATAAGAAAGACTTATAAAAAAGAGAAATTACAGAAAGTCCAATACTTTTTTTTATTTCCTTTTTAACTCCTTTTTCTTTCCACACACACACACTCTCTCTCTTTATTCTTCTTCTTCTTATAGCAAGGAAAGAGAATATGAATTATATCATCTTCTTTTGGTTAATACCATAACCAATTATTTGTTCATGACCATGTTCCCAGGGAAAGCTCACAAATGGGCTAGAGATTGCCATCAAGAGACTTTCTAAAGCTTCAAGACAAGGATTTGAAGAGTTCGAAAATGAAGTTATGGTGATTGCAAAACTTCAACATAGAAATCTTGCAAGATTATTGGGTTATTTTGTACTTGGAGAAGAGAAAATATTAATCTACGAGTTCTTATCAAATGGAAGCTTAGATTCATTCTTATTCGGTATGTATTTTATTCTCGTTCATTCTATTAAATATATACAGATACAAAGTTTTAACTTTGTTTTGCTCAGAGTGAGAGCTTCAAAACACTTACATGAATGGTCATCATAAATTGTTAAGCTAACAATAGATCTGTGGTGAAAGGTAACGAAAAGAGGATGCTATTGGATTGGGAGAAGCGTTTCAACATCATCAAGGGGATTGCCAAAGGTTTACTTTACCTTCACGAAGACTCAAGGTTGAAGATCATCCATCGAGACTTGAAGGTGAGCAACATCTTGCTAGACAAAGACATGAACCCAAAGATCTCAGACTTCGGCGTGGCACGTATAATTGAGGGCAACCAGAATGAAGCAAAGACGATTAGAGTAGTTGGAACATAGTAAGCGCACCATCTTCGTTAATTTCTTTTTTTATGATATATGTTAGTGGTTTTCACGTTTACTAGGATTTGAATCTTTGCTGTTAAATTGAGTAGTGGTTGACGAATTACAGGTACAAATCTACCTTTTTCGGCCTTTGTTGTAGAACATTTATTGATTTTTAATATATCACTTATCCAATTAAGGACGTACAATGAGATTCTTGGTTTCTTCTAAGATTAGAATTTTGAAGAATGCAAAAGCTATGGTTATGAAGAAAACAATGATTGATTGATCTTTACTAATCCTATGAATACCAACACTTGATTATATATAGTGGATACATGTCGCCGGAGTATATCATGAAAGGTCACATCTCGGTGAAGTCCGATGTCTACAGCTACGGAGTGTTGGTACTGGAAATACTAAGCGGGAAAAGGAACACCAGCTTCCTGAATCACTCTTCGTTCCCAACCCTCCTCTCTTACGTAAGTCCACTTAATTAACCTCATCAGACAACTCTCTCCTCCAAATATGCCACACCACCACCACCACCTCGATATATATCTTGCAGGCATGGCAGCTCTGGAAGAACAACCAACAAGTGCAGCTGGTGGACCCTTTGATGGTCGGAAACTGCGACATGGACGAAGTGTCAAGGTGCTTGCTGGTGGCATTGTTGTGCGTCCAGGACAATGCAAGCGACAGGCCGACCATGTCAAGAGTGGTTCATATGCTAGAGAACGATTTTGTTCCAATAGATTGCAGAAGTCCAAAGCGACCAACCTTTACGGCTGGGGTAGAGGTGATCCAAGACAACAGTATTTGGAACGGATTCCCTGTCCAACAGTATTTGGAATGGATTCCCTGTCCAGACCGGGGTCCTCCAATTCGGCTTCCCCCCACGCTCCATCAAGAACTGGAAGGATAAGGCGGGGTCGATGCCGAAGGAGAAGTTCCCCGGCGACGGGTCCAGGTCGCTCCTCCAGCTCCTGATGCTGCTGGCGAACTTGGTTCTTTTGTTCAACGTCAAACTCATGTCCGGGAGGATGGTGTCCGTGGGATGGTCGAAGCTCCGCCACAGATCGTCGTACTCGCCTTTACTTACTACCAAATTGCCATTGTCCAACAGCACGGCCGATGTATCGTTCGCAGAAGATGATGAGGAAGACGACGAATTGGAGGACCAGACGAGGTTCCCGTCGCTGTCCGAAACGACAAGATTCCGGTCATCCGAGAAGCGCAGGGCTCCCGGGGAGTTCGTCACCGGCTTCTCTCTGTTGGCCACCCAGACGATCCTCCTCTCCGTGACGTTGTTGTGCCATATCCCGACGTACCAAGAACCAGCAGCGACGGCCGAGCCCGTGGGGGAGAAGAAGCCCAAGGCGAAGACTCCGCGGCGGGAGACGAGGGTCTGGTTGCCGGAGATGGATTCTCCGAGTCTCAGCCTGTCGGAAGAGTGGCATGGCAGTATGTTGGACATGGAAGACATTAGGAGGAGAGCTATCGTGAAGCGGAGGTAGCACTCCATTGGTCGGAGCAGCAGCTTCCTCCTGCTCCTCCTCCTCCTGATATCTCCTTTGATGCCTCCGTGTTTGCTCCCGTGACCGGCGTCTAGTAGTTGACGACGACGATGGTGTTTTCGCGTGTTGTGCTCGGAATCAAATGCCCTCGTTTCGTTTGGTATCAAATTCAGGATTTTCTTCTTATAGAAAGTAACGGTCCGAATAAGGGGATAGTTGGAAAAAGGCAAAGGAAAATCTATCGTGGTAGAGCCCAACAAGGAAAATGAAATCCACACTGGAAAGCAGAATTGAAAAGACTCAGAAATTTTATTGAAGTGACTATTACCAGAAGCACTCCGCAAACGTAATGGAATAAGGTATCTATCTGTCCTGGAGTGTGACTTTTAACGTAAAAATCTAAATTTGACGGTTTAGTCAAGTGTACGTGTGAAATTAATTCACTTAATCTAATCGTCTCGATGGTCTAGTTGCCTTGTTTCGACGACATCCATGAATTGCCGTCGCTGATGTCAAGCAATACGGAATAAATCCGATATGCTTATTCAAAGAAATTGGTGATAAGTTTTGTGGGAATTAGCATGGACTAATTAACTAACTACATTATTTCTCTTGATTAAGGGTAGTCATATACGCCCTTTTTTTAAAACTTTGAATGTTAAAGAATACATAAACTAATTAATTAACAACTAACTCCAATTTATTGAATTGAGCGAGGTTCTGTAAACTCAGGGGATTTATTTAGTTCATCCTTTCACAATATTATAGAAATTTTATAAGAACTAAATAAATACCTTGTAGACGATGCCAAAGCCGCCCCGTCCAACCCTATTGCCGTCGCTGAAGTTGTCGGTGGCGACCACCAGCAGCTTGAACTCAAAGAAGGACAAGTTTGTGCGTTCTTGCTTCAACTCCTCCTCCACCTCCTTGGTGGATCACGGGAAGGATGCCATGGGACGAGCTTTTCTTTTCAACTCTTGAAAATCGCATCCAAATTAATAAGAATTGACAGTCATTAGTTTTAAGGTAAGCAAAATGGGCAAATGTCTTTCTTTGTGATAATAATAATTGACAGTCATCTATTCTTCCTTTTTCCTCCTCCACATGCAATTTCTCGCATCCAAATAATAATATTTTCCCTCTTAAAGAAAGAAAGATCGGTAATATTCATTGATTTGTTAATATCTCTGACGGATCGTGTACGTTCGTCAATCGAGTGGTTGCCAGCGAGAAATCTGCAGTGGATCACGGGAATGATGTCATGGGGAGACCACAAGTCGCCGTCGGCTCATGGAAAAACTTCATGTGGACAAAATATTTGAAATTCCTTCAAAGAAAATGCAACAAAAAGCCACCAGTCCGCATTGCATACGCGCAAATGAAGTGCGAAGTGGACGACAAAACCATGGGCCGGGAAGATGGAGGGAAAATGGCCTACATTTTGTTTGCGGTGGGATGTTCACCTCACCGTGAACGTCAATCTATAAATGAGACCGCCCGTAAGAAAGGGGTTGGAGGGCGTGGACAATACATAAATCTGATATATTATTGTTATTATATATTTTATTGACTATAATTAGATTTTACAAATATGATTAATTAGATTTAGAAGAATAAATAATTTTCATAATATTCAAAATATTATTTCTAATATTATGATCGTGTAACAACTGTGATATATGTATATATATATCATCAATTAACATTTTTTCTAAAAATACGATTGTATAACATGGTCGATTATGGTGATAAGCAGTGTTGGACATGGCTCTTAATTTAGAAAGAACAAGAACTCATTTGTACGTGGTGGAAGATGAAGAAACTCTTGCACGCCCGCTTCCTTCCGACTGATTATGAACAAACCTTGTTCGCTCAATATCAAAATTGTTGACAAGGAAATCATTCCGTCAGTGACTACACAGAAGTTCTACCGATTGGCTTGACGAAATAATCTCAATGAATATGAGAGCCAACAGATCTCTCGTTTCATTGGTGGTCTTCGTTTGGCTATTCAGGATCGAGTATCTCTCCATCACGGTTACTCTCTTGTCGACACCATCAACTTGGCTGAGAAGATCGAACGGCAACAACTACGGGGAGGTTGATCTTCCCAAAACCCCCCCAGTAGCACGCACCTCCAGTCATGGACAGGTCCGGCCTATCTCCAATATGGTGTTGCCCTCAACTGAACAAGTGAGTAAACCTTCTGTACCCAACAACCCCTACGCCAAGCCCGATCCAATCAAATGCTACAGATGCCAATGATTTAGACATAAATCCAACCAATGTCCCAAGCAGGGAGCAGTCTAGGTCGTCTAACATGCCGAAGGGGAAGAAGACGACACTAATCTTAGTGACGACGAGTTGGAGGAAGAGGTGCATCCCGATGACGGTGACCACTTGTCCTGCATCGTAAATCGCACTCTCATGACACATAAGGTGACGAGCGAAGACTAGTGGCACAACATCTTTACGATCAGGTGCACAGTTCGAGGGAAAACATGCGACGTGATCATCGATAGTGGCAATACAGACAATCTGATTTCTCGATGAGTGGTGGCAAAATTGAACTTAACCACCCGTCTACATCCCCACCCTTACCAAATAGGGTGAATTCACAAAGGAGATTTGGTGCCTGTAAAAAACATTTGCCATGTTCCTTTATCCATCGGCACCAAATATGTGGATGGGTTCGACTACGACGTCATCGACATGGATGCCGCACACATCATCCTTTGGAGACCTTGGTAGTTCGACATTAACGCCGTGCATCGAGGGCGTACCAATCAGCTCGTTATCCAAACTAGCGATAGCAAGATAGTGTTGATGTCGTTGAATGCCAACACCCGACTCGATGGCGATGCACTGAAACACAACTTTCTCTTGATAGAACAAGCTCAGTTCGTCCAAGAGTTGCAAGTGAGGCTTATGCTCTTGTGACAACCAGTTCACCACAACACAATGCCACTACCATTCCTCCACAGGTATCGACTCTCTTGCAGAATTTCGATTTTATCTTAGCCCCTAAAATTCCACAGGGACTACCGCCACTGCGAGACATTCAACATCACGTTGACTTGGTTCCAAGTTTGCAATTACCGAACCTCCCAAATTACCGAACGAGTCCTCGAGAAGCAAGCATCCTACAAGGGCAGGTTGACAACTTGCTCCGCCGCGGACTTATTTGGCCCAGCCTTAGTCCTTGTGTCGTTCCTACGTTATTAGTCCCCAAGAAGAATGGTACTTGGTGGATGTGTGTGGATAGTCAGGCCATCAATCGCATTACAATCAAATACAGGTTTCCTATTCCAAGGATGGAAGATATGTTGGACGTTCTTGCTGGCGCCGCCGTTTTCTCCAATCTTGATTTACGCAACGAGTATCATCAAATCCGTATACGGGAGGGCGACGAATGGAAGACGGCCTTCAAGACAAAAGAGGGACTCTATGAGTGGCTGGTGAGGTCATTCGGCTTGTCGAACGCACCTAGCACATTCATGTGCTTGATGATGCAGATTCCAAAACCTTTTTTAAGTTGGTGTGCCGTCGTCTATTTTGACGACATCCTCATTTATAGCAACAATGAAGAGAAATACCTCCACCATTTGAAGGAAGTTCTATCCACTCTCCAACATCATCAACTACTCATCAACTCTCAAAAGTATATTTTCCTTTCTGATCAGCTCCCATTTTTGGGCTTCAAATGGATGACAGCAAGGTCCGAGCCTTGCTTGGATGGCCCACACCCTCAACTCTTGGTGAAGTTCGTAGCTTTATGGGTCTTGCATTGTTTTACCATCGATTTATTCGACAGTTCAGCGGCATCACTACTGCTTGAAGAGTCACCATTTTACATGGACTAAGGAGGCCGATCAAAGCTTCGAACACCTCAAGTGCACTCTTAGCTCCACCCCTACATTGGCATTGCCAGATTTTAACAAGCTTCTTGAAGTAGAGTGTGATGCCTCCACTTTGGGTATAGGAGTTGTCTTGATCCAATGTGGCCATTCAGTGGCGTTCTTTAGTGAGAAATTGGCTGAGGAGCGTCAACGGTGGACAACTTTTGAGCAGTAACTTTATGCCGTGGTTCATGCACTCAAGTCATGGGAGCATTATTTGATACAAAGGGAGTTCATTTTACACTCTAACCATCAAGCCTTGCGACACATCAATGTCGCTACATATCCCAATCGCAAGCTAGCTAGCTGGATTGCATTTCTACAATGTTTCGTCTTTACCATTCGACACTGTTCAGACTAGCAAAACAAGGTCGTCGATGCTCTTAGTCGACAACATTCAGTCCTCATAGTGCTAAAACAAGAAGTCATTGGATTTGAATACCTCAAGGACCTCTATCCTAATGATCCTGATTTTCAGGACATGTGGCGGCATAGCATGTCTAATCATGACTATGTTTTGCAAGATGATTTTCTCTTCCATAGATCTCAGTTACGTGTATCGCAGAGTTCCCTATGTGAGAAGCTAATACGAGAATTACATTGTGGCGTCCTTGGTGGACACTTTGGCCATGATAAAACTACAATGCAGTTGGAATCTCGCTATTATCGGCCGCAACTGAAGTGAGATATTGCTCGTTATGTTCGTCGATGCCTGACTTGCCAAGAATCTAAGGGTTGCTCTCAAAATATGGGCTTATACACGCCTCTTCCTGTTCCCACGGCGCCATGGCTTGATATTTCTATGGACTTCATTCTGGGCTTGCCTCACACACACAATGGTATGGATTCCATCTTCGTTATTGTAGACAAATTTTCAAAATGGCCCACTTCCTTGCAATGTCGTAAGACTGCCAATGCCAGTTATGTCGCCAACCTCTTTTTCCGGGAGGTCGTGCATCTACATGGACTGCCCCAATCCATAACTTCTGATAGAGATTCCAAATTTCTTTCACACTTTTGGCACTCCCTGTGGAAGCGACTTGATACTTCTCTTAACTTTAGTTCAACTTGTCATCCCCAAATGGATGGACAAACGGAAGACATCAACTGTACATTGGGCAATCTTCTTCGAGCATTGGCTAGCCATCGTCCGAAGCAATGGGACGTTGCCCTTCCGCAGGCAAAGTTCGTTTTAATTGTATGCCTAATCGCAGCACGAGCAAGGTTCCATTCCTAATTGTCAATGGTCGGTTGCCCAAATATGTGGTCAACCTAGTAACCCTGCCAGCAGCCATACCTAAAGCTACTGAACGCCTCTTAGCTGACATTTGTGACATTCATCAGGTTGTGTGCCATGATCAATTGTTATGTCGCAAGGAGTATTTTTAAAATATATAACAAAAAAATAATAAGAATACATTACTACGTCTTTACTTAATTAATTACATCATTACAAAAAAAATTTATAAAATGAGTCAAATGTATTATTTCACTTTTGTAGTTTTTTGAGACATAAAGTAGTGTAAGATGTTAAATGTATGATTATTAAAGAAAAAGTGATGATATTTTTAATTACAATTGGACAAAATCAAAAATATAGTGTAACTATTGAGTTCTTTCGTCGATCTGGTTAGACAATTAGTATATACTTCAATAAATTGTTGAATATAATATTAAAAATAAGATATAAACTATTGGTTAAGCAAAAATCATCAACTCTAACATAAATTCAGAATTATCCATAAGTTTATCTTTATTTCAAGGTGAGTTAATGTTGTATTTCAATATATTCTTTAGTAGTTAGACACATTATTGTTTTTTTTTTTTTTTTTGATTATATTGGAACAATTGATGATACCTATGTCAAAGTTACAATTTACATTAAAGAAACTATATACATTGAAAGAATAGAAAAGGTAAATTATTACAAAATATATTAACAGTATATAATTTTAATATAAAAATTATTTATGTTCTGAAAATGTTGAAAATATATAATAAAGAAGAACAAGAATACATTATTACGTTATTAGATACATCTTTATCTAATCAAGTATATAACTATAAGAAAATTTATAAAATGAATTAGTTAACATATATTTTTTCACTTTTGTAGTCTTTTGAGACATGAAATAGTAGTACAAGATGGTAGATGTATAACTATAAAAGAAAAAGTGACGATATTTTTAATAGTTATAATTAGACAAAATCAGAGATATAATATAACTAATGAACGCTTTCGTCGTTATTGTTGGACAATTAATATATACTTCAATGAATTGTTGAATACAATATTAAAAATAAGATATAAACTATTAGTTAAACAATAATCATCAACTCCAACATAGATTCAGAATGATTGATAAGTTTATCTTTATTTTAAGATAAGTTAATGTTGTATTTCAATGTATTCTTTAGCACCTAGACATGTTATTGTCTATATTTTTTTTTCTTTTAGGATTACATTAAAGTAATTGATGATATATATGTCAAAATTACAATTTACAGTAAAGAAATTATACGTTGAATGAATAGAAAAGATAAATTATCACAAAATATATTAATAATATAAATTTTGATATAAAAATTATTTATATTTTTAATAGATGAAAATGATCAATAATTAATGCTCATATTTTTTTTAACATGCACTTTATCGACATAATTTTTTTATTTTTTTTCACCGAGAGTCGATCGGATATCTAGTCACTCTTCCCTTTTTCTTTTTTTTTACTAAGAACTGGATGGATAACTAGTCACTCTCCTCTCTTTTTTTATTTATTAAGAACCGATTGGATATCCAACCGCTCCTATTTTGTTCTCTTAGCCGAGAGGCAGCTGATATTCGACCACTCTCTTTCTTCTTTTCATTTTTTTTGTTACAACCACTGCTCGTCGGACGTTTGACTATCTATCTCTCTTTTTTCTTTTTGCAGCCGAGAACCGGCCAGACATCCAATTGTTGTCCTTCTTTTTCTTCGTCTGTGCTTTGCAATCGATGCACTGGATCTCCACCAGACGCCTGCGACGGATCAGCAACTTAGCTTCTCTTTCTTCTTTTTTTGAGAGCCGATCGAATATCTAGTCGTTCTCTTTTTTTATTATTCTTTGTCCAAAAGCCGACCGGATATTCGATCGTTCTCTTTCTTTTTTGTTGGTTTTTAGCACCGGCAACCTGCAACAACTAGAGAAGCTTTCGAATATTAAGAAGAACTCACCTCTTTAAGAAAATTTCCACGCCATCGGATCTTCCTCTTCTAGACCACCAAAGAGAGCTCCCCCATCGCCCTTTTTTCTCGTTTTCACGTTGCTACGTCGATCTTATAATGGGGGAGGGATGGCGTGGACCACCTTCCGTCGCGAAATCGTACAGCATGGCCATCGTGTGCCCCTTTATTTTCTCTTTTTTCTTCAATTTTCCTTTTTCTTGTTCTATTTTTTTAGGTGAACAATAAAGATGTTTTAATATATACTTTTGGGTGCAGAGTTGCTTGTCAATATAAGATCTGGGATAATTAAGCTTCTCCAACACATGTATACGCTTTAATATGTGAAATTTCTTCAAAGAAAATGAGAAGAAAAAACAACAAAAAGTCACGGACAATGGTTGACGGCGGGAACAGACCATTCGTGTTTCTTTCACAATATAGAAAATCCGCCAATGCTAGAGTAGAAGTAAAGTAGGCTAGACTAACATAATCCTTGAAACCTATTCTTTTATATAAGCCATTCAAATCAATTTCAAGAAGATTGTTTTTGAAATAAACAATATTGTGACTTATAAGTTATGACAAATGGTAGACATAAATTAACTTGAATGGCCTAAATAATCCGTAAATCAAACCATATTACAACCTTAAATTTGTCCTCATAAAGCTGGTAAAAGTTTATGATGCATAACTAAAATATAACCAACCAAGGTTGATCGTATGAATGGGTAGTAGCCGCCGACTTCATCGATCGTTTGAAATTGCCTCTTTAATTTAAAAAGCTCGTACATGCATGCATGCTACCTCCCATGCAACTCTGTGATCGTCACATCGTTGATGGAGAATGCAGATTGCGGTATCTCAACTACTCTTAGGTCTCGATTGATGTCGTCTTGGATCACCTCCACCCCAGCCGTGAAGGTTGGTCGCTTTGGACTTCCGCGATCTATTGGATCAAAATCGTTCTCTAGCATATGAACCACTCTTGACATGGTCGGCCTGTCGCTTGCATTGTCCTGGACGCACAACAATGCCACCAGCAAGCACCTTGACACTTCGTCCATGTCGCACGTTCCAACCATCAAAGGATCCACCAGCTGCACTTGTTGGTTGTTCTTCCAGAGCTGCCATGCCTGCAAGATATATATCGAGGTGGTGGTGGTGGTGGTGGTGTGGCATATTTGAAGGAGAGAGTTGTTTGATGAGGTTAATTAAGTGGACTTACGTAAGAGAGGACGGTTGGGAACGAAGAGTGATTCAGGAAGCTGGTGTTCCTTTTCCCGCTTAGTATTTCCAGTACCAACACTCCGTAGCTGTAGACATCGGACTTCACCGAGATGTGACCTTTCATGATATACTCCGGCGACATGTATCCACTATATATAATCAAGTGTTGGTATTCATAGGATTAGTAAGGTCAATCAATCATTGTTTTCTTCATAACCATAGCTTTAGCATTCTTCAAAATTCTAATCTTAGAAGAAACCAAGAATCTCATTGTACGTCCTTAATTGGATAAGTGATATATTAAATATCAATACGTGTTCTACAACAAAAGTCGAACAGGGTAGATCTGTACTTGCAATTCATCAACCACTACTCAATTTAACAGCAAAGATTCAAATCCTAGTAAACGTGAAAACCACTAACATATATCATAAAAAAAGGAATTAACGAAGATGGTGCGCTTACCATGTTCCAACTACTCTAACCGTCTTTGCTTCATTCTGCTTGCCCTCAATTATACGTGCCACGCCGAAGTCTGAGATCTTTGGGTTCATGTCTTTGTCTAGCAAGATGTTGCTCACCTTCAAGTCTCGATGGATGATCTTCAACCTTGAGTCTTCGTGAAGGTAAAGAAAACCTTTGGCAATCCCCTTGATGATGTTGAAACGCTTCTCCCAATCCAATAGCATCCTCTTTTCGTTACCTTTCACCACAAATCTATTGTTAGCTTAACAATTTATGATGACTATTCATGTAAGTGTTTTAAAGCTCTCACCTTGAGAAAAACAAACACAAAACTTTATATCTGTATATATATAATAGAATGAACGAGAATAAAATACATACCGAACAAGAATGAATCTAAGCTTCCATTTGGTAAGAACTCGTAGATTAATATTTTCTCTTCTCCATGTACACAATAACCCAATAATTTTGCAAGATTTCTATGCTGAAGTTTTGCAATGACCATAACCTCATTCTTAAACTCTTCAAGCCCTTGTCTTGAAACTTTGGAAAGTCTCTTGATGGCAATCTCTAGCCCATTTGCGAGCTTTCCCTGGGAACATGGTCATGAACAAATAATTGGTTATGTATTAACCAAAAGAAGATGATATAATTCATATTCTCTTTCCTTATTATAAGTTTTGCAAGAAAAAATAGTCTTAGTTCAAATTCATATATATATAAATTTATTAAGAATATCAAGAATGCAACCAATGGTCGTATCGTAGTTTAGGGTCGATCACCACGCCTAATGTTTTTACAAACTATCTCTATAATGTAAACAGTAAAAAGGAATGGCGTAATTCAACTTCCACTATATTACAAATGAAAATTTTTTGACTAAATACTATATTTCTCTAGATTAAGGGCAGTCAAATTCACAATTTTTTTGCTAAAATTTGAGACTTAAAGAATTAGCATGGAGAACTAACAACCAACTTTGATAAACTGAATGGATTAAGGTTTTGTGAACTCAGGTCAACTGTAATCACTTAGTTAACTAAAACGACAATCATAGCTTTCATAAGTTTCAATCATGATGCACTCAAAAGTATCATTATCAAAAAAATTAATGATTCTCAGCAAAATTCATATCCTAATGTGAATATGTTCTTATATATTAATTTCAAATAAAAAAGGACTAATTAATACCTTCAATTTCTTTGATAATGTAAAAGAACTCAGATATATCGTTTAGTTCTTTTTTTTACAATAATGATTTTTTATGAACTAAATAAATAAATACCTTGTACACGATGCCAAAGCCACCTTGTCCAATCCTGTTGCTGTCGCTGAAGTCGCCGGTCGCGGCCACCAACAGTCCGAACTCATAGAAGGGCAAGTCCGCGCCCTCTTGCTTGAACTCCGCCGCCGCCTCCTCCTCCTCCTCCTCGGTGGGTCCTGATCGAGAAAACCAGATCATAAGATCACCTGCAAAAGATTCAAATCATGGGCCGCAACTAATTTCTCCTGCAGGTTACCTTTCCTCTTCTTGCTCTTGCTCGTGAAGAAAAAGCAGAGGAGTGAAGCACAGATAAGAGCGATTGTAACAGAGACGATTACCACGAGGATAATGATCTTCGTCTTCGTTCTTTTTCCTGCGTTGGTTTCAGATTCCAATTAGAATTCAAGGAAATCGAATAAAAAACGAAGGATTCCACGGAAGGCAGAATAGGACTAGGGGAGATCGAACAGACCCATCTCGGGATTCTCAGCACCGGCGGCAAGGCGGAGATGGAGATCATATCTGGCGCTAACGTATCTTACAAGGTCCACCAGTTCACCAGTCCACAAGAAACACCCATTCAACCTGCTGTTGGTCTTCGTATCCGAGTGGGTATAGGCGGTGCAGGAGCAATTGGTCGAGCACAACTTCTTGCAGTCGCTGCTGCTGACGTTGTTGTTGAAGATGAAATGGTCTGGGAGTTTGATCTTCTGGATCAACGAGAACCGGTCACTGGTAGTACCCTTTAAGCATTGAAGAGTCTTTTTCCTAGCGCAGCCACTGTCGTAATCGCCACGGTCCCACTCCGTCCGGTTCTTCGGCTCGAATCCTTCCAGACACCTGCAGTGAGGCGAGGCGGTGCTGTCGCAGACCCCGAATTCGCCACAGAATGCGTTGTGATCACAGATACTCGATGGTACACTGTACAGCTTCACCCATTTCTTGTGACCATCCATCCACTGCAGCACTTGGATGATGCCGGTGTGGTTCAGGACTCCCATCATCGGGGCGAACGCCTCGGAGAGGGTGAAGGTGGCGTTCACCCACTCGTCGTCGACGGCTTGCGTAAGGTTGACGACGATTTTGCTGCTCGGCAGTGTTTTGAACGGACTCCCCATCCAGACCTGGGTCCTCCAATACCGCATCCCCCCACGCTCCATCAAGAACTGGAAGTACATGACGGGGTCGATCCCGAAGGAGAAGTTCCCCGGCGACGGGTCCCAGTCGCTCCTCCAGCTCCTGATGCTGTTGGCAACCTTGGTTTTTTTGTTCAACGTCAAACTCATGTCCGGGAGGATGGTGTCCGTCAGATGGTCGAAGCTCCGCCAACGATCGTCGGCCTCGCCTTTTCTTACTACCAAATTTCCATTATCCAACAGCACGGCCGAAGTATCGTTGGCAGAAGATGATGAGGAAGACGACGAATTGGAGGATCAGACGAGGTTCCCGTCGCTGTCCGAAACGACAAGATTCCGGTCATCGGAGAATCTCAGGACTCCCGGGGGGTTCGTCACCGGCTTCTCTCTGTTGGCCACCCAGACGATTCTCCTCTCCGTGACCTTGTTGTGCCATATCCCGACGTACCAAGAACCAGCAGTGACCGCCGAGCGCGTCGGGGAGAAGAAGCCTAAGGCGAAGACTCCGCGGCTGGAGACGAGGGTCTGGTTGCCGGAGATGGATTCTCCGAGTCTCAGCCTGTCAGAAGAGTGGCATGGCAATATGTTGGACATGGAGGACGCTAGGAGGAGAGCTATCGTGAAGCGGAGGTAGCACTCCATTGGTCGGAGCAGCAGCTTCCTCTTTCTCCTCCTGATATTTTACGTGTTAGTGCTTGGATTCAAATCCTTGTTTTGTTTGATATGATGTATCAAATTCAGTATTTTCTTCTTATTTTAAAATAAAATTGTATTTCTACTAATATTTTTAAATGCAATTACTCGTTTAAATATTTCAAGTCAGCTTCCCTGAGAATGCCATTTTTAGTTATCTTTACATTTTTTATTCAAATTTAACTGTATTTTACTAATAATAGTTAAACATCGTTTGCAATTACTTCAACACTATTTATTAATTATAAACTTTAGAGAAACAGATCAAAGTAGTAGCGGCTGTAATTGAAGCTTAGAAAAAATTTGTGTACAATGAAAAGTAACAAAAAAGTTAAAACAAAATACAAGATATTTATGTGTAACAAAATGTAAAAAAGAAGTTGATAAATTTTTTACTCTAAATTTTTAAGAAATATTTTTGTCTATATCTTCTTTTCGATCTTGAGTTAAGATGTGATGACTCATCATTATCATATATTCAATAAAAGTTTTCTTTTAATTATCATAAATTATAAAAATCATATTTTATCATTATAAATCATAAAAATTATATTTTACCTTAAAAATCATATTTTTTCATCATAAATCATGACAATCATATTTTATCATCTTTTACCATAAAAATCATATTTTATTATCTTTTGTCTTAAAAATCATATTTTATGATCATAAATCATAAAAATAATATTTTACACCATAAATCATAACAATCATATTTTATCATCTTTTATCTTAAAAATCATATTTTACCATCATCAACCATAAAAATCAAAATTTATCATTATAAATCATCTTTTATCTTAAAAATCATATTTTAACATCATAAATCATAAAAATCATTTTATCGATATAAATAATTTTATGAAATTACAAACTTAAAAGTTGAAATAGCAGTTACATCTATTACTCGTCTAAACTCTCTGTCGTTACTAGTAGGACAACTTCAATGATGTTAAAATGACTATCAGATAGTTTTAGGCGTATAAATAAGAGTATGACTTTAATTCACTTTTAACGATTATTTCTTACGTTTAAATGAAAAATTAAATAATTTATGTTCATGCGCATAAGTGAGCTATAGTTGTCCTTAGACGGCAAACGCTTGGCAAGGCTCTCTCGTCCGGGACCTTTAGAGTCTTCTCCGGGTACCTGATGTCCACTGTAGTATACCATTTTCCTTTTCTGTGGAACTCCACACTTCATTTCCCTTCCCGGGGCATGGTAAGGTAAGGTGTGGGAGGAGCAGGAGAAGGAAGAGGAGAGTGGTAGCTTCCGATCCCATTGTTGGGTAGGAGGAAATGAAGGAGCTGCCGTTGTGACATGGAAGAGGCAAGTCAAGTCTGTATTAAAGAATGCCACTAAGCAACGACAAACGAAACTCACTTGGTGTTGACGTTGGTTTCAGGATATACGGCGGCCATCGAAAATGTCGTTGCCGAGGACATGAGGTTGCTTGCAAGGTCCAGGCTATTGACCAGACGGACGCGGTGGAAGAAGATCGTGTGGTACGCGACGTATCGAGAGGTTTTTTTTTTTTTAATATACATTAATGACCAGAACTTGATTTTGTATGCTCATTTAAAATCAAGCATTTTCTTTTTTTACAAAAAACCAAATGAACAGTATTCACAATGCATAGA
Organism: Cymodocea nodosa; assembly: GCA_036874045.1. Classification (NCBI taxonomy): domain Eukaryota; kingdom Viridiplantae; phylum Streptophyta; class Magnoliopsida; order Alismatales; family Cymodoceaceae; genus Cymodocea; species Cymodocea nodosa. The sequence goes on from CM072336.1 coordinate 24,643,923, forward strand.
TTCCGAAAATTTTAAATTATGTGTGAAATTTTAATTTTACCAAAATCTAAGCCTTGACATAGCGATAGTCTTTCATCTTAAATTTGAACTGTGCATGCCATCCTGTTTTCCCTCCTCCGCATGCAACTTCTCATGACTTTAGGAAGATTGGTAATATTTATTTATTTATTTATTTGTTAATTAATATATCTTCTGTACCGTTTATATTCGTCAATCAAATGGTTGCATAAATCACTGTACTTCCGTGGAGTTTAATCCATTTGCAAGTTTTCCTTGTAAACATGCGTGTTCATGAATAATTAGTGGTGATATTAATTAAAAGTAAATAATATAATTGTCTTATCGTTTCATACAAGCATACAAGAAAAGAAAGTCTTATCCAGATGACAAGTGATGTGGTCCGTTCAAAGCATTGAACGGAGGGAGAGGACCGAGCGCGGACGTGTTGCAGTCGTAGAAGAAGGTCAGGTTTACGACCTCGGACGTGTAGTTCAGTCACGTTGGTGGGGTAGGCTGCGGTGGACGTCGCTAGCGCGTCGGCGTTGACGACCGTGACCGAGGAATCGGCAGTGGATCGTGTACGTTCCTCGATCGAGTGGTTGCATGCGAGGAATCTGCAGTGGATCACGGGAAGGATGTCGTGGGGAGACCACACGTCGTTGTCGGCTCGTGGAAAAACTTGATGTGGACAAAATATATGAAATTCCTTCGAAGAAAATGCAACAAAAAGCCATCAGTCCGCATTGCGTACGCGCAAATGAAGTGCGAAGGGCACGACAAAACCATGAACCGGGAAGATGGAGGGGAAATGGCCTGCATTTTGTTTACGGTAGTAGGATGTTCACCTCACCGTCAACGTCAATCTATAAATGAGACCGTTCTACAACAATAAAATATAAATAAGATATATTATCGTTATTATATATTTCATTCATTATAATTAGATTTTAGAAAAAAAAAATTAACTATTTTTAGAAGAATAAATCTTTTTCATAATATTCAAAATATTATTTCTAATATTATAGACATTTTTGAACTTTTTAAAATTAAAGAAAAAATAGGTAATATTATTTTTCACAATGCTTCTAATAACAATATAATAATTCTCATATTTAAAAATAGTTTGACTTCACTAAATAATTTTATTTTACTTTATTTTATCAAAGATGTATATGTTATTATGTAATTAATTATATAGTTGAAGTTGATGTCGAAGAAATAAAACCTTTTATTAAAAATATTATAATTACATTAGCTTATATTACATGTAACTTATATAGACGCCAATAAGAATTTAATCATATACATACTTCACTTAACTTATTATATAAGTCATTTAGCTGACAAATGAAATTCTTTGTATTTAATATTAAAAAAATATTTGTTTAAAAAAGAACTTATAAGAAGTTATTATAACAGTAAAAATTAATGATAATACAATACCTTTAAATGAAAATGATTTTGCAATTATTAATGATTTTGTTGAATTTTAAAAGCCATTATATAATGTAATTGAACATTTATCTAAAGTATATTATTCCACTTCTATTTACGTAATATATCATTTATATAATATTACAGGGGTTTTTAATAATTATTACAATTATCTATTTTTACACCAATAATTCTAAAAATAATTTTTTTTAAGTATTAAAATGATATACCTCTTTTATATACATTAATTACATATTCAGATCTTAAGATTAAAATAAAAGTTGATAGAAAAATATTAATTGTCATCCAAAAGTATTTAAATATAGAATTTAATGTAATTATTAAAAATATAGAAGAAAATTTAAATAACATGTTTAATTTATATGTTGTAAAGTATAGATTACAACAAACACAATAACATTCATCTTACTTAACCAAACTATCATCATCATATGATTTGAGCTTATTTGTTGAAAATTATAATGAAACTTATATATCAATAAGTTGATAAGAATTAATTAATTTTAATAATACTATTTGTACTTATTTAGTGAGAAAAAATCTAAATGTTATGAATTTTGATGTAATTGATCGATAGAAAACCCAAAAAAATATATTTCATATTCGACAATCATTGAATTGAATTCCAATTGTATTACATGATTGTGTAACAACTATGATATATATATATATATCATCAATTAACATTTTTTCTAAAAATACAGTTGTGTCACATGGTCGGTTACGGCGATAAGTAGTGGTCGACATGGCTCTTAATTTAGAAAGCACATGTACTTACCTCCCTTCCACATTTGTGTTCGTTAGCTCATTGATAGAGAACAATGATTGAGATATCTTAAGTCTAGGGTTTTGGGCAATGCCATCCACCACAACTGTGAAGGTTGGTTGCCTTGGTCGGCGACCCAACGGAATTAATAGATTCTCCAACATATGAACCACCCATGACATTGTTGGCCTGTCATTTGCAGAATCTTGGACACAAAGCAATGCCACATGCAGGCACCGCAACACTTCATTCATCTCGCAAACACCAACCATCGAAGGGTCTACAAGCTCCACTTGTCGGTCGTCCTCCCAGAGCTGCCATGCCTGCAACATATATATCAAGGTGGTGGCGGTGCCATGCATGGGATATATATGTTTGTATACACAAGTACATATATATATATATATATAAAGAGAGAGAAAGGCATATAGATAAATAGGTGGAGAGAGGGAGAGAGAGGGGGGGGAGGGCTTACATAGGAGGGGAGGGTTAGGAAGGAAGAGCAATGGAAGCTAGTTATCTTTTTCCCGCTCAGTATTTCCAATACCAGGACCCCATAGCTGTAGACATCTGACTTCATTGAGAAGTGACATTTCAAGACGTACTCTGGCGACATGTATCCACTACAATCAAACATTTATATTCACAAGATTAGCAAAGATTATTGTTTACTTGATTATGGTAGTTTTTGCGTTCGACATTGTCTTTAAACAAATAAGCTATTAAACATTACTGTCTTGTAACAAAGGTTGATTTATTTCTACGTAAGGTAGATCTGTACTTGTTATTCAACATGCATGTCTTGTTTTGTACAATTTAATTACCAAGATTCAAATCTTAATAAATGCGAAAACCACAACCAACATTAGCTACAAAAAGGAACGAAGATGGTGTGCTTACTATGTTCCAACTACCCTAGTGGTGTTTGCCTCATTTTGATCGCCCCCAAATATTCGTGCCATGCCAAAGTCCGAGATCTTTGGGTTCATGTCTTCGTCTAACAAGATGTTGCCTGCCTTCAAGTCTCGATGGATGATTCTCAACCTTGAGTCTTCATGAAGATAAAGAATACCTTTGGCAATCCCCTTGATGATGTTGAATCGCTTATTCCAATTGAATAACATTCTTTTTTCATTACCTTCCAACACAAATGTCTTTTTAGTTTAATAATAATAACTAGTCATGTAAGTCTTTCAAGAGCAAAGACACAACTTGAATTATATATATATATATATGTAGAAGAATGATTAAAAGATTCCTAAAGGTGTTTTTTATAAATACATGATAACCATACGAATTTTAACATTAGATGAGTATAAATACATGGTAAAAAAATTTACTTAAATTGAATAAATGTTGCATCTTGTCTAGCTATTCCACAAATGATTTTCATATCAAAATTCTTAGTGAATATAACTTAATTTAAATTGAAATTTTAATACATAGTAAATTGTGCTATAGATTAACAAATTATATAATTACATCTTTCTTATTTCTTTAAAAAATATAAAATAAAAGGTACTTTTAGAAAAAAAATTTAAAGATACTTTGTTTAATGTGAGTTCTTCTTGATCTTTAATATCCCCTCAGAATGAGAAATGTATCTCAATATATATATATATTATGCATGTTGAAGTATATATTGTGTATTTGTGCGTCAAGAGATCTCTTAAGGATTAACAACTAATTTTGTGTTTTCCACCTTCTCATAAAAATAATGTCTTATGTACATCATATCGATCACATCAAACATATCAAATATATATCTAGACAAATCAAATTTTATTATCATTTATAAATGAATGTACAAATTGATGTTGTATAATGTTTTATTTTTGATACTTATATTTTATATCTAAAATCTTTTGATTTGATTTTTTAGATATTTATGTTTTATATCCAATACATTTGCTTTTACTTTAGATAATTATATTTTATATCTAATATATTTTGATTTTGATTCCAAGATATTTATATTTTATATCCAAGATATTTGGCTTTATATTTCAGATACTTATATTTTATATCTAAGATACTTTAATGTCAGATCTAAGTTATTTGGATTTAAAAAAAAATTATTCTAAACATTTTATATCTATAGTTATTCTAACTTTAAATATCTATAGTTAATATCTAAAACATTATAACTTTATTGTAGATATTTATATCTATATTACTTAATGTTATGAATTTTTAAAATTTTAATTTATTTATTTTCTACTATGTTATTATATTTTTTCATTTGTTTCCATCCTTTCATATTTTTAATTATATATATATATATATATTACCATCAACATACTTCTAACCATACCTTTTGCTAAATTAAAGATCCACATTTTGAGCATAAGGTATAAATATGATAGAAAAAGAAAATACATACCGAACAATACTGAATCTAAGCTTCCATTTGGCAAGAACTCGTAGATTAATATCTTCTCTATTCCTTGTATACAACAACCCAAGAGTCTTACTAGATTCCTATGCTGAAGCTTTGCAATCATCATCACCTCATTCTTGAACTCTTGCAATCCTTGTCTTGAAACTTTAGAAAGTCTCTTTACAGCAATCTGTGACTCATTTTTGAGCTTTCCCTATGAACATGATGAATAATTAGTAGTGGTATTGATCAAAAGTAGATAATATAATTCTTCTCAATTTATATAACTTATACAAGAAAAGAAACTACTAGTTAAAATCCATATGGAATTATTACCAATATCAAAAGAACAATCGTATAGTGGTCGTATTGTAGTTTAGGCTCACCATCCCTCATGTTTCTACTAGCTAATGCTTTAGTGTAAACATTAATCATGAATGGTGTAGTTCAACTCCCAATGTATTACAAACATAGATACTACATTATTAAAGAAATGAAAATTCCAAGTAATTCAAGAGATGTTTAATTTGTGGAAATTAGCATAGACTAACTACAATATTTCCATTGATGAATGGTAGTCATATTTACAATTTTTTCTAAAATTTGTATACAAAATAATTAACAAGGACGAATTAATTAATACCCAACTTTAATTAACTTAATAGACTCAGGTTGTGTAAACTAATCCAACTGTAATAACTTAAGGTGCACTTGATAGAGGTGTTGGAGCACGCCTTTGCCTTGGAATGCATGCCAAGAGCACATCTTAAACAAACGGACCAACTCTTCGTCAAGGCTAGAAGCGTTAGAGCTCAAGCAACAGCCAATACAATGTATTTTTGGGCATTGTATCCTCCTAGCTTCCTAAAGGTGTTGCTAATTGAAAGTCCAGAATACCCTTCATGTCTCTGCCTTTGCCTCTACTCTTACGACTTTCACCCGATTTGTGTTACCTCTACACCTCCACCTTTGCTTAAAGAGATTGGATTTACAAAAGACATAGAAATATAGGTATATGTCATGTTGAAGTTTGAGAAACAAGTTACCCGAGAAAACTTTCTAAAAATAGAACTAGATTCAGTGAAAGTCCAATAATTAGAAATGATCTTTACAAAATGGACAAGTACATGAACGATATGAAGACTTAGTTATATGCGTGAATATCTAAAAATTAGAAAACTTTAATGTTTGATGTTACTATTTAGATATTTAGATGCATATGAAATTTGATATGTATGTTTCAAGCAAACAATATTTAGCATCTATATTTATTTATACAATATTTAGATATTTTGATACATCATATTTATTAAAATACAAATAACAAGGGTATAATCATCAAAAGATATAGCATTAGTTTAAAAAAATAAAAATAAAAATTGAGAAATTATTAGTCCCAACTAAATGACTTTTAAGAGCTTCTCAAGAGTTGGAAATGGTACTACCAAATACAACATTAGTTTACTAATAGGACAACACTCCAAACTTCCATTAGTTAAAGTTCCAATCTAGTGGAGCTCAAAATTTAAATCCTAATGACAATATGTTCTTATTAATTTCAAAAAAAAGCATGGACTAATTAATACCTTATCTCTTTGATAATGAAAAATAATTTTATTATTCTTAATATTCCATTATCTGACAATAATATAAAATGATTGTAACATACAACTCATATGTATTTTTTAGATCATTTTTAAGATAGTGATTTTTTATGAACAAAATAAATGAATACCTTGTAGACGATGCCGAAGCCGCCTCGTCCGACCCTATTGCTGTCGCTGAAGTTGCCGGTGGCAGCCACCAGCAGTTCGAACTCAAAGAAGGGCAACTCCGCGCCTTCTTTCTTCAAGTCCTCTTCTCCGAGTTCACCCGAGCTTGCCCGGTACTTCCTTGCTTCACCGGAAGTTACGTCCTCCTCCTCCTCCTTGGTGGGTCCTGATCGAGAAAACCCGATCATCAATTCACACACGGAAGGAGCAAGTCATGGTCTGCAACTCATCTCTCCGGCAGGTTAATTACCTTTCCTCTTCTTGCGGTTGCTCTTGAAGAAGCAGCAGAGGAGTGAAGCAAAGAAAAGAGCGGTTGAAACAGAGATGATTACCACGAGGATGATGGTCTTGGTCTTGGTCCGGCTGCCTGCATTTGTTTCGGATTCCAGGGAATCGAGAGAAGAAGAAAACCAAGGATTCGATGGAGAGGAGATGGAACAGACCAATCTCGGCACCAGTTCACAAGAAACACAAGGTCCACCTATTCACCAGTCACACACAAGGACAGATCTTCTTCCTCCCATCTTCTCAACTGTTCCCGAGTTAGTAAAGCAGAACACCTATTGAGTAAGAATGCACTTCCGATCACGATCTCCCGGTTCCACCCTGATCACAAGGGTCGGATGTACGCGCGTATTTCCCCTCTCCTTACTCCTCTCCCACGGCTCCGATGGACCCATCCTCTCACCTTTTCTCTCTCTTCTCCTCTTCCGCTTGATGGACCCGCCGCCTCTTACCTCACCTTTTTTCTCTTGCAAGGACCTTGGTCTTCCATGCTCACTACTTAAGACACTCGACCCACTTTGCAATTTTACATGGTTATTGCACAGACAACGTTTGAAAATGTTCACCCCAAGGGATTGAATGAGACAGACATAAGAAAGCTGAAATCTACCATCAGGAGTAATCCAACTAGACGAGAGAGATCGATTCGGGGAGCCTCACCATGATGACAAGAGCGTTCTCGGTGGTGACCATCCCTGCAGTAGCAGACGTCTGCGCCGTTGCTGAAACCACAAAAGCCGCCGGATCCCTCGCACTCCTTGCAGAATTTGATATCTGGTTTTTTCCACTGCAACTGAAAACCCCGATGCAGGGCATTCCCAAACTCCTCGGCGAAGTTGTGCTGCAACCGAAACGCCTGTTCCACCCTCTGCTTGTCCACCGGAGCCATCACTATCATCTGACAAGAACCCGACAGATTCTTCTTGTACGCCTTGTCGGCGACCGCCCAGTCCCGAATTACATACGATCCTAGGTTCCAGAATTCCTTGAGGCAGGTGATGGGTTTCATGGTGGAGAGGTGGCGTGTACAATTGAAGAAGAAGGTGATGTTTGAGGTGGAAGGAGCGTACTGGAATACACCTCGGTGGGCACCGTCGAACGTCAGGTTTTGTGTGACCCATGGGCAATATTTTTCTTCCACGTGGGCGTCGACGAGTGAGATCGTCCTGTTGGATGTGTCGATCTTCGTCACTGTGTAGTTATTAAAATTGGTTAGCAACGTCGGGGATCCGCTCTTGCAGGTGAGACCCATGGACCGGTAACCGCAGTAGGTCTCCGAGAGATTTACGCCGTCTTGATGCCAGAAGGGATAGGAGATATTTATGCCTTTTCCGCACCTGTAAGGCGTGCAACCGGGAACTGCAGTTGAGGCGGCGGAGAAGACTGAAACAAAGAGGAGGAGGAGGAGGAGGAGGAGAAGAAGGGGGAGGACGCGAAGGAGAAGAGGCGGCAAAGGGGCGGGGTGGAGAATAATGGATGGATTGGTTATCGGCCTTTTAACATTGGCCGTTGGATGGCAAGGGAATATTGGAAGTGGCGGATGGTTTCATCCCCATTTTTAAAATTTTTAATTTTCATCAAGTTCAAAAACTCACGGCTAAGCTAATATGCCATTCAGATGCACTCTCGTGGTTACTTTCGTGGAGTATATTATTACGCGACGTCAACATCGTTGACTGACCATAGGTTGGAAAAACATGCAGCCGTGGACTACGAAAGTAGGGTTACAGAGCAGGCGGATGCGTCCTAACTTGTGAAAAACTTGTTAAAAACGACAAAATATACCAAGAAATTGTGTTACACTTCGTATATTTTAAATACCTTCTGAGCTGTCAGAGTTGTATAATTGCACCAAGAGGACCAAATTATACTTATATTATGAAAATTGTTTATATATAGATGCTTTAATATATATTGTTGGATCATTAGGTTTGTTAATGTAAGATCTGGGCTAATTAAGCTTCTCCAACACATGTATATGCTAGTGATTGAAGCAGTTGGCACATGTATATGCCCTAATATATATTGTTTGGCAATTTTTTCCCTTCGAAAAGAGACAAAATATATGAAATTCCTTGTAAGAAAATTGAAAGAAAAAACCACAAAAGTCACTGACAATGGTCGGGATGAAGGTATGTGCTTAATGTTCGTAATTTTAGGGAAAAATGTTAGTAAGAGAGAATAATGAAGTATTTTAGAGACAAAACAATAGTAAATAAGGCTCACATGATACTTGATGGTTATGTTTATTTAATTTCAGATATTTCTGCTACAATTAGATTCAATATCTACATAGTCAATGTTGATATTTATAATAAGATGGTAGAAATATTACCTATATCATAAAGTACAACTCAGATATCTATTTCAAATATGTATAGTAGAAGATTTTAACGATAAAAAATGAAGTGATGAATACATTAAGTTATTTATGGAAGTAAAGACACCTAGATCACCTTACAAACATCACAATATGAATAGTTATTTATATCCTATAGAATTTAAATTTCATCATTGTTCAAATTTTATAGTATTTAAATTTTAATTACACAAATAAACGTTAAGTTTCAATCATGATGCACTCAAAATTATCATTATCAAAAAAATTAATGATTCTCAGCAAAATTCATATCCTAATGTGAATATGTTATTATATATTAATTTCAAAAAAAAGGAGTAATTAATACCTTCAATTTCTTTGATAACGGAAAACTAAAACTTTCCATTGTTGATATTCCATTTTCTGATAATAATATAAAATAATTGTCGCATACAACTCAGATATATCGTTTAGTTCATTTTTTACAATATTGATTTTTTATGAACTAAATAAATAAATACCATAAATACACGACGCCAAAGCCGCCTTGTCCAATCCTGTTGCTTTCGCTGAAGCCGCCGGTCGTGGCCACCAACAGTCCGAACTCATAGAAGTCCAATCCTGTTGCTTGCTTGAACTCCGCCGCCGCCTCCTCCTCCTCCTCCTCCTCCTTGGTGGGTCCTGATCGAGAAAACCAGATCATAAGATCACCTGCAAAAGATTCAAATCATGGGCCTCTGTGGTAATGGCGACGGTCCCATTCCGTCCGGTTCTTCGGCTCGAATCCTTCCAGACACCTGCAGTTGGCGAGGTGGTGCTGTCGCAGACCCCGAATTAGCCACAGAATGCGTTGTGATCACAGATACTCGATGGTACAGCGTACAGCTCCACTCATTTCTTGAGGCCATCCATCCACTGCAGCACTTGGATGATGCCGGTGTGGTTCAGGCCTCCCATCGCCGGTGTGGTTCAGGACTCCCATCGCCGGTGTGGTCCAAGTCATTTAAAAAGAGATACTTGTCTAACTCGATTGAGGGGAATTCATTTTATTATTTCATGACCAGCGGCACAACCGTCTTAGAACGAATGCACGTACGAGGCGCCAAATTAAATAGTGTTTATAATGGAATTGAGTTAAAAACAAGTACACATCAGCATTAGCACATATCACATATACTCCTCCCCGAAGACGGACCTTGAAATCAACCTTAACATCGATTTATCTTATAACGTGACACAGTCATGATATATACGATATTAACGTGGTATAACACATAGGGGGGGTTTGTGCACTTTGAATTTTAATTCTGCAGAATTTGAATTCTAACGGAATTTGAATTCTACAGAATTTGACAGAAAGAATTCAAAATCTAGGTGTTTGTGCACGTTCAGGAATTTGACGGAAATTGAATTCCAGGTGTTTGTGCACATGACAGAATTGGAGGGAATTGAATAAAATTGATTTTTAATAAAATTAAGTATTAACTTAAAATAATTAGTGAAAATGTAATTAATTTATTAATGAATTGTTGACATTAATAAATGAATATATTATTAAAATAAATGTTTATATATCATTTATCATTATATAAAATAAATCAAAAATTACAAAAATTGATAACTTTTTAGTTATAATACATGTTTAAAACAACAAAAGGTTAATTATAAATTTTATATTCCTTGTAATGTAATAATAAATAACTTTTATAAAAATATAATTATTATGAAGTGAATAAATGAAAGTAAATAATAAATAATTATTGAAATACTTTGATTATAAAAAAATATAATTCTAAACATTTTTTAGCCATAAATGACTTTTAAGACTTCGTTTGTGTTAGCCACAAAAAGTTAAGAAAATTATATAGTTTTTGAAAATTTGATATTATATATTACATAATATAATATAATAAATAAAATAATAATAATAATTGAATTAAATAATATTTATGATTTTAATATTATAAAATTAAATAATATTATAATAATAAAATAATTAATATTTTTATTTTTAATAAACAAATATTAAAATAATTAATTAAATAAAAAATATTAACAATATATACTTCAACAAGGAAGGGTAAGCGTCCAACGATCTTTTGGAAAATGAATTCCCAACCTTTACACATGATTGGAATTTGAATTCCAAAATGCACAAACACTTCATGACTCGGAATCTAACGGAAAAAATTTTAAATTCCGTCAGATTCCAAGTGCACAAACCCCCCCCCATAGAGTCATATATATCACATTTGTGAAACGATCATATGTAAAGTATGTAGCTGCCACACAACCATTGAAATGAATTCCAATTGTATTACATGATTGTGAAACAACTACGTTATATATATATATCGTCAATTGACATTTTTTCTAAAAATACAATTGTGTCACATGGTCGGTTATGGCGATAGGCAATGGCCAACATGGCTCTTGATTTAGAAAGCACATGTTCGTACTTACCTCCCGTCCACATTTGTGATCGTTAGCTCATTGATGGAGAACACCGATTGAGGTATCTTAACTCCAGGATTTTGGGCAATGTCATCCACCACAGCTGTGAAGGTTGGTTGCTTTGGTTGACGATCCAACGGAACAAACGGATTCTCCAACGTATGAACCACCCATGACATTGTTGGTCTGTCACTTGCACAGTCTTGGACACAAAGCAATGCCACATGCAAGCACCGCAACACATTGTCCATCTCGTAAACACCAACCATCGAAGGGTCCATCAGCTCTACTTGTAGGTTGTCCTCCCAGAGTTGCCATGCCTGAAATATATCAAGAAGTTGGTGGCGCTTTGCAAAAGGAGACATAGAGAGAGAGAACAAGGTTTTTGACATGGTTAATAAGTGAGCTTACGTAGGAGAGAAGGGTTTGAAACGAAGAGGAATGGAAGCTGGTGTTTCTCTTCCCGCTCAATATTTCTAGCACCAGGATCCCGTAGCTGTACACATCTGACTTCATGGAGAAGTGACCTTTCATGGCATACTCGGGCGACATGTATCCACTGCAATCAAACATTAATTGTTATTCATAGGATTAGTAAAGATTATTTCTTACTTGTTATAGCATTGGATTTTAATTGTGCTATTCAAAATTCAATTCTCAGAAGAAATCATGAATGCCATTGCGCCCTTGAATAACTAAGCCATTAAACATTACTATTTTGTAACAAAGGTTGATTTCTAAATGAGATAGATTTGTACTTGCTACTCATCATGTTCTGTCAAATTTCATTACAAATTAAGATTTGAATCCTAATAAATGCTAAAACCGCTACCATCATTAGAAGGAAGAATGAAGATGGCGTACTTACTATGTTCCAACTACTCTAACCGTTTCTGCTTCGTTTTGGTTGCCCCCAAATATCCGTGCCATCCCAAAGTCAGAGATCTTTGGATTCATGTCTTTGTCTAGCAAGATGTTGCCCGCCTTCAAGTCCCGATGGATGATCCTCAACCTTGAGTCTTCGTGAAGGTAAAGAAGGCCCTTAGCAATCCCCTTGATGATGTTGAACCGCTTCTTCCAATCCAATAACGTTCTTCTTTCATTATCTGTCACCTCAAATCTCTTGCTTATTAGTTTAACAATGACGAAGAGTCATCAAGTGTTTGAAGAGTTTTAGTTTGAGAAAAACAATTCAAACACACAACTTTATCCCTTTATAAATATATATATAAAGATCAAACTCTTTCAATTAATTTTAAGCGAGATCTCTCCATTCAAGTTTATTATCAGAGTGGAAGTCTAAAGAGACCCCAACTAAGTCAAAAGGAGATACTTGTCTAACTCATATCTTCACTCATAAGTTTAATTAGTAATGTAGCAGTATAATTAAGGAGGCACGTCTAGAAGAGTTTACCGGAGGTGTCTTTTTATTTTTTATAAATATGAGGTAATGTAGAGTCAACCATATGAAGTTTAAGATTAGATGATTATACATTCATAGTAAAAGAAATTTACTTAAAATGAAACAATTTAGAGGATAAGGTGCATATATCTTAGAAAAAGAAAATACATACCAGAAAAGAAAGAATCTAAGCTCCCATTAGGTAAGAACTCGTAAATCAATATCTTCTCTTCCCTTCTCAAACAATAGCCCAAGAGTTTTACAAGATTTTTGTGTTGAAGCTTTGCGATCACCTTCACCTCATTTTTGAACTCTTGCAATCCTTGTCTTGAAATATTAGAGAGTCTCTTAACGGCAATCTCTAATCCGTTTGCAAGTTTTCCCTGAAAACATGCATGTTGATGAATAATTAGTGGCGATATTATTTAAAAGTAGAGAATATAATTTGTCTTTCTGTTTCATATAAGCGTGCAAGAAAAAGCAAAATCGTAGTTAAAACCCATATGAAATTATTAACACTTTCAAAAGATAAATCACCATCCCTGATTTTGTAATTTAGTGATATTGTAGTTTAGGGTCTCCGTCCCTGATTTTTCTACCATATGATGATATAATCTAAGACATATAAAGAATAGTATAATTCAATTTCCACTATATTAGAAAGGAAAAGATTTTGATTTAAAACACAAATGCAACATTATTAAAGAAATAGAAATTCATGATAAGTTTTGTGGGAATTAGCATGGACTAATTAACTACATTATTTCTCTTGATTAAGGCTAGTCATATACGCCCTTTTTTTGAAATTTGAATGCTAAAGAATACATAAACTAATTAATTAATAACTAACTCTGATTTATTGAGTTAGGCAAAGTTTTGTGAACTCTATAATAATTTTTTCGTCTAAAACAACAACGCTCATCTTTCATTAAATGCAATCCTAAAGTGTTCAAAATTATCGTTATCGAAAAACGATTCTCACCAAAATTTAAATCTTAATGACAAAAGATCAATCATCAGTGATATTTTAGTTTAGGGTTACCATCCTTAATTTTTCTGCTATATGATAGTATAATCTAAAAGTTATAAAGAATAGTGTAATTCATTTTCCACTATATTACAAGGAAAAATATTTTGATTTTAAACTATTTAATTACTAACTTTGATTTATTGAATTGAGCGAAGTTCCGTGAACTCAATTGATCTATAATAGCTTTGTTGTCTAAAACAACGACACTCATTTTCAATCCTAATGAACTGAAACTATCATTATCGAAAAACGATTCTCATAAAAATTCAAATCTTAATGACAATATGGTCTATTAGTTTAAACAATAATAATGAATACCTTATTTCTATGTTAACGAAAAGCAATCTTACTATTCTTAAGATTCCATTATCTGATAATAATATAAAATAATTGTCACATACAACCGATATAACTCAGAAGTTTTTTTTAGTTCATCCTTTCACAATATATAGCGATTTTATAAGAACTAAATAAATAAATACCTTGTAGACGACGCCAAAGCCGCCGCGTCCAACCCTATTCCCGTCGCTGAAGTTGTCGGTGGCGGCCACCAGCATCTTCAACTCAAAGAAGGACAAGTTTGCGCGTTCTTGCTTCAACTCCTCCTCCACCTCCTTGATGGCTCCTGATCGAGAAATCCAGATCATAAGATCACCTGCAACAGATTCAAATCATGTGCCACAACAAACCTCATCTCTCTTGCAGGCTACCTTTCCTCTTCTTGCTCTTGCTCTTGAAGAAACAGCAGAGGAGTGAGGCACAGATAAGAGCGATTGAAACAGAGACGATTACAACGAGGATAGTGATGATATTGGTCCCGCTGCCTGCATTGGTTTCCGAATGTAATGAGAATTAAATCCATGAAATGGAGGGGAAAAAAGCAAGCATTCCGTGGAGAGGACAATAGGACCATATATAGGTGGTCGAACAGACCCATCTCGGCACCAATTCATAAGACCAGATATAGGACTCGTAAATCACATGTTGAAGGATTAACCTTACAAGTGGTAATTTACTTCCATGGAGTACGTTATCATAAGACGACAGCGTCGTTGACTCAGCCGCGACTTGGAAACACTCTTTATGTTTAATAAGCGACTTGGAAGCATCACGACTATGACTTCAAAAGAAAAAAATTAAAAAAAAAAAAGAGTATCATAGCTAATTAGGACTTCATCCCAAGTGGCCGACGGATGCGTCGTTTACTTGTGAAAAACTTGTCATGGACGACAAAATATACGAAGAAATTGGATTACTCTTCTTATATTTCAAATACCATTTGCCCATGATGTGCAACTATATATATATTATGACTGTATATAAATAGAGGTTGTAATTTATATTGTTGGTTCCACTCATTTGATATGTGTCATTAGGTCTGTTAATATAAGATGCGACCTAATTAAGCTTCCCCAACACATGCATATGCTGATTGAAGCAGCTAGCACTTTCTTCTACAGTTAAGAATCAAGGGGCGTTTCCGAAAATTAAATTAAATCCAAGAAGCAAAACCACGGGCACCGAATTTAAGAATATTAACAAAGGACTTTAAAAATAATAAAAAAAGCGATGAATGATCATCTTCTAACCTGACGAATTACAATCGCCGCGGTAGGTTGTCCCTTCTTTGCAGAAGCAAACGGATTCTAGACCCGCCCCAGCCTTGTCCGAGTACCCGCAGCGACCACCGCTGTTCTCGCACTTTCTGCAATCCGCCTTGGACGAATTCTCCCACTTTAGTTGAAACCCCTTCTTCAAATAATTAGGGAACAACTCCGACACGTTGGTTTCCGTCACTCCCTTTTTCATCACCGGCGACACCACTTCCCCGCCACTGCATCTTTGGGATAGCCAGTCTTTCCATTTTGGATTCACCTCCCCGGCGAAGACGAAGGCCTTCTCGTCGCCATTATCGAGGCAAGTGGCTTGGTCCGCGGGGAACCCCGTGGGAATTGGCGGATCGCCGGAAGAAAGGTTGCAGCCGAAGAAGAAGGTAAGGTTGACGACTACTTCTGGGTCGGTGCTGAGAACGGGGATGTTGCTGATGTTGAAGTCGTGTTGGACCTTCGGACATTCCTCATCCTTCACATCGGTGTCGACGAGGGAGATGGTTTTTTTGTGGTGGTCGATGTCCTTTACGGTGTAGTTGTCCGTCAAGGTCGCGAAGGTCAGAGTTTTGTTGTCCTCGCTGCAGGCAACATACAGACCTTCGTACCCGCAGTACTGGATGATGTCCTTTTTCGAAGAATCCCAGAAAGGGTATCGGACTTCCACACCGCCGCAGGTGAATGATGGGCAATACTCATACGAGGTCTGGCCGGAGATTTGTTGGGAAGAAATGAACAAAACGAGGAAGAGGAGGAGTCTGCGATAGCTGCCGTGGTGCATCGTCATGGCCGACTTGGAGAGCAGAAATGAGAAATTGAACCAGGAAGAAGAAGAAGAAGAAGAAGAAGAAGTAGAACTGGAAGAATAATGGTGGGATTTCTCACATAAAAAGTTTTTGATTATATATTAATACGTATTGATTGTAGGTGTCATGATTTAATAATATGGGATGATTTTAATTTCAAGTTATTAAATTATGATTTTGAATAAGTATTCATTTTCAATTAAATCATATATCTGAATATCAATAGTTGAGAGTCGTTGCTTCAGATTTTATTTACCTTAAATTTATTTTTCAGATATAACTCAAATCAAACATTTTGAAAGTAACTAAAAGTTTAAAAATATAGTTACAATTTAATACCAACAGTTCTTCAAAAAAAAAAAAAAAAATCTGTTTAAAATTCGTAAAAAGGTTAAAAAAACATGACTATATGTGTAATTAGGATTTTGCCATTTAAGATTCTTCAGTATTGAGATTTTCCAAATAATTAATCATAGTCAAATATTTGTGGCATGGTCAAATTTGTCTAAAATATCTTCTATTTTGAACAATAGTTTGTATGTACTTGATTAATTTTACGAGAATTGAAAATTTGAAAATACTAAATTTTTACATCAGATTTTGCTTGCTTAATTATATATTAATTAGAATCAAAACCAAACGAATGGTATTCAAAATCTATAGGTGTTGAGAAATTTAAATTACTCGTACAATTTTAATTTTATCACTCCTGAAAACCGCGTCCAAATTAATAATAACTGAGAGTCATTAGTTTTAAATTTCTACTGCCCATGCCATCTTATTTTTCTTTTTCCTCTTACAGATGTACGTAACTCATTCTCGCGACTAAAGAAACACAGATTGGAAGTATTAATTTATTGATTTGTTAATATCTCGACCGCGTAGAGCACGACCGAAAACCACCGCAGACCAGGAAGGGTGGAAGGTAACATTAGGGGTGTACTGGGCCCCACACGAAGAACGACCGGATGGGACGAACCACCACGAGTGGAACCGAATGAGTCAAAACCAAGATTGCGTTCGTCCTCGATCAATGCCCTTACGATTTTTCCATATACTTCACTCAAAAATATAAAAAATACTTTAAACATCGATCTGGTACACTTATTCAAAATCTTTCGTAAAAATAACAACATTAGATAACTTAAACCAATAAATAATACCTTTATTGCTTTTATTTCTTAAAAACCAAGGTGCGTATCAAGTCAATGAATTGGGGTGGGGTGGGGCCTATTAGTCTTATTAATAATTCAGCAAAAATCTTTTCTAAAGGCCTTACCAATAAACTCAATCTTGTCTTAAATAATATTAGCTTGTCTTTCTAAAAGGAAGAGTTCTTCGTTCGAGACTATTTAATTGCTGCTCGGAAAGCTATTCATTACTTCCGTCAAAACAAAATCAGGGGCCTCATGATAAAACTGGATTTCGGAAAAGCCATTGCTGAAGTAAATTGAAATTTTCTTTTGGATTGGTTAAAAGGCATGGATCTTGGCAACAAATGAATTTCCTGGACTCACATGTGTGTATTTCTTCTACCTCCCATTCTATTCTTCTTAACGAAACCTTCAAAGGTAAGGTGACTTCATCCTTAACTATTTCAAAGGTCACATGAGGATTTCCGCGAAGGATCTTGTGTACTTCCGTGGAGTACGCTATGATCATGAGTGTAACAACTGTGACTATTCATCCCAAGTGGCAGACGGATGTGGCGCGACTTGTGAAAAAGCTTGTCATAGACGACAAAATATACGAAGAAATTGGATTATTCTATGTATTATATATCATATATATTACGAATATTGTATATATATGTATATAGATGCTTTAAAATATATTATCATTAGGTTTGTTAATATAATATCTGGCCTAATTAAGCTTCCCAACTCATGCTATTGTAGAAGCACTTTCTTCCAGAGTCAAGAAGCAAACGAAGACTTTTCCAGAAATTTAAGAAGTAAACCACGGGCATCGGAGTTAAGAACATTAGCAAAGTAATAAAAAATAAAAAAGAGTGGATGATCATCTTCTAATCTGACCGATAACAATTGCCACGCCTTGACGGCCCCCATCTTCGTAGAAGCAAACAAATTCTATGCCTTCGAAGGGCGGACCACCGATAGAGGGGTTGCAGCAGAAGAAGGTAAGGTTGGCGACCACTATTGGGTCGGGACTGAGAATGGAGATGTTGCTGATGTCGAATTTTTTTTTAAAACGTAGAATTTCATGTAATAATTGAAAATATAGAAAAAAAAATTTAAACAATATGTTTAATTTATATACTACAAGGAACACAACATACATTTTATATTCCAAAACAATCATTATATACATTTTATATACCAAAAACATTCATTGGTTTGTGATTTTAATATATTTGTTGATGATTATAATGATTTTAACTAAACATATAAGTAAGAATTAATTAATTTTAATAATACTATTATAACTATTTAACGAGAGAAAATCTTAATTTTTGAGATTTTAATGTAATTAATTAGTAGAAAAAATAAAAAGGATACATTTCCTATTTTAACTTTAATAGTTAAAGAATAATTAAAAATTTTAACTTATGAACAAATACTTAATATTAGTGATAATATATTAGACAATAAAAGATCAATGTTAAGAAATGATATTCCAAAAGCTTCAATGTGCATTAAAAATTGTGAACTTGCTTATGTTCGAACAACAGTAAAATGATTTTGAACCTAAATTTGAAAATTTAAATATTTTAATGTAATTATGTAAATGAAATGTAAAGATATCTGATGTAATATTTATGTCATAACAAGTTATAATGTAATTTTAATTTTAATTCACAAATAAAATAATTTTGTTTTAACTTTATGACATGAGTTTTAATGTGTTGATATATTCATAAATGAAATAACTTGTTTCTTTTGTATTGATATGTTCAAATGTTGTGGTTTAATAATATTTAGATTTAATTTAATATATTTACTAAAATATATATAAAATAAAATTAATATCATTTTTATATGTTCGTATCTTATATTTTAAATATTTAATTAATAAAATTTTTGTATTCTAGATACATATGTTTCATATTTCCAAATATTTTATATTTCATATATATCTCTATTATATATATATATATATATATTAACTTTAATTTAGTCAGTTGTTTTAATTTTCTCATCTTTGATATTTTATTTCATGTCTAAAGCATTTATATATATACATATATATTACTTTAGACATTTGTATGTTATATCTAAAGAATTTGATCCTTTTAATTTTAGATATTTATATTTCATCTCTAAAATATATTAATTTTTATTTTTTACTTTAGATGTTATATTTTCCAATCTAAAATATTTTTTGGTTCACTTGGATGCCTATATGTCATGACAAATTTTGTTTAGATTTGTTATAACCCCTTTTGTATCTAAAAGGTTTAATTTTATCTTAAAGGATTTTTCTTTAAAAAAAATTCTTTCATCCTAAGATATTTCGTTCATTTCTTCATCATCATTTATTTATTTATTATATATATCCTTTATTTTTTATTTCGATTTTTTTCTTCTTTGGGTTGAACCATAGTATGACTTCAATACAATGGAAGTGTCTTTTGTTTTTTGTTTTTTTTTTTAATTTTCAATTAAATCTAAGCTTAGCTTCAATATAATTGAAGCCTTTTTTTCTATTATTTTTGATCTTCGATCGAATCGAAGCATGATCGGAGCTACTTTTTTTGTTTAATTTTTTTTCATTTGTTATTGTTATTATTATTTTAGTTTTGTACTTAAATTTTTAAAATTAGATGAGTATAAATACATAATAAAGAAATTAACTTAAATTGAATAAATATTGCGTCTTGCCCAGCTATTCAACCAATGATTTTCATATCAAAAATCTTAGTGAATATAGCTTAATTAAATTGAAATTTTAACACAGTAAATTGTGCTATAGATTAACAAATTATATAATTAGATCTTAGTTATTTCCTTAAAAAAACCAAATTAAAAGGTACTTCTAGAACAAAAATTTAAACATACTTCTAACCACACCTTCCTTTCAATTAAATTAAAGATCCACGTTTTGAGCATAAGGTATAGATATCTTAGAAAAAGAAAATACATATCAAACGAGAATGAATCTAAACTTCCGTTTGACAAGAACTCATAGATCAATATTTTCTTTTTTCCTTGTATACAACAACCCAAGAGTCTTACTAGATTCCTATGTTGAAACTTTGCAATCATTATCACCTCATTCTTGAACTCCTCTAATCCTTGTCTTGAAACCTTAGAAAGTCTCTTGGATGGCAATCTGTGACCCATTTTTGTGCTTTCCCTATGAACATGTTGATGAATAATTAGTGGTGGTACTAATCAAAAGTAGATAATGTAATTCTTCTCAATTTATATAACTTTTACAAGAAAAGAGATTCAAGTTAAAATCCATATGGAATTATTACCAATATCGAAAGAACAAATATGTAGTGGTGGTATTGTGCTTTAAATTAACGTACCAACCTAGCTACTAATTTGGTCACTCAAAGTCGTCTACACTAACTCTCTTAATTACAAGATTAATCATGTCAAATATGTACGCATACCAATGGTGAAGGATTAGATGATATAACCTAGAGCTGTACCTCGAGCCAAATGATTTGAGTTGGGTTTTTGTTAGGAAATCACTCTGTTGAGGGGAATTCATTTTATTATTTCATCACCAACTACGTCATAGTCTTAGAATGAATGCACGTACGTGGCATCAAATTAAATAGTATTTATAAGGGAATTGGGTTGAAAATAGGTATACATCAGCATTAGCACATATCATATATACTCCTCCCCTTTAGGGAGACGGACTTTGAAATCAACCTTAACATCGATCAATCTTCCAACGTGACACAGTCATGATATATACGATAATAATATGGTTCAACACATATAGTCATACATAACACATTTGTGAAATGATCATATATAACGTACGTAGCTGCCACACAATCGTTGAATTGAATTCCAATTGTATTATATGATTGTGCAACAATTGTGATATACATATCTATCGTCAAGTGACATTATTTCTAAAAATATGATTGTGTCGCATGGTTGATACAACCGTCTTACATAGCGATTGAAACAGAGACAAAATATATGAAATTCCTTGTAAGAAAATTGAAAGAAAAAACCACAAAAGTCACTGACTATGGTTGGGATGAAGGTATGTGCTTAATGTTCGTAATTTTAGGGAAAAATGTTAGTAAGAGAGAATAATGAAGTATTTTAGAGACAAAACAATAGTAAATAAGGCTCACATGATACTTGATGGTTATGTTTATTTAATTTCAGATATTTCTGCTACAATTAGATTCAATATCTACGTAGTCAATGTTGATATTTATAATAAGATGGTAGAAATATTACCTATATCATAAAGTACAACTCAGATATGTATTTCAAATATGTATAGTAGAATATTTTAACGATAAAAAATGAAGTGATGAATACATTAAGTTATTTATGAAAGTAAAGACACCTAGATCACCTTACAAACATCACAATATGAATAGTTATTTATATCCTATAGAATTTAAATTTCATCATTGTTCAAATTTTATAGTATTTAAATTTTAATTACAAAAATAAACGTTAAGTTTCAATCATGATGCACTCAAAATTATCATTATCAAAAAAAGCCGCCTTGTCCAATCCTGTTGCTTTCGCTGAAGCCGCCGGTCGTGGCCACCAACAGTCCGAACTCATAGAAGTCCAATCCTGTTGCTTGCTTGAACTCCGCCGCCGCCTCCTCCTCCTCCTCCTCCTCCTCCTCCTCCTTGGTGGGTCCTGATCGAAAAAACCAGATCATAAGATCACCTGCAAAAGATTCAAATCATGGGCCTCTGTGGTAATGGCGACGGTCCCATTCCGTCCGGTTCTTCGGCTCGAAATCCTTCCAGACACCTGCAGTTGGCGAGGTGGTGCTGTCGCAGACCCCGAATTCGCCACAGAATGCGTTGTGATCACAGATACTCGATGGTACAGCGTACAGCTCCACTCATTTCTTGAGACCATCCATCCACTGCAGCACTTGGATGATGCCGGTGTGGTTCAGGACTCCCATCGCCGGTGTGGTCCAAGTCATTTAAAAAGAGATACTTGTCTAACTCGATTGAGGGGAATTCATTTTATTATTTCATGACCAGCGGCACAACCGTCTTAGAACGAATGCACGTAGGAGGCGCCAAATTAAATAGTGTTTATAATGGAATTGAGTTAAAAACAAGTACACATCAACATTAGCACATATCACATATACTCCTCCCCTTTAGGAAGACGGACCTTGAAATCAACCTTAACATCGATTTATCTTATAACGTGACACAGTCATGATATATACGATATTAACGTGGTATAACACCTAGAGTCATATATATCACATTTGTGAAACGATCATATGTAACGTATGAAGCTGCCACACAACCATTGAAATGAATTCCAATTGTATTATATGATTGTGAAACAACTATGTGATATATATATATCGTCAATTGACATTTTTTCTAAAAATACAATTGTGTCACATGGTCGGTTATGGCGATAGGCAATGGCCAACATGGCTCTTGATTTAGAAAGCACATGTTCGTACTTACCTCCCGTCCACATTTGTGATCGTTAGCTCATTGATAGAGAACACCGATTGAGGTATCTTAACTCCTGGATTTTGGGCAATGTCATCCACCACAGCTGTGAAGGTTGGTTGCTTTGGTTGACGATCTAACGGAACAAACGGATTCTCCAACATATGAACCACCCATGACATTGTTGGTCTGTCATTTGCACAGTCTTGGACACAAAGCAATGCCACATGCAAGCACCGCAACACATTGTCCATCTCGTAAACACCAACCATCGAAGGGTCCATCAGCTCTACTTGTAGGTTGTCCTCCCAGAGTTGCCATGCCTGAAATATATCAAGAAGTTGGTGGCGCTTTGCAAAAGGAGACATAGAGAGAGAGAACAAGGTTTTTGACATGGTTAATAAGTGAGATTACGTAGGAGAGAAGGGTTTGAAACGAAGAGGAATGGAAGCTGGTGTTTCTCTTCCCGCTCAATATTTCTAGCACCAGGATCCCGTAGCTGTACACATCTGACTTCATCGAGAAGTGACCTTTCATGGCATACTCGGGCGACATGTATCCACTGCAATCAAACATTAATTGTTATTCATAGGATTAGTAAAGATTATTTCTTACTTGTTATAGCATTGGATTTTAATTGTGCTATTCAAAATTCAATTCTCAGAAGAAATCATGAATGCCATTGCGCCCTTGAATAACTAAGCCATTAAACATTACTATTTTGTAACAAAGGTTGATTTCTAAATGAGATAGATTTGTACTTGCTACTCATCATGTTCTGTCAAATTTCATTACAAATTAAGATTTGAATCCTAATAAATGCTAAAACCGCTACCATCATTAGAAGGAAGAATGAAGATGGCGTACTTACTATGTTCCAACTACTCTAACCGTTTCTGCTTCGTTTTGGTTGCCCCCAAATATCCGTGCCATCCCAAAGTCAGAGATCTTTGGATTCATGTCTTTGTCTAGCAAGATGTTGCCCGCCTTCAAGTCCCGATGGATGATCCTCAACCCTGAGTCTTCGTGAAGGTAAAGAAGACCCTTAGCAATCCCCTTGATGATGTTGAACCGCTTCTTCCAATCCAATAACGTTCTTCTTTCATTATCTGTCACCACAAATCTCTTGTTTATTAGTTTAACAATGACGAAGAGTCATCAAGTGTTTGAAGAGTTTTACTTTGAGAAAAACAATTCAAACACACAACTTTATCCCTTTATAAATATATATATAAAGATCAAACTCTTTCAATTAATTTTAAGCGAGATCTCTCCATTCAAGTTTATTATCAGAGTGGAAGTCTTAAGAGACCCCAACTAAGTCAAAAGGAGATACTTGTGTAACTCATATCTTCACTCATAAGTTTAATTAGTAATGTAGCAGTATAATTAAGGAGGCACGTCTAGAAGAGTTTACCGGAGGTGTCTTTTTATTTTTTATAAATATGAGGTAACGTAGAGTCAACCATATGAAGTTTAAGATTAGATGATTATACATTCATAGTAAAAGAAATTTACTTAAAATGAAACAATTTAGAGGATAAGGTGCATATATCTTAGAAAAAGAAAATACATACCAGAAAAGAAAGAATCTAAGCTCCCATTAGGTAAGAACTCGTAAATCAATATCTTCTCTTCCCTTCTCAAACAATAGCCCAAGAGTTTTACAAAATTTTTGTGTTGAAGCTTTGCCATCACCTTCACCTCATTTTTGAACTCTTGCAATCCTTGTCTTGAAATATTAGAGAGTCTCTTAACGGCAATCTCTAATCCGTTTGCAAGTTTTCCCTGAAAACATGCATGTTGATGAATAATTAGTGGCGATATTATTTAAAAGTAGAGAATATAATTTGTCTTTCTGTTTCATATAAGCGTGCAAGAAAAAGCAAAATCGTAGTTAAAACCCATATGAAATTATTAGCACTTTCAAAAGATAAATCACCATCCCTGATTTTGTAATTTAGTGATATTGTAGTTTAGGGTCTCCGTCCCTGATTTTTCTACTATATGATGATATAATCTAAGACATATAAAGAATAGTATAATTCAATTTCCACTATATTAGAAAGGAAAAGATTTTGATTTAAAACACAAATGCAACATTATTAAAGAAATAGAAATTCATGATAAGTTTTGTGGGAATTAGCATGGACTAATTAACTACGTTATTTCTCTTGATTAAGGCTAGTCATATACGCCCTTTTTTTGAAATTTGAATGCTAAAGAATACATAAACTAATTAATTAATAACTAACTCTGATTTATTGAGTTAGGCAAAGTTTTGTGAACTCTATAATAATTTTTTCGTCTAAAACAACAACGCTCATCTTTCATTAAATGCAATCCTAAAGTGTTCAAAATTATCGTTATCGAAAAACGATTCTCACCAAAATTTAAATCTTAATGACAAAAGATCAATCACCAGTGATATTGTAGTTTAGGGTTACCATCCTTAATTTTTCTGTTATATGATAGTATAATCTAAAAGTTATAAAGAATAGTGTAATTCATTTTCCACTATATTACAAGGAAAAATATTTTGATTTTAAACTATTTAATTACTAACTTTGATTTATTGAATTGAGCGAAGTTCCGTGAACTCAATTGATCTATAATAGCTTTGTTGTCTAAAACAACGACACTCATCTTTCATTAAATTTCAATCCTAATGAACTGAAACTATCATTATCGAAAATTGAAATCTTAATGACAATATGGTCTTATTAGTTTAAACAATAATAATGAATACCATATTTCTATGATAACGAAAAGCAATCTTACTATTCTTAAGATTCCATTATCTAATAATAATATAAAATAATTATTACATACAACTCAGATGTATTTTTTGTGTTCATCCTTTTACAATATATAGAGATTTTATAAGAACTAAATAATTACCTTGTAGACGATGCCAAAGCCGCCCCGTCCAATCCTATTACCGTCGCTGAAGTTGCCGGTGGCGGCCACCAGCAGCTCGAACTCAAAGAAGGACAAGTTTGCGCGTTCTTGCTTCAACTCCTCCTCCACCTTCTTGGTGGCTCCTGGTCGAGAAATCAAGATCATAAGATCACCTGCAAAAGATTCAAATCATGTGCCACAACAAACCTCATCTCTCTTGCAGGTTACCTTTCCTCTTCTTGCTCTTGCTCTTGAAGAAACAGCAGAGGAGTGGAGCACAGATAAGAGCGACTGAAACAGAGACGATTACAACGGCGATAGTGATGATCTTGGTCTTCTTGGTCCCGCTGACTGCATTGAGTTCAGATTGTAATAAGAGTTAATTCCATGAAATGGAGGGGAAACACTGAAACGAGGAGGAGGAGGAGGGGGAGGACTCGTTGACTCGGCTGCGACACGGATAAACTTATTATATTTATGGATAAATAACACAACTACGACTTTTCTAAACAAAATGAGTATGACTTCGTCCTAAGTCGCTGATGTATGTCTTGACCTGAGAACGACTTGTCACGGAGAATCGACAAGTCGTCGTCGGCTCGTTGAAAAACTTATTATCGACAAAATACATGAAATTTCTTCGAAGAAAATGCCACAAAAAACCGAGGCCACCGTAACACGCGTTGCATACGCACATACGAAGTGCGAAGAGCGCGACAGAACCACGATGAGATGGGCCCCACATGAAGAGATTGGAAAGTTCAGTTTACGCCATGAAGATAATTCAACCACAACACATGGAGGACAATTGTTAGGAGGAAACAATTACGAAAGACAGCAAAGAAACGTACCACGGGCTGGACATTTGAGGTTGCAGTTGCAATAAGGAGAAGTTTCCGAGGAATTATTTTTAGCAGAGCCGCAATGTCCTTTGCTCATCTTGCAGCTGAAGCACGTCGGCGAAATCTTTCTGCGCAGGGAGAATCCGGCGGAGAGTAAGATGAACCGGACGCCACCAGAAGCGTCGTCTTCGAAAGACAGCTTCCATTCCACCGCTGGAGTCGTGGCGTTCGTGCCAAGCAAACAATCATCATCATCGGGCGGGGAAGTGTTTGCCATTCCTCCCTCGTAGGAATAGTAGAGGTTGTAGTCTGCACAATACGAGGAATTGTACTCCGTCTCGAATGCATCGGCCGTGAAATTATATTTATTCGCCTTGCAGTCGAAGAAGGAGGCGGTCGAATCAGCGCTTGTGAAGACCGAAGGATCGAAGTTCTGAATAGGTGAGGTGAAGTTGTACAGGAAGCTACAGTTGTCCTTGGACGGCAAACGCTTGACAAGGCTCTCGTCTCGGACCGTTAGTGTCTTCTCCGGGTACCTGATTTCCACTGCGGTATACCAGTTTCCTTTCCCGTGGAACTTGATATAAAGTGTGGAGTTCACACACTTGAAGTTGTCACGACCACAAATTTTCTCCCCTCCATCCTGGTTCATCTCCGCACCTTGTTCGCACGAGAGCCACTCAACGGGGCATGGTAAGGTAAGGTGTGGGAAGAGCAGGAGAAGGAAGAGGAGAGTGGTAGCTTCCGATCCCATCGTTGGGTAGGGGGAAATGAAGGAGCTGCCGGTGTGACATGGAAGAGGCAAGTCAAGTCTGTACAAAAGAATGCCATTAAGCAACGACAAACGAAACTCACTTGATGTTGATGTTGGTTTCATAATGCATAGATTCCGAAAATTTTAAATTATCTGTGAAAAACATAAGCCACCAGTCATGCAACGACAATTGACACAAAAGCAGCGTTACAGAGCAGACGGATCTGTCGTAACTTGTGAAAAACTTGACATATACGACAAAATATAAGAAGAAATTGGATTACTCTTCTCATATTTGAATATTAACTACAATATTCTCTTGATTAAGGGTAGTCATATACGCCTTTTTTTTTTGAAATTTGTATCCTAGAGAATACATAAACTAATTAATTAATAACTAACTTTTATTTATTGAATTGCGCAAAGTTCTATGAACTCAATTGATCTATAATAACTTTGTCTAAAACAAGAATACTCATCTTTCATTAAATTTCATCCCTAATGAACTCAAAATTATCATTATCAAAAAATGATTCTCATAAAAATTGAAATCTTAATGACAATATGGTCTTATTAGTTTAAAAAATAATAATGAATACCTTATTTCTATGATAACGAAAAGCAATCTTACTATTCTTAAGATTCCATTATCTGATAATAATATAAAATAATTATTACATACAACTCAGATGTATTTTTTGAGTTCATCCTTTTACAATAATAGAGATTTTATAAAAACTTAATAAATACCTTGTAGACGATGCCAAAGCCGCCCCGTCCAATCCTGTTACCGTCGCTGAAGTTGCCGGTGGCGGCACCAGCAGCTCGAACTCAAAGAAGGACAAGTTTGCGCGTTCTTGCTTCAACTCCTCCTCCACCTCCTTGGTGGTTCCTGATCGAGAAATCCAGATCATAAGATCACCTGCAACAGATTCAATCATGTGCGACAACAAACCTCGTCTCTCTTGCAGGCTACCTTTCCTCTTCTTGCTCTTGCTCTTGAAGAAACAGCAGAGGAGTGAGGCACATATAAGAGCGATTGAAACAGAGACGATTACAACGAGGATAGTGATGATATTGGTCCCGCTGCCTGCATTGGTTTCCGAATGTAATGAGAATTAAATCCATGAAATGGAGGGGAAAAAAGCAAGCATTCCGTGGAGAGGACAATAGGACCATATATAGGTGGTCGAACAGACCCATCTCGGCACCAATTCATAAGACCAGATATAGGACTCGTAAATCACATGTTGAAGGATTAACCTTACAAGTGGTAATGTACTTCCATGGAGTACGTTATCATAAGACGACAGCGTCGTTGACTCAGCCGCGACTTGGAAACACTCTTTATGTTTAATAAGCGACTTGGAAGCATCACGACTATGACTTCAAAAGAAAAAAATTAAAAAAAGAAGAAGAGTATCACAGCTAATTAGGACTTCATCCCAAGTGGCCGACGGATGCGTCGTTTACTTGTGAAAAACTTGTCATGGACGACAAAATATACGAAGAAATTGGATTACTCTTCTTATATTTCAAATACCATTTGCCCATGATGTGCAACTATATATATATTATGACTGTATATAAATAGAGGTTGTAATTTATATTGTTGGTTCCACTCATTTGATATGTGTCATTAGGTCTGTTAATATAAGATGCGACCTAATTAAGCTTCCCCAACACATGCATATGCTGATTGAAGCAGCTAGCACTTTCTTCTACAGTTAAGAATCAAGGGGCGTTTCCGAAAATTAAATTAAATCCAAGAAGCAAAACCACGGGCACCGAATTTAAGAATATTAACAAAGGACTTTAAAAATAATAAAAAAAGCGATGAATGATCATCTTCTAACCTGACGAATTACAATCGCCGCGGTAGGTTGTCCCTTCTTTGCAGAAGCAAACGGATTCTAGACCCGCCCCAGCCTTGTCCGAGTACCCGCAGCGACCACCGCTGTTCTCGCACTTTCTGCAATCCGCCTTGGACGAATTCTCCCACTTTAGTTGAAACCCCTTCTTCAAATAATTAGGGAACAACTCCGACACGTTGGTTTCCGTCACTCCCTTTTTCATCACCGGCGACACCACTTCCCCGCCACTGCATCTTTGGGATAGCCAGTCTTTCCATTTTGGATTCACCTCCCCGGCGAAGACGAAGGCCTTCCTGTCGCTATTATCGAGGCAAGTGGCTTGGTCCGCGGGGAACCCCGTGGGAATTGGCGGATCGCCGATAGAAAGGTTGCAGCCGAAGAAGAAGGTAAGGTTGACGACTACTTCTGGGTCGGTGCTGAGAACGGGGATGTTGCTGATGTTGAACCCGTGTTGGACCTTCGGACATTCCTCATCCTTCACATCGGTGTGGACGAGGGAGATGGTTTTCTTGTCGTAGTCGATGTCCTTTACGGTGTAGTTGTCCGTCAAGGTCGCGAAGGTCAGAGTTTTGTTGTCCTCGCTGCAGGCAACATTCAGACGTTCGTACCCGCAGTACTTGATGTCCTTTTTCGAAGAATTCCAGAAAGGGTATCGGACTTCCACACGGCCGCAGGTGAATGATGGGCAATACTCATACGAGATCTGGCCGGAGATTTGTTGGGAAGAAATGAACAAAACGAGGAAGAGGAGGAGTCTGCGATAGCTGCCGTGGTGCATCGTCATGGCCGACTTGGAGAGCAGAAATGAGAAATTGAACCAGGAAGAAGAAGAAGAAGAAGAAGAAGTAGAACTGGAAGAATAATGGTGGGATTTCTCACATAAAAAGTTTTTGATTATATATTAATACGTATTGATTGTAGGTGTCATGATTTAATAATATGGGATGATTTTAATTTCAAGTTATTAAATTATGATTTTGAATAAGTATTCATTTTCAATTAAATCATATATCTGAATATCAATAGTTGAGAGTCGTTGCTTCAGATTTTATTTACCTTAAATTTATTTTTCAGATATAACTCAAATCAAACATTTTGAAAGTAACTAAAAGTTTAAAAATATAGTTACAATTTAATACCAACAGTTCTTCAAAAAAAAAAAAAATCTGTTTAAAATTCGTAAAAAGGTTAAAAAAACATGAATATATGTGTAATTAGGATTTTGCCATTTAAGATTCTTCAGTATTGAGATTTTCCAAATAATTAATCATTGTCAAATATTTGTGGCATGGTCAAATTTGTCTAAAATATCTTCTATTTTGAACAATAGTTTGTATGTACTTGATTAATTTTACGAGAATTGAAAATTTGAAAATACTAAATTTTTACATCAGATTTTGCTTGCTTAATTATATATTAATTAGAATCAAAACCAAACGAATGGTATTCAAAATCTATAGATGTTGAGAAATTTAAATTACAAGTAAAATTTTAATTTTATCACTCTTGAAAATCGCGTCCAAAGTAATAATAACTGAGAGTCATTAGTTTTAAATTTCTACCGCCCATGTCATTTTTTTCCTCTCTTTTTCCCCTTCCAGATGTACGTAACTTATTCTCGCGACCAAAGGAACAAAGATTGGAAATATTAATTTATTGATTTGTTAATATCTCTCTTGTGGATCCTGCGTTGAAATCAAAATGTATGAAATGTCCACGTAGGTTCGAAGAAGAAAATGCTAAAGAAAACACAAAAGTCCATGAGATCGGTGAGTGGGAAGAACACGTACAGATGAAGCGCGGCGACGAAGAGTACGACCAAACCACTGGGGCCCACAAGAAGAACGTCTTGTTTACGGCAGGATGTACACGTTGATGATGTAAAAGTTTATGATATGAACTAAAATCCAACCTCTTAAAGGCGTCTGCCTTAGTTGTTCAAAATAATTTTCAGTTTTCTATTCATCAAAATAACTTTGCTCGACAACAACTACATATATATTCTAGTACTACATATAACAAATTGGTTATTGTCAACTATGACGTCTAATGCTAATTAATCGTGGTTGGTTGGTGGCAGCGACTGAATGTGGTCGATGATTGTAACAATGGTGGTGGGTGGCGATTGATGGCAAAGAACGTAGCTTCGCGCTTACCGATCGTGGCGATGGATAGCCGCTGACTTCATCGACCGTTTGAAATTACCTCTTTAATTTAGAAAGCACGTACATGTATGCATCCTACCTCCCATGCAAATCTGTGATCGTCACATCGTTGATGGAGAACGCGGATTGCGGTATCTCAACTACACTCATGTCGCGATTGATGTCGTCCTGATGAATCACCTCCACCACGGCCGTGAAGGTTGGTCGCTTTGGGCTTCCGCGATCTACGGGAACAAGCTCGTTCTCCAACATGTGGACCACGGACGACATCGTCGGCCTGTCGCTTGCACGGTCCTGGACGCAGAGCAATGCCACGAGCAAGCACCGCGACACTTTCCCCATGTCATGGCACGCTCCGACCATCAAAGGGTCCACTAGCTCCGGTAGTTGGTTGTCCTTCCAGAGTTCCCATGCCTGCAAGATATATATCAAGCTGATAACTAGTGGTGCCTTGCATGGAATACGTATATATATAGAGAGAGAGAAAGAGAGAGAGAGAGAGAGAGAGAGAGAGAGAGAGAGAGAGAGAGAGTTGTTAATGAGGTTAGCAGGCTCACATAGGAGACGAGGGATGGGAACGAAGAGGGATGGAAGCTGCTACTCTTTTTCCCGCTCAGTATTTCCAGTACCAGGACTCCATAGCTGTAGACATCGGACTTCACCGAGAAGTGACCTTTCATGGTATACTCCGGCGACATGTATCCACTATATATAATCAAGCATTCGTATTCGTAGGATTAGTAAAACATCAATCAATCATTGTTTTCTTGATAACCGTAGTTTTTGCATTCTTCCAAAATTCAAATCTTAGAAGAAACCATGAAAGTTATTGCATGTCTTCAGCAAAATGTGCTCTTAAAAGTGGTTGTTCTGTATCAAATTAAAGGTTGATTTCTACATGAGGTGGATCTGTACTTGCTATTCATCATCTTCTATTCAATTCAACTACAAAGATTCAAAACCTAGTAAATGTGAAAACCACTACCGTAATTTGTTTCTAAAAAAAAATAATAATAATGAAGTTGATGTGCTTACTATGTTCCAACTACTCTAACAGTTTTTGCTTCGTTCTGGTTGCTCCCAAATATTCTTGCCATGCCGAAGTCCGAAATCTTTGGATTCATGTCTTTGTCTAGCAAGATGTTGCTTGCCTTCAAGTCCCTATGGATGATCCTCAACCTGGAGTCTTCGTGAAGGTAAAGAAGACCTCTGGCAATCCCCTTGATGATGTTGAATCGCTTCTCCCAATCCAAGGTCATCCTCTTTTCATTACCTTTCACCACAAATCTCTCGGTAGTTTAACAATGATGACTATACATGCAAAAGAGTTTTACTTTGAGAAAGACAAGGGTTTCAAAGACACTTTTAGGATCACCATTTTGTTAAATTAAAATTTCACATTTTGAAGATATAGTACATGTATCTTAAAAGAAGGAAATACATACTGAATAAAAATGAATCTAAGCTTCCGTTTGGTGAGAACTCGTAGATCAATATCTTCTCATCTTCTTGTACACAATAACCCAAGAGTCTTACAAGATTTTTATGTTGAAGTTTTGCAATCACCGTCAACTCATTTTTGAATTCTTCTAACCCTTGTCTTGAAACCTTTGAGTGTCTCTTAATGGCAATTTCTAACTCATTTGTGATCTTTCCCTGCGAAACATGTTGATAAAGAATTAACGGTGGTATTAACCAAAAGTACATAACAAAATTCATCTTCTCGTTTTTGGTGGTATTGTAGTTTAAGCTCGCCATTCCTCATGTTTCTATTAGCTAATGGCTATGTAAACACTAATAGTGAATAGTGTAACACTACAAACACTACATTAAAATATATATTAATTTCAAAAATAACCATGCACCAATTAATACCTTTTATTTCTTTGATAATGGAAAACAATCTTACTATTCTTAATCCATTATCTCATAATAATATAAAATGCTTGTCACATACAACTCATGTGCAATTTTTAGTTCATTTTTTATGATAATGATTTTTTATGAACTAATAAACAAATAAATACCTTGTAGACCATGCCAAAGCCGCCTTGTCCAATCTTGTTGCTGTCGCTGAAGTCGCCGGTGGCGGCCACCAAGAGTTCGAACTCAAAGAAGGGCAAGTCCGCGCCCTCTTGCTTCAACTCCGCCGCCGCCTCCTCCTCCTCCTCCTTGGTGGGTCCTGACCGGGAAAACCAGATCATCAATTCACACACGGAAGCAGCAAATCATGGTCTGCAACTCATCTCTCCCGCAGGTTACCTTTCCTCTTCTTGCGCTTGCTCGTGAAGAAGCAGCAGAGGAGTGAAGCACAGAGAAGAGCGATTGAAACAGGGATGATTACCACGAGGATGATGGTCTTCGTTCTCTTCCCTGCATTGGTTTCAGATTCCAATGAGAATTCCAGGATATCCAGAGAAAGAAAAACCAAGGATTCGATGGAGAGGAGAATAGGACTAGAGGAGATGGCACAGACCCATCTCGGCACCGGCGGCGAGGCGGAGATGAAGATGATATCCAATGGATGGCGCACTCACAAGGTCCACCAGTTCACCAGTCCACAAAAAACACGCTTTTAACCTGGTGTTGTTGACCGTATTCGAGTGGGTGTAAGCGGTGCAGGAGCAATTGCGCGAGCACAACTTCTTGCAGTCGCTGCTGCTCACGTTTTCGAAGAAGATCAAATGGTCTGGGAGTTTGATCTTATCGATCCGCGAGAACCGGTCACCATTTTCGCATTGAAGAGGCTTCTTCCTAGCGCAGCCTCGGCGGAAATCGCCACGGTCCCATTCCGTCCGGTTCTTCGGCTCGAATCCTTCCAGGCACTTGCAGTGAGGCCGGGCGTTGATGTCGCAGACCCCGAATTCACCACAGGATGCGTAGGAATCACAGTTATCCGACGGTAGACTGTACAGCAGCAACCATTTCTTGCTACTGTCATTCCACTCTAGCATTTCCAAGACGCCGGTGTGGTTCAGGACTGCCATGTTCGGTGAGTACGGGTCGGACAAGGCGAAGGTGGCGTTCACCCACTCGTTGTCGGTGTTGAACGTCAGGTAGTTGACGGATTTGTTGTTCGGCATTGCCAAGTACCGCTTCCCCACCAAGACCTGAGTCCTGCAATACGGCTTCCCCCCACGCTCCATCATGAACTGGAAGGACGTGGCGGGGTCGATCCCGTAAGAGAAGTTCCCCGGCGACGGGTCCCGGTCGCTCCACCAGCACGTGATGCTGTCGGCGACCTTGGTTCTGTGGTTCAACGTGAAACTCATGTCCGGGAGGATGGTGTCCGTCGGATGGTCGAAGCTCCGCCACAGATAGTGGCCCTCGCCTTTTGCTACTACCAAATTGCCATTATGCAACAGCACGGCCGAAGTATCGTTCGCAGAAGACGACGACGACGAAGACGATGAATTGGAGGACCAGACAGGGTTCCCGTCACCGTCCGAAACGACAAGATTCCCGTCTACGGTAAAGCACAGGACTCCCGGCGGGTTCGTCACCGGCTTCTCTCTGTTGGCGACCCAAACGATCCTCCTCTCCGTGGCCGGGACCTGTTTGTGCCATATCCCGACGTACCAAGAACCGGTAGCGACCGCCGAGCCCGTGGGGGAGAAGAAGCCCAAGGCGAAGACTCCGCCGCTGGAGACAAGGGTCATGTTGCCGGAGATGGATTCTCCTGGTCTCAACCTGTTGGAAGAATGGCATGGCAGTATGATGGACATGAAAGAAACTAGGAGGAGAGCTGTCGTGAGGCGGAGGAAGCACTCCATTGGTGGGAGCCTCCTCCTGGTAGCTCCTTTGATGCTTCCGTGTTCGCTCCCTTCACCGCCGTCTATGTTTCGTCACAAATTTCTAGTACTTCTGTTTTCCTACCAACAACATGTAACTTCCTTGGTCAACTTTTTTTTTGTGATAATTGGTCAACTTTTTTTTTTTCTGATAATTGGTCAACTTTGTCTTAGTACATCTTTTCTTTTTCCAGGTAATTTTTATATTTCAATTTTTTTTTACTTCCCTGTAATAAATAAAATTACATGATAATATATTACCTTTACTTTTAGATTTTTTAGATTAACTCCTCCTGATTGAGAATCTTTTACCCACGTATATGCATTATAACACATATATGTATTATTTGTAGACATCCTTCTTCTTCTGCAACGGTAAGAATATCTGCCTCTTCCATTCTAGTATTGACCTTAATGGTCTTTTGTATGTCATCATTTTTTCAATTTAAATGTTTAACACTTATTACATGTGACATCAAGATAATCCTGACATCAACGTATGCAAGCAATAGATATATATATATATTCTATAAAATACAAATACATTAAATGACACTCCACATATATTTCTTATTGGTCAGAGATAAATGTTTTCATTTCAACGTTTACTTCCATTCTAAAAATAGTCATACATGGGGAAAACATGTCAAATGGTTAAAGTAGTTCTTTCGAAATTTTTACAAAAATGACACTAACTGAAATGTATTGACATTGTATAAAAATATCCAGCTTGTATAAAAAAAATTGTTATGACATGGACAATCGGTGGATGGGCAATAATCACACATTTTAAAATCAGTACGTCATTTTTTGCTCTTCTTTGAAACGAAAAAACGGCGTACCGAAATTATCATGGATTGAAAGGGCAAATCTGTCTTTGCAAGTGGACCAAAGGAAGACAGACGCGTTCAAAGAAATCATGCACGTACACGAGCATGGAGAAGACTTAACGTGCATGCAAATGCGAGGAAATCCTCCTTTTCCGTGTTTATGTGCGGAGGAGAGTCGAAGTAGGTAGAGCGACGTATGTGATTAGGTCATAGGGGTATATTGGTAAAATCGCCGCCTTTGATTTAATCTGATTATGGGTGGAGTTCCATTGTTCTCTCCTTTCATTCCTACGTTCAGTTCAGACCATTCCCGTCCGAGAGGCTGCCGAGGGTTTCATCCACGCGTTGAAGGTAATGTCATAATCACTCATTATAGACACTTACAGTAATTTTTTTGTTATGTGTGAATACAAGTACATTTTCCGTTAAAATAAATTCTATTTCTATAAATATTCTTAAATGCAATTACCTATTTAGATTACGAAAACGTAAAAAGAAATATAGTTAAAAGTTTATTTTAGAACTTATTCAATCATGATGATGGACGTTATCATCCGAGGCTTCCACCGTCCATGAACTCGAGGAGGATCTGGATCTCGTCAGCGTGATCATACACACCGTGGTAGCGAACAACACAAGGGTCGTTAACCTTACGGAGGATCTCGATCTCACCACAGATCTAACGGTGAACGGTTGGAGGCTCTAAAATTAGAAAGTGTTGAGTCTTTTACGCAAAGAAAGTTAAGAAAAAAAAATTAATTTTAAATATATATTTTTCTGACTTTCTTGGTAGCATAAACTTTCCTAAAGTAGAATTTTGTTATCACGTGGAGAAAAATAAATTACCATTATTTGTATAATTCAAAGTTTAAAAAAAAAGTAAATTCCTCTACTTTTTTCGTTATAAAAAAAATTTGTTTTCCTAAACTCACTTCTCGTCCTCAACCTCTTACACAAGCCATTAATTCTGTCCCACCAAACCTCTCCTCTTGTGCCCACACGTTCAAAATATTTTCAAATATTTTGCTAAGAATTCACAATTGGAGTTTTGAATAGACATAACTTATTTAAACATATATTTTAAGAATCGTTTAAATAGAAGAATGCAAATTCATCATAATATTTTTATATATTTTTTTCATAAAATGTAAGCGTTAATTTTTATTGATTGAAAAGCATTAAAAAATAGGTAGGACCGTGAGTTTAACTTTTGGTGTAGATTTTAGTTAAATTGATAATATCAAAAAATCAGAAAATTCGTCATTTTAACTTCAATTATTGACTAGTCTCGATATCAAGTCTACAATGTTGAAAAAAAGTAAACGAGGTTGTTGATTTCATGCTCTATTAATAAATATTGAAAAAAGAGGGAAGAGAATTTCACTTTAACATAATAAAATAATTAACGAAAAATTTATTTCGATGCAAGCCTCTAAAATTATTTCATGTGTTTGTTTGTCAACCACATGGCTTATAAAACAAATGTAGAAGGCAAGATTGCTCTTGATGACCTGTTATGATAAATCGTATTATTTCAATGATCGATGACGGAGATGGAACTTAAGATACAGTAGATATGGGCTTCTCTCTTTCTCATGTCCACATGTTTGGCATTCAAAGCTAAGAACATACATTTGTCTTGAAATTAACAAACTCAAAGTCACCCTATGGCCAACTTGGAGTAGCAGAGCGACGTTCTCGTGCAGGGCACAAATGTTGCAGTTGGAACTCACAATTGCTTACCTGAGGACTTCTTGGCGAACAAAAAACAACCACAAATGAAGCCGACTTCTTTGACAAAATACACATCAATAGGTAAACACCACCAAGGTAGTCTCTTTGACGAAGGAAGCATGGACTCATTCTTCGGTCAGTACCTACATAAATTCTCTTGACTAGGATTTTTTTTAAAAAAATTTACTCACATGTTTTGAAAAAAACATCACTTACAATTTATATTTACTTTTATGTCATTAGAAAATATCCATTTTACTTTGATATCTTCCACGTAGACATTCAAGCAAACCTATTTCACCAACTCCCCGGATAAACACTGTTTTCTTCAATTGTTCTTCCAGCTATGGATCCTGCATGGTTTTCTGACACCAGGTATTAGTCCATGATAACCCAACATAATCAATGGCATCAACAACCACCTATAGGAAGGAAAACCACGAGCCCAGAAACAATCAGCAGAAAAAGTATGTCCAACAGCAAAATGGGGAAGTGTCTACAAGAAAAGGGAGAACGAGAAAGCCTGTGAGATCAAACTTCGGTTGTATCAGCTGTGAACTAGTAATCCATCCCTAGGTGAGCTTGAAAATGCAGCAAGATCAGCTAGAATTTTCACCGTCAACTGCAACATTATCCGGCTCTGAAAATTTTGGGAAACTCCAAATGGAAACACAATTTTCATCACCTGGATGAAGAAAAAATTAGATTGAAATATACAAGTTTTGTTGAAGTACTATGCAAATTATATACATGAAACCAGTTTTGCTGAAGAAACTAGATATATTACAGTGAAATAAAGTTCATTATAAAAATACTATAAAAAAGAAGCTTATTTACAAATGATAATAACTC
This sequence comes from Cymodocea nodosa, assembly GCA_036874045.1. NCBI lineage: Eukaryota > Viridiplantae > Streptophyta > Magnoliopsida > Alismatales > Cymodoceaceae > Cymodocea > Cymodocea nodosa. The sequence goes on from CM072336.1 coordinate 24,682,556, forward strand.
TGCCAATGGAGATATTCCCACACAGTAATCCCAAACTCAGGAAAAAGTTATTGTTTAAGATACAAAAAATGATGTCACTGATAACAAGGTGTGAATTTACCTTTTAAACTGATATCCTCATAATTTTCTGGCATGCTGAATCTTCTGTGCCCTGATGATGAAGCAGCCAAGGCCAAAGATGGATGGAATGCAAAACCATTAACAGTATCTGATGCAAACACGAACCATTATTATTTGGATGAAGAAATATTAACACAATAAACTGAAGAAATTAATTATGAATGTCTTAATATGCACCAGATGCAGCTTTAAAACTTGAAATCCACTGGCCAGTTTGAAGGTCATATACGTGAACCAGACCATCCTGACAACATTGGCAAACATTGAGTTCCTAACTTTCATATACATGGGATGATCATCTAAAATATTACCTGCCCACCAGAACCAAGGAATCTACCAGATGCGTCAATATCAAATGCTATCCGTTGATTAGTAGTCTCTGACGATCTGTACAACCTGAATGCAGGGTCCAAATAAAACATATAGATGCTTGAAAGCTGTTTTGGATCCAACCAATTCTGTTTGATAAATCACAATTCGCATTAATCCATAAAATGATACACCTATGGAAACAAGGAGGTAAAATTTCTTTGTATAGAAACAGTCATATGCAAATGACAAGTCATCATACAGTAAAGGCAAGAGAAGGGAGGATTCCATGCTTCTATACTATTTATAGGAATAGCTAGAATAGGTACATCACATCCATCTATTATATTAAACAAACCCACCCAACCCTCGAAAAAGACAACCTACTCTTTTAGTTAAATTCCGAAAAGACCCTTTAATCCAAATCTCAAAATAACCTTTAATCTACACCCACAATAACTCATTTAATTTAAACCCTAGGAAAGTAGGAAACAATTGGATTCCTGATATAATTTCTAATTGAAATCCACGGTAATTTTTAAATCAGAATCATATATTTCAAAAATTATTCCAAATAATAGTTGAGAAATATTTGTTTCCTAATTCACATTCCAAGCTTTGACAAAAAAACTCTCATTTGAACAACAAACTCATTCAAGGAAAGTGTTCTCATTCCAAAAGTTATGACATTTTTAGGTACACATGATAATTTTTAACAATAAATTTCACATTTTTTAGAGTCAAATAATTTTATTATAAAGATAAAATAAATTAAATTTTTTGGTTTGTAATTCAATTTTAGTGTTTCACTCAAAAAAACCAAAAATTAACTCCACCTATGAGGTTATCCTTTACACAATCAGTCCCAAGCTCAAATAAAGCAGGAAGGTTAACATGGAGTGGATAATTGTAAAAATTTCTCAATTTTTATAAACATGAATCCTAGAGATAATTTGTTAGTGTGTAATCCTCTCAAGGACATGTTACATTGAACTTTAAGTGCAATGAAAAGAAAACAAGAGGAAAGTATTCTTAAGCTAGGGCTTTGCATCAATGCTAGGACATAGATAAAAATAAAGAAGAATTCTCACGCAATGATTGATGGGTGTATGTAAAAAAGTAAGTCTAAAATATTAAAATTAAGCAAGCAACCTGTGATTAGTAAAAGTATGAAATTAATAGGTATAAGGGTTTATGGATGAAATAACAGTTGGTTATGAATGAAATAACCTAGGAAATTTAAGGAGAAACACTGGTGTATAGTATCAATTGTTGATAACATAGTTTTAATTGATGAAAATAGGTCAAAAATTAGTTTTAAATTAAAATTATGGAGAGATACTTTAGAACCCAAAGGATTTAAATTGAGGGGGTCAAAAAGTAAATATGTAGAATGTAAATACAACGAAAATAAGAATAATGATGAAAGTATATACTTAGATGACTATAAGCTTCAAAAAAGCAAAATTTTTAAATAACTAGGATCTATAATAAGTAATAATGGTAAAATTATAAAGGATGTTATTTATAGGATTAAGGTAAGATGAAGAAGAGAAATACTTTTAGAGTGTTTGTGATAGAAGGATACCATTAAAATTAAAAGGAAAATTCTATAAAATTGTTATTTTCCTAGTTATGCTTAATAGCTTAAAATGTTGGGTTGTAAAACATGAATGTATATAAAAAATTAGTATTTCTGAAATACTATACTTAGATAAATAAGTGATATTACTATAAAGGATAAATTTAAAAATGATTTTATTAAAGATAGAGGAGTTGCATCTATTGAAGATTAAGATAAAATAAAATTAAATTAAGTAGTTTGCTCATATTTTTAGGAGATCAAAGAATGCACCAATCAAGAGAGGAAATTTAATTAATGCAAAAAAAATTTAAAAAATAGAGGTAGACCTAAAACTACTTGGTTAAAAATTGTAAGCTAAGATTTAAATTTATGTAATTTAATGAAAGACTTGGCAATAGATAAAAATATTTAGAACAAAAGAATTTATATGACCAATTCTACATAAAGAAATTATAATTCGGATTATTGTTATTGTCGATCACATCCATATATCTATCTTTACTTCTTAAAGATAGATTACATTTGATTGTCTATTTTACTACTCTGGATTATATCTGATGATTAATCTACTGCTATTAGAGATATAATTCTTCTTAAACTTATTTCAAATTATTCTTGTTGTTACCATTCTGCTACAATTACTGTTTTTTGTTGTTATTACTACAACAATTGATTTTTATGTTCCTGTATGTATTCATTGTTTTCAACTATTTTTAAATTTATTGAGTTACTATTGAACCTATTACAAGCTAAATGTGCCAACTTAAAGGAAAGTATTAGGAGTATATTAATGTATTAGGATTGTGTTATAATAGATTTCTGCTAAAGTTATATTGATCATATCCTTGTAGTTTCTATATATAAAGGCACTGTCTTTGATAACAATGAACATTCAACTTCCGCCTATTTTTCTTTGTTTTAACAATGACCATCATAAAACTGCATTTCATCAAAAGCAAGGCAATTCACACAAAAGTTATTTTAAAAATAAACTTTTCTAGGAATTTTCAATGGAAATCTCTCATGATATTAAGAAATGCAGGTCTAGTTTGTATAACCAAAGTCACGTGAAATGGTGAAAACAAAGCATTGAAATGTGTATCAAGTATCAAGTTATCAACTCATGTTGAGCATATCAGGACCTTTCTTTCTTCTGCATTTTTCATAATATACCAAAAAGTGATGATGCTCGTTATATTTGTTTCCTTGAGAAGAAAGTTAGTACTTGTATAAACTATAAACGATCATATCTTGCATAGAAATTTTAAACTTTAACTTGCATAATTGTTGAGCAATACAGAGTTCATTAGACAACAGGATAAATTATAACACTATATATAAAAAGAAAACAACTAATTTATCAGCCACAAGGCTATATTTTTTCACTGCAAAACTGAAGATGAAGCAAACAAGAATGTTGAAAATGAGGACTCACTTATAGACAACGCCATTAGTATTACGGACATCCCAGCAAAAGATATATGGATCCTTCAAAATAGTCAACAGATAAACCAGTCATTACCAAACATCACCAGATTTTGTTGAAAACTCAAGGCAAATCAAATGAAACATTCAAGCATCAGACAGCCTGAGAAGCCAAACAAAAGTCCCTACATAAACAGAAAAAAGGATAAAATAAATAGTCAAGGAATCCCACTAACAACTACAGCTATCATATGTGGTTATGATTATTACAGATGAAGATCCAAGGAAACATAAATGATACTCTTGAGGGGGAGGGGGATGTGCGTGTGATATTTGACGCTATTACATTGAAAAATTTATTCATTTGAGTTAAAACTTTTGTAATCTTATTGGATTTGTTTCTAAAAATAGAGATATCATCACAGTTTATAAAAAGACATCAAATGCAATCTTTCATATGTCATGGAGTACACATTCTCTTGGTGCTATGAATTTTTCTCTTCCACCTTTGGATTTAAAATAGTGTATGCTATTTACTAATAACATGGTTTTGTTTGACAAAAGTAAAATAGAAATTAATTCTAAATTAAAATTATAGAAAGATACTTTAGAATTCAAAGGATTTAGATTAAACCAAAAACTAAATATGTAGAGTGTAGGTTCAACAAAAATAAAAATAATAATGAATGTATATAAATAGATAATTATGAGATTCATAAAAGTAAGACTTTTAAATACTTAAAATCTAAAATAATTAACAATAGACAAATTATAGAGGATGTTATTCATAGAATAAAAGTAGAAATAATGAAAACAAAAATACTTTTGAAGTGTTATGTGATAAAAGAATACCCTCAAAGTAACATAAATAATCCCATAACATCAAAATAAGAAGTATAATAATACTAATGGGTATATTATGTATTTCACTAATTATGTATATTTCATTATAAAATATGTAGCTAAAGCTTTTTTGTAATGAAAAACTTTAAAAAGTCTTAAAATATATATATTGAATTAAACAAACCCAATAGAAGATCTTAACTAAGAAAAGGCAAGGCAAGCAATCCAAGTGTGACAAAATTATGGTTGGGCACCTAGGTGACCTTGATAAGTATGTTTACAAATGATCTCTACATCTTTATTGGAAAAGAATCCAAGTGAAAAGGTTTTCATTACATCTACAAGAATTAACTCAATGAGTCTCATGTCATAACCACTTGAAATGCTTTAATTATTTTTTATTAAACTTTAGTTCTCTTGTCATGTAAACAAGGACAATACACATGGTAGGAAATTGGATTTCCTAATATTAAAACGCAGGTGTGATGACAATAGGGGATGGGTGGGTATCTAGGAGACACTTATACAATTTAGAGATTTGGATACAACATAATTCAGATTTAAGGATCCAATAATTTTCTGAAATTCAAGATACAATTCAACTAAGATACAGCATTAAATAAATAATACGTTTAAATACAACTACTTAAAGATTTAAAATAACACAATGCTATAAAATAGGAATATAAGTCATACATGACATGATACAATAACAATAAACCTTGCATACAAACTATCAAGAGTTACCCTATATTATTTTAGTAAAATAAGTAGCTAAAAATATCTATCCTGTGAAATCCATGTGTTCTATATGAGTCTGTGTTATATCTTAAGTGAATTTCAATTATTTTTTTGTTAAAATATCCTAAACATGCCATGTGGCTTGTTTGAAAATAATCCTAGTTGTGTTGTAACTAATACATGTTGCATGCAAATGTGATGCATGTTTAGAAGAATCCATACTTCTTCAATGTATATGGTGTAAACTAAGATTCCTGCCATCAAAGGCAGAGTGATTGGACCAGGTGTGAGGCTAAGTGAACTATCATTCCTGTTGTGTGTATAATGATACACTGCATAATGTCAGACATTAACTGGATGGAAGAACAAGAACATTGTCACTCATATTCTCACAAATGTTAATAAGCCCAGAGACGCTCAAGCCTGAAACTTGCTAGCAAACGCAAACATAAAGTCAAACAAAATTGATGGTAAAATGTATATTTATAGACGACTGAAACTGTGAACTTTTGGAGGGTTTAAAACATGAATCCTAATCGATGTTTGCTGACTCATGAAACATGTGCAAACCTTGACACAACAATAAGGTTATTTCAGGATGACATGAAGGTCACCATGAGGCAAGACTACATATAATTGGATCCTTCACAGTCTCTACTTAGTGGGAGCCTCATGAAATTGACTTTCCCTTGTATGCCATGGTATACGAGCATCACCAATTTAGTTTCTAGTTTTTGCATTCAATTCATCATTTCCATGGACATACAACCATTAAAGCATTCAAGACATAATATACCACACTTGATACCATTCAATATAATTGACAAGAAGAAATCACCACAGAACAAATTTCAAACAATGTAAAATTATAAACTGCATCAAGAAAGTATAGTATGGGGGGAAAAAAAACCTTTCGACCTCCTGTATACAAATAGTTACCATCTTTGGAGAACAAGACCTGAAAGTGCAACTTTTCATCAGCCACATCCAAGGGTATCATTGCATTGCATGGCATATTTGCATCATACAATACAAAGTTACAACTTACAATGGGTGAAAATTGCACCATCTTACTGACCTGTGTAACTCCACCGTCATGCCCATGTAAAACATATAAAAGCTCCATATTGTCCTCAGAATATATTGCAATTGTTTGACTGTATGAACCCATTGCAAGCATCTTTGTCTGAGTGGGAGAAAAACAAATCGAAGATACAAGTCCTGAAAGTAATAATGATTCTTTTTAGTAGAAGCCAAGAACAACAGCATTAATAACAGAACATACAAAATCTAATCAAGAAGATAAGCATGGGAAAAGATAAATAAAAAAATTTAAATATAAAGGGAAGAGAAAAGTCAACAAAAAAGCAAGCAACAAGATTCATGGGGAATAACTTCTCAAGAAAATTCATAACAGAATTTGAATCATTCTAAGTAGAAAAAACCCAAACCACTCCAATGCACAACATGACTTCCTAAGCACCATGACCATGTGATACCCAATGACAACAAGCTAGTGTTCTCTGATGCTGATCTTGATCAAGTTTTATCTCGAGCCACCTTGAGCGAACCTTTAGGATTTAGATTGAAGGTACAATGATAACAATCAATCAACACCTCAGTCCTACCATATAGGTTCATCATATGAATTCTTTCTCTTCATTTATTGATCATTATATAGTTAGAGACTTTAGGGTAGTCCAAAACCAATCAGGACTTTTTTCCATTCATAACAACATATATATACAATACATATATGTGGGGTAAATGGCTATTTACCCGATTACAAGATTAGTACATTAACACTCCCTCTCACATTGGAGAGTACTACAATCCAAACATATTACAAAAATTAGTAAAATTTCCAACTGGTAAGGTTTTAGTGAAAATATCTACTAACTGATGTGAGGAGGAAACAAAAAGACAAGTGATGATGCCAGCAAGTAGAAGTTGTCATACATAATGACAATCCACTTCTATGTGTTTGGTTCTCTCCTGAAAAATTTCATTACTTGCAATATAGATAGTGGTTTAATTATCATAGTGCATTGATATAGGAGTGGGAACCTGAATTCCCAGCTAAAGTAAGAAGTTACGTATCTAGACAATTTCCTTCCCTGTGTTTGACATTCCTCTATATTCAAACTCTATACTAGAGTAAAATACGACATTTTGCTTCTTACTTTTCCAAGTGATAAGGTTACCACCAAGATAGATGCAATAGCTAAATGTAGATTTTCTATCATCTTTGTCACCCACATAACTTACATCAGAATAAGCAACAACATTCAGATGATGATTATTAGAATATATCAATCCTTTGTCGAAACATTGTTTGATGTATACCAACACCCTAAGAGCTCCCTACCAATGAACCACACAGGGAATTTGCATAAACTAGCTCAGAAGACCAACAACATAGGATAGATCAGGTTGAGTGATGGTAAGATAATTTAATTTGCCAATCATGCACCCGTACCTTTCTAGATCTAGTAGAAGTTCAAAGTCCTACTCCTAAAAGGAGGGATTAAGTATTACAAGTGTGGATTCAAGTTTGCATCCCAACATACCAACTTCTTGGAGAAGATCCAAAGCATATTTCTTCTGAGACTATGCAAGTTTGCCTTTAACATAAGCAAACTCAATGCCCAAGAGGTATCTTGGTTGACCCATATCTCAAAGAACAAAGGCCTTACCGAGAAAGTTTTTGGTTTCAATAATGCCCTTAGTGTCATCACCAATAAGTATGATATCATTCACATAGACTACAAGAACTGTAATTACCATTCCTATTTGTCAACTACAAGTTGGAGATTGGCTGTCTAGAGAGCACAACTTCTTGTCAATAAGTTGTTTTGAGGAATATTGTGGAACAAAAGGCTCCAAAGGCAATATTGTCAACAATGAGTCATATACAAGATATTTTAAATTAACTACAGGTGTACAAGGTATATTCCAGTAAAGAGAAGAATCTTTGAAAAATGAAAAACTCTATTTCATTGCACAAGTTGGATAAGATTTTATTTCAGGAATCCCAACAGATGTGACAAATATTGAATTACAAGCATATACATTAAGGTATTGTGTCACATTAATCCATAATGTTTCTTTCAATATAATAGACAGTTTTCAACATCATGCTGCAATACAATATTCTTTTCTTACAAAAACAGAAAATATAGAAAATTTTGATCCTACATATACAGATGATATTGATTTTGATGATATTTTTGATGACATAGACACTGAGTCTATGAATTTTGAAGATATTTCATCTGAAAAGGAATATACAGATATTCTTCCTCTTACTGTATCTCAGATTGAAAATATAAATTTTTAGTATTGTTGCTTATACTGGATTATAAATATCTGATTGTTTGTTACAATATACATGTTATTTTTTCATAGTTATATATAGTCAACAAAATAGACAATTTCAGATATAATATGATTTTGTTGAAGTCTCAAATATAGAAATTATAGAAATACAAAATAGTTCTATAGTACAAACAGATATAACATATTATACAATAAGAAAATAGTTGTTCTACAGACCAATTATAGGAATAAATGTTGCTAATAGAGAGAATAATATACAGACTGTTGACACTGATATACAAATGTCAGTTACTGATATGTTTGACGAAGATCAAACAGAAGAAACTCAGAATATTATTGATACAACAATAAATAATATTTCAAACATTTATACTAGTTTTGACAGAAATTCTACTAGTTCTAAAAGATCTAAATATTTAGATGCTGCTGAAAATTTTGAAACAAATCCTAAGTTAGAAACTCATGACAGGAAAATCCATAATCCTAAACAAAATTTAAAAGATATTACACTTTTATGGTTTAGAAATAGATCATGTTATGAAAAATTTCAAACTTATAAAACTTTTATAATTTTATATTCAAGACCAGTTAAGTTTGAAGGAATGATAAACATTAAAGAAATGTTTGAATTTTAAAGCTTGTTGACTCTGTTTCCACAACAATCAAGCCATCTTATTATATCTGACATTGTAAATTACTTTTATTCAAACTTAACAATAGAACATGATATTCTTGATACAAATATATAAGAATTAGATATATATTTAACTCTAGAAATACTTTATCAAATATTTGAATTGAAAATGAATGAATTAAATTATCAGAAAGAAAATAGGTTTATCAACTGAAATAGGACATTAAAAGCTTAGCAAAAGATCCAATTGCCAACAGTCAATTAAGAATATTAAATGATTTAAATGACTAAACATGATTTATTGCAAAGATATTGCATGCTTCAATTTTTTAGAGATTTGGTAATGAAGCAAAAGTTGACAGATGCTGTTTTTATACAACTTATGTATTAATTAACCATATATAGGTAAACTAGTATGATATTTTTTTTATCATATTTTAAATTTACAGAGCAAATTATTTTATGGTGATGCAATTTTAAGATTTATGATAAGTCAAATAAATATTACACCTTGGCTACAGAAAAAGTTAAAGTCATGATCTTTTTTTACAAAAGAATTTCATAAATACCAGAAAATAGATCCACCTATAATTCAACAGTAACAACAACAACAGGATCAGCAAGAGCAGCAACAACAGCAGTCAAAAAAGTTGACAGAAGAGCAATAACATACAGCATACAAACAACATATAGAAAGACATATAAATTTATTACAGCAATAAACACAAGCTCAACATTCAGATTTAAATCAAGCAGTAATTGATCAAATAAACAGAGTAAATACAGAAATTGCACAGAAAATTTCAGATACTCTGTTAGATATTTTTCAAAGATAAAGAATCTTGTAAATAAACAAATTATGTATTACATGATTTCATTAATTATAATTTGTTACCAAATATTGTATAAACTATTTACAAAATTTATGCTACATCCTTATTTACAATTATTGTTTAAAATAGTTTTATTTTATCCACGTTTTGAGTTATACATGTTTAAAAGTTCCTTTTGAAAAATATATACTTAGCATATTTTTTCTTCTTTATATATATGAAATTTACTTTTTATAATGCCAAAAAGGAAGAGAAAATTTATTTGACTTATTAAATTTTGTCATCATCAAAAAGAAAAAGATTGTTAGGAACTTTGTTTTGATAATGAATATTTTTACTATAGTTTATAAATAAGTCTAAGTAGAATAGTCATGTAGTTAGACGTTAAAAAGTTATCAGAAAGTTTCATTTAAATTTTGGATAGTTAACTTTCAATAGTTAAAGTTTTCAGATAATTAAGTTTTTGATAGTTAAACTTTCGGATAGGTAACATTTCTATTTAGTCGAAGAGTTATGTTAGAAACTCGTATAATTAAGTTATCTGCACATGTGTTTTTAATGTTTTAAGTTTTCACGTGTTTTCCATGTGCGTTCAGTAATGAAAATCAAAGAGTTAGATAACTGTTCGAGTTTTTATACACATGGATAATAATTGTTTGAGTTTTATAAAGTGACTAACGAACAGATAAGTTTTCAGTCATGTGTATTACAGGTGCAAAAATTCGAAGAATTATAGATAAATATTTGAGTTTCTACAAGACTTAAAAGATAAGTGTTCGACTAAAGTAATGACTTAAAAGATATTCTACAAATCTCCAAAAAGAAGAAGTTTTGATAGATCTACGATATAAAATCGTGGATATTCAAAATAATAGTGGAGATAGTAGAAATTCAAAATAAGAAGTGAACATAGTAGAAATTCAAAAAGATAGTGAAAATCGTGGATAATTTGAATTTGAAATTAGTATGTGGGATTATAAATTATGGATTAAATAAACGAGCATGCTAAACATGAAGTCATAGTTCATCTACTATAAATAGAAGATAGGAGTTGCATTATGATTATCTAAATCCCACATCCAAATCTAAAATACCAAATCTAAATATTCAATCTCATTCCAATCTCAAGTTAGAATATTCAATTCAAAGTATTCAAATCCAAAAAAATTCTCCAACATCAGAAGAAGTTCGAATTCTAAGCAATTTCAGAAAAAAAAGCTGCAACGCAAGAAATCTAGGAAATTCAACAATTAAAGAAGAAGAGATACAAAAGCTGAGCAAAATGAAGGAAAAGAAGTTACATGCATAAAGATCAGGTTTTATTATACAATTCAAACTAATTTAAAATAAGGATTTTATTTTATCTTTGAATTGTATCTCGAATTTTATTATATCAAACTAACAAATAGGAAATTGTGCTGAAAAGTAATTGTAAATTCTTTCTTTAAGTTAATAAATATTAGAATTTTATTTGTGAGTGTTTTGTGCTCTTATTTTATCCGTTAGTAATTTTTAAATTTTAAATATACAATTCACCTTTCCTCTTGTGATATGGCAATCCTACAAATGTTAGAGTTTTTATACGTATGGATGGATAACTATTTGAATTTTATAAAGTGACTAACGAACAGATAAGCTTTCTTATTTCAATCAGAAGACGACCAGTGGTATATCCTTCAATCATAATCAAAATTTCAGTATTATCCATTATAAAAAGATGATCCTAAATAAATGATAAGTAGTTTTTTCCTAGCAATTTCTTAAGAATTATTTCTATTGTTTATCAACCAAATTTTATTTGGTTTTCAAATATTTGCAGGACTATCCCCTGATGAATTTAAAGGATAGAAATTAAAAAAAAAAAAATTGATAAGAAAAATCATCTAACTCTTCAATTTTCATTACCGAGCGCATATAGAAAATACTTGAAAACTTAAAACATTAAAAACACACATACAGATAACTTAACTATACGAGTTTTTAACATAACTCTTTGACTAAATAGAAACGTTATCTATCCGAAAGTTTAACTATCAAAAACTTAACTATCCGAAAACTTTAAATGTCGAAAGTTAACTATCTAAAATTTAAATGAAACTTTCTGATAACTTTTTAACATTTAACTACATGATTATTATACCTAGACTTATTTATAAACTATAGTAAAAACATTCATCATCAAAACAAAATTCCTAACACTTGCAAACTTACTTGCCCACCATCTTTAGGCATTCTACATTTACAGCTCAACTAGATCTACATTGATGGTTGAAGATGGTTCAAATATAGAGTTGGTTATGTTCCCTGACATTTGTGATATACCTATAAAGGGCACTAATTTTCTAATTCTACATCTACAAAGTTACTTCCATCTGGTCTTGATAATGCAACAAGATTAGGCCAACAAAATCATCATTAGACCCAAAGTAGAGTTGAAACTCAAAGAAAGTGACATTAGTGATACAAAATGATTCTAGATCGAAGGATGAAAACAACCATACCTACTTGTATAAGAATATTTGACAAAAACACTTTTAAAGGACTAAAGAGATAACTTGTCAAGACCAAGAGACAAGTCTTGTATGAAAGTAACACAATCAAACACCTTAAAAGGTAGAGAGAAAAGTTCACCATATGGGAAAATTCTCCTTAAGGAAATTTCTCCCCATAAAGGTGCAGAGCACATCCTATTAAGTAGGATTCAATCAAAACAGCATCATCCCACAAGCACTTTGGAACTTTCATTTTAAGTTATAATGGTACAAACCACATCAAAAATATGTTGATGTTTGCACTCAACAATACCATTCTGTTGTCAAATGTAAGTACATGTAATCTCATGTATCACAATCAAAGAGTTACAATAAAACTAAATTTAAACTAAGTGAACTTTAATGCCTTGTTGATACAAAAAAATTTAAGCACAACAGAAAAATGATTATTGATTTCATTGAAAATATTTTTATTACCTCTAGAATATAACAACAATCCTTCAACAGATAGAGCCAACAAGTACAAGAATAATTATCAATAAAAATCATATAATATCTATGACTTAGCATGGATGAAACCCTAGCAGGACCCTAGATATCAAAAGGTGAAATGGATGATCAAGGTAAGACTTGTTATAATCTAAAATGAGATGGATGACCACACTAGTAGTACTAGAGAAAACAAAAAGGTGTTAGCTAGATGTTCAAGTCCGTGAGGTATCATGTCACAAACCAAAAGATACACATTCAATTTCTCCTTACAACCTAAACCAATCCTCTTTTCCATCTACAAATTCTAAAACATACAATGAAAAGGAAAGGTCACACAACATAATAATTGTTCAATAATGACATTAATGGAAAAAAAAATTAATAGGAAAGTTGGGTACAAAAGGCACTTTATCAATTGTGATCTAAGAAGAAACTTGTATAGCTACTTTACTAGATATATTATAGGTATGGCCATTGGCAATGGAGACTGAATTTATATCAGATAAATGGGATAAACAGGTAAAAAGGTCTCATATGCCTGATACGTGAGATGGCATGCCTAAGTCTATATTCCAAGAAGTACTCTTAGAAACCAACATGGCAATAGTACTTGAGGTAGTAGTGGCATGAGATGTTGTACTTGGGTTTCAGCACTCTTGAAGTTGTAAAATATGAACATACTCATCTTGAGAGAAGGTCTCTATTGAAGCATTAATGGACCCTAGCTCAAGGGACAAACTAGCAACTAAAGAACTCTAAATTTCTATGGACACCTGTGCTCAGGCTAGCCTACTGTACTTGTCTTAGCAACAATACTATGGTTGACTCTCCTGCAATGCTCACATGGCTGATGTCCTCAACTAGCTGTATGTCATCCTCTACCTAACCCACAACCATGACCACATATGGCAATCATAGCTAACTGATCAATGGTAGGAGCAAGGCTACCGGCCTCAAACTTTAAAGAAGGTGGTCTAAAGATCAAGTATGGTATCACTACTACATATCTATCCTTGAATTTGAGACAAGAGATCATGATTGAGACTATATAAAGTATGCTGCCACTGTCAACTCATCTTGATATTCACATAACTTGTTCATGTTTGTACTGTGGATCTCAAGCTCATCAATCAGTGCACAGTAGGATGTAAAGTACTCTTGGAAAATTATAAACAACTGTTCAAAGAGTTCCAACACCTTGCTGGTGTTCTTCTCATGTTTATATAAGATCGTCAACATATCTCAAATCTTCTTTGTCAACTTTAACAACAAGACACTGTGAGCAATGGCTGGAACCATGGTATTAGTCATCCAAAAGATGATAGTTGCATTAGTGACGTACCAATCCTCATATGTCACGTCCTTTATGTCAAATAGAGGATGAGTCAAATGTCTCAAACTTGAGATGAGAAGAAGAAATTTTTTGAAATTGTGAGACTAAAGCAAATAGTTCTTCCCATTTAGTTTTCTGACATTCTACTGAGATTCTTCACTAGTGGACTGTTGTCCATTGCTGAACAGACGTAAAAACACCATCCTGGACTATGAGAAAGGACTATGAAGGAGGTTGAAGGTAATCCAGAGGTAGTAGAACAAGTGGACAGGATAATCCACCCAACAGTAATGACTGAAATGGTAAGACACAATCCCTTTCATGGACTGCAGCATCAAAAATGCATCAGCCAAGATGAACAATGGCAAAAGAGTGGAGAGATCAACTTTGAAGGAGCCCACAGGAAAGGCCTGGTGGCTAGTCAATGCTAAAGCTACAGTAGATGACAACTTGGAGGCCTTTGATGATGACGATAGAGGGGCTAGAAGCCATGGACAACAGTGACTAAAGGGTTGGAAACCATGGCAAATGTGTCTAGGGTGTTTTGCCAGTGGCGATAAGGGGTGGTGGTGGGTGGTGACAAGTGACAACTATCCTAAGGTTTTGACCTAGACGTTGGTAACATGAGGAGAAGGGAAGAAGAAAGGATTTCTATCATTAGATTAGCCTTAGTGATGGATTACAAAAGTATATATATGGAATTGAATACAAATCAAATTATCCAAACACATAACCATCAACAACATAATAAACTCTAATGCATGATAAGCTGTAACAAAGATATTCTACCTTATAGTTAAAAGAAGAAGAAAATACCTTGTTTGAATGAGAATGCAAGCTACATGCTTTAATCAACACAATCACAATAGTGAACTAAGCAATCAAGCCATTAATTTACAAACGGACACATTCAAAGCACATAAGGCACAAGTACAATATCAGTGGATGACTAAAGATATCAAATCTGAATCTTTTCTTTTTTGTAGTTTAGAAGTTAGACCTTTAAATCTTAAAATATAGCTTCTGCAGAAAAAGTATTGCAAACAAGCAAGAACTACTAGGTATTATTTTAGCATTGAGAATTTATGGTAACAATAGAGATCGAGTATGGTGTGATCAAATTGCCATGGTTTTGCTTTCTTTAATAGAGATCTAGCATTTGATAGATAGAAACAGGAAAAGAATGTCATGTCTCACAAAATGCTGCAAAGGAGTTTAGTTTGCTTTAACACAAACTACTTAGTATAACAAAAAATTGCATTCCTACATTTTTGAAATTTGTATTTCCATCTGATGGTTGCGAAGCATGCCAATAAAAATGGTGGAAACCAAACAACAATAGTACCTGAGAAACCCTCATTTCCTTTAAGTGTTGAATACTGTAAATAATCTCTACCAGGACGGTGAACATCAAAAACTCTAACAGATTTGTTGTAGCCAGCAAATAATCTATAAAATAAATGATTCATTTGAATAAATAATTTGAAGCAATGGTAGTTTCTGATCATTGAATAATGGTACAGTAAAAAGAGGCTGGTTTGCCAAGAACAAAATAAATCACCCATCAATATTTTTCATTTATTTAAGTTTCTGCTTTCTTATTGAAGCATTTGCATGCCCCAAGACTAAATAGACGTTGTTCAGATGCCATCTAATTAACAAGCAATAGGAATTCAGGAACTGTGATGCAGAGATTCCTCTAAATAAATTTTCAACAAAAAACTTCTGAGCACATACATTAGGCACGTTATTTTAAAAAATAGTGACAACTAAACACAAAAATTCTATATCTTGAACCACCAATGGTGCATACAATCTCTGCATTTATTTCAACTTACGTACTTATTGATGTGAAGGTCTACGTAGACACATCTATCCTTATTTTGTTGCAACCAGATCCTGATCCTTACAAGATTTAGTATCAGCTCTAGCAAGGATCCATGCATGCCTAAATGTTGAAAATTATAAAAATTCCAATAGACGTTTATAACACATGTAGACGCTAATGTGTATAAATAATGTTATGATGTTAATATTATTATTTTTTAGAATTATAATTTCAATGATATTCAGAGATGAATTGAATCAAGAGCACATATATCTATGCATTACTGCATTGAATGATATAACATATAGCAATAATAGTGATGATGAAGAAATTATTATTATTTTATTTTTTGATTGGTGCAAGGCATCCAAGCTTGATGGCTAGATGCTTAAGTATATCAAGATGAATCCTACTTGCTTAAGCTTGATGAGTTTTAGAGCATGCTAATTTTCTTCGCTTGTTAGCCTAGTAAAACGAATTCATTTATTTTTGGGTTCAAATCTTTTTTAGCAGTAGGAAAACACATTTTTTGAATAGAAAACCAAGGAATACATGCTTATCCAAAACATAAACAGAAATGAACACACCAAGAAAAGAAAATAACAATAGCATAGACAATATAGAAAGTTTTTACTTGGTTCCGGATGAATTAAAAGCAACTGAAAGGGCAGCAGAAATTTCATCCATGGCATCATACGCTCGATATGTGCAACGCAGCTACAACAGTCATAAGAAATTCATTTAGCCTCCTTATGATAGTTCTGTACCATGAATAAAAAAAACGGAGTATTGCACACCCCGCCAGAGAAAGCATCCCAGAGATGTATGGGGTGGTCACGTGTGGTGCTTGCAAACACACATGTAGCTGGATCTGAGTTAAGTAAAACAAAAATTATTCAGCGTACAAGTGCTGCTTGAATGACCACAGTTATGGACTTCTCGTGCATAAGCATCGAAATGCCTTCAAATCAAACCTGAAGAAAACATATATGGGTACCAACAATAATCATAAACTGACTCCCCTTCGCTTACAATGAGACTCGAACCATAAGAATCTGAAAACAGCACCATGACAAACAAAAACATTACTCAAATGAAAGGACAAAAAGAAGAGTTACAACTTGGAACATAAGCAGCAGCAAATTGCCATTTACGCCACCTTCATCATCGACAGATACCTCTGGGGCGGCCATGTAGTCACAATATACATCTTCGGGCCTGTTCAATACAAACAACCAGTCAAATGCAGCGCTAGTTTGCTTTATGAAACATCCAAAAGTTCCTGCTTTGCCATCATTACCACCGAAGCAAACCACATCAAAAAAACCTCCTCTATACTGAAGCGCTTTTTTGTGTGGACGGCCCACCGCAGCATTGATTCTTTACAAAGCTAGGAAATCTCCAGTGACTCCACATGATCTCATATTTCAGACTGGAATCCTTACAACTTACCGGGCGAAGACGCGGATGCTGTTGTCGTCGGAGCAGGTGAGGAGACAGGTCCCGTCCGGAGACCACTTGACACCTTTAAGGAAGTTGTTGTTGCTGTTATTGATGCTGCTGCTGCTAGAGGCAGCTTCTCGAAACTGGCGGCTGAAGTGGTAAGCCCGACGTGGAGGGACATCGAACCGGAGAGCCGGCCAGGGGTGGTGGTAGTATCCTCCCGTTCCTTCGCAAGCACCGGGATCCTGTTGCGCCTGGACCTGGAGTTCACCTTCTTCGATTGCCGCCGCTTCGATTGCCATGGACGCTCCGAAAAAGGAGGGAGAAAATCGAGCTCACAACCTAAACCCTCGTAACGTCCACTTCAACATTTCCTCCGATTCGGACAACAAACTGCAACTGCGTTTTTCTTATTTTTAGTTAAAATAAGATATTTTTCCATGTATATGATTAAAAACCACTCAAAATACGAATATCATTACAATTTCATAAAAAATAAAACCAACAATCATCACACATGTCATTAAATTAATACTGCGGTGATAGATTAAGTGAAATAAGATTATGACGTTAAATTAATATATTTACAGAGATAAATATTCTTAACAACTATTTCCACCATTGTCAATAGTTCCAACTATGTTCTCAAGTATGGCACTCCTCCATTGAAAAATAAAATTGTGAGCTTCCAACATGAGAAATAAATATCACAGCTTTGAAATAGAGAAACATCAATAGCATTTCTTACCTTCAGCATGAAACTAATGAAATTCACGTTACACATCAAACTATAACAGTTGCTACACATGCATGCAACATTACAAATCACAGCATATATAACACATGATATATGGAGAGTCCAATCCTGGCTCATCCACAAAGATGTCATCTGTAGTAATAGTAGTAGTAGTACTGCATGCCATCAGTTACTTCCACAAAAATGTAGAGTAGTAAAGTTCTAAAGAAGTAAACATATACAGCTAAAGGAAGTAAGCAACACCATGAAATATAGCCACCCTTTACAAAAAAATCTGCATAAGTTGGGTGTAAGTGAGGTGAGATCCTTTGAGTGAGAGCCAAGGATGAAGCCTCCCCTTACATTCCCAACTTTTGGTACTACTTTTGCACTTGATGCTTGTGATTCTTGGGTCATATTTAGCCTGGCATCTCTCTTCTTCTCTACAATTGATGCAATTGACTCAGTCCATCACCATCCAACAACCTTACCTTTTGGGTAGCTTGTGCAATTCTCTCTCCTTCCATTTTCCCTGGTCTTCCTCCCATCCTCTTATCAATGTAAACTTACTTGAAAAAGATTCAAGCCCAAATGAAAATGTGGGTAATGGATGCATTACATGGTATTGGTCAGAACATACCTAGTCCACATTGGATTAGAACATGCTCTGGACTTGTGCCCATATTCTTTGTAATTCTTGCACCTATATTTCTTCTTGACTACTCGTCTCTTCTTTTTTCATCACTGCCCCCAATCCTGACCTTCTGAGGCCTACCCTTCTTCACTGCAAGTTTAGGAGGTAGTTTAAGACTTCTTGCAGTTCTTGTCTGAATAGATAATCCTTCAGATGTAGGCCTTTCTATATATGGTTGCGGTGTAATAAAAGCCAACATAGCTTTCCCATCTTGCCTTCCTCATGCTTTCATCAATGAAGGCACATGCATGAGCACAAGGTGGCCCTAAAAGCCTCCATGCTTTGCATTCACAACCCTTGTCCTTCAAGTCAACAACTCTCACATGCAGGCCATCAGTTTTGCAACCATATCTCTCGATCTAACCAACACTACATCTCCCAAGTTGTCTGCTATGCTCCATGATGTGTTTTCTTGCATATGGCACTGATGGGTTTGTCCATCTGCCTCATTGTTTTGTCTAGATAGTAAGGTCAAGACGTTCAATGATAGACCTCCACCTCTCCCTACCAATGGAGTTGAAAGACTCAGATAAGTTATTGCTCAAGTAACAGCATTTACTTAAATAATGAAGTATACTCTTGCTCCATATGTGAACCCCCTCAATGCAGGCAATTTTGCATGTGCCCCTTGTAGGAGCATTCCCATGTTTTCAGCATACTCCTCCCATGTGTAATCTTTCGATCAATTCACCATGGGACGTGATTCCTAAAATTCTTGTAAAAATGCCTCATCCCATATCTGTGCTCAACATATTACAGTAGCCTTCAAACCCTTTCATCTATCTCACATAAACACCAATAACGCTAATCCTTTTTCCTCTTCAAATACTCCTCTCAGGTTTACCAAAAACCAGGTCTATTAGCTTCCATTCACAGCAGTGACTAGAAGCATTAACACCACATATTTTGATTTTAAAAGACACCCCATCAAAGCCTAACACAACATGCATCATCCTCAATCAAAGGGTCCTCCTCACTGCAACCAACCAAGCAAATGAAGAACCTTTAGAAATCCCTCTGCAAACAATTCTCATAGTTCACAAGACCAGCAGCATTTCTAACACCTCATCAATGTAGGTTGGTATTAGACCATAGAGGTCATCCTAACTGCCATGCAACTCCCTCAGCACCTTCTCTTTACCTCTTCTTACCCCCTATGGTATATTGTAGGACAGCATCAAACTCAGCATTCAAAGAGAGACATGTATGGGGCTCAACCAGTTTCTTCACCTTCAATATCACTCCATCATGTGGTTTAAATGCATGCGCCTTCCAACATTCGCACCTCAGTTCAGCACAATATGCCCTAACTCTTGTTGGCTCATTCTTCTCACATCTAATTGAAGCTTCATGCACAATTGAGTATTGATGTAAATCCTTCTTTGATTTTCTTGAATATTTTTCTAGAGAAATTAACAATAAAATTCCACTGAAGAAAGAATCACTTAAATAAAAATTGCAATAATGGGCCACTTTCTTTTTTAAATTTACTTTCACACCTTTCTTTTTAAATGTTGGTATTCCCCATATCTAATCCCATGCTGCCCGCTTCACCACCAACTCGTCAGCCACACATTACCCACAATTTATGGGTACTTTTCTAATATTAGTTGAAATTATATATATATATATATATATATATATAGTTACAAGAATACTTTCCTTTTTTATATTTTTATTTATGATTAAATCTTCTATATTAATTAATTCTCTTATTTTAATTGATATATTCTTTAGTCTCCCAAAAATATGATCAAATTGTCTAAATCAACTTGCTCTTATCCTATTTTTAATTGATGCAACTCTTACTTCATTTCTAACGAAATTGTTTTTAATCTCTTATAATATTCATACTCAACCATCTAATCATACAAATTTCAAGATTCTTCTTCTCGAAGGGTTGACAAGTTTACAAGTCTTTATAATTAGCTATCCACCTAACATCAATCATTTTCCTTTACTTAGAATTAAGATCAACTATAAAGGGACGAAACCCTGTAGCTAGAGTTTGATATATCATTAATCGTCTAATATTAAAATCCATTACTTTTATCTTGAAATAAATATTTATAAGGAAAAGATATTTATTTATTTTAAATAGAATATTATAATCGATAAATTTGAAATCAATAATTTAAACAATAAGATTAAAAGATAATATTTTGTAGAAGTAAATTCTCCTTTCGACGGTCACAGAAGAACGCCTCTCCCATTCCTACCTCGGTTGCAGGGCAGCTGCGTCGGAATCCCTTCTTCCTTGGTGAGTATGAATAGACCTCCTCCTTTCCTTCCAACCGTGTCCATTGCCAACATCATACTCGCTTTGTTGTTGTCGTCGTTGCTGGTGCTGTTGTTATTTTTTTAGAATGGAGTCACCCTTGGACCCGCAGGACGACCCTATTGTCCCCTAGGGTTCTTCTCATATCGACCATTTCGGCTTGTTCCTACCTTGTACGATCTGTTTCTCTTTCGTTTGTGGGTCTGTGTCCGAGATCGGAGAAGCAATTGTGTTGTGAGCGTCGTCCTTCCGAAGTGTAAAATCATCATCATCATCGGCAGCAGCAGCAGCAACGGTGAAGTGCAGCTGAAGGATTATGACGTTGATGTCCTAGGGATTATATTTCTTCTGGGTGTGAGCTACCATTCGGCCAGTAAGGAAATCAATCGTTGACTTTTCCTGTCATGATTCGAAGTCTACAATTTAATAAAAAATAGATCAGGAAAGCTGAAGGTAATAAAAAATCCAAATGCTCGTAGTGGAGAGTCTTCGTTTTTAATTCATAACTTGTAGGTATGGCTTGCATAAATTGTGGGGGAGAGAATAGGTGCGTATCCAGTCCAATAGGATAGAGCTGCTAGGGAGATGTTTCTTCTGTTCAAGCCTGAATGGAATTTGACTGGCCAACAATCCGGTGCTCTTGAACTTGATTATTGAATGTTTCACTCTCAAATACCGCTTCTTTGATCAGGCTTGCCTGTGGTTCCAAAGCTGAGTAGTTTTATTGATCAAAGAAAAAGTGTTCATAATTCCTTAGACAATCGTTCTAAAGTTGGGATGATATAAATGAACTTATATTGGTATGGACATCTCCCTTCAATATCAGATTCCTTTAGTTGGACCCCCTGACTTCAAAATAGTATCTTTTCCATGAATTCCATACTCTCTAAATCATCTTTTAAAAACATATCATGTCATATACCAAAATATTGCACACGATGAAGCATTATAGTGAAGTAGTTTAAAAAATCAGAAGCATATTTAACATTAATACCAATTGCATTTTAACATCTTTGTTGACTGGATTGACTAGTACACAAATAGCTTATAGACTATGTTCTTGTGTAATCATTGAATCTTATATTTATGTTTGATACATTCATACCTGTAAATTATTGTGTTTTTTCTGTTGTTCACAGATATCCCTTTTCTGCAATGGATGTTTCGTCAATGGATCCGGTAACACTTACACTGCTTGGTGCTGGTGGCTGTGTGATGCTGTCATTACATTTCACTTTCCAGCTGTTGTCACAGCATTTGTTCTATTGGAAGAACCCCAAAGAGCAGAAGGCTATAGTAATCATAATTCTCATGGCTCCTTTATATGCTATTGACTCCTTTGTTGGTCTGCTTGATATTAAGGGAAGCAAAGCATTTTTCACTTTCTTGGAATCCATTAAGGAATGCTATGAAGCCCTGGTTGGTAACTCATCAAATGTTATATTTATGGACACCGGACAATAAAAGATTCTTTCTTACTAATTCATACTTGTATATGAGCAGGTTATTGCCAAATTCATGGCCTTGATGTATAGTTACCTGAATATCTCACTTAGCCAAAATAAAATTCCTGATGAAATCAAGGGAAGAGAAATCCACCATTCTTTCCCAATGAATCTTTTTTTGGTACGAGACAATTCAAGTTGATGAAATTCAACTTTTTTTTTCCTTTTTATGTATCATGGAACCATGATTTATATCTCTTAAGTTTCCAATAATAAAATAATTCAGGCTTCATATTTTTTTTTCCATGGTAATTAGATCACTGTCATTTCTCATAAATTTCATAATAGAGAAACTGGCATGTAAATACGTAAAGTGATTTACTCACATTATTCCAATAAAAATAAATAAATGGAACATGTTATACCAATGTGCTTTAGGTCATTAAAGTAAATGATTATTAAAATATCTTGAATAACTTATGGTAGTGACAAGGGAGTACTCTACAAAATACAACTTTCCTCGCAAAAGAGCAGAAATGACAAAAACTTTTAGGGTGCAGTAGCTTTTCATTTTTCTAATAACATGAAGAGGTATAATACTGTTATATATCTCCATACCAATTGATCTTAGTCTTTAGTGTAAAAAAAATTTTCATTCAAAAGTAATTATTGATGAGTGAAGTGAAAGGTTGCATTTAGAAATGCTTTTGGCCTAAAAATCTAGGTTTTGTCATAGCAAATCTTTCATTACTGTTTGCGTCACAGTGCATATCTCCTTGGGTTCATTTTCTGTATTTCGTGCAAAAAATAAATGTATAGGTAAAAGGATTTGTGAAACTAGAATACACTAGAGGTGCAGGCCAATGTTTGTCTTTGGTATTTTTAAGCTAATAAAGAGGTACACTGATTTTTCAATTACCAGATATTCCCAGTTCATCTGTATCAAGCAGTCTTGCAACATGTTATGTTCCATACATAGATTGAAATTAATTGTTATGCGTTTCTCTAGATTTGGTCATCTGATAAGTATTTTTGATCTGCAGCCCCACATGATCCGATTAGAGCAGCATACCCTGAGGCTTCTTAAGCACTGGACTTGGCAGTTTGTCATCATTCGACCTGTCTGTTCTGTCTTAATGATAACACTTCAGCTTCTTCGAGCATACCCCAGTTGGGTCAGCTGGACATTCACCATTATTCTCAACATCTCTGTTTCTATGGCTTTATATGCTTTGGTTATTTTCTATCATGTTTTTGCAAAGGAGTTGGCACCACATAGACCATTGGCAAAGTTTATGTGCATCAAAGGAATTGTCTTCTTTTGCTTCTGGCAGGTAAACTTAGGTTTTCTTTGTATTAACTGTCATTAATTTTACTTACTTTTTGAAGATTTTGAGCTATGGGTGTGATAGAGAGTGGTTTTTCTCCAAATGTACTTTATGAAAAGTATATTTTGCCTCAACATTTGCCAAGAGTTTCTGTATTTGCATGTTCAACTCATGCATTAAAATTCTTATCTTTCTTCTCATGTCATAAAATTCCTAGGCTGCTAAGTTGAACATCTTTAGGACATCATCATCTATATTGAAAGCTCAAGATTTTGAATCATGCTAAGTCAGTTTGATTTAAAATGTCCATTGATTACCTATTTTTAGATGTCCATCATTCCCAGCCACAAGCCTTCCTTTGGAGATCTCGCTCCTTCTTAGCTTGCTCTCGAATAGCTTTTTCATGTATAGTTCTAATATGTTACAAAAAATTCTTGGTGTCCAAACTAAGACAAACTCCATCTAATTAATTTCTTGTTAGTTAATGTAGACTTAAATTATGTCAATTATCTTGCAATCCTAGTTCTAATGTTCTGGAGGATGCATGTTCTATGATGTCTCTTTTCAAGTCCAACTTGGTTCATCACTTTCTTCATGTTAGTTCCGTGCTTTATGCATGTAATACTACTTCAGTGTAACTCCAGAGTAGTAGATGAGTTGTAAAACCCAATATTCCATCAATAACACATGCTGTTTCACTATACCTTATATCTTCCAACTGTGCACCCATATTCGTGTACTTTGCTGAGATTCAAAATATGCTTTTTGGCAGGGTGTAGCACTTGAAGTTCTTGCTGGACTAGGAATCATCAAATCCCACCACTTCTGGTTGGATGTAGAGCACATTCAAGAAGCTCTTCAAAACGTTTTAGTAATTGTGGAGATGGTTCTTTTCTCGGTCCTTCAGATGTATGCATACAATGTCGAACCATACAGTGGAGATGTACGCAAAACATTTGAAAAGAAAACACAGTGATCGCGGAGCAAGAGTTCACAGAAATCCTAAATGTTGGGTTGGCTTTATTTATGCTTCCTTTGAAGAGATTACTGTTCCATTGATATATTGCCGTTCCATGGTTTATTTGCTGAGCTTCAATGGAGATACTATCATTCCATGGTTTATTTGCCATGTATTTTCACTTGAACATGGTATTTTCTGATGCATGATGCATCATATGTATTACAGTTACAACATGGCCATGAGCGACAAGTAATGGTATAAGAACTAGTGAAAACTATCTAATTAACATGTGTTTGTTTCATATGAGTTGCATAGAATCTGATTTCTATCTAGAGATTCTAAAAGTTTGGATTTGTGAAAATTTCTATATTTAAGGGGTGTTTGTGCCTTCGGAAAGTCGGGAAAGAAAAAATGAAGAGGAGGAAAATGATGGGAAAGGTAAATTATAGAAATTTTTTTTGGAAAAAAAGTTTGATCATTTGTGTCTCCATGGAGAAAAGGACAATCAAGAAATTGAGGAAAACCATGGAAAAAGTAAATGATGGTAATTTTTTTCTTAGAGAAAACTTTTCTAGTGTTTGTATATTAATGAAAATTAAAATTCAGATATTTGTGTACTTGATAAAATATAATAAAAATTACTATTTGTATATTTGTACTTATACTAGAAAATGACAATGAATTAATTTGACAAAACTAATACATTTATGAAGCAATTTATTTTAGAAACTAGAAATAAAAAAAATTACTTAATAAATATTTAATTATTATTTTTATATTTCAGAACTTTATGTAATATTATATTTTGAAAAAAAAATTGTTCAAACATATTAATTAAACAACATTGTTTCCTTTAAAATTCAACAGAAGCAACACAATTTGATAATATTCAAAGAAAATTTTTACACATTATATATCATCTCCTTCGATTATTCCACATAGCTTGTATAATTGATTTTTATAATTAGTCAATAATTTTCTTCTTTTGTTATTGACTTTGTATTAAAGGAATGTTGACTTCTTCTCTTATCTTTGTAGGTTTAGACAAGTTTTCATAATTAACTTCACAAATTTTTTGTAACTCATTTTCAAAATCTTTAAATAAATCTTTTCTATCTATTTTTAAATAAAATTATGAAAAAAAAAATGTGCTACAACAATTTTTGTCTATGTTTCATAAGAACCACGTAATATTACAAACTTATGCTTTATTATTCCAAATATCTACTTAATCACTATTCTTAATTGTGAAAGTTAAAATTCTTTATAACATTTATTAGGAGTTGATAGACATCATACTCAAATAAATGATATCTAACTTTTTGAAATAGATAAATAAATTTCAAATGATTTGGATAACTAACTTCTACTAAGTAACACTTAATTACAAATAAATTTTCAAAACAATTAATTCGAAATTAGTAATAATTAAAAAATAACTTATTTGAAATTAGTAAATTTAAAATATAAAAATAAACAAACCAAGTAATACTATAAGCTCATTAAGATGGCTTATTGCATTCTCTAAAACTTAAATATCAATAGTTGATCTTTCTCATCCATTAAGAGTATATATAATTTCTATATCAAAATTACAAACTACTAAGACATTTTATGATAATTCATATTTCTTATTCTTAAACATTATCATTTCTTTTCTATAAATGATAATTTTCACATGTATACCGTTAATAGCTCTAATACAATCTTAAATATAAAATATAAATACATTACAATATCTTACAATAAAATAATTGAAATAAAAAATATTATTTACCTTTAAATATGGACATACATGTTAATCATTTCAAATCTTGCTATGTGTTGATTCTAAAGATTTCACTAGCAGTATGTGACCTAATCTTAATATATTATTGAAAACTTGAGTAACAAAATTATATCATATCTTTGGTTTTGTTCAACAATGACAAGGAATATCCTAAGTTTTTTTTCAACACTCATATTGATACATCTTTTAATACTCATTCTCTCCTCAATAAGGTATAAAATTCAAAAAACATATTATGAACCATTCGATAAACTTTGCAACAGTTGTATACCTGATTGGATAAAAAAAATCTAATAAAGATCTAACATATTGTTATTCTTTTCTACTGTAAATCGATTTTGAAAATTTTGAATTTTTGAATAAATATTTTAGATTCTACCTTTTGTTTTCGTTTAAACTGTCACATATATTACAAAATGATTCTTGCCAGAATCCTGACGCCAAAACCTAAACAGTTTGTGCGTGTGTTTTTCTTCTCTTTTCTTGAAAAGTTGAACCAAGGCATAGTCTTTGGAGAAAGTATTCATATCCACTTGAAATATTTATTTTTTTATATTCCAGAGTCACTTTCTCAAATTTAATTTATTTTCATTTGCAGATAGAAATTACCTTTACTAATTAGACCAACAGCTTTGTGATCTAGAAACCCTATCAGTTTCAATTTGTCACAACCAATTGGCAAAATCTGCGGTAGTGGTCCTGCCGTATTACTTTGTCGGCCTAGGGGAGGGCAAAAAAAGACATGCGTACCATATATTGCATTAAATATTGAAAATATTGCAAGGAAGAGTCACGCATTCTCAGAATTTGGAGATCAACTTTAGGGGTCGTCATGTAGCAGTATATCACGTCTTGATCATTTTGCTATGCTGAAATACCTCCTTTTAACTTGAGGAAATTCGCGCCCAATTTTTTTGGAACCATCACCGACACCATATGCACTTCGATATTGGTTTTTAAGATCAAACATTGAAACTAGGGTTGAGTTAGAACTCAAATAAATAAGGCTTTATCAGATGTTTACGAACCCCATTGTATCGATTTCCGATTGATAAAGGGCATAAAACCTTTTGCCACAAAGTATATAACTTTTTCTGCAAGAGATCATGATTAGGTGAGAAGTCTAAGCGTAAATATTCTGAAAACTAAACGTAAAATCTAGTGGTTTTCATTTCTGCGTTTCCCTAAAAAATCATACAAAACCAAGAGGGAAAAGAGAGAACGACCTGGGTTTCCTTTTAAAACCAAGACATGTAGTTCTTTGAAAACCCCAACATTTCATCAAACCTTATTGCTGTAGATCCTCAACCAACATCAGACGCTCTATGTCAATGGAGTGGGATGTTTATTTTGGTACCTAAAGCAGAAAGAAATGGTAAAAGATACGAAGATAAAAATAATAAAGATAAAATAGATCAGAATGAAATAATGCAAGAAAACAGAGCATCAAGTACAAACGCGTGTGAGATGTGTCACAGAGCCGAAAGAAAATATGCGTCAAACCAATGAAGCTGAATACAATTTTGAGGCGAAGCATGGGCTCCATATTACACATTAGATTAAAAATAACAGTTTCCCTTTCATATTACATGATGATATGCAATACTGATGGATGTAGTCTGTGGCTTTGTACCGTTTATGTTTTTATATTACTGCATTCCTTTGACCAACTGTGAAAAATTTTGACTTGTGTGAGGTAAATCAATAACGCTACTCAAGCAACTTATCCAAAAGTTTTAAGAAAAAACTCAAACGATTTTTATAAACTAACTAAAAGCTTATGGCAGAATTCGTCTCAAAACTTACGTATTAATGTCAATTAACATATGTATGAATAAGTCATGATTAGTATTAAAATCCTAAAATGAAAATTAAGGAACTTCCAATAAACATAAGTGAATGTCAAAGATCAATTCTAATTCTTTATCTTTTTTATATAGAACATGGAGGAAATTAATAAAAAAATCAAGAACTACCTTATCATATACAACAAATATATCCCTATCTAATGAAAGTAAAACATAAGGTTAACTTAGAATCCAAAGGATTTAGATAAAACTAAGGTAACGTTTGGATGTAGAATCATAAATAATATTGACTCTACGTAGAATTTGATGTAGAGAAAATTATTGAATTATAAGGAATTATGCATAATCTGCTACAATGAAAATAAATGGAGTTCCAAACACAACCACAAGCCTATATTCTCGCTATTGCACAATTTGTAAATAATATCCGGTCTTCCTATTCATCTACTCCTATAAATCTTGGTCAATAAACACCCATGCAATAGCCGCCACATGAAACATTTTAACTTGATAGAGAGAAAATTCCTGATTTGCCTGGGGTCCTCACCCTCCTAGATTAGGGCACAAACCTGATTAACCTCCTAGTCCAACAATTCTCTTTTAAAATAAAAATTCTGCAACCAAGACCCTACCTCCAACCATAACAGCCATCTAAGCAATCGAAGCTTTGGGCTAAGCAGACAATTGAAATAATTTTGGAAAGAGAGCTGATAGAAGGATCTACCCCATCCAATGAGTATATCTCTTTGCCAGAGCCAACAGAATATCTAAAAAAGTGTTCAACTTCACTCCTGAGATTCATGATAGCCAATGATGAGAGATACAAACTGTTACAGCTTAGAAGAAGATGATCCAAAAGTTGCATATTTGCTGTTTAAGACGCTAGCCCCAATGTTCAGATTCCCCTACACCCATTTACATAGAAGTACCTTATTGAACACATCCAGATGCTTCATTCCTACTCCATGTACATTCACTTGATAAATGGTTTTTGTGGCTGTTCTCCTAAGGGCCATCCCATAGCCATCTACCGCATTTGCCTTATCTATGGGTTTTTAATAGATAAAAGAATTAAAATAGAATCCTTTGGAAATATCAACATGATTCTCATGTTGATATTCAACAAATCATTCAAAAACGAAATTCAATTAGTGTTAAAACAACACCAATGCGAACATAGACTACAAATATATAAGATACCTCTTTTTCTTCTTTCTTCCCACCAGAGAAAGCCTTATAGCCACCATAGAAAAGAAGGCCCCAACCAGTTAAGCTCAAAATCACAAACTGCAAAAATATATATATATTTTGTCAATCCAACACTAGGCAAATGAAATTTTTATTCTTGTTGTGATTCACATGAAGTCAAACAAAATAACAAAAAATGCTAGAATTAGCATTCCAAATAAATAAAAAATTCCAATTGCAATTACAACTTTAAAAGATTCAAAATAGATGAAACTAACTACTAGAGATAAATGTCAAAGATAACTATTAGAGAAAAGTGATAGTATAAATGATACAATTTCACAAATATCAACAGAACCATACCTATTTAATCTCATAGATAACTGCTCAAATGAATTAGGATTACTATACATTGCATTGTAGGTAATAATCACACATTGCTAGTCATATGGTAGTCCTCTTTGTGTAACATCTCTGTATATCGCTCTTGTCCTGGTCAATGAATCAATCTAATGTTTCACCATTTTTTGTCTTCATATGGTAATGAATAGTTGATTCATTGTTGGATCCGAGTAGGAAATCAGTATAGATCTGAGGATTTGCAACCATAATTATTAAAGTGGGTGCTAGGCAGCTTTACCTTGTCCTAGTAGGTGGATATTTTATTGAATTTTTTAATATATATTGTGTTTGACATCACCTAAATTTGTTCACAAACTCACATAGGCTTTTTTGAGTTTTTATCCTAAAAAGGCCTAGAGTATTGTAGTTGTATTGAATTCAATTTAGCCGCACTTTTTATTTTAGTATCATTTGGATTTTGACCATCTTGTTTTTAATACAAGTTAATTTGGCACAAAATGTTATGATGTTTGATACAGCACTCACATGTTCTTCCTTCCATTTGGATGGGCTCATCGGATCTTCCCAGCAGTTAACCTTTGGTGGTCCATGGTGATCTATCAAACAGAAGAGACAATGCATGAATAAAGGAGCACAATTAACTTGAATGACGCATGAAACTCACCATCTCCAAAGAGTGCAGATGTTTACTATTTTCTTTCTCCAAATGTAAATGATATATAATTTCCAAAACAGAGTTCAAGGATAAGTAAAACTCAAGTATCTAAAATATAATTAATAAAAAAACTAACTAATGTGTTCAGAAATGCAAAGGAGAAATCCAGTAGAGTGATCAATCCAGTACAACAATCATATTAACTACTAAACTATAAAAAAGTTATACATAACATCTTTCCTTATCCTTAAGTAAGGTTCAAACATCAGGAATTTATTGATGAATACAAAAAGTTACAAAGCAACATGATTGAAGAGAGATCTTGATGAGATGCTAGTTTGCCAAGTTTCCAACTTGAGAGCATTAACACTAGAGTAGTAGAAGGGTGGATGGGGGCAAGGTGTAAGTTGAGGATCCAAAAGTTTTCTGTAGAAGCTCTGTTGGTTCTTCCCCAATGCAACTTGGCAAGATTTGTTGCTGCATGGACACTCACTGATTGGGAACCTACATGTGGATTAGACGGAGTGGTTGAGGCAAATTGCCAATTGAAGTGCACTAATTGTGGTTATAGTCTAGGGGAGGCTAGTGGGCATTTCACTGGATCTTTAGCAGTCCAGAGCATCAGCACTTTCTGCTCCCTTATAGGCCATATTGAAGACTTTGGGAGGTGCATCATGGTATGGTGGAGGAGATGGATCTTGAAAACCGCAGTAGTTCTAGTTGAGATGGTGAAGGATATCAATTACCAGGAAGGTTCAAGCTTGTCCACAGAGGAGATGTGTACTGGGTTTCTGTGCAAAGAACACAAATATGGAGGTTGTGAGTGGGAGTTTGACATTGGTTGATCATCAGAGGGAAGTAACGCTATCGTTGATGGCATCCAAATATGGAAATAATTCAAATCATGCTAAAGATGGAAACTCATCCTCTTCAGGTGTAGCCGCTAATGGAAGTTTAAGCAGAATCTTAGGGAAGTTTGATAATGTATCCATGGAATGTCAAGGCCTAGATAGGGAGGGCAATTATTCCTTTTCTAGCCCAAAGGATTTCAGGAAAGAGGAGACTAAGAAGATTTCAACATGAATCAAAAATGTCGTCTTGGAGAAAATATGATATGCAAGATTTGACGGATCCCATCCAACTTTGGTGCCTTCTTGGAAGTTTGAAGTGGAAGGACTCAATTTTGAGTCCGCACCTTATTAGCCATTGATGCATGATTTTATCATAGGGTGGTGGACAAATAGACTAACAGGGCTTTTGTTACAGAGCCAATAGTTGATGTGGGCTAGAGTATTCCTAGGAGACCAAAGAGACTATGCTCAATAGAGTCCAATAGAGGCAGCCTCAGCCCAAGTTTAACTCTACAATGCCCCATTTACATGCAAGAAGCACAAGTAGAAAATATTATGATCTAAGACCTTTCAAGGAGAAGCTTGGGCAGTATATCCTTTGATCAACTCTTCCAATGCAAAATGTTATGGGTGGGAATTCTACCAATGTTCATTCTCCAGCTTAATGCAATTGTCATGGGGGGCAGGGGGTGGTGTGGCAGGAGGGGACATTTTAGGATATCTACCAGAGCACATTTGTGGGGCAAAAAAAAGAGGTGGTGCCAGGTAAGGTCGAGCTCTATTCCCCTTCCTCTCCTTTCTAAGAATCTCTGTTGGGGGCTTTAGCTAGGTCGTCCAAGTTTTAGGAGGCAAAGGTTGAATAATTTATAAGGGATAATGAAAGTGGTTTAGTTTGGCTTTTCACTTCTAAAGGGAGAAATCTGTTTTCCTTGATGAATCCTCCAGCATCAGACAAAGTGGAGAGTATCCTTGGGCGTTGATGGTCAATAAGAAATTTTAACTATTATAGGAGCCTAGCAGAGTAGTCCTTAAGCAGCCCATGTAACCTAATGATGCAGATCTTTACATGTTAGATAAAAAGCAATACTGTAGTGGACCTTCCTGCTGAAGGCCATTCATTCACATGCTCCAACATTCAGAATTCTATTCTCCCTACAGTGGGGATCAAAGGGCCTACCCAGGTTGGCTCTGATCATATTCCACTTCTAGATGATAAATTACGAAATCAAAAGGGATTTGTTGCTGGAAATAAATAAAAATCAAGGATTAAATGATTTCTTCTTCTTTTTTGATAAAGAGTTGGTTGATTTCCACGAGGCTATTAACAACTCCTAGATTGAAGGCAGGACCTCTGGTCAATCAACTACAAAGATCAGTGCATTCATGTGGTTGCTTATATAGGAAAGGTTGTCTACCAAGAAGCATTGTAGCAAGTGGAACCCCACCAAAGATGTCGCATGCAGATTTTGTAAGGCCACCAAAGAGGATGCTCATCATCAATCCAAATATTCTTCCCTTGAAAGGTGAGACAAGCCATATGGTGGCATCTCTTGCCTAGAGATACTGAATCAATATGGGAGGAATTCAAGAGGAAGTTGCACTAATCCTTCCCTTTGGTGTACTTTTCTTGGTTTATCAATATGTTAAACCTCTTTTTTACATTCTTTCCCAGTGGACACATCTCATTGATTCTTATTAATAAGGTTCGCACTTCTTATACCAAAAATGGCTTTCCGTACGAGTTTACAACAAACTCCTTTTATCGTAAATATCAATTTTCTAGTACTACACTTCTCTAGTCTCTGTTTATCCTTGTCTTATTTCATCATACATGCAACTATTATTTCGCAATGGACGAAAGGAAAAATGAGATGGTTCTCTTCTACCATTCAGAGGAGTGGACAAATGATATTTAATAGCTTTTAAGGAGTTAATGCCACAATGGTTATTGTTTTTTTCACAATTTTAAGGACAAACTAGAGAAAGGTTGATTTGCAAGGGTGGAGGAATAGTATCGATTATTAAGCATGAAGGCATGTCTAGCTAACTGGCAGGGGAGAAACAATGAGAGAGGAATCAAAGCAGGGAGCGAGAATATCGAGAGCTTAAAAAAAATTTCAAACTAGTAAGAAAAAATAGAACAAGTGGGAAAATCAAATCGGTACACCTACGGGATAAGCAGAAACTCAAATAATTTCCAATTTTGTAACAAATGAAAAATGGACATTATACAAATTGGAAACTAAGATATTTATAAAAAATGAGGGTTTAAATGGGTGACTCGAAAAATGGTATTAATAAGCATGGATAAATATAAATATATTTACACATATACAAGCAACACAATCAACAAAATAATTGAATAAGTTATAATTCAATTAATGTAATGCAATTTCAAAAACATATATCGCTCGGAAGAAATCCTCCATATCGTAATGGTGATTAGAATATCACGAGGGACCGAGGAGAAATTACGATTCCGTTTCACATAAGAATCTATCGATACAGTCCAAAATCGAGAGCACCAGAAGATCTCCCATGCGCAGCTAGAAAGAGAAATGGATGGATAAGGAGAGTGAAACAGGAAGGAGAGCTGCGGTACCTCCGCCGCCAGCAAGACCGCGACGAGGGATCAGATGCGCGGGCTCCGAGGAGAACGACAGCCGAGAAACGGAGGACACCCGACGAGCCGCTGCCGCAAAGGCCGTCCGAGCTGCCATTGCCGAGTAGGAATGGATGGGACTGTTCTCTCGCGAGGGCTTTCGAGGCGGATTTAATAACACGGTTATAAATCATAATAAGTTCAGGATCTCTGTACAGTTTAAAAATAATATTGTAATGATTTATCTTATAATTTAAATAATAATAATAATAATATTATTATTATTATTATTATTGTTATTATTATTATTATATTTAAATAAATAAATATTTATTTCAAATGAAATTTTTACTAATAATAAATTTTAAGTTAATCATCAAAATCGTAGGATGTGATTCATCTACGACATTTTTAAGTGTGAATGTCAACATCAAAATTAAACTTATCAAAGTTTATTGAGCAACATCTATTAAAAATTAATTAAATTATAATTATTCGATGTTCTTAAATCATGTAAGAAACACATTACCTAGAAGTGACATTTTTCTATAAAGAAAATACCAAAAAAGTGATGCATTACACTTTTTTTTAAGAATTTGTTTACATGTCATCAAAAAATAAGATAATTATTTATATATTAAATTGTAAGTAATTTAATAATCAAATTTATTTTCAAACTCCTAACCTAACCCTAAATCCCGTGATTTGAGTCTTCTTCTCATATTACATGGTGTAATGGAAATAGTATAACTTATGATATGTGATTTGGAGTCCACATTAATAGGGAACCAAGTGAGAGCTTAAGAGGTCATCTAAAAGTTATCATGGACATTGCTCTAAAAGCCTTGAGCAGAGTCATGTCATCTTAAGGTACTCCAATCACGTAACTTCCATGGCAAGGCTTTGGTGGTGGAACACCAGTGATTGTGTGGATGTTAAAGAGGTGAAGGACCCACAAAGCTCAAATACAAGTCTCTTGCAAGGTGAAATAGGGAGATAAGAAGAAGGCTTTCGAGTAATGATTGCGTTCGATCAAGGCCTTAATTTACTCCCTACCATCGATTTCACCAACCAAGCCTCTAAAACAAAAAAACCAGATTCCTCTTTTCCACCAACCCGTCGAGCATGAACAGAACCCACCAGCAATCTTCTAAAAATGAGGAGCTCCCAAGTTCTTCACTAGTTCAACTTCACGCCCATCTACACCAACCCGTATCATATGTCAACCAATCCATATGACTTCGATATGATTCGTGAAACATTGGAATAAGTCATGCCACTATCAAAGGAACACCCAAGCAAATTGGAGAATGCTTCCTTGTAAATAACACCACAAGATCCACTTGAAACCATAATTCCATGGCCTAAAAAAGTAAATTGACGAAAGCAAATGAAGACTAGGCCATGCCAATCGCTTTAGATCAAAGCATGACCGTGTGCTCGGATTTTATATGGTTCAGATTTTCGGAATGGTTTGTCTGACTTTTTGACCTTCATGATCTCAAGCACAGGTAGCTGAAAGTCGAGAGAACGTACCATTTGCTGTTTAAATCGTGGACTTAACAGGAACACTGGATCATTTCTTTGAAATGAAATCATTGTTCGCCATCAGAACAAATAGATGCCTGATGCAACGAAACAAAAATTTAGAACTAATCAAAAATTATACAGTTCATCAATATTACGATATGCAACGGCTTCCACTTGAGACATCATATTTGGACTACATAGGCGACGTGCAAGGGCTTGCTGAATGTGTCAAACCTAGAGGCAGAATGCTGAGTAACTTAAAAACAGATTATGCGGTGGAATAAAAACTAGGGTTGGAAGCAATTTACATTATAGGACATATTTACACAATGTCGTTTGCACGTACAAGCTCAATCTAAAAAGGTTATTGATGGCCCTAAAAACCTGCCCATCTAAGATATCCCCAAGTTATCTACAATCAAAATCCTTCAAGCGAAATGTGCTGCAGGAAAATGGAGGGAAAGCACACAGAAACACTCTTGACGAGGTTGGTACGCTTCTCACGAGACATGGCTGTCACTGGAGGAATCGAAGGCTGATCAAGCATTCAAATCCAACCCTCAAATTAGACCAAGGTACAATGAAAGTTAAGGCTCTTCCGGATCTGGAGGTAGTCGAATGGGGGGGAACAAGATGGCCCCATAGTCAAATATGAATTCACCAATGCCGAAGCCAGCAATCCGACAAATTCCTGTTAAAATAGTGAAAAAAAAATTATTGGCAACCATGTTCTCTGGTGACATGAGAAACATCACTTCCCTCTTCAGATGTAGATTGGTTTGACATCATTTGGCCCAAAGCTCACACCACAGGCTGGACACTTGCGATGGCGACTTTCCAGAGTCCTCCGGATGCAGGGATTACAGAATAAGTGATAGCATTTGGCAATAACAACCTAGAAAACATGATGTTTAGAGAGATAAAAATTAATGCACGATTGTGAAGGCATATCAAAACCAGATAAAGATGCACATGGGCTACAGCAGAGTCAATTTTGTCAGAATTTTCAACCTAGTTGCATATGATCTGGATCTCGTAAAAGTAATTTGTTAACAAAAGATATTCTCCTTCAACCCAAATGTTAGCGAATAGACATTCTATAGAATTTTCCTTTTAACCTTAATGGTATACTCTTTCATGTAACTTTCCAAAATGTATTTCAACAAAATACACTTGTCAATGAATTAAATATTGACCCATGTCAACAAAATTTCATCAACACGTGTCAATCTTTTCACTTGTCATTGTCAACCAGGTAATTTGTTAACAAGAGATATTCCCTTTCACTCAAGATGTTGATAGATATTCTATAGAAATTTCCTTTTAATATTAAGGGTATTCTTTCTCACACAACACTTGAAATGCATTTCCTTACTTCAACCAACATACTTTAATTCTATAAATAATATCTTTGATATTTTATCCATTGTTACTTATTATAGATCCTAAATATCTAAAATTCTTGCTCTTGCGGATTTCCTGACTATCCCATTTATGCTTTCATCGTTATTCTCATCATTGATAAACTCACTCCATGTGTTCAATTTTTGGTATATTTAGTCTCCTTTGGATTCTAGGGTATCTCACCAAAAGTCTAATTTAGAATTAATTCCTACCTTACTTTCATTAACTAAAATTATGTCATTAATAAATAGAATACATCAATGTATTTCTTCTTGAATTTCATTATTTATTACATGCATTATAAAGACAAGTACATAAGGACTCAAATGATTCTTGGTGCAAATCTATGTTAATTGCAAATTCTTTCATCTCCCCTCCTACATATTCAAAACTAGTTCCCACCATAACATACATATCACTATTAATATCAATATAACTAAGGGATAATCCTTTGCTTTCTAAAACCCACTATAATAAGTGTTTAGGAACTCTATCATAAACTTTTTCTAATCAATAAATACCATATGGAGATCATTTTTCTTAATTATAAAATTTTCAATTAGTTGTTTAAATAGATAAACTACTTCCATTGTTAATCTGTCTAACATAAAACAAATTGATATTTTGTAACTGTAATTGCATGTCTTAATCTTTGTTCAATTACTTTAATATCATAATTGTCTAAAATTTAAATTTTGTTAGTCCTAAACGTTTATAGATTATCCTAATGTTTCAAACTGAAATTCGTAGTTTTTCAATCCATATTTCTTTGAATTTTCATGTTTTACTGAACTACCAAATATGTTTCACCAAAGTTCAGCATGCTTCCTTTTCCATTAGACTGAATTCCAAATGCGAAACCAAAGCCGAAGTCCTAGCTAATGGGTTCATATATATGACTAAAATTTAAACGATTAGAACCTTTAAATTTTAGTATGAAATTAGGATCCAATAAGTCAACAGTCATCTGCAATGCCAAAAAGTGACATGATGCAGTATATATAATAGACCAGACTTCGTAAAAGACATTCTGGAAGAACTTACCTCCTTTTGTCGATCATGGCAACTGCCACATTTCAAAATTCCTTTGTATTCCCCAAGTTCTTGACGAAGCTTTGTCAAGACAGATAATCCCTCACTATGCATTCTAAGATAAGAAGCTTTCCTTGTTACAACTTCTAGGTCCTCCTCTACTCTTCTTTTATTGAATCTACAAAATTTCATCCTTAACTTGTTAGCATCCAAAGCATGACATAGGAAAGGATGAACCTTTTATTATTCAATAAAATTCAGCCTACTCCAATTTCAAACAAAGATAGGAGCCCGATAGTAGGAATTAAAAAATAATCAACAATATTAATCTTTTGAATTACCTCTCTTCTTCTATCTCTACGTGCAATTCAGAAACATCTTGTCTGCTTATATTAATCTTTCCTTGCATTTCATCCAATGATTGCTTTAGATGCTGATTCTCTCTTTGTATATCTAACAATCTCCTCTCTGTATGCTCTAATGCTACAGAGCTCTGTCGACCATCATCTGCAAGTTTGCCTACTTGCTCTGTCCAAATCCTCAACTGCATATAACAAGTTATCAGTAAGCAGTCGCATTTTAATCCAAGGCTGTGCTCAAAATTGTGGTTTAACCGCAGCTTTTCCTTAAAAACCTTTTTACCAAAACGTATTTCCAAATACACCCATTGGTTCCAGCCTTATTGGAAATGCAACTTCTACTTATCAGTTCAAATCCAGTGTTTTACAAAAAGCTGATAGAAAACTTAATAAGAAGCAGGGAAAACATTATCCTATGTTTCCAAGAGTACTGTCCTTATAATTTTCAGACAAAAATCACATAAAAGTTGCAAACAATGCTCTTGGAATAGACAACCAGTACCCAAGATTTTTACCTGATCATCCAACATTGCGAATTTCTGACTATAGACATCCTCCAAGGTACTGGCTTGCTGCAACTCCCAATTGATGGTTTCTATCTCTATTCGTAGAGCATCCTGCACCTGGCGTGACTTTACACAATCTAAAGACAGCTGCAATTGCACCACAAGTCAGAGTATGATCAAATGAATGAATAAGTCCTAACAAACAAGTAAATACATGACTGTTTCTAAAAACTAAAAAGACCACATAAATGTAGTTATATGCTGTTTGAGAATCTCACAGATTAAAGGCTGAATATACACAATGCAGTAATCTAAATTCTCAAGAAAATCAAAACCCATCGCAGTAATCTAAATCCTGGCTTCGCCAATATCATTAGATAATTTAATATAAGACAAATCTCTACAAGTTTTGCATGATTGTCTTCAAATGTGCATGCTTTATATTAAACTAATGTTAACAAGCTAACGGGTAAAACATATGGTTGTCAACCTTCTCAGTCTTAATACAATGTTAAAAAATGAAAAGAACAGAATATTAAAAATTTAAAGCCACACAAGGAAAATACACTCCCATCGATCACAGTTAGCTTTACTGGATGAACAGAAAACTGAAGAATGCAAATTCAACATGATTTGGCATTCATTTTAAAAAGTTACCTTCTGAGACATACAGTCAATAAAATCTATTATCAAAGAATTATCTCAAACCAATGAAACAAAAACAAAAGCACTCAAGGCAATGCAAGCGTGTCCATTTGAAATGTAAAGAGAAATATGCGAAGGTAAAAATTTTTGCATGAAGAATGTTAATCATTAGGTATGTTAATTGATCAAGTATAAGGGCACGTGGAATAGAAGAATATTCACTTAAAGGGCTAATCCCAACAAATATAAAATGGCTCTTAGCAATGAAAATGATCATTCATTCTTTCCCCATATAAGAGCCTAGGAAAAACTGATCAATAAAAAATGAAGAAAGTTGAAGAAAATCACTGGTCTGCTACTGCCCAGTCTGTCACCACCCAGAGCGGCCTGATCTAGCATTTGGCAGCCTGTGGCCACTGTTCAGGACCTACACTCTTCCCACTCTCTCCACCTCCCTCTTCTCTCCACCAATCAGAGTCCATTTGAGTTATTTAATTGTGATGGGGTCTTTTTCACATTTCATCTATGTTTGGGTATAAATATTACAATGTATTCATCGATGATGATTCTAGAGCTTCATAGATATATCTTTTTAAACATAAAAATCTATGCATTTTATATTGTTAAGCTTTTTTTTAATTAAATAATCACTCCTAAAGTTTTCATATTAATATTGCCTTGAAATTTGGTCAACATAACCTTCAAAACTGTTGTGTTCCATTGAGGAATCTTCATCAGCTCTCCTATACTTCTAGATCTCAACAGAATGGTGTGATGAAGTACAAAGATATATTTTGTATGTGACTCACACCATTATGTTGAAAATGAAAGTTGTCAAAATATTTGTGATCTGCTATTGCTCTTACTATGGCAGAAGAATATTTTCTGTTCCTTATAGGGGAGGAGTACCCTTTAGAAGGTTGTCTTGACAAAGAATTATTTTTTGCCACCAAGAGTTTTTGGTTGTATCACATTTGTACAGAACCTAACTTCAGACCTGGACATATTAGTTCCTAGGTTCCTCAACTGTCTTTACTTTAGTTACTTTAAGACTCAAAAAGGAAAAGTGTTATCATCCTCCTACATATCAATATTTTGTGTTTGCTAACAATACCTTTGAAATCTCAACACTGACACTGCTGGCATTTTACGTTGCAAAGTTAAGCATCCTCTAACCTTGGGAGCCATCTTCTACCTTCATAGATCCACCATCCTCTTAACCTTGAGAGCCATCTTCTACCTACATGGATCCACCATCCTCTAACATTGATGTTCCTATTGTACTTTGCAAAGGTAAGCATTCTACCATTGTCCCTCCCATTTCTGCATTTGCTTCTCATACTCATCTTCATACCTTCTTTTGTCAATTTAACTTGCCCATCTCCGCTAAGTATATTTTCAAGAACTACTAAGAAGTCATTATTCTATACTGGAAGGCACTCATGGATAAACAAATGCAAGCAGAGAACCATCTTGCACTTCCCAAAAGGATTAGTCTAGTTGGATATTTTCATGTGTATTGACTATTAAGAACAAATCTAATGGGCCACTAGAACAGCATAAAGCTCATGTGGCTGCTCACGATTTCATAAAGGCTTATGGAATTGAGTACTTTGAGACATTTTACCTGGTGGCTTGACTAAATTCCAAGTCATGTCCAACATTATAATTTTACCACCAAAATCCACATACCACTAGCTTAGTCTTTAGCCACAAAACCTTCAAATTTGCACCCCACAATTGATCTGCAAACACTCTGCCATCAAAGGGTGAGAGTTTAGACTCCTGGAATCATATCACATGTGGTCTGGCCATCACCACTGATTTGATCATGCAACCCTTCAGCACACTCAAATCTCTAGCATTCTAAAAAAGAATCTTCATTGATGACTTTGGTAACATCAAGTGCAAGCTTCACCTTGAACCTATGAACAATTCTCTCAAACACGAGCCTGAGTCATTTCCATGAGATATTGTCTAACCTCCAGCACACGTACTCCAGTGCTAAGACCTAATTTATTGGCAATGCTAGTGATGAACTCATCTGACAACAGACAGCATCATCTTTGTTCGACAACCGAGAAATATGAGATTACCTACTGCCAATACCCATTGATCTCATTCTGCAAATGCAGACAAACTCACCAGAACTATCCTCCCAATGCCCCCACCCCCCCAACCACCAAACCAAACCTGATTCCACCTTCCACTCTCCTAATAGTGCAATCACTCTCCTACCAAACACAAAAGGTCTCAGTCCCAACCTTAGAAGGTCCTTCCTCACCTACTTCAACTTCACCCTACAAAGAGAGTGAAAATGAGAAGTATCTTGGAGGATGGTGTTTGAATCTATGCTTTAATATATAACTTGAGGGACAGTGTTAGACTCATCATTAGATGTATTATTAGATTAGTTTAGGTATGGATATTAGATGGACATCCATATATGAACTAATCCATGTAAATATATAATCACATTCAATAACACAAGGTATCATTTATTCTATCCCAATTGCAACAAACAAATGAAAATGTATTAATTATCAAAAAGATGCATGCATATGATATGACAATGCAAAAAGCAAGTAAATAAGGCAATGCATTTGAAAGCATATGCTATAGAAATTCCAACCTTGATATTATAATCATCTCTCTCAGTAACCTGTTCCAGCAATTGTTGATTTTTAGCCTGCACATCCCCCCAAGCTTGTCCAATACTCTACATGAAAATACATTTCAT
Organism: Cymodocea nodosa; assembly: GCA_036874045.1. Classification (NCBI taxonomy): domain Eukaryota; kingdom Viridiplantae; phylum Streptophyta; class Magnoliopsida; order Alismatales; family Cymodoceaceae; genus Cymodocea; species Cymodocea nodosa. The sequence goes on from CM072336.1 coordinate 24,724,887, forward strand.
TAATTTTGCTTAAAAATATAAAAAATATTTCAAACAACGAAACAAACCTCAATTTCAGATAAATATGCTTCCCCTTCCTCACGTTTGGAATTCAGGGTCTCAGAAAGCTTGATCAAATCCCTGAAAAATAATGCAAGTGGTACAGCGTTCTTGACATATATGTTATAAGGAAAACGGAACACTCAAATTAAAACAAAAAATACATAGTGAAGAAAATCTAGACTAATTTTATGGAAGTGTGTGTAACACAAGATAAACAATGTAGCAGGAGCATATGAATGACAAAGCCAAGGGTTTTTTTCTACCAACATCTACCTTGGTTCACAAACATATTAGATAATACAGACAATTCATAAAAAAATGTAATAGCAACAAGAATATAGCATTTAAAATGTAGAAAGAAAGTTACAAAAACCAAAATTTACAGTGAAGAAAGCCACCTTCCAGATGTTTCTAATTTCTGCCTCAAATCTGCAATTTCTGCTTCTGCAGTAGCTAGCTTCTGCTGTGATATTGCTTCAGCTTCATTTGCAGCTTTCACACGCAACTCCAGGCTATGTTCATCAAGAGAAGACTGAAGACTCTGAACATATGCCCATGCTTTATATTCTGAATCCCTACTTTCAATGAAATCCCTGTAAACGAACACATTCCACAACTTAAAATAAAGAAAATTGGCAAACACCATTTTGTTGTTCTACAATAATTACACAATTATATATAACCACCACCAATGCCTTAATCCTACCATGTAGGGTGAGTCATATGTATGATTTATTTCTATGAATTTGTATTGTTAGACTAAACAGATATTCTAAGAAAAAGTGGTTCCTCATATGGATCATAATTTGGTTACTTGTAGGTTAATAGATTTTTTGTTGGTCAAGTAATAATTATCCTACATATAAGAGATTGCACTTTTCTTATGACACAACACAATAATACCATTCCATTCACTTCTGTTCACATGGTATCATAGACCAGATTGTGAGGGAAAAAAGAGAACCCTAGCCACATCACCACCTCCAATCATTTCCTATGTATGTAAAAGCGTATCAAAAATTGTACTCTATGAGCTGCTGCTCATTTTTTCACTTCTGGCCTGTGCTCCCAAATCATTAACCACACCTTACATATCATCCAAGATGATCCATTAATCAATATTTTGTTTTCAATGCAGTGTAATGTCTGAATTCAAAGTTCAAGGAGAAGCATGATCTAGAGCATCATTCTTGTTAAGATCTCTGAAGACAGTCATAAAGAAGTTGCAGCCCGATGCTAGCACTCAAATTGAAACCTTGAGTGAAGTTAAACATCACATAGATCATCTATTGGGATTTGGAGTCCCCAAAGCTCCTCTGGCCGTACAATCTCAAAATCTTGCTACATACTTCATATATGATTTATCATCTTTTGTTCTTGGTACAACAGAACTTATAGAATGATGTTAATTAACATATGATGTTGCAGCTGATTGGTGGTAAATTCATGAAATGAATGCTTCAAATCTACGTAATAATGCAGTAGACAAGCTACCTTAGCTTTTCGGTATGAGAGAAATCAGAAGAAATTTAATCCCATCCACACAAAGAGAAGAAATAGATTGAATGACCTTGTGTATCTATAACACGAGATAGATGCAATTGAAATATTTATGAGATGAAGAAGATAAAGATCAATTAGATCCAATTGATCCTACATTCATAAATCAAAATTTAAAAAATGATTATCTCATATAAGATTTAATGGTAGAGAATGGAAAACAGATTCTTTATGAAGGTGACAGATGTGATAGCACAATCGAAAAATGAGTGTTAACATTGTTGGTTCAGGAGATGACAGTGTAACATGATGGTGATGATTCTACACAACCACCAGGTAATGATTCTAATGAAGGTGATGGTGATGGCCAACCACCACATCATGAGCCAAAAGTTTAATAAAGTCACTTAACCCTTACATTGTAGAATATGGTTATATGCATGTCACAAAAGAACAAGATCATGGATTCTACGTTGCATTAAATCATGATAAATAGTCATACCATTATAGAAGAAATTGCAATGACATGACAAGAGATGATGAATGTTTTTCCTAAAGTAGATCTGACAATTTTGACATAGAAACCCTGGAAGGTTTTGGTAGTTTATGTATTCATGATTCTTATGAAAGTAGTTCTCAATGGGTTGGGTCTCACAACCCATCTAATAACTCCAACAATACATTTTCAAGAAAAAATTCATTATGATCCACTTTCAAGTCAAAATAGTCAACAACAAAATGATTGGGATTTGACCTCAAATTTCAACCATCTTCAACCGCCTGAGGAGTAATCTTACCAACCTCCCTATCAAGTTCCCTACAACCTCGTGAGTAGATACCATACCAACCTCCACAGTAGTCACAACCAATATATGTACCAATTCCATTAGTCTGTCAATATCCACTGAAGTACTATATTGCACAACTTCCACAAAACCAATATTGATACATCATTACCTATAGTACGTAATATACAGACATGTCAGGGGAAGATTACACTTTGTGGAGACAAGAGACAATGCACCAACAGATGTTTCAAGACTATAGAGAAATGCAAGGCACGTGAGAAGATTAAGGTGATTTTGAAGAAGACACTGTTTCTACCCAGTATTAAGTTGCAATATAAGATTGGTTATCAATTTTTCAGAATTTACATAACATTATTACTATAATTAAACATGTACTCCAACATTGATTTATCTTTTTGAACTTCTTTCACCATTTTTGACAAAGTAGGTGGTGGAATGAAGACATACAAAATATAAGAATAGAAAAGAAAGAATGCCATAAAACCTATCATAAATATAAAAACGAGAAAAATTTAGAGAAATATAAACTACCAAAAAGGAATGTTAAGAAAACTGTTAGTGAAGTTAAAAATAAGGCATATAAAGAATTATATGATAATTTGAACAAAAAAAGAAGAAATAGAATATATAAATTGGCTAAGGCTAAGGAAAGAATCTAGATATTTGAGTCAAGTATATTAAGGACGAAAATGATAGAGTTTCAGTAAAGAAAAAGAAATAAAAGATAGATAATGTAGATATAGTAAACATTTTAATAAATCTATCATAGAAAACTCTTACATGTAACATTTAAGAGGCAGTGCAATGGATATCAACTATAGTTACTCTGGAAGAATTAGTACTTTGCAGGTAGAAGTTATTACGAAAATGAAATGTAGCAAACTTATTAGACCAGATGGTATTCCTTTGATATGTGGAAGTGCATGGGTGAAGTAGATATCAAGTAGTTAACTAAACTTTTTAATATAATTTTAAAGACAAAGAAATGCCAAATAAATGGAGAAGAGTTCTTTAATACTTATATTTCAAAATAAGGGAGACATACAAAATTGTAATAATTATTATGATAATAAGTTAATGAGTTATACTATAAAATTATAGATAAGGATAATTGAGTAAAGACTAAAGTATGTAACTAAAGTCACAGAAAATCAATTTGAATTTATGTTGAGTTAGTCAACAATGAAAACTATTCATTTACTAAGACCACTAATAGAAAATTTTAGAGTTAAAAGAAAAGACCACCATATAGTTTTCATTGATTTAAAAAAACCTTATGATAGAGTACCTAGAAAGCTATTGTGGTAGGTTTAAAAAGAAAATTATCCATTGGATATATTGATATTATAAAGGACAATGTGAAAGAGCAAATACCAGTGTTAAAATTATAAAACAAGAAATTTCCAGTAGACATAAGATTACAGCAAGGATCCCCTCTAAGTCAATATCTATTTGTCTTAGTTATGAATGAAATAACTAAGGAAATTCAAAAAGAAACACTCTTGTATATGCTATTTACGTTTTGGTTGATGAAGGTAGAAATTAGTTCTAAATTAAAATTATGAAGAGATATTTTAAAGTGCAAAGGATCTAGATTGAATAGGTCAAAAACTAAATACATGGAATGTCAATCCAATGAAAATGATAAAGATATATATTTACATGGCCATAAGATTTATGATAGTAGAACTTTTAAGTACTTAGGATTTATAACTAGTAGTAATGGTAAAATTATAGAAGATATTATTCATAGGATTAAAGTAAAGTAGATGAAGTAGAGAAATGCTTCTGAAGTATTAAGTCATAGAAGGATAACCTTAAAATTAAAAGGAAATTTTCATAAAATTACTATTCTAGTAGCTATACAAAAGGGCCCAAAATGCTAGGTTGTAAAGCATGTTCATACCTAAAAAGTTAGTGTTGTTAATATACATATGTTTAAATGGATAAGAGGTGATACTATAAGGATAAACTAAAAAATGATTTTATTAACAATAGAATATAAGTTACACCAATTAAAGATAATAATAAAAATTGATGATTTGGTCATATCCTTAAAAGACCAAAGAATGCACCAATTAGAAAAGAAAAATTAATTAGTATAGAAACTAAAAGATGTACAAATAGGTCTAAAACTATTTGGTTAGTAATTGTAAGAAAATATTTAAATTTATGTAATTCAACCGAAAATTTGATCATTGACAGAAATACATGGAAGAAAAGAATTCATGTGATTGTCTTTACAATAATGGGATTATAGCTTATATTGTTGTTGTTCCACCATTTTTAACAATTTTTGACATTGTTGTTCCCCTCTCTTCTCCTTCCTCCTCTTCATCCTTTGAGCCTTTTTGTGCATATTTCCCGTTGGAAAATAAAATAACGGGAAATGATGAGAAATGGAAATGATAGGACATTATAGGAAATATAATGTCGTTTGTGCACAAGAGAAAATGATCAGAAAGCAAAAAATGAGATGTTTGTGCAATTGTAGGAAATGACAAAAAATGTATTATTTAATAATTTTTAAAATATTAAATAATAAATTAACAAAAATTACTAATAACTTGATAAAAATGATAGGAAATTAAAAATTTAATAATTTTAAAAAAATAAATAATAAATTAAAAAATATTATATTTGAAAAGTAATATTTTAAATATTATAGTATATATTAATATTTCATTAAATATAAATGTAACATGTGAAATAATATATTTGTAATTAACATAAACAAAATTGTTCATTATAATCTAAATTTTTTTAGAAATAATATGTTAATGTATTATTTAATATTATTAAGTTGTGTTGGAATTAATGTTACTTATTTAACATATTATTAAGTTGTTGAATATGTTAATGTATTATTTATTCTTATAACATTAATGTTATTATATTTTAATGTATTATAATCTAGTATCATTTTTCAACATTATTTTTTATTTTAATCTATTATAATTATAATATGTTGTTATTTATTTATTATTATAATTATACTTCTTGATATCATGTTAATGTTATTATTTTAATGTATTATAATTTATTATAATTATATATTATTTATTATATTATAAGTCTATATTATTTCCCATTGTTTTCAAATGGGTGAGATAGGAAACGATGAGAAACGTTTTCTTTAACATGGAAGGAAACGGTGAGAATTCATTTCCTCCCATACCCCAAAACTAAGATACTAAAAAGAGAAAAAAGTTCATGAAATTTATAAGAATTAAAGATGTAAGTGTAGGGATACAAAGTAAGGGTGCATATGGTTTGGTTTGATTAAGATAGTCGGTTCAGTTTGATTTGACTCGGTTTGAATTTGAACTGATACTTATAACTTGATTCATGTCTTGGGCCAAAACTAAAGCATATGTACCCATAGGTACAAATGGTTCTAGAATGGCCTAAGTATTGAACAAACCTATCTATAAAGGTTGGATTGGCCTGGGTGTTTTGGTATGAAAGGTTTGATTAGATGAAAAATCTCAAATCCAAAAATCTAGATCATACTGATGTATATATGTATCCCACTCCTAGGTACAAAATTACAAATGGGTTTAGATTGACCCAAGTATTGAACAAACCAATCTATAAATGTTAGATAGGTTTGGCCTTTTTCCGTACGAAAGTTTGGATGAGTTGAAAAAACTCAAATCCAAAAAATTTAGGTCATACCAATGTATGTGTCCAACTACCTGTCTTGTACTTTTCATGTTACTAACATTAGGTGCCTTTACCACTTGAACAAGTAATTGCACACATACGATGGTTATAAATTAAAATAAATTAACTTTAGAATGTACAAATAAAAAGCATGAAACTAAGACACACGTACATTTTAAGGCGATGTAAGCTAAGAAACAACTTCCTGATAGAAAACTTAAATCCTATATCTCATGCCTTTGTAATATGCTACAAATGTATCTCTAGCTCTAATAATAAGATAAAAAATTAAAACCCAAGAACCAAACCCAACCCAAAATTTGTGGCTTGGGGTATAACTGAGATTGTGTTGGGTATAGGATTAGGAACTGTCCAAGCCAACCAACTACAATTGGATTGTGGGTTCATACTTAACCAATTTATACCCAAAATGCTTCAATCCAATATTTTGAAAGGATATAATATTTCCAATTACCAAAAAGTCATAACTTTTGCAATTACAAAAAAGCAAGTTAAAAAATTGTAAACAGAATAGTTTCCCAAGGCACTGACCTGGAACACGAAGACTCGCATTTATACATGTCCAGAAATAACTTTAGTTCCTGATCAGTCTCTTTTAGATCTTGAACCTATTCCCAGCAAAAAAAACAACTATAAATTTGATAATGCTTAAATTTGTCTTCCTAATCAGGTTCAGGTTATTTATTTTTTAGAAAATAATCAAGTAGAGTCAATTTTTTCAACTACCACCTAAATATCTGATCCTAACAAAATGTTTCAATAGATACAGGGTTTCTTTTTTTGCAGTAGTAGATACAGATGTTTCAATCATACGGATTCAGCCTTAAAGTAGCGAATGAATGCAAACATTTTAATCATCTTGACTGAGGAGGTGAGGGACAGAATGGAATCATATTTATGGAATTGATTGTATTGATAAGCAAACATAAAGCTTTTATATATAAAGGCTACATACAAAAGATGAAACAACTCTAACCAATACGAGACTAATCCCACTTAAAACGCAATACTCATACTCTAACACACCTCAAATGAAACCTAGGGCATTCTTTTCTATGGAACAGTTAGGGTTCAAGAAGTTGAGTGATCCTCGAGTTAGTGCTTTAGAACCTTTCTTTCCACATATTCAATATGGATGGTGACAACACACCAGGTTCAACTGGATTTCTTGTGACAATGTTTTAGCCTTCTTGGTTGTTTTGTGGTCTTTATAGGGTGAAAATGTGCTGATTGTGAGGCTTTCCACAGGGAATGTGGTGCTACTGGTGCCATGTTTTCACAATAATAGCCAAAAATAGGGAGCTTTATGTTTTGGAAAATATTTCAAAGTTATTTAAGTATTGCTCTCACAAAAGGAAATGTATGTGATGTAGCCATGAAAAATGAAGAACATTGTGAAAGTGTATGTAAGAAAAATTACCGTTATAAATTATTCTTTACCTTCATAACCTTTTTCCTCATTATCATAGAAATAAAACGTCTAGTCTTAGGAAATTTTTTCAATTCATAATATTTTTATGTCAGCAAGCTTAACAAAGTATGCAATTAATCATGAAAACAGCATACCGATGCTTGTAATTTCTCAATGTCAGAAAGTTGACTGCAGGACCTACGGGATAACACATCTAACTCATTCAGCTGCACAAGGAAAAGATCAAGGGGTCAGAGTGGGCTATTGATTATATGGACAATGTCTGATTGGATTACAGGACAGATCTTCACCTTTCTCTCTAGGATGTTCCTAAGAGATCTGACTTCAGCTCTGAGAGAATAAAGTTCTGAGGAATCTTCCTTATATCTACTCATTTCACTCTGCATGGCATCCATGTCCTTTGGAAGTGCAGAAACAAGAGCTTTAAATTCCAACATAGTTTCATTCCTTCCTGAAATGCAGAAGGCACCATCATTATTAAGGAAAAGGGAGAAAAAATGACAGAATAATCCTTGAAATCTTAACTTCTGAGATAATTTTAAACAAAAGCTCATAAAACCTGGTTCTCTTGAAGCTTGTTCAAGCTTATTATCTAATAAAACTTTCTCATCAGCTTGCTTCCTTAGCATCTTTTCCAGCTCATCCACACGACAATTAGCAACTGTTGATTCTACACGAGATACATCAGCTAGATCAAGCTTGATAGACATTTCCCTCTCTCTCCAAATGAAACAATCCTTCTCCACCTATATAATATGGAAGGAAGTATCAGAAATAACATAGATTACAGATACATATAAATCTAGTCAGCTGCAAACCAAAAACATGTCCCAGAGAGGGGGCAACAGAGCAAGTGACTGGTTACAACCTGTAGCTCTTCCAAATTCGATTGGCATTGATCCATTTCAAGTTTTGACTTTGCAAGCCGGTCACTCAATGATTGGAATGTATTGGAGGAAGAAATACAGTGCACATCTGACATTGTGTTCTGGAACAATGAAAATTAATAATTGCATTTGGATAAAGAAAGATGAAGTGTACAACTACAAGAAATATCAACATGTTTTTTGGTATTACTCCAACCTGCAAATTACATAACCTCTTCAAAGTGTCTACTCTTTTCTCATGAAGTTCTCTGATATCAAGAAGCCTACTGGAAGCCAAATCCTGTATTGGAAAACATGTGGATTAACTATTTGTCAAGAAACTCTTGAAAGAATATTAAAAAGCATATTACTTACCATAGATTCCCTGTAAGCCGACTGCAGATCTAGCATCTCCTTCTCTTTGTCTCTAACCTTATCTCCAACAACATGATTGGACCCTAAAGATGGAAAAGGATAAGGAACCCTTTGTCCGGCATCCTTTTGTGTCTTGAGAAGCACAAGTTCATTCTTGCTTTCTTTCAGTGCTGCATTGATGCTTTCCAATTCCCCTTCTCAAAATCATCAGAAACATGGATCGTTTTATATTAGTATCTGGAAAATAATAACTATGAGAGGATGGCTCATGGTTTTCATGAGAATAGCCTCCACAATAAAGAGGTTCAGAAAATGGAGATGCACCTATTAGTCGTTTTTGTTCAGACTTATTTTTTGCTTTGGCATCTCGTTGGATTTGTAACTCATTTGCTAGGTGCCTGTGCTTCAAGTGAAGCTCTCGAAGGGAAGTCCAGAGACACTTAACGTCTGTCTGCAAGTGATGTGCTCTTTCACGCAGCTGCCTGGTGGGCTCTAAACGGGAATGAAAAACAAAAGCCAAAGAAAAGTTAATAGCATGTATAGACTGATAAATCAGGAATCTAACTGTCATATCTCCTACCATCTTCTGGCAATGACCCTAAAAGCACAGTAGAAAGCACTTCATTCAAATGCCATAGGTTATCAATGGAAGACAGCATATTTCGTATAATGTTTCTTGCAGTTGGATGTGGCATTTTTCTACAATTATTCATTTGATTTGTAGACATTTCTTGTGAACAGCATTCAGGAACACCAGATTCCATGATTCTGCATAAAAAATCATCTTCAGTAGGACATGATGCTCCATCTGTATGAGAAAAAAAGCACCTGTTTAATGAAAAGAAGAGAAAAATACACAAAGTGGAAAATATAATGAGAACAACATAGTCTCTGAAATGCAGAGAAAATAAAAAGGTTAATAATTAGCATCTTATTGAAATCAAACACCACTATCAAGGATGGAAAGGGGAAAGGAGAGATGGTGGAGAGAGAAAGGAACTCGTAGAGATTGAATTGATGACTAAGATGACTCAGGCTTGGTCATCAAGAAGTGGACTGTAGAGACCTGGTAGTGTGTTGCATCTGCTAGAGAACTAATCATTGTAGATACACCTGTAGGTGGTTATAGCATGGTAACCTCTAAACTTGGTTCTGAGGGCGAAGAGGGTGACACTCTGTCAAGGGTTAAATGATGGACAAGATAACATATAGGGACAAGCCTTAGTAGGAAGTCAGACATTCCAATGGGTTGTAAGAATGAGCTATATATGATAGGGAAATGTCTGTCCAGTATGCCAGGTGATGTCCATGTCAATCAGCAATCTCTTTTTGGCACGATAACCACTTGAATGTGAGGGTGATCTGTTGGATCAAGAGACTCTTTGGTGGAGACCTTCTAGTATGGTTCCCTCATGAATTCATTAGGGAAAGCACCACCATCATTGAAGTTACCATAATTATTAAGGAAGGCACCCAAGCATGATATCTGCCTGCCTAAAAGAATGCCTCACCATTTTTATTTTTAACTGAATCCTGATCAGATCTAGTAATGAATCCTGAAAGTTCCAGCATATTACTTGCGTTTAATGAATTTTTCCTTGGAAAAAATGAATTACCAATACTAGAAATTTTCAACCAAAAAAGGACTCTTGATTATTTATATTAATGCAATATAGATATACAAAAACATACAAAAGCATGCCTAAAAGTATTTTTTAAAATCTGGAAAATATATATAATAATTTAATGAAGTATCAAAATTAAGAAAAAAAAATCAAATACTTAGGCATCATCTAGTTGGGCACACAAGAATCCAAGTCACCTAAGAATACCTACCGTCACCTTGCAACCTTAATAACCTTGGAAGGAACTGAGGTCACTTGTGAAAGGTCTGGTTGGATATGATTGTCAAGGATTCTACAAGACATATGGGGAATCAAAACCTTTTGGGAGGCTGATGCAAGTCAAACATAATATGGCTCTGGGGCTTAATCTTGAAACTGCTATGATTAGTGTGGAAGTCAATTGTTGAGTAGTGACAACACCATAGAGAGAATTCATCCACTGCATGAAGTCATTTGGATTGGTTTCCATACAATGTCACAGGGGGCAGTCCTTGAAGACATGTTTCTGGTCAAAGGTGGTTACAATTGGAACACTGGAATGGATAAAGGAACCTACCATGGACCCTTGACTATTGATGAGGATCATCAAGACTCTGGCATTGGTGTTGATAGGAGGCACCAATGGCATTTGAGGAGAGTCCACAAACACAAAGAGGTGAGAGAATGCATCATATAGTGACGAGGTGTTTTACTAGGAAATCAGGCAAGTATCAAGGTAATTGACTAGTAAGGGTTACTAGGAAATCATATTCAATTAATGGTAATAATACTGGCCATTCAAACGATGATTCAGATAAAATCTAGGGATTGATTGAAGACATAATAGTGGAAAATTTGTAAATGAGGGCCCATCAAACCCTTTACAACTCTAGAACTTTTTTGGGTGGTGGACCGAATTTGAATATGCATACATAGGATAATGGCACCTCTGAGTGGAATTTCAAGGCCAAGAAGCACCACTTCTAAACCTTGCTAGACACCTGATGGAGATAGAGAAGCATCCAAATAAGGTTGATCAAATCATCCTGATGGTAAACCAATTGTTAGTGGGTTGATGTTCATTTTGATATGAATCACAGCAAGGATCTCATCTAAGTTGCTTCAATATCAAAGTATTAGTAGCCTCCATGGATTTAAGGGCTTTGATTAATCCTAACGATCATAGCCCATGGGAACATTTGATTACTTTTGTTAAGAACAGAGGATCTATACCAGCGATGAAGGACACCATGGTCTCTACACCCCTTCAAACCACTTCTTCCTTCAGAACAAGCATACTCTTGACAACTTTTGTGGCCACTGACCAATGCAGCCTCTATTGCATGGATATTCACAAGCATCTGAGGCACTTCAAGATGAAATGGGCAAAGCTTGAGGAAGAAGACAAAAAAGAGGAGATAAACGAGGTGCAGTACAGCAGACTACAAGATGGGAAACATTCCATTTAGCAATGAAGTTTATCAAATGGAATGTCAAGGACAATGCATATATGAAACAAAGGTTCATTGGGAACATGTTTTGAATGAACAAGGTTTGTCTACAGGGGCTTCAAGAGATTAGTTGGGCTCTTTCTCACAGAGGATTCATAGTAAGTATTAAGGGTGATGTGCTGGATGAATTCCTCATTATAGATTCTTGCACATCTATGGGAGGGAGGGGATCTTACTTGCATGAAAGAGTACAGTTATTAAAGTTACCAATCATTGCATTAGGGAGTTCTCCCTTTCTGCTCATTTCACTGCCTTGAGATAACAATGAATAGGGATGTTCCTAGGCTTACGGGGGCTTAAAAGTTGATCTACTTGTGGTGATAGTCAAAATCAGAAAAAGAATGGAACCATCCAAAGAATTTTATGGGAGACTTTAATGGGATTTGATCACCAGAAGGCAGATCACCAAGTGGTACTTTCACATAGGATGAGCTCATTATCTAGCAGGATAGAAGATCACTGAACTAATAGATCTAACAATTGAAAATCATTTCTTCACTTGGACCATATGGCTGGGTAGTAATAAGGGGTTCTCCAGAGGTAGCCAGCTGGTGGGACAGATCTGGTGTACTGGGCCAAGCATCTTCTGCATCTGTGGAGTTCAGTTTCTCTCCAGATCTCATTTGCTATTTGTAATCTGTCTTCTTTTCAGGATTTTTACTTTTCTATTTTGTACTAGATGTTCATCCTTGGATGATCCTTATTGCAATTAATAAGATTGATCCTTATCCTCTTTCAAAAAAAATCATCACTTCACTTGGACTAATTTCCAAAAGAAGGTCAACATGCCTCATCTTGACAGTATATTTATAGAAGGAAAGTGGGAGAAAATACACCCATGTTCATTGGTATTCAGATTCATGTGAGCTTATTTAATCCATATTCCATTACCTATTGACACTATGGATATACTTCTTTGAGGACCTTTCAGGGTGAACGCGGTATGACTAAAGGAAGACAAATTTTCAGATGTCGTACATCATATTAGACCTGAAATAGTCAAGGGGAAGACTGCTATGCAAGTTTTTTCCTACCATTTTCTCACTGGTCTCAGAACGTCAAGACACAATTCAGCATTTGGGAACATCAACTGAGGGTTCTTGGTCCAGAATTTTGGATTTAGACATAATCTCAACAATTCAGAAATCAAGCAAGTGGAACTGCCGCACATCCATAGGGAATTATGCACCCAGAAATCTAGAAGAGAAGTAGTTCTGGAAACCTGCAACATCAGGATATTTTTCCATGAAAAGTTACTACAGAATACTGGCACACACATAGGCAGGCCTGAACTAGCAGTCAGGCAGAAGTAGAGAGTTCTATTCCATATAACAACTTTGTGTAACATATTTTGAAGCAAGTTAGCACTTAGCATTATGCAATGCCACATCTAATAGAAATTGATATTCTGTAGTCCTCTGTGGACCTTCAAAAAACAAAAACTAATCAGGTAAAACGAAACATGTTAACCAGAAAAGCAAAGTTATGCCACAAAATATACACACCCTTTATTGATTCCTTTGTGTTGAAGGATAAGGACTCCAAATCTTCAATTAACTGTTAACACATCAAGAAAAATAAACGATCAACAAGAAGAAAAAAAATAGAGAGCATGCCACTAAGGGAGGCCATGAATGACATACCTGTTCCCAAGACTTACCAACCACCTCTAATGTCTCATCATAGTTGTTTTGTTTCTTCTTCAGTAGCTCAAGTTTATTCTCAAGATCAACACACTCAACATTCTGTGCTTCTAACTGCTGAACAAGCTTTTGATTTTGGTATTGGAGGACAACAGCGTCAAGCTGCAGATTAAAACAACCACAAAAAAAACTGAGTGTTGATTACATCAAGAATTTGGGATCCTTGAATAATTACAGCCATCTAGATCTAGTGATACATCAATATCTCAGTTCATAAGAATATGCTCTATCTGGTTACTATAAGTTCCAGTAAATCCTACAACCAAATTAAGTGGGAAAAAATTTATGGCACAGACCCAGTTACCGCTAAAACAACAAGATCCCACATGGATAAGAAACTTGGGGCTTGGCTAATGCAAGGACATACAGAAAATTATATCTTTTTTTGCTAACACATACAGAAAACCACATCATTCGAATAAAACATTGGAAGAGCTTAATATGATTCCCTGTCCATGGAAACAACTCATAAAGCTACAAAGATTTTTCCAACATCAGAATTCCTCAAGAGTAAAGGGTAGATGCATTATAGATAGCATTTGTCGCTGAATAAGAGAACAGCTTTGAATAGGAAATAGAGTCTTTCAATAAGAGATTGGAGTAAATCAAGAATAATACTATCTAGAATGAAAAATCAAAATGACTACCACATCTAGACGTTCAGCAACCGGAATTCGCAGGACCATTTACACAGTCAAATTGAAAGAAAATGACTATTATCCAACTTCTTCCCCTACCACTTCCAACAAAAAAAGCCTTTAGGAATCTCTCAACCCCAGAACCAAAATATAGTATGAGAAGAAGCAAAGCAATCTCTAAATCGGCAAACTAGAGCATCCTCGAAAAGTTTTAAAAAAGTACGAATTGCCAAAAGCCATCAAAATCACGAACATGTGAAAAGTTACGGGGAAGCAAAATCCCGTTTAAAGATCGAACCTTTTTGTCCTCGGAGAAGGGAGAGAAGGAGCTCTTCTTCGCAGGAGAAGAGATGGAGCTGACATGGCGTCGCTTCCTTTCCGGCTCCCCGGTGCTCCCCATACCTCAACTGAGAATCCCCCCCGAAAACACAAACGCCCCGATCACATCAGGGCAAGGAGCACAGCACCGATCCGGACACCAATTCGTGAAGGTATCCTCCCAAAACGCAATAAACACTGCTTCTTTTCCCGAAACCTCCCAATGAAAGGGGTTATTGGGCTCCAAAACCCCAATCCGCCAGAAGCACAGAGAGAGACCAGGAGCCCGGCTACCCGCCAGGAACGAGCAGCTGGAGGGCCGTCGAGAGAGAAGCAGAGGCACGCAAGGGATGCGGAAACGGAAGAATCGAGGGAACACGGGAGAAAGGCGTAAGCAGAAGAGGAGGGTTGGGTATGTGTGCGGGTGGTTTTCTGATCGAAAGGAGAGAAAGAGAAAGAGAGAGGAGAGGGGGAGGAGAGAAGGGGCACCCAACAATCCGCATCCTCACGTGACGTGCACGTGAGGTTAGGTCTTTGATAGTTATTCCAGATTTTTTTTGCTTTGGTAACCCTTGGAAAGTGGTAAATAGCATCGAAACCTTTTAAATTACAATATTATCTTAGATACTTTAAAAATATAAAATTTATTATTATAGCATACTTTTCATGATTATTTTTGAGGATACCATAGTTATGACATTTAAGATTTTAAAGGTACATAAAATAATATCATGTTTAAAATTTATACAAGTTATTTCCTACTTTTTAAAGATATCAAACAAAAATCTCTTTTTTAAATTATGATAGTGATTTTGCATTTTTCCAAATTCAAATCATGAAGTAAGCTAATTAAGTTGTCGCAAATAATTGATAGTTCAATTACATTCTAGTAGATGAGCCACTTAGGGCTGGTGCAATGAGATCATTACTTCATTGCATAGACAAAGGTATTTTCTCTATTTTGCTTGCCATCTTGAAGGGAAGCCCCTTGGAATATTATAGTCAGCATAAACAACAATAAGGTTTGTTAATTGAACAAGCATTTGATTGCCCAATTCTAGCATGATGGAGGAGATGCTGAGGCAATTTCTAGTTGGTTTTCAACATAGAGGTGTTATAGGTGACAAACACTTTCAGGAACAAGAGAAACAAACAAAGATGTAAATTTCCATTATAAGCTTAACAGAGCACATCAACTTCTCATCTTTTCACTGTAAATAAGAACACCCTTCCATGCAAAGAATTGAAGTATCTAGTTAACAATCACTATAGTATTTCTCTATCGACATGAGAGGTTAACAAAATCAGTTTACTCTACATTGTAACTAATTGTGATAACTCAATTAACTAAATACTAACTTTCATTAAGATACAAATTTTGGTATAAACAAAAACAACAGTTGCAAGAAGAGTTCTAATTCCTCAAGACATCATTAAGGACATGAAATTCATCCCTCACTTTCAATTAATTAATCAAATAACCACAACCTCCCTTGATGTACGGAGATTGAACTAAACCATACCTATTATGGTTTCATTATTATACATCAATGAACTTCTTGTCAAAAATGAGACAACGTTAAAATCATGAAGATAATAAGAGAACATTAGTGTTCACACCATTAAGAGACTGAAGGTTGCACCAAGCAAGCCACAAGAAATAAAACCATATGGTCAAAAAGAAATTAAAGGAAAGATTTTATTTTCATTTAAGGAAATAGTTCTTATGCATGTAAGGTAACTAAGAAAATATTTTCCTTTTAAATTTGATCCTCTTGGGTAAAAATAGAGAGGAAAATTTTAAAAGTCGTGATGGTGTTTAAAGAAGTCTATTTTTCAATGAAAAACACAAAACCTTATATTTAAATACAACTTAAGGTCAAACTAGAATTTTCCTTTCCATTGATTTCCATTCACTTCCAAGTGGACAAACCCCTCTTTGTATCCACCAGTCTTTGAGTTACTCTTCTTAAAAAAACATCAAAGTCTCCAGAGCTGCTTTTCAGAAGCAAAAAGTTGGGGAACGTTGAATACCTCCCATTGTTGTATATAATTCTGGAACAGCAACAAAGAACAATTATAACAAAAATCACAATTTACGGCAGAAATACTTCCAACAAAGGCAATTTAAAAAATGGAAAAGAAAATTTGCAAGAAAAATATAACTTAAATGTGATTGGAGTCTATGGAATAGCACAGTAATATTAATCATGAGTTTCATCATCACGATCAGTTTCCTGCTTGGACTCTCTCCCATTTCCATGGCTGCTTGTTTCTTCGGATTGATTTGGATCTCTGCTGTTATTTCTCTCGCGAGACTCTTCCGGAATCCATCTTGTTATCACATGCTCTTCAACTGCACACTTCTCCAAACATGATGGTGAAAACGTGATACCACTCTTGTCCCTTTTGATGCTTAGAACCAACAGAGATTTTGCTACACCAACGGTAACCCGAAGGACACATTGCCAATCAGACCATAACTTCAAACGAGGATAATCAGCATCAACATCTGAGAGAACGAGGACTCCATACTCGGAGTGAACCAAAGCAGGATGGTGCCTATATGCCACATAATCCACACCATACTGTAAACCTGGACGCACAACCCAATTCTTAGTTCTTAGATGAGAGTAAGCTTTGTACAGAATGGGGAATTCATTGATCCGATTTGTCAGGTATTCCAATAACTCATCATCAGTTTTAGTTTTACCATCTTCGCCAACAACTGTCAGACATTTCAGATGATGTGACAAGTAGAAGGCCTCCTCTGGGCCTAACTGAAACCACTGTCTATCTTTCTCTGAAGTAGAGAGACGTTGACCAAAACATGTACGGCTAAGCAAGACTGCTAATTCCAATCCAGATCCTAGGAGTACATCACAACCTGTCAAGATTGCTGATGCTTTAGATTGTACTAGAGAAGATTTAAGCTCATGGACAATTACTGACATAGGAGTGGCACGAGCAATATCAGCAAATCCCTTTCCTTTCCATCTTGGAAGTGACATTGTCCTCCTATAAGTTGCAAGAAACGTGTCAATTAGCAAAATACAGATTTTGTTATTGTTCAATATTATCTGGTGTGCTCCAATTGTCCACTACTTCTCTACAACTCAACTATATTACTTGATTCATGATAATTATCTTAACCATCTGATAAATGCAATTTAGAAGATACAAATTTGAAAAAGCTTAATTCTAAAAAATAAGCAAAAAAATTTCAGAATTCTATCCGCACAATTTCTAGGTCCACTTCCAAAGCAGAAGAGGGATAATGGATCTCAAGCAAAATAATCAACAGATAACAATCTTTTTCACTTCTTTTCTAGCTCCATGCAAATCAAATACCTTATGTCTGCTTACAATAATTTTGCCGTACATTTGATAGAATGGTTGCCTTAGATACTGAGTTTCACTTTCTATATCAAACAACCTCCTCCCTGTACGATCTACTTCTATAGAGCTCTGCCGACAGTCACCTGCACATTTTTTTGAAAAGGATGAATATTATGAAGCACACAATTCTACCGGGAAAACATCATCTGCGAGTTTTCCTACTTTGTTCAAATTCTCAACTACATGACATATCACAAAAAATAATAATAAGCAGTAACTCTTTGTTCTAACACTAGAAAATCAGAACACAAGATTTTACCTGGTAAAAGTGATAATCCAAAATTGTAAACTTCTGATTATAATGACTTCCAAAGTACTGGATTGCTGCAACTTAGAATTGACGGTTTCTATTCTATTTGTAGAGCACGCTGCACCTGGACTGCCTTTACACAATCTAGAGAAAGCTGTGCTTGCAAGAGAAGTCAGAATATGATCAAAAGTATGAACAAGTTTTAACTTAAAAGTAAAATCTTGACTGCTTCTAATAACTAAAAAGCAAAGATCACATAACTTTCATTGTATACAACATAGTGTTCTAAATTCTGGAGAAGATGAGAACAATCCATATTGTTCTGGATGAAAGTAAGATTTTTAAATACTTAGGATCTATGATAAGTAATAATAGAGAAATTATAGAGGATGTTATTTATAAGATCGAACTAAAGTGGATAAAGTAAAGAAATGTTTCTGAAGGATTAGGTGATAGGAAAATACCCTTAAAATTAAAAGAAAAATTTTATATAGCTGCTATTCATTCAACTATATTTTATGGTTTAAAACATTGGGCTATAAAATATGATCATATATAAAAGGTTTTTATTGCAAAAGTGCAAATACTTATAAATATCAAAAAATTATATGATTGGTAATATTACAAGGAATAAGTTAAAAGAAAACTTTATTAAGAATAAAGTAGAAGTTGCATTAATTAAAGATAATAGAAAATCGACTTAAGTGGTATAGTGATGTCTTTAGAAGGCCAAAATATATATCAGTTAGGAGAGGAGAATTAATTAATGCAAAATAGACTAAAATAAGTAAAGAAATATCTAAAACTACTTGGTTAAAGAATTTAAATTGATGTAATTTAACTATAGATAAAATGATTAAAGTGATCAATCCTACATAAATGAAATTAAGGATCAAATTATTGTTATTATTATTGTATATTTTAAATGTATATGAATATTATGAACATTACATGTATATTTTATTTACATTTAAAGTAACATAATCATTTTTTGATGGTAATAACCTATAATTAAACCTAAAAAACCTTGGTAAATAAATAACACATCAAAATATATTAAATAAATATGACAGCATGCAAGAGAAGTGGTTGGAAAAGTACACTAGAGGAGTGGACAATGCCAGAAAAAGCAGAGGATGAGTGGGAAGGGAATTTTGGACTTGGGACTTGGAAGTATTGTTGGAGATCATTGGAAGAGTCACCAGAGGTCTAGAGATCATCAAAGGGGTCGCTGGTTGTCTGAAAATCATCAGACGAGGCTGCCAGAGGCCTAGAAATCACTAAGGGAGGTAATCAAAGGAGGCCACTGGAGATCTAAACTTGCTGGAGGCATTCACTGAAAAGAGGAGGAGTTGTACTGTTTAAGTAGTTGGAATGGGAAGAAGGGCTGCTTCTGCCCTAATTTCCCGACAATGGATCCCATTTAGGATACATAATTGGATCTGGTTAGGTAATAAATGTCCATATCTCTTGTAGTGTCTAGCCACCTAGGCAACCATGCAGGTGCCTCAATAGCTATGATTTCAGGTAAAAGATGATTCTCCTTCCTCAAATTTAACATTCATGATCTCAATGTGCTTAAATTCTGAAAAATAATGCAGGTGGTACAAACCAAGTCTAACTTGGAACATTACAAGGAAAACAGAGTACTTGGCTCATGTAAAAAGTAAGGGCATAATGAGCAAACCAAGTCTAAGCAATATGGAAACACAACTGCCCTGATTACATCACAGAAAAAAGCACAACATGGATCCAGACACCAATGAACACTCCAAATGAAAGGAGTTATTGCCTTATTGGGCTCCAAAACCCCAATACCCTAGTAGGGCAAAGCAAGACCAGGTGCTTCGCTACTAGCCAGCAACAGGCAGATGGAAGGAGGAAGAATTTTGGGGGCTGGTGAGAGAAGCAAAGGTACACAGCGGATATGGGATACAGGAGAGAGAAGTGAGCAAAAGAGGAATGTCAGGTTTGTGTGTGAGTGGTATGAGTGCAAATAAAATAAAATGGATGTGAAATGAATCTATAATTATTTAAATTTAAATTTAAAATTTTTAACTCTATTTAAATTTAAATATGATTTAAATAAATATTCATTTCTACATTTGAACTTGAATCCAAAGAATACATGTATTATTTGAATTAGAAAATTATTTATATACAATAACAAACAACAATTTAAACTATGATATCACTAAGTTGCATCTGCCACATGAATCCTTTTCTTCCAATTAGAAAATAAAAAAAGAAAAATATGAATCAAAATTTGATTCCGAAGACACCATAATTAGTTAAAAATATAATCAAAACTAAATATTTAAGAAATATTTTACATAATTCAATTATTTTAATCAATTAATCATATACCATATTCATGTTAAATAAAACTGAACTTTATTTAATTGTTATCTTAAATTAATTTTCAATCATTTGAATTTGATCTCATGCTTTAAATTTATTTTTATGTTAAGATAGTTATCATATATATTACATTAATATATATTTAAGTAACAATAGCAATGACGTGTACACACTAAACAATTACATCTTTCCTTAAATAAGGGAAGATTTAATGTAACCATTAGATTTCAATCTACAATTACAAAGTAAAACCAAAGTGGTGTTCATGAATAAGAAGACATTGAAGTGAAAACTCTTAAGATGATAATTGCTTGCATGATCCACCAATAATAAAAGATGATGAGATTGATTTTGGGAACTTCAGCAAAGAACTAGTTATCACACATAGCTCTTCAGACTCAGAGGATTTAAAGGCTAAGGACATATTTTATGTACCTAATAATGGGGGTGGGATACAATTTCACTCCACTGATTCAGTTATCACTAAAACAACATGATCCCACTCGGATAAGAACCTTGGGGCTTGGGTTATGCAAGGACATACAGAAAACTATACTATTCGAACAATTATTGGAAGAGCCTAATATGATTCCCTGTCCACGGAAACAAATCATAAAGCTACAAAGATTCTTCCAAGTACATCTGAATACTTCAAGAGTATGTTCCTCCATATAGGATAAACCCATTATAAATAGCTTTTGTTGCTGAACAAGTGAACAGCTTTAAATAGGAAATGGAGTCTTTCAACAAGAGCTTGGAGTACATTTATGCAGGTAGTTCATCTCACAGAATCATGTAAAATATAAATCAAGAATGGTACTTTCTAGAATGAAATAATAAAAACAAGAGTCGGAAGAGGGAAGAAAAATCAAAATGACTTCCACTTCTATACGTTCAGCAACTGGAATTCACAGGACCATTCACTCAGTCAAATTGAAAGAAAATGACTAAAAAAAGGCCTTTAGGAATCTCTCGACCCCAGAACCAAAATACAGTATGCGAAGCAAAGCATTCTCTAAATCGGCAAAATAAAGCATCCTCGAAAAGTCTTAAAAAGTACAAATTGCCAAAAACCAACAAAATCACGAACATGTGAAAAGTCGCGGGGAAGCAAAATTCCGTTTAAAGATCTAACCTTTGTGTCCTCAGAGAAGGGAGAAAAGAAGCTCTTCCTCGCAGGAGAAGAGATGGAACTGACATGACGTCACTTCCTTTCCGGCCCGCCGGTACTCCCCATACCTCAACCGAGAATCCTCCCGAAAAAGCACAATCGCCCCGATCACATCAAGGCAACGAGCACAGCACCGATCCGGACACCAATTCTTGAAGGTATCCACCCAAAACGCAATAAACACTGCTTCTTTACCCGAAAACTCCCAATAAAAGGGGTTAGTTATTGGGCTCCAAAACCCCAATCCGCCAGAAGCGAAAGACGAGACGAGGAGCTATGGAGCAACACCCCAACCCCAATAACGGACGGCAAGGATTGGAGGGCCGGCGACTGCGAGAGAAGCAAAGGAAGACGAGCCGGCCGGGGATGTGGAAATGAACTCCTTGTGATTATGTAAGAAGAAGGGGACATGTAACGATATTGTAGTTGAATAATGGAAGGGGTTTTTTTTTTTTTTTATAAATGAAATTTTTTTTTGTAATGAATTTATAAATGTAAGTTCAAAAATATTTTGATTCAGACATGCAAAGAAATCACAAAAGAATAAAGGGGTATATAAGACTTAGGCTTCATCTGGCCCAAAAAAAAAAAAACAAAGCATTTATAAACCTCTCACTAAATTACCATTTTACCTTCTAGGAGGTTCAAATTAACTTTTATAGACATCAGAAAGGAAAGTGGAATTCTAATTTTATTAACCACAAGCATGGTATTTATGATCTATTATGCCATGTAACTATTGTAGCTTAAACTTTTTTAATTAATGATTATTTACTAGTTGAGATGGAACTATAAACTATGCTATCCATCAATTACCAAGTGAAAAGGGTTGATTAATTATCTCACAAAAGTGGATTGAAATCATTTACATACACTATTACAAAGATTTTCCCTATGAAGGAGATGGCCTACCTTAATTAGTACATCCCACGGTCAACCTCAAACCCTACACCAACTTTATACTATGTATCCTAAACATAATTGATTGGGGACCCCCTTGCTAGGATGCCTACCAATGCTAGCTAGCTAGCTAATGAATCATATCCTAGCCTTCTCAATAGAGGGAAGTTTTGACCCCCCCCCCACCCAAGTGAACTCCTTGAAAGCACAAAGGATGGTTCTCTCCCCATGACTCTCCTTGAATCTCATGAGCTGCCTCAAAAGGATGGTTCTCTCCATGTGGCATGCAAGGAAGTCACTCCTCTTGAATCCCATGGGTCACCTCAGACAAATGATCCTCCCCATGTGATGTTCAAGAGAGTCTCGCTCACACAAGTTCATATATATTGTATAACATAAGGATTACTTTCTATTCTTAGTTTACATGCTGTATGAATTATTTCATGTAACTGAACATGCTTACTCAATTGCCTTATATATCCTCATTATACATGTATCACCATTTCATTACCAATCTTATCTTATTAGATGTGTCAATTATTATGCCATGCGCATCTAATCATCATGTTCCTATACTTCACATACTTTAGCATTACTGTTAATAGCACTAATTACAAATAAACTATGCATAATATATACATATATGTAATTATTTTCATTAAATCAATTCTACAATTTGTAATCTACTTAATCATCTCAAATCCTAAGCATGAGTAGTGATGGAGGAAAGAAACTACAAGTGTAGGTGAGAAGTATACCTCGAATTTCCTACTTGCCCTCTCCTTAATTTCCTACCGATCAACTGAGCAAGCCAACCAATTTTCCAATTGTTTTTCAACAAGCACTGTTCATGATCTCTTCTAGCACCCCCTTCTTTTCCATGACTGTGCGGGACTAATTAAAGTCCCAAACATATATATATAAATATGTGTGTGTGTGTGTGCGTGTGATGGCTTAATGTGTGCTGTGATATGCTTTGACGGCTAGGATTTTCCATCAACTTGGTCTATCAATGATGGTTCATCAAGCTCAATAGGATAAGAAGACCTGTGATTAAAATAACATCTCTTATATATATATATATATATATATATATATTCCTTTTTGGTGTTCAAGGAAGTTGATTCACAAGGCTATAGTTAGCTAATTAAACATCCTGAGAGATACAATCGTTATTTAATTATGTTACTGGGACGTTCAAGATTTGAAGTCAATGATAAAATTAAAATTCATTTGACAGATTTGACTAAAATAAGAAAGAGAATTAATATGACAAAGTGAATTGCACGCCCTTCCCAATATTGGCAGCCATGCATGCATTCGTGGCCACGAACCACGTCCAGGCTCCTACTCCCATGCAGAAAAAGGCGGGAAACCAATTGATAACATGCACGTCAAACCCTAGAATTATATATATAATAAGAGCTCACCAGCCTCCTCCTCCTCTCGCCAGATCGCACTCCCAAGAGCCTCCAGCCATGAAGCCGCTCGTCGTCTCCTTCCCACTGGCAATTCTCCTCCTCGCCACCGTCCTCTCCCCGTCGACGGCGAGGCGGCAGCTCACCGACCTGTCGCCCTCCGCCACACCATGGTCCGACCCAGGCGACGACAGGCTGAGAGGGCCCTTCGCGCACCGGGACTTCGTGATCCCCTCCATCGTCTGCAAGGAGGAGGGACCCTGCCGCAACAAGAGGCTCGCCTGCCCCGCCAAGTGCTTCAAGACTTGGACCAAGGAAGACAGCAGGGGCGGGCTTAGCAGCGGCCGAGACGGCGGCTGCACCTTCGACTGCAAGGCCTGCACAAGCTTCTGCTGACGCGCTCCGTCTTCGATCGACGCTCGAGCCATGCATGCATGACGTCCTTTCCGACGAGCATCTCGTACGTGTTTGTTCATCTGATCGATCATTTCGTGCCGTAATATTTATGTATGAAATTTTTCTTGTCTTCCACTCGAATGTTGGAACGTGACGTTTCCTCTCCATGATCTGGTTGTTCCTTTCATTTCATATAATAAAACTATACTCGCACATACACACAAATACATATACACACCATTACCGAAATAATAAAATGCATCCTTCTTTCGCGTAATAAACTTATACTGATAATTAATTATGCTTCATGCGTGACATTTCCTTCACGATCCATTTCCTTTCATTAATTATAGCAGACGACCAATGGTTAAGTAAGAAATTTAGGAGAATATTAATCAATGATGAAACCAAGAGGGACGCCAGGGGATGCCAAAATTAGGATAAAAAACTTGTTGAAAGATTTGTGAACTTTTTGGATCTACAGGAAGTAATTACAAGGATCCTTTTTTGACATTGTTAATGTTTAATTGTTTTTAACTCAATTTGAATCAAATTTTTTCTCACAAAGATTTTGCAAAATGAGAGAAGACCGACTACACCATCTAGCGAGTAGCAATTATAGATACTTTCAACTTCTTAGTAAATTATCATTTGAACAAGACACCCCAACTTCGTTCTGAAGAAGAATACATAACCTTACATGATCCAAATAATTACCGGAAAATCATGCCCTCAACCATAAATAGTTGCATTCTACACAAAAAGGGACGCATCCGAATCAAAAGAAAATGAGCTGCCCTGCAGAACTTATAATCAAGAATCTTGGGTGTTTTCCCAGACTTACGGAAGATATGAGGCAATCAAAGAATATTAACTTGTTTTGTGCGTGCGTTTGGTTGGGTAATGAAAGGGTGGGATCATTTGTTAAAACAGATACAGAATTTTGATCCGACAATTCAGTACAAATACTCCACCACCGTACTTAAAGGCCTCCAGAAACTATACCTTTCAAAAGTAAACTAGAACATGAAAATAATCCTGAAATCACCAATACTTTCTGATGTTCATTCTCATGCATAAATTTTGATATCTGTGTATGGCATAAGACCTCGTATATGTGAGAAAACCTAATGATAAAGAACATCTAACACCAATAAATTTTTTTAATTATAGCATCAGGAAATATGACCTGCTCATAAGGTTTGGCAACATATACAAAATGACTGATTGTCAAATATTATAATATTACCAATTGAGGGTACAACATCACTAGCAACTTTTTGAATACGAACATAAGTAGTCGGAATTTAATCCAGAAAGAAACTTCACCACTTTCCATTCCTCCCACTGCTGCTGGATATCTACAAAGAGTGGCTGATATTAAACTCTAAGATCATTTTTTGGGCAAACAGAAAACTATAATATTCCTATCTGGTGAATATGGGCCATATGGCTTCAAGTTGTTTATTCCTCAAACTATTGTTATCTCCACAAACGAGGAAACGGTTGCTTTACCTTGGTAACAATCTCAGGTCATCAAGGTTTACCGCTCTGTCTCAAGGGACTTGTAGATAGAAGTCCCCCAAAAGAAAGTGTTCTCTATTTTTTTATGAAACAACTCAAGTTCCAAATAAGTCAATACTTAAAACAATGGAATTTCACCGTAGAAAATCTTCAGTTTCAGATTCCATTTCTGCATTTCCAATGTCATAATTCACTTCCTCCACTTCAGTTTCTGACCCCATTCCCTCATTTTCATTGTTGGAATCCACATCCTGTGCATGTAAACTGAATTTCATCTCTTGATTCACTATTTCTGCAAGATCAGGCCTTCCAGCATCTTTATAGGCATCCACAATAGCCTTGAAAAGTGACTCATCAGACTCAAGGTCCAAATATTTCAGTTTACTATAGATGCGCTTCACACCTTCAACCATTCCAGCTTTTCCATAACAACCAGCCAAATTAATATATGTAATAGTGTCAGGTTCCAAGCCATCATCTTGCATTTTTATCAACAAGTTCAAGGCTTTGTCCATATTTCCAGATGTACCATATGCATAAATTGCAGCATTATAGGCAGAAGGATCACGGATTATACCAGCCATTCTCACAAATGATTCACAGGATTCGAGTGCAAGCTTGTGCATTCCCAAAACCGAGAACATAGATGTTATCAGAGCTTGTCTTGCATAGGGCTTTCCATCAATGTATGATGCTTCTAGCTGGGCAATGGACATAGGTGAAATACCCCCTTTCTTTAGTATGGTAATTATTAGCCTAAATGTTGTTGTGTCAGGCAGAATCCTCCGAACTTGCATCTGATGCAATAGCTCTCCACATTCCCTCAGCTGCCCATTAGATGCATATGATGCCATGACGGTATTAAATGAAAAGCAATCAGTAAGTAAGCCAGCTCGTTGCATTTCCTGAGCAACTTGTATGGCTTCATTCAGCATTCCCAAGCTTTTGTATAGATGCATCATAGTGGAATAGGAAATCTCATCAGCAAGACCATTTTGCCTCACGTCATCATATATCAGCTTAGCTTCCGATGGCATCCCAAGATTGGCATAAAGATCAAGCATTGTATTTGAGGCTATAATATCAGGACCACCTAAATCCTTCAATTGTCCATACAACTCCTGTGCTTTTTGCCAGACACCCACCTTACTGTACGCTTTGATTAACGAAGTTATAGCAATCTGATTGGCCGAAAATCCAGATTCTACCATCGTTTGGAAACATTGAAAAGCCACTTCTACTTTCCCTGATTCAGCAAGTGCATTTATCAAAGACCCATAAATGACCTCATTAGGTTTGACACCTACCCTCCTCATTTCAGCATAGGTTTCTAATGCCTCGGATATCATACCAGCACGAGTGTAACATGCAATAACAGCAGAAAAAGTTTCACACCGTGGCCTGAAGCCTGCGTGTTGCATTTTTGCAAGGATACTCGTTGCTCTGTCCAAATAATCACCACCCGATAGCATCTGAATAATTGAATTATATGTGCACTCGTCTGGCCATGTTCCAGTACTTGCCATGCCCTCGTAGAGGGAAAGAGCTTTGTCATACAACTTTCTCTTACCATATGCTTTTATCATGACATTGTACTCTGCCGTATCTCTTCTATATCCAGGATTCCTACTACCATAGAAAACATTCTCAGCTTCCATCCATAGACCCTTCTCCGCATATGCATCAATGATTGCAGCATAGGTATTTGAAGAAATATCTCTACCAAAACAATGTTGCTCAAGGAAAGCATTCCCCTGTTGATGCACACCAACATCAACATACATCTTTACCACGACAGGAAGTGACTGCTCGTCCACAGGCACATTGAATCGCTCCATTTCCTCAATCGCATCCTCCACTTCTCGAACCATCTTCTTCCCACACAAAACCCCCAATACAATTCTATGAGTCACAGCATCTGGCTTAAGACCAGAGCTTCGAATATTCCTATAGTAGATCAGCATTCTTTCAGCATTCCCTTCTGCTGCATACAACGTCATCAAAATATTGAACGTCTTTGTATCAGGCAAAATCCTTCTCTCCTGCATCTTACCAAGCAAAGCCTCTGCCTCAACCAAATTCCCATGAGTACCGCAAATGTGAATCATGGTGTTAAATGTCGTCACATCAGGCGACACCCCCAGCTTCAACATCTCCGAAAACTTATCCGAAGCCTCCTTAAGCTTCCCTGCCTTCCCATACATATCAATCAACGTATTATACGTAGCTGCAAGCCTCGGCTTCTTGACACCCTCGTCCACCACATTGGAACCCCTCTTGGAAACCGATGGTCGCCCACCAGACCTAAATAGCTCAGTGAGAATAAAATGCTTGGGGCTGAAACTCCGCAGTTCAAGCTCATCCTCGTCCACACTCTCCTCAATCACATCCGAATCGACCTCCCCATTGCACCACGACTCGTAGAACCTCTCCCCCACATCGAACCTCCCCGAATCCTTCAAGATCCTCAGGACAGTGTTCATGGTTACCTCGTCGGGCGACATCCCCCGTACCCTCATGTGCTTGAGCCACTGGAGCGACTCCTTCCGGAGGCCGGCCTTGGCATAGACGTCGATGAGCATGGCGTAGGTGTTGTTGGTGGGAAGGAGGCCGTCCTTCGCCATGTCGATCCAGCAGAGTCGGAGCTCGTCCCATTCGTGCGCGCGGCCGAGGGCCCGGAGGACGACGTTGTAGTGGATGGGGTTGGGAACGTAAGCGTCCTTCCGGGATCGCAGGTCGCGGAAGAGTTCGAGGGTTTTGGTCCAGTGGGGCTGGTTTTTGAGGAGGAGGGTTAGTTCCTTTGGGGAGAGGTTGTGGACGGAGGAGGAGGAGGAGTGTTTTGTTCTCTTGGTGATTTGTTTGGGTTCTCTGTAGTGAACGAGGAGGGCGGTCTTGGTCGCCGGCGGTAGCAGGTGATGGTAGTGGAGCTTAAACCCTAGTTTCGGCGGCGGAATGGAAGCGGGGACGAGGAAATGGGGTTGCTTGTGGGAGTGAATATGGTTGGTCATCGCCATCGTGTCCCCTCTGCTGTAATGTTTTTGAATATTTATCTTACATGTCATGTCAACGTCGATGAAAAAAATTGCAATTGAAATAAATTAATGTTTGAATATTTATTTTGACTATCAATAGATTTTAAATTTATGTATTTAAATAATAAGATGTTAACCTACAACATATTCCCAACCGTAAGCACAATATCAACGTTAAACTCATTAACGATTATGGTAGGGTAAGTAAAAAAAATTTCAATTATCAAATGCACTTGTATAGTATATTAAAATAGCAATTTTTATATTCACAACTCTTTGTGTAACAATAGCAATTTTTATATTCATTTGGTAGAAACCATCAATATTGTTACTTTTGATCAATTAAATAATCACTAGTGGTACGTTCGGTATCTTAAGACCCGAACAAAATTACAAAGATAATGTAAAAATGGTAATATGCGCTTGTATGGTTTTAGCAATTATGCGTATCTACAAGTTTTCTTTTGATATGGATAATGATTTTTATTGGGTTTGGATCCAAATAATGGTTATTGTTCATTTCAAGTGAAATTACATGTATATCATTGAACTTCATAATAAATGCAAAAAATAATATTGATATTTTCAAAAAGAGATTACAATGAAAATCAAAGATATCTAATTATGCCAGCGTAATTTCCAACCGATGTCATCCATGTAACCCCATTACTTTAGGAATAATAGAATGGAAAACTGCAAGAGGGCTGGCAATCAAACCAGGCAAAAAAAAAAAAAAACTATTGACTTCCCATACAACCTATTGAGAAATTACAAGAGTAATGTAAACTGAAAATATCCGTAAAAGGCTCAAGTATATGAACCATCTGAATAAATTGAATATTTAAACTTTCCACAACAAAATACCAAGGCCATGTAGTCGGTTCTGCATTGGGGTATCATCATATGGCTGCTTTCAAGGCACCACGAGCGGCTTCTTTCTTCATCTCTGCAGCCATTCCACTCCCTCGGAAATACATATATATTTGCTGAACCAAGAAAAAAGTTAAGGGTAGATTAATTCAACACGCTTGTAAGGAACCACTGAATTTTTGTCACAATAATAATGGAATGAGAAAGAATGTCAGCAGTAATTTACAGTAATATAGAGAACCAGTTTATGTCAGGGTTCACTTGAAAATCAGTTCTAATGTTGTTACATCCTACTCGAAGAAGGGATGTCGCGAAGAAAGGGATCCTGTGTAAATGGTTAACTAACAATGATAGCTTATCAAATTAATCTACCTAACCAGTCTAAGTTCCTCCCACTTACAAATCCTCTAATCTGAAAAGCTTTGATACAACAGAACGTGTAAATTTGATAAGAAACGTACACCTTCAATGCGCCCATTTCATGACCAACTAATAATATTAATCTTGACACTTAAACAAAGCACACTTGCAACAATAAATTGGCAGGCCGATGAACATATTAATAAAAATGATTTTAGCAAACAATACAAGAATTAAGAAATGGAAGAAGAAAAACAGATAAATAAAAAATCACCTGTATGACCCAAACACTTAAAAGAGACTCGATACAGAAGAATCCAAACCCCATAAAGTAGAAGATCTGCAATGATAGAGGTAAATCCATTAATGAACCAACATTTTGAAGCTATATAATTTAAAACATGTCAGACTGAACCATTGTTGTGAAAAAGAAAGACTTCCTTCCGACCATTTAAATGTTGTTTAAACTTTTTTCATCCCAATCCTTTTGGAAAAATGAGAAAAATGGTTTTAAAAATGACGAATTTTCCATTCAACCAGTCAATTTACCTTTTTGAAAAAACAGCCATTTTTCCCTTTTGTGGCCATTCAAAGGCCCCTCTTATTTCCTAGATTTCATTGTTTGAATCATTTTCATTAATATAACTTCACTATTTTAATGCTTACTTTATTGTTTAGAACTTTAATTGTGCTTTCCTATATTTAGTTATGTTTTTCAAGTTAAGTATTTATTCTTGAGTGACAAATACACCCTAAAGCAATAATTGAATTATACTTCGTTTTATTAAATTATTTTGATGATTGCCATGATTGTAAATTTGTAAATATAGTTCTAATTAATCATTTTTTATTCATGCCATTATTGTAAAAAACACCCATTTAAGTATCCATTTTTTTAAAAAAATTATTTGCAATCTATATAACATCCATTTTCAATTTTTTACAGCATTGAATGGAACAAACTTCCCTATCAACTTGTTGGCAAATCAAATACTAACTAAAAATATTAAGCTCCACCATTCCGATGATGGGAAAATTCGTAAAGGCAATATTTGCTACTAAACTTGTTATAAATCAATCTACCGTATATCACATAAAAGATTATTATTATCAATCACCGATAAAATGTGTTCTTATGTCAAATTCAATATAGAAGAGATGGCATTTTCACACATGTTCAACATTTGGGTATCAATACCATAGTGAAGATAAATTCTCAAGAATGACCGATTTTGAACAAGAGGACCAATACAGAGCAACATTTTATCACAATAGGTGCATTAAAGCACAAGCAATATTAGAATCTTAGCAAGTAAAGCAAAAAAGTTTGTCAGCAATAAACTTTTAGTAACATATAATATCTACAATATCTTCTGAACTAACAAAAAGCTACTCACCCCAACCAAAATATGATCACCGATAAGAGAGACTGCAGGCAAGATGCCACTGCAACAAAAAGACAAATAGTATAAAGACATTTGCAAATACACA
This sequence comes from Cymodocea nodosa, assembly GCA_036874045.1. Lineage (NCBI taxonomy): Eukaryota > Viridiplantae > Streptophyta > Magnoliopsida > Alismatales > Cymodoceaceae > Cymodocea > Cymodocea nodosa. The sequence continues at coordinate 24,756,544 of CM072336.1, forward strand.
AATGCACAAGCATAGTGGAATTAATGGTTAATAGCACCCAGACTTTACGACACCCATACATGGTGAAATTAAAGCTACAGATTTCACTGGGCCATGCAAATATAAATGGTAAGTATTTCAAATGTAGCATAACAGAACCGTTCAAAGTCCATGTAAGCATCCAGTCCAACCAAAAAAAAGCATTCATATGCAAAAGAAATTACCATTTTACAGAATGACCAAATCAATCTATGCAAATTTTGCATTGCAAAACTTACGCTAATGACTTCCCACTGAAAACGACAGGAGGTGCCACAGCAGAGAAGATGACAAAGGCAATATGAAGCTGCAAAGAAGATACAGATTATTTACCTATTAAATAAAAAATGATCAAAGTCTAAGACAAAGAATAAATTGCCAGAAAGATGATGATAAAAGCAGCAAAGACTTACCACGTAAAATAGGAAAAACCTCCCAAATTTCAGTGCACTATCAGTTCTGCAATACAAGCGATAGAACACCATTGAAGGATAAGCAGCAAAGTTCATAAGATGAACGATCTCAAAATAGATTATCATCCACAGAATATCTAACAATGCGTTACTTTAGTGTCAACGCCTAAGAAATTATACCTCATGGCATTGTATAAAGGGCGATACCACAAAACATAAGCACCAGGGACTCCCGAGATAAAGTAGATAATAGCAAGAAACCAGATTTTAATACCTGGAATTAAAGTAGCTAAGTAAAAAATGCGTCTTCACATTCCAAACCCATATAATGAGAAATAAGACATTGGTTTTTGTTTTTGTTTTTGTTTTTGTTGCTTGTCGTCAATGTTTATCATCATACAATTGCTAAAACAGCATGCATATGTAAGAAAAGAATAAAGGAAAAAAGGGAACAAATTTATATAAACCAACAAAGGACAGCATCCATACCCTCTCCTTTGATTAAAGCTGTCGTCACTGCTATGAAATTCCAAAAAAGGCACGCAGCTAAACCTGCATGGATCAACACAAGAAACAAATTTAAAAATTTTAACAATAAAACAAATGTGTTTGACACTTTACAGGAAAAAAGGGAATTTACAACAAATACACAACAATGAAAAATAGTGTAGCTAAGTGGTCTTGCTGTAGAAATTTTAAATGCATAAAGTGATTAGACTTTTCACGTATAAAGATGTAAGAGGTTGCACAAATTAACTTGTCCATGAGATGCTAAATTAAAGATGCACAGGCTGCATCTGTATCTATATTGTAATCCATTTTTTAGTGCCGTATCTATACTATTATACTAATTGTACCTTTAGGAAAAAGAAGATACATACCCCCTAGCAATGATCATTAATAAAATATAATAGACTTGTAAGCTTCATTAAAAATTGTAGACAAATTCTTACTTTGAAAATGAAAGAGAGGCATGTCATTTTACAAATGTGCATTAATAATCAAAGTGATGCGCATAAACATTTAACTGGGAGCTGAATTTAAACTTTTTTTAAAACTTCTTATTTTGAATGATCAAACAAAAACTATATATCAGTAATTACATTATACTATATTATTGTAACTTTATTATAATAATAAACATGATTTAAGATGTAGCATTAACAATATAGACCTATTGTAGATTCCCTCTTTTCCCCAAGATGTATTTTTATTTTCATGTGCATGGGGTTTAGTACTTATGTGAAACTAGATAATACATTACTTCTGATGGTTTTTTTCTAGGGTGGTAATGAAAAAAAAATACTATTAAAAAAAGGAGAGGAATGCAAGAGGCCAAAAGCTAGTGTAACCCAAAGGAGCAAATATAAGAAAGAATTTTCAAAGGTGAAACCAAGCCAAAGATGCAAGGGAATATTATTGAAGGAGAATATTATTAAAAAGGGGAGAGGAATAGAATGGGGCCACAAAACTAGTGTAACTCAAACGACAATATAAAGTTTACATAAGGGGAATCAAGAAGAGATAAACAGAAAATCAAAAAACAAATAAATAGAACAGATAAAAAATTCAAATGAAACACCAAAGTATCAAATTTCAATAAAGCAATCAATGTATTTAAGGTGATAAGGCAATCAAAACACCAAGAAGAGAATAAAAAGAGAAAATAGAAATAGAGCTTAAACATAAAAAGAGGAAGAAAGAGATGTTAAGGAACTAAAGTAGAAAATATAAGTATAAGACAGGAAAATAAAAGGTTAAAAGATGAAAAGAAACACCAAAGGTATCAAGGAGATCAAGGTAATTAAAATGATAAGGCAATTAAAGCATATCAAGATGACTTAAGGTAATCATCTAATTGAATCCAAGCATCCAATCAACAGAGGGGGAGGTGGAAGAGTTGCTAAAAGGAGTCAATGTTACTTAAAGGTGCCAACCCTACTGGACAAATAAAGAGAAGCTTGTCCTAGCTATCACCGGCAAAAGAGATGGGGATTCTGTCTAATTGTAGGTGGTGGTAAGAGATGATTTGAGTGGCAATCACGGCTAGGGCTTGTGGTGGGGTGAATCTTAAGTTTACTCCAAGTGTTTTGGTACTATGCAATAATTGAAGAACAAAATCAGGATTATTCACTGATGACCAAAAGATTACATATATATAAGCTTTACTAGATACCAAACATAAATGGATATCTAATAAACAAATAGGACTCTACCAACTAAATGAGGCATATACATATATAAATGATATACAACTTTAACAATAAAAGTGTTTTTCGTAATTCTTTATTGTGAATATTGCATGCTCAATCATATTTATCTTTTTAATAATGGTATTGTTTTTGCTGTGATTCAAACCTGGGACTCTTTCTCTATTCATAATAAATTGGTTCCATCTTGCAACATATTTGTGTGATCAATAGCTTTTCAAAAAAAAAAAAGGAAAGCAACTATTTCTTTCAAGAAAGTTTAGTGTGCCAAAGAAGCAATTAATAACAAAATATAACTAAGGCTTTCCTCCCTACTTTCCAACTAAGATAATTAACATGGACTTTGTAAATAAAATATTTAAACCTTCATATTAAATTCTAGGATTTAAATCATGTACTACATAAGCTAAAGAAACTTCTAATGGCTTTTAGAATAGGATAGAAAGACATGACAATGATGGTGGTTGTAGTAAAAATACAGGGGAAAAGAATTTATACAAGAATTCTGGATAGAAATATAGTTCCAAAGAAAAATAAATTAGAATCAATGATGTTCTTCTTTTAAATATAGTATCTTCTATGTAAAAGAACATCAAGTGAATTGCCAATGGCAAACACAACAAAATTTCATTAGGGTGTTCATCCAAAAAATAGTGTTATATAGGCAATACATACCAAGAAATGAGGCAAAGGCAAAATATTGCAATTTTTGTAGATGAATGGGAATTTCATTGGCAATATCATGATGTATGATAGGGAAAAAAGCTGGCCAGTTTTTTTCCTCTATAACAATTCCAGCTGCAAAAAAAGAGATTTTTTTAACCCACCAAATAATTCATTTCTTTTTTAATTTTTTGCAGAAGAAAATTGAAGAACTAGCTTAAGGTGTCACTTGTAAAGTATCTAAGAAACCTCTTGCTGCAGCCTCTTCCCTACGTTTCAGGTCCTGCAGGCATCAACAAGATAAATGTTCAGGATCTTCTCTTGTATGCTGCTTGAATGGAAACATAAAAATAATCATAATTTTCTGAAAAGGGAGAAAATTAATGCAAGTGCATGTCAAGTCACAATACAAATATAATTTAATTTTTTGGAGGTGGTAATATTAAGAAACAAAAGAAAGAACAAGTATCAAGGGAGTAGAAAAAAGAAGAAAAAAAAAAAAAACAAAGGAGCCCTTGAGAAGGGAACAACAGGATAGCAGTAAAGGTGTTCCACAAATGCAATGGAGAAGAAAACTACAAAGAAATCAGAGAAAAACAGAAAAACATGCCAGGGATGACAAGCCATTTGATGACATATTGGTCCCCAACTATTCCACAAAAGGCCCTACTACACTCCGCAACTTTATGAATTGCTACCTCCTTCCAAACACTGGGTGAGCAATCTTATCTTCTAAATACCCATTTTTTAAACCATCTACACCAAATTGTGTCTGGTAATATCATCCAAATCCCATAATGGATCTTATTCATTCTCACTATAACTTTCCATTTCTCCCTAATCTTTCTCTTGCTGAGTTGGACTGACTGGATCAACAATCATGATGGCCAAAAGAGGTGCCACAAGAAAATAGCTTATAAATTTTATGGTCTATTGCAATGCTTGTACAATGTTTCTAAAGTATAGATGTGTCTCTTAAGAAAAGAGATAACAACTTCTTGTACAAATTAATGGTGGAGATCATAAAGCAATTTAGGGTAGAAAACATACAGATTGTTACAAATAATGGAAACAACTTGAAGAAAACGGGAAACATAATATTCAATATCAAGTCTGTATTGTGTATTGGTCTAAGGAAAAGAAAGACATGTCAAGTATCAATGGAAATGGTATAAAGACACAAAAATGTCAAGTTTCAATTGAAAAACCTTGAATTTTGACATGAAAATTTAGAAAAAGTTATAAAGTATAGTATGATACGCAAAAAAAGTAATTAAATTTAATTTTAGCCATTTTGATAATTAAAATGTTGTAGATAATATATATCACCTACAAAGATAACAATGGAGAACTTGATATTTTTATCTTAAAAGCATACATCAATTAAATGGACTTAATAGTTTGATCAGTTTCCAAATTGGAATCAAAATTTGCATAACTAAAATAAACATTCCTACATAGATTACAACTATAACTAAACATCTATAAATCAAAGATAAAATCAAAAAATAAAATAAAACCAGTAAGAAAAGATAAAGAAAATGAAAAAAATCTGAATATTATAACAAATATAAAAATCCATGGAATATGATCAAAGCTTGAATAAGAGAAATAACAAGATACAAATCAAGAAAGCTTCACAAAATGAAGTGTTGGTCCTATTGAAGAGCCTTTAATTATTCAAAGAAGATTACGAAGATCCTTAAGAGAAAATTCAATAGAGATTCAATGAAGAGGAGAGAGAAGGAAAGCTGTAGTAAGTAGCCTAATCCAAGAATGTTTCTAGCTATATCAATGATTTTTAGTTGAAATTTTAACCATAACAACAAAATTTCACTAATCCAATAGAAATTGATGAAATTTTGCTGATACAAACTGAACTCTCAATTGAAGCCTCGTTAACATTGATAATCTGGGTTTATTGATAAGGTTAGTTGGGAAACTGATCCGTATCAGAAAAACTTCACCAATTCAAATCAACACATAATCCATGGCTGGAATAAAAGCAATGGACAAGTATCTTTTATAGTAGACATCATATATAAATATTGGGAAGGCAAGGCTAGTAGGGAAGACAATCAATATGACTAGAACGGTTACCATATTCATTTACAACCACAATGTGTTGTTGACTATTTTAGTTACATGTCTTAGTCTTTGCTCAATTATCATCTCCCATAATTTCATAGTATGACTCATTAACTTAATACCGTGATAACTAATGCAATTCTATGTATCCTTATTATTAAATATATGTATTAAATACAGGACACGTATTTATGGGAAAAAAATTATTTTCCCATGTAAAAAGTGTTTTTGGTACGATAGAGAACCTGTTCCCTTTTCCTCAACTCCGCTTCCTTGGCCTGAAGCTCCTTCTCCTTCTTCTTGATATCCTACGTTCAAACAACAAAAGCAATAAGCATCCACATCATCCCTTTGCTATAAAGAGAGAGAGAGAGAGAGAGTGTGTGTGTGTGTGTGCGTGTGTGTGTGAGAATTCCCACCAACCTTTGTGTTATCAAGAGGAATATCGATGGTGGCCCCATTCCGATCGTTGTAGAAATCCGCCGGCTCTGGAGGAAGCGGAGAGAGCCGTGCGTTGGAAGCAGCCGGCACCCTGCCAGCGCCCTACGCAGCAACAGACGCAAGTAAATCACCCACACAAGAATAAAAGAAACAGCACAAAAACTCGAAGTTGGAGTCAAACGCATAGGCAGATCCGATCTAGAAAAGGGGGAACTACCTGGACGGAAAAGGGGTTGACGTCGTCCTCATCGAAAGGGTTGCGGTCGTAGCGCCCCGCCATGGGAGGAAGGAGGAGCGACAAGAACCACACGTCAGAACGGAGACACGCTTCCCTCACCCTCGCGCGTTCAACGCCGAGCGGAAGCTTAACAGATTTTGAACGTGAGCGTATTCATCACCTTCGCTCTCAATCTGTGTGCTTCAGTCGGAAGAAAAGAATACCCGCCCGTTTGAGCAAGACCCGATCGGATCTTGCTCCGAATAAGAGAAGGCCGTATGGTTGGGGGCTGGTGCACTAGGCATTTGATTTGATTCAAATGTGGAGATACTTTAACAAGAAATTAAAGTTGTAGGAATTTATAATTAAAAATATTGTGGCTGTTCATTTTACATTTTAATATATAGATTTAAAATTTGTAAAAAATAAAAATTATATATATAATAAAAAATCTCCTTTTACAAATATTTATTTCAAATATAATTTTCATCATCAATAAATTTTCATTTAACATATCTAAATTATAATATAAAAATATAACACCAACAGCATTATTAATTATAAATACTTATAGCTACATTTAACCCTAGATATAATTACTTATTCCAAGGTCAAACATTGCAATTAAGCTTTTTAGAGACTTTTGGTGGTTTGCCTTACTAATCTTATCTCTACCACCCTCAATTTACTCCTACAGTCCAATGAGTAAAATTTGATTATAACTTGCATCTCTTACAACTTGAAACTTCATTGTCATAAGCACCTCTTAAATTTCTTTTAGATGACTGTCAATGCAAAAACATTCATAACGTCAATAGTGAAAAGTACATTTTGTCATTCACTCTACTTAAGAGAAGAAATTCCAACTTCAAATACAAACAAAAATATTACTATTATTAAGAAAAATAATTCCACTAGCAAAAAGGTCATTACAGCTTCAGTTAGCAGTTAAAAAAGAGTTTTCACTGCAATGAAAAATGGATATATGTCAACCATACAAACAAAAATAAGCTCGATCGGAATGTCTTAGCTGTTGAGTCAATTCAAATCCACAGTACCTCCAGGAACCATGCCACAATACAATTGACAGGCAACGACACAGATTGTCTGCATATCTCATGTTGTTCTAAACATGTATTTCATCAATCAAATCGTATTTCATCAATCTCTGAGTCCCAAAGGAAAACTTTCAGATGAGATGCTTTCTCAAGAACCACACCGGTTATTCCTTGAAGTTTCTGACCAGATATGTCAAGGTACTCAAGTTCCTTGAGGCGATCAAGAAATACATGCAAGGCCTGGGATGGTAGTATGCACTCGTTTAGCTCCAGTTTCCTCAGGTGCGGAAGTGTATTGCAGATGACCGAAGCCATGCTCGTATCAATACGTTCGGCTATAACTTTGAGTTCAGAAAAATGTGCACAGGATTTTGCAACTTGTTCCAACACTTCTTCATTGATGAGCTCTCCATTTACTGCTATACCCTTGAGGAACTTAAGTTTACAAATTGCCTTGAAAAACTCATCTTCGGGTTCGTCTGAATTGTCCATGTAAAAATAGCACAATTTGGGGCACCTGAAAAGGAAACAAAGAATATGGTAATGATGCATTGCAATGACAGAATAAATTAATAATCTCATCCCTAAGAAGTAGGTAGAAACGTACAATAAGCTGTGGTATTTAATACTTAAGTGCCTAACCAATAAGCTGTCATAACAGCTTTTATGCTGTGAACTTCAACCTCTCCCAATATGATATAAAAAAGCATATTTCTCAACATTTACTTTGTTTCATTTTGAAAATCTTTCAACCATGAATGCAATTGAACCAAAACAAGTTGCTGCCTTTTTGCCAAAGACAGCACAAAAGATGAAATGTTGCACTCTTTGTTGGCGAATACTCCAACCATGAAAAAAATAATTTGTACCAACTAGTAGTTCGATCTATGACAGCTCTTACCTGATCTTGTTACTGGATAGCAGGAAGTATTGGTTGGTATGAACCAAGCATAATAGAAGCATGACGAACAACATCACATATATCAATAGGATAATCCCAAATTTAAGGGCATAATCCAAAACCACACAGAAGACATTTGATATCATTTCTTATCTAGCTCAATTATTGGCTGTTTCAATGAAAGAGATTCTTCATTTTCAGCATTTTGAATCTCTACATTAGAGTGTTGACTTGAACAATCTGTCTCTACGTTGAATTTTTAGGCATGTTGAAACTAACCTAATAAAGCATAAGTGAAATTGGATCAATGAATAAAAACCATAATATTCTAATAGAATTTAAAAATAATTTGAACATAATATCATGGTCATGAGTATATCAAGTAAAATATTCTTTAATATAAACAACATGGTAAAGAGAATCATTAATCATAGGGTCATAGCAATGAGATTATGAGAAATAAGAAAATTTAAATGACAGAACACACCTTGTAGGTTCGTATTGTTGACAAGTAATACCAGTATTCCACTGTCAAGTAGAATTCCAAAAATCAAGTAGGGGTCTTGTTGGAAATACAAAGTGAAAAATAACTAAAAAACTATATTGAATGATAATAGAAGAGAGAAAGAATACAATCAAATGTAGAAATTTATGGAAAAAGCTAGAAGTCTAAGAACTTATGAAGAAATCTTCTATCAACAAGTCAATGATACTCTTCCTTCTTGCTCATCTCAAAAAAAAAAACAATTACTATAGATGAATTAACAAAGGAAATTTAAAGAAAAATACCCTAGTGTATACTATTTGCTGATGACATAGCTTTAGTTGAAGCTTGATTATGGAATTATGGAAAGCTACTTTAGAGTCCAAATGATTTACATCGAGTAGATCAAAAACAAAATATATGGAATGTAAATTCAATAAAAATAAGAATAAGGATGAAAACATATACTTAGATGGTCATCAAATTTATAAAAGTTAAGACTTATAAATATTTAAGATCTATAGAAGTAACAACTGTGAAATTTTAGAGGACAAATTAAAGTAGGACGGATGAAGTGGATAAATGTTTTTGAAGTGTTGTATGATAAGAGGATACCTTTAAAATTAAAAGAAAAATTCTATAAAATGATCATTCGTCCAACTATACTTTATGGCATAAAATGTTGGATTGTAAAATATGAGCATGTGCAAAAAGTTAGTATTATCAAGATACGTATACTTAGGTGAATGAGTGGTAATATTATAAAGGACAAACTAAAAAACAATGTCATCAGGAATAAAGTAAAAGTTACACCTATTGAAGATAAGATAATATAAGAGAAAATAGGCTTAAAAAGAGGTAGGCCTGAAAGAAGTAGAGGTAAGCCTAAAATTACATAGCTAGGAATTGTAGGAAAAGATTTAAATTTATGTAATTTTACCAAATATTTAACAATAATTAAAAATACATGGAAAAAAGCAGTAATGTAGTTGATCCCATGTTATGAGATTATGATTTGGATTGTTGTTGTTTTACTCTTCCTTTAAATTATAGATGAAAGGTGAAAGTAATTATGTGAACCATTCAAAAACAATGAGCCATCGTCCATGGACTATGAGCCACCAAGAAGCATCCGTACTTCAACAAACCAGTTGGCCATGAATGGAGAGGTCTCTCTTTATATATTTGTCAGTTTTGTCTCCAATTTCACTAATGTGAGACTATTCTAACATTATCACACACTTGTAGCTTTTTTAATACCCTAATATATCTTTATTTTTTAATTGGGTGGATGTACAGGGACTTGAGTCGAGAAAATCGTTATTTGCACTGATAACATGATGAAATTTGGGTGGAGAGAAATAGAGTGTGTTATTCATTAATGAAGGGTTCAGTACATGTGTATAGTGAATTAAGGATGCCCTAAGATGAATAGATATCCGATAACCCAACAGTACATGATAACAATGGATTCTAATATACGGATATGACTCTAACAATCCATTTATATTTACATCATTTTATAAATTATATTTATATCCATTTAACCCTCAATTTTTTTTGTTGAAAATTTGATCTTAAATCTGTAAAATGTTTATTTTTCGTTTTTTAAAACATTTCTCCTCTTAGGATGAAAAGTTATTCCTGTCATATGATCAAATGAGGAAGAACATTCAAAGGCAAATATTGGTTGTCCACGTGATTTCATTGATAGCTCATGGTTTTTGCAGACCTAAGAACGTATTACTACGGAAGGAAGCATATTGGTTGACCATGATGGATGCCACAGGCCCCAACCGTTGGGAACAATGTCCATCAAATATCTAACACGACTATTTTGCCTGCATGACATTCTTGAAACCATAAAATTTCTCCGAACATATGGTAGAATTTCAACAATCTTAAACCGACAGTAACCAAAGCACGGACGCAGAAAATCAACCTTACACAATCCCGACTCGAAACAAAATTCCAACGAACTACGAGAGCATCACGAATAATAAAAAAAGTACCTTTCTGCCACATAAAGGAGGTCAGCGTGGTCGGCGAAACACGGGAACCAGATCTTCTCGAGACACCCGCCTCCGCGGGCGATTGCGACACGGAGGACACCAGGGAAAGCGCGGGGCGGCAAGATGGAGCTACGGAAGCGCCTGAAGTCGAGGCTCTTGACCCTCCACAGGACCGGATCTTTGGAGGCGCTCCGCCACGAGGAGCATGTGCGGGAGGCGCCTGCGAGGAGATCCGTGAAGTCGAGGTTGGAGAAAATAGTCACCAGCAGGTCCTTCCCCAGCTCGTCCCACCGCCTCCGCCGGGACGATGCCGTCGTCATTTTCCCGGAGAACAGCTCGAAACACTTTGAGGACTGACGGACTAATTTTTCTATTAGACAGGAGGTATCTTTATAAAATTTCTCTACTTATATTTTTTCCAGGTGTATTGCCCTTTTGCTATATATATCAAAAATTATTTTAAATATCTTATTATAAAAACTTATTTTTCTTTTCTTTCTTCCCTTAATCTTAATCATTTCTTACCGACGCTCACAACAAAAAAAATGCTAACATTTGTCATTTCTTCATTTTTTTAATTAAAAAATGAGACACAAACATTTACAGCAAAAAATATTGTAGATTGCATTTTATAATTTAAATGTATCAACTTAAAATTTATTAACAGTAAGAATTATATCTGAAATAAATAGATGTTTATTTTTTGTAAACATTCATTTTATATGTAATTTTTACTGCAGATAGATTTTAAATTATAAGATGAGCGCTTACAGTATTTTTAGAACATTGGAAAAAAAAATTAAATGTAGCACAACATTTTTACCATGGGTAACTAAAATAATATACCAAAATTTATTTCTATATAGAATTCGCATAATTTACAAGAAAAGCAAGCTACAATTAATCATGTGATTTATAACATTAATAAATGAGAACTAGTTATGTAATTCATGATATTAATAAAACGAAAGTTAAAATAGGCATATGATTTACAACATTAATGAATGGATGAGAGCAAACATAAACTTTATGATTCATGGTATCGATAAATAAAAATGAACATAAGTCATACAATTTATATAATTAGAGAATAAAAGTAGATTGTGTGGGCAAAATTATGTTTTATGTTAGATAAACAATGAAAAATAGTTGATACAAACACATGTAAGGATGAACAAAGAAAATAATTCTTAGTCATATTTTTTTTCAAAATTAAAAACATTAAAATTAAAACTAATTGAATTTTATAATCACATTAAAATAAAATATAAAATACATAATAGAAGTTTACAAAATTCCACTTCAAATGAAAAAATAAAACATTTAAGTCACTCGTTTGTGTCAAAAAGTTAAGAATTAAAAAATTAAAAAATTTCTCTTAACTTTTTAAAGTTTGTACCATACTTTTTAACTTTCTTACATATAAAAAGCTAAAGATTTCAATATTTCAAATTTTCCCATATGAGAAAGTAATATAAGAATTATCATTATTTAATTAAGTATTTTTTATTATTTAAATTAATTATAATTAAAGTATAATATATTATTATTTTTAATTAAAGTATTATATTATTTTAATTATTACTTTGTATAATATATTATTGTTTCAATTAAAGTTACTTTGTATATACTTTAACATAATTAAAGTATATTAATATAATATAATATTTTATTATTGTTAATATAATTAAAGTATATATTGTTAACATCATTTTATTTAATTAATTAATTATTATTTTTATTATTAATAAAAGATTAGTTATTTTATTATTGTTAATATTATTTAATTTTATTTATAATATTTAAAATATAAAAATTATTTTATTAGTTAACATTGTTATTTTATTACTTAATATATAATATTAAAATTTCAAAAATTATATAATTTTCATAATTTTTCACCAATAATATAAACATCTTTAAATTTTACTTTTCTGATTTATAATTTATAATTTTTTTAACTTTTTAGACGGCATAAATAAATCTTTAATATTTATCAAAGACAAATTCAAATAATATTTACAGATAAATTATCTAATAAAAAAAAGCTAAATATTCGATAAAATCCGATACTCACTGGTTCTTACCAGGAGTGATCAAAATGATATATATTTTGATATATCTGGATAGAAGTAACGTCACTTTAAATGCAACAACTACATCGACTTCAACTAATTTTAAATAATTATCTATTCAATCAACCTTAAAGTTACGATTACAATTTACTAATTTTAAATAATTATCAATTCAATCAACTTTAAATTGTAATTATCTAACATTAGTAAATCGTATATATCCTCGTACACGCGATCGTCGCTGCAAATTCTTCTTCCGCCTTCACATCGCTACCACTCCCCAATCTTCCCCCAATTTTCGAACCTACAGCTCGGATTTTTCGTGGATCGGTGTTATCCCCGATGGGAGGAGGCGTACTGAGGACCGCGGCGTCGGCCGGCCGCCTGACCACTCCGATCGTCGATAAGATGGCCGCCTTTACCGGCTTCCGGAGGGCCGCCTCTGCCGCCGCAGCCCCGGCTTCGGTCGGGGTGACTGGCGTCCCGTCCCTGACGACTTTGTCGTCCGGGAGAGAGCAGGTCGTCGAGACGCTGCCGAAGCAGCAGGGGATAGCGAAGGGGGAGGAGTGGGAGTTCACCGGTGGAGTGGAGGAGGATCTGTTCGATCAGACGTGTAAATCCTCCCCCAGGCTTGTGTTCGGGCCGGTTGCCACGTACGAAGAGGCGAAGGAGGCGACTGCCGATTTGAAACACGCCATCGACGAGTTTGTTTCTCCTATTCTCTACAGCTCGGCTCGAGAATGATACATTTTGTTTATTTCGCTGTTGCAATTATTGATTCTGTGTTCGTTGGCAACGGTTTTGCGGGAATCCATTATAGTTGCAATACTACAAATGCAGAAAAGTATTGTTTTTTCTTTTGAAGAAGGTAAGGATGAAATATTGTTAAAGCGTGTTTGCAATAACAATTCCAGTAAGAAAGTGGGGCATAAGCTAAATAGCTCTGTGGCTTTGACAAGGATCTGTTGCATATCTATCTTTTCCCTCTCGAATACCACATCATTCCTTACAAGCCAAATCGTCCAGCAACTTGGCTGGACCGAGATAGCTTGCCCTTCAGCCTATCTAACATGGTCCTTACGATCTGTTGCTGGTTCTTCATAGGTAGGCCTCCTAGTATCACCATAGATGTCAGATGCTCCCATATTTTGCTATTGATCTCACTTGCAAAGAATAAATGATTTTTATCTTCCTCCCACAAACTGTGTAAAGGATAAGATGTAAAGCATGACTATATGGAAAAAGTTAGTGTTGCTGAAATATGTATCTTTAAATTGATGAGTGATAATATTACAAGAGATAAACTAAAAAACTATTTTATTAAGAATAGAGTTGGAGTTGCGCCTATATCCTTAGGTAGTTTAATTATATCCTTAAGAGACTAAGGAATGCACAAATTAAGAGAGGAGAACTAATTAGCACAAAAGAAATTAAAAGAAGTAGACCTAAAACTACTTTGTTAGGAATTGTAAAAATAAATTTAAATTTACATAATTTAACTAAAGATATGATAATAGATAGAAATACTTGGAAGAAACATGATTCATGTAGCTAACACCATGTAGTGAGATTGTGGCTTGAATTGTTGTTGTTTCTTTGAATTGTGTAAGGGGAAACTCAAATTTCCATAATCTACTCATCTCCTACAGCTATGATAGACTTTAGTAAGGTGTTTCCCTTGAAAAAGTATCCACATAAAAGCCCTGATTTTGGGTGGTCTTTGCTCTTCAAGACTTGGGTAAGGAAGTGCCATGGAGACCCTGTAGCACAGTGAATTTGAGAACAGCTCTTAACAGAAAACAGTCCCGAGGATTCAGTGCACCATATTGGAAAATCCATTCCATCATCTTCAAAGCCTTCTTTTGTTTAATTGGTGGGAAGGGCAACAACCTGTTCTACCTCCTCTTCCTTCATATCTCTCCTCAAACTCAGATTCCAAGCCAACTAACCATTCCTCCCAGAAAACCATGTTTGCAATGAATGCACAAGGATCATTAGAAAGCACATTTAACATAGTTATAGACATTTATCATTTCAATTGAATTATTATATATATAAATATAAAACTAAATGCAAATAAGTTTCATACATGTTTGAATTTACAGTATTGTTAATAATCAATTATGATCTCATCGAGCTATAAAAGAATGTAATAACATTGATTAATATGATACTAATATTATGTGATACAATAAATACATGACACACCCAATGCCTAGGTCCAACACTAAGGTTAAACAAGGGGACAACATATCATCTTGTTTAACTTTTCTACTTGGGGAAGATCAGCCTCTATAAATCCCATTGTAACTGATTTGGTGGCTGTGGAAGAATTGTTTTAATCTTTTGCAGCCATTTTATGAGGAAATTGTGTGCCATTAGTGAATACCTTCCGAAAATCTATTTTTCAAACTAACCCTAAATCTTCTTCTAGTAGTATAAGTTAGCTTCTTGAGCTACAACAAAATTATCCATTAGGTTTCCACTCTTCATTAAAGCCATTTGAGAGGGATTTATCAGTTTATATGCTACCACAAACAGTGTATGCCATAGTGAATACCTTCTGGAAATCTATTTTGCAAACTAACCCTAAATCTTCTTCTAGTAATATAAGTTAGCTTCTCGAGTTGCCAGAATATTATCCATTAGGCTTCCACTCTTTGTGAAAGCCATTTGAGAGGGATTTATCAGTTTGTGTACTACCACAAGCAACCTAGTTGTCATATCCTTAATGATCACCTTCATACAGGTGTTCATAAGATTGATGGGCAAAGTCAATAATAGCCACATCACCCTATTTTTTAGGAATCAAGAAGATGAATGAGTGGTTGGTAGAATCACATTAGGTGTTTTTGCCCTGCAACTCTTGTACCATCTCTACAATCTCCTCACCTATAATCTATTATTGAATGAAATTGCTTGCAGAAACATAATGGAAACTCATTTTTTTAGTATGTTAAGAAAATATTTTTTAATTGATTTTGATAATGCAAATCTTAATGATAAACATGAAATTGATTCCTTATATTGAGTTTATTGTAGTATATGAATCTTACTGTCAATGAAAAAATGAAGCAAGCATCAAGCAAGGTGGAAAATCAAATATCATTAAAGAAGGATCAATGGATGAAGATTGAGCAACGAAAAAGGGACTCCAAACATTATACCTTATGACTTCTATAAGATCTCACATAATATTGATGTATTTTGAATTATTAAGTCTCAGGGCTAAAACACAAATCTTTGTTTGGTAAGTTCTCTTATGTTAGAATTTTCATTAGGTCACATTGAATGCTTGGATTCATTTTAAAAATTTTTAGAAAAGGCATGACCTCGAATCTAAGTTAGTACTCTTTCTATCACAAAAATGGCATGCCATTTTTGGTATTAGTATATCGTCTAATGGGCCAAGAGTGTAGCTTTTATGTTTGACTTTAGTTCTTCCATTGATCTTTGTTTTATTTTTATTAGCTTTTTTCATTTTGTGTTTTGTTTATTTTTACTTAACTTTGTGTCTTATATTATCTTTTGATTTTTCCCATTTTTAACTAACGTTTTGAATTTGATTTATTTATCAATGTCTTAAATTTGGTTGATGCTTGTAGTGTATTTCATCTTTTAATTTTGACTGGTTTTTGTTTGGTTTGTCTTTTAAATTTTTTGATTTTTTTCCCGGTCCTTCTTGCTTTTTAGTCTCTTATTTTAAAATGAATCTATTCAAAAATGAGATATAGTACTAGATAGTCATATCATATGTTTCTATTGTATATGAGTAAATTGGTTTTACACTATTACATATAAGATCAAATGTAATCCAATTCCTCTCATAATTGGAGGCCTTTTTAACAATGACGTAAGGTACATAGGATAAGTTTTTCTTGGTGCTGGAGTAAGTATTCCATAAGAATCTCTCCAATCCATTATATTAATAGAATAAAATGAGTAAATTAATATAAAAAATCAAAAATGAAATTGAATCAAATACTCACTAGTTTTTTACAAGGAAGTTCTCTGCCATTTAACTAGCAAATCTACCTATTTTTTCCTTATAAGATTTTCCCACCAACATAATTTGATTTTTCTTCTCTGGGTTGGACACCATTCACTCCACACGTTGTTGAAATTTTGACTCATGAAAAAATCAGCAGGTGGTGAAACATTGCCCCTTTCATTTCAATTTAGTTTACCTAGCATCTAATGGTAAGCTAACAATATAATGTAATATATCTGTGCTATCACTTGTCAGGTTTCCTTTTCTGTAGGATTTATTTCTTTCTGTATCTATTTCATGTCTTATCTTTTCATGTTCTTCCCCTGTTTGTTTGGGTTAAATTACTATAGAAAAATATAGAGTTAATTCTTCTAGCTTGTAGCAATTTATAGTTTTTCAGATATGCTTGTTCCTATTTCATTTGTACTATCTTATAATTGGTCATCACACAAACTGTCAGTGGACCTTTTCACTTTCATGTTCAGGGTCTACTTTTCTTCTCCAATTGCTGCTAGTGATGATGCAACTTATGGTTTTAATGATTCTTCATGTGCAACTAGCTCGAACAATTTATTGTCTCCGATGCACTTTACAAATGAATGTTCAGCAAGTCAACCTTCAGCTTCAAAACATATTCTCCAAACTTTTTCTATGCTAAAAGAATGCCCTGAAGTTCAGGTACTACTGGATCTTGTGCCTCCGTGTAAATTAAAGTGGGAACATTGTATTTGAGTTAGATATCTTCAGTTAACTATGAAACATTACCTCATTTTTTCATAGAAAGGGCATTAATTTTAATTGTGTACACTTTCATAAATTTTCTCAACTACTTTGCTTTTCATTTTCAATCTATAAAAGTGTTGTTACCTGATCATATCTGATTGTGGCACTACGATCATATTGTGGTCAATCAATTAAAATGCTAGGTTTGAATCTTTGTTTAAACACATTTGTAAGATCAAAGTACGAACAGCTTGCAAGCTTTTATAGCATAGGTTATCAACATTAGAGCTCTATAAGGATGTAGCACTCATTTTGCAGTGTATATCTTGAGTTCACATACAATAAGAAACATAATATATTATTTAATTTCTTTTTTTTCAAATTCCAATTGAGTACTCTCTAAAAATTACATAGAATATTATTTGAATAATTTAGTTGGAGTTTGGTTCTGTAGATCATATCCTTGTGACCATTCCAGAATAGTGGCTTAAACTTTTCTTTTACTAAGCACTCTTGCATAAGACTTGTGTAGAAGGTTGAAGTAGGTCATTGTAGAATTCAGAAGGCCCGTTTTCTGGTGCATTGTTGATGTTACCAGCTTATCAGGTGCATTTATTGCGTAACAGTTCCAACTGATCCTGCTGCAGAAAATAATTTTAGTCAAAAAGCATTCCGATTCCATTAGAAGATGATCTTCTTCCAAAAGGCAATGGATATAGTTGAATGGCCCTTATTAGGTGATTCCATCTTGCAAGTTCTAACAGAGTATAACTGTTGTGATAACAGAAATGACTTGGTTTTGACATTCCTAAAATAGAATTGTAAGGAAGAGGAAAATTTTGTCTGCGGGAACACTTAAAAATGCTTGACCAGTTGTTAGAAAGAAGGTTTTTAGGTTTTGGGTACTTTTTGTAGGAAGGTATATGAGATTAGTTTTGGTTTACTTCAACTTGTTTCTTTCAATGGATTAGTATATATTTCTGATCTTTCATTTTCCCTTTCTTCACAATATTAATTTTCATTTTCTTGTCTAATCACATGGTACCAGATCTTAGGAAACCATAGTCTAAAAAGGAGTGCCTTTGCCTATTCTTGGCACCAGTGGACCTCTTTGACTTCTGTCCACCCCTTTTGTAGCGTTGGAACACTATGCCATGGAGATTGATAACTCTTTGTGACAACGCCCAACAAAACTCTTAGGTGCCTTGATGAACAAGAAGCTGAAAGAAGTTACAAAAAATTCATGAATGGAATTCTGTTTGCAAAAGTTACTCCAAAACTACTATTGTTTGCTACAAATTTGTGAAGTATTGCCACATATACCAAATTCATTCGACCTTGATCCATGCCTTACCTTTGGAGCTCCAACACGTTGCCATTCCATGGCCTTTCTCTACCTAGGGATTGGATATGATCAGTAAAGTTACTTTTAAAGCATCCAATAGACATTCTTACATCCTCGTGGGAATAGACCACATAAAATAGATGGAAGTGAGATCTTATGCTACTGTTGGAGTTTGTCATGTGAAGTCATTGATAGAGTCACATCATGTCATTCGAAGTACCACACAAGATAGTCATGGGCAATATCACAAATTATGTGGCTAGGTGAAACATAGGACTATGGTGCTCACTATAAGATAGAATGATACTATTTGTTCTTGTTATATTGTCTCCAACAATTTGCAATCAAAGAGGCTCACATAAGGGAGCTTTAGGTTTTGCAGGCCTAGATTGAATCATCTTGGGATTTTTCTCATTAGAAAACTTTGTTGGTTAAGCACTTTGAACAAATGATCATACCTGAGTCATCTTGTTTGGACTATATTTACAATTTGTCATATGAATTTTTTTTTCAAATATTTCTATTTATTGTTAAATCTTTAGTAACATTACTTAACTTTAAAATTTTTTCTTAAAATTCCTGATCAAGTAGTTTAAATCTACCTTTACTTCATTTAATTTGAACTGTACTAATTAATTCTCCTCTCCTAATCATATTTGATCAAATTTATTAGACCTCATTGAATTTTTGCTTGGTTCAACTAATTCTGGCTTGATTCCACTGACGAACCACTTAGATTAGGTTGGTTTTTCAGAAGTTGATTGTATCATTTATTGTTCTTTTTAGAGTGTGGTTGCTTCCCTTGCATCCGATAAAAATGTCTGGGATGCTGTAATGAAGAACGATAAGGTCTTGGAGTACTGCCACAAAACGGGTGTGCAACTACTCTTGAACTTTATTTTGTTCTTCTCTGTTTACGTTGGGTTCCTGACATTTTATTGCTTCTTATAGATGGTCTTCCTTGGGAGACGACAGAAGATGGCCATCCTCAGAATGAGCAACCGAAAGGTGCAAGCAAGGAACAACATGGGAAAAAGGAAAACATATTTTTGAGTTTTATAACCAATGCAAAAAAGAATATTCAGAACATGATAAGCAGCATATCAGGTCTCATGGATAACTTCTTGACTTCAGTTGGGCTAGTAGACATTTCGACGGAGGGGGGGACTGACCCCAAAAATAACAATGGTAAAATGATAGGGGCATCCTTCATGGCGTTAGCGGTTGCTGTTATAATGGTAATCCTTTTCAAGCGACATTAAGGAAGGAGGGGTTGAAGGCTTTTGGCGTTATTTTGGACGAAACATGGGAGAATGTAGCCAGACGTGTTTATACGTAATTATGTATGTTGCTATTGTTGCTACCGAGTACTAAACTGCGCATTCGTCGAAAATTCCAACTTATTTAATATGGATCTAAGTTGTTAGGCTGATGATTTTGTGTGGTCTCTGATTTATTGTTGCATTCGTCATTGATCTGATTTCCTTTTGTTTAGGTGGGCTTGGTTGTGATGCAGTAATCTGCACGCTTGTGCTCATACTTTATTGATTATTACTTGCGGATCTTGTGCTCATACACTTGTCATGGTTGATCGATTATGATTTAGATTAATGTTGTTATTGTTATTATTATATGTATTATTTTTATGAAATAGATATAATTTTGAGTTCTATATGGTATTTTTATATTAATATTATATATATATTACCTAGTATGTTTTAGTATACAGACAATACTTGGCACATTTTTTTGAAAAGGAATCTTTTTCACAGGATAATTTTGCTAGTTATGCTAATCACGTCAACCTATTTAAGATACGGAAAAATTATTTAATGGATTGAGCATGTCATATCGTGTCAACGTTTTTATCTTTTAACTTTTAAATTTAAGTAAGTAATTGATTGATCTAGATGTGACAGCTGAGGCAGTTCGTGCTCACAAGCCTTGCGTGGGCCCTGGTGGCATACCACACAATGGACATGATCTTCGCCGACGAGGATCCGGCCGCCGATGCATGCGACACCCAGCACCACCCTTCCATCGGCTCATCGACAGTGTGGGAGTGGAGCCTCTTGGCGAGATGTGCATAGTTGGGATTGAAAGATTTCATCTTAAAAGACCTGATATGATAGAAAGAGGAACTTATTTTTGTATTATGATCATATGACGCCTTATGACACCAGTTTATTTCACCGTGCTTAAGATTATTTAGTCCTATATTCAAATAGTCCACATTAATTTGATCATACTTTTTATATTGATGTCTCATTTTGAACGTTTAGATATTCTTTTAGTCTTTAAGTCGTCCTTTTCGATAGAGATAGATCCTCACTTATACAAGACTCAAAGTTAAATTGTATCAACTTTGATAATACTTATTACGAACCATCTTGCAGGATACATTTTCAAAAATCGATATAATAGAAAAAAGAATTTACTCTTATATAAAAATCATATATTGTTCTATATCATCAATGCAGAACTATTTCATCTCGTATTTAAATAGTTCGCATTAAGCTTCTTCAATTGATGTTCCTTATTGATTGCACGCTCGATGAGTGACGTAATCCTACCTATCCATTACATTACATTATTATTATTATATGATTTAAGTACATCAAATTAAAATTTTTGAAAAATTACTTGTGAAACAAATAAATATAGTAAAATTTGTAAATGGTAAATGTTTATTTCAGATATCTTAATAAAAAATTATAATTTATAATGTAAAGGGACACTTCGATCAAGGAATGGTTGACGACGAGAGTGGAGGATTTACTCGGTAGATGTCGCTTTCCACTTCCACATTTATCATCAATTGATAAAGTTGATTGCACATGTTTCATCTTATAGTATATTATAACTTAAAAAATTAGATAATTATAATTTCAGTCAACTTTAAATAAATGTCTATTCAGTCAATTTTAAATTGTAATTGTTCATATGTAATTACTTCAAAGTCACAAGTGATTTAAAACGAAACCATAAGATATAACATTGACATATTTTAAAATTCGAAGTACCAAAGTGATAGTTAAGTAGGTAGCATCATGTAGATTTTTCAAAAATGTTATTTTGCATGACTTAATTTTAATTGTTGTTTCACATATTATTTTAAAATAAATCGTGTTCAAAAATCTCATGCTAGTCTCTTTCCCATATTTCTAATTTCTTTTCAAACTTTCGAAACGAAGGTAAAATCCATCTTTTGAAGGATGAACACCAAACATTAGAGAATCTACAATGGTAGTGTGCTTGATGTTGAGATCATAGTTTGGATGGTGCAATGGTATTAAGGGAAGTTGATGGGGAGATGGAGATCACAATGATTGTGATGATTGACTGCAATGGAAATGCAACATAATCATAAGATACTCATAAAAACATAAATTTTTTCGTTCTATTACACATCAAGTGCTTGACTGAAAGAATAGTTACATTAGAAGACAATATGCAATAAAGAGGTAAGAAGATTTTCCGAAGGGTGTTTCCATAGAGACCACAACTAGATGTTCTAGATATAAAGGGGGGATGGGTCACTTTTCCTTTACTTATTGTGAAACTGCACAAGTTGACAGTGAGTGGTAATAGAAGGGTATAAAACCAGCTCCCTCTGCAACTAACAGGGTGATGGAGACCTCTTTGTTGTCTCTACACCATCCAGAAAATGAACATCAGAAAGCAAAGTTAAAGAAGATATCAAAAAACACTGTATAAAAATTATGGAAATCCGATTATTTGTCATCTTTGTTGGTCCACTTCAGTGTTCTGAGCCTCCACCAGCTCCAATTCCATGTTTTCTCCCTCTATTGTGGCCAACGAAGAAGCCCTACTATGCTGCTGCTTATCACGCTGGGATGTGATACCTGCAAGTGTTTGAGCAATGTCTCGCATTGATGGCCGTTTCCTGGGATTCCTTCTGATGCACTTGTAGGCAAGTGCAGCTACTTCATTGAACTCCAGCACATCATAGCTACCATTCATGCGAGGATCTGCGATTTCCTCCCACTCAATGTTGCCTTGCATACTTATTGCTGCCTGATTCAAAGGAATATGTAGCATATCATGACATGTTCAGAAATAAAAAGAAAAGCAATGGCATTGGTAATCAATTATGAGAGTCTAATAAGAGAACAACACTATTGGAGTCATTGATTTCTTTTTTTTCATTACTAGGTCAAAGAAACAAATTGGCATTAGATGGCTAAGTACATAATTACTAGGTCTAAAAGTGCATTCAGCAACACATGGTTCCTGCCTAATGAATCTTACTATTGGTTGGTAGCCCACATATTGAGATCTTCACAAAACTAAGTCCATACTTAAGTATGATTTTGGGTGATAGATTCACTAACAACTCAGATTTTAGTCAAAATCATATGCAAACGGTTTTGACATGATAGATTCTATGTAGAATCATCAAATAAATTTTGCATAGTACTTTTTAAGTCATTTATGCAAAAACTGAGAATTGACCAAGAAATGCCATTCTTGTATAACACACTCTATTATGAATGAACAATTATGTATTGATGAAAATGTCCTTCAAATCTCATGAATTCTACAATTTAACCTTAATAAAATTATGTTGAGTGCCATCATTGCACTAATAATATTATGATATTAGTAATATTACTATATTAATATTAAATAGTATTAATTATATTAATTATTTCATTGACTAATATTAATTATAACATATAATATTTATGGTATAGTATATAATATATTAAATAAATATAAGAATTATATTGACAGTAAATAATTTTAATTATATTAATATTAGTTATAATTAAGGAAATGTTCACACGTGTAAAATTTAAAACTAATTATAGATTAATATATAGAAGGATCTTTTTACTCATTACTAATTGATTTTGTGTTAAATATCTACATTTCAATAAGGCATCAAAACAAAGATCTGACTCCATTCATACACATCTATCCTTTATGAGACACTTATAAGACTAAAAAAAGACTACAAGTAAATGAGAGTGATGAAATAATCCACTAGGAACAAAATTAAAAACAAATTATGGATTAATATATAGATAGGCTTCTCTACTTATTATCAATTAATTTTAAGTTAGATGCCTATATTCAGCATGATACCAAAACAGAAAACATGCATGTAGACTTATACACATCCATCCACCAAAAAAAGAGACATTTCTTCAACATAAAAAGGTCATAAATGAATGGAAGTGATGACATAGTCCAACATGAATAAAATTTAAAATAAATTATGGACTAATGTATAAATGGACCTCTCAACTTACCATCCATTAGTTGTTTTGAATTGATGTTCACACTTCAACAATAATATATAATATCTATTGCTTAGTACAATTATAACATTATAAGATGATAAGCATGCTATATTAATCTTGATATTATAAATACAATTACAATGTTATATCAATTTTTCTTTCACATTAATAATTATATTAAATGATATAATAAATACCAAACTTATTTTAAAGTAAATATGTATGGGCAGAATCATCATTTAAATTTTTATGTCAAAACTGAAAGTCATTTATTCTCTTCTAAACAGATTACACAGTATCCTATAATCCAACAATTTTCTCTACATTGAATTCTATGTATATTCAAGATTTTCTATAATTTGGACTTTCTAAAATCCTACCCAAATGCTACATAAACCTCATAAACAGCATAAAGAAAAAGTAATTCTATGGCAATGGTAGCATCACCAATATATCACCATGTGAAAATGATATAACATAAAGAAAAAGTAATTTTATTGTCTTCATCTGCAGTGCTAAAAAAAATACTCGAAACTGTTAATTAACTACATTAAATACAAAATACTCAAAACTGTTAACCAATTCCTAACAACAATAAAATTTGACAATGACAACTGTTAACCAAAATTCAATATAAGGATTTACTGAACTAAGCCTTAGGGAAAGAGAATATTCCAGTGTCAGTAATAAATTAACTGCAAGTGCTCAAGTGGAGGATATGGAGATCTTACAAGCTCAACATATTCCAAGAGACCTTGTTGGGGTGTCCTTCCGGCTACCAATTCAAATAGCAATACTCCAAAACTGTAGACATCACTTTTCTTAGTATATTTCCTCGATGATACGTATTCAGGGTCCAAATAACCAAAAGTTCCCTTAACTTTTGTCACATTCTGATTATCCATTTCTTCTTTTGACAGTCCAAAATCAGCAACCTGCTTATTACAACCGTAGAATATATTATATCAAGACCAGGAAAAGGCTTCCATTATAATACTCATCAGTGTCCAAAATGAATTTCTACATTATAGCCCCTAGGCAGCCAATAAAATTTTATGAACAATATAGTTGTTGACCGAAAAGAAGCTTACTCAGTGAATCTCGGACTAAATCTTTCCTATATTGAAAATATAAAAAAACAATGCACATTAAAAGACTAGAGACAAGTATCACAAACCCTAGCTCCCATGGACTGATCCAGCAAAATATTTGAAGCTTTGATATCACGATGGAGAACTGGAGGATTAGCCTGCCAGAAGGTTTGGAACATGTCAGACTGCATATGAGAAAGATGCGTGAAGAATCTGAGTGCACCAACAGAGTAAAATGCTAGCATACACCATCATGAAGATACTCTATGCCCCTTGCAACGTCTAGTGCAATAGAAGTCCTTGTGTTCCAGCTCAATGGCTCAAGGTTTTGATCTAAATACAACAAATACTTGGTGATCTCATTAAAAATTTAACAGACTGCAGAAAGTTCAAATCCTACCAAGTTGAACATGTGAAAAGTTGTCCTATGGCTCATTGGTAAAGTAATTTATGTAATTCTTATATAACAACAATCAATACCTTTATTTCACCATATGAGGTCAGACACATGAATTTACGTAGTTCTTATGATGAACAAAAACACACTGAACAACCAACAACCACCACGAGAAGCCATCTGGTCCTAAAGATATTTGCCTTAGTCTTTTTCTCCCAAAGATATTCTTAAATTAAATCTAACAATTATATGTAAGATTTAAATAAACTTAATGATGTTTGAATGTTACGTATGATTGTTAGACTTGATTAGAGGGCAAAGTAACGAATTGGTCATATAATTAATCCAACAGTACTTACCATATAAACGAGAAAAAAGGCTACCATTTGACATGTAAGCATATATGAGCAGATTCTTCCCCTTTTCAGTGCAATATCCCACCAAATTCACTAGATTTTTGTGATGCAATCTTCCAAGGAGGAGAACCTGAAGAAACAAAAAAAATCAAGAAAAATAAGCGATATTGATGGAAAAAGAAAGCACAATTTAAGGTAATGGAACAGAGGACACATATGATGAGACTCAAAAATAGAAGTGAATATTGAAAACAATTATGGAATTATCTATGAATGCTGCAATACTATAAACCGTAACTATTACCAGAATCCTATATATATGATTGTCCATTTATAATTAGACATTGACTTTATGTGTAACCCTGTAGACCAAATGACAAATCTGACAACTCGAATTTTTTATTTGCAAGAAATTGGATACAAAGTTACAAATATATGAAAGAAAACAACTAGATGTATTATAACAAAACCCAATCCTATCAGAAAACAAATTGAAGATAATAATCTATTTTATATTAAAAAATCAGTGATGGTTTCCATATCTTAATTAATATTCTGCAAGTAATGTTAAATGAAAATGTATTATAATGCGTCTAAAGAAAATAGGATCCTAATTTCGGTATGCCCATCCTAAACTCCATGTGTATATCTAAGATATTGATATGACGGAGATTTTGGTATGGTAACTACTTGATTAACATGCTCATCATCATTACTTTCTAGAATTAAGGTTTTGACAGAAACAGGTCAGTTACCAGAATGTTGAAAAAGAGGTAAGAATACAACTATAAAGGTTGAAAACAGAACAGAAGCGTGAAACTGGAGATGATAACAATCACATTTATTGTAAAATGCTGACAACACAATATTCCTTTCCGAGCCATCAGTGGGTCAGACTCATAACTTGAAGTTTCTGCTTAAATTTTTTGAGATGCTTTCAGGCCTGAAAATCAACTTCTCCAAAAGTTCTGGGATGGGTATTATTGACACAGAAATCTCATTGTTAAGACAGCAGGAATTATGCAATACAAGATGGACGTTGCTCTTTCCTACGTAGGCATGACACTTTCCACTATCAAGCCTGACAGTTCTGATTAGTGATTTTTGATAGACAAAATTGATAATAGATTAGAGGGGTGAAAGGGGAGATACATTGGTTTTGATGGCAGGCTTACTCTTGAAAAATGTCGTGGGTAGTATTCCAGTTTTCCATATGTGAACCCTTTACATTCCTGTGGGGGTTGCCTCCTGGAGAGTAAGTTCAGAACTTGGTTATGGAGTGGCAACTTCAAGGAGGGTAGGGGACTTACACTTTATAAGTTAATCTGAGGTGTGCCAACCAAAGATCATTGGGGAAGTCAATATTTGATCCTTGGAGCATTTCAATATAGCTCTTCAGTGTAAGTGGCTAGGGAAGCTGCAACTAAGCAAATGACCTTTGGATCAAGGTGATTAACAGCAAGTACAGTCCACATTTGGGGCCTAAATCCCAACCATCTGGAGAAGAATTTCTTCCTGACAGAGTTTGTTCAATGCTTTGATATCTATGAAGCCAAGGGATGGCAGGAGGATCAGATTTTGGGATGACAAGTTGTGTTGCTTTCGGTTTTTGAGAAGCTATTCAGTGAGAAGCCGTCACACGTTTTTAAGTGGCCTACATGGCAGTAAATGGCAATATCACTCCTTGGTAAGAGCTTGCAGCTCACCATTGAAGGTGAGACTGTTAATGTGGCTTCTTACACACAAGAGGCTGGTCACCAAGGCTTATTGCAGCAAATGGACAGTGGATGATGATATGTTGTGCTGCTTCTCTGGTGAGGAGCTGAGGGACTGTGATCATCTGTTACTTTCATGTAAAATAATCAAGAATGTTTGGAATCCTCTGCTCCATAACGTCTTCAAAACCTAAGCTTTAATTCCTTGGAAGGTTTTCATATGGAAATCAGTAGTTTACTCAAAGGCAAACCAAGGGGAGAAAAAAAAAAAAACTGTTCCTGCTAATACATGCTAGCTGCTGGTTGCTATGGTTTTGTAGGAATGACATGGTTTTTAATGAAAAGTCTTGGTCAGACACAGAGGTAGTGATGCAGGCTTCTAACTGCAGGAACTCTTAGGTTTCTATCATTGGGAAAGTGTACTATGCTTTGTAATTCTGGATACATTTTTCAAAAAAAGGGATATCTGATTCCATGCAAAAAGCAAAAAAAAATTAAAAAAATCAACACCCTTATAAAGGAAAAAAAAGGGTAAAATAGCCTTTAATGGTCAGATATCAATGTGCCATCAGCATTCAGTAAATAAGGAATGCCATTCATTGGATGGTAGGCAGAGAACTTGAATTGAATCATTTTCTTGAGCATTAGTGCACAATCTGCCAAAATTTTTGCCCATTAGAGCAAACAGCAGTGGAAAGAGAGATTCCTTTGTCCCAAAGTACAACCACATCCAGAGTGACCAACGGGAGAGCCATTGACAAGAAATGAGAAGTTGGCAGAACTGATACAATAACTGATTCAAACACATCCTCTAGTATCAAGTTCCACCAAAGACATCACTTGTTCTAGGAAACTCAAGTTGATGCCATCAAATGTTTTCTCTATGTTCAGCTCCCATAAGAAACCCAATTGTCTTTGGCACCAAATAGCCTTCATACACACATGTGCAACCAAAAAGTCAGCAAGAATTTGGTACTCATCCACAAAGCCTGACTAATTTTCTGCAATGAGCTTAAGCATTAACGGTTTCAGTTGTCTTACAAGACATTTGGCAGCAATATTATAGATCCCATCCAATAGACTAATAAAGCAAAAGTCACTGATCTCTAGGACAGTCATTTTTGCAATGAGGGCAGTGAAGATAACATTAGAAAATCCAATGTCTGCACCGTCACGATGAAAATCAGACATGAACTGCAAAATATCAACTTGAGAAAGATCCCAAGAATGCTGAAAGATCATAATAGGAAAACCAAAACCATCAAGTACAAGTGTCTTGTCACCAATCATAGAGGAAAACACTTTCCTAACCTCCTCTAACGAGAAGCTGGTTTCTATTGAAGTGGAGTCCACAATAGTGAGTTGATCAGAGTGTAATTTTTCAAGTTCAAGAAAGACCTAAGGCTTGGCCTAAAGGTGAATAGTGAAAAATTGGTCAATTCCATTCCTAATCTCATTTTTAGATTCCAAATGTGGTCTATTTTGTCTAAATCTATTTCTAGAGACTAGCATGAGGCATCACTCATCCCACACTAGAAAGCAATCATAAATAAAGAGATGTCAACACTTCATGTAGTTTATGGGACTTGCTTCCTCAGCCTACAGACCAATATAGTCACTTATTGGTAGATATATACAATCAAGAACAAATCAAATAGAGGTACAAAGCATGGTTGATTACTTGTGGGTCTAGTCAAACATATGAAGTTGACTGTGTAGAAACATTCTCCCTAGTTGCCATAAATTGTATATAGAAAATACACCAACTGGATGTAAAGAATGTCTTCTTCTATGGTGAATTGCAAGAACAAATATTAATGAAAAAACCATCAATGTACATTACTCAAGGGAAAAATAAAGTGTCAACTGAAAAAGGCAATTTATGACCTAAACAAATCCTACAAGCTTAGTTTGAAAAATTCAATAGAAGTTGAGAACGGAGGATTCAAGAAATGTGTTGTTAATCTCTTGATGTTTTATAGGAGATCTAAAATAGATAATGTCATCATTGTAATCAATGTTGATGACATCTTGGTGATGAATGGTAACTTAGCAAGTATATCAAAGATAAAAGAATACCTTAGGACTCATTTTGTCTCAAAAAGGATATAAGTATCCCACACTACTTCTTAGGTATTGAGTTGGTATACTCAAAAGGTAGAGTGTCACTTTCTCAAAGGAAATATACCTTAGACCTGTTATAGGAGACCAAACTCTCAAAATGCAAACCCAAGAGCATGCTTATAAAGTAGAATCCAACTTTCCAGGACAAATACTTTATGTTTATTGTAGGATTTAGACACGTATAAGAAGTTGATTTATTTGATAGTTACTCAACTAGATATTACCAATGTAGTTGGCCTATTCACTCAGTTCATGCATAAGCTTAAAGTAATCAGTCCATTGGGAAGGAACGATATGGGTACTAGTCTATTTCAAAATTGTTCATGGCAAAATATTAGCTTATAGAAAAAAAAATCTATCTAAAGTCAAGACCTTTTTTGACTTGGATATACAAGAGATCAGGAGGATCAGAAGTCCACATTCAGCAATTGCACATATGTTAGGGGCAACTTGGTGATATGATAAGGTAAATAGCAAAATGTGGTGCCTATATCTAATATTGAGGCAAGGTTAGATCTATAGCTCAGAATACTTGTGAGATGAAGTGGGTCAGATCATTTTTGATGGAGATTGGTTTTTCCAACATGTTAAGGTGGACTGTTACTATGTTCAAGATATAATGATGTACAAGATCATTTCCACACCATACACTCAACCTTTGAAACAACTACTTAATATTTTCACTAAAGGCTTAAGTGTAGAGGTGTTTAAGACTTTATGTACCAAGTTGAGCATGACTGATATGTATACTTCGGCTTAAAGAATGTTACAAGTTATTATTATATGTCTTAATAAGGTCATTATTGTAATAGGGTATCTATTGCAGATATAGGCTTGGAATTTGAATTAAATGCAAGTAATAAGATGGATAGTGCACAAATTCACAAAAATCAGATTTTTGGTGAAGGCATAATGTATGAATATGCAAATTAGTGTAGAATGAATATATCTTTCAGCAAAAGCTAGATATAAGATGGAGAATAAGGTTCCATATTCATGTTCCACATCAAAGTTTATGAGCTTTGAGGTAGTCTCTGCACGTTAGAAATTAGAAAAAAAATATTGAAAGATTGCACATTTGCACAACCAAAATTAATTGTGAAGAATTTCCTAGTAGATTTGTATTATCACAGACATATCAGTATTTCAAACTATGGAGCTTGATCACTTGACATGCATATTGGAGAAAGAAAAAAAGAATTACTATTTCAGAGACATTGAAATCCTTCTTTTGGTTTTGCATGATTATCAAAGAATATTTCCATAGGGAACTCACTACATGAAAAGAAACCACAATCATCCTTAGAAGGATGTATAATAGAAAAAGAATGAGCAGTGATAAATGGATAAAAATGGAGCTTAAGTAGTTTATTCGGTCAAAATAAAATTATAATATTTTACTTATAAGACCTACATAATTACCTGATGTTTTATTGAATAAATTTTACTAAATGCATGATATGTTGAATGAATTCTAGTGAATAACATAAAAATCACAAGGCTCAAGGCCATATGGAAATGATAGATATCTTTCCACTGGAAAGTTACCTCTGAAAGAAACTCTTTTTCGCCTTGTCTAGAGTCTTCTGCAAGTTCTTTAATAGCGAATGTTGCACCAGTTGACATCTTAGCTATATAAACTTTACCAAAAGCTCCTTGTCCTATCTCTGTTGTAAAATTGCTAGTTGCCTTCTTCAGATCTCTATTGCAGTAATTAAATGAAAATAAATAACACATTCTTTCAGATAGGAAAAAAAATAAGAAACAAGTTTTGCCCATACATGCCATATGATGACAAATGCTCTAATGATAAAGAAACATCACTATTACTCAACTTTCAATTATAAATAGATGAATAATATGGGTGTATATCTACATGCCAAGTATTATTAACTGCCTCATAATTATATTATTTTTATTAGAATTTACTGATGCACTTGGAGATGGCATTGAGACTTGTGTTTGTGAATGAACCCTAAAAGCGGGGATTTATTATTAACTTTTTCTAAGAATGTTGGAAAGCTGGAAATCCAACTGTTTTTTTTTTTTTGAGATGCAATTTTGTTTCATGATATTCTATGTGAGAACACAATACATAATTGGAAGTAAATTGATTTCATTAACAAACATTGAACCTCTATATATAGAGAGGCAATATAGAGAGAATAAATACAAAACAAACAATGTAGGACTAAATTCACATACATGCACATAGCTATAATATATTATTTACTCCAATACCCTCTCTCAAGCTAGAGCATTTAGCTTACAATAAACTAAATAACAACCTAATAAACTTAAACATAGCAGAAAGCAACAAACATATAGAGAAACATAAAAAACAATTACTATAACAGTAGTAGCAGTAAAAGATAATAATAATTACTGTAGCAGAAATAGCAGCAATAGGAATAATTTAAGATAAGTCTAAGAAGAACTATATCTTAGATAGTAGCAAATTAATAATCAGATAAGGCAATCCGAGACAATAAAACATATAGACAAATGTAGTCTATCTTCAAGAATTAAAGACATATAGATAGATGTAATTTACCTTTGGGATTTTTTTGTGAAATTGATTTTTTGTGAGTTTTTTCTTCTTTTACCTTTTTTAACTTCCACCATTTTCTTGAGGCTTTTTTACAGATTTTTTCTCATTTTTTTCTTTTCTCTCTCCTTTCTATTTTTCATATTTATCCTTTTATTCTTTCTCTCTCCTTTCTCCTTTTTTTTCCCTTTTTACACTACATGTGCTACCTTTCCATGCCCCTTTTCCATTATTCTCCTCCCCCTAAAAACCCTAAGGACAAGGAATCGAGAGGGGTCAGGAAGAGGATTGGAGAGGCTACCATTAGTGAGAGAGGAAAGGATGGAGGGATTGGTATTGGAAGGGGTGGAAGGCATCAACAGCCTGGAGGTAGACATGAGAGGAGGGGTACCAACAACCAGAAAGCTTAATGTTGGCAGTGGATGTTGTGTTGCTTGTGGTTGGAAGGAGGGTAATGATTGAAGTTTTCCTCTTACCTACTTAGATCTTCCATACTCTTGAACTTTCAAATCTAAACTCTAATATCATGTGAGAATACAAAATATAGGTGAAAGTACATTGATTAATTAACAAGCATAGGACCCTTATATATAGAGACAACATACAAAGATAAGTACAAAACAAGTAATGTGAGACTAAACCCACATACACACACATAACCTTAATACATTATTTACTCTAGCATTCAAGATTCACATCCAAAGAAAATGTTGTATTTTTTGAAGACCAACTGTGTCCTCTTCCATCTCTGTCATATAGCCCTATTACATACTCTCTCTTCCCACAACTTCTTTCCTTTGTACCGATCAAATCTACCTATATTTATATGAGCTTAATTTGATATACGTAGGGTGAAGATGAAAAAATGATATTTCAATGATTTTTAGATATTGCACTTCTCTAAGCACGAAGTAACGATATTTTAAAATGTTGGGATTGCGAAGCTAAGATTAGCATAGAATTATAAAGTAGTGCATGCAAAACTACTGAGTCGCACCAAGAAAAACCCAAGTGCACAGAAATAAAGAACATCAACCACATAGGTAAATTCTAGATTCGACAAAACCACTGTCACTATCAAAAAAAAAAAATTAGCTAGACAAGAAGGAAAAAAGTCCAAGGAGTTTAAGACATAGCTCATTTTATGATAATGATAATATTTTTTGCATTTTAAAAAGTTGGAACCATTTAATAAGTTTTGTACGCCAGTGGAATTACCTGGTCAATCAAGTTATTACAATTGATTAAATTTTAGTAAGCAGTTTTCATGTATCAAATCCTTTATAAGCCAAAAGCTAGAGGAACGATAGTGTGGTGCGAATAGGCATACTTGAACGAAAATTTAGGTACTCCAGAGATCGAAACGTTTGTCAACATCGCATGCTTGTCAGAGTTCGATAGCTTCGGAGACTCGTGTCCGGCGGTGGAATCGGAGAGCGCGTTACTCGAATCTTCGCCACGAGCGCGAATGGGAAGGGTCGAGGTCGTGCGTCTGTTGCCGCTCCAGAATCGATCATTTTTCTTGCGATATCTGACGAAAAGCAGGGCGGCCGCGGCTAGAAGTAGTCCAACGACGATTCCTACCGACAGCCCTACGACCAGACCGATGCGCGAGTTCATCTCCTGAACATCGCATCGGCATCAGACACGGCAAATTCCTTGAGAGAAAAGCCCTAATAAAACACAGAAACTGTGAAGAATACCAACAACAGCAGAATTACCAATGGAAAAATGAATAACAATTGCTGCCCAAAAAAAAAATCCAGACGGGAACAGGCAAATAGCTCTCAGACACCGCAACACCAAAGAACTTTAACTTAATGTTGTTGGTATCTCGTATGTAAATTTGTCTTTTGACCTTGTTCAAATTCCGATCATGATGTCAGAAATTGTTGGCCAGTACCGCATACCACTTAGGACTCGAAGCAACAGAAAGAGGAGGAACTGGTAAGACCTGAGATGGCTGAAGTAGAATTCCCCCACAAATCAGTTCAAATCACAAATCAGACCAAGATGGTTCATCAGATGCACGATTGGAACAGGAATGTTGCTTGTGCGTGTAACTCCAAAACAGGAACCGAGGGATTTCTAGGTCAAATTCAAGCATAAATCATTCAGAATTTCCTGCAACATGTTCCATGATGATGAACAAAGTAGGCCCAAACGACAACCAACAGGCGACTGAAAATCGAGGTCAACACAACGATCGAATTGCAAAGAAACGAAGATCAAGTTGTGGTAGAGCAGACCTTGGGAGCTCGCGAGAACCAATGAAGAAGAAGAAGTAGTAGAAGAAGAAGAAATGGGACAACGAAGAAACCGCTTGTTTGAGACGTGAACGTATGATGATTTGACGACAACTGCAATTACTACAAAAATAATAATAATTTTTTATTTTTTATTTTTCCCCCCTAAGGAATCTATCTTTCTTTCTAGGGACCATAGCAATAAATACAATTCAATTCATAACAAATCACATAAAAACGACAATAAAATTACAAATACGATTCCACAAACAACACAATACACAACGATGATAAAATCAGTCAAAATCAATTAAACGTTAAACGTCGCTACAAGATCATATGCTTCTACATTTCAAACAAACCTCTATCTTACATTTTTCTGGTGAAATCATGTACCACAATACCAACGATCTAAAACTCTGATCTTATCATGTGAAATCGATTGCATGAATCATGTAGAATTGATAACCTTTTACAATCGGTTGTTTACTTAACGTTAACCTTCGTTTATCTAACCTTAAGATTGACAGAGAAAAGATGAAATCTTTACAGATCAAAGCCGTACAAATCATGCGTTGAAAAAATAATAATAAAATGTAAACAACAAGATAAATAAATAAATTGAATTGAAAGGAAAGGAAAGGAAAGGAAAGGAAATGAATGAGAAAAAAAGCGACATGAAATAGTCCAAAGTGAGTTGGAATGATCCTTCAAGGTCAAAGCTTCTCACGCGTAGGGACTGGAACGGTGAACCCATTGTTGGACGGATGTACATAAATATATATATATATACATATGAGGGGGAATTCCTAGCAACGAACAAAATATGTTAGATCGATCGATCGATCGATTATTATTATGTAAAGTATCAGTCGAATGATTATCAGTGAAGCAGTTTATTTATATGTTAATTTAGAATTTTATATTAAGTTTTCTAATGTAAGACCGTTTACTCACATTTATTGTTATGTATTACTTTTGCTCACTTGTAGCCTTTTTATTTTATTTTCCTATAATAGTATTTTTAGGTCCTCAAAATTTAACTTAAAATCAATTAGATATGAATGGAGAAGTTTATTTATATATTAAATCACGTTTTTATTTTTATTTCTATTTTTATTTTTTTGGTGTAAAACAATTTATTCCAACATTCCCTTTCACTTTAATTATTTTTAGGTTTTGAGTCTTTTTCAACCGGACATGTATAAACTGATCACAATATTTTTGCATAGATATTATATTGAATTGTGAACGTTAAGGTTTATCAATGGAGAAGTCTATTTTCATATCACTCCTACAGCCTGTATCCTCTCTCCTTGTGGGACAGTTAAGAGAAGAAAATCCGGTTTTTAAATTAGGAGAAAAAAAAACCGTCCAATGTGAAAAAGAAAAAATTACGATTAAAAGAGAAGGAAAATGGGATTAAGAGGTTATTGGTGGTTGAAAAATGGGATTCCATGCAAAGTTGAATCCATCACGTGCATTTCACGTGGACCTGGACTCCGCCCATATGCAGACCTCTCTAGATCACTTCATCTTATTCACATAGAGAGTTATTCTTTGCTAAAATCATATAGAAATTACCAAAAAATCATTTTCTTGAGATTTTCTAGATAATTTTCTGACACTTTTTATTCTTTTCCAAATGCCATTGATACTATTTGACATTTTTTTAAAATTATAAATATTATTTTATATAATTTAGGTCTTATATATGTCATCCAAAAAGTTAAAAATTAGAAAATTAATAAAGTTTTCCTAAAAGATCAAAAATTTTAAACTTTCAGACTTCTCTTTATTCAAAAGTTGAAAAAATAGTATAAAAATTATCCTTATTTCTCTCTCCAACATTATCTTATTATCTCATTGCACTTTAAGAAGTTATTGTCGTTAAAGTGTTCGCTTCAACTATATGTCAATTCATCACCATCAACTTTTGCTTTGTTGTCTTGCCTTAAGTGATTTTGTTAAATAATAGGAAAATAGAAAAATAAGAATGTAAATAAGGAAATTTAAATAATAAATATTATATTAAAATACATTACAAAAAATTATATTTAAAATAAATAAATATTCAACAAATTATATTATGGATATGTTTGATAATTTACTTCCATTTCAATATCTTCGATATATACTTTTAAAATTTTATAACTAATTAAAATAAATGACGTGTGATTTCCATATTCAAATCACAAAAGAAATAAGAGATAATGTCTAATTAATTTGTTTTTAATTTTAAGTATGTATTATAAATAAATTTTAAAAAAATTTAACAATTATATAATTTTCTTAACTTTCAATTAATGACACAGATACCTTTAAATTTTACTTTACCGACTTTCTGATTTTTAATTTTATTAATTTTTTTGATTTTTAACTTTTCTAACTTATTGTTTTTTGATTTTAGATCACACAAACGTCCTTGGTATCTAAAACATGATTTGAATAAAAGGCATCCATAACGTATAGGACTACCATATGCAAGTAAATATTCTAATTTAGTTAAACCACTCACAAAGACAACAACCAAATACCTTCAAACATTCTACTATTAAATAACCAAGTTGAACCATCAAATGCCTCTAAACTGTATTGAAGCATCAAAAACAAAATCTAATTTGGGTTTAGTTAACCGATACGAGCACCCTTTCACTAAAATGTCAAAACGAGTAATAAAAGGTGTGCTTGATTACATCTAAGTTTAGATAAATCAACGCTTGTTCTTTGTAATACTAAGCTAAAATCCTGAAATTAACTAAATTAGACAATATTGCCACACAAGCTCAATTACAAAAACCAAGTCACAACCTGGTGATATATTTAGGATCAGCTATGATTTTTATTAATCAATGATTTACAGGAAAAGATACTCTTTAGTCAATCCAAGTTTGAACAATTGGAGGAAATTTCTCTGGGCCCCTTCCAACCTCTGAAAATAAGCAAAAATTTCAGGAACCAAACAGCATTACAAGTTACAATGGGAGGAACCAAACCTCTGATTCATTATTTTTTATTTTTCGGGTAGTTTACTTGCTTACCATCAAGCTCCTAGAATGGCGAAGAGCAATGCACCCAGCAAAACATTTCTTCTTCTCCGTGGACGTAGTATTGAACTTCAGCTATATATACATAAACATCAATAGATTTCTTGCATCACCACCCGGTGACAATCCTTTGGGGCTCCAGAAAGAAGCAAATACATTCATTTAACAGCGAACGCAGCTTCCATTGACTGCAGGATCTTTGCTATATCAAACTTGAAGTTCCTGAAGCTTTGACCTGGTCTAGCGTCAACAAGTTGGGTTTCATATGTGAATTTTGTCGGTGTGTGCTCTGGAACGCTTGCACCTCCAGAACCATTATTCTTTGTCTTCCATACGCAGGTTGCTTGAGAATGATAAAAAGATTATATTAACGGAAACAGTATTTTTAAAGACTAATCCCTCATGTAATATGGGGTTAATGTCTGAATACTTCATGTATTAAAATTACGAAGGAGAAAAGGACTAATACAATAGATTAGTGTTTCCGCATAAGTCCCTGAACTTCAAATTTTCTCTAGAGCCACGTAATGGTCATGTTCATTGCAATATAGATAAAGTTCGCAGATTTTAAATCTTAGGAAAATCTTCCTAATTATCTAGGTAAGGTTGCTGTATCCTTTCTAGACCGAACATGGAAGACTTAGGTACTATTGTATTTGGTACGTAGAAATAAACATATAATGGAATCGAATGAACTTTGGAATAGAATTGAGGCAGGAATGGAATAAAATAGTTGTATTCCATTCTTTTGTTATGTAATTAGAATGAAAAATAAGACAATGGTGGCGGACAACAATGGTGATGATGGAGGTGGTCAATGTCTTAATGATGATGGTGGTAGTAGCCAATGAGAGTATCTTGTGAAAACAATGGTGGTAGTGTCCACTGAAATTGGTGGGGCCAGTGACAATATTGATGATTGGTAGTGGTGGACATGGTGACCAGTGATGATGGTAGTAAATGGTGGTGGCGGCGGTGGTGAATGAGGAAGACTGTGATGGATATGAGTGGCAATGGTTGACAATGGCAACAAGGGGGATCAATGGCAGAAATGTGGACAACAATGATGGTAGCAGTGGTCTACAATAGTAATGACGGTGGACAATGGAGTTGATAGCGGTGGTTAATAGGGATGAGATGGTAATGACTAGCAAGGCAGTGGCTTCCCACTCAAGGTGGGAATCAAATTTGTTCCTTTGAGAAAGGAATCAATTCTCACATTAAAATGTGAATTTAATTCCAAACAAAATGAGACTTGAATGCACAAAATTATTGCACCAAATAAGGGAAGGAAACAACTCTAATTTCATTTGTCTGAACTTCCCCTGCAAAGCTAGTTTAGTTGGATCGACAAGTCACCAATTGGTTCGGCCAGCTGACTGTTTCTCAAACACAGCCTGCAAAATAACCAACAAGACTGGCCCCAATGAATTAGACTCATCCCCTTCAATGCAAGTTAGACATGTACATCGGAGGTGGATCAAATTTTGGATGAGATTACATACATGTGGTAGAATATTTACTGTGATATTTTTACTTATCAACGGCAGGTGAAAGTAAAAGTCAACCAATCTGCGACAATCATGTTGTCCAAGTGGTTGACAAGGCTCTGGTTGGCATCCATACAACCATCATCCATGTGGGCTCTACACGATGGCCATATGGTACAACAGGGTTTTGTGTCAGCACTAACTAGACGTAGGACAAGTTGGTCAAACTGTCCATCCTGACTGTATTTTTCCTTCGGTAGGAACCACAATTTCTCCAATGTTGGATAAGCCCTCCAAGCGGTTCGACCAGACTGACTGGTAGGAACCAAGAAGTTGAAGAAAAGTGAGCTGGGCCAGCCAGCTAACCCATATCACCATCCATTCCATTATACCAAATGCAACCTAAGTTTAACTTTTTATAATCTTGCTGCACAAATCTTTTGACTGTCTTTAACAGTTGGGTATAAAAGGAACAACATGGGAAATGGAAGGTTAAGAAAGGAATGGATGTTGAATAAATGATAACATGCAATTAAGACTTGTGTTTGGACCTAGGACAAGCTCTTGGAGGATGTACTCCCACTTCATTTTGCAGAAGCATGGATGTAACGGAAGAAAAATCACAGGACTGACCTCATCATACAAGCCAACAATCATGACATTGAAAACTACCAAAATGTTTCCTTCCTTTTAGCAACTGAATGAAATTGCTGGAAGAAAATGCTGCCAAATGGTTTTAGTTTAAGAACAGAGAAGAATCTTACCACCTTTAGCAGAGGACTCTGATTTCCTAGATCCATTTGGATGGTGTTTTAATATCCATGATTTAAGAGGCCTGTTGCAAATAAGATAATTGTTCCATCAGATCGTAAAGCCACCAAATGAACAGAACTGTCAAAACAAACAAGAGAATATCGAATCAGATGCATTTTACACACGTCAAAAATGGTGCAACCATGTAGAGCTTCAAGCCACTTGTACTACGTGAACTAACATCATCTCCTGCGGGCTGTAGATCACTAAGTGGGAGCCACGAAATTTCCTGCATACATCAGACAGTTCAAACAGTCAAAGCTTTTCGTCAGAAACATGCCACTTTTAAAATACAGGACAAACAGAAAAAGAGCCATTAGTTTTGGAAGGTAGATATACAAGCAAGCAGTACCTTGTTTATATATGGAACTTCAATAAGGCTTATGACAGTGATCGTTAGGGTTGTAATGATGAAGTTCTATGCATGAATTTTGGACAGAAATTGCATGTGTAGATTGCTCACTGTATGACTACAGTAAAATTTTCTTTTGAAATAACTTTTATCTGTGACATTTTGAAAATCTAAAAAAAAATTTCAGATACTTAAAATACACCAAAAATCATATAAATATTATTACATGAATTTGGAGAGGCTGCAGGAACTCTAGATCCAATTAGGAACCAGAAATTTAAAAAGGATTAGGCATAAAATGTCTAACCTTTTTTTATGGCATCTTGACTCTCAATAACCATGATGAATGCATGGCGATCTAAGAATTACGAGGAGGAATGTGACAAACAAATTATTTTAACTTTGGGATGAAATGACAATTTCTATTAAAAATTTAATAAGGAAATTTTAAGAGACAAAGGATAGGACCAGTAACTAAAGAAACTTAAATGTCAAAAGAATATGTGCACAAAATAAAATGATAAAAAAGAATGTTACAAAATTTAATATAAATGTAGCAATGATGAAAACTTAGAATGTAAAAACTTTAAATGTAGCAACTATAAATTAGCAAAAAAATGAAACTAAGAAAAATAGCTAATGAAGTTAAGAACCAAGCCAATAATAAGTTATACGATACCTTGAACAAAAAAAATGAAAATGACTATATAAACTAAAAGTTTGAATCCAATAAAGTACATTAATGATGAATGTGATAATCTTAGTAAAAAATAATGAAATTAAAGATAGATGATCTAGATACTTTCATAAGCTTTTAATGAAGTTACCATAAAAATTTCTAACATGTAAAATTTGTGAAACCACACTAATCATAAATACTATAGTTATTTTTGAAGAATTGGAACATTTATAGTAAAAAATCTACTAAGAAAATGAAATGATGAAAGTCATAAGACCTAATAATATTTTCATTGAAGTTTGAAAAAGCATAAATGAAGTGATTTACTAAACTTTTTAATATAATTTCAAAAACGTAACATATCAATTAAATGGAGAAACAATACTTCCACAGCTATAATTAAGATTTAAGGGTAACATCCAAAATTATATAATCATCAAGATATTAAGTCAATAAGCCAAATAATGAAACTTTAAAAAAGAATGATAGAAGAAAAATTGAGGTATGCAATACAAAAAAGGCAAACGTAGTTCACAAAGACTCCATCAATGTGGGACCTAGGAGTATCCCATTGTATATAGTTTTACCTTCATAAATAGAGGGATTATTCCTTGATATTTGAACTCACAATCTCTAGATTACAATGGGACAACCTTAATGTTGTGCCAAAGCTTGCC
The DNA here is from genome assembly GCA_036874045.1 of Cymodocea nodosa. Taxonomy (NCBI): domain Eukaryota; kingdom Viridiplantae; phylum Streptophyta; class Magnoliopsida; order Alismatales; family Cymodoceaceae; genus Cymodocea; species Cymodocea nodosa. Next base: position 24,797,988 of record CM072336.1, read on the forward strand.
CTTATGAATACATGTGGAAGAGAAGAATTAGGAAGAGATGAAATCTATCGTTAGCTAGAAAGAAGTGTACATTATATAGAGAATGAATACAACATTATAATACTCTCACACTCCCCCTCAAGCTGAGCATATATATCTATTATGTCCAGTTTATTACACAGTCCCAAACACACCAGCAGCCAAGCCCTCGATGAAGATATTTATAAGTTATTTTGAGGACTAGGTGTAAGTAGCAATCAAACCTTTCATCACCATGTCACAAATGTAGTTGTAGTCAACCTTGATATGCTTGATGTCCTCATGGAATGTAGGAGTGTTCAAATTTGTGTTCACATTCTAAAAATGAAAATAAATACAAATATGATAAATGATACATTCAACACTTATTCGATCAGTTTGCATTCTTACACCTCATAGTTCTCCCTTTAACACTAATAAGGATTCCATGATGAGTTTATCTTAAGTTATAAGTTACAAGTAGTAACCATATTAAGGTGCTTTGATTCACATTTGCAGTTTTGGTCTGTGTTCATACTGAGGGGTGATTCCTTCAGAATTTCCTTGAACAGGAACATGCTAAAAAATAGATCATGATAAGGTGAATAAGCAAATTGAAAGGCAAATTGTCCTCAAGACAATTATGGCAGCAACTTTGCTGATTCTTCTGCATTATGAGCATGAGCTTATTATGTCACAAAAATGTAATAATGAGAATAATGACACTTACACTGATCTCCTTTTTGGTTTGCGGTGCAAATACAGTGTCTTTTTTGACATCAGTAACTATATACAATCGAACCCTCTGCTGTCCAACTGCAACTTCAATATAATCATCCACTTTCAGTAGCTCAGAAATATCGCACCCTGTTTCCTCTAAAACCTGCACCAATAATTGTTAAACAACAAACAAAAGCAATAAAATATATAACATGTAACATTTCAAGAGTAAATGGAAGACATTTTTTAAACTTTATATAACAAATATATGTTATAGCCAATCAGTAATTAGAAAATGTAAAATATAATCTAGGAGAACTTAGGTGAAGATTGACAAAAACGTTACAGAAGCAAAAATAACCTAAGAGAATTATTCTGCACTTCAATTGTAGGGATAGAAGTCAGCAGCGGCAGAGAGGCACAAAGGAGGGCCAAAGCTTTCCTTGTGGGTTCATCTTGTGCATATACATCATGAAAGCATTGGCCAAAGTCCCTTTTCCAGAGCTGATCCACCGGTGTGGATTGTCAATCCAGAAGTTCAAATGAGTTTGTACTGAACTCACCAAAAAATGATCCAGATCGTGATTTTGAAACTATGGTCTCATCATTCAGCCACTTGCCTTTCCAGAAATATACTGATTCCCCTGTGCTAATATTTCTACCTTTCAGAACCAAGAAATTTTGCCAAAGTTGAACCATCTTCCACAAATGTGACCGATTTTTAGTCAGGTTATCAGGATCATCCCCATAAATACTTCTTATGCTTTATGCCATAAACAACCCTTCTTGCATAGCCATCTCCAACTCTACTTGCACAAAAGTGCCTGCTTGATATATGATAAAGTTCTGGTTCCCAGTCCTTCATATTGTTGGTGTGGGAGGCAGACTGTTTCCCAGCCAATTAGAGCAACCCCACAGGCAAGGTCCATATTTCCCTTCCACAGCCATCTCATGATTTTCTCAATAGCAATAACTACTCCCTTAGGTAAGAGAAGCATACATGTAAAATATGGGGATGCCAGTTGGAACACTTTTCACTAGTGTGATTCTGCCCCCAATACTCAAATACCTTGTACTCAAGCCTTGCAATCTACCTTCAATTCTATCAATGAGAAATCTCCAATCACTAACATTTGGCTTCATATGAGTTGAAGCAACCCCAGATATATCAGAAACATCCTTCTGAACCTTGCAATTTAATGGTTCAGCCAACTGATTCAGATAGGACGTATTCGCACAAACCCCCCATCAGTGAGCTTTTGAAGAAGTTGATTGATAAACCAGAAATCATCTCAAGTGATGAGAAGGAACTTTATGTTTAGCATTTGATAAGGAGAGCTGCTTATGAATGGAAGTGTATCATCTGCAGAAGAGAGACAGGAATTTCTTCCTTGACAATGGTCCAACAATCTAACCACCTGTCCCGAACCACAATGTGGCACATATGAATTAGAATATTCACTGCCACGTGGAATAGACTATGAGACAGCAGATCTCCTTGTTGCACCCCATGTCCAAAGTTGAAGATGCTACTAGTGCGACAATTGACTGAAGTGTACCCTTCCAGAATTCAAAATATTCAGGTTCAGATAGAGTGAATTATATAATGTGATTTTCGTTGAAATGATTCTTAAGCAAGAGGAATCGTTATTTGATAATCAGGTTCAGCAGGAAATGGTCATTCTTTTTGAAATAGGAATACGCTGAGATTTTGTTAATAAGATAACATCCTGGAATTACAAAAGCTGACTGAGAAGGTCAGAAAGAAAAGAGCAAAATAGTGAAAGACAGAACCATGAAAACAGAACCCAGAGTTAAAGCAAAGATCACACTTTCCCGAAGATAGACACCCAATTCCACCAGTAAGAGGCCTGCATCACTAGATTGTCAACTGACCATGACTTTCTATTGAAAATCACATCATTCCTGCATATGCATAGCAACGAGCAGATAGGATGTAACAGCAGGTGCATGTTTTTCTTTTCTCCTCTTGGCTTTCCTCTGAGTAATCTCCTGAATTCCAGGTGAAAGCTTTCCAATAGATTGAAACCCAGGTAGCTTTTAAAGACTTTATGTAGAAGAGGATTCCAGACATTCTTGATGATTTTAACTTGATTGATTTCCATCAAAATCCAATGTTAGAACATCCATCACAATGGGCATCAACAGAAGACCAGAGCAGCATGACACATCATCATCCCTGTCCCACTTTCTGCAGAACTCCTTGGTAACCAATCTCTTGTGTGCAAGTAACCACATGAAAAGCCTCACCTTTAATGGTGAGCTGCAGGCCCAAGCCAAGGAATGGTAACACCATTTTCTGCCATGTGAGCCAGTTTTCTAAAAGCCTGAACATTATATCCTGCCCCTCCATAGGGAGGCCAACAATGGAACAGTCCTATTAAGGTGCTTGGGCGCTCCCAGGTTTCCAGCCATTGGCACAACTAGGTGCTTGGGTCGCCTAGGTACACACCTGGGGCCACTTTGTACAATGTAAAAATAAGATTTTTACTTAAAATCGAATTGACAAGTGCTACTTATGTTTAGATTTCACTGGTGCATTAGTATCTCAAGTCATTGATGTATTATATACCTAAATTTTAAAAAAATCAGGAAAAAAAACTTCATTTACCAATATTTAAAAAATCAGGAAGAAATAAACACTGGATGGCAACCAAGGTGTAGGTGGCATTGCTTGGACACCTTGGCACTTTAATAACCATGCAGTGGACAGTAACATTAGCAAGGAGCTTAAGACATCCATTTCATTGTCTTTAAGATTCCTTCTTAACTTGAGGTCCCATGACCTTGAACTGTCCAAGTAATAACCCTATCTGCCACTGTCCCCTAAACCCTAATAACCATATCTGCCACTGTCCCCTGTTTCAAAGATGTAAAGCCATAGAGTCCAGGGAACCTCTCTGCAAAGCTGACGCCCACCCCCTATCATCCCAGAATCTGATCTTCCAGAAATGGCGATTACTTTGAATAGAATTTGAAATTTATTGCTTATTTTATAAGTAATATTCCTTGAAATGGTTCTTAAAAACCAGGTGAGATAATTATCCATGTCAAGATAGTTATCAAGGCATCAAAGCCCCAAATGGCCATTATTTTGTTAAGAAAATTGATTGTTAATATTGCATGTGTTTTTCCTTGAAATAGTTCTAAAGCAGGAGACAATTATCCATGTCAGCATGGTATTAGGCATCAAGGAACCCAAGTGTTAAGCAAGGGGCCTTGAATGACTAGTCGCTAACCACCATAAATAAATCATCAAAATAAACAGTGCTTCTATATTTTAGATAATTACAGGTGATTATTAATGGTTATATTCATTGTGAACTAAATTCAAATACATAAAAGAGAATTTTGAACAATTATGTGGCTAGGCGTTGAGATGCCTAGTCTGTTTGTAACAAGTCTCAATAAGTCTGACATGTAACTATGCTTTGAGAGAGAGTCATGACCTCACGGATAGCACAATTATGATCCTCCTCATCCTTGTTCTTTTTTCCACGGGGAAAGCTCCAGCTTGCTCCTGCTTTCCAGCCTTTTACTAGTAGACACTGCAGAAGAATTAATGGTTGTATTCAATGAAATTCTTCGAGAGATTACAAAACAAAAATTTCCTTTAATCAACATATGATGCTTGATGCATCAAGCCATGAGGGGAACTACATATGGCTTCAAGGTATAGCACAAAAAATATTGGTCTGTTTTACTCCAATTTTGCTCATGCATTCCACATTTCCACATCATCATGTTGCAGATCTATTATTGTGCAGTAAAGAGAGCTCTTGGATTTTCTCTCCAAAAAGGTGAGCAGAAAGCATGCTTAGTGGGGCTCAGGCCTTAGACATTATAGCAGGCCAGGTGTTGCAGGTGGGCAGCAATAGCTGCAATGGCGATGGGTGGCAGGTGGAGTTGGATGGTGGCTAGGATGTCTCCCCAAGCTCTGGTACCATGTTAGGGTGAAAAAGTAGCATCAATCATTACAAAGTAAGGTTACACAATATATATAATGGGTATAGATATCGAATAACAAATACATATCTGATTACCCACATTACATGAGAATACATTATGTATAATATAACCCTACATCTAATAGGTTAAATTATATGAATTTAAATCTTTTCTTACAATTCTTAATCAATTAATTTTAGGCATACCTCTACCTCTCTCCTAACTAACGTATTCCTTGATCTCTTAAGAATATGAACAGACCACCTAAGTCCATTTTCTCTTATTTTATTTTCAATAAGTGCAATTCGTACACTATTCCTAATAAAATTATTTTTAAGCTTATCTCGTATAGTATTACTACTCATCAATTTAAACACACACATCTCAATAACACTAACTTTTTACATATCTTAGTAAGCACAGGATGCATAGGCAAAAAATTTCACCATTGTTATTGATGCACTGTGAAAAAAGATTTAAAATTATATAATTTAATGAAAGATTTAGTTATGGATAAAAATAATCTGAGAGAAAGGATTCAAGCCATTGATCCTACATAATGAGACTAAGGCATTGATTATTGTTATTAAGAAGGGTACCTAGACATCCAGTGAACTTTCTATAGTTGGTTAGTTGCATGCCCAACCCTCTGGCTTCACCAAACAGATCCTCTAGTAGATTCGATCATTCAAAATTGATTCCTTTGTTCTATGAGCTATATTTATTGTTTTTATATGTTATAGATTAATCAAGATTTAAGTTATAAGACATTATTGTTCTCTTGTATTTTGTTTTGCTTTAATTGATTTACTAGAAGTTTAAATCTTATTATTTAAACAGCTTTAAATGATATGATATTAATTTTCACTCATAAGTTTTAACTTTTTATTGTTGTCATGGTGTCAATATGTGCTCATATTATAATTCTAGGAAGCTATTTTGGGTCCCTGGCTTACTAAATAAAATTTACACATTGAAACACACTCTTCCATGTGCTTCTCAAGGTATAACAATTTTTCATACAATTTTAGGGATAAAAAGTAAAACAACAATCCAAGCTATAATCCCATTACATGAAGTCGACCACAAGAATATGTATTTTTATCTATTGTCAAATCTTCAATTAAATTACATAAATTTAAATCATTTTTCGCAACTCCTAACTAAGTAGTTTTAAACCTTCCTCTACTTCTTCTAGGGATAAAAAATAGAAGACAAATAAAAAGGCATCAGGTAAATGCATGCCCTCTCATAAAATTCATCCAAGATGATTGCTCCTGTTACTGGCACACGGAATTTGTATGTAGTGAAATCCTTATAAATATCGTCCATGTGACCAATGTAAGGCCTTAATGCTGCACAGCTACTAAACACTGAAAAGTAACATCAAGGAAATCTGGACAATTATAAGCAAAGTTATTACAAGAGGTTGCAATAGATACAATTGATTACATATTTTGCAAATCAACTGGAATATAAGATTATTATCAACATAAAAAAATAACTTATATCACAAATGAGTAAGCAAAGTTTCAATGGTAGTGGACTAGAAAAACATCATCAGGCACGACAAAAAATTAATACACAATGTAGCACATAAGGGGCTTGTTTATGTGATCATTATTTTTTGAAGCAGAAAATAATTCTGATGGTGTTGCATTAAACAGTTCAAAATGATGGCTAGCTGGAATAATTTCATAAGATCCCCAATTATTAGTGAATTTTCTTGTTTTATGCTGGGAGCCAGGTGACCATATTTCATAGTTCTTTTCTCTTCAAAAATAATTTGCAGCTTATTGCAAATGGTTTCTTCAAATAAAAAAATATAGATATACACCTTTTCTTCTCATGTAGTTTCTTTTACCACATAATAATCCAAACAGAAAGAAATTCACAATAAAATTGTCAACAAGCTACCAAGGAATAGCTTAATAACAAGAAATGTGCACAGTGCAAAAAAAAAAAGAAATTTGCACAATGCATTGCAAGAAATAAAAAAGGATACTCAAACTGGCAAATTCCCTGAGAGACAGTGATTTCAGCAAAGGATTTTGCTCCACAGAATTGTCCTCATAAAACCAATGAGCTTGTTCCACGAGAAAAAGGATCCTCTCAAATGACTCCAAATCCTCTTTAGGGACATTCAAAACAAAACGACTGCATAAGTAAAAAGACCTATTTTAGATAATACAAAAATATATTATGTGAACACCAGCCATAAAATTTCTCTGAATTTTTCTCCAAAATATATAACATGGAAATGTTACATCAACTAATATAGTCTTCTGCACAAAACAAATATCAATAAATCCACGATATTGTAATGAACAAAAAATGGCACCACAAATGTGATAGAGACCTTGAAAAATTAAAGTTAAGTCACAATATCCAGCAGTAATCTATTTTTAGCTAGGAATCCTGAATCCTCGATTCTCTTTGCAAAAAGAGCCTGTCAGTGTCTTTTTTATGCACCAGTGAGTACCCAATCAGAAGAAAGCCAAGGACTAGAACATGCAGGAAATTATTGGTTAATTGGCTGGTAGTGGCTTCTCAAGTGGAAGGAGCAGAAGAAACAGACGGATCATCATGATTGGAGCTTACAGAGAAGTTGATGCAGAGCCCAAACTTGTCTAGAGAAAGGAGTCAATTAGATCTATCCTGAATGTTCGATTAAGATTTTTTACATCATCGTTTGGTTTTATGTGGAATCTTAGAATTAACTTGTGGTCGATAATCAAATAGTTAACTTTGTTTGTGGAGGTTCATCCCTTCATAATTGGTCACAAATTTAGATAAAAGAGGGTTAGCATTAGATAGACAATCAGCTACAAAAACTTATCAACCCCTAGATAGCCAGTTCTAAGATTTAACCATATAGATAGAAGTACATGGAAGAAAAGGATTCCTGTGACCAGCCCTATATAATGGGAATATAGCTGAAATTGTAGTCGTTGTAGATAATCTGATGGTTGTAATTAAATGTACTTAAAGACTCCAACAACTACAAGTAGAGATCTATAAGTTGAAACTCTATTTAAAGGAATGAAGGCTGCTAATAGGTCATTCTCAAGGCCTATCTTATTTGGTAGTTGCACCACTCAAAAAAAATGCCTCAACCAATGACCACAGCTTCTATGAAAGGAGGTTAACATCATTGAAGACCTAACAATAATATTGAAACTCTTTTCAAAATGGAGTGCATCATAGTGGTATCAAAGCAATTGACTAGCCACATGACCTCATAAGAAATGGAGGAAAACCACAAACTTAATGACATAAAGGAAACTCTTTCAAAACTCAAGAACAAGATTGAAGACCTAATTGGAAGCCTTCAACAAGAAGTTACAATGGATCAATAGACAACATCAGAAGATCTCTCTTAGCCTGAAATGCTATGTTTGGAGACATTAAGCATCAACAAAGTTCTATAAGAGACAATGTCATTCATACGAAGTATTGCAAAGCATGGGCAAAGTAGATGAGATCAATCACCACCCACAAAGAAGATCCTCATGAGGGTGTTTCTTGAATGTAGAATCCTCTAAGAATGAAAATCTAATAGAACTCTTCATGGTGGAACAAAACCTTTTAAAATGCATGCATTTAAGATTCAAATGAATGCAAACTTAGGGGCATTTGGTAATTGTTACTTCAACCAATGTATGAAAACACACTAGTATTTTTCAATATTCTTTACTAAATGTATTATTTATATGTCAACTTATTTCAATACATTAAGTTAAAAAAATGCTCTGATTTGAACTCAAAAGCTCAATTCTACAAATTTTTGAAAAATACTAGCTTATTTCCGTAGGCTATGTTAAAGTAATCCTTACCAAATAGACCCTTAATGATCACAACACTTTAGTCATCCATGTTTTCATGCCAGCAAAATGTTAGTAGATTCCATTAGAAAGGTTTCCACCAGATTCATTCAATCCATGGAAGCTTTTGGGTGGCCAACCTAATAGACTTGCCCAATTTTCCTCACTCTTGAACAAGCTTCTATCAAAAGAGGTTGTGGCCCATCCCACTTGGGCTTCCCTCTCAATTGGGTAGGACAATGTCACTAGCAATGGTGTGGTTTGGGATGTCAAAGGTTCAGGAGATGTGATGGTTCAAGGTATACAATAATAAGTTAACATGATTCTTTGCTGATGAGTAGTGTTCCCCTATAGAAAAAGCAGGTGTTCCTTGGTGCTATTGGCAAGCACTGGTAAGGGGTGGCGAGAGGGACAATTGGGGGGCATGATGCCACTCTTAGAATTGGGTCAAATAGAACAAGGTTTGTATGGATGAACCTCTAAATGAAGGAAGTGAGCTTTATCCCCCTTCCCTTATTAGAGGTTGCAGCATCCTTGGATGGCTATGGGTTACTTCAATTCTATTAGGAAGCCTATAGAGAAATACACAAAGGGGAATTTTATTGAGGATATGAGGGCCTTCTCTTCCTAGATTGATGATATTCAGCTCCCTGATACCCTATTGAGGGTCACCTTTACACATGGTCCAACATGCTACAGAGGGGGAGGTGTAGCATCTTCCGATTGGAAGCTAGATGGTTTCAAGATAAGATTTTCAAATTTTTGGTGAATTTTAATTGGGCAATCCCAATTGAAGTAAACACCCCAATTTTGAAGCTGTCCGAAACACCTAAAAGAAGAAATTATTAAATGGAGAATGGGCTATGTTAAACAATGCAAGGAGTGTAAGACCAATATCTTAAGTTCCATTTTTTTTTTTGACAAAAAAGAACAATCATTGAGACTTAGTGAAGAGAAAATTAGAGCTAGAGCTTCTACGAAGACTGAGCTTGAAATTATTTAGAGCTTGAAGAGATTGATTAGAAACAATGCTCCCACAAGATTTGGTTTAAAGAAGGGTGCAATCATTCTAGATTTTTACATGAATCAGCCAGTAACCAGAGAAAAACCAATGTCACTAGAAAAACTCAAATTCAAGGCAAGAATTTTGAAGGCAAGGAGGCTGAAATTTAGATTGCAAGGCATCATGAAAATTTGTCTGGTAGCCACACTTCTTAGAGACCTCATTGGAACCTAATCTTCCTTGCTTGCATGACCAATTGTGATAGGGAAAATTTATCAATGAATTTCTTCTTTAAGGAGATTCAAGAGGCAGTCTTCTCCATGGCAGTTGCGAGGTCCTAAAGACCAAATGGTTCCCAGCCACTCTTCTTACAAAGTTTTTTTGTGATTTAGTGATGAAAGATTTGATGGATGTGCTGAATGACATGTGGAAAGGATTGCTACAATTAAAGCTTCTGGATCTTAGTGCAAGGAAAATGAGGCAGTCAAATCAGGTTTTTATTTGGAGTTTTCATCTTTTTCTTGTTTTATAGCAAAGTGCGGCCTCAACATTAAGCTGTAGCAGATAATTTGATGGTTGTGTAATCAAATGGACCACATGAAAAGTAACCCTGAATCCATTGATTAGAACTCTGAAGGGATGAAAGGCCGTTACTAAAGCAAGCACGAAACGCCCATCTTCCCTCTTTCTTTGGCAGTTCTCTCTTCCATGATCCCTAACTCATCGATACACTAAGGTACCGCCTGAACATGCCCATCCAACAATTTTAGCACTTAATAAAGGCCGTTGAAACGCCACTAGTAATGCTAGAGCCCTCCCCAAACAGTTTTTCCCGTAACCAGAGAAAAATGTTGTTTTCTTTCCCGTCAAAACAAACGAACGAAAGACGAAAGAAACACCTTGCGCTTCCGTGTAAATCCGAAAACAAAACAAAAAAAATGCGCATCAAGAGTACTAAAGAAGAAGAAAGAATGGAGACGGGATGTGACCTGCACAGGTCATCAAGGAGCTCCTGCGGAGGTAAGACCTTCTTCATCGGGTCACTGGAGGAGCGTTGTAGCCCCCCGGACATGCTTCACCAGAGTCGCAACAAAAACCTAACCCTTGCCTTGGCTTGGCTTCCTTCGAATCGAATAGAACGGCTAGGGAAACAAGTCAGACTGACGGGACAGAACGAACGACAAACAGTCGGGGAATACAATTGACATTCCGGCTTTGCTCCTTTTTATATTATTTTTTTCCATTCGGAATCTTTAATTCGCTATACGTGATAATTTAAATTTCGCTAACTTTGTACAGGATGGTGTAATTTTTTTAATCATATGAAAAATAAAAATATTTTCTGATGGTTCGATCATCAAATTCTCTGGTGTTTTATTTTTAAAATATTAAGTATAATTCGACAGCAAGATATCGAATTTCAACAAAGCTTGCTATCCATCGATGAGAACTACAAAGTAGTTCTACACTATTTATCATCGATGAGCGAAGGGAAAGTGTGAACATGTGATTGGGATGATGAAGATTAATACAACAACAATAATAAATGTATACTTCACGTTAAGAAAAATATGTAACATGGTGGTTACGTTATTAACTTGTTTGGGATATAGGTTCGACACCTTACTTCCACGGTAAATTGTATTTTTGTGCTTGGGCGTGAATTGCAAATTTTCTAAAATTCATGTCCTTGTAAGAAAAATTCACCACCGTAGGGCAGACAAGTCATTTACTTCGTCTGCAGACGATCTAATCAGATAAAATCGAGGGCTCACGTGTCTGGCCTCGACATCCTCCCCTCCTCCCACATCTTCGGCCTAGGGTTAGGGTTTCCTCCGCCAGGATGCAACCAGCCGGCGGCATGATCCCATCCCCTATGGCGCCTCCGCCTCAGCAGATCGCTACCCAGTCCCAGCAGCAGCCACAGCAGTGGGGGATGATAGCCCCCCCGCCACCGCCTCCGCAAACACAGCAGCAGCAATATCAGCAGCAGACTGCCCCTCTTCCGCCCATGTGGAACCAGCAGCCTTCCCAGATCCCGCCGCCCCAGCCTCTTCAGGTCCCGCCACCTCAGCCCCAGTCCGCGCCCGTTCCCATGCCGCAGTATCAGGCAGCCATGCCTCCACCTCCTCCTACCACTGCCGTTGCTCCCAGGCCCACATCAGCAGATGAGATTAGGACGCTTTGGATCGGGGACTTGCTGTACTGGATGGACGAGTCGTACATCCACAGTTGCTTTGCTAGCACCGGAGAGGTACTGTTGGGTTCGGGAATCACGATATTTTCCCTTTTTTCTTGGCGATAATTGGTTGTTATTTTCTTCAATTATCGGTCATATTATTTCATCTTTTTTTGTTGAACTTTTGATCATTTCTGCTAGTGACCGATCGTGGCTCTGCAAGTTGAGGTAGTTGTGTAACAATATGCGTCCTAGAGTTGTTAGTTGTAATTGATTGCGACAACATCATGCAGTTAAGATGGATTTCTGTTGTTAAATGACAGTGCTTTCCAACCTTGGAACATATAGTAGTAGCTTGATTTACCACAAGACTTTGATATGAGCTTTGAAATAAATAAGAAAGGTGCAAGATGCAGCATACTTACAAGGAAACTTATGGAGGGTCCAGTGTTCTCAATTTTCTTGGTTGCCTATCTTGATCTTATGGACCTTCCAGCCCTTGTAATTTGAGAATTATTTGCCTTTTCTATTAGACTAAAGATAAAAACTTGTAATTGAAATAAAGTAATAAAAATAAATAATAAAAACTATAGACGTAATTTATTATTCTTAGATAACAAAACGATGAATAACCCCACATCAAATAAAATATTCAATTAAATTCTTAAATATATCGCACTTTCAAAAATGAAGAAAAGTAAGATTTTTTTTTTCATATTTGAAATTTCAATAATATTGTTAGAATTTTTAATATCATTAAATATACTATTATGTCCTTAAAAATTATATCCTAGTCAAATTCATTAAAATAGGAAATGCTAATTCAATTATGATCCCATATATAAAATATTTAAACATGGGAATCATGATTTAGTACCACAAATTCAAAGTAGAAAACATTCTAATAACATACTAACATTTGAAGCATTGTAACTATAACAATATAAAATATATGCAAAATCATTTTGTAAAAAAGGAATAATCCCACATAAAATAAATATGTAGTTGATCCCAAGCCTGGGTAAAGGAGTAGGTTAGTGTTAGGTAGATAATTAGCCACAAAACTTGTCAATCCATTATGCATATGAATTGTAGAGATAAAATGCAATATAAAATATATACCATTAATTTTGAAAAGTATCTTGTTGGTTTAAAATATGATAAAAAAATCAAAATAAATCTACACATGCCTTGGCATGTGTTTGTTAGTAATATCAAAAATAAAACATTTGTATATATAATTTTTTTAATCATTATATATATGATTTAGGCAATGAAAAATTCAATTAAAATCATGTAAATTAGAAAAAATATATTTTCATTATTTGTATATCAAATGTAAAGCTAGTGAATTTAAGCAATATCTCTTATAAATTTCATTTATAAATTTCTGGAAAAATATAATCTTCAAATAATATCACATAAAATACAAGAAATTTATGTACATTTAGCCAAGATATATGCAATTTCAATTTGAAATATATCACCTCCAAAAAAAATATGAAATATATAAAAAATTGAATATCTCAGAAAATCAAAAAAGTTCTAATCAAATTCAAAAATTAAAGAAAAGAGGAAATCACTTAAAAACTAGAAAAGAAAACAAAGTTGAAAACTTGGGATGAAGATCACTTGAGAGGAAAACACTAGCAAAGATGTAGATCAGCCACCTTTCCCCAAGATCTGTAAACAGCAATATTGAGCAACCAAATCAGAACCGGAGGCCCAGAAAATGCAGTGTGCATTTCATGCATAGTTGGTTTCAGCTGGTTTCTTTAAAAGAGCTATTAATGCATTAAAAATGCTTCACATTGGCAAACTACTATATTAGGATGTTGATCTATGTTGCCTGCCATCAATTGCATAAACTGTTGTCGACGTTGTGTTTTTCAACACTCCAATGTCACATTTGGAAATGCTTATTCAAAAATGCAGCTTATTGAATAAGCTATAAAATGATTTGTTTAGCATTTGTTGAATAAGCACTTATTTTAAAATGTTGCTTATTGAACAAGTGGTAGAATGAACTATTGAGTGCTTGTTGGTTTTATACAATGACATTTATTGCAGGTGCATTTGAAAGCACTTATACCCAACTTATTTAAAAAAAGTGGGTGTAAAAAGGTGAATGCTCTCTATTTTTACGATTAGAACTTTTATTTTAGATGCATGTGAAAACATTTATTGAAATGTAGCTTATTTCAAAATAAGATAGTGTAAATAACATTGTCTAATGCATCCTAAAATCACATGTTGATTGACATGGGGGCTTATGTAGACCAACTTTTGCATTTCTGCCCAGTAGAACTACAAAATCTCCATTATTCTCTTTCTTCTCCAATCTTCATCATGACAAGGTCTATACCATATTTCCTAACAAAACTCCTATGAACCTTTGTACGAACCTTCCTTCAACCTCTTTAATGGTCGCAATAGCTATTTGTATCTATTACCTTGATTTGTTAGTATCCATTGATAGAATTTCCTGTTGGACTTCCATAATTTCATTTCACTGGTATCTAATTGAGTATAAGACATTTTAGTTCACATGTCATAGGATTAGTGTATCGTGGAAAAGCAAATTATTCAAAAGGAAATGTTTAGACAACACTATAAGGTGTTTAATTTGAACAAACAAGGTATTTTACATGGTACTAACCTTCAATAAGATTATATAATTATTCTTCAGATATTGTTTGTGTATTCTAAGTATTTCCTTCTGTTTCAAAACATTAGTCTTGTAGAAATGTGGTATTTTAATGTAATAAATGCTTGAAACTCCTTTTTAACTATTCCTAGATGGTTATAATTTCTTACTTGTCCTGAATTTTTGTTACAATATTTGTTGTTTATTATCATTTTTGTGGATCTCTATTTTTTTACAAATTACAACAACATTTCCACCATCATTTGACATATTCCCTTTTTGTTGGACCAAAGCTTGACACAAATCAATGCTGGATTCCTTGTAAACATTTTCATACTTGGGAAGACAGTGCCATTATTGCCAATATATTTGAAAACCATCTGCAAACAGTAGGAATATTTATTGTAAATAATAGTAGTTGTTATAATAAATATATATGTTAACAGTAAAACATTGTGAATTTTCCTGGAAGAAGTAAAATATTAACTATAGTCCTACTGAACTAAAATAAAGAATTCATTATGTACCGTACAAGACTATCCACAACAGAAAAACACTACTACAACCAAATTGTTCCCAATATCAGAAGTGTGAAAAAGGAAAGAATTACAACAGAAAAATTAAGAAATGTATATATCTTTGGACTTCTATGGAAAAGCTCTTGATGTCTGTCTTATGTTTATTATTGTTGATACAATATCTAGTCTTTCTTATTTACTGAACACCTATATGTTATATATATATTTATATGTGTTTGTGATATCTCCAAAATTGACATGATAACCTGCTCTTTCTTGTTTATTAAGTATTTGATGGTTACTTTTTATTGTATGCAGCTTGTTTCTGTCAAAGTTATTCGCAATAAGCAGACTGCACAATCAGAAGGTTATGGTTTTATTGAATTTGCCACCCGTGCTACAGCAGAATCTGTCTTGCAGGCATTCAATGGTCAGATGATGCCCAGTGTTGAGCAAAGATATAGATTGAACTGGGCATATCTTGGTGCAGGGGAGAAGAAAGATGATGGTGCAGATCATACAATATTTGTGGGGGATTTAGCTGCTGATGTTACAGATTATATGTTACAGGAAACATTTCGGGTCCAATACCCATCTGTTAAGGGAGCGAAAGTTGTAACTGACAGAACTACTGGGCGCTCAAAAGGTTATGGCTTTGTTAGGTTTGGTGATGCAACTGAACAAGCACGTGCAATGACAGAAATGAATGGAATGTTTTGCTCCACACGAGCTATGCGAATTGGTCCAGCAATTAATAAGAAGAATTTGGGCTCTGAAACCAAAGGTCTGAAAATATTTACAATCTCTATATAATGTAACATTATTTTCTTGTTGGTACACGGTAGAGATATAACCATTTCATACTGCTGTCTTGAAAGCATTGCTGTTCTTTCTCTTGCTTTTTTGGGTGGCTATTTTAATGTTTGATGTGATAGTGCAAGAGGCTAAATGTGTGAGATTTTCTTCACTATTTTGCTTTCAGTTTTATAATTAAGGATAAGGGAGAGTTCTACTTCAATTAGATGTACAAAATCATTTCCTTCAAAGCAGTTACCTTTGTAAAGTTGGGACTTGCAATGTAATCCAATTTTAAAAGCTTATAAAACTCATGTTGTCTCGGAGCAGGATGTCAAGAGGCTCTTTTGTTTAGGGGCCTGGATCTGATTCAGCTGAAATGCATCCCCTCCCTTTAGTGCGTGGCCTCGGTTAGGTCAGTTTTACTGTTTATACCGTAATTCCGTCCTTAAATTCTTGTGGCATAAATTGCTACAGCTTCAATTAGTTTTTCCATTCCTTTACTTCATAGAGCTGTCTATATTCTTTAATTTATTCCTTTACATTTGAAGTGTTGTTTACACTTTAAGATTACTTCTTCCACTACTCAGTCAGTTATTTCTTTTCCAGATTATTCCTTTTTTATCTTCTTCAAGCATTCAAGAATTTTCCCTTTCAATTCTTAGATATCAATGGCACTGCTGTATTACCTTCTCGAGTTTATTTTTTTACAAAAGCTTCTATATCTGATGGAGTTGAAGTGCAACTTCATTTTAATCTTGACACAAGTATATGGTCTAAGTCTTTTGTTCAATATATCTGATTGTGTATTTTTTTCCTGTTCTCATGTTATTTTTTATTTATGCTAACAACCATAAAGTTAGGTATCTACTCTATGAAATATCAATCGTAATAATTTATTTTTTAATTTCAGAAGTAACTTTTGCATCTAATATTTTACTTTGAAAAAGCAATTTGCTATAGCATTTGAAATGCTAAATTATAGTTTTATTGGATATCTTTTTGTACGTTTGCCTTCATTCACTTAACAGTCGTTTAGCATTTTGAAAGACATCTTGAATTGGACTTTTTCTGCTTGAGAGCATTTTTCATATTTTTGGATGTCAGAGAATGTTACCATTTTTATTTAAGAAGGGAGTTTGGTAAATAAAGATTAATATATTATTAGTTTAGGGTGGCATTAAGTAGACCAGTATTGTGCTGGCTTTCTAAGCTGTTCAGTTTTATGTTGTTTCATTACTGTTACTGAAGGCATCTCTTCAATTTAAAGGTGTTTCATTGCTATTTTATACGAGCAATTTCGAAAATTATTATTTGTGAAACAATAATTCGTATTTAAATGATAGATGTGAGGGAAATTATGTTCTCTGTCGAATTGTCTTATTTTGATCACTTTTGTGAATTTTCTGAATTAAAAGTTCATTTGAGAAAGTATGGTTGATTTGGCTATCTCCAAGCCATTATACATCTGGATCAATTTTCTAGTGTAGTGTTTATCCTCCAGCCTCATTTTTATAATTTATTAGCAATTGAGAATACTTGTATCAGTGCTGTTTTTTCAGTTTAAATTTTCTACCATACTCTGACAGATATTATTGTTTATTCTACATGGAGAATAGAGGATATGCCTTTGCGAAACATTAAATTTTCATAATTTTCAATTAAAGATCATAGATTTGAATCTTATAAACAATATCTTTATAGGTGAAGATAAGCACGGTTGCTAACGACTATCAGATTAATTGGACAGATCTCTCCATAATTATGAGAATTTGTACACTTTCTTTTTTACTTTACATGATATTTGAATGATTATTATCATTAACCATTGCATTTTCTGAAAGGGTGAAGGATTAGGTTGTGAAAAAGAATGTTTTAGTGGAGAATGGATAAACAAGCAGGAAAAGAAACCAGAAATGGATTACTTGTTTGCTCGATACTGAATGAGAATATGATTTAGAACATTGCTTTTTGAGTTATTGTCTTCTTGTTATTTATTGATTTCGTTGTTTTGATATACTAAGGGTCTGTTTCTCTTCATCTCCATCATTTCATTTTCATTTAGATACCCTATGCATCTTTCATCCTTTTCTCTTCACCTCCATATAGTTTTCTGTGGCCTTATGTGGGAGACAATGCTTTATCAACGTTTCCACTCAAACTTGTTCCCCATTTCCACTTCATTCAATGAACTTTTATTTACTGCTATGTTTGTTGTTTGATGATTTTTTATGGCAAGCAAATTGGCAATTGTTTAGCTGGGTCAAAACTAGTTGGATTAATCTTGTACATGATTAACTTGTGAACTTTCTTATACAGTTTTGTATGCATTTTTCTTTCTTCTTTTTCTTTTATTTGAGTTTGGTCATCATTCCTTGTGATTTTGTTGACAGAATTCGACTAGAAGGGCTTATTTTATAGTTTGGAATTTTCCTGTGGTTCAGTGTGGTTGGGTGCACATTTTTTGCCGTGTTTGTTCTTCTGAAACTAAGTTATAGGTGCAAAAGCATTGTTGCCAAATGTTTCATTATTGGGTTCAGGATGCATTTTTTGATGTAAATGCATGTTTTTTTTTTTCTGAAACTAAATTCATGTGAATCATAACTTTGTAAGGCTTAATAATCACGTCATCTCATAACTGTCATTAATATGGAACCATTATGAAATCCTTCTTGTTTTGGATTCCATTTTGTATGAAACTGGACATTCATCTGAAACTAATTTTTTATGTGATATAAACTTTGATGCTGTAAGATCGAAACACTGCAGTATCATAAAAATTTTCATTATCAAATACCAGCTTTCCTCTAACTATTTCACTTATTGACATGTTCTATTCTTAAAAAATGTGATGATGATCTGCTTTTAACCAGAAGTGCTATGGCTATCTCATACGAGTGTTGGGAGTGGTTGCAGTCCCTAGTTTCTCCGATATGCCCTACCCATATTGTTGGCAACCTCCCCTGTTCTTCTTTCTCCTTCCATTTTCTTTATCTTGCTTCTTTATTATCGTTCCACCTAGAAGTCCATGCTTTATGTTTTTGCCTTGATTTAGTATCCCAACTGTTTGTGTATACATCCATTGCCTTTCTTTCTTTATGGAATTTGAATTGTGGCTTTTCAAATAAAAAAAAAACTTATACCAGTATGCAATTGTCATAGAACTCTGATCAAAAATTGTCCAATTATCTAGTTTTTCTTAGCATATCAAATATTGTGATATTTATTTAGTTGTCATAAATATTTAATTCAACCTTGCATTCATTTTTTTACTTTATAGCATTTAAGGATCTTTTTTGCTTTGTGTGAACACTTTTCTTGTAATAATGTATTAATGACTAAAATTAATTTATAATTCTGACATGAATTATTAATTAACTCTTTATTTGCAGTTTCTTTGCAGTCCACTCAAGCAACTCAAGAAACTGATCCAAGCAATACGACAGTGTGTTCCTTTGCTTTATATACATTATTCATGATTTTAAAAATTAAGATCTCTAACCATTATAATTCTGAACATAGGTTTTTGTTGGTGGTTTGGACTCAACCGTTACCGATGACCATCTGAGGCAAGTTTTTGGTCAGTATGGAGAATTAGTCCATGTGAAGATCCCTGTAGGCAAACGATGTGGATTTGTTCAATTTGCTAAGAGGTCAGAGCATCACAGGATCTTGACGATGCTATAGGAAAGTATGTTGATATTTACACCATTTATTCCTTTGGGGTGGGTTTCTTGTAGGGCCTGCGCAGAGGAAGCTATACTTATGTTGCAAGGAGCTCAGCTTGGAGGACAAAGTATTCGTCTTTCTTGGGGACGTAGCCCATCTAGTAAACAGGTTGGATTTCTGTCTTAGCTAGTTGAAATTTTTTCATGAAGTGCGAATTGAAACAAACATGTGACAGGACACACCTGGATGGACACAGCCACAACAAGATCCAAGCCAATGGAGTAGTGGGTACTATGGATATGGACAAGGTTACGAACAATATGCCTACGCACAACCTGCTCAAGATCCCAACATGTACGCATACGGGGCCTATCCTGGATATGGTAGCTATCAACAGCAGCAGGTTTGTAACACATTCTGCTTATTCTCCGCATGATATCTCTTCATTCATAAACAGTATGATCTTATCCTGTTGATGTAAGACAACATTAGGGGAACCATTTATAATTTGAAAAAATTCTGCAAAATGTTTAGTTGTTGAGTTGATGTCAATCCTGCATGAATCATCCCAGTGATTGAGGGTTTTGGTGGTGACACGAGGAACGGAAAATCAGTCAGTTTCGAAAGTCATCTTGATCAACTTGACATGGTTCACAGTTTTTCCCACAAAAAACAACCAACTTTCACATGCCACCGCTATAGAGTATATGTTCATGCTTCATAGGAATGGTTTAAATTTATTATTAAGTTTCTTAACTTTAATACTCCCCTGAGATTGTGGATTTGTTTGCCATCCCTACGTGCGTCTTCTCCCTGCATGTGTGGCACAAGTGTAGTATGATCGAGAGCCTTCTTTCTTTCTCTTATTCTTGCAGTGATACACCCGCTGCGGTCACATGAAATAGGAACACCAGGAACGGAGCTGCGGGATCGGCGTAAGTGTATGCTATTTTCATTTTCTGTAATCGTGTGAACTTTGGGCGTTTGTGGTAGACCATGAGTCCACTTTAACATCTTGAATTTGCCCCTTGCGGAATAAGTCTTGAAGTGTGTAGTTTAGGAATCCGAGTCTTCGTGATTTAATCTGATGCCTGTCTGGATTTTGTTACCTCTGGAGTTTGGGATGTATGTTGCTATGTACTTGTATGAGAACTAACGATACTTTCTTGTTGCCGCCTCCATCCATTACTCTTTTGGTCCATCGATTGTGTGGGGATGGGACGGATTGTGCCTAAAGGATCTTCTCTTTATGTTGAGCCCTCCCATTCATTTGATAATCGTCAGGGATTTTGTTTAGTAACTAGCGTAAAGCCTTGTGCCAAGCATAGGTGATCTATAATGATAATGATATAGAAGTAATGTGTGGATAATTTGGTAAAACTGGTACGGTAAATTTGTAATTGTCATTATTCTAAGTGACAGAAAACTTATAGAAAAATTAGGAGAAACATAAATATTCCGATATCATATTGCTTTAGAATCTAATCAAGATGATTTTAATCTCTAAATACGACTTGTTTAGGAAAGGGGGCTGGGAGGATGACGACGATAGAGGTTAATAGCGGCAAGGGGGGACCAGAGGGAGTGGGCATGTCTTGCGTGAGCGTCGACGAGGGCATATCGTCGTTGTACCTCGACGAATGGGTGAAGCTCCGTCGTTTGCTCGGGCGACCGACTACGAGATCGCATCGAAGGAGGAGAGGGGTCGGAAGAAGAAAAGGAGAAAAGAAAAATGAAGAAAAAAAAGGAGAAAATAATAAATAACATTCTTTTTCTTTCTAATTTTTTTATTTCCTATCTTGAACCCAAAAGATTGAATCTTGGAAACAATAATATATTGCTTGGTAAGAAAAAGTGACGTCCGTTGAACTACGGTAAACCCCAATGTGATCACGACACTGTAGGTGCTTGCGATGGTACGGATGCTACTTCCGTCACAAGTCATGCGTGGCATGGCACATCGCAGAACGGACAAATTCTAGAGGTGACGTGGTCACGAAGGATTTTGGAAAGAAAAGAAAAGAGAGGCCGACGTTGAAGTATTTTGCCATTTTGGTCGACAACCTTTCGAACCAATAACCTTATTTAATAAACAACATTTTTGAATACACTTGCCGAAAATCCAAACGAGACCTAATGGATGATCCGACGCGATAGACAATCATGACATAATTAATATTGAATTCAACAAGTGGAAGACCTCTCTGTTTGCACATACCAACCAAACCATAGTTCCTTGTATAAATAAAACAGGTGACTGTCATGTTTTCAAACATCGTAGAAATTTATAACACTCCAAGACGCTTAGACTGACTAGTGGTTACACGGCCACGAGTGGCTAATTATTCGACTACAAATATCGCAGAACTGCCTGTTTACGACGAAGTAACCCGTAGCATCGCAACGTAACTAAAAACCATGAATTTTGATGTGCTCCTTCTTTGCAATTCCAGCCTAGAACGAAAGGAACAGAATGGAATCGATCAAACAAAGATCATTGAAAACTTGGAAGGTATAAACTTCGACCAACATCATGTGTAAAACGTCAATTCTTTATTTTACCTGAACAAGGAAAGTTGAAACATTCTTTCTTTGGTCCCCCTGAAGTTGGATCACCTGCAACAGTACACAAGGAAAGTAGAAGAAGTTTAAATGGTGGTACGTCTTCGGTAACATAAATAACAGTCTCAATAAGAAGCAAAGGATTCATTCACGTAATGAGATTATCATTCAAATTATTCGTCGTAAGCAAGAAACAAAGCAAGATAAGTTCAATATAAGGTAAACTGAAAAGTTACCTGACCCAGCTCTGGGTCTTGGACCACAGTACCATTACAACAGAATTCTTTCTTCAGGTCCTTCAGGATTTTTGAATAGCTGAATTCTTTCTTTAGTCCCTGCACTGTGGTCAAGCTCTTTCTACCGTTACGCTGCTGTATGCGCACATGCACATACTCCTTGGCGCCAGCACCAGAGCCCTCAGCCTTTGCATCAGCAAAAGGATCTACACATCAAGAAAAATATGTATACGGAAATTATCACCACACAAAATACAATTTTGCACTTGCACACCAACACTCAAATAATAGTTGTCTTTGTTAAAGGTAGCTCTGATGCAATTTCATGTTCATTTTCTTCCATATTGTGTCAGACATTAAACACAAAATTACAGATTACTTCTATAAGAAATTCACCCTCATATGAACTTTTTTTCTCCTTTCATTAATTCAATCTCTGGATTTAACGATAGTCTACTTTCATGCAATGGCCGTTCTGTTCAAAAGTTCCATCACTATGCCATAAATTTTACCATACAAAATACATAATACGTGTAGCACTGAAGCAGCAAGGCCCATGGAACTAAATTGAAATAATCAAGGTGCACATACCGAAAGCAGAGGGAATCTGTGCGTCAATCTCAGACATGAAATTTCAGTTACTTGGAATCGAAGATGAAGATTCTCTTCTTCTTGGTAGTTTTGGACTGAAGCTGGAAAGGATGGAATTCAAAAGAGAAATAAGAAGATGCTTTAATTAAACGGATCTGAAATGGAAAACCGCAGTCTGAACCAGCCTATAAACTACCCTTTAATAGCGTAAGTAACAAACACCTGAACAAAAAATCTAAAAGAGAGGTCATGCTAAGAATGAAAATACACAAAAATCCAAATTAACGAATGAAACGCGAAACGTCGTCCTTAATTGATAAAAATTCATGACATGAAAGTGGTATGAATATTTCATTAATCCATTCAAACAAGGAGATTACCGAAGCGATCAACCAGAAAAGAACGTCTTCGGTTTCATATAACCAAAAAAAAAAAAAAAAAAAACGTCCAACTACCAATTTCATACCATCATGAACCAAGATTTCAAAGACCAGCGAGAAATATACAACGCACTAAATTCTTGATCGAAGCCTAACGAAGAAAACCACGTACCGGTCAAAAAGAAAAGAAAAAAAAAAACTGATATTCCGATCATCAAATTCAGACGATATAGATCCTACAAAGCAAGTAAAGAACAACACAGATCAAGCAAAAATCACCATCTCCTCCTCCAGAAAGTAAAAAAAAAAAGAAAAAAAAAAACAGTACAAGAATCGAAAACCTCCGTCAAAAATCCAGAGAAAAACAAAACAAAACAAAAAATAAAAAAACCCAACTCACAATATCGAAAACCCTAACTAAAGCAGGAAAACAAACCAAAGCAACAAACCCAACGCGAAAATCCTCGAGATCGAAAGGTAGAACACGAACGAACTCTAGAAATCTGCCGGGCACAGACCCCGAACGAGGTTCCAGATCGATCGAAGAAATCGAAAGGGAGACCTGCTCTTACCAGACGAGGGTGATTTGGCGCCGGACGAAATCCTCGGAGAAATCTGGGGACCAAATCCGGGGGGCGAATGGCGAAATTCGCTACGCCCAACCTATTTATACCATCCACCCATTTCTTTTTCCTTTCTCGGACCCGGCCCAGCAATTTATGACGCCCACCCGATCACTCACCGCCTTATCGCTCGCTACCTATATTATTATTATTATTATTTACGGTAGGTAAAGGTGAATGGAATGGGATTATGGGATTTTTTTTTATTTTTAATATGACCATTTTCAAATTTTTTTAAGCAGATTTGATGTGGTGAAGATATTCACTTTCTTTAAAAAAAATATTACTTGTAAGTAATTTTTTCTTTCTGTGTTGGTCCCTACATTTTTCTCTCAATTTGAGAAAATTGCTTTTCCATTTAGTTATTCTGTACTTCAAACTTTTCTTGTTGTGTTTACTTTAATTGTGGTTTTATAGCTAGAATTTTCTTAATATATTTTGCTTTTAGACTCTGAAAAAAAAAATATATGTATGCAGTTAATGTACATTAATTGGGTGTCAAAAGGAATTTCTTAATCTTTGTATGCGCAATTAAACTACTCATGCAGCTGAAACTATTATCAACAAACAATAGATAATTATACCATCCTAATATAAGAGATGAGAGACAATAAATGAAGAACCAAGAATTTCATCTTGTGATTTACCCATAGATGAAAAGACCATATCCACCACTCAAGTGGTCTACTTGAATCCCACACTAATATGATGTTGCTTTAGTCTTAAGTCCTAAAGCCAACTTCACTTCCCTGACAATTCCCTTTTAATTAATTATCAAGGGAATATTCTGTCTGCCATTCATAAATCCCACCCAAAACCTGGATGCCTGAGCTTGATTACCACACCTTGCTTTTGCACATTTTTGAAGCCTATCCTTACAAAAAGAGCTCTTGTATGAATGGTGAATATATACCAGCCAAGAGCTCTTATATGTTTGATGAATATATACCAGCCAAGCACTATGATAGTTGATGAGCAAAGTGGGAATTAAATAAGCTCAAAAGCAGAAAACGATTGAGCACAAAGGAGATGGAAAGGAGAACTTATGCACTAGAGACAAAAGGTGTCAATCAAGTGCCCAATGAGTGTGTTAATTAATTTGTAGCCTGGAGATTGACAGAAATCACCTCTAATGCCTAGAATATTCTGGAAAACACTTAAGAATATCAGCAAACCGATTTCCAAATCTAGATATATATATATATTAAACCCTCCAACTACTGGTTTTTCTATTAAAATTTTCAAAAACACCTGGGCCCTCATTTCAGTTTTTTCTTTTAATTTCCATCTGCTGGGAGCTAGACATTTTTAATGATTTTTCATTTGTTTTACAGCATTATTAATCCTCTAATATGATGCAGGCCTATCTTACATATATGACTTGTGGGTGTGAAAATAATTATTATCTTATAATAAATTATTATTTTTAATCTTTCTCCAAATTATTTTTATCTTATCTTATATATATATCTATGACCTAATATAATAAAACACAACATTTTTAACACATATTTTACATTTGACCATATAATTATGACATTGAACTTCATTTAGGTTGACCTAAGGATAACATAATTGTTCCAAGGCTTTCTATTTTTAAATTCTTGAGGGTAGTTGATGCTGCTTTGACCTTTCATGTGCTGCCTTTATTCCTTGGCTTCACTTTGCCTGAAAACCAATTAAGGGGTGGGAAGAGTAGATAAATCTAAATACAGTATAGTTATGAAACCAATTAGTAGAGTTATACATGTAATCCCCCAACCAATGGGCCATGACACTCAACAATATATTATGAAACATGCTTTGGTCAAATTTAGATATGAGTGTTTTGAAGTTTATCAACAAGAACATAAATTTAAACTCACCATGGAATCACTCAGTGTTTTGTTAATCATCAAAATGATCCAAATTAAAATATAAATTTTCAACTGAATCAATTTATCATGGTAGTACTGATAGAACAAACTAAGTATGCTTGATTAATATCATTAAGCAACATACAGGATTGGACTGGCTTGTGTGGTGGGCTTGGTATATATTGATCCATTGTCACTCTTAATTAATTTGAAGCTCTCTCTGAATTTTCAACACCACTACACTAATCATATATCTAGGGTTTAAATTGATTAGGTTCCTGATAGAAACCATAAACTGAACTATATATATCGATCTTAAAAGTTTTAGAATTGAATCGAACCACCATCATTAATTTCAAGGAATCAAACCAAACCAAAGCATTAACAAATGGGTGGATTAATTTTCAGTTCTAATCTGAAAATAAAGATATAATTCAAACAAGAAAATATAATGATGAATACCTTAAAAAGTCTATTGGTAATTACACGATACCCTTGCACGGTGAAAATCCTCTTGTAATGCATAAAAGTCAAGGAACATAAACATGGTCAAAAAACAGTAATTGATCAATTAGATGGATAATCAAGTTAACAATGTCAACTTTTTAAAGTACATTATAGAATCACACCTATCATCGAAATAAACTCTTTAATATACATGAAAGTAGATTTAATGATCAAGATTTTTAGCCTACACAATATATTAATACATATATATGCTAATAAATTATCAATAAATATATCAAATTCCATCCTAGTTAGCTATCTTTATCAGAAACCAAGAATCAATCCGATACCAAATATTCCAAAAATAAAAAGCTAAACCAAACATCGCATATCATTTAAATAAACCAAATTGTTAAAAATTGTCTGATGTAATTTGGCTAACCGATTTCGACAGAATCACGCACACCCCTACTAATACCAGAAACGGCATAAAATTTAGTGTAAATTATTAAACACCTGAAATTTATCATTATTCTCCGAATCTAGTTTAGGTTTGTTGATTGATTTCATTCTTAAAATCTATGAAATATTGAATATTCGCACACACAATCACTGAAAAATAAAAAAAATACGAAAGTTGCAAAAAATTACAATACCTAACTTACGTTATCTACAGGATTAGAGAGGGTGACGAGAAATCACTCAAAAATAGAGTTACAGATGACGAAAAATATATTTCTTTTGGGTGAAAAACACCTTCAAGTAATGGTAGATCTTGGAAAATTCTTGCAAGATCTATTAAAATTGATGCTTATACATATACGTCTATATATATGGGAAAAGTGATATTGTAGACATCAAATCATAACCAAGTTTTGACATCTTCTTTCATATATTGCAGACATTTGATAAGGCTTAGGCAAGCACGAGCAGATTTCAACCACGTGTTTTTTTTTCTTTCTCTTTTCATTCTTCTTCTCCTTCTTCTTTTCTTCTTCTTCGTTGGCATTGCCTGTCTATTGTGCTCTCTCTTCCTCACTCTCTCTCTCTCTCTCCCTTCCGTGAATATCACATGCCTCTTCGAAGAAG
The DNA here is from genome assembly GCA_036874045.1 of Cymodocea nodosa. Lineage (NCBI taxonomy): Eukaryota > Viridiplantae > Streptophyta > Magnoliopsida > Alismatales > Cymodoceaceae > Cymodocea > Cymodocea nodosa. The sequence goes on from CM072336.1 coordinate 24,825,093, forward strand.
GGATGTGTAAAATAGGACTATACACAAGGTATACGTAAAACAAGACCACAGACGACGATGCAGGCAACGACACAAGCGGCTACAAGTAATGATGCAGCTACAAGTGACGCCATATGAAGTGCTTGAGAAAGTACATTTTACTAGTATTCTTCTTCCTCTTTTCTTCTTATTCTTCTTCTTCATCGACGCCGCCCATCTGCTACACACACACTCTCTCTCTCTCTCCCCCCCATCATAAATATCGCACTCCTCCTTCAAGGAGGGGTGTGCGAAATAAGACTACACTCAATGTGTACGTAAAACAAGACTGTAGACAATAATATAGGCAGCAACGCAAGCGGCTACAAGCAACAACGTGAGCAGTGGTGTAGGTGGCACCAATATGGGTTTGTTCCTATGGACACCAATAGGGGTTTGTTCTCTGTGTTGTTAAATTCACGAGTCATTTGGGTGCTGATTGTACCTAATCACCAAACACTGGATCTTATAAGAATTCTGTAGTTAAGCATATTTAGGTAGGAGTAGTATTACGGTGGATGACATTCTGAGAAGTTTCCATGTTGCATTCGCTTTCGACGATATTTTAACCAAGTTGGGGTACAATGCCATTAAAATCCTTGAGGTCGCATGTTCGACCTCCCATGATACCCTCAACTTGGTGGTATCAGTTTGAACATACGTTGTGTGATGTGCATTGTGTGACAGTGGTTGTAACTCTGCTAAGGCGTGTGCACGGTACCCCTCTAACAATAATAATAAATTATGGGTCATCTTGCTTCTTCAATGATTTCTTTATTTTCCTTTCTTTATTCATGATTTCATTCCATTTACGCTTCAATTTACATTACCCTAACGCTTCGTTGGTTATATTTTAAAATTTCAGACTCTTTTATATTTGAAAGGATTGCCACCATAGTAAAATATTTAGAGTATACTACAAGAGATGATACTCTTTATGTTGCATATCCCAGCTGAAATTTGTTTTCTAGATAAACTAACTAACCTGCATAATTTGAATATACCATTATAACTGCATTATTTATTGTTTCATTCTTAAGTTAGATGAAAGTCCTCTTGTTGATGTAAACGTTAAACCCTTCAATACTACAATTCTTAACAGCAATTAAGGCAATCCATTTAATGACAGCACCTCTAAACAATGTAAAAGAAAGTCCAATACGGAAAGGAGACTACAAGAAAACGTCTTAATGCAAATTAACTCTTTTGGATCTCTGATTAGTGACTTTCAAGCAACGAGGGATGGATCGTCAATCGAGAAATGCATGAAAATGCCAGATGCTAATGGCATTGAATAAGATTCACAGTTATAGATTTTTGTTCTCATGAAGTTTAAAACCACGTCAATATTGGAATGACTGAAAATGAGTTTTGATGTTTTTATAAACTACGACGTATTTTACACGTTACTCAAATATAATAAAAATGTTCTTGCACTGCAGTGAAACATGAATGTAAAGTACCATCTTCTTTTTTGAATTAAAGTTTACATGGTAGTTAAAATTTATGTACCCTAATTAAAAATCAATGTATAGTGATTTAAAATTTATGTATTGGTTTTAAGTCATTTTTATATGCTCGTCTGAATATTACTCTTGTCGGAATTAATGAAAAAAGGTTAAACTCTATGATATTTTGCCTGATCGGCAGTTGCTTATTTTCATCGATAAGCAAAAATGACGAATACTTAGATTACTAGTTTATTTTCATATGCTGGATTAAAATAGTCATAATCAAATTCAGGTAGTCATAAGTTTACGAACGTGCTAAATTTAGATTTTAAAGTACGATTAATTATAAAGATCATTGATCTATCAAGAACAAAATTTTAATGTAAAAAACTGAATTGGGCTCATTTTAAAATATTAAACTAACGTTTTCTAAAATTTCAATGTAAATTGTCCAACGCGACCAAGCTAAACGACGCGAGTCAAACGGTCAAATCTGCTTCGATATGCGTTCACGGATCCGTAGATCCGAGCACGCGCTCCGGAGCCGCAGGCACAAACAAACGCGTCTTTTTAAGATAAATTAGAGGGACAGATCCGACTAAAAATTAAAATTTATCGTCTTTTTATAAACTTTATTTATTTACCCACGGAAAAGTTATTAAACGGTTTAGAAGAGCATGTGTCAGGAACTAACGAAGTTTCAATCAATGCAGAAGACGGAAATAATAAATAAATCGCAATGTAAAAAAGTTTAAACAAAAAGGAAGAAGACAAGCGAGCACAGGCGACCTCGTGCCGGCGAGGGAATCGGCGGGGGCACCTGAGGCGGACGCCATGTGTGAGATCATGACATCACGTGCGCTACTTCTCTTTCTCCTGCCTCGATCCTCATGTCGATCTCGTCTCCGACATCACATGCCGTCGTCGCCACCCTCCCTTCGGAGATAGAGAGAGAGAGAGAGAGAGAGAGAGAACATCATCTCTGCAACATCACACGCCGTCGTCGCCCTTCAAAAGAAACACAGAGAGAGAGAGAGAGAGAGAGAGAGGAGGTGTTCTTCAGGTCGGTGGGCTCTCGACCAGCCTTTGAAGTTTGAAGTTCGAAGTGATCTCCGCTCCACGCAACGAATGTTGCCGACTCGTCCGATAGACACGTGCCATCTTACGTTAGTTTGAAGTACTCGTCTTTCCGCCTTTTTACGCGTTCGGGAGTGGCTTTTTTTTTCTTTTTTTTTCGAAATTAGATAAATACCTTCGTGTTATCGAAGCGAGACGCCTTTTCTAGTATAATTCTACGATTGCGTTTCAGTTTTGTTTATTATAAAAACATACATGTTATAAATATTATAAATTCCCAACCAATTAAGATTTGAATCTAACGTAACCACCCCCCACACTGATCACGACCCCAAACTTTAAAATTCCCAACCTGTGGCCTGTGACATGTGATTCCTGAGGTGGGTGGGAGGGTAATCATGGTTATAAAGGCCGAGAAGTTTCCTTAATAAATGCCACGGCATATCCATTTCGGTACGGATTATATATTTCTTATTAAGCGAAATCCTGGAATTTTCTCAATAATTCAGGACAAACTCCGACGTCGTGTCCGTCATTTCTCGGACCATTATATATATAATTCCATGTCCGCAAACAAGGTTGCCCAGCAGCTGTATTTTATGGTTCAAAGCATATATATATATATATATATTGTATGTAAGATATGATCTTATAAATAATTTTGTTAGAGATAGAGGAGAAGTTGGTTGTTATATTTATTGAAGGTAAGATAAAAGAAAATTAGCTGAGATGATTTGATCATATTTTTAAGAGATTAATTAAGGAATGCATGGTTACAGGAAGAGAATTAATTAATTAATGTAAAAGAAAATTGGAAGAGTAGAGGAAGGATCAAAAAGAAAAATAAATTATATTATAAGAGGCTTTGTGTACTTGGAAATTCACCAAAAAGAAAAGAAAATATTTTCTTTTCACTGAAAATAAGTTAGCTGTTCTGTGCCCATTTTACATTGAAAAATAAATTATATTGGTGTTCATCGTACGCTTAAAAATGAAAAAAAATTAATAATCAATTGGTTTCACCTGATTATTATTATTTTTCATTTTCTTTGCACAAGCACCTCATGTAGTTTAACCCAAAAATATAATACAATTTCATTTCTTTTTGATGGTAGCCTGAAATCTTATCAATTTAATTTCTTTTCTGTCGAGCAACACAAATCCTGAACTTGAGTGACGAAGTTATCAATTTAATTTTCAAGTTATACACACACACACACACATATATATATATATATATATTATTCGCTACAAATTGAGTGTCTGTCGTAAATACTAGAAAATTGTGTGCAAATTAGTCCGATGACATATATAATCTAATCATAAAAGTTTACTAAGTAGTGCCCATCTTTTTATTAATATTTTTTATTTTTAAAATTTAAAAATAAATATATAATTAGTCAATTTATAGTACAATCCGGTACGGATGAAATTTTTATGATAATACGAGTTATATTCATTATGAATTTTCAGTTAAAAATAAATGGATAAAATTTGAAGAAAAATATTGAATTTTAAGACCTTCGAATCAAAGATGAATAATTATTTAATATAAATAAAAATTTTACAATGGGTTTATAATCGTCTAATATTAAAAAATATATATATCACTACTTTGACTTATATATTGTTTAATTTACAATAAAATTAAACTGATGCTTAAAAAATTACTCTAGCATAGGTGCTAAGAAATCTCACCATAATCCGATGCACTTTATGTTTTTGAAATTCTTCGGTTCCACATGACGTGATATTGACGGATATCTACCATTCATCAATGGTGTCCCTTGATTCAAAATCAGATACAAACACTACTATATTATAAAAAATAGAGAACTTTCGTTCAAATTCAAACAAAACCCAGCATCATAAAAAAATCTATATGTATGTAAGTAATCTAATCTGCTTAATTAATTAATTAATTGGAGCATTAGAATCATTTAATGATGCCCTTTGTCTTCTCCTAGGTCTGCTGTCACCTCCAAGGTCAAGTAGGTGGTTTCCCTTTTTTGTCCATCACCTGTGTGCTGTTGAAAAACGGAGAAAGAGAGAGAGAGAGAGAGAGAGAGATGAGGAAGAGGGAGATTTGCAGTTTTGTGTGAAGGGTAGAGAGAGAAAGATAGCAGGGAGAAGAGGAGAGGAGGAAGTGGAGGAAACACCATCACACGTTTTTTATGTTACTGGTGGTTGTTCACTTTCATCCTCCTCCTTTCATCCAAATGTGCCTTGTCTCTTCTAATTCTGCGCTTGCACCGGCTTCCACAAGGATCCCTTCATCATTATAATCACTGGAGTTTAGAAGAGCCCACCAGCATTGGTTCTTCTGGTGTGATGCTGTAGTTGTGCTGTGCCAACCTGCACATCTCTACCAGGAGGCGTAGATTTTGAGTGGATTGTTCGTGGTTCTTTTGTTCTTGGGTGAATTGTTCGTGGCCCTTTTTTTTGGGTGAATTGTTCGTGGTCTTTTTTTAGGGGTGTTTGTTTTTTTTTTTCAATCATGTCTTGGAAGAGTAGAGGAGGAGGGGGAGGGGGAGGAGACACTCGGGTCGTGTCGAGAAAATGGACCATCTTGCTCTGCATCGGCAGCTTCTGTGCGGGACTTTTCTTCACCAACAGGTGCGTGCTCCGTGGGTTCACATCTCCTGGTCAAATTGAGATTTGAGTTTCTCTTAAATTTCCTCGTCCGTGCTGTTCCCTGATTTGGGTATTGGAATGGAAGATTTGTGGGACGGCTGTTTTTTTCTTTCTCTTGTTTGTTTTCCTTGCCATCGATCCAATTCCTGATCTTGAAAGATCGAGGTAAAAGATGAAGTTTTAGCGAATCAAATATTCAAAATTTGTTGGTCGATGGCGTCGACCTCTGGCAACTCTAGTCATGATTCCAGGATTATCTTTGGTTGGCTAGCTCTAAATTAAGTTCCAAATGCGCTGGAATTTATTTATGAATAAATATTTCATGTTTAGTAGAGGGTTGCTCTTGCTTCAGATAAAAGTGATTACATCCTGTGTACAGTAGTCATTTTTACCATGCTGCCAAAAATTTGATGCAGTTCTTTATGCGTATTGCTTGCAGAATGTGGACAATGCCTGAGGGTAACGCAATGACAAAAGTAAACCAAGATATTAAGATCCAGCTACCTTTGGATGGATGTGATTCGAAAACATCCCATGTCAGTACTTTTAGTTTTTTTTTTCACTGTTTTGAATCATTGAAATGTGATCGGGGCCACTAGAAGGCAGAGGCGACTTCTTTGTTTTCCTATACGTTGTTAATATTTTTATTTTGGAAACAAAAAAAATGGCTTAATATGTTGCTTAGAATCTTTTTATATTGGGAGGTGTTACCTCTCTCAAGGAATGATAAATCTAAGGCTTAATAGTTCCAGTTATTTCCATGTCATCGCACTGTTCTTATGTTGTTTTATCTTTATTCTCCAAAGATATTTACTTTTCTCTTTTGTAACATAATCTTCTTCCATTTAATCTTTATCTCCTTGTGTGAAGTTAATTTTGGTTTATGAATAGTTCATCATTATACTTTACAGAAGGATGAAAGACAGTATTCTATGGAGTCCATGGGGGAACCCTCAAAGACTTCTACTCAGTAAGGATACATCATGGTTGTATCTTTGTTAAATTTGGAGATTGTGCTTGATTTCAACTGCTTGAGACCAAATGCACCCACTTTCTAGATTAGTGTTTTTACTAAGTGATATCTTCGTCTGCAGAAATCTGGATAAAACAATTTCAAATTTAGAAATGGAATTAGCAACTGCAAGGGCTACCCAGCAATCCATAGTGAATGGTTCTCCAGTGTCAGAAAGCCTTGGAGAGACTGAAACCATTGAAAAACGGAAATATCTAATGGTTGTGGGAATTAATACTGCTTTCAGCAGCCGCAAAAGAAGAGATTCTGTTCGAGCTACGTGGATGCCACAAGGTCAGTGCTATATGAATTATCTTTCTTGATTATTGTTATTATTCTCTTTGTTCGCTGTTGACCCTTTTGTTTTTACACAAAAGGAGAAAATAGAAGGAAGCTTGAAGAGGAGAAAGGAATTATCATTCGATTTGTAATTGGGCATAGGTAAGAGATTTTACAAGGCACATACTGTAGAATACATTCATTTGATAATTGTTAAGGTTCTATTCTTTTTTGATCCATTGGACATGTGCTTTTTATATATTGACATGCCATATCTTTTCCTTTCATTTCTTGTTTCTTGTCTAATTCATGGTGGTGAGTTATCAATTTCATACAATCTTTATCATGAACTTTAATAGCCCTGGTATAAACAATTTCTTGGAGCTAAAATGAGTTCAATGTAACCAAGAACGTTGGACAAACAAAATAAGGAAAGAACATACAAAAGAAAAAGGTAAAAAAGAAGGTTATCAAAAATCTAAAAGCTCGTGGCAATAACCAACAATATCCCTACATGGAATAAAAAAGACTACCACAACCATAGTCAATCATTCAACCGTGGTTGTGCAACCACTAGAGGTTCCAATCGCAGGAATTGATGCATCAACAACAATTTCAGTCTCTTGTAGAAGACCATGCATAAAATTATTGGATATAAAAAGGGAAAAAAAGAAAGAAACAATAGGAACAAAAGGGAAGCCTGTTAAGAATATAGAAGTTGAAAACAACGGATGCATGTTCCAGCATGGAACAAAAAGATAACAAATAATGATTACCACAACTCAACCACAATGGTCCAATTACAAGCTCTGATCACACAACGATTGATGCATCAATAGCAATGCTGCTGTCCAGTAAGAAAGAGTTCCACGTAATCACCACATTGTACATATTGCCCTTGGATTCAGATGACCCTTTTGTACTCCATGAAAACTTTTTGTGCCACCATACCTCATGACAGAGGATAAACGATTGCAGCCATTTTCTAGGATAAACAGATTCAAGTGAACTGAGGTTACTAAGAAGTCAAGATGCCTAGGCAATGCTTAGGTATTCGGATTAGATGAATTTCTTAATTTTGAGACTTGATTATTTATATATATGTTCAAACCCGATTAGGGTATGCTTACTTTTTTTTTGTGTGCATGTTTTCATATGTTTACATGTATCTATAATGTTCAGTGTTCATTATCGAGGGTTGAAAAACCTTCAATGTGGGTGTTTTAGGGTTGACATTTTTTCAAGGGAAAAACTCATTAAACACAAATAATACAGTGGAACGTTACAGGATTCATTACTAGATCCAATAAGGATCCGGTTTAAAAAATAAAAAAAAGATGAGACATCCTTCCAAATGGCAAGATGTCATGCCTGGTCCCCTAGCACTGCATAGGCATCTCCTAAACACCTATCTTAACAACCATGAAGTGAACTAAAGTTAACATTTGAAAGAAAAGGTCAACTTATCTATAATGATTACCCTCAGTGAACCCTTGCAATCCTTTTCCTAAGATAACCAGATTTAAGTGAACTAAAATCAACATTTGAAAGTGGAAGTTAACTCATTTCTATTGTTTACTTGACCGAAACTTTTAATAGGAAAAAATCACCCTTGCACCCTTTTTAACTTTTTTGTGGTCTACACCCAACAGTGCAGATGATTGATAAAAACAAAAATGGAAAACAAGTGCAGAATGGTCCACCCAAAAGAGTGCAAATGTTTTGTAATGGAATGGTATTTATGGGTATACGGTAACTGTTATTTATCCAAAGTTGTGAATAAAAGCAACAAACCATTTTATAAGATACCTTTCCTGATTTTTGACATGAAGCAAATCCAATTTGCAGGCTGACCATTGCATGTCAATGCTACTTTGTAGCTCATTTTATAAAACTGTGAATTATTGTGTTTTAATATCCTAAAAACTCCAAAGAATTTGAATCTTGTGACACATGGTCTGATTGAGAATGCTTTGCTTTTTACTGGTGACTTGTTCTCTTTTCCATTTTCTTACAGATACTGGTGCTATTCTATTAAATTCTATAGTATTGTTTTTCGATAATTTTCTATACCATGCTATGGATATCTGGTCTACAATACTAAAAAATTGAAATTTTAATGTATTGGGCATTACCAGTGCCACACCGGGTGGTATTCTAGATAGAGCCATTGAAGCTGAGGATAGGAAGCATGGTGACTTCATGAGATTGGTAAATTCTCATGATTCTCTAAATTTGGTGTAATTCTTATTTTGTCATGCATGCTTGATCTCCATTTTTCAATGTATTTCCTTATTATTCTCTTTGCAGGATCATGTCGAAGGATACCTTGAATTATCTGCAAAGACAAAAACATATTTTGCAACTGCTGTATCTACATGGGATGCAGATTTCTACATTAAGGTTGATGACGATGTACATGTAAATATTGGTGAGTAATACCTGAAAGGCTATACATCTGTCTTTCATATTATATTTCTACTCTGTTAAAGATGATATCTGAAACATAATGGCATGATTTGTTGTTGTCTTCTTCTACCTTATAAGACATTTGAGGGAGAAACGACAAGTTTAAAAAAATATTACCAACATCAAAAACTATTTTGTGTTATGGAACCCATATCATAGAATTATTATTGAAACTGCACAAAAGTGCTAATTTTTGTGCTGATGATATCGTAACCACCAAATGTGATGATAATTATGTCAAGTACCATGGCCATTTGAATTCTGATCGCTCAAATAACAACACAAGGATTTAATTTGTAGATAATATAGGTCTTTTATTTCATATAATTATTAATATAGGTTTAGGTTTCATTTATGAATGAATATAATCTTTCTTCACTTCTCCCATACAATATTATCTTATTTCACTCCTGCTAATATAGTTGCATTTCTTCTTCAAATTTCAATCATATTTAATTCTCTCATCAGGACTGTTTCATTCTATTGTGCAACATACATACACTTTGATAAATTTTGATTCGCACAAACCCAGTGGTTGTTTTCCCATTTTTCAGTTTTCAGTGTATATATCTGGCTTTTTTTCCCCTTCCCTGCTCTGCGTTGTCGAACCACATCATTACCTTTAAGAGAAAAGTAACACTTCTTTCATTTTGTATGGTTTTTCTTTTGTTATATTTGCTGTTTTTTATTGGAACAGCTACACTTGGAACAACCTTAGCTAGATACCGTTCAAAACCTCGTGTTTACATTGGATGTATGAAGTCTGGTCCCGTTCTGGCTAAGAAGTAAGTTACACAAATTATCATTTGAATTGAGTTGGCATCACCATTGAGCATACGTCTTTGATCTTTCACTTTGGTGTAGGGGGGTCCGATACCATGAACCAGAGTACTGGAAGTTTGGAGAAGAAGGGAACAAGTACTTTCGGCATGCAACCGGACAACTTTACGCCATTTCAAAAGACCTAGCAACCTATATTTTGATAAACCAGTAAGCAAGGGCTTCATATGAAAACATGCTTATTAAGTAGGGACAACTACTACTTATATGTCAATGTTAATGTATTCCCCAAACCTTGTGCTCAGGCATGTGCTGCACAAGTACGCCAACGAGGATGTTTCTCTGGGGTCTTGGTTTATTGGGTTAGATGTGGAACACATAGATGACCGCAGATTATGTTGTGGTACCCCACCTGGTAATGTTTCCTATTGATAAAGGTTCATTTATGTTTCATCATTCTTCTTTCTTTCAAAGGAATAGTGTACTAACCAGCTTCTGGCTACCTGGCATCCATGAGAAGTGATATGGTCTGCTCAGGGAAAACAATGTACAAGCTGGTGTGGTTGCAGTAGCACTGCATCAGATCTTCTTCACATTGTTGCTTCACCACAATGCTTGCATCAAGCCAATCCTATTGCTGTGGTTTCTAGATGTTGGTTTAACCTAATGTTACTAAAAAATGCAAAACAAACACCATACGGATTGAAAAAGAAAAACATTAAATTGTCCTTACAACGGCTGTTTAGCAGTGATTTCAGAAAAAAAAAGAAACAGTTCGCATCTAAATCTGTTTAATGACCACTTTTTCTGTTTTTTAAGAACACATTGATTTAACCAAGACATTGTTGTCTTCTCCACAGACTGTGAGTGGAAGGCACAGGCAGGCAACCTCTGTATTGCCTCCTTTGATTGGGCCTGCAGCGGCATCTGCAGGTCAGCGGAGAGACTGAAGGTGGTACACCAACGCTGCGGTGAAGGGGCAAATGCTTTGTGGAATGCAGCTTTCTAACCATTTCCTCTACCAACAAGTGTTCTACATGGAGGATGAAGAATGGTGGTTCTCGTTCCACATTAGCTGAGGAGACAGACCCCAGGGGAGCGTTGAACTTACTACCATGCAGTACCATTCTTTGAGTTGTGTCAATGGCAACCGGATGCACTAATAATCATCATTCCAGCCGGCTCTTGGCCGCCTTGGTTTCATATAATTACAGGTAATTCAGATGGTAATTCAGATGCTTCTTGGGTTGTAAATTCCTTTCATTTGTATGTGGAACATGAGGTATTACCATTGCTTTTGAGATAGAGCCTTCTTTACAGAGGTTACATAGCAAACATCTGTTCTTCTTTTATTTTTTTCCCTTCTCTTGCGGTCGGTCAAAGGCCTTCAAATAGACCTTTCTTGATTTTCTTTCAAATTCGAGTCTTCAAAAATATTAACATCATCGTACATTATAAAGAAAAAACTCGATTGCGGATTTTGATTTTAGTAGAGATTTTACTGATTTTTTATAGAGGAAATATTTGCTTGGTGGTCAACCCCTCGCTTCTTCCCTTCACTTCCTCCTCTTCTCCTTCCTACTTAACAATTCTTTCTTTTCCTTTTATTCTCAACAATTATTCGTAAATCCATTGTACATATAAAATAAAAAAATTTATAAGTGAAAGAATACACTAAAATAAAGTCTCTCATCATTGCAAAAGAAACAAAATCTGATTTTTTATGAGGTTGAATACGTTATGCATTGTCAATTGATTTTAATCTAATCTTTGACATTTTTTAATAATTTTTTTAACCATTCTGGTATGACAATTCTTAATGAGTCGTCTCAATTCCGAAAACATGGATGGGCCATGTGAATTTTTCTGAAGTTCGTGCGTGAAGCACATGTTCCTTTGTGATTATGACTTTGCAAAACTTTGATGCCAAACTTTGTGGAATTTGTGCACACCGAGTTCGGTTACAATCCACCAATCGAATTAAATCAAACTTAAATGTCATAGCTTGGTATTGGAAAAGGACCCTCCCCAGATACGCTTATGCGGAATGGATCTTGCGAAGATTCCTAAGATATAAAATTTAATATGTTTATGTTGTCAATCATGAACAGAATCAAACAAACACGTACTTTAATTCATATGGTTTGAATTATATTCCGAAGAAGAAAAATCTTGCAAAATCATATTTCAATGTCGATTGCGAGATAATTAAAAATCATGAGATTTTTTGGGGTCACCGTACAAATGCTATTTGGATTTTTTTCGAATTTTATATCTACAGAGAATACTACGCAAAATCGGTAAAATCAGACTTTTCTCGATTTTACGATTTTGAAAATTGAACTACGAGATAAGTTTCGAAATTTGTAGGATTCACCTTAAATCATGTTGCGTGGAGAGTATTTGGGAATGGCTTCGCCTAAAATCATGAATGCGCAAATCCCAAAATATTTGATTATGGAGGACTGATGACAATAATCATGTACTTAGGGTTAGGCTTAAATATTCTCGATTTACTTCTAATCATTATTCCATTAGAGTTAGCACCGGTATAGATGGTGACACCAGTCTTAACATTTAAACTACAATCAGAAAGAGAACTAGCACTCGAATTAGATGAAGTATCACTTAATACACAAAGGTTGATTAGTGGAAGAAGTAATCTCAAAAAGGTATAGAAATTAAATTTTAAATGTTTGTGCATGTGATAGAATTGAATAAAATTAATTTTTATTTAATAAATATTTTAAAAAATAAATTAAAATAATTAAAAAGAGTCCTCTCTCTCCCTCTCTCTTTCTCACACACTTTCCCTCTCTCTCTCCCTCTCTCTCTCTCTCCCTCTCTCCCTCCCTCTCTCTTTCTCTCCCTCACTCTCTCTCTCTCTCTCTTTTTCTAACAATCTTACTATAGCCTCCCTCTCTTATAAGTCCAGCATATGAGCAAAAGACAAGAGAGAATATGACATGCATGATGAAATTTGATTTCCGACATTTTGAACTTGAAAAATAAATTTCGAGAGTTATTAAAGAGATGAAATTCACTTTTGGTTAAAAAGTAAATTTCAGAGATGCACAAATAGCCCTCTTGTACAATTTGATGAAATTTCTTTTTTCTTTCCATTTAATTTAGTATACACAAACCCCCCTCCCCCCTCCTCCTCCTCCTCAATGTTCAAATCATCAATACTAACTTTGGTAGATGAAATTAGAAATAAGAAATCACCATCAATAGCATTAAAAGCATGTAAATGGTCAAGAAAGAGATTACTTTTACAAGAGATATCTAAAATAATATATTAAATTTAATTTTGAATTAATTTTCAATATGTGATTCATGAAAGAATGTTATGAATGTCTATATTAGCATTTTTCTCTTTTTCAAAATATCTATGAAGCATATAGAGAGAGTGATTAGGAACCTCTGAGTCTTTGAATCCTTTACAAAACTTCATTGTTTTAATTACAAAACAACATAGATGATTACTTGTAAATTTAGAAACAAAGATCAATTTTTTGCAATATTTGGAACAACTAAAACAAACATCTTCTAAAGGAAAAAGCATGGATTCAATAATAAAGCACCTTCTACATGTTTGGTTGATAAAATTTTAATCCCCTCATTTGTTTTAATTATGTTTTAGTTCTTGTAATCTTAGAAATTCTTCCTTTTGCGTCGTTAGATGTTTTATCTTGTATGTCATTCACTTAGAGTTAATTAAAATATTTGCATCGTAGATCAACATAAGAAGTCATCAGGTGTCATCGTCAATGTTGTGAATTTCAAGACGACAGCAAGACTAAGAATCTCTCGTGATCAAATATTTCATGAAACAATCGATTCATTTCCAAGCAAGATCTCTAGGATTTACAACTTGATTTCTCTACTGAAGGAGTTTCTTTTCCATTAAGCAAAAATCCACCACTCCATTACTCTCAACAAGAGGATGCATTTAAAGGACTTAATTTGTGCACTCAAAATTTTAAAAAACATGATTCAAAAAGTCAAAAGAGAATTTGAAGGAATTAGAAAGTATTGGAAAATAGTTTATTGTCGACTTTTTTTTTTTTTTGTTGTCTTGGTCTATTTAGAAATTTAAAGAAATTGAAATAACAGTGTTTCTGTATATTTAGGAATTTAGAGGAAAGTAAACAATTTTACACTAATTATCAATTTTAAAATTAAATAAATAAAAACCATTAATTAATTGAATATTAATATTTGAATGATATTTAATTAATATTTAATAGAATATTAATATAGCATTACAAATGTGGAAATTATTATATTATTTATGCATTTACTATAATTTTACTACATGTAAATATTGCATTAAATTAGATTTTAATATAACATCTCTTTTATATTACTGTGTTAATGAAAATATCATATTATATTTTAAGCTTCAAGAGAAGATCATTGCATGTTCAACAACACATTTGTTGTGCATTGTGAGAGACAAAACATGGTGGCGTACAGGAGGCTGATGGCGTTTGAAACGTCCCCAGATAAAACTTCGTCTGCGACCAAACATCGGAAATTTTGCTGTGGAATCATGAGTATAAGATTTCACTTTTGCTGCTGCATATTTACAACTCTGATAGCCAAGAGATCTGCCCGAACCATCAATGGTAAGAAGAAATCTGAAAGAAGAAGTACGCTTCCAGATTTTCATGTTCACAAGTCCTTGAATTCATGCTACCATCACCAGCTCACTTCAAGCGGTAGAGGCTGTTGGCTTTTAGGAAGATTACTGGCATACAAACCATGCATCATCTCCACATATCCATTGATCTTTTCTGCCACCCAATCTGTGGTTTCTATTGGAGGGAGATACTTTACTGTGATAGGAGTTGGTCGGACTCGCAGACCACCCTTCCTCCATGCTCGATGTGTTCCGGTGAGGATGATCGGAACTATTGGTAAACCTGACTGTAGAGCGATGTGGACAAACCCCTGTTGCATAAAAGGAAAAAAAAAAAAAAAAAAAAAAAATTCAAACAAGAAGTGAAGGAACACATTTTTATCAAGTGAATGAATCGGCAATTTTCTTGAAATGGTATTTTATCAATGTATTCATGTATGTTTGGTCTTTGTAATCTAGTTAAATGTTTGGTTGGATACTTAAATGATCAGTCTCATTTCACTCACATTGTTTCTCCTTCTTCTGGGAGGAAAGTCAAAATTTGTTGCTTCTTGGATTCTTTTTTCTTTCAAAATTTATGAATTGGTTTTCTATAATATATTTGAACCACATTCAGTGTTGCCAGTCTTTTCCACCAATGCAAGATAAGGAATGGCATGCTTTGGACCTTGTTCTGAAAGGTTGCAAAGCCTCCTTACCTTCTTGAAAGGAAGTAGCCTCCCTGTTTTAGACCTGGTTCCTTCTGGGAAAATGATCAATGACAGGTTGTGCTTGACAACTGCTCTTGCTGCCTGACTTGTGGTACCAAAGAACGAGTCAGAATTCTGCACTGTAATTGATTTTGACAGAGTGGTAAAGGTTGGATGGTGATTGTAACACCTGTTTGATTGATTCAATGGCAGCAGTTGGATTGGAGCGATCAATGCGAAGATGATTTGCAAGCACATAAAGTTGCCCAACCAGAGGATACCATATGATCTGACCAAGCACATTTTTGTTAGCTCCTGAATTCTATCTAGCAGGAATACCTCCAGTGCAGATTTTCATTTAGTCTTGAAGCATGATCAAATTTCAACTGAAATTCTAAAGATGTAATGTGTTCAGACCCAAGTTCCGAGCGTCGCATTATTCACATTACAGCATTTTTGGATAATGTGAGCTATCTGAAAGTGAAGATCTAAATATCACATAGAAAATGGAGCATGAAAGCTCACCCACCTCTTTCTTGGCAATGCCAACTGTTCCAGTTGGGGTCAGCCACATGATAAGGAAAATGTCCAGCGGAGAAGCATGATTACATATGTATATTGCCCTTGTATTAGAGAACTCAGCACCATCTATCTTAATGGGATTACCTAAAATCCACATCTGCAAAAATGAAAACAATCATATTTCTAACAATACATTCACAAACAAAGAAAGAAACAATTCATGTTCAAACACCTTTTCATCAATTGAAGTAAAGGTCACTTCATCCACATATCAAACAGTTTCACACCATCATCCGAAGACCATCTTTCTGAGTTTCACATGTGTTGCTGTAGCATCGTACAGTAAAATGAAGTTGCAGTTTTTTTTTTTTTCCCCAACTGAATTTTTTTCAAAAAAATTAGAATTCCAAAAAATCCAAAAGTTACTCAATCTTTGAACAGTACCTGGCATGGTTGTAATTGTAATTTCAACAACAACAATCAGAATCATAATCCTATAAATTCTTTTCTTCTATGTATTTCTATCTATGGTCAAATTTTTTATTCAATTACATAAATTTAAATTTTTTCTTAAAATTCTTAAACAAGTAATTTTAAGTTTATCTCTACTTATTTTAATTTTTTTTCTACACTAATTGTTTCTCCTTTTCTAACTGGTACATACTTTGACCTCCTAAGGATGTGACCTAATTCTTACTTCATTCTTAAGAAAATTATTTTTTAGCTTATTCCTTCTAGTATGTCACATATCCATCTAGATATATGTATGTCGACAATACTAACTTTCTACATTTGGACATGTTTCATAACCCAACATTCTGAGCTGGTTAAATAACAATTTTATAAAATTTTTCTTTTAATTTTAAAGGTATACCTCCATCACACAACATTTTAGAAACATTTCTTCTCCATCCTACTTTAATTTTATGAATTTTTAACTTTAAGAGTATATATCCTCCTATCACGCAATACTATAGAAATACCATCTTATTCAATAGATTAACATCATACATGATCCAAACTACAACAGTCAATTACGCTTGAATTAAGGGAATGTTGACTGGGTAAGAATTATTTGGTTCAACCTATTAAAATATGCTAATATTTTGCAAAAAAGTGATTTTTCTTGCATCTTTTACCAAATCAACCAATTGAAATAACTTGATTGGTCGGTGTAATTAGAATTCGAATCTTGATGGATACAAAAATTACTACCATCACAAAAACAAATATTTCGAGGAATCCTATTTATTTTTATAATTGAATTTAAATAATAGTTTTTAAAAAAACCTCCTTTCAAGCAGGAAAAGAACGGGTTTGAATAGATATATGAATCGATTCATGTGTAAAAGACCCAACAGTAACTAGTGAGCCTTGTGAGTACCATACCATCAGGCGGCCGGTGACATGACCATAGATATTGCCCTGCCGGACGCGGGCGTAGGGCCAGGGGAAGAGCAGGAGCATGAGCACCGCCCAAGCGAAGGTGGTGATCGTCAAGGCCAAGAAGCAGGCCACAACCCTCACCACCGACACCACCACGTCGCTCCAAGCGTCGCCGCCGCCGTCTTCCGACGACCCATGCTCCGAAGCCTCCTTATGTTGCTGCTTCCCTTGTTGTTGTTGTTGTTGTTGGTGGTGGTGGTGGTGGTGGTGGTGGTGGTGGTGTTTCATCCTCGGCGACGACACGAACCGGTCGCCCAAGGAGCCGCCCCCTGGCCACAGGTTCCCAACAAGCAAGCCCATGCCCATTGCCACCGGCAGCACAAGGAGATCGTCTAAGAAGAAGATAATGATGATGGTGTCAAAGGAGCAAATACCATTCACATGTGTGGTGATGGAGAATAATTATGGAATGGCGTGGAATCCAGTTAGGTATCAGCGAGCAGTGATTTGGAAGAATTGGACAGTGGTGTGGTGGGACACCGATCACGATGGAGTCACCGGTCGCCGCTCTCCTTGGGGTCTTCCTTCTCTTTGGCGTCACATCGCTTGTTCAGGCTTGTCTTATCCCTCGGGCCAATCGGCGTTGGCGTGAGTTGCGATTGTTCCGCCGTCACGTATTTCTTGCGTTTAATTACTTCGTCGTGTATCCGTTGATTTCGAATATATTGAAAATAATTCTTCTTGGTCGATGGTTTTCTCTACCGTCACACGCCAGCGTTGTTTTTCACTTGTAGGTTTTTTTATTATAAAAAAACTAATATAAATTTTTAGCAATATGTATGTAAAAAATTTATTTTTGTGAAGAGGATGTTGTTCAAGATATAATATTACTCTACTTATGCTCGTACTCTTTGCTCTCTTTTTTACTCGCACTTTTAACTTTATTCTTTACTTACACTCTCACTCTCTCTTTTTTGTTTAATCATGTGACTCAGAATAGGATCAACGATTATATTCTTTATGCTCTCCTTTCAATTTAATTACGTAATTCATGGTGATCAATGACTGTGCTCTTCCTCGGCATTATACCGCATGTTTAGACCTGTCTTATCCATTTGGCCAATTGGTGTAGGCGTGAGCTTCTACGGCACTACCGTCACATGTTTCCTGCGTTTTATTACTACATTGTGTTATGCGTTGGTACGGAGGAATCTCGCCTTGCGTCACGAATTAGATGGCAGGCACAATTTTTACTAGTTTTTTGCGTAACTTTTCCGTCGATGGTCTTCTCTACCATTTAACACGCTAACGTTGTTTTTCACTCGTAAACTTTTTTTTAAAAAATACTGTAATATAAAATTTAAATGATCTATACCTAATTATTAATTGTTAGTAATTGTATATAAATAAAAAAAATTTGTGAGAACAATGTTGTCGTAGATGAATCGAGTGTTTTTTGTTATGGCTACTTTGCTTGTGCTTGCACTCTTTGTTTTCGCTTGTGCTTGCACTCTTTACTTTTACTCATATTCGTACTCTTAACTCTTTGTTCTTCACTTATACTCTTACTTTTTATTTTCTGCTTAATTGTGTGATTCATAATAGAACGATTATACTCCTTATTTGTGCTCTCTTTCTGTTTGATTATGTGATTCACAGTAACATCTATTTGACTAAATGACTTATGGTAAGATCGATGATTATACTCTTGATTCTCGCTCTTCACTCCTTACTTAGCAATATGATTTACAACGGGATCGATGGCTTAAATCCCTACTCCCCCTGCTCAACTATGTGATTTACAATGACATGAATTGTTTAGATGGGCATTCACGAAAATAAATGTAGTGAATATCAATAATAACATTTTTACTTGTTTTTTAAAAGATAATATATTATCGTAACATTGGGATAAAGATGGATAAATCTACGTTAATCACGATCATGGGGTTTTAATCACTTATTTATTTGTGAATATTTGCAGTATATTCAAGTATTGATCTGGATGACTATTGATCTCAAAGTGGCTACTGCATCTTTCTTGACCATCCATCATCTCCTGCAACACACAAAAACAGAGCCATTATCTCACGCAAGTACGTAGCCTGAATATTGGGAGCTTAGTCCCATATTCATTCTAAAACCAAGTGTTAGAGAGCAAATACAAGCCAAATTATTAGGTGTTTGATACACTGTTCCGGTGATTAGGTAGCTCCACCATGTTAAAAGAAATCCAGGTAAGAAGTCTAACTTTTGACGACTACATGAAATGAAATCATCATGCAAATACGTCAAATATCACACAAACCACAACCAGGTAGAAGTCCATGTACTACCATCTGTTCTGGTGATCACATGACTTTTAATATGCTTCTGATGCCTTTTTAAGTTACACGTCCAACGAGAAAGTTGATTGGTTCATGATGAATCCCCTTCCTTCATATTGAAAGGAACTCCACACACTGCACGTAAACAAGCCTCAATGCAAGTTTCAACCTAATGATTTTCTATGGAATCCGTATCTTCCTCATTTAACTGGAGTATACCAGAAAATTAATGTGAAAAAATGAATACTAAAATTGTTGCAACAGCCTAAATGTCGAAAGACAAATACTTATCTTCGAACTAAACAAGCAAATGACATTCCATTATTGTTTGTAACTCCAGCTGAATTCTAGTACCAAATTTCTTTACATGGAACAGAACACACGAAAATGACTGGTTATGACGAAATTTAATCAATATGATAGTCAATGTACATAAGAAAATCCTTCAGCACCATTGCATAGAGTGGCTTCTGATGCAGATATTGTTTGATGCTTGATATAAGAAAGACACTGCAAAATACCCCACTTAAGAATTATCATCTTTCGATAGAAGCAGATAGGCCTTGTAGACATGGAGCATGGATGATTGAAAGAAGGCAAGCGTCAGGAGAAATCCAACAAGAAGCATAGTTTTTAATCATCATGGAATTCAACTGGCTTTTCAAGGTCAGGTCTTTGATCCATCATCTTTGCCGTTGAAGCATCTGGAAGTGCATCAGGATAGGTTGCTGAGAGCTTTTCCTTCATGCTCCTAAAGTGTAAATAAGTAGAATATGTTATATGACGATTCTGGCCTGGTTCATCTACTCTAGGCTAGAAAGAGAGCATCGGCTCCAATGTCACAAGAGCAATAAAATCCTTGGACAGAAGTTAAAAAATAAATCTTCCAATTTTTACAAGTAATAGCTTCACTTGTTAAAGTCCTAGCAACTAATCGGACCATCCTTACGTGGACAGCCCATCAGACCAACTCCTCTCACAAATACAAAGTGGCCTGACTCGATGGGCCGCCTTTATGCCAACTAACCACCAATCAGTCATACAAATGATGAACTGTCATCCACGTATTGCCATAGTAGAGTTACATGGTTGAGTGGGATTCATTATTCCCCAATTACCTTCACTTATTGTCATTAACTATAAATATTACAGTAAATGTGATGTTGCAGTATACTTTTCCCAACCCTAAACATTATTTACTTCCATTCATTATACTTGCTTGGCTTAAGTATTGAAGAGGACCCGATCAATCCTCATCCAATCAATCTAGTCTACTATTTTGCAAGTCAAGGTCCTCAATTAGTTCAAGTGCATATAACCAGCCGGACACAGATCAATGACTGGAACTGTTTCAAATAAGTGATGCGGCAAAATATGTAGTCTCTCATGAAAAGGTCATGTAAACTTCATTATGACGACATTTACGCCTACTTTCATATAAGTATCATCCCTGAAGAGAGAGGAGGGGATATCTCAATTTCAACAGATTTATTGCAAAGCATTAGAAAGCTTTACATCAAAACTGTAGCTCTAGTGACAATAAATGGAAATGAAGAAATCCCAATATGGAGAATCCAAATGTCAACTTACATAGGGTAAACAGGCCAAAAAGAAATAATTTAACCGTTCTATTTTGTATATTGTAACATAATGATTGTGCCAAGGATATCATTGACAATTTGCAACCATGACAGTTTTGCCACAATATGGTTTAATGGATTAAGGATATTGCGTGGGCTGCCTGATTTGCCATTTCTCTATACCATAAATCCATACTTTTCTAGGAACCATATTTTCCCTTATTTGTCCTTACAATTATAAACATTAGCATCAAGTCATTGGCCTCTTGGAGGACTAAGCATGAAACTCAATTAATAATCAAACAAACATTAGCATCTAGAAGCTGAAATCCCAAATATATGATTTAGGTTCTAATTGGGAGTGTTTCTCCTACACACGGCTTTTAACTTCAAAGCCAAAATCCAGCTACTGCTAGAAGCCAACCTAGTTGTTTTTGCCTGCCCTAGAGTTTAGTTGCTTTTCCCAGAAACAGCAGCTTGTACCCTGTTTGGGATACTTGAACACAATTATACTTTTTGAGAGTAGCTACTGTCCAAGAGACACATTAAAAGCACTCCCAAAGATTCTCTTCTAGTTTGATTTCAAGAGAACACCAGATAAGAGAAAAGGTGCAAATTAAGTTCAAGTTCTATACTCTTACCTCAGCTTCAGAAATATGTAATCTAGATCTGACTTCATGGACTTCAAAAGGTGGGTATTTCTCGAGAACTCACCCACAATCTCTCCATAGCATCGCTCTGAATATTCATTAAAATGCGACAAGACCGCGTTACTATCTTGTAGCCTCCCCAAGCTGCCAGAAAACAGAACGAACGAGGATAACACTTCGGGTTGATAAACGGAAAAGCATTGAGTAATCAGTTTCAGAAAATTGACCAATGTGCCCTGATTCCTAAAAATAACTAATCTAATTACGTTATGAGGCATGGATTGCGCATGCAAATCAAAAGGAAATGCAAGAAACTGGCTAGCGATCAATCAGCTCAACGTAATCTCAAAATCTTAATGCGATAATATCATATAATCAATAATCGAATGAAAAATGCAAGCAACAGCACGGATTTTTCTGATACTGCAATAGCACCAATTTTTCATCCAAACGGATTTGAGCAGAATGATGTGAATGAGACGTAGGACGAGTATTAAGTTTAAATGACCGATTGGAGTTCATTAAGCGGGGGAAGGATGCTTGACATGAGATGTTGCAGTTGGTGGAGGGATCGAAGGTGTTGGGCGTCGATTAGGGATCTGAACTGGTGGGAGGCCTCTTCGGATGCAGACTTCATGGAAACCGCCGTCGCCGTCGCCGTCGCCTCTTCGCGTTCTCGCGCGTGTTCCATCCCCGCCGCAAACCTTCCCCCTCTGCATCCGCCGTAAACTCCCTTGAAAATGAATATATTTTTTTTAATTTTTTTAACTTTTTTAACAATGATCGCTTTTGCGATTACTTTCACATTTAAAAAATTACAAATATCGTTAATAAAATGTTATCTAAAAAATGAAACTCAAGGTTAAAAATTATAATTATTTATCTTATAATTTAATTTAAATTTTACAAAGACGTATCTAAAATAAATAAATCTTTATTTTACAAGTAATTTTTATATTTTAAATTAATCTGTTTAGATCATAAGATAAATACTTATTTTTAACTGTAAGTGTCTAAGGATTATACAAAAAAAACTTAAAAAAATGTGTCTATTTTTAGTTCCAGATTTGGAATATTAATTCATGTGTGTTTTATGTTCAAACAATATATCATTATAATTACTTTTTCCTTGATTCGTGGATATAATGTTTATGCCTACATATATTTTTTGCTTTATATAAAACCTTTGTACGATTATTCTAATATGGACTATTATTAACCTTAAATGGTGATCAAATCCCAAGTTTTAGTAATCTTCCTTTGCTAAAAATGACAACAAGCAAGAAGCTCATTGTATCGTGTAAAAATAAATGATCAATTATAATACTCAATTAACAAACATTCATTGTCTCTTTTCCTTAACCACAAGTTGCACGTTAACAAAATCATGAACAGATGTAATATGTTTAATGATCAAAAACATATGTAAGATTGACTTCCACGTCACGCATAGCGTGACTTTTGAATTAAGTAACATGATTTAAAATTAATGACACAAAATCGAGTAAACAGATGTACGTATGGTACAATCATTTTTTATTTAACATAATTCGTTGGCTAATGTAACACGATAAAACGAAACACGTAACATGATTATTAAAAGAGATCGAGATGATCGTATCCCCATGTGTGCAGATTTTTATTATTTAATGGAATAAATAAAATAAACACACCTACCGCAAGCAAACCACAATAGACAAAAAATCTATAATATTTCAATTAATAAAATATGTCGAGTTCTTACTTATCAACGTGACGTGACGTAAGCTTTTCAATTACTTTTTCCCCTTCCAGTAGTGGAATACATTTAGGAGCTATAAATGTACTCTATTTTGTATTGACATTATAGCAGTAGCATTTAGAAATCACGTGTAATAGAGACAAGAGCAGATGAAGTACGATATTTGTGTTACGATATAATATGTTTCCAGCACTTGTGTTGAACGGAAGATTGAGAATATCATGGATGAAGAAGTTGTAACTAGGGAGAAATATTTTTTTTTAAGATAAAAATTGGTTGTAATTAAAAAACGTCTAGCCATGTAAACCACTACCAATGAAATAATAACATTAAAGTTTAAGGTTGTACGAAAAAGAAAAAATCCAAACACTTTAACATTAGCAAAAAATAATAATAATAAAAGTAAACAACCATATCAACACGTTACCATAAAAGAGACCTAAAAAGTTGCAACAAGTCAATTATCACCGTCTATCAAGACGATAAGGTAAAAAACTAAAGGCTAGTTAGAAGTATAAATTTGGGTGACCTCAACCATGCTAACTTGGATTAGTACAATCTAGATTTTTGAGTCGTGTTGAACTAATGTTTGGTAAAATTGGACCATGTTAGTGTGTTTGTTTGGAATTCATAGGTTAGCTTGATATAGAAATTTGATATACTATTTATTGAAAATGGTATATTATTTTTCAAAGTGGTGTATAAATTTTGATAATCAAGATATATATATATATATATACTTCTTTTTTTTTCAATTTAATCTAACATGTTTTAGGTCAGACTATGGGCTACATCATTTAATGTACAATTCAATAGGAATGGTAACAAATTACATTCAAAATAAGTTAGGCCATGCCGACTCAATCCATTTGATAACTTTAGACCTATTATAATTAAAAATGTTATAGTTATTCATCTCATAATTTAAACACATTAATTTAAAAATTATTAACAATGAAATTTACATCCGAAACAAATGTTTATAAAGAAGAGACAACTATTTGTTTTAAATGTAATTTTTACTGTTAATAAAAATTAATTTATAAGATAAAAACATGCTATATTTTAAATCATGGCTATCCATAATCTTATTTTTCTGATTTTCATCATAACTATCATATTTTAAAGTATGGTTCGTTTAAAATTTAGGTCGGATCCAATTGGAACAGTCGGATCGAACTCGACCCGACCCATCCCACACTGTTAATAGCAGTCCAGTTGTTGTAATGGTTATAGCTGTCGCGCCGCGGGAACAGGGACGACAGCAAAAGCAGACAGAGTCCATGCCAACGCCCGCTCAAAAACAAAACCAAACAGTTTGCGAGATTCCTGTGAAATCTCCAAATCAAACTAAAACAATCTTCTTCTTCTTCTTCTTCTTATTGTTCTTCTTCTGTTGATATCAACAAGAGACGCTGCCCTATTTCTCCTCTCCCCCACGCTTCTGCCGTAGTCTCACCCGGAGCTAGGGTTTCATCCGACCGGGCTGCAGTCTTAGGGCCTACGGAAGCAGAGGTCGGGATCTTCGGGTTTCTTCCTACTCTCGACATGTTCTGGCGCGTCCCCAACCTTTCTCCTCCGTCTACCGTGAGCTCTCTTTCTCCCCGATTCATTGATTTCCTCCTCTCCTCGTGTTCACTCCGATGTTGTTCCACTGGTCGTAATGGTTCTGTTTTCTTTTTTTTTATATAATTTGGTAGTGTCTGATTGGATTAGGAAGTCGTTCTAGTATTTGAATTAAGATAGTGGAAACACCTTGGTATGGAACAGAGAGCGAAGAGTCTGGTCTTTCCAGTAGATTTTCTAAAGATAAAACAAAATTGAAAAGACAATTTACATGTTCTTATGTTCTGGTGATTGTTACGCTGAAAACTGAAAATTAGCTTGCCTGCTTGTGTTTGTTTACCTATGCAGTCGTTTGTTGGGAGCTCCACTGGACTATCTTCCTTTGGGAAAGAAACTATATGCTTGTTAATTCTGTACAACTTATCTTTAGTATCCTGAATGGCTGTTTGCAGGTGGACACCATATTGGACAAGGAGAACCATACTGTGGAAGAGCTTCTTGACGTGGATGAGATAATACAGGAATGCAAAGCATTAAATCCCCGGTTAATCAATTTGTAAGTTTCCTGCACAATTTCTTCCTCAATACATGTATATGGTACATATCTAGTATGTTTTCTCTTACTTTCCATCTAGTAAGGCTATGTTCTAACCATCTATCTTGGTGATCATGTTACAAAAGAAGTGTCAAAACTACATGGAAAACCATCAGATGGTATCTAATTTTCATTCAAAAAGGCTGCAATTGGTGATTTCCATGACAATTAGATGCATGTAGATCACTTAGAAAATTGTCACTTAGCCACTCTCCTCACAAAAATGTGATTCAACCCCTCCCCCCAAATCTCCTCCCATGTCATGGCCCCACTCTCACTAGCTTTCACTTGCATGATGTCATCTCATGATCTACTCCCAAAGATTCACGTGATTTGACCCCTACCCTCACATGTCCTCCCACACGTGTTTTTCTGCATGGCACAATCTCACCCCAACCAATAATAGGATAATGCAGTTGATCTTTTACCCCAATTTGAGTAAAGAAGTATTGTTTTCAAATTTAGGCAAAAATGTTACCATTATCAAAAAAATCCTACCCTCATCAGTTCTCTATCATATGATGCTATCTCATGGTCTTCTCCCACTAATTCTCCCTTACACATTTTGGCAAATGTTTAGTATCCTTCTACCACCTGCAAGGAATGACAACCAATACATGCTTCTTCACAGAACACATACATCATTAGTGGCTTTGACTAGGCATTGATAGGGGTGTAAATAAGTTGGGTTGAAATGGGTTAGAGGCTAACTCTTCACCTGATCTGTTTTATGTTAATGGGTCATGCCCTGTTTTTTTTTTTTTTTTTTCCAGCACTTTACCCTAACCCAACTTGATCTGATTTAAAATAATTGGTTAGGGTTGAGTTGGTGAGTCAAATAGGTGAACTTTTTAGGTTAAATTTAGTCATTTCTTGGATCATTTAAATTTTTTTATAGAATACATTAGATTAAAATTTGAGATGAGCATTATTTAATTTATAAATATCCTAAAAATAGTATGTGGTTAGATGATGGTTTGACATATTTTTTCTATAAATAAGACGACACTATCTCATGTTAAAACAATCATCGAGGAAGAAGGGAAGGAGGAGGGGGATCAATGAAATAGGGCTCATTGAAGCTGATATTATTGGTAGATTTTGCTACAAATGATGGCAATGATGAATGTTAAAGGAACCAATGGTGGAGTGAATGATACCAATGAGGTGGGGTTTGGGGTTTTTTTAATTTTTCCTCTAACCTTGCTTCAGATACAACGTTAAAGGTAAAAGAGAGATTGATTTGTTTGATTACTAGAGGTTACATATATATAGTGGTTCCTTTAGTGGCGTAATGTATATGATTGCTTATATCAATAACCATTAATTGGCTAACATGTGATGTAACTCTAGTGCCATTAACACTTCTTGCTTTCATAATTGTGCTTAGACATTGGAGAAGAGTGAATTTTAGTGATAAAGGGTGATTCAATTTTGGAAGGAACCACAACTAATACTAGCAACACACTACAAAGATTTGTACAAAACATAGTTTTTAAGGTACCAATGTGCCTAGATGGTAAGCTAGAGTGCCTAGGCTGTGCCTAGACAATGGCAAGGCAATAAAAATTTTATTTTTTTGCATATATTATGTCTAAAAGTAATTATGTATACTTTTAGCTCTTATTTTTTAAATATCATTGAAATACATAATAACCTTAAGATAACATCATAATGTGAAGTGTAATAATATTGATGTGTATATTGCAGAACTATATGTGATTATATATTTCAATAATATTCTATTAAAAATATATAAGTTTTTTTTTTGCAATGAAGACCTTTTAAAAAATGTTTAACCAAAAACCTGATAGAAGTTCCCCCCAATTAAGACTAGATGAGGTGACCAATATAGGCATGACTACATCATGCCTAGGAGGGTGTGTTGATAAGTATGGTTCAAAAGATCATTTAGGTGGAGACCTTTTTGGAGTCTGGTTGAGCCTTTGATCGATGTACTAAGAATTTCTTTTCAGTGGAAGTTACAAATACTTTGTTTTTGATGGAAAAGAAAGGCTTGCACTTGATTCAAATATTGTTTTCTTCCAAAAATTTTGGTTTACCATTTTTGATTATCTCTTGGATCTTTTTGACGTTTTTGGAAGTTGTTTGATGGCTGTGATGCAATTAATTTCTCTTTTATTTTTCATATTTCAAAGCATACCCATTAAGGTTGGCATCAAGGTAGTGGTGCCTTTGAGGTTTTGGTAGTTGGGCATTTGGAGCCATAATTTTATTTTGTTTTTCAAGCCCTTCTACTTCATTAATAGTGTTATGAAGGGTGTTACTATGGTGTTGGCAAATTGTTTGCTCAGGGTTGATTGTCAC
Organism: Cymodocea nodosa; assembly: GCA_036874045.1. Taxonomy (NCBI): domain Eukaryota; kingdom Viridiplantae; phylum Streptophyta; class Magnoliopsida; order Alismatales; family Cymodoceaceae; genus Cymodocea; species Cymodocea nodosa. Next base: position 24,852,842 of record CM072336.1, read on the forward strand.
TTCCATCCTTCAAAAACAACTGTTTTTAATGGCAGAAGTTCTTCATATGGGTTTGCGTTCTTCGATTGTACTTACCATGAATGTGAAACTGAAGGCCTCTCAGTGCAGTATCTAGGTCTATTGTTTTTTGTTTGAGCTTCGAAGAAGGAAGATTGATGATTCCTTTATAATAGTTTTGACAAGTTGAGTGGATGGAGATCAAGGTTTCAAAGTTTTAGATGTTGGATAGTATTTTCCGTGGTTACTAAGGTAGGTGCCTAGGCACCCATGCGTTTTTGAGGAAACACCTAGGTATGTCCAATGCCTTGTAGGTGTTAATCAGATCTTTCTTGGATCTGATTAGAGGCCTTTGAAAGATCTACTACAATGTAAGGTTTTTTTAATGCTTTCTAACAAAGATATTTTATCTTAGTATTATTTAAACTTTGTATATCTTATTTTGTTGTTATGCATTGACTGTTATTACAAGTTAATTTATAAATTGTGAATTTTAAATATTGTATTGTTGTTTTGGTTATTTACACATTCTTATAAGTTAGTTTACACTATTTATTTATGTATTTTCAATTTTTAATATACATAAAATATATAAATAAATAAATACTTATGTATATTAATATGTGTGCCTAAGTGTTGCTTAGGCACCTTCCTAAGTGCCCAAATGCTATAATGGTATCTGAGGCTACCACGTGGATGCCTTGGCACTTTAGCATTTGCTTGAGTGTTCTTATTATTAGCTTTTCTATGTTGCACATTCTATATTCTGGTTTAGAAGTGGTGTTGTGGTTGTTTTGGAAAGAAGATATGGTCTTGGCTATGTAAGGGGTTAGTGTAATATCTACAAACCCTATGGGAATGAAAGGAATGAAAGGCTTGGAGATTAGAAAGTTGAGATATTTCAATAAAGCTCTTTTGGAAAAATGGTATTGATGAATGCTGTCCAATGCTATTATGGGTCTACATCATTAATGGGGAATGCTTAACTTTACATGGCTATAATTCTCCTTAAGATGTTGAATGTTTGGGGTAACAAACTTATTGATAGTATTGTTATTGTTTTGCTAAATATACCAATTTAGTATCCATTCATTTTTAGAATAGCAGTCAAGTTTGCCAACAAGCTTGATGGGATCATGTGCAATTTTTTGTGGGTTGGAGGGGAGAGGGGTGACTGCAAAGGGTATTCTCTAGTTGCTTGGTTTACTATTCAGAGGCTGAGATAGGAAGGTGGTTTATGCACTTGAGACCTTTGAAAGTTCAACTAGCACTTTGGGAAATGGTTGTGTTAAGAATCTTATGTTTTGATGATGATGATTATTTTAGTCTTTGTATAACTTGAAACTAACGTTAAAATAAATTTGATTTAAACTACATGAAAATATTCATAAGTGCAAACCTAACAGAATAAGTTCGTAAAGTTTAGGTAAACTCAATGAAATTAGTTTGTTGTATTTATCTTTTATGCATTTATGTATGCTCGTGTTGTTTGTGTAAACACAACGAAGTTAGTTCATTGTATTTAACCTTTATGCACACAGACATGTGTTCATGGACTTTACGTAAACTCAACGAAGTTAGTTTGTTGTGTGTAACCTTTATGTATATAAATATGTACTCGTGGACTTTACGTAAACTTAATGAGGTTAGTTCGTTGTGTTTAACTTTTATGCATATGGATACTATTGAATTAAAATGGTAACAAGTCCAAATGTAATGGAATAAGTTTGTTATGTTTGAGCAAACTCTTTAGATATAAATGTTAAATTTCTTGTAGAACTTTATCTTATAACTTTATGATTATTATTCCACATTTATCTAACAAATTTTATGAGAATTAGTTTTTATAGGAATTTGTTTTATACTTTATTGCAAGAACAGTATCACGAGAAATATCATGAGAGTTTGGTGTTGACCAAAGTCAAAAGCCATAGCGAACATATAGTTTAAAAATCAAAATTCAAATAGAACAAAAATTTTGGAGATAGTAGAAGGGTAATGATCAACCCACATTTTCACAATCATGGTTGAAGAACTGGAGATCATGGATTGGACATGCATTTGATTATGTATGTATATATGTGATTATAGATATGTACAAGTGCCGAGGTGAATGCAAGCGCATAACACAACATTGGAGCATTTGCATAGGAGCTATTGATCGAGAGAGCATTACTGATCAATCTTTGGAAAAATGTGAAGATTTAAGGTTTTCAACTTTAGGTTTTTCCAACTCGATTGAGCATTTTGCATTTTGAGAAAAATAATTACTGTTTTATGCTTTAAATTGTTGAAGTTTTTCGCTTGGTTTTAACTTTTTTTTTAAACCTATTTCACTTGGGTTGTAAGTGGAGGACAAACCTAACAAGAAAGTAATCTTGTTAGTTCGTAGTGTTTAAACACTGAAGGAGGTGTCATTTGTAATGTTTACACGAACACAATGAGTATTATGTCTTGTTGGTTTATGGTGTTAAGGTAAATTGAATGGAGTAAGTGCTCTGCCAGTTTGTAGTGTGATGTTTGTTCTTAAGCTGCAGTTGACGTTGAGTTAAGGAAACAAAAGTTGTAACACTAGGTTATGAAGTTAACCATAAACTCTAGGTTGCATAGTGGATACTTGAGTGAAACTTAAAAGTGAACGTATTTGGTGTAGGGAACCACTATAAATTTTGTGTTCATTATTTATTAACTGTTTTACGTTTACCAAAGATTTTATACTAACAGTTTTAAACGTCCATGAACTGTAATCAGTTCAAAAAAAGAGTATAAAGCTTAATTCATCCCCCCTCTTAAGCTGTTTTGATCCAACAGGTTGTGGTGTTTGCTGGAGTGAGGGAGGGGAAGGGGGTGGTTTTATGGTTGGAGGTTGTGTTGGCTAAATATTATGGTGGGGGCTAGGGTTTGGGAATGTAGAAGGAGTGAGAGGAGTTAAAGGAATCTGGAAGGGGGTTTTGGTGGTGGCAAAGGTGGTTCAAATGGTTTATTCTTGTAAGATTGGATGTGGGAAGTGGGTGGCATTTTGGGATGATTGCTGGTTGGATGTGGCCCCCTCTAAAGGTGTCATTTTCCAACCATTTCAGAGTTGCAACATTGCCAAGTGGTAAGGTTTATAAGTATTCCATGCACCATGAGGTAGGCTTGGTCTAGGATATCTCTTTCTGATGGAATGTCAGGAATATTGAGTTTTTGGATTATATTTGTTTGCTCTTTTTGCTGTATTCTACAAGTCCTAAGTTGTTAGGCTCAGATCTGTACCCTTTTATGTGGTGATGGAGTGTAGATGGGCTCTTTTTAGTGAGTTTCACTGTATGGTGTTTTACACTGAGGGGGACCAGGGGTTTTCTTGATTCTTGTAGAATAATCTTGCTCCAAGAAAGGTGCAGTTTTTTGATTTGTTGCTCCAATGCAGGTAGCCTTATAGTGAAAGGGTTGACACTTGGTGAACAGGTTCTCTTTGTATAGGTCAGACATAGAGCATTTGAAAGACTTGCTATTTGAGTGTCAGGAGATGGCAGTTTGGTGGGAGAATATAATGGGCCTGATGTGGCATCTTTTTTGATAGTGTGGAGTCTATTTAGGAGGTAGGACCTCACAGGCCTACTCTCTAGAGTCATAGAAGGTGACTATGGGCACTTCTTCCATTGGCTTAGATGGTTGGAAAGGAATACGAGGGTCTTCTGGAACAAGGAGTGACCTTTCCAGATTTGACGGGAGTAGGTGGCGGAAATTCTGATTGGGCAGATGTGAGTCTTCACATCGCAAGCAGAATCAGATGAGCATGTGAGAAGGTGTCTTCAATTATTTGGCATTGAGTTTGGGTTGGATGTTCCCATGCTGTTGTGGCTTTCCTATCTCTTGTTTCATATTGTTGTCTGTTTTCTTCTCTTTTATTTTCTTTGTGGCATTGAGTTGGATGGTTGGTTTGCTCTTCTGGATAAAATTTTTTGTATCTTTTATTTATTTTAATGATTGATTGCTTATCTCTCAAAAGAAAAACGAAAGATATTGAATGGTCAGTCTTTTGGAAGTGGGTCAGGAGATGCATGTGTTTTATGATGAATCCAGATCCTTCACCCATCATTCAGGGAATTTGGTTGCCACTTGAAGGATAAATGTGTTGATTATGATTTAATTTTGTGGGCTGGTTTCATTAATTTGTTGGCCTTATCAGAAAATGTTGTGGTGTCAAGGAGATCATTTATTTGAGAAAAGTGGTATTGAAACTTTCATTCTGCTGTAAGCTCAAAAGAAAAATTACAAATGTAGCTCTTTTTCTTGAATAGTTAAGCAACGTCTCTCTTTTTTTTATGTAAGGAAGGTAAATCCTAGTAGTTCCTTTCATAGTTGCTGCATTCAGATAAGCTAAATGATAGAGTTGCAAAATGATGGGAAGGCTAGATCTCTAAAATATGATTTTTTTATTTGTTTCACATGTAAAGGAAAAGTTCTTACCAAGGAATAGGGAAGTAAATTTGCTGTAGATGGAGACCTGTGCTGCATTTTATGTGAGAGTTTGCGGTCGCTGGATGCCTGTTTACCTTTTATTTTGGTCCTTATACTGCTGCTATCTGGAAGCCATATTTTCCATGTTGATATTGCAATCCTGTGGCCCGTTTGGATTCACACAAACAAGTTCATTTTTCAGTTTGCAAGGATTGATATGTCGGAGATTCTTTCAATGGAGTTCCTTGTTTGTGAATGCCAAATGGTTCTTTTGGCCAATTTGTAGTTTTGTTTTGCGGCATTTTAATTCTTTTTATATAGATTTGTGCTTTATCCCCTTTCTTGGTAATCCTTATTAATAAATTAATATCAACTTACTCTTAATTTTAGAAAAAAATCCTAATTTGATTTTTTCGTCCATAGTTTTCAGGAAAGAACTCAACTTGAACAATTACTGTGCTATATTGTTGAAGAATGTCACATGGATGCAGAAAAGAATGCCTTCAAGTAATCACAATTGCATTCAGCTTATTCTTTTGCTTCTTTTAAATATGTACATTTATTCATTGGCCTGTGTTATTGTGTTACGCAGATTTCCATTCATGGCTTGTGAGATTATCACCTGTGAGGTGGATGCCATACTAAACACTTTAGTAGAAGATGAGGAGGTAAATGCTGTTTTCAATTCTTCATTCATAACCAAGCTTTTACAGTTGATTTATCTTCATTCACTTGTTTCTGGAAATTCTTTCTGTTGGCATCCATGACTTATTTGAACTTGTAAACTCAGATTTGCTGTTTGCATAGTCTTATATTATTCTTCCGTATCACAGATGATGTCTTTGCTGTTTTCCTTTCTGAAACCGGATCATTCGCATAATCCATTGCTGGCAGGTTACTTCAGCAAGGTGATGCTACTTTTTCTACATGCATGGTAGTATTCAATTTCTGTATTGAAATATTTAGTTTTCATTTCATGCCTAAGGTTCAATAATATAATTGTTATTTGTGTTTAGGTTGTCATTTGCCTTATGTTGAAAAGGACAGTTCCTCTGATGAAGTTCCTTCAGGTAAATGATGTTTAATTTCTTTCTTTATGGAATTACATATGCTTATAACTGGTGAGATGGTTTTCTCAAATAAGCTGCTAGAAATTTATGTCATCTTTGAGGTCACCATTGATCTATTTATATACGTGAGATAATTTCATAAACAATTTCAATATGTATAATAACTGTTTAACACATCAATAAATTCTTTCTCAAACTCATACAAACATAAATCTGTATTTGTTATGTCTTGTAACACATTTTAAAAAAAAATCATAGTAAGTTTTGATAAAATGTCTTATTATCCATTCAACTTAGAGGCTAGGCACTTTATTAGGATGCGTCAAATGTGGATGACGAACATCACATGATTTCTATAATTACTCTTTAAAGTTGAGTACAAGATCTATTGAGTGAGGAGAGTCTCAACTCCATTTGCAGGTTTCAGCAGGGTCTAATATCAAAATGGTGAACAAGCGCAATGTGGGAAGTTAATCATACTGGATTGGAGTGAATGCATTCTTAGATGTGTTCAGTATCTAATTGTATGTAGGAAAATTTGCTTTATCTTTGAAGAAAATAAAAGTGGAGTGACAGGTTCAGTGGCAATAAGAGAACTGCTTGACTGGCAAGTAGCAATAATATCCAAAGCTTGTCCCATTCTGTTCACCATGCTGCAGATGATGGTGATAACATGTGTTAGTTTTCCTTGTCGGTATCATATTGCCACACTGGAATTTGGATCTGTGAAATTTCATAGATCTAGATAGATCTCAAATACCATGATTTAGGGAATGTTTAGCGAATGACTATCCAATAACTTAACGCTCATATAAGACTTGGCACACACACAAGTGAGGCCTTATTTTCCTTAAATGTGTTACTCTATGTTTTATACACTAAACCATCTAAAAATAATATAAGTAGCAGCTTATGATCATTTGGTGCTTGAATCCACAACATCTCACACATTATTACTAGAACTAACAAATATTCAAACTAGGAATGACATCATGCATAAGCCTTTCCATTTACAAGTGGGACTTCCCTTTGTTGATAGGAATGGAAAATGAGAGGGGGGAGGGGGTGGGGGAATAGAGGAGAGTGGTAGCACATTGTCCTGGTGGTAGTAGGGTGGGGAATTGTAGGGAGGTCATGAAGATTTTATCTTAGAATGACAAATGATGGCGGGAGAAGAGGACATGGATAAGAGACATCATTAGATAGAAGTTAGTGGTAGTTGCTGTGTTTCACCAAAGTAAATTGAGGTTGATTTTATTTGCAATCTTTAGAAGTTTAGGGGGTGGTTACTTTTATTAGCAAGAAAGCTTTTGGCTTGGAGTGGTTCCATCTTTAGTTTAGTTGACTAGATGGTTGACACTCATGTTCTACTATTTGTTAAAAGAGTGGTAATGGTGGTACAACTTTGCTTGCTACTGTTTATGGCCCAAACAACCAATAGGAGAAAGTACTCTTCTTTGACAAACTCTCAAGGATTAGATTTACTTGGATCCATCCATGGATGATTTTAATTGAATTTGCTGTGTAGTGGAAAGATCTTTAGGTGGCCCTTTCATATTTGAGATGAGGTTCTTCTTAAAATGGATTGAGGAACAAACCCTTATGGATTTTCCAATCAATGGTTGTGCATTCACTTGGACTAATTTTTAGATAATTGCCTTTTCTATCTAGGTTGGATGGGGTGCTAGAAGATTACAGCTAGGAGACTTTGCATCTAAAGGGAGGTTTGTGCAATCTAGAAATAGTGAGAAATGAGAGGGAAAGAAATGATGAGAAAAATTTTCACTATTTCTTGTGTTTGTGTCAATAGGAACGGAGGAAGATGATTTCTTACCATTTCCTTTCATATTAAAGGAAATGTTTTCCACCTCACCCTTTGGAAATGACAAGAAATGTTACAAATTTATAATATAATAAATAATATATAATTATAATATATTAAAATATAATAATTATAATTATAATATATTAAAATAAATAATAACATTAATGTAATATCAAGATGTATGATTATAATAATAATAAATAATAACATATTATAATTATAATAGATTAAAATAAAAAATAATGTTGAAGAATGATTTTAGATTATAATACATTAAAATATAATAATGTTAACATTATAAGAATAAATAGTACAGTAACATATTCAGCAACTTAATAATATGTTAAGTAGCATTAATTCCTACACAACTTAATAATATTAATACACAACTTAATAATATTAAATAATACATTAGCATATTATTTTTGTAAAAATTTAGATTATAATGAACAATGTTGTTTATGTTAATTACAAATATATTATTTCACATGCTACATTTGTATTTAATGAAATGTTAATATATTCTATAATGTTTAAAATATTACTTTTCAAATATACTTTTTTTTAAATTTATTATTTAATTTTTTAAAAACTATTAACTTTTTAATTTCCTATCATTTTTGTCAAGTTAGTAGTAATTTTTGTTAATTTATTATTTAATATTTTAAAAATTATTAAATAATGCATTTCTTGTCATTTCTAACAACTACACAAACATTTCATTTTTTGATTTTTGATCTTTTCCTTTAGTTAGGGTTTGTGCACTTGGAATTTGACGGAATTGAAAATTTTTTTCGTCAGATCCCGAGTAATGAGTTGTTTGTGAATTTTGGAATTTAAATTCTTTTAGAAATTAAATTTCAATTAGGTGTAAAGTTTGGGAAAATGAATTCCTGACCTAAAAGGTCGGAATTCAATTTCTCGAATATTTTATTTATTTATTTTAAAGATTCAGTTGAATCGAGTGAAAGAGACTTTTTTATTATTTTAATTTTGATTAAATCGAAGAAATATTTTGATTCGCCTGTAACGCCTCCTTTATATATATATTTTAATATTATTATTATATTTTTTAACCTATTTTTTTCTTTTTAGCTTCATTTGTAAGTTTCACCTAATTTTAATTAAATAAGGAGTTAAATATGCATATCTAGTTTTAATAAATGATATATATAGATCAAATTTACTATATTATTTTAAACACTTGTTATGATTATCTACGATGAAAATGGATTTTCATAAAATCAAAAGTGACGACGTAAGATGTAATATTATAATTCATTAAAGGGTAAGACAACATTTTGAAAATAAATTTGATATGTTATTTTTAATTAAGTACTCATATCAAAAGATGTGAATATCTACATTGACATTTTTTTTCTAATTACAAAAATACTTAAATTCATTTTTCTGTAGACATTCATGGTATTTTTATTATGAATGCTCAAAATAACATATCAAATTTAATTTTAATATATCAATTAACAAGATTAAATATATGATTTATAAAGAAAATAATGCCAAAATCAAAAGTAAAAAAGCAAAATAAAACAACGTAATTCAAATGGAGGTAAAATGTTATACAAACTCGGTATGTCATTTTTAAATATAGGAAAAATTACTATATGTACTAAAATTAACATTTTCTTAAAATACTTTTAGATTTTTCAAAATATCTTAAATATAATAGTTTTTTTTTGAGTTCAACATGTCATTGTTGTAGTCTTATTTGTAAGATTTCTCTAAGTAACCATTTAATTGAGATGTATTTCAACTTAGATATTCTTAAATTTTTTATCTAAATTGTAACTTCATTCAAAAACCTTTCTTTTAACTTTGATATTCCTATACATAAAAGTTACAATTCAATTTAATTTTTTCTTTTAACTTAGATATTTTTATGTTTTATCTAAGTTATAATTTCATTTAATTAACTTAATCTTGTCCTTTTAACTCATTCCTTGGTTAATTACATTTTCACTAATTACTTTAATTCGTTACTTCATTAAAAATCAATTCTGTTATGTGCACAAATACCTAGATTTCAAATTTTTTCTGTCAGATTCTATAGAATTCAAATTCTGAGTGCACAAATAGGTCCTTAGTGTACAAATGACTTTATATTTCCTGTCATGTCTTATCATGTTTTGTTATTTCTATTTTTCACTATTTTCATCATTTCATTTTTCGATGGGAAATGTACACAAACGAGCCTTAAGTGTGTGAATGCAAGATGCCATCTTAATCATATCAAGAGGGTGTGGTTTGGCTAACACACCGTAGAGGGAAGGGAAATTGAAGCAAGGATCATGAAGTACTTTAAGAATCTGTTCAGAAAGTAGGTGGGATGGTATTTAGGTGGAAACTATGTGGTCATCCACTTCTATTTGAAGTGGAAAGGATGGTCTCAATTTAGAGTTTAGTAAGGAGGAGATCAAAAGGGTAGTTTTCAAGCTTTCTTGATTACTTGGGATATATAACAAGATTTTCATTAGACATGAGTATTGTGTTTGTTTTATTATTTATTCACTGTTGCATTTTGTTACTTGAATTGTAACATTACTGTTAGATTACAATAAAAAATTGATAAAAAATTTACCAATTCCTTGATGATTTGATTTAGTTTTTGGTTTCTAAGATGAAGTTGGTTCAAGTCATCACAAAATTTCTAAAATCAATACATATAATTTGATTCATGATTCTTATTAAAATCAAATCTAACCAAATTGAATCAAATCATTTATAGCATTATTAGCAAGTGGAAAGTGTTTTTGCAAGAACTTATTGCATTTTTTATGGTGAGCAAGGATTAAAAAATCAATTCAAATCAGCGATTTTTTGTTGATTTGGATTGGATTTTCAAATTAATGATACCAAAACAATGTATTTAGGATATCATTAGAGTTTGAACAATCCTTTCTTCAAGATCGTCATCTTTTTGTGAAGTTGTTGGAATCAAAGATGTTTTTAAGATGTGGATGATCAGATCAGTCGATCCATGCATTAGATTGATTGATTTAGTGGAGCTAGCTAGCTATTGTGTCGTTGCCTTCATCACATTGTTGCCTCCATTGCATCATCGCTTCCATTGTGAGCCATCGAAGCCTTTGCCTCTCTTTTTTAATTAATTCATACAAGATTTTTTTAAAGATATTAATTATATTATAGGAATAAATTTATAATTTACTCTAAAATCTTATAGTTAAAATTTTTAGTTCTGAGGATTTTGGAAATTCTTTAGTTTAAAATTTTTTTAGTTCAGTATGAATTGTAACTTAAATTCTATTTAAATTTAACTTAATAAAATTTAGATTTTATTGAAATCTAATCTGAATTTTTAATCATTTGCTATTATGAATTTTTTTTCAATTATTTGTATATGATTTAAAACTTTTTTTATGCATATGACTACTATATCTCTATCTATTTTATATTTTATTCATGATAATTGCCTAAAGTTTATCTTAGTATTTTTATATGCTTATCATAACTTATTTTATCTTATACTTAGGTTTTAAGTTGAAATTTGAAATTTTTTAACTATTTCCACAAAAGTATTGTGTTTCCACTGATATGATCGTCAATGCATTTTCATTTTTTGAAGGATCGATCCTTTATATAATACCAATATTTGAAACCTTGATTGCAAGTGCTCAAAATGTCATATTGAATTTAATTTCAATATGTCATTTGTTGTTGATCTATGAATTGTACAGTTTGCAAATGTTGTGAATTGAATAATCTCTGCTTGTTTCTATTCTTGCTTGTTGCTTATTCCTATTTCCACTTGCAAATGTTGTGAATTGCATAGCTCAATCGTGCTCATAGATTAGGCTATGACAGAAGTTGTTGGGCTTACTGTCTAAGGTGGATTTATTAAAGGTGTTTCACAATCAGTTGATGATTCTTGATGGCAGCTTTTGAGGTACATGGCTTCCTGAATCAGTGAATTTGTTGTATTGGAAGAAAGTTAGTGATAGAGTTTCTAGGTATTTATTTTGGTAATTGGTGTTAAAGCTATAGGTAGGGAGACAAGAATTTGGAATTAATATAGGTTTACACTAATGGTCATCTTTGAGTCCTTAATTATTTGTCTTATTTATGAAATCACTATGAAAATTCAAGAAGAAATACATTTGTTGATGACATTTTGGTTAATGAAAGTAAGGTATGAATAAATTTTAAATTAGAATTATTGAGAGATACCTTAGAATTCAGGAATTTAGACTATGGTATTGTTTGGATGGGAATTTGTTCGAAGAAAATTTTGCAAAATTGTGATTTCATGTTGATTTCGAGGTGAGGAAAATTTTGTGATTCTAAATACTGCTTAGACTTTTCTTTGTGATAGAGAAAACAAGAGCTAGATTTTGAGAAAGAATGCCTTATAATTTCTCCCACCTGTCCCAAAATCTTGTCAATCAACAAAATTCACCAAAATGATTGATTTTGTGATTCTGGACCCAAAATCTATGAAGTCAGGAATGTTTAGGTAAATCTTGGAATTGCAAATTGACACATCCAAAATCCTATCAAAACAAGTTCTAAGTTGGTCAAAAACTAAAACATGAGGTGCAAGTTTAGCTATGATAGGAATAATGATGAAAACATAAAATTGGGATGTGGGAATCAGATGAATAATGATGAAAACATAAAATTGGGATGTGGGAATCAGATGAATAATGATGAAAACATAAAATCGAGAGGTGGGAGTTATGTAATCCCTAAGACTAAGAATTTTAGTTATTTAGGATCTTTAATAAGTAATAATGGAACAATTTTGGAAGATATTTTTTACATAATTAAATTAGTTTGGATAAAGTGGTGAAATGTGTCCGTGTGTTATGTGATAAGAGAATACTCTTAAAATTTAAAGGGAAGTTTTATAGAATATCTATTTACGTAGCTATATTTATGACATTGTATGTTGGACCGCTAAAGATAATATTTTTTAAATAAGTTAAAATATCTGTTATGAATAAGTAATGCGGTAAAATTATTTCATTCATAATAGAGTGGGGGTTGCATCAGTTTAGGATGAATAAGTAAAAATCATCTTGGATTAGACATATCCTTAGAAAGTCTATAGTTGCTTTTGTTAGGAAAGGAGGATTAATTATTAATATAGTTAAGATTAAAAGAGTTAGAGTAAGATAAAAATTACTTGTTTAGAAATAATGAAAAAAAAAGTTTAAAATTATATAACTTACAGTAGATATGGCTATGAATACAAATCAATGGAAAGAATGGTTTCATGTGCCAGACCCTTTGTGGTAGGATAAATACATTACTTGTCGTTATCATACTGAAAGTAATGATTAATGTAAATAAAATTAACATGTGGTTTCCGTGGTTCTTCTTTTGGGCTTTCCCTTTGTAGATCTTGTTGACTTTTTTCCTTCCTGAAGTTTTGTGAACTTTTGTGTTATTTGCTGAAAGACAATTTTCTGGTAGGCTCCGTTATTGTAATTTTATCAAATGTCTCCAAAGAGACAGACTCCATTATTATACTGATAAAAAACTTTCCTTGTTTTTGTTGGTGCAAATATACCTGTTTTATGTGTGTTCATTCTGTATTCCTCAAAATTTACATTTGTCCTTGGTGCTTTTGACTTTTCTTCAACATTTATTTATTTTTTGAGCTGTGTGTTTTCTTCCATGCATCATAATATTGCTATTTCAAAGCCTTGATTTTGTAGGATCATCAAGCTATGTTTCAACAAATGGTTGAGCTTATTGGTATAACGTCTATCATGGAGGTGAGTGACAAATGGACTTTTTAAATTTTTATGAATATTGCTGTTCTTACTTTATTGTTATAATTGAACATTTTTAGCTTAAACTTGCCATACGAAAGTCTCCTTTATTATTTTTATCGTTGTTCCATCCACTTTAAATTTTATATTGTTCTGATCAATCATTGATAGACCCTGATTTTGAAGTAAATTTCTGAATCTGTTCAATAGTACCTGATATCTGCCAATTGTTTTCGTAGATTTTAATAAGGTTGATTGCCGCTGATGAACATATATATTCCAGTTATATGGATTCAATGAAATGGCTTGGTGATTCCAATATTCTTGAGATGATCGTGGAGAGGTTCAGGTCATCAGTAAGTAATTTATTTTTTAGCGTTTTCCTTTACGATTTGAGCTGTTTAGTTGCTACAATGAACTTCTGCATGGTTTCCTTTTTGGAACATATCATACTATAAGTTTCTTCTTTAAATAAAAAATCATGCATTATTTTTGTTCCATAATGTTTATGCTGGCCAACAAGTGATGATATAGGTAGGCTATGGTTGATGTGATTGTGTAGATAAAGGGATGCTAAATCACCTACTTACCATGAGATAATGAACAAGTACTTGAAGTTAGAGAAAAGGAGTTAGAACAATGCATTGATAGATTGGAAAGACAATGACCGATGTATTAACTGTTTGCTATGCATGTTGGATGGATGGCTAAGCATTACTAGGTAGTAAATAATTACTTTTCTGGAGCATTGCAATTGTTCTGCAGTTTTTATGAAGTTCATTGATGTTTCTAACTACAATAAGTTATAAATACCTTTACAACTTAATGTTGATGTTATAATGGAGGTTGGAGCTTCCAATTTCACTCAGATTGTTATAGATAATGGTACCAAATTTAAGAAGGTAAGGAAGAAGTTAACTTGAAAATATCCAATTGTTTGGACACTTAATGCTATTTACTGCATTGATATTATTGTAAAGATTTTGGAAAGATGAAGCTAATAGTTAATATTCTCTCTGATGTTAGACTTGTGACATCTATAATCACTTGTACATATTGATGTACATGAGACTTACAAGACTTGATGCACAACATAATGTATCTGTTCATTCTCTCCATTTCACTATTTCAGTTTTTACTTTTAGAATATGGTTGGCTTTCAAGGAACCGTTGGACATGGATGGGACCTAGTTTCTCTGACGTCCACTTTCCCTTAGTCTTTGGTGTTTCTTTATACCTATATTTCTGTAACTAGTTCTTTCCTTTGTTATCAATTTTTAATTTTTTACTATTTGAGAGAAAAGCTCGTGCAAATTTTGTCTAAGTAATGGAAGGAAAAAATATTTTAGTCATCAATTAGTGTTTGTGACATTATATTTATTTGAAGTAGCTGAATCTGTATTGGTCTTCTTTTATGTAAGAAATTTATCGGAATTATCCTGTAAATAACTCTTTTTATGTAATGCATTTGCTCAGAATTTACCTGAAGTGCATGCAAATGTGGCTGAAACTTTATGTACGGTGATTACATGTGCTCCACCTGTGCTTTCTGCTAAGATCTTCAGCCCAAGGTAACCTTATCCGTTGGAGCTTAGTGCTTGTGACAATTTTTTTCACCTTTCTTTTGTTTTCACCTCCAAAATTATTTCATTATGTTTCATAGATGTTGACATAATGAAACTTTTGTTAAGAATGAATTAGAAGAAAGGACTCCACCCCATTAATAGATTGGGGAACTTATATATAAAAAAAGAAATGGAAAAATGGATTGTCAGAAAGTATTTACTGAGGCCCATATTATGCTTATGGCAGGGCTATAAGAAATATGGCAGATTGAATGGAAAATAAGAAAAATATGGTATTTATAAAGTTGAAAGGGTCGGTGAAAGAACTAAAGATTTTGAGCCAGGTGTATCAAGGATAAAAATGATAGTCTTAGTAGAAGATAATAAAATTAATGTTAGAGAAGATTCTATCATAGAAAGTGCACTTAATTATAAAAATCATAATTATTTTCAACAATTAGTACAATTAAGGTATAAGAGGTACTAAGATGTTGAAATTTGAAAGAATTATTTGATTGATAATATCTTTATTAACATTTGGAAGCATACCTGTGAAATTGTTTTTAACTAAACCTTTTAATATAATTTTAAACACAGAAAAGATGTCAAATGATTGGAGAAGGAAAGCTCTTGTAGGTATATTGAAGAATGATGGTGACATTTAAAATCGGAATAATTATTAAATGAATCTTATCCTGTGTTGTAAGAACTGTATTTGTATAAAAAGTAGGATTTACATTAATTGAGGATAAAATGTGAGTAAATAAGTTTAGATTGTTTGATTTGGTCCACAAAGGATTTTAAGATATGCATCTATAAAAGAACAACAAATTGTGTCATAACTGCACTATGTGGGGTTGACCACATGAATCTTTTTTTTTCTAGATATTTCTATCTATGACTAAATCTTTGGTTAAATCACATAAATTGAAATCTTTTCTTACATTTCCCATGTGGTTTTAGACCTTCCTTAACTTGTTTTTGTTTTTTCTACATGAATTCTCTTCTTCTAGCTAGTACATCTTTTGGCCTCCTAAGGATATAACTAAACTGCCTAAACTGATTTTTTCTTACCTTATCTTTTATTTGATGCAGCTGTTACTCCATTCCTAATAAAATGATTTTTTAACTTATCCTTTATGGTATTACCACTCATCCATTTCAGCATTTGCATCTTTGTAACGTTAACTTTGTATGCAAATCTATAAGAGAGGGAGAATTAATAGATATAGGAGAAACTAAAAGAGATGGTAAAGGTTGAAAATTACATGGTTAGAAACAGTGGAAAAATTTAAAATTTCATAATCTAACAAAAAGTTTAATGATGATATAAAAGATGGAGAGAAAATCATTCATGTTACCAATTCCACATTATGAGGATTAATGGTTGGTTTTTTCTTCTCTTTCTTGTTTTCTTCTATCTTCCAAGAATTTGCTCATTTTATGAAAACTGCTTTTTTTTTCAGCTTTGTGGGGAAGTTGCTTTGTCATGCATTGGAGGATTGCAGGCCAAATTCTGTTTTAGTTTATTCATTGACTGTTTGCATATCATTGCTTGATCCAAAGAAGCTTGCCTCAACATCATATCGTTCATTTCATTTCACCCATGGATCAGTTGCTACCATCAGTGCGGAGACTGTTAATGTCATGCTTGAGAAACTAGGTTGGTGAATTTTTTTCCTATTCCCTTTTATGAATTCAATCTGATGTTAATTGTTTACCTTTGACATCAGTGATAGTGGCTTGTTTATGCCTTTTTGAGTGTTTTGGAATGCATTGTTTAGTGTTCTTTCTCATATGTATATGTTTGTGTGTACAGCCCTAATATATCTTGCCTTAATCCTCATAAAATAAGGTACATCCTATCCGACCGTCTTTAAAATTTTGATTAAAATAAAATGAGTAAACCACCCAAGATTCCTAGAGAACCGGAAACTGATGGGTATGTTTTGTTTTAAAAAAAAAATTTAGTAACCGTTGCAATGTAAGATAATTGTATGAACAAATGTGGCAACCATGCACAAGGCATCTTAAATGCACGTGTGAATTTCACAACTAGTTACCAAAAGTACGTCCTACTTTCATTTTTTAAAAACAAAATGATGTCTGTCCTTTAGGCATCACATGCAAAAAATGATATTTTTGTTTCATTGCACACAGGCACCCTGACATGCATATCACCAACCATCATCCATCTCTCGGCCAGCATTTCCTACATATCTGTTCATTCCAACCCCCATTCCAATATTTGCATCACCACCTGCCATGCATGCCCCTTGCTGCCATCCACCTGTTGACTACATCTGTGTTTCCTCCTTACCTGGGCCCATACAGTGGCATTTGCATTTTCCCTGCCCCATCATCCATTTACTAGCTGGTGTCTGCATTAAACATCCTAACCCATCGAGCCACTATCCATTGGCCAGTTGACATTTGTTTTACCATTCCCTAACTTTGGTCAACATTTGATAATGCTAGAACATGCATTATTGAAGAAAATGAATGTAAACATGAACTCTAGAACTTCGTTATCGTGATGTGATGTCATTAAGATGTTGCCACATCACATAGAAAATAAGGTAAACTATAATACGTATAGTCTCTCTCTCTCTCTCTCAATACACACACACAATGATGAAGATGACATTGGATATGTTAGTGAACGTGGATATGTTATTATAATGATGAAGATGACATTGCGCTTGGCCAACACCATGCTCTTTTTCAAAATTTATGTAGGCAATCTTAAACTCTTGTCCAATGTTAGTAGTTGGATGGTAATCTTCTTCAGCATTCCATTGCTCCCACCATACCATTAGCAATTTCTATTGATTTTCACATATTGGTTTGCAGGTGACTTAATGAGGCTTTTGGATGCATCTTCTTCTGTGATGGTTTTACCCACCACATATGGAAGATTACAACCTCCTCTTGGAAATATTCGCCTAAAGGTGACATTACTCAATACCCATATTTGATATCCTGATGCTTTTTAGTACTTTCACTCATATAGTAATGCACGTATTTTATGGATTTCCTTAAGAAAAATGTCTTGACGAGGGATGCTTGCTAAAACTTTATGGAAATACTTTGGCCCTTAATAATCATCTGCGGTGGTTTCTACCACTGCTCTGAAAGGGAACATTTGTCACCGTTGTGGTGACTCAATCGTAAGGTGTCTAGTTGAACGGTGCCTTTGGAATGCTTAGAGGCTAAAAAGTTTATTGTTGGGTATGCTTTGATCTTTTAAGGATATGACAAACTACCTAAATTGATTTCGTTTTACCTTATTTTCAATTGATGCAACCTTCACTTCATTCCTTGTAAAATCATTTGTAAACTTATTTCTTATAGTATTACCATTCATTCGTACAAACATTTGCATTTCTACAATGTTAACATTTTGCATATGGTCATACTTTATAACTCAGGACATTGGTTTATAGAGTATGACCAAGCGAATAACAATTTTATAGAAATTTTCTTTTTACTGCTTAGGTGATATTTGAACCCAATTTGCAATATGGGTTTAAATGTCCACCAATGCTTGGTAGCATTCAATTTATAGGTGCTTATCGGATCGGCAGCTTTGAAAAACAATCCTTATCAATAAAATTGTGCTAATATTGATCAATACATTGCACTATGTCAAGGACAAGGAGCATCAAATGGACACGATCACCATTTGTTAGATCATGGCCCTCGGCCTCAACAATGGGAATCTACAGGATTTGAACCCATGTTTGCCTCTCTCCATGATGATCCATTGGTTCAGTAACTCCTTGGCATTGTTCAGAAGGTTGGCCATGACTTCATTGGTTCAATAACTTGATCCTTATTTGGTTTCGCTTGGCATCATTATCAAGTACCATCAGATGTTGAAATTGGCAAGGGTTAAGAATATCCTATTATCTTAGATATGATTCTAGAAGATCCCCACCAGTCTTGAACTTTGGAGCTAATCAACCTTAGCTAAATACACTTGTCATCCTTATAATTGAACACCATATAATGTTGAAACCAGTCAGACTTAAGAGTCTCTTGCGCATGTGATTCTTGGTGATCCCCGCCACTTGAGTGCTCTGGAGTTAGTCAATCTCATATACAATGTGCACAAGCTACCTTTAGATAGCTTTTGTTTGTGTCGAGTCAGAGATGGTTTGATATAGTTAGGGAACACTTTGAATACTTGCTTATGTCAAGAACGCCTTAGGAAAAGGCATGGTGTATAGAAGACATGGTCACCAGTTTATTCATGACTTGGTGATGAAAGGTGTGATCACATGGATTGCTATTTTATTGAACGGTGTGATCTCTACACCTCACTCCTAGTCTTTGGAGCTGCTTGTAGATATTTTTACCAAAGGCTTTAGTTTTGGGGTATTTAGGGCTCTTTTTACTAAATTGGGCATGATTGATATATATTCTTCAGGTCTTCAACTTGAAGGAAAGTGTTATAGTCATATATTAGATTTTTTGTTATTAGAATCCTGCCATAATATTAATTGTTAAATAGTTATCTGCTTATGTTAGGTTGTCTATTACTCATTATATACAAGTGTAATCCTTAGTTAAAATGCAATTTGTTGTCCCTCTGCCCAAGTATATTTAGCCAAATGATTGATTATGCAAATTAACGTTAGAATTTCTCTTGGTGAATAAACCATTGCAGCAATTCAGATACCATTGTAATGTTGCATGGACGGTTCCTTTTGATACTGACATTTTTTGTTATAAATATGCAAGATAATAGAGTTTGTATCTGTTCTATTAACGATTGGCAATGAAGATGCTGAAAAGGAACTAATTCGCTCAGGAATCATCAAATGTGTTATAGACTTGTTTTTTGAGTAAGTCATCTTGTTTGAACGTGAATCTTATGTGTCACAAATGAATGGCCACCAATGCTGTTGATGATGTTTGCAGCTATCCATTTCATAATTTCCTACACAACCACGTTGAGTGCATCATTCTATCTTGCTTGGAGAGCGAAAGGATGTTCCTTGTAGAACATATTCTTGTAGACTGTGATATTGTTCATAAGATTCTTGGAGCAGAAAAGGGTTCTACTTTATCAGCAAACTCCCATAAGGTAACATCTCCTTGCATATTCACACAATTCAATAAGCAAATATTTAAAATTTGTCTGTGCATGTCTTTACCTATCTTGGCATTATAATAGGTGCTTAGCATTATTCATAATTGGGAGGCTCTAGGAAATTTAACTTATGTCACAAAGCAGACAACACTTATTATTATTAATTTTTTAATTTTTGCAGCTTACTGTGCCTGCCGATGGAAGACTACCACCTAGAATTGGAAGCATCGGCCATATTACACGTATATCCAACAAGCTCATTCAGTTGGCAAACAATGTTGACATAATAAAAATGCATTTGCAGGTTATTTTTTTAGTTTGTACCACTTCATTAACAATATTTTCTATTGCGTTAGCCTTGAAACAACTATTTGTATATACAGTTTCTATGCTGTTTCATACATTCTCAGAGATCATTTATTTCCAATAAAGTGAATTCATACATTCATGAATGGGAAATGTGATTTTGTTTTGGACTCGCACATTTTTCTTGAAGACATTCAAATATAAATATCATGTCCATATGTGAATCAGCTGCCAAATGGTGTATCATGTGCTAAGCACAATTTGATTTACATGATTCTCTTTTCTGGCCATGGGAAAGATGAGAGTTCCCTTTTAGGATGGTATCTATTCTCCAAATATGGTTGGGGGTTGCAGGAGGTATTAGGGGGTTTAGGGTGAAATTTATTCTCCAAATATGGTTTGGCGTTGATGGTAGAATAATTTTGCATATTGAACTAGAGATCTTAGCCAATGTTTAAAGTTGCAGGTTCTTATTTTCTAAGAATTTGTTAGCCTTCCAGATGTGTGCTTTATCATTTAGTGTTCTGTTCATCTCACGTATGAGTAACCACATCATATTCTGATTCAGCATATTTCACTTTTGAGTTGATAGTTGTCTATTCATGGATGCTCACCGTTTGAATTTATCAGTATGAATAGGCCAGAAGGGGGTGTTTGTTGGCCATCCAATGTTAGTTCATAATTGTTGTTGAAATGTTGACAAATACTACTTAAAGCCAATTGATTATGAGTGAGGAGGTCTTTCTTTATATTATGTCATATATTGTTTTATATTTAGTTCATGTGAAATTCTTCCATTACTCTTCCACACTTGTGACTTTCTTAAGGTTTTATAAATATTTTTATCTAGTAGATGTGTATGGGCTTCCTAAAATTTTTTATTATTATAATTTTGATACCATATTAAAATGTAGAAATTTAACTTAAAATGAATTGATTATGAGTGATCCTTCTTTATATTAATTCATGTCTTATTTTATATTTAGTCCATATGGGACTATTTCATCAATTCACACACTGTCAATATTCAAATTAACTCATTTATCTAGTTTAATTACTCGTAGGTGATTGTAAGATTTTCGTTGAAACAACTTTCTAACGCATCTTAGTTTTCTTTATATGTTAACATATTTAATGTGAGAGGTGGAGAAGAGAAAAGAGTTTGTATATTTCCTTGAAAGAAAGGATACATGTATATATATAAGGTGTAGGATCCATATAAGGATTCATTTACCTAAATAACAACAAACACAATTCTAACACTCCCCCTCAAGCTGGAGAATATATGTTAACTAGACCTAGCTTGTTACATAGATAATTGAAAGTTTTGTAACTCAAAACCTTGGTTAGAATATCAGCTCGTTCTTTAAAAGAGGGGATATGTTGAGTACAAACAACTTCTCTGGTGACCAAATTCCTCATATAGTGGCAATCAATCTCAATGTGCTTCGTGCGTTCATGAAAGACCTCATTCTTAGCAATATATATGGCAGATTGATTGTCATAGTATATAGTCATTGCCCCATCAATTGTCACCTTAAGTTCCCCTAAAAAGGAACTGAGCCACACTATCTCACATCCTGTGAACTTCATGGTTTTATATTCAGCCTCGACGCTAAAGCAGGAGACCATACTTTGCTTCTTACTCTTCTAGGTGACCAGGTTCCCCCCCCCCACATAAGTTAGATACCCAGAGGTGGACTTCCTATCTCCTTTGTCTCCAGCAAAGTCAGCATCTGAGAAGGTTTCAACTTGCAAATGTCCATAACTTTGATATAATAGACCCTTCCCTAGAGCTCCCTTGATGTACGCAAGCACTTATAGAGCTCCCTGCCAATGTACACTTCTAGGCTAGTGCATAAATTGACTAAGTAGTCCTACAATATATGCAATGTCAGCCTTGGTAACGGTGAGATAAATGAGTTTACCCACTAATCTGTGATGGCTCAAAGGATCTGACATCTCTTCTGATGATGAATCCCAGAAGGGGGGGTTTTGCTCAATAGGTGTAGCCTTTGGTTTGCACCTCAACATCTCTGTTTTTGTCAACAAGTCAAGAGCATATTTCCTTTGTGACAACATCATCCTCCTTTCAGAGTATGCAAACTTCACTGCCAAAAAGTACCCTAGACGCCCTAGGTCTTTTGTTTCAAAAATTGTGCCTAAATGCTCATTGGTTTTGATGATCCCCTCCTGATCATCACCTGTGAGAAGAATATCATCAACATATATTGTTAAAACAATGTATCCTTGTGCAGACTTACGAATGAACATTAAATGATCAATTGCACATCTCTGGAAACCATTGTTGAACAAGACACTACTAAGCCTTTCAAACCAGGCTCGTAGACTCTGCTTCAGCTCATAAATCGCTTTCTTCAGTCTACACACCATTTGGCCTCCCTACCTAGTATACCCTGAGGGTTGTGTCATATACACCTCCTCAACCAAATCTCCATATAGGAAAGCATTCTTTACATCAAGTTGGTGAAGCTCTCAATCATTGTTAATAGCCACAGATAGTAATACTCTAATAGAATTGAGGCGAGCCATTAGAGAGAAAGTTTCTACATAATCAACCCCATATTCTTGGGTGAAACCCCTAGTCACAAGTCGTGCCTTGTGTCTCTCCACTGTACCATCTGGTTTGAACTTCACAATGAAAACTCATTTGCAAGATACTAGATTTGCATCAGTAGAGCAAGGAATCAGCTCCCACGTACCTCATGACCACAAGGCTTGCATCTCTTGATCTATGATTTGTTTCCAAGAAGGACATTGTAAAACTTCTTGGTATGTCTTAGGTACACCCTCAGACATGACAGATAGAGTAAAATTGCGGCAAGAGGAGGTAAGGTGATCATAAGAAATAAATCAGGAGATGGGGTGCTGTGTGCAAGAGCGTATACCTTTACGAAGAGTAATTGGTAATTCATCTGAGGTGGTAGTAGGAACTGCATCTAAGGCGGTCCTTAGAGGAGTCATAGAGACAGCCTCGGGTCGTTATTGCCATTGACACACCTGCATAGGTCTGTCTGCAACCACATTGTCCACCTTAGCTATGTCGAGGGTCTCTTCCACATGTCTGTCATCAGGAGTGAGGTAGGGCAATAGAGGACTAGTGGTGTTAGACTCCTTAATAGAATCGTTTTGTTGTGAAAAATAAGGCTGATCCTCCGAAAATGTGACATCAAAGGAAGTGAAGTACTGTCTTGTAGGAGGGTGATAACATCTATACCATTTTTGTGTCCTAGAATACTTGACGAACACACACTTGAGGGCATGAACATCAAGCTTGTCCAATTCTAGACTAAGATCCTGAACATAGGCTATGCACCCAAACACTCTAGGAGTGAGGTGAAATAATTCCCCATCAGGATAGAGGCAGTGTAGAGGAACCACCCTCCCAAGGGGAGAAGAAGACATCCTATTAATAAGGTAGGTAGCTGTAAAAACAGCTTCAGTCCAAAAATACTTAGGAATGCTTATGTAAACCAGAAGAGTTCACGTGACATCCAGTAAATGACAATGTTTCCTCTCAGCCACCTCGTTTTGTTGAGAGGTGTGAGGACATGTAGTCTGGTGAAGGATCTCCTTAGAAAGGCAGAGGTTTTGAAAATGAGAGCTCACAAACTTAAGGGTGTTATCAGTTCGAAGACATTTCAGAGTTGCAGAAAATGGAGTATTAATTTCACAAACAAAATTTTCAATAGAAGTAACAATAGATTTTCTATCCTTTAACAAGTACACCTAACAGACATAAGAGAAATCATCAATTAACACAAGATAATACCGATAACCTCTTGAGGAAGTTACCCGACTTGGACCCCAAACATCACAATGAATCAAACATAGTAAGACTCTTTGTAAGAGACACGAGGGTGAGAAGAACGACTATGTTTGTCAACTTAACAGGACTCACACTGAAACTCAGAAATATCAATGCACGGTAATGTTTGCTGCAGTTTGTGAATTGAGGGGTGACCAAGACGACGATGTCAAAAAAGAGGCGACACAACAGTGGAGGATAGCACGGCAGCCAGACCACGTGAAGGTGTATCTTGAGCAAGTACATACTTCCTGGTGCTCCTTTTATGGCCTAAACCAATTCTCGTCCTCGTCTGTAGATCCTAAAAAGTACAATGGAAGGGAAAGAATGTCACGAAGCAAGATAACTGGGTAGTAATGACACTAATGGATCAAGTTAACGGAAAGTTCAGGGATAAGAAGGGTGTTCTCAAGTCGAATATCTGGGGTGACCTCAACAGTATCACGTCCAGATATCGGGCATGAGTGGCCATTAGCCATAGTGACACTGTGGAGACTTGGAATTTTCTAAAGGCAAGAGAAAAAGGTAGGGTAACCTGTCATGTGCTGAGAGGTACCAAAGTCGATAATCTAGGATTATGTGTCATTTGTACGCACAATCATACTAGAAGTGGAAGCCATGACAGTGTGACTGAGGCATTGTGCCTTCTTTAACTTCTCATACTTCTGTTGAGTAATCACCACAGAAGCGTCTCCAAAGATACCACCATCAGTTGAGTTGCCATTAGATTTTGTCACCACTCTCACCCAGGTTGGCTTGCCAAATTTCTCCTAACACTTCTTAGAACGGTAGTTAACTTTACCACAATGAATGCAGGGAGTTCTATGTCGCCTAGATCTACCTTGGCTAGAGACAAAGTTGGGACGGCTCTCCTAATGGCTAGATGCCCTCTTTACTGCCAAAGTTGAGCTGTCCTGAGTCTCTGTAACAGTCATATTGCCTGTCTTGGAGATACGGAGGACCTGAGCAAAGGCAGATCCTAGGTCAGGTGTAGTATCTCTCCTTAGTAAGTGTCCCCTGACCTGAGAGACTAGCTCCTGAGGGAGACCAGACAAAAATGTAGCCACCTGTAGATCATTCCTATACCTCTGGAGTGTGGTCAAGTCAGTAGTCGGAGGCTGAAGAGCATTCAATTCCTTAAAGAGGGACCTCATCATCCCGTAATACTCCTGCACGGATTGACTGCCCATCTTGAGTGTGAAAATTTGCTCATAAACATCATACACCTTCAGGATGTTCCTCTCTTCCGCATACATCTGTCTAAGTGTATCTCATATCAGTTTGGCCGAGCAAAGTATCATGACACCCTTAGCTACGGTTGGCTCAATGCTATTCTCTAGCCAAGTGATTACAGTAACATCATCAGCAAACCAGTCGTCATACCCTACCTCCTTGATATCCATCGGTGGCTGGGTTAGGTGCTTGCTCTTCCTCTAAGCAACTACAAAGGTAAGGAAGATAGTTAAATTCATTAAGCTTCACAGATGGCCTCGACAAGAGATGAATCACAAAGTCCCTAAACGCCATCAAGCCAAAAATTGGACCCTATAGATGGTTTCAGCAGCCACCTTTTGCACTAAGTCAGCAACTCCAGCTGACCCAACTACTTTTGCTAGTCGCCATCCAAGGTGACAGCCACACCTTCTCCCACGCGAGCCCTTCAACTTGGTTAGCAACACCAAAGTCCATAGCATCCAAAGTGTTGCCCTAGAGGATGTTTGCAGACAACAAATAGGTTGGTGCCAGTAGCGATGACGACGGTAGCGGTAGCGACCACGATAGCTGTAGTGGCAGTTGCGACACGATTGATGGCAACAGCAACAGCGGCCGTGACAGCGACAACAGCAGTTGCAGCCTCGATGATAGCAACTGCGACTGTAGTGATCGCGGCTGCGACGATGGCGGCGACGGTGGTTGGGAGCCTAGGAAAACGTAACCTAGCCTTATACCATGGAGAGGTGGAGAAGAGAAAAGAGTTTGTATATTTCCTTGAAAGAAAGGATACTAGTATATATATAAGGGGTAGGATCCATATAAGGATCCATTTACCCAAATAACAACAAACACAACTCTAACATTTAACATATTTTATTATTGAGTTGATAAATGTATTTTCACGGGCAACCATTTTATCCATTGATAAGTGAGAAGGTTGATGACAATTGGGCATCCTGTATTAGTTCATAATGGTGTTGGGTTGTTGGTGCTGTCTTTATTTAGAATAAAATTATTTGCTATTTGTCATTTATCTTGTTCGGTGGTGATCAGGTATTGTAATAATTAATACAGTGATAAAAAGAAAAATTAGTAAAATGTATTTTCAGGAAGTGGAATTCGAATAATAGTTGATCAAAGTATATAAGACGAAGTTATGTGGAAATCTTATTATTCTTTTTTACTTCATTTGGTCTTCATCAGGTCTCAAATAAGGAAATAGCTCGATCTTGTTTTCTGTCCATTAGAATTATTTCTGTAGCTTAATGAGTTGATAGAACACATTGAAGGTCTTTATGGGTGACACTCTTTCTTTAAAGTGGGTTTTTGCTTTGGAATCTCTTTGGTTCTCTTTGTATGGGAGCATAGTTCGTCATATTTTAAGTATAATGAAATGTCTTATATTTCTTCCAAGAGATACTCAGATCAACAACAAAGTTTCTGAACGATTTGTGCTTTTTTATCCTTATATAAGTTTTTCTGAGTGATAAATACATCTATCCTGGTGACTCATTCTATTGTGCCAAGTTCAGATCACAAATATGAGATATCTTTAAAGAATTCATGTATATCTATAGTAGCTTTTATTTTTTATTTCTTTAAACTGGGAAAATCCTTCCTTTTCCTGTAGCATGGATGTTGATTTTTCATGGTTTTGGTTACAGGAAAATGAATGGGCTGAATGGTACACAAATCTGTTGCTGAAACGAAATTCTGTTGAAAATATCTATCAATGGGTTTGTGGGTAAGCGTTCTTTTTTAATTACTTTTTTATTTTATTTTGTATCTAGTTGTCTGGTATTGTTCGTCTATATTGGGGCCATAGTTAACAATGCGCCAAGCCTCTCAGGTGCCATCTTGGAAGGTGTCTTCAATGTCTAGGTGTATACAGTTGCTGACAGAGTCTGGGCATCATAGAGTCTATTTTCCTTTTTATTTCAATATAAGATATATTCATTTTTGAGTCAAGAAAATATTACAATGATTATCAAAAATACAGCAAGAATAAAAAACGTTGAAATTCCTGAAAATTTGATTTTTTTTACTAGTCGGTGAAGTGCTTAGCCTTCTTATTATGCCCTGATGCCTGGAATTGCACTTCAATAAGTATGGTTAGGCTCTATGGTAGAACTGAGAATTTGATGGGATTTCTGGATGATAAATATGCATCTTAGCCATCACAAATTGAGCTTTAGCTAGCCACACACACACACACACACACACACACAGATATATATATATATGAGTTTAAGGAAGCTGTTGGCACTCACAAAAAAATTGTTATGGGTCCATTTTTATCTTAGCCCTCAGCCCTATCACTCCTAGATACTGCTCATATATAGAAGACTAGACACTGCCGGCAAGCTCCCCTCCCTCGCCCCTAAACTCTACTCAAAACTAGGTCCATCTCTACTCCATGGATGGTGGCTCCCCATGAGACGTGAAGAACCAAAGCTACAAGTAATCTTGTAAAATTGTTTGTTTTCCCATGGTGGTGTCACCTTCCTCATGTAGAATCGGAATAAGAATAGGATCAAATTGAACTAGTGCTTATTTGACTTGGATTCGGTTGACTAGAGGGAGGTGGTGTACGGTTGGTGCTTTTGTAATTTTTGTGGTTTGGTTGGCATCATCGTTGTTGAATTTCACTCTATTTCATGAGGATAACTAGACGAATGAGGACTTTTTTGATAAGCCAGTGGATGATGATGAGTTGGAGTTTGTGGGGATTAGGTAGGAGGTATCATGAGGGTTCATTTAGTTGGTGGTTTCATGTATATGAAATTGTGAAAGGGTTGACACTTAAAACGTGGAAGCTTTGGGGTAGCAGCACCAATGGAGGATTTAGGTCTTGTGATGAATGTAAAAAGTTCAAATTTCGTGTTGAAGGCATCCACCTTTAAGAATTGGGAACCACTAGATAATGGGCAGGCCAAGGTGGTGGTGTTGAAGTTGGGGTCAACTAGTTCATCTACAGAGAAGGGTGATGAGAAGGATGATGTTAAGGATTGCCATGTGTTCCAATTGGAGTTGCTTGTAAGGGAACCTACAACAATTTTGTTGTGGGTGCTGAAAGGGTAAGTCATATGAGCATGAACACAGGTTGGGTCTTCATCTGCTACTTCTTTTCTTCGATGAGGGTGGCTTGATGGGGGTTAATTGTCTGGCTAGCCATCGTGATCCCATATATTGGTAACAAGGGTGGACTGATGGAGTGAGTGAGTGAAGAGGAGTGGTTTTTGTGAACGTTGCTATTGGTGTAGGTGATCGTTGAGCTAGCCATACACAATGGCTTTCCACTACATGGTACTTGGCGAACCATTGATGATGAAGTGGAAGATCCCCTCTATGTGTAGCAATCCACTTTGCCACCCCCTCTTGAAATCCAAGCCAACTAGATGGGAATGATGTGTGCATGTGTTTTGAAATCAATCTCATCCTCTTCTTCTATTAGGTTTTCAGAAATGACAGTTTATGCTTGTTTACTTGCTCATGACCTTGATGTTGCTTTTGTTTAGATGATTTTGGATTATGTGTGGTGGTGGACGTAGTTGTTTTGCTTGCTTTGGTTTGGAGTTGTGATTCTTGGTTGATGTTTAGGTTTTTAGAGGAGGGGGGGGGGAGGGTAGAGAGGATTTGAGACATTCTTGCCCCTAGTGTTGAGAAGAAGGCGTCCACATATATGACAAGCATGAAATTGAACTAGCTTCTTGATGCATGCAAGTCGTAGGGTTGGGAGCTAGACAATGGAGTGGTGGGTTGTAAGGAGGAAACATGGAGGGAGGAAAAGGACATAGGTAATAAACAATTAATGAGAATTATTCATAACCACCATTCTGATTCAATCAGAAGCATTGATCTTGACACTCACAGCAAAGTTGTTATAAATGCCTATAAATACATTTTTCCCATATATATATATATATATATATATATATATGAAGTGTCTATCAGTATAATCTATTTTTTGGTAATATTTTATTATATATGTTAGTATGATGTTTAAATTTTTTTTATCACAAAGATAGAAAATGTTGCCAAAACCCTAGAAACTTTATAGAAAAATGGAATTCAATTCACTTCTTTTTTTCTTGGTATTTTCCAATAATGCCTTCAAAAATGATTGCGATTACATGAAAATAAGGTTAGGTAATCTTGTCTATAGGTTTGGAGGTTAACATTGAGGATCATTCATGTTCAAAGCATCAAAGCCTCTTACCAAGAATGATTCTGTGTTATTTGAGAATTTAAACTTTAAATTTATAATTGCAAGTGCATGATGTCTTTAGCAGTATGTCGACAAGTATGAATTGTATCTATAGGGAATCATGAATCGATATTTAGAATTCTAAAAGAAATAGAATACAAATTAATTTCTTAAATTAAAATGTTAGCTTATAACTAAATTAAATTTAGTACTTTAGAAATTGTACAAACACATGTATTTACAGCACCAAATATTCACATAGAATACATATGGATATTATTTATACAATTTATGCAAAGATTCAAATAACTTTCATAATTTTTAAATAAGCTAACTAATATAAAGGAAAATAAAATAAATATTTACGATGGGTATTTGTTGATTCTTCTTCTCAACATCCGATCATCCTTGTTACTACCTTTTCATTGTCATTGAAGCGAAGCTCCATCTATCGATCTCACTAATCACCCTAGCTGTCGCCTAGGGGGGAATCATGATCTACCTCACTCTCGTTGATCTTCTTGCTATCACCAAGTGAACATTGAGAACATGATGTCTGATGCACTGAACTGCTCACTCATATTGGAAGTACCAATCACCTCTGTCACAAATGATTGCACCTTGAATGAGGGCACCTAAACATTGATCTGAAACTTTGTGGTATTTCATATTCTTTTGGTCTACGGATCAACTACACATCCTTTTGGTCCTCTGAATAGCTAATCTCCACAAAATCTGAGTTTTCAACACCTGAGCAATTGGTTATGCATCCTTTTGGTCCTTTACACAATTGAGTTCTATTCTAAGTCAGGCTTCCAACCGTCGTTAAAGTGAAGGGATCCTTTAACATACTTCGCTTTCATGATTTGGACTATCTATACCTGCAGAAAAATAATCAACAAATGGCGGGGGCTGCTATCGCTCGTACACACAATGCATTTCTCATGCTCTTTCGATCATCTCTTGTCTAACTTCTTATGATTATCCACAATATGAAAATAAACATTTACATAATAGAATAATGCAACAAGTTGTCATCTTTTGCAAATGCAAAGACCAATGCATGAGTGAAATAAAATATTGCACCATGTGAACATGTCTGTCGTTGCACACCATCGCTACTGCTACAACTAGAAAAAAAAAAATGAAAATCAACGATATTGATTATAAAAAATCAATATCGTCGAACACATGTTAAAACCCTTCAGTTGGACATGTTGCTCGTGACTTGCAGTAGAAAGGAAGAAGAAAAATTGGGGAGAGTTCAATTGTGAGGGTTTAAAAGTATTTATATTGAAGGGTTTTCAATTGGTTTATAATGGTGGAAATGACAATAATGCCCTTGCATGTGTTTTTCCAATAATACCATTATAATTATATTTAAAATAAATCTAATAAATGATAATATACATGCACATAAAATAACACATTTTTTAACAGTAATTTCCTATTTTTCATGCATAATTTCAAAATAAAATATCGATTTTTCATGAAATTTAACTATTTTAATTGCTTTTTCGATAATTGCCTTTGTAATTGATTAAACATATAACTCTTGTATAAATCATATAAAATACATTTGTCAAGAATCATTTTTGCATGAAAATATATATAATAAAATTTTTTATTTTGTGCCGAACATGTGTTCTATGTTGTTTGTATATCCTTTGCAGTTCCCCAATTTTTCCTTTCATAAAGATATGTAAATGGATCATGTGCATTAGATTACTTCATGATTTTGATTTTGTGTCACCAGCCTCATCTGAAGATGGATTGATGACCTCCACCTACACTATCACCAGCACAACAACAAATAAAATTTGTAACAGAGATTTGAAAGCATTGTTTGAATGACAAATAGTTACAGGATGTCCAAAATCACCAAATGGACTGTTGAGATTCTTAACTGACTCAATACTTGCATTTGAATGTCAATATCAAGGCTCAATCTGACTAAAAAGTGTCTTTAGTGATCCTATGAGATTAGAGCAATCATCAAAGTCTTGTTTATATTGGAATCATGGGTTTTATTGTAATGCTACGTGAAAACAATGATTTCAACTCTGGTTTATTTCTAAAGAAGTGTTTTAAATTGTAAATATTCATGAATATTGTGTGACAGTTTCATGTAATGGATGAAAATGGGTTTCAAACCATCTCTCCTTTATAATATCTAGGGACATCTTCTTACTTGCCACAAAATCATGTATCACCTCCATCAATTTGATTGCTTTCCGTTGGAAATCCATTGTGGGTTTCCTTCAATTTCATTACATTCATTCTTTCCTTGCATTCTCCTAAAATATGTGGTTATTGATGATAGATGTAACTTTTCTACCAGTGGTACCATCACTATCTTGATATTTGTATCACATTTCGGAGTTGTGCCTTGATCTATTCTTCTTTTCATACATAGATTGAAGTGCCATATGATTTGCTGCAAATTGTGTGTTCCCCTGATGAATTAATCCATTGGCACAGCATTGGTTAACATCATGTATACCAATAGAAAAGATTGTATATATATAATTTGAGACAAACATTGTAAATCTTACAATCTTTCCTATCAATCTGGTCTTTTCAAAGTTTCTGAAAATCAAATAAATATAGTATACAACACATGGTGTCCAAAAAAGTAGAATACCTTTCAGTTATTTTGACTAGTCTCTTTAAAATTCAAGCCATTGTCTTTCACAAGTTGTACTGTATTTGAAGTAAATAATTCATCAATGGATTTAAAGAAAATAGCGTGGTTATCCCAATATACCATGAAATTGATTATTGTTTCATGGTGTCACTTGTCTATTCATACATATTAGTCATACTTTACATCAGTCACCGTTCCTTTGAGTTTGGAGATCTTCCTTCAATGTTTTCAAGTACTTATTTATCTCCATAAGATTTGTTGGTGCTTGTATACATTTTCCTTCAATGACTATCATGCCAACCATATACTACATATTTGTAAAATAGTCATTGAAAAAAAAAAAAAAGGAAAAAAAAAATCTCATTCATAAAATACTTTATAGTTACATATATAGTTAAAACATTTCAATCTACAATATTTATATCACTTATATAATTACATATGATTTGTACCACAATGTTCAAATTTAAAAATTAAATGGTACATCTATGTCTTACTACTACTTTATGTTTACATTTGACTTATAAATCCATGAAAACAGGTTTTTTTAAAATAATATCAGGAAAAATAAGACAATTGACATTTACCATTTTTTTCGAATTTGCACAACATATTGATTTCTGTAAAACTTCAAACATCTCAATGCAACAACGAGGGTAGGAGAGGATTCAGGGAATAGATTGGTTTTCCCTCTCTTCACCCACCCTGCTATATTGGGAAGTAGTTGCAGTGATGTAAACAAAATTTTCAACATACCACAATATATGATCGAATACATGGAAAATTTATACAAAACATCCTTACATGATATATGGTCTAATACTCCCCCTCAAACTATGTTTGATTTGTGAGACTAGTTTGTTACCGAAAGTTTGAAGCAGTGATGCCTTGACTGGTTTTAAGAAATGTTACACTAATTCTTTGCAGGCGACCAACTACAATACAACGAGTTGATGATGATGACTTCAATGATAGAGCTTTTGACATTGCAACTTTTCTGCGTGATGGCCTATCTAATGACGATATGGATGAGGTAATCTCTTGGCGGTTCGTGGTGCTTTTCAAATTATTTATTAGACATGTGCCTTTTTGACAATTGTAAAGTAATATTTGGAGAATTTCAAATTTTGGAGTGAGTTATGATCAGTTAATTTTCCAAACTTTATCTGTGATCATCATCCTCTAATATAGCAATAGCAATCAGTATTTTAGTTACATGTAAGATCAACAACATGAATCCATCTATTTCTGTCCATCTTATAGTTTTCAGCTAGATAACATTATCTTCTAGTCATGCGGGATATTCCTTATAGAAAGTTGTCAATATAAATTCCTACCAAAACATGTGAAACTTTAAAATAAAACATATTCAACATCATATCATGAAATTATCAACAATGAAAAACTTGGCATAAATTAAATTTTTTTGTTCTTTGCCTTATCTTAAAAATAGTGAACTTAGAACAATAATAAATTTGCTCTATAATGGCCTAGAGAGTGAGGTTGAATCCTAAAAAAGACCACTCCATTGAGGCCAACAAATTCAAATTTGATTTTATGTGGACTTTTGTAAGTTGAAAACCATTGTGTTGGTAAAATTTTGATATCATGGTCATGTCAATGGAATTGTAGTAAAAAATATCTATTGTTAACAGAATTATCATACAAATTTTGGTTTATATGTGATGTTAACATGTCAAAAATCGATTTATGTCAATCAAATTTCTTTGATTGATGTTTAGCTTCATTGATAAGTCTAAATACAAGTGGATTGTCATTAGACATCATTGTTATATGGGTCTTGTGAGTTGGATTTGTTCTTTTTTCATTATCATGCAACTCTAATGGCCTTCAGACAAAATTTACTGATGTGACATAATCTAACAAAAGTCAAAACTATGTTTATTTCTTAAATTTTGTCAATTACTCATAACTATGTTTATCTTAACTATGTCTATCTTGTCAACCATTTGTATTTGATTATCATTATTACATTGTATTTGTTGATAAGTTTTTTAAAGTATCTTAGGTGTATTTACTTAAAGATAGAAAAAATATCTCTAATATAATTTGCACCTTTTATAATGAAATTGAAATTCAGTTTGTTGCTAATCATATAGTTTTTTGCATTAACAATGCTTTAGAATTTCTTCAGTTTGATGTTCAATATTTTTATGTGGATCGTGTAATTCTTCATCAAATCACTTTCATGTATCTCAATGGAATGCGATTGTTAAATGCAAACATGGTCATCTTCTTGATGTAATTTGCATCCTTATACTTAAGATGCAAGTTCTTCAATATCTATTGTCTAATGTTATTCTTATCGTCTCTTATTTCATTAACTGTATGTCTTCTCTGTTAGAAGGTAAAATTCCATTTTAGCGGTTATATCCCCAACAATAGCTCTTTACTCTTCTGCCTTGTTTTTTGGTTCTGCTGTACAAGGATTTAAATATTGGTATCATATTGAAGATCAGCTTTTTGAAAAAATGGAAATCTATTGAGGATCGAAAATCATATTGATGGAAACCCAATATTTTTGTGGAAACAACTAAAAAAATTCAAATTTTAACTTAAAACTCAAGAATAAGATAAAGCAAGCTTATAAAAACACTTAGATAAAATTTTTAAGCAATTATTATCGATAAATTATTAATTAGATAGAGATATAATAATTGCTTGCATGAGAAAAGCCTTAAATCATATACAAATAATTGAAAAAAAAGAAGATAATAACAAATGATTAAATATTTAGGTTAGATTTCAATAAAATCCAAGTTATAGTTTAATATTTATTAAATTTCATTTAAATAGAATTTAGGTTACAATACATGCATGAAACACAAATTAATAATATTATGCGTAGTACTAGAGAATTTTCATAATGTCTATAATTAAAATTTTTATCAATTATAAGATTTTAGAGTAAATTATAAATTTTTATCCCTATAATTTAGTTAATATCTCTTAAAAAATCTTATGTGAATTAATTAAAAAAATAGAAAATAAATTTTGTAAAACTATAATAGATAGGTAGAAGAGGAATGTTATTCATTAGCAAACATAATGTTTTTAAATAAATAACAAAATATCAGTATTT
Source organism: Cymodocea nodosa (assembly GCA_036874045.1). Classification (NCBI taxonomy): domain Eukaryota; kingdom Viridiplantae; phylum Streptophyta; class Magnoliopsida; order Alismatales; family Cymodoceaceae; genus Cymodocea; species Cymodocea nodosa. Next base: position 24,887,903 of record CM072336.1, read on the forward strand.
TTTGTGAATTTTTTTAGGCTTCCATGATTTTTTATGTTTTTTTTTTTTTCATTTTTTCTTCTCTCTTCGATTATTTTCATTTTCCTTCTCTATAATCTCCATAATTAAAAATTTTATTGGTTATAAGATTTTGGGGTAAATTATAATTTTTTTTCATATAATGTAGTTAATATCTTTTTAAAAATCTGATGTGAATTAATTTAAAAAATAGATATTAAATTTTGTTAGAATACAAGAAATAGGTAGAAGAAAAATATTATTTATAAGAAAACATGATTTAAAGAAAATAAAAATATGAAAATTTTTTGTGATTTTTTTAATGCTTTCACCATTTTTAAATATTATTTTTATGTAATATATATTTTTTCTTCTCTTTTTTCTTTTCTTTTTACTCCTTTTTTTCTTTATTTTCATTTTTTGTCTTTTTTGTTCTTCTTTCTCTTTCTCTACTCTTTCCCCTTGGTGATTCAATCCCTCCCTTCTCCTGTCCCACCCATTGAAAACCCTAATAGATTCTAATAGTGTAGAAAGTAGTGGAAGTTTTGGTAGCCAATGATGAAGGCTTCAATAGTCAACAACAAAGGCAATGATGTGACAAAGAAAGTTTTGCTGGATCATTCGATCTAGCACACAAATCAACTGATTTGACCTTCTGCAATCCAAAAACATCTTCGATTCCAACAACCTTGTGGTACAATGACTGTCCTGAGGTAATGATCGTTCAAACCCTAAGGATACCTGAAATACATGTTATTTTAATTTTGTTAATCAGGAAATCTGATCTGGATCGGTGATTTTTCATTGATTTGGATTGATTTCTTAATCCTTTCTACTATGTTTGTTAAAAATTTCTCCTCGTGTTTAGATAAATTTGCTCATCAATCATTAAATTGCATATTTGTTGGTTATTATTGCACTTAGAAAGGATATCATTGTTTTTATCCTCTTACTCATCAGTATCTTAGTATTTGTTGTTCATTTTTGGAGTATACACCTTATTTTGATACGCCTTCATCTTCCTCTTGCTAGGATCCTTCAACACCTTTATGTTGATCTTGCTCTTGTTCCCACTTTGGCAAGTAACTTAGTAGAAGCTATACAAATTGTTACTTGTCCCTTTGAAGTTTATCGACATTGGCCAAGACTCTCTACTCTAGAACTATCACGACAACTAGACCAATACTCCTTTTGTAGATCTACCACCTATGGATTTTGTATCTTCTTATTGTCCATCAGAATGGTACATATTCTTCTATCACCTGTCATATTTCTACTTATGTGACACATGACTCTTTTGGTTCCAACTATCTCCAATTTGCACTTTCTTTATTATCTGAATCAATTCCTAAGTCATATCATGAGGTACTTACTATTCAATATTTGAAGTTGGTTATGGAGGAGGAAATGCAAATATTTGGTTAGTAGAGGCATGTAGTAGTTGGTGGCTTGGCTTGAAGGTGCTTCGATGGTTGATTATTGTTGGGTTTCTACTATCAATCAAAAACCTAGTGATTCTATGGATCACTACAACATTTATTTGGTTTCTCGTGACTTTACTCAGACTTATGAAGTGGACTATGTTTCAACATTTTCTCTCATTACGATTAACTCAATTCATGTTATTCTTTCTGATTTTAGGAAGTAAATCCAGAAGATGTGGGAAAACCATCAATGAACAAGTATGGTACTTATGATTAGACATAGATGGAGTATGGTTAAGGCAAGACCCAAAATATCACAATGAAGCAACTCAAGTTGACTTTGACTACTAGTAGAATGGGTACATCATAAAAAGTATAGTGTTGCTTACGTAACTGGTAAAATTTACACTCAAATCGAGAAATTGATATCCATGGAAGAACCTACCGAAGTTTTTTGTATGATAAATAGTCAAGACGAGGATACTAGAAGAATGATGACTCTACTATGGACCATGTCCGTGCTTTCAACCTAAATCAATCCTCCTTATCTGTAAATCTTGAAAGTTACAGTTAAAAGGGAAGAAGGTTACCAAAACAAATATATCTTGGAATAACACTTATTGATTGTGTATTAATAGGAAATTTAGGTACATAAATGATTTTGTCTCAAGTTATTGGGTTGGAGGCTTAAACTATACCTTGCCTTGAAATCCTACAACGAAGGTGATCAATAATTGAAATGTTTCTTTTTCAAAAAAGCAATTGAAATAGGTTAGATACCAGGAAACTAAGGTTGCGTTTATTTTAACTCTGGAGGGAGGAACTCCACATTTGGGCAATATTGTAGCTATACCTTTGGAGAATAGCTCCAACAAAAAAAAAAGTTGAAATTCAGGAGTAACATTTGTTTGATAGAGTGATGTTGTTTGTATATTTATAAATTTACTTTTTTTAAGTTATTTTTTACAGTGTAAATTGATTAATGTTTGGTTAGTTTGCTGTTCATGATGTTACTTTATTACTTTAAATGATTTTTTCCTCATGTATAACTTGAATATGTTGTGTTTATTTTATACTTGCAACTTCAAATTAATTTACTCCACGTCAATCATTAAAAAAAAATGAATTTGCTAAATTAGACAAGATTGTGTCATTTCACATTTTGTATTTGGGTAAAAATTTTGAGAAGTATAATTTTGTCTATTTTAAAAGTGAGTTATTTTTTTCTAATATATTGTAAGGGAAATTTATTAGTAAACCTTATAACATGGTAGAAAAAAATTTAATTGCGGATGGAAGGGTTGTTCAATGTTGGAAAATAAAAGGATAGAAAAGCAATTTCACTTTAAGAGTAGACAACTCTAGTTTTGCTCTAAATGAATTATGTGAACAGTAAATTGAGCGACAGCTCCACTTCAATTACTATTAGGAGTCTGTGTGTTTAGTTACTCCTCTCTCAGCTTTAGCTCCACACAATAATCAAAGTTATAATTGGAGTAATCAAACACACATTAAGATAGCCTGATATATGTGTGGAGATTCTTAAGTCTGTGATCAAGGAATTGTCCTTAAAGTCTAACAAATTGGTAGCACTTGGAGTAGCATGCGATGTAATGGCTGAATTGGGCGTCTCTATAGATGGTGTCTCTTTATACACTTGAATCTACTATGGTTGTCTAAACTTACACTAGCACCTATTTGATTTGTGATGGGTTTGACCATTACATTTATACAATTATTGTTTAATTTGAATGGTTATTCCATGCATTCGAATATTAAATTTCATTGTATGTGAGATTTTAATTATGATAGCTGTCTAGAATAGGCTTTATGAATCATTGCAGATTATAATCTTATGTTTTGATTATGTATGCAGGCTCACCTAATGCTTGAGCAAGATGTTGAGGTTTGTACGCTATTTGTACATGTTATATTTACTGCATATTTTCTTCTCTATATCGTTAAAGTATATGAATAAATGAATCCTAAGTTTAAGTTAGGTTTCTTTTGCATTTAGTCTCTCATTGTTTGTCATGTATTTGTTGTCATTATGTAACCTTGAGGTCTCTTACTGGTCAATAAAATCAATATAATCTTCCATGATTTCTTGTTTTCACCTGGTCTTAAAGGTTAGGTTTTGTAAAGATCAAAAGAGGGGAGAAACCCTAGTCATCGTCACCATCTTGTCATGGTGGTGGTAGTAAACCTATAATCCTAGATATCTATTTTCATCATGTATTTGTTGATTTTTGTCTATTTTTTTCGTTACGTTCCTCATCCTCCTCTCAAACCCTAGTTGTCTTGCTATCAAATCCTATACCCACCATCAGCAATTGCATCTATCATCACTATCACCATCAAGTATTTTTTCTTGAATTGGTTGCTTGTGTGTTTAATAGTGCCAATTAGTTTATTGTTTGAATGGGTCCAAGTGAGAAGTTTGTTTCCCGCAGGATGGTTATTTTGCTGATTCAACGGAGGTCATATTCTCATCATTGCGTTTGGGAGACGACCATGAAAAGTAATTAAGATAATGTATTTTTTGCCTGTGCAATTGCTTTGCAATCTGACACAGATGGTTTTGCAGTGCCTTTTTTTTTCGCAAATAACTGGTTTATATCATGAAAACATTATTAATGAATGCAGATCCCAGTCATTTACTTCACCGTCATCCAGATCAGATGAAAATAATGACTTGCTTGTTGGTGAAAACGATGAACTGCCTGAAGTTGCGGCATCTTCTCAAATTCCGGAATTGGACAATGATTCAGTGGAACCTGGAGTGGGATTCTCGAGGAATTTTAACTTGAGAAAGATGGGTTTTGATTGTTCCGGGCAATATTGGGGTCAGTTACTCTTAACTAGTGAACTTAAACCACCTGAACGGATTGAACATTTGGAGACATCAGACTCTAGTAAACTTGATGAGCCACCTGCATTGTATGAACCTAGGGAGACACCAGATTCTAGTGATACATGTGATCCAAAATCAACCCCATTTGTTTCAAATGGTGAAGGTGAAGAAGTTGCCTCTGATGCTGGTAAATCTTTACCACTGTCTGCGACTACTCAATAGTTTTTTCTTGGATCCTCTGATATCGTAGCAGAAACTTCTGATGAAGTCGAACAATTAAGTTAAGATGAATTATCCCGAACCAGCAGGCCAGGGTCATAGCCAATGACAATAGTGGTGCAGATGGCATTGCCACTTAAGGGATTGTGAATTTTGCATCTATCAAAGCAGAAGACTGCAATTGTGAAGTGTGGGTGGTGGTTGGCATCTGCTGTCCGCCTGTAATAACATCGTGCAGGATATTTAATCAGCTTCCAAGAATGGCGACTTGACTTCTTGTTGTGGGAAGCCGACTGAAGCATTTCTGGCTGATGATCATGGCAGCTATTGTTTCGTCATCCATATATTGATGAACTGCATGGTGCATCCTCTTTTAATTCTGTTAATCTCATGACAACTTCCATTCCACAGGGTTACCAGCTGTGTAATTTGCTATTTGAATATTTTTTGATAAAAGTAGCATGTATATTACACCTTTGTTTATAAAACTACGATTAAGCATTCACAAAGCTCATACGATGCCCTAATTTTCATGAGATTGTCTTCCTACCACCCCCATAGGATCAAGGCGTGGGATGCTTGGGGTACAGACCGAGGTATGAGTGTTACTTTTGATATGTGATATGAATATATGCACGCATACTATGAAATTTTTATAAAATAATTATTAAGTATACACAAGCAATTAATAAACATATTGATGCATGTATTCATCAAATTTCATCTTAAAACATGTTCATGATTCAATGGTGTATGATAATGACTAGATATTTATTTCTTGTTTCATAAAATATTTAATGATGGCCCAAGTTAGTGAAATAGTTGCCGGTATGTCATAGATCAAAGTCTTGAAATAGCATATGTACTGAATCTAGCTTCTTGCCATCAAAATGTTCGGGCACTACTAGTTGAAAGTTTTTTTTACCGTTCTTAAGAAAGAGGAGCTTGGTATATGCCGTAAATGCTCTACTCTAGTATGTATTAGGTCTCATGCTGTCACTCTGTTTGAGACCCTATCCATGTTTGTATTCTGAACCAATTCCTTGTAATGATCTCCGTGGTGTGTTCATTTTTCGAAGCTCTTTCCCGCTGCATTATTTAGATCTAGCTGTATAGCTGCACATTGTGGTTGCCCTCCCGTTACGCCTTGAACTGACTTGATACTGCCTGTTGAAGTGCTCAGTCCATGGTTGAGGTGTAAACAGAGAAGATTCATGTTGGATGGACATGTATTTAAATCTTCATATGTTTAACATTTGAATAATTCAAATCTATCTGGTTATTAATTAGATAGTTATTTAAATATTTGAATACGTATTATTAGATAGATCTATCCAATTTGGATAATATTTGAATCCTTGATAAACTCAGTTTGAACGTTGAGATCGAGACATTAGAATTCAAGTGTGACTAATTTATATTAAAAAAATTAAAAACAAATAAATTCTTAATGACAATATAAAATTATATATATAATAGTAAATAGAAATTATGTTGGATATGTAGATATCCAATCAAATAAGTAAACGAATTACAATTAATCAATGAAGATCATATACATATCTGAACTCTTTTTGAATATTTTTCAAACATAATTTTTAAAATCCAATTAATATTCATCAGATTTTAGATTCTGATGATTTTATACTAAACAGATTCAAATCCAAACCAGATTTCAAGTTTTCATTTACGTTCCTAAACCCGGTAGTCCTGTCAAGAACGACAACATTAACTTGGATGACAGCCAGACTAAACCGACATCTACTAAACGTGAACTCTTGTATCAAGCCGAAGAAGATTCTGAACACGGAGTGATTTGGAAAAGTAGAAACCTGAGTCACAAAACTTGTAAAGGGAGTGTATTGATTAGGAAAATAGTGGAGGAGAGTGTTTGAACCCAGTAAAGCTTCGCATGGGCAAGGAAAATTTGCCAGAACCCAGCGAACAATACTTGGTGTATTGATCACTCCACTTGACTTTTTATCAAATTGAAGTCACCATATGAAAGACATATGTTGGTCAAATATGTAGATTGAATTAATACAATCAACAATTCTAATCCTTAGACAAAAGGCATCACTCATCCTCATCTGATAAAAATAGCACCGTCACTCATCTAGGCATTTCAAATTTACAACATCAGACTACTTTTTGAAATTCTATATTGAAAATTACCTTAAATATTTGTCATTCACAAACGAAGCCCGTATTGGGTTTTACTCTGGTCCAATCCAGCTACAACACAGTTCACCCCTTAGTGTAGTTGCTCAAACTACCTCTTGCACATTGCATATGTTGCGTCTTTGCCATTGAATATGCAGAAATAACATGAGGAAATTGTCAACAAAACAAGCATACTATATCAAAACCAAAGCACAGATTTCCACATAAAACATCAGTGTTTAAATAAATATCACCTTTGGCTACAAAATTTTATTACTTATGATATTTTCCAGCGAAAGAAGTGACATTTGTTCTTCCAAGGAACAATCAACATGGCAGGACGTGCGGCAGTGGGAAGGTATAAGGATAAGGCCAAGGTAACGCTGCTCAACTGGGGAGGCACCAGAGTGGTGGGAACCTCGGTACTCCACTGTATCCTGGAGCAATATGTTGCCTTGTTTGTCAATGCAATGGAACTTGCCCATGAAGAACCGACCATCACTGACACCCACCAACATAGTTTTGAATAGAAGTTCATTCAGTCTTGCAACGAATGGGGAACTGTTGTAAGGAAATGGGGCTGATTGGCTTTCCATCTGGTAGGAACTTGGGTTGCTGGAGATCACATTCAATTCTAGTGGATTCTCCATCGCTAAAGCAACAACTCTTGCTGGAGATGATGTACAATATGGCATTGATCAGAACATAAAGAAATAAAAATTAACACATACCACCTCACAGCTCAGGCCACAGATAGAAATGGTGAACAAAACAGCTCAACATTATCAAGGTGAATGGTAAAGAGCAGCAAACTTCATATCCTTATAGGATGGCTATTTATTTCCATCTTTTTGGATGGAAAGTATGAAACCAACAAGTAAATTACATTACTTTCTGCAAATAATATTGAAAAGAAAATGATTAAACCAAGTGAACAAGGCTGTCAAAACTTTGGTTCGGGGGAAGTCCATGTTCTGCAAATAATATGACCTTTCAGATCAAACCATATGATCACTTCCGAGCTTGACAGAATGGGTTATTTGACAACCTAGGATTTCAGCTTTGTCTTGAACAATCAACGTAGTTACTACAACGCTTGATGAAATTTACGATATATTTTAGTATTCTGTTAAAGTTACAGTCCAGAAGAAATTGAAAACTACATCTCTTTTTCTTTGACCGGAAACTTAGCACTTACCATCCATCGATGCATTGCTCAAACGCTTCAAAAATCAAGATTTCTAAATCTCGCCAAGTTTTCACGTGCCAAAGTGAGTCTAAATGAACCATTGCAAAACCTACCACGGTGATATTTAGAGTTCATTTCCAAGTTCATAAAACCAGAGATCTGAATACGGGGTAGTAGGTGATCAAGAACATCACACTGTGACTGGTGAGGGCATGATAGTCTTATTCTAAATGTGTCATTTTGGATCCTGATCCCGTCCTTTCCTACCCTAAAATGCTCCTCCAAAGGCCAGAAGACCCTGTTTCACAGATTGCAAGGGAAAAAAAACACAGAGCGAGTCCGCCCTCTTCCTCCTACCAGCACTGGTTGCGTCCATCCTCTCCAACAACCAAAATACCCATCTTTTCAACGCCAAGCAAAAAAGTAAAACATGGAAGGCACCGTAAACACTTTCAATGAACACCGGGCGACACAGCACACAATCGAAATAATAACTTCCCATTACCAACGCAAGCAGAAGATGCACGCCGCCCCTCGCCGCCGCCACTGCCGGAGAATAAGAGAAGGAAAGAAAACGGTGTCGTTCCTGAAACGAAGTTTCTGGGTCGACTGTTGAGCGTATTAATTAACACGAAAAAATGTCATTTCCGGTAAATTTGATTATGTTTGGGTGTTTATCCGTACAAAAAGTGCCTCTATCCTAATATACATGTCGATGAGTCGGGCTGGGCCGGCTCAAACAATCAAAACTTTTGTACAAAGCGATCCGGCCCGTAGCCCAAACCAGTACGGGCCGAAACTGGGCCGGCCTATAGACCTACGACGTTGGAAGGGGTCGATCAGGACCAACACGGCCTTCGGGTCGATCCAGCCTGACTTACGGGCCGGCCCGACCCATGGGCCATTTTCAGAATTTTGAAGCCCAACTCGACCCGATTTTTTAAATCTGGCCGTATCGGGTCGGGTCGACCCGTGGTGGTTCGGCCCGATTGACACGTCATTTTTTATTAAAAAGAAAAAATAATAAAATTTAGATATATTTTTAACAAACGATTTAGTGCATTTTTTTTTTTTTAAATGATAGATAACAGCTCAACGATACAAGTATTGAAAAACAAAAAATATAAAAGAATATTCTAAAAAAGAAAAATAGATATGATACCAAGATACAAGAGGAAATTAATTCTCTCCACCTTGCTTGGCAACATCTACCTGATGTACAAATTGGTTAATTTAATAGCTTGTGTGGATAGTTGAATGATCTGAGTATCTTAAGCAGATTATACCTTAATGAATTTTTTTTTTTAAATATTAAGTAAAAGTATCAGTTTAAGATAAAATCAAGGAAATTAATTATTGAGTAGAAGATAGAGTTGATATTTATAATAATAGATCTAAAGATTAAATTATTTCTAACAATCCAAATGATCCAAAAGAAAAGAAAAGATATAGATGGATTGAAAGGAGGGATGAAAATTTCAGAAGAACCAAAGGAAATATTTATTCAGTAATATTCTGTTATTATTGAGAAGGAATGACCAAAGGAAAACTTTATTCGGTAATTTTAAAAAATGTAATTATGTTTTCTGAAGCAATATTGTATAAACCATAAACCAAGTCATTTCGCCAATCACGAGTATTTTTTGGTAGGTATCTTATTCTTTGGTACTGGTCAAGCGAAGATTTTAATTTTGAGAGGAACTTTAAGCTACATATTTGTTTATGGAATTTAAAACGAACTCCTCCATCACTTAACAAAGTATAAAACGATTTAGTACAAGTGTATACCAAATCATTTTCAGAGATTATTTTTATAAATGACATATGTTGTATACTCACAGTTATTTCTAAAATTGATATATCATGTGCATAAATGGTATATTGAAATAGAGATGTTTTTATTTTAGTAACTTATTTTAACAAATTTGAAATTGTTAATTATTCTCTCTCTTATCACTACCTCACCGATGAAAGCCAAGCAAAATGTCATAAACGAAGAAAAGAAAGTTGAAAAAGATTTTCTGGTTGGTAGATAATAAATGCAATAATAGTTAACAAATAAGACATGAATGGTGGGCACAAGAATGTGTAGATAAAAGATATATAAAGCACGGGAGATTAGGCATGAGATTAAAGTGACATGGAATTAGATCTCTGAAATCATAAACCTTAAATCTATATTTTTGTGATATTCTTCTAGCTTTAAATCTCAACTTTGTTTTCTTTTCATTGTTTCTAACTTGTAAATAGATGAAATTTTTTCCCCAAAATAAATGAAGCGAAGGAGATGAGTGACTAATGTGTAATTTTAGAAAATTTATAAATTTTATTAAATAAAATTAAAAAATAAAAATTTATAAAATTCAAGAAGTATATAAAAAATAAATATTTTAAAATAAAAATAATAAAAATACAAAGATTTTCTTACAAAATATATTTTAAAAAATAGACCATACCGATATTCGGGCTTGAACTGCCCGATTTAACTATTTCGGACCTAACGACCCGATCCGGCCTAACAATCGGGTAAATGCGTAAAGCCCGGTTTTCTCGATTCATCTCCCGTCTTTTACCCCGCCACCTGCCCGGAGCTCCGTCTTCCTCTTCCCTCCTCCCCTCGCCGCTCGCCCATCACCGGGGCGGCGGTAGCCATAGCTTCCCCTCCTCGCCGCCTCGCCTTATCGTTCTCCAATCCAGAACCAAAGCCCTAGGCTTCAATGGAGGACGCGGAGGGAGGCCTGAGCTTCGACTTCGAGGGCGGGCTCGACACCGCTCTCCCGCCCTCGGCCCCGGGCCCCCTCGTCCCTACCGACTCTGCCGCCGCCGCCACCAGCGGAACCATGCCCCCCACCTCTACCTCCACCCTCGGCCACACACCTGCCGGATCTCTTCCCGGCGACGCGCCACAGCTTCCGGGCCGGAGGAGCTTCCGTCAGACTGTGTGCCGGCACTGGCTCCGGGGGCTTTGCATGAAGGGGGATGCCTGTGGCTTTCTCCACCAGTATGACAAGGCCAGGATGCCGGTCTGCAGGTTCTTCCGGATGTACGGCGAGTGCCGCGAGCAAGACTGCGTTTACAAGCACACCAATGAGGATATCAAGGAGTGCAACATGTATGTGCCTTTCTTTGTTTTGTGGTCACTAAATACTAAATGTTCTTTCTTCTTTTAACTGCGATGTATCGAATGCAAATCTGTCACCCTCCAAAATGGGGGAATACATTTCTGTAACCTGAGATGCGAACGCTTAAAATAAAAATGGGAGAAATATCTGATCATAAGCCCTTTCGACCGTACAAATGGCAATTCACCTTACTTCATACTTCTTTCTTGGCTTGCTGCTTTCGATAAACGTCAATTCCTGATGATAATCCTAACGAACGAAGTTGATGGTGTCGTGGTTGCGGCTGCATTTACGACAAACGGAACTGTTTTGAAGTGATTGGTGTCATTTGTGGTGTCATATGTCACATTAAGCGAAAATAGTCTTACACATTTTTGAAACAGTAGTACTTTCTGTCGATAGTCTTATTGTATAAAATAACTCTATTAATTGCCGATTGTTTTGAGAAAAGGTAGGCCGAATCTCATTAATCATTATGGTTCATCCAACATGCAAATGAGGCTGATCGAGGAGATTCGACTTAAAAAGAAAAATAAAAGATTACAAAATGTATAACAAAGGGACTTAGTCTGACAAATAAGCTCCTCAAGGGAGGTCTTCTTGTTCCTGAAAATCTGGTTGTTCCTTGTAGTCTAGTTTTCTGAGCTGGCAGCATGGGTCATGAGCAGTAACCGGTGATGTGTTACAGAGATCATTCCCTTGAGTAGCTCTGAGATTCTTGTGATGAAGCATTCAGCCAAGTCAAAGATCAATCCTCCTTGCACCACAGAGCTCTGCACATTGTTTCAAACTTCATTGTCATGCTTGAAGGAATGAGTCTGTTGGTGAGGACTTTGTCATAAATTTCATGCAAGTGTTCATGAAACTAATGAGGCAAAAGTCACCAATCTCTAATGTCCCTCAATTCTTTTAGTTAATAATGAAGCTGTGATTAAAGGCATCACACTCAGTGTTATCTGCTGGAATTTTTGCATCACATCCAAGGAATTAGAGGCAAGCATCTTGTCAAATTTTTGGAAAAAACAAGAATGATGTTTGTTGGGGCCAGGGCATTTTATTTCTCTCCTGCCATATCAAACATGGCTTGCCGAATCTCCTCATGGAATCTTCTGGTAAGGTATCTCAGTCTGCATTTCACGGCAGTGGGAGAAAGGAGGGGTCCCTTATAGGTTTCCACCCAGACTGCTTAATGAATAATTTCTAATAAAATTCTGCATTAGTTTCCTCTACTTTAGTTGTCTTAAATGTGGTTTTCTCAGCTTTAATTTTAGGAATTCTATTAAGCCTGCTTCTTACATTCACACATTTGTGGAAGAAGCTCATGTTCCTATCACCTTCTGGAAGACACAGTTCCTTTGGCCTTTATCTCCAATATGCTTCTTTGGAGTTCATGATCTCTTCCAGCTCCATTTGCACTGTGCCCCTTCTCTGTTGGATACAATAAGTATGCCACATTCTTCCTGTCCAGGCCTTGTGATAATGACATCAGATTGGATTTCTCTTTTTCTTTTCTAGCAGTAGACTGCTGACTTCTTCCATTCAAGCATATCCTCTTTAAGCATTTTAAGTGTCTTAGAAAATCTGCAATTGCTGTAGCCCCTGTAATGGGTGCACTCCATATTCTGTGAACCCGACCACAAAATTCAGCATCCTTCAACCAGTTTATATTTGAAAAGGGTCCTTGTGATTGTTGCCGTCCAAATCTACCAGTAATCCTCTGATCAATCCAGGGACTTACCTTTGGATACTAGTAAGAAATAATCCTACACTATGTCCCTAACCTGGAGACCAAAAAGGGTTTGAAGGGGAGTAAATATCCTTCCCTCAGATACGTACACTACTTCCTCATAGCATTGCTGGTTGATTGTTGCAGCACCACAAATTTACTATTAATTTTAAATGATTTCACTTTTTTCTTTCTTCTTCTATTTGTCTGTATCCCTGGTTTACCTTTGTTTTCCATGTAATGCTGTTTGCTGATTTGGGTTTTCCCAACAACATGCTCAGGTACAAGTCGGGATTAGTTGAATTTTGTATTTTCTATTGGTTGAAAGCTGATATCTGTCTGAATTTAAATGGGATTCTATAGGATCTAACTAGTTCTTATTTGGCTTCTTTTGTACTTCAGGTACAAGTTGGGTTTCTGTCCTAATGGACCTGACTGCCGTTACAGACATGCAAAGCTTCCTGGACCACCTCCACCTGTTGAAGAAGTTTTTCAGAAGATTCAGCATTTGACTTCTTTCAATTATAATCCATCAAACAGGTTTTTTCAGAACAGGAATGCTGGTTATACACAACCAACTGATAAACCAACAATTCCACAGCCTACTAGTGTAGTCAATCCAGACACAATGGCGAAGACATCAACTCCAGTGGAGTCTGCCAGTATGAGTCAGTCCCAACCTCTGGCCCAGCCTCAGCCACAAGTTCAGCAACCTTCACAGCAACAGGTTGTCCAGAACCAAACACCAAATCTTGCAAATGGTTTGCCCAACGAAACCGTCCGGACTGCTGTGCCACTCCCTCAAGGTCAATCTAGGTGTGTCTGGAGCTTCTAGATTTTCAAATTGTCCATGTAAACAGTGCTGAGTACCATATTGTATGCTATATTGTACCATATTTAAGACTCAAACTAAAAGTTGTATTTTGCTCCTGAGAGGTGTTTAAAAATAAGTCTTATTATTTCTATATGAAAATCTTATCATTGTATATGGATTTTAAACTGGTACTAATTTTCTTATGGTGTGAATGCATACATGACTTATTTCTAAAGTAGCAGTGATCTTTTTGTTTAGTTGATAACCAGGGATTCTAGATGTGGTAACAACATTAAAGTTAAAGTCTTTTTATCGATAAAGCAATAAGTTTAAATTGAGCTTATCAAAAAGATAGGCATGGAAGAAAAACATCCAAATAAAGAAGCAAAGCAAATACAATAGATGAATATCAAATGAACGGAAGTGCAAACTTTATTTAAATATTACATTATGTATCTGAAGTTTTATTGTTATCATTGGTCACTTTAGTGCTGAAATTTGATTCCTTATTCTGTAAATAAAAATTCTATATGTGCTGACAAGATATATCGTTGTGGAACTTTTGTCTCAATTACTGTGTCCACAACTTTGTTGCATTATCCCCATACTTAATTCAAGTTTGATTTTAAATGATCTGTAATAGGGAAAAAATGACCAATGTCATCAAGTATTGTTCCTTTCTACTTAGAATCGGCATATATGCTATACTTCCATGTATGTCCTTGTCTTAGTCAAAATTACTGGTTGCTTCAAATATTTTATTATTCTTTTATCTATCTTAATTGGTCTCGTCCATGGAATTGTATGCCTTCTCTTACTTTTGTTCCTATCACAACCTGCTTAGCCTCTAGATCCTGATCAGAGTTGCCTTTGGTGCAGAAGCATCTCATTGAGACATTGTTTTCTCTCAATTTATCATTTTAGTATTTTTGTTGTTAGGTTAAAGCCACTGATTGACTTTCTTTTACTAGGTCCATCTTCATTTATGTGCTGTCTCATTCTCACGTTCATGTTGTTGAACTAGATATGGAAATAAACATGATACTTCTAAATCATGTTTTTGAATCTGAACTGGATGTTAAGCTAAAAATTTACTGGTTTTGGTTTAAAGTGGTTTAACGAATGATGATGTCACCATGATATCATCACTTAGTGAAGGTTAATAAATTGTCCCAAATATTTTTTAAAAATTATAAGTGGTTTGAACCAGTTTTTTTTATAAAATTTGCAGATATGTATAGTAATACTTATTATAATTTCTTATAAGAAATTGAGTATGACAAATATTATTTTATATTTTATAAATGGTCTCATGGGAATTGGTGTTTTATGTTTAGGGTTGTAGGTTTTTTAGTTTTTGGTATATATGTATGAGATTGAACCGCTGGTCAAATTGAGTGGCTTAACTAGCCCATTTAATTGCTTTCGTCCAATTTAACTGAGTTCATTCTGGTTTAATGTTCAAATTGGTTTTTAGAAATGAAAAACTGATTTTACATGTGGTTTTGGTTCAAATGGTCGGTTTGGTTTCAAAACAGTGATATAAATACAACTTTATCATTTTTTAATGCAAAGTTGGTTGACAAATCACACTAGCTGATGATATACATATCATACTTGATATTTAATTAAGGTTCAGGTTCTATAAAATCTTGTCTTAAACTGTGTGAAATTAATTTTAATTTTTTTCTCTTTCCATAAGAAACAGTATTTACGTTGATTGAATTAGAGTTACTTGTAATTTATCTTTTGTATATAATTGCTATGATCACTTTGGAATTCAAGTATCCAACTATCTATAATATCATGGGTGTTAATAACCCGCATTTGTATATTTCAATGGGGTCAATTTTGTCTGAATGTAGTCAATCATCTTCTGATTTTTTTAATCTGAAATCTGGAAAAAATTAGGTATTTTATTGTTAAAAGTTGCAATCGAGAAAATCTGGAACTTTCAGTTCAACAAGGTGTGTGGGCAACTCAAAGGAGCAATGAAGCTAAACTTAATGAAGCTTTCGAAAATACAGAGAATGTGATTTTGATATTCTCCATCAATAGAACACGTCATTTCCAGGTAAATGCTATTTGGTTTGTTACCTTATTGATTTCATTCAAATATTTTTGTTGCCAATTTTGAAAAATTACCCCTCCCAAGTTCCAAAGAATTAGCATAGTGGTGATTTAATTTCTATATTTGTGCTTCACACTATACCATCTTTGTCATGTTTTAGGGATGTGCAAAAATGACATCTAAAATTGGGGGATTTGTTGGAGGAGGGAACTGGAAATATGCACATGGAACTCCACACTATGGACGGAATTTCTCAGTCAAATGGTTAAAGGTATACTCTTTTATATCATTCTGCGTGCTTAGCAATTTTTGCTGTTTTGAATTGTTATCTTTAAGAAGGGTATTTTGAAGGCAGATAACGTACTTAGGAATGGGTCTGGAGTAGTGTGTAATGGTTGGGATGCCAGATTTTGGGTTGATTCTCCACTTGCTGTCGATTTCTGACTTTATTTGCAATTGCATCTTCTACTTAGGTGAACATTACCAATTGTTTTGAGTGTTCCATGGTAGGGATCATATGAGAAGTTCATTTCTGCAGGAACTTGAGTGATTTGGAATTTGAGGGAGTCATTTTGCTTTTTCCTCTCCTAGATACTGATGGTTCTTCAATCTATGTAGATTCTCCTTCACATGTGTGGCATTGGAGTGCCAATGGTCCTTCTCAGTCAAGTAGCTATATCAGATTATAGAGAATTAAAGTTTGTGTGATGGGGCTAGGTTTCCCCCAAAGTGTAGTTTTTTGCTTGGTAGTTATGACATGGCAGTGTTTGTATAGAAACCCTACTTCAAAGAAGTGACTTCTCATTGCAAATGTATGCAGATTTTGTGGTCAGCATTTGGAAGATCTTTGACATTTATTCTTTGGGTGCCTATTGATAAATAAATGGTGACATTCATAGATGGATTGTGATGCAGATTGTGTTTTAGACATCTGATCCTTTTAGGAATTATGAATGTGTGGAGCAGGTGGAGACAAGAATAGGAAGAAGTTGTGGAACACCATTCCACTTGCAATTTGGTGGCATTGATGGCTAGAGTGAAATTGTAGGTTTTTTCAGAATTTTGCTCATGATGATGACTATGTTTGGTCTTGGAGGGTTAGGGTGGTAATAGAAGAGGCACAGGTGTTGAAGTGACTTCAAACTCTTGTTATCTTATGATTTGGGCTTTGCTTTCTGGTTTCTTGTCTTTGCAGCTTATGTTTTCTTCATTCTTGGTCTTCTCTCCTGAAACGTAGTGTTTCCTGTTTTTTTGTTTTCCATTTTTGCTTGCCTATAGCTTATGTAGGTTGCTTGTTTTATTCATTTTAATATATTCTCCATTGCTGCTCAAAAAAAAAATGTTGGATATGCAAAGATCTGATTAGATAAGTGAACAAATTGAATCAGAGTTTAATAGGCATATATCATATATATCTGAATCTGATTTGAACATTTTTCAAATATGAATTTCAAAATTTGATTAAAGTCCATTGGATTTCAGATTTGAAAAATTTTATGCTAACCAAATTTGAATTTGAATTAGCTTTGAGATTTCAAATATACATTTAGAAGTCTAGAACTGTGCATGGGATGAGATTCTTAGTATGTCTGCTTGAGATGATTATGGGGCTTAATTCAAATTTGCAAAGAGTTCCATGATCGGGTTTAATGTCAATGAAAACTTGGCAAAGAATCTAGCTGGTTGTTTTCACTGCAGATCTGAGTTTTCTGGTGAAATATCTTGGTCTTCCTCTGATGCATAAGAAACTTTGTATCACAGATTGTGGATCTAATTTTAACAAGGTTGTCAAACGTTTGGATAGGTGGAAGATTAATATTTGAACTTTGGGTGTAAGCTGGTATTGCTCAAAAGTGTACTGGGGCCTTGTTCTATGGAGAAAATATTCTTAGGGCATATTTGGTTGCTCATAATTCATATGTGATATAATGCAATTGAATTATATTCCTTATTTAGATTACAATATTTGTGTTTTTATGATTATAAACTTTATAATTTGATTATAATAAAGTTAGTTATTTGAAACATTGCTCAGTTAAAACTTAAATGGAAAAATTAATTCGTTATATTTTTATAATTAGTTTATGTTTGATTATGAAATATTTTAGTCTGATTATATAATGTGATTTAATTGCATTACATTGAGGTTACAGTCTACTAAGGGAGGAAACCTTAATGTCAAGACTTCCATCGAGAGATTTTTGGAAAAATTACAGGTTGGAATAAAGATAGAATATGATGATATTGCTTGAATTAGGGACAATTAGAAAACATAGAATATGATGATATTGGTGATAATGGGCATATATTTTCTTGGTTTGCTTAATTTTTAATTATTTGCAGCTCAGAAATTGTCTTTCAAGGAGTCAAGTCAATGCATATTCTTATTTAGCTTTGAGTTGAAATATGTCTCTCGTGGTCTATCATTGATCTAATTTGCAATTTTTGTTGTGATAGTTATTTGAAATTTGTAATTTCTCTCTAGACATAGAAGACATGTGAAACTGAGCTGATGTTGTTCAGTTATTGTATTATTATTGTCTGGTCAGCTGTGGTATCTATTGACATCTCAATTCAACGATAATTCAATGTAATGGACTTTTTTATTTGTTGATAATTTCTTAGTTTTTAATTATCATGGCATTGAATCTATTCTTGCAAATTACCCCTCGAACTTCACTTCTGGATCTTGTAATTTTGTCTATTTTGGAAGTCTTTCATAGTGGTTTGTTTCAAACAGTTGTATGATTTCTGGAAAGTGTAAAAAATCAACAATTTTCTATCATGTATGTTTTCCTGCATTGCTAACTTGTACCCTTGATTTGCCTCTTTATGTATATTTTTAGTTGGGGGAGCTATCCTTTCACAAGACACGCCATTTGCGTAATCCATTCAACGACAATTTACCTGTTAAGGTATGGAAATTTTCAATAACTAATCTTGCAATTGATTTTCATATCCACACTTTGACAAGTTTTAATCTTCAAATACATTTTTCTTTCATGATTATTCCAATGAGGGCAAAATATATCCGTCATGCTATTATGAATTAAAGGGAATGGAGCTGGCTTTTGAAGCTGAGTTTTGTGTTTTGTCCTGACTTCAATTTTTTCCATAAGAGAGAGGTGCAACAGGGGATTTTGTGTTTGATTGGCAAAGTGAAACATTCTTTAGGTAGGTCTAGGAATAGAGGTAAATTTTTTATTATGGCATAGAAATAAATTTTGTAAGAAACAAGATGTTGAATCCCAAGGAAATGAACTTTGGTCTTTAACCATATGGAGGTCCCTTGTTTTCCTGTTAGTTATCTAAGTAAATGAATAACTTCCATTTTTGACCTACTCAGTATAAATCTAAATTGATTATTTGTGATTTTAGTTATATATCTTAGTCTTTGCTTAATTACCTTTTAGTGTGACTCATTAACTTAACACTACAATAGTAATTAAGATTCTACATATTTCTCTTATTTTTAAAAATAGGTATTAAAGAACTCTTTCTCTAATCATCTAACTTCTTCTTTGTCTTTAAAATTATATCAAAAAGTTTACTTAACTCCTTCACTCCTACTTCACTCGTATATTTCCCCACTTCAATAGGAATTCATTTGGTCCAATAGCTTTCTCACATTTTGTTTTTTTAATGACTTCTTTTACCTTCAAACTACTAATTCTTCTAAAATAACTATAGTTTATATCTTTTTTATTGTTACCTAAATTTTGCATGTAAGAGTTTTATATGGTTGATTCATCAAAAAGTTTATTAAAATACTTATACCATTTATCTTTTATTTCATTTTCCTTTACTAAAATTTCCCAATTCTTGTCTGTAATATACTTGACTTAAATCTCTAGATATTCTTTCTCTAACCTTAGCTAATTTATATATTCTATTTTCTCCTTGTTTTGTATTTGAACTATCATATAATTCCTTATGGGACTGATTTTTAACTTCATTTACAATTTTCTTAGCATTCATTTTTGCTAGCTTATGCTTCTCTAAATTGTTCTCATTCTTACACTTATGATGGATTTTATAGTATTTTTTGTTTTTTGACTATCTTTTGTAATAAATATTCTCAAACCAATCCTCTTCTTTGTCTACAAATCTTGAAAAACACAATAAAAAGAAAAAAAATGCTACAACATATTAGTTGAATGGTAATGACACTGATTGAAAGTAGATTAGTTGGAAAGTACGGTAAATTGATTGGAAAAGGTTTGTAGGAGGAGCTTCCCGACCGTAGCTGTTGGCAAATCCCCTAGATGTGGCTGTTGGCAACAAGAGGGGGCCTAATGCCCCTAGCTGCTAGTTTAACCCTTGGGTATGGCTAGTGGTGGCAAGAGGAGGGTGCTGGGTAGCCCTAACTGCCAACATAGCCCTTTGGTTGTGACTAGCAATGGTAGGAGGGGCTCTAATGGCCTTAGTTGTTGACAACTTGAAGAGGACTTGGTGACCCTAGTTACCAATGTAGCCCCTACCTAGGGCTAGTGTTAGCGAAGGAGGGGGGGCTTGATCACCCTGGCAGTTGTCACAGTCCCCATTCAAGGCTAGTAGCGGCAAGATAGGGCTATCTTGCCTTGAATGATGGTGGGTAGTGGTGGAGGAAGGGGGGCGGTGATGATTGGGAGGTGATGGTTGCCTTCAAGTTCATACTTGAGTTTTGATATTATGTAGAGACAAGAAATTATGAAAGTGTATTAATTTTATTAACAAATATAAGTATCTCTATATATAAAAGATACACAATATAAATCCACACATAACACCTAACCCTGCTTAGGATTTATATAAGGATTCAATTATTACACCCTCTAACATCTTTGTTCTTGGTTTCCATTATCAGAATCCAACTCTTGCTTTTTTTTTTCAATTTCAACTTGCCTATGGCTTATGTAGGCCTTCTTTTTCTTGGTTTTAATATATTCTACCTAGTTGCTTTGAAAAAGGAGGAAGTGATCTTCCATAGCTTTAGGGTGTGCATGGAGGACATGGTCTTCTTTGCTAGATCCCTTTTCTCCTTTTGAGTGGCTTCCTTTAGCTTGTAGTTATCTTTGGATTTCTCTTTGTTTTGGCTTTATCCCCGTGTCAAAGCCTTTTTGAAACCTTGGATGTCTTATTTGAATTGATGAGATACACCCTTTTCTTTTTCAGAAAAAAGGAGGTGGGTGATAGTGATGGAGGTTGGTGGGAGTATATATTAGGGTTCGGAACCAAGCTTTGGTACTGTTAAAGAAAATAATGTATTAGGATTTTAGGTGTGTATGAGTTTAGTCCAACATTACTTAAGTGTTTTTTGTCATCTTTATGTAGCTCTATATATAGAGATTTTATATTTGCGTATGAATAATAATTTATTTCTACTTGTTTCTTGTGTACCAACATGATATTAAGAGCCTAGGTCTTGAGGGTCCATTAAATATGAGAATTCTAGGTAGGGTAAGAGAAACCGTAGTTACACCTTACTTTCAACTATCACTATTGCTGTGTTTGTACAAGCTGGCATTATTAGTTGGTGTTGCCTCTTATGCTAGCCATCACACTCCCTCTCATGTCTAGGCCCTGTTCTTATCATCCAACCCCAAACTTCTGACCTTCCCATTGTTGACACACCCTCCATCCTTGTCAACACCTCCAACCACCATGACTTTCCACTCCATACACCACACCCTTGCTGCAACACCAACATCAACCTTCTCGGTTTCCATTGTTGCAGACGATCTCATCTATAGTCTCCACCTCTATTGCTGTTTGCCCCTACATTCCCATCGTATTCCTTTGGCATCTTACTTCACCAACTCTCCTCTTCCCAAAGATCAAACCTTTCTAACTTTATATGGGATTTGGCCAAGATGATCTGTTTGGTGAAAAACACAGTTTTGTCA
Source organism: Cymodocea nodosa (assembly GCA_036874045.1). Classification (NCBI taxonomy): domain Eukaryota; kingdom Viridiplantae; phylum Streptophyta; class Magnoliopsida; order Alismatales; family Cymodoceaceae; genus Cymodocea; species Cymodocea nodosa. Next base: position 24,909,367 of record CM072336.1, read on the forward strand.
ATGTTGGTTGTGTTTGATTTGACTAGGCTGAGGCTAAGATTGACTCCAAAGCTATAGCTACAACCCTCCTATTTACCCCAAGTGCTATAACAACCCTTGTGATAGCTATTGTGAGAGCTTCAGAGACTGTTGCTCTTCTACACCCATTAGGCTTGCAGATGTATGAGTTGCAAATCATAGGGGGGAAAGTGAAGAGAAGGTTATAAAAGGAAAAGAAGAAAAGGAAAGAAAAAGAAAAAGAGGGAGAGAGTAAAAGAAAAAGGTAAAGGGGAGAGAGAACAAATGGAAAAGAAAATGAAAATCAAAGAAGAAGAAGGTGATAGTAAAACACATCTGGAAGATAAAAAGTCAAAAAATGGTGGAAGCTAAAAAAAATAAAAAAAAGGGAGAGAAAAAAAGACATAAAAGTGTTGTGTAGCCTCTATATTTGGAGGTTTTATATTTGCTTATAAATAAGAATCTACTTCCACTCAGTTCTTGTATTCTAACAGGTATCATGTTAGAAGAGAGGAAATATTGTCATTCACTTTAGTCACTAAGGGATTGCATATATATAGGGTGTGCTAAATCCTAGATAATACTGATACTTAAATATCCTTTCACCTGAATTACAATTATTTTATTAATTTCGAAATATTCTTACTGAATATGTCAATTTGATGTGTAATTTTAGTTAGGGCATGTTTCACTTTTTGTTTGTTTCAATCCTAGCCAGGTGCATACAAGACAAAGCTTGCATGTTCTCATTTTGAACTAAAGTTGCTTTAATAGTATAATATAATATCATATAATATATAGTAATTAGCGTCTTAATTTGTGGTCAGAGTGATGGAATTCTCTTCTGATTGCAGATAAGCCGTGATTGCCAAGAGCTCGAGCATTTTGTAGGTCAGCAGTTAGCTACTCTTCTTTATCATGAACCTGATAGTGAACTCTGGGTTAGTGTTTTCCCATTAATTATGGTTAATTCAATGATTGATCTTTTCGATGGTTGATACATAATACAAAAATCTATAGATTAAATCCAGCAATATCCTTAACCATGAAATAAATAGTAACTGATTCTTGCAAAAGCATATTAAAGTCATGAATACTTCTGAATCATTTTGAAAAATCATCATCTTGTTAGAATATTAGGTCATTTCTATCGAAGTACTATAGATGCACCTGCTCAGAAACAAGAATTATTTAATGTAGGAAAAATTAAGCGGAGAAAGACCAAAAATTACTCAGAAATAATGATAAAAGGTTTAAAATTATATAATTTAATGGAAGATTTAGTTATGGATAGAAATAAATGGAAAGGATTCATGCTGCTAACCTCACATAGGGGACTAATGCATTGATTGTCATTTCTGTTGTACCATCTTATTAGAATTTTATTTACAAAAATAATGTATTTTCATTTGAAAATAGTAATAACACAAGAAACTTTGCTTGGTTATCATGCCAAAAAAAATAAGTTTTTTTTGAAAGGTGCAATTTGAAGACATTTTTGGGACATCTAGTTAGATACTTGTAGGCTGTTATCACGCCACAAGAACTCAGACTTCCATGTGCTATTTGATGGACTCACTGAGTGGAATGGAATTATTGCAGTTCTCAATACGAGGATGGCTGTCATTCTCCTTAAGATCACCTCATTTCTTTTTACATTGAGTGCATTTTCTCTAGGATGTTGACAATGATCTTGATCACTTTATTTCAGGTTTGCTTGAATGTCTTTCATTTATTTGATCATTTGTTTCCGCGAGAGTATTATGATAGGTTATTAGATAAATGAGTAAATGGATATGTGATTACATTAAGATTCTATTACCTATATATTATACTCTCTCTTTTTGCTAATGACATATTCATTCTCTTTTTAACTTTTCTTCTCCACGTGGTACCAGAACCTAGGTTGAAATCCTAGGACAGCCACCACTACTCAGCTGTCACACCTTCCTTTTCCTCCCCTCTACCACCATCAGCAGACCTCCCACCCTTCTAGCTACCCAGACAGGCCACCACCTAGGGTAGGAAAGCCCTAGCTTGCTGCTGCCAGCACCAAAGAGGGGTTGCACTAATAGCTACAGCTGCCAACCCCCCTTTTGCAGTCCTCCACTCTTCTATCAGCCATTGATTGTATCCAGTAGTCCCTATCCTTTGCTGGCAACGTGGCCAATCACTTTCTACCTGAGCAGCCCATTTACAGGGCCGTCTACTCAAAACTACTGCATTTTGAGGCCATTGTGCTACCTTTGTAACTTGTTAGATCGCTGTCTTTCACCCTAGACAGACCTGATCAATGGATGTAGATGGCTACAGGAAAGTTGATTGCCAAGAATCTCAGTGGGACATCTAAGAAACTCAATGGAAAGAACTATCTGCTTTGTTCACAATTTTCATACCTTTATTGCTATTCCTTGCAAGGTGAAACACTTTACACAAGCACCTTTGGATGTGAAAGATAATGCATATGATTATTGGTATGCCCAATGATTTGATAGTCATGACATGGATGGTGAACATGGAGTCAAGTATCACTAGATGTGTTATGATGCTATGGTCGACCAAGAGGATCTAGCGTACATTGAAGTGGATGTATGGATATGAAGAATGTCTCAAGTGTTTAAGATATATAAAGAGATCTTTACACTATACATGGAAGACAAATAATTATAGGAGCATTTTGTCATTCTATGCATCCTATTTGAGGAGTTGGAGTTTTATCGGCTACTGACTTCAGATGTGGTGACCAAGAGATGTTATTCAGACAAACTTGCCATTGTTACCTACTTACTGAGTTTGACTTTGGAGTTGTTATCCCACGTTCCTAGATAGATACTCTTCTTGATAAACTAACTTGTTAGGTGTTAAGCTAGATCATCAAATAGAGACATTTTTGATGTTAACTAATGTAACTCTTAATTATAATTGATAGAAATAGATAAATGTACATGAGTAAAATTTAGGCAACTAGAGAGAATGTCTCAGCGTAGTGAATGCCTTATTCCTAGGAGAATCCTTTGGCTACCAATAACTAACAATAGAATCATTTGGTTTTCTTTCTATAACAAAGACCCAACTGATAGCCAATTATGTGGACAAGAGATGAGTGCCCTTGTTTTCTGTGCTTTTTATTTCCTCATTCATGGTAGTTTTCTAGTGTGGTATAGTTAAAGACTTTAAGTATCTCCTTGGAGAAGAATTAGTGAAAATTGGCGAAGAAAACTATCAGAATGTGAGACTATGGTGATTGTATTAGACAAACTAAGAAATAGAGTGAATAGTAACAAAGGGCAATGGAAAAATGTTGATTGACAAGCACTAGATCTGCACTAACAAAAGTAGAATCAGTTGGTATTAAAGTTTAGGGCAAAGCCCATAGGTGACATCTACAAAACTACCATACAAGGAATGAGAAGCAAGGGACACAGGTGTAAAAATGAACTGCAAGGGATGAGAATCATGGGACACAGGTGTAAAAATGGCAAGGGATGAGAATCATGGGATACAGGTGTAAAAATGAACTGCAAGTGATGAGAATCATGGGACATGGGTGTAAAAATGAACTAGGGCTGCTGGTATTTATGGAACCATCAAGCACGAGGGGTGTAGAGATGTAGGAAACAGACTTTGAAAAGACATCATCCGTACATGACAAGTACTTTTTTGAGTTAGAACCTAAAATGCCTCTTAAGTAATGTGATTTGAATTTGAATTTTGGTATTCCTAACCCAGTTTGTATTTTGGGTTTAAATGGAATCCTATTCACTGACTCAGTAATAGTTAGTTAATTGCATGGGATTTTTTAATCAGTAACACGAAAAGGTAAAAAAGAGTGGTGAACAAATCATGGTTAAGCCTATAAATGAAATATGTTTGTACTCACTACCCTCTCCATTCTTTACACTTAATGTAGGTACAAATTTTTTCTTGTCAAAAAAAAGGATATGAGCTTTTTACCTTCTTATTCACTAACCAATGGATTTATTGGCTATCCTATGAGTTTACACACAAACTCATATGGATAATGTCATAATACTCTCCCTTTACATGCTAAACTTGAAAGGTGTGGATAAAGGTAGGTCTATCCCACCCTGTACTCCCTTCCACTTACTGGCTTAATTGTACCAAAATAGAAACAAGCTCTTTAATAATCAAAAACTAAACAGTCTGCAACGAATCTTGGCTTGGATGCACAGTCTGGCGTTTGTAACGTTTGCTGAACTTCAAATCATTGGTGGAAGATCTGGAAACAGAAAGGATTGGATTTGCTACTTTTGGGAGGTCGCAACTATTAGACATGTTTACAAGATTTTTCTTACTAGGGATTTTGGGTTCCTCCCTTTCAAATACAATGCTAAATTGGAAATACAAAACCAAATTGAGACAGAATTAACAGTGGACTGGCTGGTTCACTCTTGCTCTGTTACATCACCGTCCTCTGCAAGGGAGACCTTGTCCTCAAGGTTTGGAAATTGTGCCAACAGCTTGTGATAGTCTTTCTAAGTTATAGGGGCTATCTCTTCACCCATCACACAAGAACCTTCGCGACAGCAGCGTTGCCTTGTTTTTTCATGCAGCACTCTATTATTTGGGAAGGCTCCTTGTTGATAATTGGATATGAAACAGGGATATTCATGCAGCACTCTATTGTTCACGCTTGCTCTATTACATCACCGTCCTCTGCAAGGGAGACCTTGTCCTCAAGGTTTGAAACTGTGCCAACAGCTTGTGAAAGTCTTTCTAAGTTATGGGGGCTATCTCTTCACCCATCCAATGCACAAGAACCTTCGTGACAGCAGCGTTGCCTTGTTTTTTCATGCAGCACTCTATTATTTGGGAAGGCTCCTTGTTGACAATTGGATATGAAACAGGGATATTCGGAGTCACCTGAGGTGTTGGACCAATTCTCTTGTACAGTTGCAATACATGGAAAACTGGGTGAGTATGGGATTCCAACAATAAATGGAGGCGATAAGCTACGTTGCCTATGTGGTTTGCCACCTGAAAATGGGCCATGGTATTGTGCCATGAGCTTTTGGGAAGCTCAGGATTTGACACTATTTTGATGGTAGGGTTGAAGCTTCAAGTAAATGCAGTCGTCTACTTCAAATTCTTTCACATGTTGATGATGATCTGCCATCACTTTCATCCTATTTTGGGCCTTGACAAGATTCTCTTGCAATTTATCAAGTAAGTTGTCATGATCTCATAAATTCCTCATCTACCACTACCATCTTTGTTGTGTTAGGAACATAAGAGAGGGGAACAGGTGGATGCACCCTCTACAAGGCCTCATAAGGAGTGACACTGGTAGAACTATGGGTACTAGTGTCGTACTAATATTTTTTCCATGGTAACCAATAGCACCAATCACGTGATTGTCGAAATGTAAAACATTTAAGGTTGGTCTCCAATTTACGATTGAGATTTTTTGCCCAACCATTACTCGAGGATGATACACAGAAGACATACATAATTGTGGTCCTTGCAGTTGCTTCAACTCCCTCCAAAATGTACTGGTGAACAATTGATCCTTGTTATACTAGTTTGTGGGATCCCATGTAGCTTAATAATATAATCAGCAAATAATTGTGCTATCTCTTTGGTTGTGTAAGGGTGTTTGAGAGGTACAAAATGGCTATATATGATGAATCTGTCCACCACCACCACCACCACTAGAATACTTGTTTTCCCCTTGGAAGGAGGTCATCTTTCAATGAAGTCCATGTTGATGTTTGTCCATCCCTTTAAAGGAATGGGCAAGTGTTCAAATAATTTCATCAGCGTGGTGTTGTTGTGCTTGGTTTGTTGGCACGTATCACATTCCTTGATGTATTTCTTTAAATCCTTGCACCACCTCTTTTAATAGATAGTAGTCTTCATCCTTTAGGTGCTATTTTCATTTCCAGAATGTTTCGCTATAGGAGTATCATGAAATTCCTTTAGTAATAGTTTGCGTAAGGGTGGCTCCTCTGCGATGACCAAACAAACCTTGTAAAATAACATGCCATCCATTGACCTATACACATCTGGATTAATTCCCCGTAAGCTTTTGAACATTGATGAAACTACTTGACTTGTTGGAACTAGGTGGGAGTAACAAATGTGATACCTTGACTTTGCATGGGAATTAGATGGGTAGTGTTTCGACAATGTGTTGGTAGCTTTGTTGTCCCTTCCAAGCTTACACTCTATGGTGTAGTCAAACCTTAAAGGTTTGGTCAACCAATGCTTTTATGTAGGTGTCTTGATTTGTTGGTCAACCAATGCTCTTAAAAGTACTTCAGACTCAACTGATCTATATGGATTATAAACCACCTCCTCAATAAAATCTATCACCACTGACTAACTACTTTTAAAATTGCTAGAATTTCCTTCTCATAAATGGAACAGTATTTGCTTTTCTTTGTATGTCTTGCTCATGTACTTCTACGGGTGGCCATCTTGCATCAATATAGCCCCCATACCCACTCTTGAAATGTAGCATTCTATTAAAGACGCCTTCAAATGGTTGGGTGGCTGGTAGTGGTGCTATAGTCAATGCCTCCGTAAGAGTTTTAAAGGTTGTCTGCATCTTGGCACCCCATTTGAAAATATCATTTTGCAATGTAAGGTTTAACAGCTTGCTGAATGCTTGATCACTCAGCGGTAATACCTTGTTAGACCCAAAAAACTGTACAAACTCTTTCTGCCAAGTCCACAATGGCCTTTACTTTCTCATCCTCCATTCCTCGATGACTCATGTTTTACATTAATTTTTGACAAAAGTTTTACATTTACACGGCAAGTGCATGATGTCAATTATAATAAGCACATAAAAGTAAGTAGAATCTACAAGGAGCTTAGGAATCAAAAATAGAGAAATTCAAGTAGTGCTCACATAAAAGAAGATAAAAAATCAATTATTATTATTATTATTATTTTTTAAAAATCAGTTATTACAGAAAGGAGTAAATCCACACTAGTGTAGAAATTATAAAATGCAAGAAAATATTTGATGTGCTCACTTCCCTACAAGTTAATGCTTAAAATCCAACAATCAACTATTCATTCAAAATTCATTCGAAAATAGTTAGGAACATATGTAGATATATAGCAATTAAGTTCATCTAAATGTTTCAAGTCCAATGTTAAAGTATGAAGTTGAGCTGCTGGAATCCAAGATAAAGCAAGCATGTTTTCAATACAACAGAACTTATTCCAAACATGCAAAAAGTATACTATCAACTATACTATCTTAGCAACTAAATAACACATTCTATTCATGAAAAGATGGTCTTATAACAAGCAAGAAAACACTACAAAAATTGAGTTTGAAGTAGCACAAAAAACAGCATACACACACATGACATTCACCATACATAGTGATTTCAAACATTGAACCAAACATATATAACACAATTGAACTAAATAACACAACTAAACTAAAGAAAAATACATAAAACAATATCAATTTAGTTCACATCTTTTCCCAAGAAACATACTTTGGGACATTGTTGTCTAAACTCCTATATGTATTACTTTCTTCAGCCATTTTGTCTAAGCTTCCTCTATGTTGTAGCCAACTCAAGCTAACACCAAAAAAGACTACCATCAGAAGAAGAAGGAGATGCTGAAGTACCTTCAGACAAAGTAAAAGAACACTACTTGTATCAAAACTTCACTTCTAGCTGTCGTCCAAAGCCTCCTTTCACACAAAAGACCTTGCTCCACATGTCACCATGGAGGTCATCATTGAATGAGGGAGGATGCACTGCTGGAATGACAGTACCAAGCTCTGACAACCATTCCAAGCTCCTTCCACATACTTGCACTAAGTTAAAATTCGGTTTCAACATTGAATGGAGGAGGATTGTTGTTGAAAAGGATATCTAACAAGAGAAAAATGGTTGCACTTCAACTCTTGGCACCACTCACATTATCCAAGCTCCTTTCATGCAAAACTCATGGAGAGCTTCACTAGAAGGTGAAGGTTTGTGTAAAGACACGTAAGAGAGAGATGACAACAATCCTTATAAAAGTGACAATTGGGAGATCAAGAATGTTAATGAAGGTTTAAATAGGATTGTAAAAATTGCAGCCATTTCCTTAGAAAATTCTTGAAGTGACAAAAATACAAAATACTACAAAACAAACACAAAATATAAAAGTAAAAAAGTGCTAGTTCATAAAATTAAGTTTTCCCTGACAATGCTATTCTTTTAAATGTAATCAATTTGCGCATTTGTTTTATTGGAATGAACTTTAATCATTAATTATGGTTAAATTTTTGCATATATAAATAACTTGAAAATTCTATTAAAGCATCAAAATACCATCCATATAAACATAAAACATATAAATAAACATATATAATAATGCACAATTTAATGTTAAATAAAATCTCTCGTACTTAAATTTTGTTAGTCCTAAGTAAAATTTAGGCTAAAATAAATTAGGAAACAAGTAATAAACATATATTAGACAACAAAAACAATAAAAGTAGAAATCTTAACTCACTTTTATAGAAATCACAGTTGTACCTAGCTTGTATAGCAAGTCTTTAAATCCTTAAGTCACCTTAATGGTTGAATTATGTTTCGAAAAGATTTACAATGAATATATCCACAAAATTCATATAAATAAAATTCAAAATTAGTTAAAATAACACAATAGCAAACCTATACAAACAATAAAAGAACAAAAATATTACAAATGTCCTTCCTTTTCTAAGTAAATGAAAAGTTCTTAAGATTCTCTCTAGTTTTCACTTCTCATCTTCACCTTAGGTTGAAATCTTCTTTTACCTCTTAGATTGGAGTTTTAATTCTATTGTTTACATTATCATTATTAATATATGGTGATATATACATCTAGTGTAAGTAAGGTTGATTTTTACTAGAAAGTTTAAGTCTATCTTCCACATTTTATTTATTTTACTTGAAACAATCTTAAGGTTGCTATCTTAAGTAAATATTGCCTTGTTTTTCTTAATATCTCTTTTTTTTTTTCAACTTTTTGCCTTTAACCACATTTTTATGTGAACATTCATTCTTGTCTTAGGAATGAATGCTTGGTTACTAGAATAATCTTTGAACTTTATTTTTTTTTAAATTTTTATAAGGCAACTTGAAGTTTAATCCTTTGAGTTTATCACCTTGAGTTTCCTAAATAATTTACTTTATATTTCCTTTATCATTTGTAGTTAAGGCTTATGTATAAGTGTGATTAAAATGTATATACACTTATAAATAATCTTAATGATGCTATGTTTCAAGAGATTTTCTTCTATTAGTTCTACTTGCAAAGTCCAATTAAAAAGATTTATTCACTTATCATTACCAAAATGCCATGGGTGACAACTACTAAAATGAAATTTATTTCAAAACTAATAGAAAAAATTACTAACACACTTAAAAATAAAGAAAAAATATGATTTGAATAAATTTCCCCTTTATACCTAAACTTTATATTGTTTACAACATTAAGAAATAAATATATAAGTGTAAATAAATGAAAGTTACGGTAAAGAGGCATGCTGGAGTCAAGTTAGCAAAGAATTAAAAATTTTAGAAACAAACAAACAAATTAGATGCAAGAAAATAGAAAATGACAAGTGATAAAATGAATAAAGGTAATAACATGTAGATCATCTCATGTATTATGAGCTCCGCTCTAGATGGATGTCATCATGTAAGATAAGATGCATCAAGAGTAAGTTTACGATTTCCCCTATACCTATTGTTTGGTTTCCATATAGTAATATTGGTAATCATTCTTAACGTAAGGTATGGAAAAAGAAAAGAAGTCATTTGTTCACAAGTGAATATCATATCATGACAATAATTTAGAAATGATATGTATGCCCATAAAACCAAAAGAACAATTGAATCAAAACAAGAAAACATAATGAAATAGAAAAAACAAATAAACTATCCTAAATAATAAAAACAAGTTCTAATAATGAAAATAGTTGAAGTCAAACGAAACTAGAACTTAGTGCCCTTGGGTCCTCTTTTTGTTCAAAATTTTCTTCTCCTTAAGGATTGGGCACCACTTAACTTGAAAAAATCCTTATTCTCTTGTATTATTTGATAATCTCATTTGACTTAAGTGATGTTTTATCCTTGAAATTACTTAGATCAGGGTTATTTACCATTGGTGTGAGTTGATTGCAAATTATTACAAGGGAATCTATTCCTTTTTTCATTGTTGTGAACTTTTTCTTTAAATCATTAGTGTTAGTAGGATAGGGTCCCGTACATATGATGCTCTTGGTAGAGCACATTGTAGGAAGACTAGTGTTACTATCTTTTATGGTTTGGTTTGCTAGATTTGAAGGAATTCTCTCCCTTATGTTGATTCTATTTATGTTAAGAAAAATTGGGGTGGTTACGCCATTTAAAGTTAGAAGAATAGGGGTGAAACCTAAGTTTATTGAATATGAGATTGACTTTTTCCTTTTCTTTAACTCTATAAATAGTGAGACACTTCTTTGCCATGTGTTCGATTCTTTGGCATCCTACACATTTGGGCACAAATAAGGATGCACCTTTCTTGACCATGATATCTAATTCTTCAATTTTTTCATCATGACAAATATTTTGCTCACAACAATCATAGATGAACTAATAGTATGCATACTTTGAAAAGGATGACTCCTATCAAATGAAGGGTTTGAGGTACTCTCTTATTGTATTGTTGTCTTTGCCAAATTCTCTAAAAATGCTTATATATCATTGATTTCTAATTTTACGAAACCTTTATGACATAGACTCTAATAAAGTCTTTGATGAGAAGTTCAATCTCTCATACACAATTTGATAATTGTGATCACTTAACACTATGATGTGAGCATTGAGTTAACATGTATTTAACCTTTTAAAAAAATTCTAAAATGGTTCTCTTTTCTATCAATACATAAGGATTTCATTCTTCATCTTAATGATTTTATGTATTGAGTAATATTTTTTCAAAAAGATAGAATAAAATTGAGGTTATGTATGAATAAAACTAGTAAAAAGATTGCAAAACTATTTTTTCATATTATCCTTAAGTGCAAAAAGGATAAATCTCTACTTAATAACATCATCTATCATATTAGGAAGTTTCATCATTTTGTATATTTCATTAAAATCATGCAAAAATCAATAAGTATTTTCCTTTTCTAAACCTATGAATTTAGATAATTGACCTATATAGTGAAATTTTAATTCAAAACACTCACATTTAGGTAAGATTATGCATAAAGGTTAATTTAATTGTATGAGATAATATACAGTTTCTAAAGTCATATAAGGTTGGGGCAATATCATGTATGGTGTCTCACTACCTTCTAAGTCAATTCGAATAAGCTTGTAGGTGTGACCTCTATTCTAACCATACATACAATAAACTCCAACAATAGCATGCATGTGATGCAATCCTAAATCAAATGAACAATAGAAAGATAGACATTATCCATTTCAAGTAGTTTTAAGCTGTCTTTAGAATAAGTTGGTAGTAATACCTGTAAAAGATAGATAATATAGTTGCTAATTATGACTATCCTGAAAATGCAAAAGAAAAATATTAGACAAACATAAAAATAAATAAACAAATATTGTAGAAGAGAATCAATAATATAATTACAAATAAACTATGTATATAAAAAATAAATTAAACAAGTCAATTATGTTCATAGACATGGTTAATTAGATCTAGACTGTCTTCCTCACAATCTTTCTTTGGATCAAGAAATAGCTTTAGACAATGACCGTTAACCTTGAAATTATCTTCATTCTTTGGGTTTGAAATATCAATTGTCTCATGAAGATACATAGTTTTGACCAAATATAGGTTTATCTATTTGCATTTGAGTTTTCCTAGAAAGAAATGGAGTTTAGAATTGCATAAAAACACTTTTTGACCTGAGGCAAATGTCTTAATATTTTTTTGTTATGAACGAGTTTTACTTTCTCTTTAACAATTTTTAAATTTTCATAAACCTTATGATGCAACTCCTAAAACACTATTAATTATAATTTTATATTAATAACTATTACTTTAAGTTTCATGTTGAATTATTTAATTGTTTAAAATTTTTTATGTTTAAGCTCAATAAGTAAGTGATAGGTCTTACCAAACATTGCTTTATATGGTAACATTTCTAAATTTTTCTTATAGGCAATTTAGTATATCCAAAGTGTATAATCTAATTTCTCAAATCAATTATTTTTAGTGGAATTAACTAATTTTTTCAAAATTTACATAATCTACTTATTGACATTTTCAACATGTTCACTCATTTGAGGATGATAAATGATTGTTAGTTTGTGTAACTTCATATTTTTTAATTAAAAATTTAAAGCTTTTATTACAAAAGTGCATTCTTTTATCATTTATAATTGCTTTTGGTATATTAAATTGAGAGAAGATATTAAATTTAATAAAATTAATAACTATCTTGTTTCTATTGGTCTTGGTAGGAATTGTTTTGATCTATTTAGTTATGTAATCTACAACTATTAAAATATACAAATATCCCTTAAAATTTGAGAGTGGATTCATGAAAATGTAATAGTAGATTATTTATCTTGTTTGACTATTACTTTGTTTGTAAATTCACTTGTTGATGATATATTTTGGATGGACAAGTATTTTTCATTAATTTAAAGTTTTGGTATATAGATATTGTAAATTATTTGGTTATTGGATTGATTCCATAGAATTGGCCACCTCTAGATAAGAAATTTTTTTTATCAAGGGTTAGATATTTTTATTGGGATGACCTTTATTTGTTTAAATCTTGTTTCAATTAGGTTATTGGATGATGCATCTCAAATTTAGAAATATAGGTGTTTTCTTTTTCTATCATAACCAATCTAAAGGAGACTATTTTGGATTGGAAAAAATAGCTACCAAACTTTTGCATTGTAGTTTTTATTAGCCTACCTTATTCAAAAACTTCTATCTTTATTGCAAGAGTTGTGCTTAATGCTAAAAGACTAGAAGAATTTTAAGAAGAAATATGATGTCCCTTCATCTTATTGTTGAAGTTAAGATTTTTGATGTATAGAGTATTGATTTTAAAGGTTTATTTTTAAATTTTAAGAAATATTTGTATATTCTATTAATTGTAGATTATCTAACTAAGTAGATTAAAATAATTTTCACCAAGACCATTGGAAACAAGGTAGTCATTGATTTTGTTAAATCTAATATCTTTTCTTGATTTAGTGTATTAAGAGTGATTATAAATGGTAGTGGGACGTACTTTTATAATAAAAGTTTTGATTCTTTAACAAAAAAAATAAAGTTACACACAAACTAACAATCATTCACCATCGTCAAGTGAGTAATTTGAAAATGCCAACAAGTAGATTAAGCAAATTTTGGAAAAATTAGTTAGTACTATTAAAAAGGATTGATCTAAGAAATTAGATAATACTTTTTGGACATACTGAATTAGTAAGACAAATTTAAAAATGTCACTATATAGAGTGATGTTTGGTAAGACTTATCGCTCACCTATTGTGTTTAAACATAGCGTACTTTGAATGATTCAATAATTCAACAAGTAATAGGTCTTAATTGAAAATTGCAATTAGTAGTGCTTAAGGAGTTTTGCCATGAGGTTTATAAAAATTCAAAAATTGTTAAAGAGAAAGTAAAAATCTTTTATGACAAAAAGATACTAAGGAAGAGATTTGCCTTGGGCCAAAAAATCTTTTTATACGATTCTAAACTTAATTTCTTTTTAGGAAAACTCAAATTGAAATGAATAGACTCTTATTTGGTTAGAAATGTGTATTCTCATAAGATAGTTGATATTAATAACCTAAAGAATAGAGATGTTTTTAAGGTTAATGGTCATCACCTTAAGTTATTTTTTAATCTAAGGAAAGTTTGTAAGGGAGACAATCTAGATTAGATTGACTCTCTTTATGAATATAATTGATTTGTTCAATTTATTTCTTGTATACATAGTTTGTTTGTAATTATATTCTTGATTCTCTTTTGTAATATTTGTTTATTTATTTTTATATTTATTTGATACTTATCTTTTGTGTTTTCAAGTTAGTTGTAATTAGTAACTATATATTTTTTTTCACAGGCATTGTTACCAACTTATTTTGAAGATAACTTAAAACTACTTACAATGGGTAATGTTTGCCTTTTTACTATCCATTTAATCTATAATTGTATCCTATGCATGCTATTGTTAAAGTTTATCATATATGTGATTGGAATAGAGATCACACTAATAAACTTACTCGAATTAACTTAAAAGGTAGTGAGATGCCACACATGGCAGCACACCAATCCTATGTGTCTTTAGAAGTTGTATGCTACTTCGCATAATTAGATTAACCTTCATGCATAGTCTTACCTGAATGTGAGAGAGAGCATTTTGAATTAAAATCTCACTATATAGGTTAGTTATCTAAGTTCTTAGGTTTAGAAAAGGAAGATGTTTATTGGTTTTTGTATGAATTTAATGAAATATGTAGAATAATAAAACTTCCTAATATGATAGATGATATTTTTAAATTGAGATTTATCTTTTTTACACTTAAGGATAATGCAAAAAAGTGGTTATGTAGTCTTTCCATTAGTTCTATTTACACATAACCTTAATTTTGTTATATCTTTTTGAAAAAGTATTACTTAATACATAAAACCATTAAGATGAAGGGTAAAATCTTTATGTATCAAGGAGCAGAACCATTTTAGAAGTTTTTTGAAAAGTTTAATGACATGTTTACTCAATGTTCACATCATAGTGTTAAGCAATCTTGATTATGTTAGATTGTGTATGAGAGATTAGACTTATCATCAAAGATTTTATTAGAGTCTGTGTTATGAAAGTTTCATAAAGTTAGAAGTTAATGATATATGAACATTTTTGAAGAGTTTGGTAGAAAGAATGATGTAATGGGAGAGTGTCTTAGGCATTTCATTTGATAGGAGACATTTTTCTTGAGTTATGCATATTATTAGCTCATCTACAATTATTATAGTCAAATTGACTATTATAATGAAGAAGATTAAGAAATTAGATGTTAAGGTTAAGAAAGGTGGATCCCTATCCATATCCAAATGTGTAGGATATCAAAGAATCAGACACATGATAGATGAATGTCTTACTATTTATAGAATTAAGGGGAAGGAGGAGGTCAATGCCATATTCAATAGACCTAGATTGGATCCTTATTCTTCTACATATAACCTTGAGTAATGTAACCACCCCAATTTTTCTTAGTGTAAACAAGATCAACATAATGGAGATAACTCCTTTAGATCTGGTGGACCAAACTATGTAGGATATTAACATTAATCTTCCTACAATGTGCCCCACCAAGAGCATCATGTGGACAAATCTTATCTCACTAATACTAATGATTTAAAAAAAAGTTGACAACAATGAGAAAAAGGATAGTGTTCCTTAGTAATAATTTGTAATCAGCTCACATTAATGGTAAATAATTATGATTAAATAATTTGAAAGATAAAACATCACTTAGTTAGATGAGAGTGTCAAATAGTTCTAGAGAATAAGGATCTTTTTCAAGTCAAGTAGTGTACAACCATCGGGGAGAAGAAAATTTTGAGCATAAGGAGGACCCTAGGGGATTGAGTTCTAGTTCTACTTGACTTGAATTATTTTCATTATTAAAACTTGTTTTGATTGTTTAGGATAATTTATTTGTTTTTTCTATTACATTGTATTTTCTTGTTTTGATTTAATTTTTCTTTTGATTTTGTGGGCATATATATATTATTTCTAAATTATTGTCACAGTATGATATTTACTTGTAAATGGATAACTTCTTTTCTTTTTCCATACCTTTAGCTAAAAATGATTATCAATATTACCATATGGAAACCTAAGTAGACAATAGGTATGGGGAAGAGCACAAACTCACTCTTAATGTGTCTTATCTTTCATGATGACATCCATCTGGAGTGGAACTCATAATACATAGCATGATCTACACGTTATTGCCTCTATTTGTTTTATCACTTGTCATTTTCTATTTGTTTGCATCTAATCCATTTGTTTGCTTCTAAAATTTTTAATTCTCTGCTGAGTTCACTCAGGTATGCCTCTTTTCCTTAACTTTTATTTATTTACGCTTGCATATTTATTTCTTAATGTTGTAAACAATAGAAAGTTTAGGTACAAAGGGTTAAGTTTGTTTAGCTCGTGTTTTTGTTTTGTTTTTAAGTTTGTTAGTAATTTTTTTTAGTATTTGTCAACATGGAAAAAATTAAGTTTTAAAAATTTATAAATCATAAGTACATGGTGTCTATTGAAGAATACTAACAAGTATGAGTCGACATTTAAGGAATTGAAGATATGAAATAAAACTTTGGAAAAATCATTCAAAAGTAAAAACAAATAAAAAAACTACATATGAAATCTATCAAAATAACAACACATATCACAATAATATTGCACTGCACATGAATATAAACATAAAATACAATGAACAGGATATGGACAACGTTTACAAAAAGATATTTCATTCATTTGAAGCGAGGATTTGATTACAAAACTATCATTTTATTTCAACTCAGAGAATAAGCAAACCCATTAAATTTTTGAATGTTTCTTATCTGAAATCAAATTTAATGATGAATCTAATCCAAAATAAAAATGATGGTTCTTTAATTTTGTACAGTATGCTTTTCAATTACTTTTTTCTATTATAGTATGCTAGGCTATGCTATACTATGTATTTATTTTTAATAAAAATTTTAGCTTATTTTTATCATTTTTTTGACATACAGTTTTGATGTGCATTTATGATTTTTATTATTCCTTAACTTCCTTTTTTGGTATCAGATCTTAATCAGATTGTTTTGTTGAACATTTGAATCTTGTGTGTTAACTTTCTGCTTCGTTGATTTAGCTTGTAATTTGTGATTCTACGCCAACTATATAGGATGTACAACAGGAGAAATTATGCATTTCTTTTTATAGTTATGGAAGTACCTTTGCAGCTTTTCTGCAGCATGATTTTTTGTGTAGATTTTCAGTGTTGACGAGAACATTACTTCCACGTTTCTCCCTCTTTTTGGTATCAGTTCCTAATCAGATTCTTTTGTTCTCAAAAATTTTTATCTTCTGTGTTAACTTTCTACTTCATGGATTTAGCCTGTTGCGATTTGCCATCTTTCTGTGCCAACCATATAGGATGTACAACAGGAGAACTTGTTCATTTCTCTTTATTGTTATTGGAAGTACCCCTGTGGTGCATAATTTTTGGTATGTTTACTGGATTATTTTCGCAGCTTTCTTACTGAATTAAATTTGATATTTCAGGCCATGCTAGTTGCTGCAGAATCTAAGAGGGAAGATGAAAAGGTTAAAGGAGTTAACGTAGATGACTCAACAGAGAATCCAGATATCGTTCCTTTTGAGGATAATGAGGAAGAGGAGGAAGAAGAGAGTGAAGAAGAGGAAGAAAGCTTTGGATTAGCTGGCCAAATGAAAGGAAGGGGTAGAGGAATGATGTGGCCTCCACATATGCCTCTTGCACATGGAGGAAGGCCAATGCTTGGTGTCCGAGGTTTCCCTCCAGTCATGATGGGTCCTGATGGATTTGGTTTTGGTGGTATGGCACATGATGGATTTTCTGCACAAGATCTATTTGTTCCCCGGATGTTTGCACCTTATGGAGGAGGTCCACGGTTTCCGGGTGACTTGTCTGGGTTAGTCTTTCCCGGCAGGCCCTCCCAACCTGGGGCTGTCTTCCCAGGTGCTAGCCTTGGGATGATGATGGGTGGTAATCCGTCTCCATTCATGGGTGGAATGTCTTTGGCGGGAGTTAGTGCTGCTATGGCCAACAGGCCTCTCGGTATGCAACCATTTAGGATGCCGCCTCCTCCTTCATCTCTTGGTAACAGACCTCCAAAGAGGGATCAGAGAAGATCTGGAAGTGATCGAAGTGACAGATATGATTCTGGAGCAGATCAAAGCAACAGGAGTCAGGATGGTGTGGGGCAAGACGATAAGAAGTACCAGCAAGGCTCGAGAGCTCAGTATGATGATCCATCTGGTCTTCACAATTTTCATAATGACGATAGTATAAGTGAGGATGAGGCGCCAAGGAGGTCCAGGAAGCGAGGATCGAATGACGACAATGCTGCATCTGACCGATAGATCGAGTTCTTTCTGATCACAGCAAATATCGTCAAATCCTCATAAACATTCGGTTGTCATGTTTCAGTTTGTCATGGTCACTGACAGACGTAGAACGCAGAGAACAAAATTCGAGATGTACATCAATCAGGAAAGAAAGCTGTAGCAGTATCATTCATATGGATTTTGTACATGTATTCTCATAGGAAACAATTAGGATCAGAGTTGGTTGGTTTCAGACAACATTTGGGTGGATCTTACTTTCTGTTCCTTCATATGTTGTACATCTGTTGAGATGTGAGATGCTTGTTTTTGCTCTGGAAGCAATCGACTATCTTCCTCTAACATCACTTTTTTTGAATGATAAAGTTTTGAAAGCTAATTCAATAAGATGTTCTTCATCTATGTATTCAGATGTTTTACATATCTCAGACCTTCCAATGAAATCTTAAATTTGCAAAATATATCATAACTTGGGGCTCAATGTGACTCTATGAATTTAAGCATTAGAATTATGGGAGAATATTCCACTTTAAGTCAAGTCAATCTTGGTTCTTTTTTTATTATTTACATATCTTACAATCATCTCTCCCATAACACACCGAATCCCTCACTACTGTCAATAACCCCTACTCTAGTTTCCATCTTCCAATTGTTGAACTTCTCAAGCTCCCAATTCCATCCACAAGGGTTTGAGTGAGGCTTTCTCCAGTGGTCTGGTGGCTTTGCTGAAATTGTCCATGTCTGCGTCTGTTAGTCATGGCAGTGCCATCAAGAGAAAAACATGGACATGTCACTCTCCTTACATACTCATGAGTCATGACATCTATGCAAATCCTTATGTAGTGTCAGATACTTCAGGTGCAAACATCTTTCTCTGTCTTATCTAATATGATGCTACATCCCAATTGAAACAATATCTAAGGCCGAGGAATGGTCTCTTCTCCTATACATATCAACTTGAAGCCCAACAGTGACAGTAACATCCCACATGAAGTATGTCAGAAATATCTAAAAGTTATAATGAACATTCCATTAATATTACTTTGACTCTCCATGCTGTAGGTGGAAAGCATGAGTCTCCAGCTACCAACTTTTCACAAGACTGATGATCAACGGTGAGTGGTCCAATCATAAGATTAAGTAATTTGTAACCTTTTTATCCTTATAGGTCTTCCACCAAAGTACACCTATGTGTTCTGTTTGCCAAGTTTGTGTTTAAGAATAGGGTTAGTAGCATATATAACACAAGTATCCAAAATTTCCTTAACTGCTAATATTAGTTAATTTCCCAAGTGAATTTCATATAAAAAAACTGCAGTGAGATAAGAAAGAGAAGGTGAGAAAAAATTTAAAAATTTGAAAATATGTGTTATTTACTTGCAGCATTAAAATATGTAGTCACACACACACACACACACACACACACACACACACACACACACACACACACACACACACACACACACACACACACACACACACACACACACACACACACACACACACACACACACACATATCTAAAAGCTTCTTATAGAACTGAACTGCACCTATCATGAAATAATGCCTTTCATGAAGAATTTTTCCTATAAATTGCACCTATTAAAAAAAAAAAATCCCACATGATCCTTTTTTTTCTTTTCTTTCTTTCTGATGTTTAAGGGCCCCACATGAAATGAAAGAAATGCTTCCATTTATGGTCACACCACTGGACAAGGTGGTTGGTCAATCCATGTCCTAACCCTAGCTATCTAGCTGTTCTTTGAACGAGGCATCTCACCTGCAAAAAAGATAAAGACAACCTTCCAGCTTTCTCTTCAGGACTTATTTCTCACGTCTGTGATGTTTTTGTCTAAAATTGAATTTAAATATCTTATCTTTTATAATCAAATAAATGACTAATTATGTTATCAAGTTGTTGAGATTCATTCCTCAATTTTAAAGTTAGCAATTAGTGCAGAAGAAGTTAAAAGAAGTAAAGATAAGTTTAAAATAACTTGGTTAAGAACTATAAGAAAAGATTTAAATGTACATGATTTAATAGAAGATTTGACGATAGATAAAAATGCTTAAGAGAAAAAGATTCATGTATTGGAATTATAGCTCAAATTGTTATTTTAGATGCAACAAGACGAGCTAATTAATTATACCCTTTTTTTATAACAACAATTAATGATAATATTTTTACTCTCTTTGGTATTTAAATTTTCAGTGACGGTACAAGATCGTTGTCCTGATCAGCTGAACATTACAGTTGGTTGGATGAATAACGACCAATTATATTTTCACGCCTTTGTCGAGATTTATTTCTCAATTCTATATTTATAATGATAACATATTTTTCGTTCTTATAAAACATTACAGCTGGTTGCATGAATGTATAAAAGATATTTTAAGGAAAAAACCAATGGTAACAGAAGAATAAGAATTAGTGCTGACTACAATGAAAAGATAAACTAAACTAAAATATGATATCCAAATTTAATAAGAATTTATCTGAAAAGTAACGTAAATTAAAACTGAGGAAAAAACAGTACTGCCATTTCGAAAGCTTGACTTTCTTTCTTTAGAAGTAGTAGTATTAGTGGTGGTGGTGGTGGTGGTGGTTAATTAATTATAAATGGATTACAAGAATTTTCAACTTTTAAAAGATAAGTGATATGATTTCTTGAATTGTTAGACTTATGTAAAGATACATGATAAGATTTTCCAAATTGTCGACTTGTAAAGGCCTAAAGTTTCATTAGCTGAGAATAAAAAAGCTTGAGGAAGAGAAAAAAAAAGGTGGGGAGGGGGAAGGAAGTGCTAGCTGGTACAAACCCATGGATGTTTTTTTTTCTAAAGTTGCTAAAAAGAAGATTAAAAGTATACAATTAATCACGCAATCTTAATCTTATACAATTCAATTATTGGTTAGAAAGCAAACAGTGGATGTGGATGAGGCATGGTTTTGGTGGTTGCAGGCTCCCTCCCTCCCTCCCTCCCTCCCTCTCTCTAGATTGTTTTAAAGGGAGCGTCCCACATGAAGTGTAAAGCAAATTTTTTTTTCTTTAATCAGAGTATATATAAAACTTCCAAAATCTTTTCGTTTTCTTTGTAATCTTCTGAGCACACAATCTCCCTTTGAATAATACTTTAGAGATGGCAATGTTCCACCTAATTAAATGCTGACTTGGTTGGCGGTCATTGGCTATTTAGATGATTCCCTTTTTACCCTTTTTCTTAATTTAACCAAGCAAGTTGAATCTAACATGCTATTATTATTAAGGTAGCATAACTTTTGAAGGGAGTTGAATTAAGTCTTGCATGCATGAAAGATAAGGTTTTTTTTTCTCCCTCCCAGTATTGAGAAAGCAATGTGGTCCAACCTATCTTCTAAGACTCTGTTTGATATCATCAGGGTTATTTAACTTTGAAATATGTGTTGGCTCTAACTTTAATTTTTAAAGAACTTTTAAAATTCATTTAGCAACGTATACAATGAGTTGAAAAAATACAACGTCTAAAAATACATTGTATTAGTTGTTCTAACTATAATACTTTTAATGTTAATGAGAAGCTAAACAATTTATTTAGAACGTGCTCTAATATCTCTACCAAATGTAGCCTAAGTTCGAGGTTGAACCCTTTACTTGTGGGATATCGCTAAATCACAGGTAATGGTAATAAAAATAACTTAGTCTATATAAAGTTATATTTTTAACTTATAAGTTCTACAATCTGAAGATATATCTGTCACAACATAGATGTGCTGCAAAATAACCCAAAGTGATCAGGATGGAGGGCTCCAGGTTGAAAACCTGTGCCCTACAAAAAAGGATTTTTTTATTAAGATCAGAAAATGATAGTCATCTCAACGTCATCTACTGTACACGCACACACATACGAAAGCTCAACATCAACGTTAGATATATGATAAAGAAAACATTATACTTGTTGTTCCTGTTGTAACAGTCTCTTCATTTATTGATTGAACAACATGGAAACATTAAAGAGGGATTGGTATACAGTGAAATGTGGTGGAAAAAGAAAAGTAATAAAGAACAGAATGTAAGATATTTGTATGTGATGGAAAGTAAAAAAAAAAAAGTTTAATAAACTTTTTTCTCTTTAACTTTTTCCAAAAAGATTTTTTTTTTATACCTTATTTTTTTATTTTAAGAGATGTAAAAATATTAGAAAGTGATGACTTATCCTTACTATATGTATGTTAGAACAAAAGTTTTTTCTTTTTTTATTTCCTTATGAATCATATGCTATCGCTATAAATCATAAAAATCAAAATTTACTATTATAAATTATAAAAATCATGTTTTATCATCCTAAATTATAAATTTATCATGAGCGTTGAACAACTGTATTTTATTACTTTCTATTATATTTCTTATTATACACAAATACTTATATTTTTATTAAATTTCTATAATTTTTTAAATCTTTATTTCTATATTACTTTCAGATAATCCTTAAACCGACTAACGAGAAAGAAGGAAACAACTCTTCTTTCTATTTTGTTCCTTTAATCTTTCATCATCGTGTATTATTTTTTGTAGAACTTTAACTTCAATTGTAACAGAATAATTAAAGTTTTTCTCTTCTTTAATATAATTTACCTCATTAAAAAAATTAAAGAAAACGATGCGCCGAAGCGTGAAGGGAGGGCTTATCAGGGAAATAATTAATTGTTGAATCGGACCCCTGACTCAATCAATTAATGATGACTTCCTTTCCCTGTTGCCACCATGACGCTTGATAACGTAGATATTATCAAAGAAAATTAATTCCATAGGTTTTTTTTTTTTTTTCGTAGTATTTACTTTATTTCGAAACTTATTATTTGAATTAGTTTTACTTTTATTAAACTTTTTTTTTTTCTTCTTCTGTGGTTAGTTGATTTTATTGATTTTTTAACTGAAAAAATCCAGGTAAGCTGTAATCATCACACCCACCGATTTGACATTTGCAATGAACTCGCTGGGATTTCATGGCACTATTTCCGCTTCAACGATTTACTTTTTCAATTGTAACGTTTTTTGTCTTCGTCCGTGCAACGATAAATAAAAAATAAAACTTGCATTGTCGCCTTGTCTTTTTTGATTAATGTTAAATCATTACGCTTCAATCTTTTTCGATTGTACATGACGTTCTTTACCCCCTCTTTTTAAATATACTTGATACAATGCAAGCACGAACAATCATTTTTATTGTATTAATAAAAGTATATTATTGCCTAATAAATATATAACCGAGGATATGTAATTAAAAGCCTCTCCATCACATGTCTGCAATCAACAATCAATCATTACTTGACTGCATGCTCTTTTTTGATGCTACAAAGTACGACCAATTATTACATTTTCTACTCATTTTTACGTTACCTGATTTTTTTTATTATATGGGAAATTTTTGGTAATTTAAATTCAAGTGGAGTTAAACGACAAGGTCATCAACTGCATAAGATGACGTTGATTATAAAATTTTCTTACAGATGATACTTTATAAATGTGTACACAAATGAAATTTTTATTCTCATTTATGTTTATAAAAATTTGTAATAATATATTCTGTTCTGGTGTACATGAAAGATTCGGCTTATTTTGGTAAAAATGATAAACTTACTTAGAAAGGATTCTATTGTATGCAATATTATCAGTATAAATGAAGAACTATTTTGAATTCATGACCTCTAGGTGATAATGGTATAATCCTATAATTACCTGAGGATTTACTCTCAAGTTGACTTATTTTAATAACTATTAAACATAATTTAACAAAAAAAATTCAGGAGACAAAAAATGAAGCTGTGCAAATGCAAAAAAAAAAAAAAACCATTGGATTCCAAAAGCAAAAAGGAAAAAGTGACGGGCGCATCTGCGAAAGAAACACGGGCTTTGGACAACGTGCTTGTCTTCCACTTTTCATTCTAAAAAATATTTACATCCAAACTTAGAGGAAAAAGAAAAATTCTATACTTCTTAATTTATCTTAAAAAATAATATTAATTATTTTTTTTCCAGAAAAATAACTGTCAATTACTAACTACACATAGGTAATTATAATTTTAAAAATAACTGTCATTTATTTCCATCTTTAAATGAAAAAAATCGCAAAGGGCATTTGCGTCACGCAACGTCCTACGGGTCCATCTTCCTCGGTCTTACCAATTTTAGCTTTGTTTTTTTTTCCCGATAATGCTACTAATTTTTAACTGTGGTAATTTAACATTAATAATATTATTAATTTTATATTTATTGAAAGAATTCATTATAATCGCAGACTTTCATTTAAAAATAAGATTTAAGATTTAATCCTAAGTCTTAAACACTAAACTCTTAAATCAGTTAACAACAAAGATTATATATAAAATAGAGATATTTCTTTATTTAAAATGTAAATTTTCATTATCAATCATTTAATTTAATGTATTTAAATGGTAAGATAACTATTTATAGTATTATTTAATTATAAATGTTTACAATTATATTTATTATTATTAAAATTTAAATTTTAAGTAAAAATTACGTACTATTAAATTAAATAGTTTCTTCCTTCTCACTCACCCACTCACTTGCTGTGTCGCCACCTCTGTTTTCTCCACTGTAACTACTCTCACCTTCTCTCTCGGGGGAAGTGTGGATGCGGTAGACGGGACCGCCGAGAGCCCTAGAAATCCACGACGACTTGCCGTCCCCACTGATCGCTGGTTCTCTAGACCGTCCACACTTGACCGCCTCCGCCTCGTCGTCGCGCTTCGGTCGGGATCCGACGTAATCTCTTCGATCTTGTCCGTCCTCGCGCCACTTGCATCTGCATTCGCATCTGCGGGTTGTCGTGACCGTCCTGGAGCTACGCTCCCCAATGTACGCTTTTCTGTGCTGAAGATTCCTCTCAAGCACTGTGCTGTCGTTCACCTCTGCAGATAGTTTTTTTTTTTTTTTTTTTTAAGGATTTTTTTTTCGTTGTTGAATTTTGCTAACCTCTCCTTCTGTTTCTCCATCTTTTCCATGTTTTTACGTGATTTGTTGTTTCTGGTGTGTCTGGCATTGTTGTTCTCGCTTTGTTCGGGTGCGGCGGAAGTTGATCATGAAGCTTGCTTTTACTTTTGTTTCTCTTGTAGCTTTTTGCTTCTGATGCATGGTTGTCACTGCAATTTCGTTCATAATTTTTAGTTCAATTTTCCTTTTTGTTCGAACTTCGAGGTCGGATTGTTTTGTTGTATTTGGGTTCTATGGTGCTCTCGTATGGCCGTTTCCCTCTTTGTTTTGTCACCAATATTTATTCTGGTTTACACCGTTGTGACACTATATTTCCAGTGTTTGGTCGTCTGAGGAAGAGTTTCAGTTGGAATTTTTTTACCAGGAGAAGCTAAGATGGAGCTCATTTTACACGAAATCGAATAAAGCCACTATAGTTGCGAGATATGGAATTACATCCCACTAACTCCATGGAAGCTCAGGAGAAAAAGCAGCTTGGCATTGCTTCCAAGAAGCAGTCCGTTCCTCTGGCGGGCACCACCGAGCAATCCTCAAGAACGGCAAAACCGAATGGGAGCGCACCGGCACCAGCTTTGCCTGCCAGAAAAAGAATCGGAGGTGTCGAGGCATCCAACTTGGTTTCAAATAGGTCTTTGGCTAGCATAACCAGATCGACTCTCAGTTCGAGTGTCGCAATGCAGGAGAGAAGGAACGGCACTGGTGCCGTCACAGACAAACGACCTGATGGTGTAGCTTCACTTGCTGGAACGAAGGCTGTTCAATCTATTTCTCGGCCGATAAAGAGAGACAGTGGTCCTGTGAGCAGGCGGGCATCACTTCCTTCAAGTACTGTGAGATCATTCGACTCGAGAAAGGCCGTCCTTTCTTCACTCTCCTCTCCAAGATCGGATGGCAGAAGGCCAGATTCTGCGGCAAAAGCCTCCCACCCAAAACCATCACTTAGAGGTTCTGCTTTGGCGAAGGTTTCTCCGTCATCGTCAACTAGCGACGCGCGCAGCGCTTTCAGACGGGCCTCTTTGAGCCCTTCTTCTCCATCAACTTCCCCTGCTTCAGCTACCAGCCGACTAAAATCGAAATCCTTATTGTCCACAGTTAACAAAACTTCGGGTCCAACTGGACGAAGAAGGGTGTCAACTCTGGACAGCCATGATTCTCGACTAATCATGCTCCCTCAGATTGAAACTAAAGCCGGGGACGATTTGGTAAGTTTCCTGTGGTAATACGTCAACAGAATAGAATGTATTTGACTTTTACGAGGTTGCTTTCCTAGACCTCTGTGCTCATGTGGCATTGTCTTCCTTTGGGGAACGAATGTAGTAACGCCTGATTTAAATGTTGTGGCCACCTTCCTTTTCATCCCTTAAAAATCGATAATGAAAGATCTAAACCTGATTCATCTTTTTTATCATTTATTAGATCACGAATATTCTCTTTGTCGCACAGGATACAAAGAGTACACAGTCTCTCTTACAGGACCCTAAATTTGATAATGAAATATCTAACTTTGATTATTCTTTTTTTCATCTATTAGATCACGAATATTATCTTTGTTACAGAGGATAGATCTGAGAGGTCACAGAGTACGCAGTTTCACTGACAGGGGCCTGAAGTTGTCACCGAATTTAGAGGTAAGTCTGCTGATCTTATGAATAATTCATCACATTATTCTGTTTAACGGGAGTTTACTTTCTACTTGTAATAGATGCTGAATCCACTGTAGCTCAATGCATATCTTGAAAACACACCATTTCTTGATGTCGAGAAGTTAAAATTTGCTATGACTTGTTATTCCTGAAATTATTTCAGGACGTCATGCTCACTTTTTGAAGTACATACGGCTTTGCTACATGGGTCTAGCATTATTTGACTATCATAGTTCCTAGGCTCAGGTCTTGTTTGGATACGATTTTTGGAATACCAAATCTCTGATTTTTTTTTTGATTTTCACTGGAACCTTACACAAACAGGCTTAAAATGACAGACTCTTAGTTAATTGTTCATAGTTTATATCCATGAATGGAGGGTGTTTTCTAATATTTGAATCCCAATCTTTATATCATAATAGAGAACTTGTGCTATTGCACTAAGCTCAATATGTTACCAAAGGAACAAAAATAAAAAGAAAGTAAAATCATCTTGGGTTTTTGATATGTATGTGAAGTTTAAAATATTTAATGATTTCTGATATAAAGCATTTATGATGTTGGAGTTAATTATCATTAAGTGTCATTAAATGTTATTAATTATTTTTAAGTTTTGTTATTCCAAGATGACTATTGGAGTTTTCCATATGTCCATTGAGATTCTCTGTGTTTGTTGGAATTCTTCATATATTCATTGAGATTTTTTATATGTCTATTGGAGTTTTCCATATGTCCATTGAAGTTTCTCATGTGTCTATTGGAGTTTCCTATGTATTCATTGGTTGTACTTGACCTCTTTATAAGAAAGCCCTCTTTTTTCCCTTCGTAACATACAATCTTCTTTTTCTACTAAATCCTTTTTCTTAACTTGGTATCAAAACAATGTTTGTTAAGGCTTAGGGTTTCTGACGATCTCTTTTGACACCAATGTCTTTTTTGACATGAGATTTATATGTTCTCACGTTCAAGGTTGACTTCAAATCTTGTGCACGTAAATTGGCTCTTGAGTTCACTAACTTTTCTCGACATCATCCCTCTTTTTGGCAATAGTTGTTGAAGCTTCAATGACATCCTCCTCCAATACTCTAGTCATTAAAGTTAAATTCAATGAGCTTAGCTATCATCATTAGACTTTTTCCTTTAAAAACTTTATCATATCATAGTAGTGAGAGACTCATTTCTTTGGAAATTTGTTGGATGTCAAGTTAGAGGCCTATGCAAATTGGTGGGTGACCAATGCTATAGTAGTATCATGGCTTATTAATAGTGTTAATGAGCATATAGCATGGAGCCTCTCTTGGATTCGCCCTATTTGTTGGATTTGGGAGAACCTATGTGACACATAGAAATGAGTAGAATATATTTAAGGTTTGTGAAGTGTATGAAATCATTTTTAACCACAATCAAGGTGATAAGACCATCTATACTTTCTATACTTGGCTATAGGCTCTCCTAAACAAGATTGATATTTATCTACTTGTGTTGGATCTTGCCACTTAACGTTGCTACAAGGAGGAGTTGGGTGTTACGTTATTTCTTATTGGCCTTCATCCTCAGTTATCATCTTTGATTCATGGTGAAGTCCTTACTGTCAATGTGTTACATCTTTTCAGGCGACATTCAACAAAGTACTTTGTGTTTTTGTGGCTTCTTCAAATTGTGCTACCTCACATTTTGTTGAGTCTTCGGCCCTAGCGGCTACTTTTGGTGGTTTCTTTCCTTTTGATGGCACCTCCTAGCGTAATTGAGGGAAGTTTGGAAGGTGTGGTCAAATGTAGGCTCCATGCATCTACTACAGTAGTAAGAACCATCCTTTTGATTGTCGTTGGGATAAGTTTGGGTATCTATCTACTCTAGTTGTTGCTCATTTCACCACTATACAATCATCTTATGAGTGCCCACTTATCGCACCACACCATTTGTTATTCTCAATTTGGTCTAGATTGCTTAGGCAGATTTTGATGAATTGATAATATATTAGGCTCGACAACAAAGAGAAGCTTCTACAACTCATGTCTTAGGTACAACTCATGTCTTAGGTATATTTGCACTTCATGCATATATTGCCTTTAATTCTTCTTGGATTATTGATTTAGGTACTTCTAACCATGTTATTGTTAATGATTTTCTATTTTCTTGCATTACCAACCTTTCTAGCATAAAATTTAGCTACATTGTCTTGGGTGAAGACGTTGCATCTGTTACTTTCGATATCACTTTAGAAAAAGTCTTATATGTTTCTAACTTTCTAGTTAACTTTCTCTCTATTAGTGCTATCACTAAACAATTATATTATTTTAACTCTTTTTTCCCTTTTCATTGCATCTCTCACGATCTGTAGATAAGGAGGAAAATTGGTGTTAATCTTGATTGTGGTCGTGAAATTTATGTTTTGGCTAAGGATGATATACCTCATGGTTTTGCCTTCATGGTTACCTTTGATGACTTGTTTTTACTTTGACATTGGCATCTTGGTCACTTTTTACATCGCAAGCTCTAGGAGACTCTTCCTTAGGTATCTGTTTTGTATTTCAGTTGTCCTTCTTGTATCATGGGTAAGTAGTTTTGTATTACATATGCTAGTCGAAAGTTATCTTTTGCCCCTAAGCCTTTTGATTTCATTCATTGTGATGTTTGGGGACCTTCTAAGGTTGTGTCTATTTTTGGTTATTGTCATTATGCTGTCTTTGTCAATGATTTTTCTTGAACCTCTTGGTTGCATTTGTTGAAAAATCACATAACTATGTTGGAGGTTATTTGTTTCTTTCTTAATGAAATTCAAAATTAGTTTGATATTATTCTCAAAATGTTTCGTTTTGATAATGCATTTGAGTTTACCTAATTTAATGTTGTATCTGTGTGTTGAGTGTGACATTCTTTATTAGACGACTTATGCACATATATTTCAAAAAAAAGGGAGTTGTTGAGCGTAAACATCGACACATCCTTGATGTTGCTTGCTCTGTTTTGATTGAGATGTATGTACCAAAATATTTTTAATTTGATGTTATTGCTACAACCTTCTATTTGATCAACCAGTTGTCTTCTAGCCCTTTAGAGAGAGTAATTTCTTTATAATGTATTTACTTTGATAGGAATTATTTCTTCTTCCTCTCAAGGTTTTTAGATGTACCACTTTGGTTAAGAATTTGACTCCTAAGCTTGGTAAGCTTTCCCTTATGTCCATTAAGTATGTATTTGTTGGATATTCTTGATCATATAAGGAGTATCCTTGTTATTATCTTTAGTGATATCTTATTTTAGTTGATTTTTTTAGGGGGTTGTTTCTTATTTTTCTTCATCTGTTGAGACTACAACTCTTTTGTCATATTAGGATTCTCCTCTTGTTGTGTTATCCTTTATCGTTGAGTCTTTTTTGTCGTTAGAGAGACCACCACCATTATTTCCTCCATCCAAGACACTACCATTACCACCATTGCCTCCTCTATCCAAGACACCACTATCATCCTTGCCTCTTACTTTCGTGGCATCACCACCTCGACTTCACTTCTATTCATATCCTATTGTCTTTAATGGTGAATTAGTTGTGGACTCTATATCAGTTGAATGTACAAAACACTTTCTTATATGACAATCTTTAAGAAGAAATTTACGTAGAGCAATCTTCAAGTTTTGTTACTCAAGGGGAGAATTGAGTTTATAGACTTTGCAAAGTTATATATGGACTTAAACAAAGTCCACAGGTTTACTTTGCCAAGCTTAGTTTAGTGATGCTTTCACAGGACTTTGCAAAATGCAAGGTTAATAGTTCCATCTTCGTTAGGAAGTTGAGTGTTGGATATATTATTTTGGCAATATAAGTGGATGACATTTTTCTCGTGGGAGATGATAGTGTAGACATTGCGTTTATTAAGACCTTCCTTAGTAAATACTTTGTGATCAAAGATATGGGCAAGTTCTAATACTTTCTTGAGATTGAATTTGCCTGTGCCAAGGGTAAGATAACTTTGGCCTAATGAAAATATGTCTTAGATCTCTTAAAGAAAACAAGACTTTTGGGTTGCAAACTAGAGAGGACACCTATAGATCTCAATTTGCCTTTTTGGGACAAAGACTCAAAGTTTCTTGAGGACGTAGAGTAGTATAGAAATTTTTTTGGCAAATTAATTTATCTTACTGTGACGTGACCTGACATTTCCTTTGCTATTGGTCTTCTAAGTCAATTTATATAAAAGCTTAGATTAGTACATTGGTAAAGTGTCATGCGAGTTGTTGCATATATTAAGAATTATCCTGGAAGAGGTTTGATCTACTCCAATAATGGTTGTTAGAATGTTTTAGCCTACACTGATGTTAGTTATGTGGGAAAAAAGGGAGATCGCAAGTCCACCATCAAGTATTGTAATTATTTTGGAGGTAATTTAGTGACTTGAAGGAGCAAAAAAACAAAATGTAGTATCCAAGGTAAGTGTTGAGTTCGAATTTCAAGTTATGTCATAGATTGAGAGTGAGCTTTGTTGGATCCAATCTTTATTGATTGAGCTTGGTGTTTGAGTTCTTACTCCTATAGTTATGCATTGTGACAATTAAACTATAATTTATATTGTAAATAATGATATATTTCATGAGAGAATAAAGCATATTGAAGTTGATTGTTACTAGATCTGTGATTTTGTTTTTAAAGGAATTATTTACACTTCATACACTAGATTTTTCGAATAGGTTGTTGATATTTTTACCAAAGGATTGCTTGTAAGTTCCTTCTACAAGTTGTGACAAGCTAGGTTTATTTAATTTATACTCTCCAACTTGAGGGGGAGTATTGAAGTTAATTATCATTAAGTGTCATTAAGTATTTTTAAGTTTTGTTATTCCAACATGATTGTTGGAGTTTCTTATATGTCTATTGAGGTTCCTTATATGTCCATTGAGATTTCCTATATGTCTATTGAAGTTCCTTATATGTCCATTGAGATTTCTCATGTATGTATTGGTTGTATTTGACCTTTCTATAAGAAGACCTTCTAATTTCTCTTAGTAACATATGATCTTCTTCTTCTACTAAATCCTTTCTTTTAACTTATGAAAATAAAATAAAATGTTTTAAAAGGTGGAAATTGACATAATGTGGATTGAAAATGAAAGTATGTATATAAATTAAATTTAGGTATATATGAATGCATTTGAATGGGGTTTTTGAAAAATGCTAGAAATTAAATATAGGTATGTATGAATACATTTACAACTATATGACTGCCATAATTACCAAACTTGATGAAATATATTTCAATTCAATCACATGTAATATGGTTTAAAGGAATATGCTTTTAATTATTTAATCTATACTTATTGTGGTAGATGCCTAGCCTATTTTTTCTTTACTAATAATAATCTAACCATAAATAAAGTTAAAACTACCCTTACAATATAAATTACAACAATAATTATAATTCACTTATAAATAATAAACTAAAATTCCTTAAACTTTAACATAGGCAATGTAATGCTAAGAATGTGGGTCACCTTGTAGATGCCTTTTGCAATATGGAAAGAGTGATTTCACATATTGATAAAGATAAGTTGACTCAGGTGGACTGTGTAATGCACCAACTTCTAAAATAAAGTTTAAAGTTTGCATGATTGCTTGGACAATGAAGAAAATGGTTGGAGGCAAATATCACTTTGAAGGTACCTTTGGTGTTTATGCTGATTCATTGGGGGGTAAGGTTGCTAAAGGTACCTTTAGCATTTATGTTGATTTATTGGGTGAGGTGGGGGACATAGGGCTAATGTCTATGCTGATTCATAAAAGAGGAGGGGGGGGAGGATTTGGTATCAATGCCAGAGGAGACGAAATTTACGGATGACACTTGATGAGGATGAAATGCCTGTGGGGACATATGCAGGTGTAGGAGGAGTTGTGCTATCTGAAGTTGCCTAGTTGAGATTGGTTCATATGATAACACTGACATCCATTTGAATTTAGCGAGCTTGAACAGGTGAATGACAAACTCTATTGGAAGGTGCACATTGGACTCCTACATTTACATATTTCTCATATATATATATATTTGATGTTATCTTAAGATTATTTGTGTATTTGAATGTAATTTGAGAAATAATAGGATTTAAAAGTATACGAAATTATTATTAAGTATAAATATATATAAAATGCATTTAAAAATTTAAAAATAAATATCTGAATGGGTTCCTTGGCACCTTAAAAGTATGGTGTGTTTGTGTATGTATGATGTGTGTACGTGTATTTCAATATTACTTAGGGTTAGTTTAGTTAATAATTCATTTACCTATACATAAATTAAATTTAAAGATCTACGTCATAAATAAAAAATACTGAAAAATTCTTTAAAAAAGTTTTTAAATGGCATAGTGGTGCTCAGACACCCAATCTTAATGGCTGAGTTTCTTAATAAGTATGCTTTGTTGGAAGCAACCTTTTTAATTATAGACAGTGAATCAAAATGTTTTACAATTTAGTCTATGCCTTCCATCTAAACTTTTTTGCTTTACTGTTTCTTTCAGTTTGTGTACCTGAGAGATAACTTTCTGTCTTCTTTAGAAGGGATTGAGATATTGAAGCGGGTGAAGGTAAGGATTTTCTTGCTCTAGCCTACGAAATCCTTGCCACTTCAACTTTTAAAGCATTTCTGGGACTGCATCAATGCATTGTTTTAGGTCCCATCAATATATGATTTTGAAAATATGTCCCATCAATATTTATTTGCAACTTTAGTTATTAAATGTAGGTGCATGTCTTTCTACCAGGTTCTTGATTTGAGCTTCAACAATTTCAAGGATTCTGATTTTGTGCCTCTTGTGAATTTGAAAGCTCTTCAGGTTTGAACTTGTCTGGTGTTTAACCAAAGCTTTAGAAATTCTTTTTATTTTCTGCCCATTGGTTATCATTCTGGTGGAAATATTATTTGTCTATTTTTCTCAGCAACTATATTTGGCTGGAAATCATATCGCATCACTAGCAAGTTTGCCAGAAATACCTAATCTGGAAGTATGCTATTTGTATTGTGTTCTACAAATATGTATTTTTTTATATTTGAATACAGTTTTTCTTTCAATAATATTAATTTGGTTGTTTTTGTGTCAGTTTCTTTCAGTTGCTCAGAACAGGTTGAAATCTCTTTGCATGGCCAGTCAGCCTCGATTGCAGGTTTGCTGGCTTTAATTATGCATTGTGAATTGTGACATCTTTAAGCCATTTTTTTAATATTATCCTTTTGTTCACATTCAGGTTCTTGCAGCCAGTAAGAACCGGATATCTACCTTAAAGGGTTTCCCATATTTTCCTGTTCTTGAGGTTTGCTATCCTTCTTTGAATTGATATTTTGTTTACAATAATTTCAATTATCATTCTTGTATTCCTTATCGTAAACAATTTGTTACAGCATGATGAGCAACGTGTCATATAATCATGTTTGTATTCTTCATTCTTTAAGACAAGCATGCATGTCCGATGTTGACAAGAGTGCTTTATGAGTTCTGGTGGAGGTATGAGTATTCCAAAAATGATGCTCATTCAGGAACTTTGATGCCCTCACTGTGTTGTCTATCATATCAACTCAAGGGAACATTTTTGTGCCCTGTTTTTAAACATATTAAGTACATGTTATTACGTGGTACACTATTTATACGCACGTGATTATATGCACGTGGTATTTGGCAAAAGCTGCTGAAATGACTCGATGAACATAATGAAATACGACTGTCATTTTGTTTTCACCCTTGTTATGATTCATAACTTGTCGTGTTTGCCTATGTATTGATGCTCCAACCATGATTGTTGAATGGCTAATTTCTATGCATATTATTTAAATATGATAACCATCTCTTATGGTGGATTCTTGAGGTGTTGGTCCGTTCCTTATCGTTAGTCTGTTTCTTAGACGCTCTTTTTATATTTTTTAATGAATGCTATAAATCACAAATGTAGAAATGATGGAAATTTAAAAATTTATAAGCTAGTAAAAAGGAATACTAAAAAAGTTAAGGAATTTAAAAATTGTTAAAAACCAACAAGGAATTACATCATAGTTTTAACACAAAATAAGGGGAAAATAAAATATATAAATTGGCTAAGGTTAGTAAAAGGAAATCTAGAGATTTGAATCAAGTAAAATGTACTAAGGATAAAAATGGTATATTTTGGGTAAAAGAAAGTGAAATAAAAGATAGATGATGTAGGTATTTTAGTGAACATTTTAATGAATTTATCATAAAAAAACTCTTACATGTAAAATTTGGATAGCAATACAAAGGATACAAATTATAGTTATTTTAAAGGAATGAATAGTTTAAAGGTAAAAGAGGACCAAATATTACCTTTATTGAAAATGAAATGTGGGAAAATTATTTGACCAAATATTACCAATATTGAGATATGAAAGTGCAAGGGTGAAGTAGGAATTAAGTGGTTAACTAAGCTTTTTAATATAATTTTAAAGACAAAGAATATGCTAGATAAATGGAAAATGAGATCATTAATACCTATATTAAAGAATAAAAGAGACTTACAAAATTGTAAAAATTATTGTAATATTATATTAATGAGTCAGACGTTGAAGTTATAGGAAAAAGTGATTGTACAATGATGAGGCATTTAACTAGAATCATTGAAAATTGATTTGGTTTTATGTTATGTAAGTTAACAATAGAAGCTATTCATTTACTTAGACAATTAATAGAAAATTTCTGAGCTAAGAAAATGTCCTCCACATAGTTTTCATTGATTTAGAGAAATTTTATGATAGAGTGTGTAGAAATTTATTGTTGTGGGTATTGGAAAAAAAAGGGTAACTATTGGATATATTGATATTATAAAGGACATATGTAAAAGAGCAGTTATTACTATTAAAATAATAGGAGGAGAAACAAAAAAATTTTCAGTAGGCATAAGTTTACATCAAGGGTCCTCTCTAAGTCCATACCTTTTGTCTTTATTATGGATGAAACATCTAAGAAAATTTAAGGAGAAATACCTTGGTGTATGCTATTTATTGATGACGAGTCTTAACTAATGAAAATAAAGTAGAAATTAGTTTTAAATTAGAATTATGGAGATGTACTATAGTGTCCAAAGGATTTAAATTGCATAGGTTAAAAATTGAATATATAGAGCATAGGTTCAACAACAAATAGGAATAATAATGAAGGTATACAATTAAATGACTATGAGATTCATAAAAGTAAAACTTTTAAATGCTTAAGATCTATAATAAGTAACAATTGAGAGAATGTAGATGATGTTATTCGTAGGATTGAAGTAAGATAGATGAAGTGGAGAAATGTTTTCGGAGTGTTATGTGATAGATGAATACACCAAAATATGAAGAGATACTTTAGTGTCAAAGGATTTAAATTGAATAAGTTAAAAGTTGAATATATAGAGTGTAAGTTTAACAAAAATATGAATAATAATGAAGGTGTTCATTTAAATGGTCATGACATTCATTAATGTAAGACTTCTAAATACTTAAGATGTATAATAAGTAAAAATGGAGAGATTATGGAGGATGTTATCCATGCGACTAATGTAGGGTGAATAAAGTATAGAAGTACTTGTTGAGTGCTATGTGAAAGAGGAATACCATTAAAATTAAAAAGAAAATTTCTTAAAACTATTCTTTGGTTGGCTATATTTTATGGTTTAGAATACTAAACTAGAAAGCATGATAATGTGCAAAAAATTAGTGTTTCAATGATACAAATGCTTAGATAGATAAGTATTTTTTTTTATATATAAATTCCCCAATCTATTAAAAGGGGTGGGGGCCCATGTAAAAGAACTGTTACAGGTACAGTAGAAGTGTTACAAAATAAGGGAAAAGGAAAGAATGTAACATGTAAGTAGAAAAGCCATAATCCTCCCAGAGTAGAACCACTAGAAACTCTGACTACTGGGAATAGCCGAAGCATCCATCTTTGGGCTTCCACAAATATTTCCACCACTTCGAAAGAATCCTCCTTGCCCATTGAGGTCGGCCTTAGTCAAAGTGTCTGCAATACGATTTACTTCCTGAGGTACATGATGGAAGGAATGGACAAGCTTCATAGACTGACATAGATTTATCTATCTTAGCACTGCATGCCCCCTAGTGCAGCTATTGTACTTAATATGAGCAAGTAGAGGAAGGGAGTCAACCTCCACTTCCCGATGGCCAATGGGTACACCCATGTTCTGACAGGCTTGTAGGCCTTCAATCAAAGAATATTGACTGATTTCTACTTCAATCACAGATTTCTACTTCAAGAATATTGACTCTCTCATGAAAATTGTAGAAAGCAAAAATGATGGATCCATTTTCATCTTGAGCTGCACCTCCCCTTGTCGCATAGGCTTTCAAATTGACCACTTTGTCTGTGTTTAGTTTGAGTCTCGGATGTAAGGGCTTCTCCTAAGCATACCATCTGATAGAGGGCACTGTGGAGACCAATTGTTTGAAGCCTAATCGCTGCAAGGTGGCAACTTCCCCTAGCTGGCCCTGGGATCTTCCGAATGTATGAATGAAGATGACCAAAGCCACTTTAACCCTTTCCTTAATGCAATCAAAGGAGCTCTTCTTGTTTTCAAAGATCATAGAGCATCTCTCCTTCCAGGATTCTCACAAAATATTTGCCACCAAAAATTTCAGTCCATTGCTAGATAAATTTTTGCTTTCTTGGATCAGTGTGTGCTGAACAAACACCTTCCAGTCATCCTGGTTGCAGAGGTTGAGGCCTAGTTTCCTATTCACCTAGAATCTGTTGAGGATGGCCCAATCCCCCTCAAAACAGACGTGACAAGTGAACTCTCCTTCCCACCCAAATCTACAATATTTGCAGCAAGAGGCCAGTTGGTATTCCCTTCTTTTAGCATTCATCTCTGTTGGTAGTATAGAGTGAAGTAATCTCCAAAGAAAGAAAAATACCTTTGTTGGAACTCTTTTGGCATTCCTAAATAGATAAGTATACTATAAGGGGTAAGTTAAAAAATGATTTTATTAGAACTAGAGTAGAAGTTGCGCCAATTGAAGTTAAGAGAAAATTAGCTTAGGTGGTTTGATCATATCCTTGAGAGTCCAAAGGATGCACTTGTTGGGAGAAGATAATTAATTATTGCAACTACAAGGCTACTTTCTTGTGAAATGTAGGTCATGTTTCTTAATTTTGTGAAACAAACTATTCATTTGTGAAGTTAAGGTTGTGTATAATTGGAACCTTCCTTGTCTCAAACATTCATTGGAGCCTTGTAAATAGAGTGTTATATATGTGAGTTTTGAAATTTTGGAACTTTCCTTGTCTCAGCATTTGTTGGGGCCTTGTCAATAGAATGTTATATATGTGAATTTTAAAATTTTGATCTATCATGCGTTTTAAAATTGCTAGATTTAAAAGTTAGATCTATCAAGAAAGTTGTTGATTCAGGAGTTGGATCTATTAATAAGTGATAATGTTATATATTTGTTGCATTTAATTCTATATGTATTAGTAAACATGTACATATGCCATTTTAGAACTTATTTCTCATATCTTTTATTAAATATCCAACATGGGTTTCATAAACGAAATTGGACTTGGAGCTTACATCCAAGATAGGGCGTAGATCTTACATGTAATATAGTTCTTGAATATTTTAATCTTCTATGAAACTTATTTGTAATTTAGGTCTAATATGTAAAGTATAATCTTAGCATAACATAAACAGCTTTGGCAAATTCTAACCTAAACAGATACAAACATATGATCATATATGAAATCGTAACATCTGGTGGCTGACTATGGCCTGGTGTGTGCTGAGTGAGAGCTGGAGGGGAGATGAGAATTTACAGACTTGTACTTATTGTAGTATTTGTTGGTAGGTTTAATCCATTTCCTTATTTTAATATCTATTTGCAGCATCTTCGAGTGGAGGAGAATCCCATTATCCAGATGCCTCACCTAGAAGCTGCGTCTATACTTTTAGTTGGTCATACGTTGAAGAAGTTCAATGATAGAGGTGCATTTATTATATGTATTCATTGTAGTATATTTTTCCTATAGGTGCACACTTTTTTACTTTTAAATTTTTCTAAGATCCTTGGTACTATATTCTTGATAAAACTTTACTCTAGATTGAAAAAGTATTGATTTGATTTCTGGGCAAGATTTGAAATTACTATTGAATTATTGTGTCTAATGTGATCAGGCTATTGGAAACTCCTGGAGTGTTTCCAAATGTCGCCTTAAAACTTTAAGATAAGATAAAGATATGATGCACAAAAATCTGGTTAGATTTAGTTTCCAAGTATTTATTATAATTAAAATGTTACGTATAGATTTAGTTATGGATAGAAATAAATAGAGGGAAAAGATTCAATTAGTCAATCCCATATCTTGAGATTATGATTTTGATTGTTGTTGTAAAATGCTATGTTGAATCAACATTGATGAACATGTGTTAGGAAGAAACCTTAATAATGATGAATAAAAGAATAGGTTTATATTCTCATAAAAACTCTTTGAAATGGGTAAAAAAATTAAAAATGGATATATTTATTTTTATGTCGGATCTAGGAATCCAAGTAAATTTATAAAAGTATATGTGTTTTTAATAAGAATCTCTAGTAATGTGAAAATTACTTGAAAAAAATTGTTAAAAATTAAAACTATTCGAAATAAGTAAAAAATTAAAAATTGATATATTTATTTTTATGTCAGATCTATGGAATCAATGTAAATTTATAAAAGAAATATGTGTTTTTAATGAGAATCACTAATAACGTGAAAATCAATTGAAATAAAAAAATGTTGAACATTAAGATCTGCACCTTGTAATATCTTTGCTGTAGAAGTAAATTCACGCAAGTTATGTGCAATATCAATTATGAAGTAACATCCTGATATTTTTTTAGAATATAATTAAGGTGTCTCTACAATCCTTTCTATATGAAAAAATAGTATATAAAACTGAAAAATTGAAGCTTTGCACCTGCATTGTTTTTGAATTTGGCAAAATTTCTGAAAAGGTGTTTGCATCAACTAACCAATTCTCAAAGTGCTGGATGATGTTTGGCCTAGAACATATCTAATAGTGACACTTGTGATTTGAAATTTAGGTAGCATTCAGTTCTATTGGTTAGCACATTATCTTGATGAAGGTGTTTTTTGATGGGAATCATTTAATCACAGAAAATATAAAATAAATCTTTATAATACTCTTTACTTTTTACCTTGTTTAAAACTTTATGATACTTCTGTACATCTTCATTCCTTATATGTTACTTGTGATTCTGAGATATCGCAGATCTTTTACCTGAGGAGGTAGAGAATGCAAAGCTGTATCCTGCTCATACTGCTCTATGCATTAGAGATGGCTGGGAGTTTTGCAGTTCTGAGCTTGCTGCTGGTAAGCATCTCATTATTCTTTGTCTAGGCGGTCAAGTTTTATATTTCCAATCTGTTGATTCTTGTTTTTTTTGGCACAGGAAAAATGTTTTTTTTTAGATATTGATAGTTTTTTGCATTGACTTGAGCTTAGGATATTTTTCTTCCATATATTTTACAAGATGAACTGCACTAGTCGTTGTTGCTTATTGATTTTTTGGTATTTCATTTTTGTTAAATGCATATGGAGATAAATGCATCCTTATTTAACATGCCATTCCACCCAGGCAAAGTGAAAGGTTAAGTTTAAAATGTAAAATGGTATTAGTGCCTGTATAAGGTTAAGTTTAGACTGTATGACTATCATCTTTTGATCTTTTGACCAAGACAATTAGATTTCCATCTTTCTTGCTTTGCTTATGTGAAATCTCAACTCTTTTAATGATTATTGTTTCATCAGAGTCAACCTTCCATTTCCTAGCTGACCAGTGGAAAGACCAATTACCGCCAAGTTTCACACTGAAAAAGGCTTCTATTGATCAGCCATTTGAAGGAGATGCTTGTCATTGTCATTTTGTATTTACCAGCGAAGGTGATATGAACCATGAACATGCTTTGACTCTCAAATATCAATGGTTTATAGGGGGGGAAATTCGAACTTTTGCTGCCATTGACAATGCCTGTGGTCAGGTTGAAGTTTACCTTTTTACAATGGAGCATTGTTTAAGCATTCTTTATTTCTTTCTTCTTCCTAATTGGTATTTTGTTTGGAATAGGTTTATTGGCCAAAACATCAGGACGTAGGCAAGATTCTCAAGGTTGAGTGTGCTCCTATTGTCCAAGGAATGGATTATCCTTCTGTTTTTGCTCTCTCTTCCCGGGTTTCTCCAGGTTTGTATTGTTGAAATTGAAATGTGGGCAACATAAATTGATAATTTGCAGGAATACTAGTTTTTAGAAGGTTATCTTTCCCATCTTTCCATTTCAATCATGAGCTATGTATCATTTAATTACCATGCATGGAATATGCTTTGCAGGCCATCTGACATTTAATTATTTAAATCAACCTTGTATTAGGGC
Organism: Cymodocea nodosa; assembly: GCA_036874045.1. Classification (NCBI taxonomy): domain Eukaryota; kingdom Viridiplantae; phylum Streptophyta; class Magnoliopsida; order Alismatales; family Cymodoceaceae; genus Cymodocea; species Cymodocea nodosa. The sequence continues at coordinate 24,950,526 of CM072336.1, forward strand.
AGTAATGGATTTTATTATTTTATACTTTCAAATGTCAGTGTTTACTGTTGCCATGCAATTTTGCATTGTATCGCCACTGTTTATGTGTGATCCTTATTTTTGAATGAGCATCATCTAATCCAACAACAACAACAATAAAAATCTGTGCTATGATCCTGTTATGTAAGGTTGGTCATATGAATCTTTTTATTTCAAGTATTTCTATCTATTGTCAAATCTTTAGTTATGTTGGTAAACTTGAGAGATCCAACTAGGTTAAACGGATATCCATTTAACATTGACTGTTGTGTATGTATCAGTGTCCTTGTGTACACTGTATGGTTATGCAAAAATGAAAAATCTTCCACTGACCTAAACCTTGCTTGCCGTCGAACTAGTTAAATTACATAAATTTAAATATTTTCTCACAATTCCTAACTAAATAGTTTTAAGCTTATCTCTACTTTTAATTTTTTCATACTAATTAGTTCTCTTCTTCTAATTGATGCATTTTTTAATCTCTGAAAAATATCATCAAACCATCTAACTTGATTTTCTCTTATCTTATCTTCAATAAGTACAACTTTTACTCTATTCTTAATAAAATTATTTTTTAGTTTATCTTTCATAGTACTAATGCTCATCCATTTGAACATACACATCTTAGCAACACTAACTTTTTTGCATATGGTCATGTTTTATAGCTTGATATTCTGAACTATAAAGTATAATTGAGTGAACAACAGTTTTATAGAATTTTCTTTTAAATTTTAATGATATCTTTCTATCACATAACACTAAGTATTTCTGCACTTCATTCATTCTAATTTAATCTTATGAATAACATCTTCTTATTTTACCATTGTTATTTGTTACAGATCTTAAGTATTTAAAAGTTTTAATTTTATGAATCTTATGATTAAATATATTTCCTTATTATTATTCCTATTTTTGTTGAACCTACATACCTTATATTCAATTTTGAACTTAATCTAAATCCTTTGGACTCTAAAATATCTCCACATGATTCTAATTTAGAATTAATTATTGACTTACTTTCATTGACTAAAACTATATCATTAACAAATAGTATAAGTATACACTAGGATATTTTTTTTAAATTTTCCTTGGTTATTTCTGTGAGTAACCCTCAGTTAAGGAGGAGGAAGAGGTTGGAGGAGAGGGAAGAAATGAAGTATATTTTAGTATAGGGGAGAGTACAATATATATATGGATATAAGATAAATGGATCCTTGACTTGAACTAACTTAAATGCCATAATTTTCACACTCTCCCTCAAGCTAGTAGATAAATATTTATCATTTTCAGCATGCTACAAATGTTATCAAAAGCATTGTAACCCAAGGCCTTTGTAAGAACATTAGCGAACTCCTCAGATGATAGAGTGAACGATGTACAAATGATGTCTTTAACTACAAGATCTCAAATGTAATGACAGTCGATTTCTATGTGCTTAGTATGCTCATGAAACATTTCACTTTTTGCAATGTATATAGCCACCTGATTATCACAGTACATTAGCATAAGAAGTTGAACCTCTATTCTAAGTTCTTCAAGAAGTGATCTTAACCACATTATCTCACATCTCATTTCTCTTATAGGTCTATATTCAGATTCAACACTTAAGTAGGATACCACATTTTATTTCTTACTCTAGGTGACTAAATTGCCTCCAATGTAAGTGAGATACCCAAATGTAGACTTTTGATCTCCTGTTACTTGCAAAACCAACATCAAAGAAGGCCTCTATCTACAGGTAGTCATTACATTTATTTAGAAGTCTTTTTTTAGGTGTATTCTTAACATAGGCAAAGACTCTCTATACTCTTATGCAGTGTACTTGTCGAGGTTTGTGCATGAATTGATTTAGAAGTCCTACACAATAAGCAATTTTAGGCTTGATAATTATGAGATAAATAAGTTTACCAACAAGCCTTTGATATTATGTCGAATCCTCTAATTCTTTAGAGGAGGCATCCTAGAATGATGGGTTCCATTCAATAAGGGTATTTTCTGGTTTGCATCCCAAGTGCTCCATTTCTATTAGAAGATTTAATGCATATGTCCTTTAAGACAATACTATCTGGTCTTTGGAATAGGCAAACTTAATGTCAAGGAAATATCCTAGGCATCCTAAGTCCTTTGTTTGGAAGGTCTTGGTCAAGTACTCAGTGTTGAGAATGCCCTCACCATCACTTCCTGTGAGAAGAATGTCATTTACATATATGACAAGAATAACAAGTCTCTAGATTGTCTATTATATAAAAATAGAGTGATCCACTGCACATTTCTTGAAGCCACCCTTGAGTATAACTTGATTGAATTTATCAAACCATGCCCATGAACTCTACTTTAGTTTATAGATTGCCTCTTTTAGCTTGCACACTTGACATTTCCTTTGAACAACATAGCTTGGCGGTTGTTCTGTGTCAACTTTCTTTAAAAGATCTCTATATAGGAAGACATTTTTAACATTAAGTTGATGTAATTGCCAACATTGATTCATAGCAAGAGAAAGGAAAACTCAGATAGAATTTAGATAGGCAACTAGAGAAAATGTCTCTATATAGTTAATGTCATACTCTTGAGTAAAGCTACGAGCAACCAACCTAGCTTTGTACTAATCAAAAGACTCATTTGGTGATACTTGATAGTGAATACTCACTTGCAGGATACGACATTGGTACCTATAGGATAGGGAACTAGCTTTCATATACCACGAGACTGCAAAACATCAATCTCAACATCCATAATATCTTTCCAATATGATAGTTTTAATGTCTCTTGATATGTTCTTGGAAGTGACTTAGTTTGTATGCTAAGTGTAAAGTTTCAACAAAAGTGAGTCAAATATTCATAGGAAATAGAATGGGCAATATGATGTTGGGTACAAGAGTGGATATCTCTTTGGAGGATGATAGGAGGTTCATCAATGGAGGCTATGGGATTTGCATCAAGGGACTTGAGGATGGGTGCTTAAGGGGGTTACCGAAGAACATCTCCTTAGTTGAGAGTACACCTACAATGGGTGTTGAGCTACACCATTACCAACATCAATTAAGTCCTTGTGGCCTTCACTAGTAGAATCTTTAGAGCTATCCTTAGGCAACTCAAGAGGAACAACAATAGGAGTAGCAACAAGAATAGATTGATCAAAGACAGGAAGATCCTTAGGGAAGTAGGCTTGATCTTTGATGAAAGTAACATCAGTAGAGACAATATCATCTAGTAGGAGGATGATAACACTTATATCTTTTTTAAGTTCTAGAGTATCCAATAAACACACATTTGATTGCTTGGACATTAAATTTGTTTAAATCAGGTTTGAGGTCTTGAACATAAGCAACACACCCAAAGACACGATGTGTCAACTCAAACAGTTCCTGATCGGGAAAAAGGCAATGTAAAGGAACCTCCCCTCCTAAAGAAATAGAGGGCATCTAGTTTATCAGATATGCAGTGGTAAGAATAACATTAAACCATAAGTACTTAGGAACACTTATCTAGAGAAGTAGTATCCTAATAATATCTAGTAAGTGACGATGTTTTCTCTCAATCACTCTATTCTGTTGGATAGTCCCCTGTGAAACACAAAATTGTTGGAAAGAGATATTAAGAAATTCCAAAGTATTGTCAATACATAAATACTTTGGAGTCACAAAGAACTAAGTCTTGGTTTCATTAAAGTAATTCTTAATAATGGACATAATATTTTGATGATCCTTCAAGAGGTACACCCAATAGATTTTAGAAAAATCATCCACTAGGATAAGATAATAATGATAACCACAAATAGAAGTAACTCGACTTAGCCCTTAAACATCAAAATGCACAAGATCAAACATGCCACAATTGACAATAAGTTGAACATGAGAAAAAGTAGAACAACAATGCTTACCTAATTGACAGAGACACATGGTAAGGGTTGACAAAGTTTCTAAATAGATGGATGATCAAATTGGTAATGCCATAATAGAGAAGACTTAGAAATTTAAGATAGTTGAGTAGCAAGTCCTTGAAGAGATGTATCCTAAACTAGGATATATTCCTTAGTGCTTCTTTTATGGTCCAAACTTATCCTTGTCTCCATTTGCAAATCTTGGAAAACACAATGAAAAGGGAAGAATGTTACACAGTAGGATAATTGGATTGCAATGACACTAATAGATAAAAGATTAATTAAGAGATTAAAGACATAAAGTGTGTGTTTAAGACAAAGATTGAAAGTAGCTAAATAGTGCCAACCCTAGAAATTCAACATGAGTGACCATCGACAATAGTCACAGTGCGAATGTTAGGTAACTGTTTGTAGCTGTGAAAAAGATTCAACAAAAGACAGATATCAATAGAAATAAACGATTTACTAACTTCTACACGGAATTCTATAAAAACAAAAACCGCTTGGCTAAACAAGATTCTTGGTATATTCACTAGGAATCCATTTATGAATTTTCCCAGCCCACCAGGCGAAACCGGTGGTTTTTTTTCCACAGGGGATCGTGATGTCTTTCTATGGGATCGCGGGTATGTTCATTAGTTCCTATTTGTGGTGCACAATGTCGTTGAATATCGGTAGTGGTTATGATCTTTTCGATGGAAAAGAGGGAATAGTATGTATTTTTCATTGGGGATTTCCTGAAAAAAATCGTTGTATCTTCCTTCGCTTCTTTATTAGGGATATCCAGTCAATCAGAATCGAGATTAAAGAGGGTCTTTATCCTCGTCGTGTTTTTTATATTGAAATCCGAGGTTAGGGAGCCATTCCCTTAACTCGATGATAATTTAACTCCACGACAAATTAAACAAAAAGCTTCGGAGTTGGGCTATTTCTTGCGTGTACCAATTGAAATATTTTGAACTGAAGAATGCTTTTTCAGCATGAACAATATAAATAATTATACCATTAAATAAATAATATAAATCATATTATTATTAACTAAATAAAAATAAAGAAGAAACAAACCAAAAACATTAAATAATAAATAATAATATTATATTATTATTATTAAAATAATAATATAATAATAATAATAATAATAATATTATTATTATTATTATTTGGTAGTAATATTTTTGGTTTTTTTTGGTTTTTTTGATGATATTATTTATTATTATTATTTATATTATTTAGTTTTATTTTTTTAATAAATATTTTTTTGAGAAATACTAGAGTTAACTATCCAAAGACTATCTTCCCTAATTGCTATAGTCATTCTTGTACCTGAGGTAGATGCCAAAGCAGTTGTGGTAGAGGAGATAGAAGCCTATGATTAAATAAGTCTCTTATACTTGCTTGTGAAATAGTCATTATTGAAGATTTAGAACTTGTTATAAGCATATTAAAAGGTTTTGGAGTTTTAATTACCGCACGAGCCCACATGGGTTTGCCATGCTTCTAATACTTGTCGAGGTGATGATTTGTCTTGCCACAATAGAGAGAAGAAACCCTTCCTTTCCCTAAACAAGAGTCTATAGAGTTCCCCTTGTCATATTTGCCATGAATAACTAGAGTTGAGACTTTTGAGGTAGTTGGAGTACCTACTTTAAAAACTTGAAGTACACAAGCAAATGTGGTCCTCAAATTTGGGAGTAGTCTCACCTCTCAAGAGTTGCCCTTAGACTTGTGAGGTCAAGTTTTTTAGCAAGCTAGAGAGGAAAATTGCCACTTGTAGATCATTCCAATATTAATGTAAGATGACAGGATTGATGAAAATGAGTTGATAGGTATCAAGCTCTTCAAATAGTGCCTGAATACTTCCATAGTACTCTTGAATGGTCTAGTCAGTTAACCGTAGAGAGAAAAGCTATTCATATATCTCATAGATTCGGAAACTATTCTTTTCTTCAACATACATTTGCTTCAGTGTCTCTCAAATAGCTTTAGCAAAGTCCAATATCATAATGCTTTTAGCAACATTCGGTTTCATACCGTTTTATAGCCAAGTTACCATGATTGAATCATCTGTGAACTAATCATTATAGTTAGCGTCCTTAATATTCAGTGGTGGACAAGTCAAATGCTTGCTCTTTGTGCAACAATAAATGTGAAGAAGCTCTTGAATCATATTAAGTAATTCCTCTCATTTAGCTTCAAACTAGTGCTTGAAAGTTGTTGGATGACTGAATCATGTTGAGCTATCATAGATCAGTGCATACAATCCAAAAAAATACCTATGAACAATTGGTACAACCCTCATGCAATTTGCAAGGGAGGAGACAATAGAGTTTAGCAGTCATACATCTATAGCACAACCCTTATGTGGGTTGTAGGAAGGGGGCGACGTTCACCAACCACCCATTAGCATCAATCTTCAACAAAAAAAACACAATAATGAGTTGGTGCACACATGCACCTCGTGTGCTCACTCCTCACACAAGCTCCTCATGTGTGGACACACATCGACGGGTTGAGATGCGTTCGTGCACTCCTTGTGAGATTGCCTCACATGTGAATGTGCATCTGTAGGTGGGATGTGTTCGCGCACTCCTTGAGGTCGTGAACTTCTCACACATCCTATGCTTCCTGACAACAGACCAAAAGACTCTTGTGTTCAATTGGAGGCTTGACCAGATGAGGAGGATCAGGGGTCTTCTATGGGCTCTAATACCATGTGAGTAACCCTTGGTTGAGAAGGAGGAAGAGGTTGGAGGAGAGGGAAGAAATAAAGTATATTTTAGTATAAGAGAGAGTACAATATATATATGGATACAAGATAAATGGATCCTTAAACAGATCCTTGACTTGAACTAACTTAAACACCACAATTTCCACAATTTCATCACTAACCAAGATGAATAGATTTGGACTTTGAGAGGACCTTTGGGTGTAGCCTGCCCATTCAAAATTCTCTAGTTTTTTCAGCTGTTACACTTGTAATTTCTCTTTCATACATGTCCTTTATAATATCAATGTCTTATAGACACTTCTTTTCTTTTTAAAACCTGCCACAATAGGTTTTCCACAATATAATTAAATACTTATCCTAAGTTTTTTTAAATCAATGAAAAGCATATTTAGGTGTTTGTTCTTAATTCTGAAATTTTCTATTGGTTATCTAAGTAAATGAATAGTTTCCATTTTTAACCTACCCAACAAACCTAAATTTATTTTTTTGTAATTTTAGTTTCATGACTTACTTTTTGTTTAATTACCCTTTTTCATAATTTGATCATATGACTTATTAACTTAATACTATAATCATTATTATAATTTTGTATGTCTCCCTTATTCTTAAATATAGGTATTTAAGAATCATCCACCCCATGTTTCAAATAAGTTGTTTTTGAGATATGTATGAAGTTGTTGCCTTAACCAAAGAAAGTTGTCATATGAGACTTCCTTAAATTCTGAACAAGATTTCTTGCTTGCTTATCTATGATTTTCCCTTCTTTTGCTTGAGCTTTTAAGTGAACTTTCTAATTTCTAAAAATAACTTATTTCTGATCACATATGTTTATTTCTCATTGCTCTCCTTTTAGGGACCGGACATCCAAAAGTTCTAAATCTCACAGTTGAAGGTGATCTTGTTGAGGGAAATGTGATCAGGGGCCATTATGAGGTTGCATGGTGTGGTGGGACACCTGGTAAAGGTGTATCTAGGTAAAAGTATTTTGTCAATGCAAACTTTCATACTTTCTTGTAGATATTTGTCTTGGCGGTTAGCTGACATTTACAGATATAAATCAAGCTTCCAATTTTTTTTTTCTCAGTTGGTTGAGGCGGAAATGGAACACTAGTCCTGTAGCAATTATAGGTGCTGAAGATGAAGAGTACCAGTTGACAATAGATGACATTGATTCTAGTTTAGTCTATATGTATACACCAGTAACTGAAGAAGGTGTCAAGGGAGAACCTCAGTATGCTATGACTGATTTTGTAAAAGCAGGTAATATCTAGCTATTCATAAAGTCATTTGTTGTTAACTGCATAACTAGACAAGATGCATTTATGAATTGCATGACAAAAGTACGTGAAAAACCATTGAGTTAACAAATACCATTGTTATTTACTTGGATTTATATATTTTTCTTTCTCTAGAGCTGGACTTGCCCTTTACTCTTTTTAATGGTAAGCTTTCTTAAACATATGACAAAGTGGTGTTGTGTACAAACCATACTTTTCATGGCACCAATGTGCGATGGTGGTAGGTTGGTGTGCCTGGATGCCAAGGTAGTTAAAATTAATAAAAACTATGCATACTCGCCTTTCCTCAGAAACTCCTAGATAAGGCTCCATCCTTCTGCTACAACTTGTTGAAACCAAAATCATAAATAATGAAAGAACAACTGACTATTATAAATAATTTTCACTTTCTTCTGTCTTTCATGTAAAGTGAAAATGGAATTTTTTATTTCTCATTTCTATTTTCTTTCCCCTAAAAACGTAATCTTTCCCTTACCACTAAAATAATGGAAAAACAAGTGCATTTCACAAAAAGTTGACATCTGAGAAAGTTTCAATTCTACTTTAACATTGCCTCCAATACCGAATCTCTCTCTTCCCTCTGCACCAGAAAGGACTAACTTACCATACAAAAGCCTTACCATCCTCTTCTCTATCCACTACACAAACTTTCCCCCTCTTTTCTCCACCATGGTTTTGTGTAGCATTCATTGATCATGCCTCCTATACCATCTTTTTCTTATCATCAACAATATACTGTAGACACCCCCACATTGATGGCCAAAATCCATGGTGACACTTGAGAGGCTCCAACCAATGGTTTACTCAAGCCCTGACCTGATTATATTCCAATGTAGAGCTGGAATTGTCAAAAATGATGTTCAAATTAGCCAAATCACCCTCATTCTGCACTTAAATATTCCATTATATACAAAGTACGCCACCAAGTCTATTAGGGCCATCACATGCCCACCAATACTTTGCCATTTTCACCACCAAACTGTGGACAGGTACATATATTATTCTGCCCTATTGTTGAAGGCTCAAATCACATTCAAATAATCCCGAATTACTTTCTTTGCACGGAAAAAACAAACAATCAAGCCATGAACCTTTCATGTCTGGTTGGCAAGGATTGCCAATCGGGTACACATGGAAAATTGGCCTGGCATGAAGGTCTATATATGCATTTCCTAAATGATTTTTTCTATTGACTTGAGCATGCAACTATGATAGATTTTCAGCTATTGTGAGCATTTTATTCTAAATAGCGGAACTTAATTTGGCAGCCTTTTTTTTTTCTAGTGGTCTATACTGATTCCAGATCTACTAGAGGAAGATTTTCCTCATTTCCAAGTATCCCTCAAGTCCTCCTTCCTGTTCCCAATCACCAACACTCATCTTTAACTCAAAACACTGCAAAACCATCACAGAACACTACTCTAACTTCCACCATATCCAAATACCAAGCCAAGTCTCAAAACACTACCATAACTTTACATTCTTCCTTCTAGTTCATTTTTGGATGGAGTAACAAAATATTGGTTTATTATTTCAGCAAAAAAATTATTGTATCAGTAACACCTGCACTATCTTGAATTAAATGAGCCCATGAAACTCGAGAGAAGTCATTAGGAAATACAATATAATACCTACAATCAGATGCTAATGAAGTACTAGCATGACCACATACATCACCATGAATTAATTCAAACGGATTTTGGCTACAAACTAAATATAAACCAAAAAGGTAGCGTAATGGTGTATCCAACTGTTATGATTGATGTTCAAAAATTGAAATAGAAATCTAAGGAGGCACCTATGGCAGTTTTTGATGAGATAGATGACCCAACCAACGATGTCACACAAGAGATAGCTCTAATGTAGACAATAGTGATGCAAGTCCTCCAGACAACTCTTCTTGAACCAACTGGTAGACTCCTTTGCCTTGCTCACACCTTAAACTAATCCTTTTCTCTATTTGTAAATCTTGAAAGGTATAATAAAAATGGGAGCAGATCAAATAACAAAGAATTTATTTAGTAATGGTGCTAATGGACAGAAGGTTAATGGGGAAATTAAGAACATAAAAGACTTTGTTTAATGCTATCTATGATGTAGCAACAAGGTTTTCAACATGGACATGTTGTCGAAATGTTGTTGAAACATGTTGGTTGACATGACATGTGTTGGTTTGTTGACACTAGCAAATGCCAGAGACATGTCAACATCAACACATGTCAACAAACACCAATGGAATGTTTGCTAGACTAGAACTGGTTTGATCAACATTTTCTAATTTTTATTTGACATGTGGTGGCTTGGGCTAATTTTGTATAAAAAAATTTATAATTTATTATTCCAACATAAAATTTAAAAAGAGTTTTTTGTTTTATATTTTTCAAAATGTTTTCGGAATTCTTATGGAGTTAAATTGTAACACCCCTGATTTTCTATCAGTCAGTCGGTGGAAGTTTGTCTAGGCACATTACAATTACGATTGATTAGTGGTCCTATGTTCACACAAGCAATACCATCCATGGAATATTGGTAGAAAACATCTACAGTTGTTTGCAAAGAATTAGTGATCAATAATAAAAATAGTAACTTTATAACTTTTGTGTTTTATGTTTGGTTTTGTGGGCTATTTTAACCCTACCTACTATGGCTGGCAGTTACTGCCATACGTTTAGTATGCATCCAACCTCTACCTTCCTGTCTTTTAATCTTATTAAGAAAACTGGATAAAACAGTACATAATTCTTATTTCATCATTTTACTTTTGTGATATGGAATGTACAAATCGAGTCTTATTTGTCATGGTGTCTCAGACAATTGCTCATCAGATGGTACTTTTATTTGGTAGACTTTGTTGCCATGCAGGGTTCCTCTTGAAACCCCTTTTTTTCTAGACTCATTAAGTTGTGCCTGTTGCCTTGTCCTTACCATAAACGCTTCAGGCTTGTCATAATTTTATGTTCTCAAATCCTTAACTTATCTATTTTCATCATCATTTTAGATTCCATATTTGAACTTAAACATGGTTTCACATAGATCTTATTTATTTGTTATCAATGAATTAAGAGCATGCAAATCAATAAACAATATCCATTGGGCAGGTCAATCAAGCAATTTACTTTAGGTTGCCCTTGTTGCACCAAACAGTGGAACACTTGATTTGGTTGATCTGACAGTCGACTGGTATAATGTGTCCAGTTCCTGTTCAATGTTGTTGTCACAGCTTTGCACACTGGTTCAATTGGGTCTGCAATCTGAGAAAATCCAGAAGTCTTCTCTCTAGTTAATGACATTATTTGGAATTTCCTTTGGGTCGATATGACTAATGAACATAGAAACGTGCATATCCATAAAAATCCATCAGAATCCAACACGATACAACTAAAACCTCTAATTTTTATGTTTTCTATATTTTTATAGGAATTTCCTAACTTTGCAATACAACCGACAGGCCCGACGACCTGAAGAGAGGGTGTGGCAGTGGGTGGAGAGTAGCTGGAGGGTAGTTCCCTGTCTTGGTAGGGGGGTGTGACCGTGTGGGTGGAAGAGGGACTGGGAAGGGTCATGGCCTGGGTTAGGATTTGCTAGCTGGGCAGTGGTTGATGGTGGTGGTACCTTCTGGTTTTTTCTTAGGCTTTGATATCTTGTGGTTTGATGGATAAATTAATTTGTTACTGCTGATGAGATAACTACTTATTAGGGTTTTGTATTGTGGATATTCAATAACGTAATAACATAGATACATGCATATAACTTAGTACATAAATGAGTTTTACAATCACACCTACTACCAAGTACTTAATAGGAACTATGAAATTAAGCGTGTTTGAGTGAAAGCAATACTAAGATGGAAGACTACTTGGAAAGACTCTGTGTGGCTTTCGCCTTCATTGGTACTTCTAATGTTACTAGGTTGTTTGAGTGTCTATGAGTAATAACTATGGTTCTATTAAGACATAGACAAACGGAAAGTGTGGGCACCTTGTCCTTAAGGTACCCTCGTCTTGGTGGGTTGTGTCTGCAGATAGAGAAAGTGCATGATACCTAGTATGTGTTAAAAAAAAAAACTATTTAGTACATAAATGAGTTTCACATTTTCATTTATTATTCATATGATTGTGAGCATGCAATTTTCTATGCTATACTTAGTTGCACATCAATGTCTTGTTTGTGAATATTTTCCGTTAGAAAATGAAATAGTGAGAAATGATGAAAATAGTAGGAAATAGAAATAGCAGAACATAACAGGATATAATAGGAAATACAGTATTGTTTATACACTAGAGGAATTGATAGAAAATTAGAAAATAGGATGTTTGTGTAGTTATAGGAAATTAAAAGTTAATCATTTAAAAAAAATTAAATAATGAATTAAGAAAATAAATTGAAAAAAAGTATTATATTTGAAAAGTAATATTTTAAATATTATAGTATATATTAACATCTCATTAAATACAGATTAACATATGAAATAACATGTTTGTAATTCATATAAACAACATTGTTCATTATAATCTAAATTTTTTCAGAAATAGATAATATACTTTATAAAAATGTTATATTACATACTATGTATTATCTTTTTACCACATAGAAAACATAATTTGTTTACATATTTCATTAATTATTCTCTTTCTTTATTTAACACTCATTTCACTATTAGAATGTATTCCTTTTTCAATAATGACAAAAGTTTTATCAAAATCATCAACATTCATTTTATCAAAATCATCAACATTCATTTGTAAGATCTTCAAGTAAATATTTTTACTCTATTATTTATTTAATGTATTATGTATGTTGTGTTGAAATATGTTAATGCATTATTTAATGTTAACGTTATTTTTTATTTTAATCTATTATATTATAATACATTATTATTTATTTATTATTATAATCATATTTCTTGATATTATGTTAACATTATTATTTATTTTAATATATTATAACTATAATATGTTATTTATTATTATAATTATTATATTTTAATTTATTATAATTATGTTGATAATTATATATTATTTATTATTTTACAAGTTAGTATCATTTCTCGTTATTTTCGAAAGGGTGAGATGGAAAACGATGAGAAATATTTTCTTTAATATAGAAGGAGATGATGGGAAATTATCTTCCTTCATTTTTATTAGTACAAACATAGTAAACATAGAGAAAAAAATTTCCACCATTTCTTTTCCCTCCATTTCCCCTCATTTTTTGATTGCACAAACCCCCATCAAGTTATGTGTTCCCTTTATGCATGTGTAATGTGATATTTTATACTTACCATGTTTATGTGTTCCTTATCATGCCTTTAATGCACCATGCCTGCTTCACTCTGCATGATGTCATATATACCATGCTTTCTTGTTTTTTGCTTAGTCATATTTCTTTTAATCCATAATTATTATATCAATAACAGTTGGAATTTAGTTATCCCTGCATCACATTGATACATTGTTAGATTTAATCCCATGCATTCCATCTTATAGCCTAGTTCGCACAAGGGCCTGGGTCATGTAGTTCCCATGTTTCCATTGACATGCCACTGATATGCTGATGACAATGTATTTTTTTAACTTCACCAAAGTCCAACTGAAAATTGAATTGTATTGCTTGGAATACATTTAGGGCATGTTTTGTTTTAAATATACGTGAAACTTATTTGTGGCGTTTCATATTTTGGGCAAAAGCAAAATATTATTATTATACTTTTCTTATTTTTATTCATCATTATCAACATTTTAAGAGCATCATTTTCTGTTTCCTATTTTGAAAGCTGTACCACAGTTTAGCATCTACAAAGTAGGTGAAGACATACTAATCATATTTTTCTTACAGCTGCACCATCTGTTAGTAATGTGAAGATTCTCGGTGATCCCATTGAAGGAACCACAATTAAAGGCAATGGAGATTATTTTGGAGGAAAGGAAGGCCCAAGCAAGTTTGAATGGTCACGCCAAAATAAGGAAACTGGGTAACCTCTTGGAAACTTTTGTTGCTTTCTTCTTATGATCTTATGTAGTTATATACTTATATCACTTCTCTCCTTTTTTCTCATTTTTACTGTATTCATGATTATCATGTAACTTCCATACTTCTCTAGTTTGTGTTCTTTTAACATTTTATTCAAGATTCTTGAATTTTGTCACTCTATCTTCTCCTGCCTCTGTGTTGTACTTAGTTTTCTTTGAAACTTACTTTCTATATTGAACAAAATCTTTTTTTCCTTGAGAAAATGTTGATTACTGAGATGGTCTAGAAGAACCTACCCTAGAAGATCGACGATCTAATAGGAGGGAGAGTCCACTTGTCGATCAAGATTGCATTAGAATCTTATACTTTTGATGTGGGACTAATTGGTCCTTTATTCAAATAGTTCATATCGATCTCCACCACACTTTCCATATTGATGTCCCTATTGATGGCTCATTTGAGCATTTAAGCGTCTCTTTGGCCCTTAGGTCACATCTTTCGATGGGTAGACTCTTGCCCATGCAAGACCCAATTCGAATCATACTAACTTTGATATCAATTAATGCGGTTTAGGAGAACCTATCTTAAAAGACCTGTTTGATAAGAGAATCTGCCACCTGGTTAGCCTTGCAATAAATATGATTGAAAGGGTGGGCCTACCTGATAAGGTTGCAAAAAGTGATTCGGTTATAATGAGCTAGTCCTAAAATGCATTGGCTGTTTTGGAAGCCCTCAAGAAGGGGTAGAGTGTCAGTCTGAACTCTAAGGAGTTCCACGTTGATGCCCAAATCTTTGCAAGTAGGCAAGTCATTGAGTAAAGCATATAGCTCAGCCAACATCGCACTGGTATTTCTATAAGTTTTGTGAAAAGTAGCTAGCGCATCTCTATTGGCATCACAGATGATACCCCCTCCCACAACAAAGCCATCTATTTTGTGAAGGTTTTCCCCAAACAATCCATTGAATCTTTGAAACCTTGGTATCAAGATTTCAAAAGCCCAGACATTGAAACATTAGCAGGTCTTCTCGGTGACAATTCAAACTAGTGAACATTTTAGTGAAATTGTCCAGGGCAACTTCCACTTCAGCTCTAATGTTTCCAAAGGAACCCCTACCATTCTCATACACCACTAAGCATCTTTTTTTCTAGTATTCTCATAGGATATTATCCACAAAAAACCTCATAATATTACTAGTAAGGGTCTTTCTATTCCTGAAAAGAGAGGAGTGAACAAAGCATCTCCAATCAAGCTGATTTTGGAGGCAAAGACCTAATTTCTTGCTAACCTGGATTTTGCACATAATAGGCCATTCACCCTCAAGGCACAGGTGGTGATCCGAGTCTTTTTGGTGCTGAATTTTGCAGCATTTGCAGCATGAGGCCAAATGAAAACCCCTCCTCTTGGCATTGATCTCGGTTAAAAGGATAGAGTGAAAAAATTTTGAAAGGAAGATGGAAATTTTAGTAGATATAAACTTGTTCCATAAGCTTCTATTCCAGCAAACAAGTTCTTCTTTCCTCTTGGTGGCTTTCCAAGAAAATTTGACTATAAGATTTCCATCCAAGGTCCAATTCCAACTGAAGTTGTCCTCTGTATCGCCAATAAGGCGAAGATTATTGTGAATCTCATAGATGATGCAATTGGGGAGGTGGATGCAATCCAAAACACTAGAATTTGAGGCGACTTAAGCAACTGTCAGATACTCAAAGCCAACCATAGTCTCTCCAAAAATTGATGTTGCCTTTTTTGCCAAGCCACCTTGCTGATCTGGCAATCTGATTCCAAGCGGATTGTAGGGACTTCCATTTGGCTGGCTCATATCTGATTTGCTTATGGAACAGAAGACCATACTTAGCTAAGGTGGCATCAACCCAAAGAGATTTCTTATTTAATAGTCTTTAAGCCGTCTTCATTCTAAGGGCAAACATGAGCTCCTTAAAGTCTCGGATGCCTAAGCCACTTTCCTTCAAATGTTTAGTGATGGTAGTCCATCTAGTCTAATGAGTTTTGCCCTAAACCTTAAATTCTAATAGGATCAGTTCCCTCACTTGAAGTTGAACAACTTTGCTCATCAGCAAGAGCTATAGAGTTGAAGTTAGTTCCTGAAGTCAGGAGAAAAGGGTTGGAGGCACCATGATCAATAATTCACAAATTATCGAAAGTAGCATGTAAGGCCCATGTACCTGTGGTGATCACATGTGCAATGATAGTAGTGGAGGTTTGTTGCACTCTGAGAAAGAGAAATTCATTGTAGTTGGCTTGAGATATACTGACTATGCATCATGATGCCTGATTGTTAAATGTAGAAGAGCTGTTAGACGTGGCAACATATCAAAAGTAGCATGTAAGGCCCACGTACCTGAGGTGATCACATGTGCAATGGTAGTAGTGGAGGTTGCTGCACTCTGAGAAAGAGAAATTCGTTGTAGTTGGCTTGAGATATACTATGCATCATGAGGCCTGATTATTAAACGTAGAAGGGCTAGGTGCATTTACACCTACTACCAAGTACTGACTCCTATAAGAACTCTGGAATTAACTGTATTTGGGCGGGAGTAGAACCAGGATGGGTGACCACTTGGGAAGTTCTCGTGCAGTGCTTATGGGCAGTAGTGTTGGCTCTGCTCAAGCATTGGCAAGCTGTAGCTATGTGCACCACTTACCAAAGTAGGCCTAGCAAGGCCTCCTACAAGCTTTCGTCTCCTTGGATACTTCTAGTGTATACCAGACCATTTGAGTGTCTATTGAGACTTACATGTTATCACCTCCATGGATACTCTTGGTGTATACTAGGCTATTTGAGTGTCCATGAAGGTTCACTTTCTATCACCTTTAAGGATACTCTTGGTGTTCACCAGAATGTTTGAGTGTCTAAGGAGGACTCTTTAAAAAAAAAAAAAAAAAAAAAAAATGTAGAAGGGATGTTAGACGTGGCAACATGAGCTACAAACAGTGAACGAGTATACTTGTCCTAACATCTATTGAAGGTTTTTTTTTTTTTCACCTAGAATGTTCACAAGGAGGATGATTACAACCACCTATCTTCCTATGTCCATGATCGAAAGGTTGCCCTTGGCTTACACAACCAGCAAAAGAAACCAAGGTGGACGAATTGGTAGTAGTCGCAGTAGAGGATTGGGTCAATATCCATAGAACCCTAGAAAATGTGGATTGAAGAGATGGAATAGACTCTGCACCAAAATCTAATCTTTGATTTGTGTTGCCAGTTCTAGATTCAAACCAACAATGAAGATTGCCATTGCCGGTTCTTCATGGTAACGCTTTATGGTTGAAATATTAGCAACAAAAGGTTGATAAACTTCAAGGTCATTAAGAAGCACCCAGAGACTACTAGTAGTCATGCACTGTATGACTAGCTTAGCGATGACTGAATAGTTGTTCATAAACTTCATAAATCCTAGATATGTTTTGCTCATTATCATATGTTGCATGGAGGGTTTCCCAAATCCTTTTTGCCAGATGAATGTAAGAGATGGTCTAAATAATGTTTTCTTCAATGTTATTAATGATCCAAGAGATAATGACACAATTGATGATGTACTCACTGTAGGTCATAACTTTAAGGTCTGGTAGGTTGTCTAGGATGTAATGCTCATGCATATGGACCACTAGGAAGGTCTTAAATGCACTAGACCATAGGAGATGGTTGGAACCATTGAACTTAACTTTGATGGCTATCAATTTTATTTCCAAGGATCCTTTGAAGGCTCCATCAGACTGAACAGGAGTCATTGATGACATTATTAGAAGACTGACAACAATAGAGCAGAAAAAACAGGAAGGGAGTGAAGGGAATGCCGATGGATAGAGATGTTGGCAAGTTTAACACCTACGCTTTGGTACCATGTTAGGGTGTAACTTGTTTCATTAACTGAATGGAAAGGGAATATACAAAGGTTATTACCCTAAACACACCACAATTACAATAATGCCCCTAATACATTTCATATTTCCTAACAATACTAATTTTTTTGCAAATGGTCATGTTTTACAGTCCAACATTCTTAGTCATTTATCTTTAGTTAAATTACATAAATTTAAATCCTTTTCCACAATTCTTAACCAAGTGGTTTTAGGCTTGTTGCTATATTTAGTTTCTTCTGTATTATAATTAATTCCTCTCTTGACTAGTGTATCTCTATTAATGTTATGATCAAAATACATAAGTTGATTTTCTCTTATCTTCAATTAGTGCATCTTCCACTCTATTTCTAATAAATCATTTTTTAGCTTATTCCTTATAGTATTATCATTCATTCATTTAAGAATGGACATTTTAGAAATACTAACTTTACATTAAGTCATACTTTGCAGCCTGGTATTCTAAGTTATAAAGTATAGCTAGGTAAATAGCAGTTTTATAGATTTTTTTTTTTTAAATTTTAAAGGTATCATTCTATCACATAACATTGTAGAAGTACTCCTCCACTTTATCCTTCCTTTATCCAAAGTATAGGTAGCTAACTAGGGCCTGGGGATTAACTTTTGGTAGTCACTCTTGGCTTTGAGATCACCTATATAAGATGGAATCATTCTCTATAATAACTTAATAAGTATTGGTAGATTAAGTGCAAGCTACTTGTTATCAAGGACTGCAAATTGGCTACTGTTAAAAACCCTGCCAATAGCATATCTTCTTAGTTTTTTGTTGACCTAGCTTTGGATGGCAAAGGCACAAAAATTGTATGAATTGTTGACAGAAAAATGCATGCAAAAGAAGGAACAACATTCTGAAAGAAACTTTTATGAGGTAAAAGAGTATTTTTTATTTATTAACAAATATTATAATGATATTTTTAGGATCCTCTAGTTGCCTACTGTTATATAAGAAAAGAGAAGAAGAGATGGAGCAAACACACAATACATTGGATTTATGTAGTTCCCCTTTTGGGTACGTCCACGGGATGAGAGAGTTTTGGAGTTTTCACTATCTAGGAGAAGGAATACAAAAGATGGGCTTAAAAGAAATGCCCAAGACCTATAAGCTTATATAGCTTAGAAGGTCATGATTGAAGGACCAAAATACCCTTATACATCTTATAACAAATTAAAGACACATTTTAGCAATCTCTACTTTATCTTAAATACACTCTCTATTTGCAACAGAACTTCCCATCCAAAAGACTTATGAGGGTCAGGCATAGGCATAGACATTGAGCAAGTCCAGATAATGCTTGAACTTGTTTTCAATAACTCCCTTGGTAAACATGTTAGCTGGATTTTCTTTAGTGTTGATCTTTAAAACTTTGATTCTGTTTTTTGACTGAAAAAAGTGATACTTGACATCAATATATTTCGTATGATCATGAAATACATTATCCTTTGCCAAACAAATGACACTAAGATTGCTTTTTGATGATGTAAACCAAAATCTGCTAGCAATCTTTTGAGTCAAATCCCTTCCTTTACAGCTTCTGTCATAGTCATATATTCAACCTCTGTAGTAGACGAGGATATAGTTGGCTGAAGCGTTGATTTACAACTAACAACATAATCTGCAATTGTGAAAACATATTCAGTCAAATATCTTCTTTGATCAATATCTCCTGTAAAATCTGAACCAGAATATCCAACCATAGTGCAACTATTCTTCATGCCATAGATTAAGCCTATATTTGTTGTTCCCCTCAAATATCTGAAAATCCGTTTCACAACTTGTCAGTGATCCTTTCCAAGATTGGCCATAAATCTACTAACCATACTAAGTGGATAAATTAGATCTAATTTAGTGCACACCATAACATACATTAGACTTTCAACAGCTTGTAAGTATGAAACATGCTTCATATAGTCTTTCTTGGATTGAGACTGTGGCACCATAGCAAAAGATAGGTGCAGATTCCTATCATAAGGAGTGCTAATGGTTTTGTTAGAAGCTATTCCAAACTTACAAAATATTCTCTATGTAGTTGCTCTGATGGAGAAATAATTTCTCAACAACTCTGTCTCGGTGTATTTCCATCCCAAGAATTTTTCCAACTGCTCCTAGATCTTTCATATCAAACTTTGACTTCAAAGTTTCCTTTAGTTCCTTTATCACATGTACATATTGAGCTACTATCAAGATGTCATTAACATATAACAAAAGATAGATGTGTGTATCATCATTTAGCTTTTTAATATACACACATGAGTCATAGGAACTACGGGTAAAACCAACTCTGGTAATAAATGTGTCAAACCTTTTGTATCACTATCTTAGGGATTGTTTAAGTCTATACAAGGACTTCTTTAGCTTACACACTAAGTCTGATTTTCCCTTCTCTTTAAAGTCAATTGGCTGATCCATCTATATTTCTTCATCAAGTTCACTATGCAAGAAGATTGTCTTCACATTTAATTGTTCTAACTCTAGGTTCTTTGCTGCAACCATTGCCAAAAGAACTCTGATGGATGAGTGTCTAACAATAGGTACAAAGACCTCATTAAAATCTATACCTTCTTTTTGAGAGTATTCTTTTGCCACAAGTTTGGCCTTGTACCTAACTCCTTGGATCCTTTGTGTTCCAACCTTCTTCTTGAACACCCATTTGCAACCAACATTATTTCTTCCTGGAGGGTACTTCACCAAATCTCATGTTTGATTTTTTTTGAAGAGATTGGAACTCTTCCTACATGGTTGTCACCTAGTGAGCAACATCTGAACTCTTCAAGGCAGCCTCATAGTTGGTAGGATTTGCATCTTCCTGCACCTCATTTACCACCTGTAGAGCATAGGCGATCATATTGCTATATCCATACCTCTGAAGAGGTTGGACGTCCCTTCTAGGACAATTTCTAGTAACACATCTCTGCTCAGCTTCTTTCACGTCAAGTACCTCTTGATGATTAACTACTTCTAAAAGTTGACTTGTGCTTATACTAGGCTATCCTCTATCAATTGGTTGTTGTATCTCAAACTTCACCTGTTCTAGAGCACTAGGTGTCTCTAAACCTTCAACTTCATACTTTCTCAACATGAGATGCTTCTCATTAAATGTGACATCTCAACTATATATCACTTTCTTAAATGATGTGTCAAAGATTCTATACCCCTTTACTCCAATCCCATTGCCAACAAAATGTATTTCTTTACTCTTGGCTCTAACTTATCATTGTGAACATGATAATAGATAGGACATTCAAATATCTTGAGCTTAGAGTAATTTGCAACCTGCCCAGACCAAACCTCATAAGGGATTTTGTCCCTAATGAGACTAGATGGTGATTTGTTAATTAAATAAGAGAGCATGAGAAAACTCTTGTTTAAACTAGCATGATTCAAGCTCTCTTAAGGAGGGTTCGGTTGAGGCGTTCAACCACTCTATTTTGCTGTGGAGTATCTGTAACTGTATGATGCCTAGTTATACCAGCATCCTTACAAAACTCATCAAATTCAGCAAAGCAAAATTCTAAACTATTATCTGTTCTAAGATATTTTACTTTTCTATCAATCTGATTTTCAACCATGGCTTTCCACAACTTGAAGTTCTTAAAGGCTTCATTTTTGTGCTTCATAATGAAGACCTAATTCATACAAGAAAAATCAACAATTGATAGAAAATACCTTGAACCTGCAAGTAAGAGCTGTTGGGATAGACCCCAATAGTTAGCATGGACATAATCTAGAGTTCTTCTGGTGGTGTGTTTTCCTTTCTCAAATTGTTAAGTATTTGCATCCCCCTCTATCCTAAATGTCCTATCCTGGAATGCCAAATTGCAAAGATAGATTGTTGATCATCATTTGTAGCTGTGGCAGCTGAACCAATAATAGGAGTACCTTGAAGGATGTACAAAGGTCCATCTTTGACTCCTTTCATCATGACCATTGAGACTTTTAGGATTTGGAGCTTTCCTCCTCCACTTGTATACTTGAATTTATTTGAATCAAGAGCCATCAGAGAGATTAGGCTTTTGTCCAACTTGGGCATATGCCAAACATTCTCAAGTATCTTCATTGTACCATCTTGCATCTTGAATTTTATAGAACCAATACCAACTTTGTTGCAAACATCATTGTTTGCCAGGGTCACCTATCCACCATCCAACTGCTCATAGGTGTAAAAATACTCTTGGTTGGGAGTTATGTGGTGTGATGTGTTAGAGTCCATGATCCATGCCTGATCTGAATATGCACTACATGAAACTGTCAGTGAGAAGTTGCTTTGATGCTGAATCTTTCTTTTCTGCCATGGCTGCACTTCCCTTGGATTTCAATTTTAAGCAGTTGGCCTTTCAATGTCCTTTTTCTTTACAATAATTGCAAGTGCCCTTAGAGTACTTTCTTTTGGACTTACTTCTGCCTCTGTCCTTATTGTCTTTCTTGTTTTGACATCCCTTAGACTCTACATGATGCACTGACAAGCCAGAACCACCTACATCACTGCTACCATGAGTCACCATATGTCTCAATTCTCTAGAATGAAGGTTTCTCTCCTCCTCTAGAGTGATGGTATCTCTACCCACCACAAAAGATTACATAAAGTTTTCAAAAGAGAGAGGAAGTGATACCAACAAGATGAGGGTGACATCCTCATCCTCCACTGTGACATCAATATTCCTCAACTCCATGAGGATGGTGTTGAGTTGATCTAAATGTTGTTTTAATGGTATCCCCTCATTCATTCTTAAAGAAAACAACCTTTGCTTCATGTGCAACTTGTTGGTGAGGGACTTTGCCATATAAAGGGTCTTCAACTTATTCCAAAGACTAGAAGTAGTTGTTTTATCTGCAACCTCAATTATTACCTCATCAGATAAACAAAGTAGTATTGTGGAGTGAGCCTTCTTTTCTTGTGCTTTAAAATCTGTAGATTTTCTATCAACCAATAACTCCTTATTTAGGAGAGTCCAAATACCTTGTTGCTTTAACAGAACTCTTATTTTAATTTACCAAAGACTGAAACTATTCTTTTCATTAAATTTCTCTACTTTCAAAGCCGGCGAAGCCATAGAAAGAAACAATTCTGAAATCTCCTAACAAATAATTGTCAAATACAAATAACTCTCCAAAAATTGACCAAAAAGTCACAAACAGATTGTCCAATAGAAACTATAGCAAAACTTCTTTGCCAATGCCAAAACAATAACAAACTGTGCCCTAAACTGCTTGCAAATTCAAAAGTTTTGGTGGAAGAAAATCTTATCACCCGAAACTCAATTGAGGGACGTTCGGAGGGGAAGAAACAATAGTTGTAGTGCTGTTTCCTTCACTTCAAAGCTGCAAACAGCAGCAACTAGGGCTCAAAAATGAGCCCCAAGAATAGTTCTTCCATAAATGGAAGACCTCAAATTGGTAGTAAACAGATGAACTTCCGGTGGGGACGCGAGTTGACAAGATATGCGGCTGGGGCACAACAGGTTTGACGCTACAACAACTGATAGACGGACAGGGGCTAGGCGAATACATCCAATGAACCATGACCTCCTCCTTTACGTAGACGGCTTCTAGGAAGACTCCTTACTCGCAGATTGGGTTTTCACCCACGGACGGCTTCCGGACAAGGCTTCACGCCTCTTGTGTGCAGATGACTTTTGAACGAGGCTTCGTGCCTCCTATGTGTGGACGACTTCTAGATGAGGCTTCACGCCTCCTACATGTAGACGACTTCCAGACGAGGAAACCTTCAGGAAGAGCGTGGACGAGTGGTTCGCCTCCCTAGACCTCAACAACGATGGGGTCTTGATGAGGGTAGAGCTATGCAAGGCCTTTGAGACGTTTCGCTTGGTGGAGAATCGGTAAACGGCTTGCACCCACAAGTCTCCTCTTTTTCTCTCAAACCTTAAACTCTGATACCAATTTGTTATACAAGAAGAGAGAAGAAGAGATGGAGCAAACACACAATACATTGGATTTACATGGTTCCCTTTTTGGGTATGTCCACGAGATGGGAGAGTTTTGGGGTTTTCACTATCTAGGAGAAGGAATACAAAAGAAGGGCTTAAAACAAATGTCCAAGACCCATAAGCTTATATAGCTTAGAGGGTCATGACCAAAGGAACAAAATGCCCTTATACATCTTATAATAAATTCAAGACACATTTCAACACCTACCTTAATAATATGTCCTAAATAATACATATATTCTCCTAGGATAATGTTAAATTTTGTTATGTAGTAATACTAGTATGTCTTCTTTATTTAATATATAATTATATATTCCTTGAAAAATTATATTTAAGTTTTTTTCTTGGAAAAAACCTGCCTTATAAATATATAATAAAATATCTAATAGAATATCTGTTTAATCAAAGATGGCATGGTAGGCCTCCAAGGTGTGATCCAATCATGCTTGAGTGCTTTGGTGGTGTCTAGGTGTTCGCCTTAATAGCCATAAATTAGAAAATTTTAGATGTGCACTAATTACATCAGGCACTTAAATAAAATAAATGAATACACATGATAACTTTAAATAACAATAGACTTTCATGTATGTGGTGGTGGTAGACATGAATAGGTGTAGATGATAGCAGTTGTTGCTATAGCTCAAGTAGCAGCAACATGCAGGTAAAAGCATGGAATCATGTATCCTGTTATTTATGTTGAAAGAAATAACATAGATGATATTGTGTTATTTATTTTTTTTCTTTTTAATGGTACTTATTGAATAGAAAATTTTTATTGAGATTTTCTTGGTAATGTCAAATACATTACATATTTTTTAGATTATTAATTCAAATCTGAGGTACTTTATTAGGGAATGAACATTTTTATTTGACATATAATAAATGAATTAGAAAACAAGTAATTGTGATTATACCAATGTTTTTGAGGCAGTCGTCTATGGCAACTAGGCAAGGGGTTTTTTCATCCTCTCGCCTTGTTAACTGTTCTAGTGATGTCCTTCAATTGGGCAATATCAAGTGCTTGCCATTTTGTTGTCTTGGTGCCTCTCATCTCTAGTTCAAGTGGTCTCCTCGTTGAAGGCAAGCAAATGGGTAATTTGACTTGATTAAAACGGAAAAAATTAGTGAGACTTCACAAGTGTTGTGTCTCATGACTTGTGAGTGTCACCAATGGCTAGCCCTAACTCATCAGCAACTCCTCAACGATCTTCCCTACCACATTCTCTTCTCCTCAGCTTTCCTCCTCTGACTTCTGCTTCCTCTTGTTCTAGTGACATCCATCCTCCCTATAGGCAACTCTTAGTGAGATCTTGCCTCCTTTCTATTTTTTTCTGATTTTGATGAGAAATTCAGCCGATTTGTTTCCTTTTTCTAGTAATTATCTTGCCATATTTTGCTTGAATAACCATTTTAATGGAGATATTGCTTTGATGGAGTTGATGAAATGATTTTTATTGCTCTTTTATTGATTTATAATATTACATTAATAGTTAAATTGATCGTAAGACTAGGAGTTCAAGACTTACCTTACATATGTTGTAGACTTGTATTGCCTTTTATATGTTTTAAAACTTGAAATAGTACAACAATTGGTTCTACCATAATAATTAATGTTGTAAATTATTTTCTTAAAATTAATAATTTATTGTTGCCTTGCTTCAATTAAGCTCCTATCTTATTGTCTCCTTTTGCCTTAGATGATTTGAGGTCATCGCCTTAGTATTGTCATTTGCCTTGATAGCATTGGATTATAATAAACTTTTTAATAATATGTTTTGACTAAAGGTCATTTTGGAGATATCACACAAAATGCAAGTTCCATTTGGGGGATGGAGGAGGATGTTTAATAAAGTAGATTAGCATATACCGGTGCTAGCTGAAGAATTCTTAAATGTGCCCTTTGTAAATTGTGTATTTTCTAGGGACCTTTTGCTCGTTTGCACTGGTACCAAAGACTATACTTTGACAAAGGAAGATATTGGATGGCGGATGGTTTTTGCATTCATACCCACTAACTTTGAAGGTAGCAGTGTTGAAATGTTCTCTTTCTATTTAATTTCAACAATAGCTGGCAATTATATCATGATATTATTTCAGGGAAGGAAGGGATAACTGTCTCTGCTGCAACTGAGGTTGTCAGGAAAGGTATTGTTGATTTAGTGAGAATTGCTTATCGTTATTTTATTTCTTTCCATTCCATAACAGCCATTAAAAGAAGTAACATGCTGAAACAATGTAATAGATGGCTATGTCTAACTATGAAATATTTAAAAAGGTTTTTCAGTTGGTTTAGAACTGTGAAGGGGTTAGAATAGATTTTATTTTTTCACTAATGACAATGAGGTACATGTAAATAGGGTTTTATAAAATATCCTATGCTAAATGAATATCTAATAACTTAACCAACTAATGCCACTAATATATAAAATAACTTTAATACTCTCTTAAGCTGAAACGTATCTATCATGTCCAGCTTGGAATATAGAATCTCAAATATGTCAACATGAATGTGTTTTGCAAAAATGTCTTCTAATTGCTCCAAGGACTAAGTGTAAAGCGTGGAAATAATACCTTTCATCACAGTATCCCTCACATAGTGATGGCCAATTTCTATATGCTCATGGATGACTTAGGATTTGCGGGTAATTCATAAATCTATTGTTGGTATAGATCAAAGAAACGGTTGACTAATAATGGCCTTGTAATTGACTTAGGGGATCCTCTAGATATTTCCCTCAAAGTGGTCGGTTGTATGGTTGTTTGTTTTGTGCATTATTTTCTTCTTTTTTATGATTTTCTTTCCATTTTCCCTATTTGTTTTGTTTATTCTCTTTACTTTTCCTATTTTTCCTTGGCTTGAAAATTCAGGGGTGTTTTCACCTAAATTGATGGCGTCTGCTCAATTGGTGTACTCTTTGACAGTGTCTGATTTCTTCGATTTTGGTGCAATAAAAATGTAAAAGGTTTATATGTTAATATATGGTTTTGAGTTTGTCAGATAAAGAACATAGAGTAATATGTAGGCACATTCCTTTATATTTGATTTTATTTTTGTAAATAATCTCCAAGCAATATGCGTGATCTCATTTTCAATTTTCAGGCAATGGTACATGAGATTATCTACAAGTATCTAAATTGAAAATAATTACATTGAAACCAATATGGAATTATAGATTTTGTGATGTATCCTCTATATATCTAAGGGTAATGGATAGGTATGGGTTCCTGATGTGGATATACATTGAGTGTAGCAATATCAATGTCCTGTGAGATTTAATTGCAGTATACCACCCTCTTATGCTGAATATATGTATTGTATTCTTTACTCTAGTATTTTTTTCATAATCAACAAAACGTGGAAATTGATGAGGGGTGCAAGTAATACTTAAAAAATTGTTTTAAGTCATTTTGAAAACTGGGATGTGATTTGGAAATGGATGTGGCATTAAATATATATGCTCTATATTTATAAGTATAATTCTTGACCTATAAATTAAAACTTTTAAGATAAGTAGAGAAAAATCTGGATATCCATCATGTGCTTATAGTCATAAATCAACATATTGAGTAGTTTGGTTATTGTTCATCATATTTCAATGATTTGTGTCAATGCATCGAAATGACAGTCAAGGCAGTGCATACATAAAACAAAGCTAGTTAAATATGTATAGCAATACCAAAAACGGTAATGAGATGCGTACGATTGTATCCCAGAGGTAAGCCACCCCACGTCCAATCTTATCCAGCTGAATGCTGTGTATAGAAAGTCCTTTGAATTTTTTTACCATATGACACTGTATACGGCATATTGATTGTTGGATATGAATATTGTATTCTTGTTGTATCATGAGAAATTTGTCAATGATAGGATATCTAGGCTCCTAGATACATGATTTGTTGTTTCTCATTATGCTACAATAAATGAGATTTTTTTTTCTTTTTGTAACCATAATAGCTCCTCCAAAGGTATGTGGTTTGCAAATACTTGGAGATCTAAGGGAAGGGAGTAAAGTAACTGTTGGTGGTACTGTGACTGGTGGTACCGAGGGATCTAGCAGAGTTCAATGGTTTAAAACTAGCAATCCACTATTGAATGGTGAAAATGATTTGGAAGCAATTAGTGCATCTAAAATTGCAAAGGTAAGCAAGTTCTGTTTTGTAATGATCTTCTTTGTACCATTCCTTGTTTAGAGGTTTATTTGCTTCCCCCATAGATGCCTAGCTTTTCACCGTATTTGTTATAATGTTCCACTTCTAGGCTTTTCGTATTCCTTTAGGTGCTGTTGGATACTATTTGGTTGCAAAATTTACACCTATGGCACCTGATGGTGAATCAGGTGAATCAGCATATGTGATTTCCGTAAACGCTGTTGAGAGTAAGTTCCTACTTTTTGCTTCAACATTTACTGCCTTGAATTCTCTTTTTTTGTCATTTGGTTTTGATCAAAAATCTGTACAGCACATTTAGCATGTTTATGATTTACCAAGTCTCACTTTTTAAATTTTCTTAAGATATTGGTGTTATATATTGGTAGCCTCTATATATAGAAGCCTTAAATGTTATCATTGTGAAATCAATCTACTTCCATCTATTTTCCTTTGTTCCAACAGATACCTTATCCTTGAAGGTTATATATGAATGTTTATGTTTATGGATGTAGACATCTAAATATTTATGTTTAAAAGGGTATGTATATGTGCCTTGTAAATATGGTTTCTTGCTTTGGTTTTAACATCCTCATGTTGTCACTGTTAA
Organism: Cymodocea nodosa; assembly: GCA_036874045.1. Taxonomy (NCBI): domain Eukaryota; kingdom Viridiplantae; phylum Streptophyta; class Magnoliopsida; order Alismatales; family Cymodoceaceae; genus Cymodocea; species Cymodocea nodosa. The sequence goes on from CM072336.1 coordinate 24,979,024, forward strand.
AAGGCAGGGCATTATTTGCATTTCATTTGTTTTATTTGACCTCCGTATGAATGTTGTAAATATGGTTACTTGCTTTGCTTTTAACATCCTGATGTTGCCACTGTTATAAGTGAGTATTATTTGCATTTCATTTTTTTTTTGACCTCCGTAGGTTTCTTTATTTAATTTCTCTCTTTGTTATATGATATTGCTGCTTTCCAACTGTAGTTGATGCTTGCAATTTATACATTCAGTTCTTTTTTTCTACCGTTAAATTTTGCAAGCATATTTCATTTGTCTTTTATCTATATCTGCAGCTCTTCCTCCTTCCCTAAATTTTCTAGCTGTCACTGGAGAGTATTCTGAGAGTGAAATGCTTACAGCATCATATGGATATACAGGAGGTCATGAGGGAAAAAGTTTATATGATTGGTATCTTCATGAAGTAAGCTTCTTGTTTTAATTTGTATCTTGGGTTTTCAGAATTTTAATCTGTCAAATTTCAGACTTCATCTTTTGTATTATGTACAATTTATGCTGCTAAAAACATAATAAGCATCCGCAATACCACATTCTTGCATCTTTTCTCAGTGATTCATGGTTCTTGCAGAATGAAAATGAAACAGGAGTGTTGATACAAGAGGCATCAGGATTTCTTCAGTATCGCGTAACAAAGAATGCCATTGGCAAGTTTGTATCTTTCAAATGCACTCCAATACGAGAAGATGGAATTGCTGGTGAACCAAAGATTTGCATGTCATCAGAATGTGTTCGCCCTGGTGATGATATCTACTGTCTTGAATTTTTATTTTTTCCCTTTCGAATTGCCTTAGCTTTCATTTAATTTAGTTTCCATAATTTCTAATTGAGATACGTCATTAAGTAGTATCATCCAAAGGTTGTCTTATCACTCTAATAAAGTATGTTGTAAAATTTTTCTTCAGTGTTGCAAATAAATGTCATTTTGTGTTTAGGTATTTCTCTTCTATAATGAATACCTAGACACCAATAAAGATATTGCTTGAAAATTGATAGGATGATTCTCATTAAGAAAAAGGATACTTATGCATCTCATTAAGCTTGATTTCTTGAAAGGTTTTTCAAACTTTTGGAAACTTCTATACAATAGTGCTATAAAATCCTGCTTCTATCAACAGGGAACCCTCGTTTGCTTTCGTTAAAGATATTGGGGGAAGGCATTGAAGATTCTACACTATTTGCTGATTGGAAATACTGGGGAGGAGACGCGGGAAGCCCAGCCTTCCAATGGTTTTTGGTGGGTAGTTGAATTTGACCTATTTTTCATTATCCAAAGGAATGCAGCTTGTAACCATTTTTGGTTGGACATCATTGATTCCATATAGACATTCATTTAAATTGATATTCATAGCATTTGTATAAACCGGTAACACATGAGCATAGCATCTGTTATGAGTTTCGTATCAATATTGTGTTTGATAAAAACATGGTAGCAAATTATTCATGGGTATTGTTGCTTTAGGTAGCAAATTATTCAGAACATCACATGGTCAGCTTATACTTTACATTACTGAAGTTTGTGGTTGTTATACATTTAATCATGGGTCATGCACAGGATTATGGTGCATATATGGAAACTGCACATTTCTTGCCCCTCTAAGAGGAGTGATCTAGGATTTTTTTGTATTTTCAAGTAATTTTTATTATGGCCTGATCTCGGAAGTAATTGTTTACTAGTTATTTCTAACATAGCACCTTTATACCTTTATTTGCAGACCAGTAATGATGGAAAAGTGAGTGAAATCAAAGGTGCAAATGATGTGTCGTATCTCCTTTCAACAGATGACATTGGTTATATGGTATCTGTCTCATGTGAACCAGTTAGAGATGACCTTGTTCATGGCTCTACAGTAATTTCAGAACTGATTGGACCAATATCACCTGGTTTGTCTTTTTCCATGGACATAATAAATAACATCCTCTAACGTTTTCTTTGAGTTTGGTCTTTGTCCCATGTGTGTGGTCTTGTATTCATATGAATTAACCCAACACTTTGGTCAAGTTGCATCATTTCAATATTTTCACAATTACAGTAGCACCAAAGTTGAATTTAGCAGAAGTCACGCCTCCCAGTTTTGCAAATTTTCATTTGCCAATGTTTATTCATGTCAAGTTGTTTCTCTTCGTGCCATATAAACTTTTATGTTAGTCACTTATCCCCTGTTTGGCTATAGAATTATAAACACAGAATAGGAATAACTATTTTGTTTGGTTTATAAAAATCATAAAAAACTTAGAATACTAATTCCGATTAGTTATTGTGGAGTTGTTATTCTAGAGAATGGGTTGGAATTTCACCTATTCTATTTCTAACTTTCAATTTACTCTTTATTCCACTACTTATTTGAAGCTCAATAAGGCACCCAGGTTATTAAGAGAAGGTTTACTCTTTAATTTTTTCGTATGTATACACACAAAAACATTGGAGGTAAAAGAAAATTACATGTGGGAGAACTAGTGGACCAGATGGTAGGTCTATTGAAGTGTAAAAGTGCATAAATGAATTGAGGATTAAGTGGTTAACTAAACTTTTTAATATAATTTTAAAGACAAAGAAGATGCCAAATGAATGGAGAAAGAGGTCTTTAATATCTATATTTAAGAATAAAGGAAACATTTAGAATTGTAATAATTATTGTGATATTAAATTAGTAAGTCATATTATAAAATTATGGAAAAGAATAATTGAGCAAAGACCACTTAATCATAGAAAGGTATGCAACTAAAATCATAGAAAATCAATTTAGATTTATGTTGGATAGGTCAACAATGAAAGCTATTCATTTACTTTAACAACCAATAGAAAATTTTAAAAGTTAAGAAAAGGAAATCCATATAGTTTTCATTGATTTAGAAAAAGCTTATCATAGAGCACTTATTGGTGTTAAATCTATTGCAATGAGTTTAGAAAGAAAAGAAATATCCATTAGATATATTGATATTATGAAGGACATGTATGAAAAACAATTACTAGTGTCAAATCTATAGCTTGAAAAACTAAGTAATTTCCATTAGACAGATTTACACCAAGGATCCTTTCTAAGTCTATTTGTGTTTGTCATGGTTATCCTTAAAATGAAATGGAAAATTGTATAAAATTGTTATTTTCCTAGGTATATTTCATGTTTTAAAGTGCTAGACTATACATCATTACCATATGCAAAATGTTAGTATTATTAAGATACGTATACTTCAATGGATGAGTGGTAATACTACAATTGATATGCTAAAAAACGATCTTATTAGAAATAGAATAGGAGTTGCATCACTTGAGGATATGTGAAAATTGGTTTATATGGTTTATTCATATCCTTAAGAAACCAAAAAATGCATCAGTAAGAAAAAGAAAATTAATTAGTATAGAAGAAATTAAAAGAATTAAAGATAGACCTAAAACTACATGGTTAGGAATTACAAGACAAAATTTAAATTTATGTAATTTAACTGTAGATTTGACTATAAATAAAAATACATAGAAGGATTCATATGATCAACCTCATATAGTGGAATTATGGCTTAGATTACTGTTGTATACACACACACAAGTATCTAAGCTCCAATTCTAATGCACCCTCCTTATGGTTTTAAAACGATGCTACTAATAAGATTCTAGCCATTAAATAAAGTCCTGAAACCACAAACAACTAACACAAAATCACTTAGGGCCGGTGTGGAATTAACAAAGTTTTAAAATAATTTTTTCCAATCTAAGGTTTTGATTTTTATCTTTATACTAGAAAATCATGGTACTTAATGATGTTAGAGAAATGTAATTACAACAATAACAACAATCTAAGTCATAATTTTATCACGTGAGGTCAATCACATGAATCCTTTTTTCCAAATATTTCTATTTATTATCAAATCTTTGGTTAAATTATAAATTTAAATCTTTTCTCTCATTTTCTAATCAAATAGTTTTAGATGTATCTCTGCTTCAATTAATTTCTCTTGCTAGTCTTAGAAAAATGTAGTTGCTTAGAGAAAAAGAGGTTTCATATAAAAATTTGGTTTTAAAATTCAAGTTTTGCTCATAATCAAACATCTTAAATTATTATTAAAACCATATTTCTCAAAGCCAAGTTTTATTAATAGAAAATGATTTTATTTGTTTCCTTAATAAATTTCTTGACGTCCTTTGAAAATGATTTTCATTGATGATCTCTATCACTGTTCTACCTAATTTTGTGTCACCTTGCTGATACCTATATTTAGCCGGAGCATATATTGCTGTTGTTTAAATAAGTTGAATGACATAATGCATGACATGAGTCACAAAATAATTACAAATACATGTGTTTATTTCAATAATCTCTTATTATTGTTATTATTGAATTCTAGGGTTTCACGGGAGTGCATTATAGTTGTAAATCTAGTCATGCTTGTCATCATATAAGCCAACAATGCGTTGTCGTAAATGAATGTAATAATCATTCTGACCTTGTTGACTACCCTTCCTACTAGCTGTCTTATAAATATTCTTCAATATGAAGTGAATGTAATGAGTAGTCATGTGGTGTCTAGTATATTAGATACCCTAGCTTATTACTTTTCCCCTAGCTTTTTTGAAGTTGCTTTCCTTATCTATAATAGTTTGTAGAATATTTCCCACCCAACCTCCTAATCTTTTTTCTTAAGAGATGTCCACCATTAATTTGTACAAAAACTCATAATCTTTTTTCTTAAGAGATGCATCAACAGACTTTAGAAAATTGCACATCCGTCACTCTAAACCATAATATTTATAACCTGTTTTCTTGTAGCATTGATTTAGCCGTCACACATTATCATCATCCCATACATCGGCTACTATCTCCATAAGGTGTTGATGCATATGTCCAACTGTTCTTTCTCTTACTACAAATATTTTCCTGTCAATTCACGATTGGTTGGTGCCTGGAGCCCTTTTCCTTCATTTGTAGCTACGGTCAACATATGTTGAAAAGTCCCTTGGCAGCGTTAGGTGGGATGGCATTGAAACATGTTAGCATTGCTATAGCTCTGTCTACATATTGTTTCACATTTCCAAATATTGTTTTTAATGCTTTTTACTTGGATTGTCAAATAGTTGACCGTATGTTGTAAATATTCCTCCAATTTCTTTTCTCTTAGATGTTGGTTGATTTCCATTGCCGTCCCCCCACCTTGAGCTAGTGGCTTTATAGTCAAGCCTCTCAACCTGTTATTATTACCAATTTGTTCTCTGGATTATCTTACGGCACTAGCATACAATTCCTCTCCTCAGAAGCCCTAACATCATGGGGACAAAGAATATCATCATCATCCCCATTTACAATGATAGGCTCCTTGGATGCTATTCTTCCTTCATTGAAAAGGATCCTTCTATATTCTTAGAAAAAGAGGGCAGCAGTGTCTAGATGACCCTGCTGTTGCTGTTCCTCTTTGACGAGGGGGGATGGGATGTAGGAGTGATGGACAGCGCTGTTCCATGAAGGAGGGGGATGGTTGGCAGCAGTTTTGGGTGAAAAAAGGGGGGATGGTGGCTGGTGGGAAGGGGAGGAGGAGGGGACAGTTGTGGAGTAGGCCTAGGTTGTTTAGCTGGGCTCTGGTACCATGTGATCAAAGGGAAAAACTATCGTTGTATTAGATTGACAACAGGATTACAAGTGTTTATATAGGGTGATTAGGGTTTTGGATTGAATGGATATCCAATAACCCATCAACCCATACAACATAACATATAGACTCGTTACATAACATAAAACATTAATCTAATGATTTTACAGATCTGTAACTGTATCCATTATAGATCTAGTTAGGCAAGAAAATGGGCTTGGTATGATTTGCTTAACCCTAAAAATAACCTAGGTGCCTAGGCAACTCAGAAATTTTGGTGAAACTAAAAAAGGTAGAGAAAGACCAAAATTTCTTCGTTTGAAATATACATAATTATTGCATTGTAGTGTTATTACTCTTCATATTTTGTTATCTTAGGATTATTTTCAATTTTATTTAGGAAATAATATGTTCAAGAGTCTTCATAACTGCAATTGAGTGGTTCTAAATATTGTGATATATGCATGAAAAATTGAAAATGAAAATTGAATGTGTGCCTAGGCATTGTTGAGTTGTTTGCCTAGGCACCTTGGCTTACTGTGAAGGTGCGTTGGTACCTTAATAGCTATGAATTAGTACTGCGAGAGATGTTGTCAAGTAATTTATGGCTTTATGCATACCTTTTAAGCTTCACTGTTTGCTAGTCATTGCTATGTTGGCTATTATTTGTAACTGATATCTATTCCCTTTCAGGCCTACCTACTTGTAAATCTCTTGAATTTGATGGATTGATGATTGAAGGGGAGCGACTGAACTTCACTTCAGCATATTCTGGAGGGTAAAATTACACCTTTTGTACAACTCCTCGTTATAACACAATACTTTATTTCTCATGGTAATCTTTTGGTATTTGCTTTATATCAATTGCATTTCCTATGACAGTGAAAGAGGAAACTGCACTCATGAGTGGTTCAGGGTTAAAAGTAATGGATCGAGGGAGAGGCTAAGCACTGCCGGTGAGTTTGATATGTGCTCTTGAGGTTTTACATGTTTCCAAAGTTATTTATGGATATTAATTGATCATTTTTTGTTTGTCTGCAGACTATTGGGATCTGACACTGTCAGATGTGGGAATGTGCATTGAACTTGTTTACACACCCATCCGTAAAGATGGTCTGACTGGATCTCCAGTCAGCATTATTTCAAGTGTTATCGATCCTGGTAGAGAAAATTTTCCTTTAGTTTCAATTATCTGAATTGCTAATCCACTAAAATATGACTTGTTTGATGTTGAAAACAATTGGCTCACTTGTTAAACACATACCACATTAGTATGGTATTGCACTTTGATCTATTATGGGAGTTGTAGATGATTGGATTTCTTTAGTTGACTACCTACTTGCATGATCTGATCCCCTTAGTCTGTTGCCATTGGTTTCCAGAGTCTAAAAGCTATGATTGAAATTTAATCATCTCTGTTACTGTAGCTAAATTGTATTTGTAAAAGAATTTCTTACTTGTAATGCTATATTGCTTGGTGGTTGCATTTTTCTGGATGTTTTGATTTGTAAAGATATACAGAAATATTTCAGAAAGAATGTCAGTTAAGAGAATACATTTTTTGTCGTGATAATGTTCTTGGTGGATCATGGACTACTATACACATGCAGACGATCTTTATCCATATGTATGTTACCATTCGTTCTAGGAGTTTAATGTTTCTAGCTGCATATGACATACGTAGTTGTCTGTGTAACTGCAGGTGAATCATGTTGTGAAAGTATTTCTGACTTGTAATGCAATAGTGCTTGGTGGTTGCATTTGCTGGAAATCTTTGTATAGAATGTTTCCTGGAATGGTTGAGAAAGCAAACTCTAAGAAAGAGAATATTTTTTTAGTGTTATGATGTTCTTTATATATATTATGCCTCTGATTTTTTTTATTTGACTTGATTAAATTTGTAGCTAACATGTTCGGTGCTTTATTTTCTTCTCAATAGCTAATCCAAAGGGGATCGGACTTACGATTCCTGACTGCTATGAAGATCAAGAAGTTGTTCCACATAAATCTTATTATGGTGGAAAGGAAGGTGATGGAATATATACTTGGTATCGGGCAAGAAGGAAGCTGGGGGAGGCAGAGTTGATGAAAATATCAATTGCATCTGAAGATGTCCTTGTTGTTGGAAATACTTTGTAGGTTACGAATAGATTATTGGATCTGTTCTTATCACTAATATAACCATATTCTTGTATTTACACCATCTTTCTTAATTTTCTCTTTTCTCTTTTCTCTTTTCTCTTTTATATCTTTCTTATTTTTTCCCAGATCATTTACACCATCTATTGAAGATGTTGGCGCATATCTAGTCCTTGATTGGGTGCCAACTCGTGATGATGGCAAAAATGGCAATCGGCTGGTGGCTACCAGTAATCCAGTACAGGCTGGTAGACCTTAGATGCTCAGTGATCTATCTATTGTAGTCCCTTTGTTAAAATTGCAGTGCATGGTACTAATGATTTTTTGGATGACATGAAACAACAGCTTTTCCGGTTGTTTCAAATGTTTTCATAAAGGAATTATCTTCAAATACATATGCCGGGGAAGGCAAGTATTATGGCGGGCATGAGGGATCAAGTATATTCAGCTGGTACAGAAAAAGCAACGACGGAATCATTAATCTTATTACTGAAGTGAATTCTATCAACTATGAAGTTACAGATTCTGATTACAACTACCAATTAATATTTGGGTACTATTTTTTTCATGTATTCATCATTATAGTATAAATATAATTTTTTTATTTGATTTTTTGAGCAGTGAATGAAATGGTTATTTAATTTCTACATGGGAAACTTAGAAATGATTTTGGGATTTGATACGATTTGGGGATTCAGTAATTTTCTAAAATTTAGAACATGGCTCATCTTGCATATAGCATTAAATAAGTAATATATTAAAATATAAATATTTACAGATTGAAAGTAATATATTCAAATGATGTAAACTAGGCATATAAATCATGATTGATATGACAATAAACTAAAGGAAAACATTAAGATATATCAAGAAAAATATTAAAAGAGTTATATCATACTTTTTTGTAATGTGCAACAAAAAAAACTATCCTGCCAAATCCCACCTATGTTTCCAATGAATCCATGTTGTATATATGAAGTGAATCCTAATTATTTTTACGGGGATCCAACATGGCACATCCAAATACAGTGCACACAGGAGAGAATGCATACTTCAAAATATACATAACATATATATTTTCTCAAGATTCCACAACGTGCAAAAACAATTTTGCATAAACAGGGAGACCAATTTTGGTTTTATATTTTTATGATACTTTCAAAGCCTTCACTGAAATATAAATTTCCAACTTTGTCTTTCAGCTATAAGCCTGTTCGTTCAGATTTAGTCGTTGGTGAACTAAGATTATCAGAGCCCTCCGAAACTGTTCTTCCAGGTGAACATAATCATATTGAAAAAAATATCTTTTGTTCTTCTTATTTGACTGTGAATAATGTTGTGATGTTCACATACCACAAAATCATTAATGTCATGCTTGCATGAAGGGTTGTAAGACTACATCCATTCTTAAGTTTTGGTTATCATGACTTTATTAGTTTTAGTTTTCAGAGTAAAACTGACGTGTTGGTCTTAGAGATAGGCAACATGATAAAAATTGGCAAATATTTATTTTGTTTGGGTTCAAAGTGAGGACAATCCAATTGTTAAAATCGTTTCACATTAGTGGTGAGAGTAAAAATTACACATTTGGACATTGTTTCATGATGAGGGCTTGGCATGTATGTTATGTCTCTTACCTGCATCTTGCTTTAGTGCTTGGATAATCTGACGCTGCTATTGTTGCCATACCTGCTTCAAATATATTTTATCTCTCATAATGTAGAATGGAATTCATTCTGGATGCTTGTCCTAGCTAGGGCCTCAGGAGAGACTACTTGAGTGATAAAAATTTATGCAAACTATGAGAATATGGACTTTTTATTGTTTTAGAAATTGTTCTAAGATGGTGTTGGTAATGCTAGTAGTGGTAGTGGCAGCAACAAGAGTAGTCATCAATATGAAACATGGTCATCTAACTCGAAACTAATTAACTATGATTGAAGAGATCCTTTATATCTATCTATATCTTGTTTTATATGTAGTCCATGTGGGCATATTCGATAATTCCTCAACCCATTTGAGTCTACTATGATCTTTCTACTTTGATATAATGATCAAATATGGACTTCTGATTTAAAACTAATTGGTTATAAGTAGAGAAATTCTTCTTTATATTTATCAATGTCTTGTTTTATATTTAGTCTATGTGAGACTATTCTATCAATAATAGTAATAATAATAGCAATATTATTACAGCAACTACTACTATTAATAATATTAATATTAATGTTATTCAATAAAATTGAATACCAGTATAACTTAAGATAGAATGTTTAAAAGCTTTGAAAAACTGATGAAATGCAAAAGGTCAAGTATGAGTATCGCCAATATGGAGTCCTAGGAAGCCCTGCCATATGACCTTACCTTCTCAAGTTAATTTCTAGAACTTGAGTCCATGAAATTATAAGGAAGAAATTATAATGATATTTATAATCTTGCTAGTGGAAGAAATTAAGTTCATTAAAGATGAAAATGCTGTCTCAATATAATAGAAGGTGATGTAATTAAAGATAAATGGTATAAATAATTATATAAACTTTAATGAAGATACAAAGAATATTGAAATATATGAAATTTAAGCAACCATGCTAATGACAAAAACATAGTTATTTTAAAAGGATCCAAACAATATACATAAAAGAAGATGTAAACAAAATGAAATAAAAAAAAAGGTATACTACTGTTATCCCTATTGATGTTTGAAAATGCATGATTAAGTAGGGAATACATCATTGTCTAAACTTTTTAATACTATGAAACTTTTAAAAAAGGGTAATTGAATAGAAATTAGGATGTGAAACTGTGATCACAGAAAACATATATATTTATGTGTGTGTGTGCTGAGGTTGAGTCCTGGCATAATATTAAGATTGCTCTATTGTGACCTAGAGGTCACAAGTTCAAATATTTGGAAACATCGCCATATATGAGAGTAACACTACATATAATGGGAGCCTCCTTGAACCCCACATTAGTGGGAGTCTTGTGTAGTATGTTTGCCCTTTTTTTATGTGTATGTGTGTGCACATGTGCAAAGGTGATATGTGCAAGTGTGGGTGGTAGGAAATCATAGTTTTTCACCTCAACAAAGAAGGCTTTTCAAAGGCCTATTCCTACTCCTAGTGGATTTTAATCTTTCTCTATCATTTAAGCCTCTATTTCTATAGTTTAGTTCTTTAAGCATATCAGATATGCATAGGCATCAATCTGAGAATGACTTTTTTTATCTTGGTTGGAAAGAATGATGCTTTTATGGGCTCTACTTAAGTTAAATGAAAGGGATGGATCTGTCTCATATGTGTGCGCATGTGTACTTGCATGATTGTGCGAGTGCTTAAATGTGTGTATGTGCCCTTGCATGCAGATGCCGGTGTATCTGTGTGTGTTTGCCTGCCTTAAATGTATGGTAGGACCTATTGGAGCTTTTGATGAGATGGCTAACCGAGATAATACTAGAGGATAGACTGTTGGGAGTGGAAGCCATATATGTTAATCCACAAGGAATCTCATCACGAACCAAGAAATACATGTCATGCTCTTGTTCATGACTTAAACCAATGCTCTTCTTTATTTGTATGCCCTAAAATGTACAATGACAAGCAAAAAATGTCACATAGCGTAATAATTTTTTGGTTATGGCACTAATGGAAAACAAATTCATAGAAAAGCTAGGTGCATTTAAGAGTTTGTTAAAGTTGATCTTAAGGTGGCTTGTACGACCCCCTTGTCAGATGCAAAACAAAATTGGCCGTGGACAATTTAATGGAGATATGAAAGATGAGAAAGTGATTAAAGAGGTCATGCATAACTTATATGTGAATAAAAGCTTCGTAATTTATAATCCACAAACTATCCCTAGAGACTAATAAGGCACACAGACTAGAAATGGAAGTATATGAGATATTGGCAATTTTGTGGCCGGGCCTGCAGTTGTAGAAGCAACTCATAGTCAACCTTAGAGATGGTAATGGTTTGATCTACTGCAAGTACCACGGGAATTGACTCTATCATTATATTCACTCACTGTTGCTTATTATTCCATCAACATCTCTTTGACCAGTGTCCCACCTTCCTAAAGATCTAACAGTAAGGACACTCCCTCCAAAATGTTGTGTATAACTATCTGAGGTATATTAAATCTCTCTGGAAGGAAATGTCGTGTTCAATAACTGTAACCTATATCCACGACACCAAATTTGAGAAGTCGGCATAACTGTAGTGTAGCTATTTCAATACTCATATACATACACAGTTGTCATAGTATTAGAATTTATACTCTCAAAAAAAAATTCCAATTAGTATTGGAATATATGGTCGATTGAGCCCTAAATTAATTTTCAGTTTGCTTTATTTTCTTTAATGACTTATTCCTTTTGTTTTTTTTTTGGCCTTTGGCCCTACACTTGTTTTAATTTGAGATGCTTATCACTAATTGCCTTGGATTGCAACTCACCTTTGATCAGAAAGAGTCCACATCATGAGCCACAAAATGTGCTTTGGCAAGCATTTGCATTTCATTGCTTATTTGTTTATATTCCAAAAATTTGTATATTTCCATTTTTTATGTCATGTCAAATAATTTAGTCATGAATCTCATAATTAGTTTTTGAATGCCACAATATGGCTCTAACTTCATATAGTACTATAGAAAATGGATACAATATGGCTCTAACTTCATATAGTACTATAGAAAATGGATACTTTCTATGATACTCCTGTTTCATATAATGATATTCTTGAATACTTTGTTGTTTGCAAATTTTCTGACCATCTTTCGGTGTGTTTCATCTTGTCTATATTTTTCACATTTATTTTTCTTTTCTTTTTATGAACAATTTCTTGAGTCTTAAACCATCACTGACTAATGTAATCATTTTTTCAGAAATTCCACAGATAGAGATGTTGTTGTTTTCGGGAAAGGAGGTTGAAGGAGAAGCACTTAAAGCTGAGCAAATCATTCCAGAAAATGAAATACAGCAACACATTTGGAACAAGTATATGAAAGAGGTTAAATACAATTGGTAATATTTTGACATTTCTTATCCTTTTATGTCTATGATAATCTTGAGCCAAATTTATTAGTCTTACCTGCTTCAATGCAGGTCTATTTCTACAGCTGAAGATGCTCAATCATTTGAAGCTTTGCCTTCACACTCTTCTCAATCATATAAGTTGCGTCTGGAAGATGTAGGTTGTTGCCTAAAGTGTGAGTGTGTTGTTACTGATGTGTTTGGAAGGTCTAGTCAGAGTGCATTAGCTGTGACCGCACCTATATCACCAGGTAGTCTATTTAAACTTTTTTGGATAATGGTGTTTTATACATTTATAAGGAATCATGTCTTGGTGGGAACTATGAATATTGTTATTGTTAGTCAATTAAGCTACCACTTTGATTGGCAATCCTTTTGGCTTTCTTACTATTGGTTGCACATTGTCTTAGAGTGGAACAAAAAAAAAAAGTAACAATAAATTAGGGTTATCATGTCTATTGTCAAATCCACTTAGGATTCATTTACTGTAGGATATATATATATATATCCATTATAAAGATAAAAACATAGAGAAGAAAAACCCTATTCTTGCACCTCTCTTTCTCTCTCTCTTGACTATCGTTCCACCCCACTAAACTTCACCGTGGTGTTAGAGCATCATCTTCCATCTTCAGTCGTCGCTCCTGCATCGTCGTTGATGTCATGGGTCTTCTCTGATTGCGTGTAAATCATCTTCACCGTAACTCACATGACAATCTGGTCCGCCTCATCTTTGCCACAACTCGCGTGACAATCCAATCCACCCCATCTTCACTGCAAGTTGCTTGGATAGTCTAGTCTATGCATTGGTCCAATCACCGTTGCGGCCTCAGCTAGTGTTCTCCTTGCACTGGTCTAGTCTGTGAATGTATCCTCATCGTCAGTTGTTCATGTTTGTGGTCATCTAGTCTAGTCTGAAAATGGCAACTCTAGGTTCTTCTAGCCAAGCTCTTTTGAACACTCTACTCCTCAGTCGTCATTTTCCCGATGTATTAAAACATCTAAATGGCCACAACTATCTTCTTTGGGCCCAAAGCTTTGAAACTATTGTGATAGGTCATCGATAGGAACACTATTTATGCTCCCCTACACTAGATGTCAAAGATACAACATATAGAGACTAGTACGTTGATGATGTTACTATCATTTCATGAATATTGTCTAGTATGGAACCATCAATTGCTAACTGTGTAGCTATGCTATGTCTAGCTCAAGAAATGTGGGTCACTCTACAACAAATGTATGGTCATGAAAAGAACATATCTAATGTGTTTCAGATTTATGAAGATGTTTTTCACATCAAATAGGGGGAGAAAAGTTCTTAAGATCACTATAGTGCTTTTCGTGGATTGATAAATGAGCTGAATATTTATCAACCACCTACTACTGATATTTCCACCTTCCTTCATTATAGGAAAGAACTTACTATTGTCTTTTACTTGGCTAGTGTTAGACCTAAGATTGCCTCTTAGATTCGTGGTCTTGTGCTGGGTGCAGATATTATGCCTGATTTGCAAAGGACCTTTGCTAAAGTTATGCATATTTCAACTCAATCATCATCTCAACTTCCTACAAATCAGGTTGCCTTTGTTACTACAGGTAGTAGAGGGTGTGGACGAGGCCATGGGAGGCATGGTGATCGTTAACGTCCAAAATGTCAATGATGTGACAAACTAGGACATAGATCTAAAAAATGTTAAGATAAGTTCCCTCATCTCAAGCCACCATAGGCTCATGTTGCTTCCATTTCTCACAGGTCAAGAGGGGTCGACAACTTTAATGACTTTAGACCCACTATCACTATCCTGCAAGATGACTATAATCGTTTACTTCAGATACAAGGATCACATTCAACAACCATGAGTGCGTAGGCTACATCAACACATCATAGCTTAAGTATTCAAAATGCCTTGATTGCCTCCATCGATGATCCTTGGATAATAGACTCGGGTGCCTCATCCCATGTCTCGGGTATATCTAGCCTATTTGATCGCCTGATGTTGTCTAACAAGTTCACTATCACCATTGCTGATGGTTGTTCATCTCTAGTATTTGGTCAAGGGGAAATTTCAATTTCCTCTTAGATACGACTGAAAGATGTCTTTTATGTTCCTAATTTTTCTTTCAATTTGTTATCCATTAGTGTCATTACTATTCAACTATCTTGCTCAATCACCTTTTTCCCTTTTCATTGTATCTTTCAATACTTGCAAACGGGTTGGAGGATTGGTTTGAGGCATAAACAACATCTCAATGGAGCATACTTGTTGGTTCGCTATTATATTTCTCGTGGCTTGGTCAAACGGGTCGGAGGGTTGGTTTGGGGCATAAACAACATCTCAATGGAGCATACTTGTTGGTTTGCTATTATATTCCTCGTGGCTTGGCCACGTGCATGTCTAGCAAAGATTCATCTTTCTTGTGGCATTGTAGGTTGAGTCATCCCTCCTTAGAAAAGCTTTGCCAAGCTCTTCTTTAAAGGTCAGTATCTCCTTTTGATTGTGAATTGTGTCAATTGGGAAAACATACTTATGCTACTTTTAAACATGTGTGTTTGTCTTCATCTTGTAATATGTTTGATTTAATCCATTGTGGGCCCTAATAGGGTTCCATCTGTTAGAAGTCAAAAGTACTATATTATTTTTGTTGATGGCTATTCTTGGGTTTCTTGGGTGTACTTATTAAAAGACCATCATAGTATGGTCAATATTTTTAAAGAATTTCTTGCTAAAATACAAAATTAATTCTCTAGTTGTTCTAAAGTTGTGCGCTTTGACAATGCTCTTGAGTTTATACAAACTTCTTTTCAGTCTATTTGTTCTTCATCTAGGATTGTACATCAAACCACTTGTCCTCATACGTCTCAACAAAATGGAGTGGTCGAATGCAAACATCAACACATTTTACATGTGGTTCGGACTTTCATGTGTGAGAACAAGGTTTTCAAATACTTGTAGGATGATGTTATTCTCACTGCCACCTATCTCATAAACAAAATGCCCTCTACTCCTCTTAAGAGGCTATCCCTTTTCATCATCTCTATCCTAACAAGGAATTGTTTTCCATTCCTCTCAAGGTCTTTGGGTGTGTTGCTTTTGTTCAAGACTTATTCTCTAGTTTTGACAAATTATCCCATTGGGCAATCAAATGTGTTTTTGTTGGCTACTCTCGTACCCAAAAAAGGTATCATCTCTATCATCCTCCTACCAAGAAGTATTATATTTCCATGGATGTTACATTCTTTGAGTTCAAAAGCTACTTTGATGAGTCTACTTTACCTTTGGTTGAGTCTTGTTCCACTCTCACTCCTGGTCTTGTGGAGATAAGTCATGATCTTCCTATGCCTATTGTTGATGCCGCATTTAGACATGATTGTCAACAACAACAACCACTTTAGGTGTATAATTGCAGACCATGTTTGCCTCTATAGGAGTTCTTAGTCACACCTGAACCAGTCCCCACACCTGAATGTGAGCATCCTTAACCTTTGGCCACTAATGACTTGTCGATTGCTCTCCGAAAGGGGACCCGCACTTGCACCCTTCACTCGTTACCACATTTTGTCTCCTATGATAACCTTAACCTTTTTTTCGTGATTTTACTCTTGCCATTTCCACTAAGACCCTTCAACTCCCTCATTGGAAGACGACTATGGATGAGAAGATGGATGTCTTGTTCTCTTGTGATACTTAAGATTTGGTTCCATGTCTTGAAAGAACCAATGTAGTATCCTGTAAATGAGCTTTCACTATCAAAAGGAAACTTAATGGAGCTGTGGACTGCTACAAAGCCTGGTTGGTTGTTAAGGGCTTCTCTCAGGAATATGGAGTTGACTATTCTAAGACTTTTTCCCCAATAGCATGGCTTGATTCTATAAGGGTGCTTCTCTCTATGACCATACATCAGTCCTGGTCATTGACTTAACTTGATGTTAAAAATACCTTTCTTTATGGTAAGTTAGATGAGTAGATTTTTATGGAACAACTTCTAAGATATGTTGTTCAGGAGGTATTTCAAGTGTGCTCTCTAAATAAGGCTATCTATGGCCTCAAATAGAGCCTTAAAGCTTGGTTTGAAAAATTCAGCCACGTTATGTGGAGTGGAGGGTTTGTTAGTTGCAGAGTTGATCGTTCACTTTTTATCAAACATACCTTACGTGGTATTGTTATCTTTACTGTATATGTTGATGATATGTTACTGATTGATAGTGATACAGTTAGGATTGAAGAGACAAAGTGTTTCCTTCATCAGCACTTTTCTACAAAAGATATGGACACACCTCGATGTTTCCTAGGTATCGAGTTCACATTCTCCAAAGGATGCCTCTCCTTATCTCAAAGGAAATATGCACTTGTTCTATTGAAGGAAATAGAACTTGAAGGATGCAAACCTGATAGCACTCCTAGAGCCTAATCATTCCTTCTAGGAGGAGCACACCCCATTATATAGTCATCCCGAGCGGTATAGAAGACTCATTGGAAAACTTATATATTTGACTTGCTAGATTTGACATCTCTTATGTAGTTAGTGTTCTTAGTCAGTTTATGCATGCGCTATGTGAGGTTCATTGGCAAGGGACAATTCAGGTTTTATCTTACATTAAAAAGGCTCCTGAAAATGACCTTTTATATGAGGACCATGGACATCTTAAAATTAAAGGGTTCGCTAATGCAGGATATGCTAGTGATCAATGTGACAGAAAATCTACATCTAAGTACTTAACCTTTCTTAGTGGAAATCTTGTTACTTGGCACAGCAAGAAATAAAATATTGTCTCTAAATCTTGTTCTAAAGCAAAGTATTGGGCTATGTCCAATGCCACATCTGAGCTCATTTGGTTGAAGGCCTTGATGCAAGAATTAAGTGTTGATGGTTATGGTCCTATGCCATTATATTGTAATAATCAAGCTACTATCTATATTGCCAGCAATCCAACTTTTCATGAAAAGATCAAACTTGTGGAGGTCGATTGCTACTTTATCCGAAACAATATTCTAAGGAGGGTGATATCTACTCCTTTCACTTGCTCAGAAGATCAACTTATTGATGTCCTTACTAAAGGCCTTAATGTAAGTGTTTTTGAAAAATTCTATAACAAGCTGAACATGCTAGGTATCTATAGTTCAACTTGAGGGGGAGTGTTGTTGGATACACTTAGGATCCGTTTACTGTAGGATATATATATATATCCATTGTAAAGATGAAAACATAGAGAAGAAAAACCCTATTCTTGCACCTCTCTCTCTCTCTCTCTCTCTCACTCCACTGTTGTTTTGCCCCATTGAACTTCATCGTCAAACGGTGTCTATGGTCAATAAGAACAAGATATCTTAGGATATGTTCAGGTCCATCACAAGATATTGTAGTAATGAAGCTGTTATTCATGGTGATTTTAATACAATTTGTTTGCATCGAATTGTGAGACTATGTAGAAATACAAGGCATTTTACTCAAAACCAACTAGTTTTGAGTGGAGAAGACTCTTTGCTCTATTATATATGTGCAAGTATCTTTTCTCACATTCAATGTATGACTATTTCAACAGTTCATTTACTTTTTTTTTAGTTTAAGACCCCCAATCTATTAATGGGGCAGGGAGCTAGAAAACTTAAGTGGTTACATCAAAAGGCTAAAGTGGAACAAAAAGAAGAAGAGCAGAATTGATTACAATAGCTGAAAGGAGGATTTTAATTAGTCCTACTACAGGGAATATCCCATTTATCAAGCAAGATTTGAATTTTTGTGTCCTTTGGAAGGTCTTCAGCATGTTTAAAAGTGAGCTTACGGCATTGTGTTAAACCTTCCCTGGCAAGGCTGTCTGCCAACAGTTCATTTAAAGCATCCCAGCATTGTTCCAATCAGCAATTCTCAGTTACAGCTGTAGTGGCAACATAAAGTTCACAATATGAATGGTGAATTTCAATGAATTTGTTTACTTATAGGCTGCATATTCACTTATGACTTGACTATTTTTGACTGTCCTTTGAAAACATTGGTATACAACAAATTTTTACAATGATGAGTAGCCTACAGTAAGATTAGACATTAGTTTAGGTGACTTAATTTCTTGTCCCACTCCTGATGAATGTGGTGTTTTATATTTATTAGGGTCCTTGACCTTCAATTTGATCATTTGAAATATAAACTTTGAGAATTGTTTTGTGGATGGTGAAGTACCACAGTTTTGGAGGTTAAAGGTGCATTAATGTTCTGCTTGAAAAGAAGATTCCATTCAAAGGTAAAGTATGTTCAAGAGAGATTGAAGGAAGTTATTTTTTGAATTCCTTTCAGGATTAAAATATCACCTTAATGATAACTAGAGCTTGGACAAAGAATGTAGTAGTTTATTGTAAGATGAGATTGATTTTTGTCACATTCCAACCCCAAGGCTGGATATGAAGAATTTGTGCAATAATTGTAGAGCATGAACCTCTTGAAGTCCAAATAAGAAGTTTCTCTCTTGATGGAAGAGCATATCTTATTTTATCTTGTCTTTCTTACATTCCAGCAACTTAAAATCGATCCACAAATAGTCCTTTCCTTAATGATTTTTACATCTTATGTAGCAATGCTTTGCCTTTATCTCATTAGAGCTATAGATCTCTTGAATCTACTAGAGGTAGCAATCAAACTCATTCCCTTTCACTTCTTCATACCAAAGACAGTCTTTCAAACTGAGTTACTGCACAATGGGGGACAATGGCTGTTTTCCGTGCACTGAACAAATAGCTTACTGAATCAGTTGTGACTAAGAGCCATGCTGAAATATTGCATCACTGAATTTCACATTCTTGAGCTAAAAATTGAAGTCTGGGGATTAGTTCTCACTTTCATCCGCACATAATTGGTTGTCAACTAAATGGAAATTAATCAAATGATAGTTTGTACTATAACAACAATTCAAGCTATAATCCCACTACATGAAGTTGGCCACGTGAATCTTTTTTTTATATATTTCTATCTATTGTTAAATCTTCAATTAAATGACATAAATTTGAGTCTTTTCTCACAATTCCTAAAGA
This sequence comes from Cymodocea nodosa, assembly GCA_036874045.1. Lineage (NCBI taxonomy): Eukaryota > Viridiplantae > Streptophyta > Magnoliopsida > Alismatales > Cymodoceaceae > Cymodocea > Cymodocea nodosa. The sequence goes on from CM072336.1 coordinate 24,998,810, forward strand.
AGTAATTTTAGGCTTTTCTCTACTTATTTTAATTTCTTCTATACTAATTAATTATTCTTTCATAATTAGTGCATTTCTTGATTTTCTAAGGATATGATGAAATCACCTAAGTCGATTCTCTTATCATATTTTCAATTGGTGCAATTGTTATTCTATTCCTAATAAGATTGTTTTTTAGTTTATCTCTTAGGCAACTGTGGCTAAGAGCCATGTAATATAATGTCTAGCTAGCCATGTATTTGTTAATTTGATTAATTTCTCAATTAGTTGTTTGTATTGTCTATGATCTTCAAGAAGTTCTAAAGGCATTTCAAAGGGAGGATTAAGCTCAATACTCTTAGGTTTGCATCCTAAGAGTCATCTTGTCTCTTATAACAAGTCAAGTGCGTAATTTGTTATAAGGAAAGCCTCCTTGGAATTTGCAAACTTAATGCCTAAGAAGTACTTAGGCCTACCTATATTCTTGGTATTGAAGTGTCCCCTTAGATACTCTTTTGTTTCAAAGATAATTGCATCATCACTGCCTGTAAGAAGTATATATGTCTCCACAATGTAGACACAAGAATCACACATCCACCACCCATCTTTCTGTATAAGACTAAGGGCTTGCATATTTCATTCTCCACCCCCCCCCCCCCACACACACACACACACACAATGAATCCCTCGGAAAATCTACCCACTTACTCTTTGTTGACCCTAAGATCTAGCTTTGCACCCCCATCAACCACGACTGTAGCAGCAATCCCAGCTGAAAACACCACATGAAGCTCTACGTCTTGAAGGGAAACAACATCGATTGCTCCTCCATGTACTCATCCAACTTGCTAAGAGGCTTGACAACAACCTTGGGTCCTCATCCTCATCAAGGAGCTCAAGGCTGATGCCAATCTTGGGTCTAAGCTAAAGGTATCACCTAGCAGGTTAGGACCTCCTCCCAAGAGGCTATGGGCAAACTCACTCTCTCCTACAAGTTTGGCAATCCTTGTCCCTACCTTTGTCACAACTAGTGTACACATGCCCAATGGCAATAGGTAGTATGTGCCTGTAGAAAATGGTACAAATTTACTTGAAGATTTTTAAGATGAATTAGATTGGAATTGAGGTTATTTATCTAGAAGTTTCTAAATACATGGAAGGAGAAGAAGAAATATGTAATATTGTTAGACAAGGTTAAAAATATAAGGGAATTATTGATATAATGTGTGAGGACGTTATGATATCTATGTAAGCTAATAAAAATTTGTGATTTTCAATTTTCATAATTTATATTTGAACTTTATCCACTTGTATCGATACTTTTGAATTTTATAATAATTTATGAATGTTATAATTTATTGTTTATATGTTAATTATGATGCATTAATATCTAAGTTAAAATTCTGTTATCTTCCATCACATGCACAAATATCCAAATTTCAAATTGTCATTTTTCATCACATGCACAAATACATAAATTTCAAATGTCATCATTTTTCATCACATGCATAAATATCAAGAAAATGCTAGAATTGAAATTACTTTTCATCCATTTTTCTGATTTTCCTTTCCATCACTTTTTAGATGCTCAAACACCTTAAATGGTCAACGCACATCTCTAGAAATTGTCGTCAATAACAACTTTATTGAACTTCGCAAATCATACCCTTGGATTCTATTTGAGCCCATAGATGGCATTCTTAAGTGAAAAATCATAATCTAACCCTCCAAGTAACATACTCTAAAGGTTGCTCTACAAAATCTTATGTTGTTAAGTCACTATAAAGAAATGCATTTTTGATATCTAACTAGAATACCTACCAAGGTTGGTTGACATCCACAGATAGTAGCACATAGATGGAGTTGAAAAGATTTGCATAATCCACCTCATATGTTTGTAAAAAGCCACAAGCTAGAAGATGGGTCTTACTTGACTGCAACTCAACTAAATATCTTTTTTGCTATTGAACTTCTCAGTCGATTCATGAATGAGCCAAAACTAGTTCATTGTAATGGTGCCATTAGAGTATTATCCTATATCAAAGGGAGTCTCGAAAAAGGCTTGTGTTAAGAAAGGAAAGGACATTTGAAAATTGAAGCTTATTCAAATTTAAATTATGCAAGTTATAAAGGTGACAAAAAATCTATATCAGGTTATTATATCTATGTTTGGCAAAAATCTTGTCACCTAGAGAAGCATGAAACAAATTGTTGTTTCTAGATCTAATGTTGAAGCTAAATATAGGTCAATGACCTAAACAACATTTAAGATAACAATGTTGAAGTTCATACTCATCAAGTTTAGTTTTTATGTTGATCTTCCTATACATATGTATTGTAATAAACAAACTATCATTCTCATTACTCACTATTCAACTTTTCGTAAGAGAACAAAGTATATTGAAGTTGATTGTCACTACATAGGAGGTTTGATTATCCTAGTTGTGTCTACTCTTTATACTCCCTCTTCAAAGCAAATTGCTAATGTATTTACTAAGGGGAGAACTGTTAATTTATTTAAATCCTTTTGTAATAAGTTAACATGTTAGATATATGTATGCTCTAACTTCAGAGGGCAGTTAGGCAGGTTAATGAGTATTTGGATATCCATACATCCTTAGTGTTTAGAGGAACCTGTAAATTTGTACCATCAAATTACCTAAGCTCTCTCTTTTCTCTGTCAACACAATTCATTTTCTTTCAACCCAAATTTGACTCATTTAATAAACAAGTTAACCCATTTCTGATATGAATTCATTTTCCTTCAACCCTAACTTTTTTATAAGACAGCTTGATGAGTTGCAATCTAAGATCATAAACCAATTTTCCACATATACTTTTATTGAGATCAAGAAAATGAATTTTTAGGAGTAAAAGAGGTGGTATTGATGAAAAGAAGCATGTTGTGGAAGATGTTGCTTTATAATCCTTGGTGTTACCAATGGATGGAAAGTAATCAATGGATATTCCATGGCTGTTCTACTGAATTCCTCATGCGGAAGGACTGTGTAGCGAGAACTGCAATCTCTCCATTCATCTTTACCATCTCGATGATGTCCTTTTTCTTCTTGTTTGGATATATTTTATTTTTTTTAACTTATCTGCAAAAAAATCTTGTTAAGAGATATATTAGTTTACCGTATCATTTTTCATTTCCAAGGTTTCCTCTAAGTTTCTTTGTGAAACCCTATAAAAGTTCTCATTTTGTTATAAGTGCATAACAGGTGTTGAGTTCATCACTAATACTAGCCATTGGGCATTTATATATTGTTCCGTTCATCTCAGGGACCCCTAAGGTTGATAAGCTAGAAATTGAGGGACGAGGATATCATACAAACTTGTATGCTGTTCGTGGAATATATGGTGGCGGGAGAGAAGGGAAAAGCAAAATTCAGTGGCTTCGATCAATGGTTGGGAGCCCCGATCTCATTTCAATTCCGGGTATGAAATCTTCGAGTACCCGTCCAAAGCCACAAGTTTTGCTGCTAGTAACTGGGCATCATTAGAATATATTAAGTAATTGGAGTTAGTTATGGACCCAGTTTTCTTGCTGTACAATATGCATTTACTAGAGGTTTTCATCTGTATTCTCTTATCTCCAAATGGAGTCAATGTTCCAAAAAAATAGAAAATGGAAATTTTATGGATTAGGAAAATATATATTTTTAGGCATTTAGGGCAGTTTCAAAGACATAATATTTAAAAATAAATAAATACAATATACTTCCATATATGCAGTTAAAACATATAGTAAATTAGTTTATTAAAATAAATAATAACTCAATCAGATTTGTTATAATTCAAAATATATTCCATGTAAGTGTAATTCACTAATGTACAAGTTTTAAATTCAAAAAATTAATTAAACCATATAAAAAGCATAACTAAATTTACAAGCAACATAGTATCAAAATATTAAAATCGTGTGTGGCAGTTAACAACAATGTAAACTCCAAAATACGATCTAAATTCACACACCTCAAACTGATTGAATGGAATTAAAAATCACACAGAATCATCATTTAAACTGAGTCATTCATCTTCTTGCTTACTTTTGTCATCTCACGATCAGAAAGGCTCCTTATCAACATGAGTTATGCTTGTTGCTTTTGAAGTTGGGGCATTAGAATGATTTTTACTTCTAGATTTTGATGTTTTCATAGCTCCATTCAATCTCGTATCAATCTAGATCCAAGACAATTATTAAGGTCTGTCCTAATAATTTTCATCCATTTGTGTGCATATTTATCTTCATTTCAAATCAAGGAGTCCACACTTTTCCTTGTGTTTCTTTGTGATATATCAATTATTAATTGAATTGGGTGTAGGCTAAATTGTTTGATTTCTTTGTACTTATTCCTTTTCCTTACAAACATGTAATTCTGTAAATTAGAAAAATGATGTCCAAGTCATCTATAAAGTTTTCTAGACTAGATTTTTTATTAACTCACTGATCTATTTATGGAGAGGAGACTCAAAAAACAAAGATTACAAGGGGAGGACTAGGTCTAAGCCCTAGAATTGCAAGAGGAAAAATAAAACCAATGGTAAACCAGGGTAATAAACCCCACATTTCCAACCTTCAAGCCCCTCTAACTTGCTGGGAAAGTCCTTGACATTGCTATAGGTTTTAATAGCCTTTGATTTAGCCCTGTCTTTAGCCAACAAATCTGCCACAGTGATAAAGTAAACTTGTTGGACCAAATTCACAATCTGACCCCAACAAGGAAAGCGCCTTCAGGAACATCTTCCCATTTTAAGAATGTCCAACACCACTTTAAAGTCAATCTCCACGACCAATTTGTTCCAAGCCCTTCTGGCAGCACAACATCAATCCTCCATGGAACACACATAATAATGCAATATATACCGAGGAGCATGTGTAGGTGCTGGAAAATAATATAATAAGGTGGCCACTCCAATCTCTAACAATGCCACCACCCCTTGCCCTGTCTCTTGAACACCAAGCTCCATCAATGTTCAGTTTAAAGTAACCTTCAGCAGGCCTAGTCCACCTGACACTAACATAGGATGGAAGCCTCCGTGGAACACTCTTAATATGTTGGTTGTTAAGAATCACCTTTTCTACATTGGTATTGTAGCTCATCTTGGAGGCCATCTTCTCAATGTCTTGGATGGATTTTTCCACCCATGTTTTAATGTTAGCAAAGCTATCCTTATTGTTGCCATATTTCACATTATATCTTTCTTTCCAAATTTCTCATAAGATGTTGGCACGTGCCACTTTTCTCAAGGTAGTAGCATAGTTTCCTCTAGTGGTTGACTTGAGCATTTTACTCATCCAAGATCTTCAGCAATTCTTTACTCACTCAACTAAAACTACGTTATCTGCAAACAGCATACATCAGAATATTTTTCCTTGAATTTTCTTGCTTATTTCTTCCATAATCAAGACATACAAATATAAACTTAGGGAGGACCCTTAGTGTAAGCTTATATTTATAGAAAATTTTTTAATTTCTCCTCCTAAAGTTTTAAACCATGTTGTAAAGCTTACAATGCTTGACAATATTTTTCTGAAAGGACCATTCTCATTTAAGACACCAATTTCATCAAAGTAAAAAAATGACAAGGATCCCATGCTATCAAGGAACAAGGGCATTCCATGTGGAACTATCTCGATGGCATCACATACTTCGTACCAATTATTGTCTGCTTTGTTAGTAAACAATTTGATTTATATGTGGTCATTATTTTGATCATCACTTTGTAAATGTCCTAATTTTGTGTTTCACTATTGTTTAAAGCTTGAAGCAAAGATAAGATTTTGTTTTTTGTATCGCATTTCATCCTTGGTAAATTTGTTGTGAATGTTTTTGTAACATAAACACTCTGTCGTTCTGCTATTATATAGCATAAACCTGAGTTTCAACGTAATGACAAAAGAGAGCATTTTTATTATTTCAGGAGAAACTGGAAGGATGTATGAAGGTAATGTAGATGATGTGGGATATAGGTTAGTAGTAGTTTATACTCCAATAAGGGAAGATGGTATAGAGGGACAGCCGGTATCTGCATCCACTGAGACAATAGGTGTAGGTAATGTTCAAATGCTGTTTTTGTTACTCTAGTGGATATTTATACTTCAGCTCCTTTTGATCTGTATGACTTACGTTATACCTTATTTGTGTTTCTTTCTGACACTCTTTTCTTTATATTTATTTGTTTTTTATTTACCTATTTGATTATGCTAATGTTCTCTTAGATGATCAAACAAATACTAATTGATCAAGTTTAATGAAAAAATGTTTGTGGTTTTAGAATTTTTCAGAATGCATAATCTATTTTGCACATTAACTTGCATGCTAATCTTGTAAATTCTACAAATATTCCTTTTTTCTTCTTTCATCAATGTTATAAACTTATTTAGTTTACGTAAGGTGAATCTCTTCATACCTAAATCTAAAATTGAATCCTTACTTTCACATATAGCATGGATTTATTGTGTCGGTGGCTTAGGCCATTTAGAGTGCCTTATTTCATTGTTTCTGTTGGAAGAAGCCTATATCAAAAAAAAAGTGTGGATTGGACTTGTAACCATATATTTATATATAGATGGACTTCACTTATTTTTGATTTCTTAATCAGTACTCTAAAAAAAGACAGATGTGATGCTGACATTTTTATAATGAAAGTGATCCTACATTGAACATAATATTCCATCAACAACCTTATATTTCATTGCCTCTAAATTGTCTCATGCTAAAAGCAAAATTACGCCTAATGTATTTGTTGGAGTAATTATTGTAGTATGGTATCATTGATGGGCTTAGTGTTGTAATGGGTAAATGGATCTTGCAAGATCCAATTACCATTTACTACTTAATATAATTAGTGATTAAGGGTTAATCCCCGATCACAGATTTCCTCTTCTTCTTTTCCTCTTCCAAACTTGGTATCAAAGCTACATGTTGGTTCTGCGCACGCCCACCACCTCTGTCGTCGTGTTTCACCACGGAATCTCATGTTCAACCGCGTCCCGCCGTGGAATCTCGTAAGACGTCGTGCTACAGACCAGAGCAATCATGTTGGGGTTGTTTTGAAGCTCCCCAACCGTCTGATCCCCTAAGGACGCACCTCCTCAGTTCGGTGCTAGGCTTTCGACACCTAAGTTGGTCGGATCTCACTGGAAATCTCCAGTTTTCATTTGTCCTGCTATAATATGGTTGGGTATGATTCCTTCTTCGACAAGCTGTGTTACTAGAGTCAAATTGAATGATAACAATTATCATCAGTGGACTCCAACCTTTGAGACCTTTGTAGTCTCACAGATGAAGGAGCATCATCTCTTCGATGGACCACTAGATGTCAAGACTGAGAATTATGTTGTTTGGAGGGCTACAGATGCTACAGTAGTTTCCTGGTTGCTGAATAGTGTAGAGGACAGCATCCATCGAAGTTATGCATTTGTCTGACTGGTGAACCGTATATGGTCCAATCTTCAAGCTACGTATGGCAATAAACACAATGTTTCCCATGTGTGTGAGCTATGGGAAATGTATTCAATGACAAACAAGGCCCACAAGAGACCCCTCATGCCTTCTTCAACAGGCTCAAAGGATTGAAGGAGGAAATCGAAGTATATCAACCTCCTAGTGGAGATATTGCTACACAAAGGAGGTATAAGGAGGAAATCGAAGTGGCTCGGTTGCTGGCTGGATTGCAACCAGACCTGGCCAATCAAATTCGGGGGCAAGTGCTTGCTGCAGATGTTCTTCCCTCCTTTCAACAGACCTTTAATAAGGTCCTAAGAGTCTATACAGCCACTATTGGGGTGCCACCTACTGACTAGCAGTCTAGTTCAGAAGGATCAGTACTTGTTGTACGGGCTAGCAGCGAGAGATCGGGCTGGAATCGTGTTGAACAAGTTGGACAGACCCAATTTTTTGCAAGATAGGTCTCTAGGGGGCAAGGAAAATAGGCCAATAGGGCCCCTCAACAGCCTTGCATTCATTGTGGACGCAAAAACCATCCCTCCGACAAGTGCTGGGACAAGTTCGGGCTGCCTCTAGCCCCACTGGCCTTGGCTCATGCTGTAATGGTCCCCTTGGAGTCTGCCACTCCATCTCCTAGGACCGTCTCTCAAAAGGAGATCAAGATCTCTCAGGCAGAGTACGAGGAGCTTATGATTTATAGGGCACAACAAACAAGTGAGGCTATGACCAACCATGTTATCTCCACAGGTAATTCCTCCACCTCAACATCTGATTCAAACAATGTATGGGTTATCGACTTCGGAGCCATATTGCAAGAGATTCCTCCTTGTTTACTCGCCTCACTGAGCTCCCTAGCATCTCCTCAGTTGTTTTAGCCGATGGTTGTAGTTGCTCTGTTACTAGTGGAGGCACTATGCTCATCAATTCCAATATCACCCTTGATCGCGTCCTTCTTGTACCCAAATTTCCTGTTAATTTACTTTCCATAAGCAAAATTACCAAACAACTCTTCTGCTTTGTTACCTTCTTTCCTTTTCATTGCACCTTTCAAGATTTGCAGATGGGGAGGAGGATTGTGTGGGTCATGAGCGCGGTCGTGATGTTTATGTCCTTGCACGCGATGAGATTCCTCGGGGATTGGCAGCCGCTTGTAGTTTGAGTGTTTCTGCTATCTTATGGCACAAGCGTCTAGGGCATCTGTCTCATCAGAAACTTCGTGTTGCTTTGCCCTAGGTGCCTCTTGAGTCTTTTCAGTGTAAGTCCTGTATCCTTGGGAAACACATGCATAACACGTTTCCCAATCGTGAATTGGCGTTGGCTCCCAAGCCTTTTGATATTATTCACTGTGATGTCTGGGGACTCGCATGGGTTGCATCTGTTTCCGATTTTAAATATTATATTGTCTTTGTTGATGATTTTTCTCGTGTCAATTGGCTTTATTTAATGAAAAATCGTTTCTTCTGTGATTGATATCACTATCTTTATGAATGAAATTCAAACTCAGCATGGTCTTACTCCTAAAATTTTTCGAACTGACAACGCACTTGAATTCACTCAACAGGCCATATCTTCCCTTTATGCTTCTCGGGGCATTCTCCATCAGACCACTTGTACTCATACCTCACAGTAGAATGGGGTGGCCGAGCGAAAACATCATCATATTTTGGATGTTGCTCGATCTCTCATGGTTACCATGAATATGCCTCGAGTCTTCTGGTCGGATGCAGTCTCTACCGCAGTCTACTTGATCAACCGCCTCCTGTGCACTCCTTTAGGAGGTGTCATTCCCCTTGGACGGCTCTTCCCTAGTCGGGAGTCTTTTCTACTTCAGCCTAGAGTTTTTAGGTGTATGGCTTTTGTCAAGAATCTCTCCTGGTCTTGACAAGCTAGTACCTCGCTTTGTTAGATGTGTCTTTCTTGGGTATCCTTGTCATCAAAAAGGCTACCGCTACTATCATTCTCCCTCACATCGTTACATTGTCTTTGTCAATGTGTAGTTTCTGGAGGATGTCCCCTTCTTTGACTCTCCCTCATCTGGTGCCCTAGAATCTAGTGTGAAGCCTAGTGATACCACCCCACCAGCTTCTTCACTGCCTTGCCCTGAGCTTCCTCCAATAGTGTCTCCCATTACTGATGTACAAGTTACCGATCCCCCCTCCTCTGAGGTATCTCCATTTATACAGACATATCATCGTCGCCCATGCGCTCCTGTGACATCATCACCTTTGGCTTTCCCACCTGCAGATAATCTTCTCATTGACCTCTGGAAAGGTATCCGTTCTTGTACACTTTATCCTATTGCTCCTTTTATCTCTCATGATCCTTATTCTCTTGCGGTTGTCTCCAAGTCTTTACCTATTCATTATTTAGATGCGCTTACCCTTCCACCATGGAAGCAAGCCATGGATGTTGAAATGTAGGCATTACTTGGACGAGGGACATGGGAGCTTGTGGATCGTCCTTGTCAATCGCCTGTAGTGAGTTGCAGGTGGGTGTTCTCCCATAAATTTTGACCAAATGGGTCCATGGAGCGTCACAAGGCTATATTGGTGACTCGTGGTTTTTCTCAGACGTATGGGATTGACTACAATGACATCTTCTCTCCAGTTGCTCAGCTCAATTCCATTCGTTTGCTGTTATCCTTGGCTGTCAACCAGTCTTGGTTGCTCACTCAGCTTGATGTTCACAATGTCTTCCTTTATAGTGACCTATAGGAGGAGGTTTTCATGAAGCAACCCCCTAGGTTTGTTGCTCAAGGGGAGACACAGAAGATATGTCACCTGAAAAAGGCAATATATGGGCTAAAATAGAGGCCCCAGGCGTGGTTTGCTAAGCTTAGCATCGTGCTGCTTTCTCAGGGATTCAACAAGTGTGCTGTAGATAGCTCTGTTTTCATGAAGCGTAGCTTACAAGGCATTGTGATACTTGCTATTTATGTGGATGACATTCTGCTTACCGGTGATGACAAGGTTGGCATCACTTGCACTAAGGAGGAGTTGAGAAAGGTATTTATCCTTCGTGACATGGGACGCCCACGTTTCTTCCTAGGTATAGAGTTCTATGCCAAGGATAGGATTGCCTTATCTCAGAGGAAATACGTGTTGGACATACTCAAGGAGACAAGGATGTTGGGTTGCAAATCTGCTACAACTGTGGAACAGAATCCAACTTTTTGGGATACTCATACAGATCTCCTAGAAGATGTCACTCGATATAGGAGGCTGATTGGCAAGTTAATTCACTTGACAGTTACCAAGTTCGACATTTCCTTTGTAGTTGGTCTCCTTAGTCAATTCATGCAGCATCCCCGATAGGTGCATTGGCAAGGAGCGTTTCGAGTTCTAGCTTATATTAAAAGATATCTAGGAAAATGTCTAATCTACTCAAACAACCATCATCTGGAGCTGATGGCGTACTCAGATGCTAGTTATGCAGGAGATAGAGGTGACAGAAAGTCTACAGACGGCTATTGCACCTTCCTTGAGGGTAATCTTGTCACGTAGCGCAGCAAGAAGCAGAATGTTATATCTACATCCAATGCAGAATCAGAATACAAGGGCATGGCTCACGCAGGAAAGGAAGTAGTATGGATCAAGAATTTTCTAGACCAGCTTGGAGTAAAGCTTTCAACTCCAATATCGCTCTTTTGTGACAACCAAGCTGCTATATACATAGCAAGTAATGAAATCCTCCATGAGCATACAAAACACATAGAGGTGGATTGTCACTATATCCGTCAATTGTTGTTAATAGAAGTGATCTCCACACCTTATATCAAGTCCTCAGATCAACTTGCTGATATTTTCACCAAGTCTCTTAGTGTTGGTCATTTCAATGATCTTTGTAACAAGTTTGGAGTGTTGAACTTGTTCTCTCCAGCTTGAGGGGGAGTGTTGGAGTAATTATTGTAGTATAGTATTATTGATGGGCTTAGTGTTGTAATGGGTAAATGGATCTTGCAAGATACATTTACCATTTACTACTTAATATAATTAGTGATTAGGGGTTAATCCCCGATCACAGATTTCCTCTTCTTTTCCTCTTCCAAACTATATTTACATTCATGTTTCCAAAATAATGGCATGATCCTTATATTTACATTCATGTTTCCAAAATAATGGCATGATCCTTATGCCTAATAAATTTCTCTATATATATTATACATAAGACATATTTTGCTACATTATCCAACCATTTACTACCTGTAGAAGTTAACTTCAACACATATTGATGAAATTTTACAAACTTGTCAATTTTCTGCACGGCATCTACTTAAGCTTCAATAGTAACAAGATTTCAATCAGCATGTCGGTCATATTTTGGTACCAAATTTTGTATCAAAAGATGTTTGCCTTTTATGTAGTGTGACCTCATGTCAATAAACATGTGTTAAATGTAAGCCCATGTGGGGGTCCTCTTTTTGTGAAAGTTCAAAAACATGTCTTCTCACACTTTGTTCTTGAGTTCATTTCTCTTTCTATTTTTCTTCTACAAGCTCACAACACCTCTTATTGAAGATAAGAGAAAATCAATTTAAATAATTTGGTCGTATCCTTAGGAGACCTAGGAATACACTAGTTAAGAAAGAAGAATTAATTAATACAGAAAAAATTAAAAGTAGTTGTAAGCTTAAAAATACTTAATTAGGAATTGTAAGAAAAGATTTAAATTTATATAATTCATCTAAAGATTTGACAATAGATAGAAATATTTGAAAAAAAATGATTCATGTGGTTGACCCTGCATAGTGAAATTATAGTTTGGATTGTTATTGTTGTAAGCTCACAACACCTATTATCATGCCAAAGTTGGTTGTTAACTTGCTGGAGAAATTCACTGGAGTCTTGTTGTCGAAGTTGTTACCGTCATTGGCCATATTTCTTCCAACTTTTCAAGCCTCCATCTTCTATTTACATAGATTTTAAGGTAGTCTTTTATTTTTGTCAGTTTTTTGAAGTTTTCTGAAGATCTTCCTTATTTATATTTAGATCTACTCATATTTGTAATTTTTGTATTAGGCTACTCCCTATTATCACTAGATGTACCTTGAAAACTGATCTTTTTCATTATATCTACCTATTAATCATGTATTTCTCTTTAAACTTACCCTGTAAACATGTATTTTTCTTTACGTCTACCTTGAAAGCATATATTTCTCGATTTTTCATGTAAGTATTTTATTTTTAAGTGATTTCATACGAATAGTTCAATGTTGTCTTATGAAAAAGGAAAGGTGAAGGATTGTTATTCCATTAACTATTATTAGACCTCTATAAATAGAGGCTAGACGAGGAGATTATTACACAGTGTAATGTGCGACTATTAACCACCGTTAATATATGCAACTCTAATACTCTTCCTAAAACCTGGAACATCCAGCTTTACAAAGAAAGACCCAAGGTAGTTCCAGCCCATAGAGGGGCTCTACTTGTACATCTGGAAGCCATGATGATGAAAAATAGGGATGCCAAAGATAATTTTTAGTCATTTTTGTCCATCTACTTTATACTTGCTTTTTTAACTACTTGCAGAACCTGATGTATACAAAGAAGTGAAGAAGCAAATTGATCTTGGATCTGTGAAGTATGAGGTACTATTTCTTAGTTTTAAATATTTTCAATTTAATCAATTACATATTTACATCATGAAACTCCAGCATAAGATCCTTGCATCCTTTTCTTCATAATTTGTTGGATATTGCCTTTTTCTGTGAACATTGATTGACAAGTAACTATGGAACCAGGTTCTATGTGACAAGGATCAGTCCCAAAAGAAGGTATTCCTTGACTCGCATCACGTCCTTCTACCGGAACAAATGAAAATGGAGAACATATTTTATTGTCGTGTACTTCTTTGGCTTGAATAGGTTCCTGGTGTAGCAAATTTGGAGAGAAGAATTCTTGAAGTCAACAGGAAGAGAGTCAAGGTTGTGAAGCCTGGTTCCAAGACATCTTTTCCAGCAACTGAAATCCGTGGAACTTATGCCCCTCCCTTTCACGTAAGTTAATTTACCAAGAAAATAAGAAACAGACAAGTTTGTGACAGTTTGTGGGGATACAGCAAATCTATGGTTTCGTATACTAGTTTTCCTCTCTTTGTTCTCTGCGTTAATCAAAACTGTAGCCCAATTGCACAAATTGGAGTGCTATTAATCTTGATGCATAAAGTTATTAATCATGATGCTCATATCATGTTGTCATATGTTTTCATAATTCTGCAGGTGGAATTGTATAGAAGTGATCAACATCGTTTCAAAGTTGTAGTTGACAGTGAAAACGAAGTGGATCTGATGGTGCAAACCCGACACATGCGCGATGTCATTGTTCTTGTGATCCGAGGGCTGGCCCAGAAATTCAACAGCACTTCGCTCAATTCTCTTCTGAAGGTTGACGGTTGACAAGAACTAACCTATGTATTAAAGGAAATGTATGGCGATACTAGTTCTCTTGGTTTTTCGTCTTGTCGTTTCTATAAGATAGTTCATTTAGCAGGTTGGTTTGAGAGTGCTTGTAAAGTAGGCGTGAGATTTGTATCACATTTGTAAATTACGGTACATGGCATTGAAAAAATTGTATATTGTGTATTATATTCCAGGCAATGGTGCGCGGTCGGTCACCGGACACTGGCATTGTAAATTACTCCCAGGTTGGCTTGCTAATTAACGATGAATTACGTTTTGGCATACCTGTGGACTAGTTGCTTTGGTAGCTAAAAATCTAAAACACAAGATCTTTCCACGTATTTACATGTTTCACACTCTCTTGCCATCCTTGCTTTGTTGATGATCATTTTCTCTTTCATCTATGCATATAGTGGAGAGCCCATGTAGTGTTGCATGTGATTAATAGTAAATTTACGATTTTATGAAATAGAATTCAAATTTTGTTGAGAGAAAATAAATGAGATGATTGAACATAGGGTGCGCTTGTCATGCAACTTCTTTTATCAAAAAAATTTACAAATTTTGGTTCCTTCAAAAGAAAGTGGGCGATATTCTTTAGTGTAGAGAGAAAAAGAGGGGGTTTAAGTGCATTTAGCTGCTATATAAGCTTGGATTGGTTAAAAAAATTATAATCTATATTCCTTTTTATCCAATATTCTTTTTTTTCATTCAAACGCTTCGAATTGGATGTCTCTGCCTTGCCCATTATATAAGTCTCCCACTTTGGTTCTGCTTGCATTGATGCCATCAATTTCTTTCTCATCAATAGGTAAACCACTTGATTTCTCTTTAACAAGCTACTTGCATGTATCACAATTGTATAAACACAGCATCTATTGCACGTTCCAGGTGTATCGCATTCTATGACAATCGTAGGATAACATTAGGAGCTTGAATTAATGATTTCAACTGCCGAAGGCATCATCGGCTTGTAGGATCATATAAAACCATCTTTTTTCAACAATTTAGTCATTGGATGTGCTATCTTTCATACCCTGATCAACCAAGAATACCAGATGGGCATTAGCGGGACTTGGGTGTCTGTTCATTTTCGGCTCAACTTCTACTTTGTTGATACTGACAGCATGTCTCTCAAGTAAAAATTTTACTTGTGTTGTCTGTGTCTTGAACTTGACCCTTGTTCCTCACAAACCTTAAAAATGAATTATGTTATTGATGTTCCAATTAAGAAGATATTTGATTCACCCTAGGCTAACATTTGCTTCAACTGGCTTACAACTTAGCATTGAATTAATAATTGGAAAAATTGCACATGGTCCTCTAGTATCTTGCTGTATATAAATGTCATCCAAAAACAAAAGAGAAACTTGTAAAGGATTGACCGAAATCCTTAATCCATGAGTGACCTGAATGTTGATGGTGTGTTACATAATAAGCCAAGTGTATGATCTCAATGTTTGTTGTGGCCATTGTCTTGAATTCTATTTTACGAATGTGAAGTAATTCAAGAACAGTGGACATGGGATATAAAGAGCATGCATCCTTAACCATATTGTGACTTAATTCCTTACAATTGATGCATGGTCTCCGATTTTCCTTCCCCCTTCTTGACTGATAACATCGGTAATGAAAAGAATTACTATTATTTTCTTGTAAACCCTGACTCAAATAACCAGCCACATGCTTTTCCATTTCCTATTTTGGAAAATAAGTGCATCTACATGAATTGGTAGATGTGAATCTCCTTGGATCTTTGAGGACGATTCTACGTTCAATGCCCCTCCATGGTGGCAATCCCATAAGGGTTCATTAAACACCAATTTGTAAGCTTCAATGACTTCAACCACTCAAGGAATCGTGCCACCGCATATAGTTTTGGTTGACAGATTTGCCTAGCGGGCTACTTGCACAATTAAGGCAGTTCCTCTCCCTCCCCAATCCATTCAAGGCATTGAGCCTTTCTCTCTGGCTACTTTGAAAGCGATACATTAATGGATCTACGGACATATCATTATTCAACCATTATTAAAAAGGTCTATGTGTGAAGTAGCCAAGGCAATATAGCTTTAGCCTGCCAAAAATGCTCCATAGACTCATTTCCCACCAACGTTCAAATCCCAATGTCCGCATCCAGAGATCCTTCCTATCGTCAAGAACCAGCTGATAGAAAGAGTGTTTCAAGAATTAGCAGTAATAACAAAGCTAAAATGATGCCACCATCTTTGAATGTGATGCCAGTGATGGAAAATAGAAGATAGGCTTCCAAACTTGTACTTCATCTCAGTACTCTGAATGCACATGGTACACTGATAAGCCACTCTTCTTGGTGTGCTCAAGGACGGGAAAGGAGTAGAAAAGAAAAATCCAAGAAAATAACACGTTAGAAGAAGGAAAAGAAAGGAAGTGAAATGATAACAAAAGAAGGCTATTCAACCTCTTGAATGCAAGTTCTTCCTTGGCTTAGTGAGCTTGGCTTGCAACGTCTCAACCTTCTTGCTTGGGTTCTTCCCATCACCGGCCGAGCTCTCCTCAACACTGCACATCTGAGACTTCATCTTGAACCCAAATTTCATTGGCATGCTTGTCCATCCACCCCTCGCCTTACCCAACTTCTCGATCTCGCGCTTCATGCTCGAACACTCCTTCTCAAGCTCAGCAACTCGCATCCGCATGTTGTCCATGCCAACCTTCAGGACCTGATTCTCTCTGACAGCTGCTGTCCATCCATTCCCACCACCCTCATTGCTCACATGACCACTCCTCAACTGTCTTGACCCATCCAGGTTGTCTGATACAAGCAAGCAACCAGCAATAGAAGATCTCAACTGCAGCTGCTCAAAAAAGAGAACTTGCACCACAACTCGTAGTGGAAGCCTCTCGTTCTGCGCTGCATGGGTGCATGCTTCAATGGAAAGCTTCTGGCAGTCCATCAACCTGCACAGGTGTTCCCTTTCTGAGTCCGTGAGCCGTGGATGTGCCTACATTTCACATGAAGAAATGCAAATGCCAATAACAAGAAGAATGTGTCTTGCAATTAGTTTAGAATGTTAGCCTAAAAATGTTGTGCTATGCGAATATCAACTAGTCTGAGGCTACCTTCAAGTATATGTCTATCGCACGGTAAAGACCATCATCCAAAGGCCGTGCGAAATCAGGGACAGCAGCTGCAAGTGATTGGAACTTGGACAGCTTTAGATTTACGTCGGGTGCAACTTCAGCCAGGAAGCCATCCATAAGCTTTGCAACAGTTGTAATAGGTGTCAAGGATGGCGAACCAATTATCTGATCATCATCAACCAAACAAGGTGAAGCACCTGCTGTAGCCTGATCCATGGCTAAGAAGTGCTCAAGTATCCTTTGGACACAATCAACATTATACAGTGTTTCCATGGTGTATGAAAGGTTGGGTAACAATAGATCTTCCAGGGTAGCTTGATCAAGCTGCATTCCTATCCTCCTTTCCAGATTCAAGATGGAAGAAGGACTGGAATGGAGAATCATGGCCGTTCGTAACATACCAAATAGAAACTTCGTCGGAGAAAGCCCCTTTTCCAAGGGCAACAAGCCTTCAATTTCTTCAAGGAGAATCTTTTGTTCTTCCTCAGATGGCGCAGATGTCAAATCTATGGGAGCTATTCGGTTGGCTTGCTCACCAGTATAATGATGCCTATTTAATCCAGGAAGGTATCTCCTTGCATAATATTCAAGAGACCCAGCAATGATTTTCGTTCTAACACCTCTTGTTTCCATGACAGAGATCAATCTCTTGAAAGTAGGAAAGCTAAGACATGATACATCTTCATACCACCAATCTGAGGTGCGATAACTCCTTGGCCTTGCCCCAGTACTTATGCCATTCCAGAGAACACTGCCACCAGGGCTTTGCATAAGACCATTCTCCATCATAGGCCAGCCAAATAAATTTTGATCTGTACATGCTTTGATGGCTATTGATTCAATGCACCTCTTCACAATATGCAGATCTTCTGCATGAGAGATGACATCATCACATGTCCGGAGGGTCTTTATTGAATCTTTCCAACTATGTAAAACTACTTGGTTGAGGAAACTCTCAGTTTGAGCAATTAAATTTCCTTCCCCGTAATCTTCTGTCATCCGAAGATACTCAGCGGCACATCGAAGTTGAACAACATTTGCTACCATCAATTCCAACTTCACACCATAGCAGAATCTGACAACAAGCTCAAATGCTTTTACACCACCAGGAATGCGATGAAGTTGTATCATGCATCCCTCATTTCCTTCTGATGCTTCACCAATTAACTTCTCCATCATCCCACTCCTAGATAACAATGGAAACTGCAATTGCAATTAAAAAGGTATTTCAGGTAGACAATATTCAAAAAGATCAGAGTAGATTAATAAGTAGTTGATTTCTACAAATGGATTGCAATTGAAGCAAAACATCCTTGGAAGCTAATCTCAAACAATTAAACATGAGCAAGTATATGTTAAGTCGATACCATGCACTAGAATTCATCCATTCCTCTTCCATAAGATAAATAAGAACTATGCTCTACATAATTGGATACTAAAACAAAAGAATAGTTTTCTAAGCCAATAAAAATTAGTTCCATATTTTCCTACATAATTTTGCTTCTGATTCAAGAAAAATATCAGACAATATGTTTTCCCATCATTGAAAATCAAGAATTTTTTACCATAACATATAAGTCTTCATCACAAGGTATTTTTAATCATTCCTTTTCATTGCATCCATACGTAACCAAACTACAGATTTCTTTTTAGGATTAAACAAAAATGATACAAAATTTTCAGCATCAAAAATTCAAAACAACAATTAACAAAATGACTTCACATTCACAAATGACCTTTAACAGATAACCAACCTGACAATTAACTACAGGCAGTTTATCTACTAAGTACCTGTAATTCAGTGTGTCTGCAACCATTAGCAAGACAAAATACAATATTTCAATGAAGAATGAACATTATGCACAAAGCTATTCAGAACACTTAAAATTGGCATCTCATATTAGGTTAAATAAATGTGCATTTATCAATCATTAACAATTGTTAAATATCATATGTTATAGGTCTTTTCTTGTAGCTAGCATCACTTGAAAGTGGATGTAAAGGAATTGCACCTTGTGAAGATGAAAGGACATCTCTCCAACTTCAACAGTAACATCACTGGGAAGGCCAGTTGTGCAGAACCTGCAAATTACAATAGACAAAAGATGGAACACAAAATGAAAACAAAATAAGAATGTAGAAGTAGAGTATTCATCTGAAAAGGAAAGTTCATCTAACTACCTAGGGGTTGCATGAAACATGAAAAATATATCCGTCTGATCAACAATTTCATGGTGAAGACTTTTTAAGGCAGACTAGAGACGAGAGATTAGATAAGAGACAAGATAGAATCAAAAACTTATATGGAAATTGTTCCCAAGTGATTGAGTAATATTCTTAGTGGATTTCAGTATATAGTTGTACTGGAGAGAAAAAGCACTTGCATTAGTAAGAATCTGACAAAACTCTAGGGGCTAAGGAGAAAATGGATATTCTTTCAGATCAATACTGATAAGGGGAATTTGTACAAAAACAAGATGGAGAGATGTTTAACATGCTTAGGCTACCAAGTTTCTGTTATAATTAAATTTACGTCATAGATAAACAAATTAAAAAATGAAGACTATGTTTGCATATGCATGTCTTAAATAGCACACATTTCTAAATTTTGGCACACGCTGACACCATACTAAGTAATATAATAAATTAAATTATCAACTTTACAATAATATTCTGGAAAGTGATGAACTATCTCATATCACTTTTTTACATATTCAGTACATATCTTGAAAATAAGTACCAATTTCAGGACAAATTCATAGGGCCTTCTAGTCCCTTGTCCCTTGAAAATAAGTACTTATTCAATAATAAGGACAAAGTCCTGATTTCAGGACCTTCCATCAACAGCTTAAACAATCCCGAGCGTGGCAAAACAAGATAATTTCTGTTCTTTATGTTGCATCAAACCCATAAAACTACTCCCTCTTTTTTCGGGAATGATGAAGATCTTTCCTTTCAACAGGCTGTGGAAATTCCGCAAGAATCAATAGCATGTTTAAATTTTGAAAAGAAGAGAAAAGGAAAAGATGGCATTTCCAAAGGAAGTACTTTTAGCATTATAATACCCAAAGGAACAAAAGCCAATGTAATTTATGAGAATCTCGTCTCAACACCAGTACCATTAACAGTGAATCAGTAATTAGCATGTTTCTGAAATGTTACAAAACCATACGTTCTACACTTCCACTCATTAACATAATGGGGACTTCAAGGAACTAGGCCCTCCACTTGCTAATATAAAATAGGCTACACTCAAGCCCCAAGAATAGTAACATGGCATTCCGTAACTTACGGTTCAATCAATATCCTAGGAAAAGGCAACCATTAACCAAGGAAGCAGACCACAGGCACCACTGGAACCAAAATCAGTGAAGCTTGTCAGATAAGCATAACACGTCAAGAGAAGTTGAAGGATGACAACTTGCATCCAAGCAAAACGTTAAAGTCGCCAGATTGTTCGGTGTACTTGAAGAAATATGAGATCCCAGAAATAACATCATAAAAAAAACTTGGAAGAGAACAGAAGAGAAAAGGCATGAGAAAGAGAAGATGCCATACCAGGCCTGCCCTTGGCGCTTAAATGCGTCAGCTTTTGATCCGAGCTTCACACATGCCATTTGGGCTGATTCTTGAATGGAGGATGGCAAAAGAAAGAGAAGGAAGAGAAAACCCTCCTCACCTAGGACCCATCAGAACAGAGCAAGAACAATTGACTTCCCAAGGAACCGGCAAGCTTTATTCCACAACCTTGCAGGACGGAAACAGATAAATCCCGGTAGAGATATCAGTACACGAGTGAGAGATGGAAAGGAGCCCAAGCGCACAAGGGTTTTGGTCACTTGAAGGCGAGCTAACAAGAGTGGAAGGCCAGATAGGAAATTGAGCACAAAACGTTGATTAAATTGAGCGTCCAGGGTGTGATCATACCGAAGAGGGAAGGGTGAAATTGGGCAGAACGGAACCTTCTTGGTTCCCTTTCTGCCAAAAAGGAAAAAGAAAAAAAAAAAAAAAACTTCCCTTAATACCAAAGAGAACAGGTACTATTTGGAATTGAAACAGAACCGGTGCACCAAAACACAAGAGGATAAATATAGGGGAGGCAACCACCACCCTAGACCAGATTTTTGATACACGCCCACACTGAACCTGCTCCAAACCCACCAGACGACCCTAAAGCTAGAGAGCCCACAACACCACCAACCCAACACTCCTCTAACAGAAAGAACAAAACAAGAACATCCAAAACTCGGTATCAGTCCAAAGACAAGCAATCAAGGTGAGCAGAGATGGGAACCCAGCAAGACCACCCTCACCACGACCAATTCAACCAAACCCAACTTTCTGGAAGTTAAAGGAGAAGAAGAAGAGTACCAGGGAGATGGAAAGGAGACACAACAAAGGGAAGAAGCCAAGAAAGGGTGAGACGTTGGGCTTGGAAACCAGAAAGAAGAGCAACTTCTATTATGTCCTTTTCCACTCCCAACTACCCTGCTAGGAAGAAATAGATATCCACGAGTACCCAAAAACAATTGGCCTCTCTGCCGCGGTAGAGAACAAACTAGAATGAAGAAGGAAGAGGAAGACGACCAACCAAGTGGGTCCTCCCCAATTTATTCACCCACCCTACCACCCTCCTCTTCCTCCCTGAAACCAATGTATTCATTGATGGAGCATGCGCCGCTGCAAAAGGTTTTTTCCACTCATACATACTCACTCTCGTGTCGTCATGACTGCCACCACCACCAACGACCGATCTGACGGCTCCCTGGCTCCGGAGCCCACCCACGCATGTTGTGGGTTTCATCATGACTTCTGCCCATCGGAGGTAGGACAGGGTTGAAGGCCTTGACCTCCATCTACTTTGACCTTTTTGCTTGATATGATTGGGGATATTTTTATCTTATCTTATCTATCATTTATATATAGATAAGTTTATTGATCACTAAATTAATTCCGTAATTTTATCGATCAGTCATTAATCAAATCGATCTACCGCCCAACCCTGGGGTGATTACTTTGGTCGACTTCTTTGATCTTCTTGCGTTACTTGGAATCCGGTCCGATCCCACCATGTTCTCTTCTTCTTTTTAATAATTCCAACAGTTTCTTTATTTATCAATATTCAAACTTGTCGTAAAACTTTTTGCTTACAAATTATCAGAACTTTTGATAATTACCTGTGTACCATCAAAAATTCGTACTTACTACCATTATGTCATTAAAATTTATGATTCCTGATAGAATATCTTTACAATTTATGTATCAAAAATACATGTAAGATAATAAAATACAATAGAAATATAGGCTCGGAGAGGGAGAGGAATGATATCAATCCTGACTGTACCATGACTTTAATTACGAAAAAATACTGATATTGGTATTCATAACATTTCTCTTGCTGTAGATGTGTGATTTAATAGTTCAAAATTCATTACATCTGATGTTAAAAGAGGATCAAACATGAAGAAGACACTGTCTACATGCATAAGTAAAAAAGATCAAATGCAATCAAACATCTGCATACATCAGTGAAAAGTGTCAACGCAAAAGATAAGAGAGTCGTTAAAAGATAGACAAAGAACATTGTTAGTGCTAACATCTTCCTCCCTCTTTTAATAATTCATACTACTCTTTAAAACTTTTGAAGTTGATATTGAGCACCATGTTGATGTCGGTACGAATTCTAACTATATTTTTGTTTCGGCTTTCTTTTGCCAGTTTCGTATACAATATTTTGTCAAATCGATGTCCACAATAAATGTACGTGAAAGTGATAAATTTCTCGTTAATTAAACAAGAACACTTGAACACTTTTTTGACTTTCCAGGCCTCTTACAAGTGAATTTGGTAAACCAGAGAAAAATGAGAGAGATGTCATTTTTCTTTACTTTTAACGTGTTTAGGTTTACAAGTGTCCCTTCTTTAAAAAATAAAGTAGATATATATGAACTTATTTTGACATCAATTTGAAATCAATTTTCACCGTAAATGAAATAATTCATTATAATATAAAGTAGTTTAACGGAGGGTTTGTGTATTTAAAATTTGACGAAATTAAAAAAATTTTCTATTAGATTTCAAGTCATCTTAGAAATTCAAATTCTTTAAGAAAATGAATTCTAAACATGTGTAAAGGTTGAGAAAATAAATTCTCAACCTAAAAGATCAAAATTTAATTTTCTAGACTTCTCTTAACGCTCGACACTTATTTCCTTGCGATCTCCTTATGGTTTGTCATTGTAGTCCGTTGTTGCTCATCCCTTGTTGTAGTCTCCTCATGGTCTGTCATCGTCGTCCATTGTCACTGTCTCCTTATAGTCCATCATCATCCATCATCATGGTTCATCATCGCAATCTCCTCATGGTCTATACTTAGTCACAATCCCTAATGGGGTGATAGCACTAATGTTGACATCAACACCATTCTTGTATCTCCTCCGCAACGTCTCGCTTAGTGGGCTAAGCCTTCCAACATCTACCCTTACGTTCATGCCATCGACCTCATTTACCATTGTTGTTCCCTTATTGCTTACTTCTATCTCCACCATCATACTTCTTCCTCCTCCTCTGCATTATTTCTCTAGTCAATTGAAAGTAGTGTTCCTGTAAAATTAATGCATGAGAATTTTCGGTACAAGTGGGTGATTGAAGGAGGAGCAAGTGGTGGTTGCAATCTTCTCGCAATCTATCAAATATACCTTTTTTTGTAACTTCAAATAGAATATAAAATTTAATAATATAATTTATCTTTTGTTGTTTTAAATATGTAATATAACTAAGATATTTGAATTTCTATAAATTTTTATTTAATTTTATATAGAATAAATGGAATACAATGATGATCTAAATAGAATAATAATATGCTTAATTAATTGATAAATGATATATAAAGATTTTAATTTAATAATATGTTAATTTATTAATGTAAATAATTCATTACTTTATTAATTACATTTTCACTTATTACTTTAATTTGTTACTTAACTTTATCAAAAATCAATTATGTTCAATTCTATTATATGCACAAATAATTAAATTTTAATTTCCGTCAAATTCTTGAACGTGCACACACACTTGAATTTTAAATTCTTTTTATCAAATTCTACAAAATTTAAATTCTAAATACACAAACATACCTTAAGTTTTATCTTCACTAATCATTCAACATGAGAATACCAACAATCTCGTAAGATTTATACTTTTGCTTTGGAGAATTCTTGGATTGAAAATTTGTTTTTAAATGACAGCAGTAAAAGTATCCTAATGTATCAATTTTTTTTAAATTAGTAACATTATGTCAACAGCATGCCATCATTCAAACTTTGTTAAGTATGTAAAATCATATAGTTTTATCTCCTGGACGAAAGCTCTTAGGAAGTCTAACAATGATCGAAGTAATCTCAATGTATCAAAACATGTTTGTTTAATCTCCAAGTTATTCTTCATTCTTTTCCTGCAAATACACTCTTTATTTTACAAATAAATATATGGAAAGCAAAAAATTAATCTTATAAATCTTGTTATTAGATATGACCACAGTAATAAATATTCTTGTCTCACCTGGACGGGCCTTTTGCTTTTACTTTTGGTGGTGGTCATGTGCTTTTGCAGAATGATATATCCTTACAATAATGAGAAAAATAAGTATATTTAGTATTGAAATAAATAAAACTATCTTTAGTTTATCTATAGTAATCTATCCAATCAAAGTTAGTATGTGCATTGAGTCAGACCAGAAGTTCATAGGCTGAAAAATTGAATCTGATTTTTGAGACAGAGGCTAAGTCTATCATAAGTACTTCTGTAATGATCATAAAAGTCTATTATTAGCCATAATCATATCTTCCTTAGCATTGTAGAGAATTGCACCTCCCACATAAGTTGATTACAACTACAAGCTCCATTTGAATTCAATTTCAACTGTCCCAAGCTTAGTCTTCTCCACCTAATCCAATTGAATTGCTCCCTATCAGGAAACACCCAACAAACCATGGGCGCAATTAAAATCAGAGAAGCTGTTGAGAACCATTTCTCTTTATATTAATTAACAAAAGAGATAGATTTCTATTATACATTATTCTGCATCGTTCCTTTCAAAGCTCTGAAAGTAAACCAGCAAAAGTGAATTTTTGAAATCTGACACACCTTGGACCTGCCTTGTTGTTTTAAGGTATTTAAAATTCAATTTTGTCAAACCCTCTCTGGTTGTATAAATTCAAGTAAAATAGTCTACAAAATCAGCTTCCACTCAAATAAGCTCAATCACTACTGAAGGAGGTGTGATCAAATGAATCGATTTCAACTGTGGAAAGAAAAAGAAAAAAAAAAGGGAAAATTCTAATAGGAAACTTTTCAGCTACAGGTACTTCTTATTTTTTTAAATTATTTTTTTTTTTAAAATAAAATCTAATTACATAATTATCTAATCTATGGTATAATCAATTGTGTTGAATTTTCAAATTAATTTGAGTTATATTCGTTAAGTATTTTTATTTTAAAAACACTGGTTGAAATTAGTGAATTTTAATATCTTCGGATAAAAATTAATACTTATTTAATTTATGTAAAATTTTCATCGTGTATTTATGGTTATATAATCCTGAAATCTATGACATGAAGATAAAAATTTGAATTCTAAATTAAATAAAAACACTAACATTATCTATTTAAGAAAACATTATCTATTTATTTGTTTAAATAGATAACGTTAAAAAAAATATCTATTTTAAAAAATAAAAGCGAGAAAGAGGATACGATGAGTTGATGGCACTCACGGTGCGGACGCAAAATGAAAAAATCCTATCCAGTGGTGAGATGGCCCAATCGTGAGGTGCCACGTCAGCACACTCCCATCCACCAGGAATCCAAACGGAGCGTCCGAGGCCACAGGCCTCTCTTGTGGCCGTGCCGTCTTGTCCAGCTCTGCTCTCGAGATCGAACACCTTAAAGCCGATCGAGGGAAGAGAGAAGGAAGAAGCAGACGTTCCCATGGCTACCCAGCTCAGCTCATCGGCGACCGTGGCGTCTCTTCCCCGCTTCAATGGCCTCAGGATCATGCCGTCCATGGTCAGTGCTCCATCACCGTCCCTCGAGTTCCAGAAATGCTAATCTGGTTCTGCCTTCCTGTTTTCGTATGTTGAATTGAACACACACACATGTAATTGGGTGTTTGTTCTGATCTCTCCTTCAGGCCACGCTACCGGTGGTGAGAAGGCGACCAGGGAGGGGCGCCGTCGGGGCTCGCTGCGGCGACTTCATCGGGTCGTCGACCAACATCGTAAGCGACGTTTGCCCACGAACCACGATTTTGAGATGTGCCCCAAATTTCTAGGTTTAATTTTCTTCGGATTTCGTCGGTTGTTAATCATGGGCCATTAATCACCGCTTTCCTTCGTCCCCTGGCGCAGATAATGGTCACGACGACGAGCCTGATGCTGTTCGCAGGTCGGTTCGGGCTGGCCCCGTCGGCGAACAGGAAGGCCACGGCGGGGCTGAAGCTCGAGGTGAGGGACTCCGGCCTGCAGACCGGTGACCCCGCCGGGTTCACGCTCGCCGACACCCTCGCCTGCGGCGTCGTCGGACACATCATGGGCGTCGGGATCGTGCTGGGGCTCAAGAACATAGGCGCCCTCTGAAACCCTAACCTTGTTCGCCGTGTGTCGTCCTCCTTCCTCGCCATGGATTGGGCGTCATCGCACCTGTACTTCTCATGCAAATATGCAAATGCTTCAGTATGGATGGCTGTGAACAATAATAGTTCTTGTTCTCAATGTATCATGTTTTTAATATAAGATTATATTTTAATGAAATTTTTGTCCCACCTTTAGTTTATCTAACGTGAACCATTCAAACACTCTTCCTTCACTTATAATATGTCACAATAATGTTCAGCATTCGTCACGACAGTTTATCAATAATGACCGACACACAAAATCGCCATCACAGACCGAACAGGTATCTATAGTGACAGAACAGACTAAATCTGTCACTATAAGTCGTAATTCTTGCAGTAATATGTTACAACCTTGAGTTTTATTGACATAAAAAACCAACAATGCACTTGCTAGCATTCAATAATGCTGATTGAGGTGGTTGTCTTGATCGTGATGGAAAATCTACAACTCAAGTGGGTATTATTTATATCTTGACGTTGTAATTAAGAAACAATATGTTCTTGGAAGATCTTTCATTGAAGTTAGTATAAGACCAAGGGGTTGCTAATTAATTACCCCAGTTAGTTAGTTAATTTGGATAAAATTTCTAGTCAAAGAACCTTGAATTCACACAAACTCAATCAGCACCATTTGCTATGATAATCTTTTAACTACATATCTAAGTTGTGTGTGTTGGTTTGCATCAACTTCTAATGTCTAATATTGTGCAACATTGAAACTTGTACTTGTTTTACTAAATGCAACTGTAACCTACATTAGTTGGTGTAGAGCTCTGCTCCATCTACTGTAAATAATGAAGAATTGTGTCAACAATTCTATTTAAAAGTGACATTGTAATTGTATTTGGCTATTAACAACTCTAGTAGAAAATAACAGAAATTCAAGAATAATGTTTATTTGTTAGAGTAGTAGTGTATGCATAATAATAATAATAATATAAATATATAATAGTAATAATAAATAAATGCATATAATAATAATAATAATAACCCGGTTTTATGATTCAAAAGATTATTTCGGTATTACAATTATTAGAGTCGCCTTAAAGATAAGGAGTCTCTTCAAAAGTGTTCTTAAAAGTAAGATTAATGAAAAATAAAATATTAGAATTAAGAGCAATTTAAAACAGATATTCAAATTAAAAGTAGATATATTTTTTGACACCATCCTATTCTTAACTCCTAGTACAAGTTAAAACTAAGAGTAGGTGAAAATAAATACATCCTTAGTAGTTCGGTCTATCTTTTACTCATATGAGTTAAATATATTGCTATTAAGCCTTTTGATCTTTTGCCACCTCTATTCTACTATCTTCAATTTTTGATACAATCCTAATAATCATCTCTTTCATCTTCACATGTTTCTCCTCATGCCCCTCTCTTGCAATATTCTCGAACCCTTTTAGGGAAAGAAATGGCTTGGATAAAATGGAAAATGAGAGTTCAGAAAAAGGGCATTTTGGAGATGAAAATGGATTTGCTCATAAATGATCTTTGGTTGTTTGGAATTAATAATTAAGAATTTTTATTATCTTTTTAACGTAAATATAAGTTTGAAAAGTAAATATCTCGAAGTTAATGACCAAGATATGTTAACTTAAAAAAAATTATATCTAAAGCAAATATTTATTTATTTTAAGTATAAATTTTAATTTTTAAATTAATATATATATATTATAAAATAAATAATTATAATATTTTTTACCATAAATACCTGCAGCCTTATTTTTCTCTTATCTTTATTACGAAATTTTATCTTTGAAGCAAAAAAATAAAAAGGTTCTTCCTCTTCCTCGTTACAACCAAAACCCTAAGCCCTTGGAACTCCCCTTCCCGCCGGAGTCATGGTTGAGAACATCGTCGCCCTCGACGGCGGCGAGAAAGAGGACGGGACGAAGAAGAAGACGAAGAAGAGTAAGAGGACGTCCTCGCCTCCCGAAAAACTGGAGGATGGCTCCCATGAGGCGGGGGAGAGGAGGCGCAGTTGTCTGCTGTCCATCGCTGCGTACCTGGAGAAGCACGGATTCTCCGACACCCTCAGCGCGCTTCGATCCGAAGCCCGGTTCCAGCTGGAGGAGGTATTGCTAAAACACGGACGTTAGCGCTCGTAATTTGTCGCGACGTTGCGTTTTTTGTCTCATAAAGAACTTATGTTTCTGCTTGCATTCATGATTTTCTTGTCCCGCAGGGTGATGGCTTGAAGGGACAGTCGTTGGACTTGGACGACGTCTTCGGCAAGTTTGTCGAGTCATGGTAATTAAGGCCACACTTTTTTCTCTCATGTTTTCTATGTTACATCAGCTTTACCTTGGTTTTCACTTTTTCTCAAATATCCAGATTGATCAATTTATTGCATATGAAACTTTTTAAGAAAGAAGAGTTTCATTTCAGATCTTACTTGCAATAGTTAACATTGTTCATTCTTCAATCATTCCAGACGAATCTTTACTTGGAGCGGTAAGTGAAAATTTCCTCTGTAACTCATATAAAATGTCCAATTCTGAAAAGAGATGTGACATCTGTTTCACCAATGGGATGGGAGTGTTACCTCCAAAAACAGAACTCTTACCAACCTTCACTTTCATTCCTGAAACCACATTGAAGCACCTGATTGGGAATTTGACTCTATGTATCTGCTCTATAGAGGAATCCATAAACATCAAGGTAGTGTCAGGGTACTGCAGAATGGAAAGTGAAATTCTATCTTTCCCAATGTGCCACCCTTTCCGTCATTGATTTCTATTATCTTGCATTGTCATCAAAGTTAGAACATTCACCACCAAGTTAAAAAGTAGCAGGGAAAGAGGATCTCCCTACCTCACCCCCCCATGTAGTAAGAAAATCCGTCACAAGATCTGTCATTCATTAGGACAGAACCGAAGCATTGATCCAGTCAATCAATTTTTCAGGGAAATTGTGTCCTGGAAGGATAGAGAACAGAAAACTCCAGTCCACTCAATCAAAAGCTTTGGAGTAATCTATCTTAAATACTAATCCGGCCTCTCCTCTTGAAATATATTATGTTGATGATTATATTTCATTTTTTTTTATTTCAACATGAAATCATTCTCTTTTGCTTTTTAATTCTTTACAGTCCTTTTTGCACTTGAATTTGACATAGTCATCCATGTTTTTGAGCAGTGACGTGCATATCCTTTAGGTTATTTTGTATTTGGACCATTCTGTTTTTGGATGGGAGCCAAACATCAATACTTAAACAAGGATGCCATCCAATCCAGCCAAACTTACTCTTATATCTCTTGTAATCAACACCATTCTGACTCCTTATCAAGGTTTCCATCATCAGAAAACAACATTAACATTCAGTTGTCTTCTTCCTTTCCTTTGAAAGTAATAATAATTTAACTTCCTCACTTTTGCAATAAAAATAATCTTCCTTGTAGTCCAGTATCATTTTCTACTAATGCCTAATGCCCAACTTCTTGTCCAGGGCTGCAATCAACAACAGAAGGGACTGTTATTCGATATATTTTTCTCTTTCATTTGTGGTTGATGGCAATTCAGCTACTTATAAAATTGTTAGAAAAATAATCATATGGTTGTGTGCTTCTCTTTTATATTAACATGTTTTCATTTTATATGATTGGCTTTTGTCCTTTTGTCTGTTAATCTTTATTTATTCTAAGTGTCTGCAAATTTGATTTTGATGCATTACACCAGCAAGGTTTCTACCGAAGAAAGGTCTGGTCACCAAGAATATAAAGGTATAAATAGGCCTTTTCCATTTACTTTAGCTTTCACCTGTTTTCTGCTCTCAAAAGTAGAACTTACATGGCTTCCTTTAACGTTTTTATGTGTAGAAAACATCCATATTAATCAGAAAAAGCAAGACAAAGACAGTGGGACATGTGGTGTGAATGAAAATGAATTAAATGCATTAGTAGTCGATGGGAATAAAGAGGGATTCAGTGAGAAGAAAAGGAAAAAAAGTTCTTGTCCTGATTCTCTTAAAGAAGGTCCTGGAGAAATTATGCATGATGAACCTGAAAATGGGGAGTATCACATAGATAAGTCCCATATAGATTCTAAAAGCAAGAAAAAGAAGAAAGCTAAACATGAATTACTAGACGAGAAGTCTGAAAACCAGAAATCAACCGAGGCTTCTTGCCAATCATATCAATTAAATACTAATATCAAAGATAAGAAGAAAAGGAAGCGTAAGTTAGCTTCTGAAAATCTTGATGAGCAGAATGTTCAGTTTGAATCAAAGCAAGCACATATTGAAGAGATGTCTGATGACCAGAATCCATCAACTGAGATATTGTGCCAATCTGATCAGTTGAATGACAAGAAGAAAAGGAAGCGTAAGTTAGCTTCTGAAAATCTTGATGAGCAGAATGTTCAGTTTGAATCAAAGCAAGCACATATTGAAGAGAAG
The DNA here is from genome assembly GCA_036874045.1 of Cymodocea nodosa. Taxonomy (NCBI): domain Eukaryota; kingdom Viridiplantae; phylum Streptophyta; class Magnoliopsida; order Alismatales; family Cymodoceaceae; genus Cymodocea; species Cymodocea nodosa. Next base: position 25,029,838 of record CM072336.1, read on the forward strand.
TCTGATGACCAAAATCCATCAACTGAGATATTGTGCCAATCTGATCAGTTGAATGACAAGAAGAAAAAGAAGCGTAAGTTAGCTTCTGAAAATCTTGACGAGCAGAATGTTCAGACTGAACCAAAGCAAGTACATATTGAAGAGAAGTCTGATGACCAGAAACCATCAACTGAGGTCTTGTGCCAATCTGATCAGTTAAATGCTATAGCCAAAGATAAGACCAAAAAGAAACATAAATTGGCTTCTGGAACTCTTGATGAGCATATTGTTGAGATAGGATCTGCACAAGCTCAGGAATCTGTGCACAGTGAGATTAATACTGAACCTCTTGCTGCAAAGAATAATGGAGAGGTGAAGCCTAAGAAGAGCAAGGACAAAGAACGCAAAATAAATAAGGCCGTGAAGGAAGTTATAGCTCAGGATATAAAAAATGATATTGATGTAAAGCAAGGGGACTCAATTAATAAAAACTTCAATGAAAGAAACAATCCAGTTTCAGAGAAAACAACCAGCAGAAATGAGAAATCAGAATTGAATGATTTGTACAGCTTGTCGAACAAGAAGGAAAATGCTCATAAAGGATCTTCTGAGGTATCTTTGACACTACTCTGTTGTAATTTTTTCTGTTATTATTAAATAGTGGGATTAAGATATTGGTTATGTTTTTTTTAGAGCAGCATAACCATCATTTTGTGGTTGATGAAATTAGCTGTTGAAACTTCATCTCTATGTAGCTTAAAAGCTGGTTCGGTTATATGAGAACATCTTCACATAAAGTAAATCTCATACTTATTTAAACTTTAATTCATATTTCATTGAATTTTTCTGTTAAAATCCATGCTATTGTTACAAGAGAGATTCATGTGCTTTTTGCCATGCCTTTTGTGGGATTTTTTTAATAATTGATGTTCATGCATAATTAGAGGACACTTTTGTGGACGTAAGTTATGAACTTTATATGTGACTTGCTCTGAAACGTGCAGTTAATTATTTGGTATTGTGAATAATTGTTTGCAGAAAATAAAAAAATGTTGTAGTTTGATAGAAACATCTTCCAGAAATATGAATAAAAACTAGAGAAGCATTAAATACAATAGAGTATTCGTAAAAGAGATTAAAATATTTAAATACAATCATTACAAACCAAACCTTCTTTGTCTCCTCCCTTTGGGGCCTCGATTGGCTAGATCACTGAAATAGGTCAAATCAAGCATGGCAAATCCTTGTGACGGGCTAACTAATGTGCTTCATTTGCATAAAAGGAGTCAAAGTAGTGGCTAATCTCAGGTGCATCAATGTCAATGATGTGTGTTGGGTCATCCAGGTGTGCCATGTCAGCTGTAAAAATGACAGAGGAATGGTGGAGTCCCCTCCTCGGGGTCCTCAGAGTGGGGAGGCATCCTCTCTTTTCGATTAACTAGAGTTGAGTTGCTTAGTGTCACTCAGAGACTAGGGAGCGAGGCTTTCAAAGAAAGCAGAGAATCACTGAGGACATCCTTTTGGTAACAATCTTCAGCCATCCATCAAATTACATGGGATGCTAGTGTATAATTTTCATCAAAATTCTCAGACACTCTACTTTTGCATGCCTAGTTTATAAAATAACTTGAGGTGTTAAAGAACCGAATTAGCTCCAAAATCATGCATCTTTATGTTTAAATTACATTTCTAATTGTCTTTGATCAGTTCAGTTTATTATTTATCTCGGGAGTGATTTACATTCAATTACAAATGCTTGTCTTCATGAACGTACAATTAACACAAATATGAACATTCCCTGGCAATGCATTTTGATAAATATATGTGATCTTCCTTGGGATTGGGGAAGATAATGTTCGGTCTGGATTATCTGTATTGTCTATATTACATCTTACTATGAGTGTTTGCTGTTGCAGTCTAAATCTGGTAATGCTTTTCAGAGGGTAAAAATTGATAAGATTGCGTATGCAGATGAAAGGCTTAAGGATAATTCTTACTGGGCGAAGGTCTTTTTCATCTTACCAAAAATGTCTAATTCATCAGTAAATCAGCATCAGTGCGTTGCCCTTGTGAATTATTTGTTTTACATTTTTATCCATATTAATTGGCAGAGAGGTGCGGACGGTGGTTATGGTGCAAAGGCACAAGAAATTCTTGGGCAAGTTAGGGGAAGGTATCATCAATCACAACTTTTCGCTTTCTGGTTTTCATCCTTGGATATCTTTTGTGTTAATCATACTTCATATCTCAAATCATTGATATGACAGTCGATGATGGTTCTTTGGGATCTAAAGTTTTTTGTACTTATTTTTAACTTGTATTCTTGTTCCAGGGTAAAAGAAAAATAATCTTTTTTTTTTGAGAATTGTCTTTATTTGGCCATATTTGAATCAACTTAGTTGGTTCTTGTTTAGAATGAGTAGTAAAGATAATTCAAGGCATATTAGCATTTCAAAATGTTCTTACCATTGCATAAAAGGTGTATATGATTAGCAAATTACCATCTTGGCATTTTGTCAGTCTCAGATGAGCTTCCTCTTTCATTCTTCCTTTCTATCAGCAGTCCAATGATTTGCAAAGGGAACTCTTAATTGTGTCTACATAGCACCCATTCCGTTCTCTCTCCCTTTTCTAGCTTGACCCAGCCATGGCATACAGATGCACTGTGAAGAAGATACCAATGAGGAGAAAAAAAAGTCTTGTTTAGCATGTCGATCTTGCAAACTCTTACCTAGCATCTGCAAAGCTTTCCCAAGTTTGCAGTTTTCATCGTAGTACATTACTTTGTTCAGGGAAGGTGAAACGAATAGATAACATCTGACTCGTGTTTGGAAAAGTCAGATTCAAGTGCCAACCACAATCTATCCGTTCATTGTTGATAATAGTGATTAAATTCTATTTCAAGAATCCAAACTTCTCTGCTAATGCGGTGTTTCCATTTCACATTTTTACAGGGATTTTAGGCATGAAAAGACAAAAAAGAAGCGTGGAAGCTACCGTGGGGGACTGATAGATTTACAATCACATTCCATAAAATTCAATTATTCTGATGATGAGTAACTGTCTATGCAGTTGCCTCTATGGCCCATCTGTTCCAGCTGGCTCTGCCATGACGTTTGGCAAAATTTTTGGTCCAAGAATTTGGAGTTCAATTGGTTTAAAGACATGTTTTATCTCCTCTAAACTTAAACAGGATTTTCCATCTTATTCATAATGATTATTATTAGCTTTAAATTTAAATTTATGTAATTTAACTGAAGATTTGACAATAGATAAGAATGCTTAGAATAAAAGGATTCATATGACCGATTTTACTCGGTACAATTTTGATTTGAATTATTGTTATAATTACTATTAACTTTTACCCCAATTAATGTGCTAGTGAAACCTTTACTAAGATGATTGTATCCAATGTAAACATTTAAGAGATATCTCCTGCACCACTTTGTAGTCTTGACAAGTAGGTATTTGGTTATGGTTCCCTATTCTTCTGTTTTTTAGATTTGATAAATTCTCATGAATCTGTTAATCTTTTATATTACATGCAAAATAAGTATTCTTCTTCCTAGCAGGTATTGGGTGTGCTTGTCATAAATGGGGGAAGCGCTTCTGTGCTACCATTTTATTTTTTTGTCTGCGTCTCACGCCATTTTGGAGTGGCACCCCAAAAGTTTACTACCCATGTATTTATTATCACTAGCATTAGATCTTCCTTGTACGGATAATAGTCTTTGTGGGTATTCAAGGTTTGCCCCTTCTGCATTCTGTGAATAGAGGGACATGACTTCGATTAGAGAAGCTGAGCATAATTTTTTGAAACGTTTTTGACTTCTTCGGATGTATCCACATGCAAAAGTAGAAACCAAATAGAAATTCTTTGATAATTTTTTTTCCCTTTCTTTTATTTATTTTTATGAAGACACGTTGGTATTTGTTTCAGCGAAGTTAATCATCCTTCACAAGTGTACTCGCGCATACATTTGTGAGTAGCTTCAAGAAAGCATCTATTACGCGATGGATTCATCACTTGGAGAAATTCTTGTGCCTCTAATATTTTAAAAAATGATGTTATTTATAAATGCATCTAGAATAACCATTTTTATAAGAAAAACACTTTAGTTCCCATTCACTAATTCTTTCGAGATCGAACTTATTAATTTTAATTACCTTTTTTTCTGATATTGGTAATACTTTTACCTAGTCTGTACTCATGGTTGTCTCTTCCCAAAGGTATTATGATAGAAAGAAGTCCAGTCATGTTACTTTTATTATTAGTTTGAAGAGTTGTGATCTAGTACCTCAGAATGTTTTTCTTTTAAAAAAAATAAATTTGGAGCTTTTTCCAACTTTTTCGTTAGCTTAGATGATTAGCTGAAAAACTTGAAATTTGTACTGCAGCTGTGCTTTTTAAAGTTCTCAAATTTGTAAAGCATGCTTTTTCACCTCAACGCATCGTAACCGCACGTTCTCAAACATGCGACCAGGATGGCTGATTGCGTTATCATCCGGAGCCAACCAGTGTGAGAACCTTTAACTTGCCCAACAAATATTTGATTCTTTTCGCTTTATGTGCTTGGGTTTTCTTTAATCTGAACTCTTAAAGGTTAAAGAATACTTGAAACCCTGAGTATTATGTCTTCACCTTTCTACTAGCAAAAGCTTGACAAAGTCATCAGCTTTTGCACATTTGACATATATAGAACTGCAGACGTCCTCAACTTGCACTGATCCCAAGAACCACAGCCCAAGACATATTTTCCCAGGTCCTGTCAAAAGAAAGAGGCAAGGCAAAGAAACAAAAGCTCTCCTGCAGAATGGAGTCCTCATGCTCCCTGAAGATCATACATACTTCAGACAACGGCAGAAGAAATATAAACACATCTCAACCCATCTACTTTTTAAGGATATGAAATAGAAATTCAGAACACCACAGAGCTGGTCTATTTACTGAGTCTTCAAGAGGAATACTTCAGACATCATGCATGTCTATGATAATCAGAATCACAAAAAAAGGGTTTGATGTTTTGGAAGATAGACTGATAGACCGCTCTCTTCATTTTTGGACTGGACCATCAAAGAGTTACAATAGGCGTACTGAAAATTTGAAATACCAAAAAATTGAAAAAAAAGGAGAAAATTTCACCAAAAGCATTGTAAAAAAATAAGGTATTCATAAAAATTAAAAAAATAAGAGTATTGATCTAGCATATGGTACGTATATGTTGATGTATTTCCAACCTAACATTCCACAAAAAAAACAAGAATTTCAAAGGTGGCATCAACCAACTCACATTCAAAATGAGGATATGGATGAAGAACATCAACTTCTTGCAATAATACCATAGGAGACGTTAGAAATTGAACATGTCACAAAATCAGTCTGATCATGCGTAGCATGTATACATCCATGTCATATCCAAGTATAACTTATAATACAGTAACTGGCCTTATGGAGTTTGAAGTTTGAAATATCACCTACACATTGCGCCAGCATTTGACACTGGTAGAATTGAAGCCTCCTAGCAGACATACAAAACAGGGATGATGCAGTCATCGACTGAGGTAATGTCATATTTATATCAGCCTCATGCTTTGGCATCAGTGGTCTAATGATCCGACTGATGTTATCCCAGTGCTCAACTTCCTAGTGTCCTGCCTACTCACATAGTCATCACAACCTCCGTTGGAGAGTTGCTTTACCGGAACCGAGTCCAACGGATCAGGTCCTTGTTTTCCCATCTGCAACACCTCCTGGGGCGAGAGTATCTTTATGTACCATACGTTATTCACAAACTCCCTAAAATGTAAACATGACAACAACATTAGAGGCCAGAAACACCACCTGATTTGCAAAGCCCTTCATTAAGCGACTATATTTGAGTAGCACCTTGTTGGACATGTCCAAACATTTTTCAGTCTTCAGTTTAAAATATCTGTGTGATTCTTCCAAACAATGCGTTGCAGATGGGTGGAAAATTATTTTGAAGATCATGCATACAACTGATTGGTTTCTTTATAGAAACCCTAGAGAAATTTAAGGAGGTGCTGTTTGTGTTTTAAGCTTCTTTTTTTTTACAAGATGCAATCATAAACCCTAAAGATGAATTGTACGAAGTCGTTTCAAGGGGAATAAAAATTAGGAGCATTTGCTTACATTTGCATGCTATAGAACGTTGCTTGCATGGCAGGTAATACAAGTAGTGTTCAGTGGCATGCAAATAATTTGATCATTTTTTTATGACAATGAAGTAAAAATTTCTAAGAGGTAAGAACCTTTCCTATAGGAAAAACAGTATTCAGATGGTTCTATTGGTTATCAAGTAAACTACCTTACTGTAAGAATTTTAACAAATCCCTGAACTATTCTGAAAAATCTAATAGTTTTTAACTGGTTTAGAGGCAAAAATTCCTGGTTTGAGTACCACACAAGCTATCCTTTAACAATAATGTTCTGGTATTTTGGCGGATATGGGTTTAGGGTCAAACAGGTGACAGGTGGAAAATGTGCTTTTCAAATCTGATCTGTTCACTGTCATAGATATGCAACTTACTAAATGTTTGATAAACCTAATACAGGTCGAACATCTAATGGAGGTTGAATGACATTCTCTCAAATCTCAATATGCTTCTCTCATTTTAGCAGGTACACAATCTTGGTTATTCTAACAAACTTTTTGACCTATTCATTTCAGCACCCTTGTCTAATCCTAGCAGAACATGATGTCCCATAACATGAAAGACAATCAGAGTCCACTCTTTCCAGGTCTTTAACTTTCATTGTTTTCTTTTGCTATGCTAATATATTTACCAACCTACGTCACATTTTATCAGTGGTTGATTTGAAGGATAAAAAATTATGAAGTCTCATATTGAAATTTCCATAATTTTGTATATTAATTTAAATGAAAGCAATAATAGTAATGATTGCTATGCTGCACGTATCAGGACATGTGGAATAGGCTGAATTGATTACATCTTCAAAACTTAAATAACCAAAAAAATTGCATGAAATAAAGTAACTATAAGAGAAGAAACAAGGGATATTCTACGTACTGCCAAGGATCATCGCCCACGAGAAGTATATCATTCTCGCGGTCGACAAATACAAGCTGCCAGCCTGATCTCATAGGGTCCTCCAACTGGCCTTCAAGGCCAAACATACGCCCAAGTTCACTTCGTAACTCAGGGTAGTTGTTGAATCTAGTTATGTCCAATGATCTTCCAAAGGACCCTGACTTGTAAACCTACAATGACAATCGTAAAAACCATAAATGGAATAAAAATAATGGAAGATTATTTAAAAATGCACAAAACTAACATAGCTAGGCAATGGAAGTTCATTTTCCTTCTCTTTTTTATTGAAGTGGAGGAGTTGAAGCATTTCTATAATCACTTGCCTTCACAAAAGTTACATTTTGTGGGTTTATTCTGTCCACATTTTCGGGAGAGTGCAATAATCTTGATTCATCCAAGCAACCGGATGTTGCAACAGCAAGATTTAATGGGAACTCACTTTCTGAGGTATTAGGAAGACTAGCAGGAGCAAATGGTATGGTGTTCGAATCACACCCAGCTACTACATTCCTCAAGCTCGCAATACCATTCTGGGCAACAAGTGAAGAGGAGTCTATATTAACACCAAACAATAAATTATTTTGTGCATCACTGCTTCCATCTTGGTCCACTAAGCACTCTCTTCCAGTGAAGGGAGACAATGTGACAGAAGGTTGAGAAATATTTGCCTGCGGTGATCCCAAGTGATCAACATGTGGCAGAACACATGAAGCTCCGAAAGAGATTGGAGAGTCAACTCCAATTCGTTTTGGTAGCCAAGCACTAGAAGTCATGGAGTTGGGCCTCTGCAAATTAAGATGAGTTGATTCTTCTGTTGGAAATGAGTTCAAGATACCATGAAGAGGAGATGCAACAGAAGTTGTAGCAGGGTCATTAGTTGAGTCTGAAAAATTATGCTGCTGAATAAATGGGGAGACAGGAAGCACCGGAACATTGGACTGAGGGGAAGAAACTAACTGAGAAAGAGTTGATACAACATGAGGCCTTGGGTTATCAGATAAATGCTGTGGCAATTCATGATTCTGCTGGTGTTGCTTCGACAGTTGGTGCTGCTGCTGATTTTGTTGCTGAGGCAGTTGCAGTTGATGGCGGTCTTGTGCATACTGTTGCTGGTGCAGCTGCTGGTGCTGCTGATGAAGTTCCTGCTGGTGTTGGTGTGGGAGTTGCTGTACATGCTGTTGTGCTGCTACTTGTTGCTGAATATTTTCTTGCTGTGACACCTGTTGCTGTGCTACTTGCTGCTGTTGATCATTGAAAGACTTGCACTGTAACTGACAGGGAAGGAGAGAAGACTGACTCTGCGTCTGAGTCAGATTCCCTTGAATGGTTTGAAATGAAACTTGTGGTTGAGAATGCACCTGCTGTAGGATTTCACCAGGTAGAAGGGAAACTGGTCTTCCAGGATTATTTGGTTGCTGGAACTGCAGAATTGCAGGAGATATTTGTTTAGAAGGATCTACACTTCTTATTTCTTGAAGTGCTGCAGCAGCCATTGCTTGATACATGTCAGGTTGCATACCAAGCAGGGAAGAATCAAGTCTTGGTCTCATCCAAGGTGTAGTTCCTGAACCCTGGAAATTCATAGATGGGATCCTCCAATCTCCATTGTCACGCAGACACATAAAAGGAGGATTCAGGCCCATACCATCATCTCTTACACCTGTGTAGATTAGAAGGAATAAGATACCTATTCCACAAAAAATTTCGATATTGAGGCAAATTTTTTTTCATTTCATATATTATAATAATGACAGTAGAGCTACCAGTAAGAGAAGGAAGCCCAGAAGGCCAAGGCCGCTTAAGTCTGAGAGGAAATAGTGAGGGATACATTGGAAACGTTGTTAAAGGCTCAATCTCCCAAAGGGAGACTCTAGGTTGCCTCTCTCCAGCTGTTGATTCATCCCAGCCAACCTGTATTTTGATAGATAATAAAACCGCTCACAAGTTCAAACTCAGCAAAAAGTCCAAAAGTTGAATATGATGTAACAAATCTAAAATAAAATAAATATCAACTAAAGTAGTTGCACCACCTATTTCTCCCAAATAATGAAGCTTTGGTGCCTTACATACCTTGACAGAGCGCCAATGTGAGTTTGGCCAACGAACTGGATCCAAATCACTTATTCCTGTTATTGTACCCATGTACCTGAAGTTCAAGATATAAATAATAGTCATGTAGAGGGAAAAAGGAAATGTAGAATGCTTGAAGTTTCATACAAAAAGAGCAAGTACAATAATGCAAAGTAAAATATCTTGAAGAACATCCACCTGCGAACACTTGATTCTTCTGTCTCGAAAAGCATTCGGAAACGCATACCAACAGATACACGGGTGTGATAGACTGCCTTTGCATATTTAGCCAGTGGTATGACAAATTCAGAGGGGCTTGCCCTGTGACAGAATATGATAATTAAAATGATTTCACACTCAAAACAAAAAGGAAATGATTAGATGGAGTATCTGTACCTTGGGTTGTAAAAAATAGTGAATCTGCTATTTGTTGCAGCAGCATGAGCTGCAGCAGCAAGAAGCCCTATGTGCATGCTATCACTTGATAATACAGAGGAGGGCATGACTGTTTGAGGCCTATTAGCACGGCGTATTCCCAGAAGAAGTTGATTGTTTTCATTCCTGACATATCAGCATATTTTAAACAATCTAACACAAGAAAAATCTCTTACAAAGGATTCCAAAACTAATATACATACTAACTAAAGATTAATCAAGAGATATCACAGTTAGGTTCAAAATACAACCCACCATATAAAAAGGACAGAGTCACCAGCTACAAGCCTTTTTGCACTTACAAATACACTCCATCCTGTGGTGAGAAGATGCCTCTTGGGCTGACCTGTATAGAAAAAAATAATAAAGTTACATTTAAAAACATTTAGAATGATAACATTATTTAACTGACACCAATCTTAAAAGCCATCAACATGAATAAAGACCTGTTAAAATATACCAAAACAAAAAGGAATGGAAGAGAAGTGAGGAAAGAAAAACCAATGGGCTTTCATTGCTGGAATAAAGAGGGTACGACATCAAGGTTGGCATTCTAGTGATTGTAGCATATTAGATGTAAATTTTATCATTTACCACTCAACAATTATTTATGACCTCAAAGCCATGAAAATTTGGTAGACAACAACATCAATGCCTTAATCCTACCACGTACGAGTCTCTTCTCTTCATTTAATTCTATCACTGTATAATTTGTAGAATTGTAATTTCAATTTTTGTTTCTTCAAATGAAGTTTTTAGCCCTCCACTATTAAGTTTCACAGCAAAAAAGCCAGCAAAATCCAATAAAAAACATAAATAGCCACAGATGAATTTAGCTCATGAGACCAGCATTGGTGTCAAATTTTTGCTGAAAGCTTCAGGATCTAAGACATCAAAAGAAATCTGGATATTAACAGGATATAATAAAATCTAACTGAGGTAGATGGATAAGAAATTGAGGCTTTCTATCAATCTAACATTTGTGCTGATATGGCCATCTTTTTTTTATTCACATGAATGTTTCTCTGTTGTAATAGTCCCACATTTAAAAAAACGCGAGGACAGGACTTGCATATTGTTAGAGTAAAGAGGTATGGTTAGAATAAACGTATTCTTATATGGATCCTAATTGGGCTACTTGTATACAGAGTAATATGTTTCTCGTAGGTCAAGCTGGTTTACTCATATAAATAGAAGATTGTAATTTATTGTTAAGTGAATAAAATCTTCCACCATTTTGGTATTTGCACATGATGTTAGAACCAAGGTTTTTACGAGAAAAAAAGAGAAGAATGAAACCCAGTGACCATCACCACCTAACCATGGTGACAGTAGAACCCCCCAAATCCTCTTCATGTGTCTGTTCCTTCAATCACTCCTCTGGTGAGTAAAGTCATTTTTGTGTTGATTGTGTTGGCGATTCATGCTATGATCTACCCTGTGGTGTGTGGATCAGTGCTTCTTAGGGACTCTTCATGTGGTGTCATGCTATGCAGTATGTTACATGATCATAAAAAAAGAGGGAAGGAGGCAGCATGTGTAAGAATCAACATTGAACCAGCAGTATTTACTTTGCTACTCCCAACACAATCATTGATCCTTCTGTTAACCTCTTCATAGGCGGTCACAAGCCCAAATAAAGGAAAGGGTTAGTGTTAAGTAGAAACTTGGTTGTAAAAATGTGTCTACCCTTCATAAACATGAATCCTAAAGATTATTTGTTGAAGTGTAACCTTTTTAACAATGCATTACATTGGACCTCAAACATAATAAAATGAAAATAAGAGAGAAGCATTGCACACCCTAGGTGTAACATTCTTAAAATAAAGGCACTACATTAATGCTCAAATGTAGATGAAAATAAGTAAAGATTCTCACACTTTAATGGACAAGTGTAGGTAAAGAAATTAGTTCAAAATACCAAAATTAGGCTAGCAACTTAGAATAGGAACCTTGACTGGTAAGAACACAGAATTAGTGGATATAATGATAAAAAGAAAAATTAACATATTATACTTAAAGAAACTAAACAGGTGAGAAAAATCTAGGTTGATTAAGGATAGCAACTTTAAATTGTGGTATACAAGAAAAGATAAGTGAAAAAATGGAGTTGAAATAATAATTGATAAAAGTTTAAAAGATGAAGTTGTTGAGGTAATAAGAACAAAAGAGGAACATTTAATTACATTTAGAAATAATTCAAATACTAGTCAATTTTTTTTTTACTTATTAGAAAAATAGATCAAAGAATGTGTAAAGACTATAAGATTATTCCAGAAGAAAACTATACAATATAGGTTGTTAGTATTAGATATTAATATCAAAGATGTTAGTGAAGATGAAAATTAAGCCTATAAGGAATTATATGGTATTTTGATACAAAATAAGGAGAAAATAGAATATATAAAATGGCTAAGACTAGAGAAAAGAAATCTACAGATTTAAGTTAATGTTTAAGGACAAAGATGATGGAATTTTAGTAAAAGAAAGGGAAATAAAAGACAGATGATGTAAATATTTTAGTAAACCTTTTAATGAATCAACCATAATAAATTTTTACATACAAAATTTGGGTAATAGTATCAAAGATATAAATTATAGTTATTTTAGACAAATTAGTAGATTAGTGATAAAAGAAGCTATAAAGAAAATGAAATGCAAGAAAACTATTAAACCAAATGGTATTCCTATTTAAGCGTGGAAATGCATAACTAATGATTAAGCATAAAATTAATGAGTCATCCTATGAAATTATGGAAAAGGATAATTGAGCAAAGATTAAGGCAAGTAACTAAACTTATAGAAAATCAACTTGGGTATTAAGTCCAATAGGTCAACAATAGAAGCTATTCATATACTTAGACAACTAATAAAAATTTTAATGTTTAGAAAAAAGACATGCATATGGTATTCATTGATTAAAAAAAAACTTATAATAGAGTACCTAAAAACCTACTATGGTGGCGCTTGAAAAGAAAAAGAATATGTATAAGATATATTGATATTATAAAGAACATGTATGAAAGAATAGTTACTAGTGTTAAAACTATAGGAGGAAAAATTAAGAAATTTCCAATAAATATAAGTTTACACCAAAGGTCCTATTTATGTCCTTATCTTCTTGTCTTGGTTGTGGATGAAATAACTGAAAAAATATAAGTAGACATACTTTAATGTATGTTATTTAATGATGATATAATTTTACTTGACAAAAGCAGGAATTGGTTTTAAATTAAAATTATAGAGAGATACTTTAAAATCCAAAGGATTTAGATTGAGGAGGTCAAAAAAATGACTACATAGAGTGTATGTTTAATAAAAATAATGATGAAAGTATACAATTAGATGGCTATAGCATTCATAAAAGTAAGATTTTTAAGTACTTAGGATTTATAATAAATAGCAATGAAGAAATTATGGAAGATGTTATTTACAAGATTAGAGTGGATGAAATGAAGAAATGCTTCTAAAGTGTTATGTGATAAGAGAATACCTTTAAAATTAAAAGCAAAATTTCATGAAAATACTATTCGCTTAACTATACATTATAATTTAGAAGGCTAAACTTAAGTGATTTGACCATATACTTAAAAGGTAGAGAAGAATTAATTAGTGTAGAAAAAACTAAAAGAAATAGAGAAAGACCTAAAATTACATGGTTAAGAATTGTAAGAAAAAATTTAAATTTATTTAATTTAACGGAAGAAAATGATTCATGTAGCCAACTCCAAATAGTGAGATTATGGCTTAGATTTTTCTTGTTTTTATTATAAGAATTTTGGTGATATGTTTTCTACAACCAAGAAAGAAATGGGAATAGAAAATTTTCAAAGAGAAGTGAATAAAATTTGTAAAAAAGTGAGACATATCTTTTAGTGTCATTTTAAAGGTAAATTCCATCTAAGAGTTTGTGCATTTGCGTACCAGATGTTTGTAGAAATGAAGAATAAGTCAACTTTCAACAATGAACCTTATGAGTAATGGCATGATTTTGTGAGTTTATTAACTGCCAAAACAAGAAAGATTTAACAGAGATAAGATTTTACTCAAATTTCAATTTTTTTTTCTTGTCTTCCCATAAAACCTTTTCACCCAATTCAATTTCTCTTTTCTGGGCAGTAATGAAGAATAATATTAAAACTGAAATGTGTACAAAGGAGATATAACAACGATAGGGTGAGGGGACCAAGAAGGTTGCCCTAAGAACCATGTTCCATCACAGGAACAAAGCTACAAGTAAAAGAGAAGGAAAATCATAAATACATCGGTACTTCATCTTAACGTCAATCAAAGCCAATCTAGCATAAGATGATCAGAAGCAATCATCCGACATCATTTCCTTTTGGTTCACTCCCCTACTATTGAGAATATTGGCTCCATCCAATTGACTAACAGTAAGGTTAAGCTATTGAGGATTCTCAGCTCACCACCCTGCCACTCCCCCTTCTATTTGAAGCCACACTGATTCAGGTTTGAATCAATCTGGACTCCAATAAATTTTAGTTGAAGTATACAGTAACAGAGGCACACCAAAGGCAATCATGTCTTGCCTCAGTCTAGGTGCTCACTTTAAAAAGTATGCTATTTAATATGGAAAAAACACGCCAAAAGTTAAGATTGTGCTTTGTGTTCACCTGTAGGAGTCCCATAAAGTGACAATGCCACTGGCTAAACCAAGAAAGTCATTGGAAAATAATTCCTCTGCATATTGGACTGCAATTGATCTCCCAATTCTGTCATTGAAGAATTCAATCACTAATTTGACCTAAGTTTTCTTCCTGACATCCCCTGAACTCCATATCTTTCAAAAGAATATCTTCATTGTAACCATGGATGCTCACTAGTACCACCAGCATCTTCATTGGCTGCATGCATCCATCCTCATTGGCTGCATGCACTAAGTTCAAACACTTGCGTGATCTCTGCCACATGACAGTCAATTGGCTGCCCCATTTTTGCTACCACAATCAAATGACTGATCAGACCATAGAAGAGTCCCACAAGGGTTGTCCCCTTGTCATTGGACAAAGAAATTAACCCTTCTTATCTTCTCCCTCTGTCATACCCTTGCTACCCCTGCCCCCAGTCCCTAACGGTGTTCCCCTCTCCTTTAGTAGAACTTTTTGTTCCAATCTATTCCTGCATATGCTGGCACCTTTTCATTCCATTCTATCCCCTCATATGCCAACCATGCTGCACAACGGTGCCATTAATATCATGGATGACCGTTGAGCGCTGTCAATAAAACAAGAGCAGGAATGAGAAGGAAAAAAAACCCAAGGAAGCAAAGTGAGAGGTAAAGTAAAGAGGGGAATGTTGAGTGAACAAGGCAAGAAGTGACGGTGATGCAGTTACTGAAATAATAGTAGTCTCTGGTTCCTGAAGCCATGTTTCCAGTCTGATTCCACTTCCAGTAACCAGTGAGTCCTCAAATAGGTTTTGAAGTCCCAGTTTAGTCTGTCCAATTCTGAGTTTGGCCAGGAAACCACAGTACAATAATGAGAACATTTCCAATGGACACAATCCTGGAGCAGCAACATGTTGACTCCCATACAACTTGGAGTAGTCACTAGCAGCAAGGGCTTTATTGAGGAAGATAGGAGAAGACTATGTCCTTCAGGACCTGACTGGAGATTTCTGAGAATACCGCAATGCACTCCAGTTGAGAAGAACCCTTCTCCTGAAGACACAGATGAGTCAGATGTGGAAGACATTTGATCCATCAATGGGTCAACCAATCAGATCACCATCACACCTTAGGCATCACATCCATCCATATGATGCAACCCTAAATCATCATCAAATCCCTCTCCCTCATATGACACATTAGATCCACCTTCCACCAAGTGCATGCCTTCCATCCCAAACACTGTGTCTTCAAACTTCAATGTTGCGGTAACCACATCACCTCCCTCCCTGCAAATATGAGCACACTTAACCAACACATATGCACCTTCTTCTACCTACCAATCTCCTGGTGGATTCAGACAGTTGCAACAGCAGCTATTGTGGGTTGCACCAACATGCCAAGCCACAATGGCCTGACCCATTCCCTTGAGATCCCCTAAAGGTCCATTTCTTGCAAACCTGTCTTCTTCCTCTCCTTGTTCAGTCATGACTGACCACTACCATAGGAGCCCAATAATAAAATTTCCATCTCAAACTGGTGTACACCCACCACCACCATAAAAGAAAGAATAGTCAGGACACCTCAGTAAGCATGAGCTCTGCCTGTATGTCATTTGATTCTTCACCTGCTCTTCCAAAGCCCCTAAAGTTTCCAACACTATTGAGCATCTCTGACAATACCTCATAGCTCCCAAAAGATGGAGGTATAAGGTAGGTGGCAACCTACCAACTTGTAAACTTCCTCTTGGGAGCATCTGGTGAGTCAGACCTTAATACTATTTACCACATCTTCAATCAACAAAATCTCCTACAGGGCTTTCAAGTTTACCATTCTTCGTATAGTTACTGTTACATCAAACTACAATATCTTGTAGTCACCATAGATGAAGAAACTATGATAATGATGTCTTCCAAATCCTTAGCTTACATCAAATGGACACAAACACAGACTTATGAACAAAGTCTTTCTTTAAAGGGAGCCATTCAAACAAGCATGGATAATGAATCTGTATAGGGCAGTAAGGGGTCTCAATTGCCTTCCATGGCATACCGCACTAGCAAAAGTAACACCTTTTCTGGCCAGAGGGTCATTTCTTCCCTCAAGAATGTTGCTTGTTGTGGGTGAGGCAGCCCACATACAATGCCACTCTCTTCAAACCTATGACATGAATACACATTCCGATACTCCTAGTGGACTTTGTCAAAACACTTCAGGCATACATTCTTTGACTATGTTCGGAACTACTAATTTAGGGGAATTTTTTTAAGTGAGCATTTTTCCTTGATAAGCAGTTCCAAACACATTAACTTATCTCATTTTTAGAGAAAAAAACCCTTACAACTTAATGATTCACATAAATGTTTTTCTAAAAGTGTCACTCAGATTATTTAAAAACTCTTTTTGTAAATCCTTTTCTAAAGCTATTTTTATAGTCTCACTTTTTTTTATAATTATGAAGTGTAATAATACTAATATTCTATTTCAGTAATATATATAATTATACATTTCAAGAATTATGTATATTTCAACATTTTTCCATCAAAAATATGTAAACTTGAGTTTTTTTTGTAAGCAAAAGACCTTGAAAACATATTTTTAATTAAATAAATGTAACAAAAGACCTGGACAATGTGTGTGTGTGTGTGTGTGTGTGTGTGTGTATGATCCAACAAAAGATCTGCTTAATTAGACCCTGCCATGCCTGGGCATCTAAGCACCTACCTTAATAACTATGAATTATAGTAATAATATGTATACCAAATATTTCCCATTCCAAGGTAAAGCTAAATATATACAATCAAAAATTTCAATTGGATTCCATAAAATCTTTAACTTTAAATAAAAAAGAAATAGAATATATTTGATGCAATACATTGCAGATAAGGTAAAACATAAACACAGATCTAGTAACATGTTAATTGTAATTACCACGAAATATATGACGGAACTTCCATTCATTGTCATGAAGGTCCCTTGCAATCAACTCTTGTGCAGGAGGTTGTTGGCTAAAATCCTGACATCACACCAGAAACAGGACATTGCTACTTGCTAGTGTATGTTTGCATAAAAAGCTAGTTCATAACACTAACAATAGAAAATTTTGGGTACATAAACTAACCAATGGAGGAAAAACTTTTTCAGCTGCACGTCGTGGAACAGAGAATCCTCCATGGGTGCTTGTGTCACTGGCAGTCAAGGTTTTACAAAAGTAATTGGTTGGCTGTTTGCTTGGTCCACCCAATTCAGCAGGAAGGTAAGTCTCCTTCTGCTCTTGCTATAACAATTACACCAAAAAACAAACATCGACACATGAACTTAGAGCAAGAAATTGGAAAGAAAATCAAGTAATTAAGTTACAAAAAGACATTATCTGAGAAATGATAGGAAAGCAAAAGATGGCAATAATTAAGTTAATTACTGGGCTTAGTGGCTGCAATGTCATCTGAGCATACACCTCATCCGTCTCTGCATCAGCCTAATTGTTCAAAAGTTTATAAGCATTGTTTGCTTTGTCAAAAATCTGTAAATGTAAAAAGCAATGTAAGAAACTTACATGCATTGTGACATCATGAAGCTGGCAGATTAGCTGAGGGGGTAAGTTAGGGTAGTTGGGAATGTGTCCATCAACTTCCTTATTGGTTGAAGCAGCAACCTGCATCACAGCTCGTATCAATGTAGTTCAATCATAGTACATAAAACTTATTATGTGTTTGTAGTACCTGAACCATGTAATGGAATTTTTTATTTTAAGCATATAGATATGGCATAGACAATCATTTCAATAAAAAGAAAAATATAAATAATTTTATAATAAATGCAATTCAAATTACAAAACAATAAAATAAATATCAAAATAGTGAAATTATATCAATGAAAAAAACTCAAAAGATTATATTTAAATAAAAAATAAAAAGGCCATTTAAATGCTCAATAAAGGAACAAATGGACTTTTTTCTTGAAAATGGGAAAAATTACCATTTTTGTTCAAAGCATTTTTTCCATTTTTCCAAAAACGAAATAGAATGAAATGAAAAACATTTAAATGGCTTTCCCCCCTAACAATGACGACAATCCAAGCCAAAATCTCACTACATGGGTTGGCCAAATGAATCTTTTTCTTCAATGTATTTCAATCTAAAGCCAAATCTTTTGTTAAATTACATAAATTTAAATATTTTCTCACAATTACTAATCAAGTAGTATTAGGTCTTTCTCTACTTTTTTTAGTTTCTTTTACATTAATTAATTCTCCTTTTCTAATTAGTGTGTTCTTTGATCTTCTAATGATATGGCCAAATCTCCTAAGATAATTTTCTCTTATATTATCTTCAATTGGTGCAACTCCTACTCTATTTCTAATAAAATCATTTTTTAGTTTATCCCTTATAGTATTACCACTCATCAATTTAAGCATATGCATTTCAACAACATTAATTTTTTGCAAATAGCCATGCTTCACAGCCCCAACATTCTGAGCCATAAAATATAGTTGGACGAATAACAACCTTATAGGATTTTCCTTTTAAATTTAAAGTATCTTCCTATCACATGACACTCCAATAGCATTTCTCCACTTCATCCATCCTACCTTAATCCTATGAATAACATCCTATAATAATGCATGTAATATTTAATTCTTAATTATGGCATCATACTAGCATCACCAATTCAATGGTTTGAGTCAACAATCAAACCCATGAACCAACCTCCCTTTCACTCCATTGGATCTATGTCTAGTTTGGTTATGAAAACCATGACATAAATAAGTCCTAAGAAATAGAGAAGTAACACCATGGAAATTTTATAAACATCTTTAAAAAAGCTATCCAACACACCTGTTCGCTGTGACCTTGAGGGAAATAGACAACACGGCTTCCAACAGGAGGTAATGAAATGAGAGGTCCAGCACATGCATGCCATAGCTCAGAATTCAGACATCTCTTCTCACCTGAAGATTGTTCACAAATGTTAGAAGATGGCACATTCTTTTGTTTGAAACGAATATTGATCACATATGTAAGAAAGGAAGAAAATAAGCACATTATTTTGTTTGAGATCCAAGACAAATGTAATGCTGAAGAAAAATAGCTAGAAAGTAGGGGCATACATGGGTATGGATTAACCCAAAATCCAAAGCAACTGAAACCATATTTATTGGATTTGTTCAGGTTATTTACTATCATGGGTTGGGTATGAATTAAAAAAAATCCTAAACATGAATTTCTTAGGTTGGGTATAGATTTCAACAATGGATTATCCAACCCAATCCAAAGCTAAGATATACATATACATACATACATGCATACCTACATAAATATCTATGTGTGTGTGTGTGTGTGTGTGTGTGTGTATAATCAATTAATATTTAGAAATAAATATACATAATTATAAAGTACATATGTATTTCTTTTATGTTTCAAAAGCCAAACCCATTAGCCCATGTTATAAACCATGTTCTAAAATCCTATATAATATATTGTTCTCTCAAGTAAAATGTCAATGTTAGTGTAAGTTTGTAATAACTAATAATATTATTGTCATTTCTATCAAGTACATATTAAAACCGAGAACCAACCCAAAGCTTCTGGCATAATATTTTGATAATGATGAGCAAGCACACAAAAGTCAACTATAATCAATGCCTTAATCCATCGATAATGTGGGATGCCAACAAGAAAACATATAGGAAGAAAATGTGTAGCAGGAGGATATTAAAACAAATATCTTTTTTTCCTGGAACAATTAAATAATAAAGTAACTCCAATCTAGCATACAAGACTTTAAAAAAAGCAATATCAATCAAATATTCTGGATAACAGAAAGCGAGCACAGAGCTCATACCTTCTGGCATTTGATGCGCAAATCCAGAAGAGGAGAGCTTCATGGCAAGCAGATAGCAGACGTCCTTTTGAATAGGAAAGTTTCCGAATAGTGCAAAAAAGAAACTTAAACGCCGATTATCTCCACAGATCAGATGACTATGCAGAGAATGCACCAGCCGTCCAGCCAAGAAACACGGATTTTTTTGTCTATTTGAAACAAGAAGGGAAAATGCAGTCTCCGATTCCTCAACCCACCCACCAAAGAGTATCAAAGAGGAGACGATGGTCCATTGGCAACACCACCATGTCAGCCGTCACCCAAATCCAGTTCCACCACCACAGGAAAACCTTGTCTCCACTCTCATGAGGTCTAATAATGACACCAAACCCCAAACCAGGAAACACTACCTACACAACAAGCTCACCAAGTTCAAGCACCAACTTCCCAAGCATTCCAGCTCAAGACAAAGATCGAAAACCTCAGACACATCAGACGAATTCCCCAAATTTAAGCGCTAGAAAACGCAAAACACCACAGCAGAAGGTGCTGCTCCTCCGAAGAATTCCAAAACCCAAAGTGGGTTTGGGGCAAAATCCCGCCTTGGGCGGGAATTCCTGCAGAAACCCACAAGTCCTTCCGAAGAAGCAGAGTAAAGATCTAAGAGAAATGGTGGCTCCAGAAACCCTAAGTAAGTGGCCGGAAGAGGTCCAGCCGACAGCACCACCACCACGCCCGAAAGTCGTCGGATCTCCCTCAGCTGGGTGAGCACCTGGCATCCAGGGAGTGCGGGAGATCCACCCCCCACCAGCGTGCGAAGGGGATCATAGCCGTCAAACCCACTCTCGTCCTGGTAGCAAAGGTGGCGTTTTGGTGCAGAGTAGTGCAAGTGGCGGTGGTGGTGGTGATGTTGGTGGTGGTCGTAGTCGTGGTGTCGTCTGTTCTAGCTTCTGTTTATTACCCCCTTGGTCCTCTGGTGCTTGTAGCCGCTGCTGCTGTTGCCGGTGGTGGGTCTCGCCCCTCCTGGTGCCACTGCCCACTGCCACTGCCGGCTCTTTCTTTTCTTCCTGATTTCTCTGCTTCTTCTTCTGCTACCCACGTTCTCCTTTTTTTTTATATCCCTAATAATGCCTCTGTTTAAACTGAAATTGCAACTTCTTTCCTGGTAAATCTTAAAAATCACTGAAGACCACACCGTTTTTTCCCTTCTCTGCCTTGCTTTTTCCATCTCTCTTTTACCCTCCCATCAATCAATCACTGTTCCTCTCCCTCTCTCTCTCTTCCTTTTAGCTTTTTCTATGCTCTCTCCTCCGTACCTGTAGTTTTGCATTATTTCCTGCCTTCTTCTCCTCATCACTGAAGTAGAACAGATGGAAGTATCTGGCCTTCCACTGCTGGTGCTTGACCATGTTCCTCCAAGGTTTCATTTGGCTTTGTTCACTGTAAAAAAAAAAGGGGGGTTGGTTTGATTTAAACCATAAAGTTTTAGATTATCTGTGATCAAGATTATGAAATGACCGGGTGAATTCAACTTTTTACATGTTTATGATCATGGATTTTCGTAACGTTTTGCTTGGATTACAAAGTAAAGCTTCTCGGTGTTTCAAGACCGATGGCTTTTGCAATCTGGTTGCCTAATACAAGGTTTGTCTCTACCATTAAGATAAGAGAACAAAAAAGAAATTGTAAATAAATTTTTATAAAAATGTCATTATGTGCCTATTTAGAAAGAGGGTAAATTTCCTATTTGTAACAATAAGGAGAGGGAATCAAATGTCTTTTTTGTACGTTTCTTGTGAAGAAAATCAAAGAAAAATAATTTTCATTATTCTATTGGATACAAAGGAACTCTTGAAAATGAATTCCAATACTCTCACCTTTGATAACTTAATTAAGATATTGATGACTTACACATTTATTGTGAATATTAATACTATAAATATATTAACATTATATATAAATTAACTAGTCCTACAATATTAATGTTAATAGTAATATTAATTTAGTATTCATAAAATATGAACATTAATATTTTATAATAAAAACTATAGAATTTTACAAAATTATTTCAATAACTTTAATATTAATTCAAAAAATATATTGCATTAAAAAATATTTCAATACAATATTATTAATTATATTAGTAAAAATATAAGAATCCGACAAATAATGTAATTTAATATTAGTGATTCCAGTAATTTCAATATTAATGTTCTAGTAAATGTTAATAATAATTTAATAAAAATAAAATATTAATATATTGTTATCAATTTAAAATTATAATTTAAAGCATTTTATACCATACTATATTATAAAATTTTACATAAATATTATAATATAATTATTTCAAAAACTTAGATATTAATATAAAAGATATTATATTAAAACAGATTTTAATATAGTATTATTAATTATATTAGTAAAATTATAATATCACTCTAAATAATATAGTTATTTCTACACTTTTAATATTAATATTAGCATTCAATTAAATGCTAATATTGAGTTATTGTTAGTAACATATTAATATTAATATATTTTTATAATATTAAAATAATGATTTAAAACATTATTATGCAAATATCATATCATATCTTATCAATCATATCACATCATGTCATACCATAATATATTATAGTTTTAGTTCGTATATAGATATAATTTGAATTATTTATTTAATTTCTTTTTAAATTAGAATTGATATAAAATTTCTTATTCTTGCTATTTCAATTTTTATTAAATTTTTAAATAAAGAGAAATATTAGTAAAGTGAGTTAATAAGATTTTCTAACAAATTTTTCATCATAATCTAAGTGCACAAATAGGTCTTCAAAATAGTTTCACTCTTGTTCTTCAACTTCCTAATTTCAACTATTGACCTTTGAAACAAAAATAACAATGAATATTATTTGATTTAAGTCAAAAAATTAATATATAATAGATTATAACATAGATTTAACAATTATATAAATAAATTTTTATTTTTAAAACTAAAATAATTCAAAAAAAAGGTGCCACCCAAAAAAATTGCCTCCTTTCATCATCATCATTGATTTTGATCTTGATCGTTGTCGATGTGTCTAGCAAGTTTGACAAGACTATTTACCTCTATCTCACTTTATTTTCAATCTTTAACTTTAACTTGGCATCAAAATTGAATTTCCCTGTGAACCACTCAGAAAATACAAAAAAATCATAAATAAGAGAATGTGTTGAACCCAAGTCTTATGTCAATATAAAAGAAAAAGAATCTGATCTTATATATATATATATATATATATATATATATAAATCTATTATTTATTATTGATTAATTTTAAGCTAGAACTTTCACTATAGACAAAGCTACCATATATTGTGAGACTCCTTTGATCTATTAGCAGTGACTGGTGCCAAAGGAGATGCTAGGCATTTGATGGTTTATACCAGTTGCAAAGTTGGCTTCTCACATTTTAACTCAAGATATACCTCAATGTCATATATGTTAATTTTTCTTAAATTTTCATTGAAATCATAATGATATGCATGTGCTTGTGCTAAATTTCAATAGCATGATACATCTAAATTACTCGAAAAAAATGCATATGATTGAAGTGGAACAGTCCCAAGTCCATTTTACTTGTATTTGTTAGATGGCACAGATCAACCCTGGGCAGAGACAAACTTTAGCTGTCTTGTTCTCCACCATTTGAAGTTTTTACCGGGCACTGAATTCCAATCATTTTTCATGAAATACTCTAGTAAAATGAAAGAAAAAATAAATCACCTACGTAAATTGCAAACTTCACACGTGCGGGACGTTGTATTTCAAGTATAGATGCATCCATGCATGCATGCATGCATGCAGTTGGTGTAAAAGAGAGGAAATGATGCTGAAGATGAAAAGAGATAAAATTTGGACTTATATATAATGATTTGTCATTTGGTTCAGACTTAATTTGATTTTATACAATACATGGATCATTATGTAATGACATGTAAGATACTGTGAACAAATCAATCCTTTGATGCCCATAAAATTGAAACTTTTCGCTCGTATGGTTTTCTACAATAAGAACATATCTTTCTTATTGAATTGCATATTTCTAAACATCCAAGTTATTCCTTCTTATTTAAGGTAGAGGTATAGAAGAAATTAAGAGAAGTAGAGTAAAGTCAAAAACTAATTGGTTTATAATTGAACGAAAAGATTTAATCATAAATAGAAATACATAAAGAACAAGATTTATATAATTGAACTCACATGATGAAATTACAGCTCAAATTATTATATTGTCGTTATATTTAAGATATTTGTGTAATCTTGGAAAAATGTGTGTATTATGAAATAATTTGACAAACTTATAATCTTAGTCTAACATGGCATTCAACTTTTCTTTCGATAGTAAGAGAAATATATATATTAATGTAAATAAATTGAATACTTTGTACCTCACGTCAACCCTAGAATATTATACACCACCTTGATATGGAAAAGTTATCGTTCAGTCCGCACGGTTAACTCATCAGAAAATTCACACAATCTATATTATAATTGTAAATAGAACACATCATATTTTGTCATATGTAATGAATTGAAGCCATGTTTTGAAACCGAACAAAATTAAAGCAAGACTCAGCATTATCAAAAAGGTTATATGCTTGTTGTCACCTTACATGGATTAAGGAAGAATTTTATAAACTTGAAGCACACTACAAATGATGTATCATTTAAAGGGCACCTTTCTGATGCTTTGGAAAGAAACATAAAGACTTGGTCAAATATAATTGGAAGAAGCAACGTTCTGATATAGTTCTATGCCACCATAAATAAATAAATTTCTGTCACGATCTATTCATCAACAACAAATGAATAGTATTCCTCTACTACTCTTTCAAAATGATATATTTATTAGAGTGGCAAAGTCTATTGTGATGACCACAATTCTCATACAACTTCTCTTTCAGTATTGTCCAATGTGGTGTCATCATTTACATCACCTGATGGACCAACTTTTTTTTTTCTACCCCCAGTGTTATCATTTACATCGTTTACTTGTAGCATGAAAACAAGTTTTAACACCTCAGATTTGGAGGGTAAAAATGGTGCAATAAATATTACTCAGGCAAATTGAATGATTCTAACTTGTACTATTTAACAAGGTCAGCTACACAATAACATAACATGCCAGGCAGGTCATGCATTACCTAAGCATTTACTGAAACTATAAAAAAGTGATTTAAAAATGAAAATAGAAGTCTATGCATAAAACTTAAAATAATGAAGCATAGCTTGTAATTTAAAATCAAAAGGTACAGTAAGAATTTGTGAATAAATATTGAATATTATTGACATTAGTACAAATCTTTTAACCCCAGCTAACAACAAAATATGGGTAAAAAAGTACATCGTGAAAAATATTCCTCAACTAGAATAAATAACATTGACCACAAATTAACATGCTCCTAACACATCATTGTGCGTTGCAACACCTTGTGATGGAATAAACAACATTCACCCCAATGCAATACATATTTCATTACTTTAAATTGAATTTTAACCAATTCACTCGTAAGACATGATGAAGAGCTAGAAAATGACATTGCTTGGATACATTTTCTAAAAGTTGCATTGCCTTAAACATCTCTTCTAAATTAAGATCTGGAATTTCAAGTAATATGTCAACCAATTAGTGGTCTTTGATGTTCAGCATAGTTGAAGAATTTTGCTTACCTTCTACCAAAAACTTAGAAATATTCACATTGATTTCTTGAATTGACTTTGTCATGGCTTGGGAAGAATTTCCTATTACATTCAGCATCTGACATGCTATTACATTCAACATAATCTTCCATTCTTCTTGCATTTGCACTAGAACATTGAAATCTTCGTCGAAATCCATGTCCAAGGAAATTACCTATCACCGCAAACTTATAACAGGTTACAAACTAACATTGAAAATAATAACACATTACCAACAACTAACCTATCCATAACATGCTAAAATTAACAAAGTAAAAACATAGCATTCACCACAAGCTAACACACAATATATCATATTGATCACATTGAAAGTAAAAACATAGCATTCACCACAATCTAACATACAAATTTAAACATTGGAACCAATAACATAACATTGACCACAAACTAACACATTCATAACACATCATAGGTAGGAAATTGGCAGAAGGCGCAATGGCATTCGAGCAATGGATGCAATGATGCGCAGGCAAAGCACCGCTAGCAGGTGGTGGATCTGCGGTGGAGATGGCAGCAAACTGGGCGAAGGATGGTGGTATTTGGGACTCCAATGTGGGAGTGTTTACTTGGTATTCTTGTGATTATTTTTCTTCGATAATCACATTTAATTTATATAGTTTGGGAGGAATTAACTTCCTCCCACAATCTCCACCCTCACTTCATCCCAATTTAAATTTTATATTTTAAATTTAAATTTAAATTGGTCTTCTTGACCAATTCTGACAGAAACTACTAACATATCATTTACGTTACAACACCTTCTAATGGAATAAACAAGATTCTCCACAATACAATACGTATTTCATTACCTTAAATTAAACTTTAACCAACCCACTTGTAAGTCATAAAGAAGAGCTAGAAAATGACATCACTTGAATTCATTTTCTAAGAGTTACATTGCCCCAAACATCTTCTCCTCATTAAGATCTAGAAGTTCAAGTAATATATCAACCAATTGTTGAGCTTGTCTTTCACAATCCATGATGTTCAATACAGTTAAAGAAAACTCAAAATATTATCAGTGGTAATTTATGTAATTACAGATTTTCCTTGTCTCTTCCTAGTTTACAGCTTTAATATTACACCTGGTTGTACTGGACCTCCTCATTTTTGTCTAAAATGTCTCAAGGCGAATTTTATGTTCTGGACCAGAGCATCGAACATTCCATTTCCACATCTTGTGCTCCTCATCTTCCCATATTTTTCCTACTTATGATTTCAATGATCCATCAATATCTTTCTATTATCTAGTTAAGAAAAAAGAGGTTATGCACAGCTAGTCGATTGTTTGCATATGTTATGATATTTGATGTTCATGCTTTAATTTTCATGAGACTGCTAAAAATACGTCTATCATCAATTTTTAAGCATAAGCTTAGTTAGTATATTTACTTCAAATTAGCGGTATATTCCACCCACCATCAAATGTGTTTCTGCAGATACTTGTTCTATCAAACATGCCTAAAAAAACAACACATTTCTTGCCCTCCACTCCCAAGCACGGAAGAAAGAGGATGCTTGGAAACTAAACTTTGAGATGTAGATTTCTCTCTACTTAATCCTATCACCGGCGTTTAACTTTAGATCAATGTGAAAAATTATTTCAAACACAATGTAAAATCAAGCAAACATAAAAACAGACCAAGTCAAACTTTGATTCACACAAAGATGTGTCAAAAAAATAGGACATAAGCAAGCACGACAATGCAAATCCAGCAAAGGATGCAATAACCTAGAGAACACGACGAACCGCACAAAGGACGCGACGGCGCAACAGCGAAGATGCGGTGGGAGCGAAGGGTACCTTTTCATTCCCAACAAGGCATGGGCAACAGGAGTCGAGGGTTTCGAGGGTACAGGCATCTCCTCCCATGGATACGCACGAGGGGAGGCTGGGAATTGTTTTTTTGGTTATATTAAATTAAAATAAAACTCAAACGATGCCGATGCCGCTGCCATTTGTTTAAACTGAAAAATGTTACAAATTCAAACTAACTTGAAATTAATAGCATTTCCAAACTGTCTTAATGCTAAAATAAAATTCAGAAGGATGCTGCTGCATATTATAACCTTAGAATACTTCGATCCAAAAATGATTTCACAATTTTCCGATAGATATATATTTTACTTTTAATTTTTTGAACTCAGGACGTGTAAATGAATAATTTTTATAAAGAATAGCAGACATTTATTTCTTAAAATGCGACAACTTACAAAACTTCAAATTTACCTTTAACTTAATTTTGATGAAAGTAAATATCACAAGTAACATTTAATGTGTTGTAAACTGTTTTTGTTAATATTATAATATTGTAAATTATGATATAATACAATAAATATTTCAATCCACATATGTATTTATAATCAGCTTGATGGCAGAAAAGCATTTGCTGCAAGAGATTTGAAAAATCTGCACTACTTTCTTGGTTTTAAAGTAATAGTAACAACAATTAGAATATCTAGTTGATATATTAAAGCACTTGTAACAACAGAAAGGAGTTAAACCTTGTAACACTCCAATGGCTCCATCAGCAAAACACACCAAAAATTTTCAATCATGCACTCTGTTCATCATATATATATATATGATTGACATTCATGTCAAGATGCAGAAAAATATCATAAAATGATAAATGCCATACCCTGATGATAATAAAAAAAAATTTCATATTAAAAACACGGTCGACATGATAAAACATTATCTATTACAAGATAAGATCCATTAACACACTTTTTCATAGACATTAAAGAGAAAAAGCAATGTCTCCTACCTCATATTCTTCAAGATAAATTGTGTTTTAACCTCATCTCATTTGGTAGACCTAAAAACATCCGACATTTCGACTCCATTTCCCAAGATGTTCGATGCCTTGAATAAGTTTTGCCTCATCCAAACCATCAAGTTGAAGTAACAAGGGAATCACGTCTAGTATGTTGAACTGCATTCTTAACAGTTGTAGTCTATCTTCTTCAGCTTTCACAAGACGCTCCATGATTTTCAGCATCTGTATATTATGTTTCTTTATATCCATTGAAAAGGTCTTTCATTGTTAACCGCATGCCCTCAATTGCATTTACATGTAAGGGCAAGCTCGCTTTCCCCTCTTCCCAAAATTATATTCTTTACTCAATGAAGAGGGTGTTAAACGTTCCATTTCACCGCTTAATGGTACCTGACAAGACACATGGTGCCACTGATGTCATGATCCAAAGATTAATTTTTACCTTTGAAAGGACTGATATAAAATAAGCAAACACCTGCATAATAATATGCACACGGCATAAGAAAATCATAGTTGGAGCAAAATATCTAATTAAATGGAATATGAATGTCAAGTCTCGGTAGAGATAATATGAATAAAAATAAATGCATATATGGACTCAAAACTGTAAGAATATGGATAAAAATAAATGCATACATAACCGTATTAGCATTAAAGTCATGCCTTTGCATGTTGGTGGATTGTATTCAGGACTCAAACATGATCTTCACCTCTCACATGCATTTAATGTAACAATTTTTGTTGGTTCCCTAGAAAGTTAGTTATTATTAGATTCAATTCTAATGTGGTCTGGTTAGCCTTTAACCCTGTTTTTATATATAAAGATTTCCGTTCAATTTATGGTGCAGCAATTTAAGAAAAAGGAGGGTACATGTGGGAGGGACTACCAAATCCCCACTCAACCACAATAGAAGGAACAAACACAGAAAACAAAATGGACACCCAAATAAGGAAAAGGGCTGCCAACGAGGAGGGACAGCCCACTGAAGCAAAACGAACACCCAAAATTGAGAACAGGTCACCAAAGAAACAGTAGGAGACTCACCCACCATTGGCACACCTGGGTGCAGCAAGCCCAATGAGATCCGCAAGTCAAAATGATGATTTAGAATATCATATCTAATAACCAACCACTACAGCATTCAAAAATATAGCCAACATACAAAGCTAATATAATAATCAACATAGAAAATATCATAACCAAATTACAAATATAATATAAACAACAAATATAACATAACATATGAAAAAAGTTCAAGTCTATAACAAACAATGTTTTACATGTGTTTCAAATTGAACCTTAACCATTTCAATCGCATGTAATAAACATAACATAAACAACATTATAGTCACATCACATTCAGCAACATTAACAACAAAACATAACTACAACTGACTATTTTACATGTTCTTAATATTAAACTTTAACCATTCGACTTGCATCTTTGTAAGAAGAGCTAGAAACACACTTCTTCTTATCATTCTTTAGCAATTGCATTCCTAAAAGTTTCTCCTCCTTGGTAAGATCTTCCAGTGCAACTATTATGCCAACCCATTCTTTAGTTTCTTTTTGGATTTACAAATTTTGAACTTATCTCCTTCTCTTGCTCAATAAACCTAAATAGATGACCACTTATTTTATTCATTGACATTACAATTGATTGAAAAAATTCTACGTGATCGAGATCTTTTCTTCACCCTACAGTTATCATTCTATCCATAATACAGAATATTAAATTAAGTTCAATAGAAAATTTTAAAAGGTAGAAAAAATTAAATATGTTCAACCAGAAAACATCATTATTGTCATGTTCCCATTGGAAACAAAATATTGTGAAGCATAAGAGATATCCTGAACAGAAGGTTTCAAGCTTGTGCTATATTTTTATGCTTAATTACTAACAATAAGTTAATTGTTGGGTCCCGTGAAAACATTTTTACATATAGGTGGGTAATGGTATTATTATTTAAAACTTGGCATCAAGAGAAGTTACCTTGGTGCATGATGCAGTGTGATAAATCAACAATGCTGCTGTAAAATGAACCACAAACAGGAAAACCCAAAGGAAAGTAAAAACAAAAAAACCCAGAATATTATATTCTAGCAACAGTAAACATAAACAGATTGATGTCATCGACAATTTAATTTTGATTTGAAAGGTTTATGTAAGATAGGTCAGCAGAAATTCATCTATTACATATTACCAAGACAGCAAAAATACATCTATCACACCAGAAATACATCGTTTAGCCAAACCCTCTCTCTTTAGATCTAGTTTTCATATGACCCAAGTTCAGATAGAATCTGAACGGTAAACTGTCTTTAGAAAGCAACGTAGATATTGATTTAACAAAGAAGTGGCATTTTTGGGTATAATCAATCATCCAAGTAGCATACATGATTTTTAAAAAAATGCTACAAGTTTTTAGTCTACCATCAAAAAAATTAGTCGCTAATGCTGTATATACAGCCAACATCAGAACTTAAATAACTATCAATGCAGATTGCAGGATTTATTTCCGATGCATATATGAGGAATAACATTAACATTGCAAAGGAGATAATATAACATAAATTAAAACTAGACAATAAACACAGTCGTAAACCAACAAAAATTGGGTGTTCATGCAACAGAAAAAGAAATGGTGTTCACCAAATGATTTGTCGATCGAGGGAGCTTGCAATTGAGGTAGGAATACAATCAAGGGAGCTTCAAATTGAGGATTTACCTGTTAGGACACAAATAACAAAGTTTCACGATGGGAGAGGAACACAATCAACAATGCTTCAAGACAAGGGATGACATGATCAAGGGAGCTTCGTGTGATTTATTGTTGGGAGGCAATCAAGGGAGGAGATCGACAAAGCTTCAAGACAAAGGACACAATCAAGGGAGCTTCATGTGACTTCTAGTTGGGATGTAATCAAGAGAGAGAGCTTCATAAGGGGAAGAACACCATTAATTGAGGGAGGGTTTTCCCTTCACGAGGTGATGATCAAGGATGAGTCAAGAAAGGGTTTTCCTACAACATCTAGTCATTACCAAAGGAAGGGGGCGAAATGTGGGGGGGGGGGGGGGGGAGGGTTGCTGGGGATGGGAAATACTGATAGTATAGGATTTATATATGAGAGCCTCATTTTTATATGCATAAACATGAGAAATGGGGGTTTATGTAATCAAAAAATGGAGGGAAATGAGAGAAAGGAGATCAAGGGAAACTATTTTGCCCCATATGTAAACCCTATACAATAAAGATTTTCCAATCACCCCCCCCACTCGTTAACAATTAAACATCATAAGAAAACCCTTCCTCAAACAATCAACCTTCTCCCAATCGTCACCTCACAAAGGGAAAATTCTTCCTCGACCAACCACATTCCTCCCCTTGCAAAGCTCTCTCTCTCTCTTGATCATGTCCTAATAGAGAGCCATGCAAAGACCCCTTGAGTCTCTCCATTGTAAAGCTCAGTCAATCATGTTCCTCCCCTAATTACAAAGCTTTGTTGATCATGTTCCAACAAGAAGCCATGCAAAGCTCCCTTGACTAGATCCTCATCATGAAGCTCTATCAATCATGTTTCTTCCCAATTGCGAAGCTTCAAGAAAACCTTGATTTGAAGCTCCCTCAACTGTGTTCCTACCTTATTGCAAGCAATCATCTCTTCTACAACCTTTGTGAGTTCATTTCTTCCATTGACTAACAAATCATTAGGTGAGCACTCATTTCTTTTTCTATCACATGAACACCCAATTTTTATTACTTCATGATTGTGTTTATTGTCCAATTTTAATTTATGTTATATTAAATATCCTCTTTGCAATGCTAATCTCGATGTGACGTAAGGATTGTATTTACCCATGTTATGCATGTTTTGTTTGAGTTTGTTGGTGTCTAAATTAATATCAAAGATGCTTTGTGAGAAATCTAGTAAAAGAGGCTCCTATTGTAGGATTTTGGGAGGATATAATTGTACAAAGTTTCACTTTCATAGATAGAGAGGTTATTTCCTAAAATTGAACCAATGACTTATTGGTTACAATGTAGCAATGTTACCATTGCCTCAAGACTCACCCTATCAATTTAGAGAGGATCCAATAATACATGGTTCTACAAATGGACAAGATGCTAAGTCAAATCCATAACCTTAGAGTCATAATGGACCAACCTTACAATTGAAATTATTAGAATCATCTCTACAATCAAGTAAATTTGGATATGTCGCCAATTTACTCAATTGAAGTAAATTTTTTATCATGTACTAATAATCATCTAATCTTAAAATCTATATGGTTACTTCAACCTTCCTATTTATTTATAAGTATATGTAAAATCATCTCTAGGAATGTTTTCTACAAGCACCTTTAGGAAAAGTGGCCTCTATTGATATATACCATGTAATATTCTAAATTTTTCTAAGGAAGGAACTACCTAGGCACTAAGGTGCCCAACCACACTGTCTTGGCCTCAAAAAAGCCTGATCCTACCAATTTCCATTATAGATGATCTTAGCCATTCTATTCTCAACAAGTTTGTTTTGGAAAACATTGTCATTAATCTTAGCTTCTCCATGCAATGACTTGTTGCTTGGAACATTCCTTTGCTATCCTTATTTTCATCAAATCTTATATTATCATTTGGACGTTATTAATTTTCCATTCACTGCAGCACTTTTTTAAAACCAATTATTAGCACTTCTATTTATGGGATAGTTGCCATGACTTGAGTTAGAATTTTCTAATTATTAGTGAAACTATTTTAAGCACTACTATAATATTATAAAACTTACATAAAGCATGCAATGTGAAATTGTTTTAAGTACTAATGTAAAAATAAAGTTGCAACGTGAGATTTTTTTTCCTTTTCGATAGAAATACCCTCTTTCAATGCTTACATTATAACATACTTTTAATTTGAATTTTTTATTGCAAAAACATCTGAAACATAGATCATGCAAAGGGAAGACTTGTATGATTTACGATGATTTGTACATTATATTTAAAAGTAAAATGGCTACTGGAGGTAATAGTGTAATATTTACAGATGTATATTTCACACAAGACATAAAACCTCTAGAATCCATGAAGAACTTTAATGCGTTCAATAGTCAGGTTCCTTCATCGTTTGATTGTGAATGACCTGAAGGCTTTTCTAACCCTAACCAACCCTGGACTAAATGACAATCGTAAGGCAAAGAAAAGATATCAACCTCATGTAAAGTCCTTCCAATCAATAACAAAGACAATGAAAGAAATAAGTGATCATTTTTTTAAGTCTTTTAGAAGATAAAGAAATATATTCAAGATATGATTGTCAAAAAGAAAGAGAATGATGGCTTGACCCAATACTTGCACTTCTAGATCTTACCGATAATGAGATTTTTTGAACATGCAGTTGTTAGAAAATGAGTAAAAGAAAAATGTATTTTTAGCTCATCCAACAAACATGCAAGTGAAATGGTTAAGGTTTAAGCGTTTAGGTTAAGGTTTAGTTTGAAGAACATGTAAAACATTCAATTATGTTATATTTTTAATTTAGATATGATGTGTTCAGATATGGATTGTTTGTGTTATGTTATGTTCGTAATTTGGATATTATGTTATGTTAACTTCATTTGAACTTTGTTTATGTTGTGTTAAAGTTGTGACTTGTTTAGATATGTATTATTTGAATAATATTTTATATGTTAAAATTGTGGCTTGTTTGGATATGATATTTTCTATGTTGGTTATTATAGTAACTTTATATATTAGTTGTTAACTTTTTCAAAGTTATATTAGTTGCTTATTAGATATGATGTTACATCTTTCTTTTATGAAATTTTAATGTTTTCTATAATTTATTTTTAAAAAATTAATTTTAAAATAATCTACTTCAAATATAATATTTTAAAAAAAATTCATCTAATTTATTAATTAATCTCTAAAGAAAAATATTATAATTTTAATTTCCTGTGACTACACAAACACCTTAATTTCACTTCTTGTCGTTTTCTTATGATATATAAATATTAGTGTATTTCCTGTTATATCCTATCATCACTATTTTTTATTATTTCCACAATCTTTTATTATTTTCTTTCCCAACAAAAAAGGTACACAAACAAGGCCAAAGGAAAAGTTAGTCAATTTTTCATCCTTCAAAAACAATGGGAAATCCCTTTAAGAATGATTCCATTGCTAAGAACACTATCATTGTTGTCGAGAACGTTGTCACAACTACTGTTCAATTATTTCTTTGGTGATTATTGTCTTGTTTCATGCTTCTCCTCTTTCTTTGGTCAAGAAAATTGTTGCAAACTTTTTTCAATCTGTGTTGTCTCTTCCATTCACTAAAGAAATCTCCCTCTTCTTCTACCCAAGTGAAGAAATAGAAACTTCCCTCCTGTTTTATTGGATTGCATTTTGGTTTGCTAGGCAAAAGGTTGTGCGCCTTTTTCATGGCTTCTGATTTGGGGATGTGGGTTTTTAGTTGTAGCAAAAGCTATCACAGTGGATTGGAGTCCACGCAATTTTCAACAACTATTGTAGCATTCCGCTCCTCATGTAGCATTACAAGCAGCTCTTAGAATTAGTTGAATAGTAAATTCTATTTCTTTGTTCAAAGGCTTACTAGGAAACTCCTTCAATAATTCATCATGATAATCTTAGACTATAGGAATGCTTTTTATAACTTTCCTTGTGTGTCCCTGACCATAACATTGGTTAAGTGTACAATGCATCATCTTTTTTGTATTGACTTTGAAGCCTTAAAAATTAAAACTAAAAATCTTTTTCTTAGTTTCGGAGCCCTTGAATTATGGTACAACATTGTCTATTCTTTGTCAAATATATTATTTTCTTAGTATAGTCAATCATTACACCTTGTTGGGATAATCAATCCATTTCAAGTATTATATTAGTCTAGAATCTCCATAACAATTAAGTATACTTCATAAGACTTGTCATTCAGGGAAAGCTTGACATCATTTAAATATATTGAAGATAATGTTCATCTTTCAAAATACATTTAAATACTTCATGACATCATTTAGCTAAAAAGATAATAAAAGTTTATTTGTGTACTTGAAATTTAATCTGACGAAATTTAAATTCTAACAGAATTAAATTTTACTTAACAAGTGAAGCTGACATAGATCATAAATATTTTATCTAGTAGAACAACTAAATCATTGGATTGACTTATTATATCTTTAAGGAATCAAACATCAACAACTTATCATTCCCATTCACTAAAAAGATAGTCAAATTCTATATCACAATTGCAAGCAACCAAAATATTTTGTGACAATTCATATTTATTGTTCCTAAACTGTGCATTCTCCTTTTCATAAATTATAATTTTAATATGTGTATCATCAATAACACCTATACAATCTTATTTACACCAAAAATAAATATAATTAATATTTAAATGAATAACATCAAATAAGTCTATCTAAAATAAACAGTGAAATGTTTATTTGAAGTATGGATAAATCTTTAAGTCATTTTGAATTTGAGTGTGTCAAATCATGTTTAATTAAAAGCACATTAACTATTTTTAATATAGCATTGATCATTTCATTAAAATATGTATTGATAGTCCATTGTGAATGATAAAAATGCTCTCTAATTACCTTATATCTCTAATTTTGTCCAAATGTCACGAAAAAATTGCAAATTTCTATTACAATCATATTTCTACTATCTAATATTATTTTTGTATTTCTTAATAAATTACAAAATTGTGAGAAAACATATTGACTCATTCAATAAATTTGTATATAATTATATACTTAATATGATAATGAAAGATCTAGTAATCTTTGTATATATTCTATTCTTTCCTTATTATATATACAAACAACAGATATTTCAATTCCACTTACAACAATTCTACATAGGAATTGTCATGTTGTTATTATCAACTTTGTTTTTTTGTCTTTGTTTTGCCTCTTGTTAATAATTAACATAGAAGACTTCATAATTTTCTATTCATGCATCTGTATATATAGAGAATATGAGCATATGAATAATAAAACATATAAAATTAATTAAGTCTATTTATACCACATAACACATAATACATAAAGAATGAAACATAACACATGCAACTATAAAGGAAAAAAACATATCAAATTAATTAAGTTTGTTCATACCACAACTACTATAAAGAAAAAAAAACATATCAAATTAAAATTATCTATTATAACACAAAAAAAAAAAAATTAACAAAGTTCATATGATAAACACTCTAATGCAAAAAAAAATAACACATCATTTCAAGTTAAACTTCAGCCTTATTTGGTAGACGCCTAAATTGATTCTTCTTTAATTCAATCTCTAATAACTACATTGTCTTATACTTCTCTTCTTCTATAAGATTTGAAAGTGAAAGTAAAATTATCATTGCATCATCTTTTTCATGCTCTTTTCTTTCTAAATAAGTCATCTTCTTTTCTATGTAAGTCATTTTCTTCTCTATGTAAGTCATGTTCTTCTCTTGAACTTCTATCAACTATTTTATGAAAGCCAACTTTTGCTCTTTCACATTTACCATATTTTCTTACACCAAAGTCATCTTCTTTTGTAGTTGTGTCATATATTCTGTAAAAGTTATTTTCTTCATATTTTCTTCCATGTCCTTATTACAATAATTCATAAGTAATACATCAACATCCTTCATTGTAGTCGCCAAAGTTGTGATTCAGTATATGAACGTAGATGTTTTCCTCTTTTCAATTGATATCTTTGAACTTTCTCTTGATGAATGTGGTAAATTAGAATCGATGTCCATTATTTCTTGAGTGTTGTCTACAATGTAAACATCTACATCCTGTGTTTAGTACAACCTCCACATCATCATGTTGTTTAACCATATTCTCAGTAGTCATACTACCTTTAAATATTAGTTGCAATTACTCAAATATCAAACATGATTTTTCTTTACAATTTTCACACTCTAGATGTACCTATAGAAAAAACACAAATTAATCAAAATAAAAAAGGATAAAGATTATAATATCTTTCAAGTTAAAAGCAAACTAACATTAATGAATTCTTTCCATATCTCATCATATAATCTTGTATAAAATTCCAACTCCATCCACTCTAATTGACAATTTTTAAATAATTGCAATACATTTGTCATCAAGTCTTTATGCGATTTTATACATTCTTCTTTGTGATATTTGTGTCTATTCTAATATTATATTTTTCAATTACTTCACCTTAAGTATTACCTTTTATTTTTCCATCATGAGTTTTTTTGTTTCTTTCGTTTAATACTTCTGTTAATATATCTAAAAAATATGCATCTACTTCAACATTCCAAATAATATAACTTCTACCTCCTCTAGTCATATTTTACACAAAGACAATTTCAACAACTACATTTAATTATAAGTTGTTGTCATAACAAATAAATAAAACATATACAATAACAACATTCATTATCAGTTTAATCAATTTAACCTAGTTCACACCAGTTTAATGTTAAAAATGGTTTTTAGAAAAGAAAAACCAGTTGCTTCTAATTTTAATTCAATCTGGTTCGACTAGGTTTGGTTTAAAAAATAGTGATTCAAGGTGATGAATCACAAGAGAATAAAACGAATATTTAATATAACATGAAAACATAGAACTGAGCATTCAAAAAAATTATAATTTATTCAAAATATCAAATCAACTACAATGTATACCAAATGAAAGCTAGAGGCCTATGTACTCCTAAGTTGGATGCATTTTTCCAGCCATCCTATAAGTATCAAACACCCACTAGTTTATGCCAAAGCAAAGAGGATTTTTAGTAATATGAACAATGAATATGTTGTATGAATGTCCACGATGAAGGAAAATTGTGAACAAAACTGAAAGGAGGAGAATTTTTGGTGTGCATGCAAGTGAACAAAAAAATTGTTCATGAGATAGCTTTATCACATACATGTCACATGACATTGTTTATATTCCCTCAAGATAATATACTAGTTTATGTACTTATGTAGGTGGATGATATTATAGTTACTAATTTTTATGCAACATTAATTCAGCATGTTATAAATGTTTTAAGCAATTGATTGGCACAAATTGTAAACGTCCCATATCAGGACAACAACAACATTGTTTGTGACAAGTGTGTACTTCTAGATATTATCACGTGCTTTAGAAGTTATTTATGATGCAAAGCTCCTGCAATTTAATTTTGATCAATGTCAATCGGTCAACATCATTATGGATTTGGTAGAGCATCGTATTTCTTAAAAAGATATGCTTTAGTTAGTGCTCACAATGTCTGGTAACTTTATGGTCCTTTGACTAATATTATGCTATTTAGATTCCCTTCAAACATAAATTAGTATCGATTAGTATATAGACTATGACTGTGAAGAACCCATCTCATTCTATCATTTCAAAGGTAGTAAACACATATTTATAGTGATTATCTGCATAAACTACGATTATGATGCACCTGAACCTTGCTTGGACTACCATTTCACTACCAATTGAAAACATAAACAAACAGTGATTATTGTAAAAACTATGATTATGAAGCGCCTACCTTATACTACTATTTCACCAGCACTTGAAAGAAATAAATTGACAGTACTTATTGTATAAACTATGATTATGAAGTAAGGAACAAGGGAATCGAACAAGGGATTCATACCAATTGATAGATTTAGGGTTTTACCAAATAGGAAGTCTTAAGGAATGGCGAGCATTAGAAGAGACTTTGGAAGCAATTGCTCTGGCAGGGAGGGACTTTGGCAACGACGATTGGCAAGTGCTTATTGTATAAACTATGATTATGAAGTAAGGAACAACGGAATCAAACAAGGGGATTCATACCAATTGATAGATTTAGAGTTTTAACAAACAGGAAGTCTTAAGGAATGGCAAGCATTAGAAGAGACTTTGGAAGCAATTGCTCTGGCAGGGAGGGACTTTGGCAACGACGATTGGCAAGTGCTGGAGGAGTCACGAGGACTGGAGGAGTTGAGTGGATTGGCGAGCACTAAATTAGACAATGTTAAATAATATCTTCTAATGCTCATCAGTCCTCACGACTCCCTGTGATATTAAATACATTTTAATTTAAATATTATAATACTAAATAATTATAATGTTAAACAATATCAAACAATTCTTCCATCTTATATTATCATCATCATATCTTTGCACACCTTATCTCTCATGTTAATTGTATATCACCAATAATATTTAACCCTTTCAACTCATTTTACAGGTCTTTAAGTAAATCTTCTTTATCATTAACATAATCAGATAGATGATATTTTACACTTTAATATAGACAAATATATTCTAATCGATTCAGATATCCAATATAAACTAAGTAAAACTTACTTGTATAAAAAAAAATATTAGT
Source organism: Cymodocea nodosa (assembly GCA_036874045.1). NCBI lineage: Eukaryota > Viridiplantae > Streptophyta > Magnoliopsida > Alismatales > Cymodoceaceae > Cymodocea > Cymodocea nodosa. The sequence continues at coordinate 25,069,739 of CM072336.1, forward strand.
ATAGTGACATCTTTATAACTTAAAAATAAAAAACACATTTACTTGGTGGAAACCTAAAAATCATTAGATCTAGTAACTGTGTCTTGGAGAACATGAGCATCAACATTTGATCCTTCCCAATCAGCTAAAATATATGTAAATTTCATATCGAAATTACATATTATCATTACATTTTGAGACAATTCACCTTTTCTATTTCTAAATCTTGTTATTACTTGTTCATAAATAGTTATTTTAATGTGTATCATCAATAACTTAAATGCAATCCTGTGAACATACCATTTTATTTTGATATTGATTAAAATAATATTTAAGATAAAAAAACTAAAAGTAATAATATACCTTAAAATATAATTACACATTTGAATCATTTTGAATTCAACTTGGTGTTTCAAAATTTACAAAATGAAGGTCTTGTAAGAAACACAATTTAGTCATAATATAGCATTAAAACTTCATTAAAATATTTACTAATTATCCAACTTTGTCGACTAAATCGCTCTGTAATTACTTCATACCTTTGATTTTACTTAATTATCACAAAAAACATGGTAAACTACTCTTCTACACCGATATTGTTGATATCTGTAAGAACTTCCCTCCTCAATAAATCACAAAAACCCCTAAAAACACTTTAGATCATTCTATAAATCTTTAAACAATTGTAAGCTTGTTATAGTAAAGAAAAATCTAGTAATCTTCATATATATTCTACTCATTTACTATAAATATGACTTGTACTTAAAAACAAAGTTAAAGTACTTACAATCCTTACTAAAATATTTCAAAAAGCAAATAGACGTTAAGAATTTTGTTTTGATGATATATATTTTATTAAAGTCTATAAATAAGTCTAAATAAGTCTAAGTATAACAGTCACATAGACATTAACGAATTTTGAAAAGTCATATAGTTATAAGTTAACGTTTCTATTTAGTTAAAAAGTTATGTTAAAAACTTATATAGTTAAGTTATCTACACTTGTGTTTTTAATATTTTCACGTGTTTTTCATGTACATTCGATAATAAAAATCGAAGAATTAAATAACTATTCAAGTTTTTATACAAATAGATAGATAACTGTTCAAGTTTTATAAAATGACTAATAAACAAATAAATTTTCTTGTTCAGTCACATATTTTGCAGATGCAAGAACTCAAAGAGTTACAGATAAGTATACGACTAAAGCAGTGACTTAAAAAGATATTCTACAAATCTTCAAGAATATAAAGTTTCAATGGATTTACAATATAAAATCGTGAAAATTCAAAATAAGAAATGCACATAGTGAAAATTCAAAAAGTCAATGGAGATCGTGGATAATTTAAATTTAGTACATAAGATTATAAATTATAGATTAAGTAAATGAACATGCTGAATGTAAAGTCATAGTTTAACTACTATAAATAGAATACAAGTTGCATTACGATCTTCTCAATCTCAAACACTAAGTCTAAATATTCAAATTCAGAAAAATTCTCCAACATCAGAAGAAGTTCGAAATTACAAGCAATTTCAGAAAAAGAGCTACAATGCAAGAAAATTAAAAATTCAACAATTGAAAAAGAAAAGATACAGAAGCTAAGCAAAAAGAAGGAAAAGAAACTACATGCATAAAGATCAGGTTTTATACAATTTGAAATTAACTTAGAATAAGGATTTTATTTTCTCTTTAAATTGTATATCAAGCTTTATTATATCAGAACTGACAAAAAGAGAATTGAACTGAAAAGAAATTGTAAATCCTTTTTTAAAATCTATAAATATTAGAATTTTATTTACAATTATTTTATATTCTTGTTTTATCCGTTGATAATTTTAATTACTAAATACACAATTCATCCGCTCTCTTATGATACAACAAACCTAAAAACATCTTTGCCTTCTTCTAACCTATTCTTCCTCTTCTTCAAATAACATCAATATCTCATTTACTAATTTGAGAAATTTCTCTTCAAAAGTCATCATCACCTACAAAATAATATAGAGCAAAAGAAGATATCAACTTTAAGTTCAAACATATTAAAAGGTTCTCTAGAAATAAACATACTACATGAAATCATTCCACAATTAATAGAATATAACAAAATATGGTAAACATACGACAATATCATTCCACATTTCAAATCCAAACAAAAAGTACATGACATCAAACATCTAATACAAAAAGAAAATATTTAAACCATCTTTAGTCCTTCATCTTTTCTAACTGAAACTTTAACCATACTAGTCGCATTTCTTACGGAATTAACAAAAATATTTTACTGAAATCTTTCTTTTAAAATAATTCAATAGCTTTAAATCGATCAATCACAAATACATCTTTAATCTCAAATATTGTTGTAATAGCTTCATCTAAAGAAGACTTAGACTTCTTTTTCTATATGAACATTTCTCTTTGTATCTCAATCATCTTTCTCATTTGTTCATTACGTACTTCACCATTAACATTATCTTTTTTACACATAGTAAGAAAAACTTGTGATGCATCTTTCAAACATTCTACTATCATTTGATGAAATTCTACATGAAGACATGCTTGTTTCTCTTTTTTCCTCCACTCCAATGGGACTTGTGCCTACAAAAAGACACAATATAAATTAAAAAAATTATATTACATAAACTAACATAATTAAATTATCTAAGTAGAATATCAAACTTTAATGAACTCCTTCCATATTTCTTCATCTATGTCAATATACTCTTGTACGAAATGTCATCCCCATCCACTCTAATTTACAATTTTGGAGTAGTTACAATACATTTATCTCTATGTTTTTAGGTGAATTTTCATATTCTTTTTTGTAAGACATGCATTTCTTCTATTATTGTATTTTAGAACTACTTCATCCTAAGTGCTCCTTTTTATCTTTCCATCTTATGTTTTTTTATTTTTTTCATTTAACATTTCTAACAAAATATCTAAAAAGAATACATCTGCAACAACATTCTAAGTCATATAACTTCATCTTCCATTATCCTTTCCTTTATCAAGAGTAACCATTTTCTACATGAGAATAAATATTAATAAAGGATAACAAAAAATATTTTTATGTAAATACATACATAAAGCTAGCAAGCACACAATAAATCATTTATAATCATTTCTACATGATAAACCAATACAATTTTCATATATAAACAAATCAATCATTCACAATATTAACAAAAGTCATTCACAGATACAATTAGTCATGACATAACACATTCTAAATTGGTTATTTTCAACTAATGATAAATAATCTACAAATATAAACATAGTCATCAATAATTATGTATAGAAAATAGAAATAAAGTCATGAAATTAAAACAATAATAACAACAACAATAACAATCTAAACCATAATCTTACTACATAGAATCACCCATAAAACAAAATGATAATATTTAAAAATATATCCATAAAGATCATGATATGATGTAGTGGCAATATAGCAACCACACATGGATGAAAATTAATGCACCAAAACATGTAGACATATATACTAATGGGCTATAAAGATTTAGCTTCTCCTGAACTAGTTAAACATTCTACATTGCCATCTAAATTGTGTTTACTTAAACATTGAAAAAAAAAATTACACTTTCTTCAACATCAACATAGGCTTCATTTCTTCTTGCATTGATGTGATTTACTGCTACAATCGAAACAAAGCTAGATTTTCTTTTTCATCTTTAGTAACTCTTTTTTAGTCCAAGTATTGACTTTTTGGTAATATATTGATACTGAAATATTGATGAAACTTTTGCATATATACAATAAATTGATAGAAAAGTATATAGAAGTGGACTTCCCAAGGATGTTTATATCCAAGAACTCCCATTCATCTTAAGATTACAAAACAAGAGAACCACAACCATTAAAACTAGAGTTCTCATCAAGCTATTAGTTCTTTAAAACTAATCAAATTTCTAACAGTGGCATAAAAATATGCCTTTTTTACAAAGTAAAACTAAGAGAAAGACAAACAAAAGCACTAAGGTCTACATAAGCCATACATAAACCACATACACACATACTAAAAAGTTAACCATCATAACATGCATATTCTAATAGACAAGGGAAAGTTCATCATTTATAAAACACACATTCTCAAGGTATCATGAATTTCTCATATTTGAAATGCCTTGAGAAAATGACAAAGGAAATATCTTATCATGAAAAGAACAGAAATGTGGTATCCCATTTGCCCATAACCTTTTCCCTTTTATTAGTTCAATAGCAAGGGGAGGTCTCATTTTTGTTTCTTCTCTTTCTTACAAGGATCAATCTACGCAAAAACAAAGAGAGGAAGAATCGCAAGAATGAAACTCACACATGGAAAGGTGGGTCTCCATTATTTGCAAGTTTCCAGCAGACACAAAACAAAAAAGGCGTAGGTCCTCCTCTATTCATAGTTATCCAATAAACATGAAAAAAAAATGAGTAGAAGAGGGCAAAAGTAGCAGGTGCACCTAGCCACCTAGTGGCTTATCACCAAGCATGGACAATGTGAGCTTGGGGGGCAACAATTTAATGAGTAGGCATGATAATGGTGGGCGAAACTTTGGTGTGATTCTATGAGTCCATGGAAGCACCGCATAGTCAACACGAGAAGCTTGCACGTGAGTAGCATTGAGCATCATTACAAAAATCACATCTATGTCAATCACAGCAAGTGAAAGTTGCAAGCTCGCAATAGTGGAAGAAGTCAAACCAATGCAAGTAGTGGGCGCAATGGGCATAGCAAGTAGAGGTTGCCAAAAGAAGCACAACAACGAAAGCAATGGGTGGAAGTCGTGGCTTGAAGTGAAGCTACGTCGATCAAAACGATCGCGTCTAAAAGAGGTCTTATGGGCATAGAGGGTGGAAAAGTATCAAGTGAAATTTTCAAATGGGAGGAGATCAAAAAGGCATTAGCAGTAAAAGAAATTTTAGATTTTTATACGTCGGTAAAATCTGACTTTCCTTTCAACAATTTTCCTTTCTGTTAACTGAATTCCATTAGACACTAATCCCTCTTTAGTGCACATCAAAAAGTTCAAACGAAAAGGAAATGGAAAGTTTAAAAAGAAAGGAAATGAAATGTTAGAATTCACGTAAAAGTTTAATGTACCTATCAAAAAATTCAAAAAGTTAAAATTCCCATAGAGATTTAGTACACGATAGAATGTTTAAAAATTGAAAAAATAATGAAATAAATTATAAAATACTACCTAAAATTGTGTAATTGATACATTAATTTGTAATTTAATATTTAAAAATAAAAATAATATTAATTTATTCCATGTTCAAATATAATTATGTACATTAAATGTAAAAATAGTGTACATTAGAAAATATAGTGATTCAATATAAACATGACACTCATCAAAATGCAAAAGGTCTATAAAAGATAAGCATACTTTTAACATTAAAAATTACATCTTAATTTTTTTTTGTAATTTTATTATTATTATTAATTCTTGAATATATATATTTCTAATATTATTCTCTTTTTCTTAAATTTTTTTATATAATTATATTTATTTTATTTTATGCATATTTATATCTTAAAAAAAATTATTTAAAGATGTTATATCATTATTGTATTTTTTACTATTATTATTTTAATATATATGTATGTATATTTACTTAACTTGGCCAAACCAAGAATGTATAAAATATGCAAAAAAATAAAATATTTATTAATATATTATTATTATTTACATATTTATTTATTGAAGAACGATTGAATCGTAAATATATTGGTTCAATCGATAGATTATAAATTATTAATATCGAAAATGATTGAATCGATGATATGTTGGTTTCACTGATGATTTATGTTTTTTTTTAATCGATTGAATAGATGACTCAATAAATTTGTATTTTTTTATGATGTTTTTGAATTGATTGAATCAATTTCATTTCAATTCAATAGATATTTTAAATATATATATATTATTTTATATATATCTTAAATTAATTGAAACTATCACTTGATTCAATCGATATTTAATTAGTTGAATCGATGGCTCAATAAGTTAATATTTTTTTATGATATTTTTGAATTGGTTGAATCGATTTTATTTCAATTCAACTAATACTTTAAATATATATATATTGTTTTATATATATCTTGAATTGATTGAAAATATATATATATTAAATCGATATTTTTGAAACTATCACTTGATTAAATCGATATTTAATTGGTTGAATCAATGGCTCAATAAATTGATATTTTTTTATGATTGAATCGATCATGTTTCGATTCAACTAATATTTTAAATATATATTATATTTCAAGTATTTAATTTAATTGAATTACTTAATTTAATATATATATTTTTGTTATATTATATTATATTATTATTATTTTGCTATTACATATAAACTAAATTACCATTTTAAACATTAATATAATAATAATAATTTATAATCTATGATTTGAACCAATATATTTAGGATATGAACCGAAATAAATTATAAAATACTACCTAAAATTGTGTAATAGATACGTCAATCTATCTGTAATTTCATATTTAAAAATGAAAATATTATTAATGAATTTAAAAAGTACATATGTTCAAATTATTACAACATAAATTTAAAAAATAGTCTAAAGGTACAAAGCATTCAAAGTATTACAACATGTAAACAATAATCTAATGAAACAAAGCATTCTACTTATTATAACATCAATATAATAAATAATCCAAAGGTATAATATAAATAGACGTAAATAATCCTTCCATCCTAAATTGTCATCATCATATCCTCACATATCTTATTAGTTACCTGTTTTCATTGTTCTTGACTCATTCCAACTTATGAATGTCCATCCATATGTAATTCTCCTGTTGATTATATATCATCAGTAATATTTAATTCTTCTAACTCATCTTACAAATCTTCAATTAAATCTTCTTTATCAGTCATTCAAATAAAATTATGAAGTAAAAAACATACGATCACAATCTACACTTGTGTATCATATAAATATAACATCTAACTTCGTAAGATTGAAAAATAATATTTCACAACTCTAAATGTACACTCAATAACTATTCTTAGTTATGAATGACTCTAGTTAAAGTTTTATACAGCATTATTAGGAAGTCTGTCATTAACATAATCAGATAAGTAATAGTGTACACCACGAAATGGGTAAATATACTCTGATTGATTGGAATATTCAATATCTACCAAGTAAAACTTACCTATATAAGAATAAAAATTAATATGATAATGTATTTATTACTTGAAAATCAATAAGTCCAGTAATTGCATCTTAAAGGATACGAACATTAGCTGCTGATCCTTCCCAACCAACTAAAATATTTGTAAATTTCATATCAAAATTACATGTCATCACATTAAGACAATTCACCTTTCCTATTTCTAAATCTAATTGTTTGTTGTCTAAAAATAGTTATTTTAATATAAATACCATCAACTTCAATGCAATTCTGTACACATTAAACATCATTTAATCTTATTTTAAATAACATAAAAAAAAGAAAGGATATTACAAAAGTGAATACGTACCTTAAAATAAAAATAGACATTTGCATCATTTGCAATTTGACTTAATGTTGAGGATGAAGGTTTTGCTATAAACACATAATTTAAATGTAATATAACATTTAATACTTCATTAAAGCACTTGCTAACACTCTAACTTGAATGACTAAATCGCTCAACTATTATTCCATATCTTTGATTTTGACAAAGAACATAACAAATTTCTCTTCTACACTGATGTTGTTGGTATCAGCAATAACTCCTTCATTCCTTATTAAACCACAAAAACTTTTAAACACACTTTGACTCATTCTATAAATCTTTCAACAATTGTAACCTTAATAAGGTTGGGAAGAATCTAATAATCTCTTGATGTAATCTGTACCTTCTTTACTATATATACGACTTATGTTATTGTAAAGTAACGGTGACATATTTGCCATTTTCCTTAAAATTGTCCATGATGTAAATAGATATAGTTGCCTTCTTCTATCTACTTCTTCATCTACTAGGAATGAAATTGCATTATCAACTATAGTAATAAACATGACACTAGGAATCATCCTCACCTACAAGGTAACAAGAATATTAAGAATTTATCATTCAACGTTTCAATATATAAAAGGCATTAAATGTTTCAAAATATAACCATTTTACATTTCATAACGATAAGTCATTTCACATTTCAATAAATAATACATATTTTGCATTTCAACCATATATGACCTTTCACAAAAATATTTCGTCTGCAAAAGATTTTATTTAAAAAATATTACATTCACAAAAACACTTCAAAAGTGCAACAAGTTCTGAATTGGGAAAAAAGTGAATTCATGCACAAAAAGATTTCATCCATTGGAACCACATGCTCACTTCCTAAACTTCAACCATCTATAACGCATTTCTACTGGTAAACTTAAAAATAATTTCCAAATTTTAGCTTTTGGAATAGCTTCATATTGCTTATCTGTAAAAAAACCTTCAATCTAAAGTAACACTACAACAACATGATGTAAATAATTTTCAATCTTTTCTTTAATATTGACCAAGATGTTTTGTACTTCAAGCAATTTTTTTTGTACATCAACCAAATCTTTAAATTGTTCATTCTGTGTAACTTAATTTTGTTGTTCTATTTCATACATATGCATAATGATTTTTTATGTATCTTTAAATGATTCTGCTATAATTTGATAAGACACTACATGAGATCTTGTTTATTTCTTCCTCTTCTCAATTAACACCTTTGAACTTCCTCCTAATGGAAGTAAATCAAAATCAATATCCATTGTTTCCTGAGTGTTATCTATAATGCTGAATTCCACATCCTGTGTTTGATACGACCTCCACATCATCATTTTATCTAATCATATTCCCAGTAACCATACTACCTTCAAATATTTATTGCAATTGCTCAAATATCAAGCATGATTTTCTTTTGCATCTTTTACACTCTGCATATGCCTATAAAAAAAACAATATAGTCAAAATGAAAAAAAATAAAGATTATAATATCTTTCAAGTCATAAGCAAGTTAACCTACACAAACTTCTTTCATATCTCATCATCAATGTCAATGTAATCCTAGATGAAATTCCAATCTAATCTACTCTGATTAGCAATTTTGGAATAATTTCGATACATTTGTAATCAAGTTTTTAAACGACTTTCTACATTCTTTCTTGTGATAACTATGTTTCTTTTAGTAATGTATTTTTCGATTACTTATCCTAAGTGCTACATCATCATTTTATTTAGTCATATTTCCAGTAACCATACTGACTTCAAATATTTGTTGCAATTGCTCAAATATCAAGCATGATTTTCTTTTGCAACTTTCACACTCTGCATGTACCTATAAAAAAAATAATGTAGTCAAAATGAAAAAAGATAAAGATTATAATATCTTTCAAGTCATAAGCAAGCTAACCTACACAAACTTCTTTCATATCTCATCGTCAATGTCAATGTAGCCCTAGGTGAAATTTCAATCTCATCACTCTAGTTAGCAATTTTGGAATAATTTCGATACATTTGTCATCAAGTTTTTAAGCGACTTTCTACATTCTTTCTTGTGATACCTGTGCTTCTTCTAGTAATGTATTTTTCAATTACTTCATCCTAAATGCTACCTTTTATTTTTCTATCATGAGTTTTTTTATTTCCTTCATGTAATACTTTTGCTAAAATATTTAAAAAATATACATCTACTTCAACATTCCAACTAATGTAACTTCTACCTCCAATTGTCCTTCCCTTATCAAGAGTATTCATATTCTACACAAACATAATTTCAACAAATAAAATAAAACATATAGAATAATAACACAACAATAAAAACATTCATATGCATTTGCTAAAACCATTACATTCACAATTTAAAAAAATTAACATAATCCATTTTTAAAAAGCAAACATCAAAAGGAAAATGTACTCGAAAACCATTGAATCAAAAGGATTGCCATTAAGACTGACAAACATCAATGGTAGAATAATTTTCTCAAAAAAAAAAGATAAAAAATCCAATAGAATATGAAAATGATGTAACCAAGCATAGGACTATTTTTCCTTTTAAAAAAATAGGTTATCACATATAGAGTAACATTCAACAAAAATAAAAGATATGGTAATTTGAACAATTCTATAAAGTACCCTTTGGTTATCAAGAGGATCTTCCTTCTACGTTTCGAACAAATCTTACATGAGTTGAGATCCAAGTTAGATGCTTTTTATAATCAGGTGGGTCTATATATAAATCAAGAATTGCCAATTTTGAAATAGCATACAAATTTGTATGATAATTAGATCAATAACTAACATATGCTCTTATTCCAAAGGTGCATTCATCTACATGCTTGATGTTCGAGTGCTTTGTAGATCATTATTATAGTAACTTGTTTTTTTCAATAAGTATTATTTATTTTTGTAGCTTGTACTTGAAGTCTTTTCTTCTCCAATATATGAAATATCTAATAAACTTTTGATATAGTAAGTTAATTTTAATTTATTGTAAAAAATGACACAACTTTTACAAATTATACAAAACAAGAAAAATAAACAAACAAAAATATAAATTAACAATCAATTATATCTACAAACAAGTACACCTCAAGTTTAAATGTCACCGACAAATTAAAATACAAAGGAAAAGAATTGTTCTTGGCTGTGCCCATGGAATAGTAGTTCTTACGTTATTACCTCAAACAACGAAGAGTATTCACATGAATAGTTTTGTAATTTTGAAAACATTGACAAGAAAAATGTAAACAGCATTACTTAAACCAAAAGATCATAATGTCACTTCTTATAATGATAATATATCCAATGAAAAGGAACAAAAGTGATACGAAAGCAACGACAACGACAAAAGGGAGGGAGTATACCTTTTAAGGTTTTTAAGTTAAGGAACCTGACAACAACAATGAAAGCAACCACAATGGAAGTCAAGGGAGTCGTAGAATCAAGAGCCTTCGCACAATCAGTAGTCAACTTTTTAGAACAGAGAAGCTTCGAAAGATGATGACGAAAGCAATAACAACAAAAGCAACGACGATGGAAGCAACGATGACAAAAGCAACGATGATGGAAGCAATGACGACGAAAGCAATGACTAAAGCAACGATAGAGAAAATGGTAATGATGGAAGTGAACCACAGAAGTTCAGAAAAGGGGCCGATGCACGATTCGGAAGGAGAGGACTTAGAAAGACGTTGGCAAAAATGAAAAGTTCATCTTAAATATAGACAGAATTTTTATAAATTCATTTCCACTATTTCCCATGTACGCTAACAGCATACAAACGAAAAGTTAAAACTTTCCTTTCCATCAATTCCAATGTGCACTACCACCCCTTAGGGCTTGTTAATGCACACCAAAAAGTTCAAACGGAAAGGAAATAAAATATCCAAAATGTCAAAATTTCCGTAATAATTTAGTACACCTACCAAAAAATTCAGAAAGTTAGAATTCACATGAAGGTTTAGTGCACACGAAAATGTTTAGAAATTAAAAAAGTAATGAAATAAATTGTAAACACTACCTAAAATTGTGTAATTGATATATTAATTTGAAATTTCAATTAAACAAATATTATTATTATTATTATTATAATGTAAGTATTTAATTAAATTAAATTACATATTTTAATTAATTTTTTAGTCAAAAGATACAAAGTATTCAAAGTATTACAACATGAATGCAAAGAATAATCCAAAGATACAAAACATTCTACTTATTACAACATCAATATAATAAATAATCCAAAGGTATAATATAAATAGACATAAATAGTCCTTCCATCCCACAATGTCATCATATCCTCATGCATCTTATCAACTACTTCTTTTCGTTGTTCTTAACTCGTTCCAACTTATAAATGTCTATCCATATGTACTTCTCCTGTTGGTTGTATATCATCAATAATATTTAATTCTTCTAACTCATCTTACAAATCTTCTAAGTAAATCTTCTTTATCAGTCATTCGAATGAATTTATGAAGTAAAAAACATATGATCACAATTTTCACTTGTATTTCATATAGATATGGCATCAACCTCGTAAGATTGAAAAATGATGTTTCACAACTCCAAATATACACTTAAGGTCTTTTTGTACACTTGAAATTTGAATTCCACAAAATTTGAATTCTACAGAATTTGATGGAAAGAATTCAAAATCTAGGTGTTTGTGCACGTTCAGGAAATTGAATTCCAAGTGTTTGTGTACATAACATAATTTGAGGGAATTGAATAGAACTGATTTTTAATAAAATTAAGTATTGACTTAAAATAATTAATGAAAATGTAATTAATTTATTTATGAATTGTTAACATTAATAAATGAACATATTATTAAAATAAATATTTATATATCATTTATTAATCAATTAAATATATCATTATATAAAATAAATCAAAAATTACAGAAATTGATAACTTTCCCGTGATATTACATATTTAAAACAACAAAAGGATAATTATAAATTTTATATTCCTCATAATGATCAAAAAAAGGCATATTACAAAAAATCTACTCATTATGATGTTTGTATTTTCATTCACGACCATCCCACATTGCATACATAATATTTTCACGAAATTTATCTGCAATTTCTTTTCTTTGCTATTGCGTGTTGTTCCCAATAATGTTAAGTATTTCATATTATCTTTCTATATTTGCAGAGTCTTCAACTTGTATATCACGTTCATCTTCTTATACTTAATATTCAAGATCTTGACATAAGTCTGTTTTATTTGCTTTACGAATGAAGTTGCAACTTCCCACCCACTAAGAACATAAGTAAATTCCATATCAAAATTACATGCAGCCAATACGTTTTGTAACAATTCACCTTTTCTGTTCCTAAATCGGGCATTCTCTTTTCCATAAATTGTGACTTTAATATGTGTACCATCAATAGCACCTATACAATCTTACCCATACCAAAAACAAATTTAATTAATATATAAACGAATAACATGAAATATCAAAATAGAAATAAAGATTGAAGTGTGTACCTTGAAATATGGATAAATATTAACATCATTCTGAATTCGATTGTGTGTAGCAACTTCATGTTTAGCTAGAAGTATATTACCTATTTTTAATATAGCATTTATTATTTCATTGAAATATGTACTGACAGTCCATACTAAGCGATGAAAACGCTCTCTGGTTACTCCATACCTTTAATTTTGTCCAACTGTTACTAAAAAAATAGCAAGTTTCTCCTCTACGCTCATATTTCTACGCTCAAAATTGTGAAAAAACATGTTGACTCATTCGATAAATTTTCCTGCAGTTGTATGCTTAATATGGTGATAATGGATCTAACAATCTTTGTACATATTGTGCTCCTTCCGTACTGTATATACCAGTGGTGGATGTTTGAATCCCATTTATAGTAATTTCGCATAGAAATTGTCATGTTCCCAATATAACTTTTCTTTTTTTCTTCCTTCGTTCTTTGTTTTCATTAATAATGGACATAGATGTCTTCATAAATTCCAGTCCCTTCATCTGTACCTATCATACCAATTATGATTTAATAAAGAAAACATAATAATAGCATACAATGCAAAACAATGTATACATCAACAAAATGTTTAGACCATGTTACGTAATATTAAAGATAACACAAGTTCAATAAATTCAAACATGTTCAACAAAATTTAAATTTTTAAATGAAAAAAACACATCATTCCAAATTAAACTTCAACCATGAAGTTCTCATGTTCGGTGGTAGACGCCTAAATTGATTCTTCTTTGATTCTATCTTCAATAATTGCATTGCCTTGTATTTTTCTTCTTCTGTAAGATCTGTAAGTGAAAGTAAAATAGTGAGAACATCATCTTCTTCACGATCTTTTTTCTCTAACAATTTCATCTTCCTCTCCATGTATGTTAATTTCCTTTCTTCAATACGTGTAAATGCCATCTTTTCCTTTTAGATCGATATCATGTTCTCTTGTAGTTGTATGACACGCTCTGAGTATGCCATTTTCCTCGAATTTTCTTCCATATCCTCACTAAAATAATCCATAAGTGATACACCAACATTGTTCATTGTAGTTGCCATAAGTTGTTGTGATTCAACATGTGGACATGGATGTTTTCCTTTCCTGCATGAGTCTACATCATTCAAACTAAGAAGAGTTTGAGTAGAAAAATGATCTTGAGTTTCAACCTCAAATTCCATAGTATTTTGTGTAAGAGGTACATTATCAAGGTCATTTGTATCTTCATTCAAGTTCACAACTACTTAGATTTGTTGTACTCATTTTAGTTGAGCTTGTTGCAAGATTTCCTTCAAATATTACTTGAAGTTGGGCATATATAGGACATGATTTATCCTTGTACTGTGCATGGATGAACCTATTAGGAAAAAAAATATTAGTACAAATTATAAGATAAACAAATGTTAAATTTAAATTTGAAAAAATTCAACTAACCATAACAAATTCATCCCAAACTTCTTTTGCGATATCAGTATGTCCATGAATATAATTTCATCCCCAACCACTTTGTGCACCAATCTTTCTATAAATCTTGTACATTTGTCGCCATGTTTTCATTCGACTATCAATATTTTTCTTTTGGATGTTACCTCCTGTTTCTTTATTGTAATCATAAATTACCTTCAACCAAGTATCAACTCGTATCTTTCCATCAGGAGTTTTACCATTACCCTCTTTAATAGCATCGTACACCTTTCTTAATATCATCTCATCCGCTTGAACACTCCAACTAAAATAAGATCTTCCACATCCTTTCTTGTTTTCCATTTCCTAAGAATACATATATGAACAAAATATAAAATGCACCACAACATAATATAAAGATGGACATTACCATAAACATTAGATTCACAATATACACCTATCAATTCAATTTTGGGAATCATTATTTGTTGCTAGTGAATCATAAAATAGTCTTGTCTCTCAGTGAATGCTAGTTGCAACATTGCAGTTTCAAAGTTTGAAGACTGATGCAAACTGATGTCAGAAATAACATCTGCAGCTTTGATATTCCAAGAATTTACATAATCAATATATACAAAAATAAATGATGTTTGCACAATCTATACTAAACCATAAAAAATGATGTTTTCACAATCTATACTGAACCATAATTTATTTCCATAATCAAATAAATGACGTTTACATACTGAACCATAATTAAACAATCTATATTGAACCATAATAAATGATGTTTGCACAATCTATACTGAACCATAATTTATTTCCATAATCAAAAATAAATGATGTTTACATACTGAACCATAATTAAACAATCTATACTTAACCATAATAAATGATGTTTGCACAATCTATACTGAACCATAATTTATTTCCATAATCAAATAAATGATGTTTACATACTGAACCATAATTAAACAATCTATACTGAACCATAATAAATGATGTTTGCACAATCTATACTGAACCATAATTTATTTCCATAATCAAAAATAAATGAATACCACTGGACATTACCATAAACACAAACTGGACATTACCATAAACACAAATTCACAATATACACAATCTATATACACAAAATACCACTGGATTACATGTTAATTTACAAATCATATTTCTTGCTGCACATCCAAAATTGACGAAGCTAGCATTCGAATGTGAAAGTATTCTAACGGAATGTACCTGTTCAACCAGCGTCGAGCATCGCGATGCACTGCACAAACACGGGAGGACTACGATGATGCGATGACGAACGACTCACGAACGACAAGACGACACGATCGAAGCTTAGTGCCGCAGAATGTTCAACGAGACAAGTGTTCAAGGAAGACAGAAAGGGCGAAAATCAACACCTTAGACCAGGGAAAGCATCTAACGGGGCGACGGTGAGTGCCAACAATCGAAGAGCATGAGATACAGATGGCGATAGAAGCAAGCGCAAGTCAAGGCAAGGGCTTCTACGTTCGTTCAGGAAAAACAGAGACTTTCGATACTCGAAAGTGTCGGAGCCGAGCGCGCAAGTCGATTGCAGCGCAGGCGATGGTGCAAGCGAGTGCCACGACGAGCGCGCAAGTCGAGCGATCGAGCGTCGATGCCAACGAGCGTGCGGGGGAATCAACGAGGGGCCGAGTGTGCAAGTCGAGTACAACGCAGGTGAAGGCAATGGTGCAAGCGAGTGCCACGACGAGCGTGCAAGTCAAGGAGTCGAGCGTCGGTGCTGACGACCGTGAGGGGGAATCGACGAGGGGCTGACGAGCAGGAGGGTGCAAGATCGCGAGGGGCTGACTGTCAGAAAATGAATTCCGACCTTTTAGGTTGGGAAAATGAATTCCCAACCTTTACATATGCAAATTCCAAAATGCACAAACACCTCATGACTCGAAATCTGACGGAAAATATTTTCAATTCCGTCAGATTCCGAGTGCACAAACCCCCATTAATGACTATTCTTAATTGTGAATGCCTATAGTTAAAGTTTTCTACAGCATTATTAGAAAGTCTATCATTAACATAATCAAATAAGTGATAGTAAACACCTTAAAATGGACAAATATACTCTGATCAATTAGGATATCCAACATCTACCAGGTAAAACTTACCTATATAAGAATAGAAATTAATATGATAATGTACTTATTACTTGAAAATATACTAATTGCATTTGCCTAGAGGAACTTAGAAATCAATAAGTCTAGTAATTGCATCTTGAAGGATATAAGCATTAACTATATTAAACATATGTAAATCAATAGGTCTAATAACCAGCTAAATTTTATGTAAATCTCATATCAAAATTACACGTTGTCATCACATTTTAAGACAATTCACCTTTCTTATTTTTAAATCTAACTGTTTCTTATCTAAAAATAGTTGTTTTGATATGAGTACCATCAATAGCTCCAATGTAATTCTATACACATTAAACATCATTTAATCTTATTTTAAATAACGTAAAAAAATATATGGACGTTACAAAAGTGAATAAATACCTTAAAATAAAGATAAACATTTACATCATCTATAATTCGACTTGATATTGAAGATGAAGGTCTTGCTATAAACACATGATGTAGACGTATTATAGCATTTAATACTTCATTAAAGTATTTGCTAAGACTCCAACTTGAACTAAATCACTCAACTGTTACTCCACACCTTTGATTTTACCCTACTATGACAAGGAACATGACAAATTTCTCCTTTACACTAATGTTGTTGGTATCAACAATAACTCCTTCATTTCTCATTAAAGTACAAAAATTTTTAAACACACTTTGACTCATTATGTAAATCTTCCAACAATTGTAAGTTTGATGAGATTGAGAAGGATCTAGTAATCTCTTAATATAATCTGCACTTTCTTTACTATATATACGACTTGTGTTATTGTACAATAATGTGACGTACTTGCCATTTTTGCTAAAATTATCTATGACGTAAATAGACGTAGTCACCTTCTTCTATCTACTTCTTCATCCAGTAAGAATGAAATTGTATTATCAACGGTAATAGTAAACATGTCACTGGGGTTCATCCTCACAAGATAACAAGAATATTACAAATTTATCATTTCACATTTCAATATATAAAAGACATTCCACATTTCTAAGAAAATAAAAGACATTGGACATTTCAATATAAAAAGCATTTTACATTTCATAACGATAAGTCATTTCACATTTCAATATATAATATCCATTTTACATTTCATCCATATATGACCTTCCACAAAAAGATTTCATCCATAAAAGATTACATTCACAAAAACACTTCATAAACCCAAGAAGTTCAAGATTGAAAAGAAAGAGAATTCATGCACAAAACAAATATTCCATCCATTGTAACCACATGCTCACTTCCTAAACTTCAACCAACCACAACGCATTTTTGCTGGTAAACTTAAGAACATTTTACAAAATTCTGGCTTTTGGAATAGCTCCATAGCTTCATATTGTTCATCTGTAGAAAGACCTTCAATTTGAAGTAACACTGCAACAGCATGATCTAAATAATTTTCAGTCTTTTCTTTAATATCGACCAACCTACTTTGTACCTCAACCAATTGTTTTTGTACATCAACCAACTCTTTAAATTGTTCATTCCATGTAACTTGACTTTGTTGATATATTTCACACATATGCATAATGACTTTTGATGTATCTTTAAACGAATTTGCTATGACTTGATGGGACACTACATGAGATCTTGCTCGTTTCTTCCTCTTCTCAATTGCCACCATTGAACTTCCACCTGATGGAGGTAAATCAGAATCAATGTCTATTGTTTCCTGAGTGGTAGTTAAAGTGTTCAATTCCACGTCTTGTGTGTTTGATACAACCTCTACCTCATTACCTTGTTTAACCATATTCCCAGTGGTCATACTACCTTCAAATATTTGTTGCAATTGCTCAAATATCAAGCATGATTTGCCTTTGTAGCCTTCACACTTTGGATGTACCTATAAAAAAAATTGTAGTCAAAATAAAAAAAGATAAAGATTATAATATTTTTCAAGTCATTTTTGCAAACTAACATTAACAAACTCCTTCCAAATCTCATCATCAATTTCAGTATAGCCCTGGATGAAATTCCAACCCCATCCACTCTGGTTGGCAATTTTGAAGTAATTCCAATACATTTGTCGCCAAGTTTTTAAACGACTTTTTACATTCTTCTTTGTGATACCTGTATTTCTTCTAGTATTATATTTTTCAATTACTTCATCCCAAGTGCTACCTTTGATTTTTTCATCATGAGTTTTCTTATTTCTTTCATTTACTACTTCTGCTAAAATATCTAAGAAATATGCATCTACTTCAGCATTCCAACTAATGTAACTTCTACATCCACCCGTCCTTCCCCTATCAGGAGTACTCATTTTCTACACAAGCATGGTTTCAACAACTAAAATAAATCATATGAAATAACAACACAATAATAAAAATATTCATAGTCATTTGTAAAAACCATTACATTCACATTTACTAAAATTAATAAAGGATAACAAAAAATATTTTCATGCAAATACATAAACAAAAAGTCACAATCTCCTATTGTACATGACAACCATTACTTGATCAACTGTTAGAAATTACCTAACCTACAAGTAATCTAATTACGTTCCATATAAAGATGTACTTATTTTATCCATCTAAATCATTTTGAAGAAGCATATGTATCAGTTATATATTTATGTATGTAGATACTCTTGTGATCTGTAGATCTTTATGATCTACTTTTTATGAATGAAATGGGTTTACTCTTGTCAAACAAAAATCATACCCTAATAGTGAAATAGCTATGGTATTGACACTTTAACAGTGATTGTGATTTTTACATTTATACACAAATGTAATGTATTCTTCCTCTAAAATAAAATACAAATATTAATAATTTTTCCTACCTAGAATCATTTTAATTGAAAATGATGTTACTCTAACAAACTTCTACATATATCATACTAGATTTTGTTTTATACAATCACAACCAAAGAGCTACCATTTGAAGTAATTTTTATTTTAAGATCCCAATCACTTATAAAATATTGTACTACTGTCCAACATATAAAGGGAACAAGGTGTAATTCCTGCAAAAGGTAAAGTTAACTAAACAAAAGCATAATATAATCAATCATTCAAAAGTTAATACCAAGATTCGAATGTTAACAAAAATCACGAATACTATTATTCTTCACCAATTATATTACCTGCTTGTCGCAAGATCGAGGGAAACAATGGAAACACGATCACCTGAGGCTTGTGGGAGCGGGCAAAAGTCACAACAGTCGGGTAGAAGAGCTAGCGACACACAAGAGCCATATTGCACAATGGAATGAAGAGCTGAAGGGAGGATGTTGCGACAGCAGCGACCTTCAGGCGATAGTGGCAACTTTCGAGCGACACAACAACAGCAATAGATGTTCTTCAGCTTAACAGGTCGAGGTGGAGGCATCAAGCTTGGGGGGAGGTCAATTTTCAGAGTCTTTTGGAAGGGGGGAGGTCAAAAACGAAAGCGATTCGAGCCTTCGAGTGACAGCAATGACCTTCAAGCGACAACGATAGCTTTCAGGTGATGCGACAGCAGCAACGAATGTTCTTCAACTTTGCAGGTCAAGGTAAGGGCATTAGGCTCAAGGGGAGGTCGATTTTCGAAGTCTTTCAAAAGGGAGGAGGTCGAAAATCGAAAGCGATAAAGGTAATTTTAGGTATTTATATGTCGGTAAAATTCAACTTTCCTTTTCCTTCAAGTATTGTGCATACTAACAGCATTCTAACAGAATTCAACAATTTTCCTTTCCGTCAGCTGAATTCTGTCAAACACTAACCCCCCCTTAATGTTTATAAGGTATGAATCTCAAATCCTAATGGGTCTGTAGTCTAACAAATGCATAAAGATGTAGATAACTATGACTAGAAATTGTCATAAAAAAACTACAACAAATAGAAGATAAACCTATTGATAAATATCACTACAGCAAGAGATAGAGTTTTCTACTACAACATGAAATAAATCTAAGATATTATGTTTTGTTGCACAAAGAAATCACATCATCAAAATTGGGGAAGCCATCTTGATTTAAACCAACCATTCTATATAATATTCTTAAGAAATAAGGCATTCAAACTAGATGTAATAATTGAATTAATTAAAGATAATAATATTTGTAACTTCTAGTAAATGTAAATTAGCAACACAATAAAAAAAATAGGGCATACTCTCATTTTCAATCTAGCTAAAAAATAAAATAAAAAGTGAAGCACATGTCAATGTTTGCGAACATTAGATGAGGAATGTTCACCATCTTTCCTGAAAGACAAACTTCATCATATCCTTTTGCTTCTATTCTTCTTTAAAATGAAGGATTGCTTTTCTTCTATTTTCCTTGGCCAAAACGCCTATTAAATTTTTTATCTTTACTATTTGACAAATAAGTGAAAATCAAAAGGGAAACCAATCTTCTAAGAGAATGATATGAGCGAAACCAAATGCTTTGAAGCAGTAAGCAAAAAGGGAAAGTAAAACAAGAATCCGCCCACCAACCTTCAACACTTGAAATCATCATACAAAGGATTAATACAATCTAGCCCCAATTCATCACACAAAATAATAATACACTCAAAATGGACAATAAAATATGGTGGTTGACAATCAAAACAATGGTACAAAAAAAAAAATAGTTGCAAGAGGAGATTTATGTACCAACTACAAGCAATGAGCTTCGAGCTTGAGCAACGAGCAACGGTAGAAGAGTAGTAGAAGAGCAACATAGATTTTATTGGAAGTGGAGCAATAGAGATTAGGAAACGTCACGTGGAACAGTAGAGCAGTGAAGCAAAAGTGGAGACGATGTTGCAAGCACCAATCTTGCTGGAACAATTCTTCAAGCATCAAAAGAGCAATGGTAAATCGAGCACACAGGAAGAAGTTGGGATGATAGCACAACAAAGAGAGATCTTGTTGGAAGTGAAGTAGTAGAGATCAAGAGGCGTTGCGTGGAATAGTGGAGCAACAAAGCGAAAATGGAGACAACATTGCGAGCACCAATATTATTGGAAGGGTTCTTCGAGCACCAAAAGAGCAACGACAAGCTAAGCACGTAGGAAGAAGTCAAGATGACAGCATGGCAAAGAGAGATCTTGCTAGAAGTGGAGTAGTAGATATCAAGAGACGTCATGTGGAACAATGGAGCAACAAAGCAAAAGTGGAGATGACATTGCAAGCATTGATCTTGCTGGAAGGGTTCTTAAGCAATGAAAGAGCAACGACAAGTCAAGCACGTAGGAAGTCAAGATGAGAGCACAACGAAGAAGTCGAAATCATATGGGGGGAAGGTTAGAAACAAAGGGGCGGTAAAGGAAAATTTTCCTTTTTATATGGTGGTAATTTGCCTTTTCCTTTCCTTCAGGAAGTATGTACACTAACACCTACTTGACGGAATTCAACAATTTTCCTTTTAATTGATTGAATTCCATTAGGCACTAACCCCCCCTAGGTAGCATTTCTCTTTCATTTATTTAACAAGAGTTTCTAATATTAAGGAGAATTCACCTTCATGATCAGATGATGCTCTAAACAAATGATTAGTTATTAGGAAAGTCATTGGAAAAGTACAAAATGAAAACAAAGAATGATACTTCTTTTCACAAATCAACAATTCACTCATTCTTAATATTGTTATTGGGTTAATGCTTTGGTGAGTTGACGAAATAAACAAGTCTCTTTAAGTAATGGTCAAATGACACTTCAATTTCTTAATACAACTTAAGGTGACTTCCTTGATTATGTCCACTTTTCTTGTAAATGTAGCATTAAGTTTAGAATCTTAGGAGACAAAACTATTCAATGTGCCTTGGATGCTTATGGTTGTGAGAGATAACTCCACATTAAAGGCTTGATGCAACCACACTTGACAAAAGGGTAAGACAAAGTTATACTAGCAGAGGTGCAATGGTGAATAAGATGATATTAGATGTTTTTGAAGCCATAGAAAAAGGAAATGGAAAAACTCCTAAACATAAAGATAACATAGAAACATCAACGAGTTGTCACAATCCCATTGATCTACTTGACTCCTTCAATAAAATGTCAACCTTGCCAATCATCACCTCTTGACAATGTCATCATGTAGAAGCTTCCTTTCCAATACCACACCCAACCCCAAGCTTCATGCTCTCATAAAGTTGTCCTCCATTCCTCACATTTAGGACTTCCTCTATCAACATTATCTTTTGTAATACTCTAACTCTCCCATCATCATTTATGGATATTACGTAACCCCCCCCCTTTTTTACCGTTGCCATCTCCCATCAGTTTTTTATTCCTTTTTTTACTTTGGTAGTATGATACTACTAATTTGTTCCCTTTAATTGGTTTTATTGAGAAAAATGAAAGATGATTACACCAATTGAAAAATATCCTTTTGATAGATAAAAGGTAGAAGGTGGTGTTTTAAACCATGAAACTAAATACATTTTCATGACTAGATTCAAATGATAATTTGTTATGTTCACATTGCATTTGACAATCCATTCCCTTTATTTTATACCTAGGAAAATGCCAAAATTCAATTTCAACATTTACAAGGTGCACAAATGCCTTGAAAACGTCTTAGAAGAATTCCAACATTTTCCTTTACAACATTTTCAAGGTGTTTGTAGTAAGGATGTGATTATGTTCTGCAACAAATTTTTCAATACTCTAAGCTTCATTGTCCCTCTTCAAAACATACAATCCCTCCCTATGTACTATCTTTGAAACTCTTCTCTCCCTTGCAGCAAACAAACTTCCTTAAATCATTTCTCCACTTATGTTCAATTTTCTAGACCAACCTCTTCTTATAGAAAAAATTTTGATTCTTGCATAAGCATTGTAGAACTCATGTTTTATTGTTTGAGGCAAACTCCATTCTAATGAGTGGATAGCAAAACATTTCAAAAGGGCACTCTTTTCTAGTATTTTCATCTTTCAGTTCATTGTCATGAATAACACCATGCAATTCACTTCCAATATAACGATCACTATCTTCATTCATTGGTTCAACATTATCATACAGATCAAAATCACTGCAAGGCATGGACTCCTACATGCATGCAAACAAGAAAAACAGATTTTTTGAACTAAACCACTGAGCACTAAAAATCTGTTGAATCGATCATATCATTGGCAAAGAAAGAACAAAAATGCAAAATTATTTCGACAGCAACTTATCTTCATCCTTATCACAAATGGTCAATTGTATGAAAAATTTTACCTGAGATTTACAGCGAATGGGAAGCTTTCCTGAAGCCACTGAACCATTATCCGACCAACATTCTAATGAATCACCACCACCCACATTGGAGGTTCTCTTCGCGCTATCGGCCTCATCTTCGTGCGGTGATGCTGGCTCTCCTTCGAAAGCATCAGCTTTTTGTGATGCCACCGATTCATGAGTTGAGGAACTCATCTCCGAAAAGGACCTACGAAGCTGTGAAGAGGTGTCGAGGGTTCTTTCGTTGAGGACGATCTCTCGCTATTCTTTGTCGTCCACCTACTCGGACATCTACCGCCTCAAAGGAAAGAACTGCGACAACCTAAGCACGCCCGTCACTACGGAGGAACGACGACGACCATCTACTCGCGCCTGCCGTCGCAAGGGATGAGAGGGACCTTCCGTTCCACCGCCACGAAGGAACACCCGCTCGCATCTGTCGCTGGCGTTCCACTCCCTCCGATGGGTTTAGGGTTTCCGCTCGCAACAAAATGCCACTGTATCACGTATTTTAAAGTGAACATCTGACGTACATCCGTGGACCGTGTTTAGAGTAAATGTGGTCCGTTGGATGTTACCTGTTGTTAAAAGATATGTCCGCTGCAACACTTATTGTTATTGTTATTGATATTGATATTAATAAATTCACGAAAATGTTGTTACTTGGTTAATAATATTATAAATATTTATATTATTATGGGTTAAATATTGTTATAGGTATTTATAGTAACTTTACTTTTTAGATGTCCTTGATGAATGATTGAGATTAAATTTCTTCTACTATTAAAGAAAATTTAGAGGAAGTAGTAACAATTTCTTATTGTAGAAATTACTAAAGTTTTGTACATATTAAAATGTACCAGAAGATATTCATCTATAGATTCAGAAACATCCAGTAGGAATTCATAGGAGCAGATACAAGAGAACAAATGTTTAATTCATATCAACAATAAAAATTACAATTGAAATAGACATATGCATCTTTTTCTAAACATTTGTTTTAGATGTAATCTTTATAATTAATAAATTTTAAGTTGAAATATGTAATTTATAGAATAAATATCTTCAATATTTTTAACCGTAAATACCTATAATAACACTGAATTTTAATTAGTTAATAAAAAAATAAAACCGTAAGTATCATAAATACTTATTTTATAAATTAGATACATCGATT
Organism: Cymodocea nodosa; assembly: GCA_036874045.1. NCBI lineage: Eukaryota > Viridiplantae > Streptophyta > Magnoliopsida > Alismatales > Cymodoceaceae > Cymodocea > Cymodocea nodosa. Next base: position 25,094,636 of record CM072336.1, read on the forward strand.
TAAAATATGTTAATAATAAAAATTACATTTGTAATAAACATTTAACTTTTTCTGTAAATAATTATTTCCAATGTAATATTCACTGTACGTTTGTTTTAAAAAAAAGAATTTAACCTTAAATCTATCACTTATTTTAAGTTAAACTTTTACTTAATATCAAAATTAATTCTCGTTGCGAATAGCTTATAAGTAAATAAAATATAAAAAATCACATATCAGAAGATTTGTTAAAATAAAGTCGTCTTACGTGAATGGGTTGTTTGCGAAGGAAGATTTTACGTAAAAGAAATAAAATCTAGTTGATTTATTATTCACTTTTAATTGATTTTAGGTTGAATTTAAATTAACTTATCTAAATTAAAAGATAAGAATTTATGAACACCTATTAAACATTAAATTAACATTATTTTTTAAATAAAATGGTTGACCATTGACAATTTGTTCGTTATTTCAAAAGATATTTTTAAAGGTTAAAAAAGAAAAGACGACAGAAACCCTAACGTCTGTCGTTCCTCTTTTCTTTTATTTACGGTGTTTTCGATTTCTTTGCTCGTTTCGGTCGCGTGGTCACCGATCCCGCCCTTCCAATCATCCGCCGGGATCCGGAAGTCGTCGATTGCCTGCTCTCTTGATGGTTGCCGCCACCTCTCCCTCTGTTGGCGACGGAAACGGCGGGGGTACGGTGAACAGCAGCCCGGCGTCGTCCGGAAGGAGCATTACAGCGCAGCATCCTCACCTCCCCGGGCCTCCCAAGCAGAGCCTCCGCGGGCTTAACAAGCCCAAGTGCATCAAGTGCGGCAACATCGCTCGCGCCAGGTGCGTAGTATGTCTTCCATTTGATTGTGTTTTCGTTTCTTTTCGTTTCTCTGGAGTGGAAATGTGTGTTGTGAATGATGAATCTTCGATGGTGATGTGTCCGGGGAATTGTCATGGTCATAGTGTCTCTTCACTCTTATGATTGGATGGTTTTGGTGAATGAGTGATTGTGCTGAATAGAATGGTTTTCTGACAATTGAGGATTTTTTTTTTCCTTTTTTGTGGTAAAGGTGTCCTAGTTTCTCAAGTTGTCTGGTACTTGACAGTTGAGTTCAACTTCAGGAAATAGTTAATTTTCATGTTTGCTTCAGCAAGAACAACATACGTTTTCGATATTTAAAATTTGATACCCTTTCAGAATTCTAGTCTTCCAGCCTACAAAAATCAAAAATCGATTTGTTTTTTTGAAAGAATTCTGCGATAAAAATACTTGGATAAAAATAATTCATTACAAAGAAATGACTATCGGTAAGGCATTCCAAATAAAAGTAGTAAAGATGTCCCAAGAAGGGATCAAGGCCGAACTAACGACAAACAACCAAGAAAAACAAAACAGAAATTGACACCCCCAAGCTATACAGATGTGTCCCTTCAGACATTGAATTTTTGTAACTGCTTCATTCTTGCAATACCATTCAACCACTTGCTTTAGAGTTTTGTTCTTTGAGTGTTTCATCTCCTGAAGATATTCCTTGAAAGATTCTTTATTATACTCCTTCCATTGGTTCCACCAAATTGCAAGGAGCAATTCTTCTCAACGTTTTCTTAACTATGATACACTAGTAATTGGGTTACTTGTATCATATTAATAACATATATATGGAACACTCTGACATATTAATTTGCTATATTAGTTTTGACTTGAGCCATCATTTCTTATTATTAAGACCTATATCAATATTTTTTTAGTTGCAAATTGCAATTAAATATCTAATTGGTATTTATGTGAAGAATCATGAATATCTTTTACCATTAGTATTTGATGCATGTATGCTGTATCAGCTTATTAGTTATTAATATACCATTAACAGTGTTTTAGATTCATTATTTGTTTTTGTTATTAATTATCAATACCTTAGTCCCACAATGTTGATTCAAACATACGAATCTTTTCCCTTATTTTGTTTCTATCCATTAATTATATAATTCTAATTCTTTCACTATTTCAAACCAAGTAATTTTTGGTCTTCCTCATCTCTTTCAAGTTCATCTACATTAATTAATTCTTCTTTTCTTGCAGACACTTCTATAGGTCTTTTATCCATATGATCAAATCATCTAAGATTATTTTTTCTCAACTTATGGTTATATGGCACAATCCTACTCTATTCCAAATGAAATTACCACTTATCTAGGTCTTCCACAACATCATGAAAACACACATGGTGCACCACCTCAGTTCATTGTTGTAGTTCTTCAGAATCTAACTTATAACTAAAGCTTTATCCATTTAAATTTGGAACTCTATTTAAGTTATATATCATAAGTTTTGACAACTTTGATTGTCGTACCACCTCTTTTCCTCAATCCTCTAGCCATAAAATGTTTCCCGTGGTCAATCAAATACAATCTAAGTGTTGCAAAACCATTGTCCAACTACTTTTGCAGTTGTTCCTTGAATTCTCAAAAGTGGCATTCAACAGGGCATGTTGGGGATGCCATTCGACATTATACCTGTTCTATGAGAAATTCTGCTTCTCTTTGGTTTTTTGGTCAACACATTCTGCTGCATCCCCTTTTCATGATACGATCTTTTCACCAAAGACTCTAGTTCAATCTTGCCATTCTTATTCTGAATATCATCTGAGTGTTGATTATCATGTCTGTTCATTAAACATGGGCTAATATAGTTATCAATTATTTGGATCCTTCCAAACTTTACCACAAAGTTTGGAAGTATGTTTTCTTACTATATTGACCTTCTTATATAAGATTTTTATTTTTCTAACTTTGCTTTTGTAGATGCCCATTCCAGTCTTGCAAAGGTTGCTGCGTAAAATCTGAAAATCCTTGTTATATTCATGGTACGAATAATCATATTATTTGTAACTTCGTTTGTAGTGTAAAGAGTAACTCAATGACTGAATGGCTACATATTATTTGTTGTGTGATTATATCTTTTCCAACCATAAATATCTTTCTAATTTTCTTAATTTGGTTTCTGTCGTAATCATGTAATTCATTTTTTCTTATTTTGGTGGTTACAACTGCAGTTCTAAAACAACAGAGTATCTTGCCGGATAAGGCACCACCCCCTCTTACTATTTCAGAACAACCGTCCACTGTAAATTCTTCAATGGGGTAAGTTCTTATTATTGATTCCTACGGTATCAAGAAATTAAGTTGCTGTAGAGCTGCTCATTATTTTGTGGCCTAATCTCAGAGCTGCTCTGAGGCTTTCTTCACTCAGACAACTTTCAAATAACTTTGCTAACTCTCTACGGTCAAAGAAGCCTTTATCCCGCAAGGTATAAGCTCAATTACTTCACACTAAAATGTTCATGCACTTCTTCTAGAAACTAACGTTGTTAACCGATGCTTTATATTTACAAAGGATGCTATCAATATAAACAAGTGGAGATTTGCCACATTAGGAGAGTGTGTCAACAGAGATATTGAAAGTGAGAATGAAGCATTTGATAGGTACATCCAAAACGTCAGCTTGCTGGAGGAAATAATGACTATGGATGAGAGGACCGTAGATCTTACGCCTGTGATGCAACAATCAAGTAAAGATGGATTCGATAAAACAGTATCTTCAGTAAAAGCAAGATTACTATCCAACACCGAGACAACTCAAAGCATCAGAAACAACATTCGGGACATTGTGGATCATGGCTTGAAAATGTTACAGAAACCTGATTTTGAAGATTGTGATGATGCTGATATATCCTATTCTGCTGATCTTTGCATTCATATGGAGCCAAAAACTAGAAAAAGGGTAATTGAATTGCGGACTGAAAGAACAGCTGCAGTCAATGACCTGCTCAACAAGTTGAGTAAAGCACGAAGTGACGATGACATAAAATCCTGTTTAGAGATGAAACTTCAGCTATTTAATCAGGATGTAAACAAGGGTCATCATCGCATTGGCCATCTTACAGACACCACACTAGGGATGCCTTCCTTACTACGACAAAAATTGTGCATGGAGATCCAGATTGATCAAGACACACTAAGAGGTTCTGATGGATTAATCAAACTGTGAATTTGGACATTGAATCATGGTGTTGCCTATCAATCATTCGTGACGTTATTCGTGCTACCATATAACAAGTCATGTTTCAATCATTCATTATGTCTCGCCCTTAATTGCTGCAGTTAATTTGGAAGCGCGTTTCCTGTCTTTATATGATTTTTTATTTTTGATATTATTGATCGGATTTACATCTAGGATTTTTTTTTTCTCTTAAGGATTTTATAAGATGAAATATTGATTCCGCAAAGCTGCCAGCCTTGAATCCCTAACGTTTTTCAAGTGTTTGATGTTTGCGTTACTGGTTTTCTATCTATTCTGAAAGTATTACTTGTTCCTAGGAGAGCTAAATGCCTTTTTATGTGTTGTATCTATCTGTATTATTCCACTAATACAACAGACTTTGTTTCTGTCATTTCTTCTTTCAGTTCCTCTTATAATCGTGCTCTAAATTAGGTGTATCCTTTCAGACTTTGTATCATCCATAATTTTTCTTCTTATCATTATACGTACCAAATCTATAATATCTGTTTGTGTTTCAAGAGTATAGATTCTTATAATTTTAGTGCTTTAGACCAACTTATTTACATCACTCCATTAAGGTTTGAAAATTTTTACTCATTTTTATTTATATTTGAACACCGACGTAAAACTCTTAAAACTATGGCACTTTGAAATCCAAAGTTCAATGTAAAATGTTCTTTAGAGGGTTACAAATTATTTTTAAGAAATTTTAAAAAGTATTATTATAGATCATATAAGCACAATAAAGGGGAAAAATAATAATAAATTATTGAACCCACATGTGAAAATTATTCGTACAAATTAAAGTTTAGGTCAAGGAAAAGGGGACTACCCAATGATGAAATTAGAAGTCTCGGAATGAAGAATGAATGTGGACGTTTATTTTCATGCAAGCTAATATTTTGGAATATAAAATCCTGTCAAAAAAGCTGATCTGTTTGCGGTTGGGTGATGCTTCTGATCATAAATAAAAAAGACCCCCTCGGCTTTATATGCCTTTCAGACACATTAAAACGGTCTCTTATTTTTTTCAAGAAACCATTGGATTGCTTTTGAGGGGCACAACCACATATATCTAAATTCACATTGAAAGCTTCCCACACAAAGAGGGTGTTAACCAACATTTTATATTAAGGAAGAAATGGGGGTATTATTCATCAAGGCTAGTAGCTTTGCCGAATCAAAGTAGAATCATTGGCTGACTGTAGTGCAACTAAAGTAGCCAGAAAAAGGTGAAGCAATCATTGCCAAAATCACAACCACTTTGCAAAATAAATTACAAAAGTTGCCAGAAAAATAAAAACTCCCACATTCTTCATTGTATCAACAACAATTTCACTCCTCTTTTACCCGTGTTGGAGCATTATCACTGCTTGAGGTGGCAGACGACTGATTGACGCTTGCTCTCGCCTTAGCTAGGAACGCTGGATCGGGTTGGGGCTCAGAAGTCGATGGCTCCTTCATGGCCATTACGATGTAGAATATTATCACCACGTTCACGGCTATGACTGCGATAAATCCACTCAATAGGGTGTGGGTAGAAGATGACAATTGACTTGAACCTGTTGAGAGGATGGATATGTTTCTTTATCATGGGGTGAACTGACAATAACATTTTGTGGGAACCCAAAAAGAATCCTGAATGGCTTTAAAAAATTTAAATGCAAATAAACAAAGCCACTCAAATGTTTCAGCATAACAGAAATACCGAGGACGCAGAATAATCAGAAATCATCACCTGGGCTTCAGAGCTAGTTGTTTAGTTCTATGATCGTAAATGAGACAACATCAAGAAAAGATACAAAACAGTTCAACATCTGAAAAAAGTTTATAGGTGACTTGAATGAATGCTCATTCGGTAGAAGGCATTTACAGCAAAAAAAATTACATTGCTAATATGTTAGTGACTCTTGGAACAAAAAATATATAAACATGAAACCAGAAAAAAACTGTAATGCAGAAGCCAATCCGTTCAACAATGAATTTTGGGAAACCAGACACTTGTGAATGCACTGTAAAATCTCATTCCATGTTATCTTTTATATGGGCAGTGGTCATTGCACATACTACATGAAGAAGAACTCACTGGACTATTTGCCAATCTATAGCCAGCTGTTGCATAAACATCTTGTTCTCAAAAACCAAAAGAAAACAGCTTCAAGGTAAGGGAGACCGAATTAAGGTTATTTTGTCAATGTGGTTGACAAGAAACACTGATCCTTTCAATATCATTTCTTTCTATATTTGAGCTTCTGACAAGCAAACAATAAATGAAAAAGAAGATAATTCTGTAATGCATGGCAAGTACGTAACGGGGTACATTAGAAATTTTGTTTCATTCCTAACAGACTTTGTTGACTGTGTTTTAATAAGGAAATACAATGATAAAATTCTAAAAAGACTACTGATAATTAAATTTCAATTCCAGAAAAAAACTTGAGTTACTCCATGTTTTTTAATTTGCTAGCTAAAAAATTTTGATTGGCTGTCTTATAAAATTTTCAAGGCTCATGGTTAAGTAATAATATATATACCTTATCCATGTATTAGCAAAGTAGTATATGCATTTAAAGAAAAGCATTATCCTTTTTGTTTAGAGTTGCAATCTTCTTGTAACTAGACATATCAAATAGATTGTGTTGAGTAATGTATTTTGATGACGAATATTTGATTAGATTTTATATACATTTAAATTTTATATAATTAGTATTAATTTAGAATTAATTTTGTTAACTATCCTTTTTACTGTTTAGAATACTTAATTTTGATATCCAAACAGTAACAGTTCAGTTATAAGTATTTTAAATATATCTGGAAATCAGAGAGTTGATGAGATTTTTGGATTTATTAGTATAGAAGTAGTAAGTTTTTCGAATAGTTAATAACAGTCTTCAGGAAGTTAATGTTTTACTTTTTTATGATTGTAGCAAAATTAAATCAACGACATATTAGTTTAACATGATTTTATAATGTTTAACGTGATATGTTTTAAATTATATACTTATGTATCATATGTTGTGTACGTAAGTAACTTGTTGAATTAGAAACATTACTTTAGAGTTCATATTCAAGTTATATTCTATAACTCATTGAATTAGTATAATGCACGTGTTGAATTTTAATTTATAAATATTATTGAATATCACGTAAGTTGTACATATTTAACTTATTAATTTAACATAACAATAGTATACGTTAAGTTGTGGTAACATGTTAGATTAGCATTAAAAGATCAAAAATTAGAAAAAGATAGTTTCAAACAATACTTTTGTATTATAGGCAAAAACGTGGGAAAATACTATTTGAAATATTCAACAGATTTATTAGATTTGACATGTTTTTAACCTATCTTCTAGGGATATTGTTGAGATTTCTTTTCTAGAAAAATATGACTAGGATCGTGATCTCAAAAAGAAAAAAATTTAAATGAGATGTTCAAGAAGAATGTGGTTGAAGCAGGAAGTTAAAAAGAAAATTTCAAAAGACACATCCAGGTTGGTTCTTCAGGTGCAATATTGAAGATATGAAAATATCCTGAACGATATAAATACATAATACCATATAGAAGAGAGAAGAGAGGATATAATTGAGAGTAACTCAGAGCATTCAGTGAATACACGAAAAGATTCAAGAAGCATGTAAAGCTCAAGTTCGTTCAAAAATAGATTAAGGAAGAGTGTTATAAATGATGTCATTAAGCACAAGTTGACGAACATAGTGACAATTCACTTCAATGTATTTAGTTCTTTGTGAAAAACTTCATTGCTAACATGTAGATCACTACTTGATTGTTACAATGCATTGATATAGAAGTAGAAGTTTTGATACCCAACTCGGCCAAGAGATTCTTTATCCATACGACCTTGTTAGGGATAATGTTCTTATTCATTAATATATTTATATTTTAATGAGTGACAAAATGATTTTTACGTAAATATGTAAAATGATGAATTTTATAAATAGTATCAAGTTCATAAGTTTAAGTATAATCGTAAATTTATCTGATTTATAACTCTGGTTTAAAACTCTAAAATTTATCTAAGTATATAATTTTACGAAAACTCATAAAATTACAATGATAAATTTATAGACAGTCGTAAAGTTATGAAGTTACTTTTATAAGCTATAAATCTTAACCTCATAAAGTTATGACGTTAACGTCATGAATCTTCATAAACTTATGATATATAAAATCTGCAAAGTTATCTCTTAAGAGATTCATAAAGTCATAAATCTAGTATAGACAGTTTATAAAAGATAATGAATTATATTTTACAAGTGTCAACTTATAAGAGTCTATAAAGTTAAGAAGATAAATTTACAAATGTTCATAATATTCTGCTATACATAAGCTCGTAAAGTTATAGGCATAACTTTACAAAGGGTTGTAATGTTAACACTTTTATGATTTTATTTAACTATTATATTTTTATATTTAATTAAAATTTTGTAGTAATATTTATTTTGTAGATGACACGTGGCACACATGTACTTATACATGTTCTACCATATTCCTAAAGACTTAGTCAAATATTTATAGATGGCAATCAAAGATCAATTTAACAAAGTCAATATTAAAGATCATGGTTCGAAAAAAATCTTAAACTAAATGAGTTCATTGAGTTACAATTAAGTTCACGAGGTAGATCCATTGAGTTATAATTAAGTCTACGAAGTAAATCCGTTGAGTTTCGCTAACTCCATGAACTAGTTATTTCTCGATGATCATGCAGTGAGTGGTTGCAAAAAATCTAAAAGAGAGAACGTGTTACAGGATCATGTGTAAACAGTTAGATTTTCTCAATGTAATATAAATTGAGTAAAATCAATGTTTGGAAGTGAGTTCCCTTTCGACGAAAATTCTAGAGAGAAAATTCTTGAAAGACTTGAAGATACTTGGAAAACAAAAGCTGAAAGTCATTCGAAGGAACTCCGCGCCAACAAAACTATTATCTGAAGATTTAAGTGTTATCATGTCTACAAGAGAAAAGTTTTATTATATTTATGCTTTCATGATTAATTCCTCTATGCATTACATTATTAATTAAAAAAGAGAACCTATCTACAAGGAGTGTTGTAAAAGAAATTCTGAAAGGTGTTCTTTCAAAAAAGTTTCAAGTAACTTTACGGAAGCACGTAAAGTTATACAGATAACTATACAAAAATTGGTATAGTTAGCATGGTAACTGTACGAGAGTTCATACAGTTAGAAAGAGAACTTGATGAAAGATTGATGTCTTGTCAAGTAAATTTTGCTTTGAGTAAAGCTGTAATACACAAAGTTTTGAGTGAACTAAAAACTCTTGAGGATAGTAAATTCTTAAGTAGGAACTCAAGAAGTAGATGTACTTTGGTTGAGAGGAACCACTATAAATTGTTTTAATCTCTGTTTTATTTCTGCATTACCTAGATTTAAAAAGAGACCAAAAATACTATGAAATTTGCAGTATACTTAATTCACCCCCCCTTCTTAAGTATAAACCTTTCTTAACAGACTTCTTTAGTTGTGTTAGACATCCCACGATATTCTAATTCAACACTTGAAGCGAAGACTACATTTTACTTTTTACTTCTCCATGTAACAAGATTTACTCCAAGAAAGGTGTAATATGCATCTGTAGATTTTCTATTGGCCTTGTCTCCTGCATAGTTAGCATATGAATATGCTACAATATTAAGATATTGGTGATTGGAGTAGATCAATCCTTTTCTTGAGTAATTCTTGATATAAGCAAGTGCTTGTAAGGTAGTTTGCCAATGTACTACCATTGGTTCTTGCATAAATTGACTCAACAGTCTAACAACAAAGGCAATATCAAGCCTCGTCAAGGTAAGATAAATAAGTTTTCCCACCAATTAACAATATCATTTAATATCTTCAAATAACTCAAAGTTCTTATCCTAAAAAAGAAGATTAGGCTTTATAGGTATTTACGGAAGTTTACAACCAAACATGTCTGTTTCCTTTATTAGATTGATTGCATACTTCCTTTGTCATTAAGCAACTTTGTTGTGAGCATAAGTAAACTCAATGCCTAAGAAATACTTTGGTTTGCCCATATCTCTAAGAATGAAAACTTGGCCAAGAAAAGCTTTAGTAGATGCCATGTCTTCTATATCATCTCCAATCAATAAAATGTCATCAATATATATAGCTAGAATAGTAATGTTGGCAAAGCATCATCTAATGAAGATGGAACTATCTACAATGCACTTTTTTAACCCATGGGCAAGTATGACAAAATTGAGTTTGACAAACCACACAGTAAGCTCTATTTCAACCCATAAATGGCTTTACGTAGCCAACAAACTATATTCTTCCCATAAGCAGCAAACCTTGAAGGTTGCTCAATAAAAATTTCTTCTTAGAGATCACCATAGAGAAAGCATTCTAAACATCTAGTTGAAAGAGAGGTCAAGACCTGTTTACAACAAGAGAAAGGATGACATGAATAGAACTCAATCGAGCAACAGAAGAGAAAGTGGCATCATAATCAACACCTTGTGTTTATGTAAAGCCACAAGCAACCAAGCAAGCCTTGTAACGCTTAATGGAACTATCTAACTTATACTTGATAGTGTATACTCATCAACAACCAACAATAGGGGCATTAAATGGCCAAAAGTTCCCATGTTCCTTTAACTCATAGAGTCTACATTTCAACATCTATAGTATTCTTCTAATGTAGAAGATTAAGTGTCTCCTTAAAATGTCTTGGAATCAATTTAGAAATAATGGCAAGGAAAAAAGGGTCATGGGAAACAAAATTAGAAATGAGATGAGCAATATAGGTGCGAGTACCTTTGCAATGAGCGATAGGAAGGTCGAAGGTGGCTTGATCTGCATCCAAAGGAGGAGACTATGGTGTCATGATAGTGGGAGGATGATGATGCCACTGATGATAAACCTATAAGGGAGGGGGTGAATTTGGCTATTGTGGATACACATCCAAAGGAGTATAGGGCATCAAAGGAGAAACACCAACCAAAATGGGAATTAAGGTTGATGGATTGGATGAATTAGTAGTAGAGAAGTATGGAACCTCCTCCAAGAAAATGGCATCAACGAACATAATATATCAATGAGGAGGGTGACAATACTAATATCTCTTTTAATAACATGGGTAACCAACAAAGACACACTTAATAGATCAAGGGGTCAACTTATCAAAACCTAAAGAAAGATTTTTAACAAAGGCGATATACCTAAAAACTTTGGGAGGAAGAGGGAATAACTCCTTCTTTGGTAAAAGACGCCAAAGAAGAGTGGTTCCCACTAATAGAGAAGAGAACATAAAATTAATTAAGAAGGTAGCAATAGAGACAAAATTAGACCAAAGGTATTTGGGCACATTCATATCAACGAGAAGAGAACGAGCAACATTTAAAAGATGGCGATGTTTGCATTCGATGACTTAATTCTATTGAGATGTATGAGTGCAAGTAGTTTGATGTAAAATTCCTCAATCAACATAAAATGAAGCAACAACACTTTAAGTAAACTCCAATGCATTATTAGTGTGAAAAATTTTAAGGGTAATGTCAAATTGAGTTTAAATTTCATTGAAAAATCTTTGAATGACATCAATAACAAACTGACAATATTCCAACAAGTACAACCAAGACACTATTGAAAAAGCATCAACAAACACCACATAATAGCGAAAACCTGAAATCAACTCAACTAAAGCAAGTCCCCAAATATCACAATGAATAACATTAAAGGACTTGAAAGTTGATGCTAACTCACGACTATGATAAGTAGCACGAAAGTGTTTACCTAAGATACAAGACTAACACTAAAAGAGACCAACAAACAACCACAGCATAGCTTCTGAGGAGATAGGTGCCCAAGACGACAATGTCAAATAAGAGAGGATACACCAAATGTGCAAACAGCAGTTAAGCTTTGAGGAATATCATGACGAACTAGGGTGTAGGCACCATGTCCACTTTCATAGCCTAAGCCATTTTATCTCCCTGTCTGTAGATCCTAGAAAATGTAATGAAAAGGAAAGAAGATGACTGAGTAGTGAAATTGTTTGGTAATTTTATTGATAGAAAGTAAATTAACTGTAAAATCAAGTACATAAAGCACACGATTTAGGGATAGGTGTTAATTGATGAGAGTAATGCTTTCTTTGGAAACAAAGCAACTACAATCATCAGTTAAGGTGATAGAGTAGATACTAGGGAGTTTAGTTAAACAGCTAAACAAGGAAGAATAGACTACAATGTAGTTAAATGCACCTAAATCAATAATCCAAGTATAATTTTGAGAAAATGCAAGTAAAATAGAGTTACCAACTTCAAGAACATGGTTGTTCATAGCCTCACTAGCCTGTTGGGCATACAATATCATCAACACATCGACATCAGCTTGCATCATCTAAACAAGTTGAGAATCATTGCGATTTGCAAAAGGTGTTAGATGTGGTGGGGTGGTAACAACGTCAGCAATTGTCGGGATGGTAGGCAAACGTCCAAGCATATCCTAGCATTTCTCTAACAAGTGATTCTTTCATCCACAGTGAATACATAGGGCACGTGAGGCCCCACATCCTCCTATCCTACCTTTGCCACGTTGAAAGGATCTACCACAATGGCTTGATGTAACTGCTAAGGTAAATACTTCTGAAGGATTGTCCACCGCAAAGGTTAAGGAATTGGCAGCAACTCATAGAACCTTGTTGAATGTGGCTTGGAGTGTAGGAAGAACATCAGCAACAAGGATCTATCAATTGTGTGGCAATGTCAGGTGTCATGGGTTGATACACATTAAGTCCATTGAGCAGACCCCTAAGTCAGGTTTAGTAAGCATGAATAGTATTGTTACCCTGTTTATTAGCAAACAAGGATTCATAAACCTCATAAACTCGGGATATGTTTTGTTCATTCCCATAAGTATCTCTTAAGGTGTCCCATATGTAGTGAGTTGGACGAAGTTTGGAGAAGCTTCTTGCTATGTTGTCTTCAACATTGTTGAACAACTAGGAGACCATGATAGCATCTAAGGCTCTCCAAGCAACGTACTCAATTGATTTTACATCTAAGGGATGTTGATATAGGTGTTTTTCCTTCATTTGTGAAATGGCGAATTCTTTAAAGGCAAGGGCCCAATGATGATAGCTAACCTCATTGAGTTTTATGTCGGTAACCACTAACTTTCTAGAGAAAAAACTAAGGTGGAATCAACCATGTGTTGTTTATTTTTTTTTAAGATTGGTTAAATTTATAGTGAACCAAGGATGAATGGACTAGAATGAAGGGAAGAACTCTCATCTACAGAGGTGGGTCACAAGAGGAGAGTAGTTGGCGTAGTCAAAAACTAAGGAACAAGACAAAACAACAATCAACTCTATTGCAAACAAAGGAGCAAGACAAAGCAGTCTCCTTGCCACAAATCACTAGCAGAACTAAGGTAGGTCGGTAATAATAGTTGAATCAAAGTGGAAAATTGGTTTAACTAATACTTAAAATAAAAAATAAATATATGAGCAGTCAAACCAAAATAATATCGATTCAACTTATCTAAAAATAAAAAAATAATACATTTATAATAAAACATCATCGATTCAATATAAATATAGTAATAGTTGAATCTGAGACACCATCGATTCAATTGTTTAATAAAACATAAATATATGTACTTAATCTATGTAGAACTGAAATAACATCGATTTGATCAATATCTTTTTTATATATAAAAAAAATTAAAAATCAAAATTTAACTTACTCAACCAAAAATCTTTTAATTTAGCTAATTCAAACAAAATAATATTTTTTTCAACTCAACCAAAATATTATTCATTTGGCCAATTTAAGTAAATATGCATACTTATATATAATAATAATCTTAATAAAAATAAAAGTAATAATCCGATGAAGCCAAGAGAAATCTCATTTTCCAACATTTGAAAAAAATTTGAAAGTTTTGTTCGAAATAATTATAATTTTCTTTTTATTTAATTTTTTTTAGTAACATAACTTCGAACATTGGAGGATTGATGGGCCACCCACAAGTTGACCCATGAGCAGCCCAATCCTAGCTCATATGTGTTGGACCTACAGGTCAAGTCGAGCTAGTCTAAAAAAAAAAAAATTTTTTTGGGCCAGCTCGTAACCCATATGAATTTAAATTTTTGTATACCAGGTTGTCCTATGAAATTTCATACACTTAGATGTTTTGCAAAATTGCTCTTAGGAATCATTGGATGCCAAGTATGATAACAAGTTCCTACAATTCTGAATCCTACATTATAAAAATCAGAGAGAAGATGATAAAAAGAACCATCAAACGTAATTTGCCTACCACAACACACAAAGGCAGAGAGAAAAAAGGATAAGATAGAGAATCAGGGGAAGCTTGCTATTATGCAATCTAACTGGAAATGCTAGAAATTAATCATGGAAAAATTACAAAGGAAGAAAAATAAATCATGAGAGAAATATCAAGAACAAGGGCACATACCAGGGAATATTTTATGGTTAAATCCATATAATATCAGAATTGGAGTCATCCACATAAACATTGATGCAAGCAGAAATTTATGTATCACTTTTGACATATTTTCCTGTAAACTGCAGGCAGATGCATATACATGTTAAAAATGGCCTTTACCTTTTTATCAGTAACATAAAAAATAATAAACAAAAATGGTATCATATGGTAAGTAGCAGAACATAGAGAAGACAGTAGAACAAGCATGAACTGCTCTTCATCTGTTTGTTTGTTTGTTTTAAGAAGGCAAGGTAATTATTGAAGTTTTAGTTAAAAGGAATTGGCTTATAATCTAATCCTTCTAAAAAACACACAACTTCTACATTATGCTAAGATAATGTCTATTTGACGCAAAAGACATAATTTACTTAGCAGCTAACAATAAAACACACTATTTTGGCATTTCAGGCAGTTTTTGCATTTTAAAATTTCCAAGTCATAAAATACTCAAAAATCAAACTGCATGAACTATCACAAGCAAGAAGTGAATGAAGATGGGGTAGTGATGAACATCCCATCGGTGCATAGATAGATACTATTGCTAAATCATTATTATTTCCTCAAAGACAATATTATAGAAGAGAAATTATGCCATTATTCTTTGAAAATATTCCATATTTCAAAGATCATTTCCCACCAAGACTAGCAAATGGAATACCATGACAAACATTAATTACCATCACCAACCAATCACTATCTGCACCAAACAATGAACATAGATGAATGCCTCTTGAATTAGCCATCATAATCTTGACACCTTACAAAGTCTTAATATTAAATAATGCAACCTACTAATAACACTCAAGTTAAAAGAATACTAAGGAAAAAATCAACATTTAGAACATCCAAGGAATACAAACCACCAAAATAATGCATACCGATGATGGCAAACATTGAGTCAACACCAAGACAAGAGATGAAGATCAATAGCAATGAAAATCCCCCCCCAACCTAGGAAGCACCAATACGACTGAAGGATTCTAATATAACACAATTTATATTTGGGGATTCAATGATTTTCTAAAATTAAAGATGCAGCTTTGCTTAGATATGACATTAAATAAATAATAGATTTAAATATGAATATTTAAATATTTAAAATAACAATGTCAAATGACATAAAATAGACATACAAACTATACATGATATGATGTATAACAACGAAACATGCATAAAATATCAAAATAGTTATCTCATATTATTTTGGTAAGGTGTAACTAAAAAATATAACCAATCAAATCCATGCGGTGTTACCAACAAGTTTGATGTACTCAAGTAAAATTTGAATTGTTTTGTGCTAAAAACCTAGAGAAACCTAGTTATGTCATATTTGGCATGTGTTAGGTCCAGGTGTGTTAAGAGCAATTTGTGCTTCCAAAACAACATCATAACAAAAAATGCAACAGCTCATCCAGTTAACATCACTAACAGACAACACCACAATCACCTAAAATCCTAACTATCCATCCATACCATCGATGATTAGGATAAATCCATCTAGTAACCATGTGTGTGTGCACTCAAGAACAATGCAACAAAAGCAGCTTCAGAGGTAAACTCCAGAGGTAAGAATTATGAAGTTCTACATATAAAATGATGCAGCTCTAGATAAGTGCTTTTGACTAAATTTATAATGTTCGTATCTAATACATTTATGATTATTACTAAATTTATTTATGATTATTATTTAAAATAATTGATCGGATTTTTACATATATGATTACTATGAAAAAGATTTATAATACTGTTTAAAATTAATACAATGATTTTGAATATCTATAATGTTTGTATCTGAACATTAATCAATTGCTTATTTAAATTTGTATTTGAGGAACCTTTCTACTATAAAAAAATAACACCTTGGAAAAGTAAATTAATAAGGGAAAAACTTTTCAAACTGAAGCAAAGGGATGCCTTCTCCAGAATTATGATTCAAATGCAACTTTTCACCATAAAGAAGCATGCGGAACATGGTAAAAAGGTTTTCACACTAATCTTGAAGCTGAATTACGTGATAAGTGCTATGACTTCCCAAATTTTCTCAAAGGAAAATAAGTAATATATTTGAAGCCATCCAATAGAGAAATTGGGGACATCCAAACATCAGAAAATACTAGCTGAAATGATTTACATTAGTACATGTTAGTAACAAATGATGAGATTTTGCCATTGCACAATCTTCACATTTATCACCACAGCCAAGTCTATTAGTCTTTATGGAAAAACCAAACAACACTCTTACAACTGACTTATTATGAGTGTCCTAACTAAGCATGTCAATCCAAAAACTTGGTTGGAGCAAAGCAAGCTTCAGTAGATGACAGCCCCGAACCTTCAGCAATACAATTCCACAATAGACCATCTCTAGACTTGAACATTAAGCATCATTTCAAGTAGGCAAAAATGTAATTTGTCCCAAGAACCTTAACTAAGATATCAACATGTTTGCAAATCTACTGCGTAATAACAAAAAGATATCAAAGAATAGAAACTAGGTAAAAACATCCAGTAATAGTTCTGATGTTTAATGACTTTTGCTACATCATGATTTATGGATATGACATGACCATCAGACAATATTGTGAAAGGATTGTAAAACATAAATTTTTGATAATTAAATTGTTAATCAAAACATAACAAAAAACATTTTAGAATTCGATCATGATAACAAAGTACTACATTAACCAAATTGTTAATCAAAATATAATACAAAACATTTTTGACTTTGATCACAATTATAAAGTACCACATTCACTAAAATGTTAATCAAAACATAATACAAAACACATGTTAACTCCCTCCAACAAAATGTCTTAATCAAAACACATTTTAAAGCACAACTGAGCATCTACCAAATATCATGACTTATATAAACCTCATAATTCATTTTCAGTCATACTATCCTAGCATTGTTGGGCTGTATCCTCACATATAACTCTCTTGCAGCTTGTTTTTCAAACTTCATAAGTGCAAAAATCCATAATTGTGTCATTTCTTCAGTACCATCAGTATACAGCAAATCCAAGCATTTTTCTATTGAAGATTCATCCTTCGTTGCTTGAAAAGTATCATTTTGTTCAAAGAGTTAATCTCCGCTGTGACAGTTTCTATTTTCCTCTTCTTCTTTCCAGACCCTTTATTGTATCGTGTGGAGGCATTGCTATTAAAAGGGAGGACTTCAAAGCTGGTAGGATTTGCATTGTTATCCTGTTCAATATCAGGTCCTTTGAATAGGTCTAAGAGAAAGAAGTGCATCAAACCCTGGAATGTAACAAAACTCTGTATTTGCTATGGTACCTTCAAACAACATAGCTAACTTATTTGCAAATTTTATGTATCGATAACAAAATCTCTCACAATTCAGTTCACGTTGCTTATTTGATGCTCATGTCTTAATTTTCATGAGATTACTAAAAATGCATCTATTATCAATTTTTGGGCATAGGTTTAGTTAGTATATCAACTCCAAATTAGCTACAAATTTCATCTACTTCTATCATCAAATGTGCATCTAAAAATATTTATTCCATCAAATATGTCAAATAAACAATGCATTTCTTGCCCTCCATTCCAAAGGATGAAGATGCTTGGAAACCAAACTCTAGGAAGTGGATTTCTCTCTTTGTAATCCTATTACTGCCATTTGACTCTAGATAAATAGCAAACCATTTTCTCAAAGTGGAAAATTATTTCAGATAAGATAACATGGAGCACAATATAAAATCAAATAAACATAAAAATTGACTAAGTTGAACAACTTTGATTCACCTAATGATGTGTCAAAGAAGTAGGGCACAAGTGAGCACAAACAGTGCAGAGGACACAATTTGGCAAAGGATGCAGTGACCTAAAGAACACAATGGTGTGAGGATGCGAACCGTACAAAGGACGCAACCGATGGAATGGGCACGACAGTGCAACAACAAAGATGCACTAGGAGCAGAGGGTTCATTCATAACAATGCATGGCAGTAGGAGTGGAGGGTTTTAGGGTGAGGATGTGAGCGAGGGATAAGGCAATTTTCCATAGTTATACAAGAGAGAGGCTAGAAATTTCTTTTATTAAAGTAGAGTTAAATTAAATTAAAATAAAGCATCTTTGCTCCTATTGCATCTTCATTGTTGCACCATCACATCCTTTAAGTTGTTCATAGTTCACACCCATTGTGCAATTCGCATCATCGCACTATCAGGTCCTTTAAGTCATTACATCTTTTGCTAGATTGCATTGTCTACATCATCACACTTGCTTGCACCTTATTTTTCTAACATATCCTTGGGTGAATCAAAGTTGTTCGACTCAATTTGTTTTTATGTTTGTTTGATTTTATATTATACTCCATGTTATATTATCTGAAACAATTTTCCACTTTGAGAAAAGGGTCTGGTGTTTATCTAAAATTGAATGCCAGTGATAGGAGTACAAAGAGAGAAATCATCATCCCAGAACTTGATTTCCAAGCATCCTCTTCCTTTCATGCATAGATGTGGAGGGTGAGAAATGTGTTGTTTATTTAACATGCTTGATGAAATAAGTATCTATAAATGCATATTTGATGGTAGAAGTAGATAGAATATGGAGTAGATATACTAACTAAACCTATGCTCAAAAATTGATGGCAAACGCATTTTTAGCAATCCCATGAAAATTAAGGCATAAGCATCAAATAAGCAATTTCATTAATGTAGTACTTTATAATCATGATTGAAGTCAAAAATGTATTGTATTATATTTTGATTAACAATTTAATTGTCAAAAATTTATGCTCTAGAATCTTTTCACAATATAGTCTAATGGTATAAAAATTAACACGATGAAAAAAACAAATCAATTGATAGTTGGCCTTTATTTCTGATTTTAAGTGTGGCTTCACACTAAGTATTGTAACATGGACATTCAACTCAAAATCAACTAATTATGGTAGAGAGGTTTTTTACATTAATTTATATTTTGTTTTAAATTTAATTCGTGTAAGACTATTATATCACTTCCCCTCATTTTTAGTATTCTTTGGGTCCTATAAGTATTTTTTAATTGAGTGGTGTGTATTTGTCCATTAAGATCTTTTGATTCTGATCAAAGAAATCAACTTCCATTTTATGACAGACTTAGCTACGTAGAAATTTGGTACAGTTATCAAAGACACCAAAAAAGATAATTAAGATAAGCTTGAGTAATAAAAAATACACATTCAATAATAATCAAAATAATTTTCAAGCTATTTAAGGAAATAAAAACACATTATACTGCCCATTTTAAGTATTAGAATACTATAAAAATCTATTATACTACCAGAGAAAATATATGAATATCACTTTGACCATTTTGATTTTTGATATGTGTTGCAAAGTTTAACACATTGGTTCCAATATCATGTTCAAATGTGAACATCCAATTGAAAATTAGTTATCCATGAAAGAAGAAATTTAAATTTATTCTATGTGAGATTATTCTATCAAGAATATTACTTTATTTTTTAATTTAAGTCCAGGATATCAGGTGTCTGCACATGTATAAAAAGTAGCGAAGCTTGGAGGACCCTGAAACAAACTTATATGCATGTATTTTAAATATTTTAAAGTTTAAAACATTTTCAATAACTAATTAAAAATTATTCTTTGACAATAATGGTATTAAGTTTAGCTACAAATTGAATATACTAAATTTTTAAGAACCCTCATAACACCATTCTTCATTATCATATATTCCTCTAATTTCAAAATGAACTTTAAATTAATTTTAATCATATATTAGTGTACGTAGCTTTGAATAATAATATATTAGAAGTGGATCATTAAATCAAGTTTGGTCACAAAGACATGACATTCCGTAAACCATTTCAAGGAAAAATAGGCTTTTGTATTGTGCTTTCAGATGCCACTTGGTCTTAATTAATTCTGCCCCACTAGTACATGTTTCCTTTTATGTCTAACCTTTAATAAGAGCAAGACAGAGCGGTCTCCTCGCCACGGATCACTGGAAGAACTGAGGTAGGTCGGCGGACTTCGTCGAGGAGGCAAACGTGGCGACCGAACCGGAAGAGACGGAGCGGAAGGTCACCACTTCGTCGCCGTGCAGCGCCGACCAGACGGGCAGACGCGTCGACCAACTTGGGCGTCGACTAGCCCAGTGCTGCTGACGGAGGCGGCACTCTACAACCTTAATGGGGGTCCAGCGGCGACCCTCTAAACGTCAGTGAGAGGTCGTCGCCGAAGTTTGCAGGGGCGGGCGCAGTGGTGGAGCTAAGACCGTCCGTAAGCACCGATGAACAGCGGAGGAAAACAAATGGACGAGCGGCAGTGGGAACGACGGTGGTGTAAAAGGAAAACCTAGCCCTTTGCGTAGGCTCTGATATAGAACTTGTTTGGGGAGAGAGAAAAGATGCACTTTCAATCTTAAGGTATTTATACAAGAGTACATATATGGATCTCTTAGGATCCGATTAACCATATATCTAAGAATATAAATATAATTTAACTCTAACAATTTTGACTTCTCATGTAAATAGATATTTAATATTAATGATGGTATATTATATTAAAAGATGATATTTTAGATATATTAAAAACTATGAACTTATTCACATTCGTAAACAACAACAGTAATGTGACTTTATAGATGAATTTAGAAATTTATATATTTGAATGTAATTATGTGCAAGTGTAAAGATATTTATGTCATAACAAGTTATAATCTAATTGTAATTTCAATTCATAAATAAAATAATTTATTTTAATTTTATAACTTGTGTTTGAATATGTTAATGAATGATGACTTTATGTTAATGTATTATCATATTGATGTATTTATAAATGAAATAATTTATTCTTTTTATGTTTATTTGTTTAAATGTTGTGATTTAATAGTATTTATATTTAATTGAATATATTTTTATTAAAAAAATACGTAAAAAATAAAAATGTTTATTATTATTAAATTAACTATTATTATATTTATTATTTATGATCATTAAATAATAATAATAATTAATGATGTAGATTTGTAATTGATGCAGAGTTGTTATAACTCATGTAGAATTACATATTCGTAACTCATGTAGAATTGTAATTGATAAATAGTCTCCAATCTGTTAGCAAGAGAGAGAATTGTAAGTCACATTTACAATTGTAACTCATGTAGAATTGTAATTGTAAGTCACATTTACAATCTTCACCTTGACTTGAGACAACTAATGCAACCAAACCTCTTAGGGTTTCAAATATTATTATAGACATTAAGCAAGTCCAAACAATATAAGAACTTGCCTTTAGTCACAACTTTGGTAAGCATAATGGTTGAATCTTCTTCAATCTCAAATTTCAACACTTTAATTCTTTGTTTAGCTATGATAAAGTGATATCTAACATTTATGTATTTTGTTCAATCATGATAAACATGGTATTTTGCTAAACAAATAGTACTTAGATTGTCACAAAAGATGTTCACTAGATTTTAGGGCTTAAGGGTTTGAAATTAAACAATGGGTCTTTTCCAAAGGGTTCGGTTCATGTGCTATGTGATTCCATTATGTTGGGGTGTTTCCTTGATTGTGTAATATCTCTTAATTCCATGATCTTTACAAAAGGAATTAAAATCATTTGAGCAAAATTTCAACCCATTGTCTATGCAAGGACTCTTCAATTTTTGCTCTATTTGATTCTCCACAAGGGTTATCCATTCTTTGAAGTACTTAAATGCTGCATCAAAAAAATCTAGGTCATTCTTGAATAATCATCAATTATGGATAAGAAATACCTAGCTCCTCTAAGGGTGGGTTCTCGTAAACATGTACATAATTCAAAATTTGTGAGGAGGAGTGGACAACCTTGTTGAACTGGACACATTTTTGTTTCCCATGTACATAGTGTTCACATAAACCTAAACCTGTGAACTTGTGTTTTCTAAAGAAACCTTGCTTGCACAATCTCTTAAAATCTTATCCATTTAAATGAGTAAGCCTCATGTGCCAAAGTTGATGATTTTCAAATGAAGAAGCAATGACTATCAAAGTACTAATAGTTGACCTTTGTAAAATATACAAAGATCCCTTCTTTTCTCCCTTTATTACAACACTTGCTTCTTTAGAAACTTGCAAAACTCCACCTCCATCTAAAAACTAAAACCCTTATCATCAAGAATCATTAATGAAATTAGGTTCTTACCTAATTTAGGGACATGATGGACATTTGAGAGAGTTCTGATGGTGCCATCATATATCCTTATTTGGATTGTCCCAATTCCAACAATCTCACAAATGTCATCATTTACCATTGAGACATTTTCATCGTCATATGCTTCATAGGAATTGAACCATTCCTTTCTAGAGTATATATGATGAGATACCCCAGAATCAATAATCCAACATTCAATTTGATAGCTCATGGATGAAATAGTGAGAGCCAAATCAACTTCAAATACAAAATCATTTTGAGCAACTAAGGCAACTTGGGCCTTGGACTTCTTCTTTGGATAATTAAATTTCTAATGGCCTAATTCTTTACAATAATTACAAATATCCTTTGGATTATACAATTTTCCTTTGCCTTTTGACTTCTTATCTTTCTACTCCCCTTTATTGAATCTTCTACAATTTTTGTTTTGAGAAATAGCAATCAAACTAGATGCACGTGAATCAAATCCACCATTTAAAGCTATTTGCCATAATTATCCATAGTGAAGGTTAGGTAAGAGGGGTTTGTGTGATCAATAAATAATGGGAAATGAGGGAAAAGAAAATGATGGGAAATGTTTTGTCATTGTTTCCTGTGTCTGTACTAATAGAAACAATGAGAGATGATTTCCTATCATTTTCTTTCGTATTAAAGAAAATGTTTTCTATCGTTTTCTACCTCACCTATTCATAAATAATGAGAAATGATACAAACTTATAATATAATAAATAATGTATAATTATAATAAATTAAAATATAATAATAGATAACATATTATAATTATAATATATTAAAATATATAATAACATTAACGTGATATCAAGAAGTATGATTATAAATGTATGTTAATGTATTATTATAATAATTAAAATAAATAATAACATATTATAATTATAATATATTAAAATTAAAAAATGTTAAAGAATGATACTAGATCATAATACATTAAAATATAATAACATTATTGTTATAAGAATAAATAATACATTAACATATTTAGCAACTTAATAATATGTTAAAAAAGTAATCTTAATTCTAACACAACTTAATAACATTAAATAATAGATTAACATATTATTTCTAAAAAAAATTAGATTATAATGAACAATGTTGTTTATGTTAATTACAAATATATTATTTCACATGTTATATCTATATTTAATGAAATGTTAATATATACTATAATATCTAAAATATTACTTTTCAAATATAATATTTTTAAATTTATTATTAATTTTTTCAAAAATTATTAAATTTTTAATTTTCTATCATTTTTATTAAGCCAATAGTAATTTTTGTCAATTTATTATTTAATATTTTAAAAATTATTAAATAATACATTTCCTATTATTTCCCATAACTACACAAATATCTCATTTTTCATTTTCCAATCATTTTCTTTAGTGTACAAAAGACTTTATATTTTCTGTCATATCATGTTATTTCTATTTCCTTTTATTTTTATCATTTTATGTCATTTCATTTATCAACGAGAAATGTGCACTGACTTTAAACCTAACATCTTCAAATGAAATTGTATATTTGCCAATGGTAAAAGACTGATCAAAATTATCACAAGAGTGCAATAATGAGACCAATTGAATCAAGGTTGCATCCTCATCTTATATTCTCACATCAATATTCTTAAGTTCTATTAAGATAGTATTTAACTTATCTAAATGAAGCTTAAGAGACGTATCTTTCTTTATTTTAAGAGAAAACAATTGTTGTTTTAAAAATAACTTGTTTGTCGAAGATTTAATCATATAAAAGATTTCTAACTTCAACCATGGTTTACCAATAGTTTCTACAACTTTAATAATGACCTCATGTGCAAGGCAAAGCAAGATCATGGAGTAAACTTTTTCCTCTTGTACAGCAAGGTCAATTACATCAACATCCTTCACTATTGTCTTCAATGATGATATCCAGTTTCTTTGTTGTTTCAACAAGATATACATCTTGATTTGTCAAATGTTAAAACTATTTTTGTCGTTAAACTTCTCTACTTGAATATTATGAGAATACGTTACTTCTTAAATAAAATGAACTTCACTTTGATACCACTTATTAAGAACAATTAGATCACAAGAATTAGAATGAAAAAAGAGAAGAATAAAAAAAAAATACGACGAAGATACAAAAAGATTTTAAGTTGCAACAGTTATTTCCAAGTACTCAAAAGAAAGAAATATAAAATCAAGACTTTCTTTCATTTTGTTTGAAATTACCGACTATAAGGTAATTTATAGACTAATTTCTAGTGGTACATTTTACAGAACATTAACTGGTATTAAACCAGAAATTAGTGCCTAATGAACACCGCTACAAAATAGCACCAAATAAGGACGCTATCAGTATAGATCATTGAAACTGTGCACAAAAAATGTTTAACTGATGTAGAGTTGCCAATCAGCTAACAAAGAGAGAGAGACATCAAGTCACATTTATATACATCAAATTTTCTCTCTGCATGGTCTTAGTATTTCTCCTCTGGTGTTCTTCTCACAATATGAAGGGGAGGTATGCACGAGGTGGTGTTCTTCTTCTCCTTCGTTGTTTTTTCTAGGCACAACACGAATCGAATTTTCTCAAAGGACGTCGATCGAGGAGAGAATAACGATTATGTGAATAAAACGTATCGATGGTGTTGTGATCGTAATATAGAATAAAAAATATATTGAATTGATGGCTGTTCGTTATCAATATTCTTATTTATTAATTTATTATAAAAATATATTTATTTTAAATAAAATTTGAATTGATGTATTTAAATAACATCATTAATTTTCCCGTTTTTATTAGCGTCGCCAGCAGGGCCGCGATTTCACCTCCACCGCCGCAGCTTCCCTACTTCCCCGTCTTCTCCCGGAGCGCATTCGCCCCTTCCTCTCCCACGTCGGCATCGATGGCGGCTCCTGACCTTCTCTTTGGCCTTAGGAACAACTTCTACCTGGGGGCTTACCAGGCGGCCATCAACAACAGCGACATCCCCAACCTCTCACCCGAGGATGCCGTCGAACGCGACTGCCTTGTCTTCCGCTCCTACATCGCCCTCGGTTCCTACCAGGTCCGGCCCTCGCGGAATCCTAGAATTCTTATCTTTCTTGCTTCGCTCTCCTTTTTGCCTCGTCTGAATTCGATCTGGTCGCTGGGCAGCTTGTGATAAACGAGATTGACTCCTCCGCCCCCACGGCGCTCCAGGCCGTCAAGTTGCTCGCCATGTACCTTGCCTCCCCCGAGAACAAGGTTGGTTTTCTGTGTATCTCTGTTTGAAATTGTAGATCTGGATTGTGCGTGTGGGAATATTAGCTTTTTCCGGTTGTGGTGGTACGAGATTGTGTGATCCCGAGTGTTTGGATGGTCAGTCTGTGCGAATCGATTCGTCTGGGTCTGGATGGAACGTTGTGTTGGTTCTGTGAAGTGCATGCAATGTGTCTCATCTAAATTGCTTAGATCTGCGCGTACTTTTTTGGGATTTAGATGTCTTTTATCTGAAACCTTTTTTTTGGCGAGGTTCATCTCATATACCTTGTTTGGCAGTTGCTCTAGAAGATTTATGAGCAGCCTTTATGTATTTGATTTCATATTGTAGTGCTTTCTGGAAGATGATAGATTGACCTTCTGCTGTTAGTTTATTTTTCCCATTTTTATAGTTTTCTCCATGCAATCGAATTAAAGCTGTTAAAATTAAGCAGTTAAACATTCCAAATACATTCCTGCTGGTATATTAGTTCTTCATACCATATTCTGTTACCTACTTAGAATGTGTTAGCAAGTGAAGGATATGGCTTATGCTCTTAATGTCTTATGGACAGTAACTGGGTGCACTAAGGGTTCTAGTGACACCCTGTACCTGGTCCTTCCTTCCGTACCCACTATTCTGTGCCCACATTGGACAGGATATGATACCAATACCAGAATGAGATATGGTTGGACATGTATCCTAGGCATATCCAGGCTCAAACAGGACCTAAAAGTATCACATATATTAGTTTATTTTATCTGTATTAATTATCTTGTGTATATATTTAAAAAAATTCATGCTTACTTCCCACACACAGCTTATTGACTCTATTTCAGATGTTTTATTACTTATATTCTTGTTAACCATTTTGTTTTCTTGCACATGTATATGCCATATAATTGAAAAGAGAGCCATATAATTGCAAAGATTCAAGTATCTGTACTTGTGTTGTTATCAATACTTGTATCTGGGTCCATGTCTAGGTATTGCCAGTTCTAGATATACATCTTCCTCTAAAATATGAGAGTTTTTCTTTGGGGCTTGGATTAGTTTTCCAAGAATCAATCATGTTGAAGACATTGAAAGTGAAATACTATTGTTTTTCAGATACCACTACAACAAGGTTTCAACTCATAATTTTACTACTTGAGGTTGACCTCATGAATCCATTTCTTTCTTATATTTCTATATATGGTCAAATTTTTGATAAATTATATAAATTTAAATATTTTCTCAATTTTTAAAAATTCCTTCTGCATTAATTAATTCTTCTATCTTAAGTAATGCATTCTTTGTCCTCTTAATGATATGACCAAACCACCTAAGTTAATTTTCTCTTATCTTATATTCAATTGGTGCAATTCCTACTCTATTCCTAATAAAATATTTTTTAGCTTTCAATTTTAATTTTAATGCTTTAGTTTTATTGTTATTCAGATATCTAAGAAAATTTTATTTATATACAACACCATGATAATATGTTGTTTGTAGCTTTTGATGGACTAGTTTTGGTTGTATACTCTGAAAAAAATAGTTGAATGTTAAGATTGTGTGCAACAATTTAGGAAGACACCCTTCTAAGCAATATGCATCATCATGAAAAAAGAAAAGTTAGTTTTTCATCCAAAATTGTCAGTTTAATTGTTTTTAATGACATCCATTTCTTTATCATTTTTTTATATTGATGATTGGTGTTTTACTTATTCTTGTCATGTATTTTTTTGTTTAATTTAATTAAATTACTTACCAGTAAAGAAAAACTTTTTATAGGAGGAGATTTAAATGGGCATGTTGGAAAAAAGAATGAAGGATATAAGAGGAACCATGACTATTTTGTGTATGGTAATAGAGATGTGCAAGGATTTATATTAGTTTTTAGATATGTAGGAAACTCAATCTTAGGTTTTATTTTAGCTTGCGAGCTTTTAATAGCAAACACATGCTTTAAGAAGAGAAAGAGAAAGTACATTTAAATGTGGACTAAATGAGAATTTTTTTTCCTTACTAGAAAAATAGATAATAAAATATGCAAGGATTGTAAGATTATACTTGGTGCCAATTTAAATATCTAAGGGTTTTTTGTTCAATATGCTCATAAAAATATTTTTTTGTCAATACCTTCCTTATATGGAATATTTTTTCAATACTCTTTGTAATGATTCAAAGTTTTCTTAGATCCCTTTGAATTGAATTTGATTAGAATTGTGTTATGTGTTATTGTTAATTGTTATTGAAATGATCTTACCACCCTTAATAGTTTTTTTTTGCTACAATGTGTTTTCATAAAAATGAACCATTGGAGGATGATGTAAAGTTGTTCCTACCACCCCACCATTATTGTCCCTAATACTTGTACTAGATATTATTTTGGATTTATCTTCCATACATTGGAATTCAAAATCCTATTCGATAAGCCTATCAACATTTGTCAAATTTGTTAGAATGTTGAACCTTGGAGCATTCAAGTCTAGCTTCAAGTTTCTTGTATTGACTATCGAGACCATTAGGTCCTCTTTTGGAGAGTGATACTGCCATCAACACATGCTTCACATTTCACACTTATAATTGTGGCCTTGAAATCATTGATGGAGGTTGGGTTCAAATAAGCCAATGCATGGGCCTTCAATATCACTCTCATTCAACCTAGCAATGCAAGTAAGGAGAATGTGGCCTTTGCCAGCAAGCCCTCCATTGTTATGGATGCCTTTGACAAAAACCTATGGTCTTGGGGATGTTTGTTGTTCTACATCCATTGCCATTGTTGATTGTTGCTCCATTTCCCCCTCTCTCTTAGTGGATGATTAAAAGGAAAATGGCATTTGGGAAGAGAGAAGGGGGTATAAATTATAGGGGTGGGAGGAGGAGGGGCATTCTTACAACAATGAATGATGATGAGGGCATGTGTGTTTCATATTCCACCACAATAGTTGAGTGTTGGTTTTTGATGTGGAGTTGATCATGGTTGTTGGATAGGGAAGACCTAAGGGGAAACAGTAGATGAACAATGGTGGACAGTGATTGAGACTATAATATTTTGATGGTGTATGATCTCGTTGAGATCTTCCTTGGACTTCTTTTTGTTCCTTGTCTTTGCCACCATTTCCTCTTCTCTTTTTTTGTTGTCTTCTCCTCTTTCTTATGTTAACTCCTTTTCTTGGTGATGGGTTTACAATACAAGCAACATGGGGGGGAGGTGATCACAGTTGAGGAGAGAGAATGGGTATAGCATGTAAAAGAATAGGACAAAGTGAAAAGATGAGAGGAAGAAAGGAATGATGGTGATGGTATTGAAGTTTAATTTTAAAAGAGTAGAGAAGAGAAAGGGGAGAGAAATAGAAAGAAAAGAATAGAGAGAGTTTTTTTTAAAATATTGTGTCAAAAAGGTTAGTGCAAGAAGTTAAAAAAGATAAAAGTCAAAAGAGGAAAACAAAAGAAAAAATGACAATACATCAATTGTAATCTCCAGGTTTCTTCTACTTGTGTTTCTCATG
Source organism: Cymodocea nodosa (assembly GCA_036874045.1). Lineage (NCBI taxonomy): Eukaryota > Viridiplantae > Streptophyta > Magnoliopsida > Alismatales > Cymodoceaceae > Cymodocea > Cymodocea nodosa. The sequence goes on from CM072336.1 coordinate 25,124,082, forward strand.
AATCTCAGCATTGAAGTAGTGCTGTTTCATTCATATTGTGTTTGTTCTTTACTAGATAGGTTTTGACAATGAGTGGTATTGTTTCGTTAATGTTATTGGATGATTAGATGGTAGTAAACTCATGTTTTCAACTTTACCGAGTCTAATGATGCCAACAATCTGAGTTTGTAGTGTTTGTGCCTACCTATTTTATGGTCTAAGACTGTTGTTCATGCTTGCATATTTTTGCTACTTGTCTGTTGTTGCTATTACTACTATGGCAACTATAATAGTAGCTATCTATTTCTGTGTCTACTGCAGTTGTCCATGCTTATTTTTGTTGTTAAAGTTTGTTGCAACTTGAGTATCTTAAATGTTACGGCTGGCAGGAGTGTTAGAGTATATGAATAAATGAATTCTTGTATAGAAGTTAGGATTAGGATTAGTTAGAGTTTCTTGTTGAGTTAGTTTCATATTGCTTGTTATGTGATATTCTCTTTCTTGTAGACTCTTTATATAGAAGTATTGTTTTAACTAATGAATTAGTTAACTCTTCTACCATTTTTTGTCTTTAAAAGGTATAAATAGAAAGAAATGATTTGTGTGACCAATCCTATAAGATATGGTTGAGTTTCAAGACATTGGCTGTTTTTCTTATTAGATATACTTGTGTTTGAATGATTGTTTCACATATTGAGGTAGTTTGTTCAATGCTGCTTGTTGAATCATGTTTTTTTTTTTCCAACTTTTTTTCCAGTAAAATGAACTTTTCAAACAAAAATTTAAAGCTAATTCTTGTAGTAGTTGTTTTCCATTTTTCAAGAAATGGTCATATGGTACAAATACTTCATTAAACACATCAATCTGCAACCATCTGTGACCTTTTGTTATTTGTAATTCAAAATGTAGTCTTAGGAATTCATCTGAATTGCTTAGAGGTGAAATTTTTTCTATACTATACTTTCCGAAGTTGATCTATGGACCATCAATTCAAATTAGCAGTCCTCCATTGAGCTACAATATTATGTAGATGTAAATTTCATACATGAACTCATTTCTTAAACTTATGATCTGAAGTAATATGTTCATGTAAAGTTACTTGAAGTTGATAAGTGGTTCCTTTGTTTGTAGGAAGCTACCCTTGGTAGCCTCCGAGAATGGTTAGGTGATGCAGCTATAGGAAATAATCCTATTCTAAGGCTAATTTCTGGAATCATTTTCATGCATGAGTTGGACTATAATGAGGCTCTAAAGAATACCCATTCTGGTGGAACCATGGAGCTGTAAGTATCATTCTGATATGTATTGATAGTTTATTTATTAAATATAGAATTGGTTAAACTTCATAATTTATCTAACAACAAAAATCAATCAAATGCTTTAATTTCACTATATGGGGTAAAACTTAAAAATTTATTTACTGACAGCTAAATGATCTTCTTTGCACTTTCATTCCTTCTCTTATCTGCATCATAACTTGGTTAAGGATCTATTTTTGTTCTATTTTTATATATGTCATGAAATGCTGCTCAGTTTTTTCTATTATATGTACAAGGCATAGCAGGATGAATTTGGGCTACTGATTGGTGTTGATGATTCTCTTTTACCATCATTTACTTGTGTCTATTAATACCTTTTGTATTTGCAGATATACATTGAATATTCAAATATTTATTAAGATGCATCGATCAGATTATGCTGAAAAACAACTGAAGATCATGCAACAGATTGATGAAGATCACACTCTAACCCAACTAGCAAGTGCATGGCTGAACCTTGCAGTTGTAAGTATGTTCTTGCATTTTTTGTGTTAGAGAATTGAGCACCTATATATGATATCTGGCCATTGTTTTTCATGTCAGGGTGGCTCAAAGATACAGGAAGCATACCTGATCTTCCAAGATTTCTCTGAGAAATATCAGATGACTGGATTGATTCTTAATGGCAAAGCTGTTTGCTGCATGCACATGGGGCACTTTGATGAGGCTGAATCCCTTTTGCTTGAAGCACTAAATAAGGCAATTTTTTATGAAACTGAAGCTCTCATCTAGAAATTCTATGTTTCACATGTTGTGCTTAAAGACATGGATGATTTGATATAGTATTTCCCTGCTGAAACAACAGAACTGATTGATATGCATGCAGGATGCGAAGGATGCTGAAACTTTAGCTAATCTTGTTGTTTGCAGTCTCCATCTTGGAAAATCAGCAACACGCTACCTTAGGTAAATAACAAGTTTGTTGAATTGTTGCCTACTCTGTTTTTTTGGTTTAATTGTTGCCTGCTCTGTGATAAATATGAAAGTGTAATTAGTTTCACTGTCTGTATACAGGAATATCTAGATTTGGTTGATAACAGCACGTATTTTTTATCACCTCAAACTAGTAACTGATGCATCTCATCATCTAATTGGTCATAAGTATTCCAATTTTAAAAGTCTCTGATGTCATCTTGAGTACTTTAAGTGGGATGATGTACACTCAAGACATATCCTTGAGTGTACATTAATGCTTTACAATTAATGTTGTGCAAGTCATAAATTTTCAAAAAGTGAACTTTAGAAAATGTACTAAAGTTTATGTACGTATAAATTGTAGGACATATGATTTGAAATGTGGAAGATGAGATGAGAAGTTTTATTTTGGAAAATAGGATGTGATATGGATGAACTTATGTTTGGGAGATAATTTTAGTTTGGATTTATCTATATAAAATATCTATATTTGATGATAACATAGAATTTTTTGAAAACATTACCTTACCTTTTTATAACATTGTCATTAATTATCTATAGAAATGATGAAGTGGAGGCATGGATATTGTTGAAAAAAGGTAAATAGAGAGTGGGTGTTGCATGTGAGGAGTGAAAAGTAATGAAAAAAAAGAGGGAGAGAAAAAAGAGAACAAAGAGTTTTTAAATAAGAAATGTGTCAGTATGACCAAATCAAGTGTAAGTGGAAGAATAAAGAAAGAAAGAAAGAAAGAAAGAGAACAAAGAGTTCAATACATCTATTATCAACCTCCAAGTTCCTTTTGCTTGTGTTTTTCTTTGATCTTGTTTTTAATTAGCGTAATTCCTATTCTATTCTATTATTTTTTAGCTTATTTCTTGTATTATCATTCATTTATTTAAGCCTATGCATTTCAACAACACTAACTTTTTGCATATAGTTATACTTTATAATTTAGCATTTTGAGACAAAGTATAATTATATGAATAATAGTTTTATAGAATTTTCCTTTTAATTTTAAGGGTATCATTTTATCACACAACATTTCAAAAGTATGTTTCCACTTCATCTAACTTGTTTTAATCTCAATAATAATATCTTCCATAATTTCACTTATTGTAGATCTTAAGCATTTAAAAGTCTTTCTTTTATAGATCTTATGACTATCTAAGTATATACATTTATCATTATCCTTATTTTATTGAACCTACATCATTTGAACTCTAAAGTGTCTCTTCATAGTTTTAATTTAAAACTAATTCCTAATTTACTTTTATCAATTAAAATTGTCATTAGCAAATAATATACACCAGGGTATTTCTCCTTGAATTTCCTTTGGTTATTTCATTCATAATTAAGACAAATAGATATGAACTTAGAGTAGATTCTTTTAAAATAATTATAGATATGAACTACTAATTCTTTTAAAATAACTATAGTTTATATTTTTTGTATTGCTATCCAAATTTTACGTGTAAAAGTTTCCTATGGTAGGTTCATCAAAAAGTTTTCTAAAATACTTAGGATTACAATATCCTTTTAAAAAAAGAAAATTCTTGTATATTGTTAGAATACATGGATCCTAATTAGCTATTTTGCTTACATTTACTTTAAGTAGAAGACCTACATTGGAATTCATGCATCCCGTCTTTGTAATCACTACTTATAGGGGATTAACAACAACAAATAAATTTAATTTCTCATATTTTTCTCCATCAACATTAGAGCCTGCATTCAAACTTGTATAAGGTGACAACCTCACATGGACATGGTTCTAGCTCTAGTTTTTGTGTGAAATTATGGTTGATGTTTCCATCTGGCATGACTCCACTTGCAGGCTTCTATTGTTGTAGTTCAGCATAATTTGATTTCTGCAGGATGTTTGTGCTTGTTCCTTGATTTCATCAAAACATTCTCCTTCCATCTTTGACATCTATTTTTGATGAAACATCTATAAAGATGTTACGTTGTTTGAGACATTGAGATACCACAGCCGTATTTCACATAAAAGACAATACTTCTTCCTTGATTATTTTGTTTCATTTCTGCAGCCAACTGAAGCTTTCTCGTCCCAACCACGTGCTCGTTGAGCGTGCATCCGCTGCCGAAGACAATTTTGAAAGAGCCGTTCAATCTGTTTCATGAGTTTTTATAGTGCCAACCAATAGATCCAGTCTTACAATTTATCATGTATTTTCTTTATTTTCAAATGCCATGCACCTGTTTCTTAAAAAGTGTAATTCTTGTAAGTGGCTGTCGTGGTGTAGGCGATTAGCTTTGTCTGGAAGGCAGTCACAGTTTAAGTTGATCTTTACCTACGACAATGCCTTATCTTTAGGATTGACCGTCGAGTATGACCAACAGCGTGAAATGGCTTATGACATCATTTTGTATTTGAGAATGTCTTTTAACTTTTCGTTGAGATGATGATATTCCGATTAGTGGTCTGGCTTCTATTTTTTTTAAAGCTCTATGAAGCTTTAGACGCGGTGATTCTAAATGAATATAGTCTGAGTGTGGTTAATTAGAAGTGTAATTATGTGAAAGTTTCATTTAAAATTTGAATTGATTAGAATGTGAAGTGAATTATTTTTTTACAAGGCACAAGGATGGGTACTTACGTACATAAATCTTTCTATGATTCCATGCATAAAATTTATGTCATACACATTTATCTTCTCTCCTTAAACTCTTTTTCTCGACTTTGAGAGGTTTTTATATGTATATCATTAAAATTAGTCTATGATAGATATATATGCGTTTTTTAAAAAAAAAGCATACATGAGTAAATACTACTGAAACGTAAATTCACTATTGAAGCATGCTATTGCATTACCTTTTTAGGTGGATAGGTAATATCTTCTTGATGCAATGCGGTATCATTATTTGCTCACTCTAACTAAGAAGACTAGTGAATTGTTCATTCCCCTATCTCAATTATTTGATGTTCAAGGCTTTGATTCAAGAGTCATTTGAAGCACTAATATTGATATTTGCTCTTGTTTGTGTGTTGCATCTGCTACTGCCTTTACTTGTATTATTTATTGGTGAAATTGATGAAATTTTTAAGAAGCTTAAGTTGACAACAGGAACAATTTATGGATCCAAAGATTTTAAACCTTAAATCCAGAAACGCAAAATTAACTTACATGAAGCCAGAATCCTTAATAATCATTGATTTATCGTACACAGTGGTGGTGATGATGAGAATTATTGTAGATTTTGGTTGGAGCAAATGCAAAACAAAAATGATGAAATTTTCCAAAAAGTATAAGTTTATAATTAGATAAATTTATCAGTAAAAAAATCTTAAACCTTGGCAATCTAAGAACCCACAACTAACACACATGAAACTTGAATCCGTGGTAAAGTTGGGATCCGACCCGACAATGGAAGTTGGGTGCAGGAGAAGCGGCGGCGGCTGCCACTGCTAGGGCAAATCTGTAGGAATCACCACCAAGACGAAGTTGACCTCCCGAGGTGTGGCTCTGGGCGAAGAGTAGCGGAGGAAGGCTCCTCGGTGGGAAATTTGGAAAGAGAGAATGGCGCCCAAGGCCTCCAAGTCAAAGGAATCCTTGCCGGAAAGGCCCATCATGGGTCGCTTCTCCTCTCACCTTAAGATCGGGATTGTAAGCTTGCCAGTGAACGAACGATCGCTTTCTTTCTTTTATCATGATGACAGCTAAACTACTTTGTGTTGTTACAGCTGAGAGCTTGGCTCTTTGATTTTTTGCATCATCGAATTACGTACCTGTTTGACGTACTTTGTTATTCTTTGCCACTTGACTAACTTATTCTGCTTTAACATGCGATGCCTAGAATTTTTTTTTTTTAATCCAAAAGTCTGCGATATCACTAGATAAGTATCCTTTATGGCTTCTGTGGAAGTCTTTGTACGCCGCATTCGATCCGACTGGCCAACCTTGAGTTGTATATGATGGCAGGCTGATGATATGTTTCGTTCTCTATGTTTGACAGGTTGGACTGCCTAATGTTGGGAAGTCGACTCTCTTCAACACGCTCACAAAATTGTCTATTCCTGCGGAGAACTTTCCTTTTTGTACAATAGAACCCCATGAAGCCAGGATAACTGTCCCAGATGACCGCTTTGATTGGCTTTGCCAATCGTACAAGCCTAAAAACGAGGTTTGCCATCTAGGACTATGACTTCCAACATTTTAAATTTCCCTTGATTTCTTGTTCTGTTTCTTTTCTTGTTATATCGATCAGGCTCTAGTGCTTCAACAATTTGTTGATTGAAATTCACTTTTTGGTTTTATATTTAATTGTAGCAACCTAGCTGGGTTTTTTAACCTTGAAAGGCTGCAAATTTCTTTGTACCACCCAATGAAGCGTGGAAGTTGACGTGCTCATGAACAGTCAAATGCAAGCATGACAATTGCCTTTTTCTAGAATCTTAGCATATTTGAACATGATGATAACACAACTTAAAATTTAGTCAATGAAGCATGGACACAAACATGAGCACATTGTGAAACATGATTACACAACAAAGGTACATACCATGTCTGCAAATAACATTGCATTCAAACCTTACATCAGAAATTGTTTATTATTTTCTAAGGTTAATTTTTTTATCTGCAGGTTGATTATTATTTTTGGATGACATTGCAAGTAGCTGTTAATTTAGCTTCCAGTTTTTCTGGAATTTTTCTTTTCGTTTTCTGTAATTTGGACTTCATCATTGTTATATCTTAGGTCTCAGCATTTTTAGAAATCCATGATATTGCTGGGCTTGTGCGTGGTGCTCATCAAGGAGAAGGATTGGGAAACAACTTTTTGTCACACATTCGTGCAGTTGATGGAATTTTTCATGTTTTAAGTAAGTTGGTTGCACTTTGCTTTTAGCTATTTACTTATAGGCATTAGTCTATGTGATGTGTGAACTGTCTTGGTGCTACATCACATAATTGACATGGTGTTTTGCTATGGGGAATAAATTGTGAAAAAATAATGTGATTGTATAGCCTATTTGTCTTGGTTGCATTGCACTTGTTTTATTTAAGCCCCCAAAATAACCTATTCTTTAACATTTATATTTGAACATAATTGATAAGATTCTCAAGTACTGAGAACAATAAACTAGTAAATAATGCAAATTCCTTTATGGACTGCTCATGTAGTCTTAGCTTAGAAGCAATAGTCTATAACTGCTCCTTTCTGAAGATGCCCTAGTACTAACCAAGAGGGGAATGTGATTTGAATATGGTTGGATAAGGCCTCTAACTGCCACCCTAGGGAATGAACTCTACAACCATCATCCATGAGAACTCTATCAATTCTTGATATAAACAGATTTGATTGAGCAAGTAAGTGATTTTCAATTGGCAAATATCGCAACTTGTTCTATACAGTTAGAGATGACTCTCATCTGCTTCGTGAAACTGCCCCATTGAGAATGTTCTTCTGGACTTCTGACACTGCTAAAGTCTCCAATAACAATCCAAACTGTCAAGTAGTCCTCCCTCACCTTATTTTATTTGTCTAGAAAGGCAACATTCTCTGCTGTGGTAACTGGACAATACACTTCTGAACAACCCTAAATAAGTGCAACATCTACTTTGAATTTTACTGATATGGAAAACCCCACCAATTCACCTATGTGCTTCTGAAAAGAGTTTGCTCAACCATGCAAAAATAATATCACCTGAAGCACCTTTAGATGGCTTGCACAAAAAGGAGTCTAATTTTTTATCTCCCTACTTTTCTCCTGATGTTAGAAGATATGTTCTCCATTTTTGTTTCTTGAAGTGTCAGGTATCCACCACCTCTTTCGTTACCATGTACCTAATTAATTTTTGTTTCCCCTATTGTTCTCACCTCCAACATTCCATGCTAGAATCTTCATTTAGTTTTGTATAACCCTTCCCCAACATCCTCTGTAATCTTAGTTCATTCTCTTGATGCTACCTTCACGCAGATTTCCCATATTGCTCTTTTCTGACTGCATGTTGGTGTTTCCCTTCATTGGGCTGGAATTAATCCTATGTCGTAAGCCTTGACATAGCTGGCAGAGTACAGGATCTCTGCAATTCTCCACATGGTGTTGAAAGCCAAGAAACTTAAGCTGATATCCTTGTCTGATTGTCATATTGCATAGATATATGAATTTCCAATATAAATGAGGTTATACTAACAAGGAATTGAGTCACATGATCTTGCTGGTTGCCTGTGCCATAATGGTATTCTGTGTCTGCACTGTTTCTAAAAACAAAATTCTGTTTGTTACTACACCATATGGCCATATTACTGCCTAGTGACCATGATGTGTGGTATCATGAAGTTCACTTCATGGCTCCTTTATCAGCTCTGTGTTGTGCATCTATGTATATTTTTTTTCATAATGGCCATTCTTTTTGTAGACCAGGCCTATAATCGGAGTGCCTTTAATGTAGGGAAATACACATTGAACATTATGCTAATGGACCACTATGGATCCATGCATAAAGGACTGATAAGACTTATTGCTTTCCCAACTAGATGTCGATAATATCTTGCATCCTCATGTTTTTTACAGGAATCATTCCAAAAACCCTGATTATGATCAATGGATATACTTTCTGATTTGCATCTAAGAATACCCTTCTTTAGGTGATCATGTGCAAACTTTATCTTGGACATGGGGATTTTGTTTCTGTCATATATAAACTTAATCCTTATAAAATATCTAGTATTTTTAAAAGAAATAAGTTGATTCTTGTTGAGACGAGTAGGTATCAACCATACAAAGGAAAGAAAAGACAAAGAAAGGAAAACAAAAGAAATACAAGATTAATAACGATCTGATAAAATTACAAAAACTTCTACCATATCCTAGGTTCTCCCCTATGCTCTGCATGGAGTCCAATGTACCCCTTTTAGCTGAGGTGGTATGGTCCAAGGGGCTATCCATACAGGTTTGATGTGATTGGTCCGATATTGGCCCATTTGAAACTAGCTCTCTAGATGAAGATATGGCCTTGCCATTGCCTAACAGGGTTGAATTCTTAGATGCTAAAGAGGCTGGCCTACCCTAAACAATTTCCATATGTGAAAGGGGTCTTGGCATTCACCTTCCTTGGAAATTTGTAGTTTCTTCAACCATAATATCTCTAACCAATTCCAGATGGCTCTAACATCTCCTGTAACTTCTCAATGGTAGTGCCATTCCCCTTACCAAACACAGTAGCAGGGCTCAAATTCAAATTTGAATTATGAGGATCCCCATAGCTGCCACATCTTCCAAATTATAGGCACTTGCTAAAACTGGCTTCTTTCCATTTTAGGTTGTCTCCTCTGTCAAAGGAGGCTTTGACAACTCCTCACTCCACTTATTGTTGGATGACAGGATGAGTCTCTAGGCCTGCAGTCATTATTCAGCAAAAGGTTGAACTTTTTTTTTTAGCAAAAGGTTGAACTTTATGCACTCCTATCCAGAAAGCTTTGTTTTCATGGAGAAGCTTAATCTTTTGTGGCACATTGCTTTTGTGATCAACTTCCACCACAACCTCCATTGCTTCATGGTTCTGGGTGGAAGAAGTGCACCTAGCAACCTCCTGAGGACACCCATACCAATGTTCACAAACTACAGGTCTAAATGGATACTAATAACTTGAACATGAAAGTTGATCCCTGGTTTTGTAGGCCTTGCTTGCTGCAATTTTCTGTTGCCATTCTCTCAAGTCAACCTCTTGCAGTTATAACTTCAAAGAGTCTCCTCTGTTATCTCCCTGCATATTCTTCATGCTGTAATTCACTTTGATGCACCTTCTTGCATAATCTCCTTTCCACCTGTCTCCTCTTGCCCTTTCCCTACAACTCTTGTTTGAAGAAGGGGGCAATTGCATGCTTTTAGGAGCCACTCTAGCCTCCTTTGCTAAGGGATGAGTATTTTGTCTTTTGCCTCTCCATTCTTGATCCTTCTGTTGTGATTCAGGAACAATGCTACAAAGTTAGAAGGTGAGTTTGAATGAAATCTAAGCATTTCCATCCAGTCATGGAATAATGTTTTGTTCTGGGCCTTCTGGCTTGACTGATGGCTTTCTGATGGCATTATTTGTGAATTGTTCCCCTTTATCTTCATTCTTGTTGGGAATCATCAATGTAGGTTGCAAGGAGGGTTCAATTCTATATAATCTTATTGTTACAAATATATAGGATATTTCTTAGAATTCAAATCCATGAATGGGAGAGCAACCTTGTTTATGAATTTTCACTTTTGGGACAATACCTAATGGATTACCATAGGATGCTCAAAGGACTTGTCTATGTATGCATATCTCATGAATGGCGAGTAGGTTCCTTGATAGACTATGAGTGATGGATACTTGTTTTTTCGCTAGGCTAACTTGTCTTAGATATGGTTCTAGAGAGAATTACTTGCATGTAAATGCATTGTCTTGGTTGTGCATGCAAAATTTGTTTGTTCATATTGGCAACTTGATTGAGGGATATTTTGTTTCATCCTTCTCACAAAACAGCAAACTTACCATTATGTTAAGATTCACCTCCATCCATTATGAAAAAAATTATTCCTTTAATAATCATGTATTCTTGAAAATAACATGACATCAAACAACAATGAATTCCTTGATCCCACTATTTAGGATCAGCCCCATGAATCCTTTTGTTTTGATCCATCACTAAATCCTTTGTTGAATCATATAATTTTAAATCTTTTCTTGCTATTTCTAACCAAGTAATTTTTGTTCTTCCTTTATCTCTACTAGCTTCGTCTACATTAGTTAATTCTCATTTCCTTATAAGCACATTTGCAGGTCAAAATAATATGGCATTAAGTTCATAAATTTTTATATATTGTTGGTATTACTACAAAGTTTGACGTGAGTGTCATATGTTAAAATTGGTGATGTTATAGCAATTTGGTTTGGTTTTCTGTTGGTTAGGAAAAGAGTTAGTTGCTAAGTAAATATATATTATGATTAATTATTAATTACACTTATGTATTTTAGGTGCAATTTTTAGTTTGAGATCATTATGGCTCTTATATAATTTTTTTAATAATGGTAGTGCTTTTGCATTAATTAGGATTTAAACCATGGTGGGAGCTATGGCTATTGTTGCTCTTGATTAATTAAGCTATTGCAGTTGGGTTTCTAACTCCTATATAACTACAATTTTTATTTAAATCCAAACTAGTTGAAATGTGTGCAACTAATAGGAAGTAAGTTCTATATCTAAAGGAATGCCAAACACCTTTAGAATCTATATAGATTGGTTACTTGATGAGGATGCCAAATATTTTTAAATGGACGAGGATACCAAATATTCAAATGTTGGAGATTGTAAGATCTTAATTTAGTTCCATTATAAGAAGTTAATGTGTCTATATAAACATGCTCAAATGCAAACCTCAAGTAGTTTATGGTCCATTTGTTTGGTTTTAGGTTGTCATAAGCTAGATGGAACTGAATGCCAACTAAATCTTAGAAGATGAGAATATGTTAATTGCATTTAGAATCCTAAATAGGTTTTGGACTTTACTTGGACTTGCTTGTGTATGACAAGAAGTTAAAAAACTGAAAGTATAGAAAGTTAGGGAAAAAAAATGAAGATTTCTAATGTTTAAAAATTGAAGATTATAATGTATTAGATTAATCCCACGTAACAAAAAGGAATGTCTGCATAAACATGATGAACTACTACATCAACCTTAAGTATTTTCTGGTTCATCATCTTGATGAAAATTTCAAACATTCAAATATCCAAGATTATAGTACCTTGATTAGTTCTACATTATTTATTGTGACAAGGTTGGGCTGGATTTGGTTAAGGATCCATTTATCTCTTAGTTTCCCACATATATATTGTATCTTTCCCTTTAGAGCAAGACAATAACTTCTTTTTCTTCAACTCCTTTTTCTTCTTCTTCTTCCTCTTGGTCATTTTTAGCACATGGTATCAAAGCAAAAACCAACCTTGGTGGGTTTCTAGCTCGTTTGTGTGTGAATTAGAGGGGCATTCATTGTTGTTGACTATTGAAGGAGTGCACAAAACTACATATGTTGTGTGAGTGTGTCAATTGATTTGCTAGCAAGTGTGTTGCACGATGACTTTTTTTTAGTGCTTTTTGTTAGTTTCACTGAAGGAAGGAAAGTTTTTCAATTGTCCGAAGAAGGGCCTTGTTTTTTCTTTACTATTTCCAGACATAATAGGGATTCCAATCCTCATTGTGACTAGATGTAGTGGTGTTCAACAATTCGAAGAAGGGCAATCTAACAGTTCGATGGTGTTGACTAGATACAACTTCCTAATGAGTGGCCTATCCGTCTTGATGAGTGGATGGTGATTCTCATCTTGTCCTTGTAGATGTGTGGCTACTAAAATCCACCAATTCTATAGCTTGTGTGAGGGTTGACTTGGTGTTGTTAAGATTGTGACAGTAATGGCTTGGCGTGAGTTTGTGATTTGACAACTATTTGACATGAGTGTGAAACTCAATGATAAAAATTACTTGATGTGGTCCAAGAGTTTTTTACATTTGTTGTAGTACAACGAAAAAGTAAACACTTAACTCTTCCTCCCCCTGATATCAAGGATAATGGTTATGACGATTGGTTTGTAGATGATTCAACTATGGTTACATGGCTAGAAAATAGTATGGAGTCTAATGTTGCTAGAGGAGTAATGATGTTACGTCCAACCAAGGTTAGTTGGGACACTTTAAAGGTAAATGTATGTTGAAGAGAAAAATATTTTATATGTCTATGAGATATATGAGTAGATTTTCTCATTGCGAATGATAGATCAACCTTTTTAGGAGTATTATGGCATCATTTGCACATTATTTGAGGAGTTTGATGCCTATCAGCCTGCTACCACTATTCTGATTGTCTTGCATTAATATCAGAATGATCTTCAAGTTGTTGCATTCCTATCTGAACTTCCTTTGGATTTAGCCTCACAAGTTCAGGGACAACTTTTAAAGGGAAAAACTACTCTAGATTTGGGGATTGCGTTTACTTGAGTATTTTGCATCTCTAAGGTGGACACTCACTCTACAAGAAGTTTTAGCTCTAGTAGTTCGTGGTCAGTCCAAAAGGAAGGGAGGGTATGTGGATTTTAGCTTAGGTAGAGGTAGGATTCTCTGTCCTCATTGTGATAGGATAAATCATTGTTCTAATAAATATTGGAAGAAATATGGCAAGCTGGTGTGGACTTAGACTTCCATCGAAACCTCTATGACTACTGGTGCTACTAGTGTACATCGAAACCTCTATATAGTGAGTTGAGTCATGCTTGATCTTGTCTATTGTGATATTTGGGGTTCAAGTTATGTTACATTTGTTCTTGGTTATTACTATTATCTTGTGTTTGTTGTTGATTTTTTTAGAGTTTGTTGGGTGTATCTCTTGAAGGATCAAAAAAATATTATGACTGTTGTTTAGTCTTTTTTTTCTGAAATTAAAACTCAATTTGTTGTTACTCCAAAATGTTTGCATATTGATAATGCTTTGGAATTTATTAGTACTCCTTTTCAAAATTTTTGTGCTTTCTAAGTAACTATTCATCAGACTACTTGTCTTCATATATCCCAACAAAATGAAGTGTTCGAAAGAAAACACCATCACTTATTAGACATTACTAGGACTTTTCTTATCTAGATGAATGTTCCTAAGTATTTATGGTTTGATACTGTATTTATTGTTGCGTACCTTGTCAATTGAATGTCTTTCATGCTTTTTAGAGGCAAGGTTCTTATACATTGTCTTTATCTTGATCAGGAATTGTTTGAGTTGATTCCTTATGTTATTGGGTGTCTTGCTTATATTCAAGATCTCCAACCTAGATTGGACAAACTTAATGCTTAGGCCAACACTAGGATGCTTAGGTTGCAAACTAGAAGTCACACTTATTGAATGAAATCCACCTTTTTGGGACACTTTGTCTGATGAGTTGGAAGATCTTATGCAATATCAAAGGTTGGTGGGTAAACTTATCTATCTTATAGTTACGAGATCTGATATTGCTTACAGTGTAAGACCATTTATACATCAGTCATGACAAATTCATTGGATAAGGGTACAAAGAGTCCTCACATACATCAAAAGTACTCTTGGAAGAGGACTTCTTTACATTTCAAATGGACACTTGGAGGTAGAAGCATTCTCTGATTCTGAGTTTGTAGGTGATAGAGGAGATTGAAAGTGTACGTTAGGATATCTTACTTATGTTAGAGGGAATCTTGTCACTTGGTAGAGTAAGAAACAAAACGTGTTCTCTTGCTCTAGTGCTAATTTTGAATATCGGTCTATGAGAGAAACTAGATGTGAAATGATGTAGCTTAGATCTCTCCTTCAAGAACTTGGAGTGACTACTCAATTACCCATGTGAATGTACTGTGATAATCAAATATTCATCTACATTGCCAAAAATGAAAGCTTTCATAAGCGTACTAAACATATTGAGATTGATTGTCACTACATTCGAGACTTAGTGATCAAGGCGATTATTTGCACACCATTCATCTCATCCTTGGAAGAGCTTGTTGATATACTTACAAAGGCATTAGGTCATCATGTATTTGATCACATTTGTAATAAGTTGAGAATGACAAATATGTATCCTCTAGCTTGAGGGAGAGTATGAAAAGACTGTGTTGGATTTGATTAAGGATCCGTTTATCTCTTAGGTTCCCACACATATATTGTATCTTTCCCTTTGGAGCAAGAAAATAATTTATTCTTCTTCTTCCTCTTGGTCATTTTTAGCACATTTATAACAAAAAGGAATATGTCTACGTAAACATGATGAACTACTGTACCAACCTTAAGAATTGTTTGGTTCATTTCTTTGGTTTGTTGTTGTTATAGACTTGTTGGAATACCTATCAACTCTTTAGGATGAAACATAATTCTTTTGAGCTTTTTGCATTTTGTTTTTGCATGAAATTGGTTTTTCAAATCCTTTGGTGTTCATTTTTGCCTTTAAAAGGGAAAATTGCATAACAATTTTTTCTTCAAATTGCAATTTCACTTTCAATAATACCACTCAAAAATTCTTTCAATAACTTGTTGTGTGGTAATATTGAATTGTTGATATATATATTTTCAGGAGCATTTGACGATGCAGACATTATTCATGTTGATGACATTGTAGATCCTGTTAGGGATTTGGAGATCATAAGTGAAGAATTACGGCTGAAGGTACCTTTAGCCTTGTATTGGACGCTGCTTCCCATTTTATATGCAACTACATTTTTGTATGTATTGAAAAAAGTATATTTTTATTTTGTAATTGGTTTTTGGTAACCAAATTGTGGTCTAGAACTATGCATCTCTAAACGTGCAACCATTCATTTCTATGATCTGCTTTTGTATAAGGTCTGGTACCAAAAGGACAATTCGACACACTATGTATGCCCATTCTTTCTAAGTTGCAACTTTGTGCTCCAATAGGGATATTTGTTTTGATTTTCGGCTGTTTCTCTTCTCCTGGATCGTTGTTAGATCTCGGGCATTTTGAATATTGAAATAACAAACAAGAGCAATGTCCATCATCTTCATCTGCCATGGACCTCTCTAGCAACTTGCAACTGTATGTATATAAGATTTGAGATTGATTTTACACCATTTGTTTTTCATATCAGATATTATTGAAATTTTATTAAAGATAATGGTTAGTTGAAGAAAGGTTTGTAACATTGTTTTGCATTGCATTTTGGTCCAACTAGGAAACATCTTGGAAATTGGTGGAAGTATTATAGAAGTTGACAGAAACGATAAGAATTCAAAATTACTGTTGGAACATTAGGATAAAATATGACTTTTATGCAATACATTGGTGGCTGACATTCTAGGTGTTTTGACACACCCATCTCATTGTGATATGGATCATTTTGTATCAATGCCCCTGCATTTATAAAAGTAATAATGGAAATGTTACTACAGAATATCATTCAAAATCTGAATTGACAATGTTAAACCTCCTTTTTTGACAGAAGTGGTCCAGTTCATTTTTTGGGATTGAAATACCCCTAACCCTGCCACCTAGTTGACCACCCCCTTAAGCCCATGACCATCTCAACCCACTTGACATTTCTCTCTCCTGTTCTCCTAAAAGAGTCCTTATTTTTCTCTATCTCAATCTATCTTCTTGATGCTCACCCGACAATGATGGTATTGGCTTCAACTCATTCAGTGGTTACCAGTTTCATACTTATTATCAACATGCCCAACAGGTGTTTGCTCATCTGCTAAATGGTCACCATGTTTAAGAGGATCCACTATTGGGTTTTTTTAATAATATATATTTTAAGGTTTTTATTGCAAAAAACCTAGATATATATTTTTAATAGAATATTATTGAAATATACATAATTATTAAAATATATAATCGTACATTTTATAAAATATATACATTAGTTTTATTACACTTAATATTTTGTTATCTTAAGATTATTTGTGTATTTCAATGTTATTTAGAAAATAATATGAACTAAAAGTATACATAATTAATATTAAATATCTATAAATATACATAGTGCATGCATAAAAAATTTAAAAATTAGATTTTTATATGGATGCCTAGGAGTCACTTAGGTATGCAAGGTGCTTTACCTTACCGCTCTGGCATGTTGGTTCCTTAATAAGTATAGATAGTTCTCTTTTCTACTTTCCTTAATCGCTTGTCATTCTCTGTTTCAATATTCATTCCCCTGATGCTCAATCAACTATTGTGGTTAATGGAGAAACCTACATTAGACAACTTACCCAAAGTAGACATTGATGGTTCAATGGTCCTCTTCTATTACATAGGTAAACAATCCTCTTCAATTCACAACCCTATTCGACATCAAACACTAAAATGGAGGTATATTGCTCAATTACCTTAAAATTGTGTTTCGTAGGTGGTAGCAGTAATAGTGTGTTGTGATGCAATGTAGGTATTTCATGTTTGTTAAAGTAGGGAGAAAAATGAGAAATGCCTTCTATTCACCAGTGTTAATCCTTGAAGAAGGTTTATGATATTATGTTTACAAATCCCGTTTTGAATTAAATCCTTATTATTAAGATGGTAAGTATCAAGATAGTAAACGTTAATATCTTTAATTAGTCTTAACACTTTCCTTCAAGTTAAAGTGTATGTTTTCAAAACCAGACCACCAGATATTGGCCTAGTGGAGTAGAGGTGTTGTCGTTTCATGGGTTCAAACTGGTCACACAGATAGGTTGAACCAATGATGTCAGAAATAATTAAATAAATTAATATTGATATGTCCAATAAAAACAGAAAATTTCAGGAAAAGTCAGAAACAACTAGAAAAAATCAGGTAAGAAAATAAAACGACAAATTCATGCCAACCAAAACACACAAAACTATTTAAATTATGCCAAATAAATAAATTCAGATTATTTAATCCATTAATTAATGCAAGAAATCCATTTAATCATTTGTTCAAGATTTTTATTTGTTACATAGAAGGATTGAAAATTTGAATGATGTACAATAATGTTTTTTTCCTTTGATTGTGAGGATCTATGAGTGAGGGGCTGGCAGTTTGTGATTGATAGGTTTAAGAAAAGATTATTTGGATTGGGCAGGTACATTTTTATCCTTTTGGTGGCAAGCTCATGCTAATCTCTTTGTTTCTTACGCATATCCCAATCCACTATCTTTTCCTAATTAAATTCTTGATAATAATTGTCAACCATCTTGAATGCATACAGAGAAAGTTTCTATGGAAACTTGAGAGAAAAAATTGCATATTTGATCTTCAGTTTGTGGCCTTGAATAGGATTTGTTGTCCTAAATATGAAGTTAGTGTTGGCCTTTGGAGAATCTATCCCATGAATTTGGCTTTATTAGGCAAATGATTTTGGAGAATTTGAGATACAGGTGGAGTTTTGTTTATGGGTGAAGGCCATTAAGGTGAAATAGTTTACAACCTCTTGGGTGGGCAGGGACGGGAGATGGGTCATACCCAGTTTCTAGTTTGGAGAGGTATCTGTAAGGTGGAATAGGTGGTTGGGTGCAGGGTCAAACTTGTGGAGGGTAATGCCATAATGGTCAGGGAGTTGGTTTTTAGGGTGATGTGTGGGTGACTACCTTTTCACACTTGCTTTCTTGGTGTTATACTCAATTATATCTTCCACCTGAGAGAGTGTGGTTGAGTTTTTCAAGTGTTCTATGGCAAAAATAGTATGATATGTTTTTTTCTGAAGGAATCTGGAGAACTCATTCGGCTCCTTTCCTTCATCTGCTATCTGTGTGCTCTGTATGATTCAGTCAGTAATCAACCATGGATCATGAAACATCTGACTTTGAAAGGAAACTTTGCCTTCTAAGCAATCGTGGTGTATGAACAATGACCCTGCTTGAGGCCATACACCTGCTCTAGAAAATTATAGCAGTTTGTTACTGTAAAATGACCTGACTTCTCTGCAGCCCATCTCAGATGAGATGGGCAACATTTGAGCATCATCTTCTATCTCATCCTCGTCAAGGTTCCATTTTAAATTCAGGTTCCAGATCCCTTCACCCAGCACAGTTTGAAAATTGTATTCAACTTTATGGTAGGGATTTCTTACCAAGACAAACGGAGGTTTAAAGTACTCAGCAAAAATACTGTTGTCGTGCCTGTGATCCTTCCAGAAAAGTGTCCTTCCCATTACCTACGACAAAACCATGTGCAAAGGCATGAAATTTTTAAAATTCCAAACTGGTCTTCCAGAAGTTGGTTACATTAGCCCATGGGTTTACAAGTTGAAATGCCCATATTTGCCCATCCAAAGAGCTCTTTCTTAAGAGCCCATCTCCACCACCATTTGCAAAGTAAGGCTTTGTTAAAAATACTGAAATTCTTGATGCTCAAACCTCTGTGATGTAAAGGTATGCTTACCATCTTCCAGTTAAGATGTGTTTTCAAATCTCTATTACCTTGCTACAACTATATTCTCAGGTTTCTCTAGAGTAGAAGTAATTCCCTTCGGTAGAGCAAATGCTGACATATAGAATACCAGAATGTTGTAGCGGACACTTCTAAGGAGAGTTAACCTTCCTCCAAAATTCAACAGCTTAGGGGACCGGCACACCAATGTTTGAGAAATTTTATCTATCAAAGCCCTCCAATCAGTCTCCCTAGGCTTCTTCCATAAGGTAGCCCTAGATATGTCATGGCAGCTTCTCCCCTTTATAATTGAGATCTGCTGTTAAATTCAGAACCTTCTGATGCTTGACATAAATGCCTGTGATTGAACTTTGTTTTAAATTGATGTACAAACCCGAGATCAGCAAAAAGTTTGAAGGATAAAGTCAAGTATATCAACCTGGTTTTTCAAAGCCTCGGGAAAAAATAGCATACCATCAGGATAACGTTGGAACCTCCTAGGAGGTGGCTAAGCAGGCATCAGGGGTGCCAAGGATGCCTGAAGGCAAAAATGAGGCATTGTGTTTGATATTCATTTTTTATTTTATTATTTGAAGTGGCTATAAAATGACTAGCATTATAGCCTAAAGGGTGTCTGGTATTTGTTGTAGATATTTGTCATTCTCTTTTTCCATGTATATCTAAGATTGTTTGAATAATTATGGAAAAATTATGATTCCTGTTTTTATTTTACTGTTTATTCTCTGTTAGTCGTGTCCTGCTGATTGTCATCGATTCCTTCTCTCACTTTTTGTTTTAGAAACTTTTGCTAAATCCTTTTGTTTTCCATTGTAGGATGTAGAGTTCATGGACCGGAAGTTAGAGGATCTTGAAAAAAGTATGAAAAGGAGTAATGACAAGCAGCTAAAAATACAACACGAGTGCTGCATGAAGGTCTATATCATGTAGTTTGTGCCTTGACAATGTTATCATTTGGTTTAGTTACCTGCTTCATATTTACATGTATTTGCATTAATGGTTTCTATACATTTGAAGAAAGAAATGCATTGATATCTGTTCTAGGTCAAGGCATGGCTAAAGGATGGTAATGATGTTCGCTTAGGGGAGTGGAAAGCTGCTGAGGTTGAAATCTTGAATACATTCCAGTTGCTTACAGCTAAACCTGTTGTCTATCTGGTATGGTTACTGGTTTCATATAAGTCATGATTAGTGTACTTTTCTAACCCATTTTGTCCTGCAAGACAATTTCCTATTTTTTAAAAATATTTAGTGTTTGAGCTTTTATTCTATCCTATAAAGCAATTTTGTTTTGGTTATAAGTTGGGAATGGAACAATGATATGCTAATGAAATTAACAGTTCCAAGTTTACCACCCAGGCACTTCAGTAAGTCTGCTTCATAGACGCTATCTATATTCAAAATGTAAAACAAACACTATAAGACTTGAAAATTAAAATGTTTTTTAAAATGGGGATTTTTTGAAAAGTTATAAATTAAAAATGAATAAATATATTTTTAAAAAATTCAAAATTAATTATAATGCAATTAATTTGTAATATAATTTCAAAAACATATTTTTATTATGTGTAATTGTCCCTCATGAATAAATATATTTGAAAGTACAAATAAATATATAAATTAAAATTAAAGTCGTAACAATAAAATAAGTATTAAAATAATGAAATTATATTAATGAAAATAATTCAAAAGATGAAATCTTAAAAGAATTAAAAATGGCCAAAAAGAGTAATAAAGGTCCTTTTTGCAAAAAAAAGGGGGAAAAATGACAATTTAAATAGGAAAGTGGTTGTTTTTTCTGAACTGTTTTTAATTGGTAACCAGAGGCACCCCAATTATTTGTTTATTTCTCGATCGTTTCAATGTGATGCATCACTTTTTGTGCTAACAAAGAAATGGATTGGGATGAAAAATGTTTAGATGACATTTACATGACCATTTTTTTACAACAATCCTGAAGACTTGGTTTGAAATCATATATTATATATTTAGCCTATACACGTGTTTCACTGAGCTCATCATACAAAATAACATTTTTTACATCAAGTTGTGACATAAAGTTAGTGAGACAGGGTGAAGTACTCTAATAGAGTTGCAATGGGCGATTGGAGAGGTCTTAAAATGATTGATGTCATAGGTTCGAGTAAAGTAAAACCACCTTTGTTTTGGATGAATGGTAATACTATAAGGTATAAACTAAAAAATGATTTTATTAGTCAAGGATATTGACTCAGTTTCTGATACAGAATCGGTAGATCCTCTAGGTTCTCTTCATCATGGTCTAAGATATGAAGTCCTTTTTTAGCTTCACAACGTAAACCAATCCTTTTTTGTGTCTATAGATCCTAAAACACACCATGATCTGGAGAGGTCACAAAATAGTATAGTGTACAGGCAAGGGCGCCATTTGAATGGAGATAGGCCGGATAATCTGGGACATTGATGACTTCGTCCAAAGGCAACTGGGAGGAAGATTGTAACCCCAATACCAGTTATTGAACATGTGTCTCTATTTGCAAATAAAATTGTATGTAGGTCAGGTAATTGGGAAAGATTAGTAAAAAGATCACACTTCTTAGATGTGTGCCTCTTGAATCTATGATTCAAGAATTGTCCTTAGAGCCTAGCATAGCACTAGTTCTAGCTATAGCATGAGAAGCACCCTAGGTAGCCCAAAATTTTAAGAACCTGTCATTCTTGCTTCATGGGATGAATACTCCAGAGGAAGACCTGTTGCCATCTGTAGAAACTAGTTGAATCCACTCAGGCTTCCCAAACTTCTCCCAGCACTCAAGTTTCTTGGTTCATCTACAGTACTCACAGTTCCTGTTCCGCATTTGGAGCCTCAGCCTCCCCCTGGTGCACGATTGTGTCCTCTGCCATGACCCAATTGAAGCTGATATTGAACTAGGTTGACTGATAAGAAGGCAGGGAAGGTGACAGTCAAAATCTTGGGAAGATGAGAGAAGATGCTACATTGTCACCACCAAGAATCTGGCCACAAATCTGTGATGCAATCTCTGGTTGAAGAGCTGTGAGAAATTTGGCAATGACAAAAATCTTTATAGTCTTGGAGTTGTTGAACATCTGCAGGCTAGTATACGTTGAGTAGGGAGCGAAGTGAGAAAAGAGTTGCTGGATAGTTCAATCACCCTGCTATTATGTAAAGATCTCCTTATAAATTTCTGCATGAGAAATATTTTTCTTGTGACCATAGATTCTCTTCAATGACTTCTAGATCCTTTTTGCAAGGGAAAACATAGTGACACCTTGTGCAATATTTTCTTTCATGCTGTTCATCATCTTGGAGATCACTGTACAATCATCTGCTAGCCAGTCATCATACTTGGGATCTTTAACATCTAGGGCCTCTTGAGTGATATGACAGATTTTTTTGTGTGCTTTAAGAACAACTTGAGATGAGAGGGTTTTATAGATGTGCCATTGACGTTTTGTAAAGAACTATCAGTCATGTATAGAGAAAAGGAGACTATTTGTTTGTTGTTCCGTCTGAAATGTCCACAGAATAAGGCAGGAAGGCAGGCAGTATTTCACAATTCAAGGTCTTTTCTTCAAGAATCAAACCTAGATGTAGAGGAATCCAAGGTAAGATCCGTGTGGGAAGTAATAGGGTAGCAGGAGACTCCCTCTTGCTGCATGCAGTCAGAAAAGGGGCCAGAGGAGCCCCAGGAAAGAGGTGGTGGTTCTGGAGAGCTGCGAGCAGCTGGTGGACCCCTGAAAAGGGGGCATCAGTGGTGAGGAAAGCCTTGGAAGGGAGGAGGAAGTTGTGGTGGTGGAGGTTAGGGCTATGGTTTGGTTTGCTGCCTGCAGTTGGTGTGCCTCCTGAAAAGTGGGCATCAATGGTGAGGAAAGCCCTGGAAGGGAGGAGGAGGTGGTGATGACCTGGTGAGGTAAGGGTTTGGTTGGCTCTGGAACCATGTTACAAGAGAGATTATTTCATTAACAGGTATTCACAAAGTGATTACATATATATAGAGTGCTAAACCCTAGAAAATATGGATACTTGAATATCCGTTTACCCAAATAACAAGGGCATTCTTTAATGCTTATTTCAGAAAGACAAAACTCGGCAAAAAAGATGCAGTCTTGGCATGAAAGCAATGAAGTCTGGAAGATAGCAAGTGTTCATGCTGTTATTGGTGGTCTCATTATTCATGATATTGATGACCTTATCCTTATGCTATGCAACCTCACCAATGGGAAACTGACAAAATAAAGGAGAGTTCTTTTTGAAACTCTAAAGGCAAAGTCCTGAGTTGTCGTCGGGGTTTAGGCTATATGTTGGGTCATTTGGTTGAGATGCAACACAGTTATTTTCAAGCAGGAATTGAGGGAGATGTAGGGAATCATTGGTCAAGCTTGTCAAATTATAATTTTTGGGATACAACCCTTAATTTGTATATTTTTCATTTCCTTTCTCCAGGTTGATCATCTTGGATTGTTAATTTTCTTTTTTTTTTCTTTTCTTGATGTATCTTATTATATTTGATGAGATTCAACCTTCAGAAAAAATTCTCTGCAAAAAGTTACTTTTAATTTGTTTTCAATAATGCCGAGCCTATTCTCTCTGTGATTGTTGAAGGGTATAGGTTGAAAGTAGTAATAGGTGACACCATGTTTATGCCAAATCCAGAAGGGCACTTAGTTTCCAAGGTCCAGGATTATGATTTTTATCTAGTTACATACTGTTCATCCTGACTTCCACGTTTAGTCTAAGTACTGTATGGGGCTATAATTTGTCGGTAAAAATTATATCAATATCCACTGTATGGGGCTCTTTCAAAAAATCCATTGTGTGGTATGCAGGCTAAGAATGACTCAAATTACTGGTGCAGGTTAACATGAATGAGAAGGACTATCAAAGAAAAAAGAATAAATATTTGCCCAAAATACATGCCTGGTACGCCTTGTCTACTTTTCATTATAATTTACATGGCGCCTTTATTTTATTTTTCTTGATTTTTTTAAAGAATGATCCTTCTTTAGCAGTTACTTTTCTTGTATTCCTACAAGATAATAGGATACATCTATATAACAGTGTCTCTTGAATCGTAGGGTACAAGCTCATGGTGGTGAACCTATCATCCCATTCAGTGGTATTTTGGAGAGAAATCTTGCAGACATGCCAGAGGATGAATCTGCTAGTTACTGTCAGGAGAATAAGTTACAAAGGCAAGTTTATTTGTTTCCCTTTTCTCCCACATCCTATATGCATTATGTTTCATTTTACACGTGAATTGTTACCAAGTATGAAGCACATTGCAAATCACCGAGTATTATATGTACCCTTCCAGAGACATACTACTCAGGCTACATTTGGAACCACTTATTTATATCGGCTTATTTTAAAATAAGCCATTTTATCCAACTCTAATTAAATAGGGACGCTCCTAAGAAGAGCAAGGGTGCATTCATAAGTGTTTATCTAGCTTATGGAAAAAGTAAAAAAGCAGTTAATGGTTCATTTTATAGCATAAGCTGCATTTTTAAATAAATGGTTTCTAATGGAACCTTAGATTTATTTAGTTGATATTAATGGTTCTTGGTTCTTCTTCCTATTTTTGTTCTTTTCACAATTATCTTTGTAATAGTAAGTTTTTCTTATGCATGCTTTTTCCTCTTACGATTTATGAGTCATAATTCCTATCTTAACTTTGAATATCTATTACATTATTTCAGCAACGTTCAATATTACTTTACATTGGCAATTTTGTAAAAGGAGAAATTAGGAACAATGTTCAATATCTAAATAGGAGTCAGTTTCAACTACAAGAAACTAAAGAATTTCCAATAGACATGGATTTACATCAAGGGTCCATTCTAAGTCCATGTTTGTTTATCTTGGTTATAGATAAAATAATCAAGGAAAATTTAGGAGAAATATCTTGGTGTATGCTGTTTGCTAATAACATATTTTTAATTAATAAACATAAGTTAGAAATTAATTCTAAATTAAAATTATAGAGAGATGCTTAAAAATCCAAAAGATTTAGATAGAGTAGGTTAAAAGCTAAATATATGGAATATCTGTTTAATGAAAATAGGAATGATGATAAAGGTATATACTTAAAATGGATATGTGATACATGAAAGTAACATTTTTAAATATTTAGAAGAGGAGATTTAATTAGTGCAAACAAAATTAAATGAAGTATATGTGGGCCTTGTATGAAGGAGGAAGAAGGGATTAGGGAAAGATAATTAGGGGTTTCATTGCTAAATATGCTTAAGTACATCATTACATGAGTGGATCCATATACCTGATTAACCCTAACACTCTCTTAAGCTAGAGAATATAAATTAAACAAACCCAACTTGTTACAAAGATCCTTAAAAGTAGGACCTTTTGTAAAAATATCAACTAACTATTCTGAAGATTTAGTGAAAGGAGTACAAATGGAGTCACGATCAATTAACTCACAAATATGATAATAGTCAATCTCCACATGCTTTGTACATTTATGAAATGTGGTATTGCTTGCTATATATATGGCAGCTTAGTTATCACTGTGCATAGACATGAGAGGAGAAACCTTGACTTCAAGTTTTGTTAAGAGGTTCTTTAACCACATTAATTAACTAGTTGTTTGAGATATGGATCTAAACTTAGCTTCAGTAGTAGAATTTGATACAACATTTTATTTCTTATTTTTCCAAGTGACAGGATTTTCACCCACACAAGTATAATACCCAAAGTGGATCGTCTATCTCCCCAATCACCTACATAATCAAAATCAAAATATGCAACAACATTCAAATGCTCATAATTTAAGTAAATTAGGCTTTTGCCAGGATTGCTTTTAATGTAAGTAAGCAATCCAAAAACTCTAATTCAATGTACTTCATGTGATTCATACATAAATTGACTTAGAAGACCAACAATGTGTTATATTTGGTCAAATCATTATAAGGTAAATGAGTTCCCAGTGAGATGTCTATATCTCCCTTGATTAGCTAGCTTCTTTGAAGATGTATCCCAAAAAGTGGATTTTATTCCACTAGTGTAGATTCAGGTTTACAACCTATGAGACCTATTTCTTTTAGTAGATCAAAGGAGTATTTCCACTAAGAAAGAGATAATCTCCCTTTGGAAAAAGCAAACTCGTTGCTCAACAAGTATTTTGGTTTTCCCAAATCTTTGATAACAAATTGTTGAGCTAAATAGTTGCATGTAGCCTCAAGACCTTAGTATCACTATCTGTCAACAGGATGTCATCTATATATATTGTCAAAATAACATGACTCGTTTGACTTTGCTTGATGAAGACAGATGGATCTACAACACCTCTTAAAACCTTGTGCCTATAAAATAAAATTTAGCTTTGTAAACCATACTCTTGGACTTTATTCTAGTCCATAAATGACCTTTTGTAAGAAGTAGACATAATTCTCTTCCTGAGCAATAGGCAAAAGATTGTTTCATGAACACTTTCTTATCAAACTCACTATAGAGAAAAGCATTGTTGACATCAAGATTTGTGAGAGACCAACCAGAATTGATTACCATGGTTAAAATAACATAGACAAAATCAAGATGAGCAATTGGAGAGAATGTCTCCTCATAATTTACGTCATATGTCTGAGTGAAGTTCTAACATTTCCTGGAAATCCACATTGCATTTCCGGAAGGCTGCATTGGTTTCTGGAAATCCACCTTGCATTTCTGGAGGATTGCATTGTTTTCCAGAAAACCGCTACACTTTCCGAAATTCTGTCCCGGCATCTTTATAGCAGTCCCGGAAATCAGCCTAGTATTCCCGGAAGACCACATTGCTTTCTGGATGACTCAGAATGTGATCTTCCTTTGCAGTGCATGTTTTGTTGGTCTATGTTTTCTCAAAAAGAATGTATGCTGCAAAATATGATGTGTAAGCCATTGGGAAACCAATTTTAAATTTTTTATGCCCTTTAGGCCATATATCTGAAAAAAAAAAGGATGTCTGCGAACTGTGAATCCGAACTGACTAAATTATTTGAGGTGGCCGGTGCTTTGTGGTTCTATAATTCCTTATATTCAAATCCTGTTACCACGAAGTAGTTGAGGTGCTGAGCTTTGCCAATTTCAAAAAAAGAGACTACTACAGTACTACCATCCAAAAAATATTTAAATAATGAACCTGGGGACCTCTAATTTAAATTGCATTATGGGTTGAGATGTTTGTTGTGCAGTTTATATATTGTATTGTCAGCATTATCAATAAACATGAGAGACTAAGACATGGAATTTCTTTATTTAGTGCTCTTTCGAAGATTGTAAAAACTGGATTTACTGCAATTAATCTCATATACTTCTTTACGGCAGGCCCAGATGAGGTATAATTCCCAGCGTTATTGAACAATCTTTCTTTGCTTTCTATGTAAAGTGCTCTTTATTTATGCAGTTTATTTATTGTAATGAATTCACAGGTAAAGTGTTGGCAGATTAGACGACAAACAAAAGCTCCTCAAGCTGCTGGTGCCATTCATTCGGACTTTGAAAGAGGCTTCATTTGTGCTGAGGTACCTTTTAACATGCCCATAGAAATCAAGTGAAATCAATCTATTTAAATTAATCTTTCAGGCATAGAGGTAATAGAATTTCCGATATGCAAAATTTGTATTCTTTTTAAATTTATATTTTATAGACAACAAACATTTCTATAGAAGTTCAAATGCACTCATTGGCCCATTACGCTCCTGCCGAATAGCCTATTAGAGGAGCACAATGCACTTGTGAACTTATTATATCTCTCTATTTTTTATAACGATAGTGACTTTTTCTTTATTAGAACTTTAACCTTGGTGTGAGTTACGAGTAATGTTGCTTCTGATCAATTGACTTTATTGTAGTTAGTTCATTAAATCTCTATATTACTCTGAACTAAAATATTTCTCCAACTCCAGGTTATGAAGTTTGATGATCTCAAAGAACTTGGCAACGAATCAGCGGTCAAGGTATAATTAGCGTGAAGATCACGTCTTTACAATTTTTTTGATTATATTGTAACGATATGCTCTTCTGCACTGCCCCATGACTTGGATAGGCCGCTGGGAAGTACAGGCAGGAGGGAAAAACGTATGTGGTACAAGATGGAGATGTGATATTCTTCAAATTTAATGTCTCTGGTGGTGGCAAAAAATGAGATCTAATTTGTTGGAAATCCACTTGCGCCCATCCAGGAATTCTTGTTGCCCTTTTGGTGATTTATTATTATTATTTATTTGCTTGATTTTCCCCTTTTAATATGCATAGTGCTGCAAGTTTTTATTTGTATTGTTATCGATTTTTCAAATCGAAAGCAAATAAGATGTAACAAGGTCTGTCTATTTCTACCGTGTTATTCAAACTCTATGAACTTCGATAATCTCTAAAAGCTTAGTAGAGATTACTGATAGAAAAATCCTACTCGAAACATCAACCATGTTTGGGCTTAAGGTTTTTTATTGGGCTTCCCTTGTGTTACGGTTTTTTGTTGAGAATTGGTTGGTTTCGACGTTGAATATTGAATCAAACATAAGGTATGTTCGCAGATCACACCTTATCAAATATTTTCTGCTTGGATGTTAAGAAGCTCTGCGAGAATATGATGATGGCTTACCTAGTCATGCTATTGAGTTGGCACAACCCTCGTAAGTACCAATTTAACAAGCTGATGTCTATAAAATGTTACCATGGCTCATGAACTTCTTCCAATTTCTAGAGTAAAATAATAGATAGGTCTAATCATTACATTTTACACGATGCTTAATATGATAAAATGTTTCATAGGAATTGCCTTCATAATAATTTGTAGGACATGGAAAAAGATCAAATGCTGTGATCAACATTCTGATAAACAGAGCCTGCAACGTTATCGACAGTCTTGATGTGGATTTCTCCGTTCCCCAGTCATTTCTCCATCTAATCTTGATTTTTTTATTATCATTTTCCTAATTTTATTGTAATAGACTACGTGAAGCTCCAATTAGTTTGGTGGGTACTTAATTGATTTTTCTTTGATTTGTTTGAGATTTCATCTTTTTGCGTCCCTTCACTAGCCGGATTATCCATGGTTACAAAAGAAAAAAATCCTTTAGGGGGCAGACCAAGACATACAAACACTTTAAAACATACAAACCAAAACAAATATGTAGAAGCACGTCAACCAACGTTACATGGTAAAATTGTCGTCTAAAAGAAGCACAATATTTTCATTAAAATGCAAATCTTGTATAGGAATTAATGTTGTCCTTCAGAAGGAAACTCAGAAGTTCAGCTTCAGCTACATAAAGGAGAGATTTAAAAGAAAATATTTTCAAGAACATAAATTAAAACCAACATGTATAAGCACAAGTATACCAATATTACATGGTAAAATCGTCATCTAAAAGAGGCACAATATTGTGTCATTACAATGCAATCTTTGCAAGGAATGAAATTTTGTAAGTATGACAAAAGGATTCAGGTAGAGGTATGTGTCTTTGCATGGATAACACATTCCAAATCACTAAGTAATCGTAAAGTTCTATCATAAATTTAAGATGAAATTGATGCGCAAGTAAAATGAAAGCAAAAATTAGCAAACTATAGACTAAAATGTAATGGAATTGATATTTTCCAACTTGTATGATGATTTGGGTGACAAAATAGTACCAAGCTAAAACCTCTTTCAGTTCTCTTAATTTAGACAATATATACACAATGCAAAATATTCAATTCAATCAACAAAACAACTCAAGTCATAATCCTATTATGTGAAGTTGTCACATGAATCTTTTCCTTCCATGTATTCCTATCTATGATCAAATTGTTAGTCAAATTTCATAAATTTAAACCTAATTTTAGGCCTACTTTTGTTATAAAATTTACTAGCATCTTCCTACTGTGGAAAAAATGCTCCCTGCTATACGCTAGCAGCTTCTTTAGCTTCAACAAAAATAGCTTGAAGATGCCATCTCTGAACAGGATACCGTATTCTTGTAATATCAAAGATGCCCTTCCAAGAGTGATGAGTTTATGATTAATCATCATAGATCAGGCAGGGGAACTTCCTGGCAGCGCACGATACCTGCAGCTCCTCCATAACAGAGCCACCTTTCACTCCCATGATTCATGTTCCATCTTACTTTGTGCATTGCTATATTTTTTGATGGAAAAACATCCTTCATTACCCCTAATTCAACTTGGATTCCTCTCCCCTGAACATTACCTTCCTCTTTATCTCCAGTCACATCAATTAGATTTGTAACTTCCGTACGGATGCCCTCTTCAACATTTCTTTCTTTCAACTTAGATGAAACTTTGCAACCGAAATTATTTTGTGAGCGTCCCGAATATGGAACCACTGCAATGGAATCTCCTAGAAGCAAGATAAAAAAGAGGCTTACAAGGTATTGCAAAGGTCAAAAATTCCATCTAATTCAGAGATAAAGAAGTTGTCAAACCTGCTGCATTAGAATTTTCAATTCTTGCATGGTTTGAGTCTTGATGCAAACTACGACCATGTTGAGGGGTATCCTCCAATGGGACACCGGGAAATGGGATACTAATACAAAGATGTTGATCTTCATCAACCAAAGAACCACACAAAAAATGAGGTTCACGATGTCGGGATGCATCTTTTTCAACAGCCTTCATTGTTAGCTGATGAAGAAAAAAGATTAGGGAACTTGAACTTCTTAAAGGGAATGATTACAAAAGCATGTAAAATGAACACTTGTCCAATCACCTGAAAACGGCTTGTCAAACCATCGGCACCACAATAGGCAACCTGACCTAAACAATAAGAAAACATATAAAATATATATTAATATATATATGGGTTGGGTTATGTGAAAGAATATTCACATGGCAACGTGGCACTAACACTAGAGATGAATAGGATAGAAGATATTTGGCAGCTATTGCGATGAATGATGCAATGACATAATCACAGTAAATTTAGTTCAGGATATCGTGGAATATGACTCATTGAATTTTCAATATTTTATGCTTCAATAGAACAAGATGAAGCCTGAATATTTTCAAACAATCATCTCTCATATTTTCTGAAAGGTTTGAGGCCTCATGTACTGAAGGTGCTTGTCATTAATATAAAAAAATACCACTCAAAAAATATAAGCCAATGGTGAAAAATACCAGTCACTCGAGAGATTTGGACACTCCAGATTGGGAAAGTTGAACAGTAATAATAATGATGCTTTCCTTTTGACCCAGCAAGCAACTCTCCAGATGTTGCTTTAGACAAGCTGATTATCCTTAAGGCACCATCGTCGAAAGATAACATAATGCAACTATAAAAGTCAAAACAGAGAACTTCAAGTAGGCTTGATAATTTAATATATAATTTTCTTATAAATTCTGATATTAGCTAGAAAATATAGGACATAATACATTTAAACTAATGAACTAGAAAATTCATTGTAAATTTGTAAGTACCTTGGATTTTTGAACCAATCCACACTAAGTATATGCCTTTTAACTGGATTGAATTCCCAGAGAGGATGATATGGGTCACTGCAGCAAATAAACATAGTTTTTGAATTTTCTCATTTAGATAAACTTTTTAGTCCTCACATAGTACAAGTATGACTCGAATTGCTATTGTTTTTGGTAGGTTCAAACAAAGTCCATCGACAAAGGGAAATATGGGTAAATGAAGCAAATAAGCATTACTTTTGAAACTTCTCAATTTCAAATAAAAATGCAGTAAGGTTCACATAAAAGCTTTTTATCAAGACAAAAATGTTGGAAAATAAAAAAATTTATTACGTTAAATGGCACTTGCAGATTTTGTAAATAAGGAACATAATTGTGAATTTGATAGTGCCTTATATAGCATCAAGCAAATGAAATTTAAGTTTTTAACATCAATTAGCGGTTCAGGAACCATATTTCAATTCTTAAAAGGCATAATTTCAGGGCTGTAGAGCAATCAAGTTCATCCGTGCTTTAATTAATATTTCTCAAAGATTTAGATTAATCTCAGGAAATTGCAAATACAACACTTTAGAGCTATTCACCTCAAAATAATTTGATCCTTACCGCATATCCCAAAATCTTAGTCTTTCATTCCCAGCAGTTACAAACAAGTTGGCACTCTCTGTGTCACTGAGAAATGGACAAAGAACAAAAAAACCAGCATTAATGGCTAGGAATTATGTGTACAATATATCACTCCTAAAGGAATTCAACAAAATAAAATTCTTTATAAATATTAATGTTCAAAATAGATATCCTTAGGAGACCAAGGAATGCACTACTTAGGAGAGAAGAATTAATTAATACAGAAGAAATTAAAAGAAATAGAGTAAACCTAAAATTATTTGGTTAGTAATTGTAAGAAAAGATTTAAATTTATGTAATTTAAACAAAGACTTGGCAATAGATAGAATTATTTTAAAAAAAGGATTTATATGGTCAACCCCATAGTGGGATTATGGTTCAAATTGTTATTGTTGTATAAGTATCAATGTTCAAAAGAACAAAATATGGGTTGAAGAAAAAAAATTAAATGGCAATTTAAAAAAGGGGATTGTGTTGAAATACATTTGATGGCCATTTACTTCATCTTCTAGGACATTAATAAATATCAATGAATCCCTTCGACAGAGGGAAAATCAGAAAGTGTCTTAACAAGAAAAGCATGCTTGATTATATATAGAGACATTCTTGTAACTGTTTCTTATATTGTTGAACATTTCATTCAGCCACCCATGAAAGTGTCTCCACTACTCTGAGTGAACTCGAATCAAGGTAGATTCACTTTGAAATATAAAATTTACAACATTACAAAATTCCAACATATTTGGCAAGAGAAGCAAGCTTCCAAGAACCACTCAAAAATGCAAGTTTCCAATTCACTTAAAGGATTAAAAAGCTGTAACCATACTCATTCAGGTGGGAAGGTGCCAGGAGCTAAGCTTTGTAATTAAAAATTAGAAACAATTTTCAGTATTATTATTATTATTATTATTTAATATTATTAAATGAAATCGTGACTTTATATTTATTCTAACCTAATGCACATGTATCACTGAAATACATATTGAAATCCTAGCGTCAAAATAAACACACATTGGCATCACAACAACTAACAAATTCAAAATAAAAAGATTTAAACTTTTAATTAACAAAACAAAACAAGGGAATTATAATGTATTTTACTCTTAAGTATTAATAAAATATAACAATGTAAAAACTGAAATTGAACCAATCAATATATAAAATAACAAATATAGTCTAAAACAAAAAATGCATTTATGTTCACAAAACAAAAAGCATGACTAATTTGAATAAAATATGACATTAAAAAAATGAGTGGGTATAACGAGAACATAGATGATTTAAGGCATTCAATGCATCATAACTTAATACTCGAGTGGCCTAGCACCTTGATAACTGTGTTTTTTGAAAAATTGATAGGGTGATTCTCATTAATTAATCATAACTTAATGCCTGAGTGGCCTAGCACATTGAAAACTGTATTTTTTTTTTTGAAAATTTGATATGGTGGTTCTCATTAATTAATAAAAAGAAACATCTAAAAAGAAGTACAGCAAGAAAACAAAACATAAAAAATTACAGTCTATGCGAGGACACCCTAGCCAAATTAGAAACAAGAGAATTAACGAAATATGTTGATAATGAATGGTCCAGGAAGATCAAGAGTATGTGCTGTTTTTCTGGGAAAGAGCATGTGTTGCTTTAGCAATGATGATGATGACAAGAAACAACAATATTTATAAAGAGATTTTACACACAAAGAAAATCTTTTGGTAAACCTAAGCACCTATACTATAACATATAAAAAAAAAGCCAAGAATTTATGATACACAAAGTCATAATTAAAGGAATTTCCTTCATATATTGGAAGCTCAAACTAAAGTAAAACAAATGACGACCTGAATCAGGATTTACCAGTTATCTGGAGCCCAAGCAACAGCTCTTATAGGAACACTATCAGCTGTGAAACAAATAAGAGGCCTTGTATCTGGATGGAAAAATAAGATGAGAACAATGAAACTCAAGAGACTAATGAAATTTCCTAGTAAAACTTCTGGATTGGATGTGCAATGATAAGGTAATGTTCGCTAACACTTATGGGAAAACAACTTATTGATATAATCTAGTACATTTGAAAAGGTTACTCCTTGCACCTTTTTGAAATAAGCATCTTTTGATGTTATGCATAAAAGAGAAGCTGACATATTGAAAAAATCTAGGATAAAAAATAATTGATTCACATTTCAAGAATATTGCTTATTTCAAGAATAAGTAAGGCCCAATAATTGTTACTGTTAGAGTTATGTATCAGAGTCTTAATTATATGGATTATTAGTATCCATTTAGATTAGGGTATCTAATGAACACTATATATATGTATTCTCATGTCGCTTGTAATTAATCACAACATAATTTTCCACTTTCACATGATATCAAAGTATTGGGGAAAACATAGAACCCACAAATACCCTAGAAGCCACGCCAACCCTCCAGCAACCCCTCTTCCATGACATCAACCTCTCCACCAACATTCCATCACCCCTGCCATCCCTTTCTACCATCTCCACCATGCCAAATTGCTGCAAGCCTACCCAGACTAAACAACAGTTCTTGTTTACCCTCATCTCAATGTGAACAGCAGCAGATGCAGCTGTGTCACTATTCAAATTCCTGCCTTAGTCAACAGTCAATCTGTTGTCGGTGGTGTGGTGTGTGGACAAGTCAAGTCCATGCATCTTTGATCCTCTTGATGATCACCATCACACCTAAGAGGCATTTGTACAGTAGTCCCACTATCCCTCTCAGGGTATACCACTGGTTCTTTGCATCAGACCTCCAAGCAACCATTCTTTCAGTTTTGAGAATGGCTTCGCATGAATCATTGATCAAGAATTCAAGTGGAACATTGGAAAAGTTGGATCAAAAGATTTTTTTTACTGTGGGCATAAAGTTTTGAGACCTTTATTGTGGTACATTGTAAGCTATGACATCTTGCCCACCTATTGATGTCATAGTAGATGACATTGGTACATAGATGACACCACAATTGTGTCTCGGTCTCTGCAATGGTCAACAACATAGAACCCAATATCACTAGAGTTATGATGCTACAACCTGCCATGAGGATTTGAGTTGCATTGGATGCAACATACAAGCATGAGAAGAATATCTCGAGTTTAAGAGATATATGAGCATTTGCTCACCTTTTATCAGGGTTATTTCTCAATATAAGTGCACTTTGCCACTCTCTAGGTTCTTTTCAGATGAGCTCAACATGTCCTGGACATTAAAAACAAACATTCAAAGGTTGCACTAATATTGGGAGGAGCACATGATTGTTGTCTAACTGATCATCTTAGATTTTTGGACACATTCTAGAAGAAGATATGATTCCAAACAATGCTTTAAAAACTAGTTTGGACAAGCCAATCAGACCAACATGACCATGAACTGATCACACAATTGGTTCAGCAACCCCCCACTTGGACTTTTTATGCAGTTTCACTGGAGGCACTCGGATCAGCCAATTAGATCGGTAAAAACTGGTCAATCCAATTTATTTAGGTGAATCGTGCAAAATGACCCAATTCTTTTTACATGGATAACCTAACCAGAAAATGAACTCACACACTGCCAGAAAATAAACCCTAAACTTATGCACATCCTAACTCACCCAACACACGATGCTTTTCACTTTCACATGAACCCTAGCTTATGACTTCCGATGAGGGTGTGCATTCACTAATGGTGTGCTTCCCAAAGGTCTTGTGAGGGGCACAAGGGATTTATGAAGCAATGTGTGGTTCCAATATTGTGCATGGTTCCAATGGTGGCTTTTGGTGTGCATCCAATGTTGTTTTTTCCTTTGTATTTTTTGAATAATAATTTTTTATGATCAATAGTTGAATATTCATTTCTTGTTTAGAACATAATTGGAAAAATTTATCCATACATGTCTGGAAATTTTGCCGATTTTTCTGGATGTTTTGCTATTGTTCTGAAATTTTATTTTTAAATTACCAAAAATGTCTCAAAATGATGACAACTAGTCCAACAAGTTGAACTGGTTAGAGCATTAATTGAACCAGACCAATCGGCAAAACAGTTCATTTTCAATTTGGTTTTGAAAACATTGGTTACTAACATGTAGTTGACCTTTCCCAGAATTCTATAAATTTCCACAGCTTTGCCTACACATGTGACAAACTAGTCAGCACTTGCCATCTTTATGGTCATGGATGAGGTGCAGGAAAAGGATGTAGTCATGGTGGATATTCAAACAACAGTGGCCAACCTCATGCTAACATTGTAGGCTATACTTATTAATTAAGGCACCCAAGTGGTTAGCTTGAAGCCTAGGTGACGCCTTGGTGCCCATTTATATATATATATTTTGAACATATATTATATATGTTTATACATATTTAATAATGATTATAAGTACTATTAGCTCTACAATTTGTTAAATAGCAATCAAACACAAAATATCTTAAGATAACATCAAAATATGAAGTATAATAATACTAATAAATATATATATATCAGCAACATGTGCAACTATATATTTCAGGAATTATGTATGCTTTCAGTAATATTCCATCAAAAATACATATAATTAAGCTTTTCACAGGGAAAAATATTTAAAAACTTTTAAAAAATGTATATTTAATTAGACAAAACTAATAGAAGATTTACATAACTAAGGAAAGGAGTAGACCTTCAAGGTGAGGCCTTATCATGCCTAGGCACCACTTAGGTACTTTCTTAATAAGTTATAGACGGATGAGGCATTGGCCCAACAAATGTTGGGACATGTTTTGATGACCACATCAAGTATATGCTACTATAAAGACCCTTCGTACCATTTTGAGTGCCAGGAAAATATCATATCTCTGATGGATTAGGAGCAACTCTTACAATAAGCTACAAGTCACCAACACTATTACCATGAAATCACATGTTACCACTTTAAGATGCATTACTTGTCTTCCAAGACATTTCCTAAATTATAGACTAGAGAGACTCCTCTCATATATCAGATACACATGAATTGTTTATCTATTTAGCCGAGCTTTTCAATGTTAGTTCCTTATCCATTGTTGATGGTTATATGTGTCTAGTCTCTAAAGAAGAGAGTGTACAAGCTTCTTCCCATATTAGATTAGATAATGTCCACACATGACTTTTCTTTTAACCTTATATCCATTAGTATAACCATAAAACAAACTACCCTTCTAAAACACTTTTTCAAATTTTTAGTGAATCTTGGTCAAAACAAATGATTAATTCAAAAACTCGTATTTAACAATCACTCAAGTCTAGCATAGCAATTAGTCTACCACTATTTGCACAAACCTAAGAAATTTCACTGAAGTGGTGCCTTGCACATTCTAGCTAATGCGAAGGACATGCTAGAAAGGTGATACAAAGGAGGCATAGTTATTTGAGAGTTGAGGCCTATCATTATTCAGAAAATGCAAAGATAAAGGAGATAAAAAGTCCACATTGAGCTTCTTTATGTATGTCAAATAATCTATTCACCAAGCACATGTAGAATGTGGTCACTAAATCTAATGTAGAGATAGATTCAATCCTTAGAGTGGCTAGCTAACATCTATACAAAGGAATTAATTGTTGAGTCTTTGAGATAGGAAAAGGACACCAGTGATTGTGGTTGTTGGTGAAGACAAGTGGGAGAAGAGGAGGAAAAGTCATGGACAGTAGAAAGAGTCAAACCCTAGTTCAGTTGGCTCTTCTTTTTTTGTTATATTAAGAAACAATACAATATATTTTGGGTTACACAGGGTTCTTACCAAAATACCTCTTTATCAACTCAATAGTCTCCCTCAAGGTAGAGTAAACACATCAATCATGCCTAGCTTGTTACACAAATATTCAAACATCAAACCCCTTGGTAAAGACCTTTGGTGATCTAACGTAAAGGGTAGAAATAATCCTTTTAATCACCAAATCACGGATATAATAACAATCTATTTCACTATGCTTTGTTTGTTTATGGAAGACAGTTCTGAGTAGTATAGGTGGTGATCTAATTGTTGCAATATATCTTTATAGAAATTCTAATTGGTAATTATAGTTTTGTCAAAAGATTTTTTATTCACATCAACTCACTTGTAGTTTAAGACATGGACTTGTATTCAGCTTCTACACAAGACTTGGAAACAACATCTATTTTTTACTTCTCTATGTTACTAAATTACCCCCAACATAAGTACAACAACTAGAGGTAGATTTGTAGTCCATCGAATGTATATTTCCTTTAGGTGAGAACCATATTCCCTTTAGAGTATGCAAACTTGATAACTAAGAAATAGCAAAGTTTTCTAAGATCACAAACTAAGTTTGTAAATACTATCAAAATCATTACTAGTCACAAGAATATCATCAACATACATTATGATGACGTCAACTAGTAGTCTTCAAAAAATAGAATGATTAAAAACACAACTTTTAAAATTGTTTTACATTACAATGCAACTAAACTTCTTAAACCACGTTCTGAGACTTTGCTTCAAACCATAGATAACTTTTCTAAGGTGACATGCAACACTCTCTCCTTGTGTAACATACCTTAGAGGTTGCTTTACAAGAATATACTCGTGTAAATCATCATACAATAAGACATTTTTAACATGTAATTGATGAAGCTCTCACTTCATACACAGGAGAATCTAAAAAAAGTTTAACCTAACCATTGGAGAAAAAGCTTTTGCATAATCCACATTATAAACCTAAGTGAACCATCAAGAAACAAGTCGTGCCTTGAACCTATCAATCATACCATCAAAGTGATACTTTATGGTATATACCAAACGATAGCTAACTACCTAAATACCTGTAGGATGAGAGGTGAGGTCCAATGTACCTTGAGCATGAAGAGTGGAAATTTTTTCTTCCATGGTAGCCTTCTAATGAGGAGAATGAAATGACTCATCAACATTCTTGGATACAAACTCAGATAGAAAAGATAAGGAAAAAGATCTAAAGTGAGGATTAAAATGATGATAGGATACAAAATGAGAAGTGAGATGTGTTGTGTAGGTACATTTACCTTCTTGAAAAGCAATAAGAAGCTTAGAAGGCTCTAGCCCAAGTAGACCTACATCTATAGGTGAAGACGATTGTGGCTCAAGGTGTACATCTCATCATCAATAATATACCTATATATGGGATAAGGCCTGATGCTCATTTGAAGGAGATGATAACTCTCTTTCTTGAGTAAGCATATCAATAAACACAGACAATAGAATAAGAGGATTAGATCCTTGATTTTGAGAATGGAAGAATGATACAAACTCAAAAAAAAAGGTAATATTGATTGACACAGTAATGATTTGTTGAAGGATGATAGTATCGATATAATTAGTTGACTACAAGAATATCCCACAAAGACATAATTAGTTGTGAAGTAAGTTTATCAACATTAAAAGTTAAGTCAAAGACAAAAGTAACACAACTAAATACCCTAAGTTGAAGAGAAAACAATTCAAAATCAAGAGAGAGATGCTTTAATGGTACATCTCTTCTTAATGAGGATGACAAAATATGGTTGGTTAAATAAGTAGTAGTCATAACCACATTCGATCACAAGTAGTTGGGAACTTATATATGCAACATGAGTGTATAAGTAACATCAAGAAGATATCGATGTTTTTGTTTAACAACACTATTCTGCATAAAAGTATGCATATAAGTAGTTTAATAGATGACTTGATACATTATCAACACTATTATGCATAGAAGCACAATAAGCCTTCATGGCGATTTAAGTAAACTCCAATGCATTATCAATATGAGAAATCTTGGAAACAACAAAAAACACATTCTTAATTTCATTAAAGTAGAGTTTGACTACATCTAACACATTATGACGATCTTTGGACTATAGACCCAAGAGACCTAGGAAAAATTGTTCACAAATACAATACAACAATAATATCCATCAATAGATGTAACTCTTGTTGGACCTCAAATATCACAATGAACAATTTCAAAAGGTGTCTAACTCGATACAAAATGGAATCAATGAATGGTAGTACAATGATACTTACTCAACTGATAAGACTCATAATCAAAACTAAGAATACAAACCCAAGGTATTGCCTACTATAGTTTATCATAAGATGGATGTCCAAGACAATAATGTCACAAAAAAGGAGATCCAAATTTTGTAACCAGATGTGTTAACCCTCGATGAATATGGTCTTGGACGAGAACATATACACACTACTTCATTTTATAAGCCCAAACCAATCCTCCTCCTCCTCAACATGTCCTGAAAAATACAGTAAAAAGGGGAAAAAATTACAAACACAACAACCTAAAGCAATTCTCTAGTCACTCAAGTTCTGTTCCAAGATTAGTAATCAAGTAACACAGCCTTCAAGTTCTGTTCCAAGATCAATAATCAAGTAACACAGCCTTAAACCAGTCCCTGACCA
The DNA here is from genome assembly GCA_036874045.1 of Cymodocea nodosa. Taxonomy (NCBI): domain Eukaryota; kingdom Viridiplantae; phylum Streptophyta; class Magnoliopsida; order Alismatales; family Cymodoceaceae; genus Cymodocea; species Cymodocea nodosa. The sequence continues at coordinate 25,164,607 of CM072336.1, forward strand.
ACACTCCTAGATGGAAAACATAAATGGGGCATTGATATAATAGGTACAACTAGCAAGAAGTGACACAAGCTAGGTTTTCTGGATTATTTGATGAGGATGTAGTCTACAAGAGTGATTCTTACATGTCCAAGGCAAGCACAAACTAGGAACTCATCCTTATAAGTGTCAAATGGGTCTGGCCACCATGGGCTAACCGAACCTAGCCCATAATGGGCTACCCCGACCCATCCCGATTTAAAAAATCAGGTCAGGCCAGGTTGTAACTTGTTAAAAAATCGGCTCATAAGCCAAAGCTCATGCCCACAGGCTGAATGTTACAAATGTTTGAAAAAACATTCATTTTTACGAATGATGAAATAATGGTTAAAAAAAAAGAGAGAAGGGAAAAGAAAGGAAGGAAAGAAACGATGGAAAAATTTATAAATAGGGAAGAAAGTTAGAGTTTTTTTCACAACTCATATTCATTCAATCTTCTTCTTTTTTTCACAAAACATAAAGTTTATTTTTCAAATTTCTTCAACTCTCAAGTCAACTTCTGTCTTCTGTTTACAAAAATGATATACAACTTCAATGACTTCATCTTCAATAGCATTATTGACAACGATTTTACAACATTTAAGCAAGAACAACACTTTTAAGTTCAAACTATGAAAAGTGGAGCATCGACTTCAAGTAATGTTATTAAATCAAGAAGAAGATCAAATTTATGATCTAAATTTATAATAAAGATGAAAGATCTGGAAGATAACACTATGGTAGAGAGAACCTATTACAACATTTACAATATAGACTTTTCATGTAAAACTTCAAGTAGTACAATTTACCTAGACATTTAGCTATAAAAGGATAAAAAAAATTCAATCAGATCAAAGATCTTCTGTCCAATCGAAGTTTTTATATTAAATATATAAAAATCTTCAATCACTAAAGCTTTTACATATTTTTTTAAAAATAATAAATAAATTTCGATTCAACCAAAGTTTTTTATATTATTTTATTATAAAAATACTAAAAAGCTGCCCACAAGTCAACCTAGCCCGTAGCCTATACAAGCTTTTAGTTTTTGGGTTGGGCTAGCCTGACTTGGCCCATTCACACCTATACTCATCTTAGGTCAAACATGTACTTGCAAACTCAATTGGAATCGCAAGCTTGTGGCTTGATGGATGTTACCACAGCTAGTTCAATGAGACTTTATAGCATGAGAGGATGTCAACAACAAATAAGACGAGGGGAGTGTGCAAATGCTCTTGTACCAAGTGAAAAGGATGTTGATGACAGTAGTTGTTGGTGAAAATGAGGAGAAGAGGAGGAAGGTCATGGACAAGAGGAAGAGTTAAGCCCTAGTTTAGTCAGCTCTTCTTCTTTTGTTATATTAAGAAATAGTACAATATATTTAAGGTTACACAAAGATTTTATCAAAATACCCCTCAAGATAAACTCAACAAAGACTATACACCAAACTGAGCATGATGCAAAGATAAAGGAGATAAAAATTCCACATTGAGCTCCTATATGTATGTCAAGTAATTTGTTCACCAAATGCAAGTAGATTGCAGTCACAAACTAATATAAAATCTAATGTACATATAGACTTAAGATTCATGACCCAAACAATATACATGAGACAATGTGGATTAGGTCACTCATGATAACGTAGACCTTTGTTTTCCTAATGAAACACACATGCCCATACATTACGACAATCAAGATGCTTTATTCATCACTAATAATCTCACCTTCTATGAGCATATGAAGCATATATAAGTTAATTGTCATTATGTGTAAGATGTGGCAGTAAGAGATGTTTTTCCTATACTCAAAATCATTAGAATGGCTAGCTAACATTTATAAGAAGGAATTAAGTGTTGGGTTTTTAAGACTGTGCGCCAAACTAAGCAGGATGGATATACATATTAGAGCTTTATGAGGAATGTCAGTGTTAAATTATGTATTACTCTTATTAGTTATATAAGTTAATGGATATCTATTTAGCTTAAAGAATCTAATGAACCCTATGTATATATACTCTTGCGATCATTAATAGTTAATTACAGCATAATTGTCCACCATCATAGTTACCAAACACAAAAGGTATAGCATTGATCCTAGTTACCAAAATACATCAAACAACGAATAAACTCTAGATGAAAAAAATGAGCTGAATAAAGCAAGCATCAATACCAAGAGAAGAATCTTCTGCGATGAACTTCCACAAAGCTACCTGCTCATTTAGGAAAAAATGGATATTATATTCTTCATATGTATTTGTCGCACAAATAAATCATATATGCAAACATAAATACTGTACATGGAACGTATTTTACAAACACTCATTATCTAAGATATGTAAGAAAGTAACATGATAAAAAGTGTCTAAAGACTATGACTACAACACAAAGAATTTTTATTTAACCAGACCTTAAACTAAATCATTCAGACCTTTCCAAAATTTTTATTTAACTTTTTTTAAACCCACTTATGTTGCATATGTGATAATGATATCAAATATTTCCTCACGTATTATATGTTTAAATAATTATAATTGTTTCATTCGTTTCACCAGATCATCTAATCTTCAATCAACTTTTATTCCAACCCCATCATTACATTTATCCTTTACTATGAACCATTATTTTCAATTAACCTAGATTTTCACCTATCTTTTTAGTCTATTGCAAACACAATATGTTAATTTTTTATCATTGTGTTCATACACAGCTGTTAAAAGTGTTATATTCCATGATGATAGCCAAATTTTAGCGTTTTAAATAAACTTCTTGGCCCACATTCATCCAAAAAAGTCCAAGAATCCTCACTGCTTATTTTTAGCTATATCCAACTGCTGACACAAAGCCTCTGTCATAAAAATATCACATCTAAGGTGCATCATACTTCCATATCTGGCATAACCCTAAGAGTTATGCCTTAATTATTTATATTTAAGAGTTTTTTCACATTGGATTAACAAGTGTTTACAATTGAATTGGATATCCACCTGACACCAACTCTCCTCCTTTACTTGGTTTGGGATTAGCTATTAGGGATAAACCTCACAACAATATTATGCAGAGTTCTTAAAAGGTGCTTTGATAGACTTATGATATAGTACTGTATCCCACTCAACAAAAAGTGCTAATTTAATTACCATGGTTGAACGATATGAAATTTATGATATCAAACATAAAAAATCACAAACTTCACTAAAAATGAAACTTCGATATAGAAAAGGTGGTTTTTATTTGACATTACATCAGGGGTAGTATTTACCGTCCCATCATGACAGCCTGCTAATATCAAGTCACTAGGAGATCCAGGTGACCACTCCACCGAAAGAGGAATGCTGTTATGAAAAAATAGCATTATGGTAGGAGGCCAAAAAGGGAGAAAAAAGATCATGCACAGTAGATTGTCAGTGTACATTAACAAAGATGCATAACCAGCATAACTATCAATTAAAGACAAAAATATGGCAAGAAAATCACAAGGGCATTATAGATATATCAAAGAATTTTTTCTTCATTTAAGGCCTCATATGGTGGAAGGTCTAACCAGTATCTGACGTCAATTATTCTACAGGAAAGGAGATAGCTGAATTTTCTTGGCAGATACTATTTCATTTAATCAAGCCTTCAATTCAAGAGTGCTTTCCAAAAAGTTATTTGAAACTGTGGCATTTTTATAATGATGTGATAAAGCTTAGGAATTTATACAAATACATGGTTTTTATGTCAAAATGTTTAAGATGATTGTAACTTTGCAAGGATTTCAATGATGATGTGTGTAGATGCATAGTTGATATATTGCTAGTTTTCACAACGTAAGGTTTGAATTTAGCTCCATACCTACATAACACTCTCATTATTTAGCACTCTTGAGCAAGTTTCTGAGTGAAGTTTCAGATTATTAAATTTGCTGAGTTTTCTTACTGGAATATTCATTTCTCTTAATTTCAAAACAAACACTACTTGATCTGTGACTTAAACTGGAAAAGCAGTCCAATTCCCATTATCGAAAGTGTAACCTTGGCTTCTTGTACCTTCTTCTGTCTAAACAGTAGATATATGTGATAAATAAGAGAACACTAAAGAATCAAGCCAATCTGATAAAAGGCACTTCTTAAGTGACGAAGTGATTTCATTTAACCAGCAAAAAGTACAAAAGCAAATATGGAAAGGGAAACAGCTCACCAGCTAGAAAGGCAATAAACAAAATAAAACAGTCAAGGAGGAGCCACAAGCAATAGTCAATTGCCCATGATCACATCTGAATCATATCAGTGGCAAGTTAGGAACTTAGGATCCTTTCAATCCATCGGATCTACTAAATTGCCTGAGGTAGCATGGTCCCATATAGTCTGTATTTCCTTTAATCCTCCTCTTCATCCAAACTAGACACAGGGTATTATCCTTGACTCATATTCCATTAAACAATTCTTTTGCACATCTTCGATGAAAAAGCTTATCTTCCAATTTGGTTGCCTTGTGTTAAATACTATGGTTATAAAGATAATAATCTATTGAATATAAGATTAATTTCGAAAAGCATGGATTTATATATTTCAAACAATATGTTAACTTTGATAAGATGTGTTTATTTAAAAAACGTAAAAATTATTCTTCTAATGAGATATCAACTGATTCTCAAATTATTTTAAGTATTCTCCACATGAAATTCAAAACTGTATCAAGTTTTAATTTGAATAAAAAGGAAAGGAGTCAAAGTATTGGTTGAAATGTAGTAAAGTCACAGAAATGGAACAAAAACCACGAATTTGCAAATTTGATTAGAAATCTTTAAAATCTTTAGATTTATTCAAAAATTAGGAAAAAAAAAATTGAAAATCATTTTTCCTCTTTTCCCCTCAACTATTTAAATTAATAATTCGCATAAATTTATTTTTTATTGAATTACTGAACGTAAAAACAGTTAAATTCCTAACTACGCACAAATACATGAAAAGTTTATCAAAAGGAAGCTATTTTATGCACTTTCTTATTTCTGTAAATTTTCTTTGATTCCTGCAATATTTGTGCATAAACAATAACTAAAAATTAGATCCTACACGTGGCTTTTGATGCATGGATGCCTTACATTGAAAGCTAAAGGGATAGATGAATGGGTAGCACTGATCTCACTGTGTGCATTGCAGCCAACATCAAAAGTATATTGATCACTTTTTCTTCTCTTGTAAGATGAATGGAAAGGTTTAGGGGCATCTGTTTGCTCATTTCAAGGAAGTCACCAACTCAATTCAAGAGCTGAGTTGTTGTAGATCACATGCAAATTGATCAAAGGTAAACCCTCCAACACAAAGCACAGGCAACATCTGGAGATTCATGTTGCTTGTTGGAGTATGCGGATGTCTCACAATGAGGCAATTTTTTTTAAAAAAGGAGACATTGCAGAGGAAATTTTGCATAGAAAATTGAGTTATTTGAATTATTGGATCTTGTTCCAAAATTTAAGTTAAATCCATATGTTAAAACACAAGAGATAAGTGGTAGTGGAATGTTATTCATAAACAATATAAGACCTCTATATATAAAGACTACACAAAAAGGACAAAACACACTTAAAAAGTGTAAGACTAAACCCATAATATACACATAACCTAATACATCACTTATTCTCACATTCCCTTTCAAGTTAAAACATTCAATTTGAAATAGATTCAATAACATGAGAACCCCCAACCGTGCGGATGTAGTAACAATAGAGAATTTTCGATCTTGTGAAGACAACAATGGTAGAGAACCTCTATTGGTAAGGCAACAATGATAGAGTAATTTGAAATGAGACTTGGAAGAACTAATCTCTGACAATAGTAACATAACTATTGGATGATACAATCTGATATAGTAGAACAAATAAACATGTAGTCTATCCTCAAAAAATAGTTAGATGTGATCTACCTTCAATAATTTTTTTTTTCTACTTCCACCAAATATATATTTTTTATGTTTTTTTTTTTCCTCTCCTTCCTCCTTTCTCCATTTTTTTCTTTTTCTTTCCCTTTTTTCCTTCTTTTCTCTTCTTTCCTCCTTCCTTTTTTGTTTCATTTCCCTTCTCTTCTCTTCTTTCTTTTTTTTCTTTCTTTCTCTTCACCTCCCCCTTCATTTGTAGCTCATCCATTTGCAACCCTAATGGGTGAGTGCAACCATGAAAAAGAGTGAAAATCTCTAAAGCTATTGTGGTACCTATTGCAACGGTCATCATAGGGCTTGGAGTGAAGAGGGCTACAGTTGTAACTTTTGGTGACGATCTCGGTCATATAGTTTGGTCAAGTTGGATGTTATAGACATCAATGAAACCATGTTCTTCAAGCAGATTATCTTAGTTGAATTGCATACAAATCCAAAAAGATTTGATCTTTGGGAGGAGGAGAAGTAGTGGGTGCATTGATGGGAGATAGAGACATAAGGCGTCAATTCTCACTTAAAAAATGGGCAATCAACAAAAAAATAGGCGTGGAATGGATGCAAGGAGAGTACAAAAAACTTGGACATCACATGGGAAAGCAAGGGGAGAACACATCAAAAAGTTGATAATAATCTCAACAAGTGCCAACAGTGGTGGTTGGGACAAAGGTGTAACTAGGATTTCCCTCTTCCCTACCTAGATTTTTCACACTTAATGGACTCCCAAAACCTAAGTTTTGATACTATGTTGAGATATAAGAGCAGGTAAAAGTGGATTGCTAAACAACATAATGCCTCTATATATAGAACCTACATGAAGAAGATAAAATACACTTAAACAATGTGAGACTAAACCTACAGTATAAAAATAACCTAATACATCATTTATTCTCACACCCTACATTTACTTACTGATGGATTTCATTAAGTTAAGTCCCAATATGCCTTTTTTTTGATAATCCCAAATCCTCCTCTTAGATGATACAATTCTATATATCATAATAAGGTCCTAGCATAACTTAAGTGCTAAATTAAGGGGATATTTGAAATTTGGAAGTAGAACCGTGAAGTTGTGATATCACAAGAATCTTTGATAGTATTTTAACAGTAAAATGAATAGGCAAGAAACTCGTATATTTGATAGAGACTAACATAAAACCATCAATGCTTAGACTTTCAGGGGAAAAGATGGTTGTCATATCTCATATTTCCCATCTCAGATTCTTGGACATCTTTTTTTGAGAGGGGAGGCAAAATTTTTGTTTTCTTAATTACTAACAGATAATAAAAGAAATGAGTAAATTTTAGTTTTAATATAAAACAAGTACAAGCAGCAATGTACCTCTTCTTATCACCACATTTCAACACCGAGCATCTAAATACAGGCTTTAATCTTATAAAACGAGGATCTGTGCCCTTTTTACCACAAGAATTATATAAAATCTGGACCTTGCCTAGAAGAGGAACTTCCCACCTACATGTAGTAAGTTATATAACAGGATTAATCAGATTCATATCCAAAAAATATAAATTCCAAAAGCAAATACAAACCTAACAATCATCAAAAGATGTACTAAACAAGGATTTTTGCATGGTGCATCTTACGATGCAAATTGAACAATATATAGATAAGAAATTTGTGAAGTGAGAGTAGACTTTCCATGATCTTATTACATCAAATTAACAATAATTAGCTACAAACAAAATTCAACCGATGATTTCCACATGTTGATAGACTGAATCACTTATCTTCAAGTCTCGTACGAAATGGTACTTAAGAAATAACTAATATGAGTATTTCATTTAAAAATTTTGCTTAAAAAATGAGAACATTGTTCAAAGATGGATGCTTCTTAATAAAGGAGTTGGCATTTAACATAAAATGATCAATGAGATGTTAGGAACAAACATGAGAGAGAGAGAGAGAGAGAGAGAGAGAGAGAGAGAGAGAGAGAGGAGGGGGAGGGGGGGAGAGAGGGATATTTAAGAGGACTTACACTTCAAGGGAACCATCCCCTAAAACTGCAGCAAGATAACCCAAGGTATGTTTGTCTTCCTCCAAATTATTAGCACTTTGCGGTCTCCATTTTATGTCCCATGCAACCTTTCCCATGTGGCCCAAACAAAGAACGACCCTCGGTAAAGTGACATTTTTGTGGTTATTAGAATAATTCATTTTCAGTGGTCTTACATGTTCTACTTCACTGACTAAAGCTTGACCATGACTCTGAACTGGTGATGGATTATCATGGACACACAATTGCTTTCCATCTTCAATTTTTGAGAAAATTGGAGCATCACTAATAGAAGTGACTTTTCTTGCCATATCCTTTATTTTCCGTTTTCGTGTATGCTTAATTACACTATTTTCAGGGTCAACATTTTGAAGATTAGATTCCTTGCAATCTTTTGGTGTACATACTTCATCCAAATTATATTTCATTACAATTGGACTGTGATGTTCTCTAACAAGCTCACTTGAAGCATCATTTGGAAATAGAAGTGGGTCTTCACCCAATATTCTATTAAAAGATATATGAGACATGGCGGTGCTTAAATTTTCAATGGAAAACATATCACCAAGAGAATTCACTTTAGCTAGTTCATTTCTGATGTCAACATTACATAGGCTAGATGGAGATAGCTTTCCTTTGTTTAAATACATAGATTTGTTTGGCTGTTGATTTCTTTCTTCACAACTTATCTCAATCTCATGGGAAGAGTTGGCAAATTTACTCCTTAATGATATTGGTCCATTCTCTTGAACCTCAAAAATATTTAAAACATCCATACCATTTGAGTCATATGAGGATTTCATACAAATTGATTTTCTTCTAAGCCACTCTTGGTTGATCTGCTTTCCTGTTCCAGTTGCATTTGCAAGTATCCTTTCTCTAAGATTGTCACCTGTATCACATCTAGTAGCATAAGATATTGATTGGTCACTTTGATTGTCTATAGACTCAACTCCAACTAATTTGTTATCAAACTTTCCTTTATACTGACATGTTAAAGATTGTTTTTCTTTAATGCCCAAACCATCTAGAGTTTTATCAATGTGCTTTTCAACTACCACACACCTCAGATCAGATTTTTCATGAAAATCTCTATAACTTCCATGTCGAGGAAACTCCAACTGTAAAGGAGAACAATTTGAAAGGCCTAAAACATCCATACCATTTGAAGCATCAAAAGATTCCATTGTGGTTAAATCTTTTACAGGTTTTGAGAAGGATTGCTCCCTTCGAACATCACTCATCTCTCCATGTGCATGTTTTTTTCTTGGTCTTCCTCTACCTGACCTTGTTAAAGATAGTCTTTGTCCATTGCTTAAATCATCTAAAGTTTTGCCAAAGATCTTTTCATCTGCCTTGATATTTCTATCAATTTCATTAGAAGCATGCACTGTAAGAGAAGATTCCCCCAATTCATTATTATTTTCTTTTGCATTTAAGAATTTCAAAAGGCCAACCATCTTTTTATGACTTCCTCCATCCAACCTTGGTGGACATGATTTCTCTTGAAAAGTTAATCTAGCTGAACTCTCAATTTCATCAATTCTATTCATTTTGTTTCTTAGAATAGAAATCTCGTTGGCTTTCACATCCCTTAAATCTTCATTCTGTTCAAAACTGTAAGGAAGCTGACAAACTGGCATGTCATTTTCAGTTGAAATATTTGCAAATTCTACTGATTCTGGTTGCTTTCTAGGTTCTCCTTTAGTTGCCAACTCAGTTTGCTTTCTAGGTCTTCCTCTTGGACGCTTTGGTTGAGATGACGTATATTCTCTATCAAGTTTCTTTCTAGCTCTTCCTCCAGTGAGAAGTTTCCCTTTCTCTTGAAAAGTTAATCCAACTGAACTCTCAATTTCATCATTTCTATTCATTTTGCTTCTTAGCACAGAAACCTTGTTGCCTTTTACATCCCTCGAATCTTCATCCTGTTTAGAATCATAAGGAAGCTGACAAATTAGCATGTCATTTTTAGACAGAACATTTGCAAATTCTACTGATTCCGGTTGCTTTCTAGGTTTTCCTTTAGTTGCTGACTCAGGTTGCTTTCTAGGTCTTCCTCTTGGACGCTTTGGTTGAGATGATGTATATTTTCCATCATGTTTTTCTTTAGCACTGCCTTCAATGAGAAGTTTCCCTTTCTCTTGAAAAGTTAATCCAATTGAACTCTCAATTTCATCATTTCTATTCATTTTGCTTCTTAGCGCAAAAACCCCATTGGCTTTTGCATCCTTCAAATCTTCATCCTGTTCAAAACCATAAGCAAGCTGACAAATTGGCATGTCATTTTCAGATGAAACATTTACAAATTCTACTAATTCTGGTTGCTTTCTAGGTTTTCTTCTAGTAGCTGACTTAGGCTGCTTTCTAGGCCTTCCTCTTGGACGCTTTGATTGAGATGACATATATTCTCCGTCAAGTTTCTTTCTAGCTCTTCCTCCAGTGGACTTTGGTTCAGATGATTGGCATTCACCATCAAGTTGTTTTCTAGGTCTTCCTCTAGGACGTTTTGGTTTAGGTGGTAGATATTCATCATCTGAATTGGATAGATGTTCAATTACCATCGGTTGTTTCCTTGGTCTACCTCTGGGCTTTGCTGGTAAAGTCTTCTCATCAATATTACCAAGAGGATTCAATTCAAAATGTTTTTTCCTGGAATGTCCTTTACGTTGTCTGGATGAAGAATTAAGCATATGGTTATAATCCAACTGAGATTTTTCTTCCTCCTTGGCACTTAGAATGCACCAAATCTGAATGATTCCTCTTCCACTCAAAGGAATGCCCATCTGATGATATGAAGACCCTGGAGGGTGCGCAGAAACAGCAAGATACTGTGCATCATGATAAAAGATGTTAGTATCTATTATGCATCACAATGATTCAGCAATTAACAAAACATATCACATATAACTCAGTTAAGTACGATTCTCTTAGATGAGATGCACATTACAATTCCAAAAAAAATTACAAAACAAAATAACCTAATAAAGCTATCTTCTCAATTTTCCTATGATTATCAAGTTATGTATTTGAACATTAATTCTTGTCATGCCCAAGCCCAAGGTATGCAATTTCACATTAGAAAGGGAATGAAACCACAAGCATGCCAATAAGAGACTAGCAAAGCATAGGTGGGTTACTTTCTAATAATAAAGTGACAATCAGAATTAGTTACCTCAGAATTTTTTAGGGAATCAGGTCTCTTGCTAACTCCAGGGCACCAATCTAGTGCCCAAATGGATCCACCAGCATGCAACAAAAAATCATCACTGAGACAAACCTTTTGGATTAATTTTACTTCAAACATAATACAAGTTTCATCAAATAATGATTAAATGCATAGTCATAAATGATGATGGATGCAGTTCATTCAATATACAATAAAACATACATTTACAATTATGGAAAATTTTCAAGTTGATTCTTATGTAAAAACAAAGTTTGATTGACCTATTTAAATATCATTTACCATTCAAATATCTTTTCCATAAAATTTGGCTCTTCAAGCCAAGAAGTTCTGAACTTGAAAGGTCAAACCTTAATGTATCTCAGTATGATTTTTCAATAGAAAAGCAACATGATCCAATGTCACTTGAGGTACTATTTTAAGCTTCAATGGTAGCCAAAAAAACCTCTACCCATCAAAAATGAAAACTCTTTGTTCTAGCTAGTCTCAAGACTTGTTAGAGATTTAACTAATTAAGTAGTCTAAATTTGGAGGTCCAACTATTCTGGTTCACTGATGATATTATTAAGATCTAACATCCCTTGTGTGACTTTGGGGTTATGTCCATTTCTTTCATTCAAAAATTTTGTAGCATTGAAATCTCTCCCAATTACCACATGATTGTATCCACTTCCATTTATAAGTTTGATCATGTCCCATAAGGTGTGTCATCTCAATTGTTGACATGACCTGTATATATTAATAATGTCAGTTGTTATACATTTGTTTTACATCTACTAATCAAAATTGTCACTAGTGCTTGAAGTTATTATTACCTGTCAAAGTAGTTACTGTTGTTTACACTTTTTCTAGTCTCGTCTCCATTTTCTTCAATTTATATAAATATTAAAGTAGTTTTATTTTGTAAGATTATTTTTTAAAAGATCTCCCCCACTTATATTTAGGTCTACTTATGTTAGTAAACTCTATATTACACCTATCCATATCTTTATTATATATTACTGATGTGAGGTAGCCAGTTAGACCACTCTTAAGTGGGCAATTGATCGAACTAGCTCCACTCACAAATAGGGTGTGGCTTGACTCAACAAGTCACTTTCATGCCAATCGACATAAACTAATTGGTCATTCAAATTGCACAAGTTACTCACATGACCCATACTTTCCTCAGTTTTACAACATAATTGACTTGACCAAAATGATCGTCCCACTTGTCACAGTGGTCATGTTCATGTGATGAGTTCCTAAAGGAAAGGACCAACAAGGCTGATCAAACCAAAAACACTTGGTGCATAAATCAACTCCATTATGCCATATGATGTGGAGTATTGCTTGTACAATACAGTCGACACATGAAGTTAATGTGACTATCAATTGACCTTATAAACATTAACCTATCAGCCATGTATCACTACCAAATGTGATGATTTATCTTGCAAGACAATGACAACTAACCTTAATCTTTGATGCTAATGACAACTCCAAGCAAACTAAAAAAGAAGTAAGCAACAATTGTCTAATTGATTCTCCTACAACTAAATCTAGATTCTATATTTTAAGACCTAATTTGGACCTTGTCAAGATTCAAGAAGAGATAGCTCACATCTCCTTTTCAAGAGCCCACCCATGTGATTATCACCTAGTGCATAAAGTCAACATAGCATGTTTTTAAGGTGTTTAGAATTGTAGTTCCCTCCACCAAAAAGATATCATATCGACATATTAAATGTTATCTCATGCATAGAGACCTTTTCTATCTCTATAGATAACAAATGCAACAACAAAACTTTTGATAAAGGATTTGTCTCTAAGATGTATTGATTCACTCAAAACATCCATTGCATCTTCTACTTTGTCATCTTTCTTTAAGAATGTTTAATCTTTTGTTTTTTATCTATTGTATGGATGGAACTCCAAGTGTCCAAAAGCTTGTGAATCTAATAGTTAACCCACCATTCTTCCATTAATTGTGTTTTAATCATCTTTATTTTTCCAATCAATGTTAACAACTTGATTGAGTGCTTTTTCCATCAAGGTTGAGATCATCAATCAATAAATTAAAACTACTCAATCCCTAGTCACCACTTTGTCCAAATTTACCAATCTGAGTTGTTCGTTAAAAGTAGTTTCATTCAAGGCTTATTTTCCCCCCTCATTATAGGTACATTCACATGCCCCCATCCTTTACATTTTTGGCATTTACATGGATTGGTACAACATGCCCTAATGAACACACATCTAGCTATGGCTCTTGAGGTAGAGGTTCTTTTTCTTGCCCATAGACTTTCCATATCCCTCTTATTCTAACTTCACCAATACCCAAGGGTATAGCATTTGCTCTAGTAGCCACCAAAGGTAGCATTCTCCTCCAAAACCACTAGTTTTGGTTGGTAGTGGATCTTCTACCATATCCCCCAAACACCACCACTCCTTTCACCATCTCAACTTCTAGGCACAACAGAATCTTCAAATCATTTCTACAATCATGATATTCATAGCCCTCACATTTAATGCCCACACCCAGGTAGGTTGCTTAGAACTTTATAACCCCTCACATTTGAAGTTTTCTAAGTTGATGAATATCTTAAATTGTGTCTTGGTCTCTATGATTCATATATAATTGTCTCAAAAGAAAAATAATTTTTATGTGAATTTCACTCCTATAAAAAGATCAAATATATAGGCAATTATGAAATTTGAAAGCATGCCATAAACAACTTAAAAGCTAAAGCCTGTTACAAATGAAAGCCTTACTGATGTATTAGTATTACAGTTAGGACATTCACATAATTTCTACAACATATACACAAAGATGTAAAAAATCCAAACTGCCATACCAGTTCAATTTTCTAGCTTTATCGGAAGATGGTTCCTTCATCTAAGACATATTCCAGTGAAAATTAAGGCAATAAGAAACTTCTCAATATACATAAAATAATGGTACTAAAGTTTGCAAAAACAACCAAACAAGTAGGATTCATTGGCCATACCTGCAAGCAACTAGCCTTTGGCACGCTAACTGAAGAAAATTGAGGCAAATGGATGTCTTTTGCAGCATATTTAGTCAGACTCGGAGATTGAGCCTCATAAGTAAAATTCACTATTTTAGGATCGTGATAGAAGTGCTCCCAATCTCTGTTAATCAAGGTAGAGTAGATGACGTTAACCCACATAATCATACAAAACAATTGACTAAAAATGTCTAGGACGTAAATACAAATACATTATAATCCACAATTAAGAAACATCTATTGCCATTAGCCAAGAAAGAATAGACAACTGAATTGCTTCATAAAGCAAACAAGAAATGAATTTTGCATGATTTTTCCACTACTAAACATTTTTAGAGCCAAGGGAGAGGATTAACAATTGCTTACTCTAGGAATGTGATCGTCGATGATGAATGCTGAATTTCATTAGAATCAATGGTTAGTGGTTGTTCCCCACAGAGAGAGGAGATCACCTCACTAACCTCAAAGAACTTGTCCACAGAGTATTCAAACTCTGATACTACAACTTCCTCATCAATGTTGCTACATCCCCCCTCGTCAGTGGTGTCAGTGGTAGGTATGCTACCTATGCAATGTTGAAAGTTCAAGTCTCCAAGATGCATTTTTTCTACAAGAATCTGAAAGGATAGCATTAAAACCTCCATTATTGAGAAACTAACTAATAGGCCCAAACAATCAACAAAGGGAAAATTGCTTAGAAAAAAATCAGTAACCCAAGAAGGAAGACACAAAAATGAAAAAAAAAGGCAATGAAGTTGTCTAAGGACAACCTTATTTTTCCTTAATGAAGTTGTTGAGTTTGTTAAAAATGCACTAAATCTGCATGAATAGCCAAAGACTATTGTGAGTGATCAACATTCACCATTACAAAGAAGTTTTCATCTTCAAGGAAGTAAATTGCTTGTCTTTTGTGATCTGTATATCACTCTCAAATGGTAAACCAATCAAAAGTTGTAAAACTTTGTCTACCATTGGTCAACAAGGTATAAGCATATTATGTGATTGAAATCCCCTCAAGAAGATGTATTCACCACTGTATTCACATAAGAGTACAACCAACAAATTTCATGATCATATATGCTTCATAGAAGATTGCAAAAATTGAAAATGGTTCTCATTATCTTTTTTTTTTTAAAAAAAGATGTTTCACCACTCTCTATTCTATTCACCAATAGCCTTGATTTTGTAGATCTCATTGGCGTAAAAAATTTGACAATCATTGGATACTATCATATTTATCTTGTCACAATTTTTTTATCTTACATGAAAAAAGAATCACACATTTGCTAGATAAATATCATTTGCACAGGTGAAGTATTCACTCTAGGTATCATGCAAGCACTCAACATTAATCCTTAACATTGCTGTAATTTTTAATAGAATTGAAATCAACATAAAATTTTTAAAATTATCAAAAAAAAAATAAAGCTCATGTCAATTGACAGGGTCAAAAAAATAACAGAAAGGATCAGTCAATCTGGTGAAAGGGAAAGTTATTCATCACTGGTTATGATTTTCAGGTAGGGAGAGGAGGAAGAAGAAGAAGAAGGATATCACAACTCGAAAAAACATTTTAATATCCAATACATCAGTAATGCATATCATCGATCAAAAGGGTGACAAATCATTTGCGAGCAAAAAAAGAGGTTGTCACAATGCATAGCAACCAAAATAGAAACATAAATCATTCACCCCCACTATGGTACTCCCCGTAAATTTTCTACTAGGCCTAAAATCACAAGAAAAAACAAAGATAAGCTAAAAGCCTAATAAGTAATCCACTAATAAACTGGAATAGTAATAAATAAAGGTGAGACATTGCAATTAATGTAAGTAAATATCAAAAAGTAATACTATCCAGTACAGTCACAACGCAGGACAACTACTGCCATATAAGTACACACTCAATAGTTGCAGTTAAGATATTGGCTACGGTTGCCTCAACTTGCAAGTCAAATCTTAGTTACATACCAGCTTTGTAATGAGGTCCATAGTCACATACTAATCCTATAATGGGGTCTGTGGTAGTCATACTAAACTATTGAGCAACATCAGCTCATATAATTAAATGCCAACACGAAAATATCAGGCTGAGTTCTACAAGCCATCCTTCTTCATAATTTCCCCATCAATATACACAAATCCTCACACTACTACAAGATTAACCAACACTAATTCTTAATCGTGGAATCAATACATGTGCACACAATTTATGTTATACCCATCAGAAAGGGGCACTCTCCAACATGTTAGACCATGTTCAACGATAATATGCATTTGTAAGCAATGACATGCCATGATTAAACAATAAGCAACAAAAACAGGCAACCACCAATAATAGTGTGCCACCATATGCATCTTTCGCCAACAACAACTATATTATGCAATAATTATCAAATATATGTAATGATCTGCCTCATTATGCCCCAAAGATACACAAAACGTTAGTAGCATGCCATGATCTTCCACATTTTGCAATAAACAGGGGTAATGTACAAAGGAAGCTCCTAAAAAGGCATTTACCGATTAAACAGTGAAAAACTTACATAAACATGTGGATAAATGCACAACTATTCATGTCAAACGACATGCACCATGATTTAATCATTATCAAGCGTGTTAGGCACTAAACGGCATCAATATGCAACATCCATCATGGTTTAAACATTATCGAGCATATTAAGCAATACACAACATTAGCATGCACATATCATTGAGAGCACGCCTTAATACACCATAATCAACGACCATATGTGATGATCAACAATAATATGCCATAATCTCCCTTAAATGCCCACTACTCAGAAATGAACGTGTAATAACTCTTAAATGCTATTTCTTGGATTCACTAGTAGAGAACTTACCTAAAATAGTTCCAATGCCAAAAGCCCCAAATTTCTTTCCCTTCCTCCTTCTTCCTCCTTACCGTCGGCCAACACAAGGGGACCCAACGGCAACAGAGCCGAGCCCGACAGCCGCAACCGACGCCTGCAGCACACCACCCCTCCACCCAGTCCGAGCTTGCACAACCAAGCTCCTCCACACGCGCGGACGCAGACCACCAGAGGCGCACCACACGCGCAGCTCGCCGGCGACGAAGCCTCCTCCTCCTCACGGCGCGCGGACGGCGGGAGACTCTCGGCCGACGGAACTCGAATTGGAACAGCAAATCGGGATTCATAAGTGTGAAAAATAAAAGGAGGAAATGACCGTTTTACCCCTAGACCCTTACAATTTGAGGTTTGTACGAAATTGAAAATTTTTTTTTGTTAGACTTTAAACTTGTACACCTTTAAATTCAATTTTTCAAAGAATAGTTACAACATTGAGTTTAATGACGTTGGTGGATCAGGAGATCTTGTAACCATTTCTCTAATATGCTGGTGATAAGCTAAGCCACATGCTCTAATACAACGAACTAGGACTGCATTAGATCATTGGATGGAAGTGATTTAGTAATCAAGTTGCTGGTTCGTGAAAGAGAATACAAAAACCAGCTGTTGATATTTTGCCTTCTTTAATTCATGCAAGGTTTATTTTTATGTGTGTGTATATATGTTCCTGCCCTTATGACCATAGGAAAAAAAAAAAAAAAAAAACTTATGGTGGCATTTTCAGGATTTTTTGTTGTTGCACCTATTGTTGTATGATAATTTTATTTTTAAAATAAAATCCACTTATGTGAGTAGCTATTCCGTGACGTAATCTATTATTCATTAGAGTTTCAACTTAATGTGGATTGTACATACTATTGATTTTAATCTAAATTTTTATGCTTCAAATTTAACAAAATTTGTTGATTCCAATACTTTCAGATCACGGATCAACCGTTATTTAATTTATGTACAAAAAATTCGCTATGATTTATATGACTCTAATAATGAAATTTCTGTGGTTGGTTATGCTTTCCAGTCTGGTATATTACCTGAAGTATCAGAGAACCACATTAATATTTATATTCCTATTACTATCTATTAACACACATATTAATGCCAACGTATTAATTAATATTTGAACTTCCCATATATATATATATATTTAACCGTTCTAACAAAAGCTGGAAGAATCCCACTCTGCTGAGCTTCTTTCTAATCATTCTTTTTGTCGAAAGAATGAAATATATATAATAATATGTAAGGGGAAAATATTAATCACATGTTTCGTTTTTTTTTTTTTCCTTCTTCCCCCACGTGCAACAGCGTGCGATACTCGTGAAGAGGAAGGAGGCGGCACGTGACAACGCTCGATGCTACGTGGCGACGTGCGACGGTGTGTAAAGGGAAAGGAGGCGTGGTTCCTCTCTCTCTCTCTCTCTCTATATAGTATATAAACCAATCTCATATATAATATAATAATAATAAATTTAATAAAAAAATTATTAAATAATATAATATGAAATTATATTAATAATATGTATAAATATACATATTAAATGTTTTCATTTATTGAAATGGCACAAACACCTAGAAAATCTTTTAAAAAATTTCAAATTTTTCTGAGATTTTCTAAGGACATAAACATTTAATAAATGAATATGTATATAAATCCTAAATGTAGTTAATGAAAAATTACCCTAAATCCTAAATGTCGATAAATTTTTTAATTTACTAGAATGACAAAAATGTTTAAAAAGTCTGGAAAAAAAATTCAAATTTTTCATTTTTGAGAAATACATGGTAAAATCATCATCTAAAAAAGGCACAATATTATGTCATTACAATGTAATCTTGCATAAGAATAAAAAAAACTATTGTTTAGAAATGAATATACCTCATAAGTTAAATTTTAGCTTTTGCCAACAGATTCTTGGCACTTGACTCTTGACATGATCTATAGTAGAAGTACTTGTTAATAGTATATCATTAACATGGACAAGAAGAAAATCTAATTCTCCCTTTACATCAAATAAAACAAAAGAATGTTCAATAAAACACTTTCAAAGAGAAGAGTAAAAGGTGTGGAATAATCTCCTAAGAATTTGTTGAGAGTATGTTCATGTAAAAATTTTGTGTATGCAAGATAGATTGTTCATTTTAGAAAAAGAACAATAAAATCAACAATTTCGGTAAAAGATCTAATAAATAATTCTAAGGTAATGTTTGTACTACCTAAAAAGTTAGGAATTGAAAAGTTAAGAAAATGTTCTTAGCTTTTTGAGGTTTATATCATACAAAAAAGTTGAAAATAAATTTTTAACTTTCCTACATATAAAATATCAGAAATTTCAAATTTTCAGATTTACTCTCATCTAAAAGTTAGGAAATTAGTATAGGAATCATCTCTATTTAATTAATTATTTTATTATTTAAAAGTAATTATATTAAAGTATATATTGTTAATATAATTAAAGTATAATATATTAATATAATATATTATTTTATTTAATTAAATATTATATTATTTTAATTATTACTTTGTATAATATATTATTGTTTTAATTAAAATTACTTCATATATACTTTAATATAATTAAAGTATATTAATATAATATATTATTTTATTATTGTTAATATAATTAAAGTATATATTGTTAATATTGTTTTATTTTAATTAATTATTTTAATAAATAATAATAATAATAAATATTTATTATTTTTAATATTTATAATAATAATTAATTATTTATTATTTTTAATATTTTTTTAATTTTATTTTATAATATTAAAATCACAAAAAATTATTTTTATTTAATTAATATTAATATTTATTATATAATATATAATATTAAAATTTCAAGAATTATATAATTTTCCTAGATTTTTGTTAGTGATACAAACACTTTCAAATTTTACTTTTCAATTTTTTGATTCCTAAATTTTCTAATATTTTGATTTTTAACTTTTTTGACTTTCTATTTTTCAACTTTTCTATCATTTTCAATGACACAAATGAGTCTTAAAGGAATGTTTGTATATGCGAAATTAGACAAAAATGAAAATTTTTTTCAACGAATTTTACATAAATAAAGGTTTGTACACATAGAATTAAACAAAAATGAAAAAAAAATTATTTAATTCCACGTAATGGAAGGTTTGTACATATGAAATTGAACAAAAATGAATTTTTTTTGTCTAATTTCACATAAAGAAGGGTTTTTACACACAAGATGGAATTAAACAGAAATAATTTTTTTTCCATCTAATTCTATGTAAGAGGGGTTTGTGCATATTTGGAAAAACATTCAAAGAGGTTTGTGTACTTAAAATTTGAAGATGTAATTTGAATTTTATAAAATTTAACAAAAAGAATTTAAAATTTAAGTATTTGTGTATATAATAGAATTGAATAAAATTATTTTTAATAAATTAAAATAATTAAAGAGAATCTTCTCTCTCTCTCTCTCTCTCCTTTCCAATAATCTTATCATAGTCTCTTACTTCAGTTAAATACTACACAAATAAGAGACATAAAAGAGAGATGACTAATAGAATGGAATTTAATTTTAATTATTTAGACTTAAAAAATAAATTTTAAAATTTAACAAAGAAAGTGAACTGTATAAACGCACAAACAGCCTCAAGTTCAAAATTTCCGTCCAATTCCATTCCACGTGCACAAACCACACACCCCTCCCCTCCCCACCACAGATCCTTCCGCGCGTCCAATGTCAACCTTGTTGGCTGCCTTCGGTGTCTGCTGCTATCCACGTTCGCTACCGTCCGCTCGGTTGCCTTCAGCGTCCGCTCGGGAGTCTTCCACGTCTGCGTGCGCGTCTTCCGTGTCTGCTCCCTTCCCCATCTACACACGCGTCTTTCGCGTCTGCGGCCATCCGCGTCAGCTCGCCGCTCATCATCCACGTCAACTTGCTCATCGTCGTCTTCGTTCACGCGTCAACAACAGGCAGAAGAGGCTTCCTTCAGGTGTAAATCTACGATAATATGGTAGATATTATTGGTAGTTTATCACAGGGAGGTTCCCTTTCCATCGTCGTCTTCATTCACGCATCCTGTTCATTCTTATTTCCTGAAAATACATGGAGTTTAGTAGATATCGAATATTTGGGTGCTTCGAAGTTTGTTCTCGTTTTGTTGTGAGTTTCTATTTATCATAATGTTTGTATTATGAGGCATTTACTTGGATAATTATGGATGCAAATATATTTTTGTATATATTTGATTTTGATAAATAATATATACTTAATTAATTGATAAATAATATATAAAGATTTAATTATATAGTATGTTAATTGATTAATATTAGTAATTAATTCATTGATTAATTATATTTTAACTAATTACTTCAATTCATTAATTAAGAACTTAATCAAAAAATTACTTACAAATAATTATATTTCATTATTATTATAAACAAATATATATATAAATCAATTTTTTTTAATTCTATTATGTGTATAAACATCTAAATTTTAAATTTTATCAAATTCTTGAACATATACTTGAATTTTAAATTTTACTTTTATCAAATTTTACAAAATTCCATCAAATTCAATTCTGAATGTACAAATAGACTCGAACAATTGGATTTGCCAAATAATGTTAACTTAGAATAGATGTTCTAAATTTCATTCAACAACCTAAAACTCTACGACTAGATTTGATAAATAGTGTTGACTTAGAATGGGTGTCCAAAATTTAATTCGGTGACTCGAAACTTGAATGACTAGAAAATAATGAATCATAAGAGTAGAATGGACAGTTCATCAACTAATCCAATTTTTCTTGTCTTCAATCGATAAGACACTATAACATAAAAGAAAGTGTCTGAATAGATATGTTTGATGCATCATAATGGAAAGCTGAAAACCATTCGCTTCACAAGGACTGATATACCAAATATATAATAGATATGCTGTAATGGTCAAAAGTTCTTTCTCAAAGTTGTACTTCAAAGATCAAAAGTTGGTAACTAGGGTTTAGAAAATTTTGTGGCTAGTTCATAAGAAAATTTCAACATGAAAAAGAATAGCTCAACACCTGCTACGTATCTTCTATACATATTCATTCCAACTAAAATCTTCCATCAATTTGGAAACATCCAATCATGCATGTGAATAATCATATCAGTATTTCACGTAGGCATTGTTTTAACTTAAAGTTACTCAACTATTCATTGCTTCTATAGATTACCATAACCTGAAAATTATTCTGCATTGCACGTAACTAAATAATTCTTCCTCCAAATTGCAAATCATCTGATTCAAATTTTAAGCAATGATATGCTGGTAAAATCTCATTCCTACAGTATATATATTACGTATTAATATATATATATATATATATTAATTATATTAATAATATTGTAATGAACCAAATTGTGAGATTATTAACTACATACATGGGTGTTATAGATCTCATCATGTCATGAACCAAAAAAATGAATCTACATTCAATTAATCACGTACCAAATTCAATTCAACCACGTTTTAGATGAGCTACCAGATGGATAAGATATGAAAACATATATGTAAATCTAACTTGAAAGGACTTATTTGTAGTTATTGAAGATATTGTAACGAAATCATGGGAAAACCTGTTCCTACCATGTTTACATTAATGTCATCTTAACCAACAACTTTATTCAACGAAAAATAAATCACCAGCAAACGAACCGACAGAGAGAAAACAAAGGAAAATAGAGAAGGGACTTCACCATCGATCGTTTGCTCCATCGGGACGTCGACGATCTGTGAACGATGAGTTGACGAGCTTGAAGGCCGTTAGGATGATGACAACCTACACGACTGTGAAGCTTCTTCAAGGTTCGCCGGCGAAGGGAAGGATCGCTGCTGTGCGACGGTGAGATGCGATGGATGCTGTGACGACGATGGCGAGACATGCGACAGCGATGAAACCTGAACACGAGCACGAACACGACAAGCAAGTCGGTGGCTACGTCCGGTAGATTTCGACGATTGATGCGCAATAGCTACTTCCGTTTCACGGTGCGAGGTGGGAGATGGCCGACGAGCTGGAGAGGAAACCCAAACACGACGACGACTGGAATGGAAGGATGAACGCCGTGACGACGAAACGGAGGAAGAATACAGACAGCAAGCCGATGATGGAGAGGAGGAGGATGAACCAAATGGTGCAACGACTGTTGGCAAAAGTCAAGGTTCATCGACGACAGTGGAAGTACTTTCCAGTCGACTGTGACGTGGACCGTCCAACGGTGAGGGTACGATGGTCATTTCGCACCAAAGATAGATTGACTATCAGGACTTGTTAGTACACGTTGGAAATAAAATAAAATATTTGGAATGTTTGAAAAAATAAAAAATAAAAAATTACCTAAAATTATGTATTTGATACGTCAATACGGAAAATTTATTAAACATTATTTGATTTATGTGTTGCATACCAACTGTGAACACAGAATCATAGATGACTAACTTATATTTATTAAACAATGAAAAATTTGTTAATAGGGAAAATTTATTAAACACAATGAATAATTTGTTAATAATGTTAGAAAAATATAATGTATATTGTTCTTTTAATTTGAATATAAAATAAAAAAAAATAATAGTTGATGTAATGTATGAAAGAATTATATATTTTATGTAAGAAAATATGTAAAAAAAAGTATTTAATATAGTTCTAATGAATTTTATTTTTAATAAAAAAGTTATTTTACATGTGTATTTTGTATAATTATTTGAAATTAATATATCAAAAATTATGAAATATTCGTAATATATATTTAAATATTTTATAAAGATAAATTTAAACTATTTAAAAAAAATTATTATAATTTCATATCATACATAAAAAATTATTATTTTCCTGCCATTTTCTGATATATATAAATAATATTTTATTTTTTTTCATCTTTCACTATTTTTTAAATCTTCTATTATTTCTTTTTCTTTTTATCTTTCACTATTTCTTAAATCTCTCGTTATTTAATTTTTTAATAAAAAAATACGTACAAACAAGTTCTTAAACACAACACAACACAACACACAGATCAAACGTAACCTTAGTCTCCGTGATTCAAATTATTTTTACTAAGTTAGCGTATTTAGTATTGTATTTTTAGTATAGGTCTCTTATCATTAGACCGTAGAGGAGTCGTTATGTTTGTAGAAGAAACGAAGGATGAGCAAATACCAGCGCAACGAGGAGACCTCGGCGTTCCAGAACGAGATTCCAGATGGCGCCGCCGACAGCGTCATCCTCGGTATCGACGGAGGGGCCACCTCGACTGTGTGCGTCTGCATGCCGGCCACAATAACGCCGGACGATTCCGTGCCTCCTGTTCTCGCACGGGCCGTTTCCGGCTGCTCCAACCACAACTCCGTCGGAGGTAGTCAGCAGCCGATCCCTTTCTATCTTGCTTCCGTTGGAGGTAGCCTTTGTTTACAAGACTCTCTCTAGATAAAATTCTATTGAGGGAGACTTCAAAGCAAAAGCATTTTACTTTGAAGGGGATAACCTCTTTCCAATGGAAATGACTGAGAGATTATCATTTTCCACAATTGGTAAGTTTGTTCTAACTTGTTCTAATTAAATATTAGCAATGGATGACACAGTTGGTCTTCCCTCACCTTGTAAGACCTAGGAGAGAAGGCCCTATGTTCAAATCGAGGAAAAAATGTTACCAATTTGATGGAGGGGGGGGGGGAGTTGGTTAGCTGTATAGATAAAAATACATTTTGGAGGGGAAGGATAATCGATGTTGGGTGTTGAATTATTCGGGACTAGAAGTCTCTCTATACTGTGCTGAATCTTTTTGATAGCACCAGCAATTGTTAGTTTTTGTTCCCAGCTATCTGATAGATGTTGGGAAATATGTATTTCAGATGATGGTTGTCAAACCCGTAGTTATCAAGGGGCAAAGGCAACTGGGTGGTAAGCTTGGGCATCTAGGAACCATTTATATATATGTATGAATATTCAATAGTAATTATGTATACTTTTAGCTTTTTCCTAAATAACATTGAAATACATAAATAATCCCAAATAACATCAAAATGCGAAGTGTAATAATACTAAAATATATATATTTCAGAAGCCTAAAAAATGTACGATCGAATCAATGCCACTCTCTTATCTGGGGCTTCCTTTGTCAGCCAAGGAGCGTAAAAGGATAGATTGGTGTTTTTTGTTGGATGAGGTTAATGAGAAGCTGGAAGAGTGAAAGGGTTGCTATATTAGTTTTAGGGAGCGGCTGATGTTGTTGAAGAGTGTGTTAGGAAGTATCCTAGTCTTCCATATGTCAACTTTCCATTTACCAAAAGGGGTAATGGATCTCTTGGTTATGAAATTTGAGATGTGGCTTTGGAAGGGTGACTTCAAGGAGAGTGGAGGTATTCATTTACTCAGCTGGGACATTGTATGCAAGCCTAAAAATCATGAAGGACTGAACATTAGGAATTTTGAGCAGTTCAAAAAGGCTCTTCTTTGCAAGTGGCTTTGGTGGTTTCATACTTGCAGCATGGATTTACAGGCTAGAGTATTGAACAGTAGGTATGATTTAGAACAGGGTGCTGACTGGAATTCTTCTTTTTTCTGGTAGTCCGTCTCTTCTATGAAAGGCTGTTTTGAGGGATTGATATACTTCGAACTGGATGATGGCTGTCAAATCAGGTTTTGGAGGGATCAATGGTGCATGGATAATAGTTTGGCCTCTAGATTTCCCAGGCTATTTGAGTTGACACAATCCAGGCAGAGTTCGGTTGCTGAAATGGGGCAATTTAATGGTAAGGATTGCTCTTGGAACCTGCAGCTTAGAAGGAACCTGCAGCTTAGAAGGAACCTGAGGGAGGGGAAGATGGACTACATGGTTGCTCTCTCGAACAATTTGGACAGGACAGTTTGGAGTCTTGAAAAATCCAGGGCTTACTCAGTGAAGAGTTGCTACCTGGCATTTAACTAGAATCAATGATTGTAGGTGGCCTCTGTCCTAGCTTGTGTGGGAAGTCAGGGCCCCTCTAGAGGTCAAGCTTTTTACGTGGCTTCTCATGCATAACAGGTTAGTAACATATCCCAGGAGCAGATGGGCTGCAGAGGTTGATTTAACTTGTTGCTTGTGTAACAAGGAGCAGGAGGATTGCAGACATCTCTTTTTCAATTGTAAAACTAGTTGATGGATTTGGGTGAGGTTTCATCTGACTTTGCAGGATGGAAGGCATTTCAATTCTGTGGAAGAATTGGTGACTTGTGTCAACAATATCTTAAAGGGGAAAAAAGTGAATAGAGAAGCAACAGCTGCTGCTTTGGGTACACAATTTGTTGGTCCATCTGGCTGTGGAGAATGATATGGTTTTTAATAATGAGCACACTACTGAGCCAGATCTGTTCTATCAAATAGCAGGGAGATTCTGCAATTGGGCTGCTGTTCTGTAGTTTTTGTGATTAGTCATTATAGCTTTGTTTTTTCTTTGCTTCTGATTTTCTTGATCAGAATTTGTTTCTAGTTATACTCTTATTGTTAATGAGGTTCAACCTACCTTAACTTCCTTAAATAAGGTAGAAGAGATTTCAATCACATAATATGCTTATACCTTATTAACCAACGATAGACAAAGTTTCACAACTTTTGATTGGTTTATCATTTGGGAGTTATATACAGATTACAGAGGACATGAAATTTACTTTCTTGAAAATGAAAAGTTGTCAAAACAACTTTGTAACAGTGAATGTTGATCACTCACTATAGTCTTTGGTTGTCCATGTAGATTTAGTTCATTTTTAACAAACTCAACAACTTCATTAAGGCAAAATAAGGGTGTCCTTGGGCAATGAAGTAGACATATTTAGTCAACCTATCCACTACTATGGGAATGACCATGTAACCATATAAGTGAGGAAGTTCAATAAAATCTATTCCCATGTCCACCCATTGTTGTTGACAATAAGCAATAGTTGCAAAAGCCTAAAAGGTAACTTTGTGTGACATTTATAGTGTTGGTATAGATGACACTCCTTTATGTAGTTCTTAAGCTCCCGAGGCATATGCTGCCAATACACACATGGTTGAAATTTAGGCATAGTTTTGCTGCATCCCAGGTGGCCCTGGTAATAGTAGCATACATTTCTTCCATCAGCCTCTGAATCATTATGGAATTTCCAACCAACTGCAGCATGATCTTGAAGCTCTCATTATGTCATACACTTAATTTAATTAAATGGTGTCTTATGTCAAAAAGGTGCTTAGCCTACTTGACTGAGGTTTATTTTTATTAAAGGTCTATTACTGACTTTTTTATTTTTATCATTTTTGTGTCTTCCTTCTTGGTAACTGATTTTTTTTCGAAGCACCTTTCCCCTTGTTGATTGTTTGGCCCTGTTAGTTTATGTCTCAGTAATAGTGGTTTTAGTGTCATCATTTCAGATTCTTGTGGAAAAAATGCATCTTGTTAAGTGTAAATGTTTATCTAATATGCATTGTTGCAAAGGAAATTGTTGAGAGATATACATTTTTGAACTTTGAATTATTCCCTCCTTTTCAAGCAACTTCAGTGGTGCAAGGTGGTCAACATTAAGTCAAGGCTTGCTTTTATTGTGCTCTGCAGAAGTTGCGGCCAAGCAAATTTTAGAGAAAGTTATGAATGAGGCTCTCCTGAAATCTGGAACCAGTCATTCTGCTGTACGAGCTATTTGTTTAGCTCTTTCTGGTGTGAATCATCATACAGATAAACAACGTATACTGGATTGGCTCAGGTCTGTTTCTCTCTCTCAAGAGGGAAGGCAATTTTTTTTATTCATTGGTCAGTCGTACATTTACTTTAATTGCTGCATAAAATCTGATATCAATTTTCTCTTGTTCTAAAATGTCTGGTCATATTTCATTAGTTGGTTTTGCTTTATTGATGAAATAGCTAAATTACCTTTATCAGGATATGTGCAAGCAATATAATATTTTTTACATTTTTTTGTTGCATATTCAAGCATGGAATGCATAAACCAAAAATGGCTAATATTCTGTTACTGTTGGGAGCAATTGAAGTTTTTCAAAGGTATTCTATTTTATGCTAGTTTTCAGGAATTTTCACTTTTTAAATTTTCATGTTTTTTTTTTGAGGGGGGGAACCCACCAAATTGGTAAGCATGCGAATTATATCAATCTAAGCATGTAAGACACTCAGTTGGTGCATAGATGCATTGCAGGCATCTCTTTTTCAATTACTTGCTGGACATTGTTGGCAAGGAAATCCTTGTTCAGGAGAAGAAGTTCTGCAAATGGAGATAGCTCATAATAAGCATTACTCGGTTAATAAATATGTAAAGGAAAATATGCTAATTTTTTAGTTAATTGTTTATATTTTTGCTGGAGTTTGTACAGCCATGTAACTATCCACTGTGGGATCACTCATGGAGTAAAATCCACTATTATGGTTTTGTGCAATCACGGAACTTGAGAAAATTCACCATTATGGGTTGGTGCAATCATCCAATTTCAGAAACCCATCACAAATGTTTTTTGGATCATGATTACTAGAACAGATATGGTAAATCAACTTGTGAGGCACTTGATTTGCATAAGGATTGGAAGATAAGAATCATTTCTATCAATGTTGTGACCTGTGGGATTCGGATATTGTTCTACAAGCCAACTCCTGTTGCCATCCATTTTATCAAAGTTCTCCATTATCTTCTCTTTTTCTGAATTTTTGCATGTACTGGATAGTGCTCTTGTAATATTGTAGTATTGTAGTTTTTATGATGCCATGTGCTCTTCTAATATTGTAGGCATCATATATATCATGTTGTAACGTATGGGATGTGAATGTTGTTCTACCACTATGTTGCCATTCATTGTCTCAAAGATCTTCTGTCATCTTCTCTTTTTCTGAATTTTGCAATGTATTGGATAGTATTATTCTGTTATTGTAGTTTTCATGATGTCGCACTCTAATACTCTTATAAATTGCAATTCCCAGGGTTCTGATTACCTTGTATTTTTGTATCAATCCATTCCTTTACATTTTTTTAATATTTATTATGTCATAATTTACTAACTTAAAGTATTGATTTGACTATAATCTCGTTCTTTTTTTTCAGAGATATTTACCCTGTTAATGTCAGGGTTCTTGTAGATAATGATGCTGTGGCCGCTTTAGCAAGCGGAACAATGGGAAAGCTTCTTGGTTGTGTTCTGATTGCAGGTACTGGTTCCATTGCTTATGGTTTTACTAATGATGGAAAGGAGGCCCGAGCTGGTGGTGCAGGACCACTATTAGGGGATTGGGGAAGGTCAGAATTATTTCATGAGCCATTTTATGTATTCAATCCATCTAGTATGTCATGTCAAAGCTTTAAAAATAAAACGAGTGATCTAACCTCCTTAGATCAACTCACAGGATTTTTGTGGTTAGACCATGATTTTGGTAAATAATTCATTCAACTTGTTGATCAATCAATGTTTGAACCAATCAACCCAAAGTGGATTGGTTTGGGTTTTGAATTCATGTGCTATACGATATGCTATTGCTCTGACATGGAAATTAATTATTGTATTTGGTATGCACGAATGTATGTTCACGAGCTTCCTTTATACGAAGGAAATAGTCATTTCCCTTGGATTTTATCAAAGTTAACCTCTATAGATGATATTAAATAATGATCATCAAAAAATAGAAATTAAATAACGAGATTGCTAGATTCAGGTATTAAATAACCGTCTTAGAAATTAAAAAACAACTTTGACTTGTATTTGTGCTAGACTATAGAATAGAAGTTTTATGGCCTCAATTACTGTTGAGAATCTTCAGAGAATTTGTACTTATGAAATGTATCATGCTTCCTATAGATATGAACATAATATAGCTTTATGCAGTTCTAGAGGATAAAGGAGAATTTTTAGTTGATCAAACATAAATAATTTTGAGGGGTGGACGCAGGTCAGATGCAATATATTTTTATGGTCAAGTGGCAGTTCCTGTACAATCAATGTATCACCATTTTCAATACAGCCCTCCTGCACTGCCTTCCCAACAGGACCAGACTGATCCCCCAACAGGAGGCTCTTCTGCAGCAGCCCCTCTGGGGTAGCGAGAGGCTGGGACACCACCCTTGTATTGAGTGGGTCCACTCATGTTGTGGGAAGCTTGCATTACGCTGTTAATGGCAATGTATCAGTCATCTCTCATACATACATATATACATAACCAAATCATCTTAGTTATACTAACTTTTTACATATAATCATGCTTTACAGCTTAGCATCCTCCTAACAAATATGAAATCTTACAACCATGGACTACATGAAATCCAATTTATCAAGTATGATATCATAAGGAAATTATCAAATCATAGGTATCTTGGGATATGCATGTTCAACATTGATGGTGTGGGTGATGTCCGAGAGGTACCTATTTCTCAGCCACATCATTTTGGTGAGATTGATGGACATATGATCTGATTATTATATCCAAAGAAATATAATACAACTAAAATATTAGACTACATGATCTTTAAAGCAATATCGATATGTAATTACTTTGGAATAATAGAAAACTGATTTATTACTTCATGAATGAAAATTTTTGTGTTCGTTAATGGCATTGTTATGATCTTTTAAAAGATACGCCTAGGATGCTTATGAATGAGCATCAATAAAAACAATATAGTAATATGTCAGTCATGTCTACGGCCCAACATTTACTTCCACCGTTCACTGGGGTCTTTGCACTGTCTTGTGAAGCAGTTGCCCGAGCCACTGGCTCTTTGGGTATGAGTCCCCGTAGAGCTGTGCTATAGGGTGCTGACTTGGGCTATACGCCTATCATCTCAATATAGAGGGTTAGTATTAGCCATTCAAATCAACCAATCTTCTACTCATTCCTAGTCTCCATATAACTATTACACAGAAAAACAGAAACCTAAGCAAAAAGAAATTCTTTTAATGAGGTTTCATGGGTTAGCATTCCCCCTGGCAGAGAATTATAAGAGAAAAGGATGAAACTTGCCTATCCGAAAAATGGCAGTTCAAAGAAATTTAATTTGGTCCTGGTTAATATGCAAAATGAGTAAACTAATTTTAGTTGGTATTAGTGTTAAACCATATGCCCCATCCTAATTCTGTGTGTGGGATGAGTACAACAGTTGATAGCTCAATCCCACCGTGTGGAGTCAGCACGTAAATCCTTTGTCTCCATTTATCTATATTTATCACTATATGCTCGGTTAGATTATGTAATTTCAGTTTTATGGTTGCATATAAAAAATAAATAAACATTGTAAAGTTGTCTATACTTCTTTTCAATAGTCATTTTGTTTAAAGTTTCGTCACCCAATTTATTGCTTGTGCCAACTTTCATTGAGTTATTCAGAATTGTGACATTCTTCTTGATAACTAATAAAAATTCATTAGTAACTCAAAACTTGTCAATGTCATATTGAGAGCGAGCATCCTGTCTCCCATTTGTTGGCTAATGCAAAAGGTACTACAACTAAGTGGTTGACTTATTAGATGTTATTGTCTGCATCAAGTCCTAACAAGTCTAACATATCACTGCAATTACTTGTAAGTCCTATGGATGAATTCAGCATTTTATGAGGCATGTCTACGTCATGATTTTTTTTATTTTCATTTGTATACATTTTCCAGAAATTATTAACATTGATTGACTCTAATTTTGCAGTGGCTTTGGAATTGCAGTACAGGCACTGACAGCAGTAGTGAGGGCTCATGATGGTCGTGGTCCTCAGACTAATCTTAGGGAGAACATTCTTCATGCACTTGATCTCTCCTCTCCCGATGAGCTTATTGGGTAATTCTACTAATTTTAGAAATTTTTGACCTTTTCAATGATAATGGAATCGGTATGTACTAATCATGTGAAATCATGGACTATATCCTGTGTTACTTTCACATTTGTTCCTATGTATGGATATTCATCATATCCGGATCTTTAGCTTTTCAAATATCTTAATGTCATGATGCACTTCCCTTTCTGCTAACGGCATGATGATATACTTATGAAGTAGTGTTACCTGACTGTATCACCTTTTTTGTAAAGGTGGACTTATTCCGATTCTTCTTGGGCTCGAATTGCTGCTCTTGTTCCAGTGGTTGTATCCTCTGCAGAATCTGGTGATGAAGTTGCAAACAAGATTTTGCATGAATCTGTCCTTGAGTTGGTTTCCAGTGTCAAAGCTGTTGTTCAGAGATTAAGATTGTGCGGTGATGGTGCAACAATTTATTTTTTTATGACAAACATGATTGCAATTCAATATTCAGATGCTAGACTACAACATACGGAGTCTAACTTGAAATGTCTGATACTTGCAGATAGAAAGAGCACCTTTCCTCTAGTCATGGTTGGTGGCGTCCTTGAATCTAACAAAAAATGGGATATTGGGAAGGAAATCATAAACCGCATATTGCAAGAATATCCAGGAGCAATCCCAATAAGACCAACGGTTAGGGCATTCTAATATAAAATGGCTACCTATTCAGTAATAATCCTGAAACAAATAACTAAGAAAAGCCCTACCTTTTCCTAATCATTTTTTCCATTTCGCGTCACTATTCATCCTACCTACATCTCAAGTGCTGCTGACATTCTCAGAAGCCTGCTTTTGTGTTCTTGTGTGCTTCTTTTTTTCCCCCACATGTTCATTTCTTAATTCTGCGATTGGTTGATTTCTTTTCTTGCTTTGATGCCCTTTTTCTCACATTCCTCACTTTCTAATGTTCGTTTCACTTTTATATAGGTTGAGCCAGCTATAGGGGCAGCATTACTAGCACGGAATTTAATTGCAGAGATGGATGGTGATCTCAAAAACAGACAATGCAATTCTTTTGTACATTAAATGTATTGGGGAGATCAAAAAATGAGGAAATCTATACAGCAGCTTCTTATCAACAGCACAGTCGGCACAGGGAACGGAATCCCCTCCTTGCTGCCACATTGTTGACATCACCAGGTTTCGGATGATGGTTCTATAATCCATTTATTATACTTTCCTTTTCCATGTAATTCATCTTACCTCAACCAAGCATATGCCTGTTCCGATGAGGAGTTATTGATGTCATGCTCAGTCTCGTGCTTGCTTATGGATGGAAATCAAACGTCGTGATGGTTAACCTATGGAAGGTAAACCATTGGGGTTCATTGCATGCCCTCAAAAAATAGGTTTTTGTTTGCATATCATTTTAATTTAGTTGTATGTACTTGACATTTAAGTAGACCCGCAAGTATAAATCCTTCAAATTCTAAAGGGTCTTAGTGGTTCGAATTCAGTTGCTAGACATAAAAAACCTTGTCGGGTCAATAAATTGTCGAACAATTCATTTGCTTTTTGAAACCCCATTAGAGGCGTTCCTCAGTATGAATGAAAAGAATTCCTTCTATTTTCGTTGGCATAAGAAACGCTAATCAGCCTTCTAATGTGAATTCAATGTGGTTCTCTAATGCTTCAGGTAATATACCCACCTTTAGATTCCACAAATTAATATAAATAGACAGGAAAACATAACCACAGAAATTTCATCATTAGAGTGATGTAAATCATAGTGAATTTTTTTACATAAATTAAATAACAGTTGATCCATGATCTGAAAGTATTGAAATCAACAAATTTTGTTAAATTTAAAGCATAAAAATTTAGATTAAAATCAATAGTATGTACAATCCACATTAACTTGAAACTCTAATGAATGATAGATTACATCACAGAATGACTACTCATATAAGTGGATTTTATTTTAAAATAAAATTATTATACAACAATAGGTGCAACAACAAAAAATCCTGAAAATGGCATCATAAGTTTTTTTTTTTCTTCCTATGGTCATAAGGGCAGGGACATATATACACACACATAAAAATAAGCCTTGCATGAATTAAAGAAGGCAAAATATCAACAGCTGGTTTTTGTATTCTCTTTCACAAACCAGCAACTTGATTACTAAATCACTTCTATCCAATGATCTAATGCAGTCCAAGCTCGTTGTATTAGAGCATGTGGCTTAGCTTAACACCAACATATTAGAGAAATTGTGATGTTAAGAAATTAAAGAAATGGTTACAAGATCTCCAAAGTGACAACTACGCATCAGACGCAGGCTCCTCCCATTCCCAGATAACCTCATACGGGTGAGAATGTTCTGCTACTTTTCCAGACTCATCTTCTTGTGAGCATGGTTTTCTCCTGAAGACGGCAATTTGAGAAGCAAAGCCCGGTTCCGTATCTCCTAATCCACCAACACCACCAAACTCAACACTGTAACCATGGCTAGAAGCAAGGTTGGTTGCCCAACATTCAAATTGTTTCCTTGTCCACTCGAACTTGTGATCGTAGTTTCTGAACTTACAAGGTGCAGCCTCAGACTTCTCTTCAGTGTGTTCTTCTTTGTTGGATAGTGAGCTCCTCTGCAAAATCGGGTTATATTCATAATTGGGGGTTGATACGATAAGCAGCTGTGGACAGAATAAGCTCAGAACAATCTCTCCAAATAAATTTGCCTGATCCTCTTCCATATGCTCAATCACCTGCAGATCAGGTTTTGTAAACATAAGGATACTACGAGTTCTAACGAAGCAAGAAAGCAGTAATAAAGGATTTCTTTGAACAGGGATATATAAATAGAGGATTTCAGAACTTCCTAAATTGTTCAAACAAAATATCTTATCATGCTTGCTTGCTTACAAAACCCACCCACTTTGGCAAGAAATTCAAACAAAAATATTATAATTGATTTCAACAAAAGGAACTCGTCACATGTATATAAGCTAATCATAAGCAGTCTATGTAGTAATGTGCTCAAGTATGATTAGTCCTGTTATAGTTTTCACGTCAACTATAATTTCCCTCTCCGAGATAGCAACCAAACCACGACCTCTAGTAGAAGTAACCATCATAGACATCTCCAATCACAGCATAAGCTGCAATTGAAATCAGAAAAACATGAGAGAATGCGAAGTGAAGAAACAAACTAGACCCCAAGAGTTTATCCATGAATCTAAGCAGTCTCTAGGTTGAGATCAATAAAAACCTAATAATTATCGAACTCCTCAGAATCTCCTTCATTTTGGATAAATTGACTACAAATGATTGATAAACCTCCAACTGAACTAATACTAGAAGAAAATGTAACATTCTTGGGCAGAGCATTCCCTTTGATGAAGAGTTAACAATTTGATAGATCCTACAAACATGAGTTATATTCTTCTCATTCTCATTGCCATTCCCGAGTGTGTTCCATATTTTCTTCGCTAGTTTAAGCATCTATTCATCATAGTTGACATCCATTCAACTTGCAAGCCGCACAATCTTCATAAGCATCATCTTTCACATCATGAAGATCATGTTTAAGATGATAGATCTTCCACTATGTTCCAAAGAAGATCCTTTTTTGAGCAGCAATAGGAAGAAATAATATTATATAAAAAAGCAGAGTACAAGGACAAGATAGAGCCTATCAGAGTATAGGCAAGGATAGAAAAGGAAAAGACAGAAAAACAAAAAGAATGCAAACTAAGCAGCTATGAAAGACTAAAGGAAAAGAAAAGCAGGCTATAAGGGCCTAAACAAAACTACATATTAATGCATCTATTACATTAAGAGAACCCTCCTCCCCTCATATCATAAAACCAGTCACATTGTCATGTGCCTAAAATACCATTTAAATCACAAGAAAATTACATTAAGATTCCCATTCAAATTTGTTCCTTGCCAAAATAAATACTTCCTAGACTAAAAGAAAATTCAAAATTCCAATGACTTCACACATTCCTTAACAACCACTAACCATATTCCAATCACTTACCATTGACACACAGAGTCCCTAACAAAAATAAAACAGCTTTCATTACAGCATGCATTCACTTCATTCAACAACATTTAACACTAGAAGATTTGCAAGATAATCAACACATAAAGAAAATTTAGGCAGCATTTGAAAACATTTATTTACACCAGCTTATCTTAAAATAAGTGTTTATCGAATAAGTTTTCAAATGTATCTAAAATGTCTATTATAAAAAGAAAATAAGCACTTCATAGTTCATTTTATCACTTATTTAATAAGTTGTTGTCAAACTGCTTATTCAATAAGGTACAATTTTAAATAAAATTCAATAAATGTTTTCAAATGTGGCTTTAGAAGAAAAGAAGATTTACAAAAATAATAACTCGAAGAAGAAGATTTAGGAGAAAAACAAAAAACCACAAATAACAAGTCCGGCTCTTACCTTCTCCCACTTTCAATCTCTATCTACCATAATTTCCAATAAAAATTTCTCATCCTTTGTGAAAACAATAAACGGTAGAAGATTGACTTTCTGATTACACCGCTAATACTAGACTTCTAATATATAAAGGTTACATGGAGATGGTCATTACGCTAATGTGAAACTAATGCCTACCTATTAATACATGACTCTAACACTCACCCTCAAATTGAAGTATCTATGATGATTAACTTGCAACAGATTCAAATTTATAATCAAAGAAATACATAAAATGATTGATCCAAATTAGAAAGTTGCAATTGGTCATGGGGGAGGTAAGAATCATGGTAGGCAGTAGCTTGCGTGTTGCAAAAACAAATAGATACCTTCTTTGAGAATTTACAGCAGACAAACATGAACGTTGATCAATTGACAAGATCTACTACACTTTTCAACAACACTTGTGATAGATGTTTGACAAACCCAAACATTAATAAGAATGTTGACATTATTCATTAGACTTAGTTAACAAAATTTATACCTTCTTGGTGGGAGGGTCACTCTTCCCCAAAGCGTGTTGGCTACCATGCCTATATTCCACATGTCAGTGTACTGGATCCCCAAAGGGGTTATTCATGCTATAGAGAGGCTATTAGGCTGGGAACAGGGACATCAGTCAGGGTGTGCATCTTGTCAGCTGGGAGATTGTTTGCCTAACTTAGAAATTTGGAGTTCTTGGAATTAGATCATTGACTGATTTTAATTGAGCATTATTTGGTCAATGGAAGTGGAGACGGTTTAATGAGAAGGAATCCCTCAGTAATCGAATCTTTTGAAGCATCTATGGTGGAAGATTTGAAGGCAATTTGGACTCAGTGGGATATCATATCAACCAACATCAGATTTGCTATAGGCAAGGGAGATTCAGTTTACTTCTGGAAAGATATGTAGTTCAAGAGCAGGCCTCACCTAGATGAGTTTCTACATCTGTTTAAGGTTGCTTCCAATTCTAATGCTAAAGGTTGGGGAATTTAACAAAGAAAGGTCATGGAATCCGCAGTTCAGAAGACATTAAATACTCTGAAATCAATTGGGTTGCAGAGCTTCTGGGGAGTGGGGATGTTAGCTGAGTTTGACCAACCTACTATGAGGGAGGACAGGATTGTCTGGAAGAACTCTGGTAGTGAAGTGTTCTCAGTGTAATACTGTTATCACAGAAGCAATCAAGTTGCAGATTAGAAGTGGAAACAATTGAAACTGAGATGGAAAATTTCGGCACCCTTTTAAGGTTAAGATGTTTTTTTGGCTTTTGGTGCATTAGAAGGTTTTTTTGGCCTTGTCAACTAATGGGTTGAAGTTCCGGGTGGCCAACATTCAGTAGAAATGTTGGAAGGAGTGATGCTCAGCGATATTTAATAACAAGAAAGGCTCTTTCGACAAAATCAAGGAAAGGGTTGAAGCTACATTGGCTACCTCCACTTATACTTTTAGTAGGATCTGCTACCGACCAGATGAGTTCTCAATTTTGCAACATCTAGGTTTAAAGCATATGGACACCACCATGCCCATCGTTAGATGAATTGCTTGAGAAAAGTCTTTGCCTTTGAGACTTAAACTCAACACAGATGGTGTGGTTAATCAAGAAGGCTATGCAGCCGGAGGAGGTGTGGTTTGGGATGCTAACGGAGTCCTTATTTTCACTTTTCATAATTTCTACAGACAGACCGGTGTAATTAAAGTCGAACTCCAGGCCCCATAGGACAATTTACATACCTGTAGGGTCCTGGGTTTACCCTTCAACCACCTAAAGGTGGAAATTGATTCCTTTTCCCTATACAATGATATTAAAAACAATGAATGTGTGGAGGGACAGGCCATGTTGGTCTGGATTGATCTCTGTTGGTCATTGGGGCTTGTGTACTCTTTTTGACATGTGTCATGGGAAGCTAATCAAGTTGCAGATGCGTTGGCTAAGATGGGTCTCAAGGGGCAGTTAGGAGCCTTCCGATGTGTTGAGAACCTTCCAGTGAAATCCCATAGGCAAGCTCGAATAGATGCCTTGGCTGTTCTTAGTAGTCGAAGTTGCTAATGACTCCCCTTTTGGCCATTTGGTTCTGGGTTTTCCCCTTTATTGCATAATTAACAAATCCCTCCCTACTTGTAACAAACTCTTCATCCTTGTAACAATTATATGATTAGGCCCCCACCCCTTTAATAGATTGGGTATCTCGTATTAAATTTAAAAAAAGAAAAGAAAAAAAAGGTTCTAACTAAGATCCAGTAAAGCAAGTGATTCCATGGCTTAGACCTTAGGGGTGGAGGGTTTGTGCACCAAGAAAAGTGATGAAAAACAAAGTAATAGAAAGTAATTTTCAATTTTCCTAGTATTTATGCATCTAGAAAAGTGAGGAAAGTGATATCCTAGATAAAAATGTCTTTCCTAGCTTTCCCTTCTTTTGCCCTGAGAAAGTGAAGTGAGGTTTTGTCCAATATACCATTTGTGAGCCCCTTTTTTTGCCCGTTTGTTTGCCACCTGTCC
The DNA here is from genome assembly GCA_036874045.1 of Cymodocea nodosa. Classification (NCBI taxonomy): domain Eukaryota; kingdom Viridiplantae; phylum Streptophyta; class Magnoliopsida; order Alismatales; family Cymodoceaceae; genus Cymodocea; species Cymodocea nodosa. The sequence goes on from CM072336.1 coordinate 25,203,364, forward strand.
ATCTCCTTTATATTCTTACCGTTAGTTTAAGAGCATGACATATTTATATAATAATCATAGATTTATTACATCTCTAATAGATATAATAATATCACTAACAGATGTTGCCATATCTTAGGCTATCCCATGGCACCTGATTGTTGAATTGGAAGTACCTCTGATACAAAACATCCATCCCTCAATCTCATTAGGTGATTCACACCACATTTGCACTTCCAATAACATCTGTCCAACAGCACTTACCTTGTTAAGTTACTGATGGCAATAACTAAAGTACCAATATTCAAAAATTTATTACTACAATATCTGTAATATTATTTTGATTTATACTAATCCAAAAAAATTAAATTAGCAAATTATTCTTAACATTTTTATACATAGGAGCTTTACCATAAGGTCCTAGAGAAGTTCAAATACCTCTAAGCAAGTGCTAACGTCAAATCTATACAAACGAGAGTCAAAGACTGTAATGGACCCATCATACAGCACAACAGATCTGATGCAAGCTCCTTCCCTTGAAGCCACACATGAACTCAATTTTGAATGTAGTCTCTGCAAACAGATGAATGATAATATTAGTCATCACCAGGATAACCATGAACATATGGAACAACCAAAGTAGGATGCTCATAAAAAACAAATTAGGGAAAGTGCTATATGATCAAAGTGGCATTAAGATGAAAATAACTGAGTTGAAAATGATTTATTTAGTGATCAGGAAAGCAGCATGCACACCTTTGCTGCACGAGTTAGACTCTTATGTGAAATATCCACACCAACTATCTTCTCCAGAGTGGTAGTACATTCTAACAAAGAATCAAATAGGCTACCAGATCCACATCCAAAGTCCACCTGTGAAGTAGAGTTGAAGTCGATCATACAAGTGTTTAGAAAAACCTTGAAGAGAAAACTGAGCACTGTTAAGCAAATACGCCAATACCAATGTCTTTCCTTGAGATTCATTGATAAACCTCACTGCAAATTCAACTCGTTGTTTTGATAGAGGTGGTATGAAAAAAGCCTGCTCTATTCTATCTTCTAATGGTTCTTGTATCCACAACAACGTAACAGAACACTCCAAGATACAACTACCTGCAAAATAATAGGTGCACTCTAAGATTGGAAAAATGCTATAGAAAGTAGACCAAAATCATAAAAAACTCACTTAAGGGTAACTTTGAGAGATACTTGGCTGTTTCACTGGCTGCAGATAATATCAGATCCCTAGAAGGTATTTCTAAATTAAACTTTACTGTTTGGTTAATCGACATCTGCATGACATGTGCTTCCAATTGATGAATTACAGCCCCTGTTCCTATTTCAAATTCAAATTCAGATTTACTTTCAAGAATTTCTTGCAAGCTCATATCTTTCTTCAACAAAGTTACCATGTAACTTATGCACGCAAAAGAACCTTGGGATGGACATACACAAGAATCACCAAAATCAGTGTTAAACATACTAATTTCATTTTCATGTTCTCTATCTGATTGATTAGCAGAAATTGATCCCACAGAGCTACATCTGTAAAGATTATTTTCATTTGCACCATGGATGGATAGACACATTCCAAATTCCTTTAAAAATGTTCCTGTGCTAACAATGATGCCATGACTTCGTCCAATAGTGGCCAGGGTATCCATGGGCATATCTAGCTGCTTGAAATATAAATTCAACAAAGAAAGTACTTGAAAAGCAGCATTTTGAATGGCATCAGTTTTTTTCTTGTATATATCCCCATGGAAATATTGGATTATCAGATCATGCTGCCTTGAAAGAATTTTAAGCTCACAACTATAATGACTTACAACATTAGTATCCCTTTCTAATTCTCTGCAGACATCTCCATTTTCAGAGAGAATTTCCTCTTCTTTCTTTGATTGTTTCAACAGCATGAATGATTTTGATGTTTCTATGGATCTGCCCTCCAAAAGTTCGTGTAAATTAAAAAGAGGCTCAGGGAGTCGATGGTCACGGCAAAACATATGTATTAGATCCTTAGGTGAGGGACCCCTCCAATTTGAAGATGTATATATTGTAGGAAATTCTGCCACAAGAATAGCCTCTCTGCATAATTTGTAGTTTCCTACTGGAATCTTACTGACAATCATCCTGGAAATAAAAAATATTTAACATAGGTAAGTGCCTAAGAAAGAAAAGGACCATAAATCCAACATAAGTACCTGGCTGTGGAATTCAAATTTAGCATTCATTTTATGTTAATACTAGAATGATATAGCTGACATCTAATTTCATGGATAAATGAAAAGTAAATCTTGGTGCAATGGCTGCAGATGTCAAACAACCACACAAAGATAAAGTCATCATCGTCACATAATAGAACATCATCCACAAGGGAGGCATCCAATATACACCAAATTATAGTTCACCTCCACATGGCCTAAGTCATAAATTTATATAAGATTAGCTTTTGGCATTATCTCATTGAGCTCCACGGCAGATGAATCAACGTTCTCACACCCATCTTTTTCCAAATCTACAGAGACAGAAGGAAGCTCAGAGAGAGTCTCAATAGTGGCAGAGTTAGTAGAAGTAGCAATGGCAGCCTCTGTACTGGCGATGGCAGGACAGAAGCAAGGGCAACAGCTGGAACAGGTGTTGATGCAAACTGTTGAGTAGCTTTATTGGAAGGAGAATCCCGGGTTTTCTCATACACTTTGCACTTTTTCAATGAAACCAATACCTCCATCAAGATTCTTATGAAGAAACTCAACCTTTATTATGTCAAATGGAGTATAACAAGCATTATTTAATGTTTGGATGAAGTTTGGCCCCTTGGTCCATACTCTAATAGCAACCTTCTCATTACTGCTCATCCTACTCTTCAAATTTTTGATTCCTGTCCAAAGAACTATTCTCTCCTCAACATGGAATGCCTTAGTTGCAGTAAATTATTTCTGTGATTCCTCGTAGCACTACTGAGCCTTTTCCTCACATTTTTTGCTAGCTTTCAAATGATTCCAGACTGTCTTACATTGATGAACAGTTGACACAATCATTGAGATATATTTCTCCTCTTGCTCCAGCATATTGAAGAAAAAAAACACACCTAGTCTCATCATGGTGCCTGTCTAGAGGCATGGCAGAAGAATGCTCAAGCTCTTATTTTCGCCTTGCTGCCTTGGTGCCATCACTGCAGGCACCATAAAAAGCTTGTCCAAAATAATATGTTATATGTCATAACTCATAAGACGCTCTATTATCCACAAATACCCTCCATAGCAAGAAGTTACTAAGATTGGGGTTAATGATCAGACCATTGTGAAGAGGGTCCATGACACCCTCCAAGCCTTCCTTAGTGAAAGTTATATTAAAAGCTCTCTATGATGGATTAAGGCTTTGCAAAACCAGTAATGTTCCCCTTAAGATTATTGATGTGGAAATCGATTCCCTTTGGATTTTTATGTGATGCCCGATTTTTCAAATCATGCATTTCTGGTGTGATTTATTGAGTTCATTAGCTGAGGTGGGGTCTAGTGTTCATATTTATAGGGAAGCCAATAGAACTGCTGACAACTTAGTCCAAGAAGCCCTCAGGTCAAAAGCGCACACCATCTTCTATAAGATGGATGGTCTTCCCTTCAGATTTTTATGGCCGTGAGTGAGCAAAGATGCCCAATTTTTCAAGTCACGAATTTCTGGTGTGATTTATTGAGTTTATTGGCTGAGGTGGGGTCTTGTGTTCATATTTATAGGAATGCCAATAGAGCTGCTGACAGCATATTCAAAGATACCCTCAGGTCAAAAGCCCACACCATCTTCTATAAGATAGATGATCTTCTGAAGGATGTAACATGTCAAGTTTTGCTAAACAAATGGAATATCCCTAACTGTAGGATGATTCAATTTTTCACTCATGTTGTTTTTTCCTTAGTTTCTTTGGGTCCCCAACCCATAAATAGATTGGGGGTTTTGTGAAAAAATATATATATTAAAATCTACATATTGGCAATAGGCGTAGTTAATTGGCTGTTATAGATACTCTAAGCATATGCCTTGCAGGCAATGTTGCTAGTCCCACCTACAGCTAGTCCTGCAATAGTCTTAGTCGTGACCCTCAAGTTAGGGTTGGGTTTTGGTCTTCACTCATTAGCCTCAACAAGCTATAAGGAGGGTCACCACTGATCCAAGTACCTCTTCAGTCACACATGCCTTGTAAGGGAGTCAACCACTTCTTTCAGCATTTAGCTGTCTTCAATCTTATATCTAGGTCCTTTGTGGAAGTCACATTAACTTCCATCATTATTCTTGTTGCGGTTCTACTTATTGGGATTCACCGAAAGGAATGACTTAATTAGACAAAATTTGGGGTAATAAGAAGCATCAAAATTCACAGGCTATATTTTGTCCAAAAAGAGAAACCATTATTCTATTTCAAAGTACACTAACACGTAAGCATGAATGTTCTCATGGAAATGGATGTATACATAGGCTTGAATGTTCTACTTCTAATATCATCACTTACACAAAAGAAAATTCTGATTTGTGTGAACATTGATGCCAAGGCGTCCATATAAGGAAAACCATTTTTTAAATTTTTTGTACATATATTATGAATGTTTAATAGTAATTATGTTCATATTTATTAAGAGTTAACAAGTTTTTACAGCTAATTATCCACCTAATGCTAACCCTCCTCCTTTATCCAAACTTAAGACTGGCTATGAAGGGGTTAACCTCCATAGATGGAGTTAAATGTATGATTAGGTAGTTCAATAATTATATATAATCAATAATATTCCATTAATAATATACCTTGGTTTCTTGCAATTAAAGACCTTAAAAAATATATTTAATTAAAAGAGCCAATAGAAGATCCTTCAAGTCCTAAGGTAAGGTGATTAGTTCTAATGTAAGCAAATCACACTACGGTGCCTAGACAGGCACCTTAATAACTATATTCTCCATGAAATTGCATGCATAATTCCTAGAAACTACAGGGCAGATTTTGGATGTGTATAAATATTTCAATTTAATACAACATGATTTGTATGATGAAACCAACACAAAGTTCAAAAAATTGAAATCCAGTGATAGACGTCCTAAGTTTCAATATTAAAAGTAAAAACATTAACATACATTGAATAACTATTTAAAAGAATGGCCATTGAATACATGAGAATGCTTAATAAAAATAACCATAATTATAAGTTCAGTTCTATGTTCTTCAACCTTAAGTAAAAAAAACTGGTCTATACATTTCCTTATATGATGCAATGAGTTGGGACCAGTCTGTTTATTCAATGTGAAAATAACGAACAAATAATTATTAAAAATTTAAATAACTATCCAAGGATTGAATTGTCAGTGAGTTGGGCCCATTCCTTCCAATAAATTTTTAAAGATATTACTATGACATGAGATTGTTATTATTTGAAGATAAGTATAGAATGAATAATAAATAGACAACATAAATTTCAGTAAAGATTAAGTAGATCAATGTCAAACCTGTAATAAGTTGACAAGGAAACATGCCCATGAAAAAGGCCAGAAGATCTCCACGTGTAACCAACAATTGCCAAAATTGCATTTCCATATATATTTTGTCCTGAAAGATAAGAAGCTCGTTCGTTGAAATTCTGCATCACATCTGTATTTCCTTTTGCATTAGAGAGTATATCTGGTAATGAATCTAAAGAAGAGAAAGAGGATTCGGGAACAGGAAAATATAACCGCATCTCATTTGAGGCTTTGCCGATGGGCCTGAGACAAACATATTCAGCATGACTACAGTGTTGAAAACCATAACGCTAACATGAAGCATAAGCAAATTTGAAATATTTATGTTACCTTGAAATCAGAAGCCTAGACGAATCTTGAACATTAAGTTTTGATGCTATTTCATCTAAGTAATAATGGCTGGGTGCTATATCCATAATCAGTGTCTCAGTTGGCTTTTCTGCTGAAGATGGAATAAGTACAGCTTCAAGCCACATGGTCTCTGCAGACTTAGGGTGTTGATCAATCACTGACTCAATCAAATCCTGAGAATATGCATTTTTCTTCCTTATCCAAAGTCCATCAGGATAAGTTAGAACTGATTCTGCAGCTTTCATAATAAGAAATGCCATCAAAAGTGGATCTGACTCAGCAATGGGGTTGATAGATCTGCACAAGTTTCTGGTCTTCGAGTCACATGAAAGAATGGCAGAAAGAGGAATACAGCCATAATTGTCACCTTTTCTTTCAAATGCTTCTCTGAAGTGGCCAATCAAGGGATGGGAAGATAAAAGGAACTTTAACATTTGACAAGAAATGAGATGTGTAAGAGGAATAATAAAAACAAAACATGTTTTTAGACAGGTAAAATCAAGCCAGTTATGCGTCTTTAAATAATCATTTTTCAAGTATAGACCAACTTAATTAGATTTGCCATATGTTGCTATGGGCAAAAATAAGCATCACAGAGATCTAAGATACAATAAACCAGTGAAAAAGCACACGTGAATTGCTGTGGCATTGCATTTCTTGGTTTCTCTTTATAAAATTATTAATGTTTACCATCCATTGGTGTTTGTTGTCCTCAATGTTAAATTGCACTCTCTATACATGATAGATTAACAGGAGAAGGTAGTTGAGTGGTAAAGCACGAGTAGGTGAACACAGAGAAAATTATTAGCGGGAAGCCATTGTTGGGCCCATTGACCAACTGATCCAAGAGTTCAAGTCTAATCAAAGTACTAGCATCAGGGCTTGGAACTGATCCCGCTGATGATTGAAGGATGGCCTTCTTGGAGGGGAAGATATCTTGCATTCTTCACACTCAAGTGCAACATACAGAACATCTATTCAAGCATGATTGTCAAAGATAACAACCCATCAGGGCCAACTATCTCCACCATCTAAAAAACTCTAGGTTTTCCTAGGTCAAACCATTTATGGATGTGATTGATACTTGGGAGGCCACTATCAGATACAAGAACTTTTACTTTCCACCTAATATCCTCTGAGGTGTTAAGATCTTCACCTTGGCTTGGGGGTTGAGATTGTTTTGGCAGAGAGAAAGCAACCATGATAACCTTCACCCCAAAAGAGGACACCACTAACAGACAAGGGAAACTTACTTTCTGCCTATTGTCCTCCATCATTGGTCCCATTGTTGATGTTGATCTGCTAAAGCTGGGAGTTGGAGTTGCCATTGTACTTCCAGATGGAGAAGGAGATTGTACAGAATTGGTGATGGCTGTGGGATGTTGGTGAGGGCAAGGAGGGGTGCCCCAAAACAACCCTGACATCTATCACTAGGGAAGAGGGAAGTGGGAGGAAGGGAAGGGTTCATGTCTTAATAAGGAGGGGAGGAAAGGAAGCACACAAAGATACTTTCAGTGATTCATAAAAATGGAGGTATATTCATTTAGTATAATAAATATCAAAACAGAATCCAAGAAAACTTTTTTAAGAAATATTAGAGAAACAGAAACTTTGAATGTTGAAAATTCTCCTTCAGAACCCACTGCATTGTTGTCAGACACTATACGGTAGAACATCTACCATAAAAACTTTCCTAGGTACTAGTGACAACAAGAAATGAATCATGCACCCACAAAATCTGCAAAGAAACACCACTAGAATGCCTTCATCCTACCATTCATAAGGGAAAACATGGAGCCAAACTTTGATCCTTTAAAGAGCATAGACATACTCGTTCTTGGGAAAGATGCAAATTACCAAGTTCTTCTCTCTATGGTATCTCCCATAGCATAAAATTTCATCTATTAGCTGTTAACTTCGTGGAGAGCTCCAAATTCCTTTTATACATGAGAATGTATTTCTCCAACTAGATTAGGAAAAAGGCTGTATGACAGTCACAAAAGACAGAATGTAAATAATTTAAAATTCAAATGAAAATGAAAAACAAAAAATTTTGCAGAGGCATCACCCACACATACATCTTTTCAATAGGAAGATGTGGGATCATAACACAATTTTCCTATTGTTTTGTTGCCGTCAAGTGGATGTTCGGCCATACATCTACCATTTCTATATACATCATAGGCACCTCATCAAATGTCTAAACATCTAGAATTTATTTATGTTGATTTACATGCTTTAATAAACGTCTATTCAAACATCCACTAACAATAAATTAGCATATTTTGAATTATAAAGGGGAACAACTTCAATTATTCTCTATTTGTTCAAAATATAGATCCAAAAGATAACCATCCTCAATGTTTATGATGCTCAAAAGGCTTGAATCTTACATTTTGTCATTGATTTCTTGCAAAATATGAGTGGTTAATTCTTAACTTGACAGGCATACAATTAATGAGTTACCCCATGGTTTTTTGGTTCCACAACTTGTGATACATTAAGCACTGAATCCTTTATAGATCTACATTGGAAAAATTTCATTGATACAGATATAATTTTTATACTTACCATTCAATAAATCCCTATTTATTGGTTTCACAAAGTTTTCAATGAAGATTTTGATCCATTATGGAAATGGATCAAAATCCCTTTCAAAATTCAACGATTTCTTTGACAAGGATAAGAATGACTCTTATTAATGATAAGATCAAACAGGTTATAGAACTTGAGTAAGAAGATGAAGCAAGAGAAAGAAAACAAAGGAAGAACATGACAGGAAAAAAGTTATAAAAGGTTATGAGACAAAAGGCTAAAAAAAGAAAGCTTGCTCAAGAATTGCCCTCAAATCACCCAATCTGCTGCAAAAGACCACATCATTTCTGGAAAGCCGAATGCTTCAGCAGATGCTATACACCACCATAAAAAACAGATAAGGAACACACCTTAATTTTCCTTTAAGAACTTTTGAGATGTGCATCAAGTCATCCCTGGAATTCAGCTTAACTCCCCCCTGCATCACCTGACCAGCCAAGGCCTCCCAAACACAATGAAAAATCAAGCAACCAAAAAAGGACGGTCAATGTCCACTTCCATATTATTGCACACAACACCGTGGATGTCTTCCATGTGTGCCCACTTCTTCCTCACAGCCTAGGTGACTAGATGGCCTTTCAACAATAGCCACATGAAAAATCTGACTTTGAGAGGTGATTTAGATTTCCAAACAAGTTTGTAGCATTTCTTTTATCATCCTCTAACTTTGAGAAAATGATATAACCACTTCTTTCCCTATAACTGGCTTTTCTGAGGATTCCAGCATAACAGATCAGGCATATATTTGTTGAGTTGCATGCATTGAGGACGGATCTGAAGATCACATAATTGTTGAATCTTATCATCTTCAAGCTTTCTTCTAGTCAACAAATCCCAGCAACCCCCAAAATAATCCTCCTTCCAAAGCTTTGCAAGGTGGGCATGTTTATGGCAATATAGAGCAAAGAGGTTGGAAAAAGATCCAACAATCAACCATTGGTCAGCCATCTGTCCTCCTGAAATTATATCCTATCACCAGCCCTCACCTCAAAGGAAACATGAGGAAGCATAAGGTCAGATATGCTAAGAATGGCCTTCCAAAAGTACATCTTCTACTTCCGCGGGGAGTAATGCTGTGACAGGTCCATCCCATATTTACTGGAAATAAGATCAGTCCACAAAGATTTGTTTCTTTTTTATTTTACCAGAAATCTCCAATCTATTTATGAAGCGAGACCCCCAAAAACTAGGATGATACGAGCAAGGAGGATTAGGCCAAAGCCCCATACATACAAACACACAACATAGAGTAGACCACCAAACCAAGACAAAAATACCATCTAATGGAGAAGATCCTTTAGAATTAGGCACTTCTCAAAAGAACTAATTAATAAGAGAAATGGTCACTTACATGTTAAGGCTTACTCTAAATCAAACTATGACAGAGACGGAGGTGACTAAAAGTCTACTTCTAAATATTGTATTTATGTTGGAGGCAACATCATGACATGACACACCAAGAAGCAAAATGTCATTTCTAGATCCAATGCTAAGGTTGAATATTCATCTATGACACAAATAGCTTGTGAGATGATGCGACTCTATTCTCTCTTGACTAAATTTGATTTCTTTGTTGACACACTCATGACTATACACTATGACAACCATGCCACCATCTTCATCATCAAAAACTAATGAGTGTGCTAAGCATGTTGAGGTAAATTGTCATTATGTCCAAGGCAGGTGATGGAGCTATTTCTACAACCTACATTTAGCCTTCTAATCAATTTGTCACTATTTTCACAAAGGACTTGTGTTGGGTCTAATGATTCTCTATATAGCAAGTTGAGCATGATTGATAATGCTCCAATTTAAGGGTAGTGTTCAACTTATAATTATGCTTATTATGTTCTATTATATGTATGTGACTGTACTAATGGATAATTGGATATCCCTTTATATTTATTGACCTATTTGTATGTAATTCTTTTGTTGTTGGAATCCAATTTTCTCATTTCTCCGCCATTTCACACTAAGAATACCTTTTGAAAGTTAAAAAATGACTTGCGTTAATGATAAGAAATTCAACAACAACAAGTTTTGGTGAAATATCATTGACACATATTAGAAATCCAATGCCCAACATGACATATACCTATATTTCAGTACATGCATGAGCAACCCAAAAATCAATGAAATTTTATGCACCCACTTTGTTTTGGAAAAAGTTGGGTATTTCCATAAGGTGAGACCCCATGTTAGCTGAAATTTGTAAACTTTGGTCCTACATCTCCATGTAAGCAACAAAACCAGGACCATTATTTCTTCTTATTTCTTTCATCTATTTTCAGCTTTTCTTTCCTCTTCTTCTCCAAGGAGGTAGATGGAGCAGGCAGAGTGGTGGGTTGCAAGACATGGTGTGTTCAGGGAGATGATTGGTGGCAGTGCATTGTACAGGAGTCAGACAGTGGAAGGAAGATGATGACCATTTGTGTGATTTAGATGGAAGCAACTATTGGGACATAAAAACTCAATTTGTCCATCGAAAGTTGCTGCCACTAGATTCTAACAGGCATCTCAAAACAACAATTTCTTGCTATTAGAAGGATATTTTTTTACCTGTCATCATGATTTAGGGTATGTTTACTTGTTTAATTGATTTTTTTGTAGATGACAGGTTTGAATCCCTAATCTAAATTTTTTTAGATCTCTGATATGTTTAAGTGTGTAATAATTTACAGATTTTTTCCATTTCATTATGTTTGTCATTAGATCTAAGGTATTTTTATTTCTGCAACTAATATTGTGTACATTTCAAGCTTTAGTGCTTATCCCTAAGTTTTTTTAATTCCTTTTGCTAATCTCTTCTATTTCAACAAATTTTTCATTAGACCTAGGTATTTTCCATTAGAACAAAGTCTCATATTTAACATAAATTCTTTTACTCCAACACATTAATTTGAAATTATATTGTATTTTTAATATCACAAATGTCTTTTTTTAATTTCTGTTATTATTATATGTATATTATTGATTACTTTAGCTTGTCCTAAAATTTTACTCCAAAACTTGTAATGTTTGACCTTTTTGTGAACTTTAATTTTAGATGGGTTTAAAACCTACAGTAACTCATGAAAAGAGAAAAGTCCACAACGTATTTTAAATAGATGGGCATATACGCAAACAAACCTCATCAGTAAATAATTGAGAGACACGTTGGACAAGTTGAGACCATATCTCCTGCGGTGTTGGATCACCCAATGTAGATTGTATTATTTGTATACCAAGCTGCAAACCAAATGTTCAGCATAAAAATCCAACAAATAATATCAAGTGTTACTAACATGAAACATATCTAAAGCAAATTGACTATCAAAGCGAGTAACAGAGTCTTCAAAAAGATTCAATAATTCTCTCCATTGGATCATGATGGCATATTTTCCATTCCATTACTTATTGAAGAGATAATACACACGCTCTTGCAATAATCCACAAACATGAAGGAACGAACTGAGACTTTCCGTAGAGAACATCACGGAGACATCGACAAAGAGGGAAGTTGACAGGACGATTAAAGAACCAGACCTTCTCCATAGCCTTCTTGGCAGCAGACCGCTCTGCATCCTTTTTCCTCGGCAATGTGTCTGAGACAACGGACAGGTCCGGCAGGTCTAGACGGCACCTATAGAGGCAGCGGCCATGCTGCGGGAGGGCCAATCCAGGGCACACATTCACCGCGGACGCCTGAACCTCCTCGATTCTGTAGCACGCCCTGGTGCCGAACTTCTGGTATATGATAGTCTTGGGGGTGAGTGTTGGCCTCTTCACCCCCACAGCTTGCGCTTTTTCTCCACGGGAATCCATGCCCGTCCTGCGAAATCCATAACAGAAAACACTTTTTTAAAGTATAAACCAACTCACTAAACCTTACAAAAGAAAGGAAGATCACCACCACAGGCTTCGTTCCGATTCATGATATGGTTCGAGGAGAGGGAGGAGGGAGTAAAGAAACCGACAGACATGGGGATTTCTCCGACGATGATCGAGAAGAACGAGGCGAAGCGTTCGAGTCCAAGAGAACCTGATTCAAAATACCGACCTTGGAGGGGAGAACCAATTTTATATCACAACTTAGATGAATATATGTTTTAAACTATTTGATCTTATGTTTAAATAATTTCTGTGCTTATGTTTTATAAGCATTTGGTGGATATTATTTCAATCTTTTTTAAGACTGAATTCACTTTAAAAAATCAACTTAGATAAATGTGTGAACTTATTCTTCTGTATCAAAACTACATTTTGTCACATAGAATTTATATACCATTTAATCCTATGCTTAAATAATTTACACTGTAGAGAGAGAGAGAGAGAGAGTAAGTTTAAGGAAAAAGAAACTATGAAGATGGTATTTAAACGAATATTTATAAGTGATAGAAAGAGATAAAAATAAAAGTAGCATAAAGTTAAGATAAAATGTAAGTTATCTGTGTACAATGGAAAAAAGAAAGAAAATTTTGATAAATTTTCTATTTATTATAATTTAAGAGAATTCACTTTAAAAAAATCAATTTAGATAAATGTATGAAATTATTCTATATCAAACCTATATCTGTCTCACATAGAATTAACATAAAACTACTTGACTATTTGATCTTATGCTTAAATCATTTGCACGAGAGAGAGAGAGAGAGAGAGTAAGCTTAAGGAGAAAGAAAACATGAAGATTGTATTTAAAGGAAGATTTATGCATGATAGAAAGACACCTACAATCAGTAATATAGCATGGAGTTAGTCAGTTAATTCTTCTGAGTATTAAGCTAGGCACAGGCATGCCACCCACACAGAGAGATCAGGGAAAAGGTGAAAAACATCTCATCAAATAGATATCAGCTATTCAAAAGCATGACTAGCAAAGAAGATGACACTGAATCTTATGTATGGGGGCACCTTGTAGTTACTGCTGAAAACTGTTATTGGATGAGTTGACAGTGTCTCAAGTTAGTTTGTTTGGGTGGTACTCATCCAACAGTTGTCAGCAGTACCTGTTTGGGGGAGAATGGCAGGTGCAATTGTTGATATATGCAAGCCCATAGAGTGGTACCATGTTCTCACTGCCTTTTCAGGCAGCAATGCAGGCAAGCACTGACAAATTTTTCACTTGGTTTGTCAAATTTACCATGGCAAATGCATACATGGTGGCATATGCTTCAATTTTTCAACCCAATGCTTGATGAATGCTGTTGGCCACCATGAGTGTCACCACCCATGTGCTTGTGAAGAAAACCATGGTTATCATGACATTGCAGATATTTGTGTATAATGGTGGAGGGCTATCATATATTTATTTCTGCATTTTCTATTCCTTCTTCTATTATCAAATTCCAATATTTTCTATTTATTTATATTTGAAAAAAAAGGGGGGGGTGTAGCATCCTACCATCCTTAAAAAGATGATATTTTATTCTCAATACCAAGTTTATAATCTTTGTGGTCAATTTCCTATATATCACTATTCTATTTACCGATTTGCCATTTTTCCCCTTGAAATCATCCATTTTGCATGTAAAGAATCCTTGCTCTGACATCAATATCAATTTGTAATTTCTTGAATTTTCACATTACACAATGAATACCATGCTCAGGTGTGCTACAATTACTTATTTGTAACAGTAATCGTCCAAAGAATTGTCTTCAATGCCTACAATAGAAAATATTTATTGCACAGCCTTATAAACTTAGTGATCAATAACAAAATAATCAATGATTAAATTTAAAGATACGCGCAATTCCAATTATACCACATAAACCAAAATTTCAAGTGAAAAATATTTAATAGATCCATCTATAAATCAAAGCTATAAACTCAATTAAACGCTATTCCTATTCTTTATTCTTAATCTTTTTTTCCGTAACTTATGTAAGCCTTGATTTTCACTTTCGTTTCTTTACGTAGTTGATCGGCACCATTTTACTAGAAACATCCCATTGGTGTTTTGAGAATTTCAAAAAGTGAGGAAAATGGGGTATTCAATTAAAAATATAATATAATATTTTTTTGAATTTACCTAATTTATTTTACTTTTGTACGCAATCTATTTTTACATAATTAAGGATATATTTCAAATTAAAGCGTAATTTGGCAAAACGCTAAAATAATCTGGCCATGGATTGGGTATTCCGTTAGTATATAAGACGTACTAAAAGATATAGCGCACTGAAAAAGTCACAAATAAGTGTCATTTCATTTAATGTCATCTTTTTAATCTATCCACAGCCTCACCAATACTCTGGAAGACCCTACTCGAGCAAGATGGATCAAATAGTAGAGACCCTAATTGAAATTGAGTACAGATGAGACATGTAGTACTTCATTGACTGAGGCAGGCAGAAGTATTCTAAGTAATGTTGATGGAGATCTTAGTATGACTAAAATGGACTTCTACCCAAATGTTGATGACAGTCTTGCTGAACTTGAAGTTCTCTATGATGATCTAAGGTTATGCAAAGACAGACAAGTTCCTTTCAACATTATTGATGTTGAAATAGATTCACTTCCTATCTATTTAACAGTAAATGAGAAGAGACACCTGATCATCCACATCATTCATTTCTGGAGCGATACTCTGGACTTGATGTTGAAAGTTGGGTCCTTTCGCCACACCTATTGGGAAGCTAATGCTAATAACCTTGCAAAAGAAACCCTTGGGTTCAAAGCCCATAACATTCTCCTCGAAATGTCAAATAGATTATTCCTAGTTGTACACTGATTTAGTGAACTCCCTGTTTCGTATCCCTTTTAGCTGTTTTGGATTCCCGCCTCATTAATAGATCAGAATTTTATATAAAAAGAAAATTCTCTTAATCTTTCTGGTATCTTCTCTTCCAAAAAGAGACCATCATTTAAATGAATAAAGCAAAGGAAGTATATAAAAAAAACGGATAATATATTTCAAGGAACGCGCGATTAGATATTTTCTTCCCGAAATTGCAATCCCAATGAACATTTGGGCGAAAGAGTTGGCTTTTGATCTCAATTGCACAATCACGATATTTCAAATTGACGACCAACATTTCGGAAGATTATACAAGAGGATACCTGAAACAAAAATGCATATTTTACAATAACAAAAAAGGTTTGCACTTTTTCTTTTTTTTCCTTTTACATCGTTTGTTTCTTGGGAACTTTAAGCTTCGGCTGCTCCTCAAAATTGTGGTCACAGCGTCGTAGAAAAGCATCGAGGGTTCCTTGCTTTGCAGGGTTGGGCATTGAGCCTCCCGTACAAACTTCCAAAGTACCATCTTGGCCATCAAGTACCTGATGAACACAGGGAATAGCATTTTGGGGAAAAGAGATGAAAGTAGCAGACAGATGTGATGGTAAACCGTATACAATCAAATGCAAGACGATCAAAAGAGCAGTGGTTCAATGTTGACAAAGAATAGAATGAACGGTAAAACGTTGTATCTGCTAGCATGGCATCAATGGAACCTTAACAATCCTTTTATGTGGCGTATTTACATGTGTTTGATGTTTGCATATAGATGCGCAGAGAGAGAGGGAGAGAGAGTTACCTGTCCCAAATTTTCCAATTTGCTCTGGACAACTTCCCTGCATGATACAAATCATGTGAGAATGAATGTAATGTAGAATAGGTTTGAACTAAGAGAAAAATAGCGTTGTTATACCATATCATGTCATCGATGGTGTCACTAGCAAGAAGATAATATACATTAACAGAAGATACCTAAAATAAAAATGAAAAGGTAAAATGTCAGAAACAGGCAAACGACACCAGAATGAGATCAATCATCCAGTCATTGCTTACCTGACCAATACGATGGGCTCGATCTTCTGCCTGACATAGATCTCCAGGATTCCATGATAACTCAGCAAATATCACTGTGCTTGCTGCTGACAATGTCAATCCTATACCTCCAGCTTTTATAGAAAGCTGTAGATAACAATTTTCCATCATACATATTAGAGATGTTTTACAAAGCTATGACACAATTCTTAGAGGAGAAGAAAATTTACACTACCACTGCCGCCCTGATATCCTCTCTTTCCTGGAAGTCATTGACCAAAGCCTGTCTAGATGATGAGGGAATGCCCCCATCAATTCTGATACAGCCAACCTTTTTTTTCTGGAAAAGAAAATTTGCACATTGTCATTGCAAAACATATTTTGAGAGAAGTTGAGTTGTGATAACTAACAATTTGAGAATTAATTACCAGATATTCATGTATTGAATCGATCATGGCCTGATGATGCGCAAATATTAAGAATTTGCAACCAGCCTACAAATTTTTAAAAGTTCGATAATGACAAGCAAATCCATTATCACAATATTTCTAGTATATTCATATATTTTTATATAATGGCATGGATAAAAAACGATTGAGCAAACATCTGACGAAATAAAGCTTGTAAAGTCACATATGATGACAAGAAGAGGCTATAAACAAGAAAGACAAACCCCGGCTTAAAAAGAATAATAGCAAAATGTACAAGGCCATATACACGTAGTGATACTTGGATAAATATAGCATCTATTTTCAAGTACTTGTATTCATCTTAAAACTTTATGAAGTCATTCCAAGTCCATTTTTGCCAGCGGTCGAAACACAAGAAATTAGTGGTATTTTTGCCAAAAGTAAACCACGAAAGAACATTTCTTATTTGTGTTTCTCCTCCTATGGGCAACGTTAGAAAATCTCCTTTTTATTATCAACAAAGTGACCAACATAAGCAAAACAATTTAAACCTTATCATTTTTCAATACTGTTGTAAATTATTATTTAAACCTTATATAGGCATAACAATTTAAAACATGATTTTCTCCATAAATAGTAGTACATAAAGGATAGAAAGGATTCATGTAACCGAAGAAAAAGATTCTTATAACAAAAAATTTGAACATATATAAAAACATATGAAAAGAAATGATTCATGTAGTTAATCCTACATAGTAGGATTATAGTATTGTTGTATTTTCACCAAAAATGTAGCCAATTTTGCAACATTAAATTCTGAACAGAAAATTTACATTAAAATTGTCAAAACACAAAATTCTATACAAGTAGAAAAAGAAATGGTTTTTCCATTTTAATGCCATCTCATATTTTTAACTAACATGATTACATGAAAGTTGTAGGCCTAGCAGCACTAACATCAATTATATTTATAAACCTAAATAATTTTACACAAAATTCACGGAGGTCTATTGTCTACAATATTACATCGAGTATCATCTAGGATTTTATAATTAGCATATGCGTACTACATTCAGTTCATTATTTAATTAACCCATAAAACTCTAGAAATGCATATTAAGAATGTATTTTAGGTGTGTATTTTTGAGTGCAATAATGGAGCATTTTGTGGAGTATAAACACAGATGGGCATGTAACTGGTTATAATGCTTTTAATATTGGTTATTAATCCTTTTTAACTATTATTAGCAGGTGACTAAAATCACAGCAATCCTTAGCCGGTTCTGGATTAATCGGAAATTGGGCTGCAATCTACAAAATCAGATGGAATAGAA
Organism: Cymodocea nodosa; assembly: GCA_036874045.1. Lineage (NCBI taxonomy): Eukaryota > Viridiplantae > Streptophyta > Magnoliopsida > Alismatales > Cymodoceaceae > Cymodocea > Cymodocea nodosa. Next base: position 25,221,283 of record CM072336.1, read on the forward strand.
ACATTTTGTTTGAAAGACTCTATTCCGGAAAAGCAAGTCCCTTTTAAGCAATGTCCAAAAATTCCTAGTGGCTAACGTCCTATGGGAATGTTGGAAAAAAAAGATGCTACGTGGCTTATGAGAACAAAATGGGATCCTTTATGAATATCATGGCTAGAGTGGAATCTTCTGTGAAAACCTTTGCTAGGGCTTTCTCTAGAATGAAATGCAAACCAAATGAGTTTTTGCCACTCAAACGGATGGGTTTCAAGCTCCTGGAAGCAATCAAGCCACTGATCCAATGGTTTGCTTGGGAAACCCCCCCCCCCCCTCCCCATTCAAGAATCAAGCTCAACACAGATGGTGTGGTCAACATGGATGGTGATGCAGCAGGTGGTGGCATGCTCAGGAATGCAGAAGGAAAGATTCTAGCTACTTTTTTTGAGCATTATGACCAAACCAATGTGATCATGGCTGAGCTTCAAGCCATGTAGAGTGGCTTAGCTATCTATCAAAATTTAGGATTCAACTTAAATATTCTCAAGATTGAAACAGACTTTTTACTACTCCTTAGTAGCCTCCAACAAAGCCAGTGTGTTTCTGGACATGCCCTGGATGTATGGCCCAGTCTTTGGCATCTTATTGGTCAAGCTCATTCCTTGTGACATATCCCTCTAGAAGCCAAACAGCTAGTGGACTCTAACTCAAAAAGGACTTAATGTTAGCCAAAGGATTTTCTTCAACCATTTTAGAGACCTCCCGGAGGAATCTCAGCAGTTAAGGCATATGGACTTGCTGGGTATCCCTAGCTTGAGGAGGCAATAGATAGCTCCCCCTTCCTTGTACCCCTTCCCTGGATGTATCTCTGCAATCCCTTTTTTCCCAATGTCTGTAATCTTTCTCCTCGGGCCCCCACCTCATAAATAGATCAGGGCTGTTTACTAAAAAAAAAGGTAACTAAAATCACATATCTTCTGTAGGAGCAGAGGAAACTGAAGTGAAACCAGAAGAACCTGGTGAAGAACTAGAAGAATCTGATGAGGAATACATTGTAACTATGCTATGGAATATTGGTATTTAAGTTTGACATGAGCTGGACTCAAGTGGCTCAAGCTTAAGTGAGCTTGATATCATTAAATTTTTAAAGTGGGTTTTATTGAATGTTTGATGCTTTGGAGGTGTAGAAGTGTGAGAGCCAACGTGTGTTAAGTAGTCAATTATGCATATTTAAGCCATTTTTGTGGGTATGAATGGGATTAAGTCACCAATTAGTGCTCAAGTTAGACATATGGGAATGCATATAAATAGGATTTAGTCAACAAATTAGTGCCTGTTGAAGAAAGGGAAAAAAAATCTTCTATTTTGAAGATAATACATCAAGTATTTATACATATATAGAGATGGATCCATATAATGATCCATATAACACAAGCTAATAATAATAGAATACTAACACTCTCCCTCAAGCTGGAGAGTATATATCAGCTAATCCTAGCTTGCCACACATTGAGTCAAAGGACCTACGACTTAAGGTCTTGGTCAAGATGTCAATTTGTTCTTCACTAGATAAAATGTGAGGAGTGTCGATAACGCCTTTAGTGACTAAATCTCTGATGTAGTGGCAATCGACCTCAATGTGCTTGGTATGCTCATGAAAGGTCTCATTCTTGGTTATGTGAATTGCAGCTTGATTATCGCAGTACATCATCATTGATATTTTGACCACTATCCCAAGCTCATTCAACAATGATCTAAGCCAAACCATTTTACACCCTGTAAGTCTCATTGCTCTGTACTCAACTTCTGCACTAGAGCAAGATATGACACTTTGTTTCTTACTGCGCCAAGCTACCAAGTTTCCTCCTACATATGTTAAGTAACCTGAAGTGGACTTCCTGTCACCCTTGTTAACTGCAAAATCAACATCAGAAAAGGCTTCAACTTCTAGATGCCCCTATTTCTGATATACCAGTCATTTTCCTAGAGTTCCTTTGATATATGTTAAAACTCTTTGAGCTCATTCTCAATGCACAACTTTAGGCTGATGCATAAATTGGCTAAGCAACCTTACAATGTATGCAATGTCTAGCCTAGTAACAGTAAGATAAATCAATTTCCCAACAAGGCATCTGTACCTGTTGGAATCAGAAAATTCCTCAGTAGACATGTCCCAAAAGGAAAGATTTTGTTCAATTAGAGTAGATGCAGATTTGCACCCCAAGGTGTCAGTTTCTGCCAACAAATCTAAAGCATACTTTCGTTGAAATAACACCATCTTGTCTTTGGAGTACGTAAACTCCACACCTAGAAAGTATTTGGGTCGCCCCAGATCCTTGATTTTAAAGATTTTGGCTAGGTGGTCCTTAGTCCTCTTGATCCCTATACAATCATCTCCAGTAAGAAGGATGTCATCAACATATATAGCAAAGATGGTATACCCCTTATCAGATCTGCGAATAAATACTGAATGATTCACTGTGCACCTTCTGAAGCCTCCAGAGAAAAAGGCATTGCTCAACCTCTCAAACCAGGTACGTGGACTTTGCTTAAGTTCATAAATTGCCTTCTTTAATTTGCAAACCACATGTTCACCTTTTGAAATGTACTTAGGAGGTTGGACCATGTATACTTCCTCAGCTAGATCATCATATAGAAAGACATTCTTTACATCTAGTTGATAAAGTTCCCACCTTTGGTTGATCGCCACTGACAATAACACATTGATTGAGTTCAACCGAGCCACAGGAGAGAAGGTTTCTGCATAGTCTACCCTATACTCCTAAATAAATCCTCTAGCAACAAGCCGAGCCATATATCTTTCTACCTTTCCATCTAGTCTAAACTTCACAGTAAAGACCCACTTGTAGGAGACTAAATTGACATCTATAAGCCGAGAAACTAGTTCTCAGGTACCACGAGACCACAGGACTTCCATCTCCTGATCCATAGTCTGCTTCCAAGCGGGACATTGCAAAACTTCTTGGTATATTCTTGGAACATTCTCAAACATGACGGACAAAGTAAAGGTTCAACAGGAAGGGGTAATATGCTCATAGGAAACAAATTGAGAAATGGGATGCTGAGTATACGAGCGTGTGCCTTTTCGAAGGGTAATAGGTAGATCATCAACAGTAGTGGGAGGATCTGTAGTTGAAGAAGTGTCTGGTGGAGCCATAGGTTAAGCCTGAGTTCGTTGCCTCCTTTGATACACTTGCAATGGTTTTACTTCACTCTCTTCATTTTAGGCACCTTCACTAGGAGACTTAGGTGTGGTAGGAATTACAGGCTCATTAAACTCACAAGGAGTGAAACAAAGACCCAAAACCTCGAGAGAGGACTGATCGACAAAAGTATCAATCCTTTGCGTAAAATAAGGTTGGTCCTCAAAAAAAGAGATATCAAAGGAGGTGTAATACCTTCTCGTAGGAGAGTGAAAATACCTATACCCTTTTTGAGTTCTGAAATATCCCACAAAAACACATTTAAGAGCTCTTGCATCAAGTTTATCAATATCATGACTTAGATCTTGAACAAAAGTCATACACCTGAACACCCTAAGAGTGAGAGAGAAAAGTTCACCCTCAAGACAAAGGCGGTGTAGCGGAATCTCCCCCCCAAAGGGGGAAGATGGCATCCTGTTCACTAAGTAAGCAGCAGTGAGTACAATATCTGCCTAAAAGGATTTTGAAACACTTATGTGAAGAAGAAGAGTTTTAGTGATATCTAACAAATGACGGTGTTTTCTCTCTACCACCCTATTTTGTTGAGAGGTGTGAGGACACGTCGTTTGATGAATAATCTCACGAGAAATACAAATGTGTTGAAATTGAGAACTCACAAACTCAAGAGCGTAATCAATTCTAAGACACTTTAAAATAACAGAGAACTAGATATTAATTTCATTTACAAAATTTTCAACAAAAACCATAATATTTTTTCTATCTTTTAGCAGATACACCCAACAAACTTTGGAAAAATCATCAACTAACATAAGATAATATTGATACCTACTAGAAGAGGTAACACGGCTAAGACCCTACACATCACAGTGAACTAGATCAAACATAGCCTGACTCTTGGTGAAGGACATACGAGGAGAGAGGGACTGACTATATTTGCCCAATTCACATAACTCACAGACAAACTCAAAAACGTCTATCTATGGTAGCGCCTGACGAAGCTTGTGAATAGACGGATGACCAAGACACCTATGCCATAAAAGAGAGGAGACGATGGCAAAAGACAGCGAGACTGTAAGGCTACTAGAAGGTGTATCGTAGCCGAGAATATACTCTCCAGTGCCTTGTCTATGGCCCAAACCAATTCTCCTCCTCATCCGCAGATCCTGAAAGGTACAATGAAAAGGAAAGAATGTCACAAAATAAGATAGCTAAGCAGTTATGACACTAATAGATAATAAGTTAACAGAGAGATCGAGAACAAGTAAGGTATTCTTAAGCCATATATCTAGAGTGACATCAACTATGTCGCTTCCAGATATAAGACATGAGTAGCCATCAGCCACGGTAACACTCTGTAAGGTGGGCATTTTCCTGAGGCGAGAAAAGAATGTAGGACAACTTGTCATGTGTTGAGATGCACCTGAATCGATAATCCAAGGTTGTATCTCGCTAGTACACAGTCATGCCAAAAGTGAAAGCTAGGGATGCAACCGCCGAAGAACTAGAACCCTAGGTCTGCTTCAACCTCTCATACTCCTACTAAGAAATAACCACTATAGCTTCCTCGAAGTTGCCTCCTCCTCCAACAATAATATCATGCACCTAAATTACATTCCTCACCCAAGTAGGCTTACCAAACTTTTCCCAACATTTTTTAGATCTGTGATTTATCTTCCCACAATGAGTACAAAGAACCATACGTCTTCTTGTAATCATAGGTAACTGTTGAGCACTCTGTCTTCCTTGAGTCCCTCTAACAGCCAAGACTGAACTGTCCTAACCAATAGGAGTTGTCATGTTTCCAGCCTTGGAGATACGTAGCACCCGTGTAAGCGCAGTCCCCAAATTAGGTGTAGTGTCTCCTCCCCACAAATGTCTACGCTCCTAGGACACTAGCTCCTAAGGCAAACCAGATAGGAAAACAGCCACTTGCAAGTCATTTCTGTATCTTTGTAACATAACCAAGTCAGTGGTAGGAGGCTGTAGCACATTCAGCTCCTCAAATAGAGACCGAATAGTCCCATAGTACTCTTGAACCGACTAATTACCCATTTTCAGGTTGAAAATCTGTTCATACACATCATAAACTTTTAAGATATTTCTCTATTTTACATACATCTGCTTCAGTGTGTCCTAAATTAGTTTGACTGGTCGAAACATCATCACCCCATTGGTCATAGCAGGTTCCGTACTGTTTTCTAGCCAAGTAATCACCGTGGCATCATCAGCAAACCAATCATCGTACCTGAGATCCTTGATATCAATGAGGGGTTGAGTCAAGTGTTTGCTTTTCCTTTGTGCAGCCAAAAAGGTGAGAAAACTTAAGATCAGCTGTGATAGTTCAAATCGTTGAGCTTCATAGAAGGTCCAGCAATGGGTCAGATCAAAGAATCTCGAAATGTCATCACAACTAGGAACTCCAAGAACTAAGCAAGATTCAACTAGTTGGAATAATCACCTCCAGCAACCTCAGTGGATTCAGTAACCACCTTCTGCACAACCAACAATCTGTCGATAGCCTATCACATTACCACCTTAAGAAATAGTTGATCGAATCAAGCCAAGTCTAGGCATCCTAGTTGAGACTTATCCAAACTTCCAGACGCAGCACGCAAGCGACTATTTGGGCTTCCAGGCACGCGTGGCGTCTGTCCGCACCCAAACACGGCACCCCTAGACGTGGGCGTGATTGTGGGTTCGCAGCTGAGGAAGCCCTGCGATCAAGCCTCCGCCCAGGGGGGGGGGGGGGGGGGGATTTCTTCTCCGACGAGATCAAGCCCTAGGCTCTGATACCATGTTAGAAGAAAGGGAAAAAAAATCTTCTATTTTGAAGGTAGTACATCAGGTATTTATACATACATAGAGATGGATCCATATAAGGATCCATATAACACAAGCTAATAATAATAGAACACTAACAGTGCCTAAAGTTAGAAACATGAGAAGGCGTATAAAAAGGATAACCTAGCCCTTCCTCCCCTCATTCTTACCTGATTATCCTCTTAAATTGCAAAGGAAAATTTTTAGGTGTTAGTGTTCTATTATTATTAGCTTTGTGTTATATGAATCCTTATACGAATCCATCTCTATGTATATATATACCGGACGTACTACTTTTCAGAAATAAAATCTCTCATTTCCCCTTTCTAACATGGTATCAGAGCATAGGGCTTGATCCGGATTGGAGAATAAACCAAAAACCCCCGTAGCTGCTTCCTCAGCCACGGACCCGTAACTGCTTCCTCAACCGCGGACCCACGGTTGCTTCCTCAGCTGCGGACCTGCATCACGTCTGCGTGGATACACATGTACCTGGACACCTGGGTGCCGCGAACATGCACTTGCTGTACTTGGCCGCGAACGCATACCATTCTGCTTGGGTGTGGACAAACACCCGCATGGATATACACATGCGGATAGACGCCCGCGTGGATACACACAGTGCATACCGTTCCGCCTGGGTGCAAACAGACGCCTACGTGGATACACATGTGCTTGGACGCCTGGATGTCTGGACGAGTCTCAACCTAGATGCCTGGACCTGGCTTGGTCTGATCTACTGTCACCTAAGGTGGTGATGTGATAGACTGCTAACAGATTACTAGTTGTGCAGAAGTTGGCTGCTGAATCTACTGAGGTTGTTGGAGGTGATTGTTCCAGCTAGTAGAATCTCGCTTGATTACTGGAGTCCCTGGTTGTGATGGCATTTCAGGACTCTTTGATCTGATCCATTGCTGGACCTTATGTGCAGCTCAATGATTTGAACTATCACAGCTGGTCGTTGAGTTTTCTCACCTTTGTGGCTACGCAAAAGAAAAACAAGCACTTGACTCAACCCCCCATTGATATCAAGGATTCAAGGTACGATGATTGGTTTGTTGATGATACCATGGTGATTACCTGACTAGAAAATAGTATAGAACCTGTTGTGGCCAAGGGGGTGATGATGCTCCGACCGACCAAACTAATTTGAGACACACTAAAGTAAATGTATATAGAAGAGAGAAATATCCTAAAAGTTTATGATGGGTATGAATAGATTTTCAACCTGAAAATGGGCAATCAGTTGGTTCAAGAGTATTATAAGACTATTCGATCTCTATTTGAGGAGCTAAATGTGCTACAACCTCCTACCACTGACTTGATTACGTTACAGAGATACAAGAATGACTTGCAAGTGGCTGCTTTCCTATCTGGTCTGCCTCAGGAGCTAGTGTCTTAGGTACATGGACATTTATTGGGAGGAGACACTACACCTAATTTGAGGACTGCGTTTGCACGGGTGCTGCGTATCTCCAAGGCTGGAAACATGACAACTATTATTGGTCAAGATAGTTCAACCTTAGCTGTTAGAGGGACTCAAGGGAGACAGAGTGCCCAACAGTTACCTACGAATACAAGACGTAAGGTTCTTTGTACTCATTGTGGGAAGACAAATCACAGATTTGAAAAATGTTGGGAAAAGTTTGATAAGCCTACTTGGACGAGGAATGTGATTGAGGTGCATGATACTACTGTTAGAAGAAGAGACAACTCCAGAGAAGCATCAGTGGTTATTTCTCAGTAGGAGTATGAGAGGTTGAAGTAGACCCAGAGCTCTAGTTCTTCGGTTGTTGCATCCCTGACTTCCACTTCTGGCATGGTTGTGCATACTAGCGAGACACAACCTTGGATTGTTGATTCAGGTGCATCTCAACACATGACAAGTTGCCTTGCCCTCTTCTCTCGCCTCAATAAAATGCCCACCTTACAGAGTGTTACCGTGGCTGATAGCTGCTCATGCCCTATATCTAAAAGTGGCACAGTTGATGTCACTCCAGATATATGACTTAAGAATACCTTGTTCCTGATCTCTTTGTTAACCTATTATCTATTAGTGTCATAACTGTTCAACTATCCTATTTTATGGCATTCTTTACTTTTTATTATACCTTTCAAGATCTGTGGACGAGGAGGAGAATTGGTTTGGACCATAGGCAAGGCACTAAGGAGTATGTTCTCACCCGCGATACACCTTCTAACGGCCTTACAGTCTCGCTGTCTTCTACCACCGTCTCTTCTCTCTTATGGCATAGGTGTCTTGGTCACTCGTCTATTCACAAGCTTCGACAGGCGCTACCATAGATAGATGTTTCTAAGTTTGTCTGAGTCGTGTGAACTGAGCAAACATAGTTGGTCTCTCTCTCCTCGTGTGTCCCTCACCAAGAGTCAGGCTATGTTTGATCTAATTCATTGTGATGTGTGGAGTCCTAGCCGTGTTACCTCTTCTAGTGGGTATCGGTATTACCTTGTGTTAGTTGATTTTTCCAGAGTTTGTTAGGTGTATCTACTAAAAGATAGGAAAAATATTGTGATTTCTGTTGAAAATTTTGTGAATAAAATTAATACCCAATTCTCTATTACTTTAAAGTGTCTTAGAACTGATAACACTCTTAAGTTTGTAAGTACCCAATTTCAACACTTTTGTACTTCTCGTGGGATTATTCATCAAACAACGTGTCCTCACACCTCTCGGTAGAATAGGGTGGCGAAGAGAAAGCACCGTCATTTATTAGACATCACTAGAACTCTTCTTCTTCACATGAGTGTTCCGAAATCCTTTTGGGCGGATGCTGTCCTCACTGCTGCTTACTTAGTGAACAGGATGCCATCTTCCCCCTTTGGGGGGGAGATTCCGCTACACCGCCTTTATCTTGAGGGTGAACTTTTCTCTCTCACTCCTAGAGTGTTCGAGTGTACTGCTTTTGTTCAAGATCTAAGTCCTGGTCATGATAAACTTGATGCAAGAGCTCTTAAATGTGTCTTTGTGGGGTATTTCAGAACTCAAAAAGGGTATAGGTGTTTTCACCCTCCTACAAGAAAGTATTACACCTCCTTTGATGTCTCTTTTTTTGAGGACCAACTTTATTTTACGCAAATGATTGATATTTTCGTCGATCAATCCCTTCTCGAGGTTCTGGTTACTTGTTCCACTCCTTGTCAGTTTAATGAGTCTGTGATTCCTACCACACCTAAGTCTTCAAGTGAGGGTGCCCAAAATGAGGAGAGTGAAATAAGGCCATTGCAGGTGTATCAAAGGAGGCAACGAACTCAGGCTCAACCTATGGCTCCACCAGGCACTTCTTCAGCTGCAAATCCTCTCACAACCGTTGATGATCTACCTATTACCTTTCAGAAAGGCATACGCTCATACACACAACATCCTATTTTTTAATTTGTTTCTTATGAGCATCTTACCCCTTCTTGTCGAACATTTGTCTTGTCTGTCATGTCTAAGAATGTTCCAAGGACATACCAGGAAACTTTGCAATGTCCTACTTGGAAGCAGGCTATGAATCAGGAAATGGAAGCCTTGTGGTCTCGTGGTACCTGGGAATTAGTTTCTCGGCCTATTGATGTCAACTTAGTCTCCTGCAAGTGAGTCTTCACTGTGAAGTTTAGACCAGATGAGAAGGTAGAAAGATATAAGACTTGGCTTATTGCTAGAGGATTTACTCAGGACTATGAGGTAGACTATGCAGAAACCTTCTCTCCTGTGGTTTGGTTGAACTCAATCAGGGTGTTATTGTTAGTGGCAATCAACCAATGGTGAGAACTTCACCAACTGGATGTAAAGAATGTCTTTCTATACGACGATCTAACTGAGAAAGTATACATGACCCAACCTCCTAGGTACATTTCACAAGGTGAACAGATGGTTTGCAAATTAAAGAAGACAATTTATGGACTTAAGCAAAGTCTACGTGCCTGATTTGAGAGGTTGAGCAATGTCCTTTTCTCTAGAGGCTTCAGAAGGTGTACAGTGGATCATTCAATATTTATTTGCAGATCTAACAAAGGGTATACCATCCTTGCTATATATGTTGATGATATCCTTCTTACTGGAGATGATTGTGTAGGGATCAAGAAAATCAAAGACCACCTGGCCAAAGTCTTTGAAATCAAGGATCTAGAGCAACTCAGATACTTTCTAGGTGTGGAGTTTGCGTACTCTAAAGACAAGATGGTGTTGTCTCAATGAAAGTATACTTTAGATTTGTTGGTAGAAACTAACACCTTGGGATGCAAACCTGAATCTACTTCAATTGAACAAAATCCCTCCTTTTGGGACACGTCTACTGAGGAATTTTCTGATCCCAACAGGTACAGATGTCTTGTTGGAAAACTGATTTATTTTACTGTTACTAGGCCAGATATTGCATACACTGTAAGGTTGCTTAGCCAATTTATGCATTAGCTGAGAGTTATGCATTAGGAAGGAGCTCAAAGAATCTTAGCATATATCAAAGTAACTCCAGGAAATGGACTGATGTATCAGAAACAGGGGCATCTAGAAGTTGAAGCCTTTTTTTATACTGATTTTGCAGGTAACAAGGGCGATAGGAAGTCCACTTCAGGTTACTTCACATATATAAGAGGAAACTTGGTAACTTGGCGCAACAAGAAACAAAGTGTCATATCTTACTCTAGTGTAGAAGCTGAGTACAGGGCAATGAAACTTACAGGGTGTGAAATGGTTTGGCTTAGATCATTGTTGAATAAACTTGGGGTAGTAGTCAAAGTACCAATGGTGATGTATTGCGATAATCAAGCTACAATTCACATAGCCAAGAATGAGACCTTTCATGAGTGTACCAAGCATATTGAGGTCGATTGTCACTACATCAGAGATTTAGTCACTAAAGATGTTATCCGCACTCCTTACATTTCATCCAGTGAAGAACAAGCTGACATCTTGACCAAGGCCTTAAACCGTAAGTCTTTTGACTCAATGTGTGGCAAGCTAAGATTAGTTGATATATACTCTCCAACTTGAGGGGGAGTGTTAGTGTTCTATTATTATTAATTTTGTGTTATATGGATCCTTATACGGATCCGTCTCTATGTATATATATACCGAATGTACTACCTCCAGAAATAAGATCTCTCATTTCTCCTTTCCCCTTTCTAACATTGGGTTTGATGGATGTCCTGGTGGTCATGCAGCTGCAAGCAGCAGATGATTTTGGGCATGAATGTTGAAAGCCTTTCCCCCTTCCTCATTGGATGGTTGCTGCTACATTTTTTGGTGGCTAATGAGGGTGAGATCAAATGGCTAACTGGAGTGAAGCTCTGAAAATCAAGCAGGACTGCATGCTTAGAAAAGTAGATAATGGTAGTCTTGGCTTCTTCCTCTACATATCATTTATGATTTCATTCTTGATGGACTTTTTCTTTGATTAAGTGTTGATGGATGCTCTTTCAAGTTTTTCTATGCTATTAGAAACCCGGAGGTCAAGGGCACCCAAAAAATTATTACTGTCTCTGTGTTAAGCTCTAAATTTTACTAACTTCAAGGATGATATATTCTTTGCTAGTATACTCATGACTTCATTGCCTTCTTGACCCTATAACATGAGTCAGATGTTCAACAACACCATAAAAGAAATTGGGTTGGCAAGTAGACAATCCAATTTATACAGTTTGATATATAATTTGCATATCATAAGATGTTTACATTGCTACTCCTAACAAACCAAACTTGAAGTTGGTTAGGAAATATAAATTGTTATTTCATTATGAGGGTGATTACATGTTTATAATGACAACCCTAGTACATGGATATCCATCTAACAGGATCCATATTCTACAAATAAATAAGGACTAATAGTCTAATACTACTGTTACCAACAACAAAAAAATACATGTACTAATGGCCATAATCAGAGTATTGATCACCATCATAATATATCAGCATCACCAAAATGGCAGAGGCACAGATCAACAGATATTACAACTTTTTAATCACAAAAACATGGACAGAATTAAATCCTATCAAGAATTAAAATATTGTAAATACAGCTAGTTTATAGAATGAGATGAAAATGATGATTCAAATCTTTACCTCAACTACTGTACTGAGATACTCAAGAACGGCTGGAATCTTTGCAGCAGCTGAGCTAGTATACAACTTTTTTTTAACAGAACATGGAATATGTCAGAAATTTGAATTTAATTTTCAAAAGAAATAAATAAGAATATGTAAATACATGTCGTAGATAATGATTCCTGACGTAAAGATAAGGTTGCTACACATATTGGGAATTAAAAAAGTCCTTTACAGGTGAGATCCAGACAGAGCCATATCCAGAGAACTTTTAAGACCCCAAGTTCAAGCTATAAGACAACACCATGAATCCCGCAGATCACATTATTGCCTTCCATGGCACTATGGAAGTGCATCTGGTCTCCAACACCCTAATGTGCTAATTCTTTCCTACTACCCTCACAGGTATGGCAGGAGTCTAGTTTTCTAGGCTCAAACCCACAACCAGTGCCTACTTTGTAGATCTAATACAAACATTCATGGCCCATTACATTGGGAAGAGACAGACTACAAGTTTTCCTTCTTTTTTCAGTTGTTCAGAGGCCAAGGGAAAAGCCATAAAGCTGCGTCAAGAAATACAATGTGGCTTTCACCAAAATTGAGGACGCCAATGAGGAAGTGATCATGGCCACCTTCCCATAGAGATTCTTACCCTCAAAGCTTACCTGCTCCAATTAAAAAAGCTAACTACACTGCCTGAGGCTCTTGAGAGAGTCAATCAAGAAATAAACTCAGAAGAGCAATGGGAAGCAAAAGCAAGCCAGCACCATCAGCAAGAGCAGGTAGAGCAACCTGCCCAAATGAAGTGCCTAAGCCTCACTATGAGCTTTGCCTGCAGAGAAGAGACATCTATCTTGAACCTTGTCAGAAGGACGACAGGTCTCCTGGGCTTTACATGAAACGTCATGTAAAAGCTATTACAATCTAAACACTTCTAAAATATATGTACAAAATGTGTTTTCCAGTATTTTTAGTTAAGATATTCCAGAAACATCATATAAAAGCTATCAAAGATGTCCTCCATAGAAGTTAAAAGAATAATGCAATAAATAATTCTGCAATGATTTCCTCAACGCTGGGGTCTTTGACGATCATTTTTCCTTAGCGAATATGGTTGACTAATGGAAACATTACTAATCCAAGAGATTCATATATAACAACAAAAGATAATATAAAAAGACCAACTTGCAGTACCTAAAACGAAAAATAACAATAGAAAACAATCTAAAGATATGAATTTTAATATACCTTGCTGATGATATTCTTTCGTGACATTTCAAGGGATTCAGCCTTCTCTGAAGATCCACAAGTAGCAATACTGCCTTTTAGAACCTCCAACTACAAAGTGATCCACAAAACTGTAAATGATTGTAATAACGGAGTTGTTAGGTAGTAGTGTGAAAATAATCTTTAGCGACTAGTGGATTACTCCATAGTGTTTTACCGAAAGTCATAATTCCAAAAGATTTACACACGTAGTCATTTTTTGTCTGATACGTTTTGGCTTTGAAAATCATAAACAATGTTGCACAGTAAATCACAAAAAATCAAACTTTGCCAAGACATCACATCATGAGTCTATTTACTTGCAGAATATCCAGCAATCAAGAATTTCCTATTGATAAGTGAATTTTAGTCCTGATACGTTCAGCAGTTTCCCCATCTATTTGTACTTTCCTCACATTTTATTTTGCCTAAAGGCCAACAATTACCAGCTACAAGGAAGCCATGAAGATCTGTGAAGCCTGGTTGCTGCTTTCTCGTCTCTCATTACATGTCTTTCAAGCTTCAAAAGCAATTGATGTTTCCATAAAGAAATGGAAAGATAACAGCAGTAACCATCTCTACTCTAAACACCAAACACTAAATGGCTACAGTGGAAAGTACTGATTGGCAAAAAACACCTCAAATATTTCTATTCCAACTCAAAACACCTGGGCTTTCTGTCGTTGTTAAAGCAACCAAAAATAGCAGATTGGAGGTTCTTATGTGATAAGGATGTAAGGGGAGACTGCTTTGCTCTGGGGGAAGAGTAGTATTGATAAAAGTACCTTGGCATCCTTGCCGGTTTTTCACATGGTAGTTTTCTAGCAACCAACAAAAACCATAAAAGTTCCCAAGGACAGACAGCAAAGCAGTTCATCTAATCACATGGGAGGAAATATGCAAACCAATCAGTCAACCTGGTTCGGTTGAAAAAGCTGTGGGGGTATATTTTTGTCGAAGATTAAGGAATTCAGCTCCAATTTTGTGTCAGACTTCAGTGAGGTCAAAAACATGCATCAGTACAATTTCAAGATATCAGTGATATGCTAATAAAAACATGGGAAAGAAAATCTTGATGTATAAATAAAATTATCGTGTCAACATTGGTTTCAATGTTGTGTCAATAAATTGATAAAACAATACATATCAGCAAAATTTTGTCAGCATATGTTGATGTTTGATTTCATGCCAAAGATGTAGAAGCAAAGGGTTTCAGCAGATTCTTCCTTAAGGCATATGTAACAGGATTATGGAATTAGAAACCCAAAATAGAGACACCAACAAAGGCAGGAATCTTTGCAGAAGCCAAGACATACTTTAGAGAAGCCAAAGGAGATCATTGCAAACTGAAGGAGGATCCAACTTCACCATTGGGACATTGTCTAGAACCAAACCAGGTGATGTTCTCCTGGAAAGTGGGGAGGTACTGGAGAGGCTGTTGGACATGAGGGGAGGACTTGCCAAACACCACCAAAGTTATAAAACACAATTTTGGTGAGTATTGGTAAGCTGCAAGCAAACAGAAGGAACCAACAGAGAAGGTGCAGACATGCAAATATGGAGAGGAACAAGGAGGCAAACGTGGAAGGGAGAGCAGACAAGATGTTAAGTTGGAAGCCTGGAAGACATTTGGGTTTACATCTTCTTGGAGCTCAGATGTGCATTGTGGCCAACATCGCAAAGCCTTGTTATGTTTGTCCCCTACATGATGAGACCTCTTTTCCACACCATCCAAAGCCTTTGCTGGTTCAACTCTCTTCAGTGGTTCAAATAATAGCTCAATACTCAAAGACAGATCTGTGTTAATTCTTTGGGAAGAATTGAAGGAGGCATAAACTGAAGCAGGAGATTGACTATCTTTCATCAATTAGAGAAAATTGGGGATTAAACCATTGTCTTCAACTTGCTTGGCGCCCTTGTTGATTGAAATCTTGGGACATCTCATCAATGGCTGAATGAAAGAGCAAAACCACATAAGACAATTGTGAGCCGAGGGTGCTAGAGAAAAGATTCCAAGCTTTGTTTACAAGGACGTGATGTGCTACTACCTCAAGTTTCCCTGGTCTTCCTAAGAAAAATTGATGAATGACCCAAAAATAGAGATGATTTTGTTGATAATGTTCCCTATCCATGGCACAATTAGTAGACCTTGAATAACTACCCAATAGGACAGAATTTTGAGTTTGATATCTTTTATAGCTCTATTAAAGAACAGAAACTTGCTGTAGTTGACAACTTCTTCATTTGTTTATAAGATTTCCTTCTTACTCCCCTTACCTGGCAACTGTAATAAACCTTCATCGGTTTCTATTTGGATCAAAGAATAACCAAGACCCCACCATTTCAATCTTGATGCTGTCAAGAAAGCATCCTGGTTGATATTTCCATCTCATTTGAAAATGATTGGCCATTAAGCTGTCTCTACATATTTCAACCTCCATCACAGCCAGCTTATTTGTAATTTTGATCAACTCCTATGTATTCTCCAACACCATGACATCATTGTGACAATAAGGCTTACTTGAAGATGTATTCACTTCCTATTTGATGAATGTCTGATTGTTGATGTTGGATCCTGATGGGTGACGATGCCATCACATTTTGCTTCTAGATGCCCAACTCTTCTACATTTGTGACAAACCCATCCATTATGATAGTCTTTAATATAGTGACTTCTCTTATAGCACTTGAGATTGTTCCAACTTCCATGAGTGCCTATTCTATTTCTACCAAGTCACCAAAGAAAAGAATAACTTCTAACATCCAACACAGCTAACACAATCTATAGATGGTACAAGATAACACATGAATAGATTTCATGCAAGTTACATGAAAAAGTGGCTCCGCATAATCAACTCCAAATGTCTATATAAAACCTTGAGCAATCAATGGGCTTATATCAAACCACAGATCCATAATTAATCGAGCTATATAAGGATTTTGAAAGGAGAAAAGGATCAAGAAGAAACATATAAAGAAGGGAATGATTAGAAGCCCTACTTATAAAAACAATATGATGACTTCTTAAAATATGAAATGAATGCAGTCATAAGCTCTCTTAGACATTGTTTTGTTTGTATTGAGTATAACGCATTGTTATTCTCTGATATTTTACATTTGGTTAAAACACATATAAATGGTGATTTTTATTGTTTAATTCATTTAAATGTTAACTTTTTATGTTAGGTTTGTAACATAAATCGATGCTATCATGCTGTGATGATAATGCGAATTCATATTGATTTAAAGATCTATCTTATTCAATATTCTGGTATATATTTACCAATTCCAACATAATCAAGGAATTAATTGTTAAAAATAAATATTACAATATATAATTGTATTTAAGAATATTAATATAATAAGAAAAATACTAAAAATGTTGGTTTTTTATTTTTTAATACGATACCTTGAGGCCCAAGCACTTGGCCCTATGATACACATACTCGAGGTTGTTGGCCATATGCAATCATACCTACTTTCTCTCTGTTGCAATAAAGCAATCTTACTAATTACCATTGCACCAAAGTTCATCCACGAAATAATTTGCTTGTAAAACAAGAATTTCAACCAAGAATGAAACTTTTTGATGCTATAACAAAAATATTTATTTAACAAGATCCTGAAGAAAGAAAAATACCTCATGAAAGAAAATTTTGATGTCCCTAGTACTTTTTTCGTTCAAATTTAAAAAGACCTGCAGAATATACAACCGAAACAATCTCAAAGAGAAATGACAATTGTCTCTTTATACGTGTCATTTATTGTACAAAATTAAAGAACTGTAACCAATAAAATCCCCCACACCCAAAATCTAAGAAATAATGACCTTGGAAAATCAAATAAAGAAATAAAGTATAGAGCATGCATCATGCATATCAAGATGGAGTCATTAACAATGGTTCAATTAATTTAATAGCATCATTTGTTTCTACAGAGAAGATACCACAATCTAAAATGGCAAGAAAAGCAGCTTGAGGAGCCATATTACCCGGATATGGCAAGTAGATGACATTCTGACGAACCTAACACAGGTTCTAATGGAGGAATCTTGATCATATGAAGGAAACAATTATGCAATTCCCAGAAACTCATTTACCCAGAGAATATTTAATCAGTTGACCACAAAATTATTCAAAAAGTTGAGAATACTGAATAAGCAAATGTGAGGACAGCTCAACAAAATTTAAATCACAACTGATAATTACTTTGAACGCAAGAATCAGTCCTAGGAAAGTGAACATGAGGATTCACATTCTACAGAAGAAGCACCTGTTGTCTACGTTTCACAGGAAGCTCAGAAAGCACATCTTTTTTCAGTCTACGAATCATCACAGTTGCTTTCATTAGATTGTGCAGCTCTTCTTGGTTACTTGCACCTTGATAAAGCCCAAATAAACCCTATATGATATATCAAAGTTCATTATCATTAACCATGTAGAAAGATGTAACTACAGCTGCAGTAAAACTTACACCCTTGCAATAACGTTTCCCATACTCATGGACATTCCGATATACACCAGGATATAAAGCCTCAAGCTGAGATTTAGAAAATGTTTCATTTAATAAATGATAAAGAAATTAAATAAAGGACACAGATTGCAGGAATCACAGCAGTGAATAACCTGCTTAAAGAGTTCAATGGGCCGTGACAATGCAGGTGTTCCAGAGAGTAAAATCGCATAGTGGGCCTTCTGTGGTCATGGCAAATATCAGATACAGCAAGAAAATGTAATCGACAAAGTGATACCGATATGCAAAATAAATAACACATGATAACTTTATAAGTCATGCAGTAAAAACTATTATGGCTTATTTTCAAACAAAAAGTTGAATAACAAGTATGCCATCAAATTTGGGCAATAATATATATCTACCATTGTAAATTTTAAAAAGTCATGTATACCATTGAAACTCATTTTTAGAAACAATTTTACCATTACTAATATTTGTTGAGTTAAATCCTAATTGAGATGGCTAAATCAAGGCTTTCAAAATCAAAGTTGTGTTCGACTTTGATCTTTTGAAAAATCAACACATGTTTAACATTAGGAATTTCAATATGAAAATTTAGGGCAAGCTAAAGCAATCAATAATACACATTTACAAATAATTTATTTTAATTTTTGAAAATTTATGAAACTAAAAATACAGTATACATAGAAACTAGTAATCAAGAGACAAGAAATAGTTTCAACAACAGAAATAATATTGCATAAGTTATGAAAAATGTTGAATATATGACTTGAATTAGTGTAAGGGTATTTTGGTCATTTGACAAATTGTATTGTCCATGTTATTTAAGCATAGACCTAGGGCACCCATGGGACTGCTGATTCTTTTGTACTCCATTTGAATAGAAAACCAAATCTCTCTCCATCCGTGGACGTACCCAAGTTGGGGAACCACGTAAATTTGACATTGTGTGTTTGGTTTTTATCGCTTCTCTCTTTTCTCTCGCACAACAAAAAATTTAGAACCAACCTTTTATTGGCATCATAATACTAAGTTGAATACCTTCCTCATTCAAAAGTTGATCTTCTCTCACATTGTCTTTCTCTATAGGCTCTAAGTATCTCTTCTCTTATCATCTGTTCCCTCCACAAAACATGATCTTTCCATGACATGTGAGTGCAGTATGTTCTGTGCTCAATGATATATTTAAGATATTGGGTTTGTGAAAGTTGGACAAAAGGCCTACTGGTGGATGTTGATAGACCAAGGTAATTGGTATGTATATTTGTTGCAGCTGTTGAGGAGGCTAGCAAGGAGATTAGTAAGAATGTTGCTCGGGAGGTTGGTAGGAGAGTTAGAAGAATGAAAATTATAAACAAATCTATTAAGTGTAAATATATAAAAAATATAGCTTATAAAAATATTTAATAATATTATTAGATAATTTATCCAAAATATAAGAATTAAATGTCACATTTGACTTATTCAATTTAACAAATTAATCTGATATACAGTAAGCACTCGACTAATATTAATCAAGAAGTAATTGTTCAAATAATATAAATTGAATATACATAATATATTTGTAATGAATGAACTAAACGATCTGTTTGAATCTTGTGGCTCATGATGGTAATGGCACACCACTACCTCCATTAACATGTCTAGCGGTTGTGTCGAATCATCATCATCACCACAACTATCACTATCATCTCTCCTACACAAAGAATTCAACCACAAAAAGCATCTAACAAACTCATGCATTCTTTAACAGCAAAACCCATTTCTCCTGTGACTCTACAATTAGACCTTGTTCAAGAATTGATTCTCTATTTTCTATCATCCAACCTAATGTGGGATCTTCATGATCTGAATTTTAGTATATGAATATAAGGTCAATTGCATCCAGCTGATCCAATTGACGATTATCTTCTCTATCCCATAGACGTTTCAATCTCAACCTCATGTTGTAGTACAAGGACACAATATCATTAAATCTTTGTGTTTTCATTCTATTTCTACTCTTTGAGTAGATGAGATAGAATGTATTCCAATTTCTATGACACTCAAAAGCTAAGGTATTTTGTGATAGGATCCTCACTGTAATTTTTGTAAGATTTAAAGCAACCATGTTATGAATGTACCACCAATCCATTGCAATATCATATTTTAATATACATTAACAAAGTATTGTAAATGCAGAATCTATTTTACCAAAAAAAGAAGTGTGATAAAATGTATATGGAATATATAACAAGATTACGAGATTCTATGACATGAATCACTAAAGGCTTTAACTTAGTGTCATCCTCATGTTCCAACTTCTTTATGATTGTCTTTAGATATATTAATATTATAAAAGACATAAACTAGTAGTTACTAGTACTAAAACTATAGAAAGAAAAACTAAAAAATTCCAATAAACATAATTTTACACTAAAGATCCTCTTTAAGTCTATATCTATTTGTTTTGGTTATAAATGAAATAATTAAGAAATTTCAAGAAGAAATACCTTGGTATATGTTATTTGCTAATGATATAATTTTGGTTGACAAAATTAAATTAAGAATTAGTTCTAAATTAGAATTATAGAGATACTTTAAAATCCAAAGAATTTAGATTAAGTCAAAAAAAAATTGAAATATAGGTTTAACGAAAATAATAATAATAATGATGGTATACAATTACATGATGATAAGATTTATAAAAATAAAACTTTTAAACACATAAGATCTATAACAAGTAACAATAGAAAAATTATAAAGGATGTTATTCATAAAATTAAAGTAAATGAGTAGAAAATTTTCTAGAATTAAAGTCACAACAACCCAAGTCATAACTACAATATATAGGGTCAGTCACATGAATCATTTTCTTCCATAAATTTCAATCTATGGTGAAGTTTTCAGTTAAATTACATAAATTTAAATCTTTTCTCACAATATTAACCAAATAGCTTTAATTCTTCCTCTACTTTCAGTTTTTTCTACATTAACTAATTTTCCTCTCTTAATTGATGTATTATTTGGCTTCTTAAAAATATGACCAAATCACTTAAATTGATTTTCATTTACCTTATCTTTAATTGGTGTAATTCCTACTTTATTTCCAGTAAAATCATTTTTAACTTATCCTTATAATATTATCACTCATCTATCTAAACATTTACATCTCTCCAAGACTAACTTTTTATATATGACTGTTTTCTAGTCTAATATTCTGAACCATAAAGTATAGCCAGATAAATAACAATTTTATAAAATTTTCCTTTTAATTTTAAGGGTATCCTCCTATCACAAAGTGTCATACCTTACATATGAAAAATATGGACTGACACAAACAAATTTATATAACTAGATGTGTCCTTAAGTCCAATTCAAGTCATAAAAAAAATGAAGATTAGACAATCTTCGCAAACTTAACATTGTGTTTTGTTTATCCATACTTTGTTGTGTTATTGGTGGTGGTAAAGTTGAATCGATGAACAAGGTAGATGTGGTGGTGGACCTAAGTGCTTAACTGATTTTCAGGGCATAGAAAACAGCATTCTACCTTTGGAAATATACTCTTAAGAATTCATTAATGATCTAAAAGGCAAACCTGTAATATGGGAAGGCAAGAACTAGTTCTTTTTGCTTGAGCATTCTTCAAAAAATGGGACTCATCTGCAATGACAATCTGAATATATACGGTTAGAAAAATTGATTGATACAAATGTAAATAAAAACATGAATGTTAGAAGCTATTTTTGTATTATCACACAAACAATTAAGAACAAATGCAGAGAACAGAAAATTTTCTAGTTTCACAAACTGCTTTCAGTGTACAGGGTTAAATTCTAGGAAATGATGAAAGAACAAAAATTTTAAAACAAATAACTTTATTTACCTTAAACTCTGATGCAAGAAGTAAATCATGTAACTTTGGAACAACATCGTATGAAAGTATGTTAAAAACACCATCAAGATGAATCATTGGGTTACCACTTGAATAAACCACTTTAAATCCCAACTTATTTGATCCACAATATTGAGACAACACAACCTGCATGATGTGGCACACAAATGGTATTAGAATATATATTTTTAATTACTTCAAGTGCATGTAAAATACATTCTTGATTATCTTAACACTTGAACATGACCAAGCAGTTAACTTTTTGGCTGCCTGCATGATCCCAAAAACTATTTTGCAAATAAATGAGAAATAACAATTCAAGTTAGGAGGATAGGAAACTCCACCGTGGCCAAGCAATGTATTCAATATCAGTATTGCATTGAGTATCAGTTCTACACAAAAAAGATACATATAGAGTATTGATGAAAATTTTGATAGAAACGGGCAAAGTCATGGAAACATCTTGATTGAATAGTCAACTTATAAGTGCTGTGTAACACTAAACATGCAGGAATAACAGCAATTTACAAGCATCATCAATGGCCATTTACTTTGACCACATACAAAAAGACACAAGCATATAACTCAATCAAATAACTAGGCTTATGATAGATGCTTGGCAACTCAGTCATGAATAAAATATTAATATCATTTGACTCGATCAACACTCGACATCTATACAAGACATTTACTAAGAAAGCATGAATGCTAGTCAACTTATTGACATAACAATAACGTTAATGTATGCCACAATACCCCTACGTGAAGTTAATCACATAAATCATTTTCTTTCACGTATTTCTATCTATGGTCAAATGCTCAATTAAATTACATAAATTTAATTTTTTTCTCACAATTCCTAACCATAAAGATTTAGGCATTCCTCTACTTTTAGTTCCTTCTATGGTAATTGATTCTCCTCTTCTAATTAATACATCATTCAGTTTCCTAAGAATATGACTAAACAATTTTATTTAAATTTCTCTCACCTTATCTTCAATTAATGCAACTCTTACTCTACTCCTAATAAATTCATTTTTAACTTAATCTTTATAGTCTTACGACACATTCATATAAGCATTTGCACCTTAAGAACACTAGCTTTTTGCATATGGTCATGCTTTACAATCTAGCATTTTGATCCACAAAATATAATCAGATGAATAGTAGTTAAAAATATTCCTTTTAATTTTAAGAATATCCTACTATCAGCTAATATTCCAGAAATATTTCTGCACTTTTTCATTAGACAACATCAAAACACACGCACCATATATGCACAAAAATAGAAAAACATGCAAATATAAGACCCTGCAATGAAACCTACTGCTTTTCCTGCAACCTTAAAACTTTTCCTTTTTCTATCATCTTTCTTCTCTCCTTTTTTAAAAAAACCCCTTCTGACTTCTACCAATATATATATATTTTCTTTAGTACATGATAGTTTTTTCACTTCTTAATACACCAACAGCAAACCTCCCTCTCAAATTTGATGCCCTCTACCTCTTCTGTCTTTGCTTTTTTCTATTTTGTATCTTTGTAAATAGTCACGTGCCCCTTACACCCCCCTTCTCACCAGTCTTCCTCCTACAAAAAACTTGCAACATGAGAGGGTAAGAAGTGATATGGGTTGAAGGAGAAGTAGCAGTGGCATTTCCCCATCAAAGCAGGATGATTATTTATGAAATCTAAATTTTAAATGAATCCTAGAAAATAGACACCATTTATGGATGTAAGACTACATAGAATTAAACCCTCACCAAACTCCACATTGGTGGGAGTCTTGTTCATAGGTTTATGTTTTTAAAATAAATAAATAATAAAACTAAGCATCTAATCATATAATTCATCAATAATTAAATCAAATATAAACAAAACAAAGAAATATATCTACCAATAAGTCATTCACACAAAGATAACAAGTAATATATCTCAGTCAAATATCAAACAAATTCAAGGTTTACCATTTAATCAACACTAACATATAGAACATCAGACTTCAAATATAAGCTCATAAAAACTGTAGTCTAAGGGCACTTTTGGACTAGTTTACAAGACCAGATTCTACGTAAATAGAGGATAAAATAGATAAAGGCAGCAAAGCAAACCAGTATATCCGATGCAGGAATATCCAGCCATTGTTGAATCATCTACAATGATCGTTATATATGTCAATCCATATTAAGGTTCAATTTAATCATAAGCAAAAACCTTTGGCTAAGGCAACTTACCGAAGCCCAATGCAAACGTAAGGAAGAAGGTGTGAGAACAAGAACAGGCCACTGATCCTGAATGCATGCAGCAGCTGCTATTGCCTGCAATATAAAAAGATGGATATCTAAATACTATGATAATCGTAGAGCAGCTTATAATCATATAAACATATCTAATATTATAGCTTGTAAAATTGTAAATCAGCAACAATATTTAATAACTAAATACATATAAGTAATAAAGAGAGATGTATGCCAAGAAATAAAGTAAACCTCAAACATTTCTAGATCAACATTTAAACTGAAAGAAGTAAAAGCATATTCTATGTAACAACTATAGTACCAAATTTCAACACAAAATATTGAACTGAATTGGAACTGGTAGGATGACCATGCCTAGTGTGGAATACCAGCATGCTAAAGGTGTCTAGGGGCCTTTCCTATACTGGCTAGACAAATCAGAAATTGAAAGAAAATTGAAGTTCAAGATGCTGAAGAAGCAGCATAATGACACAAGATCTTAAATTGTTATGGAAATACAGCTCAACAATCAAAATGCTAACCAAAGACAAGAAAGCGAGGGATACAAACTATTACATCTCAAATGGGTTCCTTTTTTTCTGTATTTCATATTCTTCAAAATTCTGAGAGAAAAGTCAGATGAATGAATCACCAATGGATTCCTTTCTTCAAAAACAACATAAACAAATGAGTTGGAATTGACCACAAGTTGGAACCCATTTTTTCTCCAGAAGGCCTTGTTCTACAATCTTGGGATTCTGGGGAATGCAGACAAATGCAGAATGTCTCCAGAACCAGACCAGATGCAGTTTGCTTTGAGAAGAAATTCACAATGCTATGCAAAGAATGACTCCTAGTCAGAAACTTTAGAGGTTTGCAGTAGGGGGTTGCAAGTGTTTGCAGCTAAAAGGTATTGCTAGTCAAAAACTTTAGGGATTTTGATGGAATATTATTAAAATATACAAAATTATTTAAATAAATAAACACATATATACTTCAAACTTGATGTTGTCCTAGGATTATTTATGTTTTTGAATGTTATTTAGGAAATAATAAAGTTAAATAATATACATATTTATTATTAAATATGCAATAAATATATATAATATATATTTAAAATGTTAACAAAATAAATATCTAAATGGGCACCCAGCTGCCCTGGCCTACTGCCTAGGCACCTTGGAACCTTAAAAAGTATGAAAAAACTGATGCTTTCAGGCCATATTGTCTTTGGAGAGTAAGGAGGCTGATTTAGGACTTAATGTGGAAGAAAGAGAGTTGTGATCCAACATCCTTCCATTCAACTACGACCTCCTCAAGCCTCAACATCCACCAACATGCATTAGAGGGAGAGTATAACTCCTTACACTCTTTAGCAACAACATCCAAGCCTCCCCAATCCTTGATCCCCTTCTTCTGCCCAATCCCTCCATCTGATTGCAAAGACAACATACCAATGAAAAGATGATGACACTGTTTGTGCCACATTGCCAATCCCTTAACCACCTTCCTCCTCGTCACTATTGTTACCTCACTTCCCTAACCCACTTGCCACAACTTTGTCTCCTAATGCTTGGCACACCACCCCCTGGACCCAAGGTCACCACCATCCTCACTGTACTGGATGCTTCTCTCCCTAGTGACCACAGCCTCTCCTAGAACCCCTTTCACACATCTCCCCCCAGCACCAAAAGCCCCACCATTGCAATTGCCAACTCCTTTGAGTGAAGCTTTGTCATCAACACTAATGGAAGACTCAAATCCCTTATTGGATTCCAATGTAGGATATGACTTGAGAGAGCATATACACTTGAGCCTTTTAAGTTGGCCCCCAAAATCCACCAAATGTCAAAAGGGTTTGGGGATGCAATCTTTGCCTGATGGGGTGACAATTCATTTGCAATCCAATCATCACTAGGTCCAAACAAAGAAAAAGCCCACTACAAGTTGGACTAATTTGACCAAGGAGAGATTTGCAGTTTAAAAGGAGTAAGGGAGATTGAAACTCTCTATGATTCCCACTTCTTTCTATTATCAGCACTACTATCAACTTCTAACAAACCACCCTTTGCCATTGCTGGTTTTCCATCATCACCACCAACTAAAGGTAGATACAAACTCCTCACATATGTCAATTGTATCACCCAATGAATCCCAACGCAAAACTGCTTCCCTTCATGATGGATCCTTGGATGCACTAGCAACAATATCATCAACCTCCACCAAGATGTTCACCACTTCCAAGCAAAGGAGCTTCATCATTCACCTTGCCACCATCTTCAGCATAACAAACAAGCCATATACCACTACAAGAATTTCCATTGTCCAAAGGTCAAAGGGGAGCTCCAAGATTTAAATGCAGACAACCTTCCCTGGAGCATGTAAAAAGCCAATTTGAAAATTCACAATTATGAATTTTATCATAACAGCTTTTAACTATAAAAAAACACTTTTGAACTTGGCAGTCAAATAGGAAGATCCTTTCCTTCCTTCCAATCTCATGCAAGGGATAGAAGTAATATCAAAGATCTCCAACATCTCATCCTTTTTAATATTTCCTCATAGATTCAAATTCCACACCCATTCCAGACCTGATTTGATGACCATCTCTGTGATTTTAATCCCAGGATCTCTAGCAATAGAGAAAATCTTAGGATAGGAGATACAGAGTGGCTTCTCACCCAGACACTGCCACCATCATTGACTTGAAATCGAATATTGGAGTAGAAAAGATTTCTGGACAGATAGAATACTATTCCAAAAGTGAGAGCTATAGTTGCTATGAGTGGCCAAAAACCACCCAGACTGCCCATATTTGCTGCTCAAAATGGAAATCCAGAGTGCTTTCTCCTGCAGCTGCCACCCCCACCGCCATTTACAAAGAAAAATTGAATTGAAATCCTGCAAAGATCTGACCCCAAGACCTCCCATCCAAAGTGGTTTACAGATTTCATCCCAATCCAAGAGGTGAGGTTTATCATTCTGCCCCCAAGCTCCTTGTCATAGCCATCTTCTAAAAATCCATTCTAAAACTTCAATCACTCCAACTGTTGCCATAAAGACAATCATGTGGAAAATAGGTATAGCCCCTAAAACACTCTTAAGTAAAATAATTTGACTGCCAAGGTTTATGTATTTCGTTTTCCACCCATTCAATTCACATTCCACTTTGTTGATTAAGAACTGCCAAGAACTTATGGAAGGTTTCCTGACAGAAAGTGTGAGACCAAGATAATCAGCAAACTCCCTTCCCTGCATTTCATGCACTAGTTCATTGAATTACTGCACTCTTATGAAAACTTCAGACCTGAGACTATTTCAAAACTTCTCAGAAAAAAGTTCCATCTATTAATCTATGTTGGGGTGCTGTCACAAAAAACTAGTGCATCATTTGCATACTAAACCACAGCAAGAGGAATCTTGTCTGTTATGATACTCAAGCCTTCTAACTACCCATCTTAGATAACAGAATCACACATAAAACGTAAAGCACTAGCTACCAGGTTGAACAGAAGGGGTAACAAAGGATCACCTTGACAAAGACTTTTTCCAAAATTAAAGTGACCCCTAGATTGACCCTTAATGAGAATGGATGCAGAAGTGGAAGCAAGCACATTTTTCACCGCAACTAGGTGAGAAATCCCAGTTCAAACTATCAAATGCTATGTGAAAATCAATTTTAGAAATGATCCCCAGAGTACTCCAATAATCTGTGAGCTTCTTTAGCAGTCACAAAACCATCTACTAAGCCTCTGTTGTGAAAGAAAGCTGATTGGGCAGAGTGAATGAGATTGTGCATTACCTTTTAGGTATCACTTTAAAACATTTAAGCTTTCAAGATTTAAACAAAAATCATATTTCACATGCTAATGCAATCAATCTTATAAAGTGGACAATATGAAAGCTCACCTTATTTCTCAAAAAAAATGCAACAATAAATATATTCTCAGATATAATTAAATGATATACTGAACAGTGTCCACCAAAAAATCATATACAGAACAATGAAGTTTGAGAAATTGTGTTTGTAACAAATCAAAAAAATAGTTTACCAATAATAAATAAATCATTAATTTGTATTGTAAAACAAGATCCTGCACTGCATGACACAAAAAAATGACAAAATTTTATCTTACATAAGGTTGTAAATGATACACACAGCAGTCTCCACTCTCCACCCAAAAAAATATATATACAGGACAGTGAAGATAGTTTACCAATATTAAAATAAATCATTTAATTTGTGGAACAAGATCCTGCACCACATGACAAAAAAATGAGAAAATTTTATCACAGAAAAGTTTTAATTTCAATACTTGTAAAGTCTTTCCAAGACCCATCTCATCTGCTAAAAGTGCACGTCCTCCATGCTGTAATATAAACCTGTCAAACATTTTCAAAAGTTTCAAATAGGGGGAAATATGCAAAACAAGGTAATCATATGGCAAGATCTCACACTATACTGAAAGAACCAAAATATAACACGTAATTTTTCTTTCTACAATTTAAATGATATTGTGATAGAAATTCTCAGTTCATAACCATGTATCATAAATGTAGTCAATTGATCAGAAAAAGAATTTAAATCTTAAATGCTAGCTCATTTCAAACTATTAGAATATGAAAAACTCTATTTTATGAAGATCAAGTAGGCACTACAATATCACTAAGTCGCAAGCAACCTCAGCATAACTGCATTGTCATATAAATCCAAAAAAACTATCCCGATATTTTCTTCAACAAAATGATCTTCTTATCCCCTACCATCTAATTGAATGATATATTGTTAGAAGGGAAAACCAATAGATCGTCATTTACAAATCATTAGAGATTTCAATACATACATACCCACCCACACTCACTCACATCCACACACACACACAACCCCACCCACCCAAAAACACACACAATGACATACTATTAGGGTGTATGAAGTAATGGATCCTTGTATGGATCTTAGGATTAGGTTATTTTAGTGTGTATTCCACATGCATTTTGGAAGAGACAATGGTTAAAGGAATAACAGGGTATTTCACGACACTTACCATATTGTGAGGCACTTTATGTCCAAAGTGTCCAAGCGTATGGTTGAATGGATGAGAACTTGGTAGCTTAGGATGCTTTGGCAATGGCGGGGATTCTAGCTTGATTTCAGTCACTTGTGACTTTACGATTTCATGCTCATTTTGTCATGTTGTACCTAATTTTCTTATTTTGTTTATTTAATATCTTTCTAATTTTTCTTGTTCTCTCCAAAGGGTTTTATTGCTGAAGCCTAGTTGTTTTATTTTGCTTTCATTTTTAACACAACTTGTGTAGGCCACATTTTCTCGATTTTAATGGATTTGCTTGCTGTTGCTTAAAAATATACAAAATCAACATTGAAATCATTTTTCCTGCCTACCTAACCTATTGCATGCAACTATATATTTACATTTCGATTATTTTATTTTCTATTATATTCATGTTTTAGGTCTATGCAAGTTGTGCAATCTTAGATGCTCCAACTTGATTAAAATTGTTAAGAGTAAATGAATAATAAATGGATCATTATATAAATCCATAATTAGAGATTGAACATAGTATTCCTACATTGGAAGTTGTGTATCTTATCACACCACTAATGACTATTTATAAGGGGTTATCCCTTATTAGTAATAACAATCTCTCTTCTTTCCTCTTTCTATATGGTATGAGATCCTAGCTTCAAGCACATTCATGTCCTCCCATGTGCACTCAACTTCCACCATTTTTCCAGAATCCCATGCAACAAAGGCATTGGAAAATCACATTCTCAATTCCTTCCATAATCTACACCCCTTCTAACAACCAGTTATGCTCCAATACAACCCTACAAAAGCCTTGGTTTGTTCCACCATCTGTTCAATTGAGATAGGTTAATCCAAGTATTGATCATGCTACCACATTGTCAAGGTTTCTAACCACCACCTCTACCCAAGAACATCCCTTGAAGTGGTTTCCATGTGAGCTCCCACCCAATGGACCTCATTCCAAATATTTAGCTTAACGTTTTCAAGATCCATGGATGAGATCATGAAGCTCAACTTGGATATTGGCTGCTTTTACTAAACCCCCATGAATGGTTTCTCCAGCCACTCCCTAAACCTTCCAAAATGATTCAAAAGCTTTTGAAAGGTGTTCACACCCTAGAGATGGAGGGATACTGATGAGAAGCATGCAAATCATGGGTCTTTTTTGAGACATGGTGGTTGTCAATCTTTTCCATGCTTCCCATTCATGAGCCATCTATGCTAGAATTACATTCTTCCACAAGAATGACTTGATGATGATGACCCAATGACTGGTTTGATAACAATTGCAGCATAAGTTGGATTGATAACAACTACAACAGGAGCTGGTGAAACAAGTAAATCCCTTAGATCCAGTTCCTAATAAAGGTCATCCACTACATGAAAAGATAAAGGCTAATTCACATGGATAATGATAAGGCCAAATTAGAGGAAACACAAGAAGAAGAGAAGGGAGTTGATGACAAGGATGAAAATGAAGATGTAAGAATTCCTATTATATAGACTTGTAGGAATGATAGGAGTACATAACTAAATATGACTTTCAAGGCTATTAGAATATTAAGATATTATGTGTGTTATATGTGGATACAACCTTACATTTCTTAAATTAAATTTACTTTCTCTATGTAATCTCTATATATAGAATCATTCAACTTCCAAGGGGGAAAGACAAAAAATGCAAAAAGGAAAGGGGGTGAAAGAATAAGGAAGAAGAGAAAAAAAGAAGAAAGAAAGAGAAAGGAAACAAATACATTAAAAAAATGTTGCCAAAAAAGGTAACAAAGAGTGAAAGAGGAGAGAGAGAGAAGGAAAACATTGCATGGAAAAAAAAGGTATGTTCAAAAAATGATGGAAATAAAAATAATAAGTAGAAAAAAAATCAAAAAGATCCTAAGGGTAGAATACATCTATCTACCCATCTATACTCCTAAGGATACACCACATTTAACTATTTGTTTTACTACCTTGGATTATATCATCTAATGGTTCATCCACTATTATCTGAGAAATAAATCTTCCTAGACTTATCTCAAATTATTACTATTGTTACTACTACTACAGTAATCACTACTACCTTTTATTACTACTGTTGTTGCAACAATTGGTTTGTTTGTTTCTCTAATGTCTATTGTTTTCTATCACGTTTAAGTTTGTTGAATTGTTTAAACCCTAAAACTCTTAGAAGTTAGATGTTACAACTTGAGGAAGAGTATTAGAGTATTTAGATATTATATGAGTGTGTTGTACGTAGGTTTAATTCCACATTGCTTAAATTATATTTTCCTTCTCTATGTAAAAGTCTTTATGTTTACAGTTAGAATTATCTCATATCAATTAATAGAGGGACTAAACATAAGCTAATATATGATAAATCTCTTCACCTATTACCAATTGATTTTAAGTTAGAATTTCAGCATGATATCAGAGCCTAATTCATGCACATTGCCCATAAGATGCTTGTAAGCCAAAACAAGACCATAAATGCAAAGAGTGTTAAACAACATAGTCCCACATGCACATTACCCATAAGATGCTTGTAAGCCAAAACAAGACCATAAATGCAAAAGAGTGTTAAACAACATAGTCCCACAAGGGAAGTGATGTGATCGAACTTGGACCTGCTAACATTGTATCTTTATTCTCTCATTGTTAATTGATTTTAAGATAGAATTTTAACATGATATCAGAACAGGTTCACATACATCTACTTGTAAAACACTTGTAACATAAAATAAGCTACAAGTGAGGAGTGTTTGAATAGTCTCATATCAATTAATATAGAGACTGAAACTAAACTAATATATGACGAATCTCTCCACTTATTATCAATTGATTTTGAGTCAAACTTTTAACATTTACTAATAAATCATTCAACTTCCACCTATTTCTTATGTTTCCACACATGCAATTATATGACCACAAAAGAACACAAAGAAAAAGGCCATCAAAAGCAAGTTCTTGTTCTAAAATATAAGATGAAATTTTGATCAAGCTTCCAAAGTATATACATTCTTCAATTCTATACTACAAAATACCAAATTGCAAAATAGATTATTAAATAATAAACAACTATCAAAACTAGTATAAGAAAAAGTTAAATGTTCAACCAAATTAATGAGTTGGAAATGTTTTATTATGTTCATTATATTATATATAGTGATTGTATTGACACATGACTAGAGGAACAACAAAAATCAGGCATATATATGATGAAGGCTTTGTTGGAAGAACAAAACAATCAAGTTGCATAGGCCCTAAATTTTTCTAATCATTTCTAGCAAGTTAATTTTTACATACCTAACTCCATCTCTTTGGAAAGGTAGAAGCCTAGATTCAAGTAAGCTTGGCATCTTGACATATAGCCCTTGAAAAAGGTAATAAATCAGTGACTCAGTCCGATAATGTTAATTATCATCAAATACCTCAGTTAGAGAGAGAGAGAGAGAGAGAGAGAGAGAGAGAGTGTGTGTGTGTGTGTGTGTGCACGCATGCATGGAACAACATGATCTTATTTTTCCCTTCACTTCCACATAACTAGGAAAAAAATATTATAAATTAATGTGCTTAGTATATAAATTGATTGTTAGAGTTAAGTCAATGTATTTTCTTCATATTTCTTTCTAGTTATATTAATTTTATGGGTAACAAATGACATTTTCTAGAGAATCCTTTGGAGTCAAGACTTGGACCCATTATTTTCATAAGCCTAGTTCTAGTAAGGGTCTTCATTTAGAGTTGTGAGCCTAGACCCAACCCCAAACTCAAGAAAAATTATGGGTCTAACTCTGGGTCTAAGCAAACACATCCTAGATCCAACCCATTGTCATCTCTAATCGTGGAACATTTATTCAAGTGTAACTTTTCATTGGCAATTTGGGATCACATGAGAAGGATAGCTATCATGGGTGGCCTTCAATTTAGCTCTATGATAGACATAGTTTAGAAAGTTAACAACCAAACATAGACTACTATTTATGCTTCATGCATACCTTTGGAACATTTGGCGATTGATAAAAACTATGGTTTTTAAAAAACTAGCAACTATGGAAGATATGATGCCTTGAGGACTTGAGTTGTTTAACATATGGAGATGGTGCCTGAGAACAATTGTAATTTCCTATTTATTTTCCACTTGTATTTACCTCTCTCTCAAAACTTCTTTTGTATTTGTTAGATACTTGAATGAAGCTTATTAAGTAATGAGATTCACCTTATTATCTCTCAAAAGCTTTTGTGCATATCATACTTATCAAGGCAGGTACCTAGACACAAAGTAATTTAGACATGTCTGGACTACCCACCTTACCTTGTCTCAATTAGGCATATCTTCTATTACATTTTTAATTATGTATATATATAAGGTTTTTCATTACAAAAAAATTATATATATATAATGAAATATTATTAAAATGTGCATAATTATTGAAATATATAATTAAATTTTTGAAATTTATACGTTAGTATTATTACACTCCATATTTTTATGTTATCTTGAGAATATTTATGTGTTTTAATGGTATTTACAAAATATTAAAGCTAAAAGTATGCATAATTACTATCAATTATTAAACATTTATAGAGATATATAATATATAGATAAAAATAAAAATAGGTATTTATATAGGCACCACCTAGACTACCAAGGCACCTAGGCTAACCATCTGAGCACCTTAAGCCTTAATAAGTAAGGTGTGTCCTATATAAAGTTGAGGTACAACTGGCCAGAAAAAAAGAAGTTGAGGTAACAGGCAAGTATTGGTGATATAGAATACAAAAAAACTAAGTATAATTCAAGAAAGGCATGTTTGATTTCCCCAAGAAGTAGTGGAGGAAAATTTACCTTGCAAATTTGGTAATGAAGAGGCAGCATGAAGAGCACGTTGGGCTAAATTGTTAAGTGATTGAACCTGATAACAAAGCATTTCTATTTAAACAATTTATAATATTCACAACTAGTATTCTAATAATTAAGAATTAATGGCCAACTTGGACACCACATTCTTCATGTCCAAAAAATTATTCAAGTGACTTGGAAGCTGAGCCTTTGATGCCTAACCTATCATACCTACATCATATTGATATTGTACATGTGAAACTCTGACACACACTTTCCCATGTTAGTTATGATTTCAGCCATCTTTACATATTTTTATTAACAAATTTTTGTTAGTTATAATTTGTAATTAGCATTTTGTGATGAATTATGAATATGTTTCGCTATTAATATTTAATGCTTATGTGTTGTATCAACATATCAGTTATCAATATACTATATTTAGTGTTTTAGGTTTATTGTAGCTTGTGCTTTCTTAATATCTTATAGAAATCACAGAACTAAAATGCATATATTAAAATATTGGTCATATTTGTGTCTGTATCATGTATTCATGTCATTAGAAGTAATTTTGTACCTACTCCCACGCCATTTAATTTGAAATTTAAAGGCATCCCTATCAATACCCATGTCAACAATCATACATGTATCGGTACATCTGTACAAGGCATCATATAGCTTGGAGCTTAGCAGGTGGATAATTATGGGCTGATGCATATAAAAACAACAGAGTTTAGTAGTGAAAATTTTACCATATTAGAAATAGATGTTCACACTCTATGTCTGCTTCTATCTTGAAAAAAAAATAAACATCACAAGAATTGTAGTTCTAACTTTATTCCAATGCATGCTAAAGTTCAAAAGTTCTCATATTTATGATGCTATTATTGAAAGATAACATCTTATGATCAATCAAGAAAACTTCTCATCTTGTAATTTCTTATCTAACTGACATATTTATCTATGGGGATGTCGGAAATAATTATTTCATAGATGCACGATGCCATGCCATACATGTACAAGCGAAGTTGAAAATTACCTCGATATTTACACCATTTATTCCACTCAAAACTTCTTCAGCTACCGACAAAGACGACAAAGGGAACATCCATAACCTGAACATGAATGGTAAATACGTAAAAAACAGCAACAAGCCCTATGACAAGCAGCAATGCATATCCAACAGGGAAGGAAGTACATATAACCTTTCACTGGCATGCCAAGATGCTTTAGGGATCCTACGAAAGACTCCTACAAGCAACTGAAAGAGGAAAAAATTAGCGTCTGATCAAAATACAGAAAAAATGGACTAAAAACAAAAACATTACAGAGTGGTAAGCAAACTTTGCACCAATTGCTCCGCTAGCGTGAGGAAAGAGTTTAACCGACAGTTTCGGCATCTCTACTGCCTTATCATTCTCTGACAGCATAAAAACCACGCGACTTAAGAAACTTCAGTGATCAAATTAGAGACATCGGAAAGTCACGAATAGCAAACAAGAACCGCCGACGACAATTTTGGGAAAGAGAAAAAAACAACGAAGAACTTATCAACTTACGGCTAAATTCCACATGGACGTTCCGCCCAGACGAGGGAGGAATGGCTCCCGCCTGAAGAATTAGATACTCTCATCACTACTAGTTCGCACCAAAATCACACCCTACAGCATATCCATGTGTAATAAGGGCCCTAACCTTGTTGGCACCAGTAGAAGCTTCCCAACCCGACGTCCTGGAACGTGAGGGAACCGGATGAAAGGACAGCTGAGGGTTCGCATCCGCGGCCGCTGAAGACGAGGAATTCCTCTGGGACAGCTTCTGGATGGCGTCTTGCTCCAGGAAGTCGAGATCCTCCGCCGTCAGACCCCAGTCGTTGGGCTCCATCGCCCTCCGATCATACACGACGGCGGAAGTGGAGAGCCGGAGAGGTTTTTTTTGAAGCGAGAACGTTCTCTGCGATGGATTTTTTTAGAGGGAATCGGAGAATAGATTCTGTTATATTATTGGTGATTCAAAATGACAATTTCTAGTAATAGTTCGTGTATAAATAAATAAATTTGTATGTAAACAATTAAAAATTATAAATAAGCTTAAAATTATTTGATTATAAATTAAAGTAATTTAATCGAAAATTAAAATAAAAATGTATGTGAAAAAATTCATATGAACATGACAGAATTATGACTTACAGTATCGATTATATTGCTTATTGAAAGAGATACCTAAAATTTCATAGAATTTGATCCGGTATTTTCATTTTCTTTGAATTACACGTTACATCAAATCCTCCATATGATATACAACAAGGTAATGGATGCTAGTGTAGTTATAATTAAATTATAGGTGCAAATCTAGTTGTCGGCCTGATGCTTTGATCCGTTTACCTCAAATGCATCAGAGTATTTTAAAATAAATAGTAAAATTTTAACTTAAAATCAATTGATAATAACTAAAAATATATATTATTATATAAGAGAGTGTTTATGTACCTGAAAAATAGTTAAAAGAAAATGATGAAATCTCATACAAAATAATAATAATAAAATGATAGAAAGTAATGAAAAGTTAGTAAAAAATTAATATATTTGTGTATATAATAAAAAATGATGAAAAATCATAAAATTTAAAATATATATGTTTATCCACAAAATAAAAAATATTGAAATTGATAAATTAAATATTTTTTATATTTACCTACAAAATAGGGAATAACAAAATTTATCATAAATAATATAAGATAGAGTCATTTGTAGCAATAGCTACAATATAAAATACATTTTACACATCTTTATTATTCTACATATCTCTCGTAATATCAATTCTCATCTACTAATGACATAAATAATTTTTATACCAAAATTACATGTTAATATATTATGTGATATTTTACCTTTTCTATTCATTTTTTGTTAATTTCAGAGATCAAAAAGTCAAAAAATGAAAGAAAAATTTTCTTATATACTGAGAGAAAATAGGGAGAATCTTTCAAAAACTCATTTGATATACAAACACTTAGAAAATAATGAAATTTTTTTCCTTATTTTCCTTTTTGATGTTTTTTACAAATTTCTAAGTACACAAACACCTCCTAAGCTTAAATTTTATCATTGCTTTTATCAAAAATGAAACTATTTAGCATTTTTTTTACTTATGATGTATTTAAAATTTATAAATATATTTTTCTTAAATTAGATGTACATAAATCTAATATACCATTATATAAAATTTTAACAACTCAAAATTAGTTAATAATAATTTAAACAAATTATCATTATATAAGTTTAAATTCTTATTTTGATCTATTTCATCTAATGTATATAAAGTGTCTTCTTCAATGCATCACACTTATATGAATCACAACTTCAATGCAAACATAATAAATCTAGGTGAAATTCTCTTTATGTTCATTGAGAAGCAACCAAAGATTTTCCACGTGAGCTAAACATGAACATTAATACATCTCCCATGGTATTTGCAGGCAATCAGCCGAGTAAAGAGAAGTTGTGACTATGTTTCCTTGGACAAGTGGTAGTAAAAAATGTAACAATAAAAATCAAAGGTGTTAAAATTAAAATTTTTGGAAGCTTAAAGTAGGTCTCATTTCATCAAGTAAAGCTATGACATACATTGCCTTTCCACCAAAAATCTCTGCAAAGACTAATTAAAATGTAGAATTCCCTTAGAGAAAATAGGGTGGATGATAGAAGACACACACACTGATATATGACAAAAACAACTTTAATAAGGGTGGTTTGGCCATCATAAGACATGCCTTTGATTACCACCTTCCATTTCCCTTTGAAAATCTTTCTATAATGCTCTAGCTTTTGGGATTCTAGTAGATGCTATGATATGGTCTCTAAGTGTTCTATTGACTTGATTGCCAAACAAGATGCAAAACTTTTCTAGATTAATCTTAACACTAGATAAAAAATGGGACAATAAATGATATACAACATAAGGGGGTTTCGTCCAATTCCGTAATAGAGTCGTTTGTACATCTATGAAATTCACTTTTCAACGGGAAATTAAATTTCGTTATTTTAGTAACTCACGAAATTTATTTTTTGAGTTTAAAAGGTCAGAAATCAAATTCTATCATATATGTTATCTCCTCTATTATGTCTATTGCTTATGTGCTTGACTCATAAGAAAGGAAGGTTACGGTAAGATTGATAGAAAAAGAGAGGGAGAGAAAGGAGGGAAGAGAGAGAGAGAGGGAGAGAGAGGGAGAGAGAGGGAGAGAGAGAGAGAGGGAGAGAGAGGAAGAGAGAGAGAGAGAGGGAGAGGAAGAGAGATGACTTTCTCTGATTACTTAAATTTATTTTTTACAAATTTTATTAAATAAAAATTAATTACAAATATTTGAATTTTAATTTCTATTAAATTCTTAAATATATACAAATATTTAAATTTTAAATTCTTTTCAGTCAAATTTTATTATGAAATTTAATTTCTAAATACACAAACTCCTTTATAAGCTTCATAAAGAATGAAAATGCCCAAAGTAGAACATCATTTGCATAAGATATATGGGTAAATATTAGACCACCTTGATTGATTGTGAGTCCATGATAGCATCCTTTTGTTATCGTAGTCTTAAAGAGGGAAGATAATCCTTCAATACTTACAACTAACAAGAAGGGAGAGAAAAGAAATGGCGTAGTTGTCAAAGCCTTTCACTCTTTGTAGTCCCTGTTAAATTTTTATTGATTAAAAAGTTACAAATTCCAGGGTTGACGTAGGTCATCCAGTGGTGTACGAAGTGGGTTTCGTAACAAAACCCATGGATGAAAACATGGAACTTAGTGTAGGATTTGCCACTGGTGAGAACTTAGCGTAGGAACTTGTAATGACAATATATTTTGTGAATATCTATTTGGCACGAAGTTTTCCTGTTGGATTGAGATTAGTTGGTGGACGAGCTTGGATAGGAAAATTAGCCTGTAGTGATGACTTGGGAGGGGATAGATTTTTTGGGTATCAGGACAACCGAAACACTACATCAAAATGAATTCAATTGATTTGATTGGTGGGAATTGGCCGATAAAAGAAAACTTTGTTACCTTTGTTGCTACTTTAAAACCAAATGATGCATGATCTTTTACCTTTGGTGGTAGGGTTCCACTACATCAATTGTAGCTGAGGATGGTAGATGGTATCAGCAGTTTGTACATTGGGAATCGAACAAAAATAAATTTAAAATCTGCTTAATTCTAAAATAAACTTGGAATTTTAATTTCAAAAAGAAATAAAATTTTAGATTACAATATATAAACATGATGATATATGTGAATCCTGTATCGAAAATTCTTAGATATTCTTTAATTATTAACAGATGATATATGAATATTTAATAATATAATTGTATAACATATCAATTGAATAATGTAATAATTTTTTTAATTAATTACTTAAATTATTTATTGAAATAATTACTTAATCAATTAATTTAAAATAATTACATCACATTATTATCACACATAAATATAAAATTCTAATTTTGTCCGATTCTATATTTCTGTGCAAATACTTGAATTTTAATTTCTATCTATTTCTTATATATACATAAATACCTGTATTTTAAATTCTATTTTCGTTTTATTTTGTAAAATTTTAATTCTTATTTTACAAAATTTCAATTTGACGTACACAAACAAATTCTTAAATGCCATCTGAATTTCCCCTTTTTTAAGTCCAAGTAGTGATTTATAAAGAACCTCATTAATTGTTAAGTGGCATGGTAAGGAACTAAGTTGATATTATTAGCAAACCGCAAGAGATCAGGAACTTATGCTATAATTGTCCGTACCTAAATATTTTCCTAAACAGAACGTGTGGTTTTAAAACATAAAGTATAGAATCTTAATCACTGTAAAGTTCAGGTAGGTGGAAGGTCCTTTGCCTGATGATAAATTTGTTTCCATCCCAGGCAAGGAGTTGCTTTCTTCTTGCCCGAGTATAAATTCTTTTTCCATTCTAAGCAAAGGTTCTGCAACAGTTATTAGCCCAAGTGAAGGCTACTCCCAAGAATGAAAGATCTATTAAGCCACCAGGTTCACGGACAAAAGAGCAGAAATAGGATGAGAGGTATGAATACGACCGTTTAAGTGTATCATCTGAGAAGAGCACAACATTAAAATCCCAAATGCAAAGAAAGGAGTACGAGGGAAGCCCATGAAGCCGAGGTATATCCATGTCTAATTGTAGATGGTGATTGGGTTTTTCCTTCCACTAAAGATTCAGCAAGGTTCTGGTAGCTCTTGGGATTTGGATCTCCCTTTTGAAGATTCAGCAAGAGGTGCAGGTTGGTGGGTTGTCACCCAATGAAATTAAATTAAAATTGAGTGATGTTGTATGTAGATGGAACGAAACACTACTATGTTTGGGATGGAAGTGGCTTGGCCCATTTGCAACACTTGAAAAAATAAAAATAATAATAATAATAATAATAGAAAAAAAAAATATATATATATATATATATAAATAACATTCCACTTTTGCTTATCTGGCATGGTTAAAATACATGCAAATTTATTAAGGTTGAGGTCAGTAGATGATATGGATGAATCCGTACAATGCATAGATTGGACTAACATCAGGTACAAAAATGTTATGCATATATATATATATATTTAAATTTAACACATACTTATTTAAGAATAAGGATAGAAATCACGAGATAAAGAAAGAAGAAACTGAAAAAAATCCTTACTGGTAAAATAAAAAAGAGAGTTGATTTACTGAAAGTACCAACAAATTACAGGTGTTTAAATTTTACTAATTCTGCATACAAGACTTACGCGAAAATTTAAATGTACGATGAATAAAATAAAATTATAATTATATTTTTATACCAAGATAATAAATTTAATCGTAAGTATAAAATTTAAAATTTAAATGTATATCAATATGATAAAAGTAATTTGACATCGCTGGAATACACCTAACCATTCATGATCGATGTTTATAATAAATTTAACCGACTAGTTGTTCTATTTAATACGGTACACTACTGACCTTTCTGTCTAGTTCGGACAAAGTGTAGTGGAGTCGGTTGTCTGCGGGAAGATTCGCTTCTACGGCAATCCAACCATCCGTCGTCGCCGACCGACACGACTCAAAAGGTGAAAGGGAAAACATCGGATTGGAAGAATCCGTCCCTTGTTCGTCACCGTTTCCCCCTGCCCGATCTCCTCAAGTTGCGGTTTGTCCACTCCCTGGAGGTACTGTTATCTAGGGTTTCCTTGGTGCTTGTGCTCTTCCCTTTTTGACGTGTTTCCGCGTGTCAGATCGAGGGACCTGATGCTCAAGCTTCGCAATATATATATAGATTTTCTGCTTTAGGTTTGCGTATGTTGTTCTTCCTTTGTTGCTGCTGTTATCGAGCTATTTTTTTGAGGTGTTTTTGAGTGAAGATTGGTGCAGTGAAATGCCCAGACTTTCTTGATTTCTTCGTTTATCTGGAATACGAAAGTTTGAAAGCTTGAAAGATGCAAATAGTGGTCTTTTTGTTGGGCGTGCTTTTCTTTAGTTATTACGGGGGCGGCTTTTGCGGTTCTCGAATGCCAAAATATCATAAATTTGCCGTGTTTTGTCTGGGCATGCTGCTTTTGTTGCCGTTCTACTAGGGTATCACTACGAATATCTGTTCTTTAGGTGAATTTCATGCAATATGTATATCTTTGGTGATTTGTTTTCTCCGTTCTTCTCTTTATGCTACATGTGGTAGTAAAACTGTGAGTTTCCACCTGCACGTGACTCTCCTATCCATGTCCCTGCATAGTCTTTAGTAGGGATAAAAACCTTCTAGAAAGCCTTTAATGACACCACATTACAAAATATCTACATGATATAATGACTATAATCCTCAAAAATAATTGATTTTTATGAATCGTAGTTGAGATTCTATGTCTTCCTTGCTCCTCCAAATCAGGAACCTGTGGTTTTTTATGGGTGTATATGACGTATTGGATCTCTGTTTGAACATTATCAAGATTGTGGTTCTACCTATGCCAGCTATTAGTTTCAGAATTTGAATTTTTGATGTTGTTGTATGGAGTTTGTGATCCATCTTTGTGTTATCAAGTGACAGATCTATCTGATGAATCAAAAGAAAAAGAAGTTAGTCTTTGTTATTGGAACCACTGGGCAATGTGGAATGATTGCAGCATGATGCGATGGAGAGCAGAAATGAAGGGCTTAGGCCTGCAAACCATCAAAGGTTTGCACAGGATCCTTCCAGTTCTGCAAATAATAGTTTTGTCAGCCCTTTGGAGGGTAATGAATCAAGCATCTCTGCTGTTAGACCCACCAATTACTCCATCCAGACCGGAGAGGAGTTTTCTCTTGAGTTTATGAGGGAAAGAGCAAATACCCGAAAAAACACTGTCCAGAATGTATCCGGTGACACAAATACTGCTACTCGTTATGTTGATCTGAAAGGAATGTTGGGAATTTCCCGCACAGATTCTGAAACTATTTTTGCTGAAGTTCCATCACATTCAACTGAAGAAAAAGCCTGCATTAAGGGCGTAGAAAAGAAAAACATCTCTGAAATTGGAAGGAAAAGTTCTTGTGAATCCACAAGGGAAATCCAACGGGCCTCAATAAGTGATGGAAGCTACAGAGGAAACACTTCTGGGTACTCTTCTTCAGTCTCTTCTGATAATTCATCATCTAGAGTAAGGTTTCTCTGCAGTTTTGGTGGTAAAATCTTACCCCGACCTAGTGATGGAAAACTCAGGTATGTAGGAGGTGAAACACGCATTATACGAATCAGTAAGGGCATTTATTGGCAGGAGCTCATGCAGAAAACGCTTAAAATTTACAACCAGCCTCATACAATTAAGTATCAGCTGCCTGGTGAGGATCTGGATGCACTGATATCGGTTTCCTGTGATGAAGATCTGCAGAATATGATGGAGGAATGTAGTGCCCTTGATGGTGGTGATGGATCACAGAAACTTAGGATGTTCCTTTTTTCTTCAGTGGATATCAATGATGCACAATTTGTTTTAGGCAATGCAGAGTCTGATTCTGAGATTCAGTACATGTTTGCTGTAAATGGCATGGGATCTGGATCTGGAATGGACTCTAGTGGTCATGGTTTGGAAAGCATGTCAGGAAATCATCTGAATCAGTTGCTAGATTTTGACACTGGAAATGATCCATTTATGGTGAAAAGAACAGAAACAAGTTCAGCCCCAGAGAATGCTGCACCTCAGATGGACAAGTCAACTTCTGCAATTCTTCCTTCTACATCGATGCATGCAAATGTTCCTAAGTCCAATTTACATTCTTATCAGGGACAAGATGATCACTACTTGGTTTCATCTGGCCATCCTCAGGAGCCTGTCCACAAAATGGATAGCAGGATTTCAGTTCCATTATCATATGATCATAGATCACAATATGATGATTCCGTTGGATCGTCCATCCCAGGCAAAGGCAGTGATTCATCAATTTTACTGCAAGGTGTGTCTGGAGGTTTGGTCACACATATTCCCCCAGCACTTGATAACAACGTGGTTTCAAATCTTGGTGGCTATTTTAAACAAAACAATGCAAGTGAAAGGGTCCAAACTTTGGATAATGATTATGTTACTAGAATGCGTCAACTTGATGGGTGTATCCAATGCTCTTCGCAACCTGATGAGGGACAACATTTGAATATTGTGCAAGAGCCTCCACTAGGTTGTCAGAATCCTGACCGGGCATATGAATCAAATGATGATGACTCTTATGCATCCAGTGGAACATTTATTCATGGTTTAAATGAGTCTGGTATGACTGATTGCAGCAGTAATGATCCACCTCGAAGACCCAATCGAGTATTTCATTCTGAACACATCCCACGTGAGCTGTCTGAGTTAAAGAACCGTCTTTCCAAATCTGATGATTCTATTGCTTCTCAGCTTGTGGCACCTCAATTATCATCAGAAATTCCACCCCCAGTTTTGGTCCCTGAGTCCATCAATTCATTTCAGGGAAGAGAACTGTTTTCTCAGGTTGAGCATCCTTTGCCAGCAAAACAATCATACCTTAATGTTCCAAATATCAAAGATGAACAATTGCAATTTGAAAAATATAAAGAGACACCTAAAGCCCCTATCCATGTGAAGCATCATGAAGCTGTCTCAGACCATGAGGTTCGAGATGCATTGATTCATATTGAATCATCAACTGGTTGGAATGGGCACAATCAACATGG
Organism: Cymodocea nodosa; assembly: GCA_036874045.1. Taxonomy (NCBI): domain Eukaryota; kingdom Viridiplantae; phylum Streptophyta; class Magnoliopsida; order Alismatales; family Cymodoceaceae; genus Cymodocea; species Cymodocea nodosa. Next base: position 25,265,264 of record CM072336.1, read on the forward strand.
AGGCATGGCTAATCCAATGGTGGACACAAAACATCATAGTGAAATTCGTACTGATGCAGAGGGTTCAATGACAAGGCTACAAAAATCAGATGTACATGGTGCTAAATCAGGCAGCTTTGATGACAGAAAATCTGTTGGTGAGGAGGCTCTTCAACATAACATTGATGCAAGCAGGCATGCAAAAGGTTCTTCAGGATCTGATGTGGGAAAAGCTGATAGCCATTTGAAGCATCCCTCAACTAATGCTTCAGTTTCAACTGAAAATGAATTGCAAGGAGCTACCATCAAAAAGCAGATTGATTCTTCTTCCAAATTGGAAAATGATCCACCTTTTTCTCATTCTGGGAACCCTTCAAGTGTAACTCAACCAGGGCCTTCAGAATTTGATTCTATAGCACAAACGAGTGATATCCTTATTGATATCAATGACCGCTTTCCTCCCAATCTTCTTTCTGATATCTTCAAAGCTAGAATTGCGGAAGATTCATCAAGCATTTTGCACAATGATGATGCCAATTTGAGTGTTAATGTGCACAATCCTGAACCTAAAAGATGGTCATTCTTTAGAAATTTGGCCCAAGATGCTGAGTTTGATGGCAAAGACGTTTCTCTTATGGATCAAGACCATATTGGCTATCCTTCACCTTGTTTGGCAGTTGAAGAGGGGCCTCCAAGAAATTATGCATTTGCACCTTCGAACAATAGAGAATTTAAAATGGCTCAGGGAGATTCTGAAGTTGCCTTTCGTGGGAAAATGCAAAATGAAATATCTCCTTCCAATCGTGATGTTGTTGCTCCTCAACAAGAGCATTTACCTCATGACAGAGGCAGTGAAGGTTTGTTGGCTGACAATCATTTTCAGAAAGTAGGGGAGGATCAAAAATCACTCGTCTCAGAATATGAGGTATAATTTTAAGCCCTTTTACAATATAGTTATCCTAACTTGTTTTTATAAACATTCATCCTTTTGTAGGAAGGTAACATGAATACTGGATATGATGGCCAACACACACATTCTTCCATTGATGATTTAGATCTTACTAACTTACAGGTATTACTATAGCTTAACTCTCTGTTTCAATACGGTGCAACAATCTTATTATTTGATTATCTTGTTTTTCTGTAATATATCAATGTTTTGAAAGAGGAATTTCTGTTTTTTCATTGTCCTGCTTGTTCCAGCCTATTATTTGGGCATTTCTGCTTTCTATACTCTATTTGGTGCAAAGATAATGACCAACTATTGCATGCAAATAGTAACTTATTATGAAAGTCACGTGCTTTACATGCTTCAGAGTACAATCCCTGGGTGACCATTTTGAGTGCATATGCAAATCGATTCTTTTCACTGAATGGAACTCACTTTTTTGGATTCCGGATTTAAAAACTTCTATCTTAGAATCTTTGAGTTTTCATGTGGGAAAAAATATAAGCTTCAATTTACATTTTTTTGAGAGTGGTTTATGTAATTTGTTTGCATGTATAACACTGATGTATTTTTGAGTTTTGGTTATAGACTTATTGCTATATAACAAAATTTTCTAATTTCGTACTTGTTTATAATTATGTTATATTTATTACTGTTACTGCATATTATTGTTTAGAATCCTTTATTCTATTTTGATATTCTTAATTAGCCATGGTTCAGGGTAGCTTATTTTTGTATATTACTTAAAGAAATGGTTCATGTCAAACAATTTTGCATTAACTTAACATTTTTTTAATACAAACAGATGATAAGAAATGAGGATCTTGAAGAACAGAAAGAGCTAGGATCTGGAACATTCGGAACAGTTTATCATGGGAAATGGAGGGGTAGTGATGTTGCGATAAAACGGATAAAGAAGAGCTGTTTTGTTGGGCGCTCTTCTGAGCAGGAGAGACTGGTGAGATGTTTGTGTTTGTTTTGCATGAGTTTTCTTGAAATTCTAAACTTTTATGCTTGTTCTGTGATCTTGGCCAATTTGATGCCGTAAATGCCTCACCTTTATTATAAATGACTAAATATTGTATCTCAAAGGTTAGGAACTCATTATGGATTTATTTCTTGTTGAAAATAGCTTAGCTGTCTTTTATGTTTTAATTCCATTTTTCAACATGTTTGATGATGATGATCATCTACTTTTATTAGACTGTGGAGTTTTGGAGGGAGGCGGGGATCCTTTTAAAGCTTCATCATCCAAACGTAGTGGCATTTTATGGTGTTGTTGAAGATGGACCGGGTGGAGCACTTGCCACTGTAACAGAATACATGGTCAATGGTTCTCTTAGACATGTTTTGCTGCGAAAGGATAAGTAATTCCTGCTGTAGTTTTTGTATAGCAATTTGACTTTGGCTAATCATTACTCTATTTTAAGATAATCTTGAAATGAAAATGGCAGGTACCTTGATTTACGCAAGCGCCTCATAATTGCAATGGATGCAGCCTTTGGAATGGAATATTTGCATTCAAAGAATATTGTGCACTTTGACTTGAAATGTGATAATTTACTTGTGAACCTCAAAGATCCTCAAAGACCAATTTGCAAGGTCAGTCATAAAGTTTTAATATGGTGTGTCGAAACATAAGAAATGGGTGGATGTATTTTTATTCATAAGCAAACAATGCCTCAATATATAGAGACTACATACAAGGAGCAAATCACTCTAGTAATGCAGGACTAAATCCACTTACAACACAAAATCTTAATACATTATTTTTTCTAATATTTCTCCTTAAGTTGGACCATCCGACTTGCAACAGACTCAATAAATAACTCAATAACAACTGAATAAACATAACAAGAAATAACACATACATAGAGGAATATAAAAATCAATTGCTGTAATAGAAGTAACAACAATGACAATTGAGAACTTTATCTCAGATAGTAGGATGACCATTAGATACATTTCAAGGCATGAAACCAAGTGCCATGGCACTGGTAATAATCTAAGAATTATGTCCAGACAATAGTAGAATAATTATCAGATAATACAATTCAGAGTAGTAGGATAGATAAACATGTGGTTTATCCTTAAAAAGTAGGTAGATAGATGTGAACTACCCTCAAGTTTTTTTTTTTTTGAAATTTTTTTGATTTATTTTCTATTTTTTTACTTTCACCTTTTCTTTTCTAATTTTTTATGAGATAATAATTTTTCCTTCTTTTCTCCCCTTTTCTCTTTTTTTCCTTTTCTTCTCCATTCTCTCTCTCCTTCTCAAATCTTCTTCTTTCCTTTTTTCTCTCACTATTTCCACTCTTTTTTTTTCTTTTCTTTCCTTTCCTCCTCTTCTCTTCACCTCTTTTGTTGACAACTCATTTGTCTGCAGCGCTAATGGTTGTAGGTGGTGGCATTGTCCAAGGTAGCAAAGCTAGAATACATACATGTTGAAGTCATTAGTGGTGTGTGGTGACATTGGGGAGAGGTTTTCTAAAGAGGTTGGTGATAGACAAAAAGTGGGGTTGGTTGAGTGATGACATTTACAACAATAGGGATAGATCAAATGTTGTACCTTGTGCAAAGGTTGAAGGAAAATGACGTTGATGTGAGGATGCGATGGACATTGGATAATGCAGTGAAAGGAACCTTTTGATTTTTGTAGGAGGAGGAGGAAACCCTTGGGTTGTACTTAATTGTCACCTTGGTGAAGGAAATGGAGATTCAGGAAGTAATGGAGTAATGATAGGGTGAGTGGTGGTCGGTGTCTAGGAGAGGGAGAGAGGTAGGAAACTTGAAGGTCATAAGAGGAGGAAGATAGGAGAGAGGACCTTGAACTTTCCTGTTCTGAGCTATCACATTTATTCTGATGTCCTTGATATCACAAAAGTATTGTTACTATGGTGGGCTTATGGTCAAAGCTTATGCACATGTCCTTTGCTAGTACAACAGAAGTAAGTTGGATTTTTTATTTTCCATAATACCCTTCTAATATTGTGAGAATTATTAGCATGTCTTCAACAATTTTATGGTTACCAAGTGCTTAATTTAGCTTATTCCTACATAAGATATATTCACCATAAAAGGAAATGTTAATTCAATTTTTATCTTATATATAAAGAATATTCTCATGCAAATTAAACTTTTATAAGGCAATAAAAAATGAGAAAAACTTTATAATAGCCACCATAGGGTAAAAACCAAAAAATCATAAACAAAATTCATTCTCCTTGGATAAGCAAAGGATGAATAATCCTACATCAAGTAATACATGAAAAAGGAATTTTGAACTCATGTCTAAAGAGTAATCATGCTAATTTCGAATTTAATAAGTTGAATAAAAGCTTATATATGCATTAGCATGTCTGTGTAGGCCATACTCCTTGAAGTGCTCGTATAGGTGCCACAGCCATAACAAAAATTAGGTGTTTTATGCTTAACGTTTTCTAAGTATCTGAAACCTAATTGGATGCCTTGTTCATCCATCATCTCCAACCTCATGCAATCATATTTATATGGATATTTAGAGTAATTTGACCATTTAAAATTTGATTTTATAAGAATATTATACAACAATATTATGATTTTTCATTATGTATTTTATTAATAAAATCTATGCGTCATGACTTATTCTTCATATTTTTATAATACTTTTTTTTATATAAGTTTCTCAATCTATTAATGGGGTGGGGGTCCAACAAAAAAGAGATTACAATATAAGGAGCAAAAAATGGTAAACCCCAAAACCTTAGGACCTCCTAAAATTGGAGCATCCTTGGGCACCCAAGAGCAGCCAAGTTGAAATGGGACTAGGGAGCTGAGAAATATTTCCATATTCAATATTCTGTCTATGCTGAAGACCAAGTTTGGCAAGCAAGGTGGTTTCATTCTCTGAAACCATGACCCAAGTTTTGAACTTGATGGATTAGAGGAAAAAGATTTAGCCAGACAAATCTGTTAATGGTGGTTAGGCATACACCATCCCGAATGGTCCTATATTACACTTGAGAGTCAATTTCCACCTCAATTGATTCAAGGTTGAAACCTTTAGCAACACAATTAAGGAGACCTTGATAAACAGCACTTATTTCTGCTAAAATACAGTCAACAGGACCATAATAACAGCTGAAAGCAAAAACCAAATCTCCTTTAGAGTTCCTAAGAACTCCTCCAGCCGCATGACCAGCAGCAGCAGCCCCATCAGTGTTGGGTTTAAAGAAATTGAACTCAGGTTTACCCCAATTCAGGCACAGCCCTCCCCTCACGGCATCCTGTGGGGAAAAACCATCCAGATGCAGGAAAAACCATATTTTTATAGTACTGTATGGTGCATAATCTTGAGCAATTAACATATGATTTTTAGTATTATGTACATATATTTAACATGTTTCACATCATTTACAATTTTGTGTGATTCCTATTATGCTTTTTATTGACAAAATCTATGCTTCATGACTTATTTTTCATATTTTCATGATATTGACAAAATGGTTCCTGGCCAATGCAAATATCTGGATGCCTTGAAAAGCATGATGTAGTCTATTACTACATAAAAGATCAATGGCATATTATTGCTAAAGTTTCTCAAGGTTTATTGTCAAGCCTGCACTCCCTCAACTGTTCTCTTTTCCGTGTTATAGCAAGGACGTGTATTTCTATTCTTTTTGAATTTTATTATCTAATTTAATAGTTTTCTTTTTTACCAGAGGATTGAAGTATTTTTTGTTAAGAATGCATAGTTGACATGGAGAGACCCTACATCATAAATTATAGAGTGAGAAACTGCTTGTTGCATAATTTTACTGGCAAAGTGCTGGATTCTTTACTTCTCTTTTCAATTATGGTCAAACGTTTGCTAGACGAGAATAAATCTACTAATTTGATACATTAGAATGTTACACCTGCTCATTTGCTATGTTTTTAGCAACTTTTTTTTTCCCCATGTTGCATTTGTTACTGTTGAAATTTACCATAATTCCTTTCTTAATTAGGTAGGTGACTTTGGCTTATCAAAGATTAAACGAAATACCTTGGTCACTGGTGGTGTGAGGGGAACCTTACCATGGATGGCTCCAGAATTATTAAATGGCAGCAGCACCAAGGTTTCTGAAAAGGTTGCTTCCCAACTTTCGAACTTCATTCGTGGAAATTAAGCTTTGTTTTCATGTTGTACTTTCGTCCAATGAAAATAGTAGACATGTTGGTGAAAATACGGTAAAAACATGATACATGGTTATTAAGATGTCAAGGTTCTAGATGCTCATTGAAATATCCCCTTTCTTAAATTTTTATATATATTTTACATATTTATAAATATTTAATAATAATTATGTATAATTTTAACTATTTTATTTCGTAAATGACATTAAAATACATAAATATTCTTAAGATAACATCGAAATATACCTTTAAGTTTTTTTGCATGGAAATGCGTAAAAAAACATATACTTGAGAAAAATTCTATGATACTCTTATTTACTTCACAAAGAAATTACTGCCACTTTGAAGTTACAAGTGTGAAATTTTAAATTTAAATCTAACAATCCATATTTTTGATTGAATGATCAAGATTTAAGAACTATGGTACCTAGTGAAATATTTTGTACTCTTGTGGATACTGTAGATGTACTTTATATTTAATTAAATAAACTTATCAAAAGATCTGCCTAATTAGGATAAGGCAAGGTGAGTATCGAAGGCATGAGCATATCTCACTTGGGTGCCTAGGCAGCACCTAGGTGGCAGGTGCTACCTAGATGCCCACCTTAATAAGTATGCATGGAAGTCTACACAGAGCTTAAAATCTGTGAATTTTGATAATAGGGAAAGCTTCTATAAAAATCTGCAAAGAATATGCAAAAATGTTTCCAATTTTTCCCTAATTTTTGTAATTTTCCTACTTATAAAGTGTTGGTGACTTGTAAAAACAGTAATTATTTGAAACTTGATGAGAGGAGAAAGAACCTCTTTTTTGGTGTGCTTTGGTGTTGCTAGAAAAATTGTCCTTGGTGGTCAGAATGTTGTGGTTTATTGATGAAAATAGTAATCATATGATTTTTCACTTTCTTTTGAATGAGGAATAGTAAAGAGAAAGATGGAAGAGCATAAGGGTGAAGGGGGAGAATGATTGATTGGTCAGAATCTCTACATTTCTGTCAAGATGACTCATATAAGCTTGAAAAAGGCCCATGTTGGTTGACATGACTCGGACATGCATTGACATGATCAAAAATTACATTTGTTGCTTGGGAGTGCCTCACAAAATCATCTCTGACAATGGATATGTCTAACATTTGGTTTGGTTGTATTCTTAGTTGTGGAAACCAACACCCGTGAGCAATCAATTTTCCCATAGATGTCATTTTGGTTGTGGTGATGACTGATACTGTGTCAATGCATGTTGAAGTTTAATATTCCTTGGCTTGCATTTGAAGATATCGTCCCTGTTCAATGATTTGCGTTGCCAGTAAACAATTGATTCCTAGATTGATATGCTTTCAGACTCCATTTTTGGATAGTTGTCTGGGATAATCCTGTCATCAATTTTTATGTCATAGTGCTCTAGTTTTTTTCAAAATCTCAACCGTAAACATGTAGTCGTCCAGTCATCCACCATCACTTGGATGTCTACACATCAGACAGTTGCCATTCCAGTTGAAATTCATTATGTGATGACACTCACTGTTTATTCCATTCATTCTTGTAAAATCAAAGTGGATGGAAACAATCTGAGTGAAATTATACCACATATTCTATATGCAATGTAGAAGTCATTCAACTCAAAATATTTACGTTAGTTTTGCAGTGACTTGATTTGCCTTATGAACACCTTTATTGTACGTAACAAATGTGATACGGATTTATCATTATTTCTGTATGCAAGTCTGTCTCACAATCTACATAAAAAGTAGTAGTAGGATAAGTTTCCTTGTAAGGCAAACACCATATATATTATGTATGTGTTTGTGGGACATCTCTTTGATAAAATATTCAAATCATTAAACATGAACATGATCTACTTAGGCAAAATAATGAAATGTTTGGGACCATGAGCTTTGGCATTTACATGTTATGACATTGGTTAATGCCCAAATCAGATGTAGATGAAATAGTGAAAATGGGCAAGGCTCCTTGTGTAGTTTTTGTTGGAAACCATAGAATTCAACTTCAATTTCACTAAAAAGGAAACATTTCAGACCAATGGAAATGCTGGTGGAAGTTTGGTCAAAGGTCAAATTATGGAATTCCATAAGAAAGGTGTAAAACTATAAATTTTGATACAAGGTTTTCAGACACGTTAATCAATAATATACATCAGAAAATAATTAAATTTAAATTTCAAGCACTTATGATGAAAAGTGAGAAATTGATGATTATTAACTAATTACCAATGGTTTACATATTTATAAGGTTTACTAGATGCCCACATATTAAGTATCCAATAATCCAAATGAGTAACCAGAATTAATAAGATTATATATATATATATATATATATATAATCATGCCTAACTTGATACACAGTCTTAAACACTAACCTTTATTTCCTTTGATGAATATATTTACTAAATGCTTTGAACACTAAGTGTAGGGTTTAGAAATAAGACCTTTCATTACATTATCTTTTATGTTATGACAATCCATCTTAATGTGTTTCATATGCTTGTGAAAGTGGGACTAGTGGCAATGAAGATGATATTTTAATTATCATAGTTTAACAATATGTAACCATAGGTGTCTTTATAGGATAATCAAGCTCCTTTAGAAGGGATCTAGACCACATCACCTCACACATTGTTTAGTCTATGGATTGATATTTTGTTTCAGCACTTGCTCTAGATACAACATTTTGCTTCCAAGTATACATTGAATAGGAACAACCATCAACTTTATAAATTGAACGAATGTCAGATAATAAGAATAGAAAGGTGAAAAGGTCACACGCTTGACATGGTAGAGAACCTTCATTATGATTTGCGTTGTGTTTGATGGTACATTATACTTAAATCTTTATTCTTTTGACAATTGATGACAGGTAGATGTATTTTCTTTTGGCATAGTTATGTGGGAAATTCTTACAGGCGAGGAACCTTATGCCAATATGCATTATGGTGCTATAATAGGTATATTTTTAAGTTCCTTTGTTACTGCATAATGTGTTTGTTGATTTGGATTTGTTAAGATACGAGTTTTGGACATCATTTAGATGCTAGTAACATGTCGACATTTATCTGAAAAATTAGATGTCTATAGAAACAATCTAACCCTTTTTCTCAGACCCAGTTTTTTGTGGTATTATGATTTCTCAGTAAGTTTGATGATATTTACGAAGATATTTTGTAGTCAATGTGTGAAACAAATACTAATTTTCCTTGTAAACTTGTATCATAGAGCCAACATGGCTTGATTAAGTGAATGACCATTAGAGACTTTTGTGCTCTATTATTATTAATTTTTGATTATTGGTTAAGATTTTGTTGTCGGTGAGCCTTGGTGTTGTGTAATGGCAAGATTTTGTATAATTATATCTTTAGAGGTCATGTGTCGAATCCTAGCTAGGAAACATCTCCATTCATAGGAGTAAGAATACATACAATCGAATTCTTTTCAGATCTTATATTAGTGGGTGTCTCTTGCATTAGATTTACTCTTTTGTATTGGTTGATAAGATTCTGTCGAGTATTGAATTCAGGTTTCTTCTCCCGTCCTCTTGAGGGGTTTGGGGGTTCACCTCCAAACCCTTGGTCATGGGTTCGAGACCTATCTATTGAGAAAAAACCTTATATATATATATATATATATATATTTAAGGTTTCTTCTCCCGTCTGATGGGTATTTCACATTTGTTTTTATCATATATATATATATTTAAGGTTTCTTCTCCCGTCTGATGGGTATTTCACATTTGTTTTTATCATCTTCCTTTCAAAGAATTTCTATGTATATATATTTTTAGGTTACTTACTTTGTTAAGCATCTTCAAATATTACGTGCCTGATGCTTGCAGGGGGGATCGTCAACAATACACTGAGGCCTTCGATCCCCGATAATTGTGATCCTGAATGGAGGAGGTTGATGGAGCAATGCTGGGCTCCAGATCCCGTGCAGCGACCATCGTTCACCGAGATAGCCTCCCGCTTGCGGCAGATGTCCGTCGCCCACCCAACCAAGGTTGCAAAATAATGGAAGAACGATGAGCTGCATCACTCTCGAAGACGGTTTAATGTATACCTGTCGAAATGTGCATTTACGTGTCGTAAATTTTATTATCTATCTATCTATCTATCTATGTGAATAATTTTTCGGTTCGACTATACATTCTGTAATACAAGAGGTGTGGGTGGTGTCCGAAGAATACGAGATGGGGGCATATTTGTTTTACATGTACTTTGTTTATAAGGGTTGGTGGGAATCTAAGCTTTCCGAGGTGTCCAAAAGAATTATTTTTCCTTTCCAAACTTGAGCTTTAGCAAGTTGCATTCTACTCCTACGGTTATTATTATTTTAGCAAGTTGCATTCTACTCTTAACAGTTGCTATTATCAAAATCATATGTGGCATTAGTGATCTTCGTTCTACAGAAAATAAATTTCATAAATTTCCTTGATACCATTTAAATATGGTTGTTTGTGTTCCCGACCATCTCTTTTGACAATTTTAAACAACAATTTTTTTTTAAAATTTTAAATTTATATGTAAGAAATTAAAAATGTCATTTATACTATTTTCTAATAAGGAAATAAATTCACATTTCAAAGAATTCATATAAAATTTTCTTATTTAAAAAAGTTACTATCAATAATCAAACCAATATTATCTATTTCAAAGATCCTCGACCCTGATCTGATCTCTTTTGGATTTCATCTCAGAACTTTTTTTTTTTTTGAAAAAAACCAACTTACTTGTACAGCATCGTTGTGGTAAACTACTGGTTTAATTGAGAAAAGGTATGATACATTTTTACCACAGAAGTTAAGTGGATATGCAATATTGAAAGCTATTAACAAGCTGAATTCTCACTTTGCACTGCACAAGTTGATTGACACCTTAAGGATGAAAACACTACTCTCTCTACTTACCATCTAACCAATCCAATGTGGGTAAAGAAATCTTTGCTTCCTCACCATCTTAGCTGAGATCATCCAGGAGAAAAAGCAGGTATGCTTCAAAATTTCACCATGAAGGTTGCAGACGCCAACAAGGCTATATCCTCTCCAGTAGGTTGGGTAAAATGTCTTTCACATGCGACTGACAAGAAAGTCCGAGTGACGCATTGGAAAGCTTAGGACCTGTGAAGAGGTGCAGGATATACATCCAATGGCTGGTAACTAAGACGATCATTCACAGGCAAGGGTCCTTCCTGAAAAGTGAAAAAACGATGAGATTACAGCTTCCATAGCATGCACAGTGACTGGTATGCATAAAACCCATGAGGCCATCTATGTACTAGAAGAAATGGGGCGTTAAAACATTGATTACAGTTTTCAGATAAAGTTTAACAGCATTTGTAATTAATTAATATGTTTGAGAACCCGGTTTGAGCTTGTGAGATCCCTTGTAAGACTATTTGTTTTCAAAGCCTTCATGGCAAACAGCTTGATGACCATTCACTGTCTATAAGGTTGAAAAATTAATACGTGAACTTAAAAAAAAGGTCACTGGTGAATATATCACACCAGGCCTGCTGAATGGCTTCAAACAGACTAGGGAAAGAATCTTGTAGAGGACAGTCACCAATCTCTCTTCAAGAGTCGGCCCATCTAACCAACCATTCTCCACCCTCAACTGCAAACAAAACTAAAAGATTTCCATCAACTCTATAACCCTTCTCCAGATTTGCTTTAAATCCTCTTGTAGAGTTCCTCTGAGAGAAGCCAAACCACATGCTATTTGTCGATGGTGATCTTTTGCTAGAGAATCTCCCAAAAATTGTCTCCACCCTTCCCTTAAACACCATAGCCACTTCCCTAGTAGTAACAAGTTGAAGCACACAAATCTTCAATGTCGAAACCACCTTCCATTGTGGACCTCTGTATCTTCTATTATGATCAGGAGATCAATGCAAAGCCTTTATGAGTGCTCCTTTTGACCTCTGACCATAAATATTATCTATCAACATGGTCTCAATTTTTTTGGGACAACCTAGACTGAACTCTAAAAATGGATAAATGGTAAATGGGAATTCAACAATACCATAAACAATGGTCAGTTCCCCATTTCTCCCGAGGCAAGAATGAAGCTTGCTAACAAGGCAAGACTATGCTCATCAATCACCAGACCCCAATCAGATCCCCTTAGCACAACTTCACGCCTACACGAGGTAGCAAAAGGAGAAGTCAACTATCCCTGGCAAGACCGTTAAGACACCTCAGCACCCATATTAATAATTTATTTCTTGAGATTTTGTGTGTATGCACAGATACACATATTTCCACTCTAAATGGATGCATAATACATAATCAAAATTTTTACCTAGTCGTAAATGTAGATTACCTATTTTCTGGTTATCCGAATATCAGGGTTGTTAAGGTGGGCACCTAGACACCCAAGTGGAATTTCAACGACACACAAAGGCTTGGTGTCCATTACAGGATGTTCTTCAAAATCTTTATTAAATCCGGGTAGAGATTGAATAAAAATTCAGTTAAAAAGGTTTTATTTCTGGAAACATAATTAAATGTGCTATATTTGGACACATTATCATGGAAACTTAAATACATGTGTTATTTATGGAAATATATTCTGAAAATTTTCATTTCTATGTGTGTATATGTACACACACACTATTCTGAAAAAACAAATTATTAATATGGACACCCAGGCACCACCCAAGCGTCCAAGCAACCAAGTCACTTTGGGCAGCACCTTGGTGCCTTTACAACCTTGCCAACACATTTTATTAAAGAGAGCAAGAATTGAACATAGTACATGGTGTTCTTGCACATTCACTGTGAAGTTGTGCAAATTGTTGAGAATTACAGGAAGGATTTGCTTTTATGTCAGCAATAGAGGCGCAGTGGATGAGGAAAAGTGAAAATTAGAAATTCTACATTGACTACCTATAGAGACTTTCCTTCTTTCCTTTTTCAGAATGGAGTTCAGTTAATCTAGATGACGTAACATTGTGAATTTTGAGATGTACTGTTTCAGTTAAGGAAAATATTATGCTGTGGGATCAGTACCCAGTGTTTTTTGTCTCTCATATTTGCCTTTCTTTTTGTTTCAGTTTGTTTCTCAATGGCTTTGCAAATATTCGTCCCATCTTTAAAAAGAAAATTACAATAACAGCAACATTGCATGATAAAAAAAGAATGAAGGGCCTTGTCATTACCTCTTCCAAATTTATCTGGAATGGTTCCACAAAATCTTTAAACATAATAGGAGACATTTCTTTTATTTTTTCATCTACTTCCTGGAAAAGAGAGAGAAGATAAATGATGACGGAGAAAGAAAATTATTATAATTTCCAAGTACATACAATTGATGAAGTGCAATTCCACAAACATAACAACCCAGTGTATTTGGAAAAATCAACATACTTACCCTTTCATTTAGTAGATAATAAACAACAATTCAATCCATAATCTCACTAAATGGGTTGGTCATATGAATCTTCTTCTTTCAAGTATTTTTATCTATTGTCAAAATTGCAGTTAAATTATATAAATTTAAATATTTCTTACAATCTTTTACCAATAATTTTAGGTCGACTCCATTTTTTTAATTTCTTTTGCATTAATTAATTCTGCTTTTCTACTTTTCTAACTAATACATTTTTTTAGTTTCCTAAGAATATGACCAACTATTTAAGCTGATTTTTTCTTGTTTTATCTTCAACAAGTGTTAACTCCTACTTGATTCCAAATAAACTCATTTTTAAACTTATTTTTTATAATATTACCACTCATTTATCTAAGCATACACATTTTAATAATATTAACTTTTTACATATGGCTATGCTTTACAGCTTAACATTCTGAGTCATAAAGTAAAACTAAGTGAATGATAATTTTATAGAAGTTTCCCTTTAATTTTAAAGGTATCCTCCTATCACATAGCACTTCAGACTTACGATAAAAAAAAGAAAGATATAGAATAAGAGATGCAGTTATGTAGGTAATCTTCCTTCTTTAATATGGTAAAACATAGGATAATCGTGACTTATATAGTGCATAGATGAAAAAATCAAAGATAAATGGTACCAGTCCAGTTAGCCGTGACTTCTCCAGAAGTTCTCTTGCAACCATATCCAAAATATGTCTATTCTGCTGCAGACCTATCATGGCCAGTTCTTCTGTCTCTTCAATATACTGTGCACAACAAAATTGAATTTTTCTTGAGTTGTAAGCATGATTACAATTATTAAAATCAGACTAAAAGACATGGACAGGGCTAAAGGGCTCATAGGGTCATCCAGAATATATAGAAAGATGTACCAACCACGGAACACAGACGGAAAGAAAACAAAGGTTACAGAATGTCTCAACAAGTGGGATTTTGGGCTTCTTAAAGAGGGAGTTTGTAGTCTCTTCAAATGGCTAAAAAGAAATTTGCCCCTGTCACATGCCTAACAATCCTTGAGAATATAAAGATTTCAAGTTTATAATATGCATTTGTAATTCATGTCCTAATAATGGGAAAAAAATCTTAAAAAGATAAAATGCTAGTATTGTTGCCAACCAAAAAATGGACAAAGTTGTGCTTGTTCTCAGCAAGTTCAGATGCTCTTGACAGATTTACATTGGACAGAGTGATAGCATTATCGAACATAAAAACAAGAAATAAACTAAGAAGTAGAATCTCCAACATGTTTGTATTGACTTAGTAGGAAAAGAAAAAATTCCTCTTTACCCTTGTTAACTCTCGAGTGAATAACTCTGAAACTTCAAGAGTCATCTCTGCTGGAATCACTCGTGGATCTTCCCACTAGCATAGAAAAGTGATAGCACACTTTATTGTATATAATGTGACAGCATATCCCATGGAAAATTTGATATATTTAAAGTAAAACCACACAATAATATCATCATATACCCTGTATTTGATCAGCTCTCCATAAGGTTCATCAGGTCGGTCCATCATTCCAACTCTTTGAACAAGCTTTGTTAAGCCCAGCCTTCGATTATTAGGGCTAATTACCATCTCCCTAGCAATCTGTGAAGTTGAAAATCAATAAATAAAGGTGGAATATCCCTCACGACACATGCCTTATCATATATATTTGAAAAGTCAAATATGAAATAAATGACTAGACAGCAAAAAAACACAACAATAGGCAACTTAGGTACAAAACATATCTATCTGATGCCAGTTTAAGGAAGCAAAACGCAATATATGGAAATTAAAAGGAAAGCAGATAGTTTAAATCATTTAGAAATAAATGAAGCCTTCTCACTTTTGAAATTCTTTCCAGGTCATCTCTTCCTCCATCTGTGATGTCATCACCGAAAACAACACGCTCAGCACATCGTCCACCATGTGCAACTACCATTTGCATTTTCATGTAACCAAATGTGGTGTATCCTTGATCAACCATATCTTCCCTCAAACTAAACACGGAAATAGCAGTTTCCTGTAGGTGATCAATTGCAGGAGTATTTGGAATCTTTAAGCAGAATAAAACAAAAACTAACTAATTATAGTATAAAAGATAAAGATATATGAAAAAGATTACAGTAAAAAGAAATTAAATTATTAGTCTACGAATAAATGGATCCTTAGATTGATCTTAATTGTGTTATATGTTGTAAGTGGATTTAGTCTCACATTGCTAGAGTTATGTCTGTCCCTTCTATATAGCTTCTATATATAGAGGCTTTATTTGCTTATAAATAATATAAACCCCATTCTTGTGTTTCTATCAGGAATGGTTGTGTCGCATTTTATTTGCATTTATTCGACTTCCATGTGTACTCCTAAGTATTTTGCTTGTTCATGAGCCAATAGTTACCAACAAAGCAATCACATTAAGAAATTACCTTGCCACCAGGTAGAAGCTGAGAAAATGCATGCCAATCATATCTAGGAAAGAGATGTGCTAGCAAAATATGGCCAGCTTCATGTACAGCCAGTAGCCTCTTAGTTTCCAGAGAAACCTGCCGTTATTTAAGCACTTGCATGATGAAAATTTTTTTTCAAAAAAGCAATAGATGCCACACAAACTGTGGATAAGCTTACACTCTCAGCACACTTTTGTTGTTCTTCCTCTGTAAGCAAAACACCCATACCCTCAAGCAACTGTTTATCCAACACATCAACAATATCTTGTTGTGTGATCAAGGAATGTCCCTTTCTTACCTGCAAATATTGACAATTGTACTCAAAAGCAAGTAGAAAAATTTAAAAACAAACTCAAGTTAGAAATGAAGACACAAATAGGATTAAGGTGTTTCATCAAGTAGAAAGAACAAAGAGGGATATAACAAAACCAAGAGAAAGTTGTATATTTTAAAGATTAGAAAATTCCCTGCAAAATGGTGTATTGAATCCAAAGTGGCATATCTATGAGATCTTAAGAGAAAAATAGGAACAAAGTTAAGACAGGCCTTAGATAGGATCTTATGGAAAAGAACACTTCCATGTTAAGCAAGTTTCAGGAAATGCTTACAAAATACATGGAAATACCAGTCAAGTTTCAGTAATTGTTGTTTATAAAGGTGCTCGTGTTATCTCCACATTGCTAAGTATTTAGATTATGTACGAATGAAAATTTTCAATCTTTTACGTAATGCAACCAAAATGATGTATTTCAAGCTGTAAATTATGTTAGTTCACATACTACCTATTATTATTACCGTGGAAACAAATAATAGGTGGAAGTGATTTATTCATTAACAAGCATAAGGATTAATATACATAGAGACTACAAAGAAATGACAAATACAATACTAGTAATGTGAAACTAAATCTATAAGAAACTCTTAATCTAACCCTAGGATCCATATAATAATCCATCGATTCATACACTCACTCTCCCTCAAGTTGGAGCATCTAGAACATCTAAGTTGCAATAGACTCAAATATAACAATAAATGATAATAAACATAAAAACTATGATAGACACCAAAATGGACAATAACTATAATGGCTACTATGGCAAAGGTAATAACAATAGTAGGCAAGTAGCATCAATGTGCAAGTAGGAATGATGATCAATTTCTTTGTCCACACAACAAAAAGCATGAAAATCAATCAATTGACTCAGTCAACAACAATAATTAAAATAGACATTTGACAAACTTGAAAGACAAGCACCTATAGGAAAACATTGAAAAACTTGCAAAGATGAACTATTGTAAACATAAATACAGCCATCAAACCATCCAAAATAGTAATGAAATAGCACTATCTAACGCCAAGACTTCACATTAAACAAGTAGAAAATTAGAGTTTGATAGATGTGTCAATTTTTTTTCCTTTTTAATTTCCACCATTTTTGACACCTTTTGAATTTCAAAAAAGCCAATTTCACTTCCATTCTCTTTCCCACCTTTGTTCTTTTCCTTTTTATAACTAATCATCCACATGCCTCTTTCCATCATTTCTCCAATGTTTCCTATCTTGTGTGTGAACCCATCATCCATGGATCACACAGGGAATGAAGGATTAAGGAAGAGGTGGCAACGATTTAAGACACACAAAAGGCATCGATCACACCTAGAAGCAATGGCAAAGAGGGACTAAATGGAGGTGTTGTTTGAAGGTAGGCTGCAACTTCTACAACAAAAGAGATAGTGGCGATAGGCCCTGCAGCAATGAAGGAGAGAGCAGGGAGGATGCAGATGAGGATGATGGAAGAGAGTTAAGGGTCCTGGACATGTTGGCAGGGGTGTCCACAACACAGAATGTGGACAAGGAGGAAAGGTTGGCAGAGATGGCAATTGTAGTGATAGCAGCAACAAACCCTGAGCTATTGTTGGGTGATGACAGGAGAGATTCTTCAAGAGGGTAGTGAGCTATCCTACAGTTGTGGGTAATGGTGGACTAGGGTTTGGGTCTACCATCACCACCATGACAAGGTGGCGATCACAACTACAATTCTATTTTCTCTCTTCCTTTCTAGAAAATCTATCCTTTGATACAATGTAGAAACAAAAAATAGGTGAAAGTAATCTATTTATTAACAAGTATAAGGGCTTATATATATAGAGGCTATAAGAAAATGACAAATGTAATACTAGCATGTGGGACTAAACTTACAAGAAATCCTAACTCAATAAAATCCATATAAGAATCCAATTTTTTAGAGAGAAATAGGGTGAATCTCATTAATACAAATAAGTTTCATCCTTACAAGAAGCCCCCACTAAGGGGACAAAACAAAGGGGAAAAGCTAAAAGAACAAATTAACATGCTATCCCAATAAGGATCCATTTATTCATACATTTTAACAATGATTATTATTGTTATATAGCATCAGAACTTCATAAGCAATGTTTCACAAAAGACATTATCCATATGTAAATATCCCAATATGATGATAAGATTATGTTCACGAACTCCAACGAGATTATTCTCCTAGCACCATTTGAGCCATCACTACCCACAAGCTCCAAAACACATCCAAATTAATTCCCAACCTATGACAATACCCAAAATACCTCCACTTTATAATAAAAATCACTAAAAACACTTAAAGCCAACAAGAGCTCATTAAATAGCCAGCATGAATCACAGCACAAAACATGACATGAAACATGAAATCAAATAGGCACAAAACATGGAAATACACATGCACAAAATAAGCCATATTTGGGTTGTCTGCTAAGCCAAACCCTTTTGATTTTGCCACACTGGCAAGGCATGAAATGACTAACATGCCTAGCCATTTGTGCTAGCATGACATGATTGACACCTATAGTTCCTAGTGTCACAGAGGAGCCCCTACACCTGTATTGAATTGAAACTCCTCTGATCACCACTCAACAGTGATGTAGGCCTCCAGAGCTACTGCCAGCCGATAGTGTCAGAAGAGTGACATCTTCAGCTTTTCCCACATGATCAACAGTATCAACAATTGTGCCTGCTGATTTCCACAATGATCTAGGTTGCCACAGATCCATTTCTGTGTATGGGTATGTGCTGTACATTTTTTTGTGCCCTGATTTATCATCTACCAAGTGGATGTAGTGGCTTCGTGCAACATGGTTGTCATTCTATAGATCTATAGTTTGTGTGTGCAAAGTAGACTGAATTCAAGTATTTTAATACCACTCTGGTGTTGATAGACGGTATCCCATGAGTAATTGGTTGAGAACCTCAATGGTGCCTCAACAAAGTTGAATGGGAAGAATTATTTGTTATGGCTACAGAGCTTCGAGATATTCATCCTTGTACATCATAGCATATGGCATCTTGCAAAATCCCAGTTTGTGAGATCCAATGATCAAGGTGTTGTGCATTAGGTGGCTGGTTATGCAAGAGATGCAGAAGGTTTGGCACATGGAGAGCTGGTTTGCTTTTTGTGAGTGCAATGTGGAGTTAACCTGACACATCTTTGGTTGCTTAGAGACAATTGGCGGGATGCTTGGCTACATGTGGTGTGGGGAAGGTTTGGGAGATGACACCATTTTGGGATATCTGGCAGTTGCATCCTTGATATCAGGAGTGTACTAAGTGCATATCCTATGCTATTTCATTGGCTAGCTAGTGGTCTAGGTGTCCAGAGTGGAATAGGAGGATCTTCAAGGGAAGGAGCAGCCTTTTTGAGTGTAGACAAATCTGGTTATTGACACATTGATTACATGGATGAGAACTTTAGCAAATCAGCATGAGGTTGATGATGTGATGCACGCTGGCTTTTGTCAAGAGTGTACTTAGACTACCTAGGGTAAGGTGTTGCCTTTTCACCCTTGAAGGACACATTTTTGTTTCCTCTTTCACTTTTATTGCTTTTGTTACTTGGGTTGTGGCCCTTTTTCTGTGTTTGGTTATCAGCTGGAAAAGCTATCATGCTCCTGTTTTCATCACCAAGAATTTATTCTGATTAACACTCAAAAAAATTATTCTAACAAATAGATAAAAGGCATTTTACATCAACATTTTGCTTTTTTAAAATATTCTATAACTCTTGATATTTCTTTATGTATGTCATATTGATCTATCATGGCATGTACGTGCACCTTTTCATGTCATTGACTCATTCTAATGTCATTTGAATGCATTATCATTCCTAGCATTAAAACTTTCAAATACTTAACATCTACAATAAGTAGCAATGGTGAAATTATAGAAGATATTATTCACATGATTAAATATAATAAAGTAAAGAAATTCTTCTAGAGTGTCGTGTGATAGAAGGATACCTTTAAAATTAAAAGAAAAATTCTATAAAATTGTTATACGCTCAACTATACTTTATGGCTTAGAATGTTAGGCTGTAAAGTATGGTTATATGCAAAAAGTTAGTATTGCTAAGATACAAATGCTTAAATCAATGAATAATACCACTATAAAGGATAAACTAAAAAATGATTTTGTTAGAAATGAAGTAAGGTTTGCACTTATTGAAGATAAAATAAGAAAAAATCAGCTTAAATGGCTTGGTCACATCCTTAGAAGACCAAAGAATGGCTTGGTCACTAGCTTAAATGGCATGGTCACTAGCTAAAAGAAGAGAATTAATTAGTGTAGAAAAAAATTAAAAAATAAAGGTAGACCTAAAACTACTTGGTTAAGAATTGTTAGAAAAAATTTAAATTTATGTAATTAACAATAGATAGAAATACTTGGAAGCATTTATGTGGCTAATGTCACACAGTGAGATTATGATTTGGATTGTTGTTGTATTTAGTATTTATATTTAAATGTATTTGGTTAGATTAAGGTTTTTCAATTTTCTCTAATACCATGATAAAGATGGAAAATTGATCATAGTATTACAATAACTACAAGGATTACATATATAAATACTACTATAAGTACAATAACTACATGGATATCCATTTAACCATATAGCTAACATAAGCCAATAATAACATATGCATAAAATTTGCAGTTGATATAAGATCATCTACAAACACAATGTTGATACACAAATTTCCCATCCACCTGTAACGAAAATTGTCAACCTGAAGAATGCAAAACATACCGACATTATTGCGGCTTCATTGACAAGATTCCTGATTTCAGCTCCAGAATAACCAACTGTCCGAAAAACAAGCTGTCAAAGAGAAAAGTATGAAGAAGAGATCATTTGATGTTCCTAGTGAAAGAAAATACATTATGTATAAAAAAAATCCCTGTGATCTTCCATAAACAACTACTTGACATAATTATTAAGTGGACTAACATGAAAACATGATGAAATTAAATACACTTATATTATGAACAACAATCAATGCCTTAATTATATATGATGGTGTCAATAACAACAACCCTTTCTGTCCATTTATTTCCATCCTTTACCAAATTTCTTCATTATTTATTTAATTTCAAATCTTAGTCATTATTTCTAAGCACATTATTTTCTATCTTCCTCTACTTTAGTTTCACAAAATTTATTAAACCCCTTGTAGTTCATACACTCTTCTTTGGTCATGCCACTAAACAATATAAGGTAATTTTTTTCTTTTTGTCCTTGGTGCAACTTTAACTATATATTGAATGGCTTTTAAAGAATTATATGTCCTTGATTTTCACATTCTCATCATTGCATCTCTTTGTTTACATATGCTCATGTTTAACAGTCTAACATTGTGTATCATAAAGTAGAACAAAATGAGAAGGCAAGTTAAAAAAAAGATTTTTTTAAAGTTTTAATGGTATTATTTTATCATATAATACTTAAGAATTGAGCTATTATTCTCCACTTCATTCAACCTACATTAATTTCATGAGTAATTTTTAAAAAAATTTCTCCATTTTAGGTACTTTAATTTTATGATATCTGAAATTCTCACTTAAACACAATAGATATATGTGACAGATGACTGATTTACTTCTCAGATTATAGAAGAAACGTATCATGCCTCATGCAATTGCATAATGGAAGCATCACATATTAACACATATAGGGTAATTTTATTGTGTTAAATGTGGATAATAATTCCACATTGGAATTCTTGTAAAATTTTTTAACAGAAATTCTCCAACCTACTTATAGGGTGGGAGTCCAAAAAGCAAAGATTACAAGGGGGGACTAGGCTTGAGCCTCATTAAATACACGGTACCAAATAGATAACACTTGGGAAAAGGACAGCCGCAATTGCTCAAACTCAACCACATATGAGAAGAACATGTCACTAAGCTGAAAATTTCATGTCCATGTTTTGCAAGAAGATGGCATTTCCCATTTATCAAGCTTCCATGTGCCCCTAGCTTAGTAGCTTCTCAACCTTGTAGTAAATATTGTTTCTCCAAGATACATTTCCTTCTTTAGCCAGCATGTCTGCCACTTTGTTGCCCTCCCTGTAAATGTGTGAAATAGAATAGACTAGTTGCATCAGATGCATGCGATGATCCCAATAAGGGTAGGCCTACCATCTATTACATCTTTTCTCTTTGAGCATGTCCACTATCACTTTGGAGTAATTCTCAACCATCAACCTGTCCAGCAATATTCTAGGCTGCTGATATATCTTCAGCCCCTCATGAATCGCTACCAGTTCAGCCATAATTGCCGAGAAACAAGTACAGCTGCTGGAAAATGCCATGATAAGCCCACCTTCTCAACCACTGACAATGCCACCACCACCTGCTTTGTTCTCTAATGACCACGCCCCATCTGTGTTGATTTTAAGGAAACTTTCTGTAGGCTTATTCTGACCAATGCTGATGAAACAAGGATGCTTTCGTGAGATGTCCCTATCTGATTCATGCCAAGAATCCTCTTCTTTGCTACACTCTTGCAGCTTAGGTATACAAATCTAGAAGAATTCTTGTAACCCATCCGACTATATAACTTCCACTTATACAGCTTTTGTAATGGTTAATGAAATAAAAATCTTCACCTCTCTTATTCTCTACATTCATATGGTATCAGGGTGAAGGTGGACCCCCAAGTCCTGTGTTTGTTCCCCTTCTCTGTTTCCACTGTCTATTTCCACATTCTATCTCCTATCATTTTGTCATCACATCAAAATTCCTTAAAAGACCTCATGATCTCCATGAAATCACTGGCAGTCTTTCTCAGTCTACACTCAAAATTCACTGCAACTCTTTACAACAATACCATTAGAAGCCTGAATGGATGGAAGCAGCAGGCAACATTTTTTTCTTCTCCGGCACTGTACCCTTTACCTCTGTTTTCGAATGTTCTTTCATATGTTCCATTCCATTAGTATATCATCTGTCCTTTGTAGCAAAAAAGGAAGATGCGTGAAGAGGAAGGAAAGAGAAAAAGTAAACAAGAGTGAGGAATTGTGTAACTATGCTGATCGTGGTTTAAATGAGTTAGCATGTGTTGTTCAATGGAAAAAAAGAATTAGATGTATGATGACAAAAAGAAATAAAAAAGAAAGATGAGAACAAGGCATGTTGTTGAGAACAACGGAAAGAGGAAGCAGACGAAAGAAAAACAAAAGGAAAGCGGCGGTGGCAAGCATTCTTTCCACATAACATGTCATGTCAGTGTTGTGTCCTGTTTTTGTTGTTAAATACAAAAAGGAAAGGAAGAAAATTTAAGTAGCTGCTGCAGCTACATGATTTTTCCTTTCTGTTATTTTTTTGTTTGAAAAAAGAGGTGGAACTGGAATAACTCAGAAAGATAAAAATCTCTTTTCTGATCGAAAAAGTTGCAAAGAAAGTGGTTAAAAAAGGATGACAGAAAAACTGGAAAAACAAAGTTTATGTTCTATGCTACAGGAACATATTGGTATTTGTTTATGCTGGTATTTATATATTTACAACTTGTAAGTTTTGTACAGGAGTCAAATATTTGTCTTGGTGTGTTGAACACTGTTTGTTCTTGTTTATTGTGAAGTCAACATGATTAGCTTCCATTTGCGTGTGTAGTCAACATGATTAATCATTATTTGTATGAATGGTCAATGTGATTGGTCATTGTTTGTCCTTGCTCGTTTCTATCACAGCAACTACTATGATTCCTAAATGTCTTGTACCTACTGTAGCTGTTTACTTCTATGTTTTGTTATTTTTTATTTCTAATTGCATTTGTATCTATTGTAAGGTAGATGCTCCAGCATGGGGTGTTGTCTATTGTTTATTGTGAAGTCAACTTGATTAATCGTTATTTGTATACATGGTCAAATGATAAATTGTTGTTTGTATGTATGGTCAACATGATTAGTCATTGTTCATCCCTGCTCATTTCTACTTGCATGCTGTTACTTTTGTCTTAGCAACTACAACTGTTAATTTCCTACATGTCTTCTGCCTATTGCAGTTGCTTTTACATTTTGTTAACTTTTTATTTCTAATTGTATTTGTATTTGTTGTAAGTTCGATGCTCCAGCATGACGGAAGTGTAGTGTCCTAACTGTGGCTAATAATCTAACATTAGAATTCATGCAAGTTGCCCCATCATCTAACATCTATTTCTAGAAGACAAGTAATAGTCAATGGAATAAAAATCCTTCACCTCTCATTCTCTACATTCACAAGGAAGGTCCAAACAACTTTTTGTGAAGAATAGTTCAAATCTAATAATTATGGTATGGATAGGTCCAATACCATTCATGAAGGATGAAATCAAAGATGTTAATTAAGATGACAAATAGAGCCAGTCAAAACAATTTTGAAAACTAGTGAACTGCTGAATGAATAAAAAATAATTAAAATCTATGCTTCAATTCTTAAATGCTAAAACACTATGCCATTTCAGTTGTGAAGCCCTTATTTTTCCACTAGTTTTTCTTGTTCCCGACCCTTAAAAAATACATTTTTCCAATAAAAAAACATATTTGTTTCAAAATGGGCTTTCTTTGTTCTGTGTTATATAACTCATTTTGATTTGTTGGTTTTAGAGGTTTACACAAATTTCAAAGATCACTTTATCAATTGATTTTTATGCCTTCCCGACTTTAATCTAAAAAACTTGAGCATATCCTAATCAAACATTAAAGGTATATCAATTATGTTTTCTGCCATCTTGGTCTACACAACCATTGCTACATACGTTTATCAACAAAGAATCTGCATTAGATCTATTGATTAATGATATATATCTCTAATACAGTTTACAATGAAATTAATGCTGATTAACTCAAATTAAATACTAATTCAGAAGATTATCTTGACAAATATAATAATAAGATGCGATCTAATTTATTATTTTTATATGATCACCAAGGTTGATTTCACATCAGCGAAAGGATTCATATGTTCTCTATTCCTGCATATCTTTGAGAAACACCTAATCTCGATTGACCACAAGTCTACAAAAGACACGGAGAATAATTATTTCAAATGTTTAACATTTTAAGAAATAAACCTTCAAAGTTATCAAATTATAACAACAATAATCCAAGCCAAAATCCCACTAGATGGGATCAGTCACATAAATTCTTTTTTTTCCATGTATTTCTATTGACTATCAAATTTTCAGTTAAATTACATAAATTTAAATATTTTCTTACAATTCCTAAATAAGTAGTTTTAGATCTATCTCTAAATCTTTTAATTTATTTTACACTAATTAATTTTCTTTTTCTAACTAGTGCCTTTCTTATTCTCCTAAGGATATAACCAAACTATCTAATTCGATTTTCTCTTATTTTATGTTCAATTAGTGTAACTTTTACTCTATTCTTAATAAAATTATTTTTTAGTTTATTCTTTATAGTATTACCACTTATTGATCTAAATATATGCATTTTAGCAACACTAACTTTTTACATATGGATAAGTTTTACAACTCAACATTCTAAGTCAAAGTATAATCGAATAAATTGCAGTTTTATAGAATAAGTTATAGAGTTATATATATGAATTAAATCTTAAAGAACCATGCATCAATAACCATAAGAGACAAGAAGTTTGAGTATACTTGCCTTTTCAAAGTCAACATTGTCAGCAAACTTCTTTCCTGTGCTGTGCACACCAAAAATTTTCACACGCTGCTTAGCATCAGGTAAACCAACATACAATCGACGATCAATACGACCTGGTCGAACGAAGTCAGAGTCTAGTTCATCTGGCCGATTAGTTGCACAGATGAAAATTACAGCTTGTCGAAGAGAAAAACGATCCACTCCCGTTTTCACTTTTCTAAGTAGCAATGAAAGGAAAGTTAAAATTTTAAATGCTTTGATGAATTAAAATAACATGTAAATAATACTAAAATAGGTCATTGTCTTATATGAACAGTACTTGCTGTGACTTAGATCAAGTTTCACATGTGGTGCGATTGAGATCTAGCACCCTCTAGGACTCTAGAGCATAACATCCTTACAAGAATCCATTGTCCAACTTGCTATTTATATCTATGCACATTTTCCTAAATTTTAACTTTTTTATCAAAATTATGATCATGAACTATAATGATGAACACTGGTAAGAACAGTCTCACAGTTATGCTACAATAGATTACATAACTTGGTGATAAGGGACTGCACATTCCAGTAATCACAATAAAAGTACCATACATAGCAAAACACCAATCTAGTTCCCAATTCAAATAATGAGGGTCATTGAGGCAGAGAAACTATATGAAGCTATTGGGTCAAAAGATCTTAAGAAGTTCAAATAATTAGGGTCAACATGCCCAGTAGTTGGCTAAAAAACTTGGTTACCATTATGAATTACAAGCTAGAGTGTGCTCCCCACAGGGGATAGCAAGTCGATCATCCACTCAATTTCAAGGGAAAGAGACCTAGGATCAAACCTAGGCAACAAATCCCCCAAGGTTATTAAAGTGCCAAGGTGTTGGCCTTGGGCACCTAAGCAACACCTAGGTGTTCAAATTAGTTAATTTTTTAAATTCTGATGATTATATATTTTTAGAAACCTGTTTAGGATATGCTTATATATATGTTTTTATTTCAGACATTTTTTTTCACATATATGTATACCTACATTACATCAATATTACTTGTCAAGATTTAAAAAACCTTTTTTTTTTAAATATGAGTGTTTTAGGGTTGAAATTTCAATAGTATTAAAGCTTCATTTTTTTATTAAAAAATTTATACTTTCTGCATGGTTCATGGATTCTATTTTAACGTGATCTATTTTTGTTATTTATATTGTGCACTTGTACTATAATTGCAAATATTAAAGTATCCATCCCCACACCTAAACTGTATCTAAGTATCAGAGCCTTTTAATCTAAAAAATTAAGATGTCAAAACATGGAACTTTGAATAAAACTAGCAAATTGAAAATCATACTCGCTGTCAAGTTGTGAGAGCAAGGCATTAAATGTTGCTCGTCTACGTGGATCCTTATTTGCATGTCTTCCAGCAATAGCATCAATTTCGTCAACAAATACAAATGAAGGAGCCTGATAAAGAAAATGCATCATGGTCTTTGACTAACATCTTTATTTGAAGATGAATAACATATTGCTGAATAAGAAAAATGCCATGATAGAAAATTAAAGATGGCAAAAAAAGAGAAACTATAATGAAAATCAACAAAAGCTTTACAAGTATATACAGAAGAATGGTCAAGACCCAAACTCCATAGCCATAGTGATTGTCAAGTACAGACTTTTTTTAAGCAATCAAGATTCGAAATATACCAATTGCCATGGTATATGAGATTGCAAGCAGCAACCCATTTAGCCATGGTGCTAATGAATCTTCTGTACTTATAAAAGACAGAGCACAAGCTAAAACAATTTTACAATTGCATTATAGGACATGGGCTAGCCTGCCACAAGATCTGAACTTCTCGTTAATTGGGGTACTGAGGCTTCAAAAAATTGAAGTAAACAATTTGTGGTGACTCAATGACCAAAGCTGACTTCCCACAGTAGTGGACCAACGATTTCACACAATGAAGCAGCCTCCTACCATAAGGATAACATAATGGAAAAAAACATATACATAGGAATTTTACATTTTTGACTTTTGGCAGATTTTCTTCATCAAGCCAGTCCATTGTTCTAATAAATGATAAACCATCCTCAAAAACAGGGTAATCTCTTCTCAGCAGATACTGCAAGTCTGATACACTTAAATGATACTAGCAATAATCTCATGCATTGCATAGGATGACTTCTCACAAAATAAATTTGAAATGGCTAATAGAAATAACATTGAAGATAATGACATGCAGATCATTGTAATCTCCAAGTTTTCTTCTCCTCTCCCATCTTCCATTTCTCCTAGAAAATGTTTGGTCATATTCTAGGGTTTCATGCACAATTCTGCTCCTTAACTAAGAGATTTGGAAGGGAGGCAACTACAGGAGGTAGAGGTGGGTACCATTGGAGTTTCCTAGGCATGACAAGAGTTAAAAGGCATTTACCCTCATACATCTCAACAAAATAGTGTGGCTCTAATATAAACACAGACACATTTTGGACATCACTCACACCATTATGTTCAAGATGAATGTACCAAAGGATTTTTGTCTGTTGCTATTTTTACTACTTATTTGATAAATAGGATGCTCACTACTCCCATAGATATCTCCAACAACTATATCTATAAGGGTGCTTGGTTGTACTGTATTTGTTTAGGATTTGTCTCCTGAAATTGGCAAATTATCACTACAGCCCACAAAGTGTGTTCATTGGATATTAGAAGGGTCAATGAGAATATCATTGTTTTAAACCCACATTATGAGATAAATAATATTGACTAATGTCACCTTTTTTGAGTCTCAAATATAATCTTGGTCTAGATGCTCCAAAGAGCACTGTGTCCCAACTTCCATTTCCATCTATTGTGGAATCATCTATTGATTTTGAGAGTAATATTGTGGTTTTGGAATAATAGATGTCCCATCCATTGTAGATATATCATCATCTAGCAACTACAAGGGACCAACAAAATCTCCCTCAACCTTGGATGCAAATAAAATCAATTCCAACATTAAGCTTCCTATTGCACTGGAAAGAGTAAAATAATTTCTACAGCCCATCATACTTCTTATTATGTTTCTTACGACCATCTTAACCCCTCTTATCATAGGCTTGCCATGCCCATTTCAGTTAATACTATCTCTAAAAACTACCAAAGAGGCACTACTTATACGAAATTGGAAGAAAGTTATTGCCATGTCCACCATCTTAAACCCTCTTTTTTATTGTATTTTGTTATTATTATTGACTTTTAAACATCATATTGCTGTATTTGTTGTCTAAACACTTTTATAAGTTACTTTACACTATTTATTTTTGTATTTTTAATTATTAATATACATCAAATATATAAATAACTAGACATATATATCTATACGGGCACCACCTAGTTGCTCAAACGCTCAAGGCATCCAAGGCTATCACCTAAGTGCCTTGGCATGTTAATAAACTTGATTATGACAAGGAAACTTCCTTTAATTGTAATAATTGAAACTTAACTTCCAGCATTATTCAAAAAATGTCTTATACGAACAGCCTTACATCAATCCTTCATTTTCCTTTAATAACCTAAGTAATAATTTCTCAGAAAAAACCAAAAGTAACAAAAATAAAGAAAAAGGTGAATAGATGTCCTGAAAATAACGATCCTCACAAAGATGATTATATAAATTCCAAAGTTGAACAATATCAGTGTCTCCAACAAAGACTTGGGGACAGCATGACCAATATGCATATGACTCTAGGACGGTATGTCCAATATACATTTGAAGTACACTGATATGTCAATTGTAATTTTGCAGAGATAACCAACTAAAATGACTGTTGAACCAGCTATTAGATAATGTTGGTTGAAATCCAACTCAAGGTTGTCTACTTCCAACGACATGCATAAAGTGTCCACATTGATAATGAACAAAAAGATCCCTTAGAAAGTGAACTAAAAGTAAGTACATTATAAGTTCATTACATTTATACCTTCTTATTTCCAAAAAGGTTGCCGAATTGCTAAATTTATACAATTTGAATCAAATATAGATGAACATAACAAATGCAGAAATGCATAAAAAAGTAATAGATTGTTGGAATAGTCCCACATGGAAAAATGAGATGAGACTTGTTCACATAAAATAACAAGAGATTCATCTACTCAAAACCAATTAGTTTTGAGTCAAATGTCTGTGTTTCAACACAATATCAAAGTCAAATAATCTTCTAGGCCAAGTCTACATGCATCCATCCAATCTGAAATTAAGGACAGTTGTAGAACCTAAAAGAAGCTAGAAGGAAGAGAGTTAAAATAATCACACAAAAAAATGGAATGAGATTTGCACATAAAATGAAAACAAGATCCTTCCACTCATAACCAATTAATATAGAGTTAGATGTCAACATTTCAACATAAATATATCTTAGAATACTGAGATTCGAGAACCAGCTAATGAATTGCCTAAAAATAGAACCTTACAAGGAAAAGAGTAGGAAACATACATTTCTTCGAGCTACAGAAAAAAGCTCATTAATTCTTGCAGCTCCACTTTTTTCACTATCACTGAATTCAGCACCAGATGCAAAAACAAAAGGCAACCCACTCTCCTTCGCAAGAGTCCGAGCAAAGAGTGTTTTGCCTGTTCCAGGAGGCCCGGATAGAAGAACACCCTATCAAGCAGCAAGAAGTAAAAAGTGGTCTTAAATTCATATCACTACTGTTGAGAAAGTAGATACAATTAATAGATTACCCGAACAAATGCCACTTCTTTTTCATAGTATTGCATTGGATTTCTCATATATATCATTAATTCATCAAGAAGATCCCAGACATCACCACCTAATACAACTTCTTTATACATTTCCTTTGTTTCCTCTGCACCTCCAATGGGCTGTGAAAGCAACAAACCAGGTAAGCTGAAGTTCAACACCACTAGCTCAGGTGTTCAATTAGCAGAAAATCTTTAAAGATATGACTATGCAGAAATTAAACTCAACAATGTGTGTTGCAATAAAAGTTTTTTAATAGACAACTAATTTAAGATAAGAAGAAGCAATTGCTTACCAGGATGAAATTCTCAGCATTGGCCATGTCAAAGAGTTGATTATATTTTTTATATAGGAATCGACTAGATGTTATGTGCAGAAGCATCAAGGACTCTCTTATAAGGCATAAAATAAGTAATCCAGGTGCTAGAGCTACAATCACTTTTAAAAAATAATGAATCTGTTTGTTTTGAAGGAGATCCACTTCAACACCCGAACTGGAAATAATCTCAAACAAGTAAGGATCTAGTGGAATATCAACCTGCAAAAACAGCTTATCAGTAATTGTTTCTTGCCTGCACGTATGAGCACCACCCTTCTTACGAACACAGGAGCATTTACCATTTTAGACTTACAAGATATTCCAGCGGAAACCCTTCTTTCATTGTTACATATACTTTCTTCAAGTCCTCTGTAAAAACAACAGCTGCAACCTACAACATGAAAAAAAATGATTTGATGGAAATCCAAAAAGAATTAATCTAGTACTTAACTGCTATCTACTAATTTCTTTGGAAACGCAAGAAATAGTAGAAGTGGAATGCCTTTATCAGTAAACATAAGATCTCTATATATAAAAATTACATAGAGAAGACAAATACCATTTAAACAATATAAAACTAAACCCACATACACACACATAACCCTAACATATTATTTACTCTAACACAATCCTTCAAACTAGAACATCCAACTAGCAACATATTCAATAAAAACTTAAACATAAGTGAAAAACAACTAATATATAGAGAAATATAAAAACACTTGTTGCTATAGTAGAAGTAGCAACAAAATGCAGTGGTAGTGGTTGTAGTAGTAGTAGCAACAAGAATAATTTGAGATATAACTATCTTAGACAATGCTAAATTAACCATTAGATGATACAATTTGAAGCAATAAAATAGACAAATATAATCTATCTTCAAGAAGTAAAGGATAGGTAGATGTGATCTATCCTTGGGAATTTTTTGAATTTTTTTTCTTTTTTCCTTGTATATACATATTAAACTTCCATCATTTTTTGAAAATTTTTACACAATTTTTTTCCTTTCTCTCTCCACCTCCCTTCCTTGCCTTTTTTTTACTGGTAAACAACCCCAGTCTATTTAAGGGGCGGAGACCTGATTAAGAAGATTACAGCAGATGGGAAAATACAAATGATTGGAAAGATACATCCAGGGAGGTTGACTTGAAAATTGCTTGGGGGGACTATTGCCTCCTCAAGCTAGGGATGCCCATTAAGTCCATATGCCATAGTTGTCGAGATTCCTCTAGGAGCTCTCTAAAGTGGCTGAAGAAATTTCTCTGGGTAACATTCAGTCCTTTCTAAGCTAAGGAGTCCACCAGACAATTGGCTTCCTGAGGGACATGTCGCAAGGAATGTGCTTGGCTGGTAAGATTCCAAATATTGGCCTAGATATCCAAGGTATGTCCAGAAACACATTGATTTTGTTGGAGGCTATTAAAGTGCAGTAAAGAGTCTGTTTCAATCCCAAGACTAATCAAGTTGAAGCCCAAATCTTGATAGATAGCTAAGCCACTTTGTATGGCCATAAGCTCAGACATGATTACATTGATTTGGCCATAAGGTTCAAGAAAAGAAGCCAAAATTTTTCCTTCTGCATTCCAAAGGATGCCACCACTCACTGCATCTCCTTTCATGTTGACCGCTCTATCTGTATTGAGCTTGATTGTTAACTGGGGGGGGGGGGGGGGGGGGGGGGGGGGGGGGGGGGGAAGGGGGGTTGTGGTTGTTGTTTACCCAAGCAAACCATTGGATCCACGACTTGACTGCTTCCAGGAGCTTGAAATCAATCTTTTTAAGTGGAAGAATCTCATCTGATTTGCTTTTTATTATAGAGGAAGCTCTAACAAAGGTATTCACGATAGATTCCACTCTAGCTATGATGTTCATAAAGGATCCTTTTTTATTCTCATAAACCATGTAGCATATTTTTTTTTCAACATTCCCAAAGGATGTTGGCCACTAGAAATTTGTGAGCACTACTTAAGAGGGACTTGCTTTTCCAGAACAAGCCTTTTGAACAAAATGTTTCCATTTCATTCAATTTGATATATTGTAGCCCAATTTCCTATTAATCCAAATCCTGCTAAGAATTGCACAATCTCCATCAAAGCAAAGATGTTTAGAATCCTCCTGATGAAGGATGCAGCATTTGCATCAAGATGCCAAATAGAAGCCTTTTTTCTGAACATTTGTTTCTATAGGAAGGATAGAGTGAAATAGTCTCCATAGGAATAAAGGGATCTTGGTTGGAGGAAATTTGTTCCACACACCTCCATTCCAACAATTTTGTCTACCTTTTTTTCTGAATTGCTTCCATGTGGATTTGACTGAGAGGTTGTCTGACGGTGATTCATTCCATATGAAGTTATCATCTGACTCGCTTACGTGACTAAGGGGTTATTAGTGCATGATGGAAAATTCTGACGGAAAGGAAAAGGAAAATTCTGAAAAGGGTTTAGTGCAGGATGGAAATTTTGATGAAATGTTAGTGCATAATAGAAAGTTCTGATGGAAATTCTGATGATATTATTATTTTAGTTTCAAAATTATTTGCATCTATATTTCTATTTCAAACTAAATTTAATCAACTTTCAACAATAATAGATATCAATGGTACTAAACCACTACTCCCTTAGAACTAGATTACTGGTTTTCGTTTCTTGTAATAATAGTTTTCAACAAAACATATCTATATGGATGCCAAAATAGTATTGATCAAAACTGATTAAAAACATATCTAAAAACTGATCAAAACAATAAACAAATAGTATTGTTATTATACCAGAATAGTATTGATCAAAATTGATCAAAACATATCTAAAAACAAATAGTATTGCTGAAAACTGATTAAACAAAACTATTATGTATAGATGCTGGAATACCGAGCATGAGCGATGCGGCCGATGCAGCGGATGTGACGGTAGCGATAGTGGAGGATGCGACGGTAGCGGCAGTGGAGGATGCGATGGCAGCGACGAATACAGGGGCCGCGACCATGAGCGACGACTATGACGGTTGCGAGCATCAGCGATGGCTGCAAGCAGTCGCGACGGATGCGATGACTGCGAGCTTCGGATGTGGCGACAACGGTGGATGCAGCGGCAACGACGGATGTGAGGGCAGCAACCGTCAGCAATGACTACGATGGTTGTGAGCATCAGCGACGACTGCGAGCGGTCGCGACGGATGCAAGCTTCGGATGTGGCGGCAGGGACGGATGTGGCGGCAGCGACCGTGAGCGATGACTGCGACGGTTGTGAGCGTGAGCTTCGGATGCGACAGCAGCGAGCATGAGCGGCGTGAGGAGGGGGCAACGAGTGACGGATGCGGGCGACGACCATGAGTGACGACGAATGCGGGTGACGAAAGATTCGAGCGACGAAAGACCGTGAGGAGGGAGATTGAAAAATTTCCGGACTTGGGAGGTCGAAAATGACAAAAGGGTAAAGGTAAATTTACATATTTATATGTCGGTAAATTTACACTTTCCTTTTCCTTCGATATTGTGCACACTAACGACATTCTGTCGGAATTCAGTGATTTTCCTTTCCGTCAGTTGAATTCCATCAGGCACTAACCCCCCCTAAGGTTGATACAAATATCCTAGGTGATGTGGCAAGGGAGGTTGCGCCCATCAAGCACCCTAGGGTCAAATGCAACATTGGCCACAATGAGCTGCTCAGGAGTTGAAACATCTAATATGATTTCAGAAGGGAGCCATTGGTCTTGCCAAAAGCTAATGTTGTTTTTTCCTCCTAAGATACCTAGCACCAGGCAATCTGTAGAGTCTTCCATCTAGCCCATTCATATCTAGACTGCTTGTTAAATGGGAGGCCATATTTTGACAAGATAACTTCAGCCCAAAGGATCACACCTCCCTTCCTTATCTTTTTTTTCATTCACATGCCACACTTCCCCCATCCTCCTTTCTCTTTATCTCTCTTTTTCTTTTCTTTCCCCTCTCTTCTCCTTCTTCCACTTTGTCTTCTTCCATTTGCAAGGGAGCAATAGGGTAGAGCAATGATGCTAGTGTCTTGTCCTGTAATGAGAGGAGGCTATCACAACAATGGGAGAGGGGCTAAAAGAACTCATTGGTGGCAATAGCACATGGTGTCGAAGTTAGAGTAGCTTTGGTCAATGAGGTTAGATGGCATCACCAATGGATCCTTTTGCAATATCATTGACATCATTTAGACTCTGTCCTTGAGAAGTGGGGGACACCATTCAAGTAAATATGGGAGAAAGTGAAACTCAAGTGGAGTATGGCAACAACTGTTAGACTGGAATAGAGATTAGAGATGGCGAGATAGAGCTGCCCTCACTTGTTCTAGGGAAAACAACAATGGAGACCATGTGGGTTGCACACTAGCACCCTGATCACTGAGAGGAGTTGGCTGCGTTGGTGGAAGACCAAATGTGTGCATGTAGAGGAGTTGATGAAGGTAAAGGACATTGACAGCTAGGGTATTGAGGTAGGGAGGAGGGTAGCCAACAATGACTAAGGTTTCCCTCCTCTACATTTTTCACTAAACAACTCTTAAAACCTAAACTTTGATATCACATGGAAACACAAGAAATGGTGTAAGTGGAATGTCTTTATTAGCAAACATAATGTCTCTATATATAGAGACTATGTAAATAGGATAAGTACCATTTAAACAATGTAGGACCAAATACACATGCACATACATAACTTTAATATATTATTTATTCTTACAATCTCAATACTTGATAACTATCATAGAGACCAAACCTAATGATCATAAGAAATTTAGGACTCAAAAGGAAATATTGATAGCTTATACCAGATAACATCTGACAAAAGAATGCAGGTTAAAAATTTATATATAATTAAAAAAAATGTCTTATCAATGTTGTGAGCTAAGGCATTGTGAACATAAGAATATTCATGGAGCCAATGGTTATGAACATATCATGATTTCTACATTATAAACGGCAACCGGATACCTGTTATGCATCTCCCTAGCAGCTAAGGTGCCCCAAATTTATAACAAGGAACAAACTACTAGGAAAAATGCATCAAGTTGATATCCATAGCATAGTGATAAGATATTTATTCTTCCTTCATTTTTCCCCCATAGTATTTGAGAAGAGTGTTGGATATCCTAATAACATTAGAATGAAAGAACATGGATGATCTCAAATTTCTTGAATGAACAATAAACCTATCTAAAAGGGAACAATGAAATGAGCCTAAAAATTACTGTTAAAAAGCAATGCTACCAGATTTATCATTACAAAAAAATAAAAATCAAACCTCAGAACAATCAAGTTTATCAAGAAAATATGTATAAGGAAGCTTTGGACGATAACGCCACCATCTCTTAGATATCCACAGAGCCCTGGAACCTCGAGAATCTAAGACTTTCTCAGACATTTGTTTGCGCAAACTCTGCTCTACTTCCTGCATGTCAAAATCAACTACGTATTTTGCATTCAACGAATCTCTTTCCTCAGCCAGCTTGTCCCTTTGCATAATTTCCCTCCATATGGCAAGTCTTTCACGCCATGATCTGCTACTTGCATCAGCACGTCCTGATCAAACAAAAAAAATGTATATATCAATTATCAAAAGAAGGATTACATGACAGACATTACAAAGTTTAATTTCTTTAAGAAAGGTGCAAACTAAAGGATAGAGAGGTAATAAACAAAACAATATACTTGACGTAGCAAAATAAGTTGGTGGTACAGGTTCAGATACAATCCATTTATATCACACATTTAGGATCACTCCAAACCCTTTTTTGAAAAGAGGGTCAATTGAAACTTGATCAACATATTAAATTTGTTGAAAGTTACAACCTAGACATTAGTCATTTATTGAATCGATTGACCTGACTTCACAAAGTAAATGGTTTATTTGAATGTTTAAACTGATTTGTTTAATCAAAGTTGTATTGAATTTTATAAAGAAATTAAATGAATACATAAAATTTAGACAAAAGAAATCCAAAAATCCTCAAATATGAATCTGAAACCTCAACAACAAACAAAATTTTTGCTAAAACCTAAATGTTTTCTTGAAAAGAAAATAGTGTGATTGTCATTAAGGTTAACAAGAATCATCCAAAGATGAGCACTCCTCCCAGATTGATCCAGGTTACCAATAGATGTTAGAGAGCTAGAAAAACAAAAGAAAAAAAATACAATTAGGTGTTGAGAACCCTGTCCCAAAGATTGAAGTGGTGTTCAGGTTAATGATCTCCTCTAGGTTATTGGCCTCCCTGTTAAAAATCACAACATTCCTCCTTAGCCATATGACCCAACAGATGGCATGAAGCATAATCAGCACATAAGGCTTTGCCGCAGATAATTTTCCTTTAAGCATGCCATTAACCACATCAGTTAATTCATGCACCAAATTGGATTCAATGCTGCCAATAACAATCTTCCCACTCAACTATTACAAGGCTTGAGAGATGACATCATGTTTACAAATTATTGGTCAACATCCTCCAAGACAAACAGATATAAACTTAAAGAGGACCTTTGGTGGAAACTTATGTTTATTGGAAATTTTTTAGCTTCTCTTTCTATAGTTATAACACTAGTAATTACTCTTTTATATATGTCTTTTATAATATCAATATATTCTATAAGTACTCTTTTTCTTTCTAAAAGTCACTACGGTAGGTTTTTAGGTACTTTATCATAAAATTTTTCTAAATTAATGAAAACCATACAGAAGTCCTTTTTCTTAACTCTAAATTTTTATATTAGTTGTCAAAGTAAATGAATAACTTCTATTGTTGAATCTATATATCAAAAGCTTTCAATCCCTCTTTTCAAGAGGTCTGTGGGAAAGGGGCAGTTCCAAGTATGAAGGGATTCCAGTCTCTAACTTACAAGTCAGGGTTCAAACTAAGTTTTGTAACAACTGTAGCTCCACATTTACACCATGCATTGAGCTCTTATCAAAGTCTATTGGTAGCTTCAACATTGTTTCAAAAAGATCCAGTAGAAATTTTAATTCACATTCAGTTCCCTCAAGCTTCTAGTGAACTAAAGTGTGCCATCAGCATAATGAAGGATGGAGATGCTCACTTTGTCCTTATCTATCAGCAAGAATTTAAGCCATCCCTCTTCTACTGCACTATAGCACATACTAGTGAGTATGTATCACTAAGGTGAAGATCAATGGTGATGGGAGTCCCCTTTCCTCACCCCTAATCGAAAAGGGAAGTGGTTCTTTGCTCAACACCACAGGCATTGATTAGGATTGATCCTCTATCAGAAGAAAAAATATTTTTCATCCAGTCAGTCCGTTTGTTTGGAGAACCATAAGGCTTGAGGGCTTCAAATGGGAAATTCCAATTGAGGTTGTCCTTCCCAATAGCTTCAAGTACTCTTTAATTAACCATTCCCTTATATTCTGAAAGGAATACCCAAGGACTGTGTATGAACTGTGAAGGTATTTTAAATCATGTGGACAATATTTCTTTGATGGAAAATCATATTGATAATATTAGAAGATATCTTGTTCTATGCTATATTGGAAGGAGATTAAGACTACATGAAGAATTAGCAATAGGATTTGGGAGATTTAGGGTTATAGATAACCCCATATAAGGAGTAAAAAAGACAACAGGGCTTTCTACAAAGTGCAATTTTCATTGATAAAAAAGTAACATGTGAGCACAAAACGTTAGGAAGTAACTTGCCTAATACTTGATACCATGCCCTCCTTCAGAAGGCAAATATGGCTAATCTGAAACCACCTAAGAATTTAAGACATGTCTTCTAGTCTGTCTCTGAATGATGTCGTATACAAATTTATTAATATTGGTATTGTCAGATTGGCAGCAAACCATAACAATTTGTCAATCCAATATAAACATAACTGTTGTTGGCATAGCTGGTGTAGCTAATCATGATTTTTTTAGGGACAAAAAAATCATACAACAATATCATGAATCATGATCCATATACGCTCTTTTCTAGATTATGATAAGTTTTTATTGTGCATCATAACCCAACTTAACTTGATGACAAAAGTACTTTCCTTTGTGTATGAGAAAAAGTAGATAATTTATCTATCAAGAAAAGGTCAAGAATAATGTTCATATGATGATCAAGAGGATGATATTTTCTTGAGCAGCAGATCAAGGAGATGATGTTACCCATGCCTGACCTGTGATTCCTAAGGTTGCCTTCAATTCATCCTTTTGTTTCTTGTCTATTTTTGCTTCATTATCAATTATTTTGGAGATCTTTATAGATGGCTCTGGACCATCATCCCATGCATCTTCTCCAACGTAAGTGTTGTCATGAAGAAGTGTGCCATCTGGACCTTCAATGAATTTCTTCATTTTCAAACCTTTTGGCATAGTTTTCCTCCATATGCCTTTTTTAAGCCTGCATTGGAAGCAAATTTTTCAATGATGATCAGAAAACCATGTAAAAAATGATGATAGAGCATGCTGATGAAACAACCCAATTTATACAAAAAACATAAAGGTATGCTGATTATAAATAAGCATCAAAGCTACTGAATCAAATGGTAAAAATATGAAAACAGGGACTGATAGAAATTATCTTGGAAGATGAAAATAAGTAAGCAGGATAGACAACTAAATTAACCTAGGACACCTTTCCAATTGTAAGCAGTTCACTCACAAAATGCTGGAAGTGTGCCTGTCAAGACGAAACTCAAAAATGTTGTTTTCAATTGGAGTGGTCATGTTATGGGCCAGTTTTTCGGATGATTCAATGCACAAGTGGTGGAGAGGAGGGCTGGCCACAGAGAGGAGGGTCTGGTGAATATACTTTAGCAGAGGAATTCCTGGAATGGATTTTTAAGAGGTTGGAGTTGTGTTTTTCAAGTTCTATTTTGTATTGTTGTCTTGTTTTCCTCTCTTTCACACCACCATCTCCATGATGGATATTCATATCATTTTATTCTGCAGCTTTCTCTTATTTTAATAAAATTTCTTTACTATGGCTCACTAAAAACATGAAACATTTGGAACTATGATTCAATTGGAAATTGATTAATTCTTCAAAAGGGTCTCGGCCATGAATAAGAAATATGGGCACACCTTTAGAAGACCATTGTGATAGATTATTATTTAAGTACCTTTCTGCCTGATCTGCACAGTAATGGTTCATTAGATTTGATACATTTTAAAATATCACACTCTTTCATGGCTTCAAAATCCTTTAATAATTTAGTAAAGAAATTTCTAGAATATTATTTTCATGTTGAACCATCATTTGTCTTCACTGGTGATTGTTTTTCTTAGAATTAATTAACTTTTAAAAAAATTATATGCATGAAAACAGCGACCATTAAAATGTATGAACATTTGAGGTTTTGATCATTTTGGGACATGGAGTAATAGACAAACATGTAATGGCACTTAGAAAATATTCAGAACTAGTTCAATAGACAGCATGTTTAAACCATGTGTAGCAGCAATAATCACCTGCACTTGTTAAGTGCATCTAACGACCAAGATTTTGAGAAAATTCACATAGCCTTATGGTTGTTTCTGAAAACTGCATGTAAAAATATTGTAACTTAAAATGCAATGAAAGAAACTATTTCAATAATAGAGTGGATGCACCAAAAAGCATGGTACAGATGCTAATGCTCTGTCTCATATAAAATATAACAAAACTTACAAGTCCAGTGCTATAAAAAATTTAAATAATATTGAATCAGTCTAGAAGCCCAACACCACACTTACTTTCTGATATTGCTTGGAGACGGCTCAGGTATTACAGCCTCCATGAATGCCTCTCTTAACTCACTCTTGCTTTGAGGATCTAGGCGTGGGATTGTAAGAGCAATGTACAGTTTTTGAGAAGATAGGATTAAAATAAAACCATACAAAATTAGAGCAGCCACTCGTTTGAAATCCCATTGCTTGATGTCCTGAACGGTAGTACATTTTTCAGTTACACTATGCATGAAAGGTAAGGACTGAAAAACTTAAGGTAATAAAACAAAAAAGAAACTATAATAAAAATTGCATCTTGTAGTGTAAAGGAATCATATCAGAATAACTCAAATTTATTGATGAGAATTGAGAACCGCCAATAATT
Source organism: Cymodocea nodosa (assembly GCA_036874045.1). Taxonomy (NCBI): domain Eukaryota; kingdom Viridiplantae; phylum Streptophyta; class Magnoliopsida; order Alismatales; family Cymodoceaceae; genus Cymodocea; species Cymodocea nodosa. The sequence continues at coordinate 25,306,245 of CM072336.1, forward strand.
TCAATTAAGCTACGATAAGATCAAAAAATGAGCGGTTAAACAGAAGAGCTACTGGAACAACAATAAACAAACCCAACTTACTGAACTAATAGGTGGATTAACCAAATAAAATGATGAACCTGTGGTTTATCAATCGCTACTTTTGAAAAAAATTGCTTTTGAAACAATTGTCCGATAGTGAGAAGAAATGCAATGAACAGCTATTCCAGCCTCTCAAACAAGAAACAACACGGCAAATGACAGCAAAAAATTCACCTTCCACTTCTCCCATTTATTCCAATCCACAATCAGAGGCACCAATACCAGCCTGCACCACACAACCCCCTCCCTGCCCCACCTTCCCACACCACGAACCCCATCCACCCCCTCCTTAACCTTCCCACCCACACTCTGCAAATCCACGCCAGTCTCCTTCTCGAAACTGCGCCCAAAGCTTTCTAAAAACCGCTTCGAACCGCTTCCGAAGGAAGACGAGACGCCCTCCCACGAAACCCAGCCCGACCCATTTCCTCCCTGGGAGTCCTGAGCTCGAAGGACGACTCTTTTACGGCGGTGACTCCGGCTCGACCTTGAAAGCGGGAGGAAGAACGGAATGGGGGTTCGGCAGAGGTGGAGTGGAAAGGTGGGGACTTGGAGGGTGGTCGGAGCTCGGAAGGCTGCGAGGTCCATTGGGTTGAAGCAGTGGTTTGGACAGTGGAGAACTGAAGTAGAGGGTGGAGTGGAGGATGGAATGAGGAGGAGGTTTTGGGTTTTATCTGCATTTTCTGAAGCATTTTGAGGATCGGTCATGTGGATTGCCTTAGGGGTGTAGTGTTGTTACTAAAGTTCTTTTTTGGAAAAAGAGTAGTATTGCTAATTGAGTTGGATAATTTAAAATCATATCTGATTTAATTTATTTTAATAAGATTCAAATTAATCCAATTTGAAAATTTTGAATTGGATTTAGTAGATTTTTTATTTTTAGCATGCACTTACTAGACAGGATAATAATATTAAAATTCAATTTTACAGTAAACATTTATAACATTTTTTATACGAGTATTTAAAATAACATATTGAATTTAATTTAAATATATGATTAAATTATTAAAAAAATAACATGGTAAAACGTGACAACCTGATTCACAGAAAGACAAAACGATATATTGAAAAAGAATGTGAGATAGTTATTTTTTAACACTTACATTAACATTTTTCTTACAATATTGTTATCACTACAAACCTACGTTCACATAGAAAATAATATATTATATAGGATTCTAGAATATGGCTACTATATTTAGCTTTTTGAAAAGTAAAAGAAATAAATTTAGGCTTGTGAAAGGAATATATATGTAATTTATAATTATATTTATTTATTTATAAATGTTAATTTATAGATAATATCTGACCTAAGAAATTCAAGTTTAGGATTTTTTGTACTCTCTACCCAACTCATGGTTATTGAGTTTGCAAATTGGTTGTTAAACATTAGGCATAGAATTATAAGATAGTTATTACATAATGATGAACATGCTGATGCTCTACAAACTCTTCCACTTCACCTAGTCATTCATCCAACTTGGGAAATTGACAAAATCTTCTTGCTTCAAAGCAAGGGTAATCTTTTAGCATTCACTTTTAGTATTCTTTGAATTTATCACACGGGGTACCTTCTCGCATATTGTCAACATTGAAAGTGGAAATGTGTAAAATGTAGTAAAGAAATCTTGATAAGCCCATTGAGTTGTGCAATGAGATAATAAGACTTTTAGGTAAAGTTTTGCACAAATGAGTTATTGATGAAGTAGAAGTAGTAATAATAACCATAACACTAAAATCACTCTGTTACTCGTTCCAAGTTATTTTAGTTTACCAGAAGGCTAAACACAATATGTCTTCTAGACTTTAAGGAGAGTCTTGGAGAAATGAACTCAGCAAAAATCCTCTTCTGGTCACATCCCCCAAACGTCTCTTAAATTGAATCCAGCTTTTTCGTTCAGTGAATAAACATGATCATACCTCTCATTGCTGCATCTTTTTCTCCCTATATATCAAAAAGGTTGCAGAAGGCTATCTGCCTTGGCCACGTACATGCATCATGTGGACCGTGTAACTCGTATCAACCAACAAGATCGCATCTTGTAAGTCTTGCAAGAATCTCTAGAGAAGCAACCTGGTCTGAGAATTTCCATATTGCTAAGGGGATATTCCTGGAACATGAGGGACCGCAGGCTTAGGCCTCCTAGTTTTATCAACAAGGACTGCTTGTGTTGTGAGAACCATCCCAGCAATGGAGGAGGCATTCTGCAGAGCACACCTGGAGACTTTGCAAGGATCTATAATCCCAGAAGCGAGGATATTCTCAAACTTATCTGTCATTGCATTGTAGCCTACATGCCAGTCACTAGCTAGTAGTCTCTCCACCACAAATGACCCCTCCACGCCTGCATTTCGAGCTATTGATATTGCTGGTACAAGAAGAGCCTGAAAATAGAGCAAGATGTGATGATGATCAATATATTTATACATAATAATGTTCTTTCTCCATTTACTCGGCACTTTGAGAAGAAGTTCAAAGCACAGATATCTTGAGTTGAATGTATTGCACAAGAAGCATCAGGTTAGCACTGAACCGCTTCAAAACCAAGTGCAATTATATCAGAATATGTTAATTGAAAAAATTCACATAGTAGCTGATTCTGACGATTCCTAATATAGTCAGTGTCTGCAAGAAGCAATATCTGTTTGTCACAGTATTAAAATAATGCTGAACAAAAGATGGGTTTCTGTTTGTTTGGCAAGTAATTATAGCAAAGCAATACCTTCCCTACGATATCAGCACCAATCTTTTCTTCTGGCTCTGCAATTTGGGCTTTTATGCTGGAAATATGTTTAGACAATTGTACATATGTTGCCCCTCCACCAGGAGCTATACCTTCATCCATGGCAGCAAAAGTAGCGTTTTTTGCATCTTCTATTCTAAGCTTCCTGTCTTCAAGTTCTGCCTCGGTTGCACCACCGACCTAAATTGCAACTTAAGTTGAGAACACAGAGGAACCAATATAAAAATATATTAAAAATTAACTTCTTGGTTAAACAAATGCCATTTTGGAAGGCTTCTTGAATAATCCTCTGTTTCGTCAGCGAGTTTACAAAAAGTAATAACAAAAGGAAATGGCATGGTGCATTGTCAAAAGGTGACGTTTATAAAAAAAGAAGAAGAAGATAGATATGCGTCCTAAATTCCTAATGAAGATGCTGCATTCAGACCTTAATCACTGCAACACCACTTGCAAGCTTAGCGATCCTTTCAGAGAGTTTTCTTGAATGATAGCTGCTATCAGTTTCTGCCAGGTCTTTCTTTATTTGAGCAATTCTTGCTTGAATCTCTTCTCTGGTAGATGGATCGGAAACAATAGTTGTTGAATTGCTTGTTATTGTTATCTTACGTGCAATTCCAAGTTGATCAGAAGTTGCACCTTCCAGTGTCAAGCCCAAATCACTAGCAAGGAAATCTGCACCTGTTTACTACAAAACACAGAAATTAGAAAGAAAATGAAAGAGAATTATTTGGGCCATGTTTATCAAGGTGACAAGGTTGAACATGTATGAGTAAGTGTGTGTACTAAACATAATATAAATTAACATGTAAATTGCACAGTGTATAGTCAATGTGTCAAGCTTCAACATGTGTCAGTGAAATTTTGCCAACACGTGTTGAAAATCAGAATGGTCAAAACCATATTCACTTGAATATCTTTGGATGTAAAACCACATAGGTACATCAGTAAAATTTTGGTATTCTTTCGTGTCAGTGGAAACTATGTAAATTTTCTAATGTTGATAGGTGTGTTGATCGAAGTTTTATAAACTTGGACCGATGTTTACACTGACAGTAGAACTGTCGTTGCTACTGCTGTTTTCTCTCTGCTTTTTTTCATTCTTCTACCAAAGGAAGTTGCATCCAAGCCTTCTTCAGCCATCAGAAAGACAGTGCATCCACTGGAAATCTCCATTTACCACTGCTCCAGGCTTACAACAGGTTCTTCTTGATTTCTAGATATGTTTAGTTGTTAAAATTTCTGCAAATGATGTTTTTTGAGTAGATTAAATGCATAGATTTAAGGCTTTGTTAATTTTTTTACTACTTTTCTGCAATTTTTTTGAATATTAAAAACAATTTCTTTGGTAGTATAATGTATTTTTATTGTATTCTAAGACTTTAAATAGGTGATATAATGTGTTTTTAATTTCATAAATGCCTAGAACATTATTCTAATTAGTCCTTGACATGAATTTTTGATTACTTTGGCTTGTCCTAAAATTTAAAATTGCAAGTTGCATTTTTCAGACCATTTTTGAGTACTACCATGATTTTACCAAACTTCCACCAATTTTCACCAAGTTTGACACTTTTCCTTTTTCCATTGAACGGACGTCCAACACAAAATCAAAGTTGGATTTCTTGCATATAGTTTGTTAAGTAAATGATGGGAAGAGGGCAATTGTAATTTGTAGGATGTGACGGAGATGTGATTTAGGAGATGTTGTAATGTAATATAAATATATTACATTTAACAAATGGTTTTGTTTTTTGTGTTGGTTTGCTAAAAAGTGCCTAGATTGTTTTGTTTCCAATTTGCAGATGCGTAGAGTGATATCTTAGGTTCAATTCGAACTGTATTCATTTGTAAAATTTTTAGAAATCTTCCAACATCCAAGGGTAATTGTGGGCCGGTCCATGAAGAATGAGGGTGGAGATATTTGTTTAATATAATAGATGTATATGTGTGTTTGTGCATGCATGTCTAAATATAGATGTGTATATATACAAAACAACCATCAATTTCTAAATCTTATCATGTGTTGTCACAGAATCTTTTCTTTTCATTTTCTCTTATCCATCACTAAATATTCCATTAAATTATATAATTTTATCTCTTTTTTCACCATTTCTAACCAAGTAATTTTTAATCTTCCTTTACCTCTTTTATTTCACTTAAATTAATTAATTTTATAATCCCATAAATATAATCAAACCATTTAAGATGATTTTCTACATTTTATCCCCAATAGGTGTAAATCCAATGTTATTTCAGATGAAATAATTTCTTTATCTTTTATACCATTAATTTCTCAATAGATAATTTCTTTATCTATCTAAACATTCCCATTTCAGTTACAATATTTTTATACATCTTTATGTTTAATTTTAAGGGCATTCTTTTACCACAATACTCCCAATGCATTTATTACAAGAGTGTGTACATGCACGTGCATGTATATGTACGTGTGTGCACATGTGGAAGTTTGTATATGTGTTTGTGAACATATATAAATATATGGAGTGTAAATATCTATTTAGGTATTACCACAACATAATTTGTAGATTAAACAAATCCTAGTCATCCATGGAAAACCACTTTTGCTAGAAGAAACCAAAAATCACTAAACAAAATCATCACCATTCGATTATTTTATTTTAAAAATTCAAAAAAATTAGTAAATCAACCCACAAGTCACATACCATAATGAATCATATTCTGTGATTCACACATATATCAGGATAAGACAGCCCGCACATTCTCCCACCATGCAATCCACATCCCCGTCCGCAATAAAACCAATGCATTTCTTCCCTCCATGACTAACAAAGATGTACCCCTGTGACCAACACCCATCCCACCAATTGCATCACCACGTCCAGTACTATTTTTGATATCAAGCTGACTGATTAGATCAGGTTGAACCAGAACCAAATGTGAAAATGATTTTTCTTTCCTAAAATCTTTCGAACCATTAAATCAGAGTGAACCAAGTTAAACTGGATTAAACCATTTAAATCGCCCAATTAAATGAATTGATTTGATCAATGGTTCAATCCCTTATACATAGCAAAAAAACAAAAATAAAGAATCTACAAACCTTAACTTGGCAACCCAAATTCCTTATGGTCATTTATGAAAATACAGAACAATATTTATCATACTCGATTCCTTATAATAAATTATATCTATTACTTATCATAATACACTAATATACATATATTTTTAAAATTTATCAAGAAAACTAAATCAAACCATTTACGAATATTTGAAAAATGTCTGGGATGGTTTATTGACTTATTCACGAAATGATGATGTCATCATCCCTGGATGAATCACCTTGAATCAAAACCAATGGCTTTTTGGTTTGATTTCAAAAACCATGATGTCCGAAGTCAGCACACAACTATTGCTATCACATGTTCGTATTTCCCATGGCTAATCTTCTGGATAAGTCCTTTCCATATTGCTTTTGGATTTAATAAATTGCCCACTTACCACTCAAAAAAATTAACCCAAACTATTAAATAATTGTATTCAATTTACCAGGATACTAGTGAAAAGGATTATACATTTAACTTGAGAGGCCACAGCTAACCAAGAGTTACCTGTCATTAGAGCAATATCTTGAAGTATGGCTTTTTTACCATCTCCAAATCCTGGGCACTTGACAGCTGCAACATTAAGCACTCCTCTCAGCTTGTTTGTGATCAATGTTGCTAACACTTCAGTTGACATATCATCAGCAATTATTAATAGCTGGGTACTAAGCTGAGTCGATCTTTCCAACAGTGGAATAAGATGCCTTATGTTTGTAATCTTTTGATCAGTAACAAGAACTTTAGCATTTTGAAACTCCACAACTGATTTATCTGGGTTTGTGATAAAATGATGTGACCAATAACCCTTATCAATCTGTAACATAATTAATGTTGCATCAAAGTGAGAAAACTCATGAACTAAAATGCAGCATATAATGCTAAATATACCTTCATTCCCTCTTGCACTTCGACAACAGTATCAAATGATGAAGATGATTCAATAGAAATGACACCATCTGGGCCAATTTTTTCAACTGCTTCGGCAATGAGATCTCCAATAAAATCATCGTTACCAGCAGAAATCGAAGCAACAGCTGAAAAAAAAAGAACAACCAAATATACAATTATTACTTTCAACTAGAGAAAGGAGAAGATACCTTTCATATCAAATATGTAATTATTATCTTCTTTAACTAGAGAAAGACAAGATACCTTTTATATCATTCTTTCCACTTATAGGCCTGCTTCTGTCTCTCAGAGCTCTGACAAGTCCATTGACAGTCTTATCAATACCTTTCTTAAGGGAAACAGGATTAGCCCCAGATGAAACAGCCAACATCCCTAACTTAATCATTTCTCGAGCCAAAACAACAGCAGTGGTGGTACCATCTCCGGCCAAGTCATTGGTTTTATTTGCAACCTATGCTTCAAAAATCAGAAGATTATGTAACAAACATTATAGCATTCATGTATGCTAATGATGTTTTATGCTAGTTTCTCAAGCTTTTTTTTTCCCAAGAGAATATTTTTCTAGAAGTATGACCTCTTGTATAAGTGTGGCTCCAGCATTTTCAATGGTATCTGAAAGCTCTATTGCTCTAGCAATTGTCACACCATCATTGACTACCTTAGGTACTCCAGGTTCATCAAGAATGACATTACGCCCTGCAGTAGACATTGTCAATGCCATATTTACTTGTTTATCCTTGTGAAAATCTTCACACAAATTGCTTTTTCACAATGCACTGTCCTGATGTATGAAAAAGAGAAATGACAGCATGGTGCTATCAGCCTTAAAAGACAAATTAAAGAAAATTTTTAAAAGCCCCATAACTTATCGTCACAAAAGAATTGTTCAAGATTTTGAGCATTAATTTTGGATTTGTGACCACCGTTTTTGAAAACAAACCAGGCGTCATGAATTTCTGGAGAATATGAAATAGAGAGTTGCAAGCCCACTAGAAAAGGTGGGGCCTGTAGCCCCAACAAAGGAAGGGATAGACCAAAGTGGTCCAACAATGGATGGTGTGAGTGGTAATAGTGGTGGTAAAAGGAAGATTAAATCTAAAGATCACAATACAATGTTGGTGGAAAAGGAAAAAATAAGAGATATTTTATTCATAAGGTTAACCCCTTATCTAGTGGCTATATAGTAAGATATGCCATGGAATTTTCAATGTGAGACTATTATCCCACTAAAGCAAACTTCCAATATGGGACTAACTCTAACAGAATTCATTTTTACCTACATGACCAATACTTGCATAGGCAGTAATTTGTAAAACAATAAGTGTTGGAGCATAAGAAATGAGTGGAAGTTGTATATCTTTATAAGCAAACAAGACCTCTATATATAGAGGCGACATAGAAGGAACAAACGTAACTCTAACAATGTGGGCCTAAACTCACTCTAACATAATCCTACTTTATGATGCTCAATTCAACTATTAATGTAATCTTATAAATCAATAAAAGAGCAATAAAAATTATCTTATCAACTCTATCTAAATAATAACTCCATTAACGATAGTCACTCAATCACAATATAACAAGCTAATAACTAGAAAAAAAAAATTAAAATTATCATCAAAATGACAATAAAATAAAAAGGAGGCAAGATCTCAACAGAATCAAGTTTATATCATCACCAAAAACCAGCCAGAACCTTGAGTCCTTGATGCTGTAGTTGGGAAGAGTTGTAATTAGATGAGTGATTAACTAAGGAGTTGTCGGTGGGAAGGATGGATGACACCAAAAGAAAAAGAAGAGGAGGCAAGAGTTAGAGGAGGAAAGTTGAGGAGGAGAAGAGAATATGGTGGAGGATACCATTAAGGAGTTGCTGATTAGTCAGGGCTGCCCACTGGTGATGCTTGCAAGCCAAGAGATGCAAGACTTATGATATCTCATTATTTTTTCCTTTTAGCCAGATCAAATGACACATTTAAACCAGCCCACTACCTAAACCAAAGGCCTGACAAGGTGGAAAAATGGCGAGTGCCTTGCACACCTGTTTGAAGATCACCAGACTGGTTCCTAAGGTAAGAGGACCAAAAAACACCTTGCCTGGACACTTGGTAGCTATAGAGGACCGCATTGACAGCATTGGCACGGCTCACCAAATTATTTGGTACTTGCATGTCCAATATCCACCATTAGCAATTTCCCTTCATTTATATTACATGATGGATTGAAAGAGGAATTTCTTTTTATAGTTGAACTGTTGAAGCAAGTTAACAACCATTTATCTAATTAACCAGATAAGTGCAGACAATGTAACCTTGCATATTCTACCAAATAATGTAAGAAATTAAAGCACAGATAAAGTGAAAAACTCCATTTTAAGGAAAGTTACGTAAACTTTATTTCTAAGTACCACTTGCATCCAACAAAATCTGATCACGACCGAAACCCTCAGCCATACCTTTGGGTCCCAGAGTGACGGAAACGGCGTCGGCAAGCTTGTCTACTCCTGCAAGCAACGCTTGTCTGCAGCCGTCACCAAAAGCCACCCTCTTCGGCCCCGCTCTCACGACAAAGCGCCTTCGAAGTCGTGGGTTTCTCGATCCCGCGCGCACCACCATCATCGTGAAAGAAGAAGGGGGCTGGTTTGTGCTCGAGGACGGCATTGTAGAAGAGAGCAAGGGCGCAGCGACGGGGAACGCCATGGGATCCTTCCCACCTCCTCTGGGCGCGGAGGTAGAAGTGCGGTGGTTTAAGCCTTTTGCTTTCTCTCGCAGGGATATTTATGTTTTTTGAAATTTTTTTTAAAAAGAGACCGTAAATATTTGTGATTAAAAGTATTATAAATATTAATTTCATATATCACTGATAAAAATAAAAATAAATAAATCCATCATTGATTACAATTAAATTTGAAATTAATAGATATCTATTTTTTGTAAATATTTGTTATACATGTAATTTAATGGTTTTTAAGTTAATATATTTAAATCATAGAATAAATGTTTATAGTATTTTTAACCATAATTATCGATGATGATATTGAACTCTTTTTGTAATATATGAAAGAAATAGAAGTAACTATGTCAATTAAGTTATTAAATAATTATAATTATAATATTAAGTTTTCATTTTGAACCCTTGATCCAAATGTCCAAGATTTTTCTATTTTTTGGTAAATTTTAGTCATTGATTTTGTAACTAAAATAACAACTTAAAGAATATAATTTAGATTAAATTGAAATTTTAATGCATAGTAGATTATACACTAAGTTAACAAATTATATTTAAAATATGAAAATAATAAAATAAGAAATATTTTTGAGAAAATTTTCTAAAGGTAACTTAAGAAACACTTTTTTCACACGATAACATTACAGGTATTGTCTTAATTAATAATCTTAATCGAGTTGGTCAATAAGATTACTTAAGATACCTTAAGTAATTGAAAATCTTTATAGAACAAAGTTCACGATATTTAAAAAAATCTAACATGTTAAAGTCTAGCAAAGTCTCTACAAACTTTCACCTCATTAAATATTCATAGTGTATATATTTAAATATCTATTAAGATTAAAACTAATTTTTTGTATCGTATTAAAGTTAATTTTTTGTGTCGTAGTCAATATTTTAAAAAATATTATGTCATTCGTAGTATAAGAAAATGTTATTATAAGTACTTACAATATATTTTTTAAAGATGATAAGGTTGACAATTGTAGAATTGTAGGCAAAGACAGATGGTCAATTGCATGGGCTCACGGTGGGCCTGTGGGTCAGCTACGATGGAGTCGGGTCGACCTATGGACACAATATTACGGTTTACAGTATTTTTTTTAATCCAGTTTTTCTTTTACAAATTTACTCATGTTATTTTTATATAATATTGTTATAATTTTACTTATGTTAATTTTAATGATTGTTAGATGCTTTTACATCACATTTGTATATATTATTAATTATTGTGTGCAGAACTCTTGATTATACCGTGATGTGAATCTAAACGTGTAAATCGAATGTACTTTAATGCACTGTGAGCATATATGATAACTTCAACCTATCGTAATATTAATCTTTTTATACCAGAACAAATACTAATTTTATTCAAGCAAATTTTAAGCATTCATTAACTTAAATTAATCAACGATAAATATTATATTTAAAGAAGAAGAAAAAAATCTGAACGACCTTCGATAAAAATGACGTGAAAATGATGCTGGTCGATGCGAGTACGAGTGTATTCTTCAATGGCTGTTATTCTTCGCGTTACCCACAAAACTGCGGCCGATCGCCGGCAGAGCACTTGGGCACCGACAGCCAGGAACGAGGAAGGATGGCGCCATCTCTCCTATGTCCGTCCTCCTCCGTGCCCCTCCGGTCACGGCCTTACTCCAAACCCAACACCCATCTCCCATTTCCGAACCTGAACCTTGGTAGAAGGCTACCACAGCCGCCACCCTCCACCATCTCCTCCTCCTCCTCCTATTCACGTCGCAGCTGCCGCTGCCTCACCGTGAGAAGCGTCCTGTCCAAGTCTTCGAACCAGACGCAGTTCTCCAGGATCGGTGCGGATTCGACTGGACCTGTAGCAGCCAGTGAGCTCCTCCGCGTCGTTGAGCTTGCCGCCAAGACTGGTGCCGAGGTTACTTACAATTCCACCACCAAGGCCTTTTGATTTTTGGCGGTTTTGTTGTCTTTTTGGTCCTTGATGAACCCAATTCAGGACCGAGGTTGACGAACTCGTTTTGGGTTTTTTTTGTTGGCGGTTCTTTTTTCTTGCAGGTTGTGATGGAAGCTGTTAATAAACCTCGGAATATCATGCATAAGAAGGGGTCCAGTGACTTGGTCACAGAGTAGGGAGACTTAACTCTATTTCCGATTAATGATAATGATGTTTGTTCAACTTGAAACAACTACAATGCCTTTATCAGTATGTGGGAAATGTTAGAACAAGTTCATAAATGCGATATCTCTTGTCTACTTCTCTTTTCAGTTGTCTATGCAGCATCAGAGAGTAGGCGAGTGACTTAATACCACAGAAACCTCTGAATCAAACAGCCAAATTTGATATGTATGGGGTCAAATTGTGAAGCTTCATCACCTCTATTTACCTTGTAATTATGTGGGGGGTTCAAAATAGGCCGTTAATTATGCATGATAAATATGATTATTTAAAATCACAATCTAGTATTTGGACAGTTCCCTGTTACGACTTATTGTTTAAATTCTCTCAAACCTAACTGATTCTTTTGGTTCACAAACTTTTCTAAATATATCTCTAATTTTACCATCTCCAAGTCTTCCGAGCATGGACGAACTTTATACTATGTAATTACACAACTTTGTCGATTAGGGTTACCTAGAATTTGGATCATAACTATGGCTTTACATTCTTGATGCATCTGAACTGTCTTTTGGGTGTGTGATGCTGGATAAAATCTACTTACTTCTCTTCAATTGTCTACCCTCAGAACTGATAAAAATAGTGAAAAGGCCATTCTAGAAGTTGTCAGGGAAAACTTCAAGGATCATCTCATTCTTGGGGAGGAAGGTGGGCTTATTGGGGACACATCATCTGACTACCTTTGGTGCATTGATCCCTTAGGTAATATCTTCTCGATACACTTTATGTTACACAGGTATTACAAAATTTTTTTCTCAGAATCTTCAGGTTTTTAAAATGTTCTTGTTGAGATCTTTTTGCTTTCTTGGCTTTCCTTTTCATGAGATATGCACTAACTAAAAAACTGCAGTATGATTAGATTCTCCAAATTCTTGCTCTTATTCTCTGATTGTATGATGAAAAGAATAGTTTTTGTCATTGATCTTGAATTAAAATTTAAAGCTTGTGAAATAAAGAACACATTGTTTATCATCTGAACATCATGCATTATTTATGCTGAATTGATTGCTTCTTTAATTCATAATATGGCACAACTTTCAAATTTCATTTTCTGCACTATTGTGGAATATAATCTAATCTAAATATTGTGGCTAGTCACCTATTTATGCAGTCTTTTAGCGGAGTTTGGAAACTGTTTAAGTTTGTTTCATTATGTCCTATTCATGCTTTCAATTTTCAGAAAAGTTCATTTCTTTAGTGGGAAACAATTTAATGAATACAAACAATTTGTCTTACATTTGACTTGTAGACGGGACAACAAATTTTGCTCATTGTTACCCCAGCTTTGCAGTCTCGGTAGGAGTTTTATTTCGTGGAAGGCCTGCTGCTGCTGCTGTTGTATGTACCTTCCTCATTGGCTATACTTTTTGTGCTTTTAATTTTTCTTATGAATCAGTTGATCCAAGTTCTACATCAATGGTAATGTCTAAACTGCATGTATAAGACTGATGCAGCAAGATTTTAATGGAATTGCCTGATTTATTTTGCGTAGAATGTGTAGTGACCATCATTTCTACTCATCCATAAACTTATTTTATTAGGAAAAAATTCCACAATATGTTTCTTCAAAATTGGATATCTATCCAATCTTATCAAAGGATTCAATGTGCAGTATATGACTGTCTACATGTCTATGTGGCATTTACCTAACAAATGTGCAATAAATTGTGTAAATGTCCTTAAAAATCATTCAATACGCACCTTTAAGATAAAATATCAAGAAAGGGTCCTAGCATCCTCATTCTAGGCATATTCTCATTTAATATAATACTATTGATTGCAATCATGGTTTAATGGCATCACAAGGCATTTTGACTTAAGTTGGTGTGTGGATGAAAGCTTGGAAGTTCATTTGGACCTCCTAGATTCCCTTCAAGATATGGTCTTTGCATGGTAGATGTGGCATGAAGGGGTGCCTACAGAGGTCATCTTGCAGTGGTGTGGGTTGCAATTGGCAAGTATTTATCGATTTTGTTTTGTGCAAGAATTATGTAAACACTTATTCTTCTCATGCCCATCCATTAGGAGATGTTGGAAGGGATTGATTGATCCCAATGTGAACAGACTCAATAGTATTGGGACCTATGGGAAAAAAGAGGCAGGTTTGACAATTCTAGGAAGATGATGTGGGGTATGATACCCTATGATATTTATATGGTGCAGGTGGTTGGAAAGGAACAACAAGGTGTTTCGTGATACTACTTGTGATATGGCCCACTTCAAATCCCATGTTTGTGGATTGTGTGGTTGAATGGACAAGATAGTGACATAACATCAGTGTCTTTTCTAATGCAGAAGTTATAGCATTGTTTGAGAGTCTGTTGACACTATAAGTGGGGATCATGAATTAAATTTGAGCATGTCATCCTTTTCTGTTTTTGTGTTCCTTGTTTGTTTCCTTTGTCTTTTGTTTTTGTCTCACTGTTGGTTTTCTTTCTTGTAACCATTTGTTATTGCCTTTGGTTTTTTCATTTTCAGCTTTCCTACGGCTTGTGTAGGATCCCTTTGTTTAAATGTTTTAATATATTTCTTTTTGATGCTGCTAAAAAATGGCATCACAAGGTATGCAACAATACACGAAGCAACAGTAACAAACACTAACCAGTTCCACTGACACCTAGTGAAGGGGGTTTTACTCACAACACTGTAGTGAAGAAGTGTCTGTCTTGGGCTCCCACATCAAGGTGCCCTAGACTTGTCACCCAATTGATGTCCTTGCTCAAGCTCGTTAGGATGCCCTGACCTCCTCACCCAACTGGCAGTGTCTAGAGCACATCTTTGCATGGTGTCTTGAGCTTCTCACCCATCCAAAACTGCCATCATCTTCTCCACGCTTATACACATTTTCATGGAACTGTTGCAAGGTTTTTCAATATCCTGATGATGTTGGCCAATATAGTGGGATTAGGTCATTGTTATTGCTTTTTGTTCCCTTGCAACTAATTGCCTAAGAACTGAAGGTTCACAAGTCAGCACTTGCTAGAAAAATCTTACATACCATGATAAAATAAAAGCTACTCTTAAAAAGATGAATGTTGAGCATTTCAATACTTCACAATTTCTGGTAACTAAATTTGGGAATAGAACAATTCATATAATTTGCGATTCCATTTACATGTTTCTTTGAAGTTTGATCATTCACGTATGTGGATGTTGATAACTTTGGATGATTAGTTTTGCTATATAATGTGTTTCATGCAGTGAGTTCATGTTAGAATGGTTGAGGTAATAGATATAACCCAAATTGAGTCCTTTTCTATATGAAGCAAAAAACAATAAAAAAAACCTTAGATAGCAACTTGTTTACTTTTCCAAACATTTAACTTTATTATTCATTCACAAGATTGGCCAATCTTGTGAATCATAAAATCAGAGCAAATAAAATGTCAAATGCAATGTGCAATCAGAGGGAACAGTAAATTTTGATCTGTTAGAAGATATACGTTTATGCATGTTAAGAGTTACATATTAATAAGTGGGTAATAGTCATACATTGTCTGTTATGTAATAATCTTTATGATATAACCTCTCTCCATATAGGTCTTATTAGTGGCAAATGATACCTCAAGCTTTCACATATTCTTATCTTCATGGTCTTGGTAGGAGGTTTATCATTTTTATGTTTGGATTTTACCTTAAGTTGTCATTGAAATGATTTTACTTTTATGATACTTTGTTGTCTAGCACATTATTGTGCTTCTTATATGATTTTTATGCCAAAGGACTTTCACTTGACTAATAAATGCACCTATTCAAAATATGTTGTTGAATTATATTATATTTAATTGAATAAAACTTTTTTTATCCAATTAATTTGATATTAGTGATAATTTTATGCATGTAAATATATTTATATTTATTTTTAGTTGATTCCATTTTTTCAAAACGTCCTGTTTGAACCCCTTATTTAAAAAAACATTTGTAATTTCAATCTGTAGAATATCCAATTTTCCTATTTTACAACATAAAATGTTTTTTTGGCGTGTTAGTAATTCCTAGGTTTAAGTTGTGTCTATTACAGGTTGAAAACATCAAAAATTTCTGATAAGGAATTCATGAAGAAAAGATTTCTATGGAACCTCTAAACCATATATTATTTGTGACAAGACCATTATTAGAGTTATGATTATTAGCCAGATATTTTCCAGCATCTTAAGTCCATTGAAAGCCTTTTTCTTTCTACAATTTGTTCCATCTCAAAATTTTCTGTTATTAAGAAGGTTTCGATTTTAAGGTTGAGTTTGCGGGTGGGCCTATGTGTTGGAGTACTAAAACTTTTACAGCATCTGCAGGTAAATGTCTCTGTTTATAATTTTTAATCTGCTTGGGAGTGGCTGATTTGTTTGGTACTCATTTTCTGATTTATTATTTTATGTAATTTTCAGGTGGTGGTGCATTTTGCAATGGACAAAAAATTCATGCCAGTCAGACTGATCAGGTATTTTTCCTTCTATCCAGAGTTTAAATCGAATTTTGTTTATCCAAAAGTATTCCTTGTATACTTAGTGAGATGCCCAGGCATCAAGTTTGGATGCCTGGTAAAAAAAATTTAAAAAAACTATATTTTCACTGTTTTCTTATTTATGTTATATATTATATAGGAACAATTTCTAATATGGCCAACATATTTTGGTTAAAATGTGACAATGGTTTGTACAATCCTTTGATCAAAGATCCAAGAATACTAAAAGATGCATTTGGTGTTAATAATAATAACACTATTTCTAAGTACTAATACAATTCCTTTTAATTTTATCAGTGTATATATAGATATATTGGGGTTGAATCTTGTACCATTGCTAATTTTTAAAATCATATTTCAGGTTCGTTTTCAGTGATTTTTTTTCACTTTTTATTTTTTTTATAGGTGTCGTATTATTTTAGTGTTAATAATACTGGTTTAGTCTTGCAGAAATGGAGTCCTAGAGACCCCTTCCCAAACTTCTAATCATTTCATCATTAGGATGACCGTGTCTGGTTTCCTGAAAAGTTGCCACACACCCTACCCACTTCCTCTACGCCCTCCCATTACAATGATGAATATTCTATGCCAAGAACTTCATTTGCAACCTTGACGCCATATCCCAAGAGAGAAGTAGAACCACCCACAACATTCCCATTCTTTCTTCCAAAACCATGTATGCCCATCTCTTCTTAGTTTTTCATCTGACTGTTGATGTGAACCTGCCACTCTAGACTTGACAACAGCATGAGGCCAAGAGCCTTCCCCCTTCACTGATTTCCAGAAAGGAGAGGAAGGGAATAGAGCCCAGGATCTTTTGACTTCCCTTCACCACTTTTGTTGTCACCTCCCACTGTACCACATACTGGTGAAGTTTAAGCTGTTGTTGTGACCGGTTCTTTCTCAGAGGACAGCCATTGTTGACTGGGTGGGTTTGAGAATGCCTCCTGGATTCCTTTCTGTTGCTGTCTTGTTGGGTTTAGACTGTCGACCACAAAGTGGGCTGGGCTTGCAGGTTCCATGATCTGCTGCTGGTTTGAATTGGGCTCTTTTGCAGCAGGATCACAAGCACTGGATGAGAAGTGCTGATATCTATAATGGGCTGGACTTAAGAGGAGAGTGAGGGTCTCTGTGCTGGGCTTCATCTTGGGCCAGAAGAGTTATGGTTGAAGTTCTTGAAATTTCTTTTGGGCTTGGGTCTCTCTCCAATGATCTTCCGGACAGGAAAAGGATCTGGAGATCCCTGTGACTTTGAAGTTTGAATTTTCTCCACAACGACTTTTCAATCCAAAGCCAAATTTTCTCCCTTTCTGGACCAAAATTCTCGTGTTCTACCTCCACATCTAATCCCTTTCCCTTCTCAGATGGGCTCTTATTGTATGTAGCTTCTCTAAATTTCTCTCATCCAGCCCAGAATGAGTGTTTCCCACCATTGCATCAATCTGGTGAAATCACCCTCACCACCTCTACCCAAGAGCAAGGCCTAGTGTTGCTGGAATTCGCCTCATCCCAGTACACATTTACCTAGTGGGATTCCCCCCTGGTTGATAATTTTATCCTCTCTGGCACAACCTCCTGCCTGTGTATATTAAAATGCTACAAACAATCAATATTGGTTTTCATATACATGGAAATAATGATAATTTGCGTTCACCAAAAAAAAAATCTCAAATTATTACACACTAATCTCACATGTAGCATGCTCAATATTTACCTCAACTGTAAATCTCCAAAATTCCAAATATTTACGAAAATTTAATAAAATATTTTAAAAATTTTGAAAATCCTAAAAAGCATGGAATTTCACAATAATAACATAGATTTAATAGGCTAATGAAACAAAAAATGAGAATAAAATTTGAAAAAAACTCTTGGAGAAGAAAAGAAAAGATAATTGTTGAAAGTAGAAGGCCGCCAGGGAAAATTGTCAGAGTTTTGCTCGTCAGAGAGGGTTATAGTGACCGAAGAATAGGAGAAGAAAAGAAATCGGTAGTAATGAGAAAGGAAAATTGAGATCTGGAATGATATAGTGCTGTTTTATGTGTATCAATTAAGACTCAAGTATATCAATCGATAAACCTAGTCTGAGTTCAAAAAAGGACCAGTATTGACTAATTTGATTGATCTTGGTCAATAAATAATGAAATTTCATCCGACACAATGTATTTTGGGGTACATTGAAATTTCATATTGATATCTTTGGAAATCGATACATATCGGCAAAATTTTGCTGATAGATACCAGGATCTAGAAGAGCCCTGTGTCTGCTTATGTGTCAATACTGATGTCATGGTTCAGAAAAGTCCATGTGTTTGGACGGCATGATCTTGCAAAGTGGAAGCCATTGAGCATGGTTGGAGGCTCTGTCTTTGATCGTCCAGCAAAGGACCAGGTTTTCGGTCTTCAACTATGAGTGACGGTGATTGATGCTGCTAGAAGAGGGTGACTGAAGGGATTGGTAATCAGGACTGATGACATTGAGGTGATCCTAACTGGTGAGGCCTTGGAAATTGAAACTGAGGGCTTCATCAGAGATAACTAGTCCTCTCTGTAGGATTGTTGAAGTGGTGGGAAGGGAAGCAGAGTTCTCTGAAGGGTGGAGTGCTGCTTCTGGTAAGCATGAGAGGAAGGTGTGTTGAAACACTTATTCTGTGCAACAGCTAAAGAGGGGAGGAAGAACAAGGAAGTAGACACGACATGAAAAAAGAAGAAGAAAATTGTGAACCCCTTTTATAGGGTCCTTTCAACAGTCAGATGCAAATATATAGGTGAACAATATATACATTAGTAAAGTACTGGGATTTTACATGTATGGTACTGCATAATACATTATATCAACTCTTAGTGTTAAAAAGTAATTCTTTTTTGTTTGGATAATAATGCTAAAAAGTAACTAAGGTATTGATGCCTGCGTTTTTTCATTCTATTCAACAATTTTACAGAAAATGACAAACACAATGCAAGGTTTCTTCTTGTGTCGGATCTAATTATATGCAGCTTTACCTCTTTAATGGAAAGATTATCTTCTAGAATTTGAACATGTAACCTTTAAGTCACAATGGAGCAGCCTACATATCTGGATTGAATAATAGATTGATAATGTGATAAATATATGCTCAACTTATGCAAGATCTAATCTTATAGGATTTTCATACCATAGACATTTGTATGCAATTATTTTGCCTTTTTCTTTTGATAAAAGGTGAAGACTCTCCATTATAAAGTGAAGTTGATTTACACTTCTAATTATGTAGTTGTCAAAACATAGAGGATGGAATAATATTATTGGCACAAAAAAGTAAAAAATCCACTTTATGTATAGAACTATTACTTGACCTATAAGAAACTAGTTACCTATCATGGGAGTAACCTAATAGAGAACCATATAATAACCCATTTATTTTAAAATCTATTCATTCTAGCATTCCTTTTCAAGCTAAAGCAACTAAGATCTACAACATGCAACAAAATCTTACACAGCATAGCAAAAGTACATAAAAATAATTTCAAATGACGATTGATGGAAAGAGTCACGTGGATAAAATAGTATATTGTTGTACATCGGTAGGATCAATGGTCAATCATCTTGATCACTTAGCTCCAAGTAGGAACAAACAACACTCATTTGAACTTGATCATAATAACTCTCACGTAAGCAAGAAGCAACCACCACTTCATCTAAATTGACTCATTGTATGGAAAAGATATTCGATAAACGCAAATATAGGCACTTGCAAAGATAAACATTAGTATATGCAAACACAAATAAAATAACCATAACTTATCTGCATTTTTTATCTTTTTTTAAAAACTTTATCAATGATTTTTGTCCCTCTATCTCTTCCTTTTTCTCTCCCCTTTTTTCCTATCCCATTGCATGCCACCCCTTCTCTCTCTCGCCTACAAATTGTGTATTAGTAGAAATAAAGATCAAAGATGACATGGGGTGGGCTGATGGGAGCAACACAAGAGGGGATGTCAACAAGGACACAAGGTGGGGTGGCGTAATGGAGGTTCACTGTCTACAAGGACGCAGTGGAAGAAAGAGCTAACAAAAAGGAAGGACTGGGGAAGAGATGCTGACACAAGTGGCCGTGACACCAACAACTGCTGGCAATGATGGCATTGTCAGGGGAATGGATGACAGGATTGAGCTGTTGGTGGAAGGGCTACTGATGACTAAGTCCTAGGAAAGGCAGGCATTGACTGCTGAATTACTTGCTGTTATCAGTTGTGGCGAAAAAAACTAAAGGAGAGAAGGCTATTGGTGGTGGTATGAGAAGAAGAGCAGTGACAGTTAAGAGGACGAACATGTTTTTGGGAGGATTTCTGCTGTGACTATGATGAGGTAATGGTTAGGTTTTTTGGCTAACTTTGATAGCATGCCAAGAAGTAGAGAATGGAATAAGATTATTGTTATGCAAGAGAGTGTAATCTCTCATGTATAGGACTATTACTTGGTTATTGTCCCTTTTTTTTTGGTAATGCTACTTGATTATTGTCCTTGTTTTAACATTCATTTATTCTAACGGTAGTATTGGTTTGCCTATTGTCTGTCTTATTTAATACTACTTCAGCTCTTTTAACTATTTTCTCTTGTAAAGGTGGAAGATTCTCTTCTTGTAATTGGGTTTGGATATGATCATGATGATCCATGGGCCACTAATATGGATTTGTTCAGGGAGTTCACTGATACTAGCAGGGTACAGCTTCCTAAGTCTCATTTGTGAACATATTTGGTATCTTCTCCTATTATTAATGTTGGTCGGTGCATGAAATGTACAAAGGGTGTGCGGCGACTTGGTGCAGCTGCTGTTGACATGTGTCACGTTGCTATGGGGATTTCAGAAGCTTTTTGGGAATTTCGCCTGAAGCCATGGGACATGGCTGCTGGTGTCCTGGTAACTTCTGCTATCATTTATTTTTGGTGTTGGTTGTCAAAGAAGCTTAAGGTTAATAAGAAGTATCAATCCCACATAAAAAGAAATTAACTTGACCAAGTTTACAAGCATTGTAAAAAAGATATCCATTTGTTTTCCAGTAGTATCATTTTTCTGCTTGAAAATTTCTAACTTGAAGAAAAATCAAAGTAATCGATAACTTACAATTTTCCATGTTTTTCACTTTTCAAATTTCACTTTTGAGATGATTGCTTTTGAAACGGTTCAAACTGACTAGTTGATCATTAAACCTAAGTCAACCAGGCTAAAGGGACCAGTTAAACATTCGGTTTGACCAATGGTTCAATTCCTTATATATATGCGAAAAAAGTAAAAACCTACAAACCTTAGAAACCAAAATCTTGTGCAAATCAATTATGAACATGTAAAAAAATGTCTGGAACAGTTTATTGATTGGTTCACAAATATTGATGTTATGATAGTGTCATCATCAATTGAATCATTTTGAACCAAATTCAGTGACCTTTCGGTTTCAAGAACTTTGATGAAGATAGGACTCTTTATATGATTTTGATAGTTGGATTTCTGTCCTTTGTTCTTCACTTCTTTTACTCCTGTTGTATAGAACATTCGGGGTGAGTGGTGATTGATGACATAGACCTACGATGGTTTCATTAATCTTCTTGCCTACTTCACTTTTCACCTAAACCACTCTAAGAAGAACATCTTGGATTTGCTCAACTATATGTTTCATTCTTTACCTGTTTACCAATATTCTGCGACCAACACCTCCTTTAATTCTCATCTTTAAACTTGCTAATGATAACAACAAAGGCACCGTGGATTTTGCCACTTTTGTGTTATGCTGATACATATTTTAAATCTCATCTTCATTTTCATATATTACCCACATTTACTCTCATGCGTACGTGCAGATGGTTGAGGAAGCCGGGGGTGCCGTTACACGCATGGACGGCAGACCGTTCACAGTTTTCGACAGATCCGTTTTGGTGTCGAACGGTGGTATTCATGGAAAGGTTGTCGATATCGCCATTCATTCTTCTTCACATGCGATTTTCAGATGGTTTTCTTTTCTTATTTGAGAATAAATTCGCCTTCTTCACTCGTCCTCACCGCGTTTGGTTGATGTTTTCTGAGTGCAGCTCTTGGAAAAGATTGGCCCTGCAACAGAGAACCTCAACGAAAAAGGAATCGATTTTTCGCTGTGGTTTAAACCAGAAAACTACGACACGGATCTGTGATCTGCGGCGTTACGGCAAAATCTAACGGTTGCGGCTGCCACCACCATATTTGAACGAGTGTGATTCACCATTGTCTTGAATATATAATAAGAAAGGATACAGAAATTAAACACTTGTTTTAGAATGCGCCATTCATGTGAAGTTCCAATTTCTGTGATGAAGACTAATAAATGATTAGAGAGTTTATGCTTGTGTGCCGTTGCAATGGAGGATTCAACCAACGACCATGATTGTGATGATCACTAGCTTCTCCCTGAACAATCCTCTGATCGACATAAAGCGAACTGTGGATAAAATGATGAAAGTTGGAAGATGAAGGCTTTAGATGCAGGACCATACTCTCATCCATAATTTATTTGCACTTGCAAGTTGCATTCAAGATGTACATACCTCTACTTCTGTTGATGAAACAAGACGAATGTACACCAGTGCTTGTGTTGCTGATAGAGTAACGGAGCTCAAATTCAGCAACATCTTCAGAGCAACCTTAAAATTCAAGAATCATGACATAAGATGATACCAAACGATTTTGTCATGCGAATGCAGAATGTCTCCAAATACCACAAGGTTTTGCTTTAACATTTAAACGAAGACCTTTTACCTTTACCGAATAGGCAATTCATTTCAAACGAATAAATGGTAACACCACACCGTAAGCTAAGTTCTCATTTCTCTAGAGAAATTATTCAAGGATGACGAATCGCACTCTTAAATAGGTCACCCAAAAGTGTGTGAATTCATCCATCTATCCAAAGGCAAGCAGATGAACGGAAAAGAAAATGCGGAACACCTGTCATGGATACAACAACAAACTGGAGTTCATTTGAAAGAGAATAAGCTGATGATGGTCAGCCTACGACGACTCGGAGCCCGTCTTGACGTAAAAATTTTGACGCCCGATGGGGTTCACCACAACTGGTGGACCGGCAGTACGTGGCCAAGCCTGAAATTTCTTGTCGGTTGCTTCCCACCATTCATTGTTGACAACGGTTTTTGGGGTTGTACCTGATTTAAAAAAATCAACGATCAGAGTATTGCAGCAAAGCGATTTCAAAAACTTCGGAACTTTTCAAGTTTTCTCTAACCTCCAAACAGCTTTTTATCAGAAACAAGGGTATCACACACATAAGCAATAGCGAATGATGCAACCACAGACCCAACGATGTACTTTGTCGTCATTTTCAAACGGTACCTAACAAAAAAAGCATTTTAAAATAGGAAATCATCGTAAACATTGTGTTTTGAACCAGCAAACATGAAAAGACAATTAAGGGGTCGGACGAGAGATCTAGACTGCAGAAAATTGATTTGAATGAAAATTTAAAAAATAAAAGAAATGAGAGTTCAACTTATGTATAGACCAACACTAATCCCAAACCATGCAATATAGATAAAACTAGACCAAACGATGAAACAATAATCTCCTAACCTCAGCTATTAGGATCCCACATCAGTCTCTACAAGTCATTTAAGCAATCAAGCCATATACACTGGTTAGCAAGTCATTCCTTCCATATATTTTTCTATTAGATCCTCACCTTAGGGCACTACAGAAATCTCTGCTAATCAAAACTTTAAATATTACCGAAACATTCTGCCTCTGAAGTTGGAGATCCACTAATGCGAATAATCAATTGGTTGGTTTAGAAGCCGTGAGAAATATTAACTAAAGATTAAGATCACTTTGACAACAGTCACAAAGGATGCGATAGGTATTGCCTCCTGCTTGTCACTTGTCAGTAAGGCATTGTTTCTATGTAGATTGCACACAGCATGTAACAGGAATGCATTATTACCTTATTCTATTTGAAATGATTGGAGCATTGTATGTGTGCCCACTAGCACCCTTTACGACTAAGAGTAGTGTTTTTTGTTAATTGTTTTAATGACAAAGGATTGCAATTAACCCCACTTTTAAAATAAACTTTTATTCATTGGAGATGATGAATCAAACAATTTAAATTTATGTAACTTAACCAAGGATTTGATAATAGATAAAAATACCCGGAAGAGAAGGTTTCATATGACCAAACCCTCATAGTAGGATTATGGCTTGATTATTATTGTTGTTTAAAGAAATATGGTTGTTATTAATGGCATTCATTAGATCTTTCAGATTTTAGGTTAGAGCTAGAATGATTTAGCTTAACTTTAGAATTTTTTGTAATTTTCGATTTTTATAGATTATTTTTCTGTTTTCTGTAATTTTCAATTTTTACAGATATTAATAGTTTGTGAAAATCAAAGAAATCTATAAAATACGTCCAAAAATACGAATTTCGACATGAAATTTTAGAATAAGGTAACTTAAACAATAATATACATTTACAAATAATTTATTTAATTTTTGAATATTTATTGCAATAGACAATCCCCGTGCTCTTGTGTGAGCCTGATTCTCAACTACCACTTGCACCCGGTGTTCTCACCTCATTGTTTCACTTCTAAGCTTCTCACTTTGCTCAATGTAGCACTTCTCGGCCTGTGATTGTCTAATAACAACTGTATACTTTGGTCTATCTCATGGTTGGATACAATCTTTAAGGTGGACAATATCATCATGATCATCTATAAGGATAGGCTCTGGCTCATGTTGTCAACTTCAACTCCTTCATTGAAGAAAATATTTTTGTATTATTCATCTCTCCTCATCTTTTCCACTTTCTTAGCTTTCGTTCCTTTTAAAAACTTTCTTATCTGGTCCCAAACCACCTTGGGATATGGTGGACTCTTAGTAACATTACTGTAACCATCTACTAAGTGTGATTTCAATTGCAAAACATCATCATTCATTAATTGTTTTCTTAATTAAAACACCTTCACTCATTAATCCTAATATTTTAAAACCATTCATCTCTTCTTGCCTTTTCCACTTTCTTATTTGGTCACAAACCAGCTTGGGATGTGGTGGACACTTAGCAACATTACTATAACCACCCACTAAGTGTTGTTTCAATCGTAAAACACTTTCACTCCATCTTCTGTCTGTTGTTCATCGGATATCTATGTATTCACCTAGGATCTTCAGATCGGTGATGACTAACATTACATCCCATGGTCGATCTTCTTCCCACTAGAGCCCCCACCACCTCCCTGCTAACCTACCTTCTATGATCAGCCGTTGCTTCGGCCTTGTACCTCCATAAATCCGCATCGCCTTTCCCACGGTCTCCCCTTCTCCTCCTGCCTCCTCCCAAGGATTCCTAACAGATCAATGATCTATAGCCATACTCTTTCGGAATTTCATCAAAATTCCAACCCCAAGCCAGCAATCAAAGCACAACATCCCTTTCAACAGTTCAAAAAACGCCCAAAAGCATCATAAAACTTTCATTAACGACAGAGGAAGAGCACGAATCGATCGAGGCAATGATTTCCCGCCGCGATCGCTTACGCAGAAGGGGAAAGAGAACGTACCTGGGACGTCGCCGCCACCACTCGCCGACAGAGAAGTGGAAACCGATGGGCGCAATAAACTTATTTATACCGGCCTGCAAATTAAAATTAAAGAAACGAACCGTTAAAAATAATAAAATAAAGAAAATTCTGAGGAACCAAAAAATTATTAAAAATATAATTCTAATTTTTTAAATAATAATTATGAAATTTAATCGTACATATGTTTACACGTATATAATTAATATTTAAATTCAATGATATCCATACAAAATTATGGTATATACGGATACTTATGGTAGTCACTTGCATTGCATAACCATGTTTTACCTAATAATTTAAAGTACATAATAGACATAATGTTGTTTATTATAGAACATAACTACATATCTCATTATTATTATGGTTTTATTAAGATTATTAACTTCTTTGTTTTTCTATAATTACTTGTTTATGATACACGCTTATGTAAAAATTAGACAAAAATGATTTTCAATATAAAAGATAAACATAACATGCTGAAAAGCAGTATAAAATTCCAATACTATTGTTTAACACAACATAATATTTTTTTACAAAAGACTCAACTACATATTGTGCTTAACCCAAAACCTCCACTCCAGACTCATCCATCGCCATCAACGCTTCGGCCGTCGCCGCCAACCGCCATGGTCAGACGAGATCGCGTGCCGCTTCGCCACCAGCCCTACCCCGACCGTCATTCTCGCTTCTACCCACCTCCGAACGTCCTGGACGGCCCGTCCTTCCTCCGCGGTCCCCGCCCGCCTCAGCCTGAGGTCTACGAAGAAGAGCTCGAACTCCGCACGATCGAGATCCGTCGCCTCGCTTCCGAAAACCGCCGCCTGCACGACTACCGGGTCGGGCTCCAACGGGACCTGGGGATGGCGCGGGAGGAAATCGACCGGCTCCGCGCAGCGATCGGGAAGTTGCAGACGCAAAGGGACGCCCGCGTGAGAGAGCTGGTGGAGAAGGGACTGAAAATGGAGACGGAACTTAGGGCGACAGAACCCTTGAGGAATGAGGTGGGACAGTTGAGGGGCGAGCTGCAGAAGTTGGATGTGTTGAGACAGGAGCAGGTGCAGGGGCTTAGGAAGCAGCTTGATAGGGCTCAGACGGATGCGAAACAGGTTGCCGCATTGAAGTCCGAGGTTGAGGAGCTTGGACAGGAGCTTATGCGCTCTAGGTCAGCGTTTGAGTACGAGAAGAAGGGGAGGGTTGGGTTGGTTGAGCAGAGGCAGGTGATGGAGAAGAATTTGGTTTCGATGGCACGAGAAGTAGAGAGGCCAAGGACAGAGTTGGCCTCTGGGGATGGGAGGAACCCATGGGGTCATATGATAGCAGAACATATGGTATGAAAATTGGCAGTCCAGATGGAGGACTCCCATCTTCGTATGGGGTTGGAGATGGGCTTCATCTGGTACTCAACATCACATTCTTTGGAGTGGCAGTCTCTCTTTCAATCGTGCACCAAAAGAGAATGGTGAAAAGGAGTAAAGTCGGACGAAACCTTAGACGGGTTAAGGTCTTGCTGCTTAAAAAAAATTAGAACAGGACCAATACAGACTCCATGCAAAATTAGAAATGCTGGTCTGCAGGACATCTGGATATTGTGGCCACCGATCAGCGGCTACAGTTTTTGGTTACACAAGTTGGAAAAAATGTGGTATGACGCTTCACAGAATCCAATTCAGGTTTTACAGGACATCTGGATGCTTCACTAGGTCACAGCCAGCTTCTCACGTTATAATTTATTTACATAAGGATTCAATTCAGATCAGTTTTGAGGGTCGGCATGCGTTACAATCGGTCCACATCAACAACAGTGCTTGCATGGGTTGTTGTAGATATATCAATATAGAAATTTTAATGGACCTTTTACTTTCAAAGGAATGGAAGCAAAGTAAAAGCATTCCACACGGAAGACATGTATTTGGAATTACTTCTTGATTGATGTCAAGTGTGGGATTGATCGGCCGGACCCAACACCACCGACCTCATCCATACCGCGCAGCACACAATACAATGGGCAGCCCACACAAAACCAACTCTTCAGCCATTTCATTTTCACATTTGCAAGTCTAACCACTTGACACAAGAGCTTTAAAAGGGTTCAAGTTGTTGTATGGCATTTATTATCAGACGCCAGTTTGTCACCAAGGTAGATAATCGAACCAATTCTTATTAGGTAGTTGAATTAACCAAGGCTATGCGATTATATATTCTTTAGTGAAGTTTAAATCCTAGTGCTTGCATCTTAAAAAAAAAAAAACTACGTATTATGCTTATGTCACATAGATAACACAATTTCTATTGGAATAGTCCGACATTAGAAAACAATGTGGCAGTAGGCTTTGAGAGTATATTTAACATGGTATTGAAGTAGGTTTACAATACATACTCATAAGTTGCTAGTAGACTAAAGTATCCTCACTAGATAGTGTAATGAAAGACACTTGTCGGTTAGAGGACTCAACCACAAGTGTGAAGTTGTGTTGGAATAGTTCCACATTAGAAAACAATGTGATAGACTAGACTTTTATATTATGGGTAACCCTCTTCTCAAATGCCCATTGACTTTAGAGAGTGTATTTAACAATTTCTTCACGTATTTTGTCAATTACTTTCTTTTTTTGTTCTACACTTAACATACTACTATTATATATTTCTTCCTTTTTTTTAATAACAGTAATGTTCATCATCATCAAATTCAATTAATTTATTTACAAGATCTTCAAGGAAATCTACTTTGTTCGCTTTTCTTATAAAGTTGTGAAACATAAAACATTTTAAAGCAATCTTGATTTATGTGTCAAAATGAAAATAGCATATACTTTAGCAATATTGCAAACTAATACTTTATGACTCTAAATGTATACTTTATTATTGTTTTCAATTGTAAATGTCTATCATTAAATATTATTATAATACTAGTAGAAAGTTGATTCTCATCATACTCTGAGAAATGATAACAAATACTTCAAATAATAACTAATCATTTCCATCTACCAAGTACATAAATAATTTTTATATCAAAATTATAGACAACTAACACAGTTTATGTCAATTCCTCTTTTTTTATTTTTAAATCTTGCAATTTTTTGATTCAAAAATTGTTACCTGTGTACCATTAATAACGTCAATATGATTTTAAATAGAAGGATCTTGTTAATAACAATTTTATAATAAATAACTACGAATGAAATAAAGGAGAATGTAATATAAATAAGATGTTAAAGACTTAGTATGAGAAAGTATTTGGATTATTTCGAATCTTATTTGATGTTGATGATAAAGACTTAGTTAGAAGTATATGATGTAAGTAAATTATATTATTCAATATCTTATTGAAGTAAATCTTAACTATGGAAATAAATTGATGAAAACACTTTCTTATTACACTATGTCGTTAGTTTTAACTAACTATAACAAGAAAAATTATAAGTTTTTTTTAACACTTATATTTCTACCATCTTATAATACTCTTTTTGTTTTTAAAAGTCACAAAATTGCATGAAAATATGTCAACTCATGTGATATATTTTCCTATAATTATATGATTAGAAGAATCTAATAAGCTTTTAATATAATCTTATTCTTGTCTACTATATATCAGTCTAGTAACTTGGGGAATATTATCAATTGAACATGCTACGATGTTAGACATTTGATACAGTAAGATAATCGATTTGCATATTCTCTTCTCCTGTTCTTCGAAATATTGCCTTCGTTCGTCCATGTCCACAAATGAAAAATGGTTACCTATCATAATAATGATTTAAAATTTATCTTAATGTAACAATGAACATAATAATACATCACAATTAGTGATGAAAAATACAACAAATCACAAATAATTAACTTGATAAGAGTAATAAAGTAAAAAAGAACATTCGTCACATATCATGCACCCCAACTTTAACATAGAAAATATCATATTCAAACTACAAATATAACATTAACGACAAACTAACATGTTTGTAATACATCATAAAACAAAGTTTAAAAATATTAGACAATGTTTTAGTTGTTTAAATTGGACTTTAGAGCTAAAAAATAACATTTCTTCTCTTCATTTTTTAATAGCCACATTCCCTCAAACATTTCGTCATCGATAAGATATGGAAGTTCAAGCAGTGTGTCAATTAATCATTTAGCTTGTCTTTCACGATTAATACTTGAACATATTTCCTTGTCCTCTTGAAAAAACTTAAAAAGATTTGTATTGATTTCTTCCATTGACTTTATGACTGATTGGAAAGATTTTGCGTCAGTGTTTTCTTTTGATCATACGGATTTCACTCCATCAAGGGCTAGAGGAACTTTCATTCCAATCATAATCGAATGATAAAGGAGCTTGAGTATTAGATGTATTAAAGTTTTCCATGGGTTCATTGTTGACATCCTACGTGGCCTATATGTCTAGAGGTTATACACTTTTACTTCTAATAACAATGTTACTTTCAAATAAAGTGACAAGTTGATCATAAATTGTACAAACCTTCCCTTTACACGATGCACACTCTCAATGTTTCTATGATAAACAGTTCAAATAAAATGTATATTATATGTTGAATATATTGTGTCTTATTTATTAAAATTAATAGATAAATAAGAGAAGACATTTAACCTTAATAAATTCATTCTAGATTTTATTAAGAATGTTGGTATGACAACTGGTGTAATCCTACCCGCATTCATTTTGATTAAATTTTTTTGAATAGGTTTTATACATTGTCCATTAAGTTTTCATTAGACATGCTTTTTTTTAATGTTTGCTCTAGTTCTTTTGCTGTACTCCTTTATCACTTCTACCCATGTCTCAAATCTTATCTTTCTATTATGAACCTTTACATTCTCCTCTTTAATCGCTTGAGATAAAATATCCAAAATGATTTCATTTACCTTTGTATTTTAGCTTATGTACTTTTTTTAAGAACTCATCTTTTTGTACGAAGACTTGGATTGGATCAGGATTTAAAAAAAAAAAAATATGATTTTTGCTTAAGAAGTTGGAAAGGTTAAATAAACTTTAGATACAATAACACATTAGATTAGTAAAAGTTTGCATGATGGTACATTTGTGATGAACAAAAATTTTCAGAAATAAATTGGAATGATATAATTTCCAAACATGATCTAAACAATGTATACCATTTTATACTACCATTTTATGAGATTCGATAGGGCTCCTACCTCTCCCTCGGCCCTACACCCAAAATCTATACCATGGGTCATGAATGGTTCTTCAAAAATCATCTATTACACCATAAGTAGATGCCTTCCAAGATTTATTGAAAATTTCTACGCACAATGAAATGGCTAATATCCTTTTATAGCATTTCTAAATAACCTCACTTCAACGTGAACATAGCTGACATATCAAGTGCAATGTATTATAATCTAAGCTTGACATGAAAAATGTACACAGAGACAATTATCAACTATAGGAAGTTTAAATAAACAGCTGATTCACAAAGAAAAAGATAAAGTACAATAGGCTTGCATTGAGAGAGTGCCCTTTACTTCTCTTCCCTGTTGCTGACATGGACATCAAACACCAAGCTGGCCTTCCCCGTATGTTTGACAAGTTGACCTGGATGAAGTTGTCAGGTCGTTTCAAGGGTAATGTACTCCTAACGCTTGGTGAACTACCATCCTTGAAAGAGTTGTGCATTGAACATATGAATTGCCTGGAATACATCGGTCTTGTGTTTTATGGGAGGGGTCCATCGGACGCGTTTACAAATCTTGAAGTTCTAGAATTATCATGTATGGATAGTTTAAAAGAGTGGTGGGGAATGGACAAACGCCCCTTCCCTCGACTTTCTAGGCTTGAATTGAGAAGATGCCCTTTTTACTACGCTTCCCTGTTGCTGGCATGGACATCGAACGCCAAGTTGGCCTTGCTCGAATGTTCGACACAGTTACAGAGATGGTGGTCTCAAAATGCCCAGCCGTGGAGGAATGGTGCTGAGACCATGCCTCCACCACCTTGGCCAAGGTCAAGATCACGAGCAAGTAGTGATGGTGAGGAATAGAAAAAGCAAGGTAGGAAGTTCTGTATATATATATAATTTGTCTTATTTCTTATTTTATATATCCTCTCAATTTTCTGGTTTTGTGTTGATGGAGTGCATGCAGAATTTGAGATTTTGTGGGGAGGGTGGTGAAGACTTGATTTGTGCTTGTGCAGCACAGGATGAAGAAGCGACAGTAAAGAGCAGGTGAGTTCAGTAATTCTATCATGTGAGCATTTTCTTCCCTAATTGGTATTGTTGTGCTTGGTAACGCATAACGAATTGAATTCTCTCTAATTAACTCTTGACTATTCTTAGTCTAATTTAATTTAAAAATTGAAATCAATAAATAATATGAGCATTAATTAATTGTCTTGATTATTTGAAATTGTCTATTCTCAAATGTATTCCAGCAAATTGATTATTTATAGTCCTGTCAGATATCGAGTCTGGTGTGAAGGATCCACATGCATTGTGTTAATAAAGAAGAGGATTAATTAAACGAATATCGAAAAACTTAGCACATCAATGCATGCATGTGCTTTCCCCTTTCCCCAAGAGCTTAACACCAGACCTTCATTTTTTTGTAATGAGAATTGTATAATCTAACTACTTGACAAGTGAAACACTTTTCTTCAGAGGATCACCTTTTGGAAGTGATGATAAAAGGAATCTGTTGTGCTCATCCATTAAAGTTGTTGCTTGGAACATTTGGATTTGTTGTAATTTTTTTATTTTATATATAATGGATTTAATTAGAAGCTCCGACAAAGTGTTTGTATACTTCATTGGCGCCCACGTCAAACCTACTTGACACGACCACCATATGATGTGAATGACTGTGTATGTGTTTATGAGGCGGTTGTCATAAGGTGCGTTCGAATATAACAAAACCAGTGGTACGGTTTCGCTGTGGGGGGGTGTATAGTTGTAGGTAGATTTCAGATTCCCAATGGACGTGATGATCTCCACGGTAAGGGCGTTGCACCGTCGTCGATGACCACGACCAGGTAAAAGACGAAAATGCCCCGTTGTTCGTTCTTTTAGGATGAAGTGCCGAAATTATTAGCATTGTTATATGTGAAGGTCGATAATTTCGCAGACATAGTTGGGTGAGAGTTAGAGCTTTATTAAAAAAACAAGATATCGACCCACAAATGGAATCAACTGTCATAACAAAAACAACTACTGGATGGATGAAGTCGGTGGATTATTAAATGTGGTGTGGAGAACTTATTGATGGATGCGTTGACGACGAATTTAATCGATGTGCTATAGATCTATTTATTAGGAAGGTAAGTAAGGCAGGGAAGGAGAGAAGGATAGATCTACAATGGCGTGGACGTCCCCAATCTCCCGTTTGGCGCAGCGCTTGAAGGACGACGACGACCTCCCAGATCAAGAGGGTGTGAAGGAGAATGCTTTGTTCCTGGCAAAGACCTGTCCGATGATAGAGGCTACGCTTGTTGATGCGGAGAAGAGGGAGATACGGGACGAGAACGTGAAGCTCTGGCTCTGTGATCTCAAGTACCTCGCCGCCGATGCGGAAAACACCCTTGAGGAGTACGAGGACTACCACTCCGCCGCACACAATCATGACGAGGTACCTGTTCCCAACCTTTTTTTTTAAAAATAAATTCACAAAATTAGTTAAAAAGGACATTTTTGTTACAAGGAAACCTTGAATCGCAGATCAATTTAACTCCTTCTCCAGAGCCGGATCGAATTAGTAGGCCTAATTCATTAATTAGGTGGCTCGGGTCGTACATTCAGCTCTTACCCCAATTCTGTGGTCGTCCATACCAATTGACGGAGGGAAGGAACGACAAATTAGGAAGGAAAGGTGAATCTACAATGGCGGCGTTGACGATGACGTCCCCAATGATCCGTTTGGCGCAGCGGTTGAAGGACATTGCTTCGTTCCTGGAAAATACATGTCAGCATATCGAGGCTAAGCTTGTTGATGCGGAGGAGAGCGACGTGCACCAGTTCAAGTGCCTCGTCGCCGGTTTGGAAGACATCCTTGGGAAGAACCACTCCCCCGCACACAATCATGACGTGGTACGTGTTACCAACTTTTTTTCCCCAACAATCAACCCTCCTCGATCCTCTTGGTTTAATTCCCACAAAGTTAATCGCAATACGCCAAATAAAAAGTTATCATCTTAATGTTAAAGTTTATCAATCTTTAATTTAATATTTAAGTTTGATTTGTAGCACCCATGATCTAATGTCTACCTTGTAACAGCAGACGCCTCATTCAACTCACTCTTAATCGTTACTTTGTTGACAATTCCTTTCTTTTGTTGTTAATGACATTTGTAATTAATTACTTAAACAACACATCTTTCTTCAATTGCAGATGGAAGACATAGAAGGAAAAGAATCGTCGAAAGATATTCTAAAGTTTCGTAGTAAATTCGATGACATCTACGTGAGAAGGAAAGCCCTCCGATTAAAGGATAATGGGTATAAACATCCAGAGACTTCAATAAGGCCCCTATCTGGTCCTCTTCCGAACGAACCCATCATCTATGGGAGAGACGGTGACAAGAAGCTTCTACTTGATCTCCTAAAGAACAACAAATCTAAAAATCTGTATGTTGGTGAGGTGATCGGCTTGATCGGCATTGGCGGTAGTGGAAAAACAACCCTTGCTCAACTCCTTTACAATGATGAGGAAATCAAAAACTACTTTAACTACAGGGCATGGGTTTCTGTGTCAAAGACATTTGATGTAGAGACATTTGATGTAGTGCAGATTACCAAAAATATTCTGGAGTCCTTTACAAGGAAAGCTTCCGACTTAACCCAGCTAGGTAGTATCCAAGAAGAGTTACAAAAGCTATTGCAAGAGAAGAAGTTTTTTCTCGTGCTCGATGAAATGTGGGATGAGGTCATATCAAAAAGCTTGGGGTTCCTTCTGCAAATGGGTTTGAAAGGAAGCAAAATCTTGATCACAACAAGGATACCACAAGTTGTCAGGGCCATGGCTGCTGCTGCATCAGTACCTTTTGAACTAAAGCCACTTTCGAAGGAAGATGGGTGGGACCTGTTCCGTGGGCATACTTTCGATGGTAAGAGTGAAGATCAATTGGCATTTGATGAAGTGAGGAATGGCAAGGAGATCGTGGAAAAGTGCAAAGGCTTACCCCTGTTGTTGAAGGTTCTTGCTGATGGCCTTCGAAATGCTGACGACGAGAGATGGAAACAGATCTTGAAGCACGAAACATGGGAGATCAAGGATGATAGTGGGAAGAACGAAGTCTTTGAAGATCTAAAGGTAAGTTACGTCCGTCTACCGAGGAGATTGAGGCTATGCTTTCTCCATTGTTCAGTATTTCCAAAGGGTTACGAGTTTAGCTTGAAGGACTTGGCTCAATTGTGGGCTACGCTTGGATTGATCGAGACAGAAGGATCACTACAAGTCAATGATATAGGGAAGGAGTGCATCGACAGTCTTCTTAAAGGATTGTTCATTCAATCATTTGATCGGTCTGTCCTTTCTCCTTGGGCTCGATGGGAAAAAATAGATTTGAAGACATTCTCCTTACACGATATTATGCATGATCTAGCACAGTACATTCTTGAGAGTGAGCAATCACTAATTAAAGGTCGTGCCAACACATTGGACATCCATCGTACACTAACAGCAGGAACATCTCAAACATTAAGGTTTTATTACGAACCTATTGTTGGACGAACCTTTATTCAATATTGGCACCTGTCTGAACAAGGACCAGCAATTGATATGCTTGCCCAACACTTGAAGTATTTACGAGTGCTGATAATCAATGTTCATTTGCCAGAAGAACATCAAGACGAAAATTGGAACCTACATGTACCAAACTCAATCAGTGATCTAAAGCACCTACGTTACCTATTTATAGGCTATCCACTCTTGAGAAGGTTGCCTGACTCAGTGTGCTCACTCCACAATCTACAAAGATTAGAGTGTCCATATGTCGACGAGCTACCGCAAGGCATAAGTAGACTCAAGAGGTTGCAACATCTCCTTGTCGACGTGAATAAGTGCCCTCCTGGGATTGGTAAACTAGTCGAGCTTCAAACGTTGAAAAGTTTTTCTGTGAAGCATAGAGATGATAGGTGGGCTCCTTCATCAGAGTTGAACGAGTTGACGAAGCTTAGAGGAGTAACAATCAAAGATCTCAACAACAACATCAATGGGGCTGAGGAAGCTGAACAGTTGGGCTTGTCCAGGAAGCCCAACCTCCAACAATTGAGATTAATTTGGGAGACTTCCTCGGTGGAAGATGATAATTGTGGACGAAGCATATCGGTGTTGGGCAATCTGAAGCCGTGTAACAATCTTGAAGAGCTGGTTATAGAGAAATACGTTGGTGATAAATTCCCAGATTGGTTGGGGAGCTGCTTGTTCGACAAGTTGACCACGGTGAGGTTATTTGATTGCCCCAAGTGTGAGGTACTCCCAACGCTTGGTGAACTACCATCCTTGAAATATTTGTGCATTGAATATATGAATTGCCTGAAATTCATCGGTGACGAGTTTTATGGGAGGAGTTCATCGGAAGCATTTTCGTCTCTTGAATATTTAAAATTATCACATATGGGAAGTTTAAAAGAGTGGTGGGGAATGGACAAATGCCCCTTCCCTCGACTTTCTAGGGTTGAATTGAGAAGATGCCCTTTACTACGCTTCCCTGTTGTTGCTGGCATGGGCACCGAACGCAAAGCTGGCCTTGCTCGTATGTTCGACAAAGCTATGAAGATGCGGATCATCGAATGCCCGATCGTGGAGGAATGGTACCGAAACCATGCCTCCACCACCTTGGCCTAGGTCAAGTCTCAGGTCAACAGCCTCTGATGGCTATCGTCGGAAGAAACAGGTAGGAAATTCTACATATAATTTGTCTTATTTCTTATTCTATATATCCTCACAATTTTCTGGTTTTGTGTTGATCGAGTGCATGTAGAATTGGAGAAGGAGGAGGATGGTGACGGCTGAATAGAAGTGAGAAGAACTGCCTCCAAAAAGCCTTAAGTTGTGCCTTTATTTGA
The DNA here is from genome assembly GCA_036874045.1 of Cymodocea nodosa. Classification (NCBI taxonomy): domain Eukaryota; kingdom Viridiplantae; phylum Streptophyta; class Magnoliopsida; order Alismatales; family Cymodoceaceae; genus Cymodocea; species Cymodocea nodosa. The sequence continues at coordinate 25,343,055 of CM072336.1, forward strand.
GTTGGAATTACTGCAACTAATCCCATGAAGGTACTTCTAAGTATCGACATTTTATTTCTGCATTAAAAGAAACACTACGACTGTAGAAATAAAGATTAGAAACAAAATAGTAAATATAGTTTGTGACGGCAAGATGCCTCGCAACCTTGATTTACTAAAACATGATTCAATTTATTGATGGATGCGTTGACGACGAATTTAATCGATGTGCGATGGGTCTTTTTGTTAGGAAGGCCAAGCAGGAAAGGAAAGAAGGATAGATCTACAACGGCGAGGTTGACGACGATGTCTCCAATCTTCCGTTTGGCGCAGCGGTTGAAGGACGATGACCACCTCCATTTCTCTAAGCTATCATCTCAATTTATTTAAGTAGAAAATATGTAATACAACAACGTTCTTGTAAGTCTGATTATTTGAAAAGCCTAATCTTCATGTCTAGATCGAAAATCAGGTGAAGATCAAAGCAACGACCCTATACCACAGAGGGGGGGGGGGGGGGAGAGTTGATAAGAGAAGATGGACGGCAGTGAGCTCTGGTAGTTCAATGACCAGCTCAAGCTGCAGACATCAAGGCCTAGCCAACCTGTCCATAGGTGGAGGGGGATGAAATAGAGTTGGAACTGACGAGCTTATGGGCAAGAATTGTGCTTTCAAGTGGACACTACCATTGCAATCGTAGTTGAGGAATTTTTTTTGGAATAAATCCGGCCTTCGATGGCTGGCCATTTATTCCGACCATTCATTGTTGGGAAGAAGAAACGGCTGCCTTCCGTTTCGTGGTCTTCAACGACCATTATTCACACATCAAGGGTCCACACACCTCGCTTAAACTATCCAAAGGTGGAAACTTCTCGGTGGAGTAACAGGAAAAAGAAGGCAAACGTCCTTTGTCTTCCCAAAACACCCACTTGATTTTCTTGAGTTGAATGTAGTCAAAGTGTGTGTGTGTTGCTTTCTGGTGTTGGAATTGCTATGACACGTTTAGGTTTGGTGACGTAGACTCTTCATTACATTGTAGGCAAGAATCCGATCACTTTCTCCCCCTCCTCCACACCTTTAGAGATGAAGGCAAAGAAGCATATCCTTTGCACGGTTTCATCGCCACCGTCGGTAGCCGGGAGGACACTGGAGGCTGAAACAGACTTGAAGCATATCCTTGCTTTGTGTTTGATTGACCGTAATCTTAAAGCATCGCAATTAAATTATATTACATAATCAAATCATACTATTTGTACTTTTTATTGAGTTTATGTAAACTGATTTTTTTTTCTTCCAAAAAAGTTAGTTAGTTGTTGTACAAATGATAATGAACTGTCTCTCTCCCTCCCATGTACGTACTATTGTAATCAATGATGTGTTAACTTCATTTACTGAAATCTAGAATTCAATGTGTCGATTTCTTTACTTGAAAATATGGTTATGAATGGTCTCCTTCAAGATAAAATTGTGTGATATTGAATCCTCCGTAATTCTGGACAGAAAGGGAGAGAAATGTTGCATTTTCCCTTTTCAATATACAAAACATTTTTTTTTTTTTAAAAAAAATCAAATACTACACCAAATCGAATAACATACAGCAATTTTGTAACCACCGAATCGAATGATATGCTACAGTGACGGTGCACAAAGATTCTTATCTCTTCCTCGCATCGCAGTCAACAGGCGATGGGAATGGAAGGCCTTCGATGAGTAGAACAGGGACGGCAAGTTTTGATTGCATGGGGATGGAGCTTGACAAAGGAAGATGCGGAAAAAAGTGATAGATTCTTTCTGATGGTACACAAACATCAAGAATTTTACTTCTAATTTTTTAAACCCCTTTTTTTTTCAAAACTTTTGCTTATCTTTTACATGCGATGAGAATGCAATCTCTGTTAATATAAATGCAAGAGATGATAATTGAAAATTATTTGTTCTTTTTTATTTTCCAATACAAACCTTCGCTTTCTCAAACAGTATGCTTTCAAAAGCTTACCAGAACATTAATATTTTCATTTGTAACCGGTTTGCGTGTAACATGTGAGTTTGAATTGCTGTTCACCTCTAGTAATTTAAACAGCGATAAGAACGCTGCTGCTGTTTGGAACCCATCTTTCAAGGGTAGTAGCTCTTCGATTAAAGTCTTGCTACCAGATTAATTTAACGGGGGGAGTTAAGATATGGATTTTATTCACACACGCAACTGGAAAGGAAATCCATAAGGTAAAAAATGTTTACTTGGCTACTCCTCCACAACAAAATTCTAATTAAAGATAAATCTGGTTAAAAGAGATTCATTGCCAAGCGTCTTTCCGTTAATTGCTACATTTCTTTCCCGATTTGGCATTTTTTGTTCAAAGATTGTAGACCTCCTCTCCTCTATGATGATTTTTTTTATTGGATACATTCACTTCCTTCTTTAATCCTCCTCCCTTTTCTCTTAATAAGAACACTTGGCATTCTTTCTTACCAGCGTTTTTCTGGTGTACATGGAAAGCTTCAAATACTGTGATTTTCCATGACATCCCCTCCCTGAAAATCAATTCGATATCTACGGAGATTATTAACTGGTCTGATATTTATGGAGATTATTAATTTGTCTTTAATTTAGTTAGTTAGATAATTTTTAGAAGAAAAAAAAGATACTTGTTGACTGGATGTCAACCAGTTTGCTTTTATTTTCAAGACTACTTTTGAAGAGACTTCTTTAATCTTCAAAGTAATTCCAACCACTATCATGATACCGGAATAACCTTTCAAACCTTATCGAGTCAGATTATTATATATGTATTTATTATTATTATTATTATACATATACCGCTGTTTTAATAAATAGATATCACTTTTCAATTTCTGTTCTTCTTTACTGGAGTTATCAGGAGCTAGATATAATTACAATACTAATTTTCACTAAAATTATCAGTTAGTTAAAATAAACGTGACTATAATTAAAGATACATCTTTAATATATATTTCACTATTTAAAATAAAAAATAAAAAATTTCAAAGCTGACGTGCACAAGAAAAGTTTGGTTCACGTCTTTATCATCGCACATATACGGACGAATCGTACAATTGATGTTTTGACTTAGAAATTGAAAAGCGTAGGTTTCAAATTAAAAAAACAGAAAAATGATGATGACGTGACTCTCCTTTAAAAATATTATCGATATTTATCATAAGATTTAAATATATCAATTTAAAGTTTATCAATGATAAAAATTATATTTGAAGTTTCTTTGTAAACATTTATTTTAGATATAGTCTTTATTATTGATAGAGCTTAGGCAGATATATGTAAATTATAAAATGAGTTCGTAAAATTCTAACTAACTGAAAATTAATTAATAATAATCGAAAAGAATCAATATATAAAAGCTTACGTTTAATCTTCATTTATTTGATGTAAGACTGTTGTAAACGTTTTTTCTCATTCATGACTTGTTTATATATCTACAAATGTCTATAGGTAAATACACGTGAATTTTCTTGTATATCATCTGAAATTTCTACTTAAAACTAATTGATATAATAAGCAGAGAGAATTAACATATATAAACTCAGATTCAGTCTTCACTTATAGTTGAGAAAAGCAATATATACAAGGCTAATTTTGGTCTTCATTTAATTATTTGTCGCAGGTCTGATTCCAATATTCTTTTTTATTTGTGAATTATTTACATACCTATAAGTATTTATGAGCGAATATGGGCGAATCTTTTCTGACAGAACATGAAAATTTAATTCAATATAAGACTATTTTAAAGGCGAATCTTTTCTGATAGAACGTCAAAATTTAATTCAATATAAGATTATTCATTTATAATTGTTTTAGGTAAATAATATTGAAATCTTTGAAAACGGTGACTCAAAGGGATCGTTCGTTGCGTCGGACGCGACGCCAGTTCAGGAGGACCCACGGAAAATTGTCACCGACGCTCCGACAAATAAAAAACGTTTTTTATTTTTATTTTTATTGCTGATGCAATGATACTGCTGCTCTTATTATTGTATTTTTTTATTGAATAAAAACGATTGGGGGTGTGGTTGCAAAAATTTTATCACAAAATGGAACCTTCCCACACTTACGAAAACAAACGATGAAAGTTGTCTCCAGTGAGTGTAATTCATTATCTTGCATAAAAATGTTTGCTTGGCCATATGCTTACTTTACATAGGTGATAATATTATAAGAGATGATAAATTAAAAAAAAAGTAATAGAGAATTCATTAATGTAGCAAAAATTAAGAGAATAAAAACTATTTGATCACGATTATTTCGAATAATATAGAAATTATATTGATTAAAAATAAAATAAAAGAAAATTAACTTGAATGAGTTGATTATATCATAATCAATATTTTAAATTTAAGTAATTAACCGATCCGTTTGACCGATTCATTTCACTACAGACGCAGATGACCGAAAAAAGGATCTGGTACGCCCTACGTGGTGGTACCGTGGATTGTCGTGGTCTTATGAATTATTTTGCTCCGGCGACGAGTGGAAACGATCACCCGGCATGGCTGTTGTTGCTTCTCCTCCGCCGTCGTCTTCACGGCGCAACCTCCGCTCTTCTCCCGCCTTCTTCTTGCTCTCCGCCGTATTCCTCCTCTCCTCCTTTCCTTCCTTCTCTCTTGCGGCCGACGGCAGCTGCGAGTTGGCCCGGGGACGGTGCTACAACGTGCGGGAAGCGCTCCAGTTGAAGACCATCGCCATCGTCGTTATCTTGGTCGCCAGCATGGTTGGGGTGTGCCTTCCTCTCTTCTCTAAGTCCGTCCCCGCCCTCAAACCGGACAGCAACCTCTTCGTCATCGTCAAGGCCTTCGCGTCCGGCGTCATCCTGGCGACGGGGTACATGCACGTCCTCCCCGACTCCTTCGAAGACCTGAACTCACCTTGCCTGCCGGAGGATCCCTGGAGGAAGTTCCCGTTCACGGCCTTCATCGCCATGCTCTCCGCCGTCTTCACCCTCATGCTCGATTCCTTCATGATGACCTTCCACAACGGGAGGCAGAAGGGACGTCCCAGCGTCATCGATCATTCCAGCCCCACGAACGAAGATGGCTTGCCCGTCGCCTCCCATGGGCACGACCACATCACCCAAGTCCCCAAGGACGCCGACGACTCTGTCCTCCTTCGCTATCGGATTATTGCTCAGGTACAGATTCTTCCCTTGCCATCACTTGCCCAGCCACAGAGTTGATTTAGGTGGAATGGACGGCTGTCATCCGTGGCCAAAAGGATCGAGACCAGACGCCTGAACCCATGGAACTTTGAAACGTGCAGGTGTTGGAGATGGGCATCGTGGTTCACTCAGTGGTCATCGGGCTGTCGATGGGGGCCTCCCAGAACCCCTGCACCATCAGACCCCTGGTCGCCGCCCTCTGCTTCCACCAGATGTTCGAAGGAATGGGTCTTGGAGGTTGCATTCTCCAGGTACCAAAATCGCCAGAATCAAACGCTTTCTTTTTTGGTTCCAACCGGACGACTCTCACTCTGTCTCTTTTCGCAGGCAGAGTATGGCAAAGGGATGAAGGCCATCATGGCCTTCTTCTTCTCTGTGACGACTCCGTTCGGCGTCGTCCTCGGGCTGGCCCTGACGAAAGTGTACAGCGACAACAGCCCCACGGCGCTGATCGTCGTTGGGGTGCTGAACGCGTGCTCCGCCGGGCTTCTGAACTACATGGCCCTGGTCGACCTCCTGGCTGTCGACTTCATGGGTAAGAAGCTGCAGGGAAGCGCGAGGCTCCAGGCCTGGGCCTACGTCGCTGTCCTCTTGGGCGCCGGTGGGATGTCGCTCATGGCCAAGTGGGCTTAGGCAAGGGTTTTCGGTTGGTGTAAGAAATCGAGATCGGTGACCTTTTGACAGTCCTTTTGATAGGTCTTCGTGGTTTTCCACAAAGGTTTCGTAGCCTTGCTATTCCCCCAGCGGTAGCTGTGGTTCTTTTCAATCTATGTTATCGATCGATCTTTAGAATCCAGAAGTACCAAAAACACAATTATTTTTATTTTGCTAAGTTCAACGTCGTACATATATAGGTAATAATATCATATCGGACAATTACCATTTGTAGAATATATATATATATATATATATATATATCGGAAAGTGGGGGCTGAATGTTGGAGACGCCTGTGGCCCACCCAACCTTCCGAACCCGTGTAGCCTCTTCTTCCCTTTCTTATTATTCTTGTGGGAGAGAAGCTGCTATAGGTGGGGGACGAGGAGCATACGGCATCCTGGAAAGGGAGGCAAGAGGCTTCCCCTTCTCCGACGGCAAGAGGAGAAGACAGTCAGATAGATGGAGCGTCACCTTTAGCTCCACCGCACAGCTCTGCGACCACAGACCTCCTACAACCTTCTGATGTGCCATCTCCCTAGTCCACGACACCGTTCCCCATTTCCACCGACAGTCGCCCCAAAGGAGAGGGAGAAAAAAACTACCTCTGGCTGGGCAACACCCATCTTTAGAGAAAGGGCTGATCCATCCCCTGTGAATGTGCAGAGAAAGGGCTGTCCTCTGTAACTTCGAAACTCCTCTTGTCGGTTTCGCTTGCCAGCACATCATCTTTATCATGTTATAACTGGGAACGCAATAATTATCGCGTTAACGTAAGAAGAAAAATTTAAAATTATTAGAAAGTGTAAATATAATTACTCTTTTATATTAATGTAAAGTAGGTATTATCTCTACGAAGAGGTATACAATTTTTAAAACACTACAACTATGCATATATCTACAAATATTGGGTTAAATAGCTAATGTTAAATACAATTAATATATATTACTATCACGCTCGATTAACATCCTTCTTAGATATCATGTACAAGAGCCTAAAACTACAAGAAAATCAATAATGAGCAGAAGACTTGGTAAGTAATCTACTGTATAATCAATGTATCAATTAAATTGTACAAAAAAAAAATTAAGATTGCATAAATTAGTAAAAATGCAACTCATATGATGTGATTTCAACACATATGATCTTAAATTAGTCTATTATAACTTAGATACTTCGTCTCAATGTGCTATAACCATCTTAGGTGGTAAATTAACTTTAGTTACAAACTAATATAGTGACCTAGTAATGATCACATACTAACGTTGTGATAAGGTAATGATTATATACCAATCTTGTGACAAAGTAATGGTCATATACCAATGGTGTAATAGAATTTGTAGTAGCTGCACTAACTATTTGAGTAATATTAATAACGATTTAATCATGTATAATAATAATGTGATCACATATAATATCAAATATAAATTTTTATATACATGCATGATAAAAGAAAATACATTTAAATATTATGCAAGATAATTTAAACATTTAACTAATCCACATACTATTTAATTAAATATAATGAATTACTTACCAAAAATATCACAAAAATCTTTACTTCTTTTTTTCATTCTTTCTTTTTATTCTTCTTATTATTATTCTTCTTCTCCTTCCCTCTTTCTCTCTACCCTACGTCATTTCCCCTCTTCACTTTTTCTCTTCTCATGCGGGACAAGTCGTTTATTCAAAAATTTTGAAAAAAATAAAATATTTCAAATATAAATTAATTTTAACTCTGAAAGTAATATAATACAATAACATTATGATTTTAAGAATGTTAGAGAATTATATACAAAATTTATTGTTGTTTAAAATTTACCTATTAATTTTAGTGATAGTCAACATTTTAAAGATTATATTTCACAAGCTTATTGTCCACAATTTAAAATTATTTTTAGAAATACAACTAGACAATATATTATTGATCTTTATAATAAATTTAGAATGAAATTAATTAATATAGTAGATTTTATTAATACATCTATAGCATGTACATCTAATATATAGGAGGGTAGAATTAAAATAAGATATATTGTTGTTATTACATATTTTTTTGATGATAATTGAGTTTTATAAAAAATATTAATAGAATTTAGATGATTAAATCATCCACATAATGCTTAAAATATATATTTTTTTTTTATAGAAATTTTTTAAGTTTATGGAATTAAAGAAAAAGTAGGTAGTATTACATTTGATAATGCATTTACTAATAATGCAACTATCATTATGTTTAAAAATAAATTAATTTCACTAAATGATTTTACTTTATTTTACCAAAGATGTGTATGTCATATAATTAATCTTATAGTTCAAGTAGATATCGAAGAAATAAAATCTTATGTAAAAAATATTAAAAATGCATTAGCTTATAATTTAACTAGTGGTAGACGTCAAAAAGAATTTAATCATATATATGATTATTTTGATTTATCATATAAGACATTTATAATAGATGTTTATCATAGGTGGAATTCATTATATTTAGTGTTAAATAATTATTTACTTTGTCAAGAAGTTATAAAAACTTATTATAATGGTAATATTGATGATAGTACAATACCATTAGATGAAAATGATTTTGCAATAGTTAATTATCTTGTTGAATTTTTAAAACTATTTTATAATCTTATAGAACATTTATTAGGAATATATTATTCTACCTCTATTTATGTAATATACCAATTATATAATATTGCAAGATTTTTTAATAATTATGATAATTATCCATTTTTTACACCTATAATCTTGAAAATGAAAGATTTTTTTAAAAAATATTAGAATAATATACCTTTTTTATATACATTAAGTGTTTGTTTAGATCCTAGGACTAAAATAAAAGTTGTTGAAAAATTAATAATTATGATACAAAATTATTTAAATGTAAAACTTAATGTAACAATTGAAAATATAAAAGAAAATTTACATAACATGTTTGATTTATATGTTACAATATATATATAACAACAAACACAATGTATATCCTATATACCACAACTATCATCATCATTGTTAGTTTATGATTTTAGTATATTTGTTGATGATTATAATGATTTTAGGTAAGAGTTAATTAAATTTAATAATATTAATCATAATTATTTAGTAAGAGAAAATATTAATTTTCTAGATTTTGATGTAATTAATTAGTGAAAAAAGAAGAAGATATATTTCTTATTTTATATTTAATGACTAAAAATTTACTAATAATTTCAACTTATTTTGTAATATGTGAATAATATTTAGTATTAATGGTAATATATTAGATGATAGAAGAGTAAATTTATAAATGATATTTTAGAAGTTTTAATGTATGTTAAAGATTAGAAGTTTGCTTACTTTCGTGGACAACAATAATAAGATAACTTTGCATATGAATTTGGAAATTTAAATATTTAAATGTAATTATGTAAATTGAATGTAAAAATATTTATGTCATTCTCGTAACAAGTATAATGTAATTTTAATTTAATTTATAAATAAAATAATTTATTTTAACTTTATGACTTGTGTTTAAATGTGTTAATGAATGATGATTTGATGTTAATGTATTGATGTATCATGTATTTATAAATGAAATAATTTATTTCTTTTATGTTGATTTATTTAAATATTATGATTTAATAATACTTAAATATAAATATAATATATTTATTAAAAAAAAATTAAAAAAATTCCGTAGGCCGTTTAACAACTTTAACATTCGAAATGTTATTTCCGAAGTCTACCTTCGATTCAACTAAAGTAACAAAGTTCATATATATATATATATATTTAGTTTTTTAGCCTTCGATCGAGGTTCACATATTATATATTTTTATTTTTTTTATCCTTCAGTTGATTGAAGGTTAACTTTGGTTCAATTGAAGTTTGCTATATATATATATTGACACATTTTCCTTCATCTCAATTAATGTCATTTCATTTCTTTTGTTTTAGCGTATTATGTTTTTATACAGAAATACACATTTTTTTGTGTGTGTGTAGATAGTTTAGTCCTCTATCCGGGCATATATTATATATATATATATATATATATATATATTTATTTATTTATTATAAGTAGTTTACACTTTTGCTTAGGAGCATTTGACGTATTTAAATATTTTTACTTTAGATATTGCTATTTTGTATCTCTGATATTCTGATCTTTGTTTAATTCTTAGGTATCTACCTTTTATACCTAAGACATTTGATTTGATTTTAGATATTTGCATTTTTTCTTTCAAAAATACTTTGGTTTTCATTTTCATTTTTTTAAGATACTTATGCTTTGAATAATTGAATCTAAAATATTTTGATTTCATAATTTTCATTTTGTTTTGGGTACTTATATTTTGTACCAAAAATTCTTTAATTTTCAACTTCTTAGATATTTACTTTTTTTATTGTTGTTTTTACCTGTAGGCAGCCCGAAGGTCGACCCAAGCCCAAGTATGGGCTGGGCTAGGGCTGTCCAAAATTTTGTTTTAATTTTTTCAGACTGGCCTGACCCAGCCTGCAGCTCACATGGGTTTAAATTTTTGGGCGGAGCCGGCCCAACCCACTGACATCTATAATTGCCACAATGACCTCATCTTGAATTGCTAGACAATTGGTGAAGGTGGTTTTACTCAAGTTGTTAAAATCAACTTTCATTTTGAAAATGATAGTTTTAAAGTTATTTTGAATTTTTATTTTTAAACTTTATAATGTATTTTATTGTTTACTTTATTTATCTTCTGAGTAGCATAGATCTTTTTTTTTTCATTTTTATTTGTAATAATGAAAACATTTTCTTATTATAAGATTTAGCAACTTTGATTTCAATAAGTGAGGAAAATATCAAAGTATGTTTCATTGTCAATGTTTCGAGGTCTTCATTTTTCTTCTACTTTATGTTATGTCATTAATGTTTTGTCATATTGAATGACAAATTCTAATATAGAAGTTTGAGAATGAACATACACAACAAAGAATGAATTCATATTTTCACCTCTTTGAATTGTAGTTATACTAACTATGAATACATCTTTTAAGTAGCAAGAAACCTAATGATGTCGAACAACAAATAATTGATTAAGCCAAGAGTTACCATGTATTGTTGGTTATTTCTTTTTCAATAACTTTGATTCCTTTTTAAGTTATGTATGACTTTTTGATTCATATATTATGTTGTTGTAATTGACCCTAAAATTTATATTAATTTTTAACTCTTAACACATGATTAATAGCATTTCATCTTATATGCTAAGAATAATAATGATGTACCATTCCTTAAAATACTTAGGATATAATTGCACACATTATAATATCTTAATATGTAATGATGATCTTTAGATTCTTCTTATATATGTGTGTTTGAAATGTAGTAAATAACCAGAAAAAAGTATTTTCAGTCTCGTCTGCTAGTAAAGTACAAGCAAATAATGTAGACTGTATAAAATAGTTGACCCCTAGTAAATGGTGTAAACAATATATTGAAATTATTTGTCTTATATATTGTGTCAAACACAACATGTCCAAATTTAATATGTATCTCACAAGCTATTCTATCTGCTTAGAAAACATTTTTAAACGTGCGATTTTCATCTAATTAAAATTGAAAGAAAAAAATTTGAACTTTGTTACTTTGTTCATGAAAATACTTTACCATTATCATACATTCTTTACCATTGTTGTTCCATCATTTTTTCTCTCGAGTACTTACACCCTCACAAGTAATGTTGGATATGATGTGTACTATTTTGGAAGGCTACCGTAATGCTTAGCATAGGTCATAGAGGAAAAAGTATTAGTGAAGATCTTGAAAGAAAAAGAAAGGAAGATAGAATCGCATTCTAGTTATACATAGGAAAGATGTTAGAACCTCATGTGCCTAATTTCTTGGCATTTCAAATATCCTTGTGTAAATGAAATGATGCATGTAAGTATTTATTTGCATGTAAAGGTAGAAGAGGTAAGAAAAAAGATATTTGTGTTCAAATAGATGAATAGAACTGAGAGCTTAGGAGATGGTTGTGTGAACATCCCCCCTACTCATATGGTAAGTGGGAAACAAGTTTTGTATGATCTTAATTTAAATGGCCTAAACATGATGTAATTGAACAAATAAAGTAAACAAACCATGCATGATACAAGTGCAAAATGACTTCAGGATATGCAGAATGGATATGTTCAAATTCATTCATGCCCTCCCAAAGAGATTATTTAGATTGATTTTAGGATGATTAAGTTAATTATCATTTATTTAGAATGTAAAGTCTAAGTGACAGCCTAAAGAAAGGGGAGTTATGGAATTTTCCTACAGAGATAAAAATGAAAACTAAGGTGTGTGAGCATGGCCTTAGTTCTATATGAAATACCAAATGTATCCATATGACTTAGTTTGACTAAGGGAGATGACTTTAATTCAACCATGTTCTTGAAGTTGGAGATTTCTCTAATCGTTGAGACGAGAAGAAGTACTTTACAAGTATCACCAATCATTTGATAATTTTGCTATAGGTAGACTTAACAACTTGTATATAATGTATTTTAAAATTGTTGATGGGATGACATGAAATATTCTTCTAAAGCACATAGTAGTGGGTGACTGACATGTATAATAACTTCACAAATCATGAATCCTATGAAGGCGACAAGTATATATGTTGATAAAAGTGGTAGTACACATGACTTTAAACTCAAGTCTAAACTGTGTATATGAAAACAAAATAATGTGTGATTTCGAATTTTAAGTTATGCCACTTTATTTGAAATTAAGCCACGGATTAATTTAATTTGCATATTAACTAAAGTAAAATTAAAGTGATGACTAAACAACAGCTTCATCGCAGATACGATGCATGTACTTAGTTGAACTCACTTGTCTTTGATTTAGATTAAGGGATGAAAAAAACACTTATGTATGAGCATGATAAGAAAATAAACATGAAAAATTAAATAAGTCCAATGACAAATTACACAATCATTGCAACGCAAGGAAATCCCATGTGTTTTTACATGGTAAAAAGTGCATACAATCATCAAAGCAAACAACAAGTTCTACATTGCTAAAAATTCTGCAGGAGTACGTCGAATTTGGAAGATTACGAGGAAAAAGTACATTGATCGGAAAAATATGAAATAACTTCTGGATTGAAGCAAGTTGAGTCTACAGTCGAAGAAAAATATGCAGTGAAAATATCAAAGGAACTAAGGTAATAAATATCATAAGAAATCCAAAGACGAAAAACAGAAATGCGGTAGAATATGCTAACCAGTGCAGAATTCAGAAAGCCCACAGAAAAATATATTGATCGAAAATATGTGATTTGAAAGGCATAAGAAACTTTAACATATCTAGGTATGAAAAAAAATATGCTAAAATGAGTGTTTGTGTATCTAGAAAATGACGGAAAATGTAGAAAAAGAAAATGGTGGAAAATTTTTTGCCATTTTTTATAAATGTTTGTGCATCAAATGATTTTTTGTCATTTTTCCTTGATATATAAGAAAATTTTTCTTTTATTTTTCGATATTCTGATATTTGAAACTAATGGAAAATGAAAGAAAAGAAAATATGAATTATTACAAAATATATTAACAACATGCAATTTTAATATAGAAATTATTTATGTCTTTAATAGATGAGAATTAATATTACGAGAGATATGTAGAATAATAAAGATGTGTAAAATATATTTTATATTGTAACAATTATTATAAATGACTTTATCTTATATTATCTATAATAAATTTTGTTATTTTTTTATCTTATAGATAAATATAAAAAATATTTAATTTATTAATTTTAATATTTTGTAAATAAACATATATATTTTATATTTTATAATTTTTCGTCATTTTGTGTTCTATGCATAAATATACATATTTTAAATTCTATCATTTTCTGTTCTATGCACAAACATTTTGATTTTCTACTAATTTTTAGTTAATTTCTCTCATTTTCTGGTGTATAAACACCTTCAAAGTTTGTCTAGAATGCAATTACCACTACAAATTTAGCAAATATGCATTAAGGCAAAATGCCTATCTATATAGTGTTAGCAAACTTTGAAAAATCAGAAGTCCTTAACCACACTAACGGAATAATGCAATTGGGCATGCAAATGGAAGATCAGAGAGCCAACTTTACGAGAAAAAATGTGGATCACACATACGAAAAGTCCACAAGAGCATAAAACTGGATCAAACTCAAAGAGGTAATGGCAGAAAGTTTCTACACCATGTAGAAGATATCCACCAATTAGAAAAAGCACAACTAAATAAAGAAAAATCATATTGAGGTGAAATAAATTTTGAAAAAAAGGATTAAACCTAAGCTATGGTAAACAAATGTAAGACTTACGACGAAGTACAATGAAACGATTGGAAAATAGATGGATGTATCAGATGCACCTTTGGTTATCGGATAAAGTGCACACACACCCTGAGTTGAGAGAATTTTTTCTCTCAAGAGGAAACATGAATTTGAGTTGTTTAAGCTTTCTTTTAGAGATACCGAACTTAAATGCTAAAAAGGGAAAAATGTAAAACCACAGAGTTTTTTTGCCAGGCCGAGAGAAATATAGGGATGAAATCCCATGTTCGGCTATGACTTCCGATGGAAAAGCAACATGTAATGGTTTGATTGACTTTGAAAAATCTCATCTCCAAATATAAATTGGAAAAGCATGAAACACGTCACACTGGACATATGGGATTGCCAAAGTGAAAGAGATTGCTACATGACCATTTATCTTTCCTATGTTTGAATCACGTTCTTAGGTTTAAAGTATGAGTTTAAACTTGTGGGTTTATACGAAGACTCAACATTATTCAATCCATGCAAGATGGTGAGTTTAGGTCTAGGTATTAGGCTTAAAGTACCCTTTAAAATTATCATTTACTTTCCTATAAAATTAGCATAATAATTACACATAAATATGAAGACATCTACTTATCTCTAATAAATCAAATAATATGCTAAAAATAATGATCAATGATTTCAGATTTCTTTAAATTTTAAAATATGTAAAAAAAGTAAATAAAATGAAAAAAAATATTTTCCTTTACTTTTTATTTCATATGAATTTTCTCGAATTTTTAACGTTATTGTAGATATTCTCATTCAATAATTTAAGATATATAGTAATATTTGACAGCTATGTAACTCAGCAACTCCAAAATCACGGGAAAGAAACACACGACTGCAGTTTCACCGTCGACGGCTGCAGTAACGATCCCCAAAACATCGCCAACAGCGGTGATGGCGAAGAAGCCCCTCATCATCGCAATGAAGGGCCATCCGGGCACCGGCAAGAGCACCCTCGCTCGCAAGCTCTCCCTTACGCTCCGGTGCCCCGTCCTGGACAAGGACGACGTCCGGGATGCAACCCTGCCGTTAGCCGACACGGTGCCGCCCTCCGCCCTCAACGATCTCTCTTACTCCGTCCTCTGGCACGTGACCTCCACGCAACTCCAGCAACGCCTCCCGTTCGTCGTCGTCGACTCGCCGTTATCGAATAGGTCCCACCTGGAGGCGCTGGTGGGAGTTGCGGGGGAGGCGGGGGGCAAAGTGGCGGTGGTGGAGTGCAGGACGGGGGACGAGGCGGAGTGGAGGCGGAGGGTGGAGGAGAGGGGGAGGAGGGAGGGGGAGTGGCACCGGCCGAGGAGCTGGGAGGAACTGCAGCGGCTGGTGGCAGGGTACGGCGGGAGGGACGTGTTTGAGGTCGACGGGGTGGAGAGGCTTGCGGTGGACACCACTGGTGGTAATCAGGAGGGATTGGTGGAGCAGGTGATGGAGTTCGTGAGAAGAGTTGCAGAGCAAGAACAGTGACCGCCGCTCCCTACCTGTGTTTCAGTTCAGGTATTATTATTATTATTATAGATATAATTTTTTTAATAGATTTTAGGTTAATGTATCTAATCTGTAAGAGGAATGACATATATGAACAACTTATAGAAGTCAATTTGGCACAACTAATTGACATCAAAATGAAGAGTTTATACTTTTGCTTTGCTCATGACATTATGTCCTCAATTTATGAAAATGAAAAGATTAGAGAACTACTTGGTAAGCATTGTCTTGTGAAGTTGAAAATCCACCATCAAGTTCTAAATTGGATAAAAAATTATTGCCATCCAATGCTTTAAAAATTAGACCTTAAAATCTTATCTTCCCATTTGCTGTCAATTTAATTTTTACTATATTTGTTGGCTTGACTTTGCTCTTCAATTACAATTGAAGGTCATCGTTCTGCACTGTAATTTTTAATTGAGTTAAACAAAATGACGGCACCCCACTTTTCACCAAAATGGATGGTCTGATCTTGCCATCTCATTTGCATGGGTGGAGCACAAGCTTGTAGCTAAAGTGACCAGCCATGGCACTAGAGTGTACATCCTCAAGAGCATCATCTACTAGCTTAGAGTTTCACTCCCTATATATGGTCATCAACAACAACACCAGGTTGCCACTAGGCAATCTTCCAATGCGATCAAAATTAGGTTGATTTTACCTTAGCTGCCCATTCTTAGATGCATGAATAGGTGGAGGTAACCAACCACACCATTCTCCATGGTAAGAAGACAAAGTTAGAAGGGGTTGCAGAACTTTGGGTCAGGTAGGTACTGAAGGTGCTACAGAACTATCGGATAATTGCCCTAGTCTTTGTCGGCTATACACCTTTTTTCTTGGCATATGGAGGGGAGACAATCATTCTAATTGAGTTGTCTATCCCTACATATCGGTTACTTACAATGAGGGATGAATTAGGAGGTTATGAATAGAAGTACAAATATCCTAACAAAGGAACACCAACAAAGGTAGTGGTATGTTGTTGCCCAATCGGGAGGGACTGTATGAAATCAACAAGGTCATCTAATTGGGTAGCTATGGACTAAGGCATCTACCAACAAAGGATGGATCACTAGAAGCATCACTACTAGGGTCATGGAATGCATATAACCTTTGAAGAAAACTATGTATAGCTTTTTCCTTGTATTTACGTGTTCCACTGACTTCAATTGCTAGCTTTTATGTAGGTTGACTTGGCAACCATGGAAAGCAGCTTTTACAGATGGTCAAGCCTAAGCCTCTCTGATTCGATTGCATTTCTCTTGGTGGTTTCTTTTCCTTCCCTAATAACAAAGTTCATATTTTGTTTGAATTTGTAACCTTCAAAAACACAGCACGAGACTTTGCTATGATTTGATGAAGAGAGGAGAACATTGGAATCTTCACCTAATTTAATTCTAAAGATAAACTATGAAAAACTTGTATAGGAGTGTGAGTGAAGTGAATGACCTCTAAATTTGTAAGATCGTATTTCGGTGAATTATAAGTTTGGGTAAACACTTCAGTATGTGTGGGAAAATTGTTAGGCACTTCACACACTCAAATTATTTGACTTCCCGGGTTATCTTGATAGGGTGGATGAGTCCTAGGTGTTTAAAGATGCATATACTAATGAGTGGAAAGTAGGTGAACTTAAGTATAAAATAGAGAGAATGAGAAAGATGAGCCCATGGGAGCCCATATGGTACAAAGTAGATGGGTAAGAACTAAATGAGGGGAAATGGACTTATTGATGCCAGAAGAGATGAAATAAATTCTAAACTCTAAACTCTAATCTAAGTGAGAAAAGGAAGCAAAATATGTCCATAGGACTCTAAACTCTAGCTTAGGTGAGAAAAAGGAAGTGGAATATGTCCATAGGACCAGAGATGAAAAAGGTGGGGGGGAATGAGAGATAATGCATGTGTGTGAGGTGTCCTATCTTATATGCCAATGAGGCTAAGTGTCTCACATGTTTGCATTCCTATGGACGAAGAGGTGAGAAGGACAGGAACTTCAACGACCCTCTTGGAAGAGAGGAGTGACAAGTTGATTAGAGCCTAAAGATAAGACAAAGATGAGGAAAGAGGAAATGGAAGATAGTGGAGGAGGTTAGTATATGCATAAATCATACCCTTCCTAACGAGGGATATGATTCACTAGGTGCTCTAATGATATTTTATTATTTCAGCATTAGATATTTTATTAAGGATAAGACTCATCTAAGTGTTCCAAAAATACTTTAGAAAGATTTCTCTTTTTCTTTTTGTTTTGATGAATAAGCATATGCATGCATAGATGCAAATACAAATATTTTCATGCAAGTCTAGTATGAGGATGCATGGATAAGAGGTGTAGATATGACAATACGGTTACATGGCAGAAATATAGCAATTAGTGATTTTCAAGTATACACATATCATTCCATATGATACGTTAAATAAAAACTTATGAAATTTGGAAATGGAACTAGGTCCAGGAGAAGTCGGTAGCTTAAAAGGGTATTTATCTAGGAAAGATCAATAGCTAAAATACTTGTCGATAACCAGTCAGTAAACCACGTTACATTCAAAATTCAACAACTCTTAAAGTAGTAATCCAATCGACATGAAATCAAATTCTATCTAAAGCTGACTTATCGGATGAACAAAGAAAAATGAAATCGGCAAGATCAAACGATCAGATGTGGCGCTATTGCATGAGAAATTCAGGGCTTCCATGAGAATGCTAGGTAGTTTGAAAATGTGCAGATGTTCGTCCGGAGATCAGATTTCTATGATTTTAGGTTAGGTTGTGTTTGTTTTAATTTCAGAGTGTAAAAGTTCTAGTCAGAAGTGATATTTAGTTGTGTTTAATTTTTGTTAACTCTTGTAGAGAAAAATAGAAGTTCAGAAATGATGTTTGTTTGTAGATTTTCAAATTTTTCATTTAGTCATTATTTAATATAAATAAGTATTGTAATGAATATTTGGTATGTTATAAATTGTATGAAATAATAAAATAAATATTGTAATATTATAAATTATATGAGATAATAAAATAAATATTAAAAACAGATAATATTGTATAATAATATTAAATTTTATATTATTATTAAAATAGATAATAGATATAAATATTAAAATAGATAATATTATTAATAATGATACGATAAAAAAAGAAAAGAAAGAGCCAATCTTTAAACAGGACACGGGAAAAAACCTATTTTAGTAAATCTTCAAAAATAACTTATGCGAGGATTAGGAGCTGTCGCATTACTTCAACTTTAGGTGTAAGAGCGGGTGTGCTTTTTTAAATCCAACTCCCTAGCACGGGTTAGAGTCAAGAGTTGAATAAAACAAACACATCCTTAGGTTTTTTAGTGAACTTATTATCTCATACGATACAAATGATGTAAAATCTAGAGGGATTTGATGGTTTGATAAAAAATAGAAGTCTCATGAACAGTGAGCACACAATTGTATAGTTGTAGACATATAACTGTGATATTGCAATTAAAGTCAAATTTCTCTCGATCTTAGAGCCTTATTTTAGTAAAGTAAAGTCTGTTTGAAAGATAACTCACTAGGCTACTACAGGAAAGTAAAATCGAGGTGATCGGACCTCAGGAAGTTATAAGGCCTATCAATCTACATTCAAATATTGGATTTCCGCGATTTTAGATTCTCTAAAAAGCTTAGCTTGTACACAAGGACTAAGAAAGCAAAGAAATCCAAGGGCTGGATCAAAAAACCATTGCATTAAGAAACAACATGATCCATTGCAGTGAAGCATTAAAAAACAGAAAACGGAAACGGTATTCCGCTGGCTGGCCGTCCGGCTAGATTTCAGGCGTGCACATCAAAATGAACGAAAGTCAAAAGATGGAGGGACAAAGGGGTACCTCTGTCTTTCGTTGGTGGAGAGGTTTACTCGCCGCGCCCACATGCTTCGCTTGTTACTGCTCGAGGAGGAGGGTGTTGGAACTCGGATGGAAGTTGCCCGACTGTTTCGTTCAAATGCTCGGTGCGGGCGAAGAGTGTTCGCCACACTATTCTCCGGACAAGTTTCATGGGCTATTTCTTCAGGAGGCTTAGCGTAGCCTTGCCTACTCTACCTTTCATGCTCTTCTCCAGGCCCATGGAGGGTTTCCTCTCGTATTCTCCCTTTTCTCCGGGCCCAAGTGGGTTCATTTCTTCATCTTCTCTTTCTTCTATGCTAAAGTATAAAATTGAAATTTTTTTTTTTTTAATTTCTATTGTTAAAAGTAAATCCTTCATGGTTTCTTTCATATTTTATATTTTACTCTCTTACATAACTATTTAAATCCTCTAATAAAGAGTTTTTCACTAATAGGTAAGACATGAATTAAATCATCCAATATTATTAAATTTTTTGTTTAATAGTAATAATGGAACTAATTCAAGAGCTTTTTGCCATGAGGTGGACCAGGTGGTTCAAGTTTTCCTCTGAGACTATCATAAATGAAGAAAAACTTATCAAGCATTTTTTCCCTTGTGAGCATCAGATAGACGCCTTATGGTTCAACATCCAATAGCACCATAACAGTTTGTTCAAGGTAATTGTTCCATACTTCCATGCTTGTATACAAGAAGTCAGATTTCGATTTTGGTGTATCTGACAGGGATTAGGATCAATGGGGCTGTAAGTTTTCATCAGAAAATTGCCTACAAGTTATGTCTCAGACAACACCAATGCCCTTTCCACCTGTGCCAACATCACATAAACATCTCCCATTTGAGGATGAGCCTTATCTCCCACAACAAATTCATGAACAATACCATGGCATTCTATGAAACTGCAGCCTGTCTCTTTTTGGATACCCATGTTCTCCATTTCCTTTCTCGTTTCTCTTGCATCCACCTGCCTCCCAGTCGAGGCGTAGACATTCGAGAGAGAGACGTAGCGCCCACCATCCTCTGGCTCCAAAGCAATCAACCGTTTACCCACACGTTCCCCCACCAAAATGTTGTTGTGTATTTGGCATGCTGACATCAAGGCGCCCCACTGTGAGGCCTGAGGTTCCACAGGCAGGCTAAGCAACAACTTCTCTGCTTCCTCCACCAGCCCTGCACGCCCAAGTAGGTCTGCCAAGCAACCATAATGCTCCCTCCACGGCTTGAATCCATGATCTCTCTCCATGGACTCGAAAAACATGATGCCATCTCGAACCATTCCAGCATGTCTGCAAGCACACAACACGGCTATAAATGTTGTCTCGTTTGGGAGAATTTCGTAGTCCCTCATCCTCCAGAAGATATCAAGAGCATCCTTGGCATGGCCATGCATCGCCAGCCCTCCGATCATCGCATTCCACAGCACGACATCACCAGAAGGTGCAACCCCATTAAAGACCTTCATAGCAGCATCGACACGGCCGGATTTGCAGTACATGTCTACCAGTGCAGTCACAAGAATCACATTGTCACCCCAAGCCGCCCAACTCCTATCAACAAACGCATGAACCCACACCCCTTGTTCAAGCGCGCCCAAGTGTGCACAAGCCTTGAGCACACTAACAAGGGTAACCACGTCTGGCCTCAGCACCCCTTCGGACTGCATCTCGCCAAAAAGCCTCAAAGCCTCCGTACACTCGCCGGTGTTGACACACGCATCGATCATCGCGCTCCAGGAAACCAGATTCCTCCTTGGCATGGCGTCGAACACCTCCCTGGCAGAAGCCACCTCACCGCTCTTACCGTAAGCTGATATCATGGTGTTGTACGAAACTAAGTCTAGTTGAGAAGCACCGTCGAACAGAAGCCGGGCATCCCCCAACAAACCTTGGTTGCAGTACATAGCAATCAAAGAATTCCTCACCACCACCATCCCCTCCGCCCCACACTTGAGCACCTGGCCATGAACCATCTTCCTGACTCCAATCAGACTCCGACCACCCACCATGCAACTCCTCACCAACAGAGCAAAGGTGTAGGTGTTGGGCGGCGCCCCGGCAGCACGCATGCGGAAGTAGTACGTCCGGCCGAGGCTGCCCGACACCATGAGGTTCCAGGTGTAGACGTCGGGGCGAGGTACCAACCGGAAGGCAGAGTGGGGGTGAGGGAACCCGTCCAGGAGAAGCCGTCGGAGGACATGGCTGGCGAGGAAGGAGTCGAGGATGAGGCCGGTGGTGATGGAATGGGAGAGGAGGGCGTGGGGGTTGACGTGGAGGCTCGTGTCCAGGAGAAGCGTTAGCATCTTCTGTTTCATGCGGTGGTGCGACCAACCTGCGATCCGACAAGTTTGGTTTCGGATGCTTTTCTTTTTTTAAGCAAGAAATTCGAATAATATAGTACTATCGTTAAATTAAACTTATAAGCGTAAGTTAGTTTTGATGTCGAAAGACTTCTAAGTAAAGAGAATAAAAGGAATTCACAAAAAATAAAAAGTATTTTTTCTTCTTCTACCTTTCTTTTTTCTGATATTTACGTCTGTTACCATCAAGACTTGTGTCCTTTATAGTCGTAGTTTTATATTTTTAAAAATGTGATTAAAATGCCTTTTTTCCCAAAAATGATTAGTTACACTAAATAATTGAAGTCGTAAGTTAGTAATATATGTATATATATTTCATTTATATTTTTGACTATTTTATTATATAATATAATTACAATATGTAATAAATATAATAAGGGCATGGTATTTTTGGTGGCGCCAGTAGCTGCTTAGCTGCTGATGTTTTTTTTTTTTTTTTTTGGTTATCTTGTTAGACATGCGGCGGCACACGTGTAGCCATCACAAACCATTGAAAATTCCGATATGTGTGTACGGTCGAACCCATCTCATACGACGAGCGTACAATCGAGTTGGCAAGGACGACGACGAAAGAGAAGCCAAGTGCTCACGTAGATGAACCCATCTCCTCCATGAGGTTAGGTTCGCGCTCACACCGGTGCGGAGGCTAACGTCGATCTTCACTCTTGGAAATATCGTGTCCGTGGGATGGTCGAGGCTCTGCCGGAGGTAGACTACATCGATGTTTTTGTTCTGTCCCCTTGTTTGAAGCACGACCAAGTTGGTGCAGTTCGGGAGATGAGAGCAACTGGGTTGTCGGAGAGCTCATCGTTGGTGCAGGATGAGAATGTCCACGTTGTGATCGAACCGTCGGTCACAATGAGCCTATATGTACCTTGTTTGATGAGTTCCAAAAAAAGAATTACTGGAGAACCGTGACGGCATTAGGTTGCAAGCGAGACCTGACTTGGCAAGAGGAAGCTTCCATCGGTGGTGACGATGACGGTGAGAAAATGTATCTCATACACAAGATGGTGAGGCGGGAGGGGCATGCAAAACGGAGAAAGGGAAGAGCTGAACGCATGCCACCTGTTTAAAAATGTCAGAAAAACGAAAACCAGCAGCTAAGTAAGAAGGTATTTTCTCATATAATGCATACATATAAATATTTTGTAATATGATGCATATATATATATATTATATAGTATTGTAGTCTTTAAAATATATTATATTATCTATAACATGTATATCGGTTGTATATTATTTAGTATCTTACGATTTTCAAATGGTTTATGGGCGATTTCCAACATGTTTCACATAAAATGCTAAGACACACTGAACCAAATAGCTTATTGTTTAGAAAGCCATGAATGAAGAGAGGAGATGCAAAATAATTAAGCATGACAGTAATTAACTGAAGGCGATGTTAGACTAGGGTTTCTTTTGTAAATAAGAGATATAGAGGGTGTTAGTGGTGTTGGAAAGTTTAAGAAAGAAAATTCAAGAAAATCTAGAAAATGAGAGAAACATAAACTTAGAGAAAGTTTGGAAAATTCAAAAAATTTGAAGGTGTTAATGTACATTCAAAAAGTTCAGGAAAGATTGAGAAATTTCAAAA
The DNA here is from genome assembly GCA_036874045.1 of Cymodocea nodosa. NCBI lineage: Eukaryota > Viridiplantae > Streptophyta > Magnoliopsida > Alismatales > Cymodoceaceae > Cymodocea > Cymodocea nodosa. The sequence continues at coordinate 25,366,533 of CM072336.1, forward strand.
ATTTGAAGGTGTTAGTGTATATTCAAAAAGTAAGTGGAAGTAAAGAAATATAAATTATAAATAAATATTTTTTATACTTTCATAGATTTTTTAATATAATAATAAAAGACAAATATTATTATTAATAATATCTATGTGTTAATTAATTTATAAAAAATTCACAATATTTTTGAAAATTCAATGTTTTATTGAAATATCTTAAATATTACAACATACCAAATGAAATAAAATGTTATAACAATGTTCAAATACAAATAAATTTCAAATAATTTAACTTCTTTGTCATTCCCATATAGCATTCATAATATTTTCCCGCATTGTATCAACTATTTTTTTCTTCTCTTCTTGAGATATTCCGATAATATTTCTTATTTCTTCTCCTCCTTCATTTGTACTTAATATCTTATTAGTAATGTTAACTTTTGCTAATTCATCTTGTAAATCTTCAAGAAAATTAGTTGAATCTACTTGACAAATGAAATTATGAAGTAAAAAACATGAAATAATAATTTTCACTTGTATTGGATATAGAAATGGTATGTAACCACGTAAAATTACGAATTGATGCTTTATAACCCCAAATGTACGTTCAATCACTGTCCTCAATTGTAAATACTTATAATTAAAATTCTCAACAACATTCGTTGATTTTTTATTATTATCATATTCTGTTAAGTGATATCTAATATCTCAAAATGGACAAATAAATTTTGGACGATTTGGATAACCAACATTTACTAAGTAAAATTTACTTGCATACCAACTTTTATTAATATACCAATAATGTAAGAAATGATAATTTCATATGCATACTAACTTTTATTAGTACTTGGTGGAACTCGTAGTCCATTTAGTCTAGATATTGCATCTTGTAATATACGAGCATCGACTGTAGATCCCTCCCAACTAGTAAGAGCATAAGTAATTTCCATATTGAAATTACATGCATCTATAACATTTTGAGATAATTCTACTTTCCTATTTCTAAACTTTGCAGTTTGTTGTTCATAAATAGTTACTTTGATATGTGTCTCATCGATTCCAATACAATCTTATATAAATTAAAACCCCAAACCTAAGTGATCAAATGAAATACACAAATCGTATACATACCTGCTATGATAATGATATAAATGTACTTTGAAATATGGGAAAACATTTCTATTACTTTCAATTTGAGTGGGAGTGATAGTTAAATGTTTTGCTAATAATGTATCACTTAAACGTAAAATTGTATCGACCATTTCATTAAAATAAGTACTAATTGTCCATGAAGAATGAGAAAATTACTCTTATGTTACTCCATACCTTTGATTTTTGCCAATTGTAACAAGGAAAATTCCAAATTTTTCTTCCACTATTATATTCTTCCCATCTGCTATTACTCATTTCATCCTCAATAAATTACAAAATTTTAGGAATACATGTTGACTCATCCTATATTTTTTCTTGCAATTATAAGCTTAATATGATAAAGAAGGATTTAACAACCTAGCAATGTATTCTTGACCTTCTTTGCTAAAAATTCTATCTGCTGCAATTGAAGTACTTGCAATAGCATAAATGTTATTCCAAATAGAAGTAAGAAATTGTCATCTTGTTTCTGCTTCCTCCTCTTCTTGCTTAAGTGCTATGTCAAATGAAGACATTATATTAATTATTTAACCTGAGAAGAAAATACATGGATAAGATGTTTTGAAGTTCAAATACATGGATAACAAATGTTCAACATATTATAACACAAGTTCATCATACCATTACATAACAAAAGTTAAATATGCCATAACATAAGAAATATTCATCATACTATTACAAATAACTTCAAGTAGACAAGTTAAATTGCAACCACATGACACACATATCCACTAGAAGTGCAAGAAACTAATCTTGCATTTCATGATTTTGCAATAACTTCATTGATTGAAAGATTTCCATATTTCTCAAACTTGGTAAGTCAATTAAAGTTTGAACAACTAATGTTGCTTGTTTACTATTCCATTCCAACTTTCTTTCCTGCATATCACACAAACATAGTGAAGCTTGAAGTCTTTCAGCCTTGTTGATGTTTTCTTTTTCACAAAACATTTTAAAAGCATTAATCATGTCTCTAATTGCTGTTGCAATTATTTCTTGAGATTCTACATGTGGCCTTGTCTACTTTGCCCTTCTCTTGCTACTTGTATTAATGCTTGAAGGAGAACACCCTCTTCCTAGATCAGAATCAGAAGGTTCACATTCAACTTGTGTAAATGTTGGAAGGTCATCTTGTAATGTCTTGTGTAATGTGTCCTGTTGGGAAATTGACTGATTTACATCAACGTTTGTATCTTTCATTCCTTGTCTACTAAAGTTTTCGGTTGCCATACTTAATCCAAAAAGCACTTGTAGTTGGTCATAAATTAGACAAGCCTTACCTCTACATGCTTTACATTCTGGACGTGCCTACACAAAAATATAAGAAGAATGTTAAAAAGTAGTGTAGAATAAAGTTTCAAAGTTTATTATAGCAAATATTACTTTCACAAAGTCTTCCCAAACCTCATTACTAATATCCATATGTCTATTCACATAATCCCAACCCTAATCACTTTGATTTCCAATCTTCGAGTAATTCTTGTACATCAAACGCTAAGTCTTCATTCGACTGTTTACATTTTTTATAGTAATTTTTGCTCCTATACGCTTATTGTATTTGATTATTATCTTATTCCATGCTTCCATTCGAATTTTCCCATCATGGGTTCTCGCATTGCCTTCGTTAATAACTTCAACCAAAATATTTAAGATTTCTTTGTCTGCCTTTGCACTCTAAGTACAATAACTTTTTTCTGAACTAGCCATTATTTTAAAATACCTACATAAATATCAAAAGACTACATACATGAATGTAAGGTATGTTTAGCAACTCATATGCATCCACATTGTATTTAACAAGTAATATTGTTTAGCAACTCATATATAATTCAATACTATAACAAAAAATTTGAAAATAGCATATAAGCGAACATGTATAAAAAATAATAATACATTTCTATTGCAACAAAAGAAAAAATAGATTATCTTTTATGTAACAAGAGGAATTTTTACTAAAATTTTCAACTAACAAAGGGTAATTTTCTCGAATACTTAATCTTTGTTTGTTCTCTTTCTATAACATTTTCACTTTTTGCATCTTCATCAATAGACAACTTATAAGATTAGCAGCTACATCTTGGGGATATATCATGAATGCATTAATCAAGTTATATGGCCTACAACCAACTTTGCACTACTAATGATTAGCTACACTTTAGTAAACAAACACTTGCTACGATCATGTTCTTGTAAGATCGATTGATGCTATTGATGATGTAACAACAACAACATTAATTGAAAAAACAGAGGCTCTTATTGAGGGCAAGCGAGGATGTGTGTGAGCAATAGTGGCCATGTGCAACAGGCGAAGGTGAAGGCGGTCGTCTGTAGTGAGTGAAGGCAAAGGTGAGCGAGGGCGGTCAAGAGTGACCGTGTGTAGCAGGTGAGGGCGCCAAAGGGTAGGGTGAGAGTGAGAGAGGGTAGGGTGAGGGTGAGAGCCGGACCTAAAGCGGGTAGGAGAGCGTAGGCGAAAATCTCGATGTGTAGGTGAGAGTAGAAATGAATCCCAGAACAGAAATGGCAGAGCGCAGGTGGGTAAGTGCGGACCTTAGCAACGCAGGCAGACGAAATTCTAGAGCTTTCTCACCTAAAAGGTGAGAAGTTTTTTTTCTACTTCGTAAAAGAGTTGGAAACCTAGGGAATGTAATTCCCCTTTCCTACATGCCACTAACACAAGAAAAAAAAAAATTCCTTACCTTTTTTTTTCCTCTACTTTCTCCTACTTTCTCACTTGCACTAACCCTTTATATAAAGTTACATGCAACTAAGCTAACTTCTTAATATCATGGTTGCTAATGCAAACAACAACGACGACTAGTACAAATAACAACAAACCAGCTATAAGATTTCGTACAACACTTGAATATAACCAAATATCGTCAGATAACAGCTGATCTACTATAGATCCATGCAAAATAAAATGAAAAACCATGAAAGAACCTAAGTGGAAAAGGAATCACCTGAGCAACTAGGGTATATATGACCTAGACGAATCAAAATTTAAGTTTTCAAAATTGTATCCAAATATTACTTAGATGAATTTCGTTGATTCTTTGAATACTTCCTTCTCCAGGTGGTAAAAGAATATAGTAGTATTTGTTTCAATCAATCTCTGTAACATGGTGTAACTTGCCTTACCTCATCGAGTGACTTTGAATGGTTCTTACTGTCAATAATGTTGACTTTGATTTTAAATGTAGGAGATTTTTTATTTTTTAGTGGTGAGGAGGCTTAAGCCTCCTTGTGCATCCCTAAACCCTAAATGTTATCAAACATATTATTTATACATAAGCTTATTTTGATGATGTCAATTTACTTTGATACATAAAATTCAAATATTTCTTATCACACGGTCCCTTTGGAAGTGACAGACAAGGTTGAAAATTTTCATTATTTGTCATTGTCCTCGAGGGTCTGTTTGAATTTACCTGGTCAATGAAACCACTAAGTTATTGAAGTGATGTAAGCAGTTAGCTTATATATCTTAAAATGCTGACAAATTGCCCTTAAGTAAGGCATTCAAGGAAGAAAAAATTGATTCCAATATGTGGTTGGGATTTTTCATTAATCTGGGTGACATAAGCTGTTTGGGATTGGTTATTGTTTCTATTCACTTATTGAAAAATCTATCGTCGAGAAAGATTCCTGAACGCGATTTCAAATGGAGCATGGAAATATGAGTCGAAGACAATGAGATTATTGCTTTGACTAATCTAAGTTATTAAGAGAGGAGCCCTCCCTTTGGCTGGCCATTATGTGGTCTTTCTGAAAAACCCTCAAACTTCAGACACATAAATTTAAATGTAGAAGCAAATTGATTGAGAAAGTATTAATTATCAAAATGCTAATCAAATCCATAACTTACCAAAAAAACCTTCTAAAATCAAAGAAATTTACAAACAATCAATTTTCTTCTCCATTCATCTCATTCAAATTAAACTTAGTTATTCATAAAAAACAACACCTAAATACATCCTAAATCAATTGATTACCAAAAGCACAAATAAATTAATTACTTGGAGATTTGAAAGGGAATCAAATAAATTATTTGCCAAAAATACAACCTGAATTATATCAATTTATGTATGCTTGTCGATTTCCTATAATATATGCTATGTGTGATTTTGGTATCTAATTTAAAAAATTACTTATTGGGAATTCTACGCGACCACACACAAGGATGTAATTACCACCAGATAGATGAGTGGTTGATATTGAAGATTAATGATACACACAAAATGGAATGATACTGGAGCATCACAGCTCATGATCTTAATAAGCAACTGCAAGGAGTTCATCCCTCAAACTATGGTCGTAGATTCCACTCTTCACATTCTCAGTACACAGGGGGAAACAAATCCTCCGTCTCAGGCACACAACTTTAAGCTGGAAGATCTCATGTCCTACAAGGCTGCTTTGAAGCTGCTAATTAAGCCATAGCCCACTGTAGAAAGAAAGGAATGGCACTGTGGTCCTTAAAAGGCTAGCATAACCTACTTTCAAAATCCAGCCACACATTAATGTTTGTTTGTTGATTAATTTAAAAACAAGAAAATTTTATTTTATTAAGTTTAGTTGTGTTTTTTCTATATAGGTTTTGAATTTTTACGTATGTCGCAATTCCAAGGTAGCATTTCCCTCACACTAAAAAGGCTTTTTGGAATTTGAGTGAGCTTTGACTCACTTAAAAAGAAACTGAAACCTAGGTGTTTTTATTATCATACTTACTGTTAAGTTACATAATATTAATTAATATAGTTACAGTATACGTGTTATATATAATATAGTCAACATGTATATATAATATGTTAAGTTATAACGGTAATATTACTATTATATATGGTAAGTGTATAATAATATATATTGTATAATTACTGTGTTAGTTGATGTAATAGTATTTATATAGTATACGTAACTATATATATATTAGTTAACTGTTAATATGATAACTGTAATAACTGTTACATATATCCTTAAGTATTAAATAAAGGTTTATTGGAGAAATGACATCAACATTAAATACGAGAAAATGTTGTTGATATTAATTTGTTGCTTTTAGGCTAAAAGTTTATTGAATATCAAATATAGTATCTATGTACACATTATCTTATCTGAACTAAGTGTCACTAATTACCATTAACTACATTAACTTATACATGCACTCACTAGCAACTACATTAAGTTAATCTAACTACATATACACTACTACGTGTAACCACATATCTGACGTTCTAAAATCCATACCAAACACTACCTTAGTTAGAGTATAAATCCATACTATTAAAGCACTTAAAGGGTCAAGCTTAGGTTACATACCTTTACTTTTACCCAAAGCTCATAATTAGTGCACTTAAGATAGTGTAGATGATGAAATGATTGCCTAAACAACATTTATTTGGGGCCTAAACTTCCTTACATTCAATTAACTGCACACATACACACACATGAAGTCATAAATAAAGGGAGACTTTTAATCAAGTCTCCCTTTATTTTAAATAATCTTTGAATTGATTTTTTTTCCCGTGAAATGGTACATGTTTAATGAGTCCATATTCCCAAAAGGACTGCTAAGTTATTTTTGAATTGATTGACTCAATCAACCCATTTCTTAAATGAGATCATTTATGTTCAATTTATGCCATTGGGTAGAAGGTTTGAGTTTGTCGAGAGTTGAATAAGAGGTACAAGCATCCTTACTCCAAAACAACTGACCTGGTTAATTAATTAGTTAAGTTATAAATGTATTAACTAGACACAATTTTGACTAATTCTCATTTTACACACATATTCACATCTGATTCTTTTTATATTGAATTTAATATTATCATAGATGCTCACAGTTAAAAATACTTTAAAATTTTCATCTTATGATTTAAACATACCAACACAAAATGGTAAGAATTGCCTGCACTTGTAACAAATGTTTACAAAGAAAATACATCTATTTATTTTAAATATAATTAATATCATTAATAAATTTCAATTTTAACATATTTAAATTATAATTATAATTTTTGTTAATTTTTTTCATTTTAAATTTATCTTTGACTATTTATTCCAAGGAAGGCTGTGGTCCATGTTATTTTCTTTGTTTTTAAGGAAGAAAAATAATGGTGAACCACACACACACACACACACACACACACACATATATATATATATATTGGTAACGTAAACCATGTAAAATTTACCTGTGGTCTTACTTAAAAAAAAAAATTACTTGCAGTCGACTGGGATTATAAAAAGAAAAAAACTATTTCTTCGGGTTCGAACCTCGTCACGAACCTTTCCATGAAGACGACATTCGACTTTTCCTTGAATATCCGAAAAACATGGTAGCCGCCAACCATGAATATCCTCGAGTGGCTCCTCGACCTTGCGCTCAATTTCACACCGGAAGAAAGATTGTTTTTAAAGTCTTGGTCTTCTTCAATTTGCATGACGAACTTTTAACAAGACGAATAAATTAGATGCCATAAAATATCATAAATTGATAAAAGGAAGTCTCCGTGCACATTACAGTACAGATTTAATTGACTCAACTCAATGACGAACTTATATATACAGCAGGAAAGAAGGAGGAGAAAGTAGGAGAGGTGTGGCCATGGAGCAGTGGGCGAATGCGACAGACCAAGAACTCGACCTGGTTCTCCCAGGATTCAGATTCCATCCCACGGACGAGGAACTAGTTGGGTTCTATCTCCGGCGGAAGGTGGTCGGCAGACCCATCGGCTTGGATATCATCAAGCAGATTGACATCTACAAGTACGACCCATGGGATCTTCCAAGTACGTACTTATCTGTTCCCTCCCCATCTCTCTCCCCCTCTCTCTCTCTCTTTCTCTTTTTCAAGAAAGCACGCAGTTCAGTACTGATGGCTTGTTCTTTGATGTGTTGTGCTACAGAAACCACGGTTGGGGTGGAGAAGGAGTGGTTCTTCTTCTGCCACAGGGCGAGGAAGTACCGAAACAGTGTACGACCCAACCGCGTCACGGGATCTGGGTTCTGGAAAGCCACCGGGATCGACAAGCAGGTGTTGTCCACCGGCGCCGGCAGGGACGCCTGCATCGGCCTGAAGAAGTCCTTGGTCTACTACCGCGGAAGCGCCGGGAAGGGAGTCAAAACCGACTGGATGATGCATGAATTTCGCCTTCCCCCGGTGAACGAGGCCACCGGCACTTATGACGATGCTGTAAGATCGACTTCCTCTTCCTTCACCTTGTTTTCTACTAATTAGTTAATTAATGGTACGTACTCTCTCTCTCTCTCTATATATATGATCCGATAGATTGAGATTTATGTATGTTCTTCTACATGCAGGAGGTATGGACCATATGCAGAATCTTCAAAAGGAACAACTCCGGTAGGAAATCGGCCCAGCACCTGCAGTACGGTATCAGCATGGAAAGGAGTAGTGTTGATACCAAGGAGCTGATCATGAACCATGACGGAAGGGCCATGCCAACTTGTACCAGCAGGGAAGATGACGAGCATGGCAGCTGTATCAAGCGGACGGCGGAGGTGTCGAACCCGTCGGGGTGGGAAGATGATGACCATGGGTGTATGAAGCAGGCAAACCCATCGGGGTGGGAAGTCATCCGGCCATCCCTAGCAAGCTCCAGTGGAAGCTGCTCCCCTACTTCGGTGACGGATGATATCATCGCCGCCGTGGACAACGACGTCAACTGGGACAACCTTGGCGGTCTGATGGACATCATGTTGGAACCCATCCCTTCCGACGAGCATATTTACTTGCAAACGTCGGCGATTGCGCCGGAGGAATTATTGGTAGACGAAGAAGTCAAAGGACATACGTATCCATACGCATATGCATAGTATTGTATACGGCAATTAATGCTTTCTTGAAATTAATCTATAATTAAAAACTAACGATCGAACAAGCACTACTCCAGCGGCCACTCTTCCATCGGTGTTGGAAAAGTCTTGCATATATACCATGAGTTTAAACTTATGGAGTGAAATTTTTTTTCCCTTAAATTGCTATTGAGTAATAATTTCTCATCGTATCAAAGTTTGTCCATGTACATGGATTTTCCCGTAAACGTTAAAATAAGAATGAATTTGAACTTATGATGATGAATCTTTCATTTATCATCAATTAATTTTAAAATAAAATTTTATATAATATCAAAGTAAATTCACGTATGCATATTTATTAATAAAAATTTGTAAATATATAAATAAATCACAAACGAAGAGGAACATTGTAAAAGCCTCACAAATACTATGATAAAGATAAAACCTGAACTTATCTAATGTCAGATTTTAGTTTTCATTTGTCGTCAATTGATTTAGACTTAAAATTTCATGTGTAATTTGTATGTTGATGGCTTTTTTATTATATATCAAGTAGTAGGTTTTTGTTCCAACTTCAATATTCCTGTGCAAGCAGGACTCAAATAACAAGTATTGAGGACGAATCAGTGGTTCTCCTTACGTCTTGTGTACTTTTCATATCAATCTTGGTAGAAGATACAAGTACAATGTATCGGTTCCCTTTGACTGAATCAATTTAGACATTTTCTTTCCTTCATTTGTAAATACTTTAGAAGACGAAAATGACGTGATATATAAGTATATATATATATATAAGAGGTTGTAATAAAAGTATTCCTTTGTCCACGAAAGAAATCTTTCGTCTTGATTGAAAGACGTCAGCATGACTAGAGAGAATATATAATATTCCTTTTGATCAAGTCTTGTCCTAAAATTAAAATAGGGAATTAAGAAATACGACGAGAGATTAATTTAATTAGAAGAAGTAATATTTAAGAAGGACAAATGCGGAAGATGCATGGAAATACGCACCCTTTACTTGTCCTTGATATGGAAGATACAAGGAAATATGCATCCTTTACTTGTCCTTTGTCTGTTCCTAGCCTGTCATTTGTTTCTATCTGAAAAGGAAATAACAATGAATTATGCATGCAGTCTACTTCAATAATTTATAAAACCTTCAAATGATATTTAAATATAAATGAGCTTAATTTCATTTTGGCATGCAGTGACATTTCGCATTGGAATTCATTATTTTATATTCTTTTCAAATCATATTTCAAATTTAAATCACTTTTCACTTTGGTATTCACATTTCATGTTTCACGTTCACAAGCACAACCACATGTACATGTAATAGGAAATTTAAAATGTTCCTGTACAAGTCTAATCAAGCAATTAAAACTGTACAAATTAAGAAATAACTACAAGTATGAAGTAAATCCTTCTCTTAAAATAAATAATAGGATGCATGTTTAATAAAACCTAAAATATTCTCAAGAGTATCATAAACTTCACTAAACAATGCTAATTGAACTGAAAATGAATGAAAATCCAAATCTCTAGCAAATGAAAAAAATATTTTTTATACAATTTAAAATAATGAAAACTAGCTTGCCAAACATGATTGAAAAATCTTGCTCTATATATATTTCAATGCCAACATGACAAGTATACTCAACTTCTTGGCAAGTCATTGCATCTATTATAATTCCCAAGTGATTGCAAACACCATAAGAGTCTCATTTTCAAATTCTTTAATTTTAATGATCACTTTGAATTCTAATAATCGTAGAAGTGATTGTTTTCAAATTATTTTTAAAAATATTTTGAAAACAAAGCAATAATCAACGTTAGAAAATTCAAAGATAGAATAATCATCAACAATTTACGAAAAGGATTAAGGAGATCCTTCATGGAGACATCATTTATTGTCTTAGATGAGGTCTTAAAATGTTTTCCCTTAACATATAAATTACAAAAAAAAAACTATTATGATTCTAAGAAATCCTTTAACAAATTAAGTGCCTCTAGTTTAGGAAATTTTGCAAATTTCTTCCTATTAAGATGTTATAATCTTTTATGTTACAGCATTATTTCTTCAATTGAGACCATCGAGCATCTCTCTTTTCATTAGGCACATGTTTATAAATATCATGGCATCTAGGTGTAAAATATAATTTATTTAAAGTCATAAAATCAAAGATAGCATCGTGTAGAACACTACAATTATTTTTCTTATAAATAATACAACACGCCCTTTATCTTTCCGAGAATCAAACCCAAGGGTAGGCATGGCTTTTGGGATTGGGATTAATTCTTGGGTCAATGCTAGCTTGCCTTCCCAAATTCAATGCTTACATCTCACGCATGTCTAAATGATCAATTTTATTCTTTTGTTTTGAAGTCTTGCCTTTATTTTTATTCTTATTTGGATAGTTTGCCTTGAAGTGACTAAATTAGTTACATTCATGATAAGAGCCTTATACTTTCTTTTTTTGTACTTGATTTAGCTTATATTTGTTCTTATTGGGTCTATTTTTTCTTTTATTGTTCTTATTAAAATTAGACTTATGAAATATGACATTTGCTTCTTCAAGATTGATTTTATGTTGCTTTTGGACTAGTTATGATTTCTCATTCTATACCCAACCTAGTTAGCAATTTAGCAAGCTAAAGTAGAGTTAATCTAAGAGTTGTGGTCACTATATCAAAACTGTCTTTTAATATTATTGTTATTTGTAGCTTTTCAAGTATATGTATCAGCTAAGTCTTTTTATTATAACAATCATGTTATTAACATTTTCCACTATATTTTGTTCTTAGAGCATTTTGCTAGAGTTACACCCTTGAAGGAAAAATTGTGTATTCATTTTAGTTATTTTATTATATTTTTCTTTCAAAGTATTTCATAAAATATAAGTATTAGTGTAAGTTTTAAAATATTTTATTAAATTATCTTCTGTAAACATGAATATAAGAATTTTTACTTTTTTATATTCAACTTTCTATTTTTCTAATTTTCTAATTTCTACTTTAGGAGCGTTAACATTAATTTTCAAAGGATTTGATTTAATAATATATTCTAAGTTGTCATATACAAGTGCATATGTTATTTTTTTGTGCCACATCGCATAGTTCATCTCTGTTGAAATCAACTTGATAGCTTTTTTTCAATTTCTACAACAAATATAATATGATTTCAAATTTAAAATTTTGTTGTAAAGTAACTAACAATATGCAAAAGCTTCTAATAATCAAAATCAATAATATGTAAATCAAAACCTTATTCTAAAATCAAAATTTTTGAAGTTCCAAGAAGTGATCAAATAATTTAAACTAGAATTTCAATGTTACACAATAAAATTGTAGTTAAAGTTTGATTCCAGAAATCATATAAGATTCCAATTACCAATATTTAGATATTGCAATTTGATCAACGATATTAAACATGCAAAACTAGAATTTTTAAATAAGCAACAATCAGCAAATAAGATTTATAAGTAACAACCAACTAATTTATTAAAATATAATGATCTAATTAATGCAAATTTAAACTTTAATGCAGGTCAAATATAAATAGAAAAATATATGAAATTTAATTCTAAGAAAATCTAAAATCCCTTTTTTTTATCTATTTAACTTACACTTATATTATTGCTACCATATCTATTTAAATTCTAACCCGACAGTTCGAAATTGATTTGCAACAGTGTTTTGCGAGGGGAGGAGCGCGTTCTTGTAATGGCAACGGCGACGATACTGAACTTTGATGGTTGTGCACGCGGCTGGTGAGCGACATTGCGTGCGACATTGCGTGCGACGTACGATCGACGAAGGGCGATGGTGGATGTGTGGGAGGGTGCTGTGTCAACCGCTATAGGGTGTGCGTTGAAATGGAAGATCACAGGTGGTATTAGTCGACGGCAAAGGAACAAGTGGTGACCGTGTCTTTAAGGAGGTGGACGATGCATGAGATGCGAAGGTGGAGGATGTGCGAGCTGCGGTTGCGTGGAAGATCGACAATGGTCCAGCGAAGTAAGGGCGACGTCCTAGCAGGTGGTGGAGGGATGCAGCCGTGGAAGCATGGGCAGCCATGAATGTGAAAAGCTCTGATACTGCCGATGTCTAGAGAAGGCAACGCTTCTTACGGCTAGCGGGGGCTCTGGCAATGATAGAGAAGGTGAAAATTGAGAGATACAATTGTAGATCAATGTCCTCTCTCTATTTCCACTTCTATTTACAGTGAAGCCACAATCTCTCCACCTCCCTCCACCTCCAAATCGATAGTGTACGAACGTTACCAAGGGGAGGGAATGGTCGACCGACCTTTCCTCCCCTCCTTGTTTGGTGATTTTCAATGTCCACCTATCCATTCTCTTACAGAAGATATGCATGTACATATATTGAGAGAGAGAGAGAAATATGGCGATGAAAACAAACTGTCTAATTAGAGTTTAATTAGTCTACCGTAAGAATAATAAGATCAAGTTTAATATTGCTTTAGCCATTTACATATAGTTAAAAATGCCATGAACTTAAACTTAAAATCTATTAATGATGAAGATTGTATCTAAAATAAATATTTAAATTTAAAGGAGAGATTTGTTTGTTTCAGTTGTTGTAATTTTCGTTGTTGTTGAGACATGTATTTTGTTATTTTAGATGCAATCTTTGTTGTTGATAGATACTAAATTAGAAGATGAACATCGATAATATTTTTAACCATGAATGCCTACGATCTCATTTAAATGTAAGATCACGTGAGTTTTAGAAGCTAGATAGATGAATGCCTACGATCTCATTTTAATGAAGGTCACGTGAGTTTTAGAAGCTAGATAGATGAATGCCTACGATCTCATTTTAATGTAACATCACGTGAGTTTTAGAAGCTAGATAGATGAATGCCTACGATCTCATTTTAATGTAACATCACGTGAGTTTTAGAAGCTAGATAGAAGGGGTCGAGAGTGACGACAATGGAGCTTCTTAGGACCTTAGGATGCACTTATTTACCAATTCAGTAGTTCTGCTTCCGGTTGGAGCAACTCAAAAAGGTGTGACGTTAATAAGAAGCAATTCTCAAAATTAGATTTGTGAAGTTAGCAATTATTAAAATTAGATTTGTGTAGGTGCTCTTCAAGATCTAGCAGATGTACTGGATCTTCTTTCAAATGTGGTTGTCTTTTGTTGATTATTGACCACGATTAATTAATATATCTGTAAAGATCATCATTCATTTAAGATATTTTACTCTACATTTGGGAAAAAATGAATAAATATTTTAATGAACAGTAAACTGTTCAAAATTTTCAAGCTTGAGATGGACACGGAAGAAATCCTTGACTTTTTGACTGAGAGTAACCGTCCCTCCTCGGATAAGGAAATTTCCTCGTTCGCGGAGCGCGTGTTTCGTTTACGCCGCAAAGTCTAATAAATCAATAAATAATAATATGGATGTGACAATCGATGAATTACTCGATCTTGTGGATCGATAATTAATATTATCCAGTCAAACAAAACGCTGGACGAAGAAGCCAGGATGGTAATCCTGAGACTCATTTTTCTACAAGCCTTACCCTCTTCAAAGTAAAAAATCAAAAAGTCACGCTTCGGCAACGGTTTACCGTGTAAAAGGGACGAGCTGCGAGGAAACTGCTCCGATCCCTGATTAAAAATGTCTTTATCTCTGTATATCACAAACAAGCAGCAAACACAGCTGTTTTAATTAATGGTAAGGACGTGTTGTTTTAGTTAACGAATGGAAATATGCTGGTGCTTTTTTTATAATCTTTACAATTAAGACGTATCGTTCCTGCATTAGTTTAACGTGCAAAAGGTTGGCACCAGAAACCTGTTTCATGTGGATGAAAAATTGGATTGAGCAACATTTACCGGTCCACCTTGACGTCCACTTCGGACATCTAGACAAGTCGCTTCCGTTTGTTTACGATACATCATTCCCGGCTGTAAAATGGAGCCATATGATCTTAGTGAAATTGAGGATTCCAAGTCTTATTTGACCTAACTAGACAATAATGAAATTAGCTTGCCATATTACTTACGTAGGCATACATACTTACCTACCTTAATTTGCTAGGTTTTAACTTAAAATCATATGACAAAAAAGTAAAGAATCAACTATGTTTTAAAGTTTATAACCTTTCTATCTTACTTGATGTAACATATCTCCAATACTTTCTCATACTTGTGAGAAGATCTTAAATTGACAAGTATTTTCCTTTCACTACTAAGGCGGGATATTCAAGTAGACATGCAATGTACAAATATGTACAAGATTCTGATACTTTGATATTATGGTAAATTGAATTCAAAATTATGTGACAAAATGTGAAGAATTAACCAAGTTATTATGGAAGAGAATTAACCAAGTTATTAGTTGATTTTAAAGTTTTCTATAAATGGAAGAGAATAGTTGAAAATCCATCAGATTCTATAACCTAAAATCTATTATATAATTGTGTAGGATCGAATGAATGTTAGTGGTAATTTCAGAATTCAGAAAAATATTTCACCCCTCACAGAATAAATAGTGCTCTCAACTTCACAGATCCAACTTCAGCAGTCGCTTCCCATTATCACACTCGTTCGAATTACTTTAATCGGAAGTGACGTGATTGAAGTGACAACCAAATGCATCATAAGAAGCTTAATTTGTCATCTCTCTCCACCACTTCTATTGAGCTTCTAAAACCCACATGATTTGCAACTTGGCTAGCACTAGCAAGATCTGCAAGGGCATGAAAGGAGGAAGCACGTTAACCCTAAAAAAAATATTAGACGTTATTAAGATTGTCAACAATACCTTCTAACTAAAGGAAAGTAAGGGAAACGAAATATCGAGAATTCCAGATTGTTCATCACAATTTCATCGAATACTATTATTATTAATGGAAAATGAGACTGTTGACACTTACAGTTAAAAATACTATAAATACTTGTCCTATAGTTTAGATACACTAATTTAAAATCTCTCAATGATAAATATTGCATCTGAAATAAATATACGTTTTTCTTTCATAAACATATATTTCAAATGTAATATTCAATGTCAATAAGTTTTAGGTTCATGTATCTAAATGTAAGATGAACACTGCAACATCCTTAGTTGTAAGTGTCTACCGTATCAATTTTCCGCTATTATTATCACAAGAAAATGTTGTAAGTACTTGTATCTAAAAATATTATAAATGTTCATGTTACAGTTTAGATACATCAACTTCAAATCTATCCACTATAAAAATTACATCCGAAATAACAAAACAAATCTCTCCAACAATGAAAATTGCATTTGAAACAAAGAGATGTCTCTCCTTTAATTATAAATATTTATTTTAGATACAATCTTCAGCGTTAATATATTTTAAACTTAAGTTCATGCCATTTTTAGCTATATATAAAAATGAGTTTAGTAATATTAAACTCAATCTTATTATTCTTATGTCTGTCTAATTAAACTCTAATTAGACTCTTCTCTTTCATCATCATCTCTCTCTCTCTCTCTCTCTATGTATATATATATATATATGTACAAATATATACATACATGTATATCATCATCGTTGGAAATTAAAGCCACGGGTTTGTTTAGGGTTTGGTGAGGCAAGCCGACCGTGAAGTCGTGGCATCTCACGTAATACTGCAAACATATTCTCTTACCACTTGGAAAGATGAATCAATTGGCCATTTAGATGTACGTGAGATGTAAGCATTGAATTTGGGAAGGCACGCCGGCCTTGACACAAGAATTAACCCCAATCCCACAAGTCATGCCTACACATGGGTTTGATTCTCGGAAAGAACTACATACATACAAGGGCACATGTACACGCACCTTAATTTGTCTTAGTTCCTTTGGTTTGATTCCTATACATATGTTCCTATTCTATAAGAGCCATGCATCAGGAAAAGTTACAAACATTTATAACTACACAGAAATAAATACTTGATCCTCTTTTGATGCGTCCGATTTAATTAATATTTTTGATCTTTAATATATAGATTTCACTTGTTCCTTATGTGGCTGCCTCTCCTGAGCTTGTTTTCTTTTCTCTGATTGTCCCTTCCTTGTCTATTAAAATGCCACCACAGATTTTATACCCGGATGTTTTCAACAGACTTTAAACTAGAAATAGAAAAGATGATGGAACACTCTCTCATCATCTAGCTGATACACAATTTCGTGTATATACATGATGATGAATGTTGGTATAGGACAAAGGTGATGGATCCTCACATTGTCTCTTGAGTTTGAGGTGCCTGGGATGAGACTAGCTAGCGATTGGTGGCATCGCAAGACAAGGGAATGCTTCTTAAACTTGAATTCAATCTCCAAGAAAAAAAGAAGGGTCCATCGATCACAATAAATAAGGGAAGATTATTGGTGTAGAGTAAACAGAAAATCCCTCTATATCTAGATAGTCCTACACAAGTTATCATGAAAATTGAACTTAAACTAATATATAATGAATCTTTCTACACATTATCACTTAATTTTGAAATACAATATCTCACATTATATAAGAGTCAATTCATGTATATTTACCTGTGGATACTTGTAAACATATAAATAAGTCATAAGTAAAGAAAATACTAAAAAAGTCTCATATCGATAAAAGTAATAATAAAATTGAGTCTTATATATGAAAAACTCTTCTCTTTATTATTAATCAATTTTGTATTAAAATTTCGATATAGATGTTTTGTGCTTAGTAAATGACATGAAGCATGATTTTCATTTTTTTGAGTGATGACGGGTGTGTTGTATTATTTATAAGAAAAATAATTGTAGTGTTCTAGATGATGCTATCTTTGATTTTATGACTTTGAATACCTTGTATTTTTACTCCTAGATGCCATGATATTTATTAACAGATGCCTAATGAAAAGAGAGATGCTTGATGGTCTCAATTGAAGAAATAATGTCGTAACTTAAAAGACTAAGCCATCTTAATAGGAAGAAATTTTTAAAATTGCCTAAACTAGAGAGCCTTCTTTGGTTCAAGGATTGCCTAGAATCATAATAGTTTTTTTTTTTTTTTTTTGTGATTCATATGTTAAGAGAAAACATTTTAGGAGCTCATTTAAGGCAATAAATGATGTCTCCATGAGGGATCTCCTAGATCCTTTAACGTTGATTAATATTCTAGATTTGAATTTTCTAACGTTGATTATTGGCTTGTTTTCAAATTCTTTTTAAAAATAATTTGAAAACAATCACTTCTATGATAATTAGAATTCAAAGTGATCATTAACATTAAAAAATTTGAAAATGAGACTCTTCTAATGTTTGCAATCGCTTCAAAATTATAATAGACACAAAGAATTGCCAAGTTAAGTATACTTGTCATGTTGGCATTAAAGTATACATATGTATAGAGCAAGATTTTTCAATCATGGTTGGCAAGCTAGTTTTCATTATTTTAATTTTTTTTTGCCATAAATATATATTTTTTCATTTGCTAAAGATTCGAATTTTCATTCATTTTCAGTTCAATTACCATTTTTTTAGTGAAGTTTATGATACTCTTGAGAATATTTTAGGTTTTATTAAACAAGCATGCCATTATTTATTTTAAGATAAGGATTTACTAATGTTACAAAAATAATGCAATAATGGATGGACTAATTAAGTCCATCCCTTGTTTCGGCGGAAAGGAGTGGTGAACTTGCTCATGGGCGATAGCGATGGCTATGTAATGGTGGAGGTGGGATGGTAACAGCTCAAGCAACCTCTCTAAAGGATCCTAACCGGGCTTGGAGGTAGAGGGTGTTGGGTAAGTTGAACCTAGATGAAGCTCGCAAGTAATTTTCTAATGATGAAATCAAATGTAAAGATCAAGCAAAACACACCAAAGTTTTACATGGAAAACTTCCCTAGTGTGAAGACAAAAAACCATAGGACCTATCAGTCCACTCCTAAATGTTCCACTATAATCGAATGTGTGTACACAAGGTCTTCTTTAGTGATAAACTAGAGGTATCACACATTCACTATCACCAAGAACCAATGGTACAAAACAATAACACAAACAAGAGGCATATAGATTTACCTAATCTGGTTGTCTACATTTCAGAAATTTTTGCTATCACTGTGCTTCTCCAAAATCGCAAAACTTGGCAAGAATGAAGCTCCATGAATCCCCAAACCATTGAAAAACTTTCAGCTAAAATGAACTTCGTTTCACTGCTTAAATTGACCTTCTACCATGAGCAGATATGCATAGACAAACCCTATAATCAAGGTGGTACAACAGGGAGAAAGGTGGACGAAAATTCAATCACCACTTTCTCTATTGAAAATTGTTGTTATGTTCTTTCCCCTCCTCCACAAGCCCTAAAGGGTTTATGGGTGAATTATGCCAAAGTCCCTAAAGAATAGTAAAATACCATAAATGGGTCATCCTCCATGTAGAGGGAAACTCAACAAACTCTCCCTCCTAACTACATGGAGAAGTCCACCAAACCTGCAACCTAGCTCAAATTTCTAATTTGTCTCTTGCCATTGCTTTAGTCAACATATCAACACCATTATTATTGGTATGCATTTTTTAAACTCAAGTTCTTTTGAGTTTGTCATGTCTTGAATCCAAT
Source organism: Cymodocea nodosa (assembly GCA_036874045.1). Classification (NCBI taxonomy): domain Eukaryota; kingdom Viridiplantae; phylum Streptophyta; class Magnoliopsida; order Alismatales; family Cymodoceaceae; genus Cymodocea; species Cymodocea nodosa. The sequence continues at coordinate 25,386,078 of CM072336.1, forward strand.
GATATTTATCTTTAGTATGCTTCGACCTTGAGTCAAAAGACAAATTCTTGCTCAAATGAAGTGCACTTTGATTGTCACTAAACAAAACAAATTGGTCTTGTACAATTCTAAGTTCTCCAAACATTCTCTTCAGTTATATCATCTCTTTGCAAGCTTCTATAATTGTAATAAATTCAGCCTCTATAGTAGATAATGCAATACATTTTTATAATTTAGATTACCATAAAATAACTCTTCTTGCATAGATAAATAAATACCTTAAAGTGGACTTTGTGTTATCTACATCTCTTGCTATATCTAAATCAATATAACCAACTAATGTTGATTTTTTACCACCAAAACAAAACTTCAAATCTGAAGTACTACAAAGATATCTCATAATCCACTAAACTACCTCTCAATGTCATTCTTTAGGATTTGATAAAAATCTACCCACTATACTAATTGCATGGGCAATAGCATACATCAAGCTCCCAATAGTTGAGGCATATGGAACTTTCTTCATTTCCCTTTTCTTGTCATCTATAGAAGGGGATTAATTTTTGCTTAACCTGAATTGAGCTACAAGAGGACAATTAACTAGCTTTGCATCATCCATATCAAATCTTTGAAGTACTTTCTCAATGTACTTCTCTTGTGACAAGAATAGCTTATTGGAATTTCTATCTCTTTCAATTTCAATACTAAGAATCCTCTTTGCAAGTACTAAGTCTTTCATAGTAAAAGACTTATGCAACACTTTCTTCAACTTTGCAATCTTCGACATATTATTGCCAACAATTAAAATATCATCAACATAAAGTAACAAAATGATAAAATCTTCAGAAGAAAACCTCTTAAGGAAAACACAATGGTTTGTGTTACACTTTATGTATTCTTGCTCCCCTGTAATAGTGTCAAACTACATATACCATTGCCTTAGTGCTTATTTTAGGTCATAAAGAATTTTCTTCAATCTACATATTAAATCTTCTTTTACTTTTATATTTCATTAAAAAAGTAGATCGAGAATATTTACTTGAAGATCTTGTAAATGAATTAGTTAAAATGAATGTTGATGATCTTGATGAAGTTCCTATCATTATTAAAAAAGAAGGAATACATTGTATTAGTGAAATGAATATTAAATAAAGAAAGAGAGTAGTTAACAAAATACATAAACAAATTATGTTCTTTATATGGAAAAAAATAATATATAGGATGTAATATAACATTTTCATGTAATATATTGTCTATTTCTAAGAAAATATGGACTACAATGAATAATATTGTTTATGTTAATTACAAGTATATTGTTTCACATCTTACATCTATATTTAATGAAATTTTAATGTATACTATAATATTTGAATTATTACTTTTCAAATATAATACTTTTTTCTAATTTATTTTCATAATTTATTATTTAATTTTAAAAAATTATTAACTTTTTAATTTCTTATTATTTCTTGTAACTACACAAACACTCTATTTCATATTTTTTGTCATTTCTTCTAGTACACAAATAATGCTGCATTTCTCGTTATGTTTTGTCATATACTATTATCTTCGTTTTCCACTATTTTTACTATTTCTCGTCATTTTATTTTTCTACAAATAGGGTCATAACAAAAAAGCCATCAACATACAAATTACACATGAAATTTTAAGTCTAAATCAGTAGATGACAAATGAAAATTAAAAGCTGTCGTTATATAAGTTCAGGTTCTATCTTTATTATAGTCTTTGTGAGACTTTTGCAATGTTCCCCTTCGTTTGTGATTTATTTATATATTTACAAATTTTAATAAATAGATATACATACGTAAATTTACTTAGATATTATATAAAATTTTAATTTAAAATTAATTGATAATAAATGAAAGATTCATCGTCATAAGTTCAAATTCATTGGCATTTTAACGCTTACAGGAAAATCTATGTACATGAACAAACTTTGATATGATGAGAAATTATAACTCAACAGCGATTAACGGAAAAATTTATCACTCCGTAAGTTTAAACTCATGGTATTTATGCAAGACTTTTCCAACACCGATGGAAGAGTGGCTGCTGGAATAGTGCTTGTTCGATCGTCGATTAATTTCAAGAAAGCATTAATTGCCGTATACAATACTATGCATATCCGTTTGTCATTTGGCTTCTTCGTTTACCAATAATTCCTCTGGCACAATCGTCGACGTTTGCAAGTAAAAATGCTCGTCGGAAGGGATGGGTTCGAACATGATGTCCATCAGACCGCCAAGGTCGTCCCAGTTGACGTCGTAGTCCGCGGCGGCGATGATATCATCCGTCACGGAAGTGGAGGAGCAGCTTCCACTGGAGCTTGCTAGGGATGGCCGGATGACTTCCCACCCCGATGGTTTTGCCTGCTTCATACACCCATGGTCGTCATCTTCCCAACCCGATGGGTTCGCCACCTCCGCCGTCTGCTTGATACAGCTGCCATGCTCGTCATCTTCCCTGCTGGTACAAGTTGGCATGGCCCTGCCGTCATGGTTCATGATCAGTTCCCTGGTATCAACACTAGTCCTTTCCATGCTGATACCGTACCGCAGGTGCTGGGCCGATTTCCTACCGGAGATGTTCCTCTCGAAGATTCTGCATATGGTCCATACCTCCTGCGTGTAGAAGAGCATGCATAAATGAATAAATCTCGATCTATCGGATCATATATATATATATAGAGAGAGAGAGAGAGTACGTACCATTAATTAACTAATTAGTAGAAAACAAGGTGAAGGAAGAGGAAGTCGATCTTACAGCATCGTCATAAGTGCCGGTGGCCTCGTTCACCGGGGGAAGGCGAAATTCATGCATCATCCAGTCGGTTTTGACTCCCTTCCCGGCGCTTCCGCGGTAGTAGACCAAGGACTTCTTCAGGCCGATGCAGGTGTCCCTGCCGGCGCCTGTGGACAACACCTGCTTGTCGATCCCGGTGGCTTTCCAGAACCCAGATCCCGTGACGCGGTTGGGTCGTACACTGTTTCGGTACTTCCTCGCCCTGTGGCAGAAGAAGAACCACTCCTTCTCCACCCCAACCGTGATTTCTGTTGCACAACACATCAAAGAACAAGCCATCAGTACTGAACTGCGTGCTTGCTTGAAAAGAGGAACAGAGAGGGAGAGAGATGGGGAGGGAACAGATAAGTACGTACTTGGAAGATCCCATGGGTCGTACTTGTAGATGTCAATCTGCTTGATGATATCCAAGCCGATGGGTCTGCCGACCACCTTTCGCCGGAGATAGAACCCAACTAGTTCCTCGTCCGTGGGATGGAATCGGAACCCTGGGAGAACCAGGTCGTGTTCTTGGTCTGTAGCATTCGCCGACTGCTCCATGGCCACAACTCTCCTACTTTCTCCAGCTCCTCCTCTTCCGCATGAATTGCGGGAGTCGAGATCGGTCATGACGCGGGAGTCCGAGGTGGGGAGGGGCCAGTAGTGGCGAAGGAGGCCGTAATTAAGGTACCTGGGGAGCTCGGCGGCGTAGATGTTGAGGGGAGGAGTGGGATGTAGAAAGAGGAAGGGCGAGGAGGAGAGGGAGGAGATGGGGGAGGAGTGGAGGAAATGGAAGGGGAGGAGGAAGGCAGCGGCAACGAAGGTCCAAATGATCCCCTTGAAAGTGTTCGGGAAGACGGTAAATAAAGATCACCGCATCATCCCGTAGGTTGCAAAGTCTTTTTTTATGTGGTCAATAACGTTTGTGTCTCAGAATATTTTTTTGTAGTTGTTAGGCTTCAGGCTTGAATGACCTTCAGAAACGGTGACTCCTTCGATACTAAAGTCACCTCTGCCATGTTATACTTTTAATTCTCCAACTCGGTGAGCTTACTCTGCACGCAAGTTAGCTAATTGAGTCATCATCTCGTGATGGGTCGTCCCAACTTCCAAATTCTCCCTTATTCAAGTAGAGGTTACCATCTTTGATAGAATATGCGTCTTTTCCTTAAAGTAGCATAGGCTATATTTAATACAATCAGATTTCTGCTCTTTTCCAACAGAAGAGATGAGAGTTGGTAAAGGTCTATCAAATGCGTAAATCTTTTTGCCTCAAACCTAATGTAATTCTATGTTGTTCTCGATGATGATGGCTACTTGCAAACCTGTGTGAGGTATGTAATCTATTGAACCAAATGTAATGGATTTACGATGTCAATTGACGTAAGTTGTTTTACGTTTAGTGTTTACTACACTTTTGACCTAGAAAATGGTGATCCATTTACAGAAACGGTGATCCGATTTTGTAGCAGTTTAACTACCTAACTAGATGTATAGATAGAATATTCTCAATGCTTAACTTATTGCATGTATTTATTTTACATGTCTTATATGATAATTCTAACAAAGAAGATTACAAAATATCTTAAGGACGCACACTATTACATCAATAATTTCAATTTTTATGCATCTTTAAGCGTTCTTCAAGCTTTTCTCCACCTTCACTTAATGTGTTTCTTGTTTGTCTTAATTTTCCTTACTTGACTTCTCACTTTTTCATTTTCTTTATAATTAAAATATATATATATATATATATATATATATATATATATATATATATATTATCAATACGTATTATTAAACTTTGTATCATCGAAACCTCTTGAAAATTTTTTTTTCTTCTAGTAGTAGAGACTACAATGGAGGATCGATGTTGAAATTTATGTGGTTGCCGTTCACAAAAGCCGAGCATGAGTAGAATTTTTCTTTTAGTAATACAAATGATCACAAAGTTTCCTGGATTAATACAACCTGTGGGTTTACGACGGAAACAACTATGATGACAAAAAATAAAAGGCTCTTGTATATCTATGTGTAAGGTGGCTGTATTCGACCGTCCACTTGTATCTAAATAATAATAATAATAATATAAGAACGATATGTGATCACTTGTAAAGCATGCCAAATTTTAACGTAATTGTCTGATAAAAAAGTCAAAATTTGAATATAGTCGAAAGCACTGTAATTATTAAAATAAACTATCATAAGTTACATAGATTAATGTAACCTCCTGCTCCCCCTGAATTGTTCTCGTGAATAAAAAAAGTAGGATTACTGAAGTCAAATAAAATAGAATATGGGCGTGGTCTTGCACCTTGGAGTTGCGTAGACCGCCTGTCGGTGCTTATGCTATTATTTCCCGGAAACCATTTGTACCGTTGATGTAGCGTGCCAGGTCCACATTTGGAACCTGCATGCTTTGTTTGTGCGCTCTATTTAACATTATTTGCTTTCGTACATATCTTCGGAATTTTAAAAGAATTCACAAACTCATATATATATATATAAGGTTCTTATCCTGTAAATCGGGTAGTACCAATGACAATTATCTTTCGGTTATTTCTATTTATTAAATCACATGACTTTAAACTTTTTCTTACAATTCTAGTTTTCAATTTACATCTACTTCCTTTAATTTCTTTTATACTAATAGTTTTTCTCTTCTAAGTGATCCATTCTTTGGTTTCTTGAACATATGATCATATCACCTAAGCTGAATTCCTCTAATTTTATATATCTTCAAATTAATAGATGAAACTCCTATTTTATTACTGATAAAATAGTTTTCTAGCTTAATTATAAATCTGCAGGTATTAGTAACTTCATATTTTTTATCTGTCAATTTGATTGATTTTGGATTCTTCACAAAATCTAAAACAAATGTTAATTTGTTGAGTATTTTGTTTTGATGATTTTTGATAAACGTATATAATCATATTTACTCAATTACTATTATTTGTGAACGTAAATTAAGAACATCAATTAATACAGAAAAAATTTACTGATATAAATACTTGTCTGTAATGGATCTGAAATTATGTTAAGTTAAATAACTAGTTGTTACATTATACTACCTTTTCATTTAACTAAACGTTAAATTAACATATGTTTTTATCGCAAAGCATGATATATTTTAAAGTTATATTTTCTATATCATGAACAGTGCACGTTTAGATAACTCGTTGAGTTAGTACATTATTTGTATAAATGTTATGTGAGAACTCGTTGAGTTATAGGCTTAAAGGTTAAAAATAGATCACATGAGAATTTGTTAAGTTAACGAGTAAAAGAGTAAAAGAGTAAAATAAAGAGACGAACTCGTTAAGTTAGTATTATACACGTGGTAAAATTAAAGGTTACGAATGTTATATTGTATCACGTGAGTTGTACATATTTAACTCGTTAAGTTAACATAACTACACACATTGAGTTACTATATTAAACATTAAGGCAACGTGTTAGGTTAGCGTTATAAACTTAAAGTTATTTTATTGCACGTGGTATATACCTCATTGTAAAAATATTTGTTTATTACTAGTTTATTGAGTTATCAGTAAGACAACAAAGTTAGTTTGTTGAGTTAATTATAACACCACAGAGTTGGTTCGTTGAGTTAGCGTAACACCACAGACTTAGTTCGTTGAATTAGCTACAATACTTGTCACATGATTTGGCACATGATGAACTAGTTGCGTTAGATATATTAAGTTATAAATCTACTTATATTACTCATTTAGTTAACATTAACACAACAACTTCTTTGATGGAAAATTTTGGATGAGAAAGTTTATTTTGCAGGAAATTTTTTAGAGATCCAAGATTGATGATTAAAGAAAATGTGGGTTAGAACGTGTGTATTTCAATGAAGGAAAAAGAAAAGATGTGAAGAGTGGAAAACTGATAGTGATTAAAGGTGGAGGATATGCATGAAGTGAATATATAGTATAAAAGGTAAAGAATTCTCGTTGATCAATTATCCCTGCACACTAAACGAAATATATTTTCACAGATCAAAAACACCTCTCTGGAGAAAAACTCTTAGATGAAAGAAAATTTAGTGAAGCAGAAAAAGTCAAATTTATGTCACTAAATATCTGAAATATTAGAAGAAATCAAATTCAGTGAAGTAGAGAAAGTCAGATATTTGTTACTAAAGAATTGCAGAAGAAGAAGAAGAAAAATCTTGAACAGGGAGAAATGTTTTAAATTCCATAAATTAGTTTTTTCTATTTGTAGTTATGAAATTGATTAGATGAAACATGGTATCGTTATATAATTTCATCTACAATTTTAGAGGAGAATTGACTTGTATATTGTAAATGAAACCTTGAATAAAATGATTTGATTAAAATAGTTTCTCGATTTATTTTTATTTTTGAAGTTTCAATTATAATCAAAAATATTGAAAAACACAAGTCAACCCCCTCTTGTATAGCTATTCGATCCTACAAGTGGTATTAGAGCAGGTTAATAATCTTCGATATAAAATCGATACCAACTTAATTAATATCAAAGTTTATTCTACCTTCTTTGTTTTTAAATAGAAATTAATATCTAAGCATACATTTAACTTTCTTGATTTTGAGCTCAAGTTGTTTTAAAGTTTTAAACTGTTTAAAATCAAATAGGTTGAAAAATCTAAGGTAAGATGACTATTGGTAATGGTAATTTTTCTTTGTATGAAAGCCAAAATCTTAACCGTCCTCCTTTATTTGATGGAATACATTTTGAATATTAGAAATATAAGATGACAGTCTTTCTTCAAAGTATAGATCACAAGTTGTGGTTCATGATCTCTAAACTATATACTCTGCTAACTACTCCTTACAATACTTGGACAATTACTGAAAAAGAAAATCAAATTCTGAATGTTAAGAGCTTAAATATCTTATTTTGTGCATTGAGTTATGAACAGTTCAATAAAGTGTCAACATATAAATCTACTTATGAGGTGTGACATGCATTAGAAGTTTCATATGAATGTACTTCTCAAGTTAAAGAGACTAAGATTAATATGTTAATTCATAAGTATGAACTCTTTAAGATATATGAAGACGAAAGTATTTCTAAGATATTTTCCAGATTCCTAAATATAATAAACTCTTTAAAATGCTTAGGAAAGAATTTTGAACAGAAGGATTTGGTGAGAAAAATTTTCAGATCCCTAAGTTCTAAATGGTCTCAGAAAGTAACATCTATTGAGGAATCACAAGATTTAAATATTTATACTATAAATGAACTTATAGGAAATTTAACTACTTATGAAATTCAATTAAATGATTCACTGAGTCACAATAAACTAAAAATGAAGAAAGAAATAGCCTTTGAAATTAATTCAGATTCTAAAATATCTACTGATTCTTACGAGGATTTGATTTTGCTGACTAAGAAATTCAAGAAAGCATGGAAAGCTAGGAAATAGCAAAGGAACATAAATGACAAACCCTCAATGTCAAAGTCACTGAATAAAAAGAATTCTTCATCTAGAAAGTATGTATGTTACAACTGCAAGAAACCTGAACATCTTTCTCCAGATTGTTCTATAAGGAAAAATGAAAAGCAAAGTAGGACAAATAAGAAGAAGTTGACTCAAAAAACTCAAAAAAATTTTTACAAGAAAAGGCTTTGAAGGTCACTTGAGAGATACATCGGAAGAGTCTGAATCTGAGGAATTATTATCAAAATCTTCACATTCAGAAGAACAATAGTTAGAAGACATTGCTCATGTGTGCTTCATGGCAGATGAGTCTAAGGAGGAAACAACAACAAAATGAATTTTAGATAGTGGAGCATCAAGTCACGTGACCGAACAGAAAAGCCTACTGAAAAATGTTACAAATATTAAGAAAGGAAGTGTAATATTTGAAAACAAAATCAAGGATAAAATCATAGGTATAGGCAATGTTCAAATAACTCCTACTTGTGTTATTTCGAATGTACTGTATGTAGAAAACCTAGAATTTAATTTGTTGAGTGTTATAAAACTAATTGATAATAGATACTATGTACTATTTGAAGATAATATATGCAAAATTATTGATAAAATTACAGATGAACTTAAGTTTATTGCTAAAAGAAAAGGTTCTGTATGTATTTTATCTTTACCTTCTAGTGTAGTTGATTTAAATTCATGCTTGCTAGCTGAAAGTAGTGATGCATATCTTTGGCATAGAAGGATCAAGCATATAAATATGAAACTGTTGCATAAATTGTCTAGAAAAAATTTAGTGAGTGGTTTACCAAAGATTAAATACTCAAAATGATTTCATATGTGATGCATATGAGTTAGGTAAACTTCATAAAAACTCTTTTAAATTCAAAACTGATATATCAAGCAAGAGAGTCTTAGAACTTATACATATGGATTTATTTGGACTGACAAGAATCATGAGTCTTGGTGGGAAACGTTATGTGTTTGTTTTAGTAGATGACTTCTCTAGATACACTTGGGTATATTTATAGCAATTAAGACAGAAGTTTTTGAAACGTTTAAAATGTATTGTAATCTTGTTCAAAATAAATAAAATGTCTCTGTTCAAAAACTTAGGAGTGATCATGGTATTGAATTTGAAAATGATCAAATGGATAACTACTGTAAAGATCATGACATTGATCACAGATATTCTTTTCCAAGAGCACCTTCTCAAAATGGTGTTGTTGAGAGAAAGAATCGATTACTTTAGGAAATGGCTAGAACTATGTTAAATGAACATAATTTACCTCAAAATTTTTGGGCTGAAGTAGTGAATACAGCTTGTTATATTATTAACAGAAGTCACTTAAGACCTCTTGTTAATAAAACTCCTTTTGAAATTATGTTTGATAGAGTTCTAAAAATTACAGAAGAAGAAAAATCTCGAATAAAGAGAAATGTTTTAAATTCTGCAAATTAGTTTTCTTTGTTTGTAGTTATGAAATTAATTAGATGAAGCATGGTATCGTTATATAATTACATCTACAATTTCAGAGGAGAATTGAATTGTATATTGTAATTTAAACCTTGAATAAAATGATTTTATTAAAATAATGTCTCGAATTGTTTTTATTTTTAAAGTTTTGTTTATTTAAGTACCTTTTGGGTATTTTAGAATTGAATTATTTTTATTGAAGTCTTCTTTGGAATGTAGCTGATTTGCTGGATTCGGGTTACATTTTGTTAATTCTTCTGAATTGATTTTGTTACATTTGCTGTATTGTTTTTATTGAATTCCTTTTTGGAGTATAGCAAATCTACTGTGGTTAGTATTTTGTTGATTTTTGATTCATTGCTAATATGACTAGAGAGATCATTTATTTGACATATTTTACAATGCATCTGGGAAAATTTAATTAATTAATTAATGAACAGTGAACTGTTTCAAATTTTTCATGCTCAGATGGAGACGGAACTACGAAAGGAATCCTTGACATTTGACTAAAAATAAACTTCCCTCCTGGGAGACTAGCGGACTTGGAGAATTCCCTCCTGCGAAGTCTAATCAATCAATAAATAATAATACTCATGTCACAATCGATGAATTAGTCGATCTTGTGGATCGATAATTAATATTATACAGTCAAACAAAACACTGGACGAAGAAGCCAGGAAGGTGATCCCGAGACCCATTTTTCTACAAGCCTTTCCCACTTCAAAATTTAATCAAAAAGTCACGCTTCGGCAACGGGTTACCGATTAAACGGGATGAGCTGCGAGGAAATTCGATGTCATTATCACTTAGAATTTGAATTCTAATGAAATTTAAATTTTATAAAATTTGATAAAAAGAATTCAAAATCTAGATATTTATGTATATTCAAAAATTTAATAAAAATTTAAATTAAAATGTTTGTGTTGAAAGAAATTAGATAGAATTGATTTTTAATAAAGTTAAGTAATAAATTAAAGTAATTAATGAAAATGTAATTAATCAAGAAATGAATTATTTACATTAATAAATAAACATATTATTAAATTAAATATTTATATATCATTTATCAATTAATTAAGTATATTATTATATAAAATAAATAAATAATTACAAAAATTGATAACTTTTTAATTATATTACATGTTTAAAATAACAAAAGGTTAATTATAAATTCTATATTCCTTGTAATGATTAAAAAAAGGTATATTACAGAAAAATCTACTCATTATGATATTTATAATATTCTCATTAACGATCATCCCACATTATATATATAATATTTTGACGAAATTTATCTGTAATTTCTTTCCTTTGCTTTTGTATGTTGTTCCCAATAGTATTAACTATTTCATATTGTCTTTCTACATTTGTAGAGTCTTCAACTTGTATATCATATTTATCTTATTATACTTCATCTTCAAGATTTTGACACGAGTCTATTTTATCTACTTTACGAATGAAGTTGTGAACTAAAAAACATGCTAATACTATTTTTGCTTAAGTTGTGAAAGGAAATGGCATATATTCTCGTAATATTGCAAAACGATGTTTAACTACTCCAAATGTACATTCAATTACTGTCATCAACTGTGAATGTCTATAGTTGAAGTTTTCCGCTACATTTGTTGGTTGCCAATTTTCTTCATATTCTGATAAGTGATATCGAACACCTCGAAATAGACAGGTTTATTTGGAAATACAACATTAACTAAGTAAAATTTACCTACATGTATTTGAACATCATTTGAAATAAATTCAATTTTGATTGATAGGTGACATAAAGGTAGATCATAAGTTGTATACCTCGTGGCACTTGCAAACCATTGCATTGAGTTGTCGCATGTTTAGAATGAAAAAGTGCATAATATTAACAGTTAAATGATGGTTAATTGCATACTATTTAGCTTATCATATGAGAATTAAGCCATTATGTTATAATTGCACTGTTATATGCTTTAATTGAAGAATCTGCTTAATTTTGGAGAATTAATGTTAATTTAGTACATTTATGAATTGTCGGTAAGTTGCAGGCTGTGAAATTCTTAAGTATCCGAATTTTCTGATATTTCAGACAATTATGTTTAACATACCGAACAATTTAGGACAGTTATATTTAATAGACCGAATATGTATCAGATAGTTATGTTTAAATTATCGAATAGTTATGTTTTGAGAGAATATTTTATTATTTTTATTATTTCCAGATGTACACATGTCGAAACCAGAATGAATGTCTTAAGTGAACTTTCGGTGAGTTATCTATAACTATTCGAAATTGCAGCTGGGCATCGGATAGTTATCCCTGTAACTCTTCGAAATCTCTTGTTATTTATAAAATAGCTGAGTACATGTGTCATGTTCTAGGTAAGTGACTTAAGTGGATTTTCGGTGAGTTAGCTGTAACTATTAGAAATGCATCTGAGCATCGGATAGTTAGACCTGTAACTCTCCGAAATCTCTTTTTATGATTAAACTACTGCTGACACGTGTCAAGATCTGGTAAATTTACTTAAGTTATATATCAGATAGTTAAGTTTGTAAGTATCTAAAATGCACCTGAGCATCGGATAGTTAGATTTATGCACGTGTTGAATTTAAATGCTTTAGAATATCACGTGAGATGCACATGTTTAACTCGTTAAGTTAGCATAATTGCACGTGTTGAGTTACATGAATATACACTAAGGTAACGCGTTAGGTTAGCGGCTTATTTCTTTATTGCATGTATTTTATAGTTATTTTCCAAAATGCCACTCTAGCGGTTGTAGGAACAGACAGTTGGAAGGAGAAACCACGTTTGCACGTATCATGGAGGAATTCAATCGTGCAGGGAGAAGGAAGCATCATCGTTGATCTGAAGGAATGAAATCCAACCGATCATTCAAGCAGAAGCAGTTACTACTAAAGAAATATAAAAGAAAAGAAGAAAAAAAGAAGGTGTGATCGATGGACGGCCATTGGTGCAGAGGAGGATCGGCGTCGCAATTCTTTGAAGTACCACACCAACCATCGTTATCACCATCATCACCAACCATCATCACCACCATAATCACCAATCATCAGAGGTCTGTGAGGATACTTGCCTGATGTCGGGTCGATTCTGAGCCAAACACAGTGCCTGACAACCATTGTGAGGAGTGATCGCATTGCGGGAAGGGAAGACATTTTCACCAAGCGCCGACTCATATTTCAGGAGATCGTAAAGCTTTTAGCCTTGGCTTCGGGTTGATGCCTATATATTGAAGAGGAGATCATCTTGCAATTCTGGACTCGTGATTCTATAGGGAGAGGAGACAAAATTGTAAGTGGTTTAATTTTCAATGGTGTAATCGCGTTGCAAGTAGTGTTGGAAGTATTTACTGTCAAGTGAGATTACTTTACATTTCACCTTTCGCCCATTTCCATGTTCACATCAAAACAAAAATACCAAAAACAATTTATCTTTGTTTGTATGTTGTATTTGAGTGTTGTATTGTTTGTGTTGTATTGTGATTAATGTTATCTGTATCAGTTTTGTGATTGTTTTATGTTAGTTTTAATTTTACAGTTTACTGAAATTGGTTCGTACAAAAGACTTAAAGATTTTAATGGTTACTATTTGAATCATCTGAATGTTAGTATTGCTTAATGATAAATCTAATGTTAACTAGCATTAAAAAGCTTAATTGATGTTATTTACAATCTGTGGAATTGCCCAATGGTTGGCCGAATTCCTCTGTAAATAGCAGTATTATAAAGAAGAGACAGGCTCGTGAAGTTAACTTAAGTCCACGAGGATAGTCTGTTGAGTTAGCCATAACTCAACGGAGTCTGTCCGTTGAGTTAACTGTAACTCAACGGAGTGCTTATTGAATATAAATTTGAATTGTTAACAATTAAACATTTCTTAAATTCGTCTACAATTCCATGTGGGATCGACCTGTACTTGTACACTGATACAATAGACACTATGCACTTGCAGTTAAAGTACAAATTGGAATTAATATCTAAATTGTATTAAAGGTTGTTTGTTTACTTCTAAAAGAAAGAATAGACATAAAGATAAATTAACTAAGTAAAAACAGAAGTAACAAATCCAAGTTTTTCTAGTGTAGTGCTGGGAAAACCCAAACATCGCATCTTGAAGGAGTCGAGCATCAGCAGCTGAACCTTCTTACCCACTAAGAATATAGGTAAATTCCATATCAAAATTGCATGTAGCCAATACGTTTTGTGATAATTCAACTTTTCTATTCCTAAATTGGGCATTCTCCTTTTCATAAATTGTGACTTTAATGTGTGTATCATCAATAGCACCTATACAATCCTACTCATACCAAAAATAAATTTAATTAATATATAAATGAATAACATAAAATATCAAAATTTCAATAAAGATTGAAGTGTGTACCTTGAAATATGTATAAACATTAACATCATTGTGAATTCGATTGTGTGTAGTAACTTCATGTTTAGCTAGAAGTGTATCACCTATTTTTAATATAGCATTTATCATTTCATTGAAATATGTACTGACAGTCCATGTTGAGTGATGAAAACGCTCTCTAGTTACTCCATACCTCTGATTTTGTCCAACTTTCATTAAAAAAGTAGCAAGTTTCTCCTCTACACTCATATTTCTACTATCTGATATTGCTTTCATATTTCTTAATAATCCATAAAATTGTGAAAAAATATTTTGACTCATTCGATAAATTTTCTTGTAGTTGTATGCTTGATATGGTGATGATGGATCTAACAATCTTTGTACATATTTCACTCCTTCCGTGTTGTATATGCGAGTGGTGGATGTTTGAATCCCATTTATAGTAATTCCGCATAGAAATTGTCATGTTACTAATATAACTTTTCTTTTTTTCTTCCTTCGTTCTTCATCTTCATTAATAATGGACATAGACGTCTTCATAAATTCCAGTCCCTGCATTTGTTCCTATCATACCAATTATGATTTAATAAAGAAAACATAATAATAGCATACAATGCAAACATCAACAAAATGTTTACACCATGTTATATAACATTTAAAGAATAACACAAGTTCAATAAATTCAAACATGTTCAACAAAAGTTAAATTTTTAAATGAAAAAGCACATCATTTCAAATTAAACTTCAACCATGAAGTTCTCATGTTCAGTGGTAGATGCCTAAATTGATTCTTCTTTGATTCTATCTCCAATAATTATATTGCCTTGTATTTCTCTTCTTCTGTAAGATTTGTAAGTGAAAGTAAAATAGTGAGAACATCATCTTCTTCATGATCTTTTTTCTCTAACAATTTCATTTTCCTCTCTATGTATGTTAATTTTCTTTCTTCAATATGTTGTGTAAATGCCATCTTTTTCTTTTGGATCGATGTCATGTTCTCTTGTAGTTGTATGACACACTCGGTGTATGTCATTTTCCTCGTATTTTCTTTTATAACCTCACTAAAATAATTCATAAGTGATACACCAACATTGTTCATTATAGTTCTCATAAGTTGTTGTGATTCAACATGTGGATATGGACGTTTTCCTTTCTTGCATGAGTCTACATCATTTAAACTAGGAGAAGGAGCTTGAGTAGGAAAAGGATCTTAAGTTTCAACCTCAAATTTCATAGCATTTTGTGTAAGAGATACATTATCAAGGTCATTTGTATCTTCATTCAAGTTCACAACTACTCTTAGATTTGTTGTACTCATTTTAGTCAAGCTTGTTGTAAGATTTCCTTCGAATATTATTTAAAGCTGGTTATATATGGGACATGCTTTACCCTTGCACTATGCACACTCTAGATGAATCTATTAGGAAAAAAAAATATTAGTACAAATTATAAGCTAATCAAATGTTAAATTTAAACTTGAAAAAATTCAACCAACTATAGCAAATTCATCCCAAACTTTTTTTGCGATATCAGTATGTCCATGAATGTAGTTCCATCTCCAACTACTTTGTGCACCAATCTTGGTATAAATCTTGTACATTTGTCGCCATATTTTCATTTGACTGTCAATATTTTTCTTTTGGATGTTACCTCCTGTTTCTTTATTGTAATCGTCGATTACTTTCAGCCAAATATCAACTCGTATCTTTCCATTAGGAGTTTTACCATTACCTTCCTTAATAGCAACACACACCCTTCTTAATATTATTTCATCGCTTGAACACTCCAACTAAAATAAGATCTTCCACATCCTTTTTTGTTTTCTATTTCCTAGGAATGCATATATGAACATAATATAAAATGCACCATAACATAGAAATGGACATTACCATAAACATTAGATTGACATATAAAATAATACCTAGCTACTTGGATATATCAAGGAAAATGGAATGAAAAATTTTGAGTAAAATATGAAGCAAAGATTTTAATAGCAACAACAAAATTATTCTTTGAAATTTGGAATCTTTGAGCAAAGATAATATTAGAGTTCTTTATAGGGTGGACTTTAGAAAAGCACTTGATAATATTAGTTAAGAGACTGTTGTTGGAGGTGTTGCAAATGCATGTTTAATTCCTGCACAAATGGAATGGATGGACAGCTAAAGGTTTGGTGCTAATTAATGGCTAATCCAGAGGTCATTTCTCTTTTTGTTGGGGTGTAAGACAAGGCAGGTAGCTTAGAGTGCAGGAATGTAAAACATACCCAATTATAGGCAGCTTCGAGCATAGGAATGTACCTTCCATTAGTGAGGGCGAGGGCAAGCGTCGAGTGTGAGGGTGCAGGCAAGCATTGAGTGTGAAGGTGCAGGCAAGCGCAAGGGTGCAAGCGAGCACGAGGGTGCAGGCAAACACGAGGGTGAACATCAAGCAAGAGGGTGAGTGGAAGGTTCGACAAGTTGCTATGACAACAATTGAAAACTTCAACACGTAGGAATGTACCTTCCACGGGCAAGGGCGAGGATGAGGGCGTAGGCTAGCGCAAGGGCATAGGTGAGCACGAGGGTGAGCGTCAAGGGCGAGGTCGAGTGAGAGGACGAGCGTTGAGCGCGAGGGTGTATGCAACCACGAGGGCGAACATCGAGTGCGACTTTCCAAGCGAGCATGAGAGCGAGTGTCGAGCACGACGGCCTAGGCAAGTGCGAGGATGCAAGCGAGCACGAGGGCAAGACCAAATAGGGGGCGAGCGTTGAGCGATCTTTCGAAAAATGAATTCTTACCTTTTAGGTTTGGAATTCATTTTCCAAACCTTTACATATAATTTGAATTCAAATTTCTTAAGATATGTACAAACACCTTATGACTCGAAATCTAATGAAAAAAATTTTCAATTCTATTGAGTGCACAAATCCCTCCTATATGTCACAAACAAGCAGCAAACACAACTGTTTTAATTGATGGTAACGATACGTTGTTTTAGTTAACGAATGGAAATATGCTGGTACTTTTTTTATAACCTTTATTGTGATGTTGTCATCGATAGATAGAGTGAGAATTGGTTGATACTTGATTTGATGTTTGAGAATTCTTACATTTCAAAAAAACCTTAATGTGCGATACATGTAAGTGACATCTATATTCTGAAAAGGGAGATAAAGTCAATAAACTTAATTAGAGAGTTCAAAATAAATTTTGCTATTACATATAGAGAATGTGTTAGACACTCCACATGTCTAACCAAGAGTCGTTCTTTCAAATGCCTGATAGATATTAATCTGCATATCAGATGCGAGTACATGTAGGTGTACAATATGAGAGAAGAAGTCAGGTCGAATGATCTAAAGGAGAATGGATTGATGGACTTAAGACGAATAAAGTTAGGAGCTTAGGAAATAATCGTATATAACATCTCACATTCATGTGTGAAGTAGGGATGGATCTTAGATAAACCTAAACTAAATAAGCCTTATTTTAGTAAGTTAGGGTTCGACATTGTTCTACAACCCTCAGTAATAAATATGCAACCTTAACGCCGTTAAAGGTACATGGTGATCGAATTTATCCATTACTTGGGGTTTTCTTCCATGCACTCATGTACCTTGTCGACTCGAGTCACTCGTACTCATGTATGATTCGTCGAGCTCGTCATTGATCAGCTAAAATAAGGCTAGTGGAGATTCGGCAAAGGCTTTGACAGAGGACTCTATAAGGCTGGCTATAGACCCTACAAAGTTGACGACGAGGCTCAACGGAGGAGGCAATGAAGCTCAACGAATGGTGTAGTGAAGCTCAACGGAACCAGGTAGCAAACTTGGTGAATGCAACGGAAGAGGAGGAGGAGCTTCCTTGCTTCTTGTGGAGGTGGATTGAAGTTGACTGTTGCGTCTTTGATGAGAGGATGGGGGAGCCTTTTATAGGCTCATGGATGGGGGAGACAAACCGATAGGGGGGTGGTAAGGGAGCGGAAGCCGAAGTGTCATCATCCTTGGAAGTCGAATCAACACACGGAGGTTGTAAGGAAACTCAAGGGTGATTCGATGCATTGTATGCACATAAAAAATGGCATTAGGGTCATCAGCTACTGAGGACTTATTTATAGTTGTTTCGACAGGGCTTTTGAGGGGGCGCAATGATTTGCTACAACCAACATTGAAGATGAAGCGGCAAACCATTATAGAGTCAACGCGTTGATAAGCAAGACGAAGCGACAACAACTTCACATAAAAGGAGTTGGTTCACATGCATTAGCGTGGCATCCTCAAGACCAATGGTGGTTGTAGTGGACTACAGAGCTTGTTATGAAAGTGGGGCCTTGAATGCTCACGTCGATTTGCAAATTTAATTCATTGCAAACGATGAAGCACATGGAGATGGCAATGGCAATGATTGATTGAGTGCAATGAGTGGGTAGCCATCGAGTAAAGCGAAGGGCCACTCGTGCTTCGGAGATCCGCAACGACATATCACCGCAAAATAGTGTTGTCATTATGCGAGGGTCGAGGAGGCGTCCAACGGAGGAAGATCAACAAGATCGGGGAGTCGTTAGTGTTGAGACTGTGGTGGAGATGATGGGGAAGAGGGCTTTTGATCTCAACCATTCGATTAGATCGATCTAGCTTGTCAGATCACCGAGAAGGTGTGATGGAATCTGATCAAATCCTGAAAATGTAAAGATTGTTGTTGGATCAAATCTCAAAATGATATGATCTGGGCCATTGATCAATTGGAAATCTAATTCTGGCTGTCAAAGCATGGTTAAATCTATACCATCAAATTTAAGTGAAGAAAATAAAGGTTGTCGGATCGTGGCGGAAATTAGGTGCGATTTGGGCTGTTGGGTGGAGATCGCACGGTAATCCACAACCCTTGGATGTCAATGATTGCAATGAACGATCAGGGTTAGGTCATCAACGGGCTGGATTGAAGTAATCAAACAATCAAGATTGATCTAAACTTAGGTTAACTTAAGTCGAGTAAATCAGAGCCATCGAATCTTGTAAATTAAAATCAATGACCTGGATTATAACGTGAAGGGGTATCTAATCTAACTATTAATCTCCGATTTGATGGCTGGGATTCACCAGAGGAGTGCCATCAGAAAGGGGGCGGTGCCGACACAACACGTGGAGTCTGTGGTAGCTTGATTCAAACCACTTGTTAGCCAAAAAGAGTGGACCTTATTGGGAACCACCGTGGGATCGCCAGAATCTACCACGAAGCTCACTCCATCTCGTGGGTTTTGATAGCTGGTTCACTCGTGAAGGTTCCTGGGATATTCCTGGAGGGTGCAGATGCGTTCTACTAGTGACACAAATGAGTGTTTCAACGTCCTAAGACTTGCTCGTGTGGCGTGATCGAGATAATAGTTATCGTCTTCTGTGTGCGGGAAGTCGCAAAGGTGGAGTGTCTACGTTTACAATTAAAATCAATTAATTTGGAGCAGAGAAGAGAGAATTAATCAAAGGCCTTGTCTCTTTTTATTAGATGTGAGACTTTTCCTAACATATATCTTATCTTAAAAAAGTTGTGATAGAAACTAAAAATGATGAACGAAAAAGAGAATCGGAATTCTACGCACGGTTCTTTCTGAAAGCATTAACTAGATTTGCTAAGTTTGATTAAAATGATCATTACCGAACAGATCCTTAAATAACTCGAGCAATGCAAGAGTTTGCCGATCGAAGAAGACAAAGTCCTTTTCGGCTACGTAATCGATCAGCAACGAGACCTACGGAAATGTGCTTAACATGCAAAAAAATTAATTGCCACCGGTCGCCTGTTTCACGTGGATGGAAAATTGGAATTGATTGAAACTAGCTTGGCATATTACCTAGATAGGCATGCATATACAGTTGACTACTTTAGTCGCCTCATATTGGGAAGCAAAACGATCATGACATGAAATCTGATCAAGTAGAGAGCCATTAATCACTCCAAATTGCTCAAATAGGATTCCAAGTCTTTATGCAATTCTAGACAAGATTGATTTAAGTAAGTATAATACTGGATAATGCTACGTATTTGATTTTTCGCTACAGCCTCAGTGATTCTTCGCTAGTGTTTTGAGTATCTGATTTTGTTTTTGGGGCCTTTACATCGTGAACAGATCAAAGATTTCTTGAGAAGGGAAAAGTATAACTCTAAAAGAGACAGGTGGTAGCAGTCGATTTAGAATGTTGAGATATTAAGTTCTAACACGTTTTGACGATGGAAGATGGGTACAAGCAACCTCCTCCATTTTCCAAGCGTCAGCATGCAAGAACGTATCATCAGCTCAGACGCCAGTCTAACTAACTTTAATAAATGGAGCTGTACCTGCGCTTCCTAATCAATATACCAAATATTCAAAGCAACTCTCTACAACCATCATTAAATGATAGGTCATTGTCCAAGGAGGCTACTGTACGACGATCAAAGGCTGTTATTTTCAAAACAATCAAGATAGCCACCTACCATGACAAGACAATCAAGATCGGCTATAATGAAGAACATAGACTAGGGCACGTTAGAGTGAGGGATAAGGTTGGATGTTTGAAACATTTGTTCTCAATGGGTAGCATGAAAATTTCGATGCTTTGTTTACTATTGATTGACTTTACTTTATTTGATGTTCCTCTCTTCTAATTCTCCCTGTCTTTGATGGTTTCGTCGATCTGCTTAATTTCTATTCGATTCTGTATGTCCCTTCTCACTTGCTTCTCATACACCGAAGAATTTAATTAATTGAAATGGGCCCTCCGACTTGCTCGACATAAATTATATTTTGTGTTACGTACCAAAGTAACAAGTATTTTGCATATATATGCTTATTTTTATTTTAAATTTAAAATGACAAAATAATTTCTATAAAATACTCGAATAAATATACCATGGCATTTGCATCAGGTTAAAAGGGTTGGGATTATGGAAGGATCCAGATTCTACGCAAAATTCTAGTTATTCAAAATGTACAGATTTTTAAGCATGTAGATTTGTACTGTCGTGGATTTTTAATGATTAAAATATTAAAGTACCCTTATATGGTGAATAAAATAATAATCTTTTTAAATAACTTTACAATTTATATGAAATAATAATAATCGTTAATAAAATTTAAAGTTATCAGTAATTAATATAATCAATAATTTAAAATAAGTAATAATACAATTATTTTTTTGATATATTTATTATTGAGTAATAACTATTACAAATTATAAATATTACTATTAATAAAGAGTTAAATAGTGACTATTATGAAATTAATAATGAATTATTTTTTCTTAGTGAATGCTATAAATCATAATTTTTATCGATACCATGTTATTATGATTATAATATTAATTTAATTGCTGATATATAATTAATAACAGTTATTAGCCATACGTTTGTTTGGGGGGTGGGGGTGTTGTGGTGAAGGAAGCTGGGGGCTGGACACGTGTGGTTCGACGGGCAAGATTGTTCATCACCGGGGGGGGGGGTTGGTGGGGGGAGAGGATGACACTCATCCGGACTCGACGACCAGCGCGCGCTGGGGTACATGGCGCCCACAACAATTTATTTATCCCTTAATATTAATCAATAAAAATTATACTACATGATCTTAATTATATTATCATTATAATAATACTATAACTGCAATTTGTCATATTAATATTTGTAATTATAATAAATACAAAATATCATTTATTATTATTACTACGCTTACAATTATTATAATAATAATATTTAATATTAGTTATTTGAAAATATCCTTTGTGATTACCAATATAACCAAGAATAGCTAACATTTGCTAAAATCTTGACATTAATCTTTGATTTTAAAGTTTTGTGTATATAGAAGAGTACGGTTGAAAATTCATGAGATTTTATCTAAAATCTATTATATGATTGTCACCCGTTTTAGATTTTGACGAGAATCCAAAAACGATAAAATCGACAGCTAAAAAAATTAAAATTACTATTTCCTGGAGATTTATACATACATATATATATATATATAGTGATATGAAGTCCTAATCAAATCACAAATAAAGGAAGACTTTTAATCAGGTATCCCTTTATTTTAAATAATATTGTAATTCTTTTTTTTTCATGAAATGGTACGTGTTTAATTTAATGAGTCCATGCTCCCAAACGAACTTCTAAGTTATTTTTGGATTGATTGAGTCAATCAACCCATTTCTTAAATGAGTTAATTTAAGTTCAAATTATGTCTTTGGTTAGAAGTTTTGAGTTTGCCAAGGTTGAATAAGAGCCACAAGCACCCTTGTTCTTAAACAACTGAACTGGTAATTAATTATTTGAGTTATAAATGTATTAATTAGACACAACTACGACTAATTCTCATTTACACTCACATCGACATCTGACTATTTCTAAATTGAGTTTAATATTGTTGTAGGTGCTTACAACTAAAAGTACTTGAAAATTTTTATCAAACCAACTAAAAATCCATAAAAGTGAGAATTACATGCACTTGTAAGAAATGTTTAGAACTTAGAATACATTTATTAGTTTTAGATGAATTGATGATAAATTTTAAGTTGATATATTTAAATTATATTTCTTATTAATTTAATTTTTTTCGTTTTAAATCTATCTTTAGATATTTAATCCAACGCACATGGGACGATCTCGTCCCCGAAGGAAAGGCTGTGGACCATGTTTTTTCTATTTTGTTTTCAAGGAAGAAAAAAAAATGGTGAAATTGAATAAAAACGACATTGGCATTTTCTTTTAAAAGTCGTAGACGCCAACCATTGTATATGCTCCCTGACCTTTTGCTTTTAAAACGGGAAGAAGAGGTCATGTCTCTGTACACATTACAGTAAAGATTGAACTGACTCAAACTCAACGACGAACTTATATATACAGCAGTAAAGGAGGAGGAGGAGGAGGAGGAAGTGAAAGTAGGAGAGGTGTGGCCATGGAGCAGTGGGCCAATGATACAGACCAAGAACACGACCAGATTCTCCCAGGATTCAGATTTCATCCCACGGACGGGGAACTAGTTGGGTTCTATCTCCGGCGAAAGGTTGTCGGCAGACCCATCGGCCTCGATATCATCAAGCAGATTGACATCTACAAGTACGACCCATGGGATCTTCCAAGTACGTACTTATCTGTTCCCTTCCCACCATCTCTCTCCCTCTCTTTCTCTTCTTCAAGCAAGCCCGCAGTTCAGTACTGATGGGTTGTCCTTCGATGAGTTGTGCTACAGAAACCACGGTTGGGGTGGAGAAGGAGTGGTACTTCTTCTGCCACAGGGCGAGGAAGTACCGAAACAGTGTACGACCCAACCGCGTCACGGGATCTGGGTTCTGGAAAGCCACCGGGATCGACAAGCAGGTGTTGTCCACAGGCGCCGGCAGGGACACCTGCATCGGCCTGAAGAAGTCCTTGGTCTACTACCGCGGAAGCGCCGGGAAGGGAGTCAAAACCGACTGGATGATGCATGAATTTCGCCTTCCCCCGGTGGACGGCGCCACCGGCAGTTATGACGATGCTGTAAGATCGGCTTCCTCTTCCTTCACCTTGTTTTCTACTGATTAATTAATTAATTAATTAATGATTCGTACTCTCTCTCTCTCTCTCTATATATATATATGATCCGATAGATTGAGATTTATGCATGTTCTTCTACATGCAGGAGGTATGGACCATATGCAGAATCTTCAAAAGGAACAACTCCGGTCGGAAATCGGCCCAGCACCTGCAGTACGGTATTAGCATGGAAAGGAGTAGTGTTGATACCAAGGAGCTGATCATGAACCATGACGGAAGGGCCATGCCAACTTGTACCAGCAGGGAAGATGACGAGCATGGCAGCTGCATCAAGCAGACGGCGGAGGTGGCGAACCCATCGGGTTGGGAAGATGACGACCATGGCCGTCTGAAGCGGGCAAACCCATCGGGGTGGGAAGTCATCCGGCCATCCCTAGCAAGCTCCAGTGGAAGCTGCTCCTCCACTTCCGTGACGGATGATATCATCGCCGCCGCGGACTACGACGTCAACTGGGACGACCTTGGCGGTCTGATGGACATCATATTCGAACCCATCCCTTCCAACGAGCATTTTTACTTGTAAACGCCGACGATTGCGCCGGAGGAATTATTGGTAAACGAAGAAGCCAAAGGACATACGCATATACATAGTATTGTACACGGCAATTGATGCTTTCTTGAAATTAATCCATAAGCAACTGACGATCGAACAAGCGCTACTCCAGCAGCCACTGTTCCATCGGTGTTGGAAAAGTCTTGCATATGTACCAGGAGTTTAAACTTATGCAGTGATAAATTTTTCCCTCAATTGCTATTGAGTTATAATTTCTCATCCCATATAGGGATTTTTTCGCAAACGCGAAAATAAGAATGATCGTGAACTTATGACGACAAATCTTTTAATTATTATAAATTAAATTAAATTAAAAATTAAAATTTCATACGATATTAAAGTAAATTCACATACGTATATCTTCTTATAAATATTTATAGGTTTATAAATAAATCATGAAGGAAGAGGACTATTGTAAAATTCTCACGTTGAGTAAAATAAGAATAAAACTTGAAATTAAGATTTTAATTTCCATTTGTCATCAATTCATTTAGATTTAAATTTTCATGTGTAATTTGTGTGTTGGTGACTTTTTTATTATATCTTAAATAGTAGATTTTTGTTCCAACTTCAATATTCCTGTAAGAACAGTATACAAATAACAAGTCTTGGAGACGAATTAATGGTTCTATTTGCCTCGTCTGACTGTCTGAGCTTTTCATATCAACCTTAGAACAAGATACAAGTACAATGTTGATTTTCTTCGACAGAATCACTTTCCACATTTTTTTTCTTTCATTTGCAAATACTTTAGAAGAAGAAAGTGACGTGATATGTATACAAGAGCTTCACCCATGTTACATATATATATATATATATATATATATATATATATATATATATGAGAATAAATAAGAGGTTGCGATAAAAGTATTCATTCGTCCACGAAAGAAAACTTTTGTCTTGATTGAAAGACGTCAGCATGACTAGAGAGAATATATAATATTCCTTTAAGTAATATTTGAGAAAGACAAATGCGGAAGATGCATGGAAATACGCATCCTTTACTTGTCTTTTGTCTGTTCCTCGCCTGTCATTTGTTTCCATCTGAGAAGGAAATAACAATGAATTACGCATGCAATCTACTTCATTCATTTATAAAACCTACAGCTGATATTTAAATTCATATATATATTGAAATATATAAATATATATTCGTTATTTTATATTCTGTTCAAATCATATTCAGCATTGATTCCACATTTCACATTTAAATATAAATGAGCTTAATTTCATTTTGGCATGTAGTGACATTTCGCATTGGAATTCATTATTTTATATTCTATTCAAATCATATTTCAAATTTAAATCACGTTTCACTTTGGTATTCACATTTCATGTTTCACGTTCACATGCACCACCACTTTTACATGTATTAGGAAATTTAAGATGTTCCCGTACAAGCCTAGTCAAGCAATTAAAACTGTACAAATTAAGAAATAACTACAAGTATGAAGTAAATCCTTCTCTTAAAATAAATAATAGGATGCATGTTTAGTAAAACCTAAAATATTCTCAAGAGTATCATAAACTTCACTAAACAATGCTAATTGAACTGAAAATGAATGAAAATCCAAATCTCTACCAAATGATTTTTTTTTAATTTTTATTATACAATTTAAAATAATGAAAACTAGCTTGCCAACCATGATTGAAAAATCTTGCTCTCTATATATTTCAATGCCAACATGACAAGTACGGTTAACTTCTTGGCAAGTCATTGCATCTATTATAATTCCCAAATGGTTGCAAACTTCATAAGAGTTTCATTTTCAAATTCTTTAATTTTAATGATCACTTTGAATTCTAATAATCGTGGAAGAGATTGTTTTCAAGTTATTTTTAAAAAGATTTCGAAAACAAAACAATAATCAATGTTAGAAAATTCAAATATAGAATAATCACCAACAATTTACGAAAAGGATTAAGGAGATCCTTGATGTCTTAGATGAGGTCTTAAAATGCTTTAGCTTTACATATGAATCACAAAAAGAAAACTATTATGATTCTAAGAAATCCTTTAACAAATTAAGTGCCTCTAGTTTAGGAAATTTTGCAAATTTCTTCTTATTAAGATGTCCTAATCTTTTACGTTACAACATTATTTCTTCAATTGAGGCCATCAAGCATCTCTCTTTGGCACATGTTTATAGGTATCATGGCATCTAGGTGTAAAATATAATTTATTTAAAGTCATAAAATCAAAGACAGCATCGTGTAGAACACTACAATTATTTTTCTTATAAATAATACAACACGCCCTTTATCTTTCCGAGAATCAAACCCAAGGGTAGGCATGGCTTTTGGGATTGGGATTAATTCTTGGGTCAATGCTAGGTTGCCTTCCCAAATTCAATACCTACACTCAATTTGATTCATCTTTCCAAGTGGCAAGAGAATTTTTGCAGTATTACGTGAGATGCCACGACTTCCATACTTATTTCTCATTTTGTGTCTTTCTTGTTAATTTAAATACTAGACTCAATTTTCCAACACCATCCATGGACTTATATATATATCCAACAATAATATAAAATAAAAGAGAAACGAAAATATAAAAGTAAAATAAAAAAACAACAATAAAAATTAGTCCTTCATATGTCCATGTATTTTAGTTATAACATTAAAAAACAAAAAGAAAAACAGGGATTTGTTTACTCGATCGCACCGAATTTATGCTCGGTTGGACCATAGCGTAGCTCTGTTACACCGCTGTTTATAATAAAAATATAATAATAAAGTAAAATAATATAATAGTACATAAAAATAGAGATAATGAAATAAATATAGATATAAAATCATCCATAGACATTTATAAAACGTCATCCTCACGATTATCCTATCTGATCTCATCAACTCCGTGAGATACATAAAAGCATGGCGAATTTCTTTTACCCTCTAATGCACCACTAGCTTCCTTTTTTCTAATTTCTAAAGCTAAGGAAGGAAGTTCATGCTTTTTCTTGGTTTAGTGTTTAGCCCATGGTTTTACATGGTTTGCTATGGGTTTATGGGCTTTTATTGTTCTTATTTATGTTTTGTGTTTATGAAGCACCATTTCATTTTGTTTTTCCTAATAATTTCAAAATTCCAAGATGATTAAATTTAACATCGATAATTCTTAGAGCCCCCCATAAGGCTTGTCGATGATCATTAGAGGGTGCTATATATTTTAGAGGGTGCTAACGTATCAATCACATTATTTGTGCATGCATGCATGTCTTAAATACAACATAACAGGATGACCTGCAGCATTAAGGCGAGATCATGTTAAGTGCTATTCATCTTGCAAGCTTGCAAAGAGGAGACGAGAATGACTTACTGAGCTCCGGACGCTTAGGGAAGAACGTCCGTCCGTTGGTGCTCGATGCTCAGGAAACCCAATGGCAAACAAACATTTCATCTGTCTCTTGAGCACAAAACGTACTACTACTGGTGGTCACGTCGTTGGAAGGTTCATCTGTTGGGCACGAAATAGATTGCTGGTGTGTTAATAATACGACATATTAACGATGATTGTGCTCGACTAGTGTCCTAAAAACGAAGAGGAGATCATGCTGATTTGCACGAGAGGAGATGGACAACGACATGAAGAGGAGATCATGTGGTGTTCAACGCAACTGACAACGTAGGCAAGAGCAGTCGAGGAAAGAATTCTTCAAACTTTTGGGTCATAGGAGGAGGTTCGCAAGTCAGGAAAGCTTTAGATTCGTTTATACCTGAGAAAGTTGAGAATGAAGACAACGCAAAAGCTAAGAATGCCAAGAAATCTTTTCTGTTGGCGCAAACTTGTTAAAACTTCTCAGGATACATTTGTTTACCACTTCAGATGCCCCTGCTTCTCGTCAGGAGTATTATTTTTCTTTGTGAGAAGTTAAAATACAGATGGTAAAGTGAAAGACGTCTTCGAATTTCAAAATTATACCCGACATTTTTATTGAATTCTTCTTTGACATTTTGTGTTTGGATCTTTTTTCAAATGTGGTTCTATTTTATGCTTGTATTATTTTTATTGATTTGCTCTTTAAGATCTAGCAGATGTACTGGATCTTCTTCTTTCAAACGTGGTTGTCTTTTGTTGATTCTTGACCCCGATTAATTAATATATCTGTAGAGATCATCATTCATTTAAGATATTTTACTCTACGTTTGGGAAAAAATGAATAAATATTTTAATGAACAGTAAACTGTTCAAATTTTTCGTGCTTAAGATGGGCACGGAAGAAATCCACGACAATTTTTGACTGAAAGTAACCGTCCCTCCTCGGACAAGGTGATTTCCACGTTCGGGGAGCACGTGTTTCGTTTACGACGAAAAGTCTAATAAATCAATAAATAATAATACTCATGTCACAATCGATGAATTAACTCGATCTTGTGGATCGATAATTAATATTATCCAGTCAAACAAAACACTGGACCCATTTTAGAAGCCAGGATGGTGATCCTGAGACCCATTTTTCCACGAGCCTTTCCCAATTCAAAATTAAATAAAAAAGTCACACTTCAGCGGCGGTTTACCGATTAAACGGCAT
Source organism: Cymodocea nodosa (assembly GCA_036874045.1). Taxonomy (NCBI): domain Eukaryota; kingdom Viridiplantae; phylum Streptophyta; class Magnoliopsida; order Alismatales; family Cymodoceaceae; genus Cymodocea; species Cymodocea nodosa. The sequence goes on from CM072336.1 coordinate 25,414,764, forward strand.
GAGCTACGGGGAAACTGCGCGGAAATTAAATGTCATTATCTCTGTTATATCACAAACAAGCAGCAAACACAGCAGCTTTTTTTATGCACCAGAGACCTTTTTCATGTGGATGAAAGTTTGGAATTGAGCAACATTTACCGGTCCACCTTGACCTCCAATTCGTACGTCAAGGCAAGTTGCTTTCGTTTGTGTACGATACATCATTCTCAGCTGTCAAATCGAGCTATATTGTCACATCTTAATTAGGAGAATAACTAATATAAGAAAGAAAATTTACTTATTAAATTTTCTAAAAGATATGAATATAACTCTTCCTTAATATTAACGTAAGGCAGATATCTATAGGTATAAAATACAACAAATATATATATGTATAATGTCTGTAAAACTTTTTCTATAAATTTCAAAACTCTACAATTGTATATATATATTCACAATAATGGATTTAAAACAGTTGTTACATTCAACTAACCTCAAATACAATTAACGTACATAATTGATTGCTACACCTGGTTAATGTATTTCTCAAATATCACAAGAAGAACCTAAAACCATGAGAAAACCAATAATGAGTTAAATGCTTAGTAAGTAATCAACTATTTAATCAATGTATCATTTAAATAGTATATAAAAACAAACTTGCATGATTAACAAAATGTATATCATACATTGTGATCTTAACACATTAATATAGAAACTCACTCAACAGTCCCAATATGCTATAATACTGTTAGGAAGTTAGTTTTGATGATGAAAATAATATTATATGAGTGAAAAAGAGTGATAAAATGCTTAAGATAGAAAAGTCATATATAATCATTATAAAATTATTGGTGAAAATAATAATATAACATATATTTATATATATATAAAAGAAGGAAAAAGGACGAACAAAGACATATATATATATATATATAAACAAAACAAAATAAGACAAATGAAAAAAGAAGAAGAAGAGAAGTGAAAATGAACGAAATGAGATGATTAAAAAAATGAATGAAATCAAGCACATTAAAAAAGAAGAAGACAAACGACAAGAAAAAATGAAAATGAAAATGGATAAGCTTCAGGAACACGCTAGAGGGTCTACTACGCCTTCGCCACGAATCCTACACAGACGGAGCTCTGCGTGTCTTTGATTCTTCCACGGCGCGTACTCCGTTGAATGATGTTATGGACAGGAAGAGGCAGATTCAAAAGAAACACAAACACACACTCTCTCTCTCTCTCTGGGCATCAACTACAGCCCCCCGACGGAAGAAAAAGAAATCTCTGACGTAGAAAATCTCTCGCCCGCAAACTGTCAGGCTTTTCCCTCTCTGCCGTACGTCCTAGCCCACGACCGTCCACATCTGCCGCCACCCTTTCCATCCTTGCAGAAAAGAAAAAAAAAAAACCAAAATAAAATTATCTTGGATATGAAATATAATTATCTAAGAAGTTAAAACCAAAATATTTTAGATACAAAATATAAGTATCTAAGATAAAGGATGATTGCACAAGATAAGCTAAGTAGGTGGTAATTGAAGCAACTAAACAAATGCTGTAAGTCTAGGGTATATATATACACACACACGTTGAAATACAGACATTTAATTTAAAACCAATTGGCTATAACTAGAGATGTCTTTTTCTATAGTTACTCATTCTCTTGTATAAAGTAATCCATGTGAGACCATATTTTGCAATACACTTCCTCACTTATGAATTTTTTTAGATTCTACAAGTGTTTTTTTCTGGTCAATGTGAGTCCGCTAGAACATTTCTACTTTAGAGTCATATTGAAATCTAGACATTTAATTCAAGATCAATTAGTTATAAGTGAAGATGTGTTTTTTATATTAACTAGTTCTTATCTTTCTATTAGTCAATGTTACCCCATGTCAAACTATATTTTCTAACAATATTTATATATATATATATATATAGCACTCAGGCAGATGTCATTGTGTAGCAAATTGTTCAAGGAAGGTAGCTAATCTTTTTATTACTTTGCTATGTTGTATTCGATTACAATTGCCCTTTTACATCATTAATTATTTGGTGTGAATGTATTGCCACACAACTTATGCACAACATTGTGGCCTCATGTACATCGGCCATTTGAGCAGTTTATTACAATTGCCAAAATAACGTATGGCAAACTCAAAACGTATAGCAAACTCAGCAATAAAAAGATTGTCTGGGTTTTTATGTGCATATTTCTTGTTCATGCACAGTTTTTCTTTCAATCTCAACGGAGACAACTACATCTTATTGGATATTTGGATTGTACCAAGGAACCATTCATTGTTAGGCAATGCATCAATTCTTGTACCAATTAGATTTATACTTTTGAGTCTCACTTTAGCCTGGTGTTGTAGGAGGGTCAGATTCGTGAGAAGTTATGGGACCTGTTGGTTAAAGAACCTGATGTGATCATAGAAGAAGGCTTTCCTGACGCCGTTGGCCGTGAACAATCAATTAGAGGCATGCCATCGTCGGAATTCTGCCTGCATCCAGCTAGAGATACACCTACCTCGTGTCGCTCATTTGATGCTATTTCTAGTCTCTGCATACCAGTTATAATCAGCAACAGCATTGAACTGCCTTTCGAGGGTATGATTAACTAATATATTAACTATCTATACATGTTATTAAATAAGCTAATTATTGTACTCGTTTTTACTAACTTTAGAGAAGATTCTAAAGTTTCAAATACTTGTATATATATGTATTTATTGTTATTTTATAACGAGACTTTTCATCGTTCTCCTTCAACTAAGTCTTAACTCTTCCTCTCTATCAAGCTTTTGATCCTTCTCACCTTTTTTCACCTTAGGTTGATCTCAAGTATTGTTGAGTTTTTCTCACTTGGTATCAAAGCACGGCGCCTCTCCTATTTTCATCATCATGACTTCCATGTCCTCATCCTCAAAGCTCTTGGTTATCGTCACAACAAAAGTCAAGTGCCTAAATGTCTCCCCTCCTACTTCCCCATCCTTAATCCTTCCTACCACCATGCTTCCCACTATCAATGTTCAAAATCATATTCCAATCAAGCTTGATAAGAGCAACTATACCATATGGTGTGCCTCATTTCTTGCGAAGCTTCATGGTTATGATCTTCTAGGGTATGTGAATGGTAGTTTCCCTTGTTCGCCACCTAATGCATCTGAGACAAATGTTGATGTGATTGTCACTTGGAGGAAGCATGACCAGCTAATCGTGAGTTGAATTTTCTCGGTCACCACCAATTCTTGCTCAAGTAGTAAGTCAAACCTCTAGGTGTATGGCAAACCTTGGAACACACTTATACTTCCAAATGTCAGGCTTGACTGCTTCAACTAAAGCTTGAACTTTAAACGATGAAGAAAGGGAATAGATCTATGTTAGATTATATTACTTATGCCACTTTGCTTGCCAATAATCTTGCTATTGCAAGAAATCCTTTAAGTGAGGAAGAAATTGCCCTATGCTTGCTTGGAGGTCTTGGCCTAGAATATGATAACCTTGTTACAAGCATAACAACGCAACCTTCCATTGTCAATCTTGTAGATCTACCAAGCATGATGTTGAATCAGGAATTATATGGGTTAATAACTACATCAATGCAAATACATCCATTAATCTTGCAATGAATTAGAAAAATTTTCAAACTCGAGGTGGACGCGGAAGAAGTTAGAACAATGGAGGAAGAGGTGGATGTTACAAAAGCAATGTCCAATGTCAAATCTACAATAAATCAAGTCACTCTACATTAAATTGTTTCAAGAGGCTTGATGTTGAAAACTTTGCTCCTACTCACACTAACAATAATCCTACTATTAATAATCTAAACATTAATGTTGCCTACAAAGGTGAGACCACAATGGATAATACTCTCTGGTACCCAAATTCAGGTGTCATGCATCATGTAACTAATGACTTAGCAAACCTAGCTATTAGTACACCATATGCAAGGGCTGATTTAGTAGCAATAGGTAGTGGTGTATAGTTACCAATCACACAGACTGGGAATGCAAGTGTTGCTTTGGATCATAGTAAAATTTATCTCAATGACATTTTGATTGTTCCTTAAAATCAAAAGAATCTCATGTCAATTTATAAATTTTGCAAAGATAATCCTAAGAATATTGAGTTTGATGACAAGGGTTTTTCAATCAAGGACCGTCAAACACTAGAGCTAGTTCATCGAGGACTTGTTGATTGTGATCTCTATCAGATGCAAGTATCACAAGGAAACAAGGATTTAATTCAAGCTTGTCTTGTTGTTTGAACCACTTATGATGTTTGGTATTATAGATTGGGTAATCCTAATCTCCAACGAATACAAGTTAATACTCTTTACTAGTTAATAGTAATGACATGTTGCATTTTTGTGATGATTACTATTTTGGTAAGACACATAAGCTTCCTTTTAAAAATAGTACATCTATGGTGGATGGTTATCTCACCTTAATTTACACATATTCATGGGGAGCAAGTCCCATTACCTCTAAACAAGGATATAAATATTATATCACCTTTATCGATGCTTGGTCAAAATACACTTAAAGTTTTTTCCGTTGTCATGTAAGTCAAAAGCTTTAAATGTGTTTATCAATTTTAAAGTATATATTGAGAAAATATTAGGAAGATACATTAAGATACTTCTGTGAGATCAAAAGACTACATAAGAGAGGGGTGAATTGTATTTTTCAACATTTTCATACATAATCGAAACTTCAAAATTAAAACAAGTTAATACACTATTATATTCAAATCTTTTCATTCAAGGTTTCAATTACAATACACAATTCTCCTTAAAAAATATAGATGTAATGATATAACGATATAATATTTAATCTAATCAATTTCATAATTATAAATAGAGAAAACTAATTTACAGAATTTAAAAACATTTCTCTCTATTTGAGATTTTCATTTTTTTCTTTTTCTTTTGTAAATCTTTAGTGACAAATATACGACATTCTCTTCTTCATTGAAGTTGATTCCTTTTGAGAGTTTTTCTCTTGAGAGGTGTGTCCTTATAAGTATATTTCTTCAGGTGTGCAAGGATGCTTTGATCAACGAGACTTTTATGCATTTTATAATTGATTTCCATTTCATACATATACTCCACATTCATCCACGATCAGTTTCCACTTTTCACATTTTCTATTTTACTTTTAAATTTAAAATTTGAAATACACACGTTTTGGTCTACATTTTTTTCTCAAATTTTCTTGAATCATCTTGAACCATCAATCTTGGATCCTTTGAAAAAATTTCCTACAAAATAACTTTTTCGTCTAAAAGTTTTTCATTAAATGTAATAACAAAACGTTGTGTTAATATTAACTAAACATGTAAAACAAATAAACTTATAACTCAATGCATTTAACTTAATGAGTTCAACATATACCATACATGTGACATGCTTCGTTAGGTAAGGAGATAACTCAACAAACTAACTTTGTTATGTTACTAATAATTCAACAAACCAATATATATATGTAAGCACCCCAATTTTAGACATGTATTAGATAGATGTTCATAGTTATCTTGATAATCAAAGGCTGCTATCCACACTCTTGATCGTGCATTCGTGTCGTTCGTTTGGCATCTACATGCTTGTATCGTCTAGATCAACTCTAGACAATTCTAATCCTCCATCTAAGGGGTGTATGATCAACTCTAACGTCAAGATGAGATCATACCCCTTCAACCCCTTGGTGGAGGTCATTCGAATGTCAATTTAGCCAACTTGTGTTCTTAGAGAGGTTATCTCCCCTCTGATTGGCTAATCCTTTAGTTAGATCATCAATCAAACTCTCAAATCACCCTAAATCAGCTTTAGACAATCTAAGCCCTCCATCAATGATGTACCACTTATCCGATCATCTAGGTGTCGATAAGCTATTTGACTCTTGGAGAGGGGTCTTTGTTCTCCTAATTGACTAATCCTTCAATTGGATCGTCAATCTAACTCTAGAATTGCCTTAGATTGGTTAGGTGTCATGTGTTGCCTCCTAGACGTGCCATGTGTTGCACCCTGAGGCCACCACATCAGTAATTACTATAGAGCATCCCAACGGATCTGCTTAGCCTAGATCTAAATCCCGATCCAAGTGGTATAAAACCACCTGGGGATGCATGCAAGAACTGAAATCACTTTCAACTCACTGTAATACCACGCTCCAGCGGTGCTGCACTACCACTCACCATCGCGACTGCCACCCATCTTCGACCAGCCAGCATTCGCACGCAAGTAACCCTGTTTCCTTCGAATCCTTATTTTCAGAGCTTAGGCATTCTTTTCGACAAGTTTTCATCTGTGTTGAGCAGATTTTGCAGGTGGAGTGACGAGCTCACCGTCAGCCACACTTGCTTTCTCACTTTTCTACTTCTCTTGACCACTTGCAGCTTGGATTTTTCCATGCCTGAGGTCGCGAGTTCCCTGCTTGGCATTCTCGATCATCATCAGGATGTCGCATTCTTGTTTTTGCCTTTTTATTTCGCTAGAGAAGCCTCGTCGCCACCAGAGACGAAGGCCACCTCCGCCGCAGGCTGTGTGGGAATTCGATGAGCACTAGGTTCAATTCTCGGCTATCGGATCTTCATGGGAATAGGGTCATGACCATCCGATCTCCTATTTTAAGTCACAACAGATCTAGCCATCAGATCTCGCAATGATAAATCCCCACCGTCCGATAGATCTTTAGTTCTAACGAATCTAGACCGTTCGATCAAGATCGATTGGTTCGATCTTAATCATTTGTTAAATCTGACCTCAACCGTCAGATCTTGGACCAAGACATCCTAACCGTTCATCCCTGATGAGCTTTACCACCGCTCGAGCTACCGCTGCTTACGACCACGAGCACCGCCTATTCATTGCAAGCTTTTGTTGCCGTCTCCGTCGTGAGCTTCACCAACGCACCTCAACCACCACGAGCTCCATCACTCCATCGTGACCATTGGAAGCTTCGTCATTTCGCAGCGATCATCATGAGCTTCCGTTGTGAGCTTTGCCGCTCCACCACGACCGTTGCAAGCTCCGTCATTTCATTGCGAGCTTCCGCTGCAAGCTCTGCCACTCCACTGCGACTGTTGCAAGCTCCATCATTTCACTATGATCGTCGCGAGCTTCCGTTGCGAGCTCCACCACTCCACCATGACCGTTGCAAGCTCCGTTGTTTCGCTGTGATCGTCGCGATCTTCCACTGCAAGCTTCGCCACTCCACTGCGACTATTGCAAGCTTCATCATTTCACTGCGATCGTCTCGAGCTTCCGTTGTGAGCTCTGCCACTCCACCGCAACCTTATCGCCGCTTTGACACTGCACTTCCTCATGTCACTCACCTCGAAGCTCCAATGCCTCAAGTCGCATCGCCATCAGTTTGCCCATAGATTGGAGCACTAGGGGTTGGGTGGCAGGAGCAGAGAACGCAATCGTGCGCTCTCCGAGAGTTCGCTGGAGGACACCGCTAGCGCTAAAGACAAAGGTCTTCATCGCTGCATTTCGGCGACTCCTCATGGTTGTCGAATCATCCGTATGCAGACGATCTCGATCGTCGACGTGTCCTAGTCTACGGTGGATCTTGAACCAGGTCGGTCGGTGAATCTAGATCCGTGGGATCCGGATTTTCGCGATACCAAATTTCCACGGTAATCCCACAGATTTACCAGTACAGCTAGTAAATCATGGGTTAGTCCCGCTTTAGACTGCGATTAACCGATCTCGGGTGATTGGATCAGTTGGTTAATCCACTATCGAAGGTGTTGATGCCATCTTTCCATTCGATGACATCATCTCCCGTCTGCTGTTGTCATCTTTCATTTGCTGATGTTAGTAGGCCATCTATTGACGTCATTAGTGAATTTTTTAGAGGTGACTTTCCACGAATTTTGGGCACCACTTTTGGCCATTTTAGACACGTCTTTTTCATTGTAATTACATGAAAATGACATTTTTGATCCTTTAAGGAGTCCCCTTCGCATACCACACGTGTTGCCTCGAAGGAAGAATTTCACGTACTTTGTGGCAAAGTTCCAGGCCATTGCACCCTCTAGGGAGGCCTCATCTCCTACTAATACCTTAAAAGAGGAATGTTGCGTACTCTAACGACATTCCATGACACCCTAACCTTTTAAGGGGGTTTGACATTTAAACTTTTTGAAAGTCAAATCCCCCCTTTCTATTAGGTTAAGCTTGTGCGTGGACCTTTCGTAGGTTGATGCCTTTTACTCCTTTGTTTGCCTTAGGTGGAGTTACCCTGTAATTAACCTCAAACATAGGTTAAGATTTTAATGGACTTGGTCAGCTTTGTTGATTTTAATAGTTGACTTTGACTTTTGACATTTCTCCACGATTTTGACCAAAGACCTTTAGGGTCTTTACATGGGTCTCCTAAACCCATGGTTTCTTTGGAGAAAGTCTAGTCTATTTATCTGAGTACCTTTAGAAGTTAGGATTACTCGCACTCATCTCTTTGAGAGGCTGACTTATCTAAGCGGATAGGGTGTCTCACACCTTCCCTATCCGTACCTAGGAAACTTACTTGAGTTTCTTAGATCAACTCATGAGGGATTCCAGTTTCAGACCGCTTAAGTTTTCCTAGTCTTCCTTCGATTAAACTAAGTGGCAACTACGTTTTTCTCTAATGCAAACGAGTTAGCTCGCACTACTGGGAAGTGTCGTTTGTAGACCTTTTTGGGATTTTCTTTTTCCATCCTTCATTTTGTTTTCCTTGTAGGGGAAGGGGGTGTAAGCAAAATGGAAATTTTCTTGTCTTGCACCTTTTCTTGAGAGAGGGTTTACAATATAAATGTTAAATAATAATGTATTTATCATGTGCAAAAATAATAACATTATAAGTTTATAATGTTAACCTAACATATTACCTTAGTTTTTAATATAGTAACTCAACACATGTAGTTATATTAACTTAATAAGTCAAGCATGTGCAACTCATGTCATACAGTATAACATTCATAAACTTTAAATTCAACACATGCATAAAGCTAACTTGACAAGTTCATCCTTAAAACTTAATGTTTTGTTCACTAATTCAACGAGTTCTCATATGACCTCTTTTTAACTTTTAAGCTTATAATTCAACAAGTTTTCACGTGACATCTTTTTAACTTTTAAGCTTATAATTCAACAAGTTCTCACGTGTCATTTTTACAAAAAGAATTTTAACTTAATGAGTTGTCTAATGTGCACTGTATATGATACATAAATATGTAATAAATAAATATATCATGCTTTACATTAAAAATACACATTAACTTAATGTTTAGTTATATGAAAAGTTAAATACTTAGTATATAAAAATGAACTTAGTGGCTAAAACCATGAGAAAACTAATAATGAGTTAAATGCTTAATAAATAATCAACTATGTAATCAATGTATCATTTAAATAGTATACAAAAATGAACTTACTGGTTAAAGGTATTTGTTGCAACAAATATTCCTAAAAATAGTTTGGTCTTTTTTGTATAAATATTTGTCATGTATAAGTAGTTTGTTCTTGATAGAAGAAAAATCTACAATGTCTAGAAAAGCCAAGATTTGTAATGTTTGATATTTTGATTTTTCCTATTTTAATCAAAATCGTGCACAAATATCTTTTCACGTTTTAATAAAAATGTATTGCATCAATCAAAGTTAAGATTTTTTTTTTTTTTATCCTCTAGAGTATTCATGGAGGTGATAATATGTGAATCTCAATGGATACTCAAACGGTCTGGTATACATCAGAAGTATCTAAAAAGTCAAAAACTTATAAGAGGCCTTGCTAGGTTTCAACATGATAGATTTCTTCAAGTATTACGTACTTTGTCTTATAGAGATTCCTAACTAGTTAGGGATATGTTTCCTAACTAGTTGGGGATACCCTAAGTGGCTTCATCTACTAACTCGATTGAGATTACTGACTAAGGCAAGACTTGTAATGTTGGCACGTAAATTAAATAAGTGGTACACACACCTACATTTTGTCAATGCTTGAGCAAAGTAAGCACTACTAGCTATAGTCACTACATGAGAACTTCCTAGATGATCACCTATTTTGATTCTACTCTTACTCAAACACAGTTAACTCCCGAATTCTTATAGTAGTAGGTGCTTGATAGTAGATGTAAATGCACCTAAGTTAAGATTTTTATTGTCTGAACTTTTAATTTTTATTATTTTAATTAATATTGCGTGCATCGAGGAAAGTGAAAGTCAAGATTTTCGTTGTATTCTCTTTTGATTTTTCTTATTTCAATCAAAATCATGTACAAATAATCTTTTCATCTTATGATAAATTTGTACAGCATCCAAATAATCTTTTCATCTTATAATAAATTTGTACAGCATCAAGGAAAGTCAAGATTTTCGTTGCTTAATGTTTTGATTTTTCTTATTTAATCAAAATTGTGTACAAATAGTATTTTCATGTTATGATAAAAATTTAAAGCATAAATTAAAGTCAAGATTCTTATTGTATAATCTTTTGATTTTCTTATTTTAATCATGTAAATAAGGCACATGCCTCTTTACAGCTCTCTGATGCCTACCCCTTTCTCATTAAATGGATGTGTGTTCAACAAAGTACATGGATGTACAAAGGGAAATTAGAGAAAAGTCAAGAGCTAATTAAAGAGAATTCATTACCCATTGCCAACCACAACAACACTAATTAGGGAAGAAAATGCTTACATAATAGAATTAACGAACTCAGCTGCTCTTTACTGTCGCTTCTTGATCCTGTGCTGCGCCAGCACATATCAAGTCTTCACCTCCTCACAAAATTCTGCATGCACTCGATCAACACAAAACCAGAAAATTGTGAGGATATATAGAATAAAAAATAAGACAAATTATATATACAATTTCCGACCTGCTTTTTCTATTCCTCACCATCGCTACACGAACATGATCTTGACCTCGGCCTAGATGGTAGAGGCATGGGCTCGACAGACACTATTCCTCCACGGCCGGGCATTTGACGAATTATATATAGAATTTCCCACCTATTTCTTGCCACAATGACCACGGAGAGATGTTGACCTTGACCTTGACCTTGACCTACACCTTGACCTTGGTCAAGGTGGTGGAGGCATGGTTTCGACACCAATCCTCCACAATCGGGCATTCGATGATCCGCATCTTCATAACTGTGTCGAACATACGAGCAAGGCCAGCTTTGCGTTCGGTGTCCATGCCAGCAACAACAGGGAAGCGTAGTAAAGGGCATCTTCTCAATTCAAGCCTAGAAAAAGTCGAGGGAAGGGGCATTTGTCCATTCCCCACCACTCTTTCAAATTATACATATGTGATAATTCTAGAACTTCAAGATTTGGAAACGCATCCGATGGACTCCTCCCGTAAAACTCGGGACCGATGTCTTCCAGGCATTTCATATATGTAATCGACAAACTGATCAGGGATGGTAGTTCACCAAGTGCTGGGAGTACCACACGCTCAGAACCCGATAACGTCATCGAGGGCAACTTGTCAAACATACAGGGAAGTCCAGCTTGGCGTTCGGTGTCCATGTCAGCAACAACAGGGAAGCGTAGTAAAGGGCATCTTCTCAATTCAAGCCTAGAAAGTCGAGGGAAGGGGCATTTGTCCATTCCCCACCACTCTTTCAAACTATACATTCTTGATAATTCTAGAACTTCAAGATTTGGAAACGCGTCCAATGGACTCCTCCCGTAAAACTCGGGACCGATGTATTCCAGGCATTTCATATATGTAATTGACAAACTGATCAAGGATGGTAGTTCACCAAGCATTGGGAGTACCACACACTTGGAACAATCACACAACCTCATCGTGGTCAACTTGTCGAATGAGCGTCTCCCCAACCAATCTGGGAATTGAGCACCAACGTAGACATGTATAACGAGCTCTTCAAGGTTGTCATGCGGCTTCAGATTGCCCAACACCAATGTGCTTCGACGACAATAATCATAATTGTCGAAGGAAGGGTACCAAGGTCGCCTCCACTCTAAGGTTAATTTTTGGAGGTTGGGCTTGCTGGACAAGCCCAACAGTTTAGCTTCCTCAATCCCATTGATATTTCTGAGATCTATAATAGTTAATTCTCCTCCAAGCCGCGTCAACTTGTTCAACTCTGATGAATGAGACCACTTATCATCTCCATCCATCACATAAAATTTCTTCGACGTTTGAAGCTCGACTAGTTCACCGATCCCAGGAGGGAACTCACCCACGTTGACAAGGAGATGTTGCAACCTCTTGAGTCTTCTTATTTCTTGCGGTAGCTCTTTGAGATATGGGCACTCTAATGTTTGCAGATTGTGGAGTGAGCGGACTGAGTCAGGCAACCTTCTCAAGAATAGAGAGCTTATAAATAGGTAGCGTAGGTGCTTTAGATCACCAATTGAGTCTGGTACATGTAGGGGCTCGTCATCGTAGACTAGTAGATGATTAAGTTTCAGCACTCGTAAGTGCTTCAAGTGTTGGGCAAGCATATCAATTGCTGGTCCCTGTTCAGACTTATTCCAAGAGTGAATAAACGTTCGTCCGACAATAGGTTCGTAATAGGACCTTAATGTTTGAGATGTTCCTCCCATTAGTGTACGATGGAGTTTCAATGTGTTCTTGACAAGAATGTACTGTGCTAGATCATGCAAAGAGAATGTCATCATTTTTAAGAAATTGTACCGTGAGTATTTGTATCCGGATGATTGAATGAATGATCGTTCAAGAAGACCGTCTATGCACTCCTTCCCTATATCATTGACTTGTAGTGATCCTTCTGTCTCGATCAATCCATGTGCGGCCCACAATTGAGCCAATTCCTCCATCCTGAACTCGTAAGCCTTTGGAAATATTGAGCAATGGAGAAAACATTGCTTCAATCTCCGCGGTAGACGAACATAACTTAGCTTAAGAATTTCCAAGACTTTGTTGTTTCCACTATCATCCTTGATCTGCCATGTTTCATGGTTTAAGACATTTGTCCATCTCTTCTTGTCAGCACCTCGAAGGACGTCACCAACAACCTTCAGTAACAATGGTAAGCCTTTGCACCTTTCGACGATCTCCTTGCCATCCTTCACTAGATCTAATGCCAATTGATCTTTACTCTTACCTTCAAAAGCATGCCTACCAAATAGGTCCCACCCATCTTCCTTCGAGAGTGGCTCTAGTTCAAAAGTTACTGATGTAGGCATGGCCTTGACAACTCGTGTTATCCTCGTTGTGATCAAGATTTTGCTTCCTATCGAACCCATTTGCAAAAGGAAGCCCCAAGCTTTTTGATATTTCTTCTTCCCACATATCATCGAGCACAAGAAAAAACTTCTTCCCTTCCAATTGCTTTTGTAAATTTCCTTGGATAACACTTAGCTGGGCTACATTGGAAGCATCATTTTTGCCTATGAAGGACTCCAAAATATTTTTGGTAATTTGCACTACATCTAATGTTTCTGACATAGTAACCCATGCCTGGCAGTTAAAGTAGTTTTTGATTTCGTCATCATTGTAAAGGAGTTGAGCAAGGGTTGTTTTTCCAATACCGCCGATGCCGATCAAGCCGATCACCTCACCAACGTACTGATTTTCAGGGTTGTTGTTCTTTAAGAGATTAAGTAGACGCTTCTTGTCATCGTCTCTCCCATGGATGATGGGTTCGTTTGAAAGATGACCAGATGGGGGCCTCATTGGAATCTCTGGACGCCTATCCCCGTAATGTTCCTTTAATCGGAGGGTTTTCCTCCTCTCTTTGATGTCATCGAATCTCTTACGAATCTTTTGAATCTCTTTGGACAATTCTTTTCCTTTTACATCTGCAATCTGCAATTCAAGAATGAATTAATTACAAATTTCGTTAAGAACAAAAGAAAGGAATTATCAACAAAGTAACCACTAAGAATGAATGAGATGACTGTTGTTACAAGGTAGGCCTTAGATGATAAGCACTACATATATATATATATATATATATATATATATATATCCAACTTAACTATTATAATTCAATATCGATAAACTTCAATATTAAGATAACTCTTTTATTGGACGTATGGGATGCCTTCCATTTGTTGCCTACATTAGTATTAGTGGCAAATTATACATTTAGAGTTACATGGCAATTCTATTATCACTAAAGGATACTTTGGGTAAACACCAAAAAGGGGTAGGTGTTCCTTTTAATTCAACAAAAGGGGTAGGTGTTCCACTAGAAATCTTACTTCTTAGATAAAATATGATGCTATGAATTTTAATTAAAATCTCTCCTCTCTAAGCAAACAACAAATAGGGAAAAAATCTTCAGTTCCAAAACAATTCACACGATACAAATTTAAAACAAACATAGGGCACCTGCCTCTTCATTGCCTTTCCTCTTGAATCCCTTGTATGTCATTGGAATCATTTTGAACAATTGTTTTAGAAATGTCATATGTGTATGCTTTTCTCTTTCATCTACGTCTTCCATCTGCAACGAAACATAGATGTCTTTTTAAATTAAGTGTAAATTTACAAAGAAAAAGAAAAAATATCCACAACGTAACTATCGTAATAAATTTACGCTGCCAAAGGTTGGGAGCACGTACCACGCCATGATCGTGTGCGGCGGAGTGGTAGTACTCGTACTCTTCAAGGATGTCTTCCGCGTCGGCGGCGAGGTACTTGAGGTCACAGAGCCAGAGCTTCACGTTCTCGTCCCGTATCTCCCTCTCCTCCGCATCAGCAAGCGTAGCCTCGATATGTGGACAGGTCTCTGCCAGGAACAAAGCATCCTCCTTCACGCCCTCTCGATCTGGGATGCAGAGGAGGTCGTCGTCGTCCTTCAACCGCTGCGCCAAACGGGAGATTGGAGACATCGTCGTCAACCGCTGTGCCATTGTAGATCGCCCTTTCCTTCCCTTTCCTTGTCCTTCTTTCCTTCCCTGCCTAACTTACCTTCCTAATAAATAGATCTATCGCACATCGAAGATCGTCAGTGATTGACAGCAGCTACCTAATCTGAGTTAAACTAAATTTGTCAATAAATTCTCCACATTTAATAATCCACCGACTTGGCCTAGTTGTTGTTGTGTTTATCATGACAGTTGATTCCATCTGTCGGTCGAAGCCACGCTTTGAGTTGGTCTTTTCCTTGCTCTACCGAAAAAAGGCGCAGTGCAGGAATGGTCTTCTTCTTGTTATAATAAAACTACACAGTTTGATTAAGGATTTCTCAAGACACGTCACACTTTACTACCACCTGCATGTGCATCTGGTTGAGATTGACTTTGGAGGCCTTCCCATGCGTCGGAGGAGCTTAGCTTGGACAAAATCCAAGGAGTGGTGGTTTTCATGTGGAGGGATGGAAACACACCCCTTTGAAGAGGTGGTGGTTACAACCACCAAAGGGAGGACCTCCAACGCATGCTCCTACAAAATTTCGTCCAAAGGCTTTGAGGGAGGGGGGCTGCCTTCATTTCCATCCATTTTGGGACAGCAAATAGGAGAGGACCTAACGCAAAGAACAATTGGCTTGGGAGATAGATAGCTTCTACACTCAAGGGCATAGGGGACGAGCATTGTCAACTGCGGCCTTCCACGCATCTTTCAAGGGTGATGTTAAGGGAGAATTCTGACGTGCACTTTGTGGAGATCATCTAGAAGGTTTTCAGGAGATACTCTGGTGCTCTTTCTTGAAAGTACTTGTAGAGGAACGCATAGACGAGCTCAACCATGCAAGGGTTTGTCACAGCTCTAGTTCTTGGCTTTGGAGCATCATCTTCTCCAATTTCCAGGCTAGTTTTTGATTGTGTAAACTTTAGTTGTCTTTAATTCTTAAACTCTCCATCCCTGTTCTTACATGTAATTATAAATATGCAATCATTACATCATTGAATGCGTGTGCTTGTTTGTGTTCAAAGTGCGTGTATCTTGCGTTTCCAACATTTGTTTTCCACATGAAGGCAGTAAAATCAGTGTTATGTCAATGCATGTTCTTCGTAGTTAAGTAGGTGTTTAAATTAGAACTTACAAAAGAAACCTATAGACGTGCATGTGTAGGGTGTAATTTCATAAGTAGATGGCTAGTTTGGCGTGTTTACTTTTTTTTAAATTAACTTAGATTCCTAATACTTGTTGTAGACATCATTTACTTCTAATTTCAGTTCAATAAGAGCATGAAAATCTTGTTAAAAATAGTTACTTGCGCACGTTAGTGGTACAATTCTTCATATTTCTGCATCGCTTATTATTCATTTCTTCAAATAGTTTTCGGTAGTTCAGAATTTCAGACTTTTAGGTAATTAATTTAAAAGTTTGGTTTACCCTTAAAATTGTAAAATTCCTAATATAACTTTAGGGGGGTGTTTGTGCACCCAGAAAATGGCAGAAAACGCCAAAAAGGAAAATGGCGGAAATTTCTGGGTGTTTGTGTACCAAATGATTTTCTATCATTTTTCACCATTTTCCCTTGGTATATAAGAAAAATTTTCTTTTATTTTCCTACCTTCTGGTCTCTTAAACTGATGGAAAATGAAGGAAAAGAAAATATGAATTATCACATAATATATTAACAATATGCAATTTTAATATAGAAATTATTTATGTCTTTAACAGATGAAAATTGATATTATGAGAGATATGTGAAATAATAAAGATGTGTAAAATATATTTTATATTGTAACAATTATTATAAATGACTTTATCTTATATTATCTATAATAAATTTTGTTATTCTTTATCTTATAGATAAATATAAAAAATATTTAATTTATTAATTTTAATATTTTTATTTTATAAATAAACATATATATTTTATGATTTTTCATCATTTTCTATTCTATATACAAATACATGTATTTCAAATTACATCATTTTCTATTCTGTGCACAAACACCTTGATTTTCTATTGATTTTTCGTTAATTTCTGTTATTTTCATTTCCATCATTTTCTGTAATATTCCGTCATTTTATTTCCGTTATTTTCTAAGTACACAAACACCCCCCTAAGAGAACGACTCGTATTAACCTACGTCTTCAAGGAAACAACTCATATTCATCGAACTGCTACAAGCAACCCGTGCACTTACGGTAGAAAGTAATTTCGTATCATTCCTTCACTCAAACGTTAAAAAAACTTATGCATGTTGTTCAAAGCAACTTCACGTAACCATAATATTTTGTTGCTGTATATATTAAAATATCAAATAAATTGCGTAAAAGTCAATAAACTATATATATTGCTAATACTTCTATGGTACTACCAATCATACAAGAATCCCTTCAGGTTCGCTTAGAAAATTACTAGTACCATTTAGGCGCGATGTTGTCATTCTACTTCTTAAACCCTATTCACGTAACAAGTGTTTAAATCTAACATATTCAAATCAATTAACATTTTCAAAAAGTTACAAATTTTCCATTAGCATTAATTATTATCTAAAATTATAAGGAATTATGAAAAAAGACTTAAATTTACATAATTCAATTAAATATTTGATTATATATAAAAACACATGAAAGAAAAAGATTCGTGTAACTAACCCTATATGGTAATATTATAACTCAAATTGTTGTTTTAGAATATTTTTAAAACTGACGTATGGCAATAGGTTAATGCATGACAAACACGCATCTATTTAAACTTTTTAAAAAAATATTAATTTATTTTCTTATGTTAGATCAAACAACTATTACCAAATGGCTCTTTTCGGTCATGATTGCAAAAAAATTGCAGGATGTACAAAATACCAAAGGTTTTATTCATTCATATTCTAATCCCCGTTTCCAATCGTGCCCTATGAATAAATAATACATTGCCCAAACAATTTCATGCCGTTCTCTTGTAGTCAAGTGCTGTGTACATCAGCAGATTATTCTATCCTATTCGGTATGTTTTATGATTATGGAGACCATTGAAATTTATTTAAAAGGGACGCAGACGCTTTCCTGCTGAGATAACGCTCAAAAGAATGCAAGCAACTCCAAATGTGGGCTAGTTGATGTACAAGAATTCTGCATCGTGAAAGATGACCTGAACGAAGAAACTGTCCATGTCATTTCCATGAATCGGTGGATTCAAAAAGCATTGCCAAACCAGAATCACCACAGTCATAAGTTCACTGTATTTGTTATCAAGTCAAAAGATAAATGAGCCATCTGCCGTTTGGGGATATATCATCCTCAGAAAGCAAAATCAGTTGATATGAAGGGGTGGAATTTAAACAATGGACAAGTACAAAAACACAGATCGACAAAACGAGAAAAATATCAAACCCAACAGCAAGTCGGGATGTGATGGTAGCAGAAACTTCATACCAATATCAGCTAGTAATTAATTGCAAAAAAAAAATCAGTTAGGGACTACGATAGGTTGAAGGAAGACAATAACTCCCCACTAATGAATTAAATTTGTCTCCTACAAAGAGTGCAATCTAGCACAAGCAGGTAGGAATTGGAGATGAATCCTTTACTGAAGCAAATCGTCAACATTATACCAGTACAACAACGTTTTCTTCTTTTACTTTGCAAGCTTAGACACTTGTCAAGAACACCCATCCTTTATCTTTCAGCTAAACTTTATATAGAAGAAAGAAGTCAGTGTGTGCAACTCTCATTGACGACAAACACATACAGATCAAGAACTTTCTCTCAGATGTTGAACTTCAGAATCAGAAATAAATCTTACCATGGTAGAATGGACTTCAGTATATCTTACTGATAGAAGGTGCAACCTTTTTTTAACAGCAGTAGGAGGTGCAAATTATTATCTCATTTTTTTATTGGATAATCGAATCATAGAGAGATTAAACCTTCCAAGTGTTGAGATGTTTTGAAAGAATATACTTCTCTTTATAATATTTTTCTGATATTATGACACCAAAAGGAAAAGCATATAAACAAAAAAACAGGTTGTAATGGGAAAGAGTAAGCATACCTCATGTATGTAATTACTCCAATTATCAGGATCTATGTGATTTAGGATTAAGCATTCCTTGAAATGACAAGTAAAGGTCTCTGTTTTCTGCACCAAATATCTCTTCCGCTTGTTTCAAGGTTTCCTATATATCAATGACCCAGATATATGAATCTCATAAATGGCAGGCATGAGCCATGATGGCTTCCAAAGATTAGCGAATCACAAGTACTTCTTACTTCACGTGATTGTTTATGTGCATTGAATTCCTTAATGTTAGCAAGAAATGCTCCAAATTGATCATATGAAAGCCGGTTCCTGAAACAAAGCATGCAAAGGGAACCCAACAACATGAAACGTAATAATATAGGGAGAAAACCCACCTACAAGGTTCCACTGATAATGGGAGGAGCCATAAAAGAATATTGATTTTCTTCTTACCTGACCAGCTTGAAAAACTCCTTTCCATCAACACGAGAAGTACGCCCTAAAATGTTCCCACAATGCATGAACGCTTAGACATTGAGGAGCAAGATATGTGTAAATTATACAGTTTAGCAGAGTCTATTGAGTGCAAACAATACATAGTGGCAGGACAAGTACAAATGGGGAAGACATCGGGTATTAGTAATGAAAATGAACCAGGCAAATAGGGGGCATTGGATATTAGTGATGAAAACAAACCAGGTGAAACATGTCCATGTGGAGGGGAGTTTACTGCAGATGATTTCTGACTGGAAGGATACCAAGGTGACACCACTATTTTCCCACCTATGCGAGCTTTTGGAGGTGATGCTGTACCAGATATTGCCTTTGGTGATCCAGCTGCAGAATATTGTCTAGGTGATGATGTAGTAGATGATATTAATTTTGGTGTGGCAGCTGGAGTATATTTTGGACTGACATATGGTGTAAGAGAATACATCTCTTCGGCAATGCTTGATTCTGTAACAAAAAGTTCTGTTAATTATAATGGAAATATTGTTCTTTATTTTCCATAAATATTCCTTATTATCACCAAATAAGCAAGGAATTCAACTTTGATTCTGTATTAGACTTTGATATATTGGGAAACTAACACATGTTGGTAAAACCTCATTATGTCGAAGTCATGTTGGGAGAAATATAATAAAAAAATCACTTTTTATTAACAAATTATCACAATGACATAGGTTTCAATGCCAGTTTCAATAAGTCAAAAAACCAACATGTGTCGGCAACATTTCACTAACATCTATAAATGTTGAATTGCATGGAAATAAGTACTTGAGAAATCCAAACAAAGTGCAACAAGAAGCTATCTGTATACCATGAGTTGTGTTCTTGTTTTCTGTCAAACCATAAACAAGGCCCGATGTAGTAGAAAGGTGTAGTTCCTCGTCTTAGGTGCCAGTCATGAGAACAAGAATTCAGTCACACCAATTTATCATAGGGTATATAGAACTAAGGAATAAAAAATAAAGGCAAGCAAAGATATGTAACATCTTAGGACAGTACTGCACAAACTTAAATCAAGTCAAAGAAAAACAGGCTGAAAATGGTACCTTTCAGCAAATTACTTTCTGCTTGATGCTGTAAGAGTTTTTCCGAAAAGGTGAAATGTCATTAATATCCCATAAAATAAAGAGTTCGAGGTGAAACATCAAGAATGTTTAGAAAGAGTTATTTTACGAACAAAACTTGCTAAAAATCACCAAACTTACAGAATTATCCTCACTTAGTGATTGCATCAGTTGCCTTTTGAAGTTCCCCAACTGTGCCAAACAGAGATGGAGACTTTTATCTTTAGGAAAATAAAAAGGGCCAATGCATGCTGAACTGAAAGAATCAAAGAAAACAGAAGCACCATAACCAAGAAGATATAATTGAACAAAACAACAAAATGTCTCATTCTCTTAATACTTTTCTTAAAAATTAATATCTCATTTAGAACCAGACCCAGTAGGCAATCTGTGATTCTGCAGACATTTACTTAAATTGCTATTATTTTAATAGCAGAAAGTTCGAATTAATTAGAAAACAAGCTGACATGATGTATGCCTATGATATGTCCACGCTTCTATGGTACAAGGGAAGCTTAATTCTCAAGTAACTTATGAAAGGATACTGCCCAAAAAACTTGCGAAAGAACACTAATCAACTTATTACCTTCATTTTAGGCCTTAACACAATGGTAAGGTTACTCTATTGTATTCAAAAAGTCATGAGTTCAAACCAGAAGAAGCAATCTCTCTACTTGTGAGGGTAAGACTATCTATGATTACAACTTTCCCATACCCTAAATTGTGAGTCTCATGCATTGAGTTTGCTAACATCTAAGTGGTCTCTGAGGTCCAGGAGGTTGGGCACCTAGACCTATAATGTTTATAAAGTATTCATTTAATATTATGTTGTTCTCAAGCCTGCATCAGAAATCCTTGCTAAATACAAATATTGATACATATTAAAATATTAACCTATCTCTAACTTCCTAGGTGCCTCCTAGGCATAAAAGCACCTGAGGCACCCCAACACGTTGTAATGGTGAATTGGTACCTGAAATATCGTGGCCCTTGCATGAATTTATTCTAGACCCCCTTCATCTCATCTTAAAATTTTGCAATTGTTCTTCCAATTAATGTTGGTGCATAGATGCTGAAGCGTCTTATTGATGCAATAGAGGATAATCATGGTTACTCTGTGTTGGTTAAAAGACAATAAAAAAGAACAGTTTGTACATTTTTTCTTTTGATATTTATAATTTGTAAGAACATAAAATAAAATCCATAGGAGTGATTAATATTGGGCAACTTAAATGATTTAACACAAAAACTCAAAGATCAATAACAACATTACTGTTAAAACTGCTTTGTAACCGAGACACATCTTTTTCACAAGAAGACAAGTTGCATGCCACTGTCAAAAAAAAACATACACAAGAAAGAAGTGGAAAAATATAAAAAGGCAAATAAAAAATACAAAAAGTCAACTAATTAAGTAGAAACGAGGACATGCTACCATCAGCAATAGAAACACACTGCACAAGAAAGAATTAGAAGCAATTGCATTGAAGAAGGAAAAAAATTGGCAAAAAGGATAACTACGAAACAGAAAAAGAAGTAGAAACGAAGTAAAACGAAATAAAATTTAAAAAAATACAAGGCAATCAATCAGGAACACATTCGATCACCAGAATTTGACAGGAAAATTGCATTACATTTCAGTAATTAGTGAAAAAAAGTACACCCTACAAAAATTCATCAAACACATAACATCCAACAAGACAGGGCCATCTTAATAACAAGAGCAAGGACAAAATTCATTTCCACAAGCGACAAAAAGGGAGAAGAAAATTACTCCTCCATGATGAACAGGAAAAGGTTTCCTTCACCTTGGCAAGGTCTCGGTTCAGCCGCTTCACCGTCAGGGTCAGCATCTCCTTTTCTCTACATAGCTTAACCTTCAAATTTCAAAAATCCAGAAACCAGCATCGAATTATCATAAACGCAGGCGGAGAAAAAAAAAGTTCCATTCCATCAAAGAACTTGAGCGATTTCCCTCACGTTATCCTCGACTGCGACCTTGGCCCTGGCGTCGGCCTCCCGGAGCCTCGTCTCGAGCCCAGAGACCTCTTCCTTGAGGTCTCCCACCACGAGGTCCTTCTCGGACACCCTTTCCTGGAGTCTCTCGACCTCGGCCTCGAGGTCGGACACGCGGGAGGTGATGGCCATGGCGGTGATCTTCCTGGCGACATCGAGCTGGTCGTAGGGGTTGGTCGGGATCACCGCCAGGATCTCGTCCGGGAGGTGGAAATCCGGCGACATTTCCACGGAGAATCGTCTCGGCGAGGAAATCGAAGCCGACGGGAAATGGAAAGTTGGCTTTTCCACCGGCCAACTTCCTTTCGTGGAAGGTTTGTCTTATACCCCACCAACGCTATATATTCTTTTTTTTTTTTGTTGAAAATCATTAAATAATATATTAAAGATGAACTTTCATAAGCGTAAATGCTAATGGAAATAGGAAATCCAGACATAGAAAACATTATGATTATCGAATAAAAATACGACTTTTTTTAATCAACTACAATTTGTTAACTAAGGATGGTAAAACTTATGATTTACGTTAAGATTATAAAAACAATACCACTTTCACGAAAGCATGCGACATCAACTCAGAAAAAAAAAATTTTACTTCATGTCATCAATAAATTATAAAATTATTTATATACCGTTGAATACTGCTTATATGAGATTACATGGTATGGTTTCGTAACTACACTCATCAAATTATTTGGCCCCATAGTTATAATGCTGTCAAGATATTTCCAACAACAAAAGTATTTGGAAAAGTTCCACCCAAAATAATGTTTTTTTACGACATCAATATGAGTTTTTTTATAATAAAATAAAAAATAGAATTAAATGTGATTTGTTGGTAGTAGAAGAGAACTTAAATCAGAGTCATACGAAAATGAGATGTAATTTGTTTACCCATTTATCGGTCTTATTTGTTTAAACGTTGTTAGAAATGGTACTATAATTTAAAGTTAGAAGTAATAATGCTTGAAAAGTGTGACAAAAAAGAAAGAGTAATATTTGTTTAATAAACTATAATAGTTTATAGAATTTTATTTTTATCTTTTGACTCAATTATAATAAAAAGAATATTGTAATTAATATTTAATTTAAAGTAAATTATTTTTATTGATATTATAAATTATATGATATGATACATTAGATAAATAAAATATTTTATTAATTATCAAAATATTATACAAATAATATTATCGATTTCCATCCCTTTTCATCTGAAAATCTATCATGACCTCCGACTTCTTACACTTCCAAACACCCAATGAAACCTGACATTATCACATTGCCAACAATTTTGAAGCTCTCGTTGTCGTCTGCTACGAAATTTCTTATATCGTCTAATTCATAAGTCCTAAAAGTTTATTTTTTCTTAAATGAAACTTGTATTACATAAAACTATGGATTTAAAACATACAAATTTTGGTATGATTAGTCCCAAAACTATAGATTTCTGAACTGTGCAAGTTCGATTCGTGTTTCCTTCCTCTCGCGCCGACTGCGGGCACCGCCGCGCATCGCTCTCGGGGAAGACGGACGAAGGGAAAAGAACAACGAAGGGGCACGGGACGCGTTGGGTAAGGCCGGGGTAAGGCGTGGAATCTTTGCTTTCGAGCAGCAAGCACGGGTGAATTCCCGTTCCAACTTTTGTGTTAGATTACCGTAGGCTGGAACGGGGGTGTGCTGCGCCCGACCTCTTGAAGCGCTTATACGTTTTTTTCAAAGCTTAGGTGTGTTTGATTTCTGTCACAGGTTGGAGCTAGGCACACCTTTAAACAAGCGGGTCGATTTGTTGTTCATCGCTCCATAGCAGGCACAGGAGGTCCTCGCCGTGACCGACGGACGGCGTAGGCGAAGATGTCGGTTCTCCTGGTGACCAGCGTTGGGGACATCGTCGTGGATCTCCACACCGAACGATGCCCCCTCACCACCAAGAACTTCCTCAAACTCTGCAAGTGAGCACACTCGCCATTACATCCCAATCTAGCCCATGATCATCCCCCTCTGTGTCACCTAATTATTCATGAGAGTCATGTCCATCAATTTAATTTACCTTTTTCTATTTCACATGCGTTACTTTATTACCTTGGAGTAGTAGCAATTTCTCATATCCAGCTGCAGATTCTCATTTTTAGCTGTATTTGTCTTAGAATGTGTTGTTTCCAGGGGACCAGCACGTGTTATGTTAGCTGTAGTTGGTTATAGGAGGGTTTTGTGATAGAACTTGTTTAGAGAACCCAATCTCTATATATATATATTTATTTATGTTTCAAACTGATCACTTCTTTTTCTTTGTTGAAAATGTTTTAAACCCTTTTCTAGTTTGAGGTGAGTTTTCTTGAACTGTAATAATAACTAACTTTTTTCCATATTGGGGTGTCTCCGATAATTTCTGTGTGACTATCTGGTTCAAAATTCTAACCACGAAAAGTTTATAATTTAAGGATTGCCTTTTTTCGTATTAGGGTGTCTTCAATAATTTCTTTATGTTACTATCTAGTTCAAACATGCTAACCACGAAAAAATTGTAAGTTAGGGGATGCTGTAATAGGATATGGTTGATGCTTATTTTTCTCCAACAAATGAAGTTTGTTTTATGTTCTTAATCCATATACTTAAACCTTTTTAATTTTTAGTTTTCTCAACTTAGAATAAATCATCGATAATTAATTTTTATAATGGTGTGAGATCTCAAAATAATTTCTTTGTGGAATCTATCATGCTTAAATAATTTTTATGAAATTTCACTGATCTGGATCTGTCCAATATTCCCTTGTGGTGATGTACCCTCTCAACGTAGGTCCCATTTGATATACCTTTTAAGAACTTTGAATCTCCACCTCTCAAAGAAGTTTCATTAAGGTTAAAGTAATTTAGCTTCTGTTAGAAGGCATCTTTTAATAGTCCTCTTTTAATTCATTTCCCAACTTCCATGGAAGATGGCTCCAACCTTCTTCTAGTAAAATATTTTAACCTTTCTTTTCTGAAACTAGCTTACTGAAAAACATATAGAAGCTAGCTTGGATCATGTCTCTCCCAAAAGCTGGCTTCTCATATAAATGTTACTACAAGGGTACCATTTTTTTATAAATGATAATTAATTTTTCCATCATGGCATGCTTCAAATAATTTTTTTTGTTTGAGTTTTCATGTTCAATAAGTCAAATAAAAAATAATAAATTTAAGATGCATTAAATGATAATGTCTTTATCATCCTTGTGATTATTTTATATAACTATGTCAAGTCTGATTAATTTTCTTGATGTGTGGAACACAGGATGAAGTATTACAATGGTTGCTTATTTCATAAGGTTGAAAAGGATTTCATAGCTCAAACAGGAGATCGTACAGGAACTGGGAATGGTGGTGATTCTTTGTACAAGTTAGTGTCTTCTGAATACTTTCACTAAATAAACCATATCATAATAGTGAATAACAAATTATAATGCTTTCACTTTTTGTAGATATGTTTTTAAGTTGAATGATTTTAATGTAAAAATTTATTTGCAAATTCAGAAAAGCATTTTTTGTTTTTTATTGCAATTTACATCTAAATCTAGATATCTAATGATTTTGAACACTCCAATCCTCTGCAGACAATATCTCTATATATTTTTTATTATCTGTACGTAGGGCCAAAGGTTATCAGGCAGTTGTGTCAGATATATTAAGTGGCAGATGACAATTTTTGTTATAATTTTATGCAAGATAGTCCATATTGTTAGGGGTGTACATGGTTCGGTTCGGTTATGTTTTTACCCCAACCACAAATCAAACTATATATTATCAGTTTAGTTAATATTCAAATTGAACCAATCGATTGTCTTAGTAAGGTCTGGTTTATGATTCACAACTTAATAAATGAAGATCACACGGAAAAATATACTTCAAGCCAAATTTAAACTTTGGGTGCTTAAGAATATAACATATGAGTAATGACAACATGCTATTTATATAATTAAAAATTTTAAATGTATTATATGATGCATCAGTTTAGTCACTTTAGTCCACCTGGACCTCAAACCATGAATTGAACTGATATTCTTGATTTTAAAAAATAGAACTGAACAAACCAACACATACGGGGAAACCAAATCAATTCACCAAAATATAATTCAGTTTAACTCAGTTGATCTGTTTGAAGTGAACATTGTTTTCTAGGTTATGATAATTCTTGCTTATATTCATGTCTGTGGTGATTCCAGATTCTTGTATGGTGACCAAGCTCGCTTTTTTGATGATGAAATCCACCCAGATTTGAAGCATTTTAAAATTGGCACAGTTGCCATGGCTAGTGCTGGCAAAAATTGTAATGCATCTCAGGTATATGATTGGCTGTGTTAATTTCAATTCATACAAATTACAGACGTTATGTGTGTATCAATATAATCTACACTTATTTTCACCTTTTCTCTAGATAATAACATATACATGATGATCTCATTAATACCAGTTTTTGCTAATTGCAGCCGTTTCTATCTGACAAAGTGATGTGATTTTCATTTTCATACTTAATATTCAGTTAAAATTGATATTGCTAAACCATGGATTCTTGTATCATCCTGTATTGGTGAAACTTCACCAATACAGATAGGTTTCCTGATTAATTGATCCTATAAACTTAGATTATCAATATCAAATAGTTTTCGATGGAGATTTTGGTGTGTATTGGTGAAATTTCAACGATTTCAGTTTATATCAATTAAATTTTGTCAACATGGTTATGATATTGATTGAAATTCATTGATGCCATTGGAAACCTTCTTCAACTTGGTTACCTATTGCAACTCTCATCCTTTCTCCTCTTCAATGTATCTTCTTTAATCTTCTTTGAATGATTAAAGGCTCTTTAACAGGACCAACACTTCATTTTGTGCAGCTTTCTTGGTTTATATTTTTGTTATTTCTCTGGTTCAAGCATTGATCATATTCCAAGGGTTTTTATATATTTGTTCAAGAACTTGTTGTAATATGTAGATTATTTCATTGGTTTTTCTTACTGATTTTATCTTATTATTATTTTCTGATTATGACTTGGATTTATAGATTTTTAGATATAATCATGATCTATGCAGCAAGGTTCATTTTGGTTATACAAATTTCTTTGAATGTCAAGTGAGATCACTTGCATTAATTATCATGTGTAAATGTGTTTTAAAAGAATTTTGAATTTTTCTCTCCAAAACAAAAACCACTACTGGTATTTGGTGCTGTTGGATTAGGATCCAGTGTACTAGATCAGTTTCCTTCAAATTTGGAAGATGGAATTGAACTTTTACCTATAAATATACATATTCAATAATATAACTAATATATACTTTAAGATCTATTTTACGAGTTTTGAACTTTAACAATCTGGAAAATATCAAAAATGACAACTTATGAAAACAATATCGAGAAAATCCAATTTTAATAACAGAAAAAAATATAAAAATCACATGAATAAGAGACTATATGTCAATGTTCCTTATCTTGTGAAACATGCTAGAGGAGAGGAGTGGAAAGCCTTGAAACGCCTTGAAAGTCACTATCAGCTATTGAAAAGCTCTCCTTCGTTCCCCAGAAATCTTGTCAAAAGTGCCTAAAACCTAGGTGTCAAATGCCCAGAGGGCTTTTGGTGTCTTGACACTTAGCACCCACCTCAACAATTATGTTTAACATGTTTATAAATGAGTGGAATCCAGGTTGGAATTTCTAACCCCTTTAAACAAGTCAAGCTTGAGTTGAGTTGTAAAGCACTTGATCCAAACCTGACTCAATGACTTGTTTTGCTATTCCTAACATGATCACAATGGGAAGGAAGAGCCAAAAGTGGATGAAGTGGTTGGATCAGTGTTTGGGGCTTGAAAATAGCCTCAGTCCTGTTAAGATATGTTTGATATCCGTTCAATCCATTATTGGATCTAAAAGAAGATCTGTAGGGAAAAAGGTGTGGCTTCAAAGCATGGTTGATAACACATATGCACCTGGTCACCTTCCTTGATACCATTGCTCTAAGAGATAAGAATTGTTCTAACCAAAATAGAGTAAAAGTTCAACAACTGGTGTTAAAAACAGAGAAAATCATCATATATGGTTTAGTCATGTCCATAAAAGGTGTATGGATGTATTTATAATGAAAAGATAGCTAATTACTTCGTGTGATACTAAAGAGGTTGAAGAAGAAATTTTTTTGTCACAAAAAGATTTAAAATTGCATTATTTAACAGGTGATTTAGTGATGTATAGGGGTGGATGTTTCCCATGCCACAGTAAGGCATTGATCTAGAATGCCTACCCCCTGCATGACAGTGTTATTTACTGTTTCATTCAATTCATCTAGTGGTGGCTTCTCCATGTTAAAATTTTAAATATCCTTCAAACTATTGTAAGATTGCTAACTATGACTTGTTTCTTTGATAGCTGAGCATGTTCAGGTTAGCACATGACAAGTTTTAGCCAATTCTTGTAAACACCTCCTATAAGACACGTTTTGAACAAAACATGTAAACAAAACCACGATCATGATAACCACCCTTTTTTAGTTTGTTTCAATACAATCTTAACTGGCTAAATCTCTGTTCAAAAAATGACCGCTAAGTTACAATTTAAAAAAAACTTAAATTGGGAAAAATAATGAAAATGTGGTGCCTTATGATTACAGTTTATGAGAATAAAATATTTTGATATTTTGTCTAAATAATCTATTTTTTTAAGCAATAAACCTATAATCATAATTTTGGTGGTGTATACAAGTAGCAAAAAGAACAAGATTTTCTGGTAGGTTAATAGTAGATAAGGACTCCTTGGAATTTGATTTTACAAAAAAAGGATAGACAGACAACTTGAAATCGTTTCTGGTATTTTTGATTATTTTTATCATTATTGTTTATATATGTTGTTTATTTTTCATGCAATCAGTTCTATTTCACACTACATGATGAGCTTGACTATCTTGATGGGAAGCACACTGTAAGTTCTGTACAAGTTTATTGTTTAAAGTTAACTCTATCTACTTTCTTTTGTGTCAAACCAACTTTCAGGAGTCTTCTTTTTTTGTAGGTTTTTGGTGCTGTTGAAGAACAAGAAGGTTTAGAAACCTTGATTAAGATAAATGAAGCATTTGTTGATGACAAGGGGAGACCACTCAAAAATATAAGGTATCTTTTTGATGCTCTTTATGGTATACTCATTCACATGTAGTTCTACTTCTAGGTAGCTAATTTTGTAACATTAATAGGTTGTTTTGATCAAGCATTATATAAGATAATTGAGTAATTACGAGAGAAGACTAAATACTAATAATGAAACATAATGCTTATACATTCAGTATGCGCTGAAATTGCAGAATCTTACTCCCATATAGCAAGATAAAGTCACTAGGATCCCCTAATCCTTCTTGGCAAGGAAGATTGGGAACACTCTCCTAATGGCAATTGGCAACAAACAAGCAACCTTGAACTTCCATTGCTCCTCTATTTGGATTTGATTGAATGAACATGGGCCAATTGCCACTTGCAATGCCCTAGCCCCCTTTCAGCTCACTTGCAAAGGCCTTTTTTCCTTCTGAGGTCATTGTGGCAAGGTCTAATATAGAGCAGTTCATGTCATTGATAACCCAATTATTTGTTACTTTTGTTAGTTACTGCACATCATGCACATGTAGTCATGGTAAGCACCAAGTCACACTACTGGTTGTCTTGTCGATTAAATCACCATTGTATAGAGAAGTATAGAATCTTGATCAAAACTCTAGTTTCTTTCAACTCCTTTTTTCTCATCATATAAAAGCTTGAAGATTCTCTGAAGCAAGCTTCCATGTTACCCAGAATAAAGCCATGCTAAGTAGATAGGGTGCTTTGGTATTTATTGCCTTGTAGGGAGAGTTCATTTTTAGACCAGCTGAAATTTGATTCCTACTCAAATAGTGCTTCTTGAGGCTTCATTGTTCCTATTGTTGCATGCAAACACCACCATTTACTTCTAGTGGAGATGGAGGACTTTCCATGTAGCCAAACTTCAATTCCACTCAAAAGCAGTATGTGTATAACGAACCACAAAAACTTGTAAAAAAAGATCTCCATCTCGACTCTTATGATAAGGGATACTAACAAGGTGATTGTCAAAATGATTGGTCTGTTACTTGTCTAGAGAGCTTAAACACAAGTACTGTTGTAGTTGATACAATAAGGCAATCATGTGCTCCAATGATGGTGAAAAGTACCATGGCCAAGAACATTCTACCAATCCATGGAAAACCTTAAGTCCTTGACACTAAAATATTTTTAATGATGATTGACACTTTAAAATGGTCAATAACATCTCTCTAAATACTAACAACAATAAAAATAAATCTGAGATGTAAAGCTTGCTGAAGATTTTTTCTTATCCGTGGCATGAAGAGGAAAGACAATAAATATAAGTTTGAGATCCTTTATTAGGGATTTTTTGTACTAAATGAGAAAAGACATTGGAGAGTTTTCCATATGGCAAACCTGGGTGGTGGTATGTGAAGAAAGAATGAGGCCATTGTGGTAGTTCTCTCCACAGTGTTTATACCTGGCTGCTACTCATTCCCATTTGAATCTTAGTGGGCTTTTTGGTGGGGTGTCTTGTTTACATGTATAATGTGTTTATAATGTTGTCTTTCATACATTTTTCTTTGTCCACAAAAATATAGGCCTTTTAATTTTTAATATCTACATTTTTATGATTTCATTTGGAATACAACGGAACTTGTACTTTATGAATTTTTATCTTTTGCTGATATGGATATTATTGGACAAAATAGAAATTATCCAAAATGAATTTCTTATGATCACGCAGATTGTAACTTGAGAAAAGATAAGAAAAAATTGGTTTAAATGATTTGGTCATATCTTTAGGAGATTACAGAATGCACTAGTTAAGGGAGAAGAATTAATTAGTGTAGAAAAAATTAAAAGAAGTAGAGATAAACCTAAAACTACTTAATTAAGAATTGTAATAAAAGATTTAAATGTATGTAATTTAATCAAAGATTTGACAATAAATAGAAATATTTGGAAGAAAAGGATTTATATGACTGACCTTATATAATGAGATTATGATTTGAATTGCTATTATTGTTATTATGTAAATACTAAATTTAGTAAAATTTTATTGAGTAAATTATTCAAGTTTTCAAGTGCATGTGTATGTATTAAATCAAGAGGCTCATGAGTGTGTAGGTGCCTACACACATGGAAATAGACACTTAATAGTGAAGTGAAGATCATGGGAAGGGGAGAAGATGATGAGGGGACAACTAATCTCAACCATCCATCTTTGGTGTCCACACTCATTTCCCATTTTTGTTATATCAATCCCTGAAATTTATGTGGGACAAAAATTGAGATTACAGGCATTCTTTGGTGGGGCTTCATTGTCCCTGATTGTGCTCTGACTTTGAGTGATAGAGGGAGATTTAGCAAGTTTAGATCTTAATTTGCACATGGTGGAGATGGTATTACAAGGATGATGTCATGTTAGGCTTTTAGCACAAACATTTTCACACTTTTTAAAGAAACTCAACTCCCCTTGGCAAGCAAATGCTCCAACTCACGGACATTCACACTTACAGATTTATGGTCTTTCCAACTTCTGAGGTCATGGTAGTTTGTATAGAATTTTATCCTTCCATTCAAATTTGAAAATGGCCTAGATGAAGAAAATATGTTGTTGATTTTCACAATGGAAAAAATTATCCTTATGGCATAAGTTTGCTTAGCTACAAAGTGTATTTATAGTTATAGTAGTCAAAGGGAGACCACTAGAGTAGAAACCAGCGAAATTATTTTCGTTTTGACCAATTTTCTTATGTTTGTTCTTGACATGGAATGTTTAGAAAATAAATTCTGTATGTTTATGTCTGCCTATGGAATCAAATGAAAATGGGAAAAAAATTTATATGGCAAGAGATTTTTCCATTCTAATTCCAACCATGATACTTGGAGACGGATGGGAAAAATTACTTTTATGTTTGGAAGCCAGTGGAAAATATTTTCTTTCAGGGGAAGGTGTGAATGTCAGGAAAAAATGGTCAAACAGAATTGTTTCCCCTCTTCCTATCTACTCAAACCAGGTGCCACAAACCTCCACTTATTTTTAGCTTCTTGTGGTCTATATTGCCTTTACCTTGTGCTACTTCTTGTAGATTTTCTTGGACATTGCCAGATGAGTTGCACCAATTTTGTTGCTCATGTACTTTATTTTGAGAAGTTCTTATCCATTTTTTGAAAATTGTGTATCATATGCCACAGAATCAAGCATACATACATTCTAGATGATCCTTTCTCTGACCCTGGTCAGCTGGAAGAGTTTATTCCTGAAAAATCTCCTGAAGGCAAGCCAGATGATGAGGTAAATCACTCTGATTGCCTCGTACTTGCTGTATTTTGTTTGACCCATATTGAGTGCATATCAGAACACTTTGTTGGTTTGATAGATATGAAACTTCCAAATAAAGGTTTCACAGTTTGGTTTTTCGAAAGTGTTAACATAGGGTTCTTCAGTTCCACAGCACCTACCAGTGTGAATCATATGTTTCATGCTTTTACTAACACCCTTTTCCAAAAGCAGAGCATGAAGCTCTTGTACACTGGGGATGAGAACGCTGAATGGTATGGCAATGCTATTTAGCAGATAAAGACCCAAGGAGATGCTTAGTTATAATGGTAGTAGAAAATGTTGATGCATTTTTGTCAAGTTATGTTGTTGACATTGTAATTGGAGATTGAAGGTGAAATCATTTCATTAAAAGAGGTATTGCAGGTATCTATGGGCTAACCCATATCTAGATATCCATTCTCCCTATAACCTAAATAGTTGACACCCATACAAATGAGATATGTCAAACAGATAAAACTTTTGTGAATTAAAGTTTTTTTTTAACCATGTTTCCATAACATGATGACAATTGACCAACATGTAGAACCTTGATTATAGCATTACACACTCATCCAATGACAACCAATTGATCCTGTTACATAGTCTATTAAAGCATATCTTTGATATATGGATCTTCCTGCTATAGGTCTGTATCCTTTGGTTTCTATATTAACTTTTGTAATTTGTTTTCTAAGGAGAATGTCTGACATTCTATATTATCTTGGCATGGCCTTAAATTGTCTAATATAATTCTTCTTTTCTAATAATTGTCAGTTTCCTCTTTGTCACTTTTTTCTTTTCCTTGTTGCATGGAAAATAGATAGCAGAGGAACGCCTTGAAGATAACTGGGTACCTCTGGAGAACACAGTTGGAGCTGCTGAGCTTGAGCAAATTCTTCGTGCAAAAGAAGCACATACAAATGCTGCAATTCTTGAAAGTGTAAGAAGTAAATCAAAATTGAACTCCATCCAATATTTTGAATCTTAACAATATACTAACTTTAGCTCGAAAGAAAAGAAATTGTTTTGACACTTCCTTACTTGTCTATATTTTTTTGAGAAGCTTACACCTGCTATATTTGTAAGTAGATCGGGGACATTCCAGATGCAGATATAAAGCCCCCTGAAAATGTGTTGTTTGTTTGCAAACTCAATCCAGTTACACAAGTAAGCCAATTTTCTCATATTGCATTGCGTTGTTTTTCAGCTTCCACCTCTGTATGTGTGGGAGATTTGTGTTATCAATGCTTTGTGATCTGTCAGAATGGCAACCTTGTTATCATTTAGGCAGCCATAGTTTTTAGATTAAGCCATCAAGACAATCTCATTTCTTGTGTTTAAATTTCAGGATGAGGATCTCCATACAATCTTTTCACGTTTTGGGACTGTAGTATCGTGAGTACATGAATATTTTATGCCATTGCCTACTGTGCTGTTGTGGTTGCATATACCTTATTGATAGTGACACATTTTTATTGCAGGGCTGACATAATTCGTGATTATAAGACTGGAGATAGTCTCTGCTATGCTTTCATTGGTGAGTTCTCTTAGAGTTTCATGGAAGATAAATACATTTTGAACATTGATAGTTAGCCCAGTCTTTGGAGTAAGATTATTGATTTAGTGAGAATTCAATTACATGATAAATTTTCTTCTTAATTACTCAGAATTTGAAACCCAGGAGGCTTGTGAATTGGCATATATTAAGGTTCGCAAAAACATTTACATACTTTATTGATATTTCTTGTAGTTTTTGTGTTTGACTTCTCAATATTATATTTACGGCTTATCTGTAATTTTCTGTGTCTTTCTTTGCCTTTTACTACTTGTTGGTTTTTGTATTCCTATTTATTCCAAGTATTACTGTAGCTTGTACGTGAATATGCACTCACTGTTGTGAAAGCACAAAAAGAGATGCTTTTTATAGAGTATTATCTTTATTGCAAGGGATCAGAGGATACATAGACTATAGTTGGAGAAGAATATAGATAAAATAATATTTAGATATTCAAGAACCCTATTACCTACCATGAATAATGACTACGGGTAATGCCTATATTTGTCACTAATATATGATGCAATCGACATATACCACCACTGGAGGTGTCAATAATGTTCACCTTGTTGCAACTTAGAGGTCGAACTTTAGAGAACATTTGTGTTCATCCATCCTAAATTGCGCTGGTCTTCTTGCTCTGTTTTTATGAAATGAATGTTACCCTCTAAATGTTTGATGTGCATATCCAGCTATCATAGCATGTAGATTATGTATCTGGAATCCATCCCTCATTTTCTGATTTGTCTCAACTAAACCTATCATTAACCTTATTCTCTAGATCACAAAAATTCAATAGAAAGGATGATATGTCACTAGCATCTGAAATAAATTATAATGTTGGCCAAGGCAGCAAAGTGATTATTTCGGAAAATCTAATTTTATGACAATCTTTTATTGGAAAGGGAAAACATTGGCATAGAAGTCGGAGTATGTTGAGTGTGCTTTTCAACAAGTCCTTCAATCTTTTATCCATTTTATGAGAAGCAGCTCCAGAGGTGAAAGTTTCAATACAAGAAGCAAAAAAGGCATCATTACCTGAAGCACCTGTAGATTGTAGAATATCTAAGAGTGGTAAATCTGACTCTACATTCTTCTCAAACTATTTCCCAGTTAGTGGTACCACTTACAGTGCTTGAATAGCTGATATTGCACTAGGATTCAAGAGTCACAGCACTGGCACTTGAAAATAGACTGAGGAGAGAGAGCTTCAATTGTTTGCCACATCACTAGGGCGCAAAGTTAATGGACTTCACTGCAAATATTTGGGTCTCCCCCTTTTTTCATGTAAACCTAAGAAATTGGATTGGTGTAGAATGATTGACAAAGCTTGTTGCAGACTAGAAGGCTGGAAATCTCGATATAAGCTTGGGGGGAAGACCAATGATGCTTAAGAGCGTCCTCACATCAATTCCAGTGTTTTATGTCTGTTTTCAAGCTGCTAGTGGGTCTATGGGAGACACTGGAGCAGCTTTTCAGGAAATTGCTGTGGGCTGATAGCAATTTGGGGGTAAATAAAGTTCACCTGACTAACTGGAATTTGGCATGCAGTTTGTTTCTGGAGGGCTGGTTGTTAAATCCTTAAGGGACGTTAAGATGGTTCTGTTGCTGAAGTGGTGGTGGAGATTCGTCACAGATCAGGGAGTTCCATTGGCAGAGATTTGCAGGTCCAAGTATGATTGGGGTTAATACTAAGTCCTCTATTTTCTGGGCCTCTATTTCTACTTTTATAATCATGTTTCTTTTGAGGTGGGCAGCAAATCTTGTTTTGGTGTGACAGATGGGTTGGGATGGTATTCTCAAGGAGAAGTTTCTGCCTAACTTCCTATTATCTTGCAGTCAACTGGGGACGATCAAATATGGGGGCCCATGATGTCGGTTCAGGTTGGGTCTGGGATCTTAACCTGTGCTGTAACCCTAAAGTCAGCCAACTCTTCTAAATCACGTCACTTCTGAACCTGCTAGAAGTCACAAATGATCCAAAACATGGGGCTGCTAAAGTTATTTGGAATTCATGCAGCAAAGGGGCCTTCACCATGTTACAATGGTTTGTGAAGGAGGGATTAAAACTTGGTAGTTCTTCAAAAACATGTGGAAAGCCTGGTCTCTGCTTAAAGTTAAACCATTTATGTGGTTCCCTTGTCACAAAAGGTAGTCACAAGTATCAAAGCAAATGGGTGCTTACTGTCGATGTCTCATGCAGTCTGTGGCTTCTTGGTTCAAGTTTTGCTGTCATTCACTTATGTAGTTTCTCTTTTCTTTTGATTTACCATTTTTTTAAATCTTTTTCTTTTCTTGGATGTATCTTATCATTCTTTTAATGAGATTCACCCTTCTCATCAAAAAGGGGGAAGCCCATACTGCATGATCCCTATCTTCTTGTACCTCCTTGACTGAAATATCATGATTTATTATGCCAATATGACATTTTTCTTACGGTATATACATGTAAAGAATTCTACAACTAAGAAAAACGAAAGCATTAGGATTGCATTTGATTGTGTAGAACAAAATTTGTCACCCCAAATGGAAAGGTGGGTGGGGACTCTGAAATCTTCAAATCATGAAACTGGCTTTGTTAGGCTAATGGATTTGGCAGTAGATTGAACACGTTGAGAGCAGACACAAAGCCTTTGGGTACATAAGTTTGGCAAAAGTGGTATAGGGTTAATGTGGTTAGGAGAGTGGAGGGTATTAGGAGGGAAAGGGTCAAGTATCTGGAGATGTATCGTGGATGCTAGCATGGTAAGGTGTGGATCTTGGCTGATGAGTGGGAATGGAATGGGGGTTTGCTTTTGAATGGATGTTTGCGTAGGTACCATCCCTTGGCTACACTGTTCTCAGTGTTTTTTTCTATTGCATCTTCCATTTGGGTGAGTATTGCAAAGCATTTTGAGTGTTGTAAGGCAGGGATAGCATGAGATATCTGATTTAAAGGAAATTTAAGTGATATAAATTCATCCAAATTCGTAAGCCTTTTTTCTTTTCCCCATACTCATGGCTCATCATTAGTCTCTTCTGCACCTACGTCAATGTATAGGAGATGGAGCAAGGATGGAAACTTTAGAATTAAGAATCTTTATAGTGTTGAGTTTTGGTGGTGTTGAGAGTAATGAAGTTCATTTGGATAAGTTGGATTCCTATGAAATTCTAATTTTTTATGTGACAAATTTGGTACTGTGTTCCCATAGAATCTGTGTTATAAAATGGAGGAATCCAACATGTATGTGTTTACCAGTTTTGTTATCAATTGGAAATAGCATTTGGCATCTTTTCTTTTCTTTCTCCTTTGTTATTGAATGGTGGAGTTATTTTATGGGGCTGCATACCCAATTTAAGATTGACATGTCAACTTTTTGAGATTAGTGGATGAGAAAAGGTAATCATGACAGGGCTCAGAGGAACCTATGGACAATCATCCCATGTTGTATGGTGGTGTAAGTGGTTAGAAAGGAATAATAGGATCTTCTAGGACAATTCATGGCAATCTATCTCAAGTCTAAGAGGGTGTTTGATGACTATTGTTTCAGTTGGTGTATGAAAATGCATTAGTCTTTTATAATAATCATTATCAAACATATTATTTATGCGCTAGCTTGTATTATATGTTAGCATAAAAATGCTATAATTTGAACTAAAAATGTTGAATGGGAAAAAACTGTTTTACAGTATTTTTGAAGACAATAGGTTATTTTTGTAAACTAGATTAAAATAACCATTATCAAAGAGCTAAGATTGTAAGTTTTATAGTTGAGTGGTTTAGAAGCTTCAGAGCTCATAATGATCGCTCTAATACAATGAATGAGGATTGGCTTGGGTCTCTTCTTACCTTATGAGGCTTATAGGTGGAGGGCTTGTGGAGTTGTTGTTTTTTTCCCTTTTGAGAAGTTTCCGTGTCTTTTCTTTCTCTTAGGTTACGGGTTTCGGACATCCACCTAGTGAAGTAGAGGGGTGGTCAATTCATGGGTTCAACTGGCCCCAAACCAGTTGAACTAGTGATGTCAACATGATCTCATAGATAATAATTAAATAATTTAATAGTGCATATATATATAATAATTATTATAAACAACAATTTTCAGGAAAACCAGGAATAAAAAGAAAATGGAATATTCATAAAAATCAAAACATGCTAAGCTATTTAAAGTACACTACATAAATAAATTTAGATTTTTACCTAATAAATAATGCAAGAAAATCATTTAATCATTATTTTCAGGATTAATGAATGGAACTGTTTGATGTAAAATATCAAAATTTCCCTGTATTTATTTATTTTTTCCCTGGTTTTGAAATAAATATTGAATTAGTGTATTCCATTGTTTTGATTTTGAAATAATATATGAAAAGGAATGATATTCTAGTAAAATAAATTTTAAAACAATAAAAGCAATATCCATCAAACCAGTTCAACCCAGAACCAGCAGGTTCACCGGGTCAGGCAGTTCAACCACTAAAATGGTTGGAGAAGAACCTAATGGCCTGGCAGCCTTACCGGTTCTTGGTTCGACTGGCCAGTTTGATCTGATTTTCAATATCGTGTGTTGTTCTTCTAGCCTGCCTATGGCTTGTGTGTGCCTCCCTTTATTTTCTTGATTTTGTTATATTTATTTGTTGCTGCTCAAAATGACTTCTTTTTGCAAGGTGGGCTGTGGTAATCTTGGGTGTGTATTATAAATTCTGAATAGCTGTTTCAGTGATTTTAATGGCAGTCAGCAAGTGCTAAGTTTCTTTGAAGTTCGAAAACATCTGATACAACTCTCTAGGTTATATGATACTTCATTAATTTCTGCAGATGGATAATACATTAATTGATGATAGAAGGATTCATGTGGATTTCAGTCAAAGTGTATCCAAATTGTGGAGCCAATATAGACATGGGAAGAGAAGTCAAAATAAAGGTTACTTTCTGAACCAGAATTCTTCAAAATGTATGATAGGATTTTGATGTATCAGTTGCAAGCTTCCAAACATTGATTTCTTGTTCTAACCCAATCCCCAAAGATGGGTTTTACATATTGGTGGAAACATGATAAACACAGTAGTTCACATATGTTTGAATAAACTTGATATTGTCATGACATTAAATATGCCTGACTGTAATAGCTGGTAATCTTTTGAGGTTTTCCTCGGAGGATTAGTTAGGGTAACAAGTCAGATGCCAGGCAAGCAATCTTCTTGTTACTTAATGCAAGATTTTGCCATGTTGGTCAATTTGCCTCCACAGAAATGAGATTCTTTCAACAAAAAGGGCAAACTTAGGAGATATATTGTATTTACCAGGGGATTTTATAGTTTTTGGGCTTTAAGTTTTATTTCATAATTTATATGTACCTTTTTCTTGTTGACCTTGTCATCTTGGCAAGGTCTTTTTATTCATGGATGTATTGTATTACTTCAATGAGACACCATTTTATTTCAAAAAGATATGATATTGTCAGCTGTAGCTTGATTCAAAAAGGTATTGGATGTTGAAATCTTACGACAACGGGGACACTTGGATTCACTAAAAAGTACATATTTTTGAAAATCACAATTGTTTGATGAGCATGTGTTTTATGTACAATTCTTCCATCAATCTAAAAAATAGAGCTGTTGATTAGGATTTAAGTCCTTATGGACCAACACAAATTTTAAACAATTAAAATTTAATAACTACTTTTTCTTACATTTTTATGCTAGTCTTAGCTACTATGGGTTCAATCCATGGCCTCTCTATGTTGAAAGGTTATGGTCAGCTAGCTTGATACTGTGTTTTCTATCCTGATTCAGGAAGCTATTGGAAGCTGAAATCTTATGACCATGGCAACACTCAGAATTCAGCAGACAAAGGATATATTTTGAGAGTCACAATCTTTTGATGAACGTCTTTTATGTACAATTCCTTCAACCTGAAAAAAGCTCCAGAGTTGTTGATTAAGATCCTAATACATAATAAGTAGCTATGGACTAGCTGAAATTTTAAACCATTAAAATTTAACACTTTGTTTTCATTTCGATACAAGACAAATTCTAGATATTGTGAGCTTAATCCGTGACTTCTCTCTGGTGGAATGTTATGGTCAATAAAGCTACAGTTTATTAAGACCATATATCATAATATAAGTTGTTAACGACCAACACAAAAAATTTAATAGTTTTCTACATTTCCATGCAATACTCAGATCTTAGATATTTTTGAATCCATGACCTCTGTTGGAAGGTCATAGTCAACTATGTTTTAGTAGTTCGTTTATGCTATTTTTGGTTGTCCATTAATCCATGCATATCAAGGGATATGGAATTCTTTTCTACGTCCTTAGGTATTGTTTATGATTTTCTTGAATATGTTTCTTATTGTAAATAAATTTATTGATTATTTCCTACATTGCACAGGCGGTGGTTGTTTTAAATGTGGTTCTATCGACCATATTGCCAAAAATTGTGACCAAGAATCTGGCAGCAAATCGGAGGCACCAAAATATAGCTTGAAAGAAAGAAATGCACAGTATGGAGGTGGTTCCCAAAGGTGTTGACTCATTTTTTTTCTTTGATTCATTATTGTTAACTGGAATCAATTCCATTGATTTTTGTAGCTCACGTGATGGAAAATTGTTGCAGCTATGAGATGGTTTTTGATGAAGGTGATTTAGAGGGAAGTGGTGATGAAACTAAAACTAAACAAAAAAGGCAGAATGTTGATGACCTTGGTTATGAAGACTCGAAACAAAGAGGCCACAGTCATAATGGAGGCTTGGATTCCAGGAGACATAAACGTAGGATTGATTATGCTGATCGAGAGCATAGACCAGATGTAGAACGGCAGTCAAGAAGAATGAATGAAGAATATCATAAAGATAGAGGTAGGGAATCTAAAGGAAGAAAACCAGAAAGATGTGAAAAAGATGGGGCATACAGAGGAAGAGATGCAGAACACAGAAGCAAGGAAGAACATGGAAAAACTAGATACCATGACTCCAAGGTCTCTAAAGAATATGGTACTGACAGACGAAGAGAGATCGAAAAATCGGACAAACACAGTTCTCGGAGTGATCGGCATGATAAAGAACATGGAAGAAGAGATGAAAGAGGTGAGAGGCATGGTCATCGTGAGAGAAGGCACAGGGAGGAGAAAAGGAGATGAATGCATCTAAAATAACTATAACCGAACTTGTTCCTTGCTCAAGCGGATGATATTTTACAAGTTTGTCCGCAAGATAACTGGTGAGTGGATGGCAACTGAAGCGCCAACTTGCGTTTGTTCCCAAACTCGTTATCAGTGGCATGTTTCTGCATGTGGGCTGTATTGTGAAACTGTAAAAATTTTAGACGAAACTTGCCGTTATATCAGTCGTTTTGGAAAATTTCCTTCGGAATTAGGTGTACTACATTTGATGAAAGTTCACAATTCGGTTCAAACTATTAAAGGTTGAATATTAATATTAATGATTGTAGCTTTCGGATTGCATGCTTGCTTCGGTCATCTCCGTGTTTCGAGGCCATAAAAAAAAGCTAATAGCACATAAAATTAAATTTTATGTATTTTAAATACCTTGCCTTTTTCTATTTTTTTATTATAATTTGAATTTACTAAAAGAGGAGAAATTTTTTTAGTGGTGATATTAGGTAATCTTCTTAATAGCATTTAAATTTTTTTTTCTTACAAATTTATGGGAAGGTAAAAAAATGTCAGATAGATGTCATTATTGGATGATTATAAAAACATGGTGAAGTTTTTACTTAAATAAGAAATGGTCCTTATCTAAAAGTCTTAAAATTGAACACTTTTTTTGTTAAATTTCAACATTCGATTTTTAACTAAAAATGAAACAATAGTTATAACTAACATTACCATGAAAACCTATTATATGGTAGGTTATATCATAGATTAACTAATTATATAATTATTTTTACTTACTTTTTTAATAAAAAATATTATCAAAAAGGCATTAAAACTTTTTCTTAATCTGTACACCCATACAAAACCAAACTTTTGTTTGAAATGTTGCCATGATTAATAGTTGTAATTTAACATTTGTTTAAATTCTCATGCGTGCGAATGTCTTTTTTATCCCTTCTTTTACCCATTAATTTATCACCTCGTTCGGTCTCTTAGTCCCACCCTCCCTCCACCTTTCTTCTCGCCTCCTACTCTACCATACTAAGCATTATCATTGAGTTCATTGCAAGAAGAAGAAGTAATTTACTTATTTTACATGTTAAGTTAATACAAACACCGAGCAATCAAACTCACTAAATTGTCGAATACTGCAATACCGGTAAGCAGAAAAAGACTAATCTCGTCGACTACCATGAGAAAATAATTTTATTTACCTAAATAAAGCCTTCATATGATCGGTTCGTCAATCGATCGACAACAGAGTCCAAAGCTAAAGCCGGGAGACACTCATTCCCGGATCCATAAACGGGTAGTCGGTATATCCGACAACCGGATCCTGGGTGTAGAAGGTGGCCCTGACATACCTGTTCAGGCCAGCGCCCACCCTGAACCGCCGCACCAGGTCTGGGTTCGATATGAAGAGGCGGCCGAAGGACACCAGATCGGCGTCGCCGGTGGCCACCGCCTCCTTACCAAGCTCTTTGGTGTACCCACCGCTGGCCATGAAGGTGCCCTCGTAGGCGTCCCTCCACCTCCTCAGCATTAGGCGTTCCTCGTCCTCGTTGCCGTGGCGTCCCGCTTCGGTCTGCCCGTACGCCACGTAGCGGGGCTGAGTGACGTGGAGGTACGCCAGCCGCCCGAGTGAATCTCGTTGGAGCTTGTTGAGGAGCTGGATCACGGCAAGGCCGAGTTCCAGTGGGTTAGAATCGTACGCGTCCATGTGGTCGATGGCGGGGGAGACGCGGACGGCGACGCGGTTTGGACCGATGGCGGAGCACAGGGCGTGGACGATCTCCAAAAGGAAACGGCAGCGGTTGGTGAGACTACCTCCGTACTTGTCCTTCCTGTCATTAATGCCGTCTTTAAGGAATTGATCGATCAAGTAGCCATGCGCTCCATGGATTTCAACCCCATCGAAGCCTGCGTTCCATATTTATTTACATTGATCAAGAAAAAAAAAAACTGCAAATTTGATTGATCAACTTGAATTGTCATGGTCCAATGTTACTATCCAGGAAGATAAAAAACGTTTACAATCAACCATAATACGCTGTTAGTTGGCAACTGCGACTCAATAACGCTTGATTGCGTCAAAAAAGGACTAGACTGATGTTTCTTTCACATGGCTGCTGTGCTTTTATTCAACTAGGAATCTAAAATCTCATATTTCGTGTTTGTGAGGATAATTAACCGTACTACACTGGTAATTGAGGTGAGATAGATAAACCCTTGCTGCATTATCCATAACTGGGTAGAAGAAAATCGTTCTCCAATGTAAAGGAAGGACAAATTTGATGGTTTTACCTGCTCTGATGGCATTTTCAGCAGACCGACGGTAATGCCCAACCACCTCGGAAATTTCTGACGTGGTGAGGCGGTGGGGCCGGGCAAAGTTCCCATGTTTGCCATCTGGTAGTAAAATCTTCCATCTTGTGGATATGGGATTGTTGGTGGATGAAATTGGGGCAGCGGCCACTCCAGGTTGATAAACTGTGATTTTAGAGATGTTCTTCAATTAGCAAATGTTCAAATTCAGATTACCGCATCTTGTGGGCAGTGCAAAATAACATTTTTAAATGAGAAAAATTGTAGGATAAAGCTGAGAAAGAATACCCCTCTTTTGAGATAGGATTTTCCTAATAGCGTGCCACTACACTAGGATGAAAGTTGTTACCAACTGAAATAGATATCTATAAAAAGCAACACTCATGTCTAATGCCGTGAAGTACCTTTCACAATTGATTATTTTTTGTAACTCATTAACAATGGATTTAATGGTGAAGATTACCTATGAAATAAATATTTATAAAAAAGAGACATTTATTTACTTTAGATGTACTTTTTACGGATTTTAAGTTAATATATCTGAACTGTAAGATAAATATCTACAACATTT
Source organism: Cymodocea nodosa (assembly GCA_036874045.1). Taxonomy (NCBI): domain Eukaryota; kingdom Viridiplantae; phylum Streptophyta; class Magnoliopsida; order Alismatales; family Cymodoceaceae; genus Cymodocea; species Cymodocea nodosa. The sequence goes on from CM072336.1 coordinate 25,459,128, forward strand.
TTTTAATTGTGAATGCCTACAATAAATACCTTCTGACTTAAATAATTTCTTGGTGGTATGGGTTAGGAGACTATCAAATGGTATAACAGGCTATGTCAAAAGGGTGGGCCGTTGCTGTTGACAAAGTAAAAAGAAGAAAAAGAAAGGTAGAAGTTTTTAAAGTTAAAAACAAAAAGGCTTCAGCTGCGTAACACAAATTTCAGTCACTGAAATAGAGAACGATCTGACAAACAGCATGTGCCAAATAAGAGTATGAGAAAGAATCCAATCCCACAGAGGAAGAAACAACAGATGTGCAATAAATAGCACATGCTGTAGTCAGGAACCAATGATTCTACCCAAATCATTGGGTGATATACCATGTTTATTACAGAAAACATATGCGTACATGTCTATCACGATCAAATGCAAAATGTGCAGGAAACCTTAGTAGTACAAGTCTTTATTTTTCAGTGAAGTAGCTTTTTAGACATGCCATAATCCATATTACTGGAACCAGTTTAAAACAATCTGAACGATTATAAGAGTTGAAAGATGTTCATTACGTACCTTGATTTGAAGCACGTCCAACATGCCAAAGCTGGCAAAATATGATGCCACCCTTTGCGTGAACAGCATCGACGACCTTCTTCCATGCATTAACTTGATCCTCTGTGTAAATCCCAGGACAGTGCGGAAACCTACACGAAACAGAACTTTTCGCTTACACAACTTTCAAGCTTGTTTATTTCAATACCAGCACACAAGAAAAACAAAGTGGGACTTGTCAGATGCTTTAACCTTAAACATTTGAAGTGTGAGTATTTTAGAAATTTTAGAAAATAACATGGAACAGATAAAGAGAAGCAATTGATTTGTGGACAGCCTGATATAGTATGACAACAAGAGAGCAATTAATATAATTATATAAAGTACCAAAAGAGGCAGAAAGACTTGTTATTGATGCAAGATTCTATTTTTAACTTTCATATAGTTAACTCTTGATTCTATTCTAGTCGAACTGAGCCAAACCATATTTGATGGTTTGGTTCAGCTTTTTTAATTTGATAGCTTGGCTAGGCTTAGAAATATGTTTAGCTGATAAAATCGGTTAGACTTTACAGGTGGTTAATCCAAACCAAGTCGAACTGACATGAATTATTGAATGCATGATGTTAAGAAATGTAATGTAATTTATCAGTATTTTTTTATTATTTTAATATTTAGAAACTTGCCGATATTAATTTAATTTACTTAAATGTTATTTATTGTTTCAAAAATTATTAAGCTAAGGTATTAGCTGAACCAAGATAAACCAATTTTGAATGATGTCAAAATGATCGACTCGGTTTGACTTGGTTCGATTAAACAAAATAAAATGAACGATTAAACAAATTTATCAGTTAATGGCTTGCCAGATGATGTCAAAGCATGCCCGTTGTCACTCTTGATGAACAAAAAAATTATTCATTAATATACAAAAACTTTCACACTGCCAAGAAATATTTCCTCTAGGAACTTACAAAAATTCCTTTTCTAATTACTCCAAAGGTTTGTATCATAAGTTAAAAATTATGTTTTCTTCTGCATGAAATGAAACCAGATCAATTTATTCTCTAAACAATTTCATTTGAACGCCAGCTCAGTTAAGCAGCAACCACACACCGTTACTATAAAAATGACAACCATGAGAACTGGGTAACTTACAACATAGTTGTACAAAAAAAAGAACTGGGTTAGTCACAGAGAAACGGAGATTTCCTAGTTATTATTTCAAAGTACTGAAGTCAAAGGAGAGAGACATGTTTTTTATCTATGATTGGAAAGGAAGAGAGAAAACACAATGATAGTAGTCCATACTCATAAGTCTAATAAACTAAAAAGAAACCTATTCTAAAACCTCGATTTTCGAAGGCAAAATTCCCAAATATCTTCTGTAAGAAGAATAGAATATTACCCAGCAGCAGTGGGAGAGATGAGGGTTCCTTCACTTATAAGTAGCCCACCAGGAGTAGACCTCTGGGAGTAGTACTCGACATTCGCTCGTTGAGGGATCCCCTTGATTGCCCTACACCGCGTCATCGGCGCCATCACCACCCTGCGACAGATCTCCATATTCAGAAACAATCGAAGGGAAATACCGGAATCAAAATTAAAAGTCGGATTAACTCCGACACAGCCGTTCAGAAGGGGAAACTAAACGAACCGACAATAAGAAATCGGGTAATAACACAATTCTCAAAAGGACGACCGACCGACCTGTGGGAGAGCTGGAAGGTGCCGATGTTGTAGGGGGAGAAGAGCGTCGGGCTTTGCTCCGTGGACGATTCCATCTTGCAGAGGACAAAGAAGAGGACTGCACAAGGTCAGGAAAGGGAATGATACCTTGGAGGAGGAGGAGGAGGAGGAGGAGGAGGAGAAGCTGAACAGCGAACGAGTGGAACTACATTTTTAAGGGGCGCCGGTTGGTGGGATCGATGGTGATAAAGTGGGAAAGAAGGTTGAAGGTCACATGTTCCTCGTGTCATTTATTAGCATTTTAATTTTAATAATTAAATGTTTTCCTAAATGCTTATATTTAAAAATATCATAAATATCGATTTACACATACTAATTTAAAACCTACGAAGATTACATTTAAAATAAATGTATATCGTTCTTTTATAAATATTTTTTTGAAATATAATTTTTATCGTTAACAAATTCTAAATCGATATATCTAAATGTACTTTCTTTATTTTTAATTGCGAGTGTTTACGGTCTCATTTTGTTTTTAAAATTTTAATTGCAAAAATGTCACAATCGATACTCAATATTTCTTGTAAGTGTTTATCTTATAGTGAATGACATACAGCATGATAGCACTAGAAAATTACAATTCAAAAAAAAATTAAATAAATACCTTTTTAATTAACTTTAAATTGTATAGATACCTAAATCTTAATTTTTCAATGTTTTGAGATAATCAGAAGTTGAACATCACCACATGTTGTGTTGTGCTGTAAGCGTTTAATGTTATTAAGTGACACATCAGAAGATAAAATACCTGGCTTTCAACGTAAGACAGAGGATGCTTTTAATTAAAATTATAAATATCTTTTTCTTTGTTAATTAAATTATTATATTTAGAAGCGAAGAAATGTGATCTTGGCGGCTGCCGCGTGAAATCGCCGAGTCTACCACGTCATCAGAGCCATTGACCATATTAAATTTTATTTTATTTTTTCGAATTTTTGTGCAGTTCGTAATTAAAAATATTGTAGCTATATTTCTTAAACAGAAATAATGATAATTCATGTCATGAGCTCACTATATAAACCAGGACTGATGAAGCAGCAGAAGCTGAGGAAAAGCCAAACCCTAGAAGAGCTCGATAACGATGCAATCCGGTCCGGACGCTTCGGAATCGATCCCCTCGGCCGCCGCCTCTTCCACCTGCACCAACCGCCGCATCGCCATTGCCGTTGACCTCAGCGACGAGAGTGCTTACGCCGTCAAGTGGGCCGTCGATAACTACCTCCGTCCAGGGGATTCCGTTGTTCTCGTCCACGTCCGCCCCACATCCGTCCTTTACGGTGCTGACTGGGGTTCTACCGACCTCTCCGATTCAGCACCCTCAGAGTCGCAACAGCAGAAGCTCGAGACAGACTTCGATAAATTCACATCTGCCAAGGCCCAGGACCTGGCGCAGCCTCTGGTGGATAAGAAGATCCCTTTCAAGATCCACATTGTTAAGGACCATGACATGAAGGAGAGGCTTTGCCTTGAGGTGGAGAGGCTGGGGCCTAGCGCGGTTATCATGGGTTCCAGGGGGTTGGGCGCCACGAGGACGACCGTCTTAGTGGGGAGGCTGGGAAGTGTCAGCGATTACTGCGTGCATCACTGTATTTGTCCAGTAGTCGTCGTGAGAGATGATAAGGCAGCCGGTGGTGGTGGGGCTCCTATTGTCGAAGAGAAGGAGGAGGGGCTGACGGATTTCTGCCCTGTGCCAGAAGAGGACTATGAGGAGGATACGGAAAAGAAAGGTTGATCAAATGAATGCCATTTTTATATTGCTATTTTGATATTATTAATATCTGATAGTATCATTTTGTTTCTCATTGGCAAAGTTCTACATATTCTTACTTTTATGTTCCTTTGTGTTTGTTTTGAACTTGCCTTTTTGTAGCTTTATTCAAGCAGTTTTTGTTTTTATTTTTTGTTTTAAAACACATGTAAACATTTGATAAAAAAGCTTACCTATCCAATTCTGTTATCATAGTGATAACGTAGTGGTGGTCTTGGATGATTGCTCCTCCATCTAAAGAAACTATAGTCACAGAATTAATGGAGATTCCCAGATCTTTTTGCTGCTATCTATGGTCAAATTTTCAGTTAAATCACATAAATTTAATTCTTTTCCCTCAATTCCTAACCAAGTAGTTTAGGTCTTCCTCTACTACTTTTAGTTTCTTCTACACTAATTAGTTCTCATCTCTTAAGTGATACATTTTTTGATATTCTAATGATATGAACAAATTATCTAAGTCGATTTTCTTTTATCTTATCTTCAATTGATGCAAATCTTACTCTATTCCTAATAAAATTGCTTTTAGCTTATCCCTTATAGTACTACCACTCATTCATTTAAGCATATGCATCTCAGCAACACTAACTTTTTGTATATGTTTATGCTTTACAACCTAACATTCCAAGCCATAAGGTATAGCTACAAAAACACTAGTTTTATAAAATTTTTCTTTTAATTTTAATGATATTTTTCTATCACGTAACACTCCAAAAGCATTTCTTCATTTCTTTCATCCTATTTTAATCCTATGAATAAAATCCTCTATAATTTCATCATTATTATTTATTATAGATCTTAAGTATTTAAAAGTCTTACTTTTATGAATCTCATAGCCATATAAATGTATACCTTAATCATCATTCCTATTTTCATTGAACCTGCATTGCATATATTCAGTTTTTGACCTGCTCAACCTAAATCCATTGAAATCTAAAGTGTCTCTCTATAATTCTAATTTAGAATTAATTTGTGACTTACTTTCATCAGCTAAAACTATGTCATCAACAAATAGCATATATGAGGGCATTTCTCTTTGAATTTCCTTAGTTATTTCATTGTAATCAAGACAAACAGGTATGGACTTAGAGAGGATCCTTGGTGTAAACCTATGTCTATTGAGAATTCTCCAAATTAATGTTACTGACATTGAATTTGATAGGTTGAAATATCTTGGTTTTCCTTGTACTATTGAGTATTCATCAATATTGTGTTGGTTGGTTTAAAATCCTGCCTTTTCACTCTTTAACATACAACAGTTAATGATGATTCTGTAAGGAAATGGCATATTTCTTGTAAATGTTAAATATTGATTTGGCAGAATGGCAACATTTGTTTTCAACTTACCTGTAGCAAGAACATTACTGCTTCACATGTGGTAAAACTATTTTTTAGTGCGGTTATTTTCTTACATTGTATTGTTTTCTTTCATCACATCTCATCCAAAAAATATTGCTAGTTACTTTTTAAGACTTTTTGGAAGTTCTTTAAGATAGAGTTTTAATCTACCTTTGATCTTCAAGCTAATGGTTAAACTGTAATAGAATTAGAGTTTCTTGATATATTATCGTCGCATTATTAGAAAAAAAAATCAATGCGTCATGACTTAATCATACAAATTTTCATAATATTCATTAAATTTCAGTAATTAAAATCTACAGATTTTGTAGTTTTAGACTTGTAGTTGTGGATAATCAATGTATCATAGAACAAGTCTCATATTAGAAAATACTAAGAAGTACGATTACTTTTAGAAATTACTAGGAAGTTTTTTGATAATGGTTGGTGTTGGGTTTTTAACCCTAGTCACTTTCCTCGAAGTACTCATGGAGTGGGGGAAGACCACCTATGCTAACTGTCGGTGGTTAAAAATTACTAAGAAGTAAGATTACTTTTAGAAATTGCTTCTAATTTTATCTTTTTCAGATTGTTATTTATGGCTTAGAAGGTTATGGCATTTGCTATTTTGCCTTTATTTATCTTTTAAACTTTTTATTGTTACCATTCATATCGTTATCATTTATATTCAAAGAATTAGAAGTTGCTGAAAGTGTTTTGAAACATTTTTTCATGTTGATGTTTTTATGAAGTGTTTTTTATTCTTGATGTTATTTATATGTTATCATTGTTAAAAATGATTCTCTTGATTGTAAGAAATATTGAAAAAGATTTAAAATTACATAATTTAATGTCCTATTTAGTGTTGGGTGGAAATAAATGGAAAGAAAGAATTGCTCACCTCATATGATTGGAAGGTATTAGTTTACCATCATTTTTGTTGTGGCTCTGTCATTGTTGCCCTTAAAGCATATCTATATGATAACAGCCATGCCCTTTTCCATCTCGCCATTCCTTTGGTGGCATTGATATTTATCATGAACATTATTGCATTTAAAGCTTCTCTTACGATTTTGCATTTTGTAATTTCAATTGATTTTTAACATCTCTGGTCCCTGGGCATGCTAGAAAGTAGTATCATGGATTTCCTTTTGCTTTGGGACAGTTGCTATCATTTCTAAAACTTGTTTTGTTTTTAATTTCCATTCTGAGCATAGCTAGACATCTTGATTTGATGGCAATTTTATCATGACATGATACCCTTAGTCAAGTCTTTTTTCCATAAGAAATTCTTCAGTTATATCTGAATTTAATGTCAAATCCATGTATAGAATTTCTTTGTTATTGTTGAAACCGAACTCAATAAACACGTTTAGTTCATTTCAAAGTGGTATGTTTAAATTCTTTACCATTTATGGAGTTTGTTTTTAAAAGGTACTCTAGTGTCAGGGAATGGAAGTAACTACTACTAGCTACATCATCGTTTAGTTATCTTTGAGAGTGAGATTACACTGCTGAACACATTTAAAGAAATTCGCTTGCCTATGGGCTTAATTAGTATTCAGCAATTCCGTTGCATATATTATAGCAATTAGTATTGAGAATTATATGCTTTCCTACAGGTTCAAGTTTCGGTTTTTATCACTTTCATCCATAATTGTATTTCATCAATAACTTTCTGTCTTATGATCTACAATTTTGCAGTTGTCTGAAGAAGACTCAACGTTATTTGCCTTAACTGCTATGCTGTCTTTCTTGTGGTGATTGAGGTATATTTGTTGTGCCCTCTTTTAGATTTTGCTCAAGCTTGGATCATCCAAAACAGTGAAAGTTTTCCTCAGTTTTCTCGGAACTACAGTAATAACAATTTCGTGATAAGCTTTTACTATTTCAAGCTATTTCAGTGGTTCTTACAATAAAATCATGATTAATACAATATCTTTCATTGAGTAGTTGATTTTGTTGTTGCTTCGCCATAATCATTGAATTTCATGTCATAAACCTTTTATTATGTGCCTCTCTTGCACAGGAACTGAAACTATTTTAGCGTCTGCCGGACATGGTTGGCTTCAGGGTGCTTCTTCATTTGTATTTTGCGAACCTGTTCCCAAGTCTGAAAGTGTGACGTGTTAGGGAGACTTGTTTTCAACTTTTCCACTTTGTAATCGTTCAAATTCGATAAAAGCTGTGGTTAAGCTTCTGATGCACGAAGTTAAATAAATCGTGATGCGTTAGACGTATTTGCCGTTTTTTTAGTATTGTTTGATTGCTTTCATTTCGTGATCTTCTCTCGTAAATCACATTGTCATATATGTATTTCAAGCAATTCTCAATGACATACTTCATTGTACTGATTGCTCGCTTCTGTGCAGAATATACAGATCAGCTATAAATTCCCCTTGTCAGACAAATGCGTGATTATAACCTTCTGAAATTTGTAAACATCGATTATCTGCTCAATAGAGAATAAGAGAGGTTTGCAAGATCTTTCTTTGCCAATAGCAAGAACAAATTGACTTCGTTGCACAGATGACTTATTAATACATAGAAACATGAAAATTACACAAGATGTTTTAAAGGCTGGAGATTCTTTGGCACATACTTTGCAGGAGAATGATGCCACGAACAAACGACCTGCTATTAGAAAGGAAGCCCAAATCATGCAAATAACAATAAATTTGATGCGTTAATTAAAACTAAAATATTGAGTCTCTTGTACATTTGCAAATTTTATGCAGAATTTTCTCTTTGCCATTATCAGGAATGCGTGAGGGTAATATTGGCTTCTTATATATGTCATCACATTTTGTTTCTGCTGCATGTACCTCCATGATCTACAATTCCCTTCCAGAATCTTGGTGCAATTTACATTAAGGAACCATCACGGTTGGTTGTGGTGAGTAATATTTCATAATTGCCGTATGTAGCAGTTCTTAGAAACTCGTAAGTAGTATTTTGGAAATCAAGGAGATTTTCAGAAAACTAGGACTCTTAACAAGAATCACAAAGTAATCTACTAATGTGTAAAAGAAAATGAATCGATGAGACCCGATGGTTAAAAACTTCTAATCCTTGTTAGCTTGAGAATATATGTTGAACTAACAAATATGGGTGATTCTTTAATCCGAGATGAAAAGTCAGAAAAACATACCAAGAGAAAATTTTAACTGTAAAATTTTAGATAGGAAAATTAAAATATATTTACAACTTTTAAGAGAAAGACAATTCAGTTGAAGGAAGAAGGTAATGGGAATTCGATCCTTCACCTGACTACGAATTCCGCTGTAGAATTCACTGGATATATTGATAAAAACCTTCCAATTGTCTCTAGGAAAGGCGGATGCATAACATGCCAATGGTATGGTAGAGAATAATTGACTTGTAGAAGATTTTGTTTGCCTTTTCTTTGTTTGACTTCAACCATCCTCCTAAATGCTGGTGATTACAAAATTCTTTCGTCAATCCAAATAAAAAGGTTAAACAACCATTTATTTCTCCAAAATGCATTCCCATGGTCAGTCTAAAATTTGCTCTAAATCATACTGCATTGCTATTCTCTCCATTGTGTTCCTTGTCACAGCATTTCTCAAGTGCAGCTCTCCCAAGAGCTCCCCAGCAAGCTCTGTCTCCTCCTCATGGGCAATGCCTTCCACCAGAATTGTGTAGGTTGTCTCATTAGGCATATAACCCTTTCCAATCATCTCCTTGTAAACATCAAAGGAAAGGTCAGTTCTGTGCTGCTTGCAGAACCCAAGTATTAGAGCATTGTAGTTATCTATGTCAGGCCTGAAATCATTCTCTTCCATCACTTGGAAAATTTCCAATGCCTCATCCAGCATTCCCTCCGCGCAGAGCCCCCTTATCAAAGATGAGTTGGTGTATGAGTCTGGTGTGAAGCCACTCTCTGTCATCTCACCCAGTAGCTGGAATGCTGCAAAGGTGTTGCCTTTTTTGCACAAGTAAGAGATAACGCTTCTGTAGTAGTCATGCATTGAAAACTCCAGAGTACTTCGCAGGTTCTCGAGTATTGAGAAGGCATCCTTCACCATGCCTTCTCCGCAGAGCAGCGCGATGGCATTGTAGGTTCCCTCGTTGAAGGCGACATGCTTATCAATCATCGTCTCGAGACATTTCCAAACCAAATTCACCTTCCCCTCCCTGCAATACCGGGCGATAATGGGATTGTAGCTCGCAGTGTTCGGCTTGAACCCATTAATCGGCATTTCTTCCAATACTTCGAGGGCCTGATCAGTACGACCATGGAAAGCAAGCGAACCAATCAATATGTTGTAGGTGACTATGGTGGGAACGCAGTTGGTTCCACCCATCTCCGCCAGAAGCTCTTCGGCGTCCACCCACAGCCCCTTGTAGCACAGGCTCCTCAGAAGAATGTTGTAGCTGACGACATTGGGGTGGAAACCTTTGGTGGGCAAGTTCCTAAACAATCTCATGGCGTCCCCCAACCTACCCTCCTTACAAAATCCAGTGAGCAAAACGTTGTAGCTGACCAAATTGGGCTTCCCACCCTTGGCAATGATCTCGTCCAGCAACCTCTCCGCCTCATCCACTCCCCTCTCCTTGTACGCCGCTTCCAATAGAAAGGAGTAGGTGAAGACATTGGGGACCAGACCCCTCTGCATCAACTTCTCCAAGAGCTGCAAGCTCTGCTGCAGGTTTCCATGGATGCAGAGTCCCCTTACAAGGGAATTGTAGGTGGTGTTTGTGGGCGGGCAGCCGTACTCATCCATCTTGTCCACCAGCTGCATCGCGTATCCCACGTTCCCCCTCTTGCACAATTGATTCACCAGATAAGTGAAGCAAGCCGTGTCGGGTGGCCTACCGGAGTCAACCATGAGCTCCATCACCCTGATGGCCTTCCTGATCTTGCTGGCCTTGCACATATCGTACAGAAGCTGAGTGGACTGGTCCGTATTGGGCTTGTGCCCTTTCCCCACCATGTACTCCAGGTACAACAAGGCGTCTTTCAGCCTGAGGTCCCTCGTCCTCTGGTCGTGCTTCCCGTTCCTCCAGCTGGGAAGAGAGAAGACGAACACCCTCGGTGGGCTGGTCGCGTGGCTCGAGCTGAGAGCCCTGCAGAACCCCTTGCCCTTGTTGACGATTGTAGAGGCGTAGAAATTTGGAAGGGGGAAGGAGAAAGGCACCATCGGTGGAGTGGACCTTGAGGCCCTTGCGTTTGCTAAAGAAGGCAAAGCTTGCTGAACATACGACATGTCTGTGAGCTCTTGGCTCATGGATTCCTGCACCAATCGGTGGTTTCAACAGAACCCAAAAGGGGGAATGGAAAATATGGCAGAATGGGCTTGTGGGTTCGTCTTCTACTATCGAAACTCTGCACTAACTCTGTAGCCTGGGAGGCTAAAACCAGAAGAACGAGCTTCTGGGTTCTTGCTCATTTATCCTGAGCACGACGACGGAACCTGAAGAGGTCACCGATTCTGGACCAGACCATCGGTTGGCTACCGTCTGTACAAGCTGAAATCGATGGAGATTAGCCGAGAGTGGAAGCGGAGATCAGCAGAAAGCAAGGAGGGAAAAGGAGAGAAGAGACCGGGGCTCGTACACGGCCATGGTCGTGTGCTTCCGTCGTCCTCCCCAAGATTCGTCGGCTTGGTGGTGGTAGCGGCGACCGGTCATGGCAACGCTCCACTCTTCGTTCTGTATCCCTTATCGCACCATACGATTGGATCGCTTTATCAGAAAATAAAAATAAAAATAAAAATTCTCGTAATTTTTTAGATTTCTTATTTCACAAAAATTTATTATCATTACCAAAAAAAGTTATTATTAACGCTCAAAACTAAAAATCTTTAATAAAAAATACTCGTAATTAAAAATATTATAGATGTTCATTATATAATTAAAAGACATCTATTAAAAATATACCCATAATAAAGATTAAATAAAAAATGGCATATATTTCTCATTTGTAAATATTTATTTTAGATAGATGACATCTACCATTGACCCTAAACCGCCTCATTACATGACATCGCAAAAAATTAAATGACATTCATCAGTTAGAACTTTGCAGGAAATGGCATTATCCTTTTTTTCCTTTTTTTTGAATTGGTGTTGTGGGAGATAATCTACATGAAAACATGCTTTTAATGACTTCACAATATCAGAATTACATCGATTCGAACGGCACCAGCTTTGTCATCTTCACAACAGTCATTAACCATGGCAAGCAAAACATGAAAGGCACGGCATTTTATTTAGAATGAATGCTAATACAAGCCTTCCTGCTTTTGCTAAGTGAGGAATCCAGAGGGAACAGCTTCAATTAGATGACGAAGAATACGATGATCTCAGGCAACCCCCAGGCAGCAGAAACCCGAACTTGTCAGCATTCTCGATCACAGACGATGGAAGGTGAATGGCAGATGCTGACCTTGGTATTGGACCCATCTTCTTGATCATCTCCTGGAAGCTGTATTCTTCAGGCAACATGTCGAACAGATCTTCCCCAGTACAGATTATTCTCTGGATCCTCTCATGGTTCAGAAGACCCACATGCTTCACCCTGTCAGCATGGCTGTATGAGGTCATCTTGAATGCAAAGTCCTCTAAGTGACGGAAGCAGAAGCTGCAATGCCATCCAGCATCTGCCAATATCAGGTCGGTTTGCCGGGAGTGCTGGTACCGAGTTCCGGTCCGGTACACATGAGCCGTCGAACGCCAGCTGCTGTAGTCGACAGGAAACTCGAAGGAGTACATGTAATGTCTTAGCTCCAGGTGCAGAACAGCAGGCAATCCATCACACCACTGTAGGAGCTGCACCGTCTGAGGGCTGGGTATCTCGTCGGAGTCGGACATGATGAGGATGTCACCACCGGCGATTCCGGACTGCCGAAGAAGAAAATTGGCAGACCTGCGATGCCTTGACTCCAGAACGAAAGGATCCAACTTAGACTTACCACTGTCTGCCTTACCCCAGAAGATCCCATGGACGACTTTTGCACCCACGAACTCGAAGCGATGCTTGTTCTCCTGGAAGAAGAGTGGCTTGGGGAGACCCGTAAACGTGACGTTCGACTCGATTATCACAAACTTGTGGACGTAAGGCATGAGCTCACGATACCGTATCTCTAGAATGTCCAGTTCATTGCAAAAAATCACCGCGTCGAACACCCTGCGGGGCGAGAGCCGGACGTCCCACCCATGGAGCCGGCAGAGCTGCTCCATGGACATGTTATTGGCATGGTAATGGGGGATGTGTACAAATGGCTGCGGAGGTGTATCCCACAAGGGGCGGAAGAAATACGACATCTTCTGGAAATGGGAGAACAAGACGACACAGCATACTACCACCAAGAAACCGAGGACGATACAGAGGCGCTTCGGTGAAAAATTCTTCGTTCTCCTTTTCGCCATGTGGAGGAGGATGAGGATCACAGTGGACTTCTTTTATCTATCATCTTCTTCCGGATCGGCATCAACGCCCCCTCACCATCATCACCTGAAAGATGCAGCATCAGAAAACCCCGGATAGCAATCAAGCCCTAACGAAACGAAGCGGAACTAGAACCGAGACGTAAGGAGGACAGAGACGACGACGACGACGACGGGAGCTAGAAACCCGGGAAGGTTGGAAATCTGAGCAGCGACCCTCTTCGTTGGTTTCGAGGGGGAGCAGAGGAGGTGCCGGCGGACTTGACGGCAGCACCACATGTCTCTGGTAAAATACGCGACAAGAATGGTAAAGTCATTAGGGTAGACAGAAAGAAAGAAAGACGATGATTCGTCTGTCCATTAAAATTTAAAATTAAATAGAAATCAAATAATTTTAAATTGTTTAGATCGATGAATATAATTCTTATCAGATAATATTCACATAATTATTTTTTGCTCTTAAGAAACATATCATACCTTTGGGAAATACAAATGCCTCTGCGCCCTGGCTGGAAAATTTGAACCCCACGTTCGGAAACAGAGTGTTGGTTGGCGTCACAAATAGGATATAATATTAAATATATCATATAATATTAAAATAGTGCATATGGGTTAAATCATACCGCATGATTCTATTAAAATAGTTGAACCACGGCACAAACTGTAATGAAAAAATAATCTCGCGCCTCCAAGATAATTAATTCATTGACGGTTGGTTCGGTTGATGTGATTGGTTACAGGCAATCACAGGCAAATGATTTGAATGTAGATCACATATCATAATCTTAAAATCTGCACAATCCAATTTCCATAATTAATAACTTTTTCCCCTGAAAGTCGTCCTATATACAAGGGTAAGTAAAAGGTTTTTGTTTTCCAAATACGTGGACAATAATTCATCGATATTATATAACTTGGGTTCGAATTTTTCCAGTAAAGATTCGTCGATTCCAATTTGTTGTATCCTTTGGTGTGGGGTTCCTGTGACGACGAATTAGAATAGGGGGAATGTAGAGGATGTTATTGACTACCATCAAAGGCTTTTCTTTATGTTAATGGGTCTGCATCTCACTCAACTTACACCCAAAGCCCACCTATAATCATATCCGTATATAATACCTAACAGTCATCAGAAACAAACCCACTTTTACCTAAAAACATGGATCTCATAACGTTGAATGAATTGCATAAAATTCCCAACCCTTTTTTTTAGAAAAATTCGTGTTATTAAAAGCATACTTCCATAACCAGTTCTAAACATACATAAAGAGCTCCCATTCAAACATAAGATGCCACGATTTAGAAAAGAAAAAGGGTACTCAAGATCTGATTATATATCCTATGACTCCTGTTACTAGATCTATCCTCGATCACACCCACTATATCTACGATTTACTCAACATCTAATTTCTTTTGGTTGACGGTTCTCAACACGGTTACTTATACAACAACGAAGCTACATTTATTATCCCACTAGGCAAGCCTACTACATGAATCTTGTTTTTCCATTTATTAACATCTGTAGTTAAATCTTTAATTAAATTACATAAATTTAAATCTTCTCTTGCAATTTCTAATCATGTGAAAGAAAAGGCCTAAGAGCTGAATAGGTACGTGCAAGCCTACTACATGAATCTTGTTTTTCCATTTATTAACATCTGTAGTTAAATCTTTAATTAAATTACATAAATTTAAATCTTCTCTTGCAATTTCTAATCATGTGAAAGAAAGGCCTAAGAGCTGATTAGGTACGTGCATTACGAAGAACCCTTTCTTTCAACAAACAAGGGTTTTCACCCAAAAATTGTGGAAAACGAAAGGCTCATAAGGCTAGGAAATTGAGATTGCCAGATCTGCTTCTGCCCCATTGTTCAACCAAATTTGCTGCCTCCTTGCCTTTGAAAAAACACCACTTAAATCGTGAAAGCAATTTTAACATGGTAATTGACAAATGATGTTCAACTAACAAAGTACTTCATAATATTGAAACTTTCCCAACACAAACCATAGATAGATATGTTTCTTAAGAAGTGCAAATATGCAAATTCAACATAATTTAACTATAGTTCTGGCATCTAGCATAGAAAGAAGAATCACAAACAAACAGACCGCAAAGGTTCAGTCCACTTCGCAAATCCTTCCCAAATCAGAGTAGACAGTTTAAAGACCCCATCTCTCTATTAGAAGAAAGAACATTGAAAAGTGGACCTAACTATAATCCAGTTACTTAGATCTCTGTCTCATCTTTCGGCGCTTCCTCTTCAATCTCCTCATGCGCTTCTTCTTCCACTGTAAAAACAAATAATGGCATATCCTAGTAATGAATCCTTGATTTCCGAATGGGATAAATAATCTTCTTGGTTGAAGAGAATCTACACAATGCTTTCACAATATCTTGTATAGATGGTTATTTTCATTATCTTGCATAGAGAATGTTTTTACAATATCTTGTTATTATGGTTATTTTCATTATCTTACAAAAAGCGTTATCTGAAGTTATTTACTTAATATATGACAATACATAACCATCCATATAGTTCATTGAGTTATTCATCCATCAATCCACGAGTACAAAGAAAGAAACAGCACTTAAGACCATTCCTTTTGCAAAACTACATCGAACTAGTTATCACCAAGGCAACAATCATAATTCCTAAGACTTCCATACATGGGTTAAACTGGTACATGTTTAGACTCACAAGGTTGATAATTCAAATCTCTCTAATTAATGTTCAAATAAATATTTAAATATCCAAATCTGCATCCAACAAATTTATCCTAATTCAAATAATATCAGAAACCTAAAACCTAAAGACTCGAATCAAATAACTAAATCTGAAACTTCAAATTAGATAATATCAAAAATGCCAAAAACACTCAACTCAAATATACAAACAGTTGCAAAACAAATGTATCATAATATTTCTAGATATTCAATGACAATATATATAAATAACGGTGCATTACTTCTAAATCTAATTTAACTAGTACCGCCAATCCCGAAAGAAGTACGATCTATATGCACAGCTAATGGTTACAAAAATATAGAATGGGCATGTTACTTATACGTGTGCCTAAAGGAATTTGATATAGTTCACACAAGCTTGACCCTTCTTAAAATTCTAATCTTTTTGGTAATGCGAGTCAGGACCTAAATAACTTATAGGAAGTCAACCAAAATATTCGCGCCTCTAGTCAAATAATGCTAATCTTCTGCAACTTCAAAATCTAATAAACCCCAAATTTTAAAAAGTCTATTAAAGAGCGTGCATATGAAAATCCAGAAGAAAAAAGCAATATGCGTAGCTTTTCATTTATCCTCTCCTGTCTAACAAATGAGAGAAGTCTGAAACCTAGTGTTAAAGGAATCCCAGACCAAAGAAGTAAGAAGACGAAAAACAAAAACATAATAGAAAAAATATGGCAAGCAGATTAACATGACGGTATGATCATAAAGAACAAGAAGAAAATCTATTCTTTTCGCCAATGATTAAAACTAGGAAAAGAAATTCGTCGAGGAAACCCAATATCTAACCTTCGCCCTCATGTCTTCCGGTGACAAACGGAACCCCTCACCGACCCTGCTGTGGCGGCGGCGGTGGCTGCTGCAGGAGACGAAAGAACGAAACGTACGGAGTCGAAGAGAAAAGCCACGGGGTATTTATAGCCACGACGGAGACGCCTTCGCATAAACCCTACCTCGCCTCAAGTGGTACTTTTGCACAAAATGTAAAAGATAATTTTGAAATTTGAAATTTTGTGAAAAAATCCATTATTAAGTGGATTATTTAAGATAAAAAGCATTTTTTATAATAACAGTATTTTATTTAAATTGGAACGTAGAAGTTTAAGAATGTACTTATTTTTTCTTATAGGAAAAAAATTACCATTACCTTTAACAATTCACTAAATGATTTCTAAAGATACCTTGTTAAGCTTGACCATTTATCTGTCCCATTAGATCAACAAGTTTAGATCAAGAGGAGGAAATGTATGGTTGGCAATACAACTTACATATTATCAATTGATTCTGTAGTTTGGATATCGATGGAGCAAATTTGGGGTTCAATCTCAAAGCTTCCACCCTAAGAAATTTCCATTTAAAGAGATCAAGCAATCGGTAGCTTGCAATGAATAGTAACATAGATTTAATTGCAAAATATTAGTTGATTTAATATTTGTGCATCATTTCTTCTGAATTATAGTTAATTTGAAATCAATCAGTATGGCATGCTTAATTGTGAGATGATACAGCATGAAAGTGATGAATCAATTCAATTTTTACAATTGTGGCAAGTCAACAAGAAATAGTGATGAAAATCATGATGAGTTTGGTAATTGTTGATCTGCCATGCAAGCAAGCCATCACAGGGTCCCAACCTACATTACAAATTGATTGAGTCCCACTGTATGGAAAGGAAAACAAGTACAATCTTTTGTCTTCAAGCATATTATATACTAGTATGGCCTAAAAGCATTTGTCTGCCAAAAAGGCATAAGCCTGCATTATCAAGTATTTAACATTGACTCTCATTACTCGAACATTTTTGTGGTCTGGTTATAAAACAATAGTGACAACAACAGCAAATGAGAGATCTAAGTTATGAACGATTGAGAAGTAAAGCCTGATCATGAAAGCTTTTACATTGCTGCTAGAAATCATAGATTCAAACAATTACAGCTTGTGAGAACTAGGCATAAAAAACAATACGAATTGACAGATTATGTGCATCTACAAGATTAAATGAAACAAATCATATATCATTGAACCATAAAAAAGCTTGCATTAATCAAGATGCACCTTAACGTGCAGGGTGCACAAACCTAATAATAACATAAAAGTTCAGAAACGCAACATGCAATTCCATTATATCACAAAAGAAGGTACACAGTTGTGCAAAGGGTGGCTGGCAAAAGACCCACATTTCTTGCAAGGCTCTAAAAGCATGGCAGAAGATTGGGACGTTAATCAATACAACATGATCTACCATGGTGTTACAAAAGGAACCTTCTTTCTATAAATAAATTAACGGCAGCTTTTCACACTGCAGAATGAGAACATTGTTGCAGCGTATTCAGAATTCTGAGTATGTTTATGTTCTTTGCTGGCAGAAATCATTGTCAATTGCTTTTGCATGCATCGAAATCAAGTGGTATAGAGCTGCCAAACTATAGCGTACAGAGTGGAATCATCCCTCGTGTCATGTTCTGAGTGCTATTAAAAAATGCTTGAATAATTTTTGCAAAACCTCAACCTATCCTGGTTGAGTCTGGCACCATATTCAAACATTTAGCACAGATGAATATTATAATTCGTTGGCATTCCTTGCAAACGCGACTTTTTCCGGGAGTACAAAGGATCCACATAGCATCCATTTTCCAGGTGCAACTAGCCGAACTCTTTGCATCTCTATATCAACCGTGGAAACACACAAAGAAACTTTTATCCTCTGCAACATCCAATAGTCACAAAATCAAGAAAATTTAAAAAAGAAATGTACATCCTAAAGCAAATGTGAAAAGAAGACCATATTATGAAGTTACCTCATGAAAATCAAACTCAGGATTGTTCGACTTAGAGAATCCATAGACGTGAATTTTAGGCAACACAGACTTAGCTCCATTAGGTGTCCTACAAAATGCACCCCTGAATGCATCTGCCACCCTTGAAATATTCAGTGCATTTGAATACAAACAAGAAAATTTGCCAGAATTATCAAACTGTAAACCCATCTCATTGGGTGTTAATCATGTGCATGATACATGAACATGGGCATGGCATACATGCATTTCATGATTGAAAATTGGAGCATGTGAGTACCATATGGATGCATGTGGACATGATGTGAGCACAGACACAGCATGAAAGTCAATTATACAAAAATGCAACCAAACAATTAAACAAGCAAGTTTACACGAGGCAACATATAATGAAAAACTAACATGAAAATAACTCATACAAAATAATGATGAAAAAAAGCATAAAGCACCAGTGCATCTACATCGAGCAGAAAAACATTCGAACATACTTCACCAAAAACACACATTCTCTAGGATCAAAAGTTGACTAACCAAGAAACTCTGTAGCAGCATCTGGCAAATTCATGATCACATGTGTTATGGAATGAGATCGCTGTCTAGAAAATAAAGAGCTGATAAACCTCCTACCATCCATGTTAAACACCTGAAAAGCATGAAGGTTGTTTCTCATAAATACACCAGTAATAGAAACATGACATGTTTAGTGATATGCTGTGTGGTAATATGGAACAGACACTACTCAATTCTTGACCTTTCAACCAAGTCTGGACTGGCATGTAGGTAACATAGATGTTCAATGGGCACCTATTATTCTTGATTCTCTAAAGCAATGCTAGACAAGCATACCTTAAATTTTAGACGTGGTGTTCTTTTAGAACGAGACTGAAGGGATGAGGATTTGAATAAATCATTGAGTGTTTGAAGAGCAAGCTTATATTTTTTTAACGATCATTGAATGTCATTTACTGCACCATCTTTGAGTGCTTATGACCCCCTTATATTAATGGGCCTGAGTTCTTAGCCCTTGACCCAAGACTGGTAGATCAAGGACAAGGGTGTGGTCAATGAAGATATACTTGTCAGACTTGTAAATTAATCAAGTTCAACATGTTAATCAAGGTATCCAATCAGGAAATTACTCCCATTATACACACTAACCTATAATCTACTAAAGCAAACACTTAACAGATCATGACATGACGTTACACATGTTAAGTCATCAATTAATGTCCAATTCTCTTAAATGGACTAACCAATGACCTATTAACCTAAAACCTTGATGAATTAATTTATGGGTGCAGACATGCAACTTAATCTATTAATTTGCTAACCCATCAAAGTAATATTTTTATAAATAGTTTTACATAAATAAACAGAATATTAAGACTAAATATAGTCTTTAATCTCTGCTTCAGCTAAAATGCACACTTCATCCTGATCTGTAAGACAACATATTTCTTCCTTTATGTACAACCTCAAGATAGTTGGAGAAGCTATCAAATTTTCTTCTTGAACTTTCATGCAATAGTTTTTGTGCCATTCAATGAACACTGATGTCACCATTTTAAGCTTTCTAGTGAAACATTTGACAGTTGTTGCCCTATCAATCTGGTTTTCTTCCAAATTCCCCCATCAGGGACCCAAATTCCAGTACCCACGGCATCTGGATTCTAATATGAAAGGTCCTCATTTGCTCTTGCTTGCCGTTTCCAGCAACAGGGAAATGTAGTCAAAACCCAAGACTGCAATTATCCGATGCTTCATCAATCAAGATAATTACAACCTTGATTGCACCAAATTTTTCAGAAATTTTGATGAGCACTACCTATGTGACTATGCATTCCACTGCAAGATCTCAGTTCAAAAGAACAGATGCAGCTCCTTGCTAGAACGTTACATTCTTCTAGGGACCTAATGCTTCACAGAAAAACAGTAGCTCATCTTAAAGATATACTTCTTTAAAATAAAATCAAATATGCTTGAATTAAAATTATTTCGATTTTTATCCAACTAGTTCGATAATAATAATGGTTTTCTATTTAATTTATATCATAGTTTCAAAAACCAACTATACACCTAATTTTTAAAATTTGTTTTAATCTCAAAACTGTATAATGTTAATTATTCTCTCTTTTTAAACATTGTTACAAATTGATTGAATGAAATAATGACTCATTTTATCTCAAGTGATCCAATTAACATGCCTAACCAATTATCTCAAAATAGGTTGATATAGATTTTGTTCAAGAGTTGGGATAGCGGAGGATAACATTTCCATTATTGTAAAAAAAAAATCGTTAAAGTTTAGATTTAACCAATTTATGTTGGATTGTGCTCACCTTTAAAATTTCAATAATTTATGAGACACTTCTCTATTCATAACCAATTTATGTTAAATTATACATCCAAATTTCAACAATCTCAAAAAGGATTTCCCCAGTTGGCCTCAAATACAATTCAACTCAATCCTTTTACACCCTTCTATCTTCTTAGGCCATCCTCTTTCCAATATGAACATTAGGTTGTAGAGTTCATGTGCAAGTACATGGTTTGCCATAGAGTGTGATGAGCCATGTCTGAAGCCCCAGACAGGATATCAGTCTGAATATCCAAATTTCTAACAGTTAATTTCTGAGCATTTGTTTTTAATTTTAAATTGCCCAGCAATCTTAAGGCTATTCACAACGATGTCACACACTGATCCCTTTTATAGTATTATATTGATATATTGAGTTTTGTATAAGAAATTTCTAATGATACAGAGTTCTAAATGCATTTATATTTCACTGGGTGCATCCACAAATCCAATGACTCCATACTCTTAGTAAAAGAACGTAAATTAAGATAGCTTACAACACAATAAAGTACCGAACTAAATGTTATTATTCAATGACTAAACTGATACCTCAATTTTTCTGTCAAGTTTGTTGAGAACAATATTTCGCTCAAGATAATCCACAGAAATTGGGTTCAAATCATTCGCATAAACATACTTCACTTTTTTTGCTGAAAAAATGGAGATTGGCCCAACACCAGCAAAAACATCACCTGTTGATACACAGAATAAAGACAAGCTTAAAGAAACAATTGGATTGCCCATGTAAAATGGAACCCAAATGGAAAAGGAAGGATGTTTCGGTATGTGAGACAAAGTAGATAAAGATTGATGAGTACATTAGCAAACAAGCATGCATAAAACATCATTTAGTAGCTTAATTGTAAACAGTTAATAAAGAAATCTGTTATGAATTCCAAAACTAAAGAAGATAGCCTAGATAGGTATTAGAAGCATGGTTTTCAAAATCAACACATTTCACCAAAACGTTGACAATACATGTTGGTTTTGATGTTAGTTGGCAAGACATTTCACCAACAACAGCAGATTTCAGAGGCACATCAAAACCATGTCAATGTCAGTGAAACTTTTGCTGATCTAAGGCCATGCCGACTGACATTTTCTAAAGTCAGTCCAAGTTTCCAACGTGTGTTGGCTTAGGGCAAATTTTGTAAAAAATAATTCTATTTTATGAATCCAATATAACATTTGTAGAACAAAAATTTTATTTTTATTTTTCAAAGTATTTTCGGAAATTTGAAAAACTTAAATTCAGGCTATAATAATGATTGATTCTACATTTTCATAATTTTTGGAAAATTATTACTGTTATTTAAATGATTTCTTATACTCTGACATACTAGCATTAATCTATGTATATTTATAATGAGATAAATGTTTAAAAATTAAAATAAAATATTTGTAGATGTGCATTATAGATAACTTGAGTTTGCTGTACACTCGTGTCTTTCATTCCAAACTCTGTCATTTTGGGGCATTTTTCATAAACTTGTGTCTTCCACAAAGTTTCACCAATATTTCCAATGAATTTTAACACATGTCAATTTTTTAAAGGACCAAAGTCCAACACAACATCAATGTTGAAAACCTCGATTAGGAGGTATAGCATGGTAGATATTAGTAGGATGTTTGGTAGTCATAAATCTATCCTGTATCTAGCAAAAATTGAGAAACGGAACAAAATATACAGGCTGTAGATAAAAGACAGCATTACTTATTTCATATACTGAGAATAGATGATAGGAGCCATGATAAAACAATGAAAAACAAATTATACAGGTTGGTCCCCAACTTACAGACAACATCATAGCTTGAGAAATTATTAACAAGCCTCTGCCTTTCAGTAGCAAGCCGGGAATTCCAATATCTGCGATTAATGGAGAAAAATACTGGATCCATTTAGCAAGTGCAGATTATGCGACTTTTCCAATAAAATAAATAAATTATGGTAGATTACCATCCAAACACGTGAAATTTTTTGCTAGCTCATTACACAAATTCAAAAAATCCATCTGAAGTGAGATTTTTCCTCTAAAGATGTAAAAGAGAAAATTAATTTCAAATTGATTATAAGTAAATTCAAGCTTCTTATATTGTGAGAAGGTCAAACTTACATCCACAAGATGTGAGGAGGTTTCACAGTTGGCAAATGCAAGGTTTTGTAAGATTATTTGCCAAAGAAAGGTTTGTAACAATAGAGTGTTGGTTCAAAACAACACCAGTTAATGAATTCCCAATTGAACAACTTGGGGAGTAGATTAGCCAAGGTTGAATGAATAATCATAAATTTCCTTATACAAATTATTCATTTTGTCTCACCTCTTGTTTTAGAATAGCTTGACCTAACTCAATTATTGTATATATCTTTATATTTACTGTGAATATTTGTTCATTATAATTAATTTTAATTTTACAATTATTCATTATTCGTCCCCTCTAGTCAAGTCATTGACCCTAACAAATTCCCTTTCCCAAAGGAATAAGATTCTTAAAGGTGAGAGGGAATACCATGCATGGTGAATGTAAAGGTTGAAATATTGTTTTGGAAGAACTTGAAAATGTTGACACAAAATCAGACGAAGAAATATTCAACAAAAACAAAAATAAAAATACCCTATTACACATTAAATAACCATAAAAATATCAAAAATCAGACCAAAAAATTAATCCCAAAACAATAACAAACAAATAAGAATAGAAAAAAGACATTGTCATAATATAAACAATATCAACAATGAGAATATAATTAAAAGTAGCAAAAATTTAAAAAAACAGTAGCATGGTTATACCAAACCTCGTGTCAATGACTTATACAAATAAATGTCAATCCTGCTATTTGTCTATGATTCATACCAAAAAATATGATCAAGACCGAACAATTTAATATTTAAAGTTTTAAAAAAGGAGATATAGAAAAAGAAGAAAAATAGGTAAGGAGGAAAATATGTGTCTACCAGTTTTTTTGGTTTTAAGCACACGAGTTAATGGGTACATGGATCCATTTATAATAGTTGGGTATATGCATCTTTTGTTTTTTAACATGCTGCATGACCATGTCATGATAAAAGCATAGCTATGTCTTGATAAAATTAACCGTGTAAATGCCTTACACAGCCATGTCAAACCATGTGCACAGAATCCATGTAGTATGCTTGGAACTTGAGTATGGCTCTTTTGTCGAAATGGAATGGCCTTACTGAATGATGCTCTAATTACATATAATACGCCAAGTCCGAATCAGCATATTTGTGTTTTATTTCCAGTAACTCTTCCTCAGCCAGCCAGGCTTGGACAGAATAGCAGAGCAAGTACAAACAAGTATTAGTGCTAGTTCTTCCCAAACTAAAATTGTCTCATCAATTACAAATGAATTTCCATTTGTAACGGACATGTAAACTGCATTTCAAAACACTAGATGATAGTGTTGAGCACTAAAATGAAATGCACCAATGGTTGTGCCTTCATTGTCATTTTACAAGTACAATGCTCCACCCTTAGACAATTGACATGGTACTCCCTTGTCGCTCGTTAGACTCCCTGTTTGCACCTAACCATCTAAGAACCAGGTAGCATTAATGGTATATTGAGGGCACTGCCCAAGCTTTCCAGATGAACATACGACTGAGTACCATGTTGTAGTAACTTGGAAAATGCTCCACCGCAAAGTCCACCATGATTGTCACTCAATCCACCTTTGACCAGAGTCTTTAACACCTTGGCGGAGAAAACCAAGGCATCCTCGTACAACATGACATCCCATCCAAGACTTGATCAATGAACAAATTTTAGGTCCCTTGGTTGAACCATCCACACTCAACTACTTCATACCCCCCTAGTTTACCATCTTCAAGAGGCACACCCCTATAAATTCGTTGGTCTTCTAAAGATCATATCAATGACCTTTGGGGTCCTCCTCTCCTCTCTAACAGCCAGCTGATTCTGGTCATGCCACTCCAGCTCCTCCAATCAAAGGACATTCCAACCTCCCTACTGTTTACAGTTTGACAATATATCAATAGAGATTAGACAGGACCCCAATTTTGTATCTGATCATATTTTGTATACAGGGACTAGATCTTCACTTACCTAAGAAAAAAAAGTTCATCATATTGAAACATTAGAAAGAGAAAAGTAGAAGTTTGAGATGCCAGTCAAACCACGGTAACAAGGAAAACACAATATATTGCCAGATATATTGGCATAGTAGCAGTAGAAGAAAAAAGGGATAATAGAATGTTACTTTTTTCAACAAATCCCATGGAAGCTTAGAGATGCTCTAGCTACATACTCATCTTAAATATCATTTACTACATTATGCAAAATGCATTAATGATATATATAGGAATAAAGTAGAACATACACTTTGGCTAAATCAACATGAAAGCGAAATCCATTTTCTACCACTGTAGTCACAAGGGAGTGATTTCCAGCCAAAACTTCAAGGTTCATTGTCCTGAACTCATTCTGAATAGCATCAATCTTATTCACAACTGTATTTATCTTAGGCTTATTTTTATCCAGGATTACCTGAAATGATAACAATAAACCATGTATCTTATGCATCACAAACAAAAAATTCATATCCAAATATAACCAATCCATGTACCTGAGCAATTATATTTTTGTAGGGTAGATGCTCCTCTTTTAAATTCAGGTGGGCAATGTGGCCTATTGTTTCAAAAGCTGTAGGGACAATTATTCCTTCTGGTAAAATTGCATCTAAAATCTGATGCAAAAAAATAAGTATATGAAGAATAAAACATGAGCATTTTTTTAACGGACAGAGTATAAAATAATATTACAAATTTAAAGAACACCATGTTAAATCTAATGATCTTATTAGAAAAAATACACTCTCCAAGGCATTTCCACCTAGTAATTGTTAAATAGACTTTAAACACGTGCACAATCCAGAAAAAAAAATTTTGGAGGATGAATAAGGTGAATCATATTAAGAGAAAAATGTGATACATTCAAAAAGGAACTGTTAAGAGTTATTTTATGTATTAATCTCTTATTAGTTATACAGGTTGTTGAATACCCAATTAGCTTAAGGTATCTAATGAATCCTACATATATGCACTCTCATGATCGTTAGTGGTTAATCACAATTCTTCTCACATTTTCAAATGGTATCTAGCTCCAAGAGCCCAAGCTGCCATCAACCCTAGTTGTGACTCTAACCCTAGCTGCTGGCATAGCAAACCAGACCAGCAGGCAACCAGGACCTCTCCTCTCCTCTCCTACTGCCACCCATCCTCCCAGCCCCTGCCCCCATCTGCCAGCTCCTCCCACAAGAATGATGTCCATAGCCTAAAGCAGAGTTCTAGAGCTTGACTTGAGAAGTCCAATCAAGTGATCATGTTCTTATGACATTTAAAGGATGTATCTTATACCTATCTTCACCGGTAGAAGTATTTTTGGTTACCAATGCTACATGGATTTCCAAGGATGAGTTTTATCATCTAAATGTCGATACTTTAAAGCAATATTGATGTCATATCTCAACAGAATCAACTTTCATGCTATCAGGTAGGGTTGATTGGGATCACCAATTATTGCATTTTGTTGTCACCAATAGATAGAGAAGTTTATGTTAATTTATGATTTATTTTACATTATTCTTGGATAGCTTATTAGGGGTAAGTTAACTTTTATGTTATGACTTTCTCCTATCTAATGGGAAGAGTCATGTTGTTTCTCAACCCAACTTTGAATGCTTTTATGCTGGGATTGGAGTTCCAAACATGGGATCTTGAATTGAATTGTAATTGCATTTCATCTTCATATTTGGTCCCACTTCACATAGGCTTCCTTGGTCAAGGACCACTACCCACTACTTGAGAATCATCATAAAAAACAGTTTCCAAAAGGAAATCATTCTGGCTGCAGAAAATGAAAGAAAATTCTGGATTACACTTCTTGATTGAACCTATGGAATACAGCCGAAGTTTTCTTCAATTATCTCTATTGTGTCTTGTTGAAACATAAACATCCAACTTAAAACCAATTAACTATGATTGGAGAGGTCGTTTTCCATATTAACATATTCTTATCTTTTTAATTAGTCCATGTGAGGCTATATTTTCCAATATGTCTCATGTGCTGCAATAAAGAAATAATGTTTTTGTTTTGGGAATAGAGAAAATTTTACTTAAAGTAGTATCATTTGAAATCCCACTCTAGCAAGAAAATACATTTATTTTGGATGTTAATACAGGTCAAATTCATTTAACAAATCGAGGTGGAAAAAGTTTGACAAATACCTAAAAAAAGGAATCACAAGGTAATTCATATATACCTCGCTGACTGACCAATAGTTATAAAATAAGGTCAACCGGCATTGAACCAATTCAGCTATGAAAGATCTACTTCCTTTGCTGTCTCCCAACAGTAAAACCTAGAGCAAGAGATAATTCAGATGATCCATTACAATGAAAACTCTAGAACAAAAACACATCAGTTTTTTTTTTGAAAAGCGGAAAATGGCATATATGTTGCATCTTTATGCTACAATTAAGTCACATGCAATCAACAAGTCCAGTTGCAAGTTTCAATAGAACAGTTTTTTTTTGTAACAGTGAATTCAGAAAATGGCATTTCTTGACAATAGAATTATAGAACAAATTTTGCAAGTTCCAAAAGAGCAAATTTTAAAACAAACAGAAAATGGCATTTATCTTTGCCTAGATTAAAGCCCATGAACTCTTTCCTTACAGATAGAGTGGAAGGTCAATTGTGTTAGCCTGTTGTTAGTAATAGAATTAAAAGCTACAAAAACCTTTTTGAAAAACTAAGTAGGATAAATTTCACTAAGAACAAAAATCACCCAGAAAGGTCAAAATTACAAGATTAGGCCAAAATAAAAATATAATAAAAACTTATCATAAAAATTATAATAATGTGTTTTCCTTCCCTAATTAAAATCTTAAAATGCAACAGAAGAATGATTGAACGGCACAGTATCTTGTCTTGAAAAATAATCTCATTTCCAAGTTTCCAAATGGTCCATATCAGGATATGTAGCCTTAGGCTATAGAGATGTTAAAGTCCATCCATTTCCCCTTCAACAATTTCACGTTATAGTCTTAAAATTCTATAAATAAAGCATCCAAACTAAAGGTGTCAAATGGGCCAAGCCCAATCATGTTGGGCCAACTTTAAGTTAACCTAGGTTGTGCTGACAGCCTGATAGAAGCCTGTGTGTCAGCAAACTATGAGCAGGCTGGGCACAACCTAATAACCATGCCACATATGACTATCGTGGAAGGACTAGTCAACCGTAGGCCTCTACTTTGCTCGCCAGATCAACTACCAAGCTAAGAAAGAGATGCTCCAATCCCATGCTTCATTGCCTCAATCAATCCCTCACTGATGCACTTGCCAAGAGGGGAGGACTAAGATGGAGAGGAAGGTGAGGAAGATGGAACACTTGATTGACAAGCATGAGTCTCTACCAGGAGACGGAGGTTCTGGTCAAGCTAGAGCTAGGGTTTACGAGGAGGATGGCCAACGCTGGGAATCCCTCACTAGGATAAAAGCAGACTAGTATGGTAGAGACACAAGATCTGATGTCTTCGTCATACCTCACTTTGGAACAAAACATGCAATTACACTATCAGCTTGCTTGCCTAGTCCTTGTTTACCATAGTTGCAAGGATCCAATAGGCCTTTGGAAGAAGAGAGATAACGCTTGATTTTGATGGTGAGAGATGACCACAACGTGTTGGGATGCAGGATTTCATCCCACTCGCATACCAACCAACAAAAGTTCTCTCTTTTAGATCAAACCAAAAAATGATAATAGAAGAAACAAAAATCACATACACATCAACATAAAAATATATGTAATTTGACAATAGCCTACATTCACAACGGTACTAACTCTCACTATGATCATCTTCAGCAACAGGACACACTTTGAAGGAAATATTGCCCACATACACATACGACACTAGGTTACAACTCTTCAAATAAAACACATTTAGGAGTACATCACATTTTACAAGATTAGAGAAATATCTCTGTAATCTTCAAAGATCATCGCCTAACATCCACTTTGGACTTCATATCTGACAATCAGTAACACTTCACTTAAACCTCCAGTCTAACCGAGCACTCCATCAGTATGACCGATCTCCTAAGAATGCCTAAGCCACCAAACATCTAATGCACTACCACTAGACAAACTACCCTTCTTGCTACCTCTAATGTTTAACTATCGGAGACTCCAACAAGTCTACTATATCACTGAACTGTTTAACTGTAACTTCTCCTTCAATCACCAATTCAACCATTATTTCCCTCAATTTAACTGTCTCCCACCCAACTGTTTAACTATAACTTCTCCTTCGATCTGACTGACGCTTCTTCAGTCAAGTCTGACTATCTTCAATGATTTAACTGTCTTCACGCCTAACAATCTCCTACTTGAAAATTGACAATTAAATATCCCCCTCATTAAACATCTTCTTGTAACCTTCACAACACTTTTCATTCCAGACTGAATAAAAACACCAACTAAACACTGCATCACACCCCCACTTCTTACAAATCTTGGAGGCCAACTAGAGTTATGTACAACCCTAACTCCAGAATGCATACTCTCTATATCAACTTGCTCAAGTTCTCATTCTGACTTGCTACCTTCTTCACCTTAAGATAACACAAAATCACCTTCACTAACACCTAATGCTCTTGCTGATAACTCTCACTGAATGAGATCTTCTCCCTCTTTTTTGCAGCAATAATGACACTTGAGTCTTGTCCTTCTTCCTTGAAGAATTCTTTGTTCTTCCTAATAGACTCCGACTCAATTGAGCCCTTCTTTGACATTCTTCCAGATTTGTGTTTTGACCCTTCATTATCTAATGACATTAGATAATTTGATGTGCAATGCTTAAGAAATTCTTGCACGTGCCTGCATCTCCTCTTTTTTTGTAGCTCAGGAAATTCTAATCTTAGATGTCGCACTTCAGATCTCTCTGAAGTCTTCTTTATAGTGTCACTACTACAATCACCTTCCAACACTTCACCTTGAATTTTAATCACCCTTGAAATTCTCCTAACTTCACTATTATTCTTTTCCTTCAATATCTTCTCACTGAATCCCAACATACTCTTGCTGGAAGCTTGCAATATACTCCCATTAAACTAACTTGTTGGAAACTAATCCACTCATGCATATATAAATGGTGGATTCATCAATCAACATCCTTCATCAATAGAATTATCTCGTTTTGATCATCTGACACTCAATAATCAAAACATTCAAATTCATAATCTGTCAAGTGACACCTCTTGACCTTTGGATCAACACTTGCACCAATGTTGATGTGCCCACTCATAACACATCCTTAAATGAGTGCTTCTAACCTTCTTTCCTATTCACACCTCTTTTGAAGTCCTAAAACCTCAATGAATGGAAGGTTCTCAATTGATCAAGCATAGGCTAGCATCCAATCTTATGCCCTTGACCCTCTGCCTACCTAGTGTACTCCTCTAGCAATCTTCACTTGTTATGGAACACTAATATTACCCTTAATCAATCTGATTTTCTACTACCTATAAAAAAAAAACTCACTCACTACTATAGCACTCTTCACAATCATCTGTTTGCAAACATTTGTAGACAATTTACTTTTTGAGATTAGTTCTCTTCTATTTGATGCTATAAAGAGAGAGAATTTGTCTTCTCTCCATAGGCAAACACCATAACTCCTTTGATTACTCTTCACTATTTACCATTTAATGAAGTAACTTTCATAGTCAAACTACCTAATAGAAATTAGATTTTGTTAGATCAAAGATGTATCTGACATCCATCAATTTCCATACACCTTTGATGTTGGTCCTGATACAGATATCTCCTGTTGTCAACTGTCACCACACAGTTGTCATTGAATAGCCATTATTCTGCAATAGATCTCTTTTGTTATTAGAGTGAAAGGATATCCTAAAGTCCATCACCTAATACTCAACTTGTTGAACTATCTTCTTACCTTCTTTACTCAGAGCTTGACACTCATCACGAAAGTGACCCTTCCTCCCATAGTTTTAGAGGACTACATCTCTTCTACTCCTCTGACTTCTCTTAGACTTAAATCTTCACCCCAAGTCCTATCCACTCTACTACTACCTTCCCCTGCTGTCCACATTAAGGGCAAAGGTGAAAGTTTCACCATTGCTTCTCTTTCTAATCTCTTTATTCAAGATTAGGTCTTGAATGTTATTTGTCTTTAGCTTATCGTGACTAAACAAATTATTGACTTCAGTCACCATTATAGACCAATTTCTGGGTAAAGATGACAATAGTATCAATACTTTGACTTTATCATCAAATGAGATCTCTACTAAGCCTAATTGAAGCAAGATCATGTTAAACTCATTCACATGATCTGTGATAGAACACATTTCTGTCATCTTCAAGTTGAAGAAATGCTTCATCAGAAACACCTTGTTTGAGGCTAAAGGCTTCTCGTAGATATTGGACAACACTTTCATTAACCTTGTCATTATCTTTTCTTTGATAATGTTGAGTGCTACATTCTTCATCAAAGATAATCTCACCACACCTAATGCTCGATAATCCAACAATTCTCATTCTTTCTGTTTCATCTCTTCTAGTCTCCTCCCCAAACGTGATTCATGTAGTCCTTTTTGGAATAGATAATCTTCTATCTGCATTGTCTAAAACTTAAAATCTCTGTCATTGAACTTACTGATCCTGATCTTCTTGTCTTTTGTCATCACTCTCACTCATCCTTTTTGATCTAATTTCCTGCAAAGACTCTAGTTACGCACACTCCTACAACAACAACAACCTCTAACTCTGATACCAATTATTGAGATCGAATACAGTAAGATTTCATTAGTATCACTCATGTACTAACTAGTGGAAGCTCTCTCACTCAAATAAAACCAAAAAATAATGGTAGAAGAAATAAATATCACACACACATCAACACAGGTTCAACAATAGCCTATGTCCATAGCAGTGCTAGCTCTTACTATGATCGTCTTCAATGACAGCACACACTTTAGGGAAAACATCTCTTACATGCACATATAACATTAGGTTACAACCTCTTAAATAAAGTACATTTAGGGTTACATCACCTTTTACAAGATTACAAAAATACATTTGCAATCTTCAAAAATCATCATTTAACATCCACTTTGGGCTACATATCTGACAGTCAACAATACTTAAACTTTTGATCCAACCAAATACTCTATCAATATAACCAAACTCTTGGAAATGCTTGAATCATCAAACATCCAGTGTATTACCACCAAACAAATCTATTGGATAGACTACCCTTCTTACTACCTCTAATGTCTGACTATCAAAGATTCCAACAAGTCTACCATAGCAACAAACATCTAATCACTCACAACAAACATATTTGATACACTCCCATCATACACCACTATTGTTGTCTACTCCAATCACTAGTTCAATCAATACCTCCTTTAATTTAACTGTCTCTCACCCATTTGTTCAACTGTCACTTCTCTTTTTATTTAACTGATACTCCTTCGATCAAGTCTGACTATCTTCAATGGTTTAACCAACTGTCTTCACACCCAACACAACATTCCACTAGTGATCCCATCCCTTCCATTGTTTATCCATTTGGATTACACCTATCCCTTGCGTAACTCATGCTCAACCTATGCAAATTGTGTTGACACAATCAAATTTTGTCATTGACTAACATAAACCTATGCAAGTTGGGCCACTAAGTCATGTTTGGGCCATGAATTCATAGCCTAAGCACGGCCCAGATTGACACGAATAGTGCCTGGGTGAAGGAATTTCAGACCGTGCCAATTGACATGTTTAATCTAAGCCAATTGCAGTTAGTTCATTCATGATGAAGGAACTCAATGTCTTGGATAAGGGGACAACTAAAGAAAGATGCTCAAGTGATTCATCCTCACTATGGGAGGGCAAAGAAGATCACTATCACCATTCACTGGACCAATTGCTTCAATATAACTTTGTGATCACCCTTTTTGTAAGGAAACCAAACAATCAATTAGATCTTGTATGAAGAATGCCATTTTCCAACCATTTTTGTAATATTTTCATTTTACAAAGGGAGATCTCAACAAATTATGGTAGTTACTAATTAAGCTTATGGGCAAACATAAGTCATGGATTCCAATACTCCCACTGTTTCATCAACTTGCACTGAAGTAATTCATCTACACCATAAACAAAGTTATTATAACTTCATGGCTTTCCCTTCATCAATTCAAAGGTATAATTGAGCTCAAAACATATAGTAACAAAATCTTATTGTTGTTACTAAATTTCCTCTTGCTATCATAGGGTGCATTATTGCACTTATCAAGATGAGCTTTGGCAACCTCATAGAGTCAAAATTCAAGATTTCTAAAAGAACTATAGTGGAAGGGGAGTTCAATGACAATGGGGTAAGATTACTGGTGATCACAATGGCAACAAGGTAGGATTATGACAATCATGAAGAAGGTGGTGAATCAGGTGGGTAACAATGATGGAGGGAAGATTAAAAACAAAGTTGTTATAACATATTAATGCAAAAGGAAAAAGAGAGGGAGAGAGAGAGATGTTTTATTCACTAGGTTAACCATTTATATATAGTAATCATATAATGAGGTATGTTGCATCATTTTCCAATGTAGGACTACTATAATATTAGCAAAAAACTGCAAATGCAGAGCTATTAATTAACTCTAACAAATCACAATACATGGCACCCAAAAAGTCAAAACTACTGCAGCAAAAAATGAGTGGCAGTCCTTTTATTGAAGAAACATTCTATTAAAGTTTTGTGGTTTCATACTTCCTACTAATGTTTATTAGTAATCAAGGTGAAAGGCAATCTTAAGGCGACAACCTTTGAAAATGCCTAAGGCAAAAGGCAAGGTGATAGCCCAATTGAAATAAAACAATAAATTATATTAAAAAATGTGTATGTAACTCAACAATAATGGTCTACTCATTCAACTAAATGATAACATAATAAAATGCTATAAAAACTAGAATACACAAAAAGTGTAATATTGATAACATACTTTATAGGTGCCTTCTAGTCATAATACACGATATTGAATACTTTAAAAATTCTAACAAATAAATAGGATTTAACAGTATTTATAGTTTATTTTGCATGTGTGTGGATAGAAAGGTGAAAAGAGATAAAAATAGGATAAATTTCTATGCATTTAGAAATGAGAAAGCATGAGGTCATCTATTTGTATGCAAAATTGGAAAAAGGAAGATAAAAATCAAATAGAAGAGAAGAGAGTCAAAAACGATACACCGAGAAGAGGCAAAGAAGGTATAGAAATCGAGCAGAAGAATAAAAGAAGGTAGAAATTGACGTTAAAGAGCCAAAATAGAAAAGAAAAGTATAGAATATGAGAGGAAAATAAAGTGCCAAAAGGTGAAGAAAAACACCATTTAAAGTACCGAATTTTAGTGCTGTGACCAAGGCAATTAAAGTGGTAAAGCAATGAAAGCACAACAAGACAACCTAAGGTGACTGTCTAATTGAATCTAACTGTCCAAGGACTTGTCAAGGCAACCCCCCCTCGCTCGGCCTAGCCTAGTAAACCAAGAAAACAAGGTGACTTTTAAATACTGATAACTACATCTTCTTACCAATTTCCAAAAAATATTCTAATATTACACGTAAGTCAATCAGCAGAACATGCTAATTAAATTTAATCAAAGATTTAATGACAGAAATTCTATACGCATCATTGCTAAGACCTCACCCTTTTTCTGGGTTTCCATAAGCTTCTACCTATATTTCCTACGGAGTCGTCATCATTCACAACTCAAACCACCTTCGACATCACTTATTAAATGGCATATCTACCAGCAATATCAACTGAAGAATGGCAAATTAGCTGTACAAAGAAACTAAAGCTAAAACAAGTTCACAAACCATCTATGGCAACCTTGACAGCTTCGGGAAGTTCCTCCACGCCTTTGTTCACATAACACTCATCCAACAGAAGCAACCTCGTCGATCCCTTCCACGTTCCTCCTCCAAACCCATCTCCGAGCAGACCACCAAGACCCTCCTTAACACCCACATCTTCAACAACCTCCACGGTAGCAAACTTACTCTTTCCCCTGTCGCTCCTATTACCCCTCCCTTCCACCTCCTCCACGCCCTTCTTCCCTTTCCTCTTCCTCGGCCTCGACATCTTCGCAAGATTCTTAAACTTCACAAATCCCCTGAAGTTGAACTCCTTCGCGAGCTTCTCCCTATACATAACTTCGCTCAGCGGCCAACCATCTGCATCCCTCTCGCCGCCACCCTCCTGCCGCAGGAGCTCTAGAACTTCAGGGTCGACGTCGTCTCCGGGGACCCTGGCTACGTTGCGTATGCGGGGCCAATTGAGGAGGTGACCCCGGAGGCGAGTCTCAAGGGAGGAACAGAGACGCGCCGGGACGCGGAGGGCGGAGAGGTCGTAGGTGCGGGTGAGACGGTCAGTGGGAATGGCGGTAGCGGAGGAATCGAGGAGGGGTTTGGGGGGGAAGGGGCCATGGTGTTGTAGGGTTTTTAGGGTTGGAGTTTGGGCGGAAGCGAGGAAGGAGAGAGACGGCGGACGATGGACGGCGGTGGGGGGAAGCAAGTGGAGGCGGAGGGAAGGCGAACGGCCAGTTGGAATCGAAAACATTGCAAGAGAGATGAACAAAAGCCGTTCATGCAAATAGCTTTTATTTTTTTTCAGAAAATATTACCGTCGGTATTATAATATTAATAATTTAATTTTAACTCATTAAATAGGTTCGTATCTTTTAGAATTTTGGAAATTTTAGGAAAAAGAAAATTTTAAAGTTATTTGTGTACGATTGTATAAAAGAGTCAAATTTTCCAAGATTTTCCCCCTTTTCCTTCGAAATCTTTGTGATTGTTTCAAGCGAATAACATTTTGTGAATATTCAAATAATTATGAACATTTATTTTGTAGATGATTATTATTTTCTTTGTTAAACTTTATTGCTTCTATTAGCTGTGTTTTCTCCCACGACAGAATTTGTTAACAATTTTACATTCTGGTATAAATGACATTAAGAATTATAATTTTCTTAACTCTTCGTGTACAAATATCTTAAATTTTCTTGAAATTTTAATTTTTTTATTTTTCAAGATTCTAAAATTTTTCATTTCTTTCGTTTTTAAATTTTTCGACATCGAATCTTAAGAAAATTATTGAAATTGATCGAATTTAAACAGATAGATCGTTTTTTTTAAAAAAATATTTAGAGGTGTCACGAGTCAAGTTAGCGACGTAGATAAGAAAGTTGAAATTATCGTTTAGGTATCCATTCGTAAATAACAGACAAACAGATTCGTAAGAAGATTGATTACCGAAAATGAAATTGATTATTATAGAAAACAACGTAAATGTGGAATTTATGAGAAACAATCTTTGGTGAACTCTCGATGGAATCTTCCGAAAATATCTCCTACCACTATATCTGTTAATCCGTCTTTTATATTTTTATGATAACAAAAATAACTACATTAAACATGATAGCATCACTTATATGAAAATAATTATAATTTTGTACTAATTATGATTCACATTGATATTATCCTTTCCGTCAAGGATATTATGGTACTTTTCGCAACTAAATATAAAAAGTTAAAACTTGTTTAATAAATGCAATTTCGTAAAATCAACGAAAACTACTACTCCAGCTAACCTACAAAGCTTGGGGTGGAGAAAGTTGTACACCCATACAACAAAAGTATTGGTAACTATTAAGTCCTGTTATATCATCATTGATTGTCGTGCCCTCAAACGGGGGCCACGGCAAATGTTGTAAAATTGAAGGAGAGAAAAATTAAAAGGAGCGAAAAGCTTCTCTCCTTTAATTTTACTAAGACTGCACATGCTAAAAAAATAAATTTGACAACAAGAGATTAAAATAAAACTTAAAGCAGACAATATAGAAGAAATAAATTAATTTCAAATTCTTATTAGTAGAAAAATCAATAATTTACTTATTTTATAATAAAAATTAGACCAATAGAAATTCACACTAACTAACAATATTACAAAATATTATCCTACTTCACATGTATACAAATATTCACAATTATCATATAGTTTACTAATATATATCATTTAACAAGGAAAGATGCTACTCTCCTTTCTATGAAATATAATTTAGCCAGACCTCTTTTATTCACATCTTACTTATTGTTTTACAGAAAAATCTTAAAGAAATATCTAAAAGTAGTGAGTTCATACTTAATAAGTAATCTATCTATTAGCTAATTAAATTAAATAAATGATAATATGCTATAATGAGAATATTTATAACCATAAAATACATATAATTTAACAAAATCAACAATCCTTCAATTTTACATAATAAACCAAGGAGACTAAGCAACCAAACACATTTTTCCTTTCATTCAGGGGGTGTTTGTGCACTCAGAAAATGATGTAAAACGTCGAAAAGGAAAATGGTAGAAAATTTTCTACCATTTTCTGGGTGTTTGTGCATCAAATAATTTTCCGTTATTTTCCCTTAATATATAAGAAAAATTTTCTTTCATTTTCCTACCTTTTGATCTCTAAAATTGATGAAAAATGAAGGAAAAGAAAATATGAATTATCACAAAATATATTAACAATATGCAATTTTAATACAGAAATTATTTGTCTTTAATAGATGAAAATTGATATTATGAGAGATATGTGGAATAATAAAGATGTATAAAATATATTTTATATTGTAACAGTTATTATAAATGACTTTATCTTATATTATCTATAATAAATTTTGTTATTCTCTATCTTATAGAAAAATACAAAAAATATTTAATTTATTAATTTTAATATTTTATTTTATAAATAAACATATATATTTTATATTTTATGATTTTTCATCATTTTCTATTCTATACACAAATACATATATTTCAAATTCCATCATTTTCTGTTTCGTACACAAACACCTTGATTTTATATTGATTTTCCATTACTTTCTATTATTTTCCTTTACATCATTTTATGTGATATTCTGTTATTTTCTTTCTGCCATTTTCTAGGTGCACAAACACCACTTTAATTAACTATGACTGCATATTCTCTATAGTAGGGTCAAGTATGACCGTATATTTTTCCCTACAATAGAGTCAGATATGACTATATATTTTCTCTTATAGTAGGGTTAGATAGTAAAATACCATCTTATGATCGAACTACAAATACTTTGAGTTATCCAATAATGAGCCAAATGTATCCTAGCTCATTCATATATATAATACCACAATACTATGCCCTCATAGTCAAGTTTCGTAACTAATCCAATTAGTTAAACTTATAATTTAACCATATATAACAAGTTGACCTTTAATCAAAACCATCGCACAAGTCTCATCATTTCATAATGTTCTCATGTGCATCATCAATTGTATTTGCACATAAGCAACATAAATTGCATTACACAATATCAGGCACAATACATAACAATCACATCTTATAAAATACATGAGTTCATTTTCATGTGTATCATCATCTACATTTGCACATAAGCAGGACAAATCACATTACATAGTATAATGCATGCATGAGGAAGAGGAGAGTTTAAGGTCAACAGAACAAAAATTTTGATTATTTAACTTTTAGTGACCATAGCAAAAAAGACAAGAATGCCCTCCACTTTCAACCTATTTACATTGGGCTCTTACATAGATACCTACTACAACTAAATTTAGCATATCTTTAGTTAATTATAAATAGTTAAGATTCAAACCTAATATTTCCCTCCCTTCATCGTCTAATTTAAATATTAGAGATTCTTTGATTAACCACCCATGAGTCATAGTCCAACATCCTTTTCAAGATTACCATGGCTACGTTTGATAGCATTCAAGTCTTAAATTTCAACGGTTGAGAGTTGTATGTGACTTTCGGAGAAAGTTAAAGAGCTACAATTGATATGAAATATATAAGAAGTATGTTTAATTCCACAAAGAGATACCGAGTAAATTTTCAGAAATGGTCCTAATACATATTTAAGTAGAATTTATCTGATTTATTCATTTTTAAGTATAAACTGTCAATCACTATAATATGTAATAAATAATTATAATATAACTAAATAAGTATCAACACATATAATAATTATACATTTCCAGCACAACAATTGAAACGATAATAATTACAACACATATTTCTTTCTTCACAACAGCATAAACCTGTTTTCCTGATTCATTAAAAATGTTTATGTTCCATTGCCAAGTAATTAAAAATAAAAATGTTCTGCAACAAGATTTAAACGTGCGAGTTCACCAATTCAAAAGAATTCTCTGAAACTTCTGTAATATAAACGTTTCAATGAAATTCAAGATATGAATCACTTCACCATTTTTATGTAATCTTCAGCGATATAAATTTCTCAAGAAAAAAATCAAAGGTATTTACAATAAACAACAACCACAGGTGGTGAATAATTCTTACTTACGTACTCCATATGTGTGTCTTTTTCAGAAAATGTCACCGACACTCACAATTCTACTGTAGTAGATACTCTTTCAGAATACCACTACAAGGAAAAAACCAATCACGAATCCAAACATAACCTAAACAACGTAAAATAAAGATGACATGATCTTATTGAATCTCCTAAATTTTCTGCTTAGCTATTATTGAGGACTTCCAACTCATCCTACCTAGACAAACAACACTGTTTAAATAAACACCGCTCTCACTTCTGAGAAATTCACACATCATGAAGTTGATCAAACTCCTTTTCTACTCCTCTGATCATTTGACAGATACAGTCAATGCAAGACATCACTCTTAATCAGTTTTGTTAATAAGAGCTGTCAAAAGCTTTAAAACTCACCTCAAACTCTCTCAAGAAGGGTTAAATTTTTCTTTCTATTGTTTAAAACGGACCAGATGTCACGGTCAATTGATCTACATACACAATTTCCGAAATCTAAAGAATTGTGAGTGAACCAAACAAACACATCATATACATCTAAACGGTAGCAAGAATATTTTAAGGAATGCAAGACCATCATCAATGCATTTTATATCAATCAAGTTTTTCTATTTAAAAACCAATATTTGTCATTTACTCGAAATTGGCGTGTTTTAATATTTTTAGATGAATAACTAAATACTTGTATATAAATAAAATTTTATCATATACTTATAATTATTTAATAATAAAATCTGTACGGTCACTCTTCTAGTCTTTTATATTTTTCCACGGAAAATTCCAATTTTTAATTGGAATGTCTTGTGGATGTGGTTACGAACAAACTCAATTCTTATCGAATATAAATAAAACGAACCAAAAGTAATGACACGTGAAACATAAAAATAAAAAGATGATGTCGTTTTCCTCTCGAGCTCAACTGGCGACAGCTGTCTACTCATTAATTTAAAAAATAAATAAACTATAGCAATATTATTTTAGTATCTTCACGTTTTATCAGGTGAAAATTTATTATGAATTACACTTTTGAATTTGAGAAAAATGGAAAGATAAACACGTAAATACTATGCATACTTATTTTGCAACTTAGGTATATTAAATTAAAATGAACATTTTGGAATGTTACTACTAAACTCTTTTGAGATTTATCTACTTTTAACTTTGATCCGTAGCAGAGGAGGAGAGAAAAAGAAGAAGCGAAAGAACGAATTTTCTCGTAAATGTTATAAAAGAGAAGTTTTCTTTTATAACAGATTTAAAATAAAAAATAAATAGGCAAATAATAATAATATAAAAATATTAATGTTTATATTCAACTAGATTTAGATATGTCAACAATAAATGACCGAGATGAATCATCTTTGCAACGTCACCCTTGCTTTTTATATGTTTTTTACTTAAACTATGGTCCATCGGCACGGGAACAGGATCTCCGATAGTGAACGTCAACACACCAACGTTGGTAACGTCGAGTGGATGATATTCAGGAACAAACCACTGGTCGAGTAGCGAGAGAGAGAGAGAGAGAGAGAGAGAGAGAGAGAGAGAGAGAGAGAGAGAGGACCTTCATCCAAGGTGGGCGTCTTTAGATGGTTGATGTTTGAAAGGGGGGAAAAGATCGACATGTAAGGCGAAGGGAAGGTATGCAGGTAGTAGTGGCAAACTTGATTTCTGCAGTAAATCCAATGGATGTGTTCTTTTTATTTGAACATGATATGCTGTTCTATGCTTCCTTCTTGATTTTTTTCTTTTTTTTGATACACATCTGATATGAAGAAGTTTGTGTCGGTGTGTAAACAGCTGCTGTGTACTTGAATTCACTGTGAACATCCCAAAATATATGCAAGTAGTGCTTGACATAAGTGGGAATTCTTTCATTTACCTTTTTTTCTTCGGAGCTTGTCCAAGTGGGTTTTACTAAAAAGGGGGTATCTTGTTGGTGATTGGTCTTTTGATGGGCAAAACAGGGCTCTGAAAATGATTCTGTACTTTGCCGTGACATGAGGATTTGTGGTGGTTTCGAGGTACCGGTACTTTGTCAATGGAGATTCAGTGCTTCCTGAGTCTATTGGTGGTATTTTGGCCGACCGGTTGGGTATCAGCTGACGTATCCGGAGATGTGTCGGCGACAGTTTGTGGATTTGAATTCCACTACTTGGAAACCTCAACTGATTTCTATTTTCTCATAAATCAGACACCTGTTGAACACTTGTCGTTC
This sequence comes from Cymodocea nodosa, assembly GCA_036874045.1. Classification (NCBI taxonomy): domain Eukaryota; kingdom Viridiplantae; phylum Streptophyta; class Magnoliopsida; order Alismatales; family Cymodoceaceae; genus Cymodocea; species Cymodocea nodosa. Next base: position 25,500,520 of record CM072336.1, read on the forward strand.
TGCCGTTCTCTGGAACGTTGTGCTGCAGGTGGGTTCCTTCCCTACAGTCGTTCAGATTTAGTACAGTGGAGAGAGTTTAGAAAGCGGTTTTGCTCGGGGAAGATATCTCACACTGATGATGTGGATAACAATTATATAAAAGGTAGTATATGTTTTGCTTAGAGAAATGGTTCTGAATGTCATTTTTTAATATGTTTTCCTTCTTTACATATATATATATATATATATATATATATATACATACCATTAGATATCCATTAGTTTTTCTGCCAAGATGCCATGAAATGTGATAGGCCTTGGGTGCGATTATTAATATTTTTCTTATCTTCATTGATTATATGTCGATTAGTTTTCCTTCCAGCATGTCATGAAATGTTAGTTTAGCCAATTTCTTCTGCATTGTAAATTATGTTCTTGGGAGATTCATTTCTTGAAGGAAAGCAGCTATAACATAAAAAGCGTTAAAACACCCAAACATAACGTTAAAGATGCATGTTTGCACATGAGAATGCTTTCTTGGAATACACTTAACAATGCTATTTACGTGGTCAATTGAATGTGTACTTCCTTCGGTTAATATTCCACTCTGGACCTGATTTTTTTTCTATTAACCGCAGGCAGAAGACTGTTGCATCATCTACCCCCAAGTTCTAATGTGTTGAGTGGTGGACACAATCATCTTTATTTCTCTCACACGAAATTGGTCATTGCCTCACCCATTGCATTCTTTCTTTGTTGTGCTTTGATATGCCCATGCTTCCGTTCAAGAAGGAAAGATATACCTAATCAGATTGTTCAACCAAAGGAGATACTTCCGTGTGAGTATTTTTTATATTTTATCACTCATTTGAGGTGCACAAGACATTTTTTGTGCTAATACTCCAACAGTAATGTGTACGAGTAAACTACTCAGCTTATAATATCCTAGTCCACAATGTCTGACTTATAAAGTAAATCATAAATTGGGTAATGCTACCGGGATCAAGTACTTGAACATAGTGGTTGGTTGTCTCTTCTTTCTTTTTTTTGCTCTAATTTTGATCGTTCTTTCCTTAACTACACTCATTTTCTTTTTTTGATGGATGTCAATATTTAACCTTGTTCTCTAAAATTTTCTTTTCTACAGCTGATTCAACATCCTCTTTTGGTGCAAGCACAAAATCTGACAGAGTTTCAGGAAGTCCTCTTAGAGTACCAGGTAGTCCTCTTAGAGCACCAAACAGCCCTCTCCGAGTACCAAACAGCCCTCTCCGAGTACCACACAGCCCTCTCCGAGTACCAAATAGCTCACTCCGAGCACCAAATAGCTCAATCCGAGCACCACAGAGTCCATCTCGGTTTTCAATGTCTCCACAATTGGAAAGAGCTCGATCACTACATCTTAACATTGGCCAGATTGTCAAGGCAACTAATAATTTCTCACATTCATGTATGATACGCGAAGGTAGTTTTGGAAATGTTTACAAAGCACAATTGCCAAATGGTGAGGTTGTTGCCATTAAGAGAGAAAGAAAAGTAAGTATTTCTCTATCATGCGTTTTTACGTGTCTTGGTAATGCTGAGACAGAGTTATACTTGTGGTTTTGTTTACAAGATTCGCTCACTTTTGAGAGAGTTGTAAAGATGCTTTGGCAATTTCTTATGACCAAAATATCTTTAGTGCATACACACATATACATACATGTACATGTGTGCACAGAGAGAAAGAGAGTGAGAGACACTCATATTACATAGATCTAACAACAAATTGTAGGCCTAAGTTTTGTGTATGTTTTGTGACCTTTTGAGATATTTTGTTTTTTATGATTTATAGTTGATATTGCATGTCTTGTCTATAATTAAATTTACATATATAATTTGTTCCAACTTGATTAATTCAACATAATCAACTTGATTAATTTTTTGCTCTTTCAGCTCGGGCAATGATGGTATTACGAGAATTCCTTATTTTAGACAGTCAATCATCATTACTTAAGGTTTTTCATACACCTAAACATTTAACATGATTACATAAAGCACTTCAATTACATTGAATGTCTAAAAATTAAATCTAAATGGTTTTTATATGTGTATCATGTTTTATTTTATCTTATCCTAAAATTTCAAATCAAAATTTGAGATTTTGACTGTTGTTGTGGCTTCATGTTTCAATTGACTATTCTATAGATACTTCATACATTTTCTTTTTTCTTCAGCTTGAAACTCAATATGATACCGCCAAATACCATGATTTCAGAATAATATGATATAAAATGTGCACATGTAAATGAGTTTGTTAGGGTGGTTGTAGGACTACTTTGCTACTGAATGTTTTTTGGTGATATTAAAAAAAATGGTATCCACTTCTCTTCATGGTCTCAAATTTCTTGGGCGTTCAGATCATGTGAATAGCCATCAGTTTGCATTTCACATAGCTTGCCTAAATTTTTAACTCTTATCATTCCATTTCATGGGTATTTTCTTAGCAAGGTAGCTATGTTATGTCTTTATGTTTAATTTCACTTTAGGAGGTTTGTACACCTCAATACTACATGAATTCATGTGGAAAGAATTTATATTTTTTTGATTTCTAAAATTATGTTGCTTGTGCACAATTGTGCAAAATGATTTTACAAAATAATTCATTAATTTTCTAAGTATATATAAATTTAACAGTGTCCATTTTCCCATACAAAGGAATTCCCTAGAATTTCTAATCAAGAGGTTGACATGCTTATTTTTATTTGAATATTTTTATATAAATTAATTATTTTTTCATTTTGTAATATTTTCTTAGTATTTATTATATTCCAATTTAGATAAATGTTATATATTGCAATTAATAAAATAGATGTACATACGTAATTTTTAAGTAACAAAAAATGTTTTTTTGAAAACATGATAATATCATAACATTAAAAATATATAATTTCACTTAATTATTAATGAATAATTATGTAAATACCTAATTAATAATCTATAATTCTTCATCTATTTACTTTATTATGTATAAACTTAAATTTGAATTTGAAACCCTTTTGTTATTTTTCCTTGAAAATATTAATTCATAATTATTAATAACATGATTATGGACATGGACAATGCATTTATGTCCCTCATTAAAAGACTAAACTAAAATATGTCCCAATTGTATTGTTCATGTCCGTAAATAATAATTTTATTTTATCTCTTCTTATCAAAAACATACTTCTCATTAGTAGATGCTTTAAAAAAATATTTTAATAATGAATGCCCTTAAATATATATCCTAATCAAAATTTATGATGTGAAGATCTTTGAGATTCCTTTGGATCAATAGATTTCTCATATTTCATTTTCTTAATAGCTTCTTTTATCTTTAAACTGCTAATTCTTTTAAAATAACTATAGTTTATATCCTCTGTACTGTTATCCAAATTTTATATGCAATAGTTTTCTAATGATATATTCATCAAAAAGTTTACTTAATATCTACATCATCTATCTTTTATTTCATTTTTTTATTTAACCTCTACCGTCTTCAATCTTCTTATACTTGACTCAAAAACCTAGATTTTCTTTTTCTAGCCTTAGCTAATTTATATATTTTATTTTTTCGTTGTTTTGGTCATACTATCATATAATTCCTTATAGGCTTGATTTTTAAGTTCACTAACAATTTTTTGATTTAAATGTAGAAATCTCTTTTTCAAGTTCCTTTATCTTATCTTTTATGTATTTTTTCTCTAAATTTCTGTCCATTACCTTACGGTCCTTACCTTGTAGTTTATTACATAAGTCATAAAATTCTTGTCCATCATTTGCTAACATATTATTTTCTTCTAATTTTCTGTCGTGCATGAATTGCTTACATTTTGCATTCAAATTCATATATTTCAGAAGTAATTCATTAAAAGTATCAAATAATTCATTAACATCCATATCTTTCAGATCAAGTTGAATATTTACATTCTTATGAAGTCCCATAAGGTATACATTTGCTGATTCTTCACTTGAACTCTCTTCATTTGAAGAGCCAGATTCATCCCAAAGTGGTTTGCAAGGCTTTTTTTTCCTTTTGTACTTGTGATGGCTAAATATATTAACTTGATTTGATGCCATTTATTGAGATAGATTGATTTTACTGGAAGGGAGAGGTGAGTAGTGAGTTCCATTTCTAATTTTGATTAATTACAAATATACAGATATGATCAACTTGTAAAGTGTAATGATTTGAGTGAATTCGTTAAGTGGTGAGGAGAGTAAAAACAATGATGTAAACTACAGAAATACAAGAAAAATTTATGGTAGTTTAGCTACACTCTAAACTACATCCACTCCTCAAGTCTCACGTTTAAGACCTATACTATATTGGTATTATGTTTTTAACACCCAACCATTTACAACTTCCTTGCTTTACACCAAACCTTGCCTCCCCACAATCCAAGGAGATCTTGTCGTAACTTAGTTAAGTTTCTTGATTGCTTACAGACTTTAAAATTCTTTATCCTTTGAAGTAGCTCTCTCCTTAGGTGATGTAAGTAAATCTTCAATGAATGCTTTTAGCACTGCAATGTATGATTTATAGAGTCACCAAATTTGATAGAAGAGAGGATATGTGACACTATGAGAGAGAGTGAAGTGTAGTTATTGGATTGTAGATATTATATTATAAAGGTCATTTATGAAAGAATAATTACTAATGTTAAAATTATAGGGAGAGAAACTAAAAAATTTCCAATAGACAGTTTTACACTAAGGGTCCTCTCTAGGTGTATACTTGTTCATCTTGGTTATGAATAAAATAATTAAGAAAATTTAAGGAGAAATGCTTTAATGTAATTTGCTGATGGCATAATTTTAATTAATGAAAGTTAGGAATTAGTTGTTATTTAGAATTCTGAAAAGTTACTTTATAATTCAAAGGTTTTAGATTGAATAAATCCAAAACTGAATATATAATTAGATGAATAAGTGGTGATACTGTAAAGGATAAGCTAAAAAAGGATTTTATTAATAATAAAGTAGGAATTACAACAACTGAAGATAAATAAAAGAAAATTGACTTAAGCAATTTGGTTATATATACGAAGCAATGCACCAATTAAAAGAGGAGAATTAATTAATGTAAAAGAAATTAAAAGCAATAGGCCTAAAATTCCTTGGTTAGGAATCTAAAAAAAAGATTTAAATTTATGTAATTTAACCAAAAATTTGACTATAGATAGAAATATAAGGAAAAAATATTTATATGGTCAACATCTTATAATGGAATTATAGCTCAGATTATTGTTGTATATACATGTGTTCTATATGTCTTATTACGTAATATGAATGAAAAACTAGTATGAGTGTATGCAAAATGTGAGCTTCTCAAGTACTTGCATTTAGATCCTAGGACTTGCTAAAAATTACATTGATAATTTTGCATGAATTTATAAGATTTATGAGGTGTAAGTCTAGAGCCCTCTTTTCTTCACCTGACCCTTGTTAATTTTCATTTATTGATCTTTGTTGATCTGCATTAATTTTATTTTCTTTGATCTTCCTTGGTTATAACTATGTTTAGCTTTATTTACTTGCTTGCTCGTAAAGTATTGTTGTCATATCATATACTTAATATATGACAAAATTTATATTTATCATTAAGCTTTGTATTATGAAAACTGATTGAGAAAGGTTTTCCTAATAAATTAAATTCAAGGAATTGTTACTTTTTTTCATCGCAAAGAGAATAAGTTTGTTGGATATTTTATTGTTAATTCAAGTCTTTTTACCTTGTTTTGGCAGAGAGATTATGCAGCCTTACAAAATAAGTTTACTAGAGAAGTTGATATGCTTGCCAGAATCGAGCATCGAAATCTAGTTAGATTACTAGATTGCATTGACAAAGGAAATGAAAGAATTATAATAACTGAGTATGTTTCAAATGGTACACTTAGGGAGCACTTAGATGGTAAGAGTTCTCACGTCAATGGATTGTTGGCATTTATTTATAAGTGTGAATCTTAGCCTTCCTTTGGCATTTGACAGGTCAGCGTGGGAGAATCTTAGATTTTAGCCAGCGATTGGAAATAGCTATAGATGTTGCTCATGCCTTAACATACCTCCATATATATGCAGGTCAAAATATCTTACTTAAATTCTAATAGCTATATGATGTACTTCAATTTACACAATAAATTAGTCTACATTGGTGCACGTACATTGCTAGAATGATTTCATATACTCCTAATTGCTAGACAATCCTCATTAAGATATTCAGCAATTTTTTGTTTCATAATTGGATATATGGTTTACTCCACATGCACTTGGTAATGTGAATGCACAGACATTAAAGCATGAAATCCTTTACGTTGACAAGGAAAATAACTTTCTATGCTTACCACACTGTAAACATTCCTCACCCATTTTAACTATTTTATTAATGCTACTGTACTTTAGGTTGGATGGTTTGAGAGTAAAAAATATATTTTTTAATAAAGTTATGGATTACTTATCTTGCCAGAAAAGTAGGGGCCAATCCCTCCTGGCATCTAATAATCATTAACATTTATTCACCTCTATGTAATTTTTTTTTTCAGTTTGATACTTCTGAGAAAATAATTCTTTGACATTGACAACAGGACAACCTATAATTCATCGAGATGTTAAATCATCAAACATTCTGCTGACTGACAGCTTCAGGGCCAAAGTGACTGGCTTTGGATTTGCAAAAGCTGGCATATCAGATACAGATGAGACTCGTCCCTCAACTGAAGTGAGAGGAACCATTGGTTACGTTGATCCCGTATATCTAAGTACATCTGAGGTTACTCCAAAAAGCGATGTATTTTCCTTTGGCATCTTGTTATTAGAGATTTTATCTGGAAGACGGCCAATAGAACCACAAAGAGGCTGTGATGAAAAAGTAACTGTTAAATGGGTAAACAATCTTTACGTCCCCAAGCCCTTGAACTTTTTTTCAGTGCTAGGCACCATTTCTATTCTTCACGTATCTTGCTAATGTGTTCACTTGGTACCCTATACATCATGGTGATTATACACACACACATGTGTATATATATATATATATATATGCTCTCACTATAATGTTGTTTCTCGATGTACCTCATGTTATATGTATTGCTAAATCTTAATGCGTCGCTTATTGCTTTCCAACTTGGAGTAGCAGTAGCGTGTATCAGGAACGTAACTTGGAAAATTTTTGTTCTCTCATTGTGTGGTGTTGTAGGCCTTAGGGAAATACACAAAGGGCAACTTGACAGAAGTCTTGGATCCCCGGCTTGAAGAAAGGGTAGACGAAGAGATAGTGGAGAAGATGCTGTCCTTGACATTTCAATGTGCGGCTCTTATCCGTGACGATCGACCTGTGATGAAAGAAGCAGCAGAGAGGCTGTGGAATATCCGCAAGTCATATAGAACCCTCAGAAGTGTGTAAGATACTGGGAATGTATTAATTGTGTTGGCCATGCATTCCTTGTCTGAGATGATAAAGGTCCTTGTTCTTTTACGTAATTGTGTGTGTGTGTGTGTGTTTTTTTTATTGAGTTGATCTTTCAATGGCAACGTCCATAATATTTGTCTTCTGCGCAGTGTCTATTTTCTGATGGAGAGCATCATCAGTTGTAAGATTGTAACATTACTCAAGTTCGTACTTCCATCAACTCTTTCAAGATTTTATAATAATAATTTTGAATGAACAATTTGTTTTAACGTTCTCTTAAATCCTAATACACACACACACACACACACTTGTGCCGGTTTGTCTTCTCAACAAGATGCTGCGTCCCATGATTACTTGTCTCCGTCACGCTACGTGACCTTCCATAGAATAGAAAGCGATCGAGGTTATTTTCCTCCTCCCCTTTTCTTCCTGCATTATCATTTTATCAAAGATTATATCTCATGTTTTCTTTGTTTCAAGATGAAAACATTGGGCCCGTTTATTGTGGTCCACAATATATGCTAACTACACTTTTTAAACTCCTTCAAAATTTTGATCATCATTTCTTTGACTATCTGAAGTATAATAATTCCTCCAGACGAAAGACACTTGTAATCTTTTGAATGATTTGACGGAGAGGTAGGTGAAGTACTACAGAGGTAATTTTGAAGTTACCAGAGGAGAAGAGAGAGAGGCTCTCAATGAAAAGTAAGAGGATTAAATATAAGAAGCACAAATTTAAACCTTCCTTCAAAGATGCATGATTCAAAGTTGTAGGAATTTGAAAGACGAATTAACAAAAACTTGTTGACATTACAAGCACATACGAAACGAAAAATAGAGCTAATAAGTACAACCATTCTTAGTGAAAACTTCTTGTACACATCAAGAAGATCTAAGGCATGCATCAGTTGTGTAATGGTTAATGCGCATATAAGACATAGAGTAAAATATGGATGTGACCTTTTAGTTGTGACCTGATTTGTAAAATAAATGTTAACTTACCTTGCATGTAATTCTAACCTTGAATTGCAAAGGTATTGCTTCTCGAGACGTACGACCTAATTTGCATATACAAGTAACTTGATCATTGATTACTTGTAACTTGACATTTATTCCGTCAGTGTATCTTGAATTCATCAACAACAACATTACGGAAAAAAGTTATAAATATGTCCGACAAAGGATACCTTAACTGTTCTCTTTCTTTCTCATTTCTCCCTCCATCTCACCAGAGAAAATTCGCTTCCGTCTGCTCTCCCTCAAGGGACAAACAAGATAAATGGGGCAAGATCAGGTTTCTCATTGGCAGTAATTTTAGTGTAATAAATTTAGCCGACACAATCAAATTCTGATGTTTGGTAATTAAGTATAAATTAATTATATCATTACATAAATAACCAATTTTATCGTTAAAAATCATGTTTAGTTTTCTGAGTAAATTATTTTATTATAATCAAAATCCAAAGCGTAAAATTATAAAAACCCAAATATTATATTCTAATTAAGGAATGTAATTTAATCACAATACATTGCATATAAACCACAATCAACCAAACATAGTGAAATGGCCTACAGCAACGAATACATACACTTCAACTGCTGCACCACTGTTGGGAATATACCAAAGATGTTTAGTCCTCATTAATCAAAGGAAACCGATACAGAATGACATGACGAGGCTGGTGGTGGGGATGTGCATGTCTTTGGCAGCCATCACATGTCCTAACTTCTTTAACATTGACTTGTGCCATGGACCAATAATATCCCTACCAAAAAACTTTGTGCACTAAACGATTGAGTTCCCAAATGGTTGCCACACTGTCCCCATGCATTTTCATTACCATCTCTTCTTTTCCAAGTTGATACATCTCAAAAAAGTGTTTGTTAAAACTCTCTTGAAAAGCTGATCATCAATAACACTAGGTCACCTTTCTAGTCACTTGTCTTGCATTAGTAGAGTTGAAATTTTACAGGAGAGTATGAACTCTATAATTGGTGATCTCTAATCTGTTAAGGTTAATTCCAAACATAATTGCTCATAGTGGTGGAGGGACACTTGGAATGATATTGTAGGTGTCAGTCCTTTAAAGGCAGGGGCTAACCTTGAAATAACGTCAACTTTGACGTTTTCTGTCTGAGGTATCTGTTGTAGAGTGAACTGATTGCATTGGTCTATGAACCGCTTTGAAACCACAAGGCTAGAACCACTACCCATACAGTTTCAAGAAGATCAAGTTAAAGCTCTACTATGACACAACTTTATAGACCATATCATAGCTTGCATAGACACAATGAGGCTGTGCCTAGCATTTGACGTATTCATGTGCTGGGACTCATCCCAAATGCATCATAAAAATTCGATCTTCAATTTATTCTTTCATCTTACACGCCAAATAGAAAAAGATAAATCAGCGAGAGCCAAACAAGTGTGAAATACTGTCTCCCCTATTTTGAGGATTAAATATTAGAAATATTTGCTTGTATATCATACAAAAAGTATTAAATTAGTTGTATGTCATTTTTATCGCTTAAATGGCATAGGGAAACCACTTCCTCATCGACATTCAAGAAAAAAAGTAGCATACAACTAATTTAGTTTTCATGCAAGCAAAAGACCGTTAAGTCAAGGTAAACAATGACCAACTAAAAAGCAAACTACCTGGAAGTAAAAGTAACCTTTTGAAAAAACAAATCAGCAAGAGGAACGAAAAATGAAGTAACACAAAAAGACTTCCATTTTCAGCATGAAAATATGTCTTACATATGAAACGAAATTTGTATGTATTTTCTAACTAGCATGTACTAACTGAAATCAGTGTGCTTCATTAGTGCCGCCCATTCCTGCATCTGCACGAGGCAAGTTCGTGAAGGGCTCCATCACAATGCCATCATCAGATGCCACCTTCCCTCCTTCCTCATGCTCGTCATCATCCAAAGTGAACTGTGAACTTTCTTGAAATCCACCAGCAGTCGTTTGCATCTGTCCTAAAGGCCTGTATTTGGAATAGTCAAGAGATTTCACTAATACTTTTCTAGAGACAGCTGAATAAACACACAAAGTTGCCAGGACACAAAACGCCAAATGACAGTTGAACTGGAGAGTAGCAATCGCCCTGCTTCTGTGGTACTCTGCATGACCCTGTCAGGCATAACCCTTAAATCATAAGTTCCCAAACATTTGATGTAAATCTCCACGCTTGGAAGGATATGGTATGGTAATATAACAATAATATAAAGCTTCCTCGCCATATAGGATACAACTGTAAATTTTCCTCACAAAATATTAAATCATAGAATGTCAAATATTTAATTTAAATTTCAACACTTAGAAGGATTTGGCATATCACAATAATATAAAGAAAGCTTCCTTGTCATAATGATGTGCAAAGTTTTAAAAATTTTCAGTTAATTATTTTAGATAATGAGAATCTTAAATAAACAGTTACATACAAGTATAAATTTAAAAGCATTATATAAGTCAGCAATTCTAATAAAGCATAATAAAAGATTAGGTGTGCTACTATTTTAGAAATCGAAAATAAATTTGTATAATCATAATATGCATCTTAAATATATGGCATGAATATTGTGAACGGTGCAAGGTACGACAATATCGCCAATAAGAATCTAAAGAAATCTTCGATCCAGCAGGAAGAATAAAACAAGAAAACATGCATATCATGTCGATCTATTTTTCAAATATTCCGACCGCTTTCAAGATGATGAACTATAATTTTTCTAGTAAATCAGAAAAGTAATTGAAACAAGTAGCTAGAACAAAGAACTTTAGCTCTTCTTAGAATGAAAGTAGCGGTTTTTGAGCATCGAAAGTAACATAGGTTCTGGAATGAATGGCAGCAAGAAAACCTTGCACTTAATGGTGTAGTTGGCCCAGCTCCTCTGTTGCAGCATACACCCATGTGAAATAGCAGTGGTGAAGAACGAGAATCCCATCTGCAAAAGCCAGGTCCCATGGAAAACCAGCCCGATTGCCCTCGCCAGAGGTGGGAACACCGAACCCGGCCTGAGAGCACCGAAGCCCGTGGCCACAGCGCAGAGCCCGACTGGAACGAGCATTAGATCGAGATACCGATTCTCGAGATCGCCGGCGTCGTTCACCCGCTGGGAGAGCTTGAGGAAGAGGAACTCCTGCAAGAATGCGAAGAGGAGGATGACGTCGCAGGCGGACGGTGGAAGGAGCGGGAGGCGGAGAGCGGCGAGGGAATGAAGGAGGAAGAGGAGGGAGAGGGCGAGGAGGGAGAAAGAGAGAGGGACGGAGACGGGATCGTCGAGGGAGAGAAGGATGGAGAGAAGCGAAGAGAGGAAGGTCAGCACGGAGAGGAGGATGGAGGAGTAGTGGATGGTAGGGGAACAGGAGGAAGGTGTGTGGAGTAGGGTTAGGGCTTGGTGGAGACCGAGGACGACGAAGGCGACGCCGGCGGCGGCGAAGGTGATCAGACCTGCCATCGCGGCGATTCGGGGAACGTCGACGGAATGGAATTGTACAAGACTGTTGACCGAGGGCGGTTGGAAAAATTTTTTTCCCCGCGAGACGACGCATCAAAATCAGTGGTGTCTCGGATCCTATGCAATCGGGTCCGGATCCTGCACTCGGATTCTCGTGATCTCGATGACCCGACCGATTGTAAATCTCTTAATCTTGTGATTCAGTTTTTTTTCCATTTTGAGATTATAAGATTTTATTCTTGTAATCAAATATCAAGAGTATATTTACAGTGTTCAAAATTCAGATAGTGCATATCCCAACGCTCAACTTGCATTTATTGATAATTTACTCGAATAAGGCTTCCTAGTATTTCTTCCGGAAATCAGAGGATGGAACGCTGCTAATATAAAAAAACAACATGAATTGTCAAATTACCCACAGCGATAAACCCTAGTAAAAATTAATTGAAACACAAGAGCACTTGTCCTCTTCTCCTCCCTCTCTTTCAGAGAGTTTTTCTCCTCTCCTCGTGACATTGATCCAAGTGAAAATAACAAAAGCCACAATGTCGAACGTAGCAAAGAAAATACAAAATAACGTAACGTCTGATTTCATCTATCTCCAATGATTGTCCAATTACAACTCAAAGCATACCACAGCGTCCACACCTCCAACAATCACTATTGCACTACAACTTCCATAAAAAACATTCCGAGAAGAAGGAAAAATAAGAATTATAGGATGGCCGATGGAGGTATTAAAAGAGCGTAAAAAAAACGCTAAACTAAGAAGGTCGACAAAATCATCGCGTAATGAACTCAGCGCAAAAGTTCTTCCTTCTTACGAAAGGTTGTTGATGCAATCCTCAGGTTGTCCATCCGGTGTAAAACAGTGGCTATTTATAAACATCACAAACCAGTTTACAGTGACTACCGTGCGAGCGATAGATTCAATTCACTAACAAAAATTAGCTGAAAATTAGATCTTATGACGAGTGAAATAACAGCAATATCTCTTACAAAAATAAATAATTTCACACATGCGCATATTAACAAAAAAAAATAAGGTGCAAGTCATTTTTGCACATACAAACCAGAAGATTTTAGCAGGTTTCCCGCTAATTTGAAAGATATGATGGTATACCCCAATTATTTGATCGGCTTGAATGGGCAAGGCCATTTTGAAGCCGTCTAGCAACGGAGAAGAGAAAACAAGTAATAACCTTGGAAAGTACCAAGAGCCTGGCAAAGGCAACCATCCCACCAATACAAGAAACTGGATAACATTACCGAGTAACAATTGACACGGAATTGCAGCACAGCACGGAACGAAAAATGTCTGCATGCTGCGTCATACACAAGGGGTAAGGATTAAAAAAATAACAGCTCTCTGCCCCTTGACAACTAACACGATTAAAATCGGTGCCTAGAAACACAAACTTCCTTTCAGAAGCCCACCGTATAGATGCTAACTACATCAATCAACCGGCGACCTCATCTCCTTTGGAACAAATGGCAGAGGAAGACCACAATGGTAAAACCTGTACACAATTCCCAAGACTAAAATTTACGGAATTTTATTTTAACAGGGCACCAAAATCAAGCTCCCTAAAAGTACACCTCTGATCACCACCATCAGAAGATTTTAACTATATGTGTAGGAAAAAGTGGCTCTGGTTCTCAAAAAATATAGGCTTGAAGCAGCATAAACAGGAAACTATGCACGCGATGCATTTTTTCCTGATATATGCAGTTGCCTGCATTCTCGACAGAGTAAGACATCAATGCCTATGAGTGAATAGGCAGAAATCCAAGTAACGAGTATACGACTGCTTTTTCATTTGACATTAATCTGGCCCACCACTATCGCCTTGGGAAATAAAACCACTTGCTGACATTGACCTCTGAGCAAAATCCATTAGGAGCTTCCGTTGATTTTCATCCGTATGTGGAATGCTTGCCCGTAGCAATTCAACAGGCATCTCCCTGCTAATAGCTGTTGAAGCCTCTGATGTAATGTTAGCAATATTTGCTGCCTGCAAATGCAATGATTGCATAACGCAATCATATTTGGTCAAACAGTGGTTGATCAGAAGCTGAAAAAAGGAATCAAATGATGCCTGCCAAAGAGTCCGATTACGCATGTTGCAGTTGCTTGCAGCATGAGTATCAGTCAAAAGTTCTGTTGCTTGCTTGAGCACAGATATGATAACACTTGTAGCACCATCACCAGCAGAACTTCCAAGAGGGCGAAGAGGTGGTTTCTCTGAGGAACAAACTACTGCAGCAAGGCAAGCACTAAGGGCACTCAGGTCCATGCCATGCACGGATGAAGATACAACTCTTGAAAGATTTGTTGCGATCTCAAAGGTTTGTGAACCACCAAACAAGAACCGCAGGTGGCGAAAAATGGCCATGCAAACTACACGAGTGAGTTCATTTCGAGGCAAAAGGAGGTAAAGAAACCTTGATAGGAGCTTCAAGCCTTTTGGAAGAGATGCAATCCGTAAAAAAATGATGTCATCACTGGGAGAATGACCATCTTTTCCAGGTGCAAGAGGATCAACCAATTTAAGAGACGTTGCAAGCTCTTCAAGAATTGTTTGTCTCTGCATTCTCAGTTGAGGACCTCCATCTTGTAGCAGACAAAATTCAAGAAATCGATCAATATCATCCACATCAAGAAGAAGGCAAAGGCCATATTCAATTGTGATTCTGGCAGTAAGCATGGGTTCCTGTTCAAGAGGCTTTATAGACGATTTTTGTTCAGGACTACTATCAGAGGTTGCAGGACTGTCAACCTCAAGGAGTGGACGAGGTCTCCGAACTGATGAAAATGGAAGCCTCCCAAGAGCATCAACGTGAAGATAAGCATGCGGTTCATTGTTGGCTCGAGTACGAGAAGAAAAATCATGCAATGATACTGGGCAGAAATGGTGCTTTAGCCTTGATCTTGCAGCCATCTTTGCAAGGCAAGCCTGGTGATAATAGTCATCCACGTATGGATCACTGCTATGTGTGGCAGCATGCTGCATTCTCATTATATTTTCAATCTCATCGCTGGACATGTATTTGGATCTAAACTGTGGCCAGCGAAAGTTGTTACCCTGGCTGCTAGCATCAGTGATCGGTTGGGGAAAATGAACGTTCTGTCTTCCCCTGTGTGTTGCTTTATGTCTGGAATCTTTCATGTCACTCCCACCAAGCATTTCAAACTTGTTCATCGTTAGTGGTGGACTTTGGCTCAGTAACTGAGATTGCAAGTATGATAAATGTGGAGGTGATGGTCGAAATGGTTGCATCCTCTGTTGTTGCTGCTGGGACATCTGCAGGTTCATGATATCATTGGGTTGACACAAATGTGGTGGCAACGCATTAGACAACAGATGTGGTTGTTCTCTCAAGACTACATTTGTTTGGTTTAACTCATGACTTTGCCGTTGACATTGAGTGGAGAGTCCTGGTGGAGTAAACTGATTCATATTTCCGTAAGGAACTTGATGACGTCCTGGCAAATGAAGATGAGAAGCTGAAAAATATGACAAACTGGATGCTGCAGATGAAGGAATTGAGGCTCCAGATATGTGGGGAGGGAATTTTGAATATTGAGAATGATTGGGAGATGCCTGAGATCTACCATGAGTAGGAGGAAAAGAAGGGAACGATGGCCTTGATATGGGCATTGGCTCACTGAGGTCATTTCGTTGTTGTAATTGCTGATTTGGATATGATGATGTTCTGTGCAAAGAATTTGACTTCAAGACATGAACTGAAGAGCGTTGTGGCTGAGACCATCTTTTATCTACTTGGACATTTTCGGCATCTGATTCCCTCTTATCAATGTAGTCTGTCAAGTTAAGATTTTGCAACTGGTCTGCAAAAAAAAAAAAGATGATAATACTTGCTTAACAAGGTAATAACATGGTAACAAACCATTGCATCTGCACATTACCAAAAACTATGAATTTGTTATAGTGGCTAGATATGGAAAAGATATTTCTTCAGATGATAAACATCAACTGGAGTCAACACAGTGTAAAACCTTGCAAGCACTATGGATCATTTATTGCCTTAGGATTTTTTATTATTGCCATAAACTAGTTATATAAAGTGAATGAAAGACAAACAGGAAATCAAAAGGCTAAACATTATAACAATGTCTCATACAAAAAAAATCAGACACCAGGCAAAAGCAATTCAATGACCAAACAAACGAGGCCATATCCAACTCCATTGATGCATTAAAAAAAATCTTCATCATGAAAAAATCCTGTAGGTTCCATAACCTTATTCCGCCACTTATATCCAATGCCAATTCAAGTAACAGAGAAGCCCGTCTCCAGACATGGAATATGCTGAAGAAAGTGCAAAATGCAGAAGAGTATTTATCGTACCACTCCAGAATCCGCTATATCACAAGTGTGATCATGTCCCCAAAAAACACTTCTGTTGCCAAGTCCAGCAGTTAAAAGTGAACATTTAAAGATATTTTTCTTATGTAACCAAACATAATTTTCTTCTCAAAAAACGAAAAATTTGTAATCTAGTTAAGTCTAAGAACAAGTGAAATCATCAGAATAATTCTGTGTTCTGACCAAACTCAAACAGGAAAAAAAAAAAAAAACTAAAACTGTCAATAAAAGATCTGATGGTTTTCTATGGAATAGTATACGTCGATCATCAACAAATTATAAACATAATAAGATGAAAACTTTCAAAGCTAACACTGAAAACTACAATGCAAAACAATATTTGTGAATGAAAACGTTAACCCCACTTAATTCCAAAGCTCCAGATTTTGGAGAAACTAAGAAGAGACATCAATAACACAATTAATGATGCTATTAAACAGATGTTTATTCTGTTTAGCAGCCATTTGATGGTAAATTAAATCTTAAACAAAATGAATGGTGTTGAAATCCATTTGATGGCCATTTTTCTTTTACTTAGAACATTAATTTTCATACACAATGCATTTGTTGTTCATGGATGTCCAACGGGCAATGAAAAGAACATAATATATAGGACTTGGCATTGATGTTCAGTGTAAATATGATATAAAATGGAAAATATGATGTGCAGTGCAAATCTATTTATTTACCTTTTTGTAAGTTAATGGGCAGCTTACAGGTCTCTAGTAACTCAAATGGACTTGCATTCATAGTTGAAGATGGTTCGAGTATAAGAAATGGTTGTGTCCCTTAACATCAGTGATATACCTATAATGATGATTGAATTTTTGGTTTCTTGGTCGTGGAATCACCTCCAACTATACTTGGCAACTCAACCAAACTTAACAGAGGAACACTCTCAACAAGACTATCAGTGAAGTCAAAACAAGACTAAGACTCAATAAAAGTGACATTTGCAAAGACAAAGTAACTCTTAATGGGAGGATGTAAACATTGATTCTACCATTGTGTGGCAAAATCCAACATAGATACACTGGCAAGACCAAGAAAGCTAACTTATCAAGATCTAGAGAAAAGTCATGTGCAGATACAACACAACCAAAAACACTTTAGGAAGGAGAAAAGCTCAATATTCGGATGAAGTCTCCATAAGTGCTCTCTTTCCATTTATTTAGCTACCTAGGATGTCCAATGGGTCCTTCAAGGATAAAATCCAAGGATTTGAATCCCATAATTGATAGATTTGAAAAAAAGACTTTCAAGATGGAATGCAATATCTTGGGTGGCTATCTCACCTTACCATCTTTTATGTTGTTGAAACTTCCAATTTATCCTCAATGTTTAGAAACCTAGTTGGTGTGGCTAATAGATTGGAATCCATGATGAACGTGTTCAATTGGAAAGGTGGTAAGAAAGTCAGTAAGGGCTGTCATATGATTCCATGGGCTAAACTAAAAACAGTCAAGGAAGAAGGCAACCTAGGCATTACAGGCTTCAAAACATTGAACTTGGCTTTTCCTACTAAATGGTTGTGGATACTTGGAGAAGGTGGAGAAGCAAGAATATTTTTATGGGAGAATATCATCATAAGTAAATGGTTTCCAATGATCAACTTAATCCATCATTCTGCCTGCTTCTCATCCAATGTTGTTAAGGCACCCAAGCACTAGCCAAGGGTGCCTAGGTGCTCATCTTCATGTCTAGGAGCTCATAATAAATAATTATTTTTAAAAATAGTGTATATAGATGATACTTCTGTATGAAAGTAACATAGTAAAATTCGTTGTAATAATAATTTGTAAAAATAACATGGTTATCTTCACAAAGTAATATGTACAAAAATGGAAGAAAAAAGGATTTAAAGGCATCTACAACATAATTACAACAATACAATAAAATATAAACATAACATAATATATCATTTGATTGTGTGTATTTCAAGAAATGAAAAAGACAATCATTAACTGAACTTTACATAATGGTATAGATAAACTTTGATGTCACATATGCATCATGTAGAAAAAATAATTACCTGATTATTGTTATAATTTCCAGAAATTGTTTTAGTTTATAGACAAGCTTTATATTGAAGGTTGTAATGAACCTCACAGTATTTCCTTTTCAGAGAAATTACAAGATATTGATATTATCTTTAAAGACAAGTCTAATGCACAAGGTTCTTCTCAATATAGGAATGGGATCTAAAAGAGTCCAATTGTACATAATCTACCCTCCAAAGGTGAAGCAACTATTCCTAGTATTGCAACTCATGACCAGCACGTCAAAATGGAGCAACTTCACTATTACACCAAAACTAGACCTTACAATACTTTATCAATGAAAATATCAATGGCTCATACATGTAAGGAAATCATCAATCAAAAGAGATCAGGTATACTCAACTTTTTTCTCAATCTATGCTACCTAGATATTTGTAGCAACCTTTCATTCTAATACAAACATTGATATGAGTGCACATACAGGATGGATAGTGGGGAGACTATTTCAACTCATGACCACCATGTCAAAAGGGAGCAACCAACTTCACCATTACAACAAAACTGGCCCTAACACGTATTACTTCATCAATGAAAATATTGATAATCGATACATGCATGTTAATCATCAATGAAAAGAAATCAGGTATACCATTTTTTATTCTCAATCTATATGCACTTCTCTATGCTACTTAGATATTTGTAATTTCCCTCCATTCCAATACCAACACTGGTATGAACACAAAGAAGATGGATTCACAACAAATATTTGTTTTACCATCTCAACAGACACATTCTCTCTTGGATATCCTCCCCATTTCAACATACACATATCCTCTCTTAGATATCCTTAATCATACACAATTATTAATTAGTTTATGAAACCTATCTAAGTATCTTAAGCATGGATGCTGTTGTATCTTACAAAACTCAAAACTACTTAAAAATAGATAAGATTAATTGTAGTTGTATACATGTCATGTATCCATTTAAAATGAGGTATTCATATGATGTGTTGATACTTGTACCCAATGGTAATAGGCTATGCTGACCCATATTTTATGCAATATTTACACAAATAAGTGAAGGACATGGATGTTTTCTCATTATTTGTTAGGGAGAGAATCTAGAATTGCAGAATCAAAAGTAAATACTTTATTGGAGACTATATGGAGAAAATGGGTTGGTTTTCAAAAAATGTAGATGGGCTGGATCAGGTTATGGGGAAAAACCAACCTAGTTGACAGGGAAAAAATTGGGAACCAATATGGAGAGGATGGATGAGCTTTTGACAATTTAGACGGGTTGCTTTATTATGGGGAAAACCAAAAAAAGGCCTAATTGACAGGGAAAAAAATATTAAATTATTAATTTAACAAGATCTCTTAAGAGAAACATAAATAAAGGCCTTTAATGTACTAATTATTTAGGGTTTATAAGACCAAATTGGAGGCATGGGGGATGGAGAGAAGACATTGCAGATTTTAAAAAATCACGATACATCAGTAATATGGTGGAGAGACAATATACAGATAAGTGATGCTTGTCAATGCATGAACGAGATGGAGCAGTTCACTTGTCATGACTGACTCATGTCACTGAAAGGGATGGAGAACAGAGACGAATATGTGGTTGACGTGCCTGTATCATATTGGCATCTCTAGTTGAGGATTTGTAATCAGAAACCAGTACGAGGAGAGTAAACTGGAAAGGATTGGATGCCAAAGTATAAATCATGGTTGGACGGTTGCAACAACCCACACAAAATCGTTCTCCATTTAAGTACATAATTGAGATAAAGAAATTGTATGATGCATACTTTTGGAATAAAATAGGTACAAACAAAATTGCCATTTTTATAAAACCAATAGAAAATGAAATTCAAAGGATTTGATGCAAAGGAGAACTAGTCACCAAACAGCACAAAAACATATAAAAATGGGTAATTCATCAAAGAACGCCAGGCAGAATTTAAATAAAACACAAGCAGCAATTTTTTATGAAACACACCACTATCCACTAGCCATTATTCAGAGAAATTTCATCTACTCGTCAAGTGGAAAAAATTTATTTACCAGAAAATTACAAGTGTTGCACCAGCTATATAAATTCACGGTATTAAACTTTGATTTTGTATCAGACATCAGTTAGTTGGAAAATCCACACGTGTCTATCAAATTTCATCATGTCGGATTATATCAATAGAAGTATGGTAAAACAAATCATTTTTGTTAGTAAATTACCATGTTGACATCATTTTTGATGTTTTGACAAACCAAAAAATCAGCAAATATCCTTGAAATTTCATTGACATCTGTCAATGCTTGCTTCCATGTATAGATATCAGATATTTAAATCTAAAAATTAACAGTGCATATATTACCATAGATTAAATTTCATAACAGGTTTTGAAAGCAAAAGATGGAAAGATAAAAAAGGTATGCAGCGTAAAAAGGAGTAAATGAAAGTGACAATGAAAACTATAACAAGTAGTTTCAACTTTGAGAAATTAACAAGCTACTCTGGATCATGTCTTTTTAGAATCATAAAGTTGGCCATATTACTCACTCTCATTTGAATATGACCCACTTTTGCCAAGAGATCCCGCATTCCCTACACCACCATCTTTGTTTAACTGAAAGAGAACAGGCATCAAAGATCAAGGTTAAAAATTTGATGATAATATGGAACCAGAAGAAAGCACCTGAAAAGATATTGGTAAAATTAAATATATATATATATATATTATCATAAAGAAGGAAACAATGTTCTTGCTTGGATGTCAAGATAAATACTAAAAAAAATGAGCATACTTCGATTGAAGACAAAATGTAACATTTCTTAGAACTTTAGCTTTGGACCCACCATGCATGACATTTTTGAAGAGACCGCTAAAATAAAAGGGAGAAACAAATTAAGAACTCATTACCAAGGTATCAAGGACAGAAAATGTAAAAGAAACAACTCCAACAAAGGGGAAACCAGTAAGCCAATAACTTCAGACTCTAACCATGGGGTTCATTGCATTTAGTTCATTTCTTATCTGCTGCTCACATTCACTGGCTATAAACGATGTTCACTAATTACTGAACCTAAGGACCACACATGTCATAAAGATTATCAAAACCCCAATTCTAAAATATGTTGTATCTAAATCCCTAAATTGCATCAATGTTCCCCTAAGGTAAAGAAATAGACATGTTATGCAATTCCAATCTACATAGCATAGTCCAGGTGGCAGTGGAAATAAGAAATGGGCTGTAGCATAGCACAGTAAAACATGAAGAACATTCTGAAAAGATGATACCTCTTCCCTATACTCAAGAGAAGAAAATTGAAATTCCTCATCACCAATGCCTCCTACGCAAGTATTACCAGCATCATCATCATCTTCAAGGCCTCCAAGTTCAACTTCCTCTAAGACCTCATTACCAAAGAAGGCATATTGTGATGCATCAAAATGAGCATCATCTACAAACAACAAAATAACAAATCAGTAACATGGTATATTTAAAATATGTATGCAAATGAATAAATACAAAGAAGGCAATAAAAGAGTCCAGTCGTGGAAGTTAGA
This sequence comes from Cymodocea nodosa, assembly GCA_036874045.1. Taxonomy (NCBI): domain Eukaryota; kingdom Viridiplantae; phylum Streptophyta; class Magnoliopsida; order Alismatales; family Cymodoceaceae; genus Cymodocea; species Cymodocea nodosa. The sequence goes on from CM072336.1 coordinate 25,522,360, forward strand.
ACTTCAACTAGAAAATGTACAGGAAACACAGAAAAATTAGGGATTACAGCAATGTGATTCAAAACCAGAAAGAAACCATGGTGTTATAGATAGAGTATACACACATGAAAAGTTAAAAATTATAAACTTGTAAAGCCATTAGTATAATAACTAAACATTGATTAAAAAAGAAAGAATTAGATAGATATTACAGAAAATGGAAACATGCATGAAACCCAATAGAGATTTGGAGATTGCAACAACACAACTCGAAACCAGAAGAACTGATCGTCGAAGAGATACCATATAATGAAAAATTAAGTCCAAACCTACAGAGCCATTACATCATAACCAACCTTGATAACAAGTAAATAAAAACACTATTGAAAAGAAAACCAATTCTACTAGCTTCAACAAGCACATGTTGGCCTCCAGATCAACAGGAAATTGAAAGTCTATACCAAACTTGTTTATTTGGCAAGCAACTACAAGGCCTAGACCCCCCCTTGTACTTTTTTGATTTTACGTGTCCCCACCCCATGAACAAATTGGAGGCTTTCACCAAAAAAGAAGAAGATTATGGTACATGTGTACCTGCAAGGGATCTTACGCATGGAAGACTGGAATCATTGGCAAGGGTTACAGGAGGATGTGCATGTCAAAAATAAAGCAAAAGTTGTCGGTAGTGGGTTGGTGACATGTTAGAAAAAAAGAGTAGAGTTGAGAAAAGAGTTGTTATTGTAACTAATCTCCATGTAATTAAGTACATGTAATTGCACCTATGTTATTATCAATAAAATAGTTGAGGACCCTCAGGAAAAACTTTACCCTAAATTATCATATCCACCTCAATCACCATCTAAGGAGGAACTCCCTCTATGTGCTTGTCCAACACCAGGGAGCAAGCAGAGGCTAGGTACACAAGCCTTTACACTCAAGGGACCACAATAGGAAGGAGTCATTCCCCACATCATCCTTCTATGTTCATCAACTAGACTACATGAACTTCATAAGAGCCTAAGGGATCAAATCAATTTAGTGCTGAAGCAAAGCAAACATCCAACAACGAAGTTGCTATGCCCATAGAGTTTGACAAGCTGCGGGACTTGACATAAAAACTTCATGAGCACTTGAAAGAAGTAAATGAGAGCTGGCAACCAATGAAGGATGTGTAGGAGGCCTCCAAATCTGTCTGTAGAGAAGAAACCAATCATGTATGGTATAGTTGACAATAGCAGAGGCTAAGGAGAAGGCTTCAAGGAAGGTAAGTGCACAATCAACTTGAAGGTATCCTACCCCAATCATCACTAAGTTTTTATGGTATACAATGGAAGTGGAGATTCCATGGTGTGGCTATTGAGAGCCGAGCACTTTTTCAATTTCTACAATGTTCCATAGGCCCAAAAAATCCACTTTGCATTGCTCCACTTTGAGGATGAAGCTATACGATGATAATGAAGAGCTTTAAGGAGGACATGGCCACATGGTCTAGAGACAATGAAGTTGAGAAGCCAATTGCATTGTTGTTGAAACTACAACAAATGAGAACAATGAAAGAGTACCAAGCTTAGTTCAAAAAGCTCCTCAATAAAATTAGTAGCCTCAACAACCAAGACATCATAGGTATATTTGTTACATTGTTGAAGGATGAAATACAAATGTATGTTCAACTATTGGAGCCAAGAAGTTATGTTGTTACAGTGCATTTGGCAAAGTTATATGAAGAGAAAACTTAGAGGAGTGATAAACAAAATAGGTGAGGAAGCACTAGCCATACAAGGGTGACATCAACCAAGAATCAGGTTGGGATCAAAACCAAGGCATCAACTACTACACCTCCTGTCAAAACATTAAAACCTACCAAGACAGAGAGAAGAGAATGCAACATGTGATACAACTACAATAAACATTAGACTTAGGGCCTTAAATATAAAACACAATCTTTGTTCCATGTACAAGGTAATTGGGAGGACATTAAGGAAGAGAAAATAGAGGTGGGGAAAGATAATGCCGATGGTGGAAAACAAAGGCATACCAAACATTTCTTTACATGCAATGTCTGGGTCAATCAAACCACACACCATGCAAATGTGGGTTACTATGAAGGGCCAATAGGCACAACTAATGGTGGATAGTAGTTCCACTCACAATTTCATGGACCCCAAATTGACACCAAAATGAGGGACAATCTGGCAACATTGGGCATGAGATTATTGTAACAAAGGTTTATACATTGCAAGCAACAAGTGAAGCAAGAGGTGTTGTGGTCACTTGTCAGAGAACCAAAATAAAGGTGGATGTGTACTTAATGGAAGTTGGTTTATATGATATTATCCTTTGCATGCAATGGTTGGAGCAACTAGGCTTCTTTCAATGGGACTTCAAGAGGAAACTTATGATATTTCATTATCAAGGGAAGGAGGACAAATGACAAGGAATTAATGGATCCTTTGCAGAAGTATAAATGAATCAAATAAAGGAAGGAAGGTAGGAGGCATAAAGCATCATCTTATATCACATGCAAAATGAGGTGGCCACCAAGCAATCAAGGTTTTACTAGATTTGTAACATTTACTTAACCAATATACTATTGGGTGTGAAGACTACCAGTAGAAGAAGGTTGCTTAGAAGTCCAATCAAAAGAACCCAATGTCCCGATAGTAAGGCACCAGACATATGAGAAGTTCAATAGAGTTGAAAGTCAGTTAAACCAAGAAGGACTTCAAGCAAACATGATGTACAGTTAAAGGAACATCTACATTGGACAAATAGTAATGTCCTATGGTGATCAACCAGATAAGCAAAGATGTTCAATGCCTCAGAGTCTCATCAACTACAAAACACATGTGGATTAGTGATCATGTATTTTGACACCTAGAATGAGTTGTTAATGTGAGGGGCAATCTTATAATCTTATATTAAGAAAATGTAACTCTAATCTTGCTCTATATAAAGAGTTGTAATCTACTATAACTTGTACTCCACGCACAAAAGTAGTGGCGATTCAAGAGGGCTAGTGCCACCATGGACATAGGCAGTTTGCTAAACCATGTAAAAATCTTCCACATTAGGCATGCTTGTTTTCCATTTCTTCTTTCACCATTCTTTTGTTCACCAAGTGAATGTGAGTGAGTGCTTCTACTACACTAATGCGTGAGTGATATTAACACTGGCATATCTCTGTTTCCTTTTAATTTGGTATTAAAGCCTTAGGTTGTGGTTCAATGGATAAAAGAGAAAGAGTAAGAGTGATGGCAGAAAACGAGAAGATCAAGTTTGATGACAGCAACTTCAGGTTTTGGAAGGTGTAGATAAAAAACTATTTATATCAAAAGCGTCTATACAAACCTCTTTTAAGGAAGAAGCTAGAGTCGGTGAATTAAGAGAATTGGGAGCTGCTAGATCATCAAGCATTGAGCATGATGAGATTAACATTGATGAGAGACATTGCTTTTAATATTGTAAAAGAAAAAACAACTACCGATCTAATGAAGACATTGTCAAATATATATAAGTTGTCTACCTCCAACAAAGTATATTTGATGTGTAAGTTGTTTAACTTGAAAATGACAAATGGTAGCTTTATCACAAACCACATTAATGTTTTCAACATGATTATTACCTAGTAAAGTTCGATTGACATCATGTTTGATAATGAAGTGAGAGTTTTAATTCTACTGTCATCATTACCCAAGAGTTGGTCAAGAGTTGCGACAGGAGTAAGTAAATAGTTTAGTGGGTCACGAGAAGTTAATGTTGAGTAACATATAGAATTTAATCTTGAATGAGGATATCCGAAGGAGAAGCAATAGTGAGACTTTCACCTTTGCCCTAAGCATGGAAAATAGGAGAAAGAGTAGAAAGGATGTAACTTGTTGGAAATATAGGAGGAAGAATCACTTTAGTGATTAATGCAAAGCTTCAAAGCAAAGTGGAAAAGAGTCTGCACAAGAAGATAGTTCAACAAACTCTACATCTAAGGACACTTTAGATGCTTTGGTATGCCATGTTAATAGCATAATTGAGTCCTAGATAATAAACTTTGGAGCATCTTTCTACTCTACGAACTAAAGAGAATTACTACAAAATTATGTGGTAATTAAGAAAAGGATAAACCTTGCAAATGACAATTACTTAAAGGTACTTGAGAAGAGAGATGTCAACATCAAGTCCAACAACACAATATGGAAATTGAAGGATGTCAAATATATTTCTGATCTGACAAAGAACTTTAGTTCCATAGGTCAACTCGATGATGAAGATTACACCATTAGTTTTAGGAAAAAACAGTGAAAAGTAACAAGAGGGACTATAGTGATAATCAAAGGGAAGAAGAGAGAAATCCTCCATATGACATCTGATGAGAGGGATGTCATAGAAACTGCTACAATGTGTCCTAATCAGTGTAATGTATGACACAGGAGAATGAAGCATATAACCAAGAAGAGGTTGAAGGTTAGGTGTTAAAGGAGAAGCTTTCAAATTTGAAGACAATGGACTTAGAATTCTATGAAGACTGCATTTATGAAAAGCAAAAGAAAGCAAGCCTTTTAAAGGCAATAATGATGTTAAAAACTAAAAAGTTGAATGAAGCCAATCCACACAAACGTTTAGGAATCAACACCTGTAAAGTTCTTAGGTGGCTCAATGTATTATATTGCATTCATAGATGACTCTAGTAGGAAGATTTGGATTTATATCTTGAGAAATAAATCTAATGTGTTTGCAACTTTTGAGTACTGGAAAGATAAGGTAGAAAATGAGATTAGTGAGAGGATTAAGTGTCTGAAATCTGATAATGATGGTAAATATAATAGCTTAGATTTCAAAAGTTATTGTACCAAAGTAGGGATCAAGATGATCAGGACGATTCTTGAAAATTCACAACAGAATGAAGTGGCTAAAAAGATAAATAAGACATCGAATAAGAAGGTTAGAAGTATAAGGTTACATTTAAGTCTGTCCAAAGAGTTTTAAGTTGAAGCAGTGATCACAACTGCATACTTGATCAATAAAGGTCTGTCAATGCCTCTAGATTTGAAGATTCCTAAAGATGAATAGTCAAGTAAAGAAGTGAATCTTTTCCACTTGAGAGTTTGTAGATGTGTCTATTATATGCACATCAATACTAACACCAAGTATAAGTTGGATCCCAAGGCAAAGAAGTACCACTTCGTTAATTATGGAGTAGAAAAGTTTGATTATCATTTATAGAATAACCAAAACAGAAAGATTCTAAAAGAGAAGAATGTTATATTTAATGAATCAGCATTGTACAAGCATAAGGATGTAGCTCAAAGATAGCTATCAAACGGCCAACTAGATGATATTTCCAATGAAACTCAAAGTGAATGAGTGCAGAGTTCGATGACATCAATAGTGAAGATGTTAAGAAGAAACAGATGAGGAATCCTGAAGGACAAGAAAAGGAAAGTAAGCTTGTTGTATCATTGAAGAGATCTAAAGTGTCAAGACCTTTTTAGAGATTCACAACTCCATTTTACCATTCATTGTTGACAGATGGTGATAAACTAGAGAATTATTAGTGAAAACTCTAAACAATGAAAGTCTACAATGGAAGATGAAATGAATTCTAAAAACAATACCTAGAGATTGCAGAAGTTGTCTAATGGAAAGAAAATCTTGCAAAATAAGTAGGTGTATTGGATTAAAGAAGAATCTGATAGATCCAAAAGGTGCAAGGCTAGACTTATTATGAAAATGTTTCAACTTAAGGAGATTGACTACTCCAAGATATTTTCTCTTGTAGTCAAGATGACAAAAATCAGACTGATGCTCAAAATAGTGGTTGTAGAAGAACTATTTCTGAAGTAATTAAATATCAAGATAGTCTTCTTGCATAAAAACTTGAAAGAAGACATCTACAAGGAACAACTCCAATGTTTTCAAGTGGAAGGTAAGGAACAACTAGTGTGTAAGCTACAAAAGAGCTTGTATGATTTAAAACAAGCTTTCAGCTAGTGGTACAGAAAATTCGACAAATTTATATATACTACAAATTTCAGAAGGTGTAACATAGATACCTGCTGCCATTACAAAATTCTAAGTGGGAATTACATAATTCTACTATTATATGTGGATGATAAGTTGAATTCAGGAGGTGAACTATAGAAGATCATCAAGTTAAAGATGTTGATGTCTAAGGAATTTGACATGAAAGATTTAGGTGGTGCAAAACGGATTCTTGAGATGAAAATCAAAAGAAACAAGTCAAATGAGATGCTATTATTATCTCAAGAGAAGTACATCCAAAAGATGTTGAAGAGATTTAACATGGAAGATGCTTGACCTAGAAGCATTCCATTATGAAGCCACATTAAACTAACTAATGAACAATCTCTTAAAATTGAATAAGAGAAAGAAGAGGTTGTGGACATATCATATGCTTTCACAATAGAGAGCATCATGCATATCATGGTATGTACAAGACTTGATATTGTTCATGCAATGGAAGTGGTCAATAAATTCATCTCAAATTCATGTAAAGAGCATTGGAAAGCAGTGAAAGGAATTTTGAGGTACTTGAAAAGATCTATTAAAATAGGTCTATATTTCAAGAGAAGTGAAGTGATTTTACAAGGCTATTGTGATATTGATTTTAGTAGAGATGAGGATAGAAGTAAAAGTACAACTAGATACGTGTTTACACTCGAAGGGACTACAATTAATTGATGTTCTAGATTGCAGAAGAATATGATTCTTTCCACTACAAAGGTAGAGTACATGGCAGCGGCTGTGGTCTCCAAAGAGATGATCTGGCTGAAGAATTTGCTAAAGGAACTAGAGAAAAAACAAAGTGGTAGTGTATTGTCTTGCAACAACTAAAATATCATTCATCTTGTAAAGAATCTTGTCCACCATACTCGGACCAAGCATATCAAGAGGAGATACCACTTCATTAGAGAGATAGTTGAAGATGGTACCTTACTTGTGTAGAAGATTACAGAACAAGGAATGCAATAAACATGCTTACGAAGAGTGTCACCATACAAAAACTAGGGTTGTGTAGTGCCTTATTTAACCTCCAAAATGCATAAAAAGTGAAGGTGTGATGCTAGCCAGTGATTGATTCAGTCTAAAGAGATCATAGATAGTTTATAGGAACAAGATTACCAAACAATGAGACATAGATGTTTAACTGATAATCTCCAAATGAGAGATGGTTAGGTGTAGAGACTGCTGATGGAAAAAGGTCATTTAAAAGTTTGATTAAAAGAACCAAATGTCTAGTAGTAAAGCACCAAACATATAAGAAGTTCAATGAGGCTAAAGGTCGATCAAATTGGGGAGAACTTTAGGTAAATAGAATGTGTAGTTGAAGGAACATCTACATCGAACAGATAGTAATGTCTGGTGGTGATTGATCGAACAAGTAGAGATGTCTGGTGCCCCAGAGTCTCATCAACAACAAATCATATGTGAATTTAAGTAATCATGTGTTTCAACACCTAGGATGAGTTGTTAGTGTAAGGGACAATCTTGTAATCTTGTATTAAGAAAGTGTAACCCTAATCATGCTCTATATAAAGAACCATAACCTATTGTAACTTGTACTCCACAAATAATAGTAGTGACAATCCAAGAGGAGGGCTAGTACTATTGTAGACAAATAGTTTGCCAAACCACATAGAAATCCTCTATGTTGTACATGTTTGTTCTCCATTTCTTCTTCCACCATTCTTTCATTCATCAAGTGAAGGTGAGTACTTCTGCTACACTAATATGTGAATAGTATTAACATCAACAACATCTTGGCTTTCTTTCATACACTGATGTGTTTGAAGAGCCCACAAAGCTTCCAACAAACAGGGCCTACGACCATAAAATAGTGCTTAAAGATAAAACCAAGCCAATGTTTGTACCTTCATATCAATATCTTTACTTTCAAAATAATGAGATTGAGAGGTAGGTCATGGTACTCTTAGAGGCTAGCATCATTTGACTCTCCAATAGTCCATTCTCCTCACCAATGTTGCTAGTTAAAAGGATGGTTCATAGCACTTCTATGTGGACTATCTAGATACAAGAATTCAACAATCAAGGACAAGTAACTAATACCAATTGTTGACAAGCTCTTGGATGAATTAATGCATGCTCATTACTACTCCAAGTTGGATCTGTGATCCAATTGCCACTAGATCTATCTTCATCCACAAGACAATGTTGCACATGTATGAGGGGCATTATGAGGTCCTCATCATACCATTTTGTTTGATGTCTGCCTCCTCATGAATGAGGTTTCCAAACCATGGCTTCACAAGTTCATTTTTGTCTTTTTTAATGGCATTCCTAGCATAGCAGGGATTGGAGCACTCACTTGCACCACCTACAACAAGTTCTACGACAACTACTTGCTCACTCTACATGTGAAGGAAACCAAGTGCTATAGTGGAATATCTTGGCCACTTAGTCTCTTTCCAATGGGTGTAAACCCCCCCCCCCCCCACCAAATAAGTTATGTAACATTTAAGAGAAGCCTTAAATCAAAAGCATGCAAGCTATACAAGGATTCTTGGGCTTGTCAGCTACTATTGTAAGTTTGTACACAACTACAACTCCATAGCTTACCTCACTCCATCATATATAATTATGATCCATTCTTTCAAAGCAAGTTCTGGTAGGAATTGTTTTACCTTTCAAGATTGATTTGAACATTAGCTCAATGTATCATTCATAATCAGATGACCAATCAGAGGTGGTAAACTGGGCATTGGATACATACTTGAGATACTACTATTGCGAGCAACTAGAGTAGCTACCTAGTTAGCTTGGGCTAAGCTTTGCTAAAAGTCATCCTTCTGCACTACCATTAGCACAACCCCATTCAAAGTGGTGTATGGTTTCCCTCCACCAACTTTATTGTCATTCATCCCTAGAATGGCTTGAGTGAAATCCATCAAAGATCAGGTGATATCTAGGGACCGAATGCTAGCTCACCTAAAAGATACTCCACCAAGCACAATAATGCATGAAGTTCCTTGCTAACAAGAAGCACACTGAGTGAACCTTTTAGGAGGGTGATTGGGTCTATTTGAAGATTCATCCTTACTATCAAACGACCACCTCTTCATGTTCATGTCACAAGCTCTCTAGCTACTATTTTGGACCATTTCAAATCATTTAGAAGGTTGGTCCAATAGCATACAAACTACACTTGCCTCGAACAACACACATGCATCCTATTTTTCATGAATCACTACTCAAATAGAAGGTCAGCTTAATGCTCATTTCTACCACCATCCCTCTAGTATGGCCCATAGATATATCTGAACAATAACCTCATGTGTTATTGGACTGTTGAATGGTGAGGTGTGGTAATCACACCATCATAGACTAGTTGGCGCAATGGGATGGCATGTAGTGTGAGGAAACTACTTGAGAGCCATGTTCAAAGCAAAATCATCATTTTTTGGAGTGGATCATGTAGATGACTGCAGTAGCTAAGGCCATCATGGGTGATCTTAGATGCAAGGATGGAGGAATGTTACGCGCATACCTGCATGGGGTCTTATGCATGGAAGGCTGGAATGTTGGCAAGGTTAGGGTCAATGGCAAGAGCTACAAGGTTAGGCTGGGATCTTATGCAGAGGACACGCATGTCAGAAATAAAGCAAAGGTTGTCAACATTGGGCTAGTGGCACGTCAGGATTAGTTAGGAAAAAGAGTTGTTATTGTAACTAATCTCCATGTAATTAAGTACATGTAATTACACCTATGCTATTATAAATAAATAGGGAAAACTTTACCCCAATCTATCGTATCCACCTTGATCACCATCTACGGAGTAATTCCCTCTATGTGTTATCCACCACCACGGAGGTTAAGAGAGGCTACGCACACCAGCCTTTCCATTCAAGGGGTCACGATAGGAAGGAATCGTTCCTCACATCATCCACTGCAAGCCGTGTGATGGTCAGCCAGGCTACATGAACTTCGTGAAATCCTAAGGGATCAAATTAGGCTAGGAAGTCCACTCCTCCAAAACACCCTAAAAGTTAACAATTAATCTCGGTTTCTATCATTGCAAAAATAAAGAAAAACAATCTCCCACACCACAAAAAATCACACGCTTAGTTTCCTAAGCTCCCCATTCAAAATAGAACGAAATCCGGGAAACACAGAATCCTCCACCAACAAAAAATAAAAGAAGTACGAGAACAAGAAAACAACAACAACAACAAATTGTTCAGGGGACGGATCTAGGACAACCAACAGCACAACCCGAGAAACTGCCGATCGAAAGACGCGAGTGAGGGGCAACAATTACACCTGTGCAGGCATCGCCGGTGTTTCCGTCCATCCTCCACAGAATCACGTCGTCGTTGCAAGCAAATGTGTCGCCGATTACTAGGGTTTCTATCCGGTCAGGGGGCCCGGTGACTGGCGTGATGAGTTCGCGGGAGGTGGGAATGGGTTTCAGAGCGCACGAGCGAAACGGATTAATCATATATATTGCAGACAGAAAACTGTAAATCGACTATTGGAATTTAAAAAATTGACAAAAAAGGAAAATAAGGGAACTTGACACCGCGTATCCAGTTGAGTTATATTTTGTAAACATTTATTTCAGTTATTGTTAAATTTTAACTTAATATATCTAAACTAAAGAATAAGCATGTACAATATTTTTACCTGAGTATTTACAATTGAATTGTTGTGACAAATTATTAATGTCAATATCTTCTTTTAAGTATCTACTTATATTAATATAATTATTAAAAAATTTATTTTGAGGTAAATTTCTTCCATCTATTTTCATTACCAATATACTTTACGTTAATTAAAATTAAATTGAAATATATAAAAATCCATTACAATCTCATCTTTACTTACCTACGGCTATTCCTCTTTGCCGTACTGCATATTCTTTCTTCTTCCCCTGCCAACCTGCCGCCAATCCCGCCCTTCTCGCTCCCTCCACCTCATGTGCACCGTTCCAACAATAATCATTGTTGCAAATTATTATCCATGTATAAATGCTACATTTTCCCCTACCAATATAAGGTTTTTTGGACTAAAATTTCAATTCCACTCTCTTCTCGCTCATCTCTGATATATATAAGACCGACTGATTCTTTATAGGATGTGTTTGTTTTGTTGTTCTAACGTAGAGTTGAAATTATATGTCTCTATGTAAAAACATCTTCAACAGATAGAAGTTACTTTTAATTTTTGTGTAAATTTAATTTTTTTGGACCATCAATCTACTTAAAATCAAACATACGTAGATAGTAGCAAAAATATTATTTTTCACTTTTTATTATACGAAGCATATGTGTTTGTCAAAAACAACTTTTCCCTTTTTGACATCTATAATATCACACTGGCTTTTGTTGCCAACTTTTTCTCTTTTTTGACACTTAAATTTGTGGACTATTGACCACTTATATGATAGAACTTAATATTTTTTTATCTTTAACGCTAATGTGACAAACATATTTATTTTATATGATTTTAGTTATATTTTAGCCCTCCAAGTGTTAGATATCTGCTTCGGCAGATGGACAGGATCATCATGAAAAGCAATCGTCTCCTCCGTGTCACACCATTCACATAACATGTTGTCTGTTAATTATTTAAAGTTCAATGTTGTTCTATATATTCAAAATGAAAAATACTGTAATTATTTATATTACAATTTAAATATAAAAATTTAAAATCGGTTAAGGATGAATTTTTTATCAGAAACAAAAGTTTATAAAGCATAATTATTTATTTGCTTCAGATATAATCTTTATAAATTAATTAAGTTATAAAATGAATATCTATAATATTTTTTACTATAAATGCCCATATTATTACTTCCTCGAATTATTTAATGATACAGAAATTAAACGTTTGTTTTTTGGGTTAAAACGTTTATATGTTACAAACAGTTAAAGACGCATGTCTTCGTGCGGCCTTGAAAGTTCCGTTTCGCCGGCGACGGGCACAAAATGATGCATGGGTAGAGAAGGTGAAGGCCGGCCGAGCATCCTCGATGGAACACGGCGAGCAGCAGAGGTGGATTCTGAACGTCCGCCGTCTTCTGGACGAGGAGCTCGAGGAAGACGACGCGATACGCGTTTCGGTGGTGGCGGTTCCCAGGGCCTTGCACTCCGTCAAGCCGGAGGCCTACACGCCGCAGCTCGTCGCACTGGGTCCCTACCACTGCTTCCGGCCGGAGCTGCGCGACATGGAGAGGCACAAGCTGTCGGCCGCCAGACGGACTCGGAAGCGACTGCGTGATCTCAAGTTCGAGCAACTCGTCCAGCAGTTTCTCGGAGATGAGCTCAACATTCGCGCCCACTATCACAGGTATCAATAAATCAATACCAACAGCAAAAACAAAAATCTGAATTATTAATTTTGTGAGATTGAGAATCCTGTATTTCTATACGTCTATTTTTCTAATTTAATTTCAGTAAACGTATAATTTGAAAGCAGCGATCCGAGACGTAATCAGCACAAAGATGTAATTTAATTAATAGATTTCTCAACTTACCTACGCCTCATCTTAATCTAGAAATCATTGAAGAATGGTTTTATTCAATAAAATGTAATAATCTAAAATATTTTCATACATAATTTTATAAGATTCGATACATTAACAAAATATATCATCAATGGTGCCACACATAATTGTAGTGACTGATCTCGGCATGCAGATATATCGATGTAAATGGCGAGGGCTTGGCGTGGATGATGGCGATCGACGCATCGTTCTTGCTGGAGTTCCTTCACATCCAAGCAGATGCGAAGCAGGGACTCGTGAGCACGCCTTCGAGAGCGTTGCATCTGGTGGGCGTCGGCGGAGGGAGATCGGCGCACGACGCCGTACTCAGAGACGTGATGAAGGTGGAGAATCAGATACCGCTCTTCCTGCTGGGGAGGATCTTCGAAGCCCAACGCCGTCCCTCGTTGACAATGGCGGCCGATGACGACCACCGCACGTTGTTCCGGAAGATCGTCGGTAGATTTCTCATGGACGTCTGTCCCTTCGACGTTGACCTTCATTATTATTACATGGTGGCGGGCGACATGTCGCGCCATCCTCACCTGCTAGGCCTCCTATACAACTTGGTCGTCACACCAGCGAATGATGGTGGTGATGATGATGATGATCCGCAGCTCTGCTGTGTTTCCACTGAAGAGGAGGTTACCGGTCCAGCCGGGGGAGCAGACAAGCTTAATGAGGAGGCTGGAGGATCTACGAGGTGGTGCTTTATCCGTGGAATCTTCCGTTTCCTGATTCGCGCGGTGAAATCTCTGCTCACTTGCCTCAAAAGCGTCGTCTTTTCAATCTGTTGGAAGATGGCCACGTGCCACCCGGTGTTCATGATCTACAAGCATTTCTACCTTGATCGGCACCGGCATGCCGAACCCACCGCTCAACAACCACCGCTCCCGACGGAAGAAAAAGAAGAAGAAGACGGACCGATCCCGTCGGCAATCCAACTAAGCAACGCCGGGGTGAAATTCTCACCCATCACCACAGGCGGCATGATAAGCGCAGTGAACTTCGACGTAGGAACGGGCACGCTCCATCTCCCCAGGATCATCCTGGACGCCAACACCGAAGTGGTACTGAGGAATCTGGTGGCGTACGAGGCGTCCACCGTGGTCTCCACGCCCTGCAAGTTGACGCGGTACACGGAGATAATGGACGGCATCATCGACACGGGCGACGACCTGAGGCTTCTGCGGAAGAACGGTGTGGTGGTGACCCAGATGGGAAGGGACGACGGAGCCGCCGCAGACTTGTGGAAGGACATGAGTAGGTGTGTGGGATCGACCCTTAGGGTTCCTTCCTTGGACGGGGCTGTGGACGAGGTGAACAAGTTTTACGACAGCAGGTGGAGGGTGAAGCTTCGGAGGTTCTTGAGAAAGAGGGGGTTGGGCAAATGGGAAACGAAAACTTCGCTCTTCGTGGTATTGGTCTGGATTTTTGTCGCTTTAAATTCCTTTTGTTTGTTCCACCGTTGTGCTCGTTAATTTCTTATCGACAAATTAAAACTATTTTACCGGGATTATAACTACGACTTGTTTTTTTTCCCCCCTGGTCTTGGTAGATAACTACGACTTTTAATTTAAATTTATTTAATTTTGTAAAAAAAAAAACAATTTTCTCTTTTAAAAAATAGTATTAAAAAAATTGACTTCACTGTGCTTGACGTGGTCGGTTCCTGCCCTCACGAATCCGCTTACGCTCGCGCTAAAATCGACGCCACATTAGCTTCTCCGTCATCTCCGCTATGTGAACCAAATCACTCTTCCGAGATCGTCGCCCTATACCTACCCTCTGGGGTCTCTGCTCTGGACTAGAAGAGATGACAGACGTCTCCGGCGGTGCTCTGGTGCCGTCGGTTCTTAAGACGGAAGCAAGGGGCGAGAGCCCCGCCAGGGTTGCTCTGGTGTCCGCGTCGGAGACCACTGAAACGGCTGCGGCTGCCGGGGCTGCAGTCATGCCACCTGAGTCGGCGGCGGCGAGAGAAAGTCCGCAGCTTGGTTCTGCTTCTGTGACCTCCACCTTGGCCGTTGGGGGTGTGCAGGACAAGGATTTTTTATGCCCGATTTGTATTGGAATTATCAATGACGCCTTCGTTACCTTGTGTGGCCACAGTTTTTGTTATATGTGCATCATCACCCACCTCAATATCAAGAACGACTGCCCCTGCTGTGGACACTATCTCACCACTAATCATCTCTATCCTAATTTCCTCCTCAGCAAGGTTAGGAATTTTCCCTTTGCTTAATTTTCTGTTTTTATAACAACGAAAATAAAAAAATAACCATGTACTGACCTCACATAGTGAGATTTTGTCTCAGATTGTTGTTTCATAGTTTAGATCCATCCTTCTGATTTGATCTTCTGTTCTATTATTGTTTTAGTTTTAAGCTTAAAATCTCTGATTTCTAATTTGAATACTATTGTTAATATAATAGATATCTTTTTATGTCATTTGTATGTATTACCATTTTAAATGCTAAATATTTATATCTAAATATATTATTTCTTTAATGTTGTATCTTGACCATGTTGTACTCTAATTTTTAGAAATTTGTTGATTCTCTGAATTTGTATCGGTCCTTTACAGGTGTTGATTTAATTTCAATCAAACAATGTTTTGGAATTAATTAACACGATTTAATCCAGCTTACACCAGTTGAACCATCAAAACAATTTTAAGAAAAGCTTTACATCCATTTCTTGTTCAACCTGATTCAACCGACCAAATTGGTTTGGTTTCAAAAATAGTGATCCTATGATTTGAGAAAACATTGGCAGAATTTGTGTAGGAATGGGGGGATTTGTCTCTTATGCAAGGCTAGGTGCCAGCTTGCCAGGTCATCATATGGCCTCTTGTAACTGTTTTCTGAATAGTTTGAGATGCAAGGCTGAGTAGGATGACAATATATGTTAAATAAGTAAAACATGGACCATCTATAAAAGTTGCCTTGCTGAGTGTGGTGATTCATATAAGTTGACCATTCCAACTTTTTTTTAAAATTTAACATAGTGCCTTTGAGTTCAGTGTGAGAATTTTCCAGTGTTTTTAGTGTTTCAGTGTAGAGATTGTTTCGGATGTGTGATTTGTAAGGGATCTTCAGAAATATGGGATTGCTGATCACACTTTGTTTCTTTTACTTCTGAATTTCCATGGTTCGTTAATGGCTTCTTCTGACCATGCCAATTGCAAGTGTGATATAAAGGAAATTTTGGGTCAGTTAGAAGGCCAAGGGTGAAATGTGCAAGATCAAGAAAAAGGGTGTGTACGATTATCCCTCATTTCTTATGGTGTCTCTGGTTTGAACATGAGGCAGTATCTTTAATGGCAGAGATTTTTCTAATGATGATGAAGATAGTTGAGTGACCATGTGAGTTGTGAGCTTCTAATGTTTTTCTTGGTTCCTTTTTGGCTGATTTGTTAGTATTTGTTGTGGTCTTGTAATTTCTGATTAGCATTTCACTTTCTTCCTCTTGGTTTTAGTTTTGTCTTATTTTTTCCTCTTTTGGAACTTGTTTGGTATCTCTGGGTTGTCTAGGCTTGTGCACAACTTTTTTTTTGTATTTTTTTCTCTTTAATATCATATTTTTCTGACTGCTTAGACAAAGTCATTTTTTGTGAGAAATCTCAAGTTTTTTCAGCTCAGCGTATACGAGTGCACCTTACAATTTGTTATTTGACAATAGGTTGCCTTTATTTCAGCATTTCAAAACAATACAGGACTCAAATGATATGGTATGATTCACCTACAAAATTATCCAGAAAAATATGATATTATATCAAATTTATCTTAGTTTACCGATCACAACTTTTGGAATTGTTACCCTTTAAAAAAGTGGCATTGGGAGCTGTTATGAACATTTTTAGATGGTCCATAAAAAAGATATAAATCTTCAGGGTGACACTAATTTTGTTTCCGTACAAAGTGATAGTTTGATTATGACAAACAACATGCAACTGAATGGTAAAACTTGTGCCTTTTATTTTATTTTGGACTTTCTACTGGATGTTTGCTCATCATCATTCTTTTTATCCATATTTTTACATGCTTGTTGACCATATTCTTTTTATAGAACTGAACTTATTGTTATCTGCTTAAGTTTCTAACAATGAAAAAATTGTTTGGTAGGACACTATATAAGTAATAGTTACCAAATATCAGGTCATTCCGATGAACCTTGCTTCTTGTACTGCTCACTATCCTTTTTTTTCTCCTGTTTTAGCTACTTAAGAAGGCATCTTCTCAACAAATTTCTAAAACTGCCTCACCTGCAGAGCATCTTCGCTTGGCACTAAAACAGGTCAGTTGTTGCTTTTGAGTGTAAACACATTGGTGGTATAGAGTTTTAACACTTTCTCTGATATGGCATTTGAAAAAAAAAAAAAAAACTGACTGATATCAGGCTTGAAACAACATAATGACACTGATAGACTATCTATGAACCATTAAAATCTGTGCCATTAAGACTTACATTAGTACCTATGTTGCATTATATTCCTTGTTTGAGGGAGAGATTTACATATTAGGAAAGATGTGTCGCCATTTGTGCTAGTAAGGATGCCATATTGGTGCAAGATTCATTCATTAGGTTTCCATTGCTATATTCCTTGTATTTGTTATTATGAAATATAAATATAGTTAACTCTGGCTTGTAAATTGTTGCTATGATGGGGCTTTGCTGATTCCTTATGGTGGAATCAATTCATTGAGAATATATCTAGTAACTAACTTGTCTGAGGTGTTAGATCCCCAGTGTTTCAAATGACTACCCAGATTAAACATCCAAACATTTAAAGCATTGTTATAGTTAGAGATTACACAGAATAAGATTTATTAGATTGAATATTCCTGAAAAATGGCAAAACTTAACCAAATTCTTAACCAAATTCAAGACATTTATAATGATGTGAATAATTATCTGAAATAAATGGGTGTCATTAATATCTAAAATTTGCATATTAGGAATGATGTTTCAATGAAAAGGAAATTTGTAGGTTGGGTTTTGCATCTAAGAACTACATGAATCATTTGGAAAAAATCAAGATGGTGCTTGTGAACAACGGAGGAAATGATTCTCAAGAAATTGATTTTGATGGTTGATAGTGTTCATTTCTCTATCTAGTCAATCAATAGGGTTCTCTGAACTAGTAGGATAGTATGCTCATTTTCATTTATATAGTTCTTATAAATTAATTGTTAAATGTAAAGGATAATATTGTCTTTTCCATATACCATGTAACCCTAACCCATATTTGTATCTTTCTTCTAAGAAATATAGATTAAGGGAGATGATGGTGACGACAAGCTTTGGCCGGTCTTCCTCCTCTTTGGTTTCTACCTTCTCTTCCTATTTTCCAATTCCACACCTCAAGATTTCACTTGGTATTAGAACTTCAGCCTTCTTCTTGCTATTCATACATGTCTGTCACCATCTAAGTGCTCTATTGACGTTTGTTGGTTGAGTAGGGTGATTTCTGTCCATCACTTGATTGACGGATGTCAATCCACTAGGTCAAGAGCCTGGTTTTTTTAGGGTTTTCTCTAGACAAACCTAGTCTGGCAAGGTTCCCCATGTGGAGACTGATTATCCTCTACACATAATCTACTGCTCTCATTGCCAACCAACCTTAGTTGCATCACTGACCTTCTCCTTGGACGGTTATAGTCACCCTACTACTAAATGGAATTGTTGAAGGTGTTAAATCTCAGTTATAAGGACTGTCTTCTCCTCTTGGGGTGGTGCTTAGGGCTGTTGATTGGTCGGTATGGATTCAATAGGTGGTCTCACAAAAAAATTGAGTGGTACATCATAGAAACTTAATAGGAGAAATTCCATTCAATGGGCATAGAGTTTTAGAAAGTTCTTGGTAGCTCACTAGTGCATTCAACATATCACTCAACCACCACTAAATGATAAGTATGCTAGCTATGAGGAGTGGTATATAGCTGATGTTGTGATCTCTTGGATGCTCAATAGTATGGAACTACTAGTATCTGCTAGTGTGACATTGCTTGAACATGCCAAAAAGATTTTTGACAGCTTGTAGCTCACCTATGGCAATAAAAAGATCAATCATATCTTTGAAATCTATAAATAGATATTCACTAGACACCAAGGTGGACACACAGTACAAGAGCATTTTGTTGCCTTTCAAGCTATTGCCAATGAACTTGAGTTGCATCAACCTATTACAACTAATGTTTAATAAAATTGGAGATATTAGGGCAAACTTCTTGTTGCAACTTATCTCAATAGTCTCAATTCAGATGTTGTAGGACTAGTTTGCAATTAAGTCCTTAGCAATAATAGTTTGTCGGATCTTCAAACTACCTATTCAAAGGTGCTACACTTATCCTCTTCCATTTCTAGTCAACCTCTTGCTGCAAATCAATCTACTATGGCAGTTAAAGGACATGGACATTTGAGTAGACATGGTGATGGTAGAGGAGGTTGTAGAAGGATTCCATGTGAGCATTGCGGCTACACCAATCGTCAATCTAACAAATGTTGGCAAAAGTTTGGTAAACCAGAGTTTACTTGCCTGACTATTGAAGCTACCAATCAGGTTCATGATAGTGCAAGTGTTATGCCTAACTAGGGTGGATCTTCAATGGTAACCCTAACACAAGCCAAGTATGTTGAGTTTCTATAGCTATGAGAACAACAGGTTCTAGCTATTGTATCTCATGTCATGTTTTCTACTTTAGGTATCATTGCCTTTTTGGTCTTATCAAATGATTTCTAGATTGTAGACTTTGGAGCCTCCTTACATATGATAGATACCTATGATCTCTTTACTTGTCTCTCAACATTATCCAATACTAGTTTTGTTGTGGTAGCTAATGAACAAACTTGCTTCATTTCTAGAGAGAGAATAGTCTAAGTTACCTTTGACATATCACTTGATTGTGTTCTATTTGTACTTAAATTCTTGATTAATCTATTCTTTATTGGTGCTATCATCAAATTCCTATCTTATATCATGACATTTTTTCCCTTTCATTGTGTTTTTCAAGACTTGTAGACAAGAAGAATGATTGGTTTGGCCTATAAAACCAAGTAGGGTATGCATGTCTTGGTCCAAGATAATATTTCTCAAGGATTTATGCATCTAGTGTCAAGCACTGAGCCTTCTATTCTATGGCATTATTGACTTGGGCATTCTTCTCATGACAAGCTTTAGTTGGCATTGCTATAGGTCTCTATTTCAAGTTTTGATTGTGAGTCTTGTTAGTTAGGTAAGCATCATCGTCTTACTTTTTGTCGATCGCATCTTGTGTTGAGTCAAAGTCCTTTTGAAATTGTTCATTGTGATATTTGAGGTTCTATTAGAGTGTTATTTGTTGATGGCTATCACTTTTATATTGTTTGTTAAGGATTTCTTCTAAGTGTTATAGGTCTATCTGTTGAAAGATCATTGAAATGTTGTAGATATTATCAAACTTTACTTCAATGAAATCAAAAATATGTTTTTTGTTGTTCCTAAAATCTTTTGTATTGATCATGGATTAAAGTTTACCTAATTTGCTATGCAATCTTATTGTGCATCTTTAGGAATAACCTACCAGACTACTTGTGTGCATACCTCAATGCTAAATAGAGTTGTTGAATGCAAACATCAACATTTTCTTGATGTTGCTCACACTCTTATGTTGCATATGTAGGTTCTCAGCCATTGATGGTCGAATATTGTTCTTATTGTTGTTTATCTTATCAATTGTTTGTTGTCCTCTCCTTTGGTAGGGGAGATTCCTTTGAAACGTCTCTCTCTCAATGTCAAGTTGTTTACTCTTTTCCTCAAGGTATTTGATTGTGTTACCTTTGTTCATGATTTGACTCCTGATCTTAATAAAATTGCTTTCCAATTTATTAAATGTATTTTTTTGGGATACTCTCAGACTTAGAAAGAGTATAGGTGTTATCATCTTATAACACATTGACATTTTGTGTCGACCAATATTATCTTCTTTGAGTTAATTCCTTTTTTCTCTTCTCAACATCAAGAGACCCATCACAGCCTTGTTCCCTTGCCTACACTAATAAATATGCCTACAGTTGTCAACAATTTGTCACCTTTACCAGATGAGCACTTGACCTCTCCTCCATTACAATATATTGTTGAAGGCCAGAGGAACACACTTAGCTACAACCTTCTCCTCCCTTTGATGTAGGTTTTTCTCATTCACCATAGCTCTCTAAGCTACCTATTATACTTCATAGAGGTAAACGTCCCTGTACTCTTCATCCACTTTCAAATTTTGTCTCTTACTATCATCTCGATCCTACTTTTCACATATTTTCTTTGTTCCTTTTGTCTAAGTCTATGCCTAGGAATGCAGATGAGGCTTTAAGTATTCTCCATTAGAAAGCAGTCATGAATGAGGAAATTTTTACTCTTTGGGCACAAGTTACCTAGGATCTTGTTCCTTGACTTGCAAGTGCCCAAGTGGTTGGCTGTTGTTGGGTCTACATCATTAAATATCACCTAGATGACATTATTAACAAGTACAAAGCTTGATTGGTGGCTAGTGGGTTTACTCAATTTTATGTTATTGATTATGTAGAAACATTTTCCTTAGTAGTTAAGCTAAACTCTATTTAGATTATTCTTTCTAGTGCTATCAATTAGAAGTGGAATTTCATCAGCTCGATGCTAAAAATTATTTTCTATATGATGATTTACAAGAGTATGTTCTTATGAAGCAACCTTCAGGATATGTTGCTTAGAGGAAGGGTATTGCATGCCATCTCAAGAAAGTTATCTATGGGCTAAAATAAAGTGCAAGGGCTTGGTTCCAAAAATTTAGCCAGATTATTACACAGGGAGGTTTTTAAAGCTGTGTTTTTGGTCACTCAGTTTTTTTAAAGACCACTAGAGTAGGCACCATTATCATTGCAATATATGTTAATTTGTAAGAGTATATTCTTATGAAGCAACCCTTAAGGTATCATTACAATATATGATGACTTGCAAAAGTATATTCTTATAGAGCAACCCTTGGGGTATGTTGTTCAAAGAGAGGGTGTTGTATGTCATCTCAAGAAAGCCATTTATAGGCTAAAATAAAGTCTAAGGGCTTGGTTCCAAAAATTTAGCCAGATTGTTATACAGGGAGGTTTCTGGAGCTGTGTTTTTGATCACTTAGTTTTTTTGAAGACCACTAGAGCAAATACAATTATCATTGCAATATATGTTGATGACATTCTTATGACAATAAGTGATCCTCATAGTATAGTTGAAGCAAAACAATATTCGAAGACACACTTTGTTACTAAAGATCTTGAAAAGTCATGTTACTTTGTAGGAATCGAGTTTACATACTCTAAGGGAAAAATGCTTCTTATGCAGAGGAAGTATGCATTAGACATTTTACAAGAAACGAGGCTCCTAAGATGTAAGCTTGAGAATACTCCAATAAAACATACTCCACAATTTTGGGATGATACAATGGGTCTATTAGAAGATCCAAATAGATATAGAAGACTAATTGGAAAGCTAATATATCTCATGGTTAATAGATCAAATATTGCATATGTTGTTGGACTTCTATCTCAATTCATGCATAAGCCTAGGAAAGTTCACTGGGAAGGTGCATTAAGAGTTCTTGCCTACATTAAGAAGGCTCCAGGAAAAGGCTTAGTTTATTTTGAACATGGTCATCTAGAGTTGGAAGCTTACTTAGACTTGGGCTATGCAAATAATCGCATGGATCATAAGTCTAACTATTGTATATATGTAAGAGATAATTTGGTGACTTAGAGAAGCAAAAAATAAAATGTTATCTCCAAATCTAGTACTGAAGTAGAGCATAAATCTGTCTCAAACTGCAAGTGAGTTGGTGTGGATTAAAAAACTCTTAACTGAGCTAAAATTGCATGTACAAGTACCAATGAAAATGCATTGTGATAATAAGACAACTATATATATTGCTTCAAATATTACTTTTTATGAAAGAACAAAACACATTGAAGTGAATTGTTATTACATTCATGACTTGGTGATTGGAAGAGTAATTTCTACTCCCCATACAAGGTCTTCAGAAGAGGTCATTGATATCTCTACAAAGGGACTAGGTGTAGGAATTTTTACATATTTGTGTAACAAGTTGGACATAATAGATATATTTGCTTCAACTTGAGGGGAAGTATTAAATGTAAAGGGTAATATTGTCTTTTCCATATATCATGTAACCCTAACCCATATTTGTATCTTTCTTATAAGAAATATAGATTAAGGGGATGATGGTGACAGCAAGCTTCAGCTGGTCGTCCTCCTCTTTGGTTTCCACCTTCTCTTCCTATTTTCCAATTCCACACCTCAAGATTTCACTTTAATGATTTCTTATTTCTATATTTAGCCAAAATAAATATAATATAAAATCATTTTTGTAAAGTATATAATTATTTTAGTAACATAAAATGATGTACACGAGGAACTCAAAGCCTAAAACTCAATGCCAATATGCTCTTGAAAATGATGCAAAATAATAATTTATGTTCATTTTACTCAGAGTTTGTGGGAATCAGAATTTTTTGCTCATTTCTTGAGTTCCTTCAATTCATGAAATCTGAAATTCTTATTAGTTTCTTGAAGTATCTTATGATTTCTATTTATGCAATCATGCATTTATGGATGCACATTGTTATTAGTTTGTGTGGAGTAAGAATCTCATTTACCTCCGCTCAAAAAATGAATCTCATTTACCTTTTTGAAGCATTGCAAATTTAAGTATATTCTTGAAATTCTTATCTGTGACATTCTTTGTAAATCATGGATAGGGTTGTGAAATGTCAATTAGGGAGCTAGATAACTTGCTGCATCTGCTTGCTGAGAAAAAAAGAAAAATGGAGCAGGAAGAAGCTGAGACAAATATGCAGATTCTTCTTGACTTCTTGCACTGTCTAAGGAAGCAAAAGGTTGATGAACTGAATGAGGTAGGCTACCATCTCCCAGAGTTTATTTAGCGAATATTTTGCATCTCTTGCTAGATTCATGTGTCATTGGTCTGATTGTTATGTTTGAACCAGAACGTCCCCTTTGCTAGATAGGGTAACTTGTGTTGTTAGATACCTGGTCATCTTGATGTCTGGAACATGTTGGCACATGACAACTAGGAAATTTATTGCACACATATCTACATACCATTTAAAGAAAGAATTTCAAACATGGCAACATAATTTGACCAGCATTAATGGGAGATAGTCTGGTGGCAAACTGCTTGTTTATTTATGACAATGATTAGCTGGTAGGTAACAGACATTGATTAGCATTTTCATCAAAATCTGCAGGTTGTTCCCTTAAAAAAAATGTAACTTGTGCATCTGATCTCAATAAAGTTTCCTTTAAGGAGAAACTTTTATCATCATAATGTGTACCTTTTCTTGGATTATGTTAACATGGTTGATAAGGACAAGATAGTTTTTGAATGCAAGAATAGAACTGTGGAGGATGGGATTGTTCTTGGGCTGGAATTTTTCATTTGTGGGCCAAAGAGCTTTCTAATTAATCTTTATGTTGGAGTATATGTATAAATGGATTCTTATATAGATCTTTGGGTTTGGATAAATAAGGGCTTTACTAGTAGGTTTAGTTCCACATTGCTTGTTATGTAATAAACCTCTTCATATAAGTTTTATATGTAAAGGTCTTAATGTGACCAGTCTTTCACCATTCCTTATTTTCACATGGTATTAAAACCCAAGCTTTTGAGAAATAAAAAGAGAGGAAAGAAACCCTAGCCACTACCATGGTGGTGATGGGTGGAACACCACGCTGTCCTTCCATGTTCATTCTTCATCTTCTTCTCTTCCATCTTCAACTTTGCCACCAGTGCAACGTTGCCTTAACTTTGTAGTTTCAGATTTACTTCCCAGCCATGTATTGCTTCCTTCTCAATCCACTATTCCCATCTCTAATCTGACAATCAATTTGTTACCTTCCAGCACTGTCATTTGTTGTTCCTGCTCTGCTCTATTCAGGCTACCATTTGCTATTGCTGCTCCCTTTCAGTCTGACTATCAGGGTACTGCCTAGTACAATGACTGGCTTGCTGCTCTCCACTGGTCTGGCCAATGGTTTTCCGCCACTGCTCTGTCCAGAGCTGTTTTTTTTAATGTCCAACCTCCTATTGTTGCTGCTGTTTGATGCTTCAACAAATATTGAGGAGGCTGGGTGTATTGTACTTGGACAAAAAGAGAAAGTGGAAAGAGTGATTGGTGGAGAGGAGAATGAAATAAGTGTAGTTGCTGCTCAGAAAGAAGAAGATTACGTGGAGATCAGTAAAAAGAATTGAAAGAATTGAAAGAATTATCTGGAGAAAGCAAAAGGAAGGGGAAAGAAGACAAGTGAAGAAAGAGACAAGAAAAAAAAAAAGAACCACATGCAGCTGGCCCAATGGAGGAAAGAAAGAAGATAATCACGTGGTGAAAAATAGAGAAGGTCAAGTGTCCTTACCATTTTTTTACATTGTTACTTGCCTTTATTGGTAAAAGGAACATGCTTGGATAACAGAAGGTGAAAATGAAAAAGGAAAAAAGAGGAAAGAAAAGATATTACTGAAGTTACTGAAATTAGGTGCCACCTCGACATGAATCCACATAGCATCAAAGGAGTATGGGAAACATGTGATAAGAGTGTTTATATTTCTGTCAAAGTAGGCAGTCTTTGTTGTAAAATCTGGACTGTTGGGCTCAGATTAGACGAACAGTGGAGATTTCTTGTAGGTTTTATTTCAACCTACCATCAATGTATGAAATACGTGTAGAAGAATTCACCAACTATTGTCTTTCTCCACTCCCCCCTTTCTTTCTTCCCATTAGCCTTTATCCATCTTCCCTCTTCCTGATTTCTTTCCTCTACACACCACTTCCCCCAACTTTCAACTCTGTCCAAGAACTGCCATGTAGATTGGTAGCATGGTCATGGCAAGGTGTCACCTTGCGAGGACCCTATCATATGTTTGTACCCAAACAATGTCTTCTTTCAATGATAGCACTTTTTCTTTGGGTGATTTATCTGGTGGTACAAGGAGACCACTATCATGGCAGAGATCACTTCCCTATTGTTTGTTTCTAGGTTTTCCATGAAATTTGTCTTAATCAATATTTCATCCAGTCCACCATCACCTCCAAGGAGAACTTAGTATAGAAATTCTCTCCCGAAATCTTGGAATATCCACTGTCAAAGCTTCATTACTTGCATCTTTCCTCATTTCTGAACTTATTCTATGGGGGATCTATAACAATCGCTTGAGCAGTGGAAGATCTTTCCCCAATATGAAAATACTTAAAAGTAACTCTTGCAGGTGCCATGATTTTATCCTTAACCTTACCAGTATGCATTTCCCTTGGAGCTTCACGACCACCATCTTGGATCTTCCTACAGTTAGCTTCCTTGTGGCCTACACCCCAACAAGGTTAATATTCCCATAAGATTTTGCAATCAGCTTACCAATGTCATAAAACTTAAAGAACACCACTCCACTTTTTCTAAAGATAACCTGCTGCCAGGGAACGAATCCCCTGATGGTGGAATGGGCTAGCCATCATAGGTTCTTCTTTGATGCCAAATCCCAACCAACACTCATCCTTCTTTGTTGGAAGATTGAGACCTACTCACTTGACAGTTCACATACCAACCACCAGCCATCTTAATTGAGATCAGAACAAAAGACACTGCTGTTAAAATATAATGATAATTTTAAATGGAAAATAAAAGGACTAGGGTTAGCATGTCTAGCTTTCATATCATGTCATGTAAACTAGATGGATACCTCAATTCGTATTACAATAGCTTTATGGAAAATAGAGAATTTCTTAAAATAGCTCCAGAAGATCTAAGAGCAAGAGGAATTAAAATCTAACCCCCAAAAAAGTGCACAAGGTTTAAATTACCAAAAATGATGATTTTCACAATTGTTTAAGAAACAGATGTGATTGTAAGTATGTTGTTGAGCTTCTAGTTGTATTGCCATTTGAAACATGAGAATTGTTTTCAAGAAAAAGAAAAGAAAACTGTTTTCTTTTCTTTTGAAATTGCTATAAGTCCCTTACAAGTAATTCTATATAACTATTAGACTATTGCCATATGGAACACAATGTCTTCTTTACATCATCATCACACAGGTTTCATTTTACTCATAATTTGATAGCATCCAACCAATATTTTAATCAGGTCCGAAAGGATTTGCAATATATCAAAGAAGACATAAGTGCTGTGGAGAGACATAGAATGGAATTATATCGAGCAAGGGATAGATATTCAATGAAATTACGGATGGTTGCTGATGATCATGCTTCAAAAAAGCTTTGGTCATCAACAGCTGAAAAGTTCAACAATGCCATGGTCTCAAATGCTCGGAATACTCATGGTGGGACAGGCCCTGGAAGCATTCAAAGCAGGAAGGTTGAGATGAATTCTCAAGGGAGTTCACAGGGTTTACAAAGAAAAGAAGCTTTTAGTGGATCTGATCCACAGCATTCTCTTACACAATCAGGACTTGCCGTGGCTAGGAAACGACGAGTTCATGCACAGGTTATCAAACTTCTGCCCCTACAGCAATTTAGCTATCACTTGACCCCCTTTTTGTTTTTTTTTTTGGAAATATATGATATTTTTTAAATCCTGTAATCATCTATTTTAGGATTTTATCACTGTTCAAACTG
Organism: Cymodocea nodosa; assembly: GCA_036874045.1. Classification (NCBI taxonomy): domain Eukaryota; kingdom Viridiplantae; phylum Streptophyta; class Magnoliopsida; order Alismatales; family Cymodoceaceae; genus Cymodocea; species Cymodocea nodosa. Next base: position 25,549,514 of record CM072336.1, read on the forward strand.
TCTTTTTTGAATGACCTTGTTAGATTAAATGATTTAATAAATGGATTCATAATTAGGGGTTAAAATAATACTCCCAATGTGTAAACACTATTTACAAGGGATCATCGCCTACAAGTAAATAACAATATTTATTGTATTTCTCCCCTCTATGCATGCATTAGAGATTAAGTTTTAAGGGAAAAGGAGGGAAAAAAGAAAACAAAAAAAATGAGGGGCAGTGAAACCTAGTCGTTGACCACCCTCCCCTCCACCAACCCTTTACTTTCTCCTCTTACGCTCTATTTTCCTCAACTCCCTCTTTGTCCCAATCTTCCAGATCTTCCCAGACTGTGCTAGTTGTAAGGGAGCAAAAGTGGATCTATTTGTATTGATAGATAGCAGGAAAAGTGGATACAATTGGGACACATGTCGAGGGGTACCTGGTCCTCTAGTGAGCCAAGCTCACTATTGCATAGATGATGCCCTAATCTTAATATATCCCTTGCTTAAAGGGCTGATGTGGGAAGAAGACAATGTTATTACAATATTATACAGGTCTGGAGCTCCACTAACCCTCCAGACCTATCGAGACTAATGGTTATAATCAACCTTGTCCTCAAGGTCAACCAGTTGAGGAAACTGGTGGTGCAAAGGCCAATACTTCTCCCATGTGGCTGTCAAGTGATCCTCTCCGGACCATTGGATAAGCCCCTCAAACTCTGCTTGGTTATTTTTCTTGCACATTTTCTTGCTCAAATCCTCTTTACCATTTGAGAAACCTGTGGCTTCTCCACTGGATGATGTGGAAGTTTGACCACTGTGACTGTAACGAGCTTCCATCATAGCTGTGACACATGGAATAGTGGACGAATTTTAGATTCTGGAGGCCAAACAATCTCAAGCAATGGTACCAATCTTCTTCTGATCTGGAAAGACCCATGATAATGAGCTTGGAGGTTAGGATGTTGTTTGGAGATTACCAAATGCTTACAATATGGTTGGAGTTTCAAAAATATCCAATCACCCTCCTGAAAAGAAACCTCATTGTGCTTCCTGCCACCAAACATTTTCATATAATGTTGAGATTTCTCCAAATTGGTGCACAACAGCTGAAGAATGGCATCCCTGGTTCTATGCTTCTGTTCAACAGCTGCAATTTTTTGAAGTATCTGGAATGTATGTTAGCAAATGGGGTAGTGGAAAACCATATAGTCCTTCAAATGGGGAAATTTGATTAGAGGAATGAACACTAGCTAGTATTGTGCCAATATTTAGCCCTTGCTAACCGATTCATCCATTTGTGTCATTGATAAGTGTAGCAACATAAGTTTCCAAAATTTTATTAACTGCTGTTTGGCCATCAGACTAAGGATGATGTGCATCTTAAGTTCACTCTAAAATGTGCTTGGGAATACTGTATCCTGATCATTTACGACTGTTTTGGGAGGCCATGTAGTTTAACAACCTTATTGAGAAAAGATTGAGCCACTTGTGCTGTAAATGGGTGTTTAAGAGGTATAAAATTTGCATATTCGCTTAAGTTATCCAACCAGTTTAACAAGGCAAGCCTTCTATAAAATCCAAGCTATATCCAACAAGCACTGTTGTGGCATTGGTAATGGCTATAAAAGGCCATCTGGATGTAGATTATCATATTCCATCAATTGGCAAATGACACATTCTTTGATATATTGCTTGACATCTTTCAGGCACCCCTTCCAATACACTGATTGTTTCATTCATGTTACTGTTTTTTCATAGCTGGCATGCCCTTGTGATGGTGCGTCATGAAAGTGATGTAGAAGCTTTGGCCTCAAATCCCCTATATTCAGTATCAATAATTCCCCTTCATAAAACAAGCCATTAGCAGAAGAGTACTTCTGCTGGTGCAAACTGCCATTGTGCCATTTATCAAGAAGCTTTGTACTCCTGGGAATTTTGATAACAATTTTAAACCATTTCTAACCAATCAGGCACTATGACTGTGACAGCTTGTAAATGAGGTGAAGGAGCCTCATCCTCCGTTTCACAGGATAGAGCATCAGCAGCTCTATTTGAGGCCCCTGGTTTATACTCAATTTTATAGTCAAACTATAAGAGCTTGATATACCACTTCTCCTGTGGAGTGTGAATGGCTTGGTCCTGCAGATATTTAATAATGCTCTGATCTGTGCAATTAATGGAAGAATGACCCAAGAGTAATGTTCTCCATCGTTCAACAGCATTAAGTATTGCCAGCATATCCTTTTCATATGCTGAAGATGTTGTCTACCTTTAAAACTGTTACTCATATAGGGTAGGGGATATCCATCTTTAAAACTGTAAATTTCAAACTGTTACTCAACAAAAGAGCACCCATGCCCTCACCTGATGCATCAAGTTCCAAAACAAACAGTTTGGCATAATCTGAAAACTGCAAAAGGGGTGCTTGAGTAAGCTGTTGCTTCAAGGAATTGAAGGCTTCTTGTGCTTGATTGGATCATCTAAACTTATCTTGTTTCAACAGAGTATGAAGGGATTGGAGCAATGGTAGAATAACCTTTTGTAAATCTTGGATAACAGCCAGTCCTCCAATGAGCCAAGCTCACTACAGCACAAACGATGACCAGCTCTGACCATCTCTCCGGCTTAAATAGATGACATGGGAAGAAGATGATTTTATTACAATATTATACAGATACAGAGCTCTGTCGAGACTAATGGTCATAATGAGTGCTCCTATACCACTCTTCTTCCTCAATTCCTTTTTCCCACTATGTGAGGGGTTGTTCATCATTGTAGATCCCTCTGTTCTTGCCGTCAGGCCTGTTTTGGCCAATTATGATTGTTGGTTGTCTCTATCTAGCACTCCCATGTTATCATTGAGGCTTACCAACACCTCAACCATTATATTTTTTCAATGTTTTCTCTAGCATGATTCACTGTCATTGCCCCTTTTGGCCAGCAAGATGAGTTAACATCGTCATCATTTATAATGCATGCTTCCTTCTCTACTTCCTCCTATTGCACCAAGTGGCCACCCTAATGCCTTCTCTTCTTGTTTTGTTAACACATGTTTTATGGTTTCTCTTGTTGAAGGTGGAGGGTAGGGTAAAATTGGGTCGTCTCCAAGAAGATCTCTCCAACAATCACCACTTTTCTTGTAGAAAGGCTTTTGTGTGATGATCTTGACACTAGGGGATTATGCCAAACTTGGATTTTTTTTTTGATCTTCCAGGAGTATCCATGGTGGTGATAACATGTGAGTCTCAATGGACACTCAAACAGTTTGATATACACCAGAAGTATCTAAGGAGGCGAAAACTTATAGGAGTCATTGCTAGGCCCCAACATGGTAGATTTCTCTAAGTATCGTATACTTTGTCCTGTAGAGATTCCTAACTAGTTGGAGATACCCTAAGTGGTTCCATCCACTAACTCGGTTGAGATTACTGACTGAGGCAAGACCTGTAATGTTGGCACGTGAATTGGGTAAATGACACACACATCTATAACTTGTCAACGTTTGAGCAAAGCCAGCACTACTATCTATAGGCACTGCACAAGAACTTCCTAAGTGGTCATCCATCCTGGTTCTGCTTCCGTCCAAATACAATTAATTCCAGAGTTCTTACAGGAGTGGGTGCTTGATAGTAGGTATAAATGCACCTATGCCAAACTTGGATTACATGATAGAGAGAAGCTTTGATGGTAACTGTATCACTGTTCTTTTTCAATCCCAGAAATTTTTGCCTTCTCCAATGTTTCCACATGTCTCCACATAAAATTATGAAGAGGTCGTGTATGGGGTTAAGGAAGCTAGGGTAACTAAGGGAGAGAAGGGTTGGAAAACGCATGTTTATTGAAGGAGGATGGGTTTCTGAAAGTTGTCTTAAAAAAGTCAATAGTGGGAGGGGAAGGGAGGACTTTTGGTCAATAATGCTATCTGGAGTTTCGATTGGTCTTCATCCTTCTCATTTTGAAATTATTCTAAGGCCAAAGATTAGTTTAAATTGGATGGCCATGCAACATTAAACAATTTTGTGCTAACTAATTTGTTTATTTAGTTTTTTGAAAGAATATTCCTGGATTTTGCTAATGATAACTATAACTCTGAAAAAAAACATCATATTTTTATTAATTTCTTTTGTACATCACTTTACGGAATAAATGCAATATTTTATTTTATAAGCATGGTACATGCATTTTTGCTAGTTTTTATTAAAGTATTCTAGACTCCTCTTTGTTGTTTCTGACTGGTAGTTCAATGAGCTGCAAGACTGCTACTTGCAAAGAAGACGTCTTGGTGTTGGCCATCCAAATGGACAAGAAGAAATGGATTCAAATTTAATAAGCAGAGAAGGTTATCATGCAGGTCTTGAGGATTTTCAGTCTGTGCTCACGACTTTTACTAGATACAGGTCCCGTATGTTGTTTCTCTTTTTCTTCAGTTTTGCATTTCAGATTTTTTTTTCAAGTACTTGCACGTTTCACAAACCTTTCTTATATCTTATTTTCCTCTTGGCCAGTCGATTACGGGCCATTGCTGAGCTTAGGCATGGAGACCTTTTCCATTCTGCAAATATTGTTTCTAGGTATGTACTTGAGTGTCAAAAACTAGTTTATTACTAAAGATCAGACGATTGATTTTATTGTATTAACTTCTTGGTCTTTGCACTTATTTTTTTAATATTGTAATCCACTCATGAAGATGATTTTGTGAACTTGGAGTCAACAAATCAGAATATTGATATTTTTGCAGCAAAGGCTGTTGACACATTTGGGAGGAATTGATTGCGAAGGAATTCTGGTGAAGCAAAGTCCGAAAGGTAGGGCTGAAGCAGGGCTGGGAGGATTTTCAACTTCTCCTGAACATTGAAAACCTGATCTTTTTGAGCTGCTTGGGCTTTGAGCATGGGCCATCACATCATACAGGTAGTCTATGTGGGTGCCAGTTAAGCAACGGGCTAGAATGTTGGGTTGGTATCAAGGCTGTGAACATCATTGTTTGTGCTGGTAGAGGCTTCTATGGGCAGATTAGTGGCACTAGTTGGAGTGAAACAGATGGTGACCTTGCAATGGGTCTAGGAATTTGAGGGTCTGCATGATGTTTCATTTTCCATGTGACTAAGTCATGCTAGTGGATTGATGATGGCTGAAAAGGGTGATTCAAGTCCAGCTTATTAGTGTTCCTTTGGATTTGTTTTTGTCATCTTCAGTTGTCCAGTGGTTTTTGTTGGTTGATGGAGGTGTCACTCAAGAGGGGCATTGCTTCACTGAAAATTTAGAGGAAAGGGAGGTTTCTTTGAGGTATTGGCGAGTCTAATTTGCCCAATTGTATAAAGTTTGGTCATGGGAAATATTCTAAAAGGCTTTGTGTTAGGCTTCACAAGATGTACCCTGTGAATACCTTTTTTTTTTTTGGATGATTGCACCCTGTGAATACTACATGGCCTCAGTAGCTTTTCTTACTTATTAGAGTGACCCGACGACATTCATGCTTCTGGAATACATCTCTTGTCAGCAGGATGCGTATAAGTCTTTAGAATGTGGAGGATGAGGCTTTCAGTCAATGATGAATGTTAATAGCATGCTTATTATTGAGGTACCGTCCCCCTATGACATCAGCAGACTGGTCTTCTTTATGATTTACCAAAATTGCCCTCAACTTTACAAACCTAAATTTTTAGATTTGCAGAAGAGAGGATTTGAACTCTCTTAGATATTCTTCCAAATGGACCTTAACCATCAAGCTATCAATTTTCATTTTCTAATAAAAAAATATATATTAGTTTTAAAATTTTCACATCCATCTCCTAAGAGTCAGTTTGGCAACCATGATTTTCAGCTTCATTTCTTTTTTACTCTATTTTGATTTATTTTTTACTGATAAATAAAAAATGTTTGCAGAAGAGAGGATCTTTTATTACATTCTAATATATTCTTTGATTAGTTTTTAAAAATGATGCTATAAAAATAATTAGTCTTAGACAATTTAGGTATGTTAGTTATTGAAATTTCTACAAATAATAATTTGTGTAGATTTCAAGATTAAATGCATAGATCTAACGTTTTAATTTTAATTGCTTTCACATAAAATCAAGTTGAAAAACAATCCTATCATTTTTTATTCTATTACTTAATAATATTAAATGCTTCTCACATGTAATTTGTTTTTCATTAGTACTTATTATTGGCTGACATGTAAGCACTGTTTAGGCACTCAGGCGTCACCTGGTCATGCTTGGGAGGTTTGCCTTGCATTGTCTTAGTTAAGATCTTCTATTGGATTTGTTTAATTACACACACACATACATATTTAATTTGATATTTTATGTATTTTATTTTTAGTTTTTGTTTATTTAACAAGGATGCCACATTGTTAGTTGCCTATGATAAACCTAAAGAAGAGTAGCACTTTACACTTATTAAGGATCTATTTATACATGACAGAAAGTTCAAAAAAGTAAGAAATGAGAAGTCCAAAATGATCGAAAGTAGAAAGTTCAGAAAACTAGAAAAAAATATGGTGTTTGTATACATTATAGAAAGTCAAAAAAATCAAAGTTAAGGTGAAGAATTTGTGCTTGATGGAATGTTAGGAAAAAGAAAATAAGATAATAAATAATATATTATTATTTTTATTTATCCTTATTTTATTTTATTATTATTAAAAGACTATAGGATTATTTATTTATTATTATTATTGTATTTTATTTATCCTCACATTTTATTTTATTTTATTTTTATTATGGAGTTTCTTCACAATCATCGTTTATCCATCTTGCAAGGTCAAAGGTTTCTGTCGTGGAGAGAATTTCAACTTTCTGATTTTGGGAGGGTGGATTCTTGAGAATCTCTATCCTTTTATACTTGAAAAAGTAGAGTAAGTAATTCCCTACTCTCCATCAAGCACAAACGGTCTATTCAATTTCTATTCTCCAGAATTCCCTTAGGCACAAACCCCTCCTATATATTACTTTGGCATCCAGTTGCCCTAGTGGCCATAGTGCCCTATCTTACAGACTTCTGCACCTTTCCACATTAAATTTTATGGTTAATAAAGCTTTTCCATATAAATGGTGATGGAGATGAAGCATGGACGAGAATGCTTTCTGGATGTCAATTTTGTAAAAAAATATGGGGAGGCTGAATTTCTAAGAGGACCTATAACACCAAAGTCTCGTAATTCTCATTTCTGGTGGTGTTGTTTACTTTCAGGGTTTATGAGAGATAACATTGGCTACTCAGTGGTTCCTGGGTTCAGAACTTTTGGCAGGATAGGTGTCTCAATGCGCAAAAGTTGGCAGGTAGAATGGTTGGATTAGTGATTGGATTTTGAATGTAAAAAGGAATGTTACATCCATCCAGCACAGTTAATTCCATGAATTACAAAGACTTGGTGCTCAGAGTTGGTGGTAAGCTCTCCTGGTAAGCACAGGTGTCTTCTGGCTGTTCTGTAGGAGGGAGTAGTGATAAGACCTACGAAGTGTAGACATCAACTTTTGTCTGTGGATAGGCCTTTTGTGCTACCTTTGATGGATCAGACGTCAATCTGCATGTAGATTAGTTGTAACTTATTGCAATAATATTCTATCTTATCCTCTTCATGAAAATAATATTTTGATACTAGGCAATGGTTATTTTATATTTTGCATGCTGTACGTGGTGTATTGTCAAATTAGGGTGGACCATCTTGTTTTGTAAAGGAAGACATTTGAATGCACTTGTAAGGGAATTAGAACAAATTCTACTAGATGGGGAAGGGTAGGATGGTAAGGAGAACATTAAATATAAATGGATAAAGATAGTGGACTTGTGCATGTAAAATCCAAGGAAATAACCTCAGTTATAAACAATTGCAGAGGAAAAAATCCCAACAGTTGAGACATTGTGGAATAAACATGATTGTTTTTTATTTATTGTTTGTAAGATAAATAAATGCAACTTCATTGTACCAACTTTTTCTTGGTTTTCTTAGGCTGAATTCGAAGTCCTGACAAGAATTTGAACTTGTTATCTATATTTAGTTTAGTTTAGTTTATTCATGAATTTCTACATTTTTTTCTATGATTTGCCTAAACTTGGTACTTAACGTGCAGTATTGAATTTGACCGTGATGATGAACTATTTGCAACTGCCGGGGTTTCCAAGCGCATTAAAGTGTTTGAATTTTCCACGGTTAGGCATTCTTAGAAACTATATGTTTTGTGTTTTTTGTTGTTAGTAGATGAAATTGAATGTTATCTGTTGAATGATATATAGGTAGTAAACGAACCCGCAGATGTCCATTGCCCTGTAGTGGAAATGTCCACAAGATCTAAGCTCAGTTGCTTGAGTTGGAACAAATACTCAAAAAATATTATTGCAAGCAGTGATTATGAAGGCATTGTAACCGTATGGGATGTAAACACTCGACAGGTTCTGTTTTATCTATTTATTTATTTTGACAAGTAACATTTTGAAAATATTTAAAGGTTTTAAAATGATATCAAATGATACGATGTCTTAAGGAATATTATAAATAAATACCAAAGTGCCCAAGAAATTATGTAGCATTTCACATGCAGTTTTTTTAGGGAGAGTAAAATTATTGGTCTCAAGAATAACATTATAGGTCTTGCAATGAGTGTTTAGGCATCCATGAATTTTCTTAGGCAAGGTTAATCACACCCGACCTTTTCTGAATAAACCACAAGGATCTTGTTATTGGGGCCCTATAAGGGTTTAATGATATATTCAGTGTTTTTAGACATGAATTAAACATTAGTTCATGCTTCAAATTTATTGTTTACTTGTAAGTTCATGTAGCTATTTTTGTAACTTTTAATAATATATTTTTTGTTTAAAACATATTAAAAATGCTCGTTTGATACCTTATTAAGCTTAAAGTAGGGGTATTAACAACTAATACTATTTAACCAACTCTAAGTAGAGTTGTCTAGGATTGTGTGATTTCTTACTTTCCACTAGGATTTGAATTCTAGTGACAACATACTCGTACCAATTTCCAAAAAAGTCTATTTATTAGATTGTTTTTAATTAATAATATTCTTTATTAATGCATTTTTTTATCAAAATTGATGTCAATGTGGTAATTTGTTAACAAAAGATGATTTTCTTTACCAGATAACAATATACTTCATGTAATTTTTCATTGCCATGTGAACCATTACATATGCTTGGGATCAATTTAAGGATCCTTATTGGGTTATGTATACCTCTTTCTATTTCTTATCATCTATGTTTTCACTTAAACTTAAAAACTATGTAATATTTCTTTCTGCTCAGAGTGTAATGGAATATGAGGAACATGAGAAAAGGGCATGGAGTGTTGATTTTTGTTGGACAGAACCATCAATGTTGGTATCTGGAAGTGATGATTGCAAGGTACTTCTTGATTCTCATTGCCCCCAACTTTTTGAAATATCTCAAGTAGATTCTGTTTTCTCTTTCCCTAGTAAACTTGGCCAACATTATATGTAGTTTCAGGCCTTCAGATAAATTTTTGATGCAGTTAATGGCTTACTTGAAGCAAGCAGACATCAACAAAAGTTTGAAAAAGAATAGGCTGATTCTCATTAGTAATAAGAATCGTACTAGCATCTCTAAAGGAAATCGTCCTGACAAAAGAGTTTACACAAGTAATCAAGTAGCAATCCAGAAAATGAACTAAAAATCTGTATCTGTTTAAATTTATAAGAAAAAAAGCTTGTTTAGACCTGCTTGACAGTGGTCTTTAACTCAGAAATATGTCAACAATTTCAACAAATCTCATTGTGTTCCTTTTGGATCCAAGCTTACAAGGAACAGATCTATCAAAACTACAAACACCACTTGTTCCTGGTGTAAAAACTGTTAATCCATAAACTTTTCAAGCATGCATCCCTCTGCTTTCTAAGCTTTCTAAATTAAGCTGAATGTTCATATTTGACCATCATTTGCAAACAATGAATAATAGACTACATGTTAAAGCTATAGTTATTACATCATGGAGTAAGCAGGTGAACCAATTAATGGAACATTTATCATGGTAAACTTCTTATGTCTCATGATGTTTGGTCAGACTCCATGGTATTTGCTACAACAAAATACAATGCTAATTTTTAAAAGAGCAGCCGCCAAACAGGTCTCCATGTGCACATCTCATTGCAAATAGAATACAAAACATGAATAAAATGATGGAGAAAAACCAAAACACTAGAGAAAGTACAGAAACTCCTACCTATTTGTTTTGGAATGGTTAATTATTATATGGGAACAGATACATTTTGGAGAGAAAGACAAACATCAAAAGCTAATAGGACTCAAGGGGTGTCGTTGGGAATCCCTGGGCTGTCTAGGGATCAGTGCTGGTGAGCTTCTCTAGGGAGAGTGGTGACTGAATTGATAAGGCATCGTAGGTTACAGACAAAACCAGTCTTGGCAAGCTCATCCACCATGTGGTTGGCTCCATAGTGCACATGTTTGAGAGAATAAGCTTGCTTGACCTGGTCTATAAGCTTGGACCAGAGTGGAAGAGTTTGACTGGTAATGCATCTATTATTTTGAGGGCCTTCCACCAAAATGAAGGAATCAGTTTCAATTTCCAGGAGGTTCATCATGATGCCGAGATCTATGCAAATGTCTAATCTGTTAGAGAGGGCTAGAAGTTCAGCCATGAGGACAGTCATTGACCCATAAGCCTCTCAGAAAGCAGCAATCAGTTCGCCCTTGGAGTTGCAGATAATGGCTCCACCTGCAGCTAAGCCATCCTTATTCATCATGCCATCTGTGTTTATCATGGGTCTTGGGTTGAGAGGCTTCTCCCATGAAAACCATCTAATAGGAAGTAGCTTGTATTTGAGATGGTGCTTCTATCATTAGGTTGTAGATCAATGTTTGTATATATGTGGTGTCATTTTGTTATTATTGTTTACTATCTTATCTATAGGTCATGTCATACCTTAACTGAAGAAATACCTCTCAAGAATTTGCATCATAATATATAATTACGTAATTTATCTTCTAATTCTTATCAATTTACTGATTTGCATTTGCTCCTTCTATAGGTGAAAGTTTGGTGCACAAAGCAAGAGGCTAGCGTTTTCAATATTGAGATGAAAGCAAATATTTGTTGTGTCAAATATAACCCTGGTTCTAGTGCTTGTGTTGCGGTATTGGTCCAATCAAGCTCAATTTTGATCCTCTTAGACATAGAATTGCATATCTAATTTGTTTGGATTCATTCTCAGGTTGGTTCTGCTGATCATCATATTCATTATTATGACTTGAGAAACATAAGTGTTCCTCTCCATGTTTTTAAAGGACACAGAAAAGCAGTGTCATATGTGAAATTTTTGTCTAATAACGAGCTTGCTTCTGCTTCAACGGATAGCACCTTACGCTTATGGGATGTACAAGAGAATTGCCCGGTATGTGCTTTAAACAAAATTCGTAATGTCTTATTATATTCGATCATGGACTTTTAGATGCTGATATATCTTCTACTCCATAATTTGTGTATGTTATAGTATGAAAGTAACCAGCTTTTTTGACTTTTTGACCTTATCTATGATATTAATGGAACACACATGCACACATGTTTAACGATACGACTGGCTCTTTTAGTGTTATTCCCAAAATGTCCTTTAAAATAAAAGGAAATTTCTATAATTTAAATTTAATACCTAATCACTTGCAATATTAGATTACTCTTGATTTTCATTTATTGATGTGGAAAAAGTTCCAATGCTACTTCAAATATTTTATAAGAAGTATAGACACATTTATAAATAGACAATTAGATAAATATATTTGTTAAACATCCATTGCTTGCATCTTTCATCCGAATTTTTTTTTACCTATTAGAATTGTTTATCTATACTATATCTATAAGAGTTGGAATATGATTCCACATGGCATAACATATCTCCAAATATATCTTCTACTTTTACTCATGTTTCTTTATAAATTTATCCCTATTACATGTACATATTTTTTACACTTTTATCCATATTATTTTTATAAATTATTATAGCTACACATATATAAAAGTCACTACAATGGTTTCTACTTTTACCCTTGTATATGATATCATATCAAATTATATGCTTATATCCATTTTCTTCTATTTTTCTTCATGTTACATTACAAATTTACCATCTTTTACTCTTACCCATATTGTTTCTATAAAATATTTTTATGATAATTTTAGTTTTTGTATTCACTAAGATTTGATTTTAGTGAGAGCTGCAAGTATCGCTGCTTGTAGCCAATTAAATTACTGTAGTTGGTTTGTTTTTACAAAATATTATTCTAAATTTACTTATATTATTTTTATAAATTATAATTACGTTTTTTATGTTATTTCTATCAATTTTCTTATACTATTATTAAAATATTTTGAAATATACCTAGACTCAACTTTATCGTATGTTTAGGTGTTAGTTTCATCAATGCTAAGCTTTGTCTAATGATCAGTCATGTATTTGAATTTTCGGACTCCTATACTTAGTATAGGCTTTTATGCTTGTCAATTATATATTGATTCATGTGTACATATTTCCATCTATGTTTTTCATCCTTACTTTGAATTTTGTTTTTAACATAATTCGTAATTTTTTAAATATAGTATTTTATTGAATTTTACAATCTATAGTATTTAATAATTAACTTATATTCAATAGACATCAATAATATAATTTGCTCCATCACGTGTAATTTGCATGTATTTTTCACTGGTGTTCATAAAAGTTTCTATCTAGGAAATATTCTTGTGTTGAGCTCTTGTTTTATGTAGATTTTCTGAAGTTCTTAACCTAAGTTCGTGTATCTCATCCTCCTATCCTTCCCAAACCTTCCCCTGATTTCTTTTTGACATTGTCCTTTATTTTAACATGGAATTTTATTTTGATGTTGCCAAATGATGATATCAAGTGTAATCCCTTCCCACAATTCCCCATCTGATTTCTTTCTGAAATGGTTCACCAATAGGAATTCTCGTAGCACAGTGATAAGCTGTAGATGTCTCTACAATGGAGACATTTCCTAAATCAGACAAATCAAAAGCTTGTTGTCTCTCTTCAAACAATAAAAACTTTATTTTATATAACATTGTGATAAGTCAAGTATGTAGTGTTGTATCTAGGTCGGTAAATGGATCAATGGATCCTAGGTTCCATATACCTAGGAGTCTTGCTTATTATGTATGGCATTTTCTCATGAATGGAATAGATTCTTCTTCTTCCTTTTCTTCTCTCCCTGTTTAACCATAATCTTCACAAACCCTAATCTTCACATGGTATTAGAGCGGTAGGGTTATTCTACTTCCTCTTCCACCAATATTTCCTTCTTCACCTTCTATTCGTTTCGTTTCCTCTTCCTGTCTATCTGGCAAGCATCTTCAACATCGGTGTTTGTCTTCTCCAACATCAACAGGCATCTAGCGAAGTCTCCTCTCTTCTTGGTGACCTAGGTGGTTGTTGATGCAGATGTACAGCTAGTGAATCCACACTAGCAAGGGTGACACAGATGGACAGCTATTGAATCTATCTTGGAAGTCGGCCTACATGGAGTAGGTCACTAATTCAGAGGTGATGCCAACATCCCAATCTTTGGTCAGCTCTGTATAGGTGACTAAGAAGGGGGGGGGGGGCGTCATCGACTATTGTGGTACTCTGGAACCAAGCTTGGACAGTTGAGTTTTGGAGATTTCATACCGTCTGTGTAGGTTGTTCACAATTGCAGGTCTATGCTATCTTCTCCAACAAGTGGTGTTGCTTGGGTGCTATTAGGACAATGTGGACAATTCTCTTTGGACAGAAACTAACACAAGCAACTACTCTTCGTCAACTGTGTAGGACATCTAAAAAATTGAATAATTCAAACTACCTAATGTGGTCTCAAAGTTTCCTTACTTTTGTTGCTGCTCAAAGGAAGCTCAAACCCTTGACTCAACCATCACCAAATGTCTAGGATGCGAGCTACAAAGATTGGTATATGGATGATGCTGTGATTGTAATTTGGTTGGAGAACAGTATGGAAAGTAGAATAACCTAAGGAGTAATTCTGCTTAGACCTACAAAACATATATGAGATACATTACATCAAATGTATGCTCATAAAAAGAATATTGTGTATGTCTATGAAATTTATGAGCAGGCTTTCTTATTATGTATGGTTGGACAATCAAGTACATTGGTGTCATGCATGCTTTGTTTGAAGAATTAGAAGTTCATCAACTGATTACTACTAATGTTGTCAAGTTAAAGTAGTACAGGAATGACTTGCAAGTTGCAACTTTTTTAGTAAGCCTTCCACCAAAGTTATCCTCTCAAAGTGCAAGGACAAATCTTAGGTGGTGATAATACTCCAAACTTGGCTACTGCCTTCTCCCATGTATTAAGGATTTCAAGGATGGGATCTCAAATAGAACCTGCTACCATGTGGGAGTTAGGGAAATCACTCCAATTAGAAAGGCAATGGTAACTCTCAAAGAGGAAAACATTAGGATAGAAAATGGGTCCCATGTCTTTATCATAGGAAAACAAAGCATTGCCAAATAGGTGTTGGAAGAAATATGGAAAACCAAGGGAAAAGCTAGCATATACTCATACAACAATTGATTCAAATGTTTCCAAGGATACGATCACTTTGTAGCACATTGGATCAATGTATGCTCAATCTTCAAAAGTTACCATTTTGCAGGCTAACTATGAGTACTTCATGCAGTTACAAGCTACAAACTCTCCTTTTGTCATGACGATTGTTGCATCTACTTCAAGCATAGGAATCATTATAGTAACTCTAGATGATAATCCTTAGAGGGTCTTCTAGCGTATGACAGGTAGTCACATGCTTTTCCATCATTTATATCACTTACCCAATCTTCATGCTGTTACGATTATTAATGGCTAGTCTTATCAAGTTACTGGTAGGAGTACTGTTCATGCTACTTTTAGGATTCGACTAGACCATACCTTTTATGTTTCCAATCTCTTTGTAAATCTTTTATCCATTAATGTTATCACTATTCAACTTTCTTACTCAATAACCTTTTTTTTCCTTTCACTGTGTTTTTCAAGATCTCGTCCTAATTCGTGATACACCTCCTGGTGGACTTGTTGCCCTATTATCTTCAGTAAATTCTACTTCCTCCATCCTCTAGCATCTTTGTTTTGGTCATCCCTCCCTAGAGAAGCTTCAACAAGCATTACCATGGATTTCTCTCTCATTTTGAGTGTGACTCGTGCCAATTAGGGAAGCATCGTCGCTCTACTTTTTGTCATTTATAGCTTGCATCTAGTAGTCATGTCTTTAAGTTAGTGCATTGTGATGTTTAGGGTCCTAATTGTGTTATATCTGTTACTGATTATCAATATTACCTAGTGTTTATTGATGATTTTTCTAGAGTTTGTTGCATTTACCTATTGAAAGATCATCAAAATATTAAGTATATGGTTCAAAACTTTATTAATGAAATTAAGAATCAATTTTCTACCACTCCTAAGTGTTCACATACAAATAGTGCCCTAGAATTTATGAGTAATTCTTTTCAAAAAATTTGTGCTTCTTTTGGTATTATTCACCAAACTTCCTACTCTCACACATCCCAACAAAATGGGATTGCTAAGCATAAACATAGACATATACTTGACATAATTTGTACGTTACTAATTCAAATGAAGTTCTTTAAGCAACTCTAGTCTAATGCTATTCTTACAATTGCTTATCTTGTCAATTATATGTTGTTTGCTCCTCTTAGTGGAGAAACTTCTCTTCGTTGGTTTTGCCTTAATAAGGAATTTTTTGCTCTTCTCATTTCTTTGGGTGTGTTTCTTTCGTCCAAGATCTTACTCTTGGATTAGATAAGTTAGTTGCTAGGGCAATTAAGTACATATTTGTGGGATATTCTCAAACTCAAAAGGAATATTGTTATTATCACCCTCTAACTAAGACGTACTTTGTGTCTGCTGATGTTATCTTTTTTGAATATCAACCATATTTCTTTAACCTATCTGATGCATCTAAAGTTACTACTTTTCCTCTTCCTATACTTGTCCTTAAGCCTCCATGTAGTCAACCTAATGGTAATGAGATCAATTCCAACGATGAGCATGGTTCTAAGGATATTGCTCTTGAGGTGATTATTACCACTTGTCCACTGCAGGTGTATCAACAACAAGGTCATTCTACCTCTACTCCTATGGTTGATCCAATTGCTTCTTCCATGGAAAATCCTCTTCTAGACTCATCTACTGATGAATTGTTTATTGCACTTTAGAAAGATACCTGCACTTGTACCTAGTATCTTATTTCTAACTTTGTTGCTTATGAATATCTTAACCCCTTCTGTCATACATTTGCTTTTAACCCTGTTCTCTGAATCTCATCTAAGGACTTATCAAGAGGCATTACAACTATTATATTGAAAAGCAATTATGGATGAAGAAATAGATGCACTCAATTACTATGATACTTGGGAGTTGGTATCCTATCCTGTTAAGGCAAATGTTGTTAGTTGCAAGTAGGTTTTTACTATCAAGTATAAGTTAAATGATTCCATTAATAAATACAAAGCTCAATTGATGGCACATGATTTTACTCAAATATATGAAGTTGATTATATCATGACTTTATCTCCTGTTACTCATCTTAACTCTATCATGGTGTTTTTCTCTATTGCTATCAACAATCATTAACAACTTCATTAGCGTTAAGAATGTTTATCTCTACTGGGACTTGCCAAAAGAGATCTATATGGAGCAACTACCTAGATATATTGCTCAAGGGGAGTCTCAAGTCTACTAGTTAAAGAAGGCTATATATGAGTTGAAGTAAAGTTCGAAGGTATGGTCCAAGAAGTTCTGCCAGGTTGTGATGAATGTTAGGTTTCATAGATGTGTTGTGGATCACTTAATTTTCCTGAGGTGAACAACTAGAGGATGTATTTCTCTAGCTATTTATGTTAATAACATCTTACAGAGCGATACTATGGAGATTGTAGAAACCAAAATCTATCTTTAGTCTCACTTTGCCATAAAGGATATGGGAAAACTAGGTTATTTTCTTAGTATCAAATTTGCATATTTTGTTGGTAAAATAGTTGTCATAGCGAAAATATGCCCTAGATCTGTTGTTTGAAGTTGGTTGTTTTGGGTGTAAACCTAAGAATACTCCCATTAAGCAAAATTCATCATTTTAGTATAAAGAATCAAAACTACTTGCCAATCCAGAGCAATACAGGCAATTTGTTGGAAAATTTATATATTGATTGTTACAAGATTAGATATAGCATACACTATTGGCCTTGAGTTAGTTCATATATAAATCAAGAGAGATACATTAGATTGGAGTTCAATGTATGCTTGCTTTTCTCAAAAGTACACTTTAAGGAAAGGGTAGATCTATAAGGCTAATAGACATCTTCAGATTGAAGCTTTTTTAGATTCTGGCTACGTAGGAGACAAAGGTGATTGAAAGTTGACTTCTAGTTACTATACCTATATTGGCAAAAATTTGATTAAATGATGTAGCAAAAAATAAAATTGAGATTAAGTGCAGAGGCTAAGTATAGATCCATAGCAAAAACTACTTGTAAGATGATGCGGCTTCACTCACTTCTAAGAGAATTTGGCATTCAAGTTTAAAAGCTCATGTCTACACACTATGATAATCAGGCAACAATATACATTGCTCAGAATGAAACATTTCATTAAAAGAATAAACATATTAAGATAGATTGTCATTATATCCAAGATCTCGTGATAAAAGGAATTATCCACTCCATATACTTCCTCTTCTAAAGAGCTAGCCAATATTCTTACAAAGGATCTTTATAACAAGCTAAGAATGATAAATATTTACTGTCCAGCTTGAGGGGTAGTGTGATAAGTCAAGTATGTAATGTTGTATTGGAGTCAGGTAAATGGATCAATAGATCCATATACCTGGGAGTCTTGTTTGTGTATGTCATTTTCTCATGAATGGATTAGATTCTTCTTCTCCCCCTGTTTAACCATAATCTTCACAAACATAAAGCTTGTTGTCCATTTTAGCCTATTCAGTTCATTTATATAACATAGGATACTACTTGGTTAATATACTTAGCCTTTGACAAAGCCATTCAGGTGCTTCAGATTTAAAACATTGTCAATCTATTATTGTTTGTTTTGGCTTCTTTATTCTATTTGTAACAGTGGATGTACAGGATCATTTAGAAAAATTCAATTCTCTTTCAAGTATTATATTCTTCTCTATGATGAGCCTAAAATATCATATTGTTTCTTGTTTGATGCTAAGAATGAAAACGATCTTACATGTTTTCCAACAAGTACAGGTGAGGACTTTCAGAGGCCACACAAATGAGAAAAATTTTGTAGGTTTGACAGTGAACAACGAATACATTGCTTGTGGCAGTGAAACAAATGAAGTTTTTGTGTACCACAAGGTTTGTGTATTTTTTATATTTGTTCACGTTACTTTTTCTCTGTTTTCTAATTGTGACTTTGTTTGTGTATATATGTTTTTCTTTTTTGAGAGAGAATTCATGTTGTCTGACTCTATATAATGGAATTCAGATTATTGATTTTTGTTAGGCATATTTTTATTTCTATGATATTTTTCTGTGGTATGTAATTATATTGATGAGATTTTTTGTGAATTAATTTGTGTTACATTGAAATCATCATGCAGGCTATCTCCAAACCTGCTGCTTGGCATAGATTTGGTTCCTGTGATATGGATGAACAGGAAGATGATGCTGGTTCATACTTCATTAGTGCTGTCTGCTGGAAAAGTGACAGCCCTACAATGCTAACTGCAAATAGCCAAGGGACCATTAAAGTTCTTGTACTTGCAGCCTGATTGTAGGATTCACAAAGGGAAATTTGTCCAACTTACCGACAAATGGCAATGCAATTGTCTCTTGTACAGCTAATCTATAATAATAGTCCCCAGTAAATGTGTTCATAAAGAAGAAGAAACTATAATCATCCTTTCTTCGTGTTTGTCACTTTCTTTTTGTATATATAGGTGCGAGGACTTTCCAAGGTCATACATCTTGATACTACTTTCACTTAAACACAATTAATTTTGAAGTTCTGTTAAAGATTCAATTCTTTTGTGTTGGTAAAATTGCATCTATATTTGTCACTTTCAGTTATGAGACACTAATCTACACCCCTATAACTGACAGTTATCATTCTTTTTTTTTGGCAATTATATCTCCTTGAATTAAGTTGTCCTCAAAACTCATTGTTAACTGATTGCTCAGAAAAATGAGTATTTCTCTTTGATGAGATTACTTCCTTCTACTGTCCCCCCTTGAAATAAGTTTGAGTGTTACCTTGTTTGGAATAAACATGGGTGTTTCTCCTTCAATTCCTCTTCCAATTGGTTTGTGGTTTCTCTTTTGGTATGATCGTTCCATTGTATTTTAACATGGGTAATTGTGCGTCATGTCAAAAGTTGTTGCTTGGCATCGATAATGCAAGTTGGGTGTTCTTCGTATGAAATTAGTTGTTAGTGCTCGACTCTAATGGCCAATTTTTGAAAATAATACTTTAAAAAAATTTGAAAAGTAGGCTTGATCACTGATTATCTTTCGAGGTGTGTTCTTGTTATTTCACCTTGTCAAAAGTTTTTTTAGTTGAATTTGTGAACCAGCGAATTCTCCAGTTCAACATTCAAATGTTATATATGTTAAAAAAGGTTACATGTTGTATGCGGAGTACCAATAGGGTTTTAAAAAAGGTGAGTTCAGTGGTTTCCTCATTTAATTTTGTTGAGGTTTTAACCACGCAGTGGGTGGACTATGGTTCAGCATTTCTGTTCCAAACGAAGTAGAAAAACACACCTTTAGTGTTTCTTGCTTAATTTTACATTTATATCTGAGTTTTGGGAGAATTCGGTGTTTCTTTACCGATTTCATGGCAGTATATCATTTAGACCAAAAATAATAGAATGTGATTTTATGAGTAAATATTGAATGCATCTTTATAGTTTTCAAAAAAAATTTATTTATTCATTTTTAATCAAATATGTAATGTTAAGCTCTATATACTTTATGTATTCCATTCTTGATTTCAAAATGTCAAAGCGTGAATGCATTAATGTTAAATATGTTAATTTGATTTATATACATATATCAACAATTTGTGTTTGAATGTTTCGTGTTATTTGAAATATTGTTGGTGATGCTATTAGTTCAGTGAAATGATGATATTACATTCAGACTATTATGGTGGTAATTCACATGTAATAAGCCCTTGAGGGAAAAAGATATTCAAATTAAGTGGATATGATCTTAACTACTATGATATCAAAGCATAAAGCAATTAACCTTTGCATTGTTAATAGAGGTGTGTCACT
Source organism: Cymodocea nodosa (assembly GCA_036874045.1). Taxonomy (NCBI): domain Eukaryota; kingdom Viridiplantae; phylum Streptophyta; class Magnoliopsida; order Alismatales; family Cymodoceaceae; genus Cymodocea; species Cymodocea nodosa. The sequence continues at coordinate 25,569,824 of CM072336.1, forward strand.
ATCAAAAAGTTGATTCTACAGGGCAAGTTACATTGAGTTTAGGTAATAAATTCATATGGCAGAAATACCTGTCTAAAAACGTGAGATCATACCATACATCTTATTAAGGACATACAAATTGCCTATGAAAATCTTTAAATGTATGTTGGAATCTGATATGATTGTGTTGACTTGAACATTCTCACTGAACCAAAAATTCTAATTTCATTGGATGCACATCTAGATTTGAGTTGGTTCAATTTAATTTCTTTTAAGTCATGTTCGATTTGTAGTATGACCTAAGTGACATTAAGGATATGTTTGTGCACATTTATTGATTTACTGTCAAATATGAAATGATGCAAGAAATTGTAAGAAATGGAAAAGGCGGTACATGACAGAACATGATAGTAAATGAAATGTTATTTTTGCACATCAGGAAATGATAAAAAATGAAACGTTGTTTGTGTATGCTTAGAAATAATAGGAATTCCGAAGTTATTTGTGTATGCACATTTGTAGGAAATGATTGGAAATACATTATTTAAAAATTTTAAATTATTAAATATTTTATTTTAAATATGAAATATTTAAATTTGAAAAGTAAAATTATAAATAATGTATTATATATTAACAATTTATATTACTATTAAGAAAATTTTAGTTGTAATTATATTAACTTTTTCATCAAAAATTATAATTCATTACAAGTAATTCTCAAATAAAAAAATCACATATTATTTCTTTCCTACATAGAGTACATAATTTATTCACGTAATATATAAGCTATTCTTTTCCGTTGATCTACACTTAAATTAATACTACAAAGTATACTTTCTTCTTCAACATGAATAAGTAATTCTTCTTACAAATCAATAACATTTTCTCCAACAAATTCATCTACAAGATTTTCAAGTAAATCTTCACAATCTACTCTTCTAATAAAATTATGCAAGAGAAAATATGTTAAAAATATCTTCACTTGTATTTCAAATAGATATAGCATGTATCATCATAAAATGGCAAAACAATGCTTAATTACTCTAAATGTATGTTCCATTACATTTCTTAGTTGTGAATGTTTGTAATTGAAGTTTTTGATTGCATTATTTGGAAGTTGATTCTGATTTTCTAATAAATGATATTGTATACCTTGATATCATGTGAGACTTTTAGCCCATGTCATTGAAAAGTAGCATCTTGTAAAATTCGTGCATCTACAACTGATCATTCCCATCTTGCAAAAGCATATATGATCTTCATGTTAAAATTACAAGTTGCTAATATATTTTGAGACAAGTTTTCTTTTCAATTTCTGAATCTAGCATTTTCTTCTCTATAAATGGTAGCGTTAACATGTGTAATCAATAGTACTAATGCAATCCTAATAAAATTTGAAAATGTCAATTTCATTAAAAATACTAGCAATGAATTAGAAGACACAACATAATATAATGATTAGTTTACCTTAAAATGTGGGTAGATAGATATTTGGATCATTTTGAATTCTACTTGATGTTGATGTAAAAGACTTCTATAAGTATATGATATAATCTAATTATAGCATTGACAATCTCAATGAAATATGTGCTAACTCTCCAAGAGAATCAATGAAATTGCTTAGTTGTCACCCCATAACCCTAGTTCTGACCAATTATAACTACAAAATTTGTTAGTTTCCCTTCTATACTTATACTTTAACTATCTTCTATTACTTTTTCCCTTCTAAGCAATCCACAAAATTGCATGAATACATGTTAACTCACGCAATATGTTTTTCAATAGTTGTATACTTGGTGAGGTATCGTAGGATCTAGCAACCTCTTTATATAAATTTTTCTTTCATTACTATATATTTGCTCTACTACTTAAGGAATGAAATCTGCAATATAATGTGCAAGTATTGTCAACAATTGTGCAAGTAACATTACTAGTTTATGTTGTCTTTCTAGTTGCTTTTGTAATAATTGTTGCAAATGTTCTTCATCATTCTCCATTTAAACACCAAATATAAGTACATCATTATAACATAAGCATTTAAACAATTAACTTAAACATGTATAAATAATAACATAAACAATAACATAAATACTTGACACAAATACTTAACATCAACCTACAAAACATAAACCTTGACATACTAAATTCAAATGAAACATAAGTTCAGTCTTTTGAAAAATTAAATTGTAACCACTTCACTTGCAATGCATTAGTATGTAAGGTTTAAAAAAATGTCTCTTTCACTAAATTTTCTAACAATTGTATGGTTAATAGTTGCTCATCCTCTATAAGCTCCAATAAATCAAGTATTTGGGGAACGCATTCCTCTGTCTCTCTTCTTAAGGTAATTTTCTAATATACATTTTAATATATCTCTTGATCTTGGTCTACAATTGTCTAGATAGTATCACTAATACAATTCATAAACTTAGCAATAATTGAGTGGATTCAACATATAGTCAAACTATTTTCCTTGATATTTTAACTACATTTTATGCAGTAAACGTGCTTGGACTACCTTCTCCCTCTTCAACATTGGAAATGTTGATAAAATCTAAGTATTGAAAACAAGAAAGGTCTCTATAGTTTCTTTAGGTTCCACTTCCTATGTTTGTTGCAAATCTTCAGGAATTACATTATTTTGTCCAATAGCTATATTCTCCTCAAATATTGTATATAGATCATCATAAATTGTATATGGCCTCCCTAAATATGCTTTACATTCTAGATGTTGCTACAAGAAATAAATGTATATAAAGTTTCAATAATTTGAAAGTTTACTTGCAATTGAATAATACAACAAAAAATTGAATAATTATTTTTACAAACTCATCTCATATTTCTTTTAGAATGTCGGTATGACCACGGATGTAGTCCCACCTCTATCCACTTTACTTTGAAATTTTAGTATAATTTTATACACCATCCTCCAAGTCTTCATTCTACATTCAACATGTTTCTCCTCTACATTTAGAAATGTCTTATTATTATATTCTATAATCACTTTATTTCATATATCTGATTTGATCTTCTCGTCGTGTTTTGCATTTCCTTCTTTAATTTCTGCTACTAAAATAACTAAAAATATTTCATCCTATTTTGTGCTTCAATTGACATATTTCTTCTTTTCAAAAATCATTTCCTTAAAAATAACAACTTTATAGATAAAAAGGAGACACATACTAACAATGAGAATACATTCCTCTAACAATTGCAATAAAGGAAAAATAGAGACAATATTTGTTCAAAAAAGTTCACATATATCTATCTATTTTTATGGTAACTAAACAAAGAATTTGGAGAAAATAATTTAAATTTTTATCCCATGGTCACAACTACAAATACTTTTCATAATTCTCATATACATCCATTATATTATATATGCAATTCCTTTTCTAGAAAATATAAAATGGACTTGGTTCAATGAATTTGCATACTTGAGGAACACATAATAAAAGTGTTTTTTCTATTGAAATGATACAAACATTACTTACATTCTTCATTGAGGTGAGGTTAATTTTGAATGATGGACCAACAAAAGAGACTACCTTCATCCCATTAACTAGTTGAAATATCTTCATCGTTTATAAGTTCATTCAAGGGACTCAAAGGACTATTTTAATTTCTAGGCAAGCATGTCACATGTCTCTCTTAAGTGATTTAAATAAGTCTGTTAATTAATGAATCATCATGACATTCAATCCCTTGACTTATACAATCTCGTCCAAGCATTCAGAATGCACAAATCTTAAGCTTAACTTCAAAAATCCATATCTTTAAATTCACACATCAAAAAATTACAAATAAGTGCTTGTTGGAAAGATATTTTTATTTACTAAATGATGGCTTTGATGCACCCAATAGAATTTCTACAAGAAACTCACCAAACAATTAGATTTTAGTAACAACATAATTCAATCAACACAAAAATTCTGCATAACACTTCTTTACTCTAAAAATCATAACTAAGGTACTCTTTGTCACCTAGAAAGCTAAAAATTAGAAAGTTAGAAGAAATTTTTTTTAATTTTTTAAGATTTGTATCACAGACTTTCCTACATATAAAAGATTACAGATTCTAAACTTTGACTTTCTCTTATCTAAAAGTTGAAAAAATAGTATAGGAATTATTTTTGTTTAATTAATTATTTTATTATTTAAAATTAATTACAATTAAAATATATATTGTTAATATAATTAAAGTATAATATATTATTTTATTTAATTAAAATATTATATTATTTTATTTATTACTTTGTAATATACTTTGTATAATATATTATTGTTTTAATTAAAATTACTTTGCATATACTTTAATATAATTAAAGTATATTATTTTATTGTTGTTAATATAATTAAAGTATATATTGTTAATATTTTTTTTATTTAAGTAAGTATTTTAATATTATTTTTGATTTAATTAATATTATTATTTTATTATATAATATTATTTAATATATAATATTAAAATTTCAAAAATTTATATAATTTTCTTAACTTTACGTCAACACAAATACTTTTAAATTTTACTTTTTAATTGATTCTTAAATTTTTTAACTTTTTATTTCCTAACTTTTCTTATTTTTACAATTCAAAATTCAATGAAATTAAAGTCCAATTACTGTTAACACATGTAGGTTGCAGCACAAACACACAAACAAGCAATGCAAGACATTAACAAAAGTAAAACAACAAATCAACAGAATAAGCTCACTATTTAAAACATCAACAACAAATGCAAAATAGATCTTAACAACAAAAATGAAACCACCAAAAAAAGGAAAAAAAATGGCATAGAACAGAATGTACCACCGAAGGACATACGCGAAGCTACGAAGATGACGTGTACAAAGCTGCAAGACGAGCTACTACAGGCACAAAGATGCACGAAGACATAGAGAGGTACACGAAGCTACAGAGATGCACGCAAAACTACAAAGATGTACACGAAACTACAAAGATGTACATGAAGTTGCAAAGATGTGCGTGAAACTACGAGATGTGCATGAAGCTATGAGGTGTATGCAAAGCTACGAGATGTGCACACGAAATTGCAAGACAAGCTACACAAGTGCCAGATACAAAGTCATGAAGAAGATGCACACAACTACAAAGATGTACACAGACGCAAAAGGTCAGGTTGCCATAGATTTCCCAACACAAAAGAAGAGAGATGAAAAATAAAATTTTCATCGACTTTTATATAATGACAATAGGGAAAAATGATTCCCCCCCCCCCCCCCCCCCCCCAATCTCATACACGCACAAATAGATCAAAATGATGAAAATGGACAAAAATAATTTCATCTCCCGCCATGACATGTAATGGTAACACAATCCCCCTCTAAGGAACCTCCAACAACCGTTCCTGAAAATTCATAAACGTACGTAATTCAGAGCCTACGAAATGAAACAAAACCAACAAAATAAGTTCAATCAAACATATCAAGCTTCCTCGGCCGTTGTATTGCAAAATCAGAAAAAGCATCTGAAAGGAGACATAAACATGTCTTATGGTTAGAGCCCTTAGGTGAAATTGCAGTGTTAATGAGAAAGAATTGATAACACAACCCGAATTTAAAAATCAGGCAGGTATAAATGACAGCAAATGGTCCTTGTGACTGAGCACTCGGTTCGATCGCTTAGCCTCTTGGCTGATGATCACCTAACACGAAAACAAAGTCTCTTCAGTGTCTGAAGATGGAGGCCGAAACATTATTACATCTAGCAACAAGAAACCCAAATGGTAATGTCCCTCAATTGCTGACTGAACACAAAATCCTGCTTAAAATGAGCTTGACAATGTAATATCTTATCCTGAAAATCTTCGAATCATTGGTCCAAAGGCAGACGCAAAAACTTCTACAATCCAACACCTTTCTCAAACTTCTGGATTTGGTTCAGGAATATCCATGTCAGCTGCAAAGAAATGAAAACCAATCAGTCTATAAGTACCAGAAAGGTATATCTGGCATAATCCCAAAGGAAGAGATTTAAAATTACCATGACGTGTGGTGCAATCCTCACACAGTAGACGGGAAATCCAGTGTACAGCTTAAAAGGCCCGCCACTTTTCACAGTTTTTATGGCACAATCCAAGGATCCAGTGTATGCATATTTCCCACTGGCGTCGGGCTGCATCTTCTGTATTTGTGTCTTCACATAATCAAAAGGCAAGCTGCATGCTGACGCGAAAAATCCAGAAACAGCACTAGCACCTAAAAAAGAAAAACCACTTCATATGAAAAAGATTTCCATCTATTGATTGTTACAAGCAGAAAAATATTAACCATGAAGGCCAACAATCATGCGGTTGTTCAAAAAGCTATCGTAGATGAATCCAGAAAAGACTTCAATTTTTTAATAGGATATCTCTGACCAAATGCAGAGCTTTGTAAAATGAAACGTACCAAAATTCATTATTCATGCATGACATGTAGCATTACACCCATGATAACGGTAAAACTAAAAACAACAAAGGTTGGCAAATCCGAATAGTGATATTAAATTTTTTTTATTAGCCAATTTTTTACAAAGCAGTTACCGATCTAAAAGGGTTTGCATTTAGACTAGAAGCATCAAACAGTATGTTGATAAGGTAGCACACAGTCATATTTATTATCTAAAACACCTTGAACCTTAACTCCTTGTGTGATGCCTAGATGCCAAAATTAAAATATTTGGTCTACACAAATATATTCACGCTAGTTTACATTTAACAGTTCAAATCATCTAACCATAACCACAAAATATAAAAGTGAACTTCTGAATAGCAAAAAGAATTCATTTTTCATACATGATCTATAAAATAATTAACCACCAATTCTGGGACAATACTAAAATGCATGAATACTAAATACTTCACATAATTACTCCTCGCAAAATTAATAATTAAACATAATATGGAGTGTAAATTAAAGATATTATGCATATAAAGTATGAACAATAAGGTAAACTTTATAGGGATACAAATCCAACTTAAATCAGAGACCAAAAAATGTACGTCATATACAGTGCAATCAATGCCTTGAAGGCATAGCGGAGGGAAGATTAATGAATTTTATGTTCCATAATATTGAAAGTGTGGAAAGAAAGGTTAGGGTAAGAATGAAAGATATTTTCAAGTAATAAGAGAAGAAATATATATATAATGTGTAATAGACCCCTAATGTAATTGCATATCCATTTACCCATTCATCTAATTGGATAGAATGGATGACATTTTCAGATCTGAGTGAGAAGCAGTCCTACAAATGATGAAGGTAGTATGAAGACTCCACAGGTGGAACAGAAAGATCCAACCTCAACTGCAGCGGATTTGAAAAACCACAACCCTATACATAGGCTGCACAGGCAGAAAACAGATCAGCCAGGTTGCCTGCATGTAGAATAAGACCACTGGATGCAGCTGGTGGCAGGAGAAAAGAAGCATGGTCCTGGAAGGACTGTAGGAAGGGCCTGATAGACCCCACCCCACTTTGCACAGTGGCAGCAGCAGTGAAGAGGGAGTTTTCCCCACTTGAAATCAGATGTCAACGACCTAGAGAGGACCGGAAGTAGTGGGAAAGGGTTGGGAGGACCAACCAATTCTGGTTTTGGGATGGAGAACGTGGTCAACTGATGGTGGTGGAGAAAGGTGGGTGGCTACCTTAGGGTTTCAACCTATGCTCTGATATCATGTGGAAAGACAGGTTAGGGTAAAAATTAATATTATTTTCAAGCAACGAGTGTGTGTGCAATACGTAGTGGACCTCAAATGTAATTGGATATCCATTAACACATTCATCTGATCACTTATAAAATACTCTCACAGAAACAATTGAATCAGAATTAAGAAACCAGGTTAGAGTACTACAGCTGTTGAAAAAACAAAAAATTTTATAACAGGGAAACAAAACAATATACCCACTCACAAAAAGCTGGATGCAGAAAACAAGTAAAAAACTAATTTTTTGTTATCTTACCAAAAACTGTGCTGTATTCACCCAGACCAACTGAATCTCTGAAAAATTCAATGCTTTGATCATATGAGGCAAGCATGCCCATATTTAGTGCCATGGCTCTAGTTACCGTAGGGCCAGCACCTTTCCACAGTGCAAGAATTCCCTCATCGACAATAATCCGATAAAGTGCTTGAAAGGCATTTGTATAGTTTCGACGTTGTGCTGCAGGCAAAGTTGCATCAGCTTGCATGCGAATGAGTGCCAAGTCAGCAGGATTTCCAAAACATGCACCAATGGCTCCAGCGGTCAATCCAATAAAAGCTTTCTGTATGAGAGGTAGTGGCTTCCCATCATTTGCCTCAACAGCCTTATTCGTCAACACTCTACATAAGCAAAAGTTCACAATCAGTTCTGATGTTTCATTTTAAGAACCCAATCAGTTGCCACAGCCAACAGGAACCCAATATAAATGCTCAGCATACTACACAATCCTATGTCCCTTTTCTGCAATGAAATTATGATGCCATCAAAGAAACCCAGCAAAATAGCTAAAGAGAATATCTCATTTAACGTAATAAAAAGGTAAGAAAATTTTATTAAGTAAATCATGTTTTCCAAGTAAGCCTAGTAGCTAACAAAATTCAGTAGATAAACAGTTCTTATCTCAGAAACAGAAAATTCACAACAGAGACAAGAAATGAAGAAATGCTCTCAAGAACAAGAGCTTAAGGGAGAGTAGTCCCTGGAGACAGAAGGGGTTAAAATAGTAATGACTCTACAAAGGTCTTGTTAATATTAACAACTATCATACATACGATCAATTGTAGAGTTATTTCATTGTAAACATACATTTACTATTTGTTAACTATTAAAAATACATACGATTTAAAAATAGTGATAGATAAAACCAGTGTTACCCTTTCATTGTTAATATTTCGTTGTTAACAAATAAAGTAACACACAACCGTTATTGGTCTGGTTTTTACAATATTAACAACTATCCTACATACGATTTTCACTCTACAATAAAGTAAAAACCAGTGAATGAATAAAAAGGTCTAGGTGTTTTTAAAAATAAATGAAAGCTTCCCTTGAAAAGAGATAACATAGATCAATTTAATTATAAAGAAGGTCACTCAGATTAGTGATAGAGACACCAGGACCTAGCCAATAACGGGAAACCCCATGTAGACCACACATAAGTTTAATAACGCCAGTTTCTGCAGGATTATAATCACACAAGAAAATTAGTGTCAAGAAAACTTGTGCTGCATTAAGATTTGCAGCTCCAACATTTTCAACCAAGCTTGCATGGATCAAAAGGAAAAATAATCTGACAGAATATGCATCTCCAAATCAATGGCCAAACATGGCATTACAGGATGAAAATATACCACAAAAAAGGAAAACAAACAAAATCAAAAAGATTGTGATGAAAGAATTGAAAAATATTTATAAAAGAGAACATATAATTCCATAATGTAGTAATTTAATAAATTACCTGAAGGATCCAAGTCGTGCAGTTGTGTATGTTGCTTGCCTAAGTAATCCAGCTGATAGTCCCTAGTGCAGAACAACTTATATTAATGGTGTCCTTTCTATAATGAATAAGTTCTGTCACCGTAAATTATAGATGAACTGACAGAATAAGAGCGTCAGAAAACCTTTTGATCTTACTAAAAAATGTATATTGGTGAATTGAGAAATCTTGCACAGTCATAGTTAGAAGCTGGTTAGATATCATTATCATGAATCTTAGAAAACATTTTTCTATACCAAAAAAGTGCCTTTGACATTCCTTATCTAACCTGTAAGACAAGGTTTTCTATTTAAGCAGACAAGAAAACAACTTTATACAAAGGATCACATTCGATAAAGCTCAAAATTAAAGAGAGATATTATCTTAAAAACATATCAATGGTTTATAGTTAGATCAAATGAAGGAAAATGTTTTTTTTGGGTTCTGTCTTTTTGGAAAAGAAGCATATTAGCATATACGCTTATTATACAAAGATGCAAACCTCAAAAGATATAAAAGGGATTTCAACGAAGGATAGTCTATTTATTTTCATCTACGACTACAGCATCAAAAAAAACATAATGATACATATAATTTCCGTGGATATCAATTAAAAAATAGCATTTTACAGTAAATTCAAGTAATTAAAAGAATAATTTCCTGACCCAACGTATATTTCTTTCTCGAAAACGAATCAGAAAAAGAATTTTCAAATATTGATGACAAATTCTTGCTAAAATGTTAACTCTTTCTTCGTTAAGACAGAAAAATGGCGTGGTAGATCTAACAATAGATATTAACCACAGTATGAACTCTCTTTTAAACTATCAAAAAAGCCCATCACTTTATAAGCAAAGCATTAGATTCACTAAAACGAAATAAGATACCTTATAGAAGGACCTGATTCCATCATTGGCAAGCATTGTCTTCGCAACATGACCGGCAGATCCCTGACCAAGTTGAATCCTGACCTGAACAATAAAAACAATAAAATGCACATCCAACCATAAAGCGTCAGATGCTTCCTGCTCTTGTTTCATGGAAAACGATTTTTTTCATCTACTTATATACAAAAAACATCCAAACACCAACATATAATAATCCATCCTACCAAAGCAGGCACGAACCATCGGGAAAAAAAAAAGACAGATCTCGAAAATTGGCCTGACGAGTAGGAAAGGAACAGAAACAGTACCTTAACCATATCAATCGGCTGGATGGCGCAGGTGGCGAGCATTCCCGACGCCCCGCCGTTGACGAAGGGCTTGACGGTCCCCCACACCGGATTAATCTTCGGCTTCGCGTCTCCCATCTCCTCCAACAATGATCTCCAACGACGAACGCAACAACCCTAGAGAAGAAGAAAATCTAGGGTGGGAGGGTGGGGGGAGCGCGGGCGAGAGAGAGAAGGGAAGCAAGAAAAGCGGGGAGAGGGCGGTGTAAAATAAAGGGCACCTGGAGTCATAGAAATACCCCTAGATTTATGGAACTCCAGGCCATTCCACTGAACGAGGGGCTCGTAAAATAAGACAAGAGAAAGGAGTATTATGGGTATTAAGAAGGAAAGGCGTGGTATTGGTGGGATTCAGATTCGTTGGATCTTGACCGTCGGGTGATGGGGACGGGATGGCGTGGTCCAAAAGAGTAAAGAGAACGAGGTCAGCCACTCCGTTCGCCGTCATAGTGTGACGTCTGGCCAATGGTAGAGTGACACTTGTACTTATTTATGGCAATTTTTTTATTTTTTATTTTTCCTAAGTGAACCAATGAATGGGAGGGGCGGAGGAGGAAGTTCTCAAACCACCTACCATTTTATTAATAATAATAATATTATTATTATTCATAATTTGATTTGACCATCTCCTTTCTATTTCAGTAATGTCAATACAAAATGTGTGTTACAGGGTGGAAGCTGGGAAGATATGATATGGCACATGAAAGGAGAGAGACCTAGTACTGTATCACAACATCATTCAAAATTTAATTTCTATTGCATAGCTGAAGTACTAGTGGATGATGAATTTTGCCAATGTAAAATTCAAGAGTTATTTGCTTTCGTATTACTTTTTTTTCTTTCAATGAAGTTATGTGCACAGAACACTGTCAATTTCAATTGTTATGCTAATGTCATTTGGCACTTGTGATTTTGTATTATACAATAAGAATTATAATTCCACCATGTGAATCGACCATCTTATGAATTTGCATTGTATAATTGTCGAATCAAAGAACTATTAACTCCTACAAATATCAAACTAAAAGTGACAATTATGGAAAAAAAGGTAACTCCATAGAACTTTCAAATCTCAAAATATAATATTTCATCTACATAAATGCCTCGAAAATGAATATTTCAATCCAGCCTCCGACTCAATTAACCATGATTTTATGTGCCCAGTTGTCACACAGAGAGGAGTGGTTAGGTGAGAGCACGTAGTCCCAAATAGAAACAGCTGCTGTTTCATATGGTGATGCTAGACGGGATTAGTTTTTATCTCTTAACGTAAGTTTGCGTTTTACCTTACAAGCGAATCTTAAGTGGTTGTTTTGTACCATGACTCTTTTTAAGCCATTGAAAGGTTTTTTTTTTTCAATGGAGCATTTGAAGGATACGACGAACACGGAGAGAACCACGATAATGTGGAGGATGGCTTCAATTACCTCCGTATTACAAAAAAGAAAAGAAAAGGATGGCAAACAATGTATATTATATATTGTAGTACATTACGTTGAACTTCGCAAAATTTTTAATTCATATATCTATAGCTTCACAATCATGTATTTTTTCTATATTTGAATGTAGGACTTTGAATCTGAAATAGAAATCGTAGAATCTGTATGCTGTAGGCCGGACAAATTTGTGGTTGGTATTTTCCCAGGCGACTACTACAATTTTGCAATGTTTTTGCTAACACGTAACTAATTGGTGAAAACTTGGCGACAATATTGTGAGGGTACATTTTCCTGCCAAGTACTCACATACACAAGAAAGATTCACGGTGAGCGTTTTTAATGATATGAATTCCTAACGACAACAAATGTTTCCTTGTAATCCAAGCTCTCACTAAACCTTCTCACAAGCACAATCCAAGGCTCAGGGAAGGACTTGGAAGATGTCATCCCTCACAAATCCGGTACTTGTAGGAGGTCCACAAGTTTGGGGACTATGGTATAGAATATGGTAGAGAATGGAATAAAATCATTAGGCAAACCACTTTCTTATAAAGCATTTCTAGATAACAAATAATGAAGCATAAGCAAAGCAGAAGCTAAGGGCACCAACAATTACTCTATCCTACCCATGAAACAGAGACCATCATACACACTAGCAACCGGATATCGATCATACACGGTATCAGGAAATAAATCTGTTAAAAAAAAAAGCAACATGTACAAGCAATCAAGGGGTATTTACAACATTCACAACCTATCTTCGATAATCTTTCCCAGCTGCAAAAACAGGGCTTGCTGCTCCTCCAATGTGAGATTTCCGAGTATCTGGCAACGAGATTCGGTAAGAATTTTATCAACATGCTTCAAAGCACATCATGTAAAAGCCATTCGAGAAAAAGAACCTGGTCTAGAATTGATTCGACTGAAATGCTTTGAGAAACAATAAATGACTGGTGGTAGATGTAGGCAAACACTGCCATCACCATCTGCGGAGAAATCCAAAAGGAACATATATCAACCATGTAACTAAATACTGAAGTTCCGTCTGGTAATAATGGTTATTTAGTTACAACATATAAAAATAAATTGACATTTCCAAGAAAGATGCAAACACGTATCAATTTTTCGTTAATGCATTTTGTTAAAAGTGAAACATTTTTTAAGCAGACATGGAAACAAGTTGCATAAAAACACGTATCAATTTTATGAACGCTTCTGAATAAAATAATTGTTACCAAATGTGCCCCAAGTATAACATGCACTGCACATGCTAGAACTTCAAAGCCTACTGGGAAGGGAAGAAGATTTTTTGAGGGTCCAGCAAGGTAAACGGTTTTAACGTTAACCTACCAGACTTCAACAACATAACCTACCTAACATTCACCACTCATGGTTGAATAAGAAGGCATCAAATGCACGGACAGAATAACAGAACAATATGTAATGGAAAATACCTGGCAATCCATTCTATCGGTAATCCCACCATGACCAGGGATGCTATCACCAAAATCCTATTACATTCCAAACAATTTACAACCCGAAATTTAACTTATAATTCTGCATAACTATAAAATAATTATATTGTCATAATCACCTTGATCTTAAAAGCTCTTTTGAAACCACTTGCAAAAAAACCGCCAAAAGGTGCAATTATTGATGCAAATAGACCAAAAGCTAAAGCATGCCACTGCAGAGGCAGAGCTGAGACTTCCTTCCAAGGAAACTGAAAAAAAAAAACATTGCATAAGAAGCAATTAAGATAAGTTCTTTGTATGATCTTGACACATCTTCTAACTTAAGAACCATTCAAATGGAAACATATATAGATAAGTGAAGAACTAATCATAATATTGAATGATAAATATACAGCAACAAACAAATAATCATATACTTTCACTTATAGATAATATCTGCTGCAGCTTCAAATTACATTCAAGTATATGAGTCAAGCAATCACAACCACATCACAGTCTACATTTGGTTTGCATAGTGAGAGGCTTAGATTATGCATAATCAATATCATACACATTCAATAAAGTGTGCAAAATTGGATTGATTTTATGAAGATTGTATTGCATAAAAATCTTATTTGGTTGGCTACAAACACTAGCTTTTGGGATGAAATGAAAAAGAAAATCCAAATCAGCACCATAATCTCATAATCAACAGAAAAGTCAATTATGTAGATTGCAGAATGGAAGACAAACTAACATTGACAAACAGACAGATCATCTACTTAAGTAGCATTAGGATATGTGGTACTTTCAATTCTCTGATTTTCAGATTCTAAATAAAATTATACTTTATTCTAGCATGATGGATTTTAAGTAAAATCTAACTGATTCTCAACTGTGGTTTCTAATTCATTGTAGAATCAAAGAATCAGTGAAAAGTTTGATTCTCCACGATTCTCAAAGTCCCTACGCCAAAATAGATCATTTTACCCTCCTAAAATGAAACATCTCGTTTTGTATACCAATAGGATTTTGGTGCAAGGTGCCATAAAGAATTATCAGAATTTTTAGAGTTTACTTTCTTATTTTTTGTAATTTGTGTCTTTTCAGGTAATTCCGACTGTGGAGGTTGATCCCTTTACAACCAGTCCCTTTATAACCCTTTTCAGGTAAGGTTAACGTTAGATAAATAGCCAATTGTAAAAAAGTTGTCAACCTTTCATGAACATAAACCCCAAAGAAAATTCATTAAGACAAAACTCTCTTATCAACATGTTGTGTCAAACCTTAGATGCAAGAAAAAGATTAAAAAAAGAAGTGTTGCACACCCTAGGCGTAAAGTTCTTAAGATAGGGACTGTACATCAATGCTTGGATGTAAATGAAAATAAGCAAAGGTTTTTATGCCTTGATAAACAGGTGTCGATAAAAAAGATAATCCAAAACACCAAAATTAAACTTGCAACTTGGAATATAAGAATTTTAACTGGTAAAAGTATGGAATTAGTGGATTTAATGATACGAAGGAAAATTACAATATTATGTTTGCAATAAGCCAAATCAGTAGGAAAAAAATCTAGGTTACTTAAGGATAATAGTTTTAAACTATGATATACAGGAAAAAATAAATGCAAGGATGGAGTAAGGATAATAGTTGATAAAAGTTTAAAAGATGAAGTTGTTGAGGTAATAAGAATAGAAGATATAATTACAATGATTAAACTTCTGATCGAAAATGAAATAGTTAATATAATTAATGCATATGCTCCACAAGTAGGTTTAGGAGAAATTACTAAATGTAAATTTTAAAAATATTTAGATAGTTTAGTTTATGGTTTACCTATTACTGAAAAGCTCTTTATTACAAGAGATCTAAATGACCATTTAGGAGAGTAAAATAGAGGATACGAAAAAAAACCATGGCAGATTTTATTTTAGCAATAGAAATGAAGAAGGTAATTCAATTTTAGACTTTAGAATGGAAAATATATCTTTAATACTTGTATTTAAGAATAGGAAGGATACACAATACTTAATAATTATAATAGTATTAAGTTAATGAGTCATACTATTAAAATATGAGAAAAGATAATTGAGAAAAGGCTAAGGTAGGTAAGTAAAATGACAAAAAATCAGTTTAGGTTTATGTTGGACATGTCAACAATAGAAACTATTCATTTACTTAACTAATAGAAAATTTTGAAATTAACAAAAAGAACCTTTACATGATTTTCATTGATTTAGATAAAGTTGATAAAGTACGTAGAAACCTGTTGTACTAGATATTAGAAAGAAAAGGAGTACCTAAAAGATATATTAATATTATAAAGGTCATGTATAAAAGAAAAAAAACTAATATTAAAACTATGGAAGGAAAAACTAACGAATTTCCAATAAATAGATTTACGCCAGGCATCTTTTCAAGTCCATACCTGTTTGTAATAGTTACAAATAAAATAACTAAGGAAATACAATGAGATACACCCTAGTGTATGGAATTTGCTAATGACAATTTTGATTAGCGAAATTAGGGCAATAATTAATTTAGATTAAATAGCTTCAAAATTGAATATCTACAATGTAAATTCAACAAAAATAGAAATAATGACGAAGGTATCCAGCTAAATGGTCATGAGAATTATACAAGTAAAACTTAGGACCTATAATAAGTAGCAATACAGAAAGTATATAGAATATTATTTGTAGGATTAAAATAGAGTGGATGAAATGAAGAAATACTTTTGAAGTGTCATGTGATAAGAGAATACCTTTCAAATTAAAAGGAAAATTTTATAAAACTATTATTCACTTAACTATACTTTATGGATCAAAATGTTGAACTATAAAGTATTATCATGTACAAAAACTTAATGTTGTAAAGATGTGAATGCTTAGATTGATGAATGATAATACTATAAGGTTTAAGTTAAAAAAATGATTTTATTAACAATAGGGAAGTTGTATCAATTGAAGATGAGATAAAAGAAAATTAGTTTAGATGGTTTAGTCAAACCCTTAGGAGGCTAAAAGATGCACTAGTTGGAAGAAGAGAATTAATTTGAGTAGAAGAAACTAAAAAAATTAAAGGAAAACCTTAATCTACTTGGTTAGGAATTGCGAGAAAAAATTTAAATTGATGTAATATAACTGAAATTTTAAATTGACCTGAGATAGAAATGTATGGAAGAAAAAAATTCATGTGGCTAACCCCACATAGTGAGATTATAGCACAAGTTATTGTTACATTTTTTCATTATTTATAGTTGAAATTCAATGGAGTTGACATATGATAGGTTAGATCTAATGTTATTCAAGTTAGCAAGCTATAACTTAGTTTTTACATTTTTGTTTGGTTACATGGTTATTTCCATACATGTGAACCATACAATTGATGGTATATGACATTTTTATCAATATAAAAATTAAATGTAATCGATTTTAAATGTCTATTATAATTCCTTTATCGTATCGTTAGGTTTCATGTCAAAATTTAAGGTTTGTCCTTCAAATTTTGATGTTTCTGTGACATTGCACGGTCTCCACCAATATTTCTATCGATCTTCAATACAACTCCTTTTTCATAAGACCAATATTCAATATGATATAGATAATAAATACCTCTTGTATGGTGATAACCTCACAATTTAACAATCAAAACCCCATAATCTAAACTAGTTAGGACCTAGTCTTCACCACATGGACTTTGAGCAACATGAATTCTTAATCTACATTCAGGTTTGAATTTAAGAAAGATAAACACTAACATATTGAACTTATCCCTCACCCATGAAGGCACATTTGGTGATAAATCATAATGTTTGAGCTTGAATAAAGGACCAGAGTCACAATAAAGCCATCCAGCAGATAAGTCCTGCAAGTAGGAAACAACAAAAGTACAGTTGTACAGTACATGTTTTGTAGTTAAGTACCACGTACTAGATAACAATCCTCTATGAAAATGATACCTTCCTTGGACAAGTTAACCATTGGAAATTGCCTAAGAAATTAGCAAGCTGAAAACAAACACAAGAAGGCAGTAGTTACACACCTCTAGAATAAAGTATGTGAGATCTTTTATTACCACAATTTAAATATCAATCTCAATCATGAAAGAGCATGCATGTGAATGAATGCATGCTTTTCAATTAACCTTCAAACTTCAAGCAAGAATATTACAAATTAATCAAGCAAAAGCCACATATTTGTACATTAAAAAACACGTCTTCAGACAAAAAATCGTCTGAAATCAGACCATGATCTATTATCCTCATGTATATATATCCTTCAACAATATTCACTTTCTATTATATTCTACAATATGTTTCTCACGGCACATAAAAACTAAAGGTCCCACCATATAACTGATCCAAAGGAGAAAGTTTATTGCCACAAAATATGTCAACAACAATTTCATGTCTCCAGCAATGGGTTGTTCAACTAATACTTGTGAACTCAAACATTGCATCATGATGTGTTCAAGAAAAGACATGTTAACCTTGCAGACTGATATCAAATGATCGATTGCAGGATCTGGATTTAACATGCATATGTCAGCACTATATCAAGATACAACATTATTGGGTTCACCTTTCATAGATTTGTAGATAAAACAAACCACTACATCAGATGCAGAACCAGGACATAAGAAGCCCAACCCCAAAGGGGCCCAACCTAGAGAATCAAGTGCAACCAAAGCTACACCCTCATAATGTCATTGACCTAGACTCTTATTTAAACCAGGGTAATATTAACTACAGGGATAATAGTCATTATAATTATATTGGATTTCTTTACCAACTTGGGTAGAGATATGTTAGGATCTGACACCCTTTGGAACAGCCATCTCAAGCCCATCTCATCTGCATCCCCATGCCCCAAATCAAGGTATATTACCTACTAATCAAGAGTACCATGTGCTGATGCCAACAAACATTCCCATGGTCCACACACCTTACTACCAAGGGCATGTTCAAATCAAACAACATACCAATGAATGAATAATTGCAACTCATTTTGTTCACCAACTAGTCAAGTTGTCGAAGTATCCATTACCTTAGCAATGCATTCCCAACCAACCTGCCACACAAAAAGGCCTCCCTATTAGAAGGCCATCCCTAGGCATCCCTACTGATTGATGGAGCTCTATGGCCAATGATAAAAATAAGGCACTTCAAAACTCAACTCAAGACACGTGGGCACTATAAACTCAATTTGATAGTGGCTTAAGACATTGAAAGTGAGCTCCTCCGATCTATCACACCTAGTCATCACGCCCCAATCACTTGATTTAGAGGCTTAACCCACGACAATGGATATATGGTGCTAACCTGGCAAACTACCATCAAACTCCAACTCTAGCCCAACAATCTCTTCCACCACGATCATGACCCCCCTTTCCATACGATCTTCTTCCTCTTGACAAACCTTACGTGCCCAAGTACAAATCCCTAACAATATCACTAACAACCACAAAGGACCATCTCACTCCACCAATGCCAAAATGTGGCCACCAACCTGATGCCCTATCACCTTTGCTAAACAATACACAAATATCAAAATAGACCCCACTACTACCATGTCCACCCTAACACCCTCAATTTCTACAAAACAAACATTGCCTCCACCAAAACAAGGAGCACCTAAGGATCCAATTTACCAAGCCCACCCCAAGGCAATCCTTTGAAGATACCAAATGACAGCACCATCTTGCAAATAATGCTTGCACCCTATCATTCGAACAAGTTCAAACACATGACCCAACATTACAAAATCAACACATGGAAGGCTGAGAAGGTAGCATCCATGCCTGCCACTCTATGCCCTTGAAGCTTCAATATTTTCTCCTTGCTTGACTTGTTTGGGAGGAGGATGACTTCATAATCATGCCCAAATCAAACCATCAACCATATTGCACCCCATTGATGATGTCATGAACCTCTACAAAAATTGCCCAATCCATCTTTGTGCTCCACCAAATAGAAGCTAGATACTCCAGCTAACACTGAATTCTTTCATCTCTACAGTCAATTCATCTTCTACATGACTACACGAGATGCTACTTAAACCTCCATCAAAGAATTAGTTGAGTTGAGAAGAACTCAATGGAAGAATGTTCCAAGCCTCACCAAGCTTGAAAGAGTCATCTTTACAACTACAACAAGTCCTTCGACTAGAAACCATCAAATGTATTCAATTTAGATGACCCCCACACCATAACACCTTTGTCATACCCATTCATTCTGCCATGAAAAGCAACGATGACCCCTTTCAAAGCATTTCAAACACCATTCCAAAATGTTCAAGCTAGCCTGTAAGTCCCCAACAAAACCTTTGAATCAAAACCATCCAACACCAAAGGGGAACCCTATTCATCCTTGTCACTATCGTACAAGCCATATCTTTACACCTCCATATTGGCCAAGAAGAGAGTGATCATAGACCATCCCCACCGAGTCTTTCCCCCCCTCTTGACACACTTCACTAATGATGGTACCATTGGAAATAACCAATGGGTGTTATTCAAAAACTTTTACCAAATGGTGCCACACAATGTGTGCTACCAAAATTATTTGTTAAGCTTTTATATGATTTGAATATTAAAAATGTTTCCATTTTGATTTCATGAGAATTCACACGATGTACATCATGCTCACCATAAAAATTATTACTTCCTAAAACTAATAAAATTCAGTAACTATGGAAATAAGTTTTTCAGCTCAAGCATAAATATATTTTTCAACAAACTTAAATATTTATTTTACGTCAAGGATGACAGCATGCATGGTTAAACTACATATGAACACAATTGAAGCATAAATTGATCGGCAGTGTCCAGTAGTAATCACTTTATGAAAGAAAATTTTGTTGCAATCGTAGGGAATATCTCATCAGGTTTAAAGCGAACTCTACAATAAATATTAGAAAAGGTAAACAATGTTGATGAATTATCAAATCAAGAAAAAGGACACTTCACCACAAAAGCAGAAATCATTGTTGTAATAGATGCACCAATGAAACCCTCCCAGGTCTTTTTTGGGGATAATTTAATGAGAGGCGTCCTCCCAAAAAAGAATCCAAAGAAATACGCAGCTATATCATTGATAACAATAAGCAAAGCTGGAAACAGAAACCTGTAATGAAGTTTAGACCACCTTAGACAAGAACTTGTTGCATAAAAACCATTAAACAAAATTTTTGAAATATTTTGAAGAAAACCAAGTGTGATATCTCAATAGTTTTTCTCAATATTGTAGAAATTAAGCTTAACAGTCAATGCTTTAATGGTACTGTACAAGATTAAGGAATAATAATACATCTTTACCCTAAATCACAATAGTGATGACCCAACCACACAATATGAAACAATCAATTAGTGCATGAGGCCAACCATGACCCATATTTTGAAAGGGCAGATCAGTTCATGAACCAACCATGACCTACCATCCCCATGCTCAAGGGCAAGGAAGTCTAGCCCAACCAACTTTGAAGAAGCCCTGATGCCTCCAAAATGCTCCTAGTGAGACGTGTGTCCAAAAACTTGACATGTCATGATCCCAACAGCATGCAGCCACCATTATGGCCCACAGCAAAACCCCCACTATAAATACAGCATCATTCCCAATGTATGACTCTAATCATTCTTACCCAAAAGCATGATCCTCTCAATGTTTAAGAATCAAAGGTTCTACACTTCCCACACACTCCAAGCAAACCTTTATCCTTTACCCCATAGGTAACCACACATTCCAGAGGATCTAAATAGATAATGGCCAAGGCTCACGACTTCAAGTAAGATGATCGGTTGTGATGGAAACTGGCATGCATTGGTGACATTTTGCCAACATATGTCAAATTTAATCCCTTGCTGTAAATAGATTTAGCTTTCACTACCTGATGCATGCATATCAAATATCAACTCTTCTTAGAACTCTGTAAAATTTACCAAAACCTTAGTATCTTTAGCACACTTTTGGTACATGGTGATAGACTTAAAGCATGGAAAAGTTTTCATTGTTTGCATTATTTATTAGGTTTAGTTGACCAAGTTAAGATTAAGAATTAACTTTCCATCAAGAAAAGCTCCTACAGATGAAAAAATTTTAATGACAATAACACGCTGGGAAAATTTACTCTCTTTTTGGTTAGAATAAATTAAACCTAATGGTTGATTACACACTTGAAGAATATTAATTCCATAAACCCCTAAGAAAATTTGCTCTTTTCGATTAGAGTAAATTAAACCTAACATGTCCATTATGTTTGCTAATTTCATAACATGAAGAATACTTGAAAGATGAAACACTGTTTTAACAATCCGTGCAATATTAAAGCTAATTGAAAATATCATATTATAAGGCTAAAGCTTGTGTATATTGTATATTCCAACCTCATCTTTGGCCCCCTTTTGTATACAAGCTTAAGGTTAAACACTGATTACAGATACAAGCATGTCATTAAGTTTTAAACATAGTTTTACAAAAAAAGATAGTAGAATGTGGTGGTAAACTAAATTCAAACTTCTTTTCCATAGAAAAACCACAATCTTGATTTATTAGCATTTTCAATGCCTTAATAAACAACTTACCTACCTTTTAATCAACAAAATCTCCATCCACATCCTCAACATCATTGTAGATGGTCATTGGCCAAGTGACAGAGCCAAGTTAGTGGTTCATGTCCATCGTGCCCTAGGTGAAGAATCTCCTGATCTAATGGATGTCATCATCCCATTGTAGTTGGGCAAGTGGTTCTTCATCATTAGTCCATCTTCTCCTTATCAAGGTGTCATCCCCTCACCCTCCCCCAAGACAAACCCTTCACTCCCACTCTATTACAAGTTCAACCACAGGTCCACATCCACACTCTATAAATTGAGCTCATTGAGATTAGGAGACAATGACATTAACAGCTTATTTGTGTATGGCAGAAAGTTCAGAAAAACAGAAAACAGAAAGTCTAAAATGATCGAAAATGAAAAGTTAAAAAAAAAATGAAGTGTTTGTGCATGTGATGGAAAGTCAGAAAAATCAAAGTTGGGGTGAAGAATTTATATCTAACAGAATCTCAGGAAAAAGAAAATAAGATTACTTTATTATTATTATTATTAGTATTATGTTTTTATTTATCCTCTCATTTTACTTTATTTTATTGTTATTTATCCACTTATTCCTTCATTTTCTCCTCATTTTTCTTCCTTTTTTCTCCTTACAATAAATAAGGTGGAATTCCAGGTCAACGAGACAAGTTTCCAAGGGGAAGGAGTGAGAATTCTAGAAATGTAAATCTATTTATATATAGGAAAATTATACTTTCCTTTCCATCAATTCCATCATACACAAATGCACCAAAACTCAGAATCTATTTTGAATTCTTTCCTTTTTATATATTCTGGCATGCACAACCCCCCCTAATATAGACAATCCCTAAAGATTAGCTATAATTAACTCATTTAACACATCCTTTAAGCTGAAACATATATGTCAAACTAATCCCTTGTTATATAATGATTCAAATATATTGACAACCAATCCCTTGGTGAAAATATCAACAATCTCCTCGAAAAAGGATGCATGAGTTGCGGATACAACTCCTTTTATCGCCAAGTCTCACACAAAATAGTAGCCAATGTGCTTTATTCTCTCATGAAATACAAAATTGTGGACAATGAAGATGGTGGATTAATTGTCACAATCAATAGGTATTAGTTGTACATGAAATCTATATTCAATAAAGACCACAATCATGTCATCTAGCAAATTGTTTATGTCATAGAACTATACTTGGCATTGGATCAAGAAACCACATTCTGTTTCTTGCTCCACCAAACAACCAAATTGCCCTTAATATAAGTAGTCAGATATAGACTTTCTATCTCCTTTGTCTCATGCATAGTTGAATTCAGAGAATGCTTGAATATTAAGATGTTCATGCTTTCTGTAAAGCAAACCTTTTTATGATAGTACCTAGATGGCTGCATTCTAATGAATCATTCTTCGTTCATTCATAGATTAGCTAAGCCAATTGCAAATGAAATGTCTAGTCAAGTAGAAGAATGATGAAAAGTAGCATAAGGTGCTTATTAAACTTGTAAGTCAAAAAAGACTCGACTATCATCTATACAAAGCTTGTAACTAATTAAGACATTGATGAACAAGGTGGTAGTGCCAAAGTAGTGATGATTTATTCTTCAAAGTAAAGCACAAGAGTCCTCAATATATCTTGTCTCAAGCCAACAAATAGAGCTCTTTTCTAGCCCAAAGCAATCCTCTTTGGTGTTTGTAGATCTTGAAATTCCAAATGATATGAAAGGAAAGGAATGTTATAAAGGATTATAGTGCATGGGTAGTGACAATGATGGAAAGAAGATTTACAGAAAATCTGGAATATAAAGAATTTTGTCCAAATGTAGCTGAAAAGCTTGAATAGCCCTGGCCATAGCTACTAAACAATAATCTCCATTGGCAATACAAAAGTGTGGAAATCAAGTAATTGGAAAAGTCTAGTAAAAAGGTCATGATTACCTATCATATGAGAGATGGTTCCTGAATTTATGACTAAGAATTGTTCTTAGTGGTTAGAAATGTACTGGTACCTTTTGCAGTATGAGAAGCAGAGACATTAGTAACTAGAGTATCGATACTATAGAAAGTGATCATACTCTTTTAAGGGTACAAAAAATGACTAGATGTCATCACTATCAATAGAGGCTCGCTATTCCACTCTGGTCTCCCAAACATCTCCTAGAATTTTTTAGATGTGTTATTGGTTCGTTTATAATGATCACCTTTATTGTTACCTCAACTGGACACTCGGCCTACTTGTGACAAAACTACATCCCCTACCTTGACCACAACTTGAGTTAAGCATGGCTGACTAATCAATAGGCATGGATGATGAAACAGTGGAGATCTGGAGAATTTGAGAGGTATTCTCAAAAGATGGTATATTGTCATCACTATTGTCTCAAAATGACTAGATGTCATCACTATCAATAGAGGCTCGCTATCCCACTCTGGTCTCCCAAACATCTCCTAGAATTTTTTAGATGTGTTATTGGTTCGTTTATAATGATCACATTTATTGTTACCTCAACTGGACACTCGGCCTACTTGTGACAAAACTACATCCCCTACCTTGACCATAACTTGAGTTAAGCATGGCTGACTAATCAATAGGCATGGATGATGAAACAGTGGAGATCTGGAGAATTTGAGAGGCATTCTCAAAAGATGGTATATTGTCACCATCAAGTATCTAACCACATGTCTAGAAGGCAATATCCAGTCAAACACTCTAAGAAATCTAACTATGACAAGCTCCTTTCAATACTCCCATAGTCACCGAACATTTGCTACAATATATTGATAGACTTCGAGTTCATTATGCAAGAAACAAAGTGATGCAAATAGCTCTTGAACTAACTAATTACTCTATTGTATGGTGAAAATCTCTTCATAAATCTTTACAATGCAAGAAACATTTTTTCCGTGTTTATACATTCTCTTTAGAAAATTGTAGATGTTCTTTCCAAGAGAGAGCATGGTGACAATACATGTGACTTGTTCTTCAATAATATTTGCCATCAAGAGATTACTACATAATCATCTACTAATCAATCATCATATTTTGAACCTTAGATATCCAAGGCTCAAGTGATGTAAGTTTCCCATGTGTTCCAAGAATCACTTGAAAGGATCATGTCAAATAAGGTAATTTTTGTAATTCAATTTAATTAAGATGACATTGACATAGCAAGTGGGATCAGGTGCATTTGTGGTGGAAAAAGAAGTTACAAACAGATCTGATGCATCAAAGATTGAAATGATCCGATATTGATGTTAGACAAGTGATAATATAGATAGGTAAACTGCCAAGTGCAACTTAACAAGGCAGTGGCTAAGCCATGATATGATGCTCACCTCGCCTTGTCCTAGTTCAGTAGATTTTCTGTCAGATCCCTTTAATTCAATACATAATTTTTTAAGGTTTTCCCAAGCAATAATAATAATAATTTTATAGAAAGCTAGTAAAATATAGATAATTATTGAAATATATAATCATGTATTATTGAAATATGTATATTAATATAATTACACTCTGTATTTTGATGCTATCTTAGAAGTATTCATGTATTTAAATATTACTTAGAAAATAATAGAATCAAAAGTATACATAATTACTGTTATATATATGCCTGAAAATTTAATAAAATATATTTAAATGTTTTTAGGCATTGTCTGGTTGTCCTAGCTTACCTCCAGGGTACATTGGTGACTTAATAGTTAATAAGTAGGGTGATGTGTTGATATTAAGATCATTTTCCCTCAAAAAAAAGAACAGAAGTGATGGTAGAACATTAGAAACGTTCTGGGCAGTCAATAATAGGTAAACTAGCGTCTCCTCCTTATGGCCATAGGGTAATGCTCTAAACCCTTGTTGACAACAGTAGAATCCCTCCCTAAGGGATGGCAGTCGGCAGCTCTTGGGCCTGGGAAACTGCTGGAAGTGGTCTCTTAGAGCCTAGAGGATGTTGAAGGACGTGTAGGTCTTGTCAATGGAAGTGGAGAGATGAAAGGAAGGTTCCCATGAGGAAAGACTGGCTGATGGCTGGAAGATGGGCAACGACAAGTAGTGGTGGGTGGGTGGTCGATTAGGGCAAAACCCACTCTATTACAATGTTGAAATGAGGAGAAAATGAGATTAATTATTACTAATTACTAAGGACTAATATAAGGGTCACTAATAGCTTAAGTGTGTGTGTGAGTGTATAAATCCATCAATGCATTTAACAAAGCTCTCATAAACAATTTGAGGCTAATGTATAAATTAAAAGGCATCTTGCAACAAGATATGCATTTGACAAACTCAATTGCAATGAAGCTGACCAAGAAGACAAGAGGAAATTAACAAGAAAATAAGTGGTACAAGAAGACCTATTATTTACAATAATTTTACATAAGGTTGTTTTTGTGATATCCATCACAAAAGTCATAAAACAAGGACCATTGTTACCACTGTTAACTTGATTTCTAATGGATGCTAACTTTAGTGTGCACATGTAATAAATTTAAAACTTTAAGCTTGTATATTAAAGATGCCAAAGATGGTGCTGCAATGTAACATACACAAACTTTAGACTTTAATATGAAAATTTCCCTAAAAGTGCATGCCAAAAGAATGAATCAACATAATGACTCCATTAGTGTTAAAAAGGAAAAAGAATGCAATTATTATTCCATTAAAACCATCATCTCAATCCCAGGGAATTCTATTCATTAATTGATCCAAATGTAGCAAATACATTCTTTTCATGAGGGCAGATGTGAGGCTCAATTGAAAGGAGAGGGGAGCTGCATCCTTCGGAGAAAGTTTACACAGACCCTCACTCAGAACTTCTTGTGCTAAAAGAAATTTGAAGTAGAAGTTGATTTAGACTTTAATATGAAATTTTCCCTAAAACTAAGCACATATCAAAAGAATGAATTAACATACTGATTCCACCTGTGTCAAAAAGATGGAATACAATTGCTATTCCATCGAAATTCCAAGGAAGCCCATTCATGAGTTGAGCCAAATGTACCCAAAACATCCTCAATTTCCATATGCACCCAAACTAGGAATTATTTACAAGTTGTTTATAAAATTCGATTATTATTGAGGAGAAAATGCAGCAATAAAACCCATTGCTTGTGTAATAATTGATTTCAACAAATTTGAAATCTAATCTTCAGTTATGCATAATTGGCATAAAATAGCACAAAATTTGGCAAGGATATACATAATCAAATCACATAAATGATCTTTTTACATAATTATTTTATGCTATGAATTTGTGGTGACTATCAAACTTTCAATTCTACTACTTCCAAAATGATTTTATCTTTAATTTACAAGACAAGTTAAACACCAACATAACTTTTGCAGCTCTTTCTTCCACCTAACTCCTCTTATTTGCACAACTCAGCCATTTCTATAAACAGCTTAATCGTGGTTCCTGAAGATTCAAATTCATTATGATGTCAGTACTCTTCTTTTATTTAACACTTGGTTTGGGAGAACAAGGAAGCTACCTAAATATAAACACCATATTTTAAAATCGTAGAAAGATAGAGTGACCTAATATACAAAAAGAATAAAAAACATAGACTACAAGAAATGCTATGCTGTGGATATAATATATATGAAGCTTAGATACCAGAAAATTCCTTCAAATATATTTGCAACAGTGAAAGAAGACTGTGCAAACACTAAGAACAAAATCATGTGTGTCCATGCATATTGACCAAACTGATACTTGTAGGTCTTCTTCTTTAGTGTTAAAATGAACCAGACAAAACCTATAACCAATCAAGAAAAGAATGTTACATCAAGGAGGAGAATCTGAAAAGCAAAACTAATGTGAAAGCTTAGCATTAAGGAAAGATGTCATAAAATGATACAAAACTAACCTGCAAGATACAAGAAATAGCAAATGAACATTTGGTATTTGATAAGCCCACCCACAATCTGGTATAACAATTTATCTGAAGTTACTGTGTTAACAAGCTGCCGGCTGAGAAAGCGCCCATAAGCAAACAACACTGCAGTGAAGAAAAAATGCCTACGAGCAAATAAAGTGAATTGAAAATGTGATATGCTTATAAATAGAATTATTTCACTATACAAAATTCAAAGTAAGAATCCAAAGAAAATTACAAAAACAAAGATGTGTTTTAAAACAAGGTGAAAATTTTTACCAGTTCAACAGCCTGAATCCTGGTAAACGTCTATTTTCATTCACTAGTCTGAGTAGATTAAACAGCTCTTTTGCCATAAAAATTTGGATGACAAGAACCATGGCCCAGATATAAAGATGACCCATATAGATAATGAACATAAATCCACCAAGCATCCAAATAGAAGAATGCACACGGATGAGCATTGATTTATACTTGTTTCTGTCATTGACGAGCAATTTACTTCCATTTGCCTTTTGTGTTTCTGTAGGGGACTGAATCAAAATGAATTTTTTAGATACTCTATGATGTTTATGCAATGAAACAAATAAAAAATGTGATAAAAACCTAATCACACGGGAAAAATGAAAGAGAAAAGAAGGGCAAAAATAGCAAAAAAAACAATATAGAGCTAATCTCCATGATAACATATTTCACAACTTTTATGGAACTAAAAGGAGGGAATACAACATAAGGGCTTCCCAAAAGAGCACACATCCTTTTACCATTTTCAAGGCTCGACTAAACAAACATAACTACTAAGGAATGGAGTTCTAGTGCTGTAGTGCATAAGATTGCATCATCATCTCATATGTAAGGACATTAAAACAACATTACCCAAAGAATGCATTCCTCATAGTTTGTTTATATCTTCAGCATTACCATCTACAAAGTTTTATCTCCCATAACATTCAAATACAGGTTTCATCTAAGAATGCCTAGTACCATTTCTTCATCCAGGAAAATTCTCCATCTACCACTCCAAAACATTCGGCCTTTATTAAGAGAATGTTCAATGCTAAATTGAAAGTTAAAAATATAGTGCTCTCAGTCTTAAATAATGCACCAATAGCCATTCCATTGAACAGGCCTCATCCAAAGCACATATGGAAGGTTAGCACAAGATCTTTCCTGTCATCCTTGTATGATGGGGTAACAGTAAAGTATCAAAATAGCAATTTTATCATTAACATAAGATAATAACATGCAGAATTGTTGCTGTTGCTTTCTATTGAATTTTGTTTGATCTTGCAAGTGTCTATCTTGTAAAAGGTTCCTTTGGCTTGTTTTGCTTCAGGTACACAGTACACGTAGCATTTTGTGGTGTTTGCCTTTTCTTCCAATGAGACTTTGTTATAATCCTCCCTGACTTGCATTGTATTCATTTTTAGCTAAATAAATTTCTTACGTTGTTCAGTGCACAATGACATCCATGTTCAAAATAAGATAATGCCCCGTTGTGCTCAAAACCTTATTTGATATTAAGATAGAAGCATGGGTAACAGTGATATAGTAGTAGCCTTTGTATTATCAAAATATGTATGTACTTTTATTATGAATATCAAAATTTTCATTCCTAAAACAGGCCAACATGTTGTCTGCCTATTGATAGAAATCAATAACAGAAACCAAAGACAAACAAAAAGATTTTCGTTGGGAAGCAACAAACTAAGTCTTGTGAAAGCAGAAAAGCAGCAACTCTAGTGCATTGGTTAGGCAGGAAGATAGATGCAAAGAAAAAAGATGGATAGGACCATGACTAGACTAGTATATAGAAACCAACCTCATTTGAGCGCTTCCGGTGTCGTATCCGGACAGAATTGTTCATTGAAGGATCAGTAGTGTGGTTTTCATTTTGCATGGTTCATATAAAATTGTCAAGCTGCAACAAAGAAATGCTAATAAATTGTTTTCAACCTAAACTAATGCACAGCAAATGGCAAAGAAAAGGCTAATGACAAAAATAGCTCATTAGAAAATAAGATTAACAACCTTATATCAAAATTTTGAAATTTTGCGAACTCCAAAGTATAACCTGCAGACTCCACAACAAATTAAATTTAAAAAAAGGGTTCACTCAAAATACAACATGAATATCCTTACTTTTATAAAAAAATGAGAGTTTGAACTATGCTATTTTTCTCCAAAATATACTGCTAAAAACCCTGTTTCTCAACTTATGAGTCTGTACCAACTCTTTCTCATCATCAGAGTTCATGTCAACATGAACTTGAAATGCTTCCCTCGTTGGCATGAACCTCCCTTCCGAAGCCCATTTGCTGAAGTTCATGTGAGTGCCTTCTACCATTGTCGAAACACCAACTACAGAGGGACATCATGTGCAGAAGGATCATAGAAACCCATTGACAGGTCTTTCAGCTACCCTTTTTCTGTACTAAAATTTTTTATATTATATTTTTGTTTCCTCTAATTTTATATTATTTGTACTATTCTTTTATTCTGATCTATATTATCATTTTATCCTCTGATTTTATATCGCTGTTTCATCCACTAGTATAATTTGATTGTTATCTTTGGCAAAAAAAGGGTAGGATGAACACATGTTTATTTTTCTGTTGTGCATGATTAGTAACCACGGAACACAGTTTTTTTTTTTCATTTTTTTTGTTTAATCATTTTTTTAGATTTTTTTATCCTGTCCAGAATTATGTCTAGTAGTGAATCATAAATTTTATTTTGAGTCATTTCACTTGTCATTGTTATTTTGGAACAATTTGTTGTCATTTTGTGACTCTTTGATGTGGAATGTGGATGGCAAAACTACTTTATAACTACTGTTTGAATGCATGTTCGTGATGTATGTTGTCTTAAGTCATGCATTGATATATGTCTTTATATGCTACTTGAATGCATTACTATTTCAAATTTTTAAACATTTTATTTAAAAATTTACTTATTTAATGTTCTATCCTATCCATTTCATCTCCTAATTTTTTGAAATTTTCCGAATTTGTATCATGATGTATCTATATCTTCAAATCATATTGGTACTTCATAGATCTTGAAGATTCAAAAATTGGAAAATTCATTAGTCTTTTTGGAAGATAATCGAGATAGTTCTCATTAATAAAATAAACATCATCCTTACAAAAAATCTAATCAAGAAAAAAATCATTAAAATATTAAGAAAATAAAAATATGTAAATGGGAAAATGGTTAGTATATTTTGTACATGAGATGACCAAAAAGTTGGAACCAAAGGAGGGCCACCAAACGTTAAGAAGTAGCTTACCAAAGGACTGATAGAGTGGAGAAAATCACAAGAAAGGCAAGGAAATACTAGCTCTTCGCTAAGGCAAGAGGCAAGAGAGTTGACAGAGGCATGCATCTGATTGAAAATGTCACCTCTACCAATCATCCAGGTGTTAGAACTTACCTCAGACAATAGCTGACCACACCTTAATAATAATGTTTACTGATATTCTTTGATAACATTGTTTTTCTCCCATTATCCTTTTCAATTATTTTGATTGCTTTTTGTTCTTGTGTTTATGCTATCAATCATTAGGAATATTTTTGATAATTTAAGAACGAAGTTCCCTAAAACATGATATGCAGTTTGTGCTTTTGGTGGTTTGGGTTAATTCTCTTTTTTTTTATTTGATAATACAATGAGATTTATGTCTACATGTATTTATCATGTTAGAAATATTTCATTATAAGTTTGAATTATATTCTGTGATTCCATGTATGTTTTTTGGTGAATATTTAAAAATCATTTCTTAATATAACATTCCAAATTGAAATTTTATTTCATTTAGTGATTCGTTTCATATCATAATAGGGATCCTCCTGAAATACGAATCAACTAGACTCATGACAACAAAATGTCCAAGGAAAAAGCTGGTAGCAAATGGGAAATTATTTTTCATGAAACAAAGATCTAACGTCATCTGCATGCAACAAGTTGCTGGCAAATGGGAAAATGGAAGCTACATACCTAAAAAAAGTTATAAATCATTTTCTAGCCAATGTCTCAAAAAAAATTAAAATATGCCTAATCAAAAGTCCTTTTATCCATTATTGACCATCAAACGTTATGGTTTTTATAAAAGGGGTATTGTAAAAAAAAGGTTTCCCTTTCCATTTTCTAGTGAAAAAATATGGGAAATTGGAAAAAGGGACTATAAATGAATCATTTACTTATTTGATGTCCAATTAGAAAAATGATGCATTTATTGAGCTGTTAACTTCTTATTTTTAACATGATTTCACTATTTAGATAGTTCGTCGACAGTGAAGCAGTTATACGGTTCAAGGATACGGATACAAAATATTTCAAATTCGGGGATTCGGCCAATCTCTAAAAATTAGGGTACAACAAGGCTACGATACGGTACAAAATAAATAATATATTGATAATGTAAATAAAATAATAATGCATTACATATATAGCATTCATGACAACGACAGTTGAAAAAAAAATAAAAAAATTCAGCACTCGATAATGTCTACCCTGCAAAAAAATCAGCACACAAAAAAAAGTAAAATTATAACCCAAAAATCCTACCTCAGTGATGTAGACGCGAAGAGCAAGAGTCGGTGGCAAGGGCAACTCTGGGAAGGGACGGGCGAACCGACGATCACGGCAACTGGAAGGGAGCGGGGGACGGGCCAGCGATGACGGTAACTCGAGGGACGAGAGTGGGGAACCGACCAGCAACGCGACGACTGGAGCGGGTTGAGGAGAGAAACGGACCGGCCACGGCAACTCCGGAGAGGGGGAGAGGAGGATCGAGTGTCGGCGGGAGTCGAGGAAGCCAGGAGCCCAGAGGGCAAGAGTGTATGCACGGTTGTGGGTGTGGGATGTTTTCTTACCCCACGATGAATGTTTGTAAAAAGACAATTTTCTCCTCCTTTTCAAGGTAAATTTCAAGTAAATTGTGAGATTTTTACATCAATGCCATCAAACCTTACAACCTCCTTCCTACCAATACATCTCTTTTGACCATTGACCTTCCATAAAATGTACCGATCTTATATAAAGTTCATAAAATGTTTCGTGTGGTACCAACATTTATGAAATGTTATAAACTTTAGTTCTATATCGTGTATGAAAATACCAATATGAATTTGATTAAAGGATA
The DNA here is from genome assembly GCA_036874045.1 of Cymodocea nodosa. Taxonomy (NCBI): domain Eukaryota; kingdom Viridiplantae; phylum Streptophyta; class Magnoliopsida; order Alismatales; family Cymodoceaceae; genus Cymodocea; species Cymodocea nodosa. The sequence continues at coordinate 25,602,994 of CM072336.1, forward strand.
GACTCTTTCTATTATTAAGTTAGTCCCTTAAGATAAATTTTCTCAAAACCATAACAAGTGATATTAAAGTCAATATAATCCAAACTAAGCTACTGTCAAAAGAGCCACCTAAAGTAGATACCCAAAGCTTAGAGCATATTACCACAAAAACTTCTTACATCTAAATGAGTGTTTGTAAAAAGACAATTTTCTCCTCCTTTTTAAGGTAAATTGTAAAATATTTACATCAATTCCACCCATCCTTACAAACTCCTTTCTACCTCAACATTTCTTGGGATCTTGGACCCTCCACAAAATGTACTACTCTTATATAATGTTCATAAAATGTTTCATGTGCTAAACATCTATGAACTTTTTTGTACTAACGTTTGAAATGTTTGTCAAATATTTTGACTTGTTTTGTATCATATGCAAATTATTTGATGATATTAAATCTCCCATCTAGAAAGTCCAAAAGGTAAATTAAAGATGTTTATGCAAGACGGAAAATCTAAAAAGTATTTCTAAACTTTCATTGATATAAATATTAAGGTTTTTATAACTTTCCTTTCTCTTCATTTGCAAAGTCCAAAAAGTAATATGATATTTTATAAATAAAATAAAATATTAATAGTTTATGCATTTATATTTAATTTATGTATTTTTGTTAATATTAATATTTAATTTTGTATCTGATGTTAATATTAATTATTATTGTTATTAATATTTTATTTAAAAAAATAAATAAAATTTATGATTCATTTTTATTTTAACTTTCCATGACATGCATAAAGAATCTCTCTCTTTTTTTACTTTCTATACTTTCAATTTCTCAACTTTCTTTTGTTGTTTGATTTTTCATTGTGCACAAATAGACTTTTGGTGTTTTATAAAAAGAAGACGAAAGAAAATGATATCCTTTTAGTGTTCTCAAACTACTTGGTCTCATTCTTCAGAGGAGATTGTTAAAGAAGTATCTTATAAAGGTTAAACATCTAATAAGTATCATTGATGAACACCATTATTGCATAAAGTTTAAACACCTTTGCCAATCTTCATCTACCTGAGAAAAGCTAAAAGAAGTTGGATAGACCATTTATTGCATATGTCAAGATGACAGCAAAGAAGATTAGAGAATGATGTCAATGACTTTGTCTGAAATCAGACAATATGGCTAGTCATATCGTATTCTAGACAATATAACAAGTAGATGACTTTGACTATGTTTGATTTGTATAACTTTGACTTTATATTTTTAATAAGAAGAAGAATGGTAGGGATTTAAATTGGAAAATCATGAGGTCAAGTAGCTACCGGGGTGCAAAATAAGGTTGTTTGTAAGTATAGTCACGTGATTTGATTTTTTTTTTGGTGATCACATGAGTTAGTTTGGTTTCTGGAATATTCATCAAATGAATTAATTTTCCATATCATTGCCATGGTTGTATAGACCATAATTCAACTCTTGGGCACCTTAATTAAGAATTCATAGAGCAAACCGACATAAATACCAATTTGTGAAAACATATAAACTAATTAGCGAAATCAGATGATGTATTATCACAGTATTTGAATTTAATATTTTAGTCAAAACAGTTAATTGTAAATTTAGTTGCGTTTTGATTTTGAATTTTAAATGGAAATGTGAGTTTTCTATGGATTTATTTCCTTTTTTGTTTTATTTTAAAATTTATTTTTTAAAAAAAATCGATTTAATGATATGTGATTTGTGTTTTTGTAAAAGATCTTAATTTGGAGCTTTAGATGCCACAGATTTTTAATATATATCACTCAGATGGCGAGAAGTTTGAAACTCTTGCTTGACTTCTCAGGAAGTGAGTCTACACCTCTTCATGAATTCCAATGTTCTAGAAGATCAAGTTTGATTCCTTCGACGTACTAAATAATTTTGAACAACTTCAATTCAATTATTAGAAATAACAATATTTAGATGAACGTACACGTTAATCAACAAATGGCTAATGTTTCTGCCATAAGAAAGAGAGAAATGAGAAGTGTAGTTGTGAGCGTAAAATTACTTCTTCATTTACCGTCGTTTTTATTCACGTATTTGTTGTTGATGTCATATATTCATCTGCTTATAAATATTATTAACTCGTCAACTTTTAATTGTTCTACATTTTGTTATTGTTTCTGTTGATGGTTACGTAAAACTTATTTTTGCTTGTTTAAACTACTAGTGTTGCTTCTGTCATTAATCATGTAAAATCTGTTAATTTTCACTTTGACTGTTAGTCTTATTTTTGTCATTAATTACGTAAAATCTATTAAGCTCAAGTCTTTAAGTTTATAAGGTATTATGCAAAAAAAATTTACTTTCGTTTAGTGATATTATGAATTGTATAATTCACTTTTATTTATTAACATCATGAATTGTATAATCAATTATATTGTATATCTATTTTTTTTTTTTGTGTGAAAATAATATATCGAATTAAAATTCTGTAGTAAAAATTTCTGTGAATTAATTTTATGGAAATACAAAAAAAAAGGGACCGTTGGATCGGATCTCTTCCGATGATCGTCTCTCGTGGAACCGTGAATCCAATCGTGTTTGGTCTTCTCCCTCTTCTTCCCCCTTATTTTGACTACTTAGATTGGGCTTTTCCCCGCACCTTCTCGTCTCCTTCTCCGCCTCCTCCTCCGAACACGGCAGCGTCCTCTTCCTACAAATCCGTCGAGCCAACTTGGGAACGACTGCGTTCGGCGAAATTCGCGGGGGGGGGGGGGGGAAGAGGAAAAGCTCGGTCTATCGTCTCCCTTCTGGTTGCCCGAAGGATTCTGGAGGATATCCACTTTCCGTTTGCTATTTTTTTTCAGATCCGAGGTTGAGATCGTTTTCCTGGGAGAGGGGAAGAGATGATGAACACGGCAGCGTCCTCGTCGGCAACGAACGGTTCGGTCGATGGGGCGCCTCCTAGGAGGAATTCCAGGCGGCCCAAATGTGGGTTTACCTTAAAAATCGCTTCTTTTGCTTGATTTCTGATGCGTTGGGATTGGAGGATTATTATCATCTCTCTTGTTGTTGGTTGTTGGACTTATGTTTGATCGTTATGATTTTCCAGATTCCAAGTTTACCCAACAGGAGCTTCCTGCTTGCAAGCCAATCCTAACACCTCAGTGGGTAAGGGACACGAAGGCATTTTGTCCCTTTTGAGATTTCTTTCTTTTTTTTTAATTGTATTAGCTGCCCAATTGGTTTTCTCGATGATCGAGGATTTGGCGATCTTATGGTTGAATTTTCTATTTGCAACATTTTGCAGGTGATCTCTGTGTTTGTTCTTGTGAGCGTCATATTTATCCCCATCGGAGTTGCATCGCTTCTTGCTTCTCGTCACGTAAGCATTCAGAATTTTTTGTTGGCTTTGTGTTTCAGACTTCACGTGAATGTTTTGTGGGCATAAAATATGTGGTTCGTCGTATTGAAGAAGGTTCTTATCCCTTTTTCTCTATAGGTTGTTGAAATCATAGATCGTTATGACGATGAATGTATACCAAAAGAGTCTCGAAGTGATAAGGAAGCATATATAAAAGATCCAAGTTCGAATAAGAATTGCACAAGGACACTTGTGGTAATATCAATTTTCTTTTACTGTTGCAATAAATACTTTTTAAATCTTAGGCGATTGTGAACATTTCACAACTTGGGAATGCTTATCTAAATCGGAAAAAATAAAAAAATGATACTTTGCTGACATTGCTTGTTGTAGGTCCCTAAACACATGAAGAAGCCTATTTACGTTTATTATGAGCTTGACAACTTCTACCAAAATCATCGCAGGTATGCTTCTAGATTTTTTATGAATATCTAGTATATGCTTATTGATATAAATTAGTTTGAAGATAGATATGAAATTACAAGTCAGCAGGGGAAATTCCCATTGTTTTCTAGAGAATATCTTTTTCTTGTCAATTATCCATTAGTTATTACAGTGTGTATTTGGGAAGGGCTGAATTATGCTCTTCCCAAATTACAATGCATTAAATAAATATTTGTTAGGTTTAAATAATTAAAATATTCTCTGCTCTAGAATTCATGCTGAGAGAAGCAGAATTTTTCTGCTTCTTTGGATTTTCACCTTGGAATTCATTGGAGTTGAATCCACTTCATTTGCCAAAGACACTCTTAGATGTTATCATGAGTGTCTTTCAGTCTATCATGATTTGATATATGTCTTTCAGTCTATCATGAGGGTAGGGGACCTATATTCGGACCCATGCAGAAACATTACATTACAAAACAAGTATTGAGATGTTTACTCATGAAGCCTGGACTTTGTTTTTTTCCTACAACTACATAGTTCATTAAAATTTCTCATACTAAATCTCCCTCTATTAGCACAAATGATAAATTTTTTCCAAAAGTATTTTCTATGTTATTCCACCGTCCATATTTTTGGTAGTTTATAAAATATTCTCCTTATTCCTACATGATCACAACCACTTCTCTGACAATAATTAGGTTTTTTTGGCAAATCTGTATTTTAACTATAGCTGCAAATGGTGAACTTCATTTTTATTATAAAGATTGATCAAGAATATTGCATCAAGTAGGTTGAAACCAAGAAGGCTAAGGTACTATAAACCTGTTTGGCATGTGTCCCTATATAAAATTTTTGGGAGAACTTGTTTATTAAACCTTACTTGAGGAACGATATTTACATTTTTGAGGTTTTTTTCCTTCCATGACCTATTTTTCTAGATAATATTTGGAGTTTGGATAACAAACCATCATTGGTTGTCCTCTGTATTTGGCTTTCATCATTGTTTTTTGCTGCCGCCAAAAAAGTTCATGTTTTGTAGCAGTGGCAAAACATAATCCGAACCTGGTTTCAATTTATAATCAGGTATGTGAAAAGCCGAAATGATTTGCAGCTGAGAGATGCTGATGAAGCAAATGACACAAGTGGCTGTGACCCTGAATCTAGAATTGATCGTAAACCAATAGTTCCATGTGGCCTCATAGCATGGAGCTTGTTCAACGACACATATACACTCACTCTTAATGATGAAACAAGCCTCACGATTAACAAGAAAGGTATTTCCTGGAAGAGTGATAGAGATCACAAGTTTGGAGATGATGTCTTCCCAAAAAATTTCCAAACCAATGAATCATTGATAGGCGGTGCAAAACTTAACGAAAGCATACCTGTGAGTACTTTCTTGGAGCTTTTCCTTCATCTTTCATCTTTCATTGTTTTGTATATTATTAGATGTGATAAAATTTTGAAGATACAGTTTCAATTTTTTATGTATTTTCCAATGAAATAATGTGATTTGCTTTTTTTTCAGTTGTTTGAGTCATTATCCTTGTAGAATGAATATAAGAATGAAAATTGGTACATTTTTAAATCAATCTAAATGTCAGTTCCAGTTCTTTTATAGAGTGCAGGAAGCAGCACATTTTAGATAAGTAGTGCAAGAGTACTGGTCCAGTTTTCAGACTATAATAATACCATGAGAATCATAAAATGACCATAGTCTTATTTAATGAACTAAGGGTTTGATCTTCTGCAATCAGTTACATATTTACCTAGTATTGTACAAGCTAATGAACTGTAAATGACCATTTAGGATAATGATTTGGTCCTTGCTAGATGTCTATTGTCTAAAGCATTCTTCTAATTCTTTCTAGAAAGGAAAATGTTTGTCTTTGCAACAACTACAACTGTGTGTATGCCACAAATGGAATTTCGATGCTTATATTCATTGTTTATGGGACTTTTTATCTTGGATCAATTCTGATCCAGTGACTTGTGATTCCTGCAACAGAAAAGTGTTAAAATATAGGGAAATGATGTAAAATTTGGAAAAAATAATAACAAAACACATGAAAAAAAAATGGAAATCTTGAAAAATATTAGATCATTTTCATGCTGGGTCAAGGCATCTATTTTCCTATCAATGCTTTACGGCACAAAGCTTGGGCTGTAAAATTAGTGTAGGGAATATGATAATGTTAATAATGAATAATAATTCTTTAAGATATAAATGAGGAATGATTTCTTCCAGATCAGAATAAAAGTTGCACTAGTTGAGGACAAATGAGAGGAAATTATCTTCAATGATTCGGTCATGTCCATCAGTTTTGTTAAAAAAAATGGAAAACACATTATATGGACTGAAATTAAAAGGTTTCTTTTAAAGAATGGGGGTTTAAATTTGAGTTATTTGTAAAATGGAACCAATTAACATAAGTAAATATAAATATACTTACATGTATATAATCACTACTATTGTCAAATTAATTGAATAAAGCAAATTTTAATTCAATTATGTATGATACAATTCAAATTTCAAAATTGTATTTTGAATCTGCATATTTATTAGTTCAAATCAAGTGCTTTAACATAATTTTTGCTGTATAAGAAGCACACAAAAGTTTTAAACAACAAATTGAAATGTCAAAACAGTAAAAATGGCCAACGTGATAAAATGGCAGTATTTCCTTCTAAAAAAGGGAAAAACTCATTTAAAGGGAAAAATGGCATTTTAAGTCATTTCTATTTTTTTCAAAAACTAAATGGTTCAAGCTAGAAGAAGTTTAAATAGTATTTAGGTTAAAATGGTGTGAAACTAACCGATGTAGAGGAAGGTAAAAAATTAATTAGTATAAATGAATGTTGGAAAAAATTTATAATAAGTCAAAAAATTTAAAATTACATGATCTAATAGAAAATTTAATGACAAACAGAAATAGATGGAGGGAAAGGATTTTGGTTAGATTGATTGGATGCATTATGGAAACTACTTTTTCTGATACAAAATTTAGAAAATCAAACGTCTGCATCTGTTTATATTATTTTGTGGATTTGTTTTAAATAAGCAAGCAAGCTTGTCATGTTTTGTATTGATCAAGGACAGTATAAAGTCTGTTCTTTTATGCTTATATAATATCTGATTTTCATGGGAAATAGTGATTAGTTTTGGTGCATGTCTTTTAACCAATAGCAGATACTGTAGGTTGCTCTACTCTTAATCTTATAAGACAATATCATTATTAAATAAACTAAAGCCTTGTTTTCCTTGAACAGCTGAGTCAACAGGAGGATCTCATAGTTTGGATGCGAACTGCTGCTCTTCCAACTTTTAGAAAGCTATATGGAAAGATAGAACAAGATCTTGAAGCAAATGTTACAATAAATGTTGCATTAATGAACAACTACAACACTTACAGTTTTAGTGGCAAGAAAAAGCTTGTACTCTCCACAACAAGCTGGCTTGGTGGAAAGAATGATTTCCTTGGCATTGCTTACCTTACTGTCGGTGGTTTATGCTTTTTCTTGGCAACAGCATTCACTTTAGTTTATCTGGTAAAGCCAAGGTAATTAATTTCCTGTCATATAGCTCGTCTACTTCTCAATGATTGAGGTACCCGATTAACTTACTTTTAATTCACAAGTACATTCTCTAATCTATGCCATGTTTGGAGTCATACTATGGATCCATTTGGATTTGTTTTTAAGACTAGCTTTTGGACTTCAGCTATTGAAAGAAACTGAGAAGCTAATGGTGGATTTAAATAAAACGAGGTTTATGCACTAAGATATTGGGAGAAGCTGAAAGTTTCTCCGAACATGAAATGAACTACAAATGCAGCTTTTCTAGAAGTTCACTTTTCTCAATTTTTATCAGAAACTATTATTCTAGAATTTTATTTTCCATAATGTCCTTATAAATTACATATATTTTCAACTAATACCAACACCTATTTACAAAAAATGTCGCCCTATTATTACTCCCATCTTAACTTATTTTTCGTTCCAGAATATATTATGTATATATGTATATTATAATATAATATATTTATGTATTTTAATATATTGTATATTTACGTATATTAATGTACATATTATATGTATCAATATAATACATGTATATTATATATTTACATATTTATATTATAATTATGAAAATTGTATTTTTTTTTTAGTTTTTGTTGAAGTAAGCTTTTAAGTTATTGTCTACATGGTTATTTTGTATCTAGTCTTAATTTCATGTTATTTTCTAATGTTGTAACACCATACTTCTATTATATGAAAGTTTACTTGGTAGATTTTTATGTGGGAAGGTTATTTTTGGCAGAGGGTAAAATTGAAACTAAAAAAATTATATACAAAAGTAATTAAGCCTTTCAAGTTATATCAAACAAGATTTTCAAATTTTTAAGAAGTTGTAAAAGCTTGTACAATCAACTAAAGAAGTTAGCTTCTACGAGTAGATAGATCCAAACAGACTCTACACTCTGTTGTTTATCACATAGTGTAGTGGAACATCTGTTTGAGAGATGTGTGGTAATAAATAACTCGGTGGTTGTTCATTATTATTTAATGTATTGCCTCTGTTCATAGGATTTGATGGGCATATATTAGAAGAAATTTGACGGTGGTTTTTATTGAAGTGCGATTCCTGACATTGTTTTCTTTCCATCCATTTCAGGAAGCTTGGAGACCCTTCGTATTTGTCATGGAACCGGGCTCATGCTGTCCAGATGTAATTGTGTACGAACAACCGATGGGGCTTTCAAGCGACACTTGTAGTTGGAGTGTATAACCTCTAGCTAGTGATAAAATATTTCAATTGCTGGATCGATTCATGATTTCAATCTCAGGGTTGATCGCTTCTTATGTTTCCTTCGTTATTTGAAAGCAGTGGTAAGATCTCCTTGTATATTTTGGTGGATTCCGACCATTTGTAGGCAGGCACAGACTAGATATGCCTTTGAAACCGAAAAGATTCACATCATTACATTTCCATTGTTTTGTACGTTTGCTCTTTTAGGTTCTGTTTGTTTGCAATTTTTTAAACTTAGCATGTGAAAATTAACTACTTGGTTAGGAATTTATAAGAAAAAACATATGGAATTTCGAAAAAATCATTAGATTTTTCAAAATGTCATCCACATATGGTTTTACTTTTTAGTTTCATATATGCGTACCATCATAATCATAACAGTCAAAATCGTAGGTACCTTAATTAGCGACTGATGAGTGCACAGACAAGTTTTTTATTTCTTTCAGAAGAATTTAGACCATCGGATATGATGATGTCACGTCTACAACATCACTTCTCTATGTATATATTTATAAATATAGATATAGATTTGACGAGTGGTTTATTTACCATCCACATGATCGTAGGTTAAAATCCACATCATTGTTTGCTCAAACTAGCAAAAGACTTAATGGTAGACAAATCCAACAACAGTAGATAGTAACATACTTGATTAATATTAATTAAGCACCACTTTTCATATCATAGACTTATTAATTGTAGATTAGATGGTCCTTGGCACGTGACACATCATATATATATATGTAGTAGATGTCGGTCGGCCAATCGATCTTAATCGGTGATTACTTCGCCGGAGACCAGACGGCGACGTCGTCCGGCAGGAAGTGACACACCGGCACGCTTCCGGGCTTGACGTTGAGGGCCTTGAACGCGATGTGCTCTGGGTTCCAGCTCCCGGTCTTCGTGTGGCAAACCACCGTCGCCTTCACACTCGTCCTCCCGTCGGCGCCGGCCAACGGCACCGTGTAGATCTTCATGTTGTGGGTCATGTGGCAATAGAACACGGCGTATGGGTACCGCATGGGGTGGCATATCACCGACGTGGTGGCCGTCATCTTCGCGCCCGGCGGCAGAATAGTGTACCTGTTGAAACAGATGATTAATTAAAAGAAGATTAATTATGATCGATGGCTAATTACAAGATTAATCACCTCTGTTTCAAGTTTTCGCTCTTATGATTGTTCGTGACCACGGTGGACGTCGCACGGACGTGCTTGGTCTTCAGAGCCGACGTGATGAAGTCGACCATGGACTCCAGCGACGTCGCGCAGAGCTTGTTGACGGTGGGGAGCGCCTTGGACTCGCAGCCCTCGACCGTTTCCCTGACGAGGAGCTCGGCGAAGGAGTTGGGTTCGACGGAGAAGCGGCGGAGGATCTCCGGGAGTTTGTCGGAGGAGAAGGGGAAGGACTTATTATTATTATTTTCTCTACCTTAGGTGGGTGTACAAGTAGTATTATTTTCACCTTCGAGTGGTATGAGAATAATAATAATAATAATCAAGAAAACATTACTTGAGAATTACAATATTATCTGATGTGATGTATGATGCTTAAGAATAATATTTTAAAAAATAATAGACGAGTTTGATGATGTCTCTCGCTTTAGCATGCGGGTCCGGTCTTCACTTTTCATGATGGGTGGTGGGTAATGGTGCGCTCCACGCTCTCAAGTGGTAGGACGACGTCATGCGTTCGTATTTCCTTCTTACATGGACAGGATAAGGTCACGAGCAAAGTTGAGCCCTCCTTGCGTGGGAAAGGAATCTTGCATTCCTTCTTATAGTACAAAACTATATATAACATAGATAAAATTATTATTGTTACAGCAAATGTTATATTTATTATATATTCGTATTTAAAAGGCAAATGTGTAATATTGGTGCCTCCACGTTAGTTAGACACTGAGAATGATGAGATCTTCATCTCTTCGTTTCTTACAACCTCTTAAATTACTTCTGTACTAGTTTAACCTTTTGCATCGCATTATTCTCTTCTCCGATTCAACATTAGATGGCTGTCCTCACCTCTAATTGACGACAACAATTTCCTCCCTCATTTCATTGACAAATTTTTAACTATTAGATTGGTGGTATTTTTGTTTTGAAATTTTGGTTATAGAGATAAATACGTAAAATAAGATTACATGATCAATCTTACGTAATGAAATTATTGTACCAATTGTGGTCAGTAAGGTGCATAAGTTTGCCCTTTTGGTGGGTAAACAGTGGGGTGATACTACCAGACATATAAAACTATAGATGAAGAACCTGATCTGATCATGTACGTACGAGCTCGTGACGTGTGTACCAGCGCTATCCAACGTTGGATTGAATATAAATCTACCAACAACGTGGGGAATCTCCAGGACTTTATATTAGTTGTCGGAGGGAGAGGTCTTAATCGTTAACATTATGTTATTTCTTTTTTTGTCAGTAGCGTTTTAATTTAATACAGCCTAAGGAAGAAGACTCCACTCTCAATCCACCGTTTGTAGAGCAAATTCTGACACCGGATCTTATGGTATAATGCTAGACACAGATGGATGGTGTTGTGCTCTGTTGTAGCTATTAATACCATAGTTAATTTTTTTTTACAAACCCTAAGAATAAAGAACTTGTAAGCTCCTCCGGAGCTCTTTGGCATTTTAAAAAAGAGGAAAAGCTGGCAATGCTTTTTCGTCTTTAGATAAGTTAACCTTTTTCGTCTGATCCACAAATGACAGTAAATTTAAATGTCAACGGTATTGATGAAAAGTTTTAAAATCAATAGTATCTGTGTATTATAACGTAACATTGATGGCATACTTGGAAAAATCTTGATAATAAGTTATAATTACAATGACAACGTAATCTAAAGGATATACCTAATCTTATCGAACAATTTAACAAATAGAAGGTTTGTGTCTAAGGGAAACGTGAGGAATTTAAAAGGAGTAAAACTTTTTAGACTTTCTCTTATCTATGAATCAGGTATAAATATGCATTCTTTCGTAAGTTTTAGTAACACTTAGAATATTGTGAATTAAAAAGTTGGAGAATAAATTTTCAACATTTTAGTGTTTGTGTCGTTTTAAAAAGTTAAGAATTTTTTCCAAACTTTCTAGCATATAAAAGTAAATGACATTCTAACTTTTAGATCTCAATCAATCTGAAAATTCTCAAAAGAGCTTTTGTGTATTCACCTAGATTGGCTGCACAAGGAGGACCACTACCTTTCATGACATCGCTCATCTCTATGACGACCACATAGTGACCTGTTCAAAACTAGCGTGAGCCATTGATTCTCTCTCCTTGTTTTGCCCACTTTCCTATCTCAAGCTTCCTTTTGTGTGTCCTTTGATCTTCTTTTCTTCACTCTATTGAGTTGATCCTGATCGTGATTAGTGGTGTTTACAATATTTACGATATTTGAAGATACCATTGGAAGAGGAAGAGGAAGAGGAAGAGGAAGAGGGGTAAGATGAAATGATCACAAATGTTATTATAATAGTGACTACTTTGATAATTTTCCTTACAATATATTAAGTAGTACTTTAAGAAATATTAAAAGAATTTATAGTAATGAAGGTGCAGAGTATATAACGAAATTATTAGATTCATTGTTACCTAATCAAGTTTACAACTATATAAAAATATATTGAATGAGTTAGAATATTTTCATCAAATTGTCAACTTTGTTAAAGAATAAAGGAATTGTGTATGATGATAGATATGTCATAGTAGAATAAAAGTTTGTAATATTCTTTGTAATAGTTAGGCAATATCAAAGATATAGAATAACACAAGAGTATTTTCATCACTCTACTTGGATTGTTAGTGTTTATTTCAATGAAATTCTAAATGCAATAATATAATTGATTGACATCTTGATAGTAAAGTCATTTGCATCAACTTCAAAAAGGTTTCGTAATGATCTAATGTTTTTCCATATTTCAAGGTAAAATTAGACTTTTGATAGAATTATAGATGTATTTCCAATACAAACTTTTTTTTATTTAACCTTCTTTTTATTTGAAAGATTGTATTAGAGTTATTGATGAGACACATGTAAAAGCAACAATTATAGGAGAAGAAAATGCTAGATTTAGAAATAGAAAAGATAAATTATCACAAAATGTTATGATAACTTATAATTTTGATATGAAATTTATTTATATTATGAGTGGATGAGAATGTTCAACATCTGATGCACGTGTACTTTAAGATGCAATTAATCAGCTAAATGGTCTTTAAGTTCTACTAGGAATTGTTTTTAGCAAATATAATGTTATTATTCTTACATGATAGTTAAATTAGATAAGAATGGTTTTTGATAGCTTTGATTTAAATCTTGTTTGTAGGGTAATTCTATTTGGTTGATGTTGATTATCTAAATTGACTAGAATTTCTTACTCTATTTGAGGTATTCATTATCACTTAAATGATTATACTGTTAATCAACTTCTAAGTAATGTAATTAAAATTTTAATTATAAACATTCACAATTATGAACAATCATAAAATATACATTTAGAGTGTTGAAGTATCGATTTTCAATTTTACAAGGTTATATGTAATTTCCTTATAAAATACAAGTTAAGATTGTTCAAACTTGTTTACTTTTTCATAATTTTGTTCATAAGGTAGATAAAATAGAATTACTTGAAGATTTTAAAGATGAATTAGGAATGAGTTAAAGACTACAATCAAGAAATGAAATTTTCAACACATTTTGAAGATGATGACTAACTACATATTGTTGGTAGTAGTCAAGAACAAAGAAAAATAATAGTAGATTAAATGCATGTAACATAATCATTGTTATTAAATTATGAATTATATTTTGTATTTTTTTATTTAAGAGTTTATTGTGAAATATTTATAACATGGAAGATATGACTTTACATTTGTTTTTTATAATTCACTTCTATTTCATTGTTGTATTTTAATATTTTTTTGTGCTATTTAAGAATTATGATCATAAATAATTAAAATATATATTTTATGATTATTAAAATATATAAGGTCAAATTAATTTATTTTTAATTTCAAATATGTATTATAAGTAAATTAAGAAAAAAAAATCAACAACTATATAATTTTCATAACTTTCCATTAATGGCGTAAATATTTTTAAATATTATTTTCTCATTCTTAACTTTTTTTATTTATTTTTTATTTTCTAACTTTTCTATTTTTCCATTAGTGACACAAAAGAACCTTAAATTTATACGATTTGAAAACTCTCTTGCACACCCTCCTTCTCCCAAGCTTGCTTGCGAGCAGAACCCTCTCCAGCTTGCTTGCAAGTGTTGCCGCCTTCTGTACTCTTGAGCTAACGAGCATTATCGCCTTCCGGCCTCTCGAGCCCATGAGCATCGTTGCCGTCTACCATCTACAGCTCATGAGCGTCGTCACCCTCCGCCCTCCACACACAAATCTTCGAATCTCGCGAGTGTCATCACTCTTTACCCTCTCGAGCCTGTGAGCATCACCATCCTTCACCCTCCGCTCACAAGTCTTACAATCCTGATTCTCTCAATTTGCTGCATTTTTTTTGGTATGCCATTTTGAACTTAATTTCTAAGTGCCAACCACACAAAACCAGTAAGATTGCCTTAGCTACGTTGATCCATTCTTAAATTAAACTTAACCCAAAACTGAGTCATCTCTCTTCCCCAAACATGCCATAGCTAAGGGGTACGAACAAGTTTTATTTATTTATTAAATGTTAGAAAGCTGACACGAGTTAAGTTCACAATAGAGAGGAAGAGAAGGATTACTCGTTCGCAAATAAAAGGTAAGAACAAGTTAGATTGAAATGAGTTTTAATCAATTAGTAGATAATAAATTGACAAATGAATGAATAAAAATCATCATTCTAACTAATCGTTAATAAATAAAAAATCTATTTTTATATTAATTCTTATTCTTAAAAAACAAATTATCCATGTCAAACTATTTCATCACTCATTATGACCTTTTAAATTATATAAATATCTCAATATATTTTTTCTTATCAGGCAAATGTGTATAAACAAACTTGAGTCTTTTTCACACAAACCATATTCAAATATAATCATTTAACTCAAAGTTAAATAACAATAAATAAAAATGTCTATCTCTACAAGAGCCCATATTTTATTTAAAATTTCTCCTATTCCATGCAAAAGTATATAACCTTCATTGTCCTTGACAGATCGACAAACTTTAAATTATTACATAAAAATCTAGTGAAAAATACAATTACGACACACGTGCAATACTACAGCTGAAACGACCATTGATGCAGAAGCCACATTTGAAAAACACATAAAATTTAAAGAACAGCAGACGGCCGAACCGTTCTAAGCAAACGAAAGCAGTAGCTTCAGAATCACAAAGGAATTTCCCTACAAAAACGACAACCCATCTCACAAATCGAATGAGAACGGCAACATGATAACTACATATATGGTCTAGCTTATTGTATCTTGTACATCTTGAAAAAATTCTTCCTCTTCTTCCTCCTCTTCATTGCCTTGTACAATTGGCATAACTTCATCAACGTCATCCTCATCATCATGCTGCATCAAGCTGAGACTTTCTTGAATACGGTCTCTGATGGCTGTCCCCTGACAAATTAAGGTACCTCCCAATGTTATGCGTTGAATTAAGGCAGGCAAGCAAAAGGCGCTTCATAACACCAAATAAATCTCACCATTTGATGGCAACCTTCCTCAAACATCCCAAGGAATCCAACAACCCAGCGATCGGCATTGTTTACCCAAGCTTCGTGCAGCACGCCTGCAGTCTTCGCTACGGTATGCAACTGCATAAATAAAATATCATTTTAGCTCTCCCATCACTGTCATGTTGCCAGAATCTATGTTACACAAAAAAAATTTTCTATAGCTAACGGTCGTTATAAAACTCAGGTTATCTGATTAATAGATTAAAAAATAAATCCCAGAAAAGGGTGGGAAAGAAAAGAATAACGGAAAAACAAATAGTGTGCTGTGACATAAATACGAAGTAGCTAACAAGGAGGAATGAGGAACAACTACACAAACTAGGACAAAGGCTGAGATGGGTGATAACGATCAATATCTACATATTTGAATATGTTTAACTTCCACATAAAAATCTATTACAAAAAAATTCCATCTAAAATAAAGCTTTGATACATATTGTAAACAAAAGCAATGTCGTAAATGACTTCTGGTTCCACACTCCGAACATTTGTACTTGGTATTGCTTCCGAGAAGCACCTTGACAAAAGGAAATAAAAAATGAAGTTCCCAAATGCATATGAGATACTGAATCCTGAATACTTCTTTTAAAGACAAAAAACTACCCATGTCACCAACCTACATAGCCAATTTCATACTAAATGATATGGCAGCCAGAGAATACCATGCAAGATTTCTAGCATGAAAAAATGGGATGAAAGAAGTGGCATACACAAGTATTTCTGAATGATGGATGGTCACGTCCACATAGAACACATTACTTTTGGGAACTTCAACGAACTTTTTTCAAGAAAAGCAAAAATCATACCTTCGAATATTAACAATTGTATGTAGAGATACCTTTCTTAATAGCTTTTCAATGCATTGAAATATGACTTTACCTTCTCCCCTACTTTTTCTTGTTGCATCTTCACTTTTGCTTGTAACTTTTTTAATTCCATATTCATTTTCAGACGCTTTTCCTGTTAATTACATCAGATGTCGGTTTTTAAAATAATCAGAAAAGCAGCAATTGAAAAGAAGATGAGTTTCTATGTAATAAGAAGTCACTGAAATCAACAGATTCTAAGAGGTCGTGCCTTGACATAGCTAACACCAAGATCTTTCCTTGTATATCCACGGGCCAAATTACGCATCACATACTGATTATAATCCCTAAGCATCCTCATTATAAGATCAGATGTGGAAATTCCTTCTGTGCGTTTTGTTTCCTTAAATTTCCCCGCAGCTTTCACCTGAAGGAATAAACAATTGCTGAATAAATTTGTAAATAGATGTACACGAAATAACTACAAAAAAGTGCAACAAAAAACATACAAATTCATATACATCTTTTCCAGCACCACTTGCATCAGCATATCTACATGATTATTACACAAATTTGAGAAAGAGAAGTTAAATATTGATGGGTGGTCACAAAAATTACAGGAAATTGATCTACAATATGCTGAATGCACCATATAGCCTACAAGCCAGGTAAACAATAGAGCAATAACGAAAGACATGAAGATGGTAAATGTCATCCATGAACATGTATTGGTCCCACAAGATATTAAGGTTGCACATGCAGATGCCAAGGTTGAATGACCTTACGGTAGAGAGTCGTGGGCAACGTAATCAATATTGTGCTTGTCAAGGAATTCCTGAGTGACAACCCAAGGAGCATTTGGAATGACTTCATCAACCCACCTGAATGATACATGCAGATACAATCATTGTATAGATATTTACCATATATACAGATGGCACGAGTTCTGACATTGTTCTTCATTAGCATGTGGTAATCCAGGAAAAACAATCTGATTAACAATTTTCAAATTCGTACATAGCAGCTTTTTTGCATAAGAATCTGCATAGGTCACCCATTGTTTAGACACCAAGATGCCCATTCCGTAAGGGTGTAGGTGTTACCTACGCACCAATTAAAATTAAAAGGATATATTTTCTTATCTTATCAATACTTATATTATGTCTAATACATAAATTTCTAAGTCAAGCGGCAACTAAATAATATTAAAATATTTATCAAAATAACAACCTAAAAACAACATAAACACACATTAATAATATGGAATCAACAAGTTAAAATTAATAAGATGTAAATTTTATTAAATTTTAACTAAATGCAAATACAAGAGAATAAAAGTCTTGTATTCTTAAGTCTTAATAAAACAAAAAATATAAAATTAGAGATTAAACTAATCAACATGTAAAAACGATGAAAAACAGCCTATAAAACAAAAATAGAACGTTTAACTGATAAAAATTGTATAGAATCTTAACAAGATAAAATGAATCAAAAACTAAAATTAATCTATCAACACAAGTACATAACAAGAACAAACAATAAAGCAAACTGGATCAGCTAAAAGATCCATTTATTAGATTAGATGCATAGGCATATTCAAAAAATTTAATAAGAATATAACCTGTAAAATATTTTATACACATGATTGGTCTAGACAGACAACCACCCGAAGCCTAGATCTCAAAAACCTCCAGCATGCCTAGGCTCCAGCCTTAATAAGAGTATAGGTAACAGGTTAATCATCTAGAAATAAAAATATGTAAATAGAAAATGCAACCATCTGGATGCCCAATCAAATCCTATGTCACATATTAACAAAAAAATTCCCAACCTACACTTAGAAAAGGCATAATAAAAGATAACATAGCTTTGCAAGTCACACCAGCCCACTGTTGTAAAAAAAGAAAAAACCAACCATTTAAAACATTTTTCATCTGAATCCATTTTGAGTTTTGGGAAAATGGTTCAAAATGACCATATTTCAATTTAAATAGTCATTTTTCCCATTTTCTGAGAAAAACAGTCATATTTTGTTTTGGGCCATTTAGATGGCTATTATTTTATATTTTAGATTTCACCTTTTGAGTTGTTTTAATTGATATAATTTCACTATATTGATAGTTATTGTATTGTTTATAATTTTAAATGTACCTTTTATAAATTTACTTATGTTTTTGATTTAAGCATACATACTTGAGTGACAATTACACAATAAAAATATGTTTTTTAATTTATATTACGAGTAATTAAACTGCAATTTATTTTATTCAATTATTTTGATGATTATGATACTTGTTATTTGTAGATGATGGTCATATTTATATTTATTCATTTTTATACCATTTTTCAAAAAACACTTTAAGCCATTGCTTTTAAAAGAAAAGTTTTAATTTTCAATTTATATAATGTCATTTTTCCATTTTTTACAACATTGCACCAATCTCACATAAAAAGAAACAATGTGATTCAAAGAAGAAAATATTTGAAATCCATATCTACTCAGATTTCAAAGTATCTAAACATGACTGCAAACTCTATCCAAACACCATTAAACTACCATTCATTTTTTTTATGGATGTTGTATTGGTTATTGCAAATGCAGAACATAGCCAGATTAATCCATAATGGGTGTATTTGCAATTGTCAACAGTAGATTGATTTTTGTCAAGGTTTTCTGCACTCTGCAGAATGGGACTAAAGTACTGATTGTTGTTTTTATTATAGAAAATGCAGGAGATGAAAATATTGATCATATTCAGAATCATATTAATTGTATCATTTACACACTTCAAGCTCATCATAAGCAGTTTATTGAGAGAACAAATGATTGCAAATTCTACGTGAAGAACAAGATAATGCATATGGTAATCTCTAAATAAGCCCAAACTACTGTTTCTATATTCAGTTTGTGGTGCCTTTTTGGTATACCATAATTCAAACTCAAAGAATCAAATGTAATGGGATGATTTTACTTTAGAATATTGCAAAACTATCATACTTGTTTGAAAGTTAAAGGAAATGATAACGATAAAAACTATGCCTGCAGGTGTACTTGAGTGGTGGTATTTCACATCACTGAATAAGGGTCATGGATTCAAGTGCTCAAAACTGCAGTCACATGAAACTCGGTGGTGGTGGTGGTTGCTACTTAGCCATGTTCCAAGAAAATAATAGCAAAAGCTAAAAACCATATGATGCTAGAGTTGATTGGTGAGGGTATGATGTTCATCCATTATTAAATAATGGTATTATATGTGTTATATTTGACCAAGTTTTAAGAAACAATTGAAATAATTTGACATAGATGCAGAGAAGGCTTGTTTAAAACCTGCAGTGTCGAAGGGACTCATAGCGTTCATCTTCAGTCATGACGGTTTTCCCTTTATACATGTGAGTAATTTCATCATTGCAGCAACCAACAAGAAGATAGGTGTTTGGGAACCTATGGAAACAGAAGAACAATAGACAGAAGAATATTAAAATGCAAAATTGAAATTGAATTTAGAACATATTTTGTGCCAAACAAATGATACATGTTTAGAAAAGGAGGCTAGGATCTCTAGAAACACTTTCAAAGAACTTCTCTAGAGTTGTTCTTATATTTCTTTATAACTATATGGAAGAGCGTAAATAACCATATAGATTAAGTTATTGGACGACTATAAATATATGGTAAAACTTTTATTTCAATTAGTTAAGTATCTGGTTTAAAGATACATCATTTTTTGTTAATTTCAACCATTGATCTTGTAATCAAAATATCTTAACGAATATAACTTAGATTAAGTTAAATTTTAATACATTATAGATTATAAACCTAGATTAGCTAATTTTATAATTAAATATAAATTTTAAAAATTTAATGATTTTCATAATAATAATAATAATAGACGCTTTTAGAGAAGTTCTGTAAAGATGCTTCTACCTACAATTTTATGTGTGAAAGTAAGGATTTCATCTAGATCAAGTAAAACGAGGGTAGAACTTCATACAACACTGGTTCAAATGGAAATGGGGACAATAACTCACCCACAATGGTCCAATAAGTGGGGATCTCTAATAATATTACAATCAAAGGACAACTAACCTCACCCAGCATAACAACATTGGTAAATTTACTTTTTCCTTATAACTTCGGTTGAAGCCCCAATAACTTGAAATTAGTTCTCACACACATAGTGATTTGAAGCAGTAAAAGCCAAACTGTCAAAAACTTATTCAATGGTAGAGATGGGTCTCCAATTTATTTGCCTACCACCACCCAAAAGAAAATGCAGAAGTAGGGGAAAATGCAGCAATTGCATATAAAAAACTAACAGGATGAGAAAATTAAAAACTAAACGCTAAAAAATTAAGCAGAGAGATTAATCAATAAGTGCAATTATGCATGTGAGCAAATATTAACTTATTTATATACCAGGGCAATTTCATGTATAACATCTAAAATACATAAAATTTCAAAAATTAAATTGGATTTTTTAAATTATCATGATACTATTGTTATTACCTTTCAATTTCATATATACTATTATCATAACCAGAATAGTTAAAGCTACATATACTTTTGTCAACATTAAACCTTTCCACATTAAAATGACTAACCTATCATCTTTGCTACATCATACTTGTCATTGTTTTTTCTTCGATCATAAATGAACTAAAACTCTAAGGCAACTGTCACCATCCTCTATGTTATGTTGTTCCAAAGTAGGTGAAAACAAAAACAGAGTGCGAAAGCATCAATCTTTATTTTTGTTATTTTTTGAACTTTAGATTTTATTTTCCTTTTTTCCAAAGGTGTTGAAATACTATTCCAAATGATGCAAAAATGAGCGTGCCTTTTACCCTTGCAAATCAAGAAAGAAGGTTCAATCTTTGAAAAGAAAAGTGAAAATGAAGTTGGAAATGAACAGGATAAAGATCCTAAAGGTAATATATAAGGAATGGGAAGAGAAAGAAGATAGGTAGGAAAACCTCACTTCCAAGAATTAAAGGGGAGGAGAAGAGCGAAAGTGATCATTTAACATCCAAAATTAAGAAATTTAAGGAAAATCTGTTAGTTTTAACTCAAATCCCTAATTTAATGGAATATATTAAACTAAAAAGTATCGATAGTGGTATACATGATATTTTAATAAATCTGCTACCATTTTTGAGATTTTATGCCTTTTAGATGCCATACATGAAAATTTCCCTTGCATTCCGTGAGAAGGCTAGTAAGGTAATAATAAACCATCATATCAGTGTAATAGACATTTCCAAAGCCAAAATCTACAACTACCTAACAGGAATATAACATGCAAACGAAGAAGAAGAAGAATTCCTGAACCAAAAAACATCCCACCTAACCAGACAGAAAAGGAAGCACTTACATTAAAATATGGAAATTCTGACCCAACAAAAATAGCCTACAACAGATTCCACGCCAATTTGTGAAAAACAAAAACAGAAAATCAGAGAACCAACAACAAAAGAAATGTCATCAGAAACACCACCAAAACCACAGAAAAACCTTCTAAACGGACAATCGAAAATATGAGAAAGTGTGTGTATGTGAGAGATCATAGGGGAGGGGGAACGTCGCCCCGTACAATTTCTTGGCCTGTTCGAGAGATTTAGCGTGGCCGAAGTGGAATAGGTCGTATATGCCATCGGCGTAGACCCGGACGGGCCTGTCCTCCACGGCTCCTCCTCCGCTATTGGAGCTGGGTGTCGGTTGGCGGCCGTCCATGCCCGAGGGCCGATCTGGGAAGCGAAGACGAGGAAACCAAACGCAAACGAACGAATCGATCCCTCCTATTCCTCCGCGGCTCCGCCTCCGCCACAGCTCATACTTGCCTCGTATCTTTCTGTTTACGATCGATGCCCAAACGTGGCGATTTAACAACAAATACCACAATTCCTCGTTTTTCCATAGAAGGACAGGAAGAATAATAATCTCGTAGGGTCTTTTCAAAAAGACACGACCACGTCATGTGTTTTCTTTAAAAAATATGATTTTAAAAATAAATGAATATTGTCATAGACACTTATGGAAAAAAATATTCTACGTGTTCTTTTTATAATTTAAATATATTAATTAAAATTTTTCAAAATGTTTACAAATGAAAAATACTTATTTAATATTAATATAATTTTTAACAAATTTTAAATTAAAGTATCTAAGTCATGAACACGTATTTTTAACTATTAATAGTTCATTTGCTAATTTTAAAAAGTATATTTTTTAAAATAATTTAAATTATTTGGTTCTACATAAAAACTACATTCTAGAACTATATGTGATTTGACAAAATAAATATTCCACCTTTTTTTCCAAATAAACTACATTTTTTAAAAATCTTTCATTGTGGAACTTTTCCTATCGTTTTCTTGTCACATTTAAAGGATATGTAAGAATTTTTTAAGATAGAATTTAATTTCAGACCTCATTCACATTTTTCCGTTTACATTGTAATTTAGAATTTAATTTTTTTTCTAAAATTTAAATTCTAATTACACAAATATTCTTTATTTTAGAATTAAACGAAATTCAAATTCATTTTCGTCCAATTTTAATTGTGAAAATGTCTAGAATAAATTTTTAAAAGGTTTACTTTTCAATTTTTAATATTATTTTTAAAAATTTACCACAATACATCGTGATGTTAGCTAATTGATCATTGTTTGTAAAAGCCGAAGACGCCTCGTTTAGAAAATGTCAATTTACAAATGTAATTTTGAGTATTTTAAAGTTAGTGCCCTTTGAGTTGTGCATCACTATATTCTTTAAATACCAATCCCATGCATATTGCCCTTCCACTAAGGGGGAGGGTTAGTGTCTGATGGAATTCAACTGACGGAAATGAAAATTATTGAATTCCGTCAGAATGTTGTTAGTGTGCATTACACTTGACAGAAAAGAAAGTCGGATTTTACCATTGTATAAAATCCAAAAATTTCCTTTACCGTTAGAAAATTTCTGATCACCCCTATTCAAAAAATTTTCCTCCCTCTCTCGTGAAACCCTCGACCGAGACTTCTCACGCGACATTCGCCTGCGGATTTGCCTGCAAAAGCTTCTCTCCTTCTCGCGCCTGCGCCGGTAGTGGCCTGGTCTCGCGTCTGCTCTGGATTCCTCTCCGCGCTGGTCCCTGCTCCCTCTGGCCTGCGATCGGCTCATGCAGCCCCCTAGCGCCTTCTTCTCCTTGTCGATCCCCTGTCGTCTTCCTCGCTCGCGTTGGACCCCGACTGTCGCCCATCACATCCTCTACATCGTCGGTCCGTTCTTACCAGGTTCGATGCATTGCCCAATCTATTCCAGTAACTGAGTTTTTCGATTTCGCGGTTTCGCCTTTTCTGGCGGAAAATTTTTTCAATAGGGGGCGAAGCTTTTCTTAATTTGCGACGTTTGCCCACAGATTTGTTGTGTGCATTTCCCCTGAAACGTCGTCCTCGCGATCGAACCCTCGTAAAGCTTCTCTCGGCCTGCACTGGTAGTGGCCCGGTCTCGTGCCCGACAAACGCTCTGGACTCCTCTCCGTGCTAGTCCCCACTCCCTCTGGCCTGCGATCGGCTCGTGCAGCCCCCTAGCGCCTTCTTCTCCGTGTCGATCCCCTGTTGTCTTCCCCATGTGCATTTCCTCTTACTGGTGAGTATAGTGGTTAATGTTTTGCATGATATGAAATGGATGGCATTCAATGTTACCATTTGTGAATTTTTAGCACTCAACAGATTTTGCTTACATGTCAATATTCTTTTCTTCATCCCTCCATTATATAGCTTTGTACATGCAATATGATATTTACAAGTATGTTTCACAAATAATCGTTAATATATTCAAGAAACATAATCATCTTTTTTTTTTCAATGATTGTAATTGTTTTCATCAATAAACAGTATCCTATTTTTGTGAACACCTTATAGCCTACCCATTCAGTATCCTATTTTTGAGGAAAATCCTATTTCATATCCTATGCTTGTCGGGGTCTGCCACTTTTAGCTCAAAAGTGTGTTACTGTAAATTTTGCATCCTCAGATGAGCTAATGCAGACTATTGGAAATCACTCTGGAGTAGGACTGACTACATTTTAGGTGCAAAAATTTGACAGCAATGTAAAAGGAATCGAGATTACCTATGATCTATCAAAAAGGCAAAACAAAAATCTGCCCTTGTAACTCATTGTAATTCACATGCCAAATGCTAACACTACATCTTTAACTAACTTTTGATGTAGTACAATAGTGTTTCTTGCTAATGATAGTTTGATTATCTGATGCAGACTTTTATATTAGCATTTTGTTATAACTTCCATGCACCAAATAGAGAAGTTAATATTTTAAGGTATTGGAATGAAATCTGGCTTCTAACACCGGCCATGCGTGCAACAACTAAGATTTGAAGTGAGGGTGATGTAAATAACAGCAACCTCTTCAGGATCATAATTTGTAGGATGTGTTTATCATAGGGTAGCTGCAATTTATATGGCATTAATTTGTGATATCCACATCCCTAGAGTGTTGGGAGAGATTTTTTAAGACGTAATTTGTATTTCTTTGTATTAGTGCTGAGATGTACACCTTTCACATAATACACGTGAAAATAAAGTGAGGGTAATGACTTAATTGAAGGTATCTGCAAATAATTGTACCTATACCATGATTATATTGCAATTTAATGAGACAACTGCATTGTTCTCAGTTGTCATTGATGGAGGTTGCCTCTGGAAGTTTAGTGGTGGGAGGTTTATCTGCTCCAGCTTTCAAGTATTCTCTCCATCTCCTTGCTGCTGCCGCTGCCCTTTTTGCCCTCTTTTTCACATCTTCCTCTGTTGAACGACGAATATTTAAAAAAATAGTTATGTCCTGTTCAGCACGGATAAGGTGTTCACAAAAATATCGTCGAGAAGTTCACCTTTGGAAAGCCATCACATGATTCAGATTTTCCTCAAAAATAGGATACTGTTTATTTTCATAGCCTATAGCCTACCCATAAATCCTCCTTATTGCTATAAATACGTGATATTGCTATCCTGTCATGGTCTAGTGTTAGTTAAGTACATAATTATCTATTCATTGCCCAATCTATGATTGTCTTATTTTGTCATTTATCATATTACTATAGGATCCGTTATTGTTGATTAACTAACACTTGTTTATGTATTACATTTTATTGATATCATATTCTTATTTGCAATATGGTTGAGCAAGTCATCCTCTTTTAAAACTATAGGATCATTGCATCAAATGCTCCAAAGGTTATTATTTTGCTTTCATTTTCAAATATTGAGTAGATTGACAAAATATATTATGTTTTTGCAAATCTCATAATCTTCTGTCAGAGCAGTTAATTAATATTTGATCTTTTGTAGTAAATGAGTACTTCTGATAGAGGACGGGGTAATGGAGGACGAACTTATATGAGTTGGAATGCTGATGCAGATGCATTCTTTTTAGATATTTTATCAGAAGTATTAAATGAGGGAAACAAAAAAACCCAAGATGGAAAGATAAAAGGGAGCACTTGGGATGAAGTAGTTGAAAAATACAATAATAGAAGAAATGCATGTATTACAAAGAAGAATGTGGAAAGTCGCTTAAAGACATGGAGACAAATTTATCGTAACTACTCAAAAATTGCAAATAAGAATGGATGGGGATGGAATTTCATACAAGGGTATACTGATATAGATGAAGAGATATGGAAGGAGTTTATTAAGGTAAGATTTTTATTTACATACTTTAAGATTATCCCAATTGTATTGAATTTTTCTTAATATATATTGTAATTTTATGTAGGCACATCCAGAGTGTAAAAGCTGCAAGGGAAAACCATGTTTGATTTATGAACAATTACAACTCATTTTTGAAGGTACTATGGCTAGTGAAAATATGTCTAGACATGTAGAAGAAGTAGACATTGTACCAAACACTCAAGTTCCAAATACATTTACTCCAGACATTACACAAGATGGAATGGACCTCGATTCTGACATACCTCCTAGTTCAGGAGGAAGTGCACATGTTCCATTGGAGTAGAGGAAAAAGAGGAAGCGAGCACGCCCTCATGCAGAATCTCAACAAATGATAGCAGAAAGTTTGAAAGATACGTCACGAGCTTTTCTTACTTTGTGTGAACAAGATACTGTTAATGGTGAGGTACGTAACGAACAAATGAGAGAGATGGTTCACATACAAAAAGAGATGTTTGTATGTAAGAAGGAAATGTTTGCATGGAAGAAGGAAATGTTTGCATGGCAAAAGAAGTCTGAGTCTTTTTTAGATGAAGCTATTGCTTCAATATTTGAGATTGAAGATCTATCTATGACTGATCGATATAAAGCTACTCAATTATTCCAAAAGCAAGAAATCAGTAAAATATTTCTATCAATTCCAAAAGAAATGCGACAAGGATGGTTGAAGTTTCACTTAGAAAAGATGGAAGACTAAAGATGATTTACATGTTTTTTTTTTATATTAGATGTATGATGTAACTACTTTTTGTTTGGACAAGGAAATGTGGAATGATATTATTATTGATGTTTGTTTATCATATTTTATTATGTTCTATTAATTGTGGAATGATTTCATGTAATATGTTTATTTGTATTACAACCTTGTAATATGTTTGGACATGAAATTTTGTAGGTGACGATGAATTTTGAAGAGGATTTTGACGAACTAGTAAATAACACATTGATGTTATTTGAAGAAGAGGAAGAACATGCTAGAAGAAGGCGAAGACGTTTACTTGCTTTTTGAAATATTTTAGTAGGGATTGCAAGTACCTCAACTTTGTTTTCAAGTACAAGTCGTATTTATAGTAAAGAAGGTGCAGATTATATAAGAAGATTATTTGATTATTCTTTACCACATCAAGTTTACAATTGCCGAAAGATTTATAGAATGAGTCAAAGTGTTTTCAAGGGTTTTTGTGAATTAATGAGGAGGGAAGAAGTGCTGAAAGATACCAACAATATCAGTATAGAAGAGAAGTTTGCCATGTTCCTTGTGACAGTTGGGTAAAATCAAAGGTATGGAGTAACTACAGAACAATTTAGTCGATCAAGTTGGACAGTTAGTAAATACTTTAATGAAGTGTTGAATGCTGTATTACGACTAAATCATGTTCTTCTAGCAAGACCTTCATCTGAAACACCAAGTCAAATTCGTCAAGACTCAAATGTGTACCCATATTTTAAGATACATTTTTACACCTTTGGTGTTTCCTTATCTTTAATGTTATTTTAGTCAATATCAAAATAAAAGTGCATGTTTATAGGATTGTATTGGAGCTATTGATGGTACACATATCAAAGCAACTATTTATGGACAAGAAACATCAAGATTTAGGAACAGGAAAGGTGAATTATCTCAAAATGTAATGGCAGCATGTAATTTTGATATGGAATTTACATATATTTTAGTTGGTTGGGAAGGATCAACTGCTGATGCTCGTATTCTCCAAGATGCAGTTACTAGACCTAATGGTTTTCAAGTTTCACCAGGTAAATGTGTTTTCCACTTCTACAAGTTATGAAGACATCACCATACTAATATTTTTTTTATACAGGTAAGTTTTACTTAGTTGATGCTGGATATCCAAATCGACTAGAATATATTTGTCCATATCGAGGTGTAAGATACCATCTATCTGATTATGTTAATGATAGAGTTCCTCGTAATGGTGTAGAAAATTTCAACTACAGACATTCACAACTGAGAACAGTCATTGAGCGTACATTTGGAGTTGTGAAACATCGATTTTCAATATTACGTGGTTAAATACCATATCCATATGAAACACAAGTAAAGATTGTCATCTCATGTTTTTTGCTTCATAATTTTATTCGTAAGACTGATAATGAAGATTTACTTGAGGACCTGCTAGATGAGTTGGAAGAGTTAAATATTATTGATGATATACAACCAATGGGAGAGATACATATAGAAAGCAATGCCCAGGTTCGAATGACTCAAGAACAAAGAAAAGAAATGGCAGATAAGATGCGAGAAGATATGATGATGGCAATGTGGGATGGAAGAACTAGATGATATTATTTCGTATTGTAATATTTCAATTAAGATGTATTTGTATTTTTCGAATATTAGTTGTAATAAACTTTTGTCAGAATTTTCATCAGAATTTTCCGTCCTGCACTAAACCCCTCTCAGAATTTTCCTTTTCCTTTTCATCAGAATTTTCCGTTATGCACTAACGCGCCCTAAATTACAAAAAGATAGTGCACTGCCAAATAATATATATAATAAGTTGTGTTTTTTTTATTTAGAAAAATGATAATATCAGGAATTTTTTTTGTCTAACCTAGTATATTGAAATCAAATATTCTTTATCACATTAACGTATTTTTATAATAATAATTTTATGAATTATAAAGATGAAAAATAAAGATATAGATATTTCTAAGTAAAAATATTGTTATGTTATGGTTTTAATATATTAATGTAAAATTTATCAATGAAAAAAATTATATTTAAAATAAATATTTATTTTTAAATATAATTGATAAATTTTAAATTATTTTTTCTACTCAAAGTTTAAGACGGAGAAAGGGAAAAAATGATTTAAATATTCGTTCGTGGGAACATATTTTTTTGTTATTTTTCATGTGAAAAAATATATTTTTTAGTATTGCCGAAAGGAAAATTGAACCTTAAATTTTAATAACCCCCGACAAGACCCGCACAGCATCAAATGGCGGAGACTCCCGATGGCGTCGCGCCTGGGAAGAAGGCGGCGGAGGACGCCATTCTCCGATACCTGCAATCCAACAACCGAATCGGGGACTCCCACGAGTTCGCTGTCTCTGTCGGTGTCAACCACGTCGAGCTCGAGAACGTCATCAAGAGCCTCCACGGGTTCCAGCTCGTTGTCGCTGAGGTTCGTCACCCGGTCCTTCTCGTGGTGTTGTGTGTCCGTCGAGTGGTCTCTCCTGTTGAATATTGTGATTGTTGTGGTTCCTTTATGTTCCTTTCGGAAATGCTGTTTTCTGTTGGTTTCCGTGTGGTTTGCTCAGACCAGAGTCGGAAAATGATAGTTTCGTGAATAGTGTCAAGTGGAAGATGCATTGATTCTTTATATCCCAGTCGTTTATTGCAATGAAACGCCTTTTCATTAATCGCCTCTGGTTTCGTTAGTAGTCTAGGTTCCTTTTATTTGCTCGGAATAGGATCAACAACTGATTGTTTTCTTCTTGTTTCACCTACTAAAAATGTATGGCTTGAATTCCAGTAAATTTTTAAAAGAGTAGCAGTAAAAAGATTTATTGTTATCTGAGCGTTAGACCAGAGTTCAGTTGCTTATTATCATATTTTCTTCTTTCTTGTTCTTTTCTCCCAAGTTTCTTGCCTGGTTTGGTTTCTGCGGCATGTGCTTAGCATGGAAGTAGGACCATGATTCTGTTTTTTTATTAGTTCATTGACAGTTTGCTTTTTTCAAAAGAACATATTGCTGGGTTTCCAGTCAGTTATCACATTGAAAAATGTTATCCTTGCAGGATGTTAGGCGAGATAAATGGGTGCTTACCGATGAGGGCAAGTCTTATGCTATTGCTGGGTCACCTGAAGGTCAACTATTCATGGCCGTTCCTCTGGATGGAATCACTCGTGATGAACTGAGGGTTTGGAACATTCTTATTTATATGGTTCACATTGATATCAAGTTCTACGGGCGTTAATTGGCAGTATCTTCATATTCACTTCAGAAAAAATTGGGGGATACACTTTTCAAGATTGGATCTTCTCAAGCTGTGAAAAATAGATGGGTGTCTATTGAAAAGCAACTGGTTTCTAGAAAGGTATATTTGAATAAAAAATGTTTTTGAATCATTTGGTTGCATGTATCTACCTTCTCTCATCCATTTTCCCTTTTTATGTGTGCATATGAGTATCCAAATGTTTGTTGTACTAAGTGTAAGCCTTGTTGTGATGGTAAGATTATTCCATTGTGATACAGTAACATGTTTGCATTGTAGGAAAAGGTTTCCTTTTGCAAGGGTAATATTGCATACAATTAAATCCTCTCAAAATCTCACATTACCAAGTATCTTATAGATTGGGTTTGCACTATTCTCTTTTATATGTAAATCCTAATATAAACATTATCACCTTTTGCTTGTCATGAACATTATGATATGCATGAAATATGAATTTCAAGTAATCCAATTTGTCATGTAGCTCCTTATATTTAAATCATCATGTACATGATGTCCTTAAGAGTTTGGTTTGGTGGGCCATGGTGGCTTTGGCATGAGACCATGTAAGGATTGGTCTACAAGGGGAGACGAAGGGAACACAATGAGGGAGTGCTATTGTCATGGGTGATGGCACCATGGAAAGAGATTAGAAGGGGCCACAAAAAATCCCCAAGGGATAAGAGCCCATCAAAGAAGAAACAAATTAGGTTAGACATAGTGGAAGGAAAATCTTGTGGAATATTTCATTATTCATATATGCAAACACCATCTTCTCACTGTGTCCCAATTTATTCGTTAATGAAAAATTCAACTAGAAGGCAAACTTGATCTACATGTACGACAATAGCCTATGCCATAATCCCATTATGTAGGGTCAGCCACATGAATTTTTTTCTATGGTCAAATCTTTGGTTAACTTACATAAATTTAAAGTTTTTCTCTCAATTCTGAACCAAATAATTTTAGGTATGTTTCTATTTTTTTAGGTTCTCTTACACTCTTTAATTCTTCTTTACCAATTGGTGTATCCTTTGACCTCCTAAAAATATGACTAAACCACATAAGTTGACTTTTTTTCTTATCTTCAAATGGTGTATTCCTTTCTCTATTCCTTATAAAAATATTTTGACTTATCCTTATAGTATTATCACTTATCCATTCAAGTATTTGCATCTCTGCAACATTAATTTTTTGTACATGATCATGTTTTATTGCTCAAGATTCTGAATCAGAAAGTGTAGTTGGGTGTATAACAGTTTTATAGAATTTTAAGTATTTAAAAGTTTTACTTCTATGAATCTCATTGTCATCTAATCGTATGCCTTTGTCATTATTCTTATTTTTATTGAAACTACGTTTTATTTATTAATTTTTTGACCTATTAAATCTAAATTCTTTGGACTTTAAAGTATTTCACCATAATTCTAATTTAAAACTAATTATTGCCTTGCATTTGTTAATCAAAATGGTCGCCAATGAATAACATACTTTATTGTATTTCTCCTTTAAATTTTGTGGTTATTTCATCCATAATCAAGACAAATAATTATGAACTTAGAGAGGATCTTGGTGTAAACCTATGTCTATTAGAAATTTCTTAGTTTCTCTTCTTATAGTTTTAATATAACAAACTTGATCTGCATGTGCTTGAAAAATTTTGAGTAAGACATATTCAAGAACAATACTTTGTTGTAGTCTATAGGTTAATGTTCAAAAGTTCAAACATTCCATGTCCTATGCTCATGAAATAAAACTCACATAAAAATAATGATAAAGATAAAGGGATCATAAGTGAATTATTTTGGTAAAGTGGAAGAATGTGTCATCATTAGTAATGTGTGGGGCTATTTATATGTACCCCATACCTGTACAAGGATCTTGACATATATATGGGTTGTGTCAATGCATAAATGTATACATATATCTATATGTTAAAACCAAATTGGCCCATTTAGTTGTCATGTATCTAACACTAAACTCAAAAAGGAACTACCCATTATCATGTATTTATGATAGAACCTAACAAGCACACATCTATTACACAATTGTGTATTTAGTATTTGATTTGTGGTTGGAGGACTACAAGGGAATTGGTAAACAAGAGGAGGTTAAGATGATGGCGAAGTTATGACATTCAAGACTTGATAACACTATCAAATGGCATCTTACTCAAAGAGGAGATGGTTGCTCATGGGGGAGTTGAAGCATGTATAGCTAAGTGTGGGGAGAGCCAAGTCATACCATGCAAGATGTAGGATAGTTAGACTACACTAGCCAAGGCTAGTTGCACTTGTCACTTGTGGCCAACCATATATTGCAACCAGTCAAGATTGACCATCGACATTAGCTAGTAGAGGTGTCAACTAGCTTGATTGGAGTGTTGATAGGCTTACCAACATGCCATTGAGACTTGCCAACACATCAATTATATTGATTGACGAACACTTGCACGTAATCGTAGGTGACTATGGGGCACATGACTTTTAAAAGGGATTCATACAACATTCAATAGATGGTTGACACATGTGCAACAACCATTGACATTTGAGCTAGTGGCTAGTGACTTGTGGATCACACCAATGAGTAATCGTAGGTGACATTGTTTCAAACAAGATTTGACTTGGAGTCTAATAGGCCAGTGAAAATTCACGAAATGGGTGATGTATGTGTTGACATTTGCTATTGTAGAGGTGCCAACAAGCTTGCTAACACACCATTGAGACTCATTGACACATCAACCGAATTGAGTGATGAACACTTGCATGTGATTGTAGGTGACCATGGGTCATATGATTTCCAATAGGGATTCACATTGCATTTGACCAATGGTTGACATGTGCAACAATCATTGACATTTGCTCCAATGTCTAATGACACTTGTGGATCACACTAGTGATTGATTGTGGGCGACATGACTTTAGACAAGATTTGATGTGGAGTTTGATGAGCCATTGAAGATTCACAAAATGGTTGATGCAGGTGTTGACATTGGCTAGTAGAGGTGTTGACTAACTCGACTGGCGTGTTAACAGAGTTGCCAACATTACTCACCAGCACATTGTCTAGATTGATGATGAATGCTTGTACATGATTGCTGGTGACCAAAGGACACATGATTTTTGACAAAGATTCATGCAACATCCAACAGATGGTTGACACATGTGCAACAACCATTGACATTTGTGCTAGCAACCAACAACACTTGTGGATCACATTGATGATTGATTGTGCATGAGAACTTAAGACAAGATCTGATGCAGAATTTGATAGGCCAACAAAGATTCACAGAATGAGTGATAGATCACTAATAGTTTGGGGAATGGCCATCGACACATGTGGATCTTACAAGTGATACAACTAGTGGTGCAAGTGATACAGCTAGTGGTGCCAGGATTGAGCAATCAGATCTTGACCTTGAGTTTTTTGTTTTTTCAGTCTTAATGAGTGAATCTCTGCAAACCAAATAGATTGATGTGATCCTTAGAATATGCTAAAGATGTTCAAGTCCATTGGTGAGTAAAATAAGTATGTTTTCTGCATGGATAGTGTACTGGCAATGTGGCTATCGACAAACAGGATAGATGTGTACTGGCTAGGAAGCTTGACTTGAAAGATTTGTTCACTTGGCAGTACAAATGTGGAGAACATCAAGGGAGGTTATATCAGATTCCAAGTTTAGGATGTTGGGAAGATCTCTAGACCCATTGGAGCACGAGGTGTGGTGACATCATGAAGTTCTCACATTGGCAACAATAACAACCATTCAACAAATACCTGGTAGTGTGGCAGTACCCTTCACTTTGTGGCTAATGTGGCTTAAAGGGGTCAAACCACTTAGGAATGTCTTGTAATGAAGGGTATGTTTAGCCCTACGAATTTGGCATATTTAAGAAGCATGAGGATTGGGTTTGTGGTATTCCATTCTTTATAAATTGAGTTGGTAGCCAAGTGGTGCCACAAGTCTGTCATTAGTACAAGTGTACAAGATATACTTTGTAGTATTCTATTTTTCACATTAATGAAGCTACAAACCGTTGCTATATTTCTGTCCTCTAGTTAGTTCTCTTTGTAATTCAAGTGAGGGAAGTTAGTGCTGAGCAAAGTATCCACTTCTTCTTACCCAATTCCTGCAAGTCATCCATCCCATTCTAATGACAACACTTGGTTGGTGCCTCCAAGGTTCCACCTCAAAGTTCATCCAAATTCCACCCTTTTTGAGCCAATTACTTTTGAAGGGAGGGGCTTATGGATCATATAGTTTACACATTGAAAGTAGTATCTTTGCAAGCACACATTTCGTACATGATTGGTACAAAAAATGAAAATTCATGGAAATTCCTAAATGAATTAATTTAATTAAGTAATAACTTAATGTGTAATGGAAAATTAGATCTATTTTTTGGAAAGTTAAAGTTAGATCTATTAAAACTCTAAGTAATGAAAAGGGAAATTAATTATGGATAGATACACAATGCAATTGTGTGCTCTGTACATGTTTTGGTAACATGCACTTGTCATATGCATAGAGCTTTTATTTGTACATGAAAGTGACCCATTTAGCAAGCATGTAAAACATGGTACACAATAAGTACAACGGACATGATTGGGGTAAACTCAAATACAATTATGTGTTGTCATATTAAATTGATAGGTCTACAAGTATTAGTATCATAGTTGTATCTGGTTCATAGTTTTCATGAAATTGTGAAAATGCGAGATATATTTGAGCATAATATATCCACACAAGTTGGATTTTTTTCTAGATAAACAAATGAGAGTTTCAGGTGCTGGTTTTTTCACATCTCTTAAGGATATTCCTGTACCTTTTTAAGTCATTATGGTCAAAGATTGCAAGGTGGTGGAGTATTGGGGATTTCTCAGTTATTGGCTAGTTAAGGAACTTCAATATTGGAAGAGGCCTAAATGTCAATGAAGTGTCCAGAGCTTAGTTGTTTAGAGACATGGAGTCAGGGAGTAGTGAGGATATTTGAAGGTGCAAATCCACAATTGGTTGTGTCTTTTCTGTAGGAGGTTCCAGGCCTTGTTCCATTATGCAGTATTACTTGCATCAAGCGACATGTAGATGCAGTATCACTTTGAAGATGAAAATAGTCCTTAGCCTTCAAGACAAGATTACCTGATTAGTGATTACAAAAGCATACTGTGATAGATAAATAGTTGGTCAATATGCCTTTGGAACAAGACTACTTGATTACAAAATCCTAATGGAATAGATAAATAGTAGGTCAATGTGCCTATTGCTCTTAGCAATGTGGGCAATAGTAATTTAGGAATGGGACGTTGTTAAAGAAGAGTAAGATTTGCTCTTATTGGAATTCTTACCTTTGTACTGTCTTGGCAGTGTTATATTGTTGGGAATGTATAGTTAATAAATTTTGATGGGCCTAAAATTATGTGGCTAGAAGTAGTGAAAAATAATTTTCCCCTACATATTATATGATTATCTGTAATTTTAATTGATATATTGATTCTAGACTCATCTTTATACAAGAATGTTGCAATAGTCTAATGTAAAGCAAAACACGGGCAAATCCAATCCACAAGGTTCTCATCATTGTTGGGTTTGAAGAGTGTTCAATTCATACTTATTATGACACTCACATAGGCTTTGGGATTTTTACTAATGATTATCTTTTAGTAATGGTAATCAAACAATTCTATTGATGAATATTATTTACTTTTTTTTATAGTTATTTCCATTTGTTATCAAATAATTGACATTACTTTTAATAAGTAATATTGTTGTTGTTATCGACTTTTTGATTGTTATTGTTATTGTTGAGACTGATTTATTTGGAGGGTGCACATAACTTTATATGCAGTTAGACTGTTATTATTAATTTTAGGACAATAAGTATCTGGTTATTGACAAACTTATATGTTTATAAATCTATTAGAACATATCTAAGAGATACATAACAAATTCAATTTTAAATATTTTTATTTTAGTCTAGGCACTGGACCGCACTATCATAATGATTAATGGCTTGTTAGAATAAGTATGGACTAATCATGTGCATACCATGTGGAAAGACTCTTTTCTATGATTCAAACCTGTAACCTCCAGTAAAGAAATTGACAATCTCATTCTTGTGCCAAGGCTCATCTTCTATACTCAAATAAAGTAAGATCAAATAAAGCACAATTACATTTTTAGATACATAAAAGAAAAAATTCTGAAATATTAACATATGGTTTGCCATTAAAACACTTAACCTTTTCACCATGCCTTGGCATCTAGGTTTGCTTAGGAGACACTTTGGCACGTAGGTCCTTAATTTGTATAAACCTAACGAAAACTGTAATAATGGATAGGAATAAATAAATAGAATGAATTCATGTTGTTGACTTCATTAGTGAAACTAAGAAATTGATTATAACAACACGTTAGATCCTCTCCCTTTCCCATTTATGACTCTCTGTAGTTCTACACAACTACACAAAAGGGAGCAGACTCCTACTATGGTAATGTACCTTTTCTTTCAAATGTCTTGTACATTCATTCAAGAAATGGGAAACTAATCTATAATTTATGCTGTTTGATTTCTTTTTAAGTTTACTTTTCTGGTTGCTGTTTTCTACTTTAGAAGCCATGCTCACATTTTCTTTCATTATTGCTGATTGTATCATTTGAAAAATGATATGATGATTTGTTTCCATTAACTACTAAGTTAATCATATTTGAAAAAATCTGACAAATCAAAAACACTGGTTGCTTCAATTTGGTCGAATAGGCAACATGAACTAAAGTGTGGACCATGGAACCCATTTACTGTTTGATTTTCATTGCCCTTCATGTGTACACCTGCTATGGTGGATAGTTCTTTCACTGATGTTGATTTATCTTTATAGAATTTTTTCCTCTTGCAGGTTGAACATGTGGTGGATCGAGTACAACATTTGCTAAAACAAATTGAAGCGGGAGAAGTATGCATTGTGTCTATAGAAAAACTGAGTGCTTTGATTTTAACCTAATTTTTGAAACATTTTCAACTCTTTTGTTTATTTATTTTATTTTGTTTCATCATTTCTTTTATTTTTTTTTAGATCTTGAAGCTTTAGAATTTCCCTCATTTTTTTTTGCACTTATTCTTTTATTTTCCAGGCTATTGATGCAGCGGAGATTGCTGATCTCAAGAAAAGAAAGCTTATTCTATTACAGTAAGACAAGTGTTATCTTTTAGGTTTTGATAGATGGCTTATAAATAAATGTTTTTTTTTTGCTTCATATAGATATTTCAAATTTGCTTTCATATTTATCTCAACAATTTCTTAATAACGTGTGTAGGACTTCAAAGGGTTATACATTAACTAAAGGCCCCAAATACACTGTAAAAAGAGAGAAGGTTGCAACAGATTTGACTCGAGAACATTTGCAAAGGTATCTTTTTTGTTAGCATCTACTTAGATTGAATAGTCTAACAATAAATCATCAACTAGCTTTTGTCCCCAAGATGTAGATCTTTGATTAGAGAAGCTTCTTCTTGTTTCTTCATATTTAATGTTCTAGATTCCACATTACTTGTGTGTATGTGTTTATGTGAGTGTGTGCATGTGTGTATGTGTGTGCATGCATGGGCATGCACATGTGAGTATGTGTGCATGTTGGTCGAATGGTCAATATGATTGATCTTTGTTTAGGGTTAGGCAGTAAAACATTCAATTTTTTTTTTCTATCTTTGTTTACACTTGTTACTAAATAGTCAACATGATTGATTGTTGATACCTTACAAAGTTTACCCAAGAAGGAAGAGAAAACTAAAAGAAAATTACACCTACATTTTCTAAAAAGAATGACTAGTTTTTGAACCAATTTCTCTATATAAGATCCAGGCTAGAGTTTCCAATGAAAAGCAGGATGAAGGGGACCTGGTGGAAACTGAACAATTGTTTGCATTGCCTGAGCTATGGTCATTGAGCACCAGAATGCTGTGATTTGGTAAGATGCTGTAGATGTGGGAGGCCAGGACACATGAAACCTCTCTGTTGGGAGAACTATGCATGAAGTGGGTGATAAGGTGTGTGGAGGTGTTGGGACACTTAAAAATGCAGAAGCAAGAAATCATCAAAAAGAGCATGACGAAAAAGCAGAAGTATTTCCTTGGCTAACTTGGGGTGAGTTCTTGAGACTTCCTAGCTATAAAAATGACTAGAGGTGTTTGATGTGTTGTGCAGCTACACCAATACTGTTGTTGATGCCAGTTCGGTCAAGAAAGTTGTTGCAGGAATGATGAGAAATTACTGGGATGGAAATGACATTTTTTAGAACATAGATCTTGTAGCAAAGATAGAGAGAATAGTATTGGATCTCATGATGGTGTCTAGGGTGCTGTTGTTGCAGAGAATGCTAACCAGCAGGATTGAGGGAAAACTTTAGAATAAAGAGAGAAATGTGGTTGGATTAGAGGTGATTGCCAGAAAGGTCCAATGGTCTGAGTCACCAAATCTTTTTTGGGTTTGGGATCTGTTAAGGAGAAAACCAAATTTGGGGTTGTCACAAAAGGGCCAACATAGGAAAGCTTCACTTAAGTAAAAAAGGGCCATGGTCGAGGCTTCAACCCAGGACAATAAGTGCAATTGGCTGAATGTTCTAGCAGCCTGATAGATCCAACTGCAGCTCAAAGTACTTGGGTGAGAGGGAGGACCAATTCACTTGGCTTGTTGATGGGCCTTAGGAAGCAACGGGAGTTCCCAGCCCACTACTGGTAGACATGAACTGCACAGTTGGGAATTAATCCTTGCTCCCTGATAGCGAAGCTGCATTGACAGAAAAATGGAATCTTATACAATGTGTACAGGAATGAAGGGAGGAAGAGATGGGGAGATAAGAATCTTCACATGGTTCTCCTTGACAACATTACATTTCATTCCTTTGTGGTTCTCCTTTGAGTATGGTTTTGCAATAAAGATGCTATTGTTGGAGTCAAAATTGAAGCTGCACTCAATCACTCCTTATGCAACATTTGGATTGGTACACTTGTTTTGCTTCAGATTCTTCACAAAATTTTCTCCAAATATCACTCTCCATTTTCAACATTTTTTATTATTTCACTTTATGAAAGTTTAATTTAAAACCAATTAATAATGAGTGGAGGGATCTATCATTATATATGCCTAGGTTCTATCCTTTTCATCTAGTGTAGGACTGTTCAACATTCCTCCTTGTGGTGTATCTCAAGTTTACAAGTGTCTTTTTCTTAGATTGGGTGGATGTACATGAAACTATTTTAATACCATGTAAAAGTTCAACTCAAAATAAATCAACAATGAGTAGAGAGATTTATCATTATATAAGTCTAGGTTTTATCTCTTTTTGTCTAATGTGAGACTATTCAACACACTTCAAAACAAAATATATGCGAATAATAATAGAAATTAATTTGAGAATCATGAGAGAGAAAAAGTCAACTTGGGGTGGATTCTTTCAAGAGGAGAATGATTCTTTTAATGGATCCTTAGTCTAATACAATATGTGGCCTAAAATTTGTCTTTCATTTAACCTTGAGGCATTGACATAAATATTATTGTTAGATGTAATGAATGTAATTAAGTGTGAGTGACATTACTATGTATTTATGTGAGCTTTGGTGTTTTTCACGTGTGACTTTTGGTGTTCTACATGTGTTAGAGTTATTAGGTGTGTTGTAAGTTATGCTGTATTCTTATTTGTAGCCTTTATATAAGAGGCCTTATATATTGGTTCAAGACACAATTTTTTCCATCATATATTTTGTTTCAATATAGTATTAGAACATTAGGTTTGAAAATCTATTAAAAAATATTCTAGGTAGGGAGGAGGGAAAACCCTAGCTGTCATCATTCTCCCTTCTCACCACACAACTTTCAGTGGCCTTTTGTCTACCACCATTCATTGTTTCCGTTCTCTCATCTTCAATCCTCTTTCCTTATGAGCTCCACCTTCTTTTCCTCTCTCTTGGCCATCACCAAGACGATAGTAGTGTACTTTGTAAGGTTGTTAAAAGCCAAAACTAGCAAGTCAAAGGGGCCAACTCCATCAAGGAATAGAATCTCCCTTTTGGGTGCCAAGCTTCTATTGGCCGACACAATGTCCTCCTTTACGCATAGTCTAGAAAGTGCACCCATACTGTGAAAACTTCTCTGTGACTCACAACAAGGTTGTTTCTCTTTGTAATTTGTGTTAAGACTACTGTAATGTCATGTCAGGACACATACATAGGTTGTCTATTGTCACCATTGTCATTGTCACCTTTTTGCAATCATTACACAGGGTTGCCCTTTACACATTTACATTGACAAGCCCTCTCTATGTGGTAGAAGTAGGTGTTTGCTGTGCATCTTTGTCTTCTTCTAGCTTGTTGCCATTGCTTATACCCATTAGGGTTGTAGACGAGCGAACACAAGTGTCTTTTGGTGACTTGGTTGGGGGAGGAGAAAGCAAGAGGGAAGAAAAAGAAAAAAAGGGAGGAAAGAGGAAAAAAAAGTTATGAAATAGGTAAAGGTGTTAAATGGGTTGGGCCTAATTGTGTTAGGTTGGTCAAACTATACTAGGCTAAGCCAGCATGATTGGGCAAGCTATGTTAGGCTGACTCTAACATGGTCAAATTGTGTGTAGAAGCCCATGTGTTGGCATGACAAAGATGGGTTGGGCACGACTTGTGGCCTATAATGGCATAATCTTCATATTTCATAATAGTTAGATAAGGAGCCATCCTCATATTTCCCCAACCATCGATGCCTCACTTACTCCACGACTCCACCCCCACCCTCATTTGGTCTTGTATTGTCTCTTCTGTTGAGTTGACTTGGATTCGTTCTCATGTTCATCAACCTTTTCCCCCTTTTCCTCCCTCTCCTCCCTTCCCATCCCAATGCCATCACCCCAAGACTCCATTATTGGTGTTGCAACCCTTGCTGCACCTTCTCTCCAATCTCTTGTTGCTCTTCCTCCTCCTCCTCTTGAGAGAGAGGGGAGTCATGTTGGTTAAGGGAAGAGCAAAGGTGGCTTTGGGAGGAGTAGAGGTGGTTCCGAGAGAGGAGTCTTGTTGGAACTTTGACAGGGAGTCCCTCCTTTACGAAATCAAGGCTCTTAGACTTCAACTCTATCGCTATTGAGGGAAGTTGAAGGATGACAATGATGATGATGAAGAAGTCTGACAAGATTGATGTCGAGGTATAGGAAGTGAAGCTTTTGCCTTTGTTGGTGCTTATAGAGGAGGTAAAGGTGAAGGAGATGGTGTTGGTTGAGGATATGATGGTGAAAAGTCAATAATGGGTTTGACAACAACATCTTTTGGAATATGATTGGACAACAACACAAGATTAGTGGCAACCTCTTGTTCTACGATGGTAGTGTTCCTAGACTCACCTCCAATGATAGCAATGACAATGGTGGATACTCTGTTAATTCCTCTTGGGATGACATTGCATATGTCCAAAAAGAGCTTTCGTAGAGAAAAATTCCTTCCCACACTTTTGCATTTTCCTTCTACTTTGCTCCTTTGCTTCTACCACCACTATTGTGGTAGTAACTTATGCCTAACTTGCACTTGTCAACCTGTGTAGGTCATGTTGACATGGTCAAATCATGTTGTTGATTAGCACAAGTCATGTGGGTTAGGCCATGCTTGGGATTCGTGGCTGGCACGACCTGTTGACACCTATAGAAATAGGGGGAGAGAGTAAATACGAAAAAAATGGTGGAAGTAAAAAGTGAGAATAAAAAGGGGGAAAAGACAAGGAAAAAAATAATGGACAAAACTCATTAATACTTTACCAATCTTCAAATAATCTCTTGTGTGCCTTGTTGTTATAGTGTGTTAGCTTCACAAGGTTTTTGAGGTTTGTGGATACCTTAAGTTAACAATTCACATTATTTGGGGTTTTGTGGATACCTCAAAGATTAATAATCGACTTTTCTCTTGGATGATTGATAATGTGTTTATGTGCAAGGTTTCTTGTAAGCTCAACTAAGGTTTGACCATTTCTCTTATTTGCACTTCTATTTGTCCGTTATGTATCTCCTTGTAACGCTTTCTTTATTAAGTTTTAGTTTTTACTCTTGTATGAGTCTAGTTCAAATTGGATGCTTTAACTTGAGGGAGAGTATTAGATGTCATGATTGTAATTAAGTATGAGGGATATTACTATGTATTTATGTGGCCCTTGGTGTTTCCCATGTGTAACTTTTGATATTCTTCATATATTAGAATTATTAGGTGTGTTATAAACTGTGTTGTATCCTTCCTTGTAGCCTCTATATAAAAGACCTTTTGTATTGGTTCAATACACAATGTTTTCCACCATATATTTTGTTTCAACAATTTCTTTTATTGTTTTTCTTTAGTTGATTCCCTGAGCCCAAGTTCAGGTTTTGTTTTGACTTCATTATAAATAATTTTATTGTGCATACACGTCAATCTTTGTCCAATATTTTATCCAATAAAGCAAATGTTTCTTATTAAGCATGTCTATTACGAATGTATGTTGATTTGCATATGTGTACTTGTCGATATATATATATATATATATTTGTAATGAATATTGTGTGTGTATAATGTAATGTAACGAAGATTTACTTTTTTACAAACCATCATTGAGTGGCTTTTGATGTCATTTCATTTGTGTGGTCCTTTAGAGGTGATTGGAAGAATATGGTGTTCAAAGAATACAACCTCAGAGCTCGGGCTCCACCTATTGAGACAGGTTGCTTTCATCCCTTGCTAAAGGTAATTGACTACATGACCTACATTTTATCATGTAAACTGAGGCTCATGATTTTTAGTTTTAATGCCACTCACACAAGCATTATTGTTGATAAACTAATAATAAACATGAAATCTATTATGCCTTCTGCTAAAAAAATTCCAACTATTCAATGGTCAGTGGATATAATAGGAGAGCAATCTTGTGATAAAACTGAAAGTTAGCTTCCATTTCCTAAAAATGAGGCTTAAAGATCTCTTTTATTATGCTATTTAGTCCTTTTTTGAAAAGAAAATCTAATTCTAATAAATAAGAAATAAACCAAAATAAAGTAATTAAACTTAAATTTTCATGATGTTTCCATATATTTGTTCTGATAGTTTGTAATGTTCTGTCATCAACCACATAGTTTGTAATGTTCTGTCATCCACCTTTTGTTATGCCAAAAATAGCCATATATTGGGTTTACTGGTTGAAAATCAGCATGTGTGACAGATGTGATTTCGAGTCAGAATACTGGAATCACTAGTTTTGTTTCATACTGTCATATTTCAGTCATTGGCAGCCATATGTAACTGTAATTGTATAACAAAAATTGGCTAGAAATGGTGTGAAATTATCCAAGTTGACAAAAGTTTGTGATCTTCATATTTGTTGCTGTTGCTGCTTATTATTCAAAAATTATACTGGATAAATCGTTAACTTTGTAATAATTTCTTGATTTTTTTGGAAAATTATTGTTTGGTAGTTTTGCTATCACAATACCTTATCACTGTCATCTCTTTTGTCTTTCTTTTTCTTCTCTTTTTGATTGGATAAACACTCTAGTGCATCTGGATTCTTTTTTACATCCCAATGCTTTAGAATACCAAAAACCTGTACACAGATTTTCTTAGTATTTCTTTGGAAAACCTAGGGTTTAGATTTTGATAGTCATTTATGTATAATTGGAAAACGTAAAACTGAAAAAACTGTGATAAATGTGTCTCACAAAAAAGGGCATACCTAATGCATAAGTTCTTATCAATACGTGTGTTTGTCAAGGAGGTCCAATTGTATGTAACCTTACTTCCACAAGTGAAGAGATTGTGTTTTTCACAGTTTCAACTTATAACCTTTAGGTTGCAAGGGGGCAACTTATTGTTGCGTCAACTTGTGTTCAAATTACCTCCATGGATAGTGTTGTCATTTGAATGCAAATAATTATTCCACATGTTAATTGACTAAATAATAAGCTAAATGTATAAGCATTCAAATAATAGACAAATAAATTATGTTAGTGCCAAAAAATTAATATCATTCTCCAAAGAAGAGTCTTCCTAAGAATATGGTTGTCGGTATAATTGAAAAATAACCTTGCACATGTAAGAGATGAGGTTGGAGAAGATGTGGTGAGTTTGCCGGTGAAGGATCATGTGCTTGGGAGAATGGTTGTTGAAGATAAAAGCCCTATCAACAGAGGGGAAGGCTGGGATTAATAGGATGCTGCACACTTAGATTGGCAAGATAGATGTTAGAGGGGGGATATTGAGGTTTGAGTCGCAGTTTCATTGTAGAAACCTAACTAGTGCATTTGTTGCTTGGGCTTTAGCCTTTGAGCAACGGAATGTTTTGTTCCCATTTAAGTGTCAT
Organism: Cymodocea nodosa; assembly: GCA_036874045.1. Classification (NCBI taxonomy): domain Eukaryota; kingdom Viridiplantae; phylum Streptophyta; class Magnoliopsida; order Alismatales; family Cymodoceaceae; genus Cymodocea; species Cymodocea nodosa. The sequence continues at coordinate 25,647,116 of CM072336.1, forward strand.
ATAGGGGTGGCAATTTTTAACTTGACACTTTAGTCCAACATGTTAACGTGCTAGATAATTTTGTTTGAGTTTACCTTAAATGAGTTTGGGTCATATAGTGGTTGACATGCTTGTTAAATAAACAGGTCATATGGGTTGACATGTTTCAGCTATTATAACTTGTTTACAAGCCATTCATTATAATCCTAGCTTTTTATAAACATTACTTATTTATTATTTTTATTTATGGATATTTGTCTTGAATTAGGCATATTTTTGAGTTTTGAATGTTATTTTTATGTTAAAATTATTTTTTATATATTTTTGGTTGGCATGTTTGGTATACAATAAAATAATATAGACAATCCTTTTCACATGCTAATCATGTTAGTCATGTTGTGTCGACCTGTTTAAGATGTGAAAAGAAAAATTTAATACACAGGTTAAGTGTCTTGTGTCATTTCAGCCCGTTTATAATCATGACTTTTTGGATTGGGATTTTGACCTAGTTATTAATTATGTTGGGTTCATATTTAGGTATACTCTTCTTGTGTCATAAACAGGTTGACACATCTGTGACTTGTCCACTTGTTTGCAACTTGTCTCATATGCAAGAGGGTTGGGCAACATAGTCATTCTTGCACCTAGCCTCCCCTAAGTGCTTGACACTTGGTGCTGCTCTATTGTTTATGGCCCTGTGGATGTTGTCAATAAAACTGCATTCCTTGATGAGTTATCAGTAGTGTACAGTACAGAGTCTTCCTTGGCTTCTGATGGGTGACTTTAATATTGGAAGCCTTGATGAAAGATCTACTGGGGTATCCTTCACTAAGGAAACGAGGAGATTTTTCACCTGAAATTCTTGCATGGCCTTTTGACTTCATTGTAACTAACCATGCTTTAAACCTGGTCTGACTTCCAGTCACTGGCTACACTGTCCAGGCCTGATAGATTTCTTGCTGATGGACATTGGTAGAATCTCTTCATAGGTAGTTGAAGAAGAAGAGGTTGTGAGCATGCAAGGAAAAAAAAGAAAGAAAGAAGAAAAGGGAAGGCAAAGAAGAATAAAAAGGGGTAAAAGTGTGTGGAGCATGTGAGATTAAAAAAAGAGAACGAAAAAAAGAAAAAAAAGAGAGAAGGAAAGGAAAAAAGCATAATAAAAGTAAAAAAACAAAAATCAAAAAAAGGGGGAGAGAAAAATAAGATAGAAAAGAGTGTTTAATACTTTATTATCAATCTTCAATTAAATTAGTTGTATTTTTCTCGTGTGAGTATTGACATTGTAGCAATGTTGCTTTGTCAATTTTTTTTGTTCTCTCTGAGATTTGTTTTGATGTTGGACAGTGTTGTCTTAAGTACTTTTATTGGGTGATTGATGATAGTTGTATTAGTATTGTAAGAACATGTTTGCTTTTAGTATGTGCAGATATTCTTATGTTGATCAAGTCTCATGATGTCAGCAAAGTATTAATATTTATATTTGTTGAAGTGTGATCAACCATGGTTTGACATTTTTTTGCAAAACATTGCTACTATTTCTAGTTAGTGTCTGTCTGTTATGTATCTTCTTGTTTAGTTTTTTATAATTTATTGATGTATGAGTTTGTTGTAAGCTAGATGTTTCAGTTTAAGAGAGTGTTAGAGAAGTAATGTATTAGGTTTTTAGGTATGTGTGGGTTTAGTCCCACATTGGTAGAGATTTATTTGTCCTTGTGTAGCATCTATATATAGATGCCTTATGCTTATGAAATCAATTCTAATTCCACCCATTTTTTGTGTTTCAACAACTATAGAGAGAAATATGTGGAAGAAAATGTTTCATGTGGTCGAATCCACATAGTGGAATTATGGCACGGCTTATTGTTTTGTGTTGACTATAAAATTGAAGAGGGAGCCTATAGATGCTTAGGACTGCCGTTTTCTCACTGTAGACATAAGAATAGTGATGGGAGATTCCTCTAACAAAGTTGACTGAAATGTGTTGGCTTCAAGGTGGCAAGCGAGGCACCCTTATGAAAGGTGTTCCTGGAGTATTCTATTTTTTCATATGTCAGTTTTTTGGTTGCCCAAGGGTGCTATTCTTACTCTAGAAAGGAAATTTAGACATTGGCTTTGGTGTGGTTTGAATGGGGTGCATCTGGTAAGTTATCAGACTGTTTGCCTTCCTAGAAACTGTGGTGATTTGGGAGTAAGAAGCCTGAAGACATTCATTCAAGCTCTTCCGTGCAAATGGCATTGGAGACATGCAGATGACAAGGGAAGCCTTTGGTTCGGCATCATTCAAAGTAAATGTGCTGACGTTACTGATTGGTATGGCAACCTTTCATCTCTCTTTTGTCATAGTGTCACACATCTTAAAAGTGTCTTTGATCATGTTACCTTCAAAGTTGGCAATGGCTCTGGTATGTCTTTTTGGGAAGTTGGTTGCATACCAAGCCTCTCAAAGGCCAATTCCCTACAACTTACCAGATTTCCATTGTTAAGGAGCTTTGCTTAAGGTTGGATCTTATGATAACAGCAGCTTGTCATGGAAGATACGGCTCATGAGGAACACTGTAGACAGTGAAATGGAGGACTTTGTCAATTTATTGCATACCTGCCATCCTGCTGACCTTCCTTCTGGTGTACTTGACTTTCTTTGCTGGAGACAGGCAGTGGTCAGTTTCCTGTTCAAAGCTGTGTCCGTCTTTTGTTGGAAACACTTTTGAAAACCAGACTGGACCGGCTGGTCATACTGTTGAGACAGGAACCGGCAACGTTTCCATGTTTACAGGGTTTGGTTCAATCATTTTAGCAGTTGAGCAGCTTGACCCGTGAACTGGCTGGTTGGACCAGCTGGTTCTAGGTTGAGCTGGTTTGTTGGAATATCATTTTTACTCTTTCAATATTTATTTTACTAGAATGTATTACTATTTCACTTATTATTCATATCCAAATTCAATGAAATATGCAATTTCAAATTTTATTTTAAAATCCTATAAAAATTTTAAAAAAGGGGAAACGTGTTATTCTACATCAAATGGCTCCATTTCATTCATTTAAAATTTCAATCCTTCTTTGGAATATATTATGTGTGTATATATGTACATTTGTATGTATGTGTATGCACATGTACGTATGCATATGCATGCCCAAGGGACTGGTCTTGGCCAATCAAGCCTTGATAAGTATGGTAGAAAATAAAGAGTTGGTAGAAAACCATTTGAAGTGTCTTTGATGCTTTTCAACAAATTTTATATGTGAGTTGACATAATTGACGTCAAAATGTTACTTCCTTTGTCTTGAACCCAAACCACTAGTTTATTTACAGGGAAGCAAAATATGAAAATTCATGCATTAGATCATGTAGCATGTTACATGTTGTTTGTACTAAAGTAGATTCTGGAGTGGTTGGTGTGCCTCATACATGAACGTGGTTACATGCCAAATAATCTACATTTGTTGGTGAAGTATTGGTGTTGTTGTTGATATTAAAATCTTTTAGTAAGTTTATAATACAAGTGATAATTTGGTTGAATATTTAACTTCTAAAATTTATTCATTTTTTAACCTCAGGTGCGGCAGCAGATGATATCCATCTTCCTTGAGATGGGGTAGAGACTTGCTTTCTTTGTTGTTTCCCATTGAATTCTGCATATCAGATACTGTTCTTCATTCAATTTTTTATTTGCAGTTTTGTCGAAATGCCTACAAACAAATATGTTGAAAGCAGGTAACTAATTTTGCTTTGTCAGTGTGTTTCTTTTACATAAATTGTTGGATCATTATAAAAGATAAAATAAATAGAAGCTATAGCTTTTACGTTTTTCTTCTTTCATGTTTCTCTTTTCATAATTTTGGCCGAACAGTGTAAAACATATCAAAACATTAAGAATTCAATTTCCTGATTCCGACTTAATTCATAGTCTCTGCATGTTAAGATCAAGGTAAAATTACCATATTTTAAATCTGAGAAGAACAAGCAGTTCTAAGGCTATTTCTGTTTCATAGCTTATCTATTTTTTGTTTTTCTTGTAGATATGTTGACTAATTCCTGGATTATTTGCAGTTCTTCCTTTTTGGAAGAAAGGACTAGGACATTAGCATTTTGATTCTCCTAATCTCCAACTGCATTCTCTTCCCTTTTTCCTTGCAAACATTTGCAAGCACAAAATTTTTTCTTGTCCTTTTCCTTTCTTTTGATCATTTTGTATATTAACATACCTTCGATTCACCAATAGAGGTATATAGCAGTTGGTTTTTCACCTCATTGTGATGGTAGAGGACTTGGGTTGAAATATAGGAAAAAATTCTATCATGATAAAAGAACATACATTTTATTCCATTCTTTTGTTTGTTCTTTTGGTTGTCTTGCCATCCACATCTTGCAACTCTCTTCTTGAAAAAATTATTTTAAATGTGCAGCTTTTGGAATTTTGATGCGTTATTTCAGCCACAGCAGCACCCTGCTCGTGATTCTCATGATACTTTCTTTCTTAAAGGTTTGCAGTTCCATTTTGCAATCTTATTATTTTCTCTTTTATATAGAATTGTCTTGTCAACACTTGTTTTTTAATGAGAAGTATCAAATCTAATTTTCAAATTTTTTCGTAGTTGATTACTGCTGATTACAATAAATTTCTATGATTCTCATTCAGTTCCTTCTACCACAAGGCAACTACCAGAAGAGTATCTTGAGAAGGTTAAGGACGTTCATCAAAATGGTGGTTATGGCTCAAAAGGGTATTCGTTCATTTGAAATAAATATTTTTCCTTAGTGTGATTTGAAGAGTTTCTTATATAGTATTTTACAGGTATCGATATGAATGGAAAAGAGATGAAGCAGAGAAAAACTTGCTTCGTACACATACCACTGCAGTTTCATCAAGAATGCTTCATATCCTTGGTAGTCAGGTAATGAACCTTTAGTTTTCTTCATATTTGGAATAAAAAAGTGGGAAACGTATAACATATCTCAGTCATAACCTAAAAGAATTCCTTCTGTATTGCTGCCGTATCCCAACCATATCCTCTTTATTTTTTCCCTAAAATGTCCAAGATATGCCTCATTGTGTATCAACATGTATCCAAGGTGAATTCATATCCAGTGCTGGTGAAAAGGGCATTTATAAGAACTTATGTTTCATAGTTGGGTAGGCTTTCAATGTTTCATCGTGATTGTATCTCAACACCATGTGGACCCTTTGGAAATGATGACATCTCTCTAGTTAGAAATTCAGGAGATGCTGGTTGCAACTTCTTGACCAAAGTTCAGCTATGCATCTTATGATCCTACATTGATAGCAAGTTACAACTTAGGCCTCGACTCATTATTCCAAATGGGGAATCCCTCTCAAGTGGTGGGAGCTGGCTGGGATGATGCTTTTGTAGAGACTGCCTTTTCATGGCACATGTGCCAGGAGCGAGGGCCATTTTAATAACTGGATCACTGTTAGCAATCCTTTTGAAACCCCTCAAGCACCACCCCCCCCCCCCCCCCCCCCCCCCCCCCCCACACACACACACACACACACTCTTGTGTCCAATCTTGTGGTTTTTGGTAATTTTCATTTTTGTGTTTCTTCTTAGCTGTTAATGGCATTAAAAAGGTACTAGAAGATGTGGGTAGGGTCTAAGGTGATGTGATTGGTAAGGACATTGAAGGGATTAGGGTGGACAATGGTATATTGTTAGCAATGAGGGAGGCAAAGTGATGGAGTGTATGGTAGAAGGAAGGTTAAAAAGGTTCTTTATCAATAAGGTTGGGGTACTCCTATGGTATGATCAACTGATAGTGGTGTTGAAGTGAATGGGTTTGTTGATCAAACACCATGTAATAGAGATTCAGAAATCTTTGATACTACGTTTCACTAAAAAACCAGGGGAGGGGAGCCATTGGCCTAAGGCAATGGTTAAATGGTGTTATGGGCATGAAGATCTTATTTTGGAGTGTGCGTGGTTTAGGAGACCCACAAAAGTGGTCAATTATCAAATCATTGATCAAACAGTTACTGCCCTAATTGGCCAATCAACTGTGCCCTTGTGGGACAGTATGTCAATGATGGCGTTGCCAAAAATTTGGTGGATGTGACAGGTGGAGCTGTAGCCTCGTGGGACTCGTGCTTTTTATGCAAGTAGAACAGAATCCTCACTTTTGAAGTCCTTGCAGTCTTGAAAAGTAATAAATGATTGACTCTGAGATGCTCAATGTTTATATGACGATCTGTGTTTTGGGATGAATTACAATTAGTCACTAGCTTTCATTTTAGATTGGTTGAGGACTTGGAAAATGATGGAAATAAAAAATGAAAGAAAGTAATTTTAATTCTGACATTTTCTTAGCATTTGTGTCTGTGGTAGAAAATGATGAAATTTTAATGAATACATCTAAAATCAGTAGTGCTAAAGGTGGTTTGTGACTGCATATTTCAATGCGGCAAGTTATTTCCAATTTGTTTACAAGCACCCTACACATAGATATACAACAGTGGAAATCATGGACATCTTAACCCCAGCAATTGGAATCCATCTTGTAGACCTATATCCTCCCCTTATCACCACTGCTTGCAAAAGAAATGCAGAACCCCACACTCTTCTTCCTGCTCATGGTGAGAGATCTCGGTTCCTCCTCTCGGCTTCCTGCTCCAGATCCCACTGCTCTTCCCCTTGCACGCCCTTCCTTGTTACCATTTCAAGCACCCCCTCGCTTCCTCTATTTCCCAGCTCTTTTTTGTCCTTTGCTGCATTCTCTGCTTTTCTATTTCTCTCTGCATCCTTGCCTCTATTCTAGGTGCTTGATCCTGCTCCATATTGGAGAAGGCTGCCACAGGTAAAGAGGTGCTGTGGTTTTGGGCAAGGTTGGTGGAGAATGACAAGGGGTGGATGCATGTAGAGGCCACTTGAGAAAGTGCTAGGACGTTCAGAGAATGTCCTGGTTGCAGGGGGGGGCTTGTGGGGGAAGAGTTCCATTTGTTTGCCTAAAGATTTTTTTTTGTTTGATTGTGAGGTTCAGAGGGCGGAAAAATCTTCGGCCAGACTCTTCATATGCCTAAAAATGTTGGAATTGAATTTCAACATTTTCAAGATACACAAACACCCTAAAAATGCTGGAATTGAATTCTGGCATTTTTAATTTTCCTATTTTTTTGGTCACAAACAGGTCCTTAGTAGTGATTTCAGTATAACAAGATTCTCTGTGAGTCCAAAACTTGCAATGGGTATGCCTGAATTCAATAACTTGATCAGAGATCTCGAGTGGATTACCATGCTGATATGTGGACAAAAATTCACGTGTTTGAATTACAGTTTCATTGCATGGCCCGACATGACAGAATACCTGTGGATCTTGACTGTGATATGCAGTTGCCAGATTTCTACGTACATTGTCTGCTGCTAGTCACTTCAAGATTACGTACTTTTTTTCATCCATCATCTGATATTGATTGCAATCAAAGAATTTTTTAATTGAAAGCAATGTGGTTGCAGATGGAGGGTTTAAAGAACATTTCATGGCTTGGTGGGATGAAATTAAGTCAAACCTTGCATGAATGGTGCAGTGATTGGGGGAATACCTCAATTCTGCATCATGTTAAATGGCTGAAAACCAAATTGAAAGCATGGGGGTCAAAGGATGGTTCAAAGTTGCTAGTTCAGTTCTAAAAGACAACCCAACATCACTTTAAAGAATATCATGTAGATTATCTAAAGAAGAGGTTTCATTGATATAATGATTCCAGGCTTTGTGGTATAAAGAAGGAAATATACTCGATTCTTTCATAAGGTGGTCTTGTGCTGAAAGAGTGTCAACGTGTTGGGGTCTATCTTCATTGATGGGAAAGCACTTGCAACAAAAGGTGACATCAGGAATGCAATCACAGGCTTTTTTGAGAAGTGCCTTTTTTTTCGTGGATGGTATGTTAGATTATTTTCTTTCAGTGTCAACCCACTTTGATCTCAACTATATCAAATCTTCCCATCTATTACCTTTCTTTTTTTCTAGATACTCATAGGGGTGGCTAATAGATTGACTTACACTAAAAAGCATTTTCTATGGAAAGGGGTAAAAGGAATGACAACAAAAGCTTTCATATGGTTGCATGTGGACGTGGCCTGAAGCATGCAGAAGCAAAAAAAATTGTCAAGGTGTGTGAATTTGGTTTTGTCAGGCAAATGGATTCAGCGACCATGTAGAGACGGAGTGTGTGATGGACCAATTGGTTGGCAGTTCATAGTTGGTGATCCTCCAATGGGCTTGGCAGTGAACCACCCAGGTTAGATGTGTTAGTTGTGGACAGGTTGGTCATCCACTTCGTAGTTCCTTCTGTGGTGACTCACAAGACAAGGAAACACAAGTTTTGTGGGAACTCTTCACTGAGCTCAAATGAGCTCTTCCATTTATTTATACTTCATTATCCAATACAAGAACAAAACAATCCTAACAATTGACAACCAACATTTCAACAAACTCAACTATCCTAAATGTACATGATAACTCCTTTCCCCTTAGAATGGGTATTGCCCTCAACAGCCGTTGGTGTGGAGTAATCCTCATCTTGAAAATGTGCCACGAGGTTTTGTTGAAAGAAACATGAGGTTGGATCCATGTAAGCTGTGCAATACCAAGGCAAATTCTTCAATACCTGCTGTTCTCTTACTCCACTCTTAAGGAAATTTCTCAAGGCACTTCTCAGTGATGCACCAACACAGTATTGAACCTTACTCTGTTTCAATTTTAGAAATCACGGTTTTCTTTAATTTTATTGTTTTGTATACCCGAGAATGGTAATGGTAGCACTTTCCCCATGTACTTCAAGGATCCATGGTGTGTTGACTTGCTAACACGTGCTCTTCTGTGATTATCTGCTATAAGCACATGGTTGTAGCAGTTTTTCCAGCCTTCTCACTCTAAGTGAACAAGCCATTTATCTTCTCCTGCGCCAAATCCATGATGCAGGTGTTAACCAGGTAGACTTCCATTTAAATAGACTGGGGTTGCTGAACTTGCTGTATCCACCTCCAGACCATGTTCATCTTCCTTGAGGAGGTAGGACAACAACCGAGACCTTGGGGCACACACTAATGACATGACGCCCAAGGGAATGGTCCTGCCCCTGAGCAGACTCACAGTTCCAATCGCATCCAGATGCAGCTCCACCTAATTTTTCACATCCAACATGTTCATTGGATACCAACCTAACATTGTAATACAATAATATTCTATTCTCTAACACTCTTTCTCAAGTTAGAGTATTTAATTTGCAATAGATTCATTTGTAAGCAAACTAAGACAAAATAATCAAGGAGATACATGATAGACAAATATGACTAGAATTGGTAGTAATATTATGCAAACAAAAGGAATGGTCAAACTCTAATCGACCATATTAAAATAGATGTAAATACTAATACGTTGTTGACATCATTAAACTCAATTAACATATGTATGCTTATGCAGAAAAGTTGCACATATATTTTTATAATATTAATTCAAATATCATCAATCATCCAATAAAGGTGTGATTGTTAACTTGAGGTATTTATAGACCCCAGTGGATTGTTAATTTGAGATATTCCACATATCCCAAATTTCATGGAGAATACACAACTTTGACAGAGTAACACTACTACAATGTCAACTTATACAAGAAAAATACAAGTAATTGATTGGAGATTGATGATGAAGTATTTAACCTTTTTTGTCTTTTTCTTTTTTTTAACTTCCACTATTTTTTTTCTCCCTTTCTCTCTCTCCTTTGTCCCTTCTTCCCCTTTTTTTCCCCTTTTCTTCTTTCTTTTCTTTTCTTTGCTTCTCCTTCTCCCCTTCGTCAATTCATCTACTTGTAACCCTAGTGGTTTTAGATGGTGGTAGTAGACGAGTGTAGACACGTGGAGTCATGGTTAGTGACAAAGAACATGTACTAGGAGTGGTTGGATGACTTTCAAAGACTTCAGCTTCCTTCTCTTACCTTTTGTCGTACTTCCTCTTGTCATACCCCTAATGTGGGTTGTAGGCATTGGAGCACACGTCAAACAACATGCAGACAACACGCCATTACTATGGAAACCCTCTAATGACATGTCAGAAAATGTGTGCATGGAAATGTGCACTATAGAAGCTTAGATGATGTTAGAAGAAACTCGCATTGAAGATGTGTGGATGATGCTTGACAAAGATGCAAGTGCAGGCCGGCATTCACAAATGGAAGCTAATGACGGACACATAGATGATTTGTAGAGGATGCATGTAGAGGTGGTGGCACACATATACAGAAGATAAGAAATCACTGATGAGAGGAAGATGACTTGGATGAGGGGTTTGGTGGGAGACAAAGTAAGATTGTCTCAAAAAAGATAACAATTGAAAAAACATAGCACTTTTGGGTTGGGGGGTGATAGAGATGACACTCTTTAAAATACATTTGATTGATTTGAGAGTCAACTTATCTAGACTTGGGGAAAGATCTTTAACAAATGCCATAAAACCAAAAACCTTGGTTGGTAAGGAGAAAAGATCAAAATTAGGAAGAAGATGAAATATCAAAATGTCACTACTTAAAGGAGTGGTGGGCAACTGATTAATAAGAAACATAGCAGAAAGAACCACATAGGACCAAAAATACTTAAGAATGTTCATTTGTGTCGTAAGTGTATGCATAACAAGAATATGTTTGCACTTACGTTTGACTACTCTTTTTTGTTGAGAAGTGTGAGGATAGGTAGTTTGGTGAATAATGACAAGAGAAACATAAGATATTTTGGAAATTATGTTGAACAAATTCAAGAAAATTATTGGTATGCAAGATCTTAGGAGTACAAGAATTGATAAAATAAAATTTTGGTTTTATTTTAAATTTTTTTTTGTACATTGATTATATAATGATGATCTTTCAATAAATAAACCTAAGATACATGAGAATAATTAACAAGGATTAGATAATAACGATGACCTAAAATAGAAGTCATACGACTGGCCTCTATACATCATAATGAATAATATCAAAAAACTCTTACTGGACATAAGACAAACACTGAAAAGTAGCATGTATGTGTGCTTATCCAAATGACACAAGTCAAAGAAATGGATGGCCAACGAAGAGCTTGGTAGAGCTTTTGATACGAGGGCTATCCTAACCAATAGTGCCACAAGATCAATGATTTTGCTGTAGACGTCAAGGCTATCAGACCGTTTGGTACTTTATCGCACACAAGTAGGTACACCCCATCACTATGCCTTCAGCCCAAATCAATTCTCTTTCCTATTGCAAATTTTAAAAAATACAGTGAAAAGGTAAAAAGGTTATAGAACATTGTAATTGGGTAGTGATAACATAAATTGAGGTACATATAGAATGTTTAATCTAATTTGGAAGAAATGTTGATGTCCCTTTGGTCTAGATACTGAACATAAACAGTCATCAATAATGGTAATAGTCGATATATTCGATGTGGAGGATAATCAATCAACAAGGATTGATATACCTGACATATGTGAGGAAATACTAGAATCTATAATCCAGGAGTTATTTGTAGAAGCTAGCAAAGTAACATAGGTGGTGGTATTTGAGGTAGAAGCTTGGACACTCATGGTAGTGGAATCTAGAGCTTTTGACTAGTGGAGATGATCATACTCATCCTGTGAAATAGTGACCATGCCAGAAGAGGCAGGAGATTGGGAAGACTTGGCAGTAACATGGGCTCATGGTAGTTTACCAAAATTCTCTCAACACTTCTTTGAATGATGGCCTATTTTTCCAGTGTTGGAAATGCATGGATTGACACCCCTCGTACGATTGTTTCCTCTATGTTTCCTTTGTACTTCGTTTTATAAACAACAGGAATTCAAGTTATAATCTCACTACATGAGGTACTTTGTTTCATGATTTAATAAATCTCATTTTTGCTGCTCAAAAAAGATCCAAACTTGGTAGCTGTTGCCTATGGACAAAGAAAACATCAAACCTAATATGCTTTCTTCCATGAAATATTTATTACTGGCGATAAAGATGATAACATTAGTCTCACCACTTTCTCTCTCATAGCATCTAATTATTTGCTATGTTTCATCTTAGGATACTTTTACTCCCATGAGATATTTCTCAATAGATCGTGTTTTCCGGAATGAGGCAGTTGATCGCACTCATCTCGCTGAATTTCACCAGATTGAAGGTCAACAATCCGTTTGAGATATTAAATTATATTTTTGTGAAACTCATGACTTGTATTATTTCATCAAGAAATTTTTACACTAATATGAAATCATCCATTTATCAGGTGTAGTTTGCGACCGAGGTCTCACCCTTGGGGACTTGATTGGAGTTTTGAGTGACTTCTTTAAACGCCTTGGTATGTCTTTCTGCTGTAATTTTTGTATTAACTTGTGCCTTTCTTCTGCTCCCTTGGAATGGTCGTGAATTCTGTATTCACAAAATAATCTGATTTTGTTAGTAGGTCCCTGCATGCTCTCATTGTGCAGCCTCTAGATTGAACTTTAATTTTCTTTTCTTGAAACTGAGTTTAATTGCCTTTCTGCTGTGGTTGTTTTGCCGGTTATCCAGGTATGCCCAAGTTGAGATTCAAGCCTGCTTACAATCCATATACAGAACCAAGCATGGAAATTTTCAGGTAATATTTCACTGGATTATTTCTCTTTGATGGTAATTGTTTTGCATTTCTTGCAGCAGTCTTTCTTTAACGAATGCCTAATTCATGTCTATCCAGTTATCACGACGGTCTGAAGAAATGGGTGGAAGTCGGAAACTCGGGAATGTTTAGGCCAGAAATGCTTCGTCCAATGGGGCTACCGGAGGATGTTTCAGTCATTGCATGGGGTCTATCCCTTGAAAGGTCAGTTTGGAACTGTTGTATAGTTCGCCTTACTGAAGTTTCGTTGTATCTACAAAAAAAGTCATTGTGGTTCGATTGGTTATATGGGAGATACATCTGAAAGTTATGTAATATGCTACCTTAAACATATATATTGAAATGGGCAATCTTGACTCTCCTTTTGCTGATGGTTGTTACGTTATTCTTTTGTTTGATTACCAGGCCTACCATGATTCTTTATGGCATCGATAACATTCGAGATCTCTTTGGACCTAAGGTGCTGATTTCCTATTCCACATTGTTATTTATTTAGGCAAAGAATTGAGAATTGTTCGAGAGTGATCTTGACAATTTCTGTTAAAATTTCCAGGTTAGCTTCAATCTGATCAGGTGCAACCCAATTTGCCGTCTTGGAATGGAGTAGAAGAGTGGAAAGCATAACATCGGTTTTCATGATATTATTATCCATTGGACCCTAGAATAACAATAGTCGTCAGTAAATGCCATTTGTAGCTGATTTTGCGTCCTTTACAAGTCTTCATTAACTTTTCATCGACACTCTCATTTTGTTTATTTTTTTTCCAAATTATCTTTATTTATGTATTATTTTTTCTGCCACAGAAAAAATTCTCTTTGTAGTGAATTCAGAAAAGAGAAAGGGCTGTTGATTAAGATTATGTATTCCCCTTGGAGGAAAGAATTCAGATGCTTACTTCATATGCGATAAACCCAGAAGATGGAACATTAATTAGCATTTAATGAAATATAATGACTCCATGCTGAAGTATGAAAATCGAAAGTAATGTTTCGGCGGTAGTTTGATCGGCTGCTAAAATGAATAAATCATTGGTAACCCTTTAAGGCGGTACTTGGGACATGGACGTCGAGGTTCGAGGATCTGCATTGTTGATGCATAAGAAGTTGAAAAATATGGTTGTGGATGATATCAAAATAATATATCCTAGGGATGTTTGCGTGCCTTAAGGAAAGATATACATGGAACAAGTGCGGGTGTAAATGAAGTGGACAAGAAGTGAACCTGGAGTACTCGAATTCAAATTTAAAAAATCTGAATTCATAAATTATTTATATCCAACTAAAAAGTTTAAAAGATATTTTGAAATTTAAGTTTGATTTGGAATCTAGCATAAATAATTAGAAATACAATTAAATGTAAATGGTTTAACAAATATTTTACATGATTCAATCTTTTAAACTAATTAATCATGTGTTATATGCATGCTTAAGTAAGTTTTGATCATGCTAATTAATCATGTGCTACAAGTTTGATTGTTATTTACATGTTTTCTAGTGTCATGTTCAGGATGATCATTTATTAATCTAAGTTACTAATTAATTTGGTGGAAATGATTATGGTTAGAAATGATTAAGTTGGGTGAATGTTGCCACTAACCATTGATTTTCAATCGCTGATTAATTTTTAAAATACATATGATTAAATCTATATTTTTAGTAATGCTATGTTTCTAGGTTTACTTACTATTCTGGAGTAACCATTCTTAGATTCTGTTATAAAATAATTATGACATGATTTTAAGTTAAACTTTGACATTTGGCAGTGTGTATGTAAGCAACAGATTCTCTCTCTCTCTCTCTCTCTCTCTCTCTCTCTCTCTCTCTCTCTCTCTCTCATGGCCGTCCACCCCGAAGCCCTTGGTCACATTCAGAAAGGCTGTGTAGGGTCTGCAAGTTGGGAAAGCTGCTACAAACTATTCAAATCTCCCATCTTTGAAAAGAAACAGCTCCAATTGAGAGGCTTTACAAGCCGACTTGATCTCTTCCCACTTTAACCCGTTGGGTAAATGAGAGTGAACAAACATACGCTGTTAATAATATTTCAATCTCGATCTACTTTACCATGTTTAGACCATCGCATAGCACGACAATACAATGTTTAAAAGAATCCAACAATAAGATATATTGGACAATGATAAGTATATTCTAGGAGCAATCAATCATATTGGACAAGGCTCTTAATTGTCACAATTTAAACGTCACACACATTGAGAAGAAATGAAGAATGTGTTTGATAGTCTTCCATATATAGTTATGAATGTGAAAGGAAAGATATCATTCACAATTTTTGTAATCTATATTTTGAAGATATTTTCAATTACCTTCTTCGGTTCAGTGGAGTACGTAATGATTCACTTACAATAATACAAAGCTAGCCAGAGTGGTGGCCCAGTGTAATATCAGTGAACATATCCTTTTGAGAGGTACAACACTTATTTAATGTCAATTTCAAATAACTTATCATCTCCTAAAAAGTTTCTAATTTCCCTTACATATGATTAGGTAGATGTTTCCGCTGGAATGAAAAGCTCTCAATGATAATAGAGTAGAACTCCAATTAAGAGGTGCACAGTACATACATGAAGACCAACTCAGGCCGGCTTTTCTTTTCTAGGATTTTCCTCAGCTGATCATTGATCAGGTCAGCAATAGGCCTCATTTTTGCTTAATTTCTTTTATGGAAGTCGTCACGCATCTTCGCATGCTAAGGATTAGATTTCGGTTATTTTAGTGCCTAGTAACACATGGGACATTGGAGGGATCAAATTTCCAAAGGGAGAGAAAATTGCGCAAGACCAAAAATATTGAGGAGTTTAATTTAGACATATCATATTTTTCCTAATTTTATTTTTCTACACTATATATTTAATGCGTGTTCATATTATTATATGATGAATTTACAATCATGTACATAATTCCTTCTTGAAGCTATTTGCTGAACAAATGAGGACTAATTGTACTTTGTTTCTTAAAAGTTCTTTTGCATATAATGTATCCATCAATTTATACACATCTTCTTTGTTTCTTTTGATAAAATTGAAATATAATTCATAAGTACTTTGTCGAATAAATAAGCTATAGTATCAGAATATTTCTTTTCGTTTTGATAATTATCGTGTCGACTGTTTTAGTACTTTGTGGATATTTTTCCTTATGAAATATGCATTTGATAAATAATCATCGTTGCATTATCCCTTGTTGTTTGGGCCAACGTGTTGCTTGTAAGTACCAAAACAATTTCTCTTTTAGTTATTAAGTTATGCAACGCTTGCATAGAAATTGTTTGCAATCATAGATAGCTTGACTTAGAGGTAGGCATTCCAGTGGTTTTGGTAGACATGACTTATCAAAGGATCAAGATAGAGCCCATGTACCTTATAAGCCTTGTAAGATGAAATATATACATAGGTTGAGACATTGCATTCTTCCTCAATGTTTGGGCCAACATGGTGCATGTAAGTATTAAAACCATTCCTCTTTAGTTATTAAGTTATGCTATGATTGTATAGAAATTGTTTGCTGTCATCATAGACTGGTAGGCATATATTCCAAGGGTTTCGGTAGAGATGACTGACCAAAGGATCAACACATGCCTCATGCTTACAAGAGTGAGGAGTTCATCTGTAAAGGACACATGCATCTGTGTAAAGGCGTGCGTGATCTAAAATTTAAACTAATAGATATTTGTTGCAAGCAAATTTCTCACTACTTCACCTCAAAATTTCAAGTAAAATTAAACAATGTTCATATAAATTTATCAATTAAAAAAACAACTTTCAATATTAAAAGGTAATTTCCATAGATAGCTTTTGAGTATTATCTTTTGTACCGTAGATATATAAATTTATCAATTAAGTAAAAACAAATGTTATTTACATGACATACCTTAATTACGTATATATGGTTGTTGCTTGATCGGCAAAATAATGGCAGTACTTAATGTATTCCAAATCAGCCTTATGTGGTAGGATTATGATCACATTATTGTTATTATTGTACGTATACAACGTTTTTCAAAAAAGAAGCCTGTTAATTAAACTTATCAATGGAGAAAGTTGGATGGTGAGTCCGTACTAAAATTTTCACCATCTCTTTCTTGCAAATCCGAATTTAATGAAGTTCAAAGATTCTAAATACCTAAAGAAAAAACCTTAATCTTGAAAGTAAGTAAGCTTACTTGTAGAAAATTAAAATTTCAGTCATGAATGGCTTTGCCATGCATGAATCTGCAGATTCGACAGACTGACATGGACTGCTCATCCTATCTCTTCACACCAACCTGCCGGCTTTTACATGATGGCACAGCATGGCGTCGGAGGTCCCCCACCTGTTTACCTCTTCCAACGGCAGCTTCCTCCTTTTCCTGCAATCGTGCAGTAACTTTGTCAACCACCATCTCCAAAAAAATTAACTGCAATTCGATCCGTAGTACTGTTCTTCTGGCATGCGTTCTTCTTGTATATTTAATTATAATGTCGATCGGATCGGAGGGGGAATCGTTGATTAATCAATCCCTCCCTTACCTACAGTTGATGATTTGATTGTCTCGTGTAGAGTCATCGATCGATGCAGAGAGAATATGAGAAGAGAAGAGGAGATGGAGCCCCTAAGATTCAATATTTCTATTGTATTAGAACATAAAATCGTATATATATGCTAGCTGTACATGATCTGTGGGGAAATGAGGGGTTGAAAGGGTGCATTTTTAGAAAGACCAGTGAAAGATGACGTGCCACTCAGGTCTTTTAAGGCACATTATCCAATAATGGCGGTGAAGGAGAAAGTGAACTGAAGGAGGACATGCTTTGGTCCCCTCTTCTTCCATGCAGGGAAAAGGGTGGCAGGAAGCTCAGGGGTACGTGTTCAGATCCCTAGCTATCATCATCCATCCTTTTGACCATTGGTCTCCTTTCTTCCACCACACTTTCCTCCCCTCTCTCTCTGTCCTTCGTCAAAGTAAAAGACAGTAGGTGAAACACCAGCACTACTACCCTCTTCCACTTCCTCCTGGCATTGAATATGTTTGGATGGTGCTGCATGGAGATCGGGAAGGGACATGTACGCAATTGTGGGTGGGGTATTGACATATACATTGGGCAGTAGCTCATCCAGGGGGCCTTATCCACAGTGTCTTGATGGTGCTGAAGGCCTTTCTGTCATCAGCAAATTAAAGATCCTTCCATGTGTTTTGTGTTAGAGGAGTTTTACGTTGGTAAAAATAAAGATAAAATTAGTATAATAAATTCTTTTAATTACTGTCAATTAATTTTAAATTGAAATTTTAACGTTTAGATTACATTCAATACTAGCAGAAAGGAATGGGTAGCATGTTGATGCATACAACATGTTCGACTAAATATCCCAAAGAAGAACTTCTAGACTTATGTTCGATTGAATGATGTTGGACTGGATGATGCTATTTAATTTTGCTTCTGAATTTTATGAGATGATATTCTTCAGTTGATTCCAAGGGAAAAACTTATATTTTTTTCTCATCTATATCAATTTTTTTTTAAAAAAAATGCGGGATTGATAAGTTGAGATATTGTAGTTAGCGAAGAGTTTGTTTGTTTTTTTCTTGGTATTGCTGGTTAAGAGTTTGACACAAAGAAATTTCTCATTCAAAAAATGTACGGTCTTCTTGGTTAAAACCATTTCTCAATCTTATAATAAATGTGTGTGATTGTGTCTTTTCTACAAATGATTTATATATATATATATATGAATATGTATTTGGACATGTAGTCTTTTGCATGCATGATTTGGCTTCGTACATGGAAACGCGTGTAAACAAACGGTGCTTTAGAAGCTTGAAGTGAGTATATTCTCGCTCAAGAGATGAGAGAATCCTTTCATCGGAGGATATATGAAGAATCTGTGGTGAATCGACATAAAGATTGAGGACCGGCAATCTGATTAAATAATGCAGTGCCATCCAACATGTTTGCAGTATGGATGTTGGGAGGGAGAATCCTTAGGGTTGGCAAACATGTTGGTTTCCGACAAGGAGCTCGATGGTACGTGGTCGCTTCTGCTGGGGGCTTTTGTCCATAAAAAGTGCCTTCTCTGTAAGTAAGAAAGTTACCACCCCTTGATTTATATATCTTTGTTTGCACCCACCCCTAAATGAAAAATTCTGACTCGTTCTTTGTATTCCATGAAACGTTCCAAGGGAAATTTGATCGTCATTTACTAATGACTTGGACGTCCATAATGGGTATGCAGGGAAGGTTACTATTTGGATGGCCCCACGTTGAGTGAAATGAGAAGAGATCGAATCTAAGCTCATATAATGATAGATTTTTTCACTTACTACGTACTGAATTAAATAATTTTGAATTGAAATTTTATATGATATCAAAATAAGTAAGATGCATCTATCTGATTTAATAGACAGATACTTGTAGATTTAAGATATGCTACAAGTGGTAGTGTTATAAGACGGTACCACATCAGATGAAGTACAGATAGAACCTAACTTATATAATGATATATAGATTTCTTTACTCAATACTAATTAATTGATTTTAAGTGAGGAATTTTATAGATTGTTTTCACCTGTTTCTTCACGATCCATTATTCTTTCACCTTAAACTACAATTTTTACTTTTTTTTCCCGTTGAATCTGTGGAGTAGCTAGTGGGCATCTTACTCAGAATTGATTAACTTCAAGTAAGATGCTTGCATCAAGTCAAAAATTTCGGCTAGAGAAAGAGGGAGAGAGAGAGTGTGTGTGTGTGAGAGAGAGAGAGAGATCAATATCGGAATCATTGTACAGCAAAAATAGCATCAAGACAAAAAAAGATTCTTAGGGGCATCTTTAATGGAAAGTTCAAGTTCATGCATGTAAACGTTGCGCAAAGACAAAGAATTCCAAAACCATGCACGTCCTTCACAGGCTCAATAATGCAAGCGCTGCCTGCAAAGCTTTCATGGCGTGGGTGAAGAATGCTGTTGGGTTTGAACATGCACGGTACGTCGATGCATGAAAGAAGAAGGAGGAGGGCAGGTGGGGGCCGTGTGTAACAAACCTCTGCTACAATCGTCCTCCCCAAGTCACACCATGCAAACTCAATGCCAGCAACCTAGGGATGTGACGCGTGTCAGTAATCGTATTATAAAATGTCATATCAAGATTAAATTTTATACATAGTTTACTGTGAGACTCAATAGAACAAATAGATATACCGAAGAATGCTGTAAATGCTCAGCAAAGATGTTCTCTCTCGATATATATATATATATGTGTGTGTATGTGTGTGTTCGATTTTTCTCTTCCATGTTTAAAAATAATATGGTATTATGGTGCATATTATCATGAAAAATTCATTTATTGATATTGTATCGAAGCATTTAACACATAGAACTCTTCAACACAGAACAATAGTTCTCTGTGTTGAATGCTTCAATACAATATCAATAGTTTGAATAGTATCAAAGTGATAAAATGCACAAGTAAAATAACTTTCACCACATGGGGGTCTATCTTGTCCTTTCCTTTTCTTCTCTAGAATTATCTTGGTATTGCATGTACTCATCCCAATCCTCCTCGATCATCCTCCATTTCATCATACCAATGAAATGAAATTGCAAGTAAAAGCCTAATAGGATTAATAACCAACTTTAAAAAACTAAAATAAATTACATAATATAAAATTTTACCCCAATCATCAGTGGAGTAAGGAGGTAGATAAACGGATAGATAATAAAGTAAAAATTTAAATCCTTACCCTTTTAAATATGGTGGAGTAAGGTAGACGATAATACAAATCCATCCCATTTACATACCTAACGACAATGCAAGATATCAACCAAATAAGCAAAACAGTGCCATAATTTATAATTTATATGCATGAGACCTGATCTATTCCTCTGGAGAACTCGAGTTCTGGACTTGACAGTTGATCTGTTTCTTCTATTTTAAAAATAAAGAGAAGTGTATTATAAATACATAGATATTTCTGTATATTTTGATTTTTTTTTCAGCTGTAGAGAAAAATTTAAAATGACCGCAAATTAGGTTGCGTGTGTAAAATTTCACGTGTAAGGGTTGGACAAGAAAACATTAGCCACCTATCCTCGCTGGATGGCGGAGATCATTGGGAGTTGTTTTTGAAGACTAAAGAAGTGATGTTTACTAGATGAGAAAAATATACAATTATCACTCACTTAGAATCTGTGCACAGGTTATTGACTTCCTTGCTTTTCTTATAACGAGAAAATGAGATTGTGGATACTTATAGTTAAGAATGTTGTAGATGCTCATCCCATAAATTAAATATATTAACTTAAAAAGGAGACTGGTGATGAAGATTACATTTAAAATAAATAGATATTTTTTTATTATAAATATTTATTTTAGATACGGTCTCTAATATTGACAGATTTTAAGTTATGTATGTAAATTGTAAGATAATTTTTAGATGTAAATGCTTATAACAACATCAAAACTCTTCTTATGATACAGATGACCATCTCACCCCTCATGAAGCAAAAGGCGACCATTCTAAATACAGTATCGCCAGTATTGAACTACACATATTTTTTTAGAGTGTGAGAGAAAGGGCTGGTCAAATGACAAAGAAAAAGGTGGCAAGGGAAGTCAATTCACCATACCCCACATCCACAAGTATCTGCATAAAAGTTAGCTGCAAAATAGGAAGCTGTCGATGGTGCAGGGAACCATTTGGAAGAAACATCAGCCGTCTCCTTTTAGCACCATGAGAAAAAGGACCATAGACAGACCCATGTTCATTTTGTTTCCAATAATCTCACAAGATCCCCACCGCTGAGGGTCTCTTTATCATATTTATATATTCCTCAGACATCGAA
This sequence comes from Cymodocea nodosa, assembly GCA_036874045.1. NCBI lineage: Eukaryota > Viridiplantae > Streptophyta > Magnoliopsida > Alismatales > Cymodoceaceae > Cymodocea > Cymodocea nodosa. Next base: position 25,668,545 of record CM072336.1, read on the forward strand.
GGGTCTCATGAATGTGTTATATATCAATCAATCTCTTCCCCCCCACACAAGAAAACGAATAATCAAGCAAAGGACTGATTTTCTCTTCTTTTCTCTTTTTTCATTGTTTTGTTGGGTGTGGGTTAACCAAGATCTAGGGCAAGTAAGGGGATCGAAGTGAAAATGGATGGGTGGAGACATGCAGGTTGGATGGTTTGCAATGAATGAAAGGCACAAGCTTGTGGGCTCCAAGACTAACCTGGCAGATGAAGAGAGCATGTGAAGGAGTAAGATGGTGGGGACACTGTGAAATGAATGTCTCATACATCTACGGTACTCCTTGTGGAAGCGTATCTGTGGAGCACAACTCAATCAAATTCTGAAAGATTGGAAGGATGGAAGGAGGTGGAGGAGAGGACACATCAGTCCCTGTGGGAATTGGGAACTTGTTCTTTTGGCCAGCACATGTCAAATTTGGAATGAACGCATGGTAAAAACAAGACACTGTTTTGAAAAGCAAGAGCGAGAAGGAGAAGGGATTGGGCCCAACAGATGATGCCACAGATCTTACTTGGTCAAGCTGCAGACTGTCATTGATACAGTTACAATAATTCTCTTCTTCCTTTCTCTCCTCCTCTTCTTTTCTGGATATGTGTACGTGGGTGACAACATTAAGGTCACTGGAATCCACACTATATGGTCGGGTTCCACCTCATAGCAAAAGGTCACTGGAATCAGCAGTCATGTGATGTCATTTTATAGGATAAAGAAATGCAAAAATACAAAAGACAGTCTGCATATATAATAGCAAAAGGCACAAATAGCGTAAATGTTACAATCTCATGCATAAATGTTACAGTTGTGCAATGGAAAAGACTGGGTGCGTAATAGCAGAAGACTAATTTATGTTAGTAATCCATCAATAATATTCCAATATATCTCCCAGAAGTTAAGAAAAGTTGAGCGTGAGAAGGATATGGCCAAACATAAATTTATTATTAAGTTACATCCCGAATGACCAATGACGATCAAACCATGCATTCAGTATGTACTCAATGAAATATATAATCTAGTCGTGCAGAACAAGTTGATTTTTGCCCAACCGACAAATTAACTGGAACTAGTCAATTCAACAAAATATTTGGAAAATTAGAAAATGCAAGGAACTGTAAAATTTGAAACAGATATGGGGCGCCTTAATGATAATAAGCAATCAAAAAGAATAAATTCCTAATATGGGTATAAAATGTAAGAAGAGGAAAGAGGTAGAAATATTTATAAATAGAAGAAGATTGAGCTGAGACAACCAACACATATAAGCTTGTAATGAACATTATTGAAAACGATTTTAACATCAGACAACATCATGACTGCAAAAGTAACCTACAATTGAAAGTAACCTAGATGATCCTTGATAATAGTAGAACTGTTTGTTTGTGTAATTCTGCGCTCTATTGCTATCACATCCCCATAGATTTCATGCTTGAAAGCATCAACTCCCTTATTCTTGATTTCAATGCAAATAGTGGTAGAATTAAAAAAACATAGATAACTTAGACGAATTCCTATCAACAACAAAGAAAGCTTGCTATCAAAGCTATGTGCAACACAAATATAAGATACAAACACGTTCATTTTTCAAAAACAATACAAGAGGTAAGACGTATCATTGTTTCACAAAATGACTGTTTAAATGTTCTTAGGCCCAATCCACTTAGTTTTCGGGAAATTAAAAAAGGAAAATGATTCACGACCTTTTTTAAATGATCATTCACATTTTTTGTCATTTGACATTGACACGAAAAGACAAATCTAGTGCACAAGGTTTTGTCACCAATGTGGCATTTAAGGAGGGTCCATCTACTGAATGGTTGTTTCCACAAATGCATGATATCCATCGTTTAAGGAGGTTGTCTGATATCCACGAACGTACCTTAATTTATATTTACATATAAAGGTGCATCATTGACCAAATAGTATGCCAAGATGATTCAAATATTTAATATGTAGTGTTTAGGTCGTATCCATGGAATTAAACATTGAAACATGTCGGTATGTGTTGCTGGCAATTTTGATACAACAAAGATTTACCAATATGTGTTGGTGTTCCAACGTAATGAAGTCCAATATGAAATCAAAGTTGGATTCCTTAGTCATCTATATATGATCAGGCATTGACAAAAGCAATAAACTTTTTTTCGATTAGTATGCAGCACATGCTAAAACAAATTGATACCATAAAAAAAAAAAAAAAAAAACTATAGGCAACACAATTAAATGAATTGGCAATTTTCAACGAGAAGAAGGTAAATGTAATAAAACCAATTGTGGAAGGTGATGGTACAGAAATCATCAATAAACCAAGTTTGGAATTATTTCTTCTTTGTAATATTTTAGAAAAAAACATTTCACCTTCTTCTTCTAAACCCTATTAATCCTCCTTCAAGCCTCTATTGCAAGCGAAAACTTGTTGGGCTCCTCTCCAAACGTGTCTTCATGTATATAGAATGGATTGGGAGGAACTCCACTATGGTTTGCATTGGAACTGCTTTATCATTGGTTAGACGAAGGAGATATGGTTGAATAGGGAGATGGGTGCTTGAGGGTTTCAAGATAGATTGATCAAGTAAGGGGTTAGAAATATTAATATTCGTGCATATAGGGTTTATTAATTTATAAGCTAAGGTTTTTGTGATGGACATAAGATATAATGTAAACATCTAATATATGTCAATCTATTCTCCAAAAAACTTCTAACGAAAAGGAAAATGAAAATTTGTAATGGGAAGGAAAAAGAAAATTCTAAGAAGGATTTAATGCACGATGGAAAGTTCTGATGGAAATTTTGATGAAAGGTTAATACATAACAGAAAGGAAATGATGAAAAGAAGAAAATCAATCAAACAATCCAATTATTTCTTACAAATAATATTCAAATATCCTAAATACATCTCAATTTAAATATTACAGGAATATCAAGCAGTTCTTTCATCTCACATTGATATCATCATATCTTCGCGCATCTTATCTGTCATTTATTTTCTTTGTTCTTGAGTCATTCGAACTTGTGCATTGCTTTGCATATGTATCTCTCCTATTGGTTGTATGCCATCAATAATATTTAACTCTTCCAACTCATCTTGCAAGTATTCAAGTAAATCTTCTTTATTAGTCTTACGAATAAAATTATGAAGCGAAAAAAATACAATGACAATCTTCACTTGTGTTTCATATGGATATGGTATCTGACCATATAATATTGAGAATCGATGTTTAACACCTCTAAACGTATGCTCAATGACTATTCTCAGTTGTGAATGACTGTAGTTGAAATTCTCTACAACATTATGAGGAACTTTATCATCAACATAATCAGATAGATGGTATCTTACACCTCGATATAGACAAATATATTCTAGTCGATTTGGATATCCAGCATCAACTAAGTAAAACTTGTATAAAAAAAAATTGGTATAGTGATGTCTTCATAATTTCTAGAAGTAGGAAACACATTTACCTGGTAGAACTTGAAAACCATTAGGTCTAGTAATTACATCTTGGAGAATGCAAGCATTAGTAGTTGATCATTCCCAACCAGCTAAAATATATGTAAATTCCATATCAAAATTACATGCTGCCATTACATTTTGAGATAATTCACCTTTTCTATTCCTAAATCTTGTTGTTTCTTGTTCATAAATAGTTTTTTTGATATGTGTACCATCAATAGCTCCAATGCAATCTTGTAAACATGCAATTTTATTTTGATATTGATTAAAATACATTAAAGATAAGGAAATTACAAAAGTAACAATGTACCTTAAAATATGGGTATACATTTGAGTTTTGATGAATTCGACTTGGTGTTTCAGATGAAAGTCTTGTTAAAAGCACATAATTTAGTTGTAATACAACATTCAAGACTTTATTAAAATATTTACTAATTGTCCAACTTGATCAACTAAATCATTTTGTAGTTACTCTATATCTTTAATTTTGCTCAATTGTCACGAGGAACATGGCAAACTTTTCTTTTACATTGATATTGTTGGTATCTTTCAGGACTTCTTCCCTCCTCATTAATTCACAAAAACCCTTGAAAACACTTTGACTCATTTTATAAATCTTTCGATAATTGTAAACTTGATGTAGTAAAGGTCTAGTAATCTTCTTATATATTCTGTATCTTCTTTACTATAAATACGACTTGTACTTGAAAACAAAGTTAAGGTACTTGCAATCCTTCCTAAAATATTCTAAAAAGTAAATAGATGTCTTCGCCTTCTTCTAGCTTGTTCTTCCTCTTCTTCAAATAACATCAATGTGTCATTTACTAGTTTGAAAAAATTCTCTTCAAAATTCATTGTCACCTACAAAATAATATAGACCAAAGGAGGACATCAACATCAACTTCATGTTCAAATATATTACAAGGTTGTGTAAAAATAAACATACTACATGAAATCATTCCACAATTAATAGAACATAACAAAATATGATAAACAAACATATGACATAATATCATTCTACATTTCAAGTTCAAATAAAAAGCACATGACATCAAACATCTAATACAAAAAAAAACATCTAAACTATCTTTAGTCTTCCATCTTTTCTAAGTGAAAATTTAACCATCTTTGTCACATTTCTTTTGGAATTGACAGAAATATTTTATTGATTTCTTACTTTTAGAATAATTGACTAGTTTTATATCGATCAGTCATAAATAGATCTTTAATCTCAAATATTACTGTAATAGCTTCATCTAAAAAAGACTGAGACGATAACTACATGAATGAAATAAAACGCTGTGACATAAGAATGAATGAGGGTTTGGGCCAAATTTTCCAAAATCTCTTTTCTGTATAGTTAGGGTTCTTGCAAAAATGTTATTATATATGTACATGAGGTGTGATACTTGGGTATTTGGAGGGTTCGATTTTGATTACAAAGAGTGAATAATAACAAACAAATACAAACTTACACTCCCTTAAATTGTTGCAAAAATGTTAATGACACCTAGTTTACAAAGTAATCTTTGAAATGCTAGATGGGGTAAAGCTTTGGTGAATATATCTGCCAACTAATCAAAAGCTCAAACATATTGTTTAAGAATTTTTCACAAATGAAATAGCAATCAATTTCCAAATGCTTAGTATGTTTATGAAATATAGGGTTTTTGGCCATATGAATGACAATATTATTATTACAAAAAAGGTCTTGTGGGCTAACACTATTGAACATGCAAATCTACTAAAAGAGATAGAAGCCAAATCACCTTCCTTACAATTGTCGCTAAAGACCTATAAACTATATAAACTTACTTTGTTGTATTTACTAAATATAATAGACAATTCATTTTTCTCATGAATAAACCATACAAACTTACTTCGTTGTGTTTAGCAAACACTACAGACATTTCATTCTATCATATTTCTAAACACAATAAACTTACTCTATAGTGTTTACCAAACACTACAAATAGTTCATTTATCATATATCCAAATATAATGAGCTTATTCAACTATAGACCTATTGTTGCTTCTCCCATGAAGAAGCCTAACTGTGACTTAGTGTTCATCATATTAGTAAAGAGTTGGAGCGTAACTCTTTGCCATGCCCCTTAATCTTATAGCTAATTGTTTGAAGTTTCAGCCCACTAATATTGAATAAATCCCTGCTTTTTCTCCCAAACACTATGAACTTAGTCTATTGTGTTTGCCAAACTCCACAACATATTTTTGAACCTTTTTCTAATAGGTCTAAGGAGTTTTTTGCGTGCATATCCTATACTCTTATTAGACACTAAAAAAGGAAGGAAAACAACACAACAAGTAGTAGACATTTTTACATGACCTCTAGGTTATAAATGACAAATGTTTACAAATATTCGATTAATCTATTGAGGTAGAGGTCGTTGTGAATGCTAGAATCTTTTGTAGAAAGTGTCAGAGCATGAATCCCAAGGTGGATCATACTATATAAATATCAATAATCTAAGAGAATGAGATACCAACTCCAAAATCTAGAAGGCACTCACCTCTTGAACTCTCATACACCTAAACTCCATGCAAGAGCTTTGTCACAAGCACCTTTGAACTTCCTCTTCCATTTTCTAGGTAAACATCTATCATAAACATTCATCAACCTATCCATTTTATCCACTAGCATACAACAATGAAGCCTAGGAAATTATCACTAACATTTATCATTACTTTTTTAATGTTGTTTGTATGCCCCTTTTTGTTGTTTATCCTTTTGTTATTTACTACATATCACCATTTATCATTAATGTGTTTAATTGGTTTTAAAAATTGTTTCATTAAATGTTGAGTATTTTGTTTTAATGATGTGTGCTGAATGAAAATAATCATATTTGCTCAATTAATATTGCTTGTGAAAAGAAATTAAAATCATCAATTAATACAGAAAAAGCTTACTGGCATAAATACTTGTCTGTATTGGATCTGAAGTTAATAACTAGTCGTTTCGTTGCATTAATTTCTCATTTAACTAAACGTTAAGTTAACGTGTGTTTTTTTATTGAAAAGCATGATATGTTTTAAAGTTATATCTTCTATATCATGAACAATGCACGTTTAGACAACTCATTAAGTTAGAGTTTTGTTTGTATAGAGGTCACGTGAGAACTCGTTAAGTTAGAGGCTTAAAGGTTAAAATAGGTCACGTGATAACTTGTTAAGTTAGTGAGTAAAAGAAGAGACGAACTCGTTAAGTTAGTGTTATACACGTGGTGAAATTATAAGTTACGAATGTTGTATTGTATCACGTGAGGTGCACATGTTTAACTCGTTAAGTTAACATAACTAAATGCGTTGAGTTGCTATATTGAACACTAAGGCAATGCGTTAGGTTAGTGTTATAAATTAAGTTGTTATTTTTGCACGTGGTAAAATTTTTATTATAAAAACATTTGTTTATTACTGAATCGGTGAGTTAAAGTTTTTTCGGAGACTTATAGTCGTAACTATCCAAAAGGTAACTTAAGTCATGTTTTCAGGTCTTGACACGTGTCTCACTAGTTTTATGGTATAAAGAGTTTTTCGGTGACTTACAACCGTAACTATCTGAAACTTAAACTGTTTTCGGTGAATTATCGTTTAACCTTTCGAAAGAAAGGTTAAGCTGGTTCATTGAGTTAGCATAACACTACAGACTTAGTTCATTGAGTTAGCTACAGTACTTGTCATGTGAAATGGCACATGAGGAACTCGTTAATTTAGAAACGTTAAGTTATATATATACTTGTGTTACTCATTTAGTTAACATTAAAGTAACGACTTCTTATTACACTTGATGGAAAATTATTTGGACAAGAAAATTTATTTTGCAAGAAATTTTTCAGAAATCCAGGACTGATGATTAAAGAAAATTTGAAATATAAACATGGGTCAGAACATGTGTGTTTCAATGAAAGAAAAAGAAAAGACGTAGAGAAGTGAAAAACTAGTAGTGATTAAACATGAAGGATATGCATGAAATGAAGATACAGTATAAAAGGCATAGAATTCTCGTTGATCAAACTATCCTTGCACACAAAAAGAAAAATCTTTTCAAGGATCAAACTATCCCTGCACACCAAAAGAAAAATCTTTTTCAGGGATCAAAAACACCTCTTCGGGGAAAATCTCTCAGGTGGAAGAAAATTCAGTGAAGTAGAAAAAGGTATTATATACGTCACTAAAGATTTGAAGTATCAGAAAAAAGCAAATTCGGTGAAGTAGAGAAAGACAAGATATTCGTCACTGAAGAATTGCTGAAGAAAAAAAAGAAAAAGAAGAAAGATCTCAAACAGGGAGAAATGTTTTAAATTCCGCAAATTAGTTTTCTCTATTTGTAGTTATGAAATTGTTTAGATGATACATGGTATCGAGTTATAATTGCATTTACAATTTCTGAGGAGAATTGAATTGTATATTGTAATTGAAACCTTGAATAAAAATGATTTTATGAAAACAATGTTTCGACTTGTTTTTGAGTTTTAAAGTTTCAATTATATTTCAGAAAATATTAAAAATACACAATTCACCCCCCTCTTGTGTAACCATACGATCCTACATTAAATCTATCTTTGCATAAACTATAAATTGTTTTATCCCATTAAGATACACAATTTTTATCTATTATGTTTCTTTCTTTTTAACTTTTGTTTTATCTCAATATCATTAATCCATACATACTTGCAAACTATAATCATTGTTTCTTTTTTATCATTCATAATCAATTAATATTTAATTTGGAAAAGCAATTAAAAGGCTAACTTTGGACAAGCTATGAGGGTGCCTAACATCTTCTTTCATGCATATCCAAGGAACTTACCCTTAATCTTTAAATCCTAATCATTTTACTGTGTAGGGAATCATGCATTCCCTATATAGTGTTCAATTTTTTCTAATTTTCCTTAATAAAGTTAGGTGACAACATATCGATTTCAAGGATGTTTTCCTAATGATAATGAAAGACGTCTAGGAAATTGTAGGTATACTTTCTTGTCATCAGGATTGTAAATTCCATGTTATAGAAACTGCCTTCACCTCTAATACATAAGTCATCCATTTTTAGTGTGATTTGGCTAGTTTCTCATTGAAGAAGGCCACTAGATGTCCTTCACCTCTAATACATAAGTCATCCATTTTTGGTGTGATTCAGCTAGTTTCTCATTGAAGAAGGCCACTAGATGTCCTTCACCTATAATACATAAGTCATCCATTTTTGGTGTGATTCGGCTAGTTTCTCATTGAAGAAGGCCACTAGATGTCCTTGAATAAGGATGACCCCAATGTCAACCATTGATACATCATAATCAACTTCAAATACCTTATCAAAGTTTGGTAGTGCGAGGACAAGCATCATGGCAACTTGTTCCTTTTGGCATTTGAAACTTTGCTCAACATTGGGTTCCTAACATAACTTGCTTTTCTTCAAGTATCTTGTAAGCAACATGGTGATACTATCAAAATTTCTTATGAACCTCTTGTAGAATGATGCTAATCCCATAAAACTATATACCTTACTAATAGTTGAAGGTCATGGCCATTCTAAGAGGACCTTCACCTTGCTATCATCCATGTTGAGACCCTTGGAACTAATGACAAATCCTAAGACAAGTAACTTGTTTGACATGAAAGTGCACTTTTTAAAATTAATATGGAGGTGATTTTCTTGTAAAGTGGTAAAGACATCCTTTACATGTAGTAAGTGATGCTTGCCTAAGCTCTTGAAGGTGGATTAGTTCACTAACAAGAAGCTACACTTGATGATGTCTTCAGTCACTTGGTCTTTTGGAGGCAATAACATCAATCGAATGTGTTGGGCTCCCATGCATATGACATACACATTACTACACCCTCTATGCAATGCATCCACATCATATTGCCAAGGTCTCCCTCGGATGATATGGGACACATCCATATCCACTACATCATAGGCAACTTCAGATGAGTAATGTTGCCCAATGGAGAGCAGAACACTATACACTTCAGTAACATTGATGACATCCCCCTTACGGATCCACCCTATCTGATAAGGTTGTGGATGAGGCTTGGTTTTGAGGTGGAGCTTGGTGACCACCTTCCTTGAGACAAGGTTGTCAGTGCTTCTGCCATCGATAATAACATTGTAGATCTTCCCTTGGACGGTACATTGAGTGTGAAAAATGTTGTGGGGCTAAGTATTATTGTCAACCTTCAAGGACAACAAGACTCGAAGCATGACACATGATAAGTGTTCACCTTTTTTGGCATATTTTTCCTCTTCCTCATTGCTATTTGACAAAGCCTCTTCTTGTTTTGTCTCCTTGACGTGTTTGGTGTCAATAGCTCTAGTTGCCAATATGTACCATACCTCTCTTTGAGTAATGATTAGACTTGTGGCTTGGTTGTTGGCAATGGTAGCATTTAAGTGGATCGAGTTTGAAATGTGTATTAGTTGGTGGAGGGTTGTTTGACATTCCTACCTTTGGATGATTCAACTTTGAATTGTAGAGGGGCTTGGAGTTGGACCTTGATGTACTTTTGCTTAAGGTGTTGGTGTTTGTTCGAGGACCTTGTGCTATTTGTTGTTCAATCTTCTCAGAAAGACTTATGGCACCAACCAATGTGTAGGGATTTTGTAAAGAAATCTAGTCTTGGATGGTAAGTTTTAAGTTGCCAACGAAATGTAAGATCTGTTGTGGTTTAGTTTCATTTAAGTTGTTGAATGAGGCCAAGCAGTAGAATTCTTGAGTATATTTAGTCATAGATCATGTCCCTTGTCGGCAATGTTGGTACTATGTGAACAAAGTTTGCTCATAATCAGTTGGCAAGAATTGTGCATGTAGCAACTTCTTCATTTTCTCTCAAGTGTGCACAAGTTGTTTTTGTTGCTGGGCCTTGTTCATTAATATTTGATCCCACCATGTTGAAGCTCCTCCTTTGAGATGATAAGCCACTAGCTTTACTTTGTGATTGTCAGGAATCACCATATAGTCAAAAAAACATTCGACTTCCGTAATCTAGTCAAGGAAGTCTTCGATGTGCAATTCCTATTGAAGGATGGTAAATCCATCCTTAACATAAATCCTCTGGTTGGCTTGTTCTCTTGTTCTCTTGATCTTGATCTACCTCACTTGATGAACCATTGATAAAGGGAGTGAAATGGCATGAAGGGAAAGGAGGGCCTTGTCCCTCCACTAGTTATTCCACCATAGTCATCAACCTTACCAAAGTATTGTAGAGCTTGTTGAACTCTACATGGGTGACAAGGTTAGTCATGGCTCTAATACCAGATGATGCAATAACAAGATATGCTCGAGGAGATGGTAGGGTGGTTGCTTTCAGAATCCACTAAGATGTGAAGGATGGAGGTCTCGGAATCTGTCGAGAAGGAAGGAGATGTGCACCAACGCCAGGTGACAAGAAAATGGGAAAGTTTTTGATTGATCCCAAAAAGTGTCCTCTCAGGTACAACTACTATTCTTTTTATAAAGAAAAAGAGAAACACTAAATTAAGATAATTAATACTAATAGGAAACTATGTTCACCGTCCATGCCACCAACTCCTCGCCTTTTATATTAATTGTGATTTCTTGGCATTTATTGTCAGACTTACCATCCTTCATTGATCTTATGATATTATCTTCCTTTGCTGGTCCTATGTCAAATTTACATAATAGAAAACATTCAGAAAAGCCAAGATAAGCAATATCAATTCATTGAACAGAAAACTCAACCATTTCATGTATTAGTGAAAGTCTCATTCATATCAAAATTGTTCGTCTTCTAATAGCAAGGGGACTACTACGTATAAAAACTAAGCAAATGTACCCTAGAATTATTGGTAGGTTTCTATTTAATTAAAAGTAACTATTAACATATTTGTAGTATAGTTATTCAAGTGAAACTTGCAAGAATCTTACATCTATATATTCTTTTGTATGCATGCAAACATCCTAGTCTCTTTTCATGGTAGTCTTTACACTCTAACCTCCTTACCTCTTGTGTTTCACTTCCAATTCCTTATGCAAGGTCCTTAGCTTCTTTGGTTTAATATATATTTATTTTAAAATTTTGAGATGATAGATACTCAAATTAAGCTCTTATTAAGTTGAAGCAAGCATTATAATTGTACTACAAATATGCCCAAGAGTTTGGTATGGAAGATTGAGGACATTTCTACTTAATCATGGATTTATAATGGAAGTGCTAGATGCCATTTTATTTATTAAGAAATCAATCAAAAATATGTTACTTATGCAAATAATGGAAGTGCTAGATGCCATTTTATTTTTTAAGAGATCAATTGAAAATATGTTACTTATGCAAATAGAGAAGATTTACTTGAAGATCTTCAAGATGTGTTGGAAGAATTTGAAGGTTTTGATTTTGAATAAATTTATAAAAGTATAGATAGAGAAGTTGAAAGAATATCTACATTTGGATTAACTCAATAAGAAAAAAAAGTTGATAACATGCATAATCAAATAATCTTATCTATGTAGGAAGAACATAATATTTGATGTATTGTTGTAAAGATGTAAACATTATTAACTTATGAAATTTTCCATAAACCTGCCAAGAATATTAAACATTTTTATTTTATTCAATTCATATTCTATTTTTTTCTTTTACCTTTCTAATTGTGCATAAAGAACTATATTTTTTATTAATTTTTCATTACTTTTTGTAACTTTTTTTTGCTATTTTTTTCAAATTTTTGAATTTTTTTTGTTATTTTACTTTTTAGGTGCACAAATATGTCTTAAATATACATTATATTATTTTTGGTGCCAAAGTGAAGAACTATGTCAAGTTTTTGCTAAATATATACAAAATAAATTTAAAATGAGGATGGTTGGAGAATTATCATTTTATAAGAGTTTCAAATAAAAAATTCATGGAGGAAAATTTTGTCAATTAAGAAAAATATATCAAAGAATTGCTGAAGAAATTTATGATGGAAAATTGCAAATCCAAAGGAACCCCAATGACCACATGAATTAAATTGGAAAAATATTAAAATGGCAAAAATGTTGATGAAAAGAAATATCAAGGTATGATAGCATTATTATTATATTTGAATACTAGACCTAATTAATTTATGTTTAATGTGTACTTAAGAAAAATATTAATCTATTTTGAAGGAATCACACATGATTAGCGTTATTGAGAAAATCTTTAGATATTTGCAAGGCACATTGGAATTTAGATTATTTTATCCTAGAGACAACTCACTAGATTTAGTTACTTATGGTAATGCCAATGTTTTTAGATGTAAATTTGTCAAAATATAATTTTTTACTCCTTATTCAAATTGATGTAAAAGACTATCAAGTCAAAGATGATCCAAGGCGTTTATACATGGAGTAGAGAAAAAAGTGACATAAAACTTCAACAAATAAATAAGAGAGGACTCTAGATGATTTAGAATCATTAAGTCAAATTTGTATTGATTATACCTTATTACTGAAAGAGTTGTAATTGAAAATTTCTTTAGTACTAGATATATGTCTATCCCCCACAAGGCATGTAAGGTAGGATATAAAGCACCCTATAGGAAGACAAGTTTAAAAAATTCATATAGGGAAATCAAGCCTTGGTGTTTTGTTAAGTATATTTTACTAGCTTGAACATTTGTGTAGATTTGAACTTGTAACCTTACTAGTGGTGAGAAGATTACTCAGTATCTAAGTTGACATATCAATTTGAAAATAGTATATCCATCCTGTCCATGTGAAATCACTAAGTATGAGAGTTTTGTAGTAAAAATGAGTTGATAGACCATTTTCACATTGAGATAGCATTTCACCATAAGATTTAAATTGGTCTTGCGAATCCTCATGAGTTAAGTCAAGGAGTTCTTTAGTAGATATCCTTCCAACCATTAGGAAAACAGTCAAGGAGTTTCTTTGGTACACTGACTAGTGAGTGGGAGAGAATTTCCTCTCATCTATTTGCTAAAAGCACACTTCCTTGTGTTATAGTTAGTACCTTTATAAAGTGAATCATTTTCCAAAACTCTTACTTGCATTTACTCAATTTTGTTGGAGAGACTTCCCTCCACCGAACTCAAAAGCAAAGTGTGCATTCACTCAGATTATTGAATTCGAAAGCATTCTTGTGTGGATAGGCTTCTATGATTATAGAATTTCAGGCTTTCGATTCAAGCTATGCAGAGTGTCTGCAGATAAGGAAGATAATATTGGCAAGGTAAATTACTTGGGGAAAAATGAATGATGCTTGGTTCTTGTCTCGTAGGGAAGTCTAGGTAGAAAACTTATGAATGAAGGTAACTAGTAGGTAAACTGTTATAAGATTACTTGTACATATTTCATTGTTATTTGCCTCTTCACCTTGGATAAAATGCTTCAACTCAATTGAATTTTCACAATTAGTTTTAATTGTGAAAAAACCTTTTTATTTCATTATTCACCACCTCATGAAGTCTTTGGTACTGCTAACACCTACGTCAGATTTTAATCCCTATGCATGGTATGAATCTCAATATATATAAGGGGATTTTATGGTGAAGAACATCTACTAGTAAAAAGTTTTCTGGTAATGACATTATGAAACATGCATGGGTCAAACTCTTAGTACTGACATCATAGAAATAAATATACGAAGAGATTACATATAAACTTTATTTTTAAATCATTACAAATAAACATGCCAGTAATTAAGCTAAATAAGTATCAAATTTTAATCTAATGGCCATAAAATTAAACACCTTAATTTCATTTAACTTCAACCATTTTTGAATAAAAAATAATTTAGATTAAGCTTAAACTTTAACATATGTATAATAGGTTAAAGCATAAATTAATTAATTAAATTTAAATTTAAAATAAAATATTTAAAAAATAATGCCATGAGGAAAAGCTTTCCATTATAACAAAATTTCTCAAAACTTTCCTCACCACCAAGTTAGGCTGCTCGTTGGCGTTCTAAAATCTGGAGGAACTGGAGAGCTGTCAGTTAACGATGGCATGATACGGCTTATATTTCTTTGTTTTTAGAATGTATAGATCAAACACAAAACACCTGCCTGTTTTGTTCGACATAGTGGATTCTGTAACACACTGCTGATAATAATCATCGCAGTTGAGAGAATTCTAAATGCGAGGACAGTCACTACTTGTCCAATGGCTCCTGCTTGTGGGCTATATCTTGGACATGTGTAATACAATCTACCTGATGTCTGAGGAAAGCACTGAACCTTATTCAATGTGTCAATGCCTTACATTGGTGTTCACATGGTTCCGCACATCTTTGGTTTCTACTCTCTTCCTGTTTTGCTTGTCATCTGGGATCCAGAGAAAAATCTGAAGATTGGACCAGAAGCACAGCTGATCATGAGAAGTTGGTCTCTTAGGTGAAACATTGTTCTTGTAAAATCTTATTTACTTCTAATCATTGTGGCATACTTTGATCAGCAACCTGAGACTGAAGTCATGGAAAACATTTAATATGGATTTCTGGTGAAAATGATCAGATCGTATGATGCTCTGTTTGTGGTCCTTGATCTAACACCAAGATTTACTTTCGTCAAAAAAAAAAAAAAAAGACTCAATAGATTTTGAAACCTGAGTTGTACACCACTGAGACTTGCACAAAAACCCTGAAACTTACCTGAACGGACCCTACATAAACTTGGTCACTTTTGACTTCCAACTGTCTTTTGAAATTATCTGGATAGCTTGTCGACTTCCAATGACCTTTCAAATCAGCATGGAAAACATTAATATCACACAAGGATCATATCCACCGAAGGTGGCTTGACATACCCATGTAGAAAATCTTTTCTTCCTGTACAAGTACTGTTATATTTCAATGGGGTCCAAATATCACATCACACCAGTTATGAAATTTAGTTATGGGCACAGAAATCGTGTAAATGGAAGAAGGGGCATATGATGTCTATAATTCTAGGCAGGAATAGCTGTAACCATGCATGCATGGTTTTCTCCAGGGAATTGACATATCAGTCACCCTTTTTGATGAGACCAACTTGCAAGGATGAGACATGTCCTCCAACCTTACATTGGCAGTGAAATTTGAACATTTTCTCTTTGTTTTTGCCAGAGTCTCAGACTCTTTTTTTGCATGTCACAGTCTCAGACTTCAATTCATGCATAAAGTGAAACTTGTTACTTTTTCTTTGGTAATGTCAGTAGTTTTTTATATTACACAGAATTTAAGTTTTAAAATAGATTATAAATACTATTATCTTTTCCTGATTATGCTATTTGAATTAGGTGAGAATCATGGGTACCTTGGTTCAGATTAACTCAAATTCTTGCAGTATTTACATTTAAATGGAGAAATTCTCGCAAACATTTACAGAAAAGGTTTTTAACTTTGGGAGCTTCAGATTTTGATTTTTTTTTTTAAAATTCCTTCTAGTTCTTTTTCAATATTGACAATATGACAGTTTCTTAGATTGACGTCGTTGATATATCTACAATATCACAGTAACTACTACGGTAGTTCCTCCAATCATTAAGTAAAGGCTAAGACTACTGGTGGTCTACCTATTTTAAGGGTGAATTTTGAGACCACTTGTGAAAGGTCTGATTTTATGATTATGGGATTTCCATATATAGAAATGGATCTTGAACATCATGATATGATTGAACATTGATAGAATCTTTTTCATTTTGCATGGTGATTTATAGTTAATTTTTAAAAGTTTGAAAATGGATATTTTTATGGTTTTTGAGATTTTACATTAAATTTTGAACCTTTATTATTGTTGTGCTTATCTAAATTCTAGCATCATATTTACTAGAAAAATATCTAATGAACAATACACAAGCTATAAATTTTAAAGATTTAAGATTGTATGCAAAATCTCAATTTTACAAAAATCTAAATCTCTAAAATCATAACCAAGTTCACAGAAAAATTAACAAATTTCAAAAAACAACAAATTAAACATTATAGACAATGTTGATGAAGGGCCAGAATAATAATGGACACCACTCTTCAATCTTCAGGATATGGAAGTAGAAAGCTTCTTAAATAATTTTCCTCAATCCTAAACCTTAATCTGAAACAAAACCAATGCAACAATAACATGCATGATTGATACGTAGATAGCTTTCCAAATTATTATCGTCTCGTTTAGATTAGGGAAAGGAAGCGAAATAATATTTTGATCATACTTATGGGGACATTAAATATTTTGCAAAGATTATTTGCACATTTTTCATGAATCAACATCCAGATTCACGTCTTTGTTCTATGCCCACGTTGAACTGGAGACCACTCTCACAAGTGAACAGATCGAAGAGAATGTAATCAAAGGGACAAAACCCTATTACCCATCAATTAATCCTCAACTGAGCTCCCCAGGCATATAAAAAGCCTAAATGACAATCCTTTTTCACTCTATTGACATCCCCGGGCATGCATGCCCTACTTCCAGGTCAATCAATAATCAACAATATTAATAACTGGTTTTGTCTCACATTATACGATTTTTGAAAAGAAAATTAAATTCAAATTTATATAAAAATATTGTCATCATTGAAAAACTTTAATCTTCCAACTGTGTCAATCTCTTCCTGCCTCCGAGATGGCTCATCATCTTGACACTTGACACTTTGGTGGAGGGGTCGGAAGAATCTCTGTGCTGAGCTTTGCTTTGTTGTTGGCTACTTTTTATCTAAATATAATTATTGTTGACATCAACAACATAGTTAATTGTAGATATTCATCTTATATTATAAGAGATACATAACTTCAATAATATTGGACGACTACAGTATAAGTTGAATTATCAAAGGAAATTAGTTTAGTCAACTTTGAATTGTAATGGACTAAAGTTATTCAAATCATATATCCCATACGATAGAATAGACATGTATAACTAATTTTACTGTTGAGAAGAGTTTCATGTTCCCCATATATGTATGTATGTATATGCTAGTCAATTAGTTGTCGGATTGCATGGTGCGCTCATCCACACATCCCCACATGACAGATCTCTCCTCTCCACCTGCATGTGTCCCTGTTGGATCCCGTCCGACGCAAGCCCTGATTGAACAAGACACCCAGAACCCAAAGGGGAAAGAGGAGGAAGGGGAACTAATTTAATTACGTTTGCAGTTGGAAGGCCTGTTTAAAAACAAAGGAAGGTGGTAAACAAGCAACGTGGAGAAGAGAATCTACTGCGTGCGGTAATTAAACAAGGAGCTAACAATCGAGTCGGAGCAGTGGACGGGCACGTCGGGGGCCGAGATTATGGATCTCAAGAAAGCAAAGCTCCAAGGAAGTGGTTGGTGGCGCTGCTGGTCACTCCTTGGGTTGTGGGCGGCCGAAAGAAAAAAAAAAAGGAGGGCTTGTGGGCATTTGTGTGGTGGCGGTGGTGGAGGTGTGGACGGAAGATGGCGAACGCAGGCGTGGAGGGATGAGGGTTCTACATCAGCTGTCGTCACATGCACTGGTCTCGGGCATCGCCATGGAAGTCGCAGTGACAAGTCATGTATCACAGCTGCTCCTGCAAATCGACATGCTTGAACTGTAGAGAAATATTCAATATATATATATATATATATATATATTTACACTTTTTATCAAAATTTTAATTTTAGTTGTATCCTATTTTTACCATTTTCAGAAGAAACTGGTATACGATATGATATACGTGAGTGAATGGTTGGCTCACTCTTTATCATAGTTATTTCTAAATTAATCACGAGGAATTATCATCACAAGAAAATGCACATACTGGTGCCATGTTGAAATAGCAATTTGTTGATAAGAGGCAAGAGAATGAACGAGAGAGAAATTAGAAAATCATTGTTAGTAAGTAATTAATGGAAAAGAAAATTACATATTTATATTATTATTTGAAGGTTTTTGTCTTTTAATCTGACAATTTTGAAATGTTAAACTTAGTCTATGTTTATTTGCAGTGTTTGTCGCTTCGCACAATCCGTGAGCATGGGAATTGTATGCATCGTTTATTGTGATAAACATAAATATAACGTATATTAAAAAGAATGGGTTAGAACTTTGGAATTGTAGTGGAAGAAGAATTTGACGAAGAACTTCATTTGGAGAGGAGAGTAAAGAGTTTTTGCAGGAACAATGGGCAAAGAATTCCACAGAGAAGCAAATGCTATGTTTGCTCACAAATATTTTTTCTTAATCGTAGTATATATTTTGGTAGCACAAAGTACATGGAAATTCAAGGAAAGGAAAATTTCATCCTTTTTTACAAGAGACAATAAATAAAAAACAAAATTTATCAAACAAAAGGAATGTGCTCACAACTGATATTTAGATTTTTTTTTTCAACTTCATGTAGTTTTCATTTCAATCCTTCCTTTCATTTTAGATAAGTTGATTGATGATTGACTAACTCAAAGAGAATTCAATGGTTAAGCATCTAGCTTTTACTTAGTGATCCTTAATTAAGCTTAAAACATGACATTGGATTTAGGCTTGTTCCCTTAAACAACAACATAATAAAAGATCCAAAATGAAAAATAGTGCTATTTGCTAGCAACAATATAATGACCGGAGGTACTTAATCAATTTAGATTAATCACATATTTGATTAAAATCCAATATATCACTTGTGGGCGGCACATAAGAAGTTTATTGAATTGATTTCTTTTAATGAATAGATTCATTCGCAATTTCAAATATGGAATTCAAAGGGATTAAATAGGAAATGATAATTTAAATTATATAACCATAATGAAATATATGATCAACCACCATTTATTGAATTCAAAAGAGTCAAAAGAAATGGTTTGATTCTCTTATTTCTTGAACCAAGAGATCCATGAATTGGGATATACATGTATATAGATATAGATTGTCCTATAGGAGCAAAATATTTCATTTTTAAACAGAAGAACTGTTTTCAAAAAGTATTTGATCAATTACGTATTAATCAATATTTGATTGATTGGTTTGATGTTATTGACAAAGGAAGATTCGTCTAAGTCACTTTGTTTATTTTTGTTCATTAAGCAAAAGATGAGGTGAGAGTTAGCAGGTCTATCAAGTCCAAGAAGGACTAAGGAGAATAGAAGGGAAAGATGAGAGGATGGGTCCATGAGACCCATGGAAGAGAAGGAGCAGGGAGAGGGAGAAAGTGTGTACTCCTAACAATCATGAGGGATGTGATCAAGTCTGATGAAATTAATTGATTGTGGTCTAATGTGCTTTCATAGGTCATGACTTTGGGTGTATATTAGTTTGATTTGATCTGAACGAAGTGCAAAGTAAATGAAAAGGAAAAAGACAAAATACAACAATGACGATGGGTTGTAATCGATTCGTGGTCCTACGGGTGTTTTGGTTTAAGTATTACTAAGTTAAGATGTATTATTAATTATATTACCATGTAAAGGTCTTTGGCATATTTTATGAAATTAAATAATGTAAAAAATAAAAGAAGTGACGATCTTAAATAATGCAAGACGCAAGAAGTGTTGAAATGATAAGAAACGTGAAAATTCATCATAAAGGAGACGGAACCAAATAATGCATGATATAGGAAATGAAGAAAGAATAAAACATAAGCTAGGAAAAGATCATCAAATTTGCAGTTTTAGAGGGGTTTTATGCATACGGAATTGGATGGAAAAGAAAAAAATTTCCGTCCAATTCCATAAAAAGGTTGTTTGTGTATCTATGAAATTTGTTTTATGATAACAAGTGAATTTTATTTCTTTAGTAAATCTCAGAATTTGTTTTCCAAGTCTGAAGGGTTGGAAACTAAATTTTGTCCTGCTCGTCATCTCCCCCTCCTACGTCCTTTGCTTGCATACTTAACTTTTGTGAAAGGTTATGGTGAGATTGTTAGAGAGAGAGAGAGAGAGAGAGAGAGGGGAGAGAGGGAAAGAGAGAGAGAGAAATCTCTCTCTAATTACTTTAATTTATTACTTAAGAATTTCATTAAAAATCAATTCTATCATATACATAATCACTTAAATTTTAATTTTCATCAAATTCCTAAACATTTACAAATATTTAAATTTCAAATTCTTTCTATTAAATTTTATAAGATTTCGAATACATAAACCCTCCCTTATTGTCTTCACTAGGAATGGGGGTTCAATCATGACTAGAAAGAAAAGAAATAGTCAAGGAAAACAATCTAGGCAAAAATCAAACTCTATAATAGAAACAAGTCTGAATAAGAGTAAATAGCACTTTGCCATCGTACAATAAAATGAAGGGAGGTTTATATACATTACAATCTTCGAAAAGGAAAGATTTCGAAACAGATTCCAACGTGTAATGTGTTTATGTACAACAGAATTTATGGAAAGAAAAGTTTGACTTTTCTAAATATAAATAAGTTATGATTCTTCCAATTCTCAAGCACCCCCTCGAAAACTCGTCCTAGACACAAGAAATCCTTCCTGTTGTCTTGACAATCCTTCGTCCGTGAACTGAAGTCGTAGTAGACTTTCATCTAAAAACCCTTGTTGATCGTGGAAGTAATCGGTAACCCCATCAGGAGAGAAAACGATCGTCAATCGTAGGAGTAGTCGACAACCTTGCTTCAAGAACCCTCGTCGTCTCTCACAATTCACTAGCAGAAAGGAGCCTCGTCATCACCTCATCATTAGGAAGATGTGTGTGTCACCACGGTTGGGAAGGAACTTTCATTGCTCATAGTAAGGAATGACAGAAAGCTCAATCTAGTTTCTTGATGAAAGATCCCTTGAGGAAGCTTCATTGCTAGACGCAGGACACAAGTTCTGCACCACGGACGAACGTAGCAAGATTCAAATCTCAATCGAACGCAAACGATTCGTCTGTGAATCATCTCGAGCTTTCACAGCATTAGGTGATGACCACATCCTCTTGAACTTCGACTCTATCATCAGAAGGGTTGGGGAAGAAGAAGAGAAAAGAAAAAAAATAATGGAAAATAAGAGAAAAAGAAGAAAGAAAGGAGAAAAAAATGAAAGAAAAAAAAAAGAGAAGTAGACGAAAAAACTGAGAGGAATAATAATAATAATAAATTAATTTATAGTTTTTTTCTTGATATTAACTTTTTTGATCTTTTGTCATGTGTACAAAGATCATCTTTTTTGTAGATTTTTCAGTCTTTTTATTTTTAATTTTTTGTTTTCTACCTTTTTAAACTTTTCGTGCACAAATGGAAGATAGAAGTAAATGAGAAATCAAGATCAAAAGAGAGGAAATGATCAAATAGGAAGACAATTTAGGAAAAATTAAAACACACAATAAGCATCAAAAGCACTTGCATGATAAAAACGAAAGAAATGAGATCGATAGCCTAAATTCACAAAAAATTAGGAGTGACTAAATCTATGCTTCTACCGATGACATCAACTATGCACCACCGATGACATCTACTTGACATGGTACTAGCTACTACTGTAGAAGAAAGTGTATGCTCAATATCTTCCTAGTCCTATAGAAGCAATGGATAAAATGTAGTTATATATTGTATTTTGTTATATTTATTACATGCATCGTATTGATAAATGTATGCATAAATTAGTTGGAGGAAGGAATAGATGATCATGTTTCTTCTTCTCAATTAGCCAACTTAATTATTGTTAGAGTTGTTGCCAAATGAATAAGTTATATTTTTTGCAAACTACTTTTTTATGTATTAAAGCTATGAAACTGACCTTTATTTTAAATAGAAACCTCAAGAGAAGCGATATCAGTAGAAATAACATGAATCTTCAAACGATATGCAACAACTATTGAGTATTGGTGAAGTCATTTGCATCCAACTAACACAGAGAGAAGACGTTCGATGAACTTTTAGTATATTTCTTTTTTCTATAGTTATTATCTATTGAGAATTGGATTGATGTGAAAGTAATTTATTTTATATTTTATTTATGCAATGTAAGTTTACACTCTCACCAAGGTACACTAGGACGGCCATTACATGGTTTCTTTTACAAAATTGATATAAAAAAGAATGAATGATATATACTACAAGGCTAGAACTATAGTCCTCTGATGGTGCTCTGAAGAAGAACAAACTTATGAAATGACAAGGCAATTCTCTCCAAGTTGATGTTTGCCAAAGTGGCAATTAAAGATGTAACTATAAAGATTTGATTATTTATTTCAAAAAATAATATTTTATTGGTTTACTAATAAGGATGTAATTATAAATTTTTCATTAAACTTAGTTGCAATGCATTTTGTGACATTTTAATTTCATTTCTAGAATTTCATAAAAGAACCAAGGCAAGAAAAGTGGGTTGCCAAAAGTAGGACATACAATCTACTTGTGGGTCAAAAAACCACAGTCAAGTGCATGTAGAGATGAACCGTAGTGAATGGGGTTCAAATGGTGGTTCAACTCTACTGATATGCAACGACAGTCATGTAAAAGATCATTTGTTTTACATGGTGAATATTGAACCAATTATGCACATAATCCAATCCAAATGAACCCTAATCATGTTCAGAGATAGATGTGGAGACATGACAATATTGATGTTCGACATGCAAACACATCCCTATGTACAAATAAAAGTGATTTAAGGGCATGAACATGTGTGGAGACAAGATGCGTTGACATATTGGAATGAATGATAGACAGTGGCATAGTAGAACATGAAAGAGGATCAAACGAACGCATCCAACGATGTCGTTGATCACATTGGTAGAAATCAACAGTTAAGATTCTGGGCGTAGGTACAAGCATCCAAGATTTAGCTTCCACAGCACACTCAGATCTGCAGATTGGCAACGGGGAGTAGCTGAAGGCCTCCCTTATTGTTAATATTCCTTTTCTCACTCTACGCAGAATGCTAGAGAAGGATCCTTTATAATTGCCTATCTCTTCTCAACACTTTGTTATGTGTTAGAATTGAATGCCGATTAGAGCAAGAACAATTGAACACTTTGAGCCAATTAATCGTCGTCGCCGCTGCCAATCTAGCAAATGAATGGGGGCTAAGACGAAGTGGATGAAGACAACAACCAGTGATGCTCTTGGCTGCTCTAGCAGCTGCCTGCATGATTCCTTCGCTTGCTTCTGAACCTTATGATCGATGGTGGTGCTTGGTTCATTTTTTGAATGTCTTTTGGTTATCCGATCATTTGTAGCGGCAGTACTGTTGGTAATGTTTTGAGTTGAATGGCTTTGTGCTGGCCCTGTGGATTCACCATCCAGGCACTGGTATTGGAGGTCTCACAGTTAGGATGGCTATTTTAATTTAGAGTTCAACATGTTGTTGCTGTAGGTTTACCCTCGTACTTGCTGTCAATAATAGTAAAAATTATATTTAAAATAAATGATTATAAAGAAAAAACACTTAATAGAAAGGTGGTGTACCTTAGTAATTAATGGAGGAAAACCCCCACCACATTGTTAGCGTAAATTCAAGTCCTTGAACTTATATCAGTTGAATTTTTTTACCTTATTATCAAAAAAGTAAAGAAAAAATATTTACTTATTCTAAATAACGTTTTTAGTATTAATAAATTTTAAATTAATATATATATATATATATTATAAAATAAATATTTAGAGAATTTATAACTACGCGTGTCCGTGGAATCGGAGCCATCGAGGAAGTATAGAGCCCGGGAAGAGAGAGAGGGAGGGAGGCAGGGAGGTGTGGAAGTGTTTCCATTATAATATCCATGGTGTATTTTTCTGAAAGGAACCATGCCTTCTTTTTATGTGCTTGGAACTGAGGAAACCTTGTCTTCTGCTAAACTTAGACAATCATCTAACTAGGAAAGGTAAAACTTGGGTGTTCGTGACAACAACTTGCAGCATCATAATCCCAAGGAAAAGCTAAACTCACACTTACGCAGGAAAACAAATCCACAAGCCTGCACCAGCTTTTCTGATAAAAATTTTAACTCAAAACAATCAAGATTCCTATATAATAAGTTTGAGTTCAATCTACAGTTAAAAACAATATCAAATTATTCCAAACATCTCATGCATATCCGATGGCTGGCTGAGCTCCTTGTTCACGCTTGTCGACCTCACCGATGTGATCTCCAGGTCATCTCCTCGTCAACTAGTGCATGACACCAATCTCCTCGAAGTTGCTTCCATCTGCTTCGAAGCCATGGCACAGTACGACGCCATACCAATTTCAAGAAATAAAGATAAGCGGTACGGTACAAAAAAGAGAAGTCCAGTTCTCCCTTCTCTCTCTCTCTCATTCTTCAAAAGCAAGAGTTGCCCCTATCTTTGACCATGAGGACCGGCTTCGGAATGCTCGTACCCATCCGCTTGTGATAAGCTCCATTGATTTCTATACTATTTATCCCCTGCATTCATGTACATAACTGTAATGATTCAGGTCCCATCTACAACCATACATATTTAAGTTGCCGTCAAAGCCTCTGACCCCCTTTCACATGTATCCTGCCCAATAAAAATAAAATCCATCACCACTTTTGTATTTGCATAGTTCTCGGTAATATAACAAATTTAGTACCACTAGCCCTTTTTGTTTTTTTGGCAAAGTACCACTTGCTTTTAAGCAACAAAATAAAGAGAAATTTGGTGTTCGTGTGGTACATTATATATACTTTATGATTATTGTAAAATATAATTGTTAGACATGCTAGTTTTTTTTTATAGTTATGGTATTTCTATTTAGATTTAAGTCTTACCTCCTGCCCATCATAATAAATATGACATCAACTACATAAGCTACAGTTTGTCTCGGATTTTAGACATGTCAATCAGATGTTCTTTTGATGCTCGTCAAAATTTAAAACATATATATGGTGCTGATGCGATAGAAATCCTAAATTTTCAACTACTTTTTCAAAACAAAACCTTAGAATCGAAGAAGCCAACTTTTCCTTGATTTTAAGATTTTGGTCTCGAATAATTATTATTGGCTATACTAATATTTAAAATAGTCAACAAGAATTACTATTTATAAATATAATAAAAATAATAATAGGAAGTAATATTTATTAGTTAGCATAGCAATATCATTATATCAACATTGGCATTATAATTGCAAATAGTATAATCATCATTTTAATTATTATTGTATACCATTAATTGTACCGATTATTTCTTTTATTAACACTATATATAATAATATCCCATAGTAATTATATCATCAGTAATTAATTGCAATAATTAACTATGAAACAATATAATCTTAATAATATGCTATCATTGATACTTATAGTCATTATTTGTTATGAATAATAATTACAACCAATGATATTTAATAAGAATAATATCTACTATTATCGTTAATTCTACAAAATAATAATAGTTAAAAATTATTGATTAGTAGTAATATTTATACTTAATAATAGTTAGCAATCACTAATTCTATATTAAATAACAATATGATATTATTACTTGGTTAAAGTTTTTCATTATGCTTGTTATCCATAATTTAAGATGTTGTCAATATTTATTACTAACTAATATAAATTATATTGGTCATTAAAAAGTTAATATTGAATGAGAAAAGATACTCTGCATAGAGTTCTAGCAGTGTATCTTATGTCAAACTCTCGTTCAAAAGTCTACACATCCATAATGTATAAATTTTGAATACCATGGATTCCATGCAAGATATTATTGTACGATTCAACTCATAACTAGCTAGATAATATGGTCTAAACAATACTTAGTTGGAAACATTGTCATTATCAGAAAAAACGTCTACTACATCCCCATGTCTTCTCATTCTCCAATGACCAAAAGGAAATGTTAGGCACCAAACCCTAGAAAGCCGAAAGCTTCTTAAATTGCACATATTCCAAAGTTATTGCAAACACAGCCATGTTCGAACCACGTTCTCCTCCTTGAGATAATGTGAATTACATTTTTTGATATCAATTGTTACCTCGGTGAAGGTAAAAAATATAATAATTGCAAAAAAATCAAATTTAACAATTGCTATAGTATATTAAAAATGTTCAACAATTTTTTGATTCATGTTAATCCTTCCTCCGTTGACTTAATTTTATTAGATGTTTATGAAGAGATTAATGGTAACGTTTTCGTATTTTGATTGCAATTTTTGATTATTTGTAGTTTTTTTATTATTTGTAACTGATGATAAAAAATAGCACTTCAAGCAAACTCATTAATTCATAAGAATAATGCATTAATGCTCTTCAATTATCTTGTGCCTAATTAATAGTAGGTAGCATTGTTGGTCTTTTGCCTACCCCCCCTCCTCTCTTGTCTTCCCCACACCTATATTTTTCCACTCTGTCTCTCTTCTTTAGTGAACCTTACTTTCTTCCTCCTTTTCCGTTATTATCCATGAATCATACTCTCTATTCTTTAGTGAATCACATTTACCCTTTCCCCTCTTGGTAGCCGCCCATGAGTCAAACTCTAAATCCTTATTTGTACAATAAAACTGGACTCAAAACTTTATACTTATTGTTGGGAGATTCATATCACGTTGATTATCACATCTTATTCTTTACCAGGGGATGTTCATTTAGCAATTTCCAAGAAAACATTTCTCGTGCTCTACTACACCAGGTGATCATGCCCATCTACAAAACCTTTTTAAGATTATCTCTTGAAGATGAGAAGGAATAAGAGAAAGGCTAAGGTATGATTAAAATGTGCATGAGACTTTACGTTCTGGCATGCAGTAAAGGCATCTTATCTCTGCGAGGCACAACTATCGATGAAATTACTGTCCTCACTTACTAACGGTAAATTTTAAATTTCTTGGGTGCATTAACATTACATACATGGATACATGCTTACTGTTAAAATAAAAACATACGTAGATACATGCATGGATGTTGTCTATTACTATTTTACATCTACCTTTGATTCATGATTCGAGATGTTTGAGTTAAAGCTGGTGACAGCTTATCAAATCAACAACTGAGGGTGGTGGTAATTGCTGTAGCTTTACTTCAAAGTGCATATCATAAGAAAAACAGATATTTATCGAAAATCCTAAATCAACTGAATAATTCAATTCATTAGAGACAGCAAAGATTCAAATGTTGATAATTAAACAGGAAAAACAAATAACGTCATCGAAAAAGATACTGAAAAGCCTAGCTGGTCAAGCCTATGGTAGATATATATATTTATACATTGAACCATATTTGAGTTTTAAGTCAATGAAGATATAAATGGGAAAACTATTCAACTACATGTGTTTTTCTTACTTATGAGTTCTATCTATCACATTTAGATCTTAGAAAATATTACGACATACCATTGTGTCTGATCAATTAAACTATTACAGCCGATAACCATTCAGCAGCATGTTAAAACATGTGGTTTTTTTATTATTATAATATTGGTAATTAATCCTTTTGCTTTGATTAGAATTCAGGACCTTCCGCCATCTTATTAATGCTTTACAAGAGGACACAACGCTAACTACGTTATCCATTATTTTGATTATGTTAAAACATATGCATCTTATCTTTTTTTATTTACGGTAGTGTTTTTTTGTGTGTTCTTTAATATTATAAGATATCAATAAAGAGACTATAATTAATCTACTTCTCCTGGCTAATTAAAATATTGTATTCGGTTATAATTAGCTTTTCTATTAACAACATTAGACTAGAAAATTGACCAACAAAAGTGATCACTTAACGAACTGCTAAGAAAAAAAATTCCTAAACTCACAATCAAATAAAACACTAGCGCTGTATAAAATAGACATGAAAATTCCATGCATGAAGAAAAAGAAACTAAAGATATTTTTACACTGTTGCGTGAGAGAAGATGAATTAAAAAAAAAAAAAGAACACCAACCTTGTAACAAAAAAAAAGCTTCTCCAAAGTAGACAATTATATTAGATACATGAGATCGTATACTCTATGTTATTTCTTAAATTAGGAATTCGAATTCTTTAATGATCAAGATTTTCATGGAAGAAAAGGCATACAATTTGGTTACATCTAGCACAAGGATCAAATCCCCATGAAAAACATTACCACGTACTTTTTCCTCCGACATGCACATTATTCCAAAAGAAAACCGATTGCAGTAATTTAATGGGCAAGCACAGTAATATCTATAGAAGTGAAAAGTTGTACAGCAAAATTAAATTATAGGTATACATGATGAAGGGTATATACCTTAATAATATTGAATGGTTATAATTCAAAGTTATTTGGAAAGACAGGTATTTAAATTTAGCCGAGTTATAGCTGTCCAATATTACTAAATTATGTATCATATACTCTAAAATGAACACTTATAACTAAGTTTATTGTAGGCACCAAAGTGACATTTATTCGATGTTTATAATCTCATTTAAGATTTAAACTTGAAGAAGAAAAAAATACTTCCCTCATAGAAAAATACAAAAAATCCATGCACACCTCCGGTTACCCAGAAACATGTGTCAATGTAGTGTCGAAGAAATCAATTACAAATTAAAGCACAAAATTAATTAAAGCCAA
Source organism: Cymodocea nodosa (assembly GCA_036874045.1). Lineage (NCBI taxonomy): Eukaryota > Viridiplantae > Streptophyta > Magnoliopsida > Alismatales > Cymodoceaceae > Cymodocea > Cymodocea nodosa. Next base: position 25,697,402 of record CM072336.1, read on the forward strand.
CAATGCATATGGGTTTTTTTTCTTGAAAGTTGAAAAGCACGAACATTATTAAAAGAAATTACGACATCCAAGTAGAGCATGAATAGGAATTTGTTTATCGTAAGTTCCAAGGGCATCATCATAAATAATGTGGGATGGGTTGGGGAGAGCGCGCTGCCGGTCAATATAAGATATACTTGAAGAACAGCATCATCATACGAGGAAGGAACAAGACAAGCTTAAGGAAGATTTTTTTTTACAGAGAACATGAATGTGAACGAAGATTGATGAATGAAGATTCATGTCATGAAATATGATTATTATGATTATTATTATTATTATTATTATTATATATGGTGTAGCGGAAATATGTATGCATTGCTCCATTACATGAAAATACAAAATTGGTGGCCAGGGGACCCTCAAAATGTCCTGCCATGGCCACCTTGGTCAGTAATGGGAAATGCTCCTGGACATGATATATCGAAATTAAGGACAGCCCAAATCCTAGTCTAGGGAAGGATGTTGTTGATCATCAGGCGCGATGCACTTAATTAAGACAGTGGAGATCTTTGGGGAGCACCCTTCCTCCTATTGCTTAGGGACAGTACTATTTGAGGAAGGAACCCACCGTTGTTGCTCTTTTTCTTGTCCTTCTTCTTCCTCCCCATCTCCTCCCCATCCTCCGAGCTTCCCGAGTTGCCACCTCCACTGCCGCCCCCGCCGACCCCGCCACCACCACCACCACCGCCGCCGCCCCCGCCGCCCCCGCCACCGCTGCTGTGGTAATGCAGCGGGTCCTCCAGGATGGAGTTGGGCGTTATCCGGCCGTCGTCATCCATGCCGTCGAAGCGGGAGTAGGCGAAGTCCGACTCGTTGAACCGGTGCAGAATACCGGAGAGATCCTGGCCTTGCATCACCACATGATCGACCTGCATGCCATTCCCACAAAGCCAACCGTACATATATTATTCAACTTGATCGATTAATCAGGAGCAAATCAATTAACAAAAGGCCGACCATGGCTGATTTCCTACCACCAGATATATATATATATATATATGATCGATGTGCGCATGTGGGAGATTTGGGTGTATCAAGTAAACGATGGCAAGCTTGGTTTCGTGCATGATAGATACTGCTGCTGTTTCTTTAATGCAAAACTTAATAGGCCATTCTACAGCAATGGAAGTAGACAATAGGAAATAACAATTGTGGAACCCCACATGAAGACGGAGAAGAGAACACGTTGCACTAATGGCGAAAACCGTAGCAGTCTCATGCGGGTAACTCGTCACAACAAAAGGCAACTCCAGAGCCTTTGTTTAATAGTGAGGTTTGAAAAATTATTAGTTCGCCAGTGTGTGGATGGAAGATAGACCCGTGGTCTTCACACTGAACACACATGTACACACGCACAGAAAAAGAAACAGCAGAAGTAAGAGTGCCCAACCAATGCTAGAAAGAGGCATTCATTCAAAAGAAGCAGGAAAAAGAAAAAGAAAAAAAAGGAAGCAAGGCAGCATGTATGAAAATTTCAAGAACACCTAACTCGGGCAAGATTTTTTTAAAGTGGGTTTTGTGAAGAACGCAGTCATTGGTTAGATTCTCTTATTTTAACAGTATATCAGACTAGTCAAAACTCAAAAGAAGCATTCCCTGTGAGTGTAGGAGGGAGTAGGAGGGAGTGAGGCAGACAGAGAGAGAGAGAGAGAGAGAGGGAGAGAGGCAGGCAATAATAGAAGGGTGGGGACTGATACCTTGCAGGAGAGGGAGCAGAAGTGGAAAGGCTCCTGGAGGATCCTGTCACAGGTCAGGCAGATGTTGCCCGAGCCTTTGAATGGTCTTGACTGTGGCCTCTGCTTCAGGAACACCACCTTTGCACTGTTTATGGTGTATGGCTGCATGCAAACAACCACCCCAAAAGGAACGCACAGCGTTACATGATTAACCCATCAATCTAAACAACAACAAAAACAAGCTAAACAAGTATGTATGTGCATCTCTCTCTCTCTCTCACTCTCACTCTTCCATGCTTCTATCACACCATCATCCTCACGTATACATGTGTGTCTGTGTGTGTTTTCCTCTCATGCACCCATCTCATCTTCCCTCACCTGAACATACGAGCAATCTATCAGCTTCTCTAGATCGTCCAATCTAACCACGTCATTGTACACATACCTTCTCACCTGCAACGATGCATATAGGGAGTCATATTCCTCATTAATCACGTGACAGAAAAAATTATTTTAATTTTAATTGCGTTACAACACAGTAGTCTAGTCCCACTTGAACCAAGATTTGAATATACGTAAAAATTACATATCACCGTTATCAAGAAAAGAAGAAAAAGCTGTTTTCATCTTAAGAGAAGTCCAAACAACAACATACATACGATGAAAAATCACACACTTCGATATTTAAAAAAACGGAAAGAAGCAGATTCTTTGTTTCCCAGAATGCCCCTGCTGATGGAGGACAAATCGGGATCATGTGCCATGTGGAAATGTACGGTACATACAAGACTGGGACCAGTGGAAAGACCATAATGCCCATCGGATTGGAGTCCTAATGGGGCTCTTTTGCAGGGCTTCTTTCGTCATTATGCCATAACTATTGTCCAAAAATTTACGGAGATGTCGCTATACACATTCAGAGAAAAGCAAAAGAAGAAGTTTTAGTTTCTTTTTTCTTTCTTTTAAAACAAAAAAAAAACTGAATTTTTAAATCCGTACAAAATAATAACTTTTAGTAAAAAAAGTGGTAGAGGGTATATTTCGATTTTTTTTTGGGTAAAGATATTTGAAAAAAAACATGTTTTCAGAGAAAAAGGGAAAACCAGAAAAATAGCCAATGTAATTTCGGTGATGGGAAAACTGTTAGCTTCTTTTGGAGGAAAAGGTGTAAAAGGCTGAGATGGAAAATGGGTAAGCAAGAAAATCACCGAACGTAACACTCCTTTCTCTCTGATTGAAAGGGGAAAAAGGTAAAGCTAGAATTATGATGATCAAGAGGACAAGAACAAGATAGAGAGAGAGAGAGGAGCACTGGAAGAGGAGAATTGGAGATGAGGTTGCAGCAGCAGTTGTAGTCGCAAAAGAAGGGGTGGGAGAGGACAGATTCAGAGAAAGCACGTGGAAAGAATTAAAAAAAATACGAGAGCTTGCATCAGAGGAGAATTGCTATTCACACCATAAGAAATTAATTGATATCTGTGTCATAGAGCAGAGAGAGAGAGAGAGAGAGAGAGAGAGAAGCTTTTGAAACTACACAGCCTTGAGTAGTGGAGATCATCTCTATCTCCAAGCAAGACTGCTCCAATTCTGACCACACTAGAACAGTCAAATTAGAAAGAAAATTAAAGGGATGTGCAGAAAAAGGAAGCATCGTGAACCACATAAGGGGAGTAATGGTAACGATATGCAACTCAAAGAAGTGGACAAAAATTGAGCTTTTGCCTTCTGCAGAAATCAAAACCAGAAACCAAGAAAAACTGTCACAATTGCAAAATTCCATGATCACCCTTCATCACAGAGAGAGCCTCAACCAGCCAATTGTTTCCAAGAGGAATTAGAGTTCTACTGTCATTTCTATTGAAAAAATCGAAAGAGAAACAAAGAAGGAGACAAACTAAAGGCTTTACTGTGATGGCTACTAAGTGCGTGCTACTGCTGTAGTCAAACAAAATTCTAATTCATCAGAGGGAAAAGGGAAAAAGGATCAAAAGGTGATCGTCAAGGAATCAACACACACACATTGCCCTCAAATTCCTTGCGTAATTCTTGGGCAGAAAAGCTAGCATATGACAACCAGGTGTGTGGCACTGCACAGTGGAATGCACACGCACCACCGGAGGAAGCAAAACTCTGGAGGGGAAATGGTATGGGAGGGGGGGAAAAGTGGGGGAGAGGAAGGAGGGGAGGCGACGGTTGGCTTACCTGGAGGAGTGGATGATGTCGGTGGGAGGTTGTGGAGGCGCAGTGGGGGCAGATGCTCCTGCAGCACTCGAGGCAGAAGATGTTCTTCTCGTTCTTCTTCTTGGTCTCGTGGGAGGTGCAGCTCACAAAGAAGGTCTCCCCCACCAGCCCTCCCAACCATGCAGGCGGTCTCACCATCTCCTTTCACTTCACGCTTGTTCTTGTTCTTCTTCTTCTTCTTCTTCTTCTTCTTCAGTCACAGAAACTTCTTCCAGTTGGGTTATTTTGGTTCGTCTCAGTTCTTGGTCCTTTTGTTGATTTCCATGAACGAAGAATAAGGTACTGGTAGAGAGAAAGAGGAGGAGGGAACAAGGGAGGAAGGGAGAGGGGTAGAGATAGAGAGAGAAGGAGAGAGTGGGGGTTTTGGAAGCGAGAAAGTTGGCAAACCCTAACGACTTGTATGTGTTATTTATAGAACTGAACTGACGGGGAGGAAGGAGAGAAGAGGAGAGGTGAGAGGAGAGGAGGGAGGGGGGAGGTGCCTGTTTTGTTTGCTCTTTCTGCTGCTGCTGCCTTTGGTTTGCCCCCTCCTTCTTTTTTTTTTAATAATAGTTTTTACGTTTATTAAAATTTAATTTTTACTTCTTCTTTTTTCATTTTTTCCACCCTACACTTTTTATCAACTAATTGCAATACTTTAATAAATAGAAACAAGGATACTCGTATCTTGCGATAGCTTCCGCTACACTTCAAATTCTGTGAAGTTAAACCCCCCCCCCCCAAAAAAAAACCTCTTGTCGCTGGTCTTTTCTGATTTATTCTTTCCCTCTCTATCTCTTCACAATTTTCATTAATTTAAAAAAGAAAAAGAAAAAGAAAAAAGATATTAGATTAAAAGCCATCTGCAGAGAGGAAAAGGACTAAAAGCCCAGAGTTTCATCCAGCTGTGAGAAATATTACCACTGCTGGAGAGAAAAGTTTGGCAGGAAGGAAAGCCCAAGTAGTCATGGAAAAAGATGAATAATTGTTGGAACATGCATGTCTGATTGCCGGGCGTTCTTCTCTTGTTGGTTAATCTAACGCCATTCTTAGCCCAAGTTCAGATAAAGGAAGAAGATGAGTATTTGGTAAACTTCTCGTAAATATGAAGAAATTCTTAGAAGAAAAGGATTTATGTGATGAAATTATGATTTACATTATTATTACTGCCGTTGTATACGTTATGAATAATTTTTTTACTTTTTATCTTTAACATGTTGTCGATAATTGTAATATTTTTTGTAGATTCTTACGTAAGGAAGCATATCACAGTTTCATAATATTATTAGGTAAGCTGATCCTACGCATTAGTCACTCACAGCTCATGGAAATTAATTAATGAGATGATTTTTGCATTCAGTTTGAGATAAGGAATCTATTTGTGCCTAAAATTTGATAAAAAATGAAATCAAGAAGTCAATGAGAATTTATGGAAATAAAAAAGAAAGGGTTCAAGTGACCAATTTTATATTTCTTAGGCCTATTTGAGAAAATAAAGGAAATCGAAATGAATTATTTTAATACGTTAGCTTGCATCTATATATGCTTATTATTTAATCGTAGCTTTTGATTATTGAGAATTTTATTAAATTGCATTATTAAGAATTGTGTTGTTGGATTGAATGATTGAGAATAATATTGTTTGATTAAATGTGTACGTTTAAAGTAATGTGCATGCGGAAGATCACCTTTTCATTTTGGTGTGGAAATGATTCAAATTTTGAATACCAATAAATTATTTTTTGGGAAATAATAATTTAAGTGGTCCTAGCAATGCTATGCAATATTCTTAATATATATATATTATGATAAGCGTAAGCGAACGAAATAATATTCCTAATAGATCATGATATGACACTTGTTATAATATTCTCAGTAGTTACTGTGGAAATGGATGTTGTTTTAAACTCTAAAAATAATTCTTGGAATGTTATAGGGAAAGAAAGAGAAGCTGCACTTAATCTTCAAATAAAAAAATGATGCAAATCTAAGAAAATGTTCATAAAATCCGGGAAGAATCTTTAATTGGGGTGGGTCAAAGTCCGGGGACGTTGATGATTAATGATGATGCATTGTGCATAGAACTTTTGATAAATGTCTAATCCTACATTTGATTCTCGTGGCAAGTTGTCTTCTTTAAGCCTTCAAGATTTTAGTCCAACAGTGTGTCTCTCTGTATTAAGGCCTTGTGTTGTACTCTTTAATAGTTGTATACATGCAACTTTCATTCTTACATCTCTCAGGTCACCATCAGAAGGTTTGTGGCTCAAGTTCTCTCTCTCTCTCTCTCTCTCTCTAGGTACGTAGGTTTTTCCTGTGTAAAAGGAGGAACTGCATGACACACAAAATTGTATACTTGAATAACGAGGAAATCTCTCACCGTGTCTTTGACGACGCATTTGAATCTCGTAGAAATTAAAATATGTAAAGAATATTTTAACTTTACAAAAACTAAAGGAAACTACATGTAAAGATCTTTTTGCTGGTGAAGGAGAATTTGTTCGGTAGAAAAACTTGCGAGATTGTGATCGGACGTAAGCGAGGAATCCAACGAGCATAAATAAAATACTTGTATTCTTCCATGTTTTACCGTTTTAATTTCTTTTCGCGATATTTAAATCCGTAGATTTCTTATCCTACAGCTACGCGTGCTTAAAAGTCATAATTAAGTTTTTGTGGTCGGTAGACATTAGAAATTTAGAATGGTTGTTATCTTCGTGAAATAGCACATAATGGAATTGAATAGATTTGATCACCGTGCATGAATATTCCTTCTGGTAAATGTACTGTACATGAACATTTGAATTTGCAGCAGCATAGAGGATTCGTTTATAATATACAAGAAATCATGTTTCTTGAGCCTTGTCGCCGGAAAAAAACACAAATCCACGTCGATCATGGACGTTGCCTAACTCTTTCACACAGCGGGCACATTTCCTGGATTATACCAAAGTGGAAAACCGTCCACTTTCTTGCTAACTTAAACGCGTAAAAGCATCTTGCGTGGCCGACGAAAAACGCAACCTCTGGAAGGGTGCCATCGGAAACGATTTGATAATGCCAACGGCATTTCAGGATGCTTTGATCCGCACGACTTGTTGCTGCTGCTGCTGCTGCTTGATCACAGACGAGTCTCCAATGGTCATGCTTCACTTGCCTTTCTTTTCATCCCCAGTTCTGTAGTTCATTACCACCCTTTTGAACAAGGAGACCAAACCAATATTAGATTTCTCCCGTCTGTTCAGATGGGTTGGCACCAGTAGCCCTTATTTTGTTTATGGGACCACGACCGATCATCTCTCCTTTTGGAATTATTTGATTATCTATCCAAACTGAGGTCAATCATTGCAATTAATATTGGGAACGGGCCCCAGTCCTTTGATGCTCCGTTGGATTCATTTAGATATATAAGCAGAGGCAAGAGAGCTCATGATAACTTGATATGGTATCAGTGTTCAATGGGTATGTTTGGATAACAATAACACTTACTTCTTACTTTAAAATAGATTCCATAATATCATTACCTTTATTCTGGAATATACATTATAATATCAACAAGGTAAATAAAAAGAACTGAAAGGTAAGATCAGAATCATTGGTTCCAGGCAGTGCTTGAGTTCTGAGATCGGCAATTGCATCCAATCGCAAGTCCATTGAATTTACTTTCATGGCCCAATGGTAGGTTAGCTTCAAGTCCAGGCCATGTTACACAACAAGGGCGGCAAATCATGAAATGCAACAAAGATAGATTTCACTCCATCTTACTCTGTGGTAAGATCATACCTTGATACAATCAAAGGTATAATACATAGGAGGAACCACGACATTTCAAAAACAAAACAAGGGGAACTAGGATACAAGCTAAAATGAAATTTTCATCCAAAAATCACAAGATCTTACTCGTGTAGTGGAAGAAACCTTTGAATACCTTGAATCATGGAAAACTTGAAATCATCGAGGTGTCTTTGAATACCTTATGTTTAAAGCGTTATTTGACCCCACAGGGCAATGAGTCTACGATTGAACTGCCAAAGGTACCACCAAAGACGACCGCCTGCACTCATGATCTACCTTGAGATAAACCTCGTTTAAGTGCCAAACCACCTCCTCCTATTGAAGCAAAAATTTGGAGAAGCTCTTCTCCTTGAAGAGGAAAACCACAACTCCCCTCTCTTTGTTCCTCTACATATTTATTTAAAATCTCCAATAAAACACATCCAAGTGCTACGTTTTAAAGTGAAGAGACGCAATGATTTAAGGTGGCTAGTTACAAAAGGACCCTTACAAGCAAATTCAAAACTAGAAGAGAAATTGTCTAGATTTAAATAGTAACCATTGTAGGTAAAGGTGCTAGACATTCAACATGCATGTTGTACTAGACATCTACCTTGACATCTAATAAAGGGTTTGTGGGTTTTCATAGCTCTGACTTGGACATCCACCTAGACGTCCAATTTAGGACTCTGTTCTAGAGTCTTTACATGAACATCTACGCACACAATCAGTTCTAGTCTCTGTAAACTCTAGTTGTAAAGCCATCTTTCGAACATCTACCTAGATGTATAAATAGGTCACAAACTCAACTATAAACATGAGCTCCTTAATTAGTGGGTATTTTCAATTACTAATTGGAGTCAAACTAGAATAGTATTGCACTAATTCGTAATATCACTCTAAGGAAGCCTATGCTTCGTGTTCTGGATGTTCTTAAGATGAATCCCACCTTTGTGACATTGATTTCATCCGAGTAATGAGTGAATTAAACCTGGAAATCAACACATTTACAATCAAACAACTCACTCATAGTTCCTTCATTTCTCAATCTGGTGACACACTTTAAAGGCCTTACGTCCACTTGGTGGATCCTGTTAATGTTATAAAGAGATTCCTAATGTCTCACTAAAGATAGCCCACATCTTAACATTGCATTGGCGAACTTCTCAAACTTCATAAACCTCAGCACACGACTCCTTGCCGCCTTGTGGTCTAACCACTAAGTGCTAGGTTCTGTTTGGCATGAAGTCCTTAATTCCTTGATGGTTCCACCCATTTTGGCATAAGGTTTCCAGGCCTTCCCATGGTCCAATCATTGTGGTGAGAAAGCCATTATAGTATGAGATCCCAAATCCCTTCCTTCGGTACTACCTATGGTGTGTCTTGTACAAAAGCACAAAGCATCCTTGATGCATAGAACACAAATAACACATCCTGCCGACATCAACTGGGTTCATAATAACAAGTATAAAGTCATTCACATTAACTTCATAAGCAATGTAACAGAAAAGTTAATCATCATTTTTAATTGAACAATTAGATACAAGTGTAGTAGATAAAGCTTTGAACTGAAAATAAATATCTTTAAATAGTAGAATACATAAACATCCACGATGTTTGCATTAAGCCCATTCCTCTAGAAGTCTTCTCCACAAGCTCACTTGTGACACCTTTGGTAGATGACATGACATAGTTCCCCAAGTTTATCAAAATCATGCCATTCTTGGGCAAACTAGAGAGATGTGCATGATGTATCCACATGGTTCTCTTCCTACCATTGTGAAGTCATTTCCAATAGCTGTAACATTCACTTGATTGTCACAAGAGATAGCAATGCTTGACGTTCTTTCTCTGGATAGTGGAAGATCGAGCAATAATGCCATGAGATACTCTTCTTCCTCAATTGCAAATGCCACTTTGCTTCCAATGCATAAAACTCAGGTTGCAGATGCTTGCCAATAAATAAAACTTAGATTCCATAGTGGCATTTGAAATGACACTTTGCTTCCTTGCCTTCTATGATAATAGCAATTCCATTGTGTAGGAAAGCAAGCCCACTTATGGATTTGCTCTCTTTCACCTCCCCAAGTTTTGGGTAACCTTCAATCATAGTAGGATAGCCAAAATAATGAAGAGCATAATCCTTGGTTGCTTTAAGTTAATCCATCACTCTTTCTTAGCAACCCAATGCATGCTGTTTGGATTCTTGACGAATTTGCTCAACATATTAACTGCAAATTCAATATCCAGCTTCGAGCAATTCACTGCATACATGAGACTTCCAACTACCCTACATTATTCTAGTTATTGTACAACCTTCCCACTATTTCCTTCGGAACTTAACAACACAATTATATGGAGTGGATACTGTTGCCATGTCAGGATAC